>CAJQZP010000008.1:16195000-18982500 GCA_907164705.1 Parnassius apollo
TACCTTTAAACGATCAATTCTTGTATGTATGTATATAGTTTCGTAAAATTTAGTGTCCAGGGAGTTTCGGGGGCAATAAATCGATCTAGCTAGGATTTATTTTTAGAAAATGTCCTTTTGTCCGTGTTCCAAAAAAATGCTACAATAAAAGAAGGAAAATTTTGACAGTTTGCCAACGATCGTAATAGCTCAGATGGGATCTTGTTCGGGCGTGATATCGAAGTTCCGTGGTTCGCGTCGGTCGTCCGTGAGTCTGGCTTTTTTTTCAAGTTCCCTTCTTTTGAGAGAAAATCTATTATTTCCAGCCACTTTTTTTAGTATTTTTTAAAAATACGAAAATTTTAATTAAACTAATTGCACTCATGATTTTTTATTCAAATAACCAGTTCAGTTTTTTCTATTATGTCAATAAGATCAAAAACTATTTTTCATGTAATTTGTATCTAAATGTAACTTAAAAAAACGGAGCAAAGCTCGGTCATCCGGGTACTGCATCTTAAAGACCTTCTATTAAAACTTTTATATCAAAGACCTTACTATTTATAAGTCTCTAATATACGACTATACAGTACTTTGATAGGCAGCGATATGACCACTACATATTATATATGTATCACTGCAGGTATGCGTCTCCAGTAACTCCCCTAAAAAAGCAATCATTAAAATGTTTACACACTACAACAATACAAGAAAACACTCCAGCATTACAAGAACTGGTTTTCCCAATTATAATACAAATGTTATTTATCTTTATTATTGTAACTAATATAATCGGCTTGTTTTTCAAATAGTATTTAATAAATAAATTTTGAATATTTTAAGTAGAGTTTTATTAAACTTAATGAATGTTTAAAGACAATATTAAGCGTTCACTTTACTAGGTATTATACTTTATGTTCAAAATAAATGTATTTTAACGTATGTTTATTAATGCATTTAAATTATTCAAAGTTTTTTACATATGATATTTTGAAATGAATTTATATAGAAATTAACTTTCTTTATTAATAAGAATAATGCCCCATAACAGTATTTATAAGCACGAAACACACAAACTTGACTTAATTAAACATTTTTTCAAAATCAGATTTTAGCCTAAACTTCGCAATTGCAGCCAAATACTGTCAGGACATGATAATTAGTTGCGACGCAGACAAGAACATTTTTCACAACATAATGTGGACAGATGAGTCAACCTTTGCCAGAGAGGAATATTTATATTTAGTATGCACAATTACCATGCAAGCAATACAAAACATAAACCAACCAGGCCCAAATGAAGATTAAGGAGAAAGAATGATACTTCTACACAGGCTCAAAAGAAATTTTATAAAAAAAATGTAGTCTATGGGTGCGTTTGGCAGAAAAAAGCGCTAGCAAGCGCTTGTAAGCAAAATGGCGATCGTAAGCGGTAAGCGCTGTCAAATCGTAAGTAGCTATTTTCCTCTAGGACACGATGTTAGTTTTAACCGGGGAACCTAACCTAATTTAAATATATGTTTGTAAAGTATTCATATTAAAAACTTACTAATCATGAATTTTTAGTAACATGTATATGTTTATTCATGTCATTATATTACTTAAAACTAATATTGCACAAAACAACTTATAAATTCTACTTCAAAACAAACAAATTAAATAAGCAAAATGGCGGATTGTGTCAGCGCTACTGAAGTAGCAATCGTGTCCTGGCCGAAAACTATTTTAGCGCTTGTAAGCGCTTGCTAGCGCTTTTTTCTGCCAAACGCACTCTATGTATCGCTAATAATGCAGCTCATTTTGACGTTTACTTTTAAATAAGCGTGTCAAAAATCTTTATATATAAAAATTAATTCCTGTCCGTTAGCCTCGCTATAACTCAGAAACTGCTCGGTCTATTTTGATGAAATTGTTTATGTGTGTTTGAATGGGTCCCTAGATGGGTCACATTACTATTTAGACCCGGTAGGTACCGCAGTTGTCATAAATAATATTTTAACTGCACATATTCGTGTGTTTTATTGGATTAATTCCTGTCCTTTCGTATAGTAATCTTGTTGTTCTATGTACTTACTAGCGTAGCGTACGCTTAACAATATAAACTTAGGTTTTTAGTAGACTTTAAATTTAAGAAAAAAGGGCACATGGACTATTTAAGTACATTTTTCAACATGATGCCCAGTACTAGCCAGATTAAATTTTCAGAGTCAATTCTTCATGAAAGCTAGTTGTTTTTAAGATACAAATACTTACCGTCAAATTACAATTAAGAGCCGTGGTAGCTCAGATGGTTAACGCTCGCTGTAAATATAACATAACGCGAGTAACCCGGGTTCGATCCCCGCCGGCACCAATGAAATTGTTAATTGCAATTAGTGTTGATTTACCACGTGCTCGGCGGTGAAGGAAAACATCGTGAGGGAACCTGCATGTCAGAGAAATAAGAAAAAAATTATTTCGAAGACATGTGAAGTTCGCCAACGCGCATTTGGGGCAGCGTGTAATAAATTACGGCCTAACAACTTATGGCAGAACTTCCACTACATCATATATTCCGAAAATATATGACTTACAGTCATTGATATATTTCGAAATTACATTCCTGGGCCTTTTCTGTATAATCAAGTAATTGCTATTTTGTACATGTATCCATAAAAATGTCAGATTTTAAAAATGTTACAAACAAAAAAATGTTAAAGACAAATTTTGTAACCATGTTCGAGGTTATACGATGATACGGAAAAGTTGCTGATGTACTTGATATTAAATAAATTAATATCAAGTAAATTATTGACATTATTATTGATACATTTGATATAAGAAACATAAAATATTTGTTAATGTATCTTTTACCAAATACACCTATTTACAGGTTTATCCTAGACATTTTGTATTTGAATTAAACGTAGGTACATTTTGTTTAAATAAAAGTTATTATTATTATTTAACAAAAAAGATTTCTATAATTTGTATAAAAACAGTAAAGTTCTCAATATATTTGACAAAATAAACATTTTTATTAAATCAGAATACAGCTCAAATATAAATTTTTTGTACTCGTATATTGAAACTTGAAGGTCAAACTTAGGAAAACTATCCTACTTACCTTTGTATAATCTGCCAAATATTAACAATGATTATTGAATATGAGTAAGAGAGGTGGGTGTCGTGTTCTGCTTAACACATTCTGCTTAACATTCTAAATAATATCTTAATAGATTTAATAGATAAAATCAAAGGAAAACCCAAACAAGTTCAAAACACTGTCTTCGACAAAAATGTTTTGTTAAACCAATAATTCACGAGTAGGTATATTTACAATTATGACGTTACGAAAATTTTTATAAAATATACTCTTTTTAAACTGTCTTAAATATTAATGTCTTCCAGACCAATTTTGGTCACAGCGGCCATCCTTTAAGGTATAGTCCTTTAAGGAGCACTTTCCGCGCACTCTCTATTCCGTCACTCTCATAGTCTGATGGGACGGGAAACCGACACGATCAGAGAGAGATCCGGCGCAGAACCAACGGATTTACGTTCTTTCCGAGGCACGGGAGTGAGACACCGCCTTCTTCCTAACTCCGGGCAACTTTAAAAATGGTAGAGTCACGCTGCAGCTATTTTCGTTGTAGCATGAAAGGGTCACTAGTAAATTAGTAAAGGGTAAAATAGTACCTTAATGTTGCTGTGTTTCGCGTGGTGAGTGTAGAGAACCGGAGACCCTTTTTATGGAAACGAGGCATTCCGTCTTAGTCGTCACGGGTGACAACGCATCTGGATTTTGAATTGTAATCGAGGATAAATGTAGATGTCTATGGGCCACAGCAACCACTTATCACTGGGGGAACTGTACGCTCATTTGTCACACTATCCTATTAAAAAAAACTGCTCTACACGCCGAAAACAGTCAAGCTTTCATAATAATTCAATCTAGTTTAGGGAAATTTTAATGATCACGCGACAAGGTGAAAAAAACTTGTTATGTATAAACAAAAGCAAATTTTAATATATTCATAATATCTCAAAAAAAGTAGCTTTTTTCTATAAACGAAAGCAAATTTTAATATATATATATATATAACATCAAATTCAACTTTAAAAAGTAATAAAAGAAAATTATGAGCCTCAGCCTGAAGCACAAGCGATAAGAGCACAGCATTCGTCAACAGGCGACAAATGACAATACGGATCGGTGAGCTTTTCTTCTCGGCTTACGTATGAATGGTCACAACGCGGCGAACAGTCAAACACACCGGTAGCCTTGCACTCACATGTTTCTTCACATCCTCGATAGATGAGTTCGCCCACCTTAAATTATAAATATTTTAAAGATAAATATCATTGTTTTTTTTGTACACGCACGCACGCACACACACACACACACACACACACACACACACACACACACACACACACACACACACACACACACACACCATACAAACACACATACATACACACACACACACATACACACACTGTTTCTCTTCTACCACAAGTATCTTTATACTTAAAAGAAGTCCTCAAACTCGTACTAATTATAACAAAATGTCGGAAACAATAAACTTTCATTCATTCAGTCATAGGCACATTTTATATCGTCACCTTAATATGCAAAACTTGTAACTCCATTTTTCCTTAGTTTACAGGAGAGCAAAAAAACAGTTTTTAAACATAATATTAGATGGCAGAGTATGCTTAAATATTTATTATGCAGCATAACGATATTTTATACAATTAATAGTGAAAAAGATTTAAATAAATCCATATTTATGTCACTTTTTCTATTAAAAATGGAGTTGCGAGGTTAGCATTATGAAGGAAAAAAAACTAAGGAGTTACGAGGGTGAGTTCAGAGAAATTTTGTAGTTATTACAAGACGTGATTGTCAGAGAACTGGATGTATACCACAACGACAGTGCCAAAATATTGAGTTGGTCAGAAAATCCAATAAAACTGTAGTATGAATCTATTTTTTTTACCAGAATTTTGGTACTAGCTACAGTAACAAACAAAATTGTTATAACAAATATTTTCAATTTTATTTTCCACATTTCTAACGCAAATTAAACTTTAAATAATCATTTTTAAACCCATAAACATTATAACATAAACGAGACGAAAAAAGAGAGAGATATTACAAATAGCAACATTATTAAACCTCTGAGTATCAATGTTAGGTACAAATTATAATAAATGTCAGTTAACTTAACTGAAGGTATTATTATAATTTGACGATTATAAACTGACAGTATTATTATAATTTGTACCTAACTAATTTGTTTTAATAAAACTAAAAACCATAAAATCAGTCTTCATAAGGAATACTATCGTAGTAACTATGGTAATCTTTTGGAAGGGAAGATTTCAGACTTTATAAGTCATCATACTTTATTTTTTTTTATTTTTAGCCTTTCATTGCGGAGTTTTGGTAAGGCACTTAATTGTTTTGGGACCACAGCAGGATTTTTGCGTTGTAGCAAAGTTGACCAAGGCTCTGAAAATTTTAGTTTGTAAAATATGTCTCCACTTGGAGTATATTTTAGTGCTTTAATATCTGTTACTACTGGATCTCTGGGCTTCCTCTTAGGTCGAATGGATTTGAAAAATGCCAAGTCACTGTTTGAGTTAAAGTATTCTTGTGTCAAATAATGCACGTTATAGGGCTTTAGGTTCACTCTTGCTTCTTTACATACACCAAGATACTCTTCAGGAGCGTTTATTACTTTAGCCTTCATTTTTCTTTCAATACAAGCGTGTATACTGTCTACTTCCATTTGAGTATGCCCTTTTTCCAAAAATTTTTGTTCAATCACTACATTGTTTAACATAGCTACATTCAATAAAGCATTAGCCATCATTCTATTTCTATTTTGTGAAGTACATCCATCACTGTAAATAATTACTCTCGTGTCATCTTGTAAAAAGGGACAAACTCCTGTATTTAAAAACTTTGCAACAATTGATGCAAACTCCTCAGCATTCACACCGCCTTCTGTCTCATTCCATAGGAAGCAGTAAGCCTCTTTGGTCTTTAAGTTGTACATACAAAAGTTATGAACCTTTAATTTCATTTTGTAGTAAAGACTGGATACATTAGACTTGGGGCAAAGTAAAACCGCTTGTAGGTCCATTGCAAAGACATGTTTCTCAGTCTCTTTATCCTTGACCTTTTCATCTCTCGCTTCATCTTTTTTTGCAACATGCTGATCATAATCACTTTGTTGTGAGTTTCCAGATTTATAAGCAATACGTAACTCGCATTCATCTTTCTTTGGTTTGAATATAGAAACATTTTTTTTCTCCAACGCATTATAAAATGAGCAAGATGACAAAGGCTTGACATTGTGGCCGTGGAAGGAAAAGGGGAGATCTCCCGCCGGGCAAGGTGTCATGCCCGGGGGAGCGGCCAACACTCCATGTGATAGTTCGGAGATGTTCTATATATGCTGTTTATGATTCGGAATGTTGATAGCGTGATTTAGGCTTCGGTATGTTTTCGCTTGCGGCGCGACGACAGCGCCGCCTCATCACCCCCCTGCTCAGACCGGAGGTCGATAGTGCAGTCCGATTGCCGGTGTGTCCTTTTAATGCCGGTGGGGAATGCATGCTGTGTGCGCAAGGGCAAGTGACACCGATGCGAATGATATGCCGATGTGTAATGCATGCCGTACTACGCACTGGCAAGTGATGCCGGTGAGAACGATGTGCCGGAGCAAGTGCCAGAAGTCTGTCTTGAAATCTGCGGTGAGTCGAGATGAAGACAAGTTGGACTGGCTTGCAGGAACTGAAGACTGCAGAAGACGATTCTCAGTAGTGAATGGTAGGGGTTCTTGAGGATAATGACGAAGGCTTGAAAGTTGTAGTTTCCGAAGGTTGTTGGTTGCGTGTTCAGATCACGTCGGGTGGTCACCACTGTGGCCGTGGAAGGAAAAGGGGAGATCTCCCGCCGGGCAAGGTGTTATGCCCGGGGAGCGGCCAACACTCCATGTGATAGTTCGGAGATGTTCTATATATGCTGTTTATGATTCGGAATGTTGATAGCGTGATTTAGGCTTCGGTATGTTTTCGCTTGCGGCGTGACGACAGCGCCGCCACAACATCATTTTCAGAGCACCAAACTTTGTAAAATTTGAAAAGAGCCTGTTTAGATGGCCAATCTGGCTGCAAATAAAGTTTCGATGTCGATTTTCTGCAGTAATGGCTTTCCATCAATGGCAAAGACTTAATAAATCGTTCTAAGCCCTCTTTTTCTACTACAAAAGCAGTCGTTGATACTTTTGACTTAGGAACAGTGGTATTTGCATCATTTAATCCCTGTTTCTTCCAGTTTAAAGCAGTCCATTCCCCAATTGCTAAAGTATTGATATACATTTGTTTACAGACTCTTACTACCTCATGTTTTACTTGGAGTCAATCATTTGAAAATTTACGCCTTGATGTAACTTGGTTTTTTCTGTCTCTTGGTCTATGAACTTTTGAAAGTCTCATTGTGTTATTCACAAAAACTTTTTTCTGATCCCAACTTAGTTTCCAAAATATATTAAAAATGTCTCCTCTGTCTCTATCTGTTAATTTATTGCAATTCAATTTACTCGTCTTCTCACTAACTCTGCATTTGCATCTGGGCTTTAGAACTCTTCCCTTCTTT
Organism: Parnassius apollo; assembly: GCA_907164705.1. NCBI lineage: Eukaryota > Metazoa > Arthropoda > Insecta > Lepidoptera > Papilionidae > Parnassius > Parnassius apollo. The sequence continues at coordinate 16,202,634 of CAJQZP010000008.1, forward strand.
TCAACATCATACTTCCAGATGATTTCTTCTCTTTTCTTACCTTTGTTTGGATAGCCAAATTGTCTTTTCCTTTTATTTATCTCTTGTTTCCAGTCAGCAGTTTTCATATTTACTCTTTTTTTTCGTTTTACTCTCTTCTCTGGTGTTGAACTGTCGGAGCTGTCGGAATACGGCACAATATTTCTGTCCATACTGTCATCGCTAATAAGATCGTTTGGAGACTCTATTGCAATCGAAGTCACTGTGTTGCTCGTTGAAGGCATGTTTGATTCTTTTTTCACATTTGTGTGAATTACATCTTCTTTTTCTTCGTTGTTTTTCAGTTCCAGGGTATTATCAGAAATATACTCAAAAATAACATTATCTTGTATCGTCATTATATTGAAAGGTTTATGGCTCGTGCTGGCTCTTATAATATCTGATAAATCAGCTGGAGTTATATCAACTTTCTTCTCGGCTTTTTTTATAATTCTGTTTTCAAGAATAACGATTTTTTGAGGCGGCCGTTCGGAGTTCTCGAGATTGTGTCCCACACGTAACTGGTTAGGTGATACGCCTTGCAATGATAATTCAATCATTTTCAAGCTTCTTTTGCTCTGTAAAAAACACACCCGAATTGAGAACCTCCTTCTTTTTGAAGTCGGTTAAAAAGCATACTTCATTTAAGGCGAAAACACAATAACATTTGAATGATGAAATGTATGAATTTAGTAAAACAACTAAGGCGTTATGGTAAATAAAGTCAGAAAAACATTGAAAGAAAATCTTGTAACTCCATACGTGATTTAACGTCAAGTTTTTGTATTAATGCATTAATAAATCATTCCAATCTTTTGAAAAAACACTGCACAATAATATCATGATGGAATTAACACTTACCATTTTAACTAAAACGTAGTATTTAACAAAACAAAATTGTATAACGATTCACCGGTCCACGTGCGCAACCTCACGACATCAGTCCGCCATATTAGGAGACATAAACAACGGAGTTACGAGGTTTACTTTAAAAAAAATGTTATGGTGCATTTACGGGGTTAACTTGACACAAATTGTCTATGGTTTTATTAGACTTGCATTTACGAGGTTTGAAACGAAATATATCCTTTTTTTAATGCGTCCAATGATATCAAAATGTCGTTTCCGCCTATATGTGGAGTTACGAGGTATGCGTATTAAGGTGACAATATGTAAGTAGTATTTTCTTTATTTATAATGATTTTTTTATTATTTTTTATAATGATTGATATAATATAATATATTATTAACTATTATTAAAAAGTTATGTAAAAGATCGCTGTAGAAGAAAAATCATCTATTGTTATGAAGTACTTTATTCATTTAACAACAAAAAGCATTAACTTATAACACATATAAAGATTCGAATGATAATGACACCAAGTAAGTACGTACGTATTCAAAAAATAAAACTTTATTTTCAATATTATTTAAGAAATTTATCAACTTATTTACCAAAAAAAATAACGCATTTCTGGCTGCCATTGTCACGTTTCTTTTAGAACGAACTGACGTAATTGTTTATTTTAAAGGGATAAATTTTCAAAAGCTCAATATGGTGATTATAATGCTTCAAATATTTTTTTAAACATGAAACTGTTATTAAATGTATTGCTGCGTTACTTACCATAAATTGAGATATAAAATATAACACATTTTTCGCAATATACCGTAAGATTTTACGATGTTTATAGGAACCACAGACAATATTATTTAAGAAACAAAAAAACAAAACATATGTTGTGTGAGTGTGAATAATATCAATATTTAAATATTGTTATCACATTTAAACTGAGATTTTGTAAGTTACGCCTTTTGACACTCGGCTCATATCTGAGGTCTTTGTCCGTTTTTCTCAATCGATTTGGCACATACTATAGTCTCTTCTTCTTATTCCTATCTTATTTTGATATTATTATTTCTATTCTTGAAACTTGACAATATTTGCAATAGTTTATAATAGTTGTATTCGATTTGGATTATTGATATTTCACTTATTGGAGGAAGAGTTTTTTTAAACTTAATAATGAAGTGGTATCCATGAACACGAGATACCCAGATCGGATAATAATAATTAGCGAAATACCAAAAAGTAAACGCTTTAGCAAAAGTTGTTGCTGGATGGGTAAACCAATATACAATAAAATACCACACACAATTAAAAATCTTAATATCGAACATGTAAAAAAAATTATACCAGTGGCTTCTTCAATACACATTTTACTCGGTACGGGAGTTTTTAAATTACCGATGGCAACTTTTTTGGGACTTTAACACATAGTTAACATTTTATTATTAAATGGGGCCATTCCGTTTATCCAACCTAAGAAATCCACCCTACGGTGAATACTCAGAATCGCATGTTCATTTATCCACCCCAGACAGGGTGGATAATCGGAATTCGTATAATATTTTTCTTCATTTTCCCCCTCGGCTATGTACAGTCGCTTATAAAAAATTATAAAAACTGGCCCAAGATTACTTAGTAGACTTAGACAATATTACCTAGTAGCATACTTATAGAAATACATACATAATTCTTGTTTAAAGGTCAAAATTGAAAGACTTTTAATTGTTCATTTACACATGTTCGATGTGACATAATTTACGTCATTCTAGAGATATCTTTTGATGAAAGAAATGTTTCACTGCAATTAATTTCAATTTATTATATTCAATTGAAGTAAGTATTTAAATTAAATAAATATATGGTCAATTATATAAATACAGTATTGGAAATAGTACGGTACCTACTTAACAAATTTTAAAATGTCTTTTATTGGGAGACGAATTTTTACAGGATATACAATTACGTCTACTCAATAATGAAATAAGTGTTGATTAATTCCTGGACATATTGTAGAATTTATAAATTACTAAATATTATTTAAACAAGGAAGTTTAATGTGGTTTAAAGTTTATGGTTATAAATATATTTTCTGTTGAACTGTACTTGGGGTGGAAACGCAGAATACAATCAAAAAGTGGATACCGAACACAAGTTTCCGAGAATCCACCCTGGGGTGGATAAACAGAACAACCCATTAAATGACATGGTATATAATGTTGTTTAACAAAAATTTCTTTATTTGTTTATTATTATTATTAATTACGATTTTGACATCTTTATATTGTAGAATTGTTTGTGGTTGCTGAATTAATGATTTGATAATGATTGATTTTGATAATATGTTAATTTTTGTAAAACTATAATTTCCAAGAATAAACAAATTTACATGTCTCCATTAGGGAATTATTATGCAATACATAGTATTTCATAGTAACATACATGCTAAAAAGCAAATAAATAAATAAATATGCTTTTAACGAAACGAAAATTTTATTTCACTTTAATATATATATTTGTACATATTAAAATATTTGTACGTGCACGTTTGTGATTTGTTGTAATTATCTAAAAAATAAATAACGTTTAATATTGTAATGGGTTTAACTGACCTTATACGTTTTGTCGTTTTCTTTGCACATTTGATTTGATGGAATTGGGTCGTTACCGTTAACAAATCTTGGTAATCTTAGTTTCGCCGTGATGTGTGACAATTGTTGTGGTGCGATCTTTTCATATTTACCGCCCATTGGACCTAAAATGAATAATAATAATAAACAATAATAATAATAATAAGTTCAGTTTCAATAAGTTTCCTCTAAAATACCTATATAATATAGAGTAATTAATTTTATATTATATAGGTATTTTATTAAATAAATAAACCCAACTATTTGTTTTGTTGTAAAATTTTAATATTATTTTCAATAAGCTCCCTCTAAAATACCTATTTAACATAAGCACACAGCAGCAACAAAAGCGTAACGTGCATAAAGTGGATGAAATTTAGGTTAATATAATGATTGTTGTCTATTTCAAACAGTGCATACACAATATAATCTCTGTAAAACCGATTGAAATGATGGTTAACAAAAAACCATAAAAATAAATATTAGATATATAATAATTTTAGCTAATAGTACACGCGTGTGTTTTTGTTAAATGGAAATATTAAATATTAGGTTAAGTCAATTTAATATCAGATTTTGTCTTGTAAGCAAATTAGTGTGTAATTGAATTGTGTTAATCGCATAATATGTATTGTTTATGCTGCTTATTAAACAATATTATGATGTCCGACATTTAATTAAGAGATGTCTAATCTTATAAGATAATCGGCAGTGGGAAATATAAAAAAACAAACTGAAGAGCTGAAGTGTAACTATGATTAACAAATAAGATAAAATTAAAATATTACCATAAACTGAAAAAAATGTGAATCATACAATGTTCATGTTATAAGCCCGTAAATCTCAAGGATGTACATTTGGGAAAGTAACTTGACTTATAAGGGCTTGCCTTTAGCGAATGCCTATTAGACATCAGCGATCTTACGACATTAAGGAATGTATAAGAAATTGACCTGTGAAAATCTGTAGCTTTCATCGTGCCCCCATACTAAATGATTCAATCACTGAATATTTATTTAGTTTTGAATATAAATATATATATATATATATATATATATATATATATATATATATATATATATATATATATATATAGCTTATACGTATTAATACTGGAGCATACTTATTTATCTACTATTTAGGCACACTTCTATACATGACTAAAGGAAATGAACTCCTTCACCAATGTTTGCCTGGAAGTGGTCGCTGCTTAGCGAGAAGGCCACCGAATTGTATATAAATTTAAGTTTGGCGAGTTCTTTTTAATATATTTTGTGTAATAAAGAGTATAAAATAAATAAATATTGAAGGTAGTAACTGTAATACTTTTACAAGATTATTAGAAATAAGGCATACTAAAGTCATTTAACATTAATTAATCCATCGAAACGGTTTCACGAAACTATTGCCATATTATAGTAACTTTCTTTAGTTTTTACTTGTAGGGTTTTAATCTTGTTAAAATTACTATATACACACTTGTTCAACGTACAACATCATTGACGTATTTAAAATGGTAAGTGTCGAGTTAAAAAAAAAAATGTGACGAAGAGAAAGCTTGTTATTTTAGTTTTAAGGTTTGATTTATGGAGTGTAGAGGTAAGGAGTACAGACTGTGTGTTAAAAAGTGTTTGTAGAAACCCGTTAAATAAGGGTGGCACCACTATAGCTACGGGGTAAATTTTATGGAACGCGCCGAAAAATATTAGTGGGACAGGCGACTTTTTCAAGGTTATATTTACTAAATAAAATTATTTTAGATTTTAGAGCTACTGAGCAGTTTAGCAGCACACCTCACACCGTCGAAAACTGCTAAGTTCATTTCATGTAGCTGTTTCCTGTAGCTACTTCAGCGCTGTCGTGAAGATTTTTTGAAGTGTTATTTATTGCTTATAGATGGACACTTTTTCAACTATTCTCCTATGAGAGATTCCCTAAACTCCATAGTTTGATTAGTTTTGGGAAAAACGATCCATTCGTTTATTAGTAGAATTTCTAAACAGCTCACCCGTGGCGACGGTGGTCACCACTGCTGCAACCACGGCACACCACAGCGCCACATCGCGACCGCCCATCGTCATCACCTGTATCTATATTAAAATATCTGTAAAAGAAACTATAAAAAATTAAAGACAATATGTATAGACGTTATTATATCACACGGAGTATAAATAATTATTTCTGTGCGAGTCGAGTGTTTATAAATATACCAAGTTGAAATAGGATCATTCTAATTGAAATTCACATACAATGCGATTCAAATAAGAATAGGACTCAATGACCTCGGATGACTGCGATTGTCAACTGTCACTTGAAAAGTACGGCTTGCAAAGAAAATAAAATTTCCACTTTTGGTTTATTTAACTGAGTTCTAGTATTACCAAATATATTGAAGTCATAATTAATTTTAAAAAATAATTTAAAATTATCATATTTTTCTATTTTCATGGTTGGCAACATTTCACCAAGACGTAAATTAATAAATTTGGCCTAAAGATCTAGATACCAGGCCATAAACTCCAAAAAAAAATTAATAAACTAATTACCTAAGTTCATACTAAATTCCGATTATTATTTTTCACTTTAATTTTTTTGTAATTATTTGTAAATAAATATCATTTCAAAATATCTGTTTTGCTCACCCTAGCTAACAGGTTTGAATTGACAGCTGTGACGTCACAATATGGCGTCAGGTCAGTCATATTCTTATTTAAATAGCATTGCAATGGCATTACGATGAATGTCTATCCTTTCAATATAATATCTGTAATTTTCATTAACCTCGGTGTGTTTTTCACATTAAATAGATATATTTTAGAATACACCCGAATTGATAACATCGTCCTTTTTTAAGTTTAACTTTTGTGTACGATTCATGTGTTATTAGCCTAACATCTTTAGTATCGAATTGTGATTCCTGAAGAGCAACAAGTTACTAAAGTAGTTCTTAAATGAACTTGCATAACTAACCACATACTTTCTATTTTTGATTTCATTTGAAAATTCGATAAAGGGATAAAATATATGTGTCCTTGATAATTTTAAATTTAGATAACGCCACATTAATAGAGCCTATGCAGGCGGAGCCAGGGCGGCTCGGTAGGCAATAATTAGTGAGACAGTCAACCGTCGCAGATTCTACGGAAAAGTCCTGCACTAGTAATCGTAATCTCAAATAATTTAAATGGTTTGTTTTTCTAATGGTCGTACGCTGGACTGCTGTACGTGTGGTTTCGTGTCGGGCCAAAAGCTCCGATGAGACTGGCTGAGATGTTCAAAATTTGTTATTTTTTGTTTAATTTACATAATTTAAACCAGTGTCACAAAAAGTATTATGCGAACCGCATTCCTAATAAAAACTTGCTCTATACAATCTTTAGTTTCGTTACGATGATGAATGATAATAAGGTTTTACTCATATATTTTATTGTTTATTTCTGTTTTGCTTTGTTTATGTAAACTCACTTTTAGATTTATTCTGTTATACTAGCAAAAATAGCATATAGTGTTTACGTTTAAATGATTTTACATACCCTGTGCATGTAACGTAAATAAGTTTAAGAAATTGATGTAATATAAAATCACTGGTAGACCCAATAATATATTTATTCGTTCGTTTTTTATATCGTATATTTTTTATAACGTATCGTTTTTTATAGAATATGGGTGACAAACGAGCACACAGTCCACCTGATGGTAAGTGGATACTCTGGCCCATAGACATCTACATTTATCCTCAATTAAGAACCAAAACGCAGATGCTTTTCACCCCTGAGGACTAAGATGGAATACCTCGTTTCCAGTAAAAAAAGGGTCTCCGGATCACTACAATCACGATACAAAACATAGCAGCATTAAGCTGCTATTTTACGCTGGTATTCTGTGAGAGCTTGGTCCTTCCCGGGTCTAGTCGACCCATTTGTGCTATAACCATAATATAGCTGCAAAGTGGCTCTACCGCGTACACTCTACCTTTATCACGTATAAAACACCATGTAAACATCTCAAAAATTATAATTTATAACTAGAACGTTAAACGTAAGGTTATTATTACCAGTAATGTTTATTGTATGATATATGACAATACTTATAAATTAATAAAAATACTATAAAATTTTGAAAGGAACCCCATTATTATTTCAGTTAAGAATTTTCAACACATCTTCACTCTTCTGTACATGTGAGCAATATAATTTTTGTTTTTCTTAATAGGGTATATTGCAAATTTTTGAAAACTGCTTATATTTAAAGATTCGGACAAATTAAAAGACAAATTAAATTAAAAGAAAAATAAAATTAATTAATTAATTTCTTTTTTTTTTCTCCATTAAACCAATTAAAGTTGAATTTATTTTTAATTGTTTTGAATTTAAAAAAGCTCCGTTCGATGACGAGATGACGTCAACCGTGTGACGTCAACTTTGTGTAAACACCAATCACAGATCGTCCACAGACTATATTATTATACATAGGTGTTAAAATTGTTAATCTAACGAAAAACCGTTAATTTCAAACAGCCACCAAAAAAAACCAACGACAGACAACATGTCGTTGATAATATCATGCCGCAAAATAAGTGTAAACACATTTACAGGATTTTTTACTAAACATCAATAAGACTAATGAGCTTTGAATAGTTATCCCAATCATTTCTTTTTAAAGAATAATTGCGTCGTACCTTAGATCATATTTCAAACAACGTCAATTACAATGCAATTTAATGAAAACAGAATGCGGCATTAAAGAAAACAGAACTCGAGTTGCTTTGCATAAAGTGGGTATGAAACCACAGTCATTCTAGAACGCTCCAAAAGCTAGGCTTCATTCGTGAGTTTGTGAATCGCGCTATCAACAGGACTATCAACTCCTCTGTCGAAGATCGTAAAAGATCGGGAGACCCTGTGTAACAGGACTGGGTCACCCCGAAGATCGTTTGTTCAATCTTCAGTTCTCTTTGTGATCAACAGACAGACTGTCAAAATCCGAATTCGAAGAAATGTTATAAAGAAAACAAAAAATATTGTCACGTGAATAAAGATTTTCGCTATAATTCTGCCACGAATTATAAAACAAGAGCTAAATCTAGTTGCTTAGTGCTGATATAAGGGCCATATCAGTCTCTGCAGGTTAAGAGGTCTATCCCGATAAGATTGTAGTGCAAGCTAAACAATAAAACGATAAATCTGTGTTTTTAAAATATCGCATAGTTAGCAATTAGTCCATTTATACCACGAAGTTGTAGTGTCCCCACTGCAGTGAGGCATTTTATCTTAATCCTCATGGTTGACAATGAATTTGCATCGATGTTTTCTTTGTTCGAAATTAATTGCAAGTGTGTACAAGCACTGATGTGTGTACCGGATGCCTATCAATTTATAAAAAAAGTTGTTGTTGTATATTATCGTATAAATTGTTATTGTGGTATTTTATTATTAAAATATTAAATTAAAATATTGTTACGAGCTTAGGGTTCGTGACAATAAAGATTGCCGATTGAATTACCAAAATTTACACTTTTATTACCGCACACCAATTAAAACTTAAAAGACACTAATAATTAATCACACTGATTCACTTTATTTCGCTCCGAAGCTTCGCTTGTCTCGCCAAATTCAATACTGCCCCGACCGCGTCTTATAGCGCCTTTAAATACACATTTTTCTCCGAAACGTCCAGAATATTCAAGTAAATACGCGCGCCAACCGACCAGGCGCAGAAAGTTCGAGTGTGGGGCTTCCAGAAAGCTTAATTCTTATGTTCGATACTAGATGGCGCTGTTGGTCGAATGATTAGTCATGTCATTTTCTGGAAAGCTCTCCTCGCTTTGTTACCCGACACTAGATGGCGCTAGTGGCAGACGTCAACTTAGGCGCGCAACAATATATTAAAAATTATATATATCTTCTACTCCTCATACAGTTTTATATTAAACGACGTTGTTGCACATTGCACATTTCCTGACCTTTATTATACGTAGTAGAGCCATGCTTCAGTTATATTAGTATTATAGTTGTAGCACGAATGGGTCGGCTCGACCTGGAAAGGACCGCGCTTTCACAGAATACCAGCGTAAAATGGCAGCTTAACGCTGCTGTGTTTCGTATGGTGAGTGTAGAGAACCAGAGACCCTTTTTACGAACGGAAACGAGGCATCACATCTTAGTCCTCACGGGTGACAACGCACCTGCGTTTGGATTCGTAATCGAGGATAGATGTAGATGTCTATGGGCCACACCAACCACTTACCATCAGGTGGACTGTGTGCTCGTTTGTCAGCCTATCCTATAAAAAAAGAACATTTGCTAACGGCGCTAAGAACCGCAAGAATACGTATTGAAAGTTATTTGTGCTTTTGCCACTGATGTGAAAAAAAAAACAAAAGTCCTCTCCTAGAAAAGAATCAGCAAGGAGCCGACGGAACTATTTTTTTTAATAATTTACAATTTAATATGTTGTACAATTAAATATGAAATCAATAATAAACAGTATGGTAGTGATAACCTCTTTACGGGTCACTATCAATTACGTACGTTTTAATAGTATAATAAACCTATAAGAATAGACAGTTTCTGCTTAGTTACAATTTTAAAGTTTTTGATTTTAAAGATTTTAACTCCTTATTTTTCTTCTCTCTATATTTTTTGGGATTTTATTGTAAAAGTGTATTACATGGTCCCATGAAGGAATTTTACTCTTTATAGGCGATCATGTGATATTTACTAGCGTATACTTATTCCAAGTTATAACAGAATGACTATTTTAATAAAACTATTTTTGTTTTTGCATAACGTACGTCAAATTTTGGTAAATATACAAGAGGCCTAAGTTAATATAATTTTTTTTAAGTCTCCTCTAATAAACTTCATTGAATATTAATTATAAATTGCTGGATCTCTTCTGTAAGACAGAGATAGTGGCATAATAAGATTTCATATGATGCTATAAAAATAACTAAAATTAAAAAAGTCTCTGTTTTAACACAAACGAGTTTTCTAACCTTTTTGCAGTATTTGCTTCATAACAAAATTGCTAGCTAGTTTAGATAAATGTTGTTCCCAATCGTGTACAATTAAATTTACGGCAAATGCTTAAATATACGCAGAGCCAATATCCTTACACTGGTATTTCTCTTCACCGGCCTGTGAACCTTGGATTCAGCGCGGTGCACCATTTGCATTTAGGGAGAAAGCTTGCATTTTTCCCCTACATCGCTATCTGCATATCAAAGAAAATATGTTTCGTACAACCTAATACTGAAACAGTACACTTTTCCGGTACTCTAAAATATCGAGTGGAGCCCTATACCGAAACTAAATATTTTTTTTATTTTTAACTATTATATACCATTGTTTTACCTTCCTAAAGGTAAGTGATGATGTAGCCGTAAATGGTAAAAGCACGAGTACGAGAGAGTTACGAGTAGCTTAGGAAAAGCCTGTTCACTCTTGCATGTTCTTACCTTACAGTTTTTGATAGAATAAGGGTGAGAAATGCGCACACAGTACTTGAGATTAAGTGGATGCTGTGGCCTATATACATCTATATTTATCCTCGATTAAGAATCAAAATGCAGATGGTTTGTCATCGCTGACGCCTAAGATGAAATACCTCTTTTCTAGTAAAAAAGAGTCTCCGGTTCTTTACATTCACCATATGAAACAAAGCAGCATTAAACTATTTTACGGTGGTATTCTATGAGAGCGTAGGACCACGCTCTCATTCCCGGTCGAGCGGACCTATTCGTGCCACAATCATGATATAGCTGCAGCGTGGCTCTACCACGTATAAAATGGAACTAAGTTGATTACTTCACACTCTTAATATCTGCCAAATAATTATTTATATTAAACGTTTCCTAAACAGCACACACCGTTCTAATGTATGGTTTTACATTTTGTACAGTTAGCCCAAACCATTTTCTATTTTTAAGCATTACTGCAATTGTATACTGTAAAGAACTGAGAACACACAATGATGGAGAAGCTCGCACGTCTCCAACCAGTTATGGTCAATCGCTCCTCGCGGCCGCTCCTGCACGACAACGCGCGATCTCATATTGCACAACAGACGGTCTCCAAGTTACAAAAGCTGGGGTTGGAAGCTCTCCATCATCCACCGTACTCACCAGACGTTGCACCTACAGACTTCTAGTTTTTGCAGAATTCGGATGACTTTTTAGTGGGAAATAAATTCAATACCCGAGAGGCAGTACAAAATGCTTTTGAAGAATTTTTTGCCTCCCGTCCAGTTGATTTCTTCAATAAGGGTGTCAATAAACTGCCACTGCGTGGTCAAGGATGCATCGATTGCATGGTTGATTACTTTGATTAATAGAAATTAAAAAAATAGAATAAATTATGTTAACTTATTTTATAAAGAACTGCAATGTCATAGGTAGACATAATAAATTTGAGGTGTCTGTAGGTTATATTAAAATAATTGGTTTCTATTAAGCTGTTTACATTTTACGAGGCTATTTACATTTTAACATTAAATTTTTAAAATTCACTTCAGATAGATAAAACTAGTCTTCGAAATGACTCATCTGATTGTGATGAAAAACATATAAAGTACAATGCCAAGAAAGATCAAGGCTATAATGTATCCGCTTTGTTTGTTTTTTGATAAACACAGACGAAAATTGATAGAATAAATAGTCTCTGATTATCATATAAAAATAACACCACTTCTTCTTTCTTCTTCTCGAAATATAACACCACTTCTCACAGAATACCGGCGTAAAATAGTAGCTTAATGCTGCTGTGTTTCGTATGGTGAGTGTAGAGAACCGGAGACCCTTTTTACTGGAAACGAGGCATTCCATCTTAGTCCTCACGGGTGACAACGCATCTGCATTTTGATTTGTAATCGGGTGGACTGTGTGCTCGTTTGTTACCCTATATCCTATAAATAAAAACTTTAATAGGTCACTATTTGCATAATAAAATCATTGTCACGTCACTGTCGTTGAAGTCTATTATATGAGACTTAAATTTGATTTAAATTAAGAATAAATCCCAATTAATTGTTGTCCACAATCCTGTAATTGGTGTTTACTTAATTTGGGAATATTTTAAATTTTATAAAGATAAATTTCATTTTTAGACATCACCTACTTATTATGTTCTGATTATAACGTAGAGTTGATTTCTTAATATCTAGATATTTTAATAGTTAAACTTACTACGTTACAACATTAGAGTAATTATCACATTTCTTAGAAATACAATTTCTTAGTAAATTTTAATTAATATAATTCACAGTGTACTGGTGAAACGAACTCACAGATTGATTCTAATTGATAAAGTTGTAGTTATCAACGCACAGTTTTATACAAACAGGTAAAAAGCAAGCCGAGAGAAAACCTTTCTACGAAGCGTTCGAATGGAGTCGAAACGGTGTCACATACCTTGAAATTTATAAACAGTTATTGTATCAATATTAATGTACACCGGTGGCTGGCGGATAAACACTTCAGGTCAACTTTTTAACAAAATTTAACAGAATAAAAATGAAACGGCTTTCAGTAGGCATAAATTAGATACGAGTCAATAAAAACTAGTCGAAATTCCAAAATTAATTATATGAATTTTTTAAAATACATACCCGTATTTATATTAGTTATTTAAAAACCACACGTGGTGTGAAGCCGCGCGCCAATGATCAAAGAATATGAGAGGACGGGCCGTAACGATCTATATAAAACATACATTATAGGAATATCATGCGAGAGGGTACAAGAAGTGTCGTTTGTCGTTATCGTGTGACTGATTATTAAGTTATTTTCCATTTTTAGAACATCTTGAGTACTGTAAATCTGTGTGTGATAAAGGCCACTATCCCTCATGACACTTTGTCAAACAAAACATTTATAAAATTCACAAACAATTTTATTTATTTACTTTAACTTCATATAAACATTCAAAAGACGTACACTCAAAAGTCGAATACATAAACCGAATCTGCACGTCCCGATTCCACGTAGTTTTGTCTGCCCTACCCTTATAGTGTTTTTGTAAAGCTGTAGGTACGGAGAGAGAGCAGCCGCAAAGGTAGTGCAGTGCAACATGAACATTTTGTTTTCAAGGTTAAAATATTTCTCATCATGTTTATATACTCAGATAATGCAACTGGTAGATATTTTTCTCTCTCAAAACGCGAATTGTGATTTTCTCTAAAGAAACCATCTAAAACTATATTTCAGCACAATCCTTCTGAAAAGGAGGTACCGCGACCGTGAGTAGACTTCAAATTATAAATCAACCAAAGAAAAAAGTATTAATGTCCAAAATAATATATCGACTTCCTAACTTCCGGTATTACAATTATTCCGAATAGTATTGTGAGTTGTTGATATTAAGACGAGGCATGGAGCTAAACGCAAGTTTTATAATGCCTCAAAGTATATGATCCACAGCAGTAAACAAACCTTAAACATATATTTTATATTTTTCTGGATATATGCTAGTTAGATAGTGTGTTGAAAACATGATACTACTAATTTAATACGACAGAAAAAAAAATCACAAATATACCTTTAAAATTTCTTTTAACAAGTAAAAAGAAGATTTTTTGTCAGATTTTTATACATTCAACATATTAACGTTATAGTGTTTTAATTTTTAGTCCAACTGATTTTTTTTTAAATCGCATATTCTTATTTCTGAAATAATACGTGCGGCGTAAACGCCTGTGCAGAGTCACTGTTGGCCAAGGCCTGGTGCAATATAGACGTGTCGCTCTTTTTGCCGCAGTATTTACGTTAAGGTTTTACGCGCGTTTATAAAATTGATATATGTATAGAATCGAACTATTACATTGACACGGGTCACGCACACAGGTGTACGCACGGTTGGCTGCAGGAATCATAGTGAAATAAAATTATTTTGATAATTTGAAAGATCGAATTTGCTTTTGATTTCTTATACCTCAAAAATATAGTTAAATACATAGTGTAATTGGACTTAGATAGTTCCAATAGCGATTACCAAAGTACACCTTCAGGTCACTCCGTCAAGTCCGGAGGTAAGGACTCATCATACCTAACAAAACGAGCACAAACTCGGCACACCTAGTAGTACTCGGCGACCAGTTCCAATAGCGATTACCAAAGTACACTTTCAGGTCACACCATCAAGTCCGGAGGTAAGGTAATACAAAAGAGTAAAATAAATTTGAATTTTCTAATGGTTTTATTTGAAACAATTCTTTTTCTCTTATTTTAGCTATTTTTCCAACGAAACTTTGGTTTTTTAGAATTTGTGAGTTGGCGTTTTAAATGTATATGACATACATATACATAGTTGACTAAGTCATATCATAAAACTGACTTTAAAAAATATTGATAATTTAAAATGTAGTATGATGTCCAGACCTCGTAAACAGTTTTGATATTAGTGAGTAGGTACTCAAAATATTATTACTATAATACCTAATAGTGTTGCGAACAGGAGACCTCACGGAAAAGTGTTTGTTTGGAGGTGAATTGTCTGCTTGCTTTGCGCATACTGTGTTCACGCTGCGCTCTCCGACTGCTGGTTGCACTCCGCCCACTGCGGGACGCGCGGGTGAAAAACGAATTTGAAATCGTCTTAATACTTAATAGTGCCATGGCGACTACTTATAGCACGCGCTATGTGTTATAGAGAGATAGCGCGCCATAATATGGCGCTATGCGCTATGTTAACCACCATTAATAAGCTACATGAACAAAAAAAAATATCGCAAATCAACTTCGCATAATAAATCTAATATCTCAACCCTGGCGCATCCTTAACAGCGCTGCTGCTAGAACTAGTCTACTAGTTTTAGCAGCAGCGCTGTTGGGAGAGGACGTGTGACGCTAGATCTAGCACGCTATTCTTCGCGCGCTACCTAATTTAGTGTCAGACATTGTTTAGTTAGTGCATTATATAAAATGTTGTTGTAGTTAATTGAGCAAGTGGATGAGTTCGTATATTTGGGATGTGTATTCAGCAGGGATGGGAGATATGATAAGGATATTGAACGACGAGTGAATGCAGGAAATAAAGTAAATGGGGCTCTACACTCTATTGTGAAAAGTCAGAATGTGTCAAAAAAGGCACGTATGGCAATTCACAGTGCTGTATTAGTCCCTACTTTAACGTATGGTAGTGAAAGTTGGGTGTGGCAGAAGAAGCACGAGAGTAGAATAAATGCAGTAGAAATGCGGTCGCTAAGGAGTACGTTAGGGCTGAATCTGAGTGACAGGATGAGAAACTGTGTGATAAAAGAAGAGTGTGGTTTGCAAGATGATGCGGTGACCAGGATTAAGAAAGGAATGCTTCGGTGGTTTGGTCATGTAGAAAGAATGAATGCGGAAAGACTGACAAAGCAAATATATGTTGCAGAAGTGAATGGAAGAGTCGGAAAGGGACGTCCTAGGCGGAAGTTTGTCGACCAAATTGGCGATATACTAAAAATGGGCCAAATTAAGAGTACCCTTAACCGACGAGCATGTATGCGTAGGTATATGGATGTGGAAGAGGCGAGAAAGGTATGTCAGGATCGTGCTAAATGGAAGTCTGTAGTCTCTGCCTACCCCTCTGGGTGACAGGCGTAAGTGTTTATGTTTATGTTTATATAAAATGTTGTCTGCTATAAAAGAAGCCTAACTAATGTTTTTAAATGTAAATAAAATATAGTGTTGGCGACGCGTCTATAAGAATATTTCAATTTATTAGTTAACCGATTACGAACAGCTTCTAAAAACAAATTATCGAGCAATAATATTCTAATAAGAAAACACTTAGTTGAATCTTAAAGAAATATCGAATTAATAATTTGAAGGTCTTGGGTTCGATTCCCAGGCCGGACTAGTTTGTCGTTTTCTTAGTAATATTTTCTTAATAAAATCATATAGGGAATTTTTAAGATATAAATTATGTTTCCGGGTTCAGTTCCCCGGTTGAAATCACCTTCCCAATAATATTGTTAATTTAAAGGAATATTAAAATAAAGTTAGAGACCAGGATTTGTTCCCCGGTCGAAATGATCACTTTGTGAATAAATAGAATTAATTGCATAAGTGTTATCTTATATGAGCTTGATACGTTTTGTATGAAAACAAAATGTTTGTTTTCAATGTTTGATTCATAAAATGTTTTGTCAGTGTTATCTGATAAGAGACATGATAACTGATAAGAATCTAGTTAGAAACAATTTCCGACATTTGGGAGTCGTGTAGAATCAGTTGTTCACCTAGTATTGGTTGATAGCCGTGTGTGCTAAATTTGCCATTTTGCCGACAATTGAAAGTCGTGTGAGCATTAGTTGTTCAAATAGCGTGAGATCATAGCCGCGCGTTAACTTAGGAGGTCAAAATAAGTGGAAATTTAAATATTTGCAAATTTCAGCAATTTATGTAAAATTGCCTTTTAAAATATTTCAGATTGACTGTATGAGCAAAATAGGTGAATTCTGTGTTATTTTCATGTGAAAATTCCTTTGGATTAGTGAAATATTGATGGTTTTGTGTAAGAAATTTATAAGTGTTTATATAATGAAATATATAGGAAAAATGTAAATTAAACTATTGTATTAGTTGAGATATTTATAATTTCAAGTGAAGAACATTGTTTCAACCTTATATGTTGGATATTTAAGAATTCTATCTTGGTGCATATGCTGTAAAATGTGCATATTTTGTTGAATAAATAAAAGGTTTTTTGTGATATAAAAATGTAATGTATATCATAGTATAGATATTTTTTGTGCTATCTTTATAAATAAAATGTATAAATGTATGTCTTAGACAAATAAAGATATTGGGCAAACCGTGAGAGAGTGATAGTACAACGATGTAATTGAGTGGCGTAATCGCACAGAGGGCGCGGCTCTCTTTCGCGTATAGTTTCGTGGTAGCTCAGTAAACGAGTTTTCTTACAAATCGTTGGATCTCCTAGGTGTGCGTTATTCGTAGTTAGCAGTGCAGCTGCAAATAGCCGCCGGTTCGACAAACTCCGCCGATCGTTGAGTCCCGCGATTCCGTGAGGCGTCGAGGTCACCGGCCCCTAGGTGATTTTTGGCACTTTATGCATTCCGTGCATCCTGTGCCTAGTCGCGTTTTAAAGTGCCACCTCCGCACTTCCCCCAACCCTTTTGTTTGCAAAAGGGGTAGGCAGTGCCCCAAGTGAGGATAGTCACTATTTTTATATACCATATCTTAGACAGGGCCGTAGTTTAGATTACCTGACTGACGTAGGCCCATTAAGAAAACCACCGGACCGAAAAGGTGTGTTGGAACGACCACTGATTGTGAGGGATCTGGCGAACCCGGAGCGCACTAGAGTAGTGTCATCCTTTTCACAGATCCCCCAAAGAAAACCCGTCTCGCCATGGAAGGAGCCCGCACCGGGCGTCGCGCTCACGCCGGCCGTGTATGAGCACACGGTCAGGCGGGAACCGTCGCCCCAGCAGCAGCGGGCAATGAAAACGGCAAGACGCCACACTCCTCCGGAAACCGAAGCCTCCTTGTACGAGAAGAGGCAACGGGTTGGCTCCCAACTATCTTCCGATGAGGCACCATCTACATCGGAAGAAGATGAAAACTACCACCAAGTGACAACAAAGAATGTGCTAAGATCGCCACCTAAGTCACCCTCTCCACCGCAACCCCCCCCCCTCCGCTCTATATCTCCGGATCGGCGAAGCCACGATTCGGCCCAGTACGAGCAGGGGGGGTGAAGAATCTTACAGTTGGGGGTCAACTACGTATGCTACCCTCGCAGCATCCGCCAGCCGATCGTCGCCGGTGGCAACATCTAACCCGTCCGGGCTCCCGCAGGACGATGGCCAACGGCCATCTACCAGCTATGCCCATGTGGTAGCTGCACCAGCAGTACCACGACTACCACCGTCGGCAGTGCCTATTGATAAGCCTGCCGACCAGGAGAAAGCCCGATACCCGCCCATAGTGGCTGAATGCCTACCGGATTGGACGAGGCATTTCAAGGAGCTCAACAGAATGTTGGGCCACCCTATAAGTGCCCGTCCGTTCGGGAAAGGTGTACGGTTTACGCCAAAAACCACGAACGAATTCCGTACAATTCAGCGCTATATGATTGAATTAACTAAAGAAACACCATCACTGTCGTGGTATTGTTATACCCCGGAGGAGGACAAGCCCACTAAAGTGGGCATCCGGGGTCTACCAATGGGCACGGATACCAAAACAATAGAGGAGGCCATAAGGGCAAAAGGCTTCCCAGTTAAGTATGTGAAGGCAATACCACCTCGTAGGAGCAGACCTGGCTGCATCTACTTTGCCCAACTGGACCACTTGAGCCTGGAGCAGCTCCAGGAATTGTATAACATCGACGAACTCCTCTATATGAGAGGGGTCGTCATCGAGGCCTGGCAGAGAAAAGCAGGACCAGCTCAATGCCACCGATGCCAGGCCTTCGGACACGCCTCTGCCAACTGCTTCAGGCCAGTGAGATGCGTGCGCTGTGCCGGCGAGCACATAGCAAGCCTTTGCCCTCGGGGTAGAGAGGAAGAACCGAAGTGTGCCAACTGTGGCATAAACCACACAGCAAATGACCGCCGCTGCCCAGTCCTGAGGAGGACTGCTAGGAGGCAGGGGATAACTTTGCCGGGGCTACTCCCGGAGGACCCTAAAAAGATCCCCCAGAGTCGCCCAAAAGCTGTCACCATTCAGCAAGACGGGTGGGCTACCATCACTGGGAAGGGCAGGCAACCAGCCCACCACGCCCCACCCGTAACATCTCAGGAAACGGTGGAATCCACAACGACCAGGGCAACCACCGGGGCGACTCTACAGCCCCCCGCCAACCCCGCCACAGAACGGCAACCCTCCAAAAAGAGGAGGCGGGAGAGAAGCAGGAAGAAGTCGCAGCCTCCTCAGGCTGTCACCTCTACCCCGACACCAACTGTACCAGTAGCCTCACAGGCGCAGATTACTCGGGAGACAACCAAAAGCGTGGGTAGAGTGCCAGAAAGGGCTCTACCTGAACATAGAGCCCGCTCTACTGGTAGAGCGCGCTCTACCCACAAGCTAAGAGAGCAAAACCAGGAATCCCAACACCCGTGACAATTGCCAACGCCTTCTTATAGGAGAAAACCTGCCGCCGGCCTCGAAACAGCAGACGCAATCCAGCGTCTGGTTGGTATTGCCATCGAGGTCGGCACACAAGTCCTGGCTGACATCAGAGCCGGGACAGATCCCGTGACGGCGATAATGAAGGCGCTGGCAAACCTTCTAGCACGGCATTACGGAGGAGAGTAATCTGCGCCTCCTCTATTGGAACCCGGACGGAATACAGCAGAAGCTGCATGAACTCCGCACAGTCGCCCAGCAACAGGATCTGCACATCATTTTGCTGGGAGAGACGAAGCTAAACCCAAAGACGCATATAAAGCTGCCGAACTACCACATTTACAGAAGGGACGAGGTCACTTCTCAAGGGGCCGCCTACAGAGGGACGGCGGCTCTAGTGAGGAGGGACATCGTCCATCAAGAACTGGAACTACCACCTTACCAGACTATGCGCTCTATCGGCATAAGAATGGAGGCGACGGGCGAGGAACTTAGGATCTACGCAGCATACCGCCCGCCAGGGACTCCATTCTGCCCCTCAGACATCCGCACGGTGATGGAAGGTGAAACACCCACAATCATCGCCGGGGACCTAAACGCTAAACACCCGGCGTGGGGGTCCAGAGTGATCACCCCGCCGGGTCTTGAACTCTATGAAGATGCAGAAAAGAACATGTACGACATTTTAGGTCCCGAGGAACCAACGCACGTTCCTAAAGACCCGCGGAGACATCCGGATGTATTAGACATCGTGCTCACTAGGAACGTCAACTACCCGATAGTGGTACAAGTGCTGTACGACCTCTCCTCACAGCACCTCCCGTTACTGATAACCCTTGGCCTAAAGGCGGTGACTACGCCGCCCAGAGCGTTTAAGACACGAGTGAACTGGAGGCTCTACTGTCAACATCTGCAGCAGAGACCTCCAGCACACCAGCCGATAAGCACAGCGGACGACGTAGAGGCTGCTGCTACAAGAATCACCACGAACATCAAGGAGGCCCTCCACGCGGCTTCTACGATCGTCCCGATCACAGCTAGGCGAGACGTTCGGCCGCGCGAGATATGCGCGCAGATCAGGCGCAAAAGAGCGCGTAGAAAGCTCTGGGCGCGTACTCGCTGCCCTAGACTAAAGACCCAGCTGAACACCGTATCGGAGGAACTGTCGGTTGCAGTCCAGGCCTTCAGAGGTGATGCTTGGGATCGGCGCATCAGGAAGGCGGAAGAGTATGATGCGTCGCTCTATAAACTGAACCGGCAGTTGACCAAAACCAAACCTCCCGTTTGCCCGCTGACCAACAACGCGGGCGAACGCTGCTATGATGCCAAGGGCAGAGCGGATATCCTAGTCGAGCACTTCGAGGGGCAATTTATGCCGAACCCAGCAAGTGCGGAGTTCATGGAGCTTCATGCCCGGAAGGAAAGTCGCGTACAGGAGTGCCTGTCGTCGCCCGCGCCGCCTCTTGCAGGAGAGTGGTTCGTCTCCCCCACTAAACTGCGGAGGACAGTAACCTGCCTGCAACCGAGGAAGGCGCCGGGGCACGATGGGATTACCAACGCTGCACTCCGACAGCTGCCCAATAGAGTCCTAGTAGAGCTTGGTCGACTCTACAATGGGATATTGCGGACATCCCACTTCCCGGAGAACTGGAAGAAAGGCAAAGTGATCGTTTGCCGAAACCCGGGAAGGACAGGCGTAGAGCTGCCAGCTACAGGCCGATCACGCTATTACCGCACATAGCTAAACTGTTTGAAAGATTGCTGCTGAGACGTCTCCGTCCGTGCATCCAACTTCGGACGAAGCAGCACGGATTCAGGAGGGGTCACTCCACAGTCACACAGTTGACTAGAGTGCTGCACCCGCTTGCGGCTGAGTACAATCGTGGCCGCATATCGTTGGGCGTCTTTCTCGATATCGAGAAGGCGTTCGACCGGGTGTGGCACACAGGATTACTATACAAGCTGAATGAACAGACCAGTGTCCCTCCTGATATGTTGCGGCTAATGGCGTCTTTCCTGGAAGACAGGAAGTTTTACGTCTGCGTAGAAGACGCCGAGTCCGCAACCAGATCCATCGGAGCCGGCGTTCCACAGGGCAGCTGTTTGTCTCCAGTCCTGTACGCGGCTTACACCAACGATATACCTACACTGGCAGGCAGGCTTCAAGAGTGGGAGGACGACGTTGAGCTGGCGCTATATGCGGACGATGGCGCCTATTTCACCTCGTCCAGAAGAGCCCACATAGCCACTGCCAAGATGCAGCGTCTGCTGGACCTGCTGCCACCATGGCTGGACGAGTGGAGGATGGTCGTCAACGTTGGTAAGACGACCGCTCTGCTCACTCGCCGTCTCAGGAAATTTCCACCTCCGCTGACCCTCAACGGCCAGAAGATTGCGTACCAGAAGGCCGTAACCTACCTTGGGTGCAGGATCGACAGAACGCTGCGCATGACCGCGCACGTCGACTTCGTCGTCCGCAGGGCCCGATGTGCGCGGGCGACGCTCTTGCCGGTCCTGGCATCCAAGCTGCCGATCAGAACCAAGCTCCGGATATACAAGATGTTCCACTCATCACCTACGCTGCTCCGACCTGGTACGCACTTCTGAGCGACCCTCTGAGGCGGCGACTGCAGGCCCAGCAGAATCTGACATTAAGGACGATCGTCGGAGCAGGTCGCTACGTCCGGAATGACGTCATAGCGGCCGACCTAAAGGTCGAGAACATCACCGACTTCGTGGCCGGATGGCGCGCGGCATGTTCGACCGTGCCGACAACGGGCCACATGAACACCTCAACGGCTTTGCGCCGTTGCACACTCGGCCACCGGACGGGCGACCTTTTCCAAGAGAACTCCTCTCTATATCGATTAGAGAGTCGAGTAACAACCCTCAATGCCGCTGAAAGGCCAACTTTGACTTTTACTGGACAACCTCCTTTTTTCCCGTAGTTAACCGACTACGGGAAAAACATTACCCGACTACGGACTAACCCGGAATTACTATCTACGCCTAAATAGGCTACAAGGACTGGCCCATAGTGATGGGCCATGAGGACTATCCGGGCAATGGGGTATACCCCGAGGCCCGATACCTGCATTGCCCTCTTGGGCATGTAGACGACAATCAACGATACAAATCGTTCGGGACCAGCAGTATATATAATAAGAAAGAAAAAGTGTATAGGGAAGTGATAGGGAAAGTAATTACTCTCTCACGGAACGGTTTGAAGATAATTACTGTTTTATTCCCAAGGAATCCTTTCACAAAAAAAACAGTCCACTGGTGTCGCTATTGCGGCACATATTGAAGAATTAAGGCGTTAGGACCGGGACGACTTCGGAAGACCCGTAATCCCCGCCTGCACCTATTTGAAGAAAAGGAAGAGATCGACGCCCTTGTGTGTTACTCCGCTGCGGGGTTCACATACGTTGTTCCCGAACCCAACGTAGGTGTCATAGGAGGTTAGGAAATTCGCTGCTGAACCAGCCGGAACAATCGACCTCCCTCGTTCTTTGGTTCCTTTTCATATAGATAGTCAAGATTCGAAATTGACTCAGGACGTTTTAAAAAAAGGCTTTATTAATAAACTTATAACTATTAATGTGCGAAAAAAAAATTTTTTTAGGATCGTGAGTCGACGAACGTCGTACTTGTACCACTTCTGACTCAGTGCGCCAGAACTGGTACAACGAACTCTAATCCCCAAAAAAAATAAATATTTTTAGTCAGTAATTTTAGGATCGTGAGTACAACTTGTACCACTTCTGACTCAGTGTGCCAGAACTGGTACAACGTAACTACTCAATTCAGCAATCTACGCTCACGCTTACGCTTGAATTGTGATGGTCTCCGGCAGCCCCGGATCTACGTTTTTTTTTTGACCCGGGGCAAAAACTTCATAGTGGCGCCTCCTCTCTTCAGCATTTGAGATTTGTTAAAAAAAACTCATTAATACATAATGTGTGGTATTTTTTGTGATCGGGACAATAAGAACCCTTTAATAAATTTTCTACAGCTAATGCTAGTGACTACTTCCTTTTAAGTTGGTTTTTGTACACTTTTGCATTATTTTCTACCGTGATGGATCCAACAAAGAAATAAAAAAGTTTTTGTACAAGCTCAAATAGGCTAACTGCTTCTGGAAATAATGACGCTGATTGCACGCCTACAAGATTTTAAGTGTGCTAGACATGGTACAAACTCTGCCATCTCGTTAATCTGCATAATACTGGATTGAACTCATGTATATTTGCCAGCCATATTAGATTCGTTGTCACATCCGTGCACATCTAAACTATCAGACTCTAATTTTTCTAGATTACGCTTTGTAATATATATTCTCCAGTCTTTCCACCAACTTCAATAAAATCAATAAAGCTTTCCTTTATTTCACATCCAGATTCTGTAATTTTTATAAATCGAATCACCTGGCTCATTTGTTCCATGTGAGTGCAGTCAAACATGATGGTGAAATAGTTGGCCTCCTTGATGTCATTAATAATGGTATTTTGAACTTTGTTTGCCATTATATCTGTAATGTCATTTTGTATCGTTTTTAGCAAATGGGATACCCGTCCTTTTTTACGTGATCTAAGTGGTATTTGAGAGGAGCATCGTATTTAGTGGGCAGACTTATCAAATTAAGGAAGTTTCCTTGAATAGGTTGAGGAAAATTTTCGGTGAAATCTGTCAGTGTTTCTTTAAAACCTATAAAGAAGACAATTTGTGGCGATGAATATGAATATGTAGAATATGTCTCTACTTTTCTTTCTCAAAGTGAAAATTAATCGCTCTATCTTGCAATCGATGCCCTGACACAATTTCATTTGCTGTTGACGAGTTTTCTATTTGATAAAATATTTTTTTGCGTTTGTGATACTTCATGCTCGGCTAATCTTTCCGAAGTCTTTTACCAAATAATGGACTCTCATTACAAAAGGCTGATGTAAAAGTGCTGGCGAATAACTTGCAGGCAGTGCAGTAAAGCGCATTTTTGTTTTCGAATAAACAAGCCAGGACCTTTTAATATTTTTCTTATATACCATTGTTCCGAACCTTGGTCAAATGGCCCACCGTTACGTTCAATTGACATAAACTCTATGTTATTTGGATGTACATCATTTAATAATATAGCTTGTTTGCTGAAGAATGATCTTTGTTGATCTGTAATTTTTTGTGGTCCGGGCATGTACCTGGATCAATTACATCGGTAATTTTGTCTTTGCTATTTGACTGTAATAATTCACTAGATGCTAGCTGAACGTCATTGTCCGGCTGAGATAATAGCGACGACGAAGACTGTTTACCATCATCTGAGCCTTGAAATTTCTACTGTTCAGTCTAATTAACTCCAATGTCCAAGATACAAGAGTTATTCAGAATACCCGGAATCGTATCAAAAGTATGAATGGAGCTTAAGGAGGAGCCTCCTTCGTGAAGCCACTTCATTTGAATTTAAATAATTTATTAATTTTATGATAATTGATAGAATCAGGCGTTACTTTGCGGAAATCCATTATAACAATTACTAATTGTTATAATTTTATGATAATTCTAATAAATAAAAAAATAAAGATAAAATTAATTTTTAAATAATTGTTAACAGTAATTCTTTATAGAATTAATAAATTGTTTAAATCCAAATTCACGCCATTAGATGTTGCGAACAATCAACTGCACTACAGCTGCTGGCAACGCATGTCGGAATAAACCCTTAGGATGTGTTAAAAAACCAACTGGGTGTTTTAAAATCAAGTGAATAATTGGCAGAACAACGTGCGCTGGATACTAGGCGCTTTATGAAGTAAATAAAACTATTTTTTCCAATCATATTATAATTATAGCGCCCCCTGAAACTGTCGCCCGGGGCGGGTGCCCCGGTTTGCCCCCCCCCCTAAATCCGGGGCTGGACTCCGGTGCAGTTCCGGGAATACCGGGTTGCATAACTAGATACAAAAGTGTATTATATAATAGTGTGTGTAAATAGTTGATTTTTATAAATACAATCAATAAACTTTTAAATATACCTTTATTTAATTTATAATTTATATTAAGGTTAAAATAACGTTTACGTCATTATAATAAAAAATAATTAATTTTATTCCGTTTTAAAAAGTATGTGCCTTAAAAATAATATAGAAAATAAAGCGTCTGGTTTTTCTTTACCGCTTTATTTTATTTTAGTCTAAAATGCGACTACGAAATAATGTTCCTATATAGCACGCGGTCTATCTAATGAATTACAGGTAATGTAACGTACTACGAGATGCTGCAAAACTTAACGCGCTTGCCGACCTTCTACAAACGCTACGCTACTAAATAACGCGCTATAACATAGCGTATTACCTTTTGAGCGCCACGCCAAAAACGCATTACCGTGTCCTGTACGCCAAAGCGAAAAGTAAACAAAAAAATTTTACGATATAAAAATAGTGTTGCCAAGAGTTGATATATCGATAACACAAAATAACTTGATTTTGTTGGTTTTTTATGAAATAAATGACTTTTTCAATCTGGTATGTTTTATTTAATCTTGTGCTGTCTTCCGCTCTTTATATATATATATATATATATATATATATATATGTGTAATTTGTACATAAATAAAAAACAAACAATAAAATAGTCGTAAACCACAGCACTACTCTCCATCGTGCTGACATCACTGTCACGACTGGACGACAACGGCGTAACTGACATTTCTTTTTGAAACTTTCATAGAGATGTAGCCGTGTCACACGTTGTGTATCGATTTCGAAATCGATCTAATCAAAATATACGGACTGAGTCAAAATATTTTATGTGTCGGGGGAGGCATAGGCCAAGTGAAGCACAGAAGAAAAGTCTTACGCTCTTATGACAATGGGGTTTGATATGATGCTGATGCTACCAGATGATTTTGAGATTGAGAAATAAAATCGAACAACACAAAATGAAAAATTGCTCTTCCTTACTTTTCTTCCTTTCTACCTTAAGTAAAAAAAAAATTCTGAGGAATCGTTCGTGTTGCACTGCACTACTTTTCCCGCTAATCACTTAAAACGTCATCAGGGTGTCGTCTATCCTTAACTACGGCGCCCAGGGAACTGTTTTTCGATGACGCGCTAAGGATGCGCCAGAGTTGAGATAATAGATTTATTATGCGAAGATGATTTGATAACATTTTTTTATTCATATAGCTAATTATAGTATTATGTTCTCAACCTTTTGTTTTATTTAAATATCAATATAATAAAAAAAAACAGGTTTGAGCTGAATTTTGGATAGTTTTCAAGAAATCTATGCGTTCGACACTAGCGGTCAATCATAGACGACTTTGGCGTGATGGAAATAGTATTTTTTTAATTCAACGTTTCTTACTACTTGTGGCTCTAGGAGACTTGTTTTTTATACTAACATGTTGCTGGGTTATTCCTTTTTGAGGAGTGTAGAATTAAAATACCAGTAATAATTTTCCAATATCTATATTTCATATTTTTGTGGGCCGGGTTTTTTGTCAACTATAGACGTCGTTGGCGCTCAGGGCTCGCAGGTGCTGGCCAAGTTAATAGTATGGATGCCATGAATATTCGGCAACTATTCGGTATTCGGCCTATTCGGCCACTTTTTTGCTATTCGTACGATAGTACGTACACGGCCGAATACCTAAAAAAGAAAAAAACTTTTTAAAATTATGTATTTATTTCCAAATTACAACATTTTAGTAGTTAAAATTAATCAGTGGTAAGTTGTGATGACAAGTAAATGGAGCTTGGATTGAGGAATATTCCATCTTTCTGTAATAGCATTGAGTTCTTTTGCAATATTAATACCAGAATGTGAGTCAGGAAATGATTTCATAGCTAAAACGCCATATTCCAGAATAAACTTTGGAGATATCCAGTGCGCAGTGAAGCTCAGAAAGCTCTCGTTATTGTGCTGGTATGTCCATATATCAGATGTCACTGATAATGCTGCTGCCTGTGAAATACTGGCTTCTATTTTAGCACAAATTCTGTTGTATATATCCGGAACAATTTTCTCATTCATGTAAGTGCGACCAGGTACTTTATAATGGGTAACAAAGCGTTTGCCATAAGTCTCTGAAATCCAACTCGTTCCACAAGTGACAATGGTTCGTTGTCCAAAGCAATTATTTCGCCAATCAAGTAATGATAATTTATTGATTTCGGATCATTAATGTCCCAGAGCAATTTCCTTTCCGATGTTTCCTTCAGGGTGAGCTGCCGTTCTTTTGATCTGGACGTTCCAGGTTCTGCTGGCATCTTGGCATCGGTAGAAGTAAAAGTACCGCCCATGTTGCTGCCACTTGTCGTTGGAACATTAATTAAAGCAGCGTATTGGTCAGCATGTTTGGTTTTAAGATGGTTTTTTAAAGAGGTTGTAGCTGTAAATAAAAAAACTGAAATTAATTATAATTAAATAAGTTATTTTATTTCCCTTATCTATCTTATAGAAAATCAAATAAATATAGGTATATAAATAATTTCTTATGAAACTTTATTCCGAAACAACTAGGGCAAATCGATCTCCTTTCTTTTATAAGTAGGTATCTACAAATAGGTACAGTACAACAACAAGGTAATTAAAGCAGCGTATTGGTCAGCATGTTTGGTTTTAAAATGGTTTTTTAAAGAGGTTGTAGCTGTAAATAAAAAAAAACTGAAATTAATTATAATTAAATAAGTTATTTTATTTCCCTTATCTTTCTTATAGAAAATCAAATAAATATAGGTATACAAATAATTTCTTATAAAACTTTATTCCGAAACAACTAGGGCAAATCGATCTCCTTTCTTTTGTAAGTAGGTATCTACAAATGGGGTGCGAAGTCAGAAGTCCTCCACGTGTGCCTGGTAGTTGCGGGTCCCTCTCGATACGTCTGGAGGGAAGAGCAGCTACTGGGCCGGTGCACCTTGGGCGCGGCGGTAATCTTCCTCGAGAAATGAGAAGAAATTCTTATTCCTTGGGGGAACGTTGCTGCCGCGGCTAATTATTCTGGCATGGGGGAGGTCCGTCCCGGACCAACAGTGCGTTCCTCTGCGTGACCCTCTGATCAGCAGAGGGCATAACAGAGGAGTGAGGGCGGGCTCGGTGTGCACTTACCCTGCCTCCGGGCAGACAGTGAAGAATTCATCCTTTGCTGTCACCGCCGGTCTCGTAATCCCAGTATCGAAGTGTCGTGGATCAAGTCTCGCGGCTTTGATAGGGACCGAGGGTCTTGGCTTAATCGCCCGGACCTCGAGGGAGAAAACCTCTATAAAAAGTTACTCCGAATCCCAAGCGGCGACGCACCGCGAGGGGATGGATGGCTGACGGGGTTCTATGCACAAATCAGCCGCTAGTGTGCTCCTCGCCAGGGTACCTGCAGCCCCCTTGGCGAGTAATAAATCCTCTAAATCTGCTTACCTTGGTACAGGGGTCTCTGCCAAGGTGGACCTTTAATTCCCCCATACTCGTGGGTACAGAAATGGAAACACCAAAAGCAAAAAACAAAACCAAGACCGCCGGCAACGGCAACGTAGAGGAGAGGAGGAGCGATGCGGGGACAGAGTCCGACGCCGCATCGAGCAGCGTGGGAGGCCCAGAGAGCTCCCGACGTGTGGGGCCTGGGACCGCGGAGAACAGTAAGTTCTTCCGCAAGCGGTCCAGGCGGGATGGCGACCAGGGGCCGTCATCCGGTGAAGAGGAGGTTGCCCGGAAAACCCCACCAACAGGCGGGGCGGGCTGAGAGGCAAGGGGAATGCCAATCAGAGGGGCGAACGAGCGGCAAAGCTTGCCGAGGAGGGGCGCCACCCGGGCGATACGGCTTGGGTACCAGGCGAAGAGACGAGTGCGACTGGCGGCTCCAAGGTGGAGCGTAAGGCCAGATTCGTAAAGGAGGTGAAGGCCGCGATCAAGGTCGTGGCCTACAAGCAAAAGCCCTCTTCGAAGTTTAAGGCCATTCCCGGGGCCTCCGCCTCCATCATGGCGGCTGCGGAGGCCAACTTTGTTGGGGCCGGGCCTAATGCGGACGAGGTGGCGAAGCTGCGGGCGGACGTGGCCCGCCTGACGTCCGCCATGGAGACTCTCCAGAAGGAGAACAAGAAGCCCCGCGCAGACCTGGCCAGTCTACGTAAGCCTGCCTCTCGCGCGGCGCCCCAGACGCAGCGCCCAAGCCAGCCCGTGCCGGTGGATCTCCAGGTTCTGAACCTGGTCCGGCAGGAGCTGGCTGCCTTCCAGCACCGGTTCTCCGTGCTGGAGGGCATCGTCCTGCGCCCCCCCCCTAGGGGCAAACAAGACGGCAGCGAGGCCGGCAACGGTCTCGTACGCGGCGGCCACGGCTGCCGCATCCAGGCCGGGACCGTCCAGCCAGCCCTCGGGCGGGGCTGCAGTTGCCCCTCCCCCCCCTGAAAAGCCGGCTCCGGCAAATCCGGTACCGGCTGAATCGGCTCCGGCTAAGCCGGCGACGGGAAAGAGAGGCAAGACGAAGGCGAAAAGGGGCAAGGCGGCAGCACAGGTGGTGGCTGCACCAGCCCCAGTGCCTGCGGCGAATGTGCCAGCGCCAGCGGCAAGCCAGCTGCCGCCGCCGTCACCGTCCCCCCAGCTCCCTACACCTCGCACGGCTGAAGCCGGTTGGCAAGTGGTCGAGGACAAGAAGAAGGGGAAGAAGGCAGCCAAAAAGGCCAAAGAGCAGGAGCGGCAGCGCCAGTTCAGGGCGCGCAAGATCGCGGCTAGGCTCCGCGCCCCGAAGACCGCAGCTGTAGTGATTACACTACAGCCGGACGCGGAAAAGAAGGGCGTTACCTACCGCGATCTGCTCGCGAAGGCGAAGGTGGCGGTGGATCTCGGGGAGCTCGGGATCACCGGAGGCCTCCGGCTCAAAGTCACCCAGACGGGGGCCCGTATGCTGGAGGTCCCCGGGGAATCCAGTGGCGTGACCGCGGACGCTCTGGCTGCGAAGCTCAGAGCGTCTCTCGACGCGGACGAGGCCCGGGTGTCCAGGCCCGTCAGATGCGCAGACCTGCGCATCATGGGTCTGGACCACTCGGTATCGGAGGAGGAGTTGGTGGTCGCCGTCGCCAGGTCCGGGGGTCCACTACTGACCAGGTCAGGTCAGGCGCCATACGTCCGGACCAACAGGGCATGCATGCCGCCACGGTGTGCTGCCCTGTTACGGCGGCCAAAACCATAGTTGAGGGCCGAAGGCTTCTGGTGGGCTGGGTCTCAGCGCAGGTTAAGCTGCTGGAGCCCAGACCTCTGAGGTGCTATCGCTGTCTCGTGGGGCACCACGTATCAGTGAGATGCGCCTCGGAGGTTGACCGCAGTGGCCTTTGCTTCCGCTGCTGTAGCCCGGACACATATCGGCGGTCTGCTGCGCCAAGCCGCACTGTGATGCATGTGCGGCGGCCGGCAAGCCAGCCGATCACCGGGCCGGAAGCAAGGCCTGCGTGCCACCCGCCAAGGCCAAGGCCGCGGGGATGGGAGGGCGCTCCGCCGTCACCGCCTCTGTGGCCTCCGCCGCAGATGCAATTGCCACCGCCACCGCTGTCACTGTCGCCGCCGCCGCCGCCGCGACACCGACGCCCGCAGAGGGGCCCCCCGTGGAAGAAGCTGAAATGGAATGCCTATAACGGCCCCATTAAGCTTCCTCCAGGCGAATATCAACCACTGCGCCTGCGCTCAGGATCTGTTGCTCCAGAGCATGGCGCAGTGGCCGATTAACATCGCTGTGGTCGCTGAGCCGTATTTTGTCTGGCCTAGGGAGGACTGGGTGGCGGACCTTAACGGCTCGGTGGCCATCATCTCTTCGGCCGCCGCCGGTACCCCGACCCTCGAAGGTGTCAGGAAGGGGTCAGGGGTGCGTAGCAGCACGGTTCGGGGAGTTCGTCGTTGTGGGGGTGTACTTCTCCCCGAACCGATCCCTCGCCGAGCTCCACAACTCTCTGGCAGAGCTGAGAGCAGTCGTCGTCGGAAGTTATCCCCTCCCCGTACTTGTCCTCGGGGACTTCAATGCCAAGAACTTGGCTTGGGGTTCTCGTCGTACAGATGTGCGGGGTAGGATGGTGGAAGACTGGGCTCTGGAGACAGGCCTGGTCGTCCTAAATCGGGGTTCTGTCCTCACGTGTGTGCGGATGCGGGGCGAGTCGGTGGTGGACATCTCGTTCGCTAGCCCCACTCTGTCGCCGCGTGCCATTGACTGGCGTGTCATGGAGGGGGTGGAGACCTACTCCGACCACCGGTACATCCGGTTTGACGTCTCCACCCAGCCCTCGAGCGCGCCAATCCAACAGGCCCCAAGTGGTCCGCGTTGGGCGCTGAAGCAGCTGGACCGGGAGCTCCTCCTGGAAGCCTCGATCGTGCAGGCCTGGGTGTCATCCCCGTACAGGCCTGCCGACGTCAATGATGAGGCAGGGTGGTTCCAGGGGGCCATGTCCGAGATATGTGACGTGGCAATGCCCCGCGTCCGGCCAGGAAGCGCCCCGCGTCAGGTGTATTGGTGGTCGCGTGAGCTGACGTCTCTGCGCGAGGCGTGTGTCGCCGCGCGGCACCTGTACGTCAGGCATCGCAGGCTCCGCATTCGTCCACCGAACACGGCAGCCATTGAGGCGGAGCTGTACGAGGGATACAGAGCGGCGAAGACCGCCCTCCGGGAGGCTGTCCTGCGGGCCCGGGATCGGGCCCGTGAGGAGATGCTGGAGACTCTCGACAGAGATCCGTGGGGGGCGCCCTTACAAGATGGTGCGGGATAAACTCCGCACCTGGGCCCCCCCGCTGACGCAGAGTCTCAGGCCCCAGCTCGTGGAGGACGTGGTGAACGCTCTGTTCCCTGCACGAGGGGAACATCCGCCCCCGCCTATGGCTCCGCTACCTGCGGTGCCGGAAGCGGACCACCAGGACGACGACGACGACACCCCGGAAGGGACCGGGGTAGACCTGAGAGGGGCGGTACGTAGGCTCAAGGCCAGGAATACCGCCCCAGGACCCGATGGCTTGCCTGGCAAAGCCTGGGTCCTGGCCTCGGAGGCTCTCGGGCCCCGACTGGAGGGGCTCCTAAGCGCATGCTTGGAGAGAGGCCAATTCCCGCTTCGTTGGAAGACGGGGAAGCTGGTCCTCATTCGGAAGCCGGGGTGCCCTGCGAACTCTCCGTCCGCATACCGGCCCGTGGTGCTGCTCGACGAGGTGGGCAAGTTCTTTGAAAGAGTCATTGCAACCCGCCTCGCCGAGCACCTTGCGGGGACGGGGCCGGATCTTGCGGAACACCAGTTTGGTTCCCGCAAGAGGCGCTCTACGGTGGACGCCATCATGCGCGTGAGAGCCCTCACGACGGGGGATGCAGTGGCCAGAGGGGGGGGTTGTCTTGGCGGTGTCTCTCGACATCGCCAACGCCTTCAACTCCATGCCCTGGAGCTGCATTAGGGAGGCACTCCGGTATCACCGGGTGCCGACCTATCTCCGTCGTATAGTCGGGGACTATTTGACGGACAGGGCCGTCATCTACCCCGGTCGCAACGGTGAGTGGAACCGGCGAGAGATGTCGTGCGGTGTCCCACAGGGTTCGGTTCTGGGGCCACCTCTGTGGAACATCGGTTACGACTGGGTACTGCGCGCCGACCTCCCTACCGGCGTCAGCGTAGTTTGCTACGCTGACGACACGCTGGTACTGGCACAAGGGGGGGTCGTACGAGGCGGCGGCGGAAACTAGGACACGCGGGGTTGCAATAGTCGTTGAGAGGATTCGGCAACTGGGTCTCGAGGTGGCTCTGCACAAGTCCGAGGCCATGCACTTCCATGGTCCTCGGAACAGGCCACCACCGGGATCCTCAGTGATGGTAGGAGGGGTATCCATCGGCGTCGAGTCGACGCTGAAGTACCTAGGACTCGTCCTCGATGGCCGATGGAACTTCGTTGAGCACTTCCGACGTTTGGCTCCCAAACTGGAACGGACCGGGGCTGCCTTCAGGCGGCTCCTGCCGAACCTTGGGGGGGCCAAACGCCTCCTGCCGGAGGCTCTACGCGGGGATCGTGCGATCCATGGCCCTTTACGGGGCCCCGGTGTGGGCGCGTGGTTTGGCGGGGCTTGCCGTCCACCACCTGAACGCGCCCCAAAGGGTGGTTGCCGTGAAAATGGTTTGCGGCTACCGCACGATATCCCGCGAGGCGGCGAGCCTCCTTGCCGGATTGCCGCCATGGGATCTGGAGGCGATAGTCCTCGCACGCCTGCACGAATGGCGCGCGGAGGCACTATGCCGGGGGGAAACCCAGCTGCCGCGGCAAGTTGTCGCGCAGCGGACAGACTTCCGGCACGATCTCATGGCGACATGGAGAGAGCGATTGTCGCAACCCCGTGCTGGGCACGCCACTATAGCGGCGATAAGACCCCTCTTTGAGGAGTGGCTTGAGAGACGCCACGGCATCCTCACCTTCCGCCTGACGCAGGTCCTCACCGGACACGGTGTGTTCGGGAGGTTCCTGCACCGAATCGGGCGGGAGGAAACGCCCGGGTGCTCCCACTGCGAGGATGAACCGGAGGACACGGTGGAACACACCGTGGAGGTGTGCCCTGCTTGGGCGGAGCACCGCCGTGTCCTCGTAGCGGCGATAGGCGGCGGCAACCTCTCGCGTCCGGCCCTGGTCGAAGCCATGGTCCGGAGCGAGACGGAATGGGATGCCGTCACCACCTTCTGCGAAGCAGTGATGCTAGCGAAGGAGGTGGCGGAGCGGGAGAAAGAGAGAGCAGCAGCTTTCCTCTCCGGCCGCCGCGGGAGACGCCCCGTTCGTCGGGGGCTACGTCGTGGCCCCCGGCCACCGTAGGCGCGGGCCTGTGGACGGTGAGCAATGGGTAGCTCGCCGTCCGTCCGTCTAACGACGACAGGCCGTGTCGACGGCGCGTTTTGTTCCACGCGCGCCTCAAAGAGCTGTCAGCAGCGTGAAGGGGCCCGCAAAGGCCGACGCCTGCCGGGGCTGCGGGCTGTTCGAAAGAGATACCGCGGCTCCGGAACGTAAGGGCACTGAAGAAACACGGATGGTTTTTAGTCAGTAAAAGTCTGACACTCCCTTACGCTCCACCCAGAGCGAAAGGCGTCATTAGATGATTTTCCATCCGCAAAAAAAAAGGTATCTACAAATAGGTACAGTACAACAACAAGGTAAGATACGTAGTTTTAGACATAACCAGTTAACAAACAACAAACAACCACCTACCTAAGTACCTACGTAAAGGTATTAAGTGAATAAAACTATTTCGAAACTATTAAATTAACCTCACTTTTTACTCACTTGCTTTCTTTCCTTCTCCGCCTCTTGAGATCTTGATGCTACATAACAAACACTGGGCCAGTTTATTATTTTCACTACAAATCTCATAATATTCCCCTATGGGCGATTTTTTATTAACCGGTGTCATTTTATAAGCCTTTTGACGAAAAATAATTGAAAATGAACTAAGGAACAAACTTCTTAGCAAAATAGTAATTAACTTTCACTTTACGTATTATTTATATACTAACAAAGCGCTCCGTGACGCGATTTACTCGCAATTGAAACAAATACAAACAATGTTTGCTTGCATCCCGCCCCGCGCGCGCGCCGTCGTCGCCTGCCACGCGAACGCAATGAGAAAAACAGGTTGTGACTTGTCTTTGTGTTATTCCAGCTAACGCGCCCCCACCAAGCATATACTTCGCGCCGAATATTCGGCGCTTCGGCCGAATATTCGGTATTCGGCCAATTCACTATTCGTGGCATCTCTAATTAAGGGGATAGAGTAAGTCAGCTCAAATTCTAATTTCGTCCCCACTTGCCCGCGCGTCGTATGCTATGTACCGATATGTTTGTAATCACTAATACTGTAAGTAGAAAGGTCGTTAGACACTTATTTCATTAGGTTTATCATATTTATGCCTGTTTCTTAACGCCAAGCCAGTCGCTTCTTATTTTTATTACGGTTATTTCCCATTTTAATTTTACGTCGTCCTGTTGCGTAATGTATATTCTGATCGTAAGCGAAACAACCTTCGCCTTCAAAGGCCGAAGTCTCTAGTATATACACAGTAATCTATGGGCCGAAGCGAAGTGACCGTGCGGCAGGAATCACGCTTCAAAGGCCGATAGTTTAGGTAATTTCTTTTTACACTGAAAACAATGGTATTTTAAAAAAAGTAAATAACATAAGCATTGGTTTATAGTTAGTTCAGTTAGTATGCAAAGTTTCATGAGCTTATTTAAAGTATTTTATGAACAACAGCGGTTTATTGTTTATTTTGGAGGTAACTTACGATTTTTTTTCTATCGAGAAAATTTTACGAAAACGTGTTTTCGTCTAACATAATCCTTAACATTAATCCTCAACTTTACCATATGTTTCAAAATTAATGCTGCAATATTTTCGGCATAACGAAAGATCTTGCTAAGCCATTTGAGATTATACATCCCCTTAATAGCGCGCTCAAAAGATTAATAGCGCGCTAGAAATTTATAGTTTATAGTCTGTAGCGCGCTATGATTTATAGTCGTTTTGAACAACTTAACTTTTGTTTATTCATTATAAGTAATATTTAAAAAAAAAACACTTTTGAGTCAAATTTTGAATAGTTTTCAAGAGATACATATACGCCTACCGCATTACAGTACCTTTTTTATCAATTAGTGTTCTGTGTTTTTTATACGTCGATGGTTGCATCGATACTGGACGACTTTGGCGTGCTGCATATAGTATTTGCTTGGATAAAAATCCATGGTTTTTAGTTCAATGTTTCCCAGTACTTGTGGCGTCGACTATAGACGTCGTAAGTATAGACTTTGGCTTAACATTAACTCCAAGCAGATACTTCGTCTTAACGTCTGCAAGCTGTTTGTGGTCCCGCCTTAAGACACCTCGGCTTTAATTCACTGTATTTATATATCTAGGCCATCTGATTAGGATATTTTCAATGACAGTTTAAATAATTTCAGAAGAAAAATTTTACCTATTTAGATGACAAATGTAAACCTTTTTAACTTCTCATGAATAATTAATTTTGTTACTGTATATTAAATTTTACGTTATTTGACTTTTCGCAACATTACTCTGTGTTAGCTGTGATTGCCTATAACCTATAATTGGGTAACACATTGCATGTTTTTTACAATGCTTGTATCTTCTTTTAATTTTTGTGTGTCATCCGTTGGTAACTCTATAAATAAATTTAAAAAATATGTAATTAGGTGACTAGCTTCGCGAATTTAAAGCCTGTGTAATGGGCATTGCATTTTTGAGGTGGATGTTTATGTTCCGAAGCTTTGTTATCCACCTATAAAGCTTACGGTTTACTTATGGTTTTATGGACCAGTGAGCTTAAGTGGCAATAGGCCGGCCATATACAATATGTAACGTAATTAACGCACACCCTCAGACACCCCAACTAGTATGTTATAATCATAATACATAGACTGAATTTTTAGTTAAACATTTTTATGCACTGATTATTTATCAAATTAGTTATACTAATTCCGGAAGAATGTTGTGGTCACAGTACAAAACCACGAACGCAGACTTTAATGTGCTTGAAATAAAGTTCATTTTTCTTTATTTTTATTGAATGACAGAATTAGTAATAATACAAATTAAACTGCACTCTTAAGTCTTATTGCCTTAATCCATTTCAGTTTGTTTTGACTGTACAGATTTAGTGCGACTGTAATTTACGTAGTTTTATTAATTTGGGATAAAAAAATTACCTATATTAAAAATGATAGGAATCGATTCAGTAAACTATTCTGAACAAACTACTTTCTCAAAGTGCGTTAATTATGTTACGTGTTGTATATGTTTTTATAGGATAAGGGTGACAAACGAGCATACAGTCCACCTGATGGTAAGCGGGTGCTGCGGCCCGTAGACACATTTAACCTCGATCAGGAATCAAAATGTAGATGCGTTGTCACCATGAGGGCTAAAATAGAATGCCTCGATTCCAGTAAAACTGCGGATCCGCACCTGGATGGTTAATCCATCCAAGGGCGGATCCGCCGTTTTACCGACCTGGCTAGAGATTCAGGAAGTCAGTAATGAACTTATGAAAAGCTGAAACGATTTACCGATAGTAATTAAGAGTACAATAAATGAAACACACAACACCAATAAATATAACTTTATTCAGAAATTTACTCCACAATTTCATAAAAAATAATTCCATAATGTTGTAACATGTGAGTCTTTCAATTTTTATTTTATACAAATGGACATTTTGGAAATTAAGATCCGGTCAATACTGAGTAATTTTTCCACTTTAAGGGCGACTTTAAATCTGTTAGTTTTAGCCGCGAAGAATCGTACCTTACGATACAATTGATAACGATACGTAAGATAAATATGTAAATGTAGAACACTCTTTACGTTTCCAATTTTATCGTAAGATCCTTTCCATTCAACTTAGAAGTCTTAGAACCGAAGGAATTTAAAACATTAAACTTGATCTTATCTTAAACGGAATTAATTCAACAAAGAACTTTATTTGAAAAAAAAGGGCTTAACGAAAATTTGGGACTGACCTTATGTCTCTCAGCTGGTGGTTCTTGGTTCTATTTAATAATTGGTGCTACTTGTTTTAGAAAAAAATTAACGAAATAACTTACAAGTGTAAAGGCGGCCTACGTCAATACAATGTACAATTTATTTACATTAAAATTATCACAAAATACGCAGATTAGTATGTAGAGAAAGCTTAGAATCCCGATGTTAATGAAAATACATTTAATATATTTTTGCGATGGGATGTGATGCCAGCTGTCAGCTCAGATAGCTTTCATTCAGTCTGTAAGAGAAAAAGTTATTAAAAATTGCATACAGAATTGCTTATTCAAAGTCATAGCATTCATAAATATTATATTCAGTTTTGGTTTATTTAAAGCTTTTAGGTACGACAAACTCTACCGTGTGTTCGAAAAGTAAAACCTCTATCATAAGCCTAAGAAAAAGGTATGAAGTTTTGCATTATAATAATTGTTTTCAATTATATTGTATTATGTTGGCATTATTAAATAATTTAATTGTGCCAGCCATTCATTAAAAATATTTTTTAAAGAAAGAAAGAATTTTATCTCCATCGGTCGTACCTTCCACGTAGTCGATCAATTTTGTACTAGCTGTTCCCCGCGACTTCGTCCGCGTGGAATTTATTACAATTATTTCATGGGATTTAATTTTTATGTATGGAACCCTTATTCTTTTTCTAAAATAAAAGTAGCTTAAAGTCACTCCTTATAACATCAACTATCTACCAGTTAAAGTTCTGTCAAAATTGGTCCAACATTTCGCAGATGCCGAAACAAACAGAGGCAAAATTTTTTTTATAAGTACCGTATACACATTATATGAAAAAAATTTACGGGTTACCGCACATATTTTATGTAATTTTAATTCAATGACTCGTTTATTTAGGTCACGCAGAAACAACGCATTTGTCACTTGCGAAATCATGTAACTTCCGTACTTTTGTACATCAGTTTATAATTCTTTAAAATAAATTCAGTGTTAGATCGACTTTCATTGGGTTTGTTTCGTACACTAACTTTCCCTTGCATCCGATCTGCACTCATTCATCTTATACACTGTAAACACCTTACAGTGTTTTTGGTCCTTCGAAAAGACAAGATCACATCTGTGGATTTCCATCGACATTTGGAAAATACAGGTACAGTGGTTCCTACGCTTACGTCACTTTATTTTCTTTGTGGATTTTTTGCGACTGCGAATCGGTTGACTGGCTTCCCAGAAGCGAGTCCCACCAGTTCAATTGAGAAGGCGCAAAAAAGGTCGTACTAGGTTCGCGAAGATATAGAGTGGCCTGGACCGCTGGACAAACATCTGCTACAGCTGCTATCAAAGTGGACAGTTGTCGTCGACATTCGATACAGTGAACAGTGCTAAGACTCAGTGAGCAGTGAACTTGGAGGGTACCTTTTTTCGTCCTCGGAGTGTCACACAGTGAACAAGCATAATGGAGAGTCTACTTCAGCGCCAACAGGAGATTGTTAAAGCGATCAAGAAGATAGAAAGAAACTTCAGCAAGGATTCCGCAACACGCCAGACTCGTAAGTACTTGAACGAGCGACTCGATGCCCTTGATAAACTGTGGGCCGATTTCCAAGTAAACAACCATAAGTTATCCGACTATGAGAATGACGCTGATCCTTACTTTACGGAAAATCAGTACCAACAAGCAAGAACGTACTTTGATACTGTGCGCATCAAGATATCGACCTGCCGCCCTGCACGTGAACCTGTTTCTCCGGCATCAGAAGTGCTGCCTAAGATCGTAGCGACACCGGAGCCGACTCCATCTACGGCTCCACCTAAACTACAGCCGAGAGTCACTCTGCCATCGACGTCAAATGCAACAACGGTCTCGCCTACAGATCGTCGCCAGGCAGATGAATTGGTATCTCTGCAAAGAACCAACTTCAGAGCTTTCCATCGACAAGTGAATAGCTTGCGACTTGACGAGATACGCGACAAGTGCGAGCTGGGAGATGAATTGCGTAACATTCAGACGCGCTGGGCTGCAATCGACGCTTTGCATTTACAAATCGATCACATTCTCCAAGGTTCGGATACGCAGTATGACGATGAGTTTTATGCTTACGAAGACTCGTAAAAGAGCATCAAGAAGGCTTTGAATCTCAAGCTCGCGTCTACATTACATCTTCGGCAGTCGACATACCTACATTCACGGGCAAGTATACACAATGGCCTACATTCTATGATCTCTACGTAGAAAGCATCCATAACAATAACTTGCTCACGAAAACTCAGAGGATGCAGCACCTGAAAGGTAAACTACGAGGAGATGCTGAGCGACTTATTCAGCATCTAAACATCTCGGCAGACAACTACAATACAGCGTGGGAATTGCTGACACACAGATATAACAACTCCCAGCTGTTATTTACAAAACAGATTGAGATTTTTCTCAATCAACCCGTCGCACACAAGCAATCAGCGTACGAGATCAGACGCCTCTACGACACGTCCATGGAATGTATCCACGCCATACAGAACCTCGGTATCGATACAAGTACCTGGGATCCGTTGCTAGTACACCTCATAGCGAAGAAGCTAGATGCTGAAACATACAGCGTATACAAAGAGGCACGAAAATCGCCGCGAGACATACCTTCGCTTTCTGAGCTAATGGACTTCCTAGAGAGCAAATTCGACGCCTTAGAGCCAATAGGTAAAAAGGAACGAGAGATCTCAACATCATCAAATAGATCTTATCCTCCGAAAATCATCAACAACAAACCATATAAGCCTCAGTTTCAACATGCTGGTGGTCATCGCTATGGAAAATTCCCGAACAGAGAATTTCAAGCTGTTGCGACATGCTCGTCAATTTGTCCGATTTGCAACAATAATCACTACCTATACAAATGCAGCAAATTCATCAAGTTTACACCGGACGAGCGGCTAATGGCCGTCAAGAAACACAATATTTGCCCCAATTGTCTGTACGCACACACCGATAACATATGCACGTCGACGAAAAGATGCAAAGTCTGTCAAAAGAGTCATAACACAATGCTACATGACGCATACACAAATATGAACCTTAATCAACAGACGGTAAACCGGGCGGCCGACGCGCCCGCCGGGTCGTTATCGCACGTGCCTACAGCTCCAGTTACGCAAAGACCTCAAGTTTCTGAAAACAAAACATACAACATTGCGTGAATCACGTTGCTACAGATGACGAAGAGATCCTGTTGACAACATTATCTGTCAGGGTCAAAGCTTCTGACGGGACTTACATCACTTTGAGATGTCTTTTAGACCAAGGCTCTCAGATTTCACTCATTTCTGAGAACGCCGCTCAGATACTGGGCTTGCCTCGACAACGGTACCACGCTTCTGTATCTGGCATTGGCAATGGATCAAAGTACGGCAAGGGAGTCGTCACGCTCGAATGTCAGTCTATCTACCAAGACTATGAGTTTACAACTCAAGCATTAGTCATCAATCACGTCATCAACAATCTGCCAAACATGTCGTTCAGTAAGGAGTCCTGGCCACACTTGCAGCACATACAGTTAGCTGATCCCGAGTACAACATCTCTAGGCCTATTGATCTGCTACTAGACGCAAGCATATACTCCGAGATCATCATGAACGGCCTGATCAAAGGTCCGAACATGGCTCCAATAGCTCAACAGACGAGATTGGGCTGAATTCTCTCGGGTAACGTGAAAACTATTCAATCATCGACATGTGATGACGTCACAACAGCTGACTCGCAAGCAAAACAACAACGATCAAGGCGCACGACGAGAAGGCCTGTCAGAACATTCTTTACGATGGTGGTGATGCTGTTCCTATGTCTGTTCACCCCTAGCCAGTGTTCAAAAAACATATCAGCATTGGATAACAACCAAAACATATATTTTGACAAAATGTATGACATAAATCTTATACGAGATGAATGGAAATTATTTGTGTACTATAATATGAGTACATACTGGTCAGCATTAAGTCACGTGAAAAGTTACGTCGGTCACTTGGAAGAGTACCTACACGGCATTACGCTTCCAGTACAATACAAGAGTATCATATATCAGCTGCAACATGAACTATCCGAAATTCAACATTACAATAAGATACTCAAGAACGGTGTTCACAGAAGACAAAAAAGAGGACTGATCAATGGTGTGGGATATGTGGCCCATTCCTTATTCGGTGTCCTGGACGAGCGTTTCGCGAAGAAATATGAAAGGGACATAGAAAAAATTTCTATGAACGAAAATCACCTACAACTTCTGCTTCGAAACCAAACAAGTGTCATAGAAGCACAGTACAAATTGATGAAGATAAGTGGTGACCTGAGCAACTCTTATCTGATTATCGAAATTAAGATTCCTCTGGTCAACAAGGAAACCTTTGAGCTGGATAAGGCTATAAGTCTTCCGCAGCAGGACTACATTGTGGAATTTATAACACCCTATATCGCATTCAATCTGCAAAAAGACCTGCTCCTCACGCTATCAGAATCCGACATTCAAAACTGTGTCCATACACAGACAAACAGATTGTTACGCTCTATAGATAAACCGATTTATGAGTTACAAATAAAACAAGCAATTTGTAACTTGAGCATACACGATAAAATAATGTGTCATACAAAGGAGGCGCCGTGTCGCGAGAGATGGATTAAGTTACAATGCGATAACAGGTGGCTATTCTCTTGCTGTGGGAAATGCGCAGTGCGCATATTTTGCATTGACACTGGAATGATAATGAAGTCACTGACCGGGAATGGCTTACTACAAATCGGTCAAGCTTGTACCATCAAGAGTGACATCTTTTCTATTTTTGGTCACAACAACTACTTGAGCCAAGTTCAAGTTCAAGAGGACATACCGATCCCATCAGACACTTCCATATTGAATTCCATCCTAAATACTACTTCAGGCTTCGAGCAATTTACATCCGAAGACCATGGAGACGAGTGGAGTCGCATGAAGGCTCAGATTACAAACCTCAAAGAACAAGAAAGCGCACCACTCAGCGTACATGACATACATCAATATTCAGTTATGCACACAATACTGGTATCGATCATACTAGCGGCATCCATTTACATCATTATACGATGTCGCAGAACCAAGAGAGCACTGAACATGACGGCAAACACTCCCGTAATCTCCATTCCTATGGCGGCAAGCACGAGCGGAGACCAGGAATCTGCGCCAAGGACGAGACCGCGATCCGTGCGATTGGACATTCCATCACAAGTGTAGTGCAGTGATAAAATATTTAAGGAATTCGTTATATTATTTTTGTTTATATTATTTTACGATATTATTTTTTGTACTTTGAATTGTTATCATATTATTATTATTTTTTTTTACATTCTTAGTACCTTTGTGTTTATAGTTTTCCCTCTTTTGGGCCGGCAGAATGTACGGGTTACCGCACATATTTTATGTAATTTTAATTCAATGACTCGTTTATTTAGGTCACACAGAAACAACGCATTTGTCACTTGCGAAATCATGTAACTTCCGTACTTTTGCCTATACATCAGTTTATAATTCTTTAAAATAAATTCAGTGTTAGATCGACTTTCATTGGGTTTGTTTCGTACACTAACTTTCCCTTGCATCCCATCTGCACTCATTCATCTTATATACTGTATACACCTTACATTGATATTACAAACAAACACTTCAATTTTATATTTGAACTTTTTACATATTTTATCAACTTCCTTCGGTAATAAAGAAGTTTTATTAATATTTATAAATTTGCTTAAAAAAGAATTTTTAGTCGTAACTAATCTGCAGCCTTCTTTTTAAAACGTGGCTGCAGACCTGCAGGCGTCCATGGACTACAGTCCACTTTTTACCATCAAATGGACTGCAAGTTTTTTCCGTCACTTCCGTAATACATTTTAAAATATATATGAATTCGGTATTCTTAAATAAATATCGAATATAAATATCACGATTAAAAACATTCACGATAAATATCGATACATTTATGAGCAAATATCGATATTTCGATATATCAATATTTTTTACCCAAGCCTACTACGTATCTCTGACACAGTATTATATCTTTCTTTTTAAATAAATAATAAAATAGCTTAAGACAATTTTTTATGTTCACGTTGAACGTAATTAGTTTATTAATTTATTTCAATAATATTGTAAATCTCTCCTCACCTTATTATTTATCTGATCCTGAGGGAAAAAATAACTTTTCTTCTTCTTAACATAGGTAGCATCAAGGTGATTTCTGAAACGACGAAATAAAAACATAAAATATTAAAGAATCTTACTTTTTACTATTAAAATAAAAGATTACGTAATATTAATAAAATAATTATGTATTAAAAAATAACTATAGCTCCGACCAGAAAAATAAAAACCCCTGTCACGTTGCACATATATAACAAAATAACTTGCTATCCGTTAGTCCCGATATCACCCCTGCAAAGTCAGGGCGGATAGCTAGTCTCGTATAAAATTATGGCCGTGGAAGGAAAGGGGGAGATTTCCCGTCGGGTAAGAAGAGGCTGCAAGGAAGCT
Organism: Parnassius apollo; assembly: GCA_907164705.1. Lineage (NCBI taxonomy): Eukaryota > Metazoa > Arthropoda > Insecta > Lepidoptera > Papilionidae > Parnassius > Parnassius apollo. Next base: position 16,247,251 of record CAJQZP010000008.1, read on the forward strand.
AGGAGAGTCCTTGCAAAGGTGCGGCGATATTTCACGCCGGGAGCCGGGACAGATGCTTACTTTATATAAAGTCCAAGTCCGGTCGTGCATGGAGTATTGCTGTCATATATGGACTGGTGCTGCAAAATGCCACCTAGCGGCATTGGACTCAATGGAAAGGCATGCAAAGAGGCTTATTGGTGACCCGAATTTGGTTATTGGTGGTGGTTGGTGCTTACCAGCCTCGAACACCGGCGTGAAGTAGTCAGCCTTTCGGTCTTCTACGGGATGCATTCCGGAGAGTGAGCGCAAGAATTGCATAATTTAATTCCTCCCTCTTCCTTCTACCATCGGACAACCAGACGTTCGGTTAGTCTCCACCCTTTCGTTGTTGACTTACCACGCATTTGAACCAAACGGTTTGCTACGTCGTTCATCATGCATACATAAAAGGAGTGGAATAAGTTACCAGCATCTGTCTTTCCATCCGATTACAATGTGGGTGTCTTCAAGGCAAGAGTGAACAGGTTTTTGTTAAGTCAGTGCGCTTTACCATCTGAAGCTACATCATCACTTACCATCAAATGGGATTGTAGCTAAGTGCTGGCTCAGAAAAGTAAAAAAAATAGGTGTTCTGCCCTGGGGGCGGCCAACAACGCTCTGTTTGATAGTTCGGAGCTATTCTATATATACTGTTTTTGATTCGGAACTTCGATAGCGCGAATTAGGCTTCGATTTGTGGCGCGACGACAGCGCCGCCACAAAATCAGTAGCTGTCCGCTAAAAGTCGAAAACGGCTCGAACCTGGCACCACCAAGGCACTGTAGGTGCTGCTTAAATTACGACTGAATTGGAAGCCTTCTCATAGTTAAGTTCAGAGCAATGATTGGAATAAAACCCGACGAGACGAGAGTAGTACTCGCAGAAGAACAAGAGCAATTGACATAACATAGAGGATCAGTAAACTTAGCTTAGGTGATTGCCATTTAGCTCGTAAAACTAACTACCGCTGGGAAAAAAAGTTCAACTGGCAGATGTTTGGGCATCCTCCACCCACTAAAACTAAATGGAGCGACGACCCGTAAAACACGCAGATAGTTGTAGGTAGACCATAATTTGTGTCAATCTATAGGGGAAGAGAGCTCTATGTTTTCATTTCATTGAACTTGTGATTTGCTGTAACTTAAACTGTTAACTTTCGATGTGTTCTGATCTGCAATCATCTCATTGCGGGATTTCCATTTTTCTGGTCAAGCTATAAATATTATTAAGTACATTTGTTGAAATCTACTGATAAATTAAATGTGAAGAAACAACCAATAAGGAAAAGTAATATACATACATTGCTTATAAAGAATCTAAACTACAACTGAACTCTATGACATACTAATTTTTTTCGAGTTATACGTCGGTCCGTGCATTGCATAAAGGTCTTTATAGAGCAGTAGATTTAGTAAAGTTGTAACATACAATCTTAAATATTGCATAGATAACCGTTTAAGATATAAAAATATACTTGCTGATATTAACTCATTGTCGCCATTTGTTTTTTTTTTATAATAATTTTGATTTTATGATTTCGGACCAATATTAAGGTAGTAAATAGTAAGAAATTAAGGTTGTTTTAACCAGAGAAAACACACTGTGGAACACGCACTCAAGAGTTATTTCTTTATTCTCATACACTACCATAGTTCCGCAGAGCAGATTACGATTTACAATAATTATAATCTAATTAAAAACAAATACAATGGTCTATCAAAATCTATGTATGATCCAATATTTAACTAAAGTAAGCGCAGTAAACTAGCTACAAATGCTTTGCAGAACTATGCACTTACAGCAAGTTGTTTTATTATGTTGTTTCTTCTTAAAAATATGTCAAATGCCCGAAAGGTTTTTATAGAAAGTATACTTCTCAGTATGCCTTTGAAAGAAGAAAAATATTTTTATTTCACACACTTTCCCTTAATGGATTTTAAAAAGTTAACAGTTATCATATTTTATTCCTATTTATTTATAAATAAATTTAAAAAACATAATCAAAAGCAAAAGTAAGGGCATAGTTCGGCAATTCCGACATCAAGTTAATAACCTCGCGCATTAAATACTTCAAGAAGTGCCCCATCAAGTTATATTTGGCCACGTCCATTCCATATTGAAACATGTTGTTGGCACAGTATGACGACATCGGGGCCACACAAGTGTTGTACAGCAACAGCGCTAACATCCATTTCTGTTTACGACTGCCACTTTTTAACCTTGTGTCAGACACAACAGGCAAAACACGAGAACTTCGGCGATTTCGTGTAGTTTCCAGATCTTTTATTAATGTATCTTCTTTTTGTGACATCTCATTCAATTCCTGTGACGATTCAAATCTAAACATGTGCAAAAGCTTAGTTCTACAATAATATGGTTCAATTTCGTAATTAAATGAATATTTCACACTCACCGTTTGTCAAAGTATGATGGCGGTGTAGTGTCTAGAGCACCAATCTCTGAACTACTGGAAGGCTGAAATTAAATAAATTGTATAAATTTTTCTTTTTCACACACATTTTATTTATAGAATAAGGGTGAAAAACCAGACCTCAGTCCTGTGACTGTTAATGGATGCTGTGGCCTATAGACACCTACATTTATCCTCAATTGAAAATCAAAATTTATATGTGTTTTTACCCCAGAAGACACAGATGAAATGCATCGTTTCCATTAAAAAAGCAATGGCATTATGCTGTTATTTTAAGCTGATAACCAGTAAAAGATCACATACTCACGGAATACGTGAGTATGTGATCTTTTACTGGTCGACTTGTCATACTGCAACCATGATATAGCTGCAACATGACTACCATGTTAAATTAACATCTAAACTTACTTAAAATTACAATCTAAACTTTTATAATTTTTTACTTTAAATCATTTAAGTCTTTATTACAATGGTCTTCCGTATTACCGAATTCTATCAATTGTATAAGTTCATTGTGCTATGCTGAGGCGACGCAAGAGAATTTACTGCCCCATATCATCCCGTGGGCGTGGTAGGAGGCGATAAAGAGAATCGCCAAACATTATCAAACTGGAATAGCACCTTTGGTAATTGGTAATATCCCCGTATAAGGCAATTCATGGGGGAGATCTATGTTCACTAGTGGACTTTTCATGAATTAATGAATGCGTACATTGTTCTCCGCTGACTGCCTCGTTTGTCTACTGGTCGTTAATGAGATTGCCAATCATTAGGTCCCGGGTTCAAATCCTTTATCGGCCCAAAATCAGTTATGGGTTTTTCTGTAAGAAATTCTAAATAGCAGCCTGGAGTAGGCAAGTTGGTGGTATTTCACCCCCTTGTCTCGATAAGTACGTAAAGACGGTCCTGCTCCTTAGCAGGACCGTCATAGAGAGATAAGTCTCTCTCCGGACGTGTTACAGTCGCATTAAACTATGAGAGTGAAGGAATAGAGAGTGCACATGTGGTTGTGCATACACTTAGGCACTATAATCCTGCCCAGCACAGATGGCTAGTCTTTACTGAGACTTGGCTGCTTTAGAAAGCACTTAAAGCCGTTGGTCCTGACCCTGATCTCTCTCCAGTCGTGTTATCGTCCCATTGGACTATGAGAGTGAGGGAACGGAGAGTGCACATGTGGTTGTGCATACACTTAGGCACTATAATCCTGCCCAGCACAGATGGCTAGTCTTTACTGAGACTTGGCTGCTTTAGAAAGCACTTAAAGCCGTTGGTCCTGACCCTGATCTCTCGCCAGTCGTGTTATCGTCCCATTGGACTATGAGATTGAGGGAACGGAGAGTGCACATGTGGTTGTGCATACACTTAGGTACTATAATCCTGCCCAGCACAGATGACTAGTCTTTACTGAGACTTGGCTGCTTTATAAATCACTTAAAGCCATTGGTCCTGACCCTGATCTCTCTCCAGTCGTGTTATCGTCCCATTGGACTATGAGAGTGAGGGAATGGAGAGTGCACCTGTGCTTGCGCATACACTTGGGCACCATAATCCCGTCCAGCACAGATGGCTAGTCTTTATTGAGACTTGGCTGCTTTAGAAAGCACTTAAAGCCGTTGATCCTGACCCTGATCTCTCTCCAGTCGTGTTATCGTCCCATTGGACTATGAGAGTGAGGGAACGGAGAGTGCACATGTGGTTGTGCATACACTTAGGCACTATAATCCTGCCCAGCACAGATGGCTAGTCTTTACTGAGACTTGGCTGCTTTATAAATCACTTAAAGCCATTGGTCCTGACCCTGATCTCTCTCCAGTCGTGTTATCGTCCCATTGGACTATGAGAGTGAGGGAATGGAGAGTGCACCTGTGCTTGCGCATACACTTGGGCACCATAATCCCGTCCAGCACAGATGGCTAGTCTTTATTGAGACTTGGCTGCTTTAGAAAGCACTTAAAGCCGTTGGTCCTGACCCTGATCTCTCTCCAGCCGTTTTATCGTCCCATCGGATTGAGAGTGAGGGAATGGAGAGTGCACATGTGGTTGCGCATACACTTGGGTACCACAATCCTGTCCTGCGCAGATAGCTAGTGTTGGTTGAGCGAAGTCAGTCAGATTACATTGTTCTCCTTGTCGTCGGAGTCGTCTGCGCCGCGGCGATTCTTGCAGAGCGCGGGCTGGCAGCGGCAGGCGGCGCCGCAGCCCAGCGCGGACTTGACGCAGCCGCACAGCTTGGTGGAGCACGAGCCGCGGCACGTGCAGTGCGGCGCGCCGTCGCTGGCCCGCTTCACTGCGCGCGACGTGTCCGCCTCGCTGCTCGTGAAGTTCATCGTGAGCCGCGATCGTTGCGCCTGTGGATAACACATACAATACTATAATACATACATAATAGAACGGGAGAGTGGGCGGAGCCCATGTAGCCACTAAAATGTCACTAACACGTCAATTCACACGTATAAACGTCAACACGAGATGTGTTTTGACGTTACAATCATTTCCAAATTTCCCATGCGAATTATTCAGAAAATGCCAAATTGCACGCTATTTACAAATAAATATGTATTCAAATATGTATTAAAATATGTCTGTCAACACAGCGAATCGAGTTTGTAGTAGTGATAATACGACGCTATTGCTTGTATGTGTGCTCTCGGCAACGCCTATCGTTGTATAAAATAAGGTTGACAGCCATTCTATTGTGTATTAAAGTATTCTATGGGATAACAAAACTTATTTTCATTGCCCGTAGTAGAGATGTTATGGAGGTTCGATTCCGATTCCGATAGTACGGAACTTCCAATTGATTTTGCAACTTCGATACCGATTACCGTTCCGATAAATTTTAACCAAAAAGTTATATCGGAGATAGATGCATAGCGGCGTTGACGGCCGCTATCAGCGCATGCGAACAAGTTAAAACCTTAATTGGGCATGGCTAAACTGTGGATGTTTGCAAAAATTTCAAAGCTAGTATGTAATTAGTGGTACATACAGATTTAGGATTTCATATCAGTATTTTTACGTGTTTTCAGTTTTTCAGGAAACTATGTGGGAAAATAATTCCTGTTGACCGATTCCATTGTAACCCTTGGTGATTCCTGGGAAATTATTTCCCATCTAGGGGGAAATATATTTAAAACAGAAACTTTTTTATTCAATGTAGATTATAACAATACTTTATTGAAGTCACTTTTTTCATTTACCACTGGTTCGCAAAAAAAAACCTCTGTCCTGGGAAGAACCAGCAAGAAATTCAGCGGGACTATTTTTTTTCCAATAATAGCTTACAATAATACAATAAACAACACAAGACAAATTAGAAATAGCTTGGTAGCGATCACCCTTCCCAGGGGTTATTATCATCCATAAATTCCTTAATATTATATATATTTCATACTTACATTACATATTAGGAACAGTTAGTCGAAGTTAAGCAGTTAGACTAAGATAATTGAAGTGAAAACACTAAATACATTCATAAACACTCACGCCTGTCACCCAGAGGGGTAGGCAGAGACTACAGACTTCCATTTGGCACGATCCTGACACACCTCTCTTGCCTCCTTCACATCCATACACCTACGCATACATGCTCGCCGGTTAAGGGTACTCCTAATTTGGCCCGTCTTCAATAAATCGCCAATTTGGTCGATAAATTTTCGCCTAGGACGTTCCTTTCCGACTCTGCCATTCACTTCTGCACCATAAATTTTAACACTAAATTGAAAGATAATATCTAATTTATTTTATTTGTGAAACATTTCAAAACAAGGGGCAGCACATAAAGATACCTTGCAAACTTTACACATATATTTGCTACGTTGCTCCTTTTCATGTGTACTACACATTCTGCATCTTCGAAATTTGGTCAATTCGGGCATGTGGGAGCTTACGTCCGATTTTCGAATCTCATCCGGTACTGAAATGTTACCTCCTTTTTTGTTTTTGACACGGGCGGTTTTCACGAAAAATTGTTGATGAGTCCTCTGCCCAATCGCAACCGGAATTCTTTTTTCGGAAAAAGTCAAGAAAATAATCCAGTGGTTGACTTCTGTTATTGTAATTTTTTTTAATCTGCCCTTTCTTCTCGAAAATAGGACAAGTAATATCATCAGTTGCAAAAGACCAATCTCTTGATTTATTTTGAAATCGAATGAATTTATCCCTAGAGAAAAAAGATGTTGGTTCTGCATTAGAGCTTCCATCAGGCTCTGCCAATACTGGTACTGGAGAAGAGTGGTCTGCCTGGACATCAGCTACAGCAACAAGTGAGGTTGTTTCACCAGGATTTTGATCAAATAGCATAGGAACGTCCGAAATCACATGAGAAGGGCCTGCATGGACTTCAGCGATTGCATCTTGTGAAGTTGAAGCCACTTGAGGAAGAATTGGCTTAGAAATCTGTTGAACTGGTGAATTCAAAAAAGTTTCATCTTAGATAAGAGACAAATCTGATTCTCCCACCAATAAAGAATGTAATTCTTCGACAGAAATACCTTGAATTTCATCCAAACGCTTGTCTAAATCGACATTGCAACTACTGGTGGCAAAAGAGTCAACTTTTTCATCAAGGTCTTCTTCTTCCGATGAACAAAGTAGCTGTGGCAGCTGAAACTCAGATTCACATCAATTTCAGAATCGCGAAGTGGTTTCTGAAATGTAAAACAGAGCTTATGAGATTAATAGAAATCCTGCATGCTTCCTACGGAAACAGTTTTCCCACATAAATCCTTACGTAGGAAACCTAAACGGGCAACAAGCAAATATTCACATACTTCGAATCCATCAAAACCAAGCATTGAGTTATAATGTACTATGTACTAGAGAAGCTATTCCAAACAAAAAATGTGCGCTATTATATATATATATATATATATATATATATATATATATATATATATATATATACTATGTCTTCGCGCATGCGCGGGAATAGTACAGTCGCGCATGCTCTGTTGATATAAACGCGCATTGCGCCTGCGCGGTCAGTTTTTGTTATTGTAGATTTATTTATTTATTTATTTAAGCTTTATTTGCACACATAAAAGAAATGTACAAAACGGCGGACTTAATGCCTAAAGGCATTCTCTACCAGTCTACCTTTGGTTTGTGCAGAGAATCTAGTGATGGGTGCAAAACTCATAATTAAAAAAAAATTAAAGGTTTAAGGAAAAAATACAAATTTATAATATAATGATAATAAACAATACACATACATATACATTTACATTACTACTTACATGCATACAATATTATTTTATATATATACACAAATACCCACAATAAATACATACACAATAAATAAATATGATATTTTTATACTATACATACTTGAGAATATAACAGTTTCTGAAGTTTTTAAATTTTTTATTATAATCCGAAACTACTACTGCTTCTTTAAGTAATATTCCCAGAGTAAACGTTTAAAGATAGGTTTAGTTTTTGCTTCTTTTATATTTCTGGGTAACATGTTCCAGAGTCTTACTGCATTTGAAGTGAAAGAATTGTAAGAGAAGCCCGTGCGACAGAAAGGAACATGAAGAGTTAGATTTTCCGCGGAACGAAGACATCGGTTGTGAGAATCGCCCTGATACTGAAATTTGCATTTCAGATATGCAGGGACAAACGGATCGTGTAAAATAGAGAATAGCATAGAAAGGATTCTAAAAGATCTACGAAGTGGAAGAGGCAGCCATTTGAGCTGAGAACGGAATGAAGAGACGTGATCGAATTTACGTAAGCCAAAGATAAAGCGAATACAATTATTGAGAAGACGATCCAGTTTGTTAAGAAGTTCTTGAGAGGCATCAGCATAGCATACATCTGCATAATCTAGTATTGGTAATACGAGCGTTTGAACCAACATTACCTTTGTTCTCACTGGAAGAAAATTCTTGAGTCGATACAGACAACGCAAGGTGTTGATAACTTTTTTGCTTACTTCCGTGACTTGCGGCCGCCAACTCAGACTGCTGTCAATGATAAGTCCTAGATTTTTCACAGTAGCTGAATAAGGTATGACAGCATTATTAAAATTTACAGGTGGCAGTGAATTAAAATCCAATGTAGATAAGCGACGGCTACTTCCAACTATAATTGCCTGGCACTTGGTAGGGTTAACAGTAATACCGAATTTGCTAGACCAATCAGAGATACGAGTGAGGTCAGAGTTTAGCTCAGTGATCGCATCTTCGATATCGTTAACATCAGACTGAGCATATATTTGTAAGTCATCGGCATAGAGATGGTACGTGCAGCGAATGTGAGATGTAATGAGATTTATAAAAATTGAAAACAAAAGAGGTGAGAGAATTCCGCCTTGAGGAACGCCAGCAACCAGCGTGCACCAGTCAGAAATAACTGGACCCACGCGAACAGCCTGCTGACGTCCCTGAAGATAGGATGCGAACCATTCCCGCGCTGATGAGGAGAAACCAATGTGAGAAAGTATTGTAAGAAGGATGTCATGATCAACAGCATTAAAAGCGTTTGAGAAATCTATTAAAACTAACACAGTTAATTTTGACTCCTCCATACCTATACGTAAATCTTCCGTAACTTTAAGCAGGGCTGTTGTTGTACTATGTCCTGGCCTGAAACCTGATTGATAGCTACTTAAAAAGTTATTTTTAAAAACGTAGTCAGAAATTTGTCTGTGAGCAACAGCTTCAAGTACTTTTGATAAAAAAGGTAGAATAGAGATAGGACGAAAGTGAGAAACAGAACTAGGATTATTTATTTTGGAAGTGGGAGAACAAAAGCATTTCGCCATAGTGAAGGAAAAACCCCAGTATCTAATGAAAAATTTACTATGTGGGTAAGTACTGGTAAGACATAATCAAGGATGAGATTGATCATGATTCTGCTCACATCATCAGAGCCTACTGCGGCGGACTTGATGGAAGAAATTGACTTTTTTATATCCTCATCAGTAACGGGAGAAAAATTGAAAGAGCTTTTGTAAAATTTTGGAAGAGAATTAACATGGGCAATAGTAGTAGATTTAATTGACGAATGCAGTTGTGGTGCAGTAGAAAAGTATGTATTAAGTTGATTAACAGAGAATATTGAAGGATCAAAGTTAGAAGCAGGTTTACCTATCCCGATTGATTTTAAAAATTTCCACGAATCAGCCATAGAAGCGTTAAGGATATTTCGATGAATATAACGGCGTTTAGCGGCCCGCACCATCTGATTACACCGATTCCTAGCGGCTTTGAATCGAGTCCAGTTAACAGTACACCGATTACTCTTATATTTACTAAATTCTCGATCACGCTTTGCCATAGCCCTGCGGATATCCTCAGTAATCCACGGCGCAGGAGATCGTTTCAGTCTGACTTTATGTGGAGGAGCGTGTTTATCAAACAACTTCTGTATATTTGAATTAAAAAGAGCTACTTTTTCGTCAACACTCTCTACGCTGTAAGTATCACTCCAATCTATACTACAAGCATCTTGCTGAAGTTCTTCAACATTAAGTCTCGCTAGATTACGCAGATGCACCATCAAATGATTGACCTTAGGACATTTAATCCTGTAAGAAATATACAGTAAATCGTGCCGCGAAAACCCAGGGGCGGAGAGTTGACCATGGCCAACGACATGGTCTTCAGAAGCGACCACTATTAAATCTATTAAAGAATCAGCAGTATCAAGATTGTGGTGTGTGGGGTCGAGAGGAAGAAGTGACAAATTAAAGGAGTTCATAACTGTATACAATTCACGTGACCTCGCAGAGTTACAAAGAATATCGGTATTGAAGTCTCCCATTATAATAAAGTGCTGATAATCAGAGCCGATAGAAAAAAGAGCCGATTCAAGGTCACAAAAATAATTAACTCCTGGTGGACAGTAAATTGCACCGAGAACAGTCTTAGTCCCACTGATGGTAATCTCCAAGAACATGTATTCTATTGTACCAGAATAAACAGAAGAAGAAGCACATAATTGTTTATAGGGTATACCATTACGTAAGTATACCGCTACTCCACCACCTCTTTTGCCCGTACGATCATTTCTTAAGAGGACAAAACCAGGTATTCCAAAGGAGGTAGACGGTAAGGTAGGTTTTAACCAGCTTTCCGAAACAAGTATCGCAGAAATAGACTGATTATGAAAAGTATCAACAAGTTCATTATAATGTTGCGGAATGCTCTGAGCGTTAATGTAACAAACGTTAAAGTTATTAGTCAAACCATGAAACTTTTGAGTAAGCAGATAACGAAGAGTAGTAGGTTCCGAAAAAGAGTCATTTAGTGAAAAAAAGAAGAATCTGAATCAACAGAGAGAAATAGTTCATTGGTATCAGAATCTGTCATAACATATGATTATACTTATGATATATGTATATATATTATTTATATAAAGTATATATATATAGTCTAAAAAAAAATAAAAAAAACCCTATTAACTGATATTTGCACTGCAAACAAACGCGCCGGTAAACTGTTTACAAAAAGAAAAATTAAAATATTACACGAAAACAACTAGTAATACTTACTACAAGAAAGTATCTAATTTTAATTATTTACAATTGCAGAGACAACAAAAATCATACGTATTGAAAAAAAGGAAAAAAAAACACATGTTAATCACTACGAGAAGTGGTAATTTAAACGAAAAAAAAATACTCTAAAGCGTAATTTCACGAAATTTAAGGTTCAGATTAGTCTGTTCTATTACTTGTGTCGCAAACCAGCCTAGTAACCGGTTGCGGAGAACAAAAGGATCGAATACAAAAGCGCTCAGTGACGTACACAGTACACACAGCAGTAGTAGTAATTAATAAGCCGTCGAAGTGTAAACAAAGTATTACCACTAACCCGAGAATGTTTACTTATTTCTGACTGCTCGTCGGGTTCTTGGCTGCTCGCTACGGGAAACTACACTACTAGTTCCTGCCTTCACTTGTTCCGGCTCTTCGTTGCACCCAGCTTTATGAAGATCGCGCAGTAGTGCATCCAGGTCATTAGCGCTAAAGATGTGACGTCGAGACCCGTCAGGCAGTCTGACGCTTATGTTGCCCTCGAATGACCAGACTTTTTTAATTCCAAAATGCTTACGAGCTTGAAGAAATAAGTCTTGCCTGTATTTTGTAAGGAATTCCGATAATTTAACGAGGTGCCTTTTAACATTGTTTTTTTAAACCAAACAGCTGAGCGCAGTGACATATCTGTGAAGCGCATTAATATAGGACGAGTGTGGTGTAATTTGACCGGGCCAAGTCTGTATGCTGCTCGAAGACAAGATGGTGCTATATCTTTAAGACCTAGATTTTCGTGAAAAATTTTGATCACGACATCGGATAAATCTTCGCCTGGTTTTTCAGGGACACCGCCCATTAAAAGGAATTTCCTGCGATGCCTTGTTTCTATAATGTCAAGCGAGCGACTGACTTCTGCAATTTGCTGGCGAAGAAGGTTAAACATATCCTTGACGTAACTCTGAAAAGCGGTATAGTCCTCGCTGATCCTGTCTACATTGCTACTCTTGGAAGCGCTGGAGTTGAGTTTTGATTCAAAATCTGCCATTTTACGAGTGATGAGCGCTTCCAAAGACTCCTGACTTCTGGAAATATCGGCAATTGTGGACATAGTGACGTATGTAGCAACAAATGTTCGTGTGTAAAAAACTTGGTTCCAGCAGTTTGTGCAGTGCTAAAAAACTAGTGCATAAGAAGGTAAACCTTTACGCGTTGATGCTTAATACTGTATTATATAGAAAAATAATAAAAGTATGGTAAATTACTACTTTTTTTAAAATAAATACGTTTTACGAAACGAAACACGTCTGCACTTATTTACACCCACCCGCGGAATTTTTAGATTATACGTAAGTAGAATGGTCAGTATGTACTAATTGTTTATTTAGATTGTATTATTAATTATATCTATATATATAGTATAGTATATGTGCTAATTTAATATAAAATTACATATAGTTCGGCCGTTCAGAGAATGCGTTCCTGACACGTCGCGATTGAACTGACGACGTAACTTTGTAATGGCGTTGCAGTTACGATAAAAATATTTTTGCTGGTTGTTTACCGTTTTAACAATTGATGAACATGAAAACAACATTATTATATCAATAATCAATGAATGTTATAATTTTGTGCCAAACTGAGTGTCAAATAACTTGGTAAACAATATTTTTCTAAATCTATACTGCGCTATTACAAGGTTATGTCAGCGCTTTATATTTGTAGTGCTGTGCTAACAATAACAGGCAATAATAGTATCGTAATCTGTTCTTATACAGTTATACTTTATAAAATAATACGTTTTGTTTTTCTTTTTAAGAATTTGAAAATAATGGACTACAAGATAACTTTCATTAAATATAAAAATAAAACTACGACCAAACCGAACGCGCGAAAGAAAGTAGCATTTTTATATTTAGGTTGAAAATGGTAACCCCAAATGGGGTTATGGGCCGCCATTTTGTGACGCTAAAACAGTCGTCTGTTGTCGTTTCGTGGGCATAGACCACGTTCTTCAAGTGTTTTCGATCTGTTTTTATTTGATTACCCGGCTTTCGTTTAATGGACTGTTTCTGCTTTTCAAACTGACATCGGCGCTAAATCGGATTTCGATTGTGTTTTGTATTGCGTTTTTTTTTTACTTTTGGTGCATAATAATGCCTAAACGTGGACAAACATTGAAAAGTGGAGCCCGTGAGTTAATCATCAAGCTGCAAGATTACTTTGAGCGGGAGCGGCAAAATGGCGGACCCCTGTTACCTATCGAACAAGTACAAGAATGCGTCTCTCAGCCGCTTGAGTTAGCAAACGAACGATAACAAATATTAATAAAGAAAAGTTCGGCTCTACTGGCACGGAAGATAATATTTTATGTACTTCGAAGAAGAAACGTAGAGCTAAACCGATGACAGGTATCGACACCTTTGACGCCGATGCAATCAGAAATCATATATATGGTTACTATTCCAGAAATGAATATCTCAACAGGAAGAAGCTTTTGGCATCGTTAAGAGAAGCTGGACTGTTTAGCGGGGGTAAAACTGCTTTAACCAAAATCTTAAAAGATATTGCTTTTCGTATAAAAAAACAGACAAAAGAAAAATTTTATTACAACGATACGATAAAATTTTAAAACGGATAAGTTTTTTGAGAGAAGCAAAAAATATTGATAACGAGACATGACTATACGCCAATCACACGGTTTCCCGTTCTTGGACGGATGATACACAAGCGTCGACGTCGAAAGTACCAATGGGTAAGGGGGCCCGTCTGATAATATGCCACGCAGGTTCTGCAAAATACGGCTTTGTGGAGAACGCGTTACTGGCATTTCAATCAAAAACCACAAATGACTACCACGAGGAAATGAATGCCACTACATTTAAAGAGTGGTTCCAGAACGTGCTTTTGCCCAGCCTACCAGAGCCTTCTGTAATATTCATGGATAATGCCTCCTATCACTCGGTTCAAATACAGAAACCACCTACCCAAGCTAATAAAAAAGAAGAAATGGTGGCTTGGTTACAAGCAAAAGACATTGACGCAAATATGCAGATGCTAAAACCTGAGCTAATTAAATTAGTTAAAGAAAATAAAGCGGCAAATGTGCGATACGAAATAGATGAACTGGCTCTGGAGTACGGTCATTGCGTTCTAAGAATTCCACCGTATCATTGCCAATATAACGCGATTGAGCTAATCTGGGCTCAAATAAAAGGTTACGCCGCCCGCCACAATACTTCTCCGCCATTCAGCACGAAAAAGATGATGACCCTATGTTAAAAGAAGCCTGCGGGGAAGTCACAAGAGATGACTGGGCAAAGGTTGTTGAGAAGACTAAAAACCTGTTTGTGGAACATTTTGACCGAGATATCAGGATTGATTCTGTTATTGATAATAATATAGTTATACATGTGGGCGAAGATGATGATGAAGACACCACCTCCTCAAGCGAATCGGAGTCTGATTAATATTCTGTACGCACATTCAATTCAATGTACTTTATTGCATAGAAATACAGATTGTAACTTTGTAACAAAGAATAAATAAAACAATTTTATTATATTAATATTACCTTTTTTTGGTTTCCACTTAAATTACTAAAATATAAATTTTAAATGATTCCGCCAATTTAAAACGAAAATAATTTTAAAAATAACGCGGGGAATCATTTTGGAGGAACGGTAACGAACTCAGTGTTATGTTGTGCCCATCACTAGTCGTGACTAACTGACAGGTGTCAGGAACGCATTCTCTGAACGGCCGAACTATAATATTATGTCAGAATTACATTTTAAGGGTATTTTATTTAATATTTTAAAAGGTAAATATGTGAAATATAAAAATAAACATTTAATATCAAAGATTAGCATTAATTAGTATAACTTTTATTTACAAATATATTTATTTATATTAAAATAAGAGTAAATTAAGCACATGTGCAAACCATTTGCACGGTATACCGTTTTGCCGGCTTAACATACATGCTTATTTGTGCAAATTAGAATTTGTGCGAGTAATACTGAGCATGTAGCCGGGCCAACAGTTGAGTGTCAGCAGATAAAAGAATATTTTGTAAGAAGCCACGTGTCCTCGTTTTTATTACGTGTGTACTTACTCGGGTAATAAATGAAAAAGTATTTAAACTGTAAAAATATTTTAATTTCCTTTAAATAATATAAGTTTAGTTGAGAGATCAAACTGTTGATTACTTAAAGTACTGAAGTACTAAAGTTATGAAATTCACTGTTCCTGATGAAGTTATGAAATTCGCTGTTCTTGAAACTGTCTTGAATTCAAAACTTCATCACATGAAGTACCTAAAGCTTTTGCTACGCTCATACTCAGCACCTGTGTTGCAAGCTTTACTTTCATAATCTGTTGTCGAAAATTTTTATGACGAGGTGTTAACTTATTTCCGAATCTAAGACCTTCATTTTGCTGAAGCTTATTAAGATTTATTAGTAGTTACTATTTGATTTGTTTGTCATTATTATCGAACAACAGTCTTTTCCTCTCGAACGTGTTCCCTATTAGTTTTATAACATGGCAAGGGTCTATGAAAATGCAAACTTTTTCTCCCGTGCATGGATGAGGAAAATAAGTCTTCATATTACTGACATAAGATACTTTACCATCCCGAAATTTCAGCTACACCGAAGTTTGCAGAACTACCATCAAATGTAAGACTTAAAACTATTACACCAATCTCATGGCATTTTTGAAAGCATATTTTTTATCAAATTTGTCTTTGCAACAAGCATAAATACCAAAACTTGCGTTGCCACTGTCTCATCTTCTTCACCTTGTATAGGACTTGATCCAAAACTAACTGCACCCAATTTTTGATTGTTGTGAAATAGCTTGTCTCCTTAAAGCTATTTCGTCAAACGCTAATGAGCAGAGTACATGTTTATTAGAATTTGTGTTAGATTGGGATTTCGTTTTTAAGGCTGTAAAGGATTGTGTAAAACCGGGTTCTGCATTAACCGTTGAATACCATCTGCAATTTGTCTGAGGATGTGGGAAAGCTTTATTGTAACATTCTCTAACGTATTTATATGCCGCTGGTGAATAATAGTGTAAAGTTAATGCGAATTTACATAGAGGTGCAGTGTATAATAAATAATGCGTGCTCAGTTTGTTGTTTTTCATTAAAGATTTAAGTAACTCCAAAACTTCTGCTTTAGCCATTAAATCAATATCGGCATTTAAGTTGGGACCGAATTTATGTTTAAAATTTTGTACAATTGATTTGTAAGAAGCACATTTTTTCTTAAGATAGATATTTTGTCTTTGTATTTTCTTAAATTTCTCAATAAGTTTCTTTCTAGTTGCAGATTTCATGCGTTTTTTATTTTTAAGTACAATTTTTCTCGGATTATCAAAAATTGAATTTGAACTGCTTCCTGATTCAAACAACGGTTCTGATACTTCCTATTCAAAAAAAGAAGAAATAGTGATTTAGGAAGCCCGTAAAAATTCTAGCGTAACAATTTTAAAAACCGCCATATACTAGTATGACTCGCGCGCCGAGGATTTCACCTCTCTTAAGTCCCGTAAATATACTGAATATTATAAAAACATCGCGTTCTTCATCTAATCACAAAAAAATAACAAAAATCCCAGCAATGTTACATAATAATATAATTACATTATCACATAGTACTGCAGATTTCTTTAAGAATACTCTTCTTCTTTTTGTAGTGTATTTGTCGTTTTCTTTGAAATACACGGAACATATGCGTGTATAATCTGACGGTAACCACGTATCTTCGCTGCGATTCTTCTGAACAAATTTGATCCATGATTCTCCTGTCTCATGAAACGGCCGATGAAACCTTTAAATCCGAATAATAAAAAATTAATTTTAATGCATTAACATTTCCTACCGTGATTATATATCAATATTTTACTGTCCATAATTATTTAACATTATACGTCAATAGTGTCAAGTCTGCGCATAAAAATGTTTTACTCTTTGACGTATATGTTACAGTTGATAAAATATAATTAAATAAAGCGTGTTTTAAAAATAATATGTTGAACTTACCGATGAAAAGTCACCCCTTGACTTTTACTTATGTTTCTCGAGTTGTTTGAATATTATCTCAATGCACACGAAGGCATATCAATTTAAAAACAACTCTTCACTCAAACGCCTCACGTTGCGGCAACCGCTTGACACAGACTAAATGAGTTGGAGTGCGTGCGCTCTAACGCGTGTTACAAACATTCGAGTTGAGGCGTCTTCTCTAGTACGTAGTACATTATAACTCAATGAAATCAAGTCATTTAGAAAAATAAAACACATCAACAACTGAACGAACATTACATCTATGCAAAATAACCAAAAATGAACACTTACCGGATTTTTTCTCGACATATTATCTATTTCATTAAGAAACTGCATAAAAATACAATAACCGGTGAGTAATTATTGTGACAATGACATTGACATCTCTTTTTATTTATTTTTTTCGTTCGAAAACACGATCACAGGCGTAGACTGAGAAACCTATAGACTAATGATTAGCGTGGCCTCGAGTGAGAAAGAACGATAACGTAGTTTTAGATTATGCAATAATCTTTAAGACTTTTAAACATATTTAGATAAAAGTTTTAATTGTTCTAAGAACTGAACTGAACAAGATTCACCAATCTTCAGCTCGCAAAACACTTTTTTCCCACTTAAACCAACTTCTAAACTCCTTAGATCACTACGAACTGTCAAAGTTGTTTAGCAAAGTGTAGTTTGCTAAACAAAAAAACCGGCACGGAGAAAGGGACAAACAATCACACCGCTCTGTCTCATTTCTATGCAAGACGTATGCATAAATCTATCTTTTTCGTGTGCGAATGCGAAAGAAGGCGTCAATTTGTCTATAGATTTCTCTGTCTACGATCACAGGATCACATATAAACCATAGATAATATATTCAACTACGAAATGACAGTGACAGCTCATGGGAAAACGCGTCCCATTGATCGTTAAAACTGTGAAATTCAATGTGGGAATAATGTTCCTGTTGCCTTAATATGAGTTAAGCTTGTCGCGCGGTGATTAAATGCAGTTTTCGAAAAATATAGTATATCTAGAATGGTAAATTACCGTTACATGAATTACAAAGTAAAATTGAATTTAAATGACGGTCGTGCTCATGTTTTTATAATTTTTTTGTTTGTGAAAATTGTTTATCCCAATGCGAATAGATTATTATAATACATAATTACATTTAAAGATCGAAAACTAAAAACAGCTATAAAAGAAAGTGGCACAAAAATATTTGGTAGTACAACACTTATAAAAGTGTTTTTTCTTGTAGTAATAAATATTCCGGACGTCAGTCTGAGCGAGATTCGAAATAAGAATGGCTCTCCAACACCTTAAAAACAGCAAGTCCCCGGGCGAGGATGGAATTACAGTGGAGCTTCTGAAAGCGAGTGGAAAACTGATATTTGAAGTCCTTTAGTAGCTCTTTAATTCCGTCCTCCATGGTGGCACTACACAGGAGGCGTGGAGTAGAAATGTGGTAGTCTTGTTCTTCAAGAAAAGCGACAACGTTCTCTTGAAGAAATACATACCGATTTCCCTTCTGAGCTGCATCTACGTGATGTTTCCTAAAGTCATTACGAATCGTCTCGCATATATTAGATTATTATAGACAATAAGGTGGGTAGGTGATTTAATAACTAATTTGTAGGGTACTTGATATATTTTATTTCGTTTTATTTATTTTTAAGCTATTGCATAGCTTCTATCGCGGGCCTTGAGCGCGGGGACCGAATCCAGAAATTCCGTAACGAAAAAAAACCTCACGCTCCCCCACTCCGACGGGCACGGAGATGTGGCGTTGAAAGCCGTGCATCGTCTAACGTCGTTTCAGTTCGGCAGACTTCGGCACTCGGCAGACTTCGACACGGTATTTGTGTGCGTGCGACTAGACGTATGCGTGTACACTAGCTGCTAACTCAATGATAAAAATTCCTGAATAACCTACATGTATTGTAAGATATTAAAAATATTTTAAACAATATTAACTTCTCATTTATTCAATAAGAGAAAAAAAATTATTTTCTTATCGGTCACCACGCTCAAAAAGTGTAACTTGATTTAATATCAAAGACTTAATAAATAATAATAGATAAATAAAATAAATAAATAATTATAATTGCATAAGTTGATAAAAAATGCTATGGAATAGCTTTACCGCGGCAGTCACCGAGTGCCACACGTATTTTTTTTTATTATTTATTAGACGGATTCAACTCGGCTGGGCAGCTTTCGGGAAATCACGACACATCTTCCCGCCAAGTATACCTCAAAACTTAAAAACGGGATTGTACAATCAGTGCGTCTAGCCAGTGATAATATGGACCTGAGACGTGGTCCTTCACAGCTGGCCGTACAAGGAAGTTCAAAGTCGCTCAGCAGGAATGGAGAGGTCTATGCTCGGGTTTTCTTTGCGTGATAAACTTAGAAATGAGGATATCTGCAGTAGAACCAGAGTGACCAACATTACCCAACGTATTAGTAATCTGAGTGGCAATGGGCCGGCCATATAGCTCGAAGAACCGACAACCGATGGGGAAGAGAGGTTCTCGAGTGGCAGCCTTGTAAGCGAAGTGTAGGGCGACCCCCCAACCCGGTAATAGACATGCAGGAAGTCGATGGATGCAGGTGGATCAGAACCGTGCTTTGCGGCTTTTACAAGGGATAGGCCTATGTTCAACAGTGAACTTACTTGTGAAGGGGTGTAAGGATGATAATGATGATGATGATAAAATGTTATCTGTGATCAATCAAAAATTAACACCAAAGTGAGCAATAATTTTGTTAATAATAATATCCTCCTGACAGAATTTCGGTCGTGGTAGCCAGTCTTAACGAAGAATTGCCATGTGCGCGGGAGAGAATAGCATATATAGACGCACTCTCTATTCCTTCACTCTCATAGTCCAATAGGACGGTAATACTACCAGAGAGAGATCAGGGGCAGGACCAACGGCTTTACGAAATTTCTGAGCCAAGGGGATAAAATACCGCCAACTTCCTGACTCCAGGCTATTTACTAAGAATTTCTAGACAGAAAATCTCAACTATTAACTTTTTTTGACCTAACGCGGGATTCGAACCCAGGACCTCATGATCAGCAACCACGTACGCGACCACTAGACCAACGAGGCTGTCGGAAGTACCATATTATTTTTGACCTGTGACTTGACGAAACACTTTTTAGGTGTCCTGGATACGTCGGCAAAACGATGAAAAGCTAATAGAATTGCTTATAATCAGTGCTTAACAGGATACAGCAGATAATATGTTAAGTTATTATTATTTAATAATTTTCTACTATATTAATTTTTATTATTTTAAGTTTATGAGTAATTTTTTCCTCGATTTACTCTATTGTTTATTTTATTTTGTCACCTATCACACAATTTACACACGTCCCGGGTTGACTGGGAGAGAATGCCTAATGGCATTAAGTCCGCCCTTTGTAAAACTTTTATTAAGGTGCAATAAAGTGTAAATAAAGTTATATTTATTTATCATGATGATGATAATGATAAATAAATATAACTGCCTCGGAAATACTTTAAGCCGTTACCTTGGTCCTATGGCTGATTTCTCTTAGACTGTGTTGGATTGCCGTCCCCTCAGACTATTAGAGTGAAAGAATAGGGAGCGTACCTGTACTTGTACGTATACACTTGTGCACTACAATACTGACCAGTGCAGATGACAAGTCTCGGTTGAGACAGGCTACAGTGACCGAAATTCAGTCTGGAGGTTATTTATATATACCCTATATAACATGCAGTGTTCTTTGACGAGCAGGCTAGTGAGAAGCACTAAGACGGTCTGGAATGACGCACGCATAGGCACTATGGAGGCAAGACCAGCTATTTGTTTTGTCAAAGTAGGTTAAGCTATTTTGTAATCAAATATAGGAAAAGATATAAAATAAATAAAAACTAAATGAATATTACTATAAATGTTATTAGCTAAAATACACAATTATATTCTGTATAATATTTATTCCAAATACCTGTATACGCTTAAATAATGGTGTCATTCTCCAGTCAGGATCTTTGTCGGGATCTTCAAACTCATCTTCCTCTTCATCAGTGGGCTCAGCATATTCTACTTTCTTTAATACAGTGTCATTTTCCTTTTTGATTCTCTTTTTACCTTTCTTACTAGCAGTCCGCAATTGTTCAAGTTCGTCAGCTAACTTTTTCTGTTAATAAAGAATGTGTATCATATTATTTTGCAATATAAATTAAATTGAGTAGCTTGGTCTCTTTGTAAATTTCACAGTAGGCGAGCAAACTGGGTTGGTTCATCATTGGGACGTACATAGGCTGTAACTTTAACTTTTTTAAATGAGGTATATCCAAGTAAGTGCAGTTTACTGATTGCAAAATGACATCATTATTTTCTAAAATTTCTTAATTAAAACTTAAGAAAACTACAATTTTAGTGTCTGAATAAGTTCCACAACAAACATATTATTCTCATAGTGAACAATGTTATGCTTACAATCAAATGAAAGATGAATCTGAAAATTTTTCTTTTTGGGACCAAAACTGAGATTGGATCAATATTTTATTTTATTTATCTTTAAATAATTGTCTAACTACAGTCATAAAAAGACCACACCATTTAAATATAGACTTTAATACCAAACAAAAAGGCTTATCATTTTACACTAACTTAATACTACATACATTTTCTTGTTCCACTTGCTCTAAGCGGTCCTGTTGGTATTGTATTACATTTTGTAAGTGTTTGCATGCTTCACTCTTATCTCCTCCGCCCAGCATTCCCCGTTGCAGTGCTACTAATGCACTAACCTGGAAAAAATATATTATAATATAAATAATTTCGAAAAATTACCCCTAAGGTACCGTGGACATGTTAACATGTCCACGGTATACACCGTTGAGTACCGCGGACATGAATTCATGTCCGCATTACGTGCTGCTATTTTCGTCTTAATTGATATAAAAATACAGTATATTTTTAATTGAACACTATTTCATTCGATTCTGAACGAACTAAAGAATATTCTGAAGAATTATATTCACTCGGTTACATAGACAAAATCAAATATAACAGCCATTCGCTTTTGTTGCGCTGCTGTTGCGGTTAGTTGTGTAATCGTTGAAGTTTTGTGATTGTGATTTTAGTTGGATTTTCATTTCAAAAAATGTAAGTAATGTTATTTATCTTTACTACGTAACGTTTTTGAATGATCTAAGTTACAACAACAGTAACTTTTTATGTTTCAATTGATAAAAAAAGTAGAAATATAAAACCTCTACGCGAACAATTCATAACGGTCAAGATTTCTAATAAGATTCTAATAAAATAATAATAGTATATTTCTTATTGGAATACCATAGTAAATACTTTTACTAGGAATTGCTAAATGTTATATCTATATGATTGTATAAGAAAAATAAAGGAAGACGATATAAAATATATACACAAAAAGGTTTTGAAATTGAGTTTACAAAGCACGCGCAAACTGTCTATTGTCGAATTTTTAGCAAATGTTTGCAAGTGAAAAAGTAGAATTATTATAATTATTACATGCATAATTTCGGTTCATTTAAGAAGAAAATGTTATATTGATTGTAAGGACATAAAAATAAAATAAAAACTTACGATATTTCATTCATAAAACAAAATTTATTGTCAGTAACTACACTTTATCAAGATCCGTTAGAAACAAAGAGCTGTACAAAATAAAATAAACATTTAAATGTTATGGTTATTGTTTCTACTTATCGAAAATCTTATCGATTTTAAATAACTGTAACTAAAACCTCTTTAAACATAAATGAAAGGTCGTGAGAAACATAAATATTTAAAACAAGTGCCCCCAGTTGAGATGACGACAGAGGCCCCCGTACAAAGCTGTTTTTTGTTATGGCGGGCGCAGTAAGGGAAAGGAGCGTGGTCCTTCTCCGGTCGAGTCGACCCATAGTGCTACAACTTTACTACAAATATAATTGTCTATACTACTAATATAATTGTAATAAATGAATCAATAATTTTTATTCAAGATACATTGCAAATAATACATATTGGATAAATGCTTTAACCCCTGGTTCGTAAAAAGCCTTTGTCCTGGGAAGACCAGCAAGAATCCTAGCGAGGCTATTTAATGATGATTTATCTTGTATATTGTACAATTAAATATAAAAACATTTGAAAACAACATGGTAGCTTATATGGTAACTTAAAATTAATTTGGATAAAACGCATATTATGTCATTCAAACAAAGAAAAAAACAACCAAAAATTAATATTAAATAAATACCTACCTAAAAATTTCTAAACACCTGGGAGCATCCAGCAATAACCCCACAAGAGGAACTTTATAAACATTTTTAGTTTACTTAATAAAATAAAATTATATGGATTTAAACACATTTTTTAGGAAATTTTAAATGTATTAAATAGTTTAGGCCATTCATAGAAAACAAATAAGTAATTACTCTTTTGTTTTTAGAAGATTTAAAGTTTATTTATTAAGACAGGCCTGGGTCTAGTGTAGTGCACTGACTGCTATGCCGAGCGTGGGCGAACCACGAAGGGACTGGTTTTTATAAAACAACGGGGAGAGAATTTATTATAAAACAAAGACCAGTTAAATATACATGAGAGAGCCACGCTGCAGCTATTATGGTTATAGCATGAATGAGTCGACTCAACCGGGGAAGAACCAAGCTCTCACAGAATACCAGCATAAAATAGCAGCTTAATCCTGTTGTGGGTATTCCATCTTAGGCTTCAAGGGTGACAATGCATCCGCATTTTGATTCTTAATCGAAGTTAAATGTAGATGTCTGTGGGCCACAGCATCCACTTACCATCAGGTGAACTGTGTGCTCGCTTGTTACCCACAACCTATAAAAAAAATTACATTGAGGTTTACCATTCTTTACTTATGTCATTGTATAATAAGTTGCAAACTTTATTTATAGCTTTAAAAAATTGTTTTTTTTTTGTTTACAAAAAGTACAAATGTGCCTTTTATTAAAGCCTCTGAAATAATAGGATTTGTATGGCCTACAAATAATTGTTCCGGGCCTGGATGTTTGTCCTTGTACAATTTATGTTTGTAAACTGCCCCCACGATACAGTAGAAAATCCTAGTGTAGGAGTAACGTTTTTTTGTTTTAAGAAAAGAAAAAAAAAGAATACTACAACATTAACAATAATTAATTTTGTGTGAAATTTTTGTGAATACTAATTTAAAAAGTATATTTTTGACTCACCTTCTGTTCACTTTGCAGTTTGACCATAGCCAGTTGCCTCTCAAACTCAGCCTTGCTATTCTCATACTCCACTACCAGCCTGTCGTAAGCCTCCTTTGCCTCCTCGTAACGTGCTTGATAGCCTTTCTCACTCTGGTTTTGAAGTTCCCTCTTTGTGTCCACCAAAAGCTCAAACAGACATTTGAGAGCAACTTTAGCTTCAAGCATCGATTGAATATTGTCCCATTGTGTTCGCGATTTATTTTCTGTGGACGATGAATATCAAATTCACTGTGCTTGCAAAATTAGATAAGGAATAAAATATTTTTTCTTGTTATAATTTCATGGAGCATTATTAACCTCTAATTACATAAATCAATGAACACCAATACATATTTTTGTAAGGCGTTGTCTTAAAAACTTTTCCATTGTGTTGTTTTCATTTTAAAACATTATTGCATATGATGTATGATGAAAATGCAGTAACTTAACTTTAAGATCAATTATTATCAGCTCTAAAGTACATTTTCTTATAAATATTATGATAGGATTTTTTCATAATAATATATAGGTCCTATGGATTGCTACATTGGAACTACTGTAATGCAATAAAAGATCATAGTGGTAATTAGGTTGATATTAAATTATAAAACACCTAAACGTTTTTACGTGGTAGAGCCATGCTGCAGTTATATTAGTAGTATAGTTGTAACACAAATGGATTGGCTCGACCGGGGAAGGACCACGCTCTCACAGAATACCAGCGTGAAATAGTAGATTAATGCTGCTGTATTTCGTATGGTGAGTGTAGAGAACCGGAGACCCTTTTTACTGGAAACGAGGCATTCCATCTCAGTCCTCACTGGTGACAACGCATCTGCATTTTGATTTTTAATGGAGGATAGATCTAGATGTCTATGGGCCTACCATTTCACCCTATTCTATAAAAAAAAAACTACATTACTGAAATAGATACTTGATCTTGGAATGTATATACTTTTATAAATACAAAGTAAGGGAAGATTTATGAAGTAAGGGAGGTGTAGAGTGTCAGGTTCTTGATGTAAAATGGATAAATAATGTGTAAAACACTATACCTTGATCGGCGGTTAATATCTTCTGCTGTAAATCTGATATTTGCGCTTTACGCATAGCGAGGTCGTCTTCTAACTTTTCAATCTTCTTTCTGTTATCCTCGTCATCGGTACTGTTTCGTAGATTTTCTATCTGTTCTGTTATCAAAGCTCTGTTGAAATATTTAATAGGTTAAATATTTCATTTTCATTATGCTTCCTACTCAAATTAATTATAATTTTTGGTGATTTACCACATGAGTGTATATTTTTATTAAATGATATTGGTAGGCGATTCAATGTATATTTTAATAATGATTATTTTAGGGCCTACGAATATGTGCAAACCTTAAGACCTCTTTTCTTCTTGAATCTGATGAATGACTTACACAGACAATTAGACGGAAAGCTGGCGACGAATTTTCGAAAGGTTCTTTTTTTTTGGCAAGTTGAGATTGTGAAAAAATATAATTTCTTCAATTGACGAATCCACTCCCGTCAGTCTGGGAGAGCGTTTGCTGTTATTTCGTTACTGCGCAGCATATAGTATTTGCAAAAAAATAACTCGAATAAAATATTTTTGGCAACTTAATTTTTTTTATCTATTAAATTTGTTTTTTATAAATCAAAAAATAATCCCAGGCGTTTTGACGGTTATAAAGTATTACCAGACCTCTCCTAAATATGTTATTAAAACTCCCAAAAAATATACTTTAGGTAATCTCAAATCTTAATCACGTATTTATTGAGTAATTTTAATAATATCTGCAAATTGTCAGGCGGGTTTAAACAATTCCCATACGTGAATACAGTTTACAAATGAATAAGACAAAAAGTCTTATGCGTAACCATAGCTGCGAGAAAGATGCTTATCGAGGCATGCCGGCATCTGATGGGAACACAAGTTCCTCGCGCTGTGATTGGTTATTGAGAAACCGCGCGTTTCGAGTATAGTTCGGGTTCTGCGTTCACAACAGATTATTTTAGAGTACTTAGTTTTTTTCCTAAAAATTGAGAATTAATTAAAAATAAAAAAACAACAATTACGCTCGCGGCATACACTGCGGAGTTTAAAATAAATAGTATTTTTGTTAAGGATGTTCTAAATAAAATCCTGAATAAAAAAAAAAAATATATATATATATATATATATATATATATATATATATATAATTTTTATTAATCTTTATGTATGTTTAGAGTTGCATTTTCTCACCCTCACTGTGGCCCAGTTTGACCCGACAATACAAAGCAACCTATCGTTTTTTACATTACTAAAGGAAATTAATGGAGGTTTATCATTTTATTAATTTGATTTCTCTTCTTCACCGCTCCCTGATTTTCTTTTATTTCTTTTACAGGATAGAGTGACAAACGAGCACACAGTCCACCTGATGGTAAGTGGTTGCTGTAGCTCCTCGATTACGAATCAAAATGCAGATGCGTTGTCACCCGTGAGGACTACGATGGAATGCCTCGTTTCCAGTAAAAAGGATCTCCGGTTCTCTACACTCATCAGACAAAATATAGCAGCATTAAGCTACTATTTTACGCTGGTATTTTGTGAGAGCGTGGTCCTTCCTTGCTCGAGCCGACCCATTCGTGCTACAACTATACTACTAATATAACTGCAGTATGGCTCTATCACATAGAAAATTACTTAAATACTTAAGCAGTAAATCACGTGCAAAGTAATCTTTGGGTGTAATGAAATACAGTTAACTATACAAAATAACTATAATGGACATTTCAGTCTTCTAAACAATATGTTTGTGAAAACAATTTGAATAAAAAAGCTTTTTATATAAAACAATGAAACAATTTTTAATTCATACAATTAACGGTCAATTCATTGCATTTTAGCAAGAAGCTGAAGATTTACTGCCTGAGAAATCTTCTTCACTGCCAAAGAGACACCGCCCCCCCCCCCCCCCAGCTGCAGGCCCCCGTCAGCTGCCGGCATGCCTCAATAAGCTATTTTTCTCGCGCCTTCTAAAGACTTTTTGTCGTATTCATTTGTAAACTTTATTCATATCTGAGAATTGTTTTAAACCGTTAAATTTGTCCGGAGATTTGCAGGTATTATTAAAATTACTCAATAAATACCTGATTAAAATTTGGGATCGCCGAAAGTATATTTTTGGGAATTTCAATATATTTTTGGGGGTCTGGTAATACTTTATAACCAACAAAAACGTCTGAAATTTTTTTAAATTATATAACAACTAAATTTAAAGATAAAAAAAACAAGTTGCGATGTAAAATATTGGGCGCATTTTTATAAAACTGCTAAAAACAACAAAACCATGTCTTGGGCTTGCCCTAGTTTGGAGCCCTAGCTTCGCCACTGAGTACAAATAATATAATCACCTATACTCCATTAGTTCCTCCAGTGACTTTTCAGCTTCAACAATACTCAGATGGACTTCCAGCTCTTGCTCAATATACTGTTGTATTGCTCCTGTTTTCACACTGCCTTTAGCATTACGCTTCATCTGGGACTGCTTCTGTCTTTCCAGTGCCTCCTGATGTTGCAAATTGAAGAAAGTGTTATTATCTGCTTAATTGATAACACTAATATTATGAACACACTTTTCATTATAGAAGCCTAAAGTTAATATTGTATAAAAATATCCAGGCCCCATCCTCCCATAATGATCATTTCAATTCCAGTACTAGAATTTAGTGTTGTGGCGGTGTATGATTATCCACTACCCCATATCATCCCGTGGGTGTCGTAAGAGACGACCTGAGAGAAAGGAAACAAATTCGGATATGGGCAGCAGTGGCTTCCTGGTAACGACTGAAAATAAAAAACTGTGGCAAACAATTTTTAATTCAATTATCCTCTAATAAGGTAATATATGGAAGAGGGTAACTGGAGTTGTTATGTATTATATGTACATTAATGCAGCAGCATAAAAAGCAGGAAACAGAGTAAATGGAGCCCTGCACTCTATTGTGAAGAGTCAAAATGTGTCGAAAAAGGCACGTATGGCAATTCACAATGCTGTGTTGGTCCCTACTTTAACGTATGGTAGTGAAAGTTGGGTGTGGCAGAAGAAGCACGAGAGTAGAATAAATGCAGTAGAAATGCGGTCGTTAAGGAGTATGTTAAGGCTGAATCTGAATGACAGGGTGAAAAATTGTGTGATAAGAGAAGAGTGTGGTTTGCAAGATGATGTTGTGACCAGGATTAAGAAAGGAATGCTTCGGTGGTTTGGTCATGTGGAAAGAATGGATGAGGAAAGAGTGACAAAGAAAATTTATGTTGCAGAAGTGAATGGCAGAGTCGGAAAGGGACGTCCTAGGCGAAAATTTATCGACCAAATTGGCGATTTATTGAAAACGGGCCAAATTAGGAGTACCATTAACCGACGAGCATGCATGCGTAGGCGTATGGATGTGATGGAGGCGAGAGAGGTGTGTCTCTGCCTAGTCTGTAGTCTCTGCCTACCCCTCTGGGTGACAGGCGTGAGTGTTTATGTATGTATGTATGTATGTATTAATTAAACACATACATATTTTCTATTTTCTATAGCCGAATAGTAGGCTAAGTGTCAAGCAGTTTTTTTTTGTCTTTAGTTTCACATAATTTATATAAATACAACTAATATACCATAATAATAGTACTATTTTAAAACTTAAAGACTGACATGCACACCGCCTTACTATCAAATTTGACTTACTATAATATCGGTACCGTCAAGCGGGAGTAAGTAACTACACTAATACACAAGGTGTAAGTGTAAACACCGTTGTCACTAAAACTATAGGTAGTTGGCTTTAATATAAAAATATTCATCCGAATTTTAAAAATAAATGCTATTTTCTATCATAAAATTTAAAGTTTTTGTCCAACATCGTCCGTAAATTCATGGAAACCCTATGCGCCCGAATGACGTAATCACTGTAAAGATCACCGCCCGCACTAGCTACCTACACAACATTCCAATAAAAACAATATACACATAACCTGTGATGTAACATTTCCGTCATACTTTCATCCTGGCTTAGAACAGACAAAAATTAAGGAATTAAGGAAAAATTGAGATTTTACTAAAAAAAATGTTATTTTTCATTTAATTTACGTTCTATAAGTGAAACCAAACCACTGGTTTCAAGGATAACGGTGTTTACACTTTTCACTTTGATTTTTCATCATGTTAGAGAGCCAAGGTTTTTTTTATAAAATTAAAGTAACAAAAAATTAACAGTACACCTGATGGTGTGGCCGCTGCAGCCTACGGCCAGCTGCAAATAACACCAAGTAGAGAAGGTTACAGGTGCATTGCCATCTCCGAAGACTAATATGAAATATCTCACAACCTGTAATTAAACTGGCTGTCTGCACCCTGCAGGAATACAGTAGTGCATACACAGTTGCTTTTGTTCAGAAACAGGTAAGTAGGTGGTACCTACCCTAAGCGTATTCCTCCGCAAGTGAATAAACAAGAAACAAGAAATCTCTTTTAACAATCATCATGAGGCAACTAATGCAGGTGAGGCCTCTTGAAAAAAAGAATATATCTTCCTCATTTACCCCCCCCCCCTCCCCCAACATGCAATTACAAATTCACCACTTATATCAAGTTATGTTTTTCTTGATACTAAACTGCGAGTTATGAACAAAAGAAAGTTCTTTAGAGATTGATTCATGGTCTAATACTATTCTTAGTTATGTTTTCACAAAAAAAAACCTTTAATCGTTTATTGACGGCAACGGCCTCCTCCATTTTGCGTTTTAACACGTTTTGCTGTTTAGTGTGAAGCGACTCCATCTTAGCCATGGCAGTAGCGCGTTTTCTGTCCTCGTTCCGCAAGCGTAACATTGCACGTTCGTTATCCGCCTTCCATTTACGGAATTTCTCACTCTCTTCACGCATTTGTCTGATTATTTTGACCTTCAATTATAATAATAATTAACATTATTAATAATGATTTATTTTCTTTATATCATGAGAATAGCATAACAAAAGGTGCGCGCACTTTTTGTCATAGATTATTTCTAAATATTGATTTGCACTCATCACTTTATTATGTAGTTGATGTATTATAATATAAAATGACCTTTTATAGTCTGCTTCACAAATTTAGGAAATTTATGATTGATTGTTTACTTTATTACCTACTTAATACTAGGTAGTTTTAGGTAATTAATATCTGGCGTATCTTCTTTCTTCTTTATCTGCCCTTAAAAATCCACTACTTGACACGGACCACTCACATTGTAGGGAGGATTTATTATAATCGTTACGCTTAATAGCAGAATGATAATAGCCAAACTAGTGCTAGACTTGGTGCGAGACTATTGACGTGACTGCTTCTCGCCGTCGCGTTTTCACAATATGTGACAACATATATGTGATTCTCTAACACAGGCACCACATGACAATAATGGCCGCCCTATATAGGTATGCCAACCATAATATTAAAAACAGTTTAATATTTTATTTAGCTGAAGAGCTAAACTGTTATATTGTTAAAAAAAATACTGTTGTTAAAAAAGTATGCAAAATTCTGTCTCATTTCTGTAATCGGAACCATAAAACCTGAAATAGAGCTACTATTAATTTAATAAACAATGAGCTCGTCATTTATTTCAAATTCGACTGAAACATGGAGAGACTTACATATATAAAAATGACAATTAATTATTAAATTATGCAAGAAGCTCAAAAACATGTTTTTAAGACTTAAAAAAATACTCTTTGTTTTTCTAAAGTACTGTTTATTTTAGCACTCCGGTCATAATATACTTTATTTCGCGTATATAAAGTTTGCAACCCTAGCCCAATAGTCAATCAATCATTCACTTTGTATAATTTCGAAGAATATAACAGTTCACATAACTTTGTATTGAATTTTCTTGCAATAATGTATTTTAATCCAATAAAAATATAACCTTAGTAAACGTCGCGAGTCTTTGAAATTGTTTACCTCTAACTCTAGACATAGATTTTATTTGATAAATCAAGCATGAGAGACCTTAATGAAAAAACATACCTTAGTTGCTTTCATAGCTTGTAATTCTGCATTAAGCGCGGCAATCTTCGCTTCATTCTTTCTTTGGTCTTAATAATGTTAGCCTGTAGCTGGCATTTCTTCTTCAGCTCTGCTATCTCAGCTTCCAAAGCAGATACTTTAGTACGACGCTCTTCATGGGTTGGGTCTTTGTTCTGCAAAGGAAATTAAAAAAACATAAACACTCACGCCTGGTCACCCAGAGTGGTAGGCAGAGTCTACAGACTTCCATTTAGCACGATCCTGACATACCTCTATCGCCTCTTTCACATCCATATACCTACGCATACATGCTCGTCGGTTAAGGGTAAGGAAATTATTATTATTATAAATTGTAAAATAAAACTTGGATACTATAACACAACTATGATGTTGATGGTGATTTTGTATTCAAGCAAGGTGTTGGATTAGCATTTACACGCAATACAATCCAATATAAAATGATATCTCCGGCTCCGTGGCGCAGTGGCTCAGCAATGAGTTGCTGTACTGGGAACCGTGGGTTCGAATTCTGCACAGAACAAGTATTTGTATGGACAAATGATTGTCCTTGTGCTATTTATGTTTGTAAACTGTTTCCACAAAACAGGAAAACCCCTAGTGTGGGATGGAATAAAGTTTTATAAAAAAATCTACATTTCCTATC
Source organism: Parnassius apollo (assembly GCA_907164705.1). Classification (NCBI taxonomy): domain Eukaryota; kingdom Metazoa; phylum Arthropoda; class Insecta; order Lepidoptera; family Papilionidae; genus Parnassius; species Parnassius apollo. The sequence continues at coordinate 16,279,206 of CAJQZP010000008.1, forward strand.
AAAACTGTAGATTTTGGCTAGAAAATGTATTACAATCTAGTGTAACGTTCAAGAAGATGTTTTAAAATAAAAATGTCATAATTTGAAGATGCTTTATAAAATATTTCAAAGATTGATACATTTTTTGGAGTACTGACAAACTTCTTGGAGTCCTAGCTATTTAAGCTGGAAAGGCATTCTATCAACTAAAATACTAGAAATGTCTGTGTAGCACGGATGTGTCTGCGCGGCCGGGGAATGACCACGCTCTTACAGAATACCGGCGTAAAATAGCAGCTCTATGTCGCTGTGTTACATATAACCTTTTTTACAGGAAACGAGGCATTCCATCTTAGTACTCACGGGTGTCAAAGCATCTGCATTTTGATTCCTAATCGAGGATGTCTATGCAATAATAACTACGTTTCACCTTTATTCTATTAGAAAAAGTTACAGTAAACATAATTGTGTAAGACAATTATCAGACTTAATAAAAGGACCTTTAAATAACATACCTTAGTTTGTTTCAACTGTTGCATAAGCTCATCTCTTTCCTTCTCTAAGTGTGCTATCTTTTCCTCATTCTCCTTCAGATTGTTGTGACTCTCCAACATTTCTTTATTATTGGCCAACATCGCATGAACAAGCGATGCTTTGATTGCCATTGCACGGTTCAGTTCTTGCAGTTCTTGATTTAATGCCACCTAGTATTCAAATTTGATAATATAACACTTTTTACTTGCAGTAAATAATAAAATTAAAATCACATTATAAACTAGCTGATTGAACAAGCGTGTTTCGCTGGTGCACGATAATATTTTATGGAACCTAGATATAAAATATCCAGAAAAACTTTTTTTCCCAAAATCCGTTTTTAGTGTGCGTCTACATTGCAAAATGAGTAACTATTCTAAATTTAAAGTCAATCGGGTGTATGTATAGTTTTAGAGATCTCGTGATGAGTCAGGCAGTCAATGGTATTTCGCATATATATATATATATATATATATATAACATGTAACATAATTAACGCACTTTGAGAAAGTAGTTTGTTCAGAATCGTTTACTGAATCAATTCCTATCATTTTTAATATAGGTAATTTTTTATTCCAAAAATAATTAAAACTACGTAAATTACAGTCACACTAAATCTGTACAGTCAAAACAAACTGAAATGGACCTTAACATAAGGCATTAAGACTTTTAAGAAGGGCAGTTTTATTTGTATTATTACTAATTCTGTCATTCAATAAAAATAAAGAAAAATGAACTTTATTTCAAACACGTTAAAGTCTTTGCGTTCGTGGTTTTGTACTGTGACCACAACATTCTTCCGGAATTAGTGTAACTAATTTGATAAATAATCTGTGCATAAAAATGTTTAACTAAAAATTCAGTGTATGTATTATGATTATAACATAATATACTTAATTGGGGTGTCTGAAGGTGTACGTTAATTACGTTACATATTGTTACTGATATTCTGCCGAACATTGCCGTTTAATGCATCGCAAGAAGCTAAAAGTAAAGTCAGTGCAAACTGTTCGCGATCGTGACCTTTATATTTGGTGGGCAGGTATTGCTACACAATACCCAAATTCATCAAAGTTTACCAAAATTTATCTTTCATCACCATACAGCAGTGTATATACAGCGAAAGACTTTTTTCTGAAATTGGCCTTGTTTATGAAGACAGGCGAAACCGCTTGTTACCTTACAATGCAGAGAAATTAATATTTATTCTTTTTACTTACTTACTAGCTACGTAGTATTATTATTTATTCTGTGCCTTAGCGCAGTAAGAGTACTAATTTTGAAAGTTTTAAAATTAAAATTTTGTGATCACTGATTATATTTGTTAAGTGACATAAATGAGGTACTTAATTAAATTTAATATTGTGGAACCAGCACAATCTGCACTATTGGGCACCCAAACACCAAAATCCGCGCGTTTGGCGGGAGTCAGCCCATCATTACAGATTTTCGGTAAATATTTGGGCAGCTTTTCATGGTGACATCATCGGACCCGTATTCATTGAAGGGACTTTGAATGGAGAAAGGTTTGTTAATCAACTAAATGATAAGGTGTCAGAATACACGAACAACCTAAACGCCCATCGATATCAACGAATGTGGTATCAATTAGATGGCGCGCCAGCACACTCTGTAACAACAGCCAGGAAGTGGCTAAATGATAGCACGTTTGGTGTATAAATTACGCTAGTGATTAATGATGACAATTAACATATAGTAACAAGAGAAGGTGATATGATAAGTGTTGATAAACTAAGTCATATAAACATTATTAAATACTAAGCATTGCAAGACTGACAAACAGTGAAAAAGTATTGATAAAAATACAAGAAAACCAATAGCTTCATTACCTGACCCATAGCTCTCTTCTCTTCCTCCAACACAGCCTGGTCCTCATTAAGGAGCATATCATCATCAACCTTATCATTCTCATTTCCCTCCTTAACAAATGACAGCTTAATTTCGTGGTCAATTAATTCCTCATTAGTCTTCATATTAACTGACTGCAAATCTTCTAATCTTGACTTTAATTCTTTAATATAGTCAACTACACTATTCCTACGTTCCTCATCTGGAGCTTGGTCAGTAGTACTTAAGTTCTGTATTGTTTGATTACACTTTTCTGTCAGCTCATTAAGCTTGCGTTCAATTTTGTCCTTAGCAGCTTCTGCTAAAAGTGCCTTTTCACACAAATTCGTATTTTCAATCAACATATTGCCAAGATGCTCAGTTACTTGCTTGTGTTTTTTCAACAATTCACCATATTTTGCTTTTTCTTTGTCTAACTCTTCTTGTAGTTTCTCATAGCGTTCTTCACTAACTGTGGGTAATTTTCCTAATAACTGCAATCTCAATTCAGTGACCAAATCATTCAATCTGTAAGTATTCAAAATATTGTAATGCAGTTAAAATCGTTTACGACGACTTCTTTTAGAATATATCAGTTATATTGACCAAAATCATAGGTACCTGGTGAATGCTATATGATGTCCTTATAAAAACACTGCTTTCTAGGACATTACTTATTACGACATACCTCAATAAGTGACTTTATTTAGCTAATATTTTCTGAGAATTGTATCTGTCAGAATGACCAGCTGTATTGTAAATTTTTTTAATAGGTAACAGTATCTATATCTACTCTATTACAGTATAATGGCTGATTTACACAGGGTCAGTAGACAAGTCAGTCGCAGCGCCAATGTCGGCGCCGCGACTGACTTTAAACTGTTTACATGAAGTAAGTACTAGTGGTGCGTTTCTCACGGTGAGCACACGTGTGTGAAGTCAGTGGGAAATATGAATTCGCGAAAACAACTGAAACGACGATTTAATTATTTGTTGAAAAATTTATAAATTTTGCTGTTGAACGGGTTAATAGAAATGGTAGAAAATGAGATAACTAAAAATAAACGACAATGGGTAAGAAAACGGATTGACGATAGAAACGAAACTGGTGGCTCTGCTTTGTTGCTGAAGCAATTGCGATTTGAAGATCCTGCGGAGTACAAACTGGCTATGAGGATGTCACCACAGAATTTTGACGAATTGCTGTCGATGATATCGAGCTCTATTCAACGACATGATACATTCATGAGAGATGCTTTACCAGCCAAAATTAAACTGGAAATAACGCTGAAATTTTTGGCTTCAGGAATGAACTATCGGTTCCTTAGTCACTTTTATCATGTCTCAAAACCAGCAATTTCTCAACTAATACCAGAAGTGTGCTGGGCAATATATACGGCACTAAAACACATATTAAGGTAAGAAAAATTTTAAATTATTAGAAAATTAAGAAATACAACATCAAAATAGTATTAAGAATTGTCATAGGCACGCATAATCGTGTTAACAGCAGTGTTATTTTCACTTTCAGCTTCTTCGTTGATCGTGGTGCTGTAATTCAAACCTGAGGGTGTAATAATAACCTGCCTGGGGTTTACAAATGTAGGGTTCATTGATCGATTGGAAGGATGAAATCCTAAAGAGCTGTTGCTAGTGGCAGGCTCGGCAACCTCTGGCAGGTAAAATGTTATGGTGTTGTCGCTTGATGCAGTCATTGGGTTGGGCTCCAGGGAGTAAAATCCCATGCTACTTGTGCTGCTTGTTGTAGTTGCTGCCGGACTAGGGATAAAATAGTTAGGGGATGAAGAGTGTGCATTTTCTGTATACTTCTTTTGTTGTATATCAGCCAATCTAGCTTTGGATAATATTTTTTGGATCTCTTCTTGTGCAATAACAGATTGTTCTTCAGAAAGTTTTTTTAGTTGAGCTGCCACATGTTTACCGAAAATATCAGCGTCAGTCTCTTCTTCAAATGGTGACATATTAACATCATTTGACACACTTTTTATGTCCTTTATCATGGCGGCCATCTGAGATATTTTGGAGCGTTTTGATCGCGGAGGCCCAGATTGATTGGGAGCTGTCACAGAATTTCGAACTGGCGTCTCTGGATGGCTTGAGTTGGCGTTTCAGTAGAATTATCATTATTTTCAGTAGATCTTGATACATTTTCAGCTCCGTCACCAACACCCTCAGCTTCACCCAACTCAACGTCATCGTTGCTGGTTCCTGAGTTATCCTGTTAATGAGAATAAAATGTAATGTTTAATAAATCATTAGTTGATGATAATACGTGTTTAGGTTGTAATTATTTTTTTTTGTTTACAGATTCCAGAACGAGAGGAAGAATGGAAAATTATTGAAGACGGTTTCAATACCAAGTGGAATTTCCCTTCATGTTATGGAGCAATCGATGGGAAGCATATTATAATTAAAGCTCCTCCAAATAGTGGAAGTGAATTTTATAATTATAAAAAAACCAATAGTACAGTATTGTTAGCACTTGTAGACCAAGACTATTGTTTTTCATATATAGACGTTGGAGCGAATGGAAACGCCTCTGATGGAGGTGTTTTCAAAAATTCCTCATTATATCGTCGGTTGGAAGATGGATTGCTTCCTACAAATGGAGTAATAGTTGGTGATGCATCATTTCCACTGAAGAATTATTTACTCAAACTATCCAGGTACGCAGCTAAGTACTGCCGTCGAAAAGTCTTTAACTACAGGTTGTCGCGTGCAAGGCGCATAAGTGAAAATGCTTTTGGTATACTGGTTTCTAGATTCCGAGTGTTCGAAAAAGCAATTCCAAGCCATGTGGACACAGTTGATGCCATTGTCTGTGCAGCCTGTGCCCTGCATAATTGGTTGCGAAAGCGTTCAAGTTCCTACATAACATCTACTTGTGTAGACAGAGAGGACAATGATGGACAAATAATAGAAGGAACATGGAGATCGGAAATAAATCCACTACCAAGCATTTCAGAACAACAAACAGGCAACCATTCCATGACTGCTAAAGAAAAAAGAGACTTATATAGGAACTTCTTTATGAATGCTGGAAGTGTGCCATGGCAATTGGATAGTATTCATTAATTTTGTATAGGTACCTAGGATGGAAATAAAATAAATAAGTTACAATAAATACTTACCATTGTTTTCCTTTTTACAATAGCATTTTTTATAAAGCCGTCCAGTTCTTGAAACCACTTGATTTTTGTGACATATACATTCCCACCAGCGCCAGATCTGGTGGATTTTTGTATCTTGTCGAGCTCTAAATAATATGTAGCCTTTATGGCTTTAATTTTATTTTTTACTTCAGTAGAAGTGAGCCCTCCGATTTGCATTTGTTGAGCCATATTTTGCAACGCTGTTGACCGCATTTCTTTATTGCGGTAATTTAGGGATTTAATATCCCAAAGGCACTCGTTTTCGCCATATAATTGCACCAATTTTAAGGTTTCGTCTTCGCTAAGCTTAAGCGTCATTTTTATCGCCAGCGAAAAAAACGTGGTCACTCTACAACGCAGCGGCAGTGACTAACCACCGCCTGACTTGTCTGTTTACACGGGGTTTATTTGGCTGGCGCGGGGGTGCGCGGGTGGCGGGGGGCGCCAACTGACTTTAAAAATATTCGTGTCCGAATATTCAAGTCAGCGCTGACTTCAAGCCACTGTACTGACTTCAAATTAGTTTACACAAGTTTTTTTTTCGGGTCAGCACTGACTTGCCTCGAATTTGTAGTCAGTTACTGACCCTGTGTAAATCAGCCATAATGGTCAATGGCTATTAAGATCACAAAAGTAAACAAAAAAGTGTCAAGTTTAGGGTATTTTGTAATTCTCAGAAATAAAATACACGTGTATATCAAAACCCGCTTCCTCATAGTGATATCTGTTCAGTCAGTTCGTTACTTACACACCAAAGCATATTGTAGAGTTAATTGTGAAACTTTTAGCACGTTGCAAAGAAAAAGAAAACAAATCATTATCGAAGAAAAACCGAATATTATATTAAAGCTATATAGCGAAATTCCAAAAAAGGACTTGACAAAGGAATGTGGTGTATCACACTCGATAATTTCAACCATTTGGAAAGAGAGAGAAAAAATTAAATCACTTTTGGCCTGCAATTTTTTGAAAATGAAACGAGCAACAAAAATGAAACATATGAATATTTGTTAAAGTGGTTTAAATATCAAAGGACAAATAATAATGTGCCAAAAAATTGATGGACCAATTCTTCAACAAAAATCGAATGATTTTGCTCAGCGTTTCGGTGAAGATTTCGTTTGCTCCTCGGTCCCGGCACGATATCGTCGGCGGTAAAATGAGTGTAAATTGTGTCGTAGAAGAGAAAAAAAAACTATAGCTAACGGCTTGAGACATGCAGGTTTTAAAGACTTCTTAACAATATCCTCAGATGATGTGACTAATGATGATGACGAGGATAATATTTCTTTGGATAGAACTATTATTTACGGATTTTATCGCGTTTAATTACTTTAATTTATTTTTATTATCCCGACGTTTCGAATATTTCTTTGGCTCAATTAGGCCAAAATTTATTTACTGTTGCGATTTTGTGCACCAGTTACAGAAGACGATATTGTACAAGTTCAAGAGGAAAATGACGAATAACAGGAAGAGACTGAGGAACAAATTACAGTGCTGACTTCGATGATGGTCTCAATGTTATTAGTATATTACGAAATATTGTTCTATTTAATGAACGGTTTCCACATCCAGGGAAATTTTGACGCTACACTGATTAAAATCCAACGTGAACTACAAAATACGTACGCACGACAGAAGTGAAGTATATTTTATAAGATTTAAAAGTACTTAATTACAATAGTTCGAGTAGGTGTGCATTTGCATTTGCGTTTACGTGCGTGCGTGCGTGCGTGCGTGCGTCTGACGTGCGTGCGTCGTGTGCGTGCGTGCGTGCGTCTCTCGTGCTCCTGTGTGTGTGTGTGTGTGTGTGTGTGCGTGCGTGCGTGCGTGCGTGCGTGCGTGCGTGCGTGCGTGCGTGCGTGCGCGTGCGCGTGCTTTTGCATGTGGCGTGGGTGTCTCTCTGACCACTATGATACTATATGAAACCTCAAGTTCTTTATCACTATAAAGCACTTAGGAACATCATACATTCAATAAAAAAAATCTGCCAAATGCTTTTGTTTCGAAAAGACGTGTAGTTACACAAAAGAAAACATAAATTATTATGTTTTATGATAACTAATACATTACGATGCAATACAAAAACGTGAAATCTGCCAATTATATATATTTCATAGAACATATTTAAAAAAATTATAACCTGACAATTTCAGCAGCTTTCGCGTCTCGGTTTATAATAGGCTTGTTCCGAATACGACGAGCACGATCCGCATACCTTAGTGTTGATACTGTCTCATCAAGGTTATAGTCAGCTGGACTTACACAAGCTACCATCAATGTGAGTGAGTTGCCACCAAGACTGTCTATAAAATAAAACAATAAATATAAGTCAGTTATTATATTCGATACTATCTTTTTACCTGCGACTTCGTCAGCATAAAACGCTCACAAAATAAACACTTAACAAAAACAAAAGCTTTTTGCTATTATCACAAAAACTTTGGGCTACGAGGGGCACACTGAAATGATCGGGAATAAGAAAAACCACATGCATGGTATAGCTAAATTGTATTTTATTGTTTTTCGAAGTATTCTCCGTTCAACTTAATGCACTTTTCCATTCGCGCAAAGCAATCATTAAAACAGTAATTCCAATCTGATGTTGATGGTTGCGCGGAAAACCATTCGCGTTTTTTATTTTTGACGGTAGGAATTTGTCGAATCATTATTCCCTTCCGAAACAATATCATTCGTACCCTCCTATCGACACATCGGGGTGGTGGGGTGGGAGGGGAAAGAAGACGATTCTAGAACATCGCGTAATCATCGGACCCGAGGATATATAAGACACGCGCGACCGACGCGCGCTCTCTTCTCCCGCCGCAGTCGTCGTTGAACCAACGCTTCTCTCCTGACGCACCACTGGGGCCCCAGAAGTGTCTGTCCAGAGGAGGTTCCGGAAGTCGCCGCCATAGTGATCGACAGGAAGAAGAAACCCCGGTGAGTCAATACTCCTTAATTATACCTGCTTGCTAATAATTTAACCCGCTCCAATTTGTGTTTTTTTTCCTAGTCAAGCAGGATTCCTTTCATCGATTCGACAAGTAATAGTTTAGTTTAGGGAAGAGCGAGTGCATTGTACCGCATGCTATAGTAGTCGCTTCACATAAGCATAGAAGCAATCGCATATACAGTCCACTTTAGTTAATATCTCGCGTAATAGGTTTGAGGTTTGACCGGGGAACTAGATTTTCGGCAGCCTTAAACACGTGGCTCCACCATTTTATGGTCCTTCGAGCCGGATCTGGATTGGTGTTTAGTGGTTATCCAACCATTTTCTGGTCGAATTATTAAATTAATTGTTTAGATAACGCACTCTAACTTATGGAATAGACTTAAATAGTGTTCGTTTAAATTAAAATTTTGATTTGTTACTCGCAAACAGAATTATTCATTTAATAGCGCTCGTATTTGGTTAAATTTAAAGCTTATTAAATAATTGAAACGGCGTGATAGCAACCGTTTGATACGCTTACCCCACAATTTTATAAAATTATTAGGTTTAGCAAACGACGCGTAGCCTTGACTGCATCGGGCGCTCGATCTGATTACGTAATACAGCACGCCGAGTATTCATCCTACGTCGTTTATGCGTGTGAGATTAATTGTGATTAATATAACTTTATTATAATAATTTAAAATGGCAGTTAGTGGAAGTGAAATCAAAATTAAAACGCTTTATGCCAAGAGGGACATACTCTTTTCGCGTGTGCAAAATATAAGTGATTATATAAAGAACATTCATATAGAGGCAGTACGGGAGGCCTTTTTAAATGAAATCGAAACGATTGATAATTTGCGGACAGATTACGAAAGAATATTAGACCAAATTAATCATTCGGAACTACAAACCGACCCGAAATACATAGTGAACTACCAACCGCTGCTGGCATTCGAAGATATGTTGTGTCGCGTGAAGAGAACCGCAAAATTGCTACAATCTCAAGGTGAAGCGAAGCCTGAAATGCAGGTACGCCCTCGTGACTCAATTAGGTTACCGCCAATAGATATTCCGGTATTCAATGGTGATATTAAGACGTGGCCCTTCTTCTTCAGTAGTTTTCAAAACAATATACACAACAACCCATCGTTATCGGACGCTGAAAAATTATATTACTTAATTAGCAAACTTAGTGGCAGAGCACAGTCGATCTGCTCGGGTTTTACACCTACAGCAAACAATTACGTATTAATATTTGAAACGCTTAAAACTAAATATGAAGATAGGAGAATGTTAGCTTCCGAATATTTGAACCAGATATTCGATCTTAAACCTATATCATCCGCGAACATCAACGGCTTAGAGCAGTTTCTCGATAAATTTGTGGCATCGGTGGCTGCACTTAAGAATTTGAAGTTTGATGACCTTATGGACGTGGTGTTTCTCCATATAGCATTAAAGAAATTAGACTCCGACACCGTGCGTGCGTTTGAAATGGAGCATCGTAGCTCGGAGATGCCTTCCTTTCATTCATTAGCAACGTTCGTGCGAGATCAAATAAAGGTGATGCAGCGCTCACCGAACGTTAAACAGGAGATTAAAAGGTGCGTCGACCGTAGACAGACTCAACCATCTAAAATAGCAGGGTCGTTAACTTACGTAACCGCTACGCCGACATCACTCCAGCATACTTGTATAGTATGTAAAGATAAACACGGTAACTTATATAACTGTGCGACTTTTCGTAAATATTCACCAAGCGAACGTTATAAGTTAGTAAAGACAAACAACCTATGTTTGAACTGCTTAAGCGATAAGCATTTAGTTGCAAAATGCAATTCGAGTTCCGTATGTAGCAAGTGCGCCAGGAAACATCACACGCTATTACATTTTGAAAATAGCAACATAGCGGCGTCAAGTAAGGCGAATAAGGAATTCACCCCTACTAAGGTCAACGATTCTAGCGGTCGACCTGATGATGTCGCTCTGTGCTCATTGGCAAATATGGGAGCACAACCTCCTTCAACCGTGTTACTGGGTACGGCGCGTATTTTGGTTAGGGATTCGCGTGGAAACAAACAAAGCGTCCGTGCACTGCTGGACAGCGGAGCCCAAAATAGCTTTATAACACGACAATGTTGTCAGCGCTTAGGCTTAGTAATAAATAGGTCACTTTCATGTCCTGTAGTTAAAGGCATCGGAGGTACTAGTAAAGCGACACAGGGATATATAAATTTAAAATTTTATTCTCGGATAGATCGTAACGTTAACTTTGATATAAATGCACTAGTAGTAGATAGGGTCACTGAACGGTTGCCAACCGTTTCGGTTGACACCTCGGCAATGATTGAATTTAAAAATTTGACTCTAGCAGACGACACTTACGCCGTTCCTGGAAACATAGACATGCTCATTGGGGCATCGCTTTTCCCTCATCTTTTGTTAAACAATAAGGTCAGGGGCAACTCCTCGCATACCGCGCCTTACGCACTGGAAACCGTATTGGGCTATGTGATCCTTGGCTCCGCCCCCATCCTAGATAGTATTTCGGCAGCATCTTATTGTGGTATGGCTGTCGAACCGCTCGAGTCGTTAGTCCGCAAATTTTGGGAGATGGAGGAGGTGAACGTCCCACCCATAGCTAGTTCAGCTGACAGGATATGCGAGGAAATTTACGTCCGCACGACCGTTCGTGATCGCGACGGTAGATATAGTGTAGCGCTACCCTTTAAGGGAGATGTTTTATCTCTCGGCGATTCGCGTCAAATGGCGGAAAAACGTTTCTACAGCTTGGAGCGTAGGATGCTCGCTTCGCCCCAGTTAAAGGAAGCTTACGACGGCGTCATTAACGAATATATAAGAGAAGGTTACATATCACTTGTGGCTTCGAAATTAGATAACTACGAAGACACACCGTCGTATTTTATACCACACCACGGAGTCATTAGAGAGGACAAACTTACATCTAAATTACGTGTAGTGCTCGACGCTAGTGCTAAAACTAGCACTCACCTGTCGCTTAACGATATCCTCTATAGTGGGCAAAATTTACAGGGCAGTTTATTTGATATAATAGTCAATTTTCGTTTGTTTAGTATAGCACTATCCGCCGATATTCGCCAAATGTTTCTTTGCATAGGGGTCCGTGAATGCGACCGTAGATTCCAGCGCATTTTATATCGTTTCAACCCAAAGGAACCTCTAATGGTGTTTGAATTTAACCGCGTTTGTTTTGGTTTAAAGTCGAGCCCATTTCATGCGTTACGCACGGTGAGACAGCTCGCTCACGATGAAGGTCCCTCTTATCCTAAAGCTAAGAGGGCAATTGAGAGCGGATTATATATGGATGATTTTGTGTATTCGGTCGATAGCGTGGAGGAGGCCACCCTAACCACCGCCGAGGTTATAAGGCTCATGAAATCGGGTCAATTCGATCTTGTGAAGTGGACTAGTAATTCGCGTCCGGTTTTAGATACAATCCCACTATCACACCGTCTTTCGGCGATAAAGGAATTCGACGATTCCGATACACACAAGGTGCTCGGTCTGTGTTGGTCACCAGAGTCCGACGTGTTTAGCCTTAAGGTAAATCCGCCCGTAGAGAAATGCACAAAGCGCACAATACTGTCATGCGTTGCTAGATTATGGGACGTCATGGGTTTCGTAGCTCCGGTGGTATTATACGCTAAGCTTTTGATTAAACAACTTTGGTTATTTGAATGCGATTGGGATGACTCGCCGCCTGACAGCATTGTTCGATTGTGGCAGCGCTTTAGAGAGGAACTTCCTTTACTAAGAGAAATTAAAATACCGCGTCATATAAATGTCGATAGAAATAGCAGCATAACGGTTGTTGGATTTGCAGACGCCAGCGAGAAGGCTTACGGGGGCGTTGTATATTTCCATGTCCAGAATAATGGTAGAAATTCGATTAGCCTCATTAGTTCTAAGTCGAGAGTCTCCCCCCCGTAAGGTTGTCTCTCTGGCGCGCTTAGAGCTTTGCGCAATATTAGTACTCACCAAGCTTATTACCACAGTTATCGGCGCATGTAGGGATAGAGTTCACATAGAAAGAATATTTGCCTTTTCCGACTCCACCGTCGCCTTATGTTGGGTTCATTCTTCACCCCACCGTTGGGATACGTTTGTCGCGAACCGAGTGGCCAAGATCCAAGACGAGTTAGAAACGCGGAACTTTTATCACGTGTCCGGTAAGGAAAACCCTGCCGATTGTCTATCCCGGGGACTCACCCCGATGCAAATAATGGACCACCCGCTTTGGTTCCATGGACCTTCTTGGGTTCACTTGGATCCCTCACAATGGCCAATAACCGATTTCGAACCTTCGTCAGTGTCACAACCGCCGGAAGAGAAGAGACACGCTCTAGTGGCGAACGTTTCGAGCGAGGTTTCTCCAATCATTGCTCTGGCGAACCGCTTGTCCTCTTGGTCGAAATTATTGCGTAGCGTAATTTACGTTTGTCGATTCGCGAAGCTTTTACCGCGACGTTCGTATGTCTTAGCATCCGATTACAACTATGCCGAGTCGCTAGTATTACGTGAACTTCAACGTGCACACTTCTCTGAAGAAATTACAAGATTACAATCGAATAGAGCTTGTAGTCGCGCCTTTCAACGCCTTAAGCCATTTTTACAGGATGGGATTGTAAGGGTAGGTGGACGCTTGTCCAACTCGCAGTTGAGTTTCGACCAACGGCACCCTATAGTTTTACCGCGTAAAGACCATATCATGAACTTATTAGTCGATTATCATCATAAATTGAACTCGCACGCTGGCCCCGATTTATTGATGTCGATCTTGCGCCAGAATTATTGGATTCTTTCTGCACGTAGTTTAATACGCAATCGGGTGCACAGATGTATAGCTTGCTTTCGGGCACGCCCCAAGCCGTCATTTCCGGAAATGGCGGAACTTAGATCTTGTAGAGTGATACAATCGGTAAAGCCCTTCACGCACACCGGGTCTGATTTTGCTGGTCCGTTTAAGGTCACGCTCACTCGCGGGCGTGGTATAAGATCCACAAAGGCTTACGTCTGCATTTTCGTATGTCTAACTACTCGAGCAGTGCATATAGAACTCGTTGGTGATCTAAGCACAGCAGGCTTTATGGGTGCATTTAAAAGATTTCTATCGCGCAGAGGCCCTGTAAGTAGATTATATTCGGATAACGGTACGAACTACGTCGGTGCAAAACGTATTCTATCGGAACTACACGAGCTCTTAGCTAGCAAGTATTATAATTCGGAGTTCGCTCACATTCTAGCCGAGAACCGCATTGAGTGGTCTCTGAACGTCCCAGCCGCGAGTCATTTTGGGGGCAATTGGGAGACTAATATTAAAAGTCTAAAGAGCCACTTATACCGAGTAATAGGAGATCAAATTTTGTCCTTCGAAGAGCTAAGTACGGTGCTCGCTCAAATTGAATGCGTAATGAATAGCCGCCCACTTTGTCGGACGTTATCTAGTGACCCCTCGGAACCGCTGGCTCTAACTCCAGCACATTTTTTGACTTTAACGCCTCTAAGGTATCTGCCCGCCGCGGATATGGATGAGAACAGACTTAACATTTCCACACGCCACAAATTATTAGATCGGTTAGTGCAATCGTTTTGGAAACGATGGAGGATGGAATACTTGCATACTTTGCAGTCTCGGCAAAAATGGAACACAGCGACAGAGCCTTTAGCTGTAGGAACCGTAGTTGTGCTCACTAAGGAGAATACGCCGCCTCTCCACTGGCCGTTAGGAATCGTCGAGGAGGTCTTTCCCGGTTCCGACGGAGTAATTAGGATAGCTCGCGTTAAGACCACGGTTGGGTCTTACCTACGTCCGGTTATCCGTTTGTGCCCCTTGCCTCTTCCATAATTTAAATTAGCTTTTTTGACTGAAATTGTAGTTTAATTTAGGTAATCTTAGCGTTAGTTAGTTATTTGTTAGTCGATCTTAGCTCTAGTTGTTTAGTTATTTTTTTTGAAGGAAATCCTTCAAGGGCGGGGGGAGATGGTTGCGCGGAAAACCATTCGCGTTTTTTATTTTTGACGGTAGGAATTTGTCGAATCATTATTCCCTTCCGAAACAATATCATTCGTACCCTCCTATCGACACATCGGGGTGGTGGGGTGGGAGGGGAAAGAAGACGATTCTAGAACATCGCGTAATCATCGGACCCGAGGATATATAAGACACGCGCGACCGACGCGCGCTCTCTTCTCCCGCCGCAGTCGTCGTTGAACCAACGCTTCTCTCCTGACGCACCACTGGGGCCCCAGAAGTGTCTGTCCAGAGGAGGTTCCGGAAGTCGCCGCCATAGTGATCGACAGGAAGAAGAAACCCCGGTGAGTCAATACTCCTTAATTATACCTGCTTGCTAATAATTTAACCCGCTCCAATTTGTGTTTTTTTCCTAGTCAAGCAGGATTCCTTTCATCGATTCGACAAGTAATAGTTTAGTTTAGGGAAGAGCGAGTGCATTGTACCGCATGCTATAGTAGTCGCTTCACATAAGCATAGAAGCAATCGCATATACAGTCCACTTTAGTTAATATCTCGCGTAATAGGTTTGAGGTTTGACCGGGGAACTAGATTTTCGGCAGCCTTAAACACG
This sequence comes from Parnassius apollo, assembly GCA_907164705.1. Classification (NCBI taxonomy): domain Eukaryota; kingdom Metazoa; phylum Arthropoda; class Insecta; order Lepidoptera; family Papilionidae; genus Parnassius; species Parnassius apollo. The sequence continues at coordinate 16,294,313 of CAJQZP010000008.1, forward strand.
TGGCTCCACCAGTTGATGTTGACAAAATTGCTGATTTGTATGCTTCCACAGCTGCTTCGGGGTCTTCAAACCGTTGACTGCGTAATAAATCTTTCATTCTAGGGAATGTAAAGAAATCGTTTGGGCTCAGGTCACGACTGTACGGAGGTTGGCTCATCAGCTCAACGTTTTCCTGTTTCAAAAAATCATTTGCCTTCCGAGCCGTATGGGAGCTCGCATTATCGTGATGTAAGATGATGCGACGTTTCAGGTTATTTTTTCGGAGTTCGGCTATCATTTCTGGCAAACAAACCATGATATACCACTCAGCGATAACCGTTCTGCGTTCCTATATAGAAATTGTAGCAACATTCCCCTTTTTCGAGACAAACATAGCAACCATTTTGTTTGACACGCTGCGGGGGCGAACCATTTCGTTGGTTTGGACCTCATCTTCGAAGATCCAAACTGCTGACTGATGTTTTCTTTCAGGTTCGTATGAATAAATCCATGATTCGTCACTTGAGATGATATTATAAACGACTTCCCTCCGTAGAAGTGTTGCAGAGTATTCAGGCACCAATCTACACGAGCCGCCTTTGGCTCTTCGGACAAATTGTGGGGAACCCAGCAGCAGGAAAATAGCTTTCTTACACACAGCTCATTATGTAATATCGACTGAGTTGCAGTTATTCTGATACTGATAACAGCCCGAATCTGCTCGTATGTCACATGACGGTCATCTAATATAATAGTTCACACAGCTGCGATGTTTTCAGGCGTGACCGCTGTTCTTGGTCGACCTGCAGAAGAAACAGTGCTGAGCGACACACGACCGCGTCGGAACTCTGCATACCAGCGGTATATTGTTGTTTGACTCAGTGCTTCAACATCATAAATCGAAACAAGTTCGCTGAGACATTTATCTTGAGATAAGCCGCGACGAAATATGTGATAAATTATGGCACGGAAATGTTCACGCGTGAGCTCCATTTCTGTTAACGACGTGTCAACTTGAAACCAACACAGTTTTTGTTTTAAATATTTTTTTTATTGTTGAATGTCATTAAGATTCTAAGAGGCCAGTATTCAAATTCTAAAAAAAGGTTTTATTGTAACTCAATCTGAAATATTCTATCCCCGATCATTTCAGTGTGCCATAACATATAAGAGAAAATAAAAATTAAAGATCTATTTTATTAATTTTAAGTAAAAAGTACTATATACCTTATCAACACTCACATTTTTGTTGCAAAGTGGGGTTTAAGTAAAAAAAATAAAAATCCATTTTGCATCAACACTAAGGATAGAAGAGAAGAGCGTTTAGTTGAGACCTTTTTTATATATGTCATATAGTTATTGAAAAAATCCTTAAAAAAAATGTTTATTATAATAGAAACCAGTTAAATTACAGATAGAGGAGACATATACAAATTCAGATGGTAAAATTTAATTTAAATAAAATTTAATTTCTTATATTTGAGATTGACTGTATGGTGTGCCAAGCCAAACTCAGCTATCACCACATCAACACTACTATGATACAAGTGGTAAAATATAACTCAAAAACTACTGATCGGATCTTGTACAAATTTATACAGGACCACATGAGAAGCACTAGATTTCAAATAAAAAAAAATAATCAAAATCAGTTAATCTAGAAAAAAGTTTATTTGCACATTAAAAAAAATACACTCGAATTGAGGCGGTAGGCGGTTTAAAGTGAATTGCAATAATTACCTTGCAACAACCTTGTGAGTTTACTGTCTCTGTAACTAATGTAGCTCCTGTTAGTCCCATCGCCCAGTGCAGATATGACGTTTCCGAGTGCCAGTAAGCCTTGGTTTATTTTTACGCCTTCCTTAAGTCTTTCACCACTTGCTTTCGTCTTTTTTATTCGCTCTGAACCCGCTAAATCCACTAAATGAAATTTTGATGTAGTTGCAATGTTTCTGTAAAAAAAATTGCTGGATATTATATTTAAGAACAGTGAGCTGAAGGTAGGGAAATTTGGAATAGGGCAACGAAACCCAAGGGGCCAACAGCTGGCTGACTTCATGGAGAAAGAGGGACTTTATGATGTACTCTTTCTTCCAGAAGCGGCCCCTCAGAAAGTGGACCTGGTCGAGCCCCGACGGTCCGACAAAAAATGACGAGTACGTTTACCTGAGAGAAATAGTCTGACTTCTACTGAGAGGTCAGTCAAATAAATACTAGGAACAGACACAAGCTAGTAGTACCAGTCACTCAACTCCACCGACTCAGTAATTCATTCTTGGGCGATGTATACGCTTTTACAACAAAATCCCAGAAAATATACAAAATTTGACATACACGTTCAAAAAATTGACGTTGAATTTATTTTAATAAAAAACAACTTAATTTGCTTTATTTTTATTTACATAAGACTAGTTAAGACTACTAAGAACATTGTCTATATTCACAATGAGAAAACAGAACAATAACATAATTAAATATAGACAGCTAAAATTTGTAAAAGTATATCCACTATAATTCTTTTCTTGCAATTTTACACGGTTTCTTGCAAATAAAAATTATCCTACATCTTCCTCACGTGAAGATTAGATGAGACTCGGCTATACCTACCCCCCCCCCTTTGAATGCCTCACGTAATTAATGGACATCCCCTAATGATGTAAATAAAATGGGTTTTAACTCAATAAATTACTTACTTATCAGTACGACTCTCCTTAGTTATAACAATGGTGAAAACAGCATGACTTCTACTTGAAGCTTGATTCATAGCTGTGGATCCAGTTACACGGCCAATAGAACCTCTTTCCAAAACCATCATTGTTTCCATAGTTGATGTTACAGGCAGCTCTGTAATACCTTTAATGACAAAAATCTCAATAAGATTTCTTCTTCTTGAAAAGACCTTCCATAAGTATGGGGTGACATTATATGCAAACAAACAATCAAACTTATTTGTTTAGAATGTTATAAAGTCTAAAATTTCATAAGAAAATCTTTATATATTTTTTTAATATTTTAATTTGTAAGATTAGCCTGTTATCTATTAAAAGAGTGGTGACTGTGCAATATTGAAGTCCAATTTAATTGCATGATTTCTCATTATATAATTTTGTAACTAAGAAAAAATTCGCAAAAACCTTATGGCCTCCAAAAATGATGGTTTAAAGTTTAAAGGCACATAGTTCATCTGAAATCAGATGTTCTTGATATATAGGTAGTACGGTAACGGATAACCCCGCAGGTACTAGTGGGGAGCACCTCCCCAACAAAGAAAAAATAAAAAAAATATATATTTGCATCAGAATAGCAAAAAAATACATCATAATCTTTATATATATAAATTACGTGTCACGTTGTTTGCCCGCGATGGATTCCTAAACTACTTAACCAATTTTGATCAAATTTTCACACCTTGTGGAGTTTGGTCCAACTTGAGAGATAGGATAGATTTTTTGCCCATGAGTGACCCATTTTTTTGCGAATTTAAGGATTTTTAATAGGACATGACAAATTATCGTCGAAAAGGGCAGAACAACGTCTGCCTGTCAATCATTCATCATCAAATAAATCATATCGTGATCCAGTACTCTGTAAGTCCGTAAGATCCATTAGGAACTGACACTGTACCCTACATTGAAAACAATTAATTCAGATCATTCGGGATTCGGTCGGTTTTTGACTCACTCACAATTCACGCCAATCACGAGTTAAAAAGGTTCCGTTAATTGTTTCTGATTGGTTGTACCGGAACATTCAAAAACAGATGAATGAACCATCAATACTTTTAAGTGTACCAGCTCAAACGAACGAATCATTCATGATTGACACATGTCTAACAAAAGTATCATGCGTCAAATATAATAGATAAGAACCTCATCGTATCCTGAACATTGTTAAAAATAAATAAAGAATATTGATAAGATTACCTGGCAAGTGTACACCTTTGTTGATATCTTCTCTTATTTCTATAATACTATGGCCTCGTTCTTTGCCAGACAGCAAATCATAGCACTGCTCCTGGTATAGCTCCATGAAAGAAACAGCTACTTTGAAAATAAATTTATCTTCATGAGCTTCTACAAAATCAAATATGTCAGCCACAGCCTGTGGTATCACACCTGGAATTATTTGAAATCATTTTTTTAAGTAAGCTCACAATTTCAGTTGATGATAAGGTGTTAATAGAGCTCATTATGTTATCATCCTTAAGAAGTAAGCTGTATATATACAGTGGCGAAGCTTCTATGAAAGCCGAAAAGCCGGGCTTGCCTTATTAAAACTGAATCAATCAATAATATCAACTAATAAAATAACTTGTTGAAATGTTTCAAACTATTTCAAATTTCCCGCGCACTCCACTGTTCGACACATGTCGACCGATGACCTCGTATTGCCTTAGCGATACTGCTGCCGTCATAAAAAATGAGTTTTAATAGAGCGATTAGTTTTCTCCCTTGCTCGCGTGGGCTTTTTACGGGGCTTTCGAGAAGACGATCGCTCTCTTTCTAACTTATGGCAAAATATTCTATAATGAAATATAACTACGATTGTATATATAGCAATTAGTATGGAGATTTAAAGCCAGGCTTTTGGGAATAAATTTGTTAAAAGCGGAGGCGCGCGGGCAATACGTTTGCAAGTTCATTTCACGTTTCAATGTTTATTTACTCTGTGTGCTTATCTTAATCGATTTAATATTACGAGTTTAAAATTTATGCTTTTTTAAAGATTTTTAATGAAAATGGAGGATAATAGTGTTCCTTGTGATGAATTGAAGTGTGTTAAAGTGCTAATCGGAGAGGAAATCTTTAAACTTTGTTGAGATAATACACAAGGTTAAGAGTGTATTTCAGACTTACCTATCAATTATCGCAATTAAAAAAACAGTTATTAGTACAATTAAAACATTCACCAACATTTTAAGTGGATGTAATTAAATCTTTCCATAAGAAAGCGAGACGATTCCACTTATCTCTTATCCATTAGAATGTAAATAATTTTTTTTTTTTTTTTTAATTTTGTACATAGTTTGTTTGTACTTTGTTCATGTATTGTATTGGATGTACATATTTTTTCTTTCGCTTAAACAAACCCAAACGGCTTTCTTCAAAGCCACCGAAGCTATGCAATTGCTGATATGTAATACAATCTATCTAGCAGTGGTATGCCTTCTGTGTGCTTTGTTAAACACGTCCTTGACAGCACTGAATATAAAACTGAAGCGTGGAGACATATCAAGAGTGGTGTATTTTTATATAACTGCTAAAAACAACAATCTATATTTTTATCAATTTATATCTTGGGCTTGCCCTAGCTTGGAGCTCCAGCTTCGCCACTGTATATACTGTATATGGCTCTTTAAATCCTCCAAATCTTATAAATTGTACATCACAAGTCACCAATCATAGTGATTACAACAAAGCCTCCAACATATGACAATTACAAAAGTAAGCAAGCACTCAGTAATTTCTTACTGCCTGAAAATACAATTTACAAATGTCAATTTAAACCACTGTCTTTAAAAAAGTCTTAAAAGTAATGCTTTTCAACTTCTCCCTCGCCTCCACCTGCAATGCACTGCATCCTCTAGTAGTTTACAGTTTCCAAAATGCTATCTATAAAAGATTACCTCTCACCAAAGATTGGACTTTCCCAATCAATTGTAACTTTTGTACAGTTAAGTCACAAGGAATTGAGTGTTGTATTTTTCGGCCAAAAGCTGGGATCATTTAAAAGTGCAGACTGAAGTGGGCTTAGGCAGGATTGCTTCTTGACTGATTATCTTTTAACACTGCAAATTGCAATTGCACAAAACAATTGCACATCTTGCAAAAAAGTAACAACATATAAGTAGTGGTAGCTCAAATGGTTAGCGCTGGTTGGATCCCCGCCGGCACCAATGAAATGAAATTGTTAATTGCAAATTTAAGTGCTGATTGACCAACATATATAGGCTGTAACATTTAACTACATATGTTTCACTAAATACAATAACAGTCAACTCTCACTTGGCTTGAAAATTAATATCCACCAATGCAATAAAAATTTCAACTATGAGCTATTCATGTACTGAATTAAATAGAACTCTATCTGTGCATTTTGGTGCAGCCGGTACCCAGCCCAGATAAAAAAGAGGGATGGTTCCACTGGAGAGTAGGTGTATCTGGTGGACTATCATGTGTATCAACGCTTCCGAGGTGGTAGACTATCATTATCCTGTATATTTAGGTATCCTTGGTCACTGTAAGCAGCTTCAGTCTTGTAGGTATAATACGTTTACGTATTATTTATTTACAGGTTTCAAAAATTGTAATAAATGTCATTATCCTGCATATTTAGGTATCCTTGGTCACTGTAAGCAGCTTCAGTCTTGTAGGTATAATACATTTACGTATTATTTATTTACAGGTTTCAAAAATTGTAATAAATGTCATTATCCTGTATATTTAGGTATCCTTGGTCACTGTTAGCAGCTTCAGTCTTGTAGGTATAATACATTTACGTATTATTTATTTACATGTTTCAAAAATTGTAATAAATGTCATTATCCTGTATATTTAGGTATCCTTGGTCACTATAAGCAGATTCAGTCTTGTAGGTATAATACATTTACGTATTATTTATTTACATGTTTCAAAAATTGTAATAAATGTCATTATCCTGCATATTTAGGTATCCTTGGTCACTGTAAGCAGCTTCAGTCTTGTAGGTATAATACATTTACGTATTATTTATGTACAGGTTTCAAAAATTGTAATAAATGTCATTATCCTGTATATTTAGGTATCCTTGGTCACTGTAAGCAGCTTCAGTCCTGTAGGTATAATACATTTACGTATTATTTATTTACAGGTTTCAAAAATTGTAATAAATGTCATTATCCTGTATATTTAGGTATCCTTGGTCACTGTAAGCAGTTTCAGTCTTGTAGGTATAATACATTTACGTATTATTTATGTACAGGTTTCAAAAATTGTAATAAATGTTTGCAACAACATTGGTGCGGTAGACTGACATTCTGTTTACGTACGATCTCAAAATAACAAAGAATCAGCGTTTTAGGAATAATCGCAAAAATAATGACGCTGCCTCCCGGAATATATGCCAGCTGAATCGAGCTCCCGATGTCGCGCTGTGAGCCAATTTTACGTCCTTATATTCCCCTGGTAATCCTAACGCCTGAAATTCTTTTTGTTCTAAAGTAAATTCCCAAAGATGCGAGCTACTTGGAGAGTGGGAAGTCGGGAGGACGAATTTCAAACACGTAAATAATATGGACAATTTAAGGTCCATTAAAAAAAAGGTGGAGGGGTCTGAGATGTTTACCAATGAACAAGGAGGAACCGCCACTAAACCGCCGGTTCCACGGACTACACCATAGGTGGGGTACCAAAGGTAATTTCCGCGATGGATGTTACCAAAACCAGTTCAAAACCTGAGGAGCTTGACGCGAGAAAGGAGCAACAGTCGGCCAGTATCAAAACTCCTGCGGAGCCCCAGAGAACAGACGACCTATTCTATGCTGCCTGGCAAGTGGTGAGCCGTAAAGGGAAGCGCAAAGCACCCAAAAAGATGACTTACCGACCCGACAGACCATAAAGTGGGTCTATTCTAGCAGGCAGTGTAATAAAGACCAAGAAAAAGAATAGGAAACTGCGAGAAAAGGGCCGTAGAGAATTGCCGCGCTGGCTGCTTCTAAGAGCAACACCAAGGAGGCTGGGCAAGCGACTGTGACTGCAGTGCTTGGGGCTGGAACCAGTAGCCGCGCTGAAATTGAGAAGGATAACAATCCAGCGCAAGTGGAAGGCGCGGCTGCAGGGACTAGCTCTAAGATATCCGCCAGAAAGTAGTGAGCGGCCAAGCGTCCTGGTAGAAGACAAGAGCGGCAAAAAGGTTGCTGAAGGGTCCACCACAAAAAACAGCGACTCGAACAGCAACCAAAGGCTTCATGTCTAAGTCTATGATTCCGCTGCTAAAGCAGATTTGGGTGTGGCCTTAACGTGTACGCGTTCAGGTCACATAACGAAGGAAGTAGCTGACGACATCACTGAATGGTTAAAGACAAGTTATAACGAAATAGAATCATTGACACACACACACACACACACAAATAACATTAGTTTTGTTAATAAGGTAGTATTTTTGTTTATATTTGCGATAGCTGTATACTAGACATGGAACAAGTAGTGATTCGCCGATTATTCGGCCACCGAGTACTCCTGGCCTAGATTGGGCAGAGTACTCGGCTTTAAAAAAAGTTGCTGCTCAATACTTATTTACACCCGCCATTTCAGTTTACAGTGAACACCTTTTTTTAGAGGTGGGCTTAGCATATAAAGCAAAAAGGAGCAAACTAGACCCAAATAGGGCGAGAAACCTAGTGTTTTTGCATCACAATCATCCTCTCTTAAATACTCTAAGTATTAGTAATAATAATTTCTATTAAAGATTCTAATGTATGTTTTCAATGTTTCTGCTGTTCCTCATGTCTCTAACTTTTAATATGTCTAATATAATAATAATGATAAAAACTGTCTTTTTTTCTGTGGAATATAATTAAGGCCGAGTACCGAGTACTCGGCCTTTAATACTCAGTGCTCGGCCGAACCCACCGAGTACCGAATCCAAACCGAGAACTCGTCCCATGTCTACTCTATACCTTATTTTCAACCGACTTCAAAAAAGGAGGAGGTTGTCAATTCGTCGGAATCTTTTGTTTATGTATGTTCACCGATTACTCAAAGACACCTGAACCAATTTGAAAAATATTTTTTTTTTGTTACAAAATGTATACTTTGCCATAGCCTGTGACTTTGCGAAGTGACGAGGTCAAAGATACCTACTAAATGTTGCTTTCCCTCAGCAAACAGAAACAGAAACTTTTTTATTCAATGTAGATTATAACAATACTTATTGAAAGTCACTTTTTTAATTTACCACTGGTTCGCAAAAAAAACCTCTGTCCTGGGAAGAACCAGCAAGAAACCCAGCGGGACTATTTTTTTCCCAATAATAGCTTACCATCATGTTTACAATTAACAACACAAGACAAATTAGAAGTAGCTTGGTAGCGATCACCGAACTTCCCTTTGCTGAGGGAAAGCCTGAAGGAAAGAAACCATGGTGGGGGTAAAGAACTAGATCGGAAACGCAAAAAGGTAAGAAAAGTCCTAAATAAACGAATACCCGATGATTGAAGACTAGCTATACAAGAAAGCTAAGTCTGAGTACAAAAAATGTATCAGGTATCGATGTTCGACAAAAAGGCCCAAATTCTGTGGTAACATAGAAGCCTGTGAACAAGCGAATCGGAATCTAGTCGAAGCAGCACTGATTGACTGGATTGTATGCATTACATGCTCAGTTTACGAACAATAAAGATTGCTGGTAAATCCCAAGAAGTCCAAATAAGGAGGGGCTGCCCACAGGATTCTTTTACGTTTTCTGTGGAATATGGTCATTAACAAACTCATCAGCTAATTAAATGCCAACCACTTTTTTACAAGGTGTTATGCAGACGATCTGACAATACTGGTCTCTGAAAAAACAGTGAGCATGGTGTGCGTCCGGACCCAAGCGGCTCTCCGTATAATGGAGAGATGGTGCAGGGAATATCACCTAAGCCTTAACTTAAATAAAATGACTAGTAATTTTCACACAAAAATGAATGCTGAATAACTATCATCTCCGAAGTCTTTTCAGCACAAAACTCCGGCTATCCTCTGAAATAAAATATTTAGGTCTTACATCGGACAGTAAACTCAACTGAAATAAACACATAAAAAACAAAATCAACAAGTTTAATAACTTTCTGACAATGCAGAAATATGATTGGCAAACGATGGGGTCTGACGCCAAGAATTATTATACTGTGGTGGTATAAAACTGTAATTCGGCCCATGATCACATACGACGCTCTGGTATGGTGGACCAAAACAAATGAAGCCATCACAATAAAGAAGCTTCAGTGTTACCAGAGCCTTGCATGTACGATTGCCACAGGCTGCATAAGGACTACACCAACCGTAGCCTTAGAGGCTAGGCTATGATTAGGAGCTAACCCTGCTTCACGAACACATACAACATGAAGCCATTTTAGCTGCCATTAAACTCAAGACCCTAAATCTTTTGAGTAAGGCACCCTCACAACAAAAAAAAAACCCCAAGTGGGTATCATTCAGCAGTCATAGAAATAGATGCTAGAAATATAAAAGACTTCTCACCGATCACTCTAGTGCTGAAGATGTGTGCTTCAGAGTTAGCACTGGTTTTAACGTGTCTTTTCCGGTACTTCTACTCCCAAGGCATAGTACCGAATTCATCTTTGTACCAAAGACAGCTTTGGCCCACCCGATCCCCAAAAAGGCGATTGCTCAGACCCGTCCAACTACAGGCCTATCGCCATCACTTCCTTTTCTCCAAAATAATGGAGTCCATTACAAACTACCAGATGAGGTACTGTGAGGGTCATCAGCTGATTAGTGACCGCCAATATGGTTTTCGTCATGGATGATCAGCTGGTGATCTTCTGGTCTACCTGATCTGGACGAAGGAAGTAGAGTCCAAGAGAGGCATTGGCTGTTAATTTATACATAGGGAAGGCCTTCGATCGGGTCTGGCACAAAGAGCTTCTATTTCACAATAAATTGTGCAATTGGATCACCAGTTTCCTTGCTGATAGGAGCATCAAGGATCTAGAAGACAGTGCATGCTCTGATTACAATTAACGCTGGTGTTCCACAAGGCTGTGTGCTATCACCAACAATGTTTCTTCTGCATATCAATGATATGTTGCAAACTGGTAATATCCATTATGTGAAGGAAACCACTGGTGATGCTTTGGAAAATGTTGCGAAGCACTGGATTTAACTTGTGTATGAAGTCGAGTCTTTGTTGAACATAGTCAGATTAGGGTCAATTAAATCCAGGCCAGTTCAATCCCTAGAAGACACAAGCTTGCATATTTACTGCTAAAACGAACCCCTTTGTTGTATGTCCTCAGTTTTAAAGCAATCTCCTTGCTGCCTCAGTTAGCATAGGAATCCTCGGCACCAACATATAGAAAAAAAATGCTGTTTCATGGTCACTTAGAAGGCCAGGCTAAATTGACCTCTAAAAATCTAAGCATGCTCTGTGGAGCAGATCAGGATTTCATGCCGGCACACTGCTTGCAATTTTACAAGGCGCAAGTTCGGCCTCACAAGGGATATTGTTCATATCTCTGGGCAGGGGCTTGCTAAAGCCAGCTCCCTCTACTTGAGTGTATCCAGTGCAAAGCACCTCAAGTTGTCAATGACCACATTCTCTTTGATGGGCTTGACTCACTGACACTGTTAAAAGATTTTGTATCCTTTTGCATTTTATATCGCACTTATTACAGAGAGTGCTATGAGGAATTCTTCGGATTAATTCCAGCTGCAAAATTTTACCAATACACATTGCAACAAAACTCATGTTACCATCCACATCATTAGCATGTTTGGCAGTCTCCTACTGTGCATTTTTGTATGAGTTTTCTTCCTGGAATTCCTCTGGTGTTGTATTAGTTAATGGGCAGCAATCAACACTGACCATCAGGTGAGCCGCAAGCTCATTTGCCCCTATTCTATAAAAGAAAATAAAACGAAGTAGACAATTTTATTTCAAAAATGTTATATTTATGTTCTGGAGGTGGGAGAAATTATTGTAATTTCATTTCGAGTCTTTCGAGGTCATGGGCCAAGAAAGTTAAAAGTTGATAATTCTTTATACAACTAGGACATTATATATTTTTTTCAAATGTCATTAGCAAGGCCCCTGGGGGCCTCTCACCCCAGTATCTATGCCACGCTCCAATTACTTAAAATTATATTAGGCTAAATTACCATAATAAACTGTCTTGTATTTATTTTAGTTTAAATATTTACAAAACTTACCTAACTTTGAGGAGTCCCCATCAGATCCTGAGTAATTAGTACCCATAGTGTATGTTTTTCCTGAACCAGTTTGTCCATAGGCAAGTATTGTGACATTGTACCCTGCAAAGAAGAGTCTTAATCATAATAATCAAATAAATTTAATTCATTAATATTTAAATTAAAATTCATAATCTTATTCAATTAATAAAAAATTACTTTCCATATTGTTATTCACGAAATTCTGTGCAATTTACCTTGAAATAATTTTCCTATGAGACCTCTAACTGAAGTATCATAAAACTCCTGTTGTGTAATATGTTGTGGGAATACATAATTGTATGTGAAAGCTAGGTCCTTAATTTGAACTTGTGGCTCCCCTGGTACAACTTCAATACACTCATCACATCCTCGTTCTATTTCTTGCTGCATAAGAGGCCTAATCCGTAAAGCAACTTGCACAGTATCCAAGGCACATTTATTGTTCTCGCCGTCCATTTTTCTTAAATTTACTTAGTCCAGGTCGGTAAAAATACTTTTCTTCAGTCGTTATTGGTACATACAATTTTATATAAAACCAAATATTTTAAATGTTTCATGAAGTCAGTTTCCTAGTAACAATAAAAAGGAAGCATTTAAATTTAACTTATTTTAACGCGAAGAATAAAAACAAACGAACAAACGTAACAGTACGTCAGCGCATTTTTACAAACGTTCGGTTCGAAATTTTAACGGTATTCGGAATCCAAATAGTTATTGTTGCTACGATGTACCAATTAATGCAGGCAAAGGACATAGACCATACAGCCTAGTATGATGTGCATTTTATTCTGCTTATTTAAAAAAAAATGGCTCCATCCTTTGAGTATTGAACTAAAGGAGACGGCATCACAAGGCATACCCCTATGTAAAAGGTACGAGAGTCCGACCCATAGCCGATATATAAAACTAGTTGCTCCGCTTCGTGCGCCATTACACAAGTAATCGTGTCAGTCAATTGGGCTATATAGAGTATTTTCTTGCAAAAAGCCATTAAAACCGTCAAATTTTCGAAAAGACAACGTCAATTTTCATCTGTGAATACTTTTAACATAATATTATCGTTAAAAAACGTATTTTCCGTATATATTCGTAAAATACCAAGTGTTGCCGGCATAGTTCATGAAGTGAAAAATTAGCGATTTTAAAATAATGTAGCGCGCATACCTCCTCGATCTTTTATTACTCGGACTGGTAGGTACATTCGTGTGCCGAGTCGAAATATTGATAACGTCATATAAAGTATGCTCTAGAGGGCGCTGTAGGTGGAGACAATAAATCGCGGGTTTGTAACTTCCATAGATACACTCTGGTCTATGATTATTCTGCGTAGTAGTATGCGTAGTTACACTTCTCTGTCTACGAGTTACACAAAAGTAATATAATGCGTAACGTAGACAGAGAAACCTATAGACAAATTGACACCTTCTTTCACATTCGCACACGAACAAGATAGATTTATGCATACGTCTCGCATAGAAATGAGACAGAGCGGTGTTATTGTTTGTTCCTTTCTCCGTGCTGGTTTTTTTGTTTAGCAAATCACACTTTGCTAAACAACTTTGACAGTTCGTAGCGATTTAAGGAGTTTACAAGTTGGTTTAAGTGAGAAAAAAGGTGTTTTGTGAGTTTAAGATTGGTGAATCTTGTTCAATTTAGTTCTTAGAACAATTTAAAGCTTTAAAAATGGTTAGATGTAGTGTCTTAGGATGTAAAAGTGATAGTGAACGTAAACTCTCCGGTATATCAGTTCACTCGTCAGTATAGTGCATTTTATCTGGTATTACGTATAAAATTCAATTGTTATTTTAAAATATCGTTACAGAACTATATAAAAATAGGTTTAAGTTTTATCTGAATATGTTTAAAAGTCATAAAGATTATTGTATAACCTAAAACCGTAGACAGAGAATTTATCTGTCTACGTTATCGTCCTTTCTCACTAGAGGCCACGCTAGTAATCGGTCTATAGGTTTTTCTGTCTATGATGCGTAAGCATCATAATAGTCTGTGATAATATAATACAAAATGTTGGAACTTGCAAGCAACCATAATTTTCTCATAATTATTATTAAGCCTAGAAAGCTAATTAAAACTACTTTTACGGATTTTATCGCGTTTAATTTTAATTATTTTTATTTTTAATTCCCGACGTTTCGGGTGCTTTCCAGCACCCACGGCCAAGATTCAGTATATTAGAAAGTACTCTGTCCCATTGTCAATGTTAAACCCGGAGTACCTTCAGCTTTTTAATTGTTGTTTATGGTTAAAAAAGCTGAAGGTACTCCGGATTTAACAATGACATCGGGACGTCAGTCACTTCAGTCCCCCGTGACCGTAGACAGAGAAACCTGACTTGCATGGGCATGCAATAATTAGGTCGGCATGCCCATAAAGTATGACATTGACAGGTACTGTCTGTACTACTAAGAAATTCAGGACTTCATAGGCGTGATTTTACTGACAGCTGTCGCAGAGATCAAGCTATCTTTTATGAACTATAGACTAATGATTAGCGTGACCTCGAGTGAGAAAGGAAGATAACGTAGTTTTAGGTTATAGAATAACCTTTATGACTTTGAAACATGTTTAGATAAAAAATTTAATTGTTCTAAGAACTGAAATGAACAAGATTCACCAATCTCAAGCTCACAAAATACTTTTTTTCTCTCACTTAAACCTATTTGTAAACTTCTTAGATCGCTACGGACTGTCAAGTTGTTTAGCAAAGTGTAGTTTGCTAAATAAAAAACCGGCACGGAGAAACGAACAAACAATCTTACCGCACTGGCTCATTTCTATGCAAGACGTATGCATAAATCTATCTTTTTCGTGTGCGAATGCGAAAGGAGGCGTCAATTTGTCTATAGGTTTCTCTGTCTACGCCCGTGACCATTGGTGCTGGAAAGCACCCGAAACGTCGGGAATTAGAAATAAAAATAATTAAAATTAAACGCGATAAAATCGGTAAAAGTAGTTTTAATCAATGTGTAGTGTTCGCGTAAATATAAGAAACCTAGAAAGTTAATTATAATGGAAGCTATTTTGTAACATTTTCCTTTAACTGTTGTCAATTTAAGACAATAAAACGTTTGTTCTATTCAAAAGAATGTGTTTGTGTTTTTTCGTTCTATAGAACACCGCTATAATAAGTATAATTTACTACCGAAAATAATTATATTACGAAAATTTATTTCGTATCAATTAAATCAGTGTGTGATGAATAATAATTATAACATTAAGATGTGTAGTGGATTTTGTCAAATAATTTAAATATTCAATGTTGGTAACACGATTCTGAATATATTATAATCTAATATAATCGATAACTAGTCTTTATCAAAATATTGTACAAAGTAAAGGCCAAATAATTCGAATCGAAACTTGCCACCTCGCAGCAAATGTAGTTATATAAAATGCCGTTATATAAATCTAGTTGCTCCGCGTCGTGTGCCATTACGCAAGTGATCATGCCAGTCAATTGAACTACGACAAAAATGCTGAGTTGCGGTGTATTTTCATGCAAAAAAAACAATTAAAACCGTCAAATCTACAAAAGGACCACGTGACTTTTCCTCTGTGAATACTTTTAACTTAATATTATTGTAAAAACAAAATATTCAGATCAATCCCAACACGATTCTGAATATATTATAATATAACATAAAAAAAAATTAATATCATAATAATGTCCTCCAGACCGAATTGCGGCCACGGCGGCCTGCCTCAATGGAGATTAGCCATCGGCGCAGGACAGGATTATAGTGTCCAAGTGTATGCGCAAGCACAGGTGCACTCTCTATTCCCTCACTCTCATAATTCGATGGGACGGTAAACCGACATGACCGGAGAGAGATCAGGTGCAGGACCAACGGCTTTACGTGCTTTATGAGGCACGGGGGTGAGACACTGCCAACTTCCTGACTCCGGGCAACTACTAATAATTTCTTGACGGAAAACCTCTATAATTGATTTTTTGACCCGACCCGGGATTCGAACCCAGGACCTCATGATCAGCAGTCGCACTACTACAACCACTGGACCAACGTGGCAGTCACTTACTTAATATCATATTAAATAACTTAATATAATAAATTACTAGTCTTTATCAAAATATTATACAATATAAAGGCCAAATAAATCAAATTAAAACTTGCCACTTCGTAGCAAATGTATGCAATTTTTGTAAAATTAACTGGTATCACTGCAACCGAAAGTACTGCAATGTAGTGATGTACGCCACAACTTTATCTTTCGATAAGTTAATAACCCATTCGGGTTTGTCTGCCGAACAGGTTTTTATTTTATATTTAGGTTTTATAATAAAGTATTACAAAAATGAGTAAATTTTTCTATTTTTTGTTTAATAATAATAATAAATAAAAATAGTTTATTCAGTAAATGATTATACATAAATTACAACCGGGTCTCCTTTTAAGTATTAAACTTGTGTTATGAGAGTCTATTTATTATTTATTTTATTCTTTATTGCATCCTTAAACAAAAGAATACAAAGGGCGGACTTATTAATGCTTTGAGGCATTCTCTACCAGTCAACCCATGGAGTGGTGAGAATTTGACGTAGGTTTGGAAATATAGAATAAGAGAACACAATACAAATGATAATTAACTACATAATATATACAAACTACTAATAAATAAACTATACGTATATGATCTATCCTTACATATATACAAATATATAAATAAATGGATATGCGTACAAGTATACATATTTAAATACACACATAATTATATTATATATATTTTATTATATTATACAAATGACTATGAATATATACGTCTGTTCATCATCATCATCATTACATCCCTTTACAAGTCCGCTGCTGCCTCCCCAAGTAACGCCACAAAGCACGGTCCTGAGCCACCTGCATCCATTGACTTCCTGCATGTCTTACCAGGTCGTCACTCCATCTAGTGGGGGGTCGCCCTACACTACGCCTACTGGTACGAGGCTGCCACTCGAGAACCTTTCTTCCCCATCGGTTATCGGTTCTTCGAGCTATATGGCCGGCCCATTGCCACTTCAGCTTTCTAATCCGTTGGGCTATATCGGTCACTCTGGTTTTACTGCGGATAACCTCATTTCTGAGTTTATCACGCAGAGAAACTCCAAGCATAGCCCTCTCCATTGCTCGCTGAGCGACCTTGAACGTCCTCATACGGCCAGCAGTGAAGGACCACGTCTCAGATCCGTAAGTCATCACTGGCAACACGCACTGGTTGTACAATCTAGTTTTTAGAGATTGAGGTATACCTGACGAAAAGATATGTCGTAATTTCCCGAACGCTGCCCAGCCGAGTTGAATCCGTCGATTGACCTCTCGGTCGAAGTTAGTCGGACTATTTGTCCCAGGTAAACGTACTTGTCAACAACTTCGAGCATAGTGCTCCCAACAACTACCGGCATGGGTGTGACATGGACATTAAACATGATCTTTGTTTTGTCCATGTTCATCTTAAGACCTATACGTTGGGAGACACTATTGAGTTCATTGAGCATAGTGCTAAGGTCCTCCAGCGATTCTGCCATAAGGACTATATCGTCGGCAAATCGAAGGTGAGCGATGTACTCGTCATTGATGTTAATACCGTATCCTTTCCAGTCCAGTAGCTTGAAAACGTCTTCCAACGCAGCGGTGAAGAGTTTCTGGGATATAACGTTACCCTGTCTTACACCTCTCTGTAGTTGGATAGGTTTCGAACTCTGGTTCTGTACTCGGATAGCCATCGTAGCTCTACTGTACAAACACTTCAGCACTTCGATATACCGACAGTCAACTTGGCACCGCTGAAAGGACTGTAGCACCGCCCAAATTTCGACGGAATCAAAGGCTTTCTCATAGTCCACATACGCCAGGCAAAGTGGCAGATTGTACTCTTCGGTCTTCTGTACAATCTGCCGCAAGGTATGTATGTGGTCTATGGTACTGAAGCCTTTTCGGAAACCGGCTTGTTCGGGAGGCTGGAAGTCCTCGAGTCTGCGTGCGAGACGATTCGTAATGACTCTTGAAACCAGCACGTAGACGAGGCTCAGAAGGGAAATCGGTCTGTAGTTCTTCAAGAGAATGTTGTCGCCTTTCTTAAAGAACAAGACCACTGCACTTCTGCTCCACGCCTCCGGAGTAGTGCCACCATGGACGACGGAATTGAAGAGCTTCTGAAGGACTTCAAGTACCGGTGTTTAACCCGCTTTCAGAAGCTCCGCTGTAATTCCATCTTCGCCTGGGGCCCTGCCGTTTTTAAGGTTCTGGAGAGCCATTCTAATCTCGCTCAGACTGACGTCCGGGATATCATAGGAATAGTGTCGGGTTGCCCTACTCCAAATTTCACTAACTTCAGCTCACCGCCTTCTCTTGTGCCTAGTCTCCCATCAACACCGTGTAGTGGGTTTTGGAGGAATGCATGGCTCTAGAAATATCCTCATACATTACCTCCACCTCCTCATCGGGATGTGCCGAGGTTGGTGCGTAGACCTGTATGACCTTCAGCGAATACCGTTTGGTGATTCTGAATATCAGGTACGCGACCCTCGTCGACACACTCCCAATCTTTACAACGTTGTTGACGAGAGACTTGTGGACGATAAATCCGACAACTCCTTGGGAGAGATGGTCGCCCTCCCGGTGATAGAACAAGTTGCCGGACTCGAGGATTACCGTGTCCTTCCCCTCTCTTCGGACCTCAGATAATCCAATAATATGCCAACGCAACTTGTCTACCTCTTCTTCCAGCTCCAGTATCTTCTCGTCAGTCCTCAGGGTGCGTGCGTTATACGTTGCCAGGTTGAGTCGTCGTAGGTGGCAAACGCACCTCCACCGGAGATTCTTAGCACCCCCTGCCCCGCCGTTACACCATGGTCGCCACCGTAGCCAGGAATAGCGGGGCCGCCGGGGACTGGGGGCCGTTTGTTTGCGTCGTTGCTCATGGGGGGATATTTGCCATAGTTGCCACGCTTGGCGAGCGGGTTGGCAACCGCACTTTTTATTATGTTATTGATGTTATTAGGAAGATGCTGCTACCCATCTCCTTTCTGTGTCCCTCTGTCGCCTCTTACGACACCCACGGGAAGATATGGGGTAGTGGATATTCTCAACCGCCACTACACGGTACGTCTGTTTGGCAATACATATTAAATAGATGAGTCATGTAAAATGCGTTGTCTTTAATAAATGATCACGGACCAACTTTTTAAAAGCGTACTTTACTCTACTCCTCCATAACACTTACATTACTATTTGCGTGATCGTTACATAATAATTAACTATAAAATGAAAATAAAAAACTAATAATATGCATGCCAAAGGCATAATAAGTACGCGCGCGCGGGTTTGTGTGTGTGTGTGTGTGTGTGTTATAAATAAATTATATTATTTCATATTGCTTAAAAGAGCCTCAGTATAATCATAGCTATTTCGTTAGAGCTTATTTGCAATTATCGTAATTAAGGTGATGAATTTTTATGCTTTTATTAATGGCGTTGTATAGAGTCACTGATCGTTTTAAATAATGCCTCCCAGCTAAAACAGTTTTAACAGCGACAGCTGTAGCCACTACGTTTTTCCTTCTTTTGGCTACAATACAACGGTTAAACATTATACCTTTATGCAGTCTTAGAATTAAATATATGATGTATGGTTTCCTGACAGTAAGCACATTACTTATGGCTTTTTTCGCGCCCGAAGCATATAAGGGCAACCCTCCGGTAACGTGGGAGGGAGGTGGTGAATGCTCATAGCATACCACGCAGCCGGCTGCGTGGTTATGTGGAGACTTTTACCCACTAAGCACTATCTTTTGGGATTGTCTTAACGATTTGAGGAGGGGCTGCATAGGCAGCTGCTTCGCGGATGAGTCGATTTGAGTGGAACTCTGAGGCTTTGAAGAATCTCTCAGAGAGTGATTTGAGGAACTGTTGAATTGTCGAGAGCTCTAAGTCTCGGTGGAGGTTGGCGTTACGGACATAATAGGGTGAGTTCATAGCCCGACGACAGAAGAGATTTTAAAGTATTTGAAGTTCATTTATTAGGTCACTTATGGCATAAAGATCTTCTGTAGGGAATCTTTTTGGTTTAAAATGCATACACTACATTCATTATACCGTTTGAGCGTCTTTGCAGTTAACATTTGTGACAGTTTGCTCCACATATAAATAAGTGCGTTGTAGTAGAAAGTAAATTACTAGTGTCTATTTTGTAATTATCTTAAAGTTTTTGATCTAGGTTATCTAGTAGTGAAATCAGTTTTTAATTTCGCATTGTTACATTTAAGTTATAAGCAAATACATTTCAAAAAATTGTTTATGGCCGTTACGTACTGATCTACGACAACCCACAGCGCACTCGCTGCTGTAAGTCACCGATACCCGTTGCTGGCCGGCCGCCGTTGAGTGCATCAAGCTGTGTAGTGTTCGAGATGACGTCACGCCAAGTAAGCGGCGCAGGATGCAGCGGTGTTATTATGGAGGACAACGCATTCATGAGGTGGGCAAAAAATAAGCAATATTTAGAAATTATGTGTGCTATTTTTAATGTGGAATTATTTGCAACCATGACATCAGAATTCAGAATTTAAAAAGATGTGGATATGTTTCGAATGACGTAGCAAAATACCTAAGCTTGATAATTCACATACACCAGTGCGCCAGCAGTTGAGCCATGACACGACTGTCGTTGGTGATTGTTTGAATGTATCGATGCATACACCAGATAATGTCACGTTCCGAAACGGAAAACGTCCTGCGCAATTAGTGGCGATGAAGAGTGACCACTGTGCCCAAAACATGGCCCCGGTAGTACAGGAAATAAAGCAAATGCAGGACGATTTCGAATCGCGCCTTACCATGAAAATTGGTGCACTACTCAACGAGAAATTTAATGAATTCAAGACTTTGCTATTTGGAAAAATTTGCAATTTAACATATAAGATTGACAAATTAGAAGAAAGAATCCTAAAAATGGACAAAAACAATAATGTATCAACGCAGGGCTATGCAGTGGCGGTACAGCACCCATCAAACCTAGATAACAGGAAGACTAAGCCGAAAGTAAAATCTGGCCCACAGGAGAAAAATAAGGGAGCTTCGGGCAAACCTAATCCACCTGCAAAACTACACACACCCATCTCTTCTTTATCGCCAGTTTCAACTTTAATCTCTGATTCCAACACTTCAATTTTGAGTGTAAGCCATGAGACAACTGTTGCTCCCCGGGATGGCGTGGAGCAAAAAGATTCGGAAGAGTGGATACAGGTGAGACGTAAATCTGGACGTGCATCGCTGCCTGGCGTACTTCGCGGTACTGCAGCGCAGGGTGTGACAAAACTGCGTGCATCTGAGAGATGGAGGTACTTGCATCTTTATTATGTTTAAGAGGGTACCACAGTAGAGGAGGTGCGTGCTCATCTCTACTCTATTAGTGGAAAAATGATTGCACAGTGGAAGAACTGAAACCAAGGGGTCGTTACTCATCGTTCAAGCTTGGAGTCCCGTCGAGGATTAGCGAGAGTGTTATGTCACCAAATAATTGGGCTGAAGACATCTGTATAAAACCGTGACGGCAGAACCTTCGTGCCAAGAAAGAAAGTGCGTAACCTATATTTTTGTTATCAAAACGTTAGAGGTCTACGTACAAAATCGGATACTTTTAGGAATAATGTGACTCAATGACAACTTTGATGTTATAGCCTTGACTGAAACCTTTTTAAACAGTTGCGTATTTGATGGCGAATTATTTACTTCGGAGTATATAGTCGTACGTAAAGACCGCACAGGAGACGTCGGGTGGGGAGGAGTGCTCCTTGCTGTACGAAACTGCTATACGGTGCAACAAGTAACTAATGTAGAAGCCTATACGTCTGATATGGAACTGATTTTCACCATTATTGTTGGAAAAAGTGTTAGAAAGTTTTTATCTTGTGTCGTTTATTTGCCTCCAAAATGTAGTGATAATCTATATCTCAACGCATTGACGTGAATTGAAAATGCTATCATTGCATATTACTCTCTTAATGTCTTAATAATCGGGGATTTTAATTTGAACTCTTGTAGTGTTAAAGTTAAGGATAATTTTAATTCTTTTTGTGACTCTTGTGAGCTTCAGCGACATAATATTGTGTATAACAAATATGATGGTATGTTAGATCTCGTGTTGAGCAATTTTAACCTGGAGCTGGTCTTAGTGTCCGAGAGTTCAGAACCCTTAGTACCAATTGATTAACATCACGCCCGGCTGGAGGTGACGCTTAGGTTTCAGTGAGATGCGCTGGTCCAGTTGCTATCCTCTCCAACGCTGGCTCAATGCCCGGGAGTTGCTGCAAACTGGAATTGGCGTAAAACAGACTTTCTGGGCCTATACATGACATTAAATAGTATAGGTTGGTCAGAAATGTTTGTGATTGCAGACGTTGACGACGCAGTTGCGTTATTCTATCACCGTCTTTATAATTGTATCGGTTCCAACTAAATCCTCTTACATGCCGAGTTATAAGTACGTATATGCAAAATGGTTTCATGCTGATATTATATGTAATATATGTAAAAAATATTATCATTTGAAACGGTATAAGGCTGAAGGTAAAGAGTTAAACAAGGAATTATTTAAATACTATAGATGGCATGTTAAAAACTTGATTGACAATGCATATAAGCAGCACTTACATCCGACTCAACAAAGTATAATTGACGATCCGGCCAAATTTTTGGAGTACGTTAAGGATGGGAAGAATCACAGGCAGCGTATGAACGTTTATTCTTCCGGTGGTGTCGAAGTTGTTGGGCAATCTGCGGCTGACGCTTTTGCGAAATATTTTAGTTCGGTATATCAGGACGAGGTTCCTGTACTGGACCATGTTGATGCGGTGCGTGCCGCAGATAGTCAATATGACTCCACCTGTATCACCATAAATACTGTTTACGATACCAAGCTGAAGGAAGCAGTAAGGTGGCTAAAACCGAGGTCAACGGGTAGCCCTGATGGTATACCCGTGTTCATTAAAGACTGCTAAAATGTCGTCTTTTATGTAAGCGTCCACTTCCCTTATTGCACGTGATAAAGGAGTGCCACTGCTAGTCTGTTGCTGCTTGCCTACTATGGAGTCGAGGATAGACCATGACGAAAATTTGTCCTTGGTGACGGGTTTTGCTGCAGGAGACACCGAAGGCTGGTCAGAATAATAGCGCTTATTTATAATAGCTGCAAAAATTTCTTGTACTTTTTTTGTTTTGGCAGCTTCTTGTGTATCCGAAAAAACATTCATTTTATAACAAAGGTCCAAGAATGTACAGATTGTAAACGTACCGCTTTTCTCTACCCCTTCGAAGCGCATTTTTAGCTAGAGTGTAGTGCAGAAATTACTGATTTTGTAATCTCTGAAAAACTTTCTCCCATGAGCTGGTCACAAGATCCTGTTAAACACCATGACCAGGTGTTTTTTAATTATTATTGTGCTGGCCGTAATATTGTTTTCTCCAGTCATCGCTTTAGTGGCTTCGTCGAAGGGTTATAGCACTTTGCAAAGCTCTGCTAACACTATATCCACCCCTCGTTTGAAATAATGGGAAGATCTTTTTTTAAACGACGATTGTGGCATGAATGTAGCTTTCGAGCTCCACAAATCTCTCTAGCATGTGAATTGTCAAATTCCATCTTGTTGGAATTTCTTGATTTAGACGCTTCGGTATTGCATCAGGACTTTTTTGAGTTTGTGTCTTCAATAACCTTTCTAAGGCACGGGTGCTAGTTTTAAAAGGGCGAACTATGCATTTCACCTTATCAAGCGTGTCGTGTGTTTTTCGTAGACTGTTTTGAACGATAAGATTAGGCGTATGTCCGTAGCAGTCATAGTATTTCCAGCATAAATCTGATTCAGTGGGAGCCTACCATCTTTATCAACAATACTTAAAAACAAAAAAAAAAGAGTAACAAAAGAAAAATTAGTATGGAACGTACCCACATTGCTTTTGCGCGCATTGATCTTTTTCCAAAAGTGATAGATATTGATAATTGGGATAAAGTGGTGTTCCTGGATGAAACATGGCTAAATGCAAACCACACGGTTTCTAAAACTTGGACCTAAAGAGTGGCATAGATTTAGCCCCTAGCACATCTGGTACGCTAGATTTAGTCACTAGCGTATCCACTGCACCAGTTTTAGCCACTAGCACCTCCACTGTGCCAGATTTAGCCGCTAGTACCTCCGCTACGCCAGATTTATCGGTATGACTAGCTTCAGTTTCTATTATCATCATTATTTGCGAATATGATCTCAATTATAACATCTTATCGACTAAATTGCGATTGGGTCGGAGATATCTCTCGCTTGTCTTCAATATTACTTTGTACTTATATCTTATTTTATTTTATTTCAGGTACACTCATTTGAAATTATAAAGAAATTAAAAGACAAATGTCAAAAACACTTTATGAAGATAAAGAGACTTAATAAGAAAGTTAGGAGACAGAAGAAAAAAAATGCTCATTTTAGTAATATTACGAAAGAAATTTATTTAATTCAGAATCCTAGAAAGTTATTTTTAGGGGTGATTTGCATCGAAGTTGATATTATACTCTTTAGTGCTTTTGATTTAAATTAAATTTTATTTTGACACATGTTCGAAAACTCAAAACGTTGAACCTGAGCGTTGAACTCACATAAAAGCTTGGTGCAATGCTCTTTAACATTAGAATGTCAAATATAAAGGAATATTTTAATCGGATTAGAATTTGAAATTTAAACTTTATTTATTCTTGGATCATTTGAATGAAAAACTTGCCTTAGACATCTTGATTTTCCTTCGAAAGTTCCTTGTAAATCGTTTAGATTACCTACTTAGCTAATATTTGCGATTGCTGTACAATTTGTTTTTATTTTTAATTATAACTATTTTATTAGAATATTTTGAATGTAGTTATTTCAATTTCTTTTTCCTTTGTTGTAATAATATTTAAGTAAGTTTCTTTGAAATAATTGATTTGTTAGTGTATAATATAGGTTTTTAGTATTAATTGTAAAAATATCTGTGTTTAATTTGTTGCGTATACCACTTTCTTTTTGTTTTAATATATATATTTAAGTTGGTAGTAGTTTGTCCTTGAAGTTTAATTTAGTGTGTACTGTTTATCGCTATTTTCTCATACTAACAAAAAATCCAAATTTGTGTACTCAGTAAAACAATAACCCTAAATCTCGACATTTTCAAATTTTATCCAGATATTTTGGTCTTCCAATCTGGTATTCCTATCTCGTGTCACTTTTACTAGATCAAAGGCCGAGCTTTGTATCCATAAAATATAACAAAACGTTACTTTATTTCCATGTTTATTTAACTTTTAAATCCCTACACTATAATAAAGATTGTTATATTTAATGAGTATTCACACATTTTTACATAATAATTTATAGCTTATAACTTATAACAAAATTAACGTAAAATCCAATAAAAAATCCTATTAAAACCATTTTCTTTTACTTTAATAAAATTATTGTTGACTTTAAAAATTCAAATTCAAATTTTCATATGCCTTTTAATATTAAAATGAGGATAATTTACCACCACATCTATTGCCAAAATGGCAAAAAAATATCTGTCTGAGTCCATGATCAAAGAAGAAAAAAATTTTTGACCTTTTGTCACAGTCACAGATTATCTAGAGGATTTTTATTTTGTCATATGTCAAACTCAAAAAACGAGCGAAAGTTGTGAAAACAAATTTTATCTCATGGCTTACACCTATCACCTCAATCAAATAAATAATTATTCTAAAGAGAGCGTTCGTATTCTAACTAAAAGTGTTCAGATAAAATAATGACAACAGTACATTCGTGTTAAATCAGCTTGTAAATCAAGATAAATCAACTTGTTATTGCGCGTCATGCCGCCTAAAACCAGAAGAGTTAAAAATAGTGTACCATTAAAAGAAAATGTGTGTATTTCCGTTAAATCTAAGTCAAAAAATGTTCATAAAAGTGTGAAAGCTCCCAGAAAAGCTTTAGCCGATAAAACGAATTCGGCATCAGATGATAATGAGACTGTTATTTCTGCTACAGTTTCCAGAAATACAGGAAAAACTTTATGTGTTATAAAGAGTCCCGATAGTAAAACTGAGCAAGTTCATAACGTACGACCACGCCGAAACCGAAAGCTTCCAGACAGATTTGTAGAGAATCAAATTTTGACCAATCTTCATGGAAATGAGGATGAAAAACCTGATTCCATAACTGAAAATAACGCTAATGATGAACGAAATCGTAATTCACAAAACAAAAAGGCTGTTGTGATATTAACACCATTAAAACCACACAATAAAATAATAGAAACCAGCTTAGCAGATTGTCGCCCCAAGAGAATCTGTCGTCTTCCATCTAAATTTGAGGATTATTCAGTGAGTCCCAATAAACATATCCCAGTGCATCCAATACAAGCTAGTACTCCAATAGTTCAAAATGAAAGTTCTAAAATATCTAGCAAGATTAAAATTACAAAAGATAATGTTGAGGTAAGTAGAAAACAAAAACTTCAGAGTAGAATTAAGAATAGATTGAATATTAAAGAAGATAATTTAGAAGAAAAGACAAGCCTAAATAGTAATGTATCCATAGAAAAGTCAAAAACAAATCAGGTTCCGTCAACTAAACCATTGCCTATTAAGAAGGCTACACAAAAAACACTGAAAGGCACTAAAAAAGATATGGTTTCAAGTAAAAAGCAATCTGATACTAACAACAATGCAAATGACTTAACTAAGGATAAAGGTTTGTGTATTGCATCATTGCCTTGTATGAATGTAAATAAAAATAACGGCTATCGATTCTTGGAAAAAAACTATTCCTTCAAAGTTTTTGATGACAGAAAGGCAATGAAAAGAGATGCAAGTACCCTTGATGTTTATGAATTTACTTATGATCCTACAGAAGAACCTGCACCACAAAAAAAGAAACGTAAAAGGGTTGTTCAGAAAAGAAAGGAAAAGCCTAAAACAATTCTCACAAATAATTATGATAGAAATGTGGCCAAGTCTTTAGCAGCCTTAAAAAATATTCTATTAACAAAATCATCACAAACTAAACAACACACTGAAAAGACGGTCACAGAAACAAAAACAATTCAAAAGAATATTACATCTAATCAGAACTTAAATCAGAACAAGGAAACGAAAACAGCTACAAAACAAGTAAATAATGCAGTCCAGGAAGCTCTACAGAAACATTACAATTCCTTCCAAGTAGAAGATATTGTTTTAGAAAGTGAACCTGTAGCCAATGGTCATAGTGACATTAATTATTCTCCAGTTAATTCTCCTAATCATGTCAGTATATCAAATGAGCCTAAACAAGGCAATAACAATGCTGTGGAAGTAAACACTACAAATAAAGATCCGCTTAACCTGCAAGATGACCATAGTTTCTTTGATGAATGTCCAGCAGCTAGTAGTAGCATGAATGTGTCCACGAGAAACCCCTTGGCCACACCATGGAGAGTTGAATTTGAAAGATTGCCTATAAAGTGGCAAGTGAACACATATGTCAAACCTAATATGACTCCGGCAATTGAAAGTTCCTTCATTAATTTCAATGACAATAAAAGGAAGCATGTCTATACAAACATGGTGCCAGAAGAGAATTGCACATTACCAGAAATAATAGAAAGTAATAATGCCACAAACTTGAAACAGACAAATATCATTTCATTTTTCAAAGAAGTAGTGGACAAAAATACCAGTAAAAAATTCAAAAACAAAGCTACTCCAATAAAAACTAATTCTATTTTTGAGGATATAACAAACACTTCTGAAACAGCAGTTACTCCAGTTAAACAAATTGCTTCAAATAAAAAAAGTAAAAGTGTTACACCAATAAAGAAAAAGTCTTCAGACAATGTCACAAGTAGTACAGATAACACATCTGTTAGTGATAAAGAGAATTCAATTGAAACAATTCAAAATGATAAACAAAAACCACAAAGTAGCATAAAAGATAATGATGTAACATTCTTTGGGTTTGATGAAAGTGATGAACAAAACCAAGAAAATGTATCACCAAATAAAGAAAAGTGTCCCATAAGAGCTTTGAGACCACGCTCTAGAGCTGTATTACGAGAGCTAAATGTACAGACAGTGCCTAAAAGAGCTGTATATAAACAAACAGAGAAAAATAAAAATAATGATAATGCTCGAAATAACAAGATTTTTGATGAAATGAAAGCAAGTAACCCTCCAATCAGTCAAGAAAACGCAGAAAATATTTGTGATAATTCAAAAGACATTAATGATCCAATAATAGCTCATAGTGCCAACTTGAGTGGAGAAGACTCACAATCTGTGCATTTGTTTGAAGACCTTGAATTGCTAGATGTAATACATCATGTAAAGGTAAGGTTAATTTACTTAAACATGTATATGTGATAGAGCTACACTGCAGTTGTATAAGTGTGAATAATAAATACAGTGGAATCTCAATAACTCCATTTTTAAAGGAAATGTTAAAATTTCAAGTTAATGAGTTTTCGGCTTAACAAGAATTTAGAGATTTTTCCCAAACATAAAGAAACGTAAACTACACAGATTTGTTACAGTCATTGCACATGTACAAAGAACAGAAGAAACAAACATTAATTTTGGATTTCATTACTATGAGTTCTGGGAATTCCAAGTAAGATGTTAGTATATTCTACTAACTTTGACTTACTTAGTCCTATAAATATGGACTATCAATACCTCATTGTGAAATAACACTTAGTTCGAGTTACAAAGACAATAATTTGAGATACGGCATATTTAGGAGTTCATCTTACTGAGGTTTATGACTTAACCAGGTTCAAGTTATCGAGATTTCATTGTATATGGCATAAATAATAGTAGCATGAATGGGTCGGTTTGATCGGGGAAAGATCATACTCTCAAAGATTTTTTCTCTCCACTTTACGTGATCTGGTTATTTTACTATGTAGAAGGTTTTTTCTACTTAGGGGTCTGTAGTATATATAAACCATCTAAAGTAAGAATATAATATCAGACCTTGTAGAATATCCCTTTATGTTTGTACACAATGTCTACTGTCTGTAGGCTACAGAACATTCACAGTTATTTTTCAGTGGTGGTTTGGACCTAGCCTAATGATAGATTAAGGTGTTTCATTTTATAGGTGACTAGCTGGTATCCAGCGCGTTGTTGCCGCAGAAGAAATAATTGTGGAAATATAACTTTAAATTTGTAAAAGTTATATAGTTTAATTAGAAATGATATATTACTTTCAAATTAATTTGTCAGTATGATACGCACGTCACCTAGTGTAGGTTACTTGTACTATGGCTATAACCTTCGTGAAAGTGCAAGCAATAGGTTGACAAAGTATAGTGCAATCTTATGAATGGAATAGCAGCATATAAAATGTGAACACACAGACATTTTTTATATATTAGATGACACATCTGTAGACTCTTGAGTTTGAAGTGGGTTGTAAGTGCATGCATGGGCATTAGAGTAGTTACATGTTAATTAATGCTGCTGTGTTTGTATGGTGAGTGTAGAGAATCTGAGAATCTTTTTACTGGAAATAAGCTATTCCATCTTAGTCTTTAGGGGTGGCAACACACTACATTTTGATTTTTAATTGAGCCACAGCATCCACTTTCTATCAGGTAGACCATGTGCTTGTTTGTCACAGTTATTTTATTAAAACATAGATAAAACACCATCATGTATAACATAAGCTAATACATTTTTCATACATTCAAACATTTCTAATAGCCCACCAACACTCCATTGCTGAACACGATTTCCCTATAGATTGTCCCACAGGATGTATATAATTTTTTTATATAATAAGAGTGACAAATGACAGTCCGCCTTATGGTTAGTGGTTGCTGTAGCCCATTGAAATCTCTATTTAACCTCGATTAAGAATCAAAATGCAGATATGGCTTACCCCTGAGGACTAAGATGGAATGCCTCGATTCCAGTAAATGGGCCTCCGGTTCTCTACACTCTCCATATGAAACACAGCAGCATTAAGCTGCCATTTCACGTTGGTATTCTGTGAGAGTGTGGTCCTTCCCTGGTCGAGCCGACCCATTCATTCTACAATCATAATATAGCTACAACATGGCTCTACAATGTAAATTATTATATTTATATTAATGCCACTCACATATTCAATTGTTATGGAGAAAAAGCTGTTGCATATCCCATTTTTGAGTTTAGTCAGTCACTGTGTACAGCACCTACAACATGGCATAAGGTAGAGGACTCCTACGCTGCTACTTCATGCAAAGCTAATATTTTACCATGATATAATCACTATTAACTATATTTTCTTTTCTAGTATCTAAATCTTTAATTTTTTAAACAATATTTTTCTATGTAATTGATGCAGAATAATTTATATTTGCTTGTAAATATTTATAGCCATCAAGAAAAAGCTATGCTAGAAATAAGAAGGTCACGTTCCGACAAAATTCAGTGTCAAGTGACACACAAGAGAGTGATCTTGTTGAGCAAAATAAGTCCAGCGAAGAAGAAGACAATTTACTTGACCTAACTTTCCAAGAGCCTGCAATGGAACCGAAGAAACCTAAAAGAAAGAAGAAACCCAACAAACAGTTTTCAAAGAAAGAGGTATGATTTAGTTTCACTATACTGCTTTGTTATAATCTCACTAACTTACCTTGGCTTTGCAAGGATGCGATTTGTCGGTATGATCCTTTCTTTTTATGACTTGATTACGCAACAAAATGTTTCTATTTATACACTATTTAACTAAACTCGACTACGTACTTCTAGGTATTTAAATTATCTACAAAGACGGCCACAACAGCATAATATTATGTTTTATCTTTTAAGAATGTCATGCAATAATTATTTCTTGTAAAAATTATACAGCATGTGTGTGTAACCAAGGTGGAATGATTGTTGAAAGTATAAACTAACATCTTACTGCATAGTATTTAAGTATCCTAAATAATCCAATAGAATAGAATAGAATCATTTTTTATCAATATTGATCACATGTAGGTATTTATTTGTGAAAGTAATTTTTTAGTTTTACCACTGGTTCAGAAAAAAATTCTCTGTCCTGGGAAAAACCATCAAGAAACCCAGTGGAGTTTTGTTAAAGCATAACTTACAATATAACATTTGTACAATTGTTGTGTAAACATTTCGAAACAGCATGGTAGCTACCATCTCATTCTCAGGGGTTATTATCAATCATGTACTCTTTAGTAGTATAATAATCCTTACTAAATAATTTTTACTTAACATATAATATTTTAAAGCTTTTGATAGATAAGGTCAGCATATTTTCTGGGACTTTGTTGTAAAAGTGTAAGTATGAGGATAGTACAAGGGTACCTATCCAATAAAATAGTACCTATCAATATGGACTTTTTTTATAGGAAAAGGGTGATTAGCGAGCATACAGTCCACCTGATGGTAAATGGTTGCTGTGGCCCATAGACATCTACATCTATCCTCGTTTGCGAATCAAAATGCAGATGCATTGTCCGCCTTGAGGACTAAGATAGAATGCCTCTTTTCCAGTAAAAAGGGTCTCTGGTTCTCTACACTTACCATAAGAAACAGCAGCATTAAGCTGGTATTCCATGGGCATGGTCCTTCCCCAGTCGAGCCGACCCATTCGTGCTACAACTATACAATTAATATAGCTGCAGCATGGCTCTACCACGTAAATAAAGAGTAAAACTTTTTGGCAGAAAGAGTCTTAGTACATACTACCGTGAAGTATAGTATACAACCTATAGAATACCGAGAGTATGTCTACCTGGGGCTTACTTACTCGAGATTGATAGGATTGGTTTCAACTTTCACTTAATTAAATTCACCAGTAAGAGTCTCTATTTATTTCATTTCATTCTCTATTATTTTATGTGTGGTAGAGCCATGTTTCACCTATATTCTGGTTGTAGCACAAATGGGTCGACTTGACCGGGGAAGGACCACACTCTCACAGAATACCAGTGTAAAATAGCAGATCAATGTTGCTGTGCTGTGTGCAGAGAACCAGAGTCCCTCCTTACTGGATACGGGGCATTCCATCTTAGTCCTCAGGGGTGACAATGCTTCTTCATTTCGATTCTTAATCAAGAAAATACATAATATGTAGATGTCTGTGATGAGCCACAGTATCCATTTACAATCAGGTGGGCTGTGTGCTCGCATGTCACCCTTATTCCATAAAAAATATATTTATTTATAGAGATATTATTAAATAGATTCAAATTGGAACTTTTTTTTACAAGTCTGTTGTATTTTTTCAGGCAAAAGAAGCTGAGGCATGGGCTGCAGGTTTTAACTCTATGTGTGAAGAGGTGGATGAGTTTGATTTAGTCATTGAATGAATAATTCAATGAAAACAACAATTTATGCATCAGTAAAATAAGATTTCAGTCCACAATACTCTAATCATGTTAAGTTGTTTGATTTACCAAAATAAAAATATTAAGCAATAGTGCAAATTGAAACAGAATGTTTTATATAATATTAGAGTATATACATTCATATGTATTGTATTAGCTTTTTTTAAAAACAAGATCAGCCTGTTGTATTTAAATCATGAGCAATGTTAAAAATAAATTATGTGATTTTAAATTATGTACTCTACATAATACATTAAGCCTGTATGGTATAGTGGCAGTTAAGAATATCCACTACCCCATATCATCCCGTGGGTGTCGTAAAAGGCGACAGAGGGAAACAAATCAGATGGGCAGCAGAATCTTCCTAATAATGATTAAAAATAAAAAACTGCCAACCGGTTGACAAACGTGGTAATTATGGCAAATATCCTCCCTGTGATGCAATCTATGCGGGAGGCCTATGTTCAGCAGTGTGCTTTAATAGGCTGTAACGGTAACAATATTACATAAAGCTGCTTTTATTTCTTTTAAAATACTATAGCTCTAAGTAAGAATAGCATTATGTATTTACGTTTATAATGTTATCAACGATTTGACAATAATATTGATAATTAAAGATTCAAGATTGCAACCTTTTAATGTATATATTTAAGTGTTTAATTTTAAACATATTATATTATATTATCATAGGAGCAATTCGATTTTGTTTATTTTGATTAAGTTAATTATTATCAAATTTACATTACATTTCTGGTAGAGTTTAATTTAAAATTAACCTCATCATTTATTGCCATAAGTTGACAGAAATATTTTATTATTTTTGTGTGTCCAGTTTTGTTTTAATTTAAATATGTAATATTATTTATTATTCCTTAATTACTATAAGATATGGTTTGTAATAAGTAAAATAAGTGTGGATTTAGTGTTTAAATATATGTTTAACTTGCTGGTTCCAAGTATACTGATTAAAGTGCAATTACAACAAATAATTCTCAAAGTGGGCTTGGGTATTAGCTTCCGCCAATTTGTGTTAGTCAAAAATTGACTCATATACATACATATATAGTGCCACCAATTTTACTGTTCAGTTGACAGAGTCGCTAGTGAAGAGCTCACTACTGCCTCTTAAGAAATTTACTGAGGATATAGGCGACTACACACACACACACACACACACACACATATATATATATATATATATATATATATACACCCTCAGACACCCCAATTAGTATATTATCTTATAATCATAATACATACACTGAATTTTTAGTTAAACATTTTTACGCACCGATTATAATTTATCAAATTAGTTATACTAATTCCGGAAGAATGTTGTGGTCACAGTACAAATCCACGAACGCAAAGACTTTTACGTGCTTGAAATAAAGTTCATTTTTCTTTATTTTTATTGAATGACAGAATTAGTAATAATACAAATAAACTGCACTCTTAAAAGTCTTATTGCCTTAACTTACGGTCCATTTCAGTTTGTTTTGACTGTATACATTTAGTGTGATAGTAATTTACGTAGTTTTAATTATTTTTGGGATAAAAAATTACCTATATTAAAAATGATAGGAATCGATTCAGTAAACGATTCTGAACAAACTACTTTCTCAAAGTGCGGTAATTATGTTACGTTCATAATTCATATTCATAAACACTCACGCCTGTCACCCAGAGGGGTAGGCAGAGACTACGGACTTCCATTTGGCACGATCCTGACATACCTCTTTCGCCTCCTTTACATCCATATATCTACGCATACATGCACGTCGGTTAAAGGTACTTCTAACGTGGCCCATTTTTAAAATATCGCCAATTTGGTCGATAAACTTTTTTCTAGGGCGTCCCTTCCCGACTCTGCCGTTCACATCTGCCATATAAATTTGCTTTGTCACTCTTTCCTCATTCATTCTACATGACCAAACCACCGAAGCATTCCTTTCTAAATCCTGGTCACAACATCATCTTGCATACCACATTTATCTCTTATCACTTCAATGGCGGCCTTAGTTCCAATTTTGTCCAACAGATAGGTTGGTGGCAGTGTAGCGTCATCTACATGCCAGTATACCACTATAGATACATCTTAAATGTTGCAAACATTTTCTGTACATAGCTAAACAGATTATAGGCCCAAAAAATCTCTAATAGACGAATGTGAGGAGCCTGTGCCCAGCCGTGAACCGTATGTCGGCTGGTACCTTGGTGAAGTACTGGAACATGACTACAGTGAACTTTACTTCTCGAGTTATTCAGTCGATCGTCGTCTATTGCTTGCGTGTTATTTTATGTTTTCTGTACCACTGCCCCCATTACCCTTGTTTTGTGAGAGGTATCCACCCCACCACTATGGATATTGTTTATTGCTAAGTGATCGTTTATAATGTGTTCGGCGGAGACCGACATAATGTAAAATAATGTAAATGTGTTGAGGGTTTTATGGGTGAAGAAGCAAAATTAAATGTTTGATGCTCTTAATATGTTTGATGATTGAATTTGTACATTTACTTTTATAACTAATATAGTAACTGCCTCAATAAATTTTATTTTTATAGAAGTAATAAATGAAACCTTTACATATAGCAGGTATATTTTTATTTACATGCCTTTCTAAATCGACTGTTATCATGCAAACTTGAGTCACAAAATCGACAGCTGTTATACTGATGACGCCCATGAACAATTGCAACACTAGGAGAATTTCATTTGCCGGCCTTTTAAAAAATAGGCTCTTGAAGGTCCTTAAGTCGCATCAGCCCGGAAAAATCGCTGTTGGTAACCGATTCCTTAAAGATGTGCGAGGTAGAAAACTTCTAGTAAATGCACATACATAGAGGTATTGTATCGCAAATTATGTCGCGATGGGCGATAGTGAAATTTGGCGATTATCTCTATTAACAAGTTCACGAGATTTTGAACTGGCATTTTCGCATTGATATACCCTTATTTGTCAGCCGGTAGAGCGTCGGTTGTTAATGAGGTCTAATAAGTAATACTCTTATCTTCACCAGATGTCGCTGGTATATACACAAAACAATCACACAATGTGTGTTCTTTAGTTTTTTTTTTACACATTTTTTTATTTCTGTTGCGTCGCTGGTTTAGTTGTCGTGAACGCGGCTGCTGATCATGAGATCCCGGATCCGAATCTCAAGTCGGGTCAAAAATCTGTTATTGAGATTTTATGTCAAGAAATTCTAGAGTAGCAAGACGGGTTCCTGAATCAGTCTTGATATTCAGTTTGCAGTGTTTTATTCCCGTATCTCGGAAAGCACGTAAAGCTGTCGATCTTGCGTCCGTTCCATCGGACTAAGAGAGTGGCTTTAACACCATAGACCACATACATATTACCCACCCTTCGGCGAATTGTACAGAAGACCGAAGAGTACAATCTGCCACTTTGTCTTGCTTATGTGTACTATGAGAAAGCCTTTGATTCCGTCGAAACTTCTGCCAAGTTTACTGTCTGTATGTCGTAGTGCTGGAGTGTTTGTAGGGTAGACCTGTTCGCCCTGAATTGGATCAATTTTAACTTGAAGCATTAAAAATGACAACTGATTTGTTTAAAACATCGTATTTATTGACACCATTACACGTTTTGCATATTAAAGCATAACTTAGCAATGTCAAACTTAAATTTAACTTACACTTTCTTCCATAAAAATACAAATAAAGCAAAAATAAGAAATATCAGATTCGTCACAACGACGGGTGAATTGGATCAAACAAAAACCTTAATAAAAATCTCAATAAAATCAAAACATTTTAATAAAAATCAGCTAGAAACTAAGTAACATCCTAAATTATTAACAAGAATTGCACTATATCCAATCTTCCGACGGTGGATGAATAAACTTTTCAGAACAATAAATGCAATGCCAGTATCTTGAGGCAGTTTTTTATTTTTAATATTTAGCCCTGTTGTTGCATGAAGTGTAGAGGAAAGGAGAAGCGTCTCTGTATTAAAAGGTTCCGTAGGGAAGCGCTAAATAAGGGTGGCGCCACTGTAGTTAAAGTATAAATTTTAAAGAACCTTTTATAACTTTTATTACACAGACTCACCATAATTCTTTTATAAAATAATAATTTTATTGTTTTCAAAAATTTTAATTTCAAAATCTCTCTCAACGTGTTTCACGGCGACTTTTCTAGGTTATATTTACTAATTTTTTTTAGACAACGTGAGTAGTTGAGGTTTTAAATACTGCAGTTTTGCAAGTCGACAACTGCTAAGTTCATTTCATACCTTCTAGCTACTCTAGCGATGTTGTAGAGAGTTTTTGAACTGTTAGTTACTGTTTAAAGATGGACACATTTTCAACTATTCTCCTATGGGAGATTGTCCTCCTTACCTCTATACTCCATGCACAATCCAAAACTTAATTGACTAATAAGAAATGATAAGAAAGGTCACAAAATATACCCAAAGCATCCTCTGAATTCTCCCATGCACAAAAAATATATTTTATAAGCTCAACTCCGGCATCGGTTGTCGTGCGACCCCTTGTAAAACCAAAATGACTTGTATGGAGCCCATTTATTTTCATTAAAAAACTTATCATCTGATGTAAAATATTTAAAAAAAAATAGTTTTACTTAAACTTGGTAGTACAGAAATTGGTCTAAAATTGGCAGGATCTGATGTACTACCAGATTTTAATAAAGGTATAACTTTACTATGTTTCATTAAATCAGGAAACACACCATATTCGACGCTTGTATTAAAATAGTGGCTAAATAATGTGATATTGTATCTGTCTATTACGGATGCAGTAACTTTAATGGAAACTGTAACTAACTGCCGTTTTCTTAACATCAATAGTTTTAAAATATTTAATGATAATTTTTGGCAATATTCTATGGAATTTAAAAATATTTTTAAGCCTTTACATTTTGTTTAAGCAATGATTGGGCGATAGTGGGAGAAGAATTTAATGATTTTGTTGTCAAAAAAGGAACATCGGTAAAATGTTTCTCAAAAGCCATAGCAACTTCTTGATCCGAAGGAGTCAAATTATTGTTAATATTCAGTTGGAGATCAGAGTTGAGCGGTTTAACCTTGTCCATTTCACTGTTAATTATACTACACGTCATTTTAATTTTGTTGGATGCAGTTTTAATTTTGTTGCTTAAATGTAAAGCCTTAGCTGTGAAGCATACGTTTTAAAATATTTTAGAATAAGTTTTAACATACTCTCTAAATATAACAAAACGTCGACCAACACTATGTATGATTTTTCATTATAAAGCTCGTATAACTTTCGCCTACTTTTATAAATACCTACTGTCGCCCGTTTATACGATTTGCGACTGTTTAATGAGTTTAGAAGTAAATTATATTAAATTTACTAGTTATAATTTTATACAATGCACCATAGAAGTAGCACTATTTTTAAAAGAAAGTGATGGAAGTCCTTTTGGGAAGGATTTTGCAAGGGTTTAACATCTGCAAAAATGTTATCTGTACAGGTCGCACTAGACCCAGCAATACGAGTCGGTTCTAATAATAAATTAACAAGATTATAGGATTTAAGCATTATTCATGTTACACCTATGGAATGCAAATCTTGCGAGATTGGGGCTCAAGCGAGATCCCGCGAGTTTATGAATAACAATACTCATTGACTTATACAACATGTAACAAAAACCCTGTGATTCCCGTTAAGTGTGTTATCACAATCAGTATCCAAGCGTATAGAAATTTTTTTTTCAAAAAAAAAACACATTTAAAAAAATATTTTAATGAAAAAAAAATTAATTTGCAAATTCTATGTGGTTTTATTTCCTCTAACACACACGAGTATTGGTAATGCGGGGTCTTTGACTATCCTCTAACTCCTCGGCCAATGCAGGATAATAAAAACACATACAATTTGAAAATTATTTTTTTTAATTAAAATTAATTTTTTTAATGTGTTTTTTTTTTGAAAAAAAAAAATTGTTTCTATATGCTTGGATACTGACTCCGATAACGCAGTTAACGGGGACCACAGGGTTTTTGTTACATGTTGTATATTACTAGCGTAAGGACCGGGCCGACCGTACCGTATCCTTTCCAGTCCAGTAGCTTGAAAACGTCTTCCAATGCAGCGGTGAAGAGTTTCGGGGATATAACGTCACCCAATAAACGCTGTACTCGGAAAGCCATCGTAGCCTTACTGTACAAATACTTCAGCACTTCGATATACCGACAGTCATCTTGGCACCGCTGAAGGGACTGTAGCACCGCCCAAATTTCGACGGAATCAAAGGCTTTCTCATAGTCCACATACGCCAGGCAAAGTGGCAGATTGTACTCTTCGGTCTTCTGTACAATCTGCCGCAGGGTATGTATGTGGTCTATGGTACTGAAGCCTTTTCGGAAACCGGATTGTTCGGGAGGCTGGAAGTCGTCGAGTCTGCGCCCGAGACGATTTGTAATGACTCTCGAAAACAGCACGTAGACGCGGCTCAGAAGGAAAAACGGTCCGTAGTTCTTCAAGAGAGCGTTGTCGCCTTTCTTAAAGAACAAGACCACCACACTTCTGCTCCACGTCTCCGCAGTAGTGCCACCATGGAGAACGGAATTGAAGAGCTTTTGAAGGACTTCAAGTACCGGTGTTCCACCCGCTTTCAGAAGCTCCGCTGTAATTACATCCTCACCTGGGGCGCTGCCGTTTTTTAGGTGCTGGAGAGCCATTCTAATCTCGCTCAGACTGACGTCCGTGATATCATCAATAGTGTCGGATAAGACTTGCTCTTGGATCGTTACTCACACTTGCGTGTGGCTCCAACGATGATGTGCACAACTGCCCATAGGATCTCTCAATCGCACTCAAACTCTAAGGTGTCCCGGAAACGGTGCTGCCATACCTCAGTCTTCAGCTTCGACAGTTAGCTTTTTCTGGCAGATAGATCTCTGGCAAAGACTGGAGCCCTGGTTTCGCTCGATCGCTTCATTAATACGAGCAGTATTAAAGTTGCGTAAGTCTCGCCGCATGCATTTGGAGATCTGTCTGTTCAGTTGCCTGTATGCTGTCAAATCTGTTGACGATTGCAGACTCATCTCCTGTCTAACAGCCATGAGATTTTTTTTTTAAATTTTATTTGATATCACATATTACAATTTAAATGCTTAAGAGTGTAAATTTAATCACAACATTATTAATTTTATAACGCAAAGGAAGGAGTAGCACATAGCTGCTATTTGATACTGCGAAGTGGTTTCCCATTCACTTACAAAAAAAAAAAAACAGCCATGAGATTAAGAGTGTGATCGGAGATGTGTTCTTCTGCGGCGGGTCTTGCAGAAGTTAGCTCCAACCGCATGGACAGTTTCCACGAGTTTGTCATTCATATCGCCCACTGCATTGCAATCTTCTAGGCACTGAAAGCGGTTACGTAACTCGAGCTGAAATCTGAGGGCTGGAGCGTTGCCTTCATTAGACGAGACCTCTCCAACTTAACGTTTAGGTTCAGTGTGCCTCTAACCATTCGGTGATCGCTGCCAGTTTTCACCCTTGCGATCACTGAGACATCACTGAACAGTTGGCGTCTGGTCGTCATAATGAAGTCAATCTCATTTTTGTCGAACCGTCCGGGGCTCGACCAGGTCCACTTTTTGTGGGGCCGTTTCTGGAAGAAAGAGTTCATCATAAAAAGTCCCTCTTTCTCCATGAAGTCGGGAAGCTGCTGGCCCCTTGGGTTCCATTGCCCTATCCCAAATTTCCCTAGCTTCAGCTCACCGTTCTTTCTTGTGCCCAGTTTTGCGTTGAAGTCTCCCATTAACACCCAGTGAGTTTTGGAGGAATGCATGGCTCTAGAAATATCCTCATACATTTTGCTCCACCTCCTCATCGGGATGTTCCGACGTTGGCGCGTAAACCTGTATGACCTTCAGCGAATACCGTTTGGCGATTCTGAGTATAAGGTACGCGACCCTCGTCGATACACTCCCAATCTTTAAAACGTTGTTAACAAGAGACTTGTGGACGATAAATCCAACACCTCCTTCGGACAGATGGTCGCCCTCCCGGTGATAGAACAAGTTGCCGGATTCGAGAATCACCGTGTCCTCCCCCTCTCTTAGGATCTCGGATAATCCTATAATATTCCAGCGTAACTTGTCTATCTCTTCTTCCAGCTCCAGGATCTTCTCGTAAGTCCTCAGGGTTCGTGCGTTATATGTTGCCAGGTCGAGTCGTCGTAGGTGGCAACCGAACCTCCACCTGAGATTCTTAGTACCCCCTGCCCCGCCGTTACCACGGTCGCCACTGTAGCCAGGAATAGCGGGGCCGCCGGGGACTGGGGGCCGTCTATTTCTGTAATTCTTCATGGGGGGTATATTGCCATAGTTGCCACGTTTGGCGATCGGGTTGGCAACCGCAGTTTTTTTTGTTTTGCAGTTGCTGTTATCAGGAAGATGCTGCTGCCCATCTCCTGCCTGTTATGGGAGATATGGGGTAGTGGATATTCTTAACCGCAACTACACGGCAACGACTATCTGATCGAATTATCCAACTGAGGTATCGAACTGAGATATTATTATCAATTAACTAAAACTATATATACTCAGTAGATCCATTAGATAAATTACAGATTAATTACCTAACAATATATACCAATTAGTCAGACGTCAGAAGATTTTTTCAGTTCAAATCACAAGCCATTATTACGAATTATTTTGAAAATTGCTCCTTAAGAAGCACAAAATGTCCAAAGAATCGTCTGCTAAACGGCTTTTTATTTTGTTGGTCAGATAACCGACAGATCGCAACTCCGTCCATGTAAGTCTGCGCTTTGAATAAGACGTTTTTATGCTCGAGTGCAATCTCGTTAAACTCGTGAGATCTCACCCTTTTTTCGTCCGAGATCAATCTCGCTAAAAAAGGCCAAAATATCGCGAGAACGAGATTGCATTCCCTAGTTATACCGTGTCGCGACCGCGCCGGGCTCCACCCAGGGCACGTCCACCGTGCGCCGGCAGGGCCAGTCATTCTTGCAACACCGGGCTGTTTGCGTGTATTCTTTGCACGACCGTGTCTGTGATAGGTGTTATATGTCTATTAGTGATTATAGCGCGCGCGCACACACACACACACACACACACACACACACACACACACACACACACACACACACACACACACACACACACACACACACACACACACACACACACACACACACACACACACACATACACACACACACACACACACACACACACACACACACATACACACACACACACACACACACGCATCCTATTCAATCACACAAGAGAAAAATTGTATGCATGCCTTATTTAAATAATTAGTATGTAGTCTCTCAGTTCATTAAAAATAGTAGTCTAAATATATGTTGTAAAAGTGTTTTTGGAAGAGCGGAGTTTCCTAGAACAAGCAATTTATTTAGCTTAAAAGGAATCTCCAAACATAGAAAACTTGTATATTTAGACTTAAGTTAATGAAATAAACATTTTTGATTTTTTTTTGAGTGATTTCATCAGGCGACAGACGCGACGCTTAAGTTAAATATGCAATTTTCAAAAATTGGTGTTGATATTGTTTTCCTAATAACATTTTTTGTATTTATTATCCAAATACTTAGGATGGATCTTGTCGTAAACTACAGGAAACTTGCGCACACATTCTAGCAATTTTTCGTCGTCCATTTTGATGACTCGTTGACTGCCCTGCGGGCGCCCGGCGTACACCTTCATGTTACAACCTGTCGGGGCCGGGCCGAGCCGAAGCCGTAACCACTGACATTTCGACGCCGTGCCCCGTCCGGACCCTGGCAGCGCACGGACGGGCCATGGTCAAGCATAAAGTATGCTAAGATGTTTGACCGTGTCCCGGCCGGGGCCCGGCCCGGTTGCAATACGATTTAATGTGAATCATCCTTTAAACAATGAGGTAAACGTAAAACTAATGGAAGAAATTTCATGGAAATTAATGTTAAAGTCTCCACATATTACAACAGTCTTGTTCTGTTTAATAAGTTTGAACAAAACTTCTTCCACAATCTTTTCAAAATATTCGTAAGTACAACATGGGGGTCTGTAAACACTTACAATAATGAGGTACTCACAATATCCTTATGTTCTTTATATAAGTAGTAATGATTGGTCAGCTAATATTAAGATCAGCATAAATGAGTATGAATAAGTTGATTTACGAAAAGAGGCGCGAAATTTATTTAATAAACTGGTGTAACTCCAATTTTGGAGAGATATAATTTAGTTAACAAAAAATACAGAACCCTGGTTTAGAATTTAGATATTTGTGAAGGCTAGCTAATTGTATCATTAAAAGAGTTTGTGTAAAACATAAGGCAACAATCATATCAGAAGCTGTAGCAAAAAATTTAAATTTTTAATGGATTTGCAAGACAAAAGTTTAACACATACATTCATTTATATATATATATATATATATATATATATATATATATATATATATATATATATAGTTATATGTTAGTTATATATATATTATATATATATATATATATATATATATATATA
The DNA here is from genome assembly GCA_907164705.1 of Parnassius apollo. Taxonomy (NCBI): domain Eukaryota; kingdom Metazoa; phylum Arthropoda; class Insecta; order Lepidoptera; family Papilionidae; genus Parnassius; species Parnassius apollo. The sequence continues at coordinate 16,337,133 of CAJQZP010000008.1, forward strand.
TATATAACGCTGAAGGTCATACAGGTTTACGCGCCAACGTCGGAACATCCCGATGAGGAGGTGGAGCAAAATGTATGAGGATATTTCTAGAGCCATGCATTCCTCCAAAACTCACTATACGGTGTTAATGGGAGACTTCAACGCAAAACTGGGCACAAGAAAGAACGGTGAGCTGAAGGTAGGGAAATTTGGGATAGGGCAATGGAACCCAAGGGGCCAGCAGCTTCCCGACTTCATGGAGAAAGAGGGACTTTTTATGATGAACTCTTTCTTCCAGAAACGGCCCCACAGAAAGTGGACCTGTTCGAGCCCCCGACGGATCGACAAAAATGAGATTGACTTCATTATGACGACCAGACGCCAACTGTTCAGTGATGTCTCAGTGATCGCAAGGGTGAAAACTGGCAGCGATCACCAAATGGTTAGAGGCACACTGAACCTAAACGTTAAGTTGGAGAGGTCTCGTCTAATGAAGGCAACGCTCCAGCCCTCAGCTTTCAGCTCGAGTTACGTAATCGCTTTCAGTACCTAGAAGATTGCAATGCAGTGGGCGATATGAATGACAAACTCGTGGAAACTGTCCATGCGGTTGGAGCTAACTTCTGCAAGACCCGCCGCAGAAGAACACATCTCCGATAACACTCTTAATCTCATGGCTGTTAGACAAGAGATGAGGCTGCAATCGTCAACAGATTTGACAGCATACAGGCAACTGAACAAAGAGATCTCCAAATGGATGCGGTGAGACTTACGCAACTTTAATACAGCTCGTATTAAAGAAGCGATCGAGCTATTATACGGGACCGTGGATAGAGCTTTTAAAAAAAAAACTATTTAATACACGACACAATATAATTCAATTAAATTCACAATAAGAAATTAATACACTTATAATAACTAGGACTTAGAAAGATTTGGTAAGGATATAATAACGACTTAGTAACGATGACTGAGATTGGAATGAGACTTGAAGATTGATTGAGACGGAATGTAGGCTTCTTGTAGACCGACTGAAGACTCACTGTAGACTAACTGACGTTCGTCGGGAAATCGGTTATATAGGATTTATGGCGCTGACGCAGCAGCGTGAAAGAGATGTGTTAACCGATCTCCTAACATTGATGGGGTATAACAGCCCCCGCGGAAAACTGAAGATCGGGAAAATAACCGAGCTTCAGAAATATAATTTATGCAATTTCCCGCAATCGAGGTGCTGGGATGTGTGAATTTTCGTGTTGGGAAGTTGAAAGATTTTCGTCATCGTTACGAGCAGGAGTTGTCACATTAATATTAAATCTATTCTTAAATTTAGTCATTACAAATTGGTAAAGTTTAAAAGTTAAAAAATATAATTATAATTATTAATAAGACAGAGGTTACAGTTATATGGTGGGTCCCGTATTTTACTGCGAGAGGTTTATTGATTATGTTATTAAGTTTGGAAAATGTTTCTAAATTTTGTTTGTTACTGGTAAAATAGTCTAGGTCTAAATTCTGCAGTAAAATAGGGGATGTATATTCCTTAATACTACGAGTATAAGATACATTAAGTTTACAACAAGAGTCGTTGATTATATTGAAATCTAAACTAGGCGTAGGGATATTAATATTTAAAATGTTTTCAGATGACACGAGCCTTGTACTCTTTGTATACACTGTGCATTGTGCGGGAATATTTAAAATAACCGTGCCGAGTATAATTGGTTCTCTTAACCCCGAGATACCACAGTCGATGGTTATCTTATTCGGGCAAGATTGCACAAAAATCTACCGATTATTCACTAGTGGTTTCCAAATGTCCATTTCACTGAATAGTGTTTTAGTTTTGCACTGAATGGGTATATCACTGAATGTCTTGGTGAGTAGTTTGCTTTCACATATAGGGTTGCCACTTGTTAATGATATGGACTGGATTTTACACAGGAGGAACTCAGAGCGTATGGACTTATAATTATTTAAACTATCAAAATTACAGTAACTTAATTTATCATTAGATATACCGATGTAGGGAGTCGAAGGTAGGATTAGGCTATAGATGTTTGGGTTAGTTGAATTATGAGGAATAGGCAGGGCTATGCTATGGTATAGGTTGAATTCTTCGTCTGTTGTGAGAGGGATTTGTAGGACGAAAACAATTTTATTATTAAGGAAATAGCAGGAAACATCGGAAATACTTAAAATTACATGTATATTGTTTATACTTAAAGCTATAGGTATCCCTGCGTCTCTAGGTAGGTGCCTATCGTTATCAATAAGTTCTTTATACAACTGTGACGGGGACAAAACGCTGGGGTGCAGGATGTTTTGATTGCTTAGAACAATGGCATTGGTTATGTCCTCTAATCGGAATGATAAGGCGAGTAGCGAAGCTTCGAGGTTACTAAATATTAAATGGACCTTTGATTCGATTAATAAATTGTTTGTATTATTAAGTATTCCGTTTAATGCATTATTTAATATTTCTTCATTGTATTTTATTTTATTTATGGTTTTATTAAATGCGTCAAATGAAGTAGTCGTTATTAAGATGTTCTCCTTCATGAGCCGGGCTAATTCCTTTTCGTCATTTTGGACTAAAGTTATGGCGGAGTCGTATTTTATGGCATCTTCTTCGTCCATAGTGCCAAAGATGTGTTTGAATACGGTACCCACTGCGCTGAACCATGCAGAACGTTTATTACGTTTAGATATTAAATGGGAAATCGAGTTATATTCCCGTTTGATATCATTAAAACGTGTTGTTAATGGGGACAAAGTGTTATCGCAATAGAGATTATTTGATTGTTGACATAAAAGTTTACTGTATTTAAGACATCATTAAGGTTAGTCATGTGGGAATCGATATAAGAAATGTCGATGTGGCTAACAACATCTAGTTTACCTCTTATTATTTTTAATTTCCCTATTTTATCAAAGTAGATGCCGGAACTAGAAGGAAGCGGCTGAACCATTTCCGGTTGCGCTTGTGTTGAGACATTGAAACGATATATAAATAAGGTGTAAATAAAAATTATTTCGTAATAGTAAATAAAAAAATATTTGTTTATAAATTAATATAGATTATCTTATAATTTAGGGGTCATTGTAGAAGCGTGCTCGTCGCGACCCCTGCCAGCACTTTTCAGGGCTGCAATTCCTTCTGTGTGCTGGTCAGGGCGTCCCCCCAAGGCGACGCACACCAGCTCGTCCCCGTTGGTGTGGAATGCAGCGCGCAAAGCGGCGATGGGGACCGCCACCCGTCACGCATAGCCCGACACGGCGGAAGGTGGAGGACGGAGTGCAGAGTTGGCACGTGGAATGTTAGAGGGGGCATGAGAGATAAGACGAATGAGTTGATCGAAATAATGAAAGAAAGAGAATTAAATATCGTGTGTATGTCGGACACCAAACGGAAAGGCAGTGGTACTGAAGAGCTCCCTGGCGGGACGTTAGGTATATGGTCCGGAGTCCCGGAAAATGAGAACGCCTGCCAGGGAGTGGGAGTGCTGTTGTCGTCCCGGTTGGTCGATCTTATGACTGAATACAAGGTTGTGAACTCAAGACTTCTCTGGGTTCGCTTCAAAATGGGACTGACGAAGTTATTCCTTTTGGCTGTTTATGCGCCGGTAGCTTCGTCGTCCAGGGCTGGAGGAGTTTTGGGAGAATGTAAGAGAAGTTCTAGATTTGGTTAAGGGAAACGAAAGAACTGTTGTATGTGGTGATTTGAATGGATGGATAGGTATCACTCGACCAGGATACGAGTCGGTGCTTGGAAAGTTGGCGATAAAAGGGTTAATGATGCTGGCAAGCTTATACTGGCTGTATGCAAGGAAAAGGGTCTTCTTGTGACAAACACTATGTTTAATCACAGGAAAATCCATATGTACACTAGAGAAAGAAAGAATGAGAGAAGTATGATTGATTTGTTCCTGGTGGATGACCGACTGCGAAAACAGGTGATGGATACACGAGTGTTCAGGGGTGCTGATCTGGGAACGGATCATTATCTAGTAATTACTAGATTTAGGGGTTTGTTCGCGGGTTGGCGCTACCGGACGGCAGTAACAGAACCACAGTCGGTCTGTCGCATCCGAAGCTGGAAGCTTCAGGAAGCGGATACTAGGGACAAATATCACACGAGGGTAGCCGAAAAGCTTGACACCATCGATGGCAGGAAAGAATGTGTGGAGAGAACATGGCGGAACCTTAGGAATGGTAAGTGCAGCGGAAGAAGTATGTGGTACGACAAAAAGAGGTAGTAGTAAAAAAAGAGATGCATGGTGGAATGATGAAGTGAGAGAAGCTGTAAAAAAAGAAGAAAAAAGCATGGTTAGACTACTTGGCCTCTAGTAACGATGAGCATATGAGAGAGAAGATGAAAGAAAGATATAAGCTGCAGAAAGTTCATGCGAAAACATTGATTGAGGAAGTACGTGAAAGGTGTAGAATAGAAGCGGACGAGAGGTTGTCGCACAACTTTAGGGAAAACTCCAAACTCTTCTGGAAAGAGGTTGGAAGGTCCCGGAGTGGTGCGACAGTCTTAAGAATGAACAAAGTGCTTTCGAGAACCAATGACGTCCTCTCAGAAAAATCGGACGTCATGCAGCGATGGAGTGAATTTTATAGAGAAATGTATGCGTGTCATGATCTTAGTGAAGGATCCGGGGGTGACGCCATGACTGGCACGCCAGACACGGACCTCGATGACACTGAGGTCATCAGCATGAAAGAGATTGAACGTGCGATTCGAAGTTTGAAATGTGGTAAGGCTGCGGGACTAGACAGAGTTACTGCTGAAATGGTCAAGTACGGTGGGCCTCGCGTCTGGGACAGCTTCCATCTGCTGTGCAATTTGTGCTGGCGGACGGGAGATGTCCCGGATGATTGGCGATCCGCGCTCATCGTGCCTTTATATAAAGGTAAAGTTTCACATTTTAAGTGCGGGTGCTATCGGGCGATCAGCTTGACCAGTTTAGCAAGTAAAGTTTACTCGAAGGTTTTGACACGTAGGATGCAAGAGAAATCGGAAAGATTCTTATGGGAGGCACAATGCGGATTTAGACCTGGAAAAGGATGCACGGATCAAATGTTTTCTCTCCGCATGATCACGGAGAAGCTTCTGAGTGTTAACCAGAAGATTTTCTGTGCTTTTGTGGATCTGGAGAAAGCATTTGATAAGGTTATAAGGAAGAAAATGTGGGAACTGTTGCCGGGATATGGTGTGGATGGTCGATTGTTAAGGGCTGTGCAGTCACTTTACTATCACTGTAAAGCCTGTGTGCGAGTAGTGCATGACCTGTCACCCATGTTTAGCGTCCAAGCGGGCGTAAAACAGGGTTGTGTCATGTCTTCCTGGCTGTTCATACTGTATCTCGACAGCTGTTTACAGAAGCTGAAAAATAGCTGTTTGGGTGTGAAATTGGGTGACATAAAAGTTAATTGTCTGCTGTATGCTGATGATGCAGTGCTTATTGCACCATCAGAAGCAGAACTGCAGGCATTAGTCACGTGTATGAAAGAGGAATGTGAAATTAAAGGTCTCCGTTTGAATGCTAATAAAACTAAGGTTCTGGTATTTGAAAAGGACGAAGAGAGAACGAAATGTGAAATATGGGTAAATCAGGAATGTCTAGAACAGGTAAATGAAATTGTATACTTGGGGAGTGCTTTCAGCCGGGATGGAAGATGTGATTTAGATGTGGATAGGCGTGTCGCTGCCGGAAACAAAGTCAATGGTGCCCTGAATGCATTAGTAAAAAGGCAAGGCGTGGTGAAGAGTGCACGCCTTGCAATACATAATGCAGTGTTGGTACCGACTTTGTTATATGGCAGCGAAACCTGGGTATGCCAGAAGAAGCATAAAAGCAAGTTGAATGCAGTGGAGATGCGATCTCTTCGTAAAATGTGTGGCGTTACCTTAGCCGACCGAAAGCGAAACGAAGAGATTCGCAATATGGTAGGATTGAAAGATGACCTTATCACAAAAATTGATAGGGGCGTACTCCAATGGTTTGGGCACGTTGAACGAATGAGTGAAGACCGAATGGTGAAGAAAATATATAGAGCGAAAGTAAATATTAAAAGGTGTCGAGGTAGACCGAGACTAACTTTCGAAGACCGTGTGAGCAAATTGCTCGAAGAGGGGAGGGTCAAGAGTACTCGGATACCTAGACGTGCATGTATGAAGAAGTTAATGAACCTGAAGGAAGCGAAAGAGGTATGTAAGGATCGTGACACTTGTCGATCTGTTCTCTCTGGCTACCCCGTTAGGGATTTTGCGTGAAGATAAGTAAGTAAGTAAGTAATCTTATAATTTAAATGACTAATGTATGTATATTTACGAATTAATTTGTCCCAGACACTTCGGCGGGTTTGAATTCGGTGAAGTGATGAGTTACGTGACGTCTGTTGATTAAAAGTGAGGCCTTATGGTTGTTATGGACACGAATTATTTTGAAGGGTCCTTTCCAGACAGGTGAAAGTGCTTTTCCCTGTCTTAAATGGTTTTTAGGTAGACATAGTTACCAGGTTTATATCGAGGAGGAGTCCTGGTGTGAGAGTCATAATATGACTTAGAAGACTCTTCAAAATGTTTTCTACAGCTTTCTCACGTGTGTATTTATATTTGTGTCGTAACATTTTAATGTAGTCCGAATAAGTTGTTCCGGAGCTCGTCTCGTATATTGAATTTGGAATATAGGGTTTTTGTCCAAAGATTTACTCATAAGGGGTGAATTTTGTAGTAGTGTGTGGAGTGGTGTTGTAGGTAAGTATACCGGTATAGACGTAGGTGGGCCAATTATTTTGGTTTTTATTGACGAATGATTTTAGGTACTCTTTAAGAGTGGAATGGCTACGTTCTAAAGCTCCTTGAGTCTGTGGATGATAAGGGGAGGACCATAGCTGTTTAATTTTTAGGAATTGACATGTAGTTTTGAAAAGATCGGCAGTGAAATTAGTCCCTTGGTCCGTGAGGATTGATTTTGGTATTCCAAATAAGGAGATGAAATGAATGAGGCGGTCACTGGTTTCTTCGGCTGTCGTGCTGCTAATAGGGTATGCTACGGAGTATTTCGTTAAATCGTCTTGTAAGGTGAGTATGAATCGGAGCTTAGCGGGTCCGGATTCGGGTAGAGGTCCTACGATATCTAGAGCTACACGTTGGAAGGGAGCAGTGGACGTGGTAGTAATTTCCATAGGAGATTTGTTTATTTTCCTGAGGGCTTTATTTTCTTGGCAGGCTTTACACTTCTTGACATAGTCTTCTATGTCACTTCTCATTCCCTTCCAGTAGTACTGGTCTTAGATTCTGTTATACATGCGGGTTGAGCCTAAGTGTCCCGCTATTGGAATATCGTGGTTATCTCGGAGGATTTTGGGTATCTCACTTAAGGTGGGATATATTATTTTGTTTTGGTAAATATGAATGCGGATGTTAGAGTCATGGAATAGGTGGGAGAGTATATTATATATTTTAGAATGGGGAAGTCTGTCGAATGGATTTCGAAAATCGGAGATTGCAATATCTGTTATTTCTTTTGCTTGAAGAATTTCGTTTTTAATTTGTTTTAGTGTTTCATATATCGCAGGGTATGGTGTTTCATCAGAGTAATGGACCTTCGTGAACATGAAGTATATTGTTTTATCTGATTGTGTTAGTTTTTGGAACGAAAATAATTCTCTTTCAGCTTTTAAGATTTCGTCTTTCTTGTCTAGATTTGAAAGGATTTCGGAGATGTAAGGATTTGATTCATCGAGATCGATAGATGTAGGGATTATAATTGTTTTGTATGGTGATTTTAACAAGTTTTCGTTGTGTTCTATCAGGCTGGTGTTTGGTGTAAATTCTTTATTAGAGATGGATTTTAAAAATTGGGAGTAATTATCGTTTTGTGTCCTGCTTGTTTTTTCGATTTCTGTTTCAGGTGTTTCTGTTTCAGGAGCATTTGGAGATATTAAATTGGGTTGGTCTGGTGAGACAGGAGGTATTTCTGGTATAGGCGAGTGACGGAAGGGAGTGGAGAGTTGATTCGGAGGGATTAGCAGGTTTTCAGATGGGGGTGAAGGCAAATTAAGCAAATCGGTGTTGATATTGACGTCATTATCATAGGGGCCTAAGTCTTGGAGACCGAAATCGTCGAAATCAAACATTTGATCGGTTGTAGAGGGTTGAGGATCTAGTGAGTTAGAAGGATTAGCGTTATTCGTTGGCTGTAGGTCGGGATTATTGGATAATGGGAATTCAAGATCTTCGAGGAGGTCAATTAAGGGTATTTGGTTGCTATTGGGATTAGGAATGGAGGGAAGCTGTCTTTCTAACTCTTCGGGTGTTATGTGATCAAATGAAGGAGGTGAACAATTGTCTGTTTGTGTGTTAGGGACTTGAGACTCTGGATATTGAATGGGATTTACAGGGAATCTGGAGAGGGCGTCAGCGTTGGTGTTGATTTTTCCGTTTTTATGAACGTAAGTGTAGTCGAATTCTTCGAGTTTGAGTCTCCATCGAATTAATCTGGACCCTGGGTCTTTGCAACTGAATAGCCATTGTAGAGGCTTATGGTCCGTGACTATGGTAAAAGTGCGTCCATAGAGGTAAGGGCGAAAGGCTTCTGTGCCGAATACGATGGCGAGACACTCTTTCTCAGTCACACTATAGTTGCACTCCGCTTTGTTCAAGGTGCGGGAAGCAAAAGCTATGGGACGGTCTTTTCCTATTTGCCCCTGGGATAGTATTGCTGAAATAGCGAAATTGGAAGCGTCACAAGTTAATATAAAAAGTTTAGAGAAGTCAGGATATGCTAAAACCGGTGAGGTGATAAGTTTTTGTTTGAGTACTTCGAATGCCAATTGCTGTTCGTTCTTCCAGCTGAAGGGAGTATCTTTTTTTAAGGAGTAAGGTAAGGGGTTTGGCTAATTTGGAAAAGTCCGGGATGAATCGTCTGTAATAGGAGACCAGTCCAAGGAAGGATTTTATGTCTTTGGCGCTCTTGGGGATAGGAAATTCAGATATGGCCTTAATTTTTCTGGATTTGGATTTTTTTCTGGAAGAAAGGAACTTGAAAAAAAAATTAAAAAAAGTCGGTCGGTCGGTCTGGGCTCGAAGCTATTTGTAATCATTAATAAACTGTCCAAATTAATCTTCTTATTCTAACGATATTGTACCAGTTTTTCATTGCCTATAAAGAAGACATTCTCTAAAAATAATCCTAGCTAGATCGATTTATTGCCCCAGAAACTCCCTGCACACAAAATTTTATGAAAATCGTTAGAGCCGTTTCCGATATATACTTATATATATATATATATATATATATGTTAGAACACGCACGGCTTGCTAAATACATAAGCATTGATATTTTAATTAAAATTTATTAAAGTTATGACGCGTACACGCGAGGAGAGAGAGAGAGAGAGAGAGACTGAGAAACGCGCGCACGCCGCACTGCTTACAGCTATAGCAAAAAGTGTAGAATTACAACTTTTGGTCCGTCTAGCCCTCTTTCGCAACGCGCGATATAATAATAATAATAATAATAAATCTTTATTGATCAACTAAAAATTTTTACAATGATCTTGAGATTGTGGAAATCTTCTTTTAAGTGTAAAAACACCTGTGCCAGAAGATCCCGCTCTTCCATAGCCATAATACAAATAGTGATCAACTTAATCCGTAGGATATAAACTATTAAAGAAACTTGTGTGTGTGTGTGTGTGTGTGTGTGTGTGTGTGTGTGTGTGTGTGTGTGTGTGTGTTTTTATGTATGTGTTTATGTGTATTTGCTTACTAATATTGTAGTGTCTAAATAATGCATTGTAAAATAGCCTCTGTTTTATCATAGTCTAATTGTTTTAACCATTTTGTCAACAACTGTTTACAATTATATCTATTCAATTTATATATATTGAGAATTTTGTTTATTTTATTGTATATAAAAACTGATTGCTTTTTATGTTGATGAGAAGCAAATTTTGTGTTTACTTTCTGTGTTACTATTACAGTACCTCTTCTTCTTTGCAAAATGTTCGAATCATAAGACAGACTACTATGTGTTTTTAAAACGGTTTGTAAAATATATAGTTTTCTTACTGTAAGTAGCTCACATATATTATATAATTTTTCTGTACAAAATCTGTACGGTTTGAAAAACATTACTTTGAGTAATGCTCTTTGAGCCCTTTCTACTTCCATGAATTTGGTTTTGGACGTGCCACCTCATATAGGAATGCAATATGTCAGTAAAGATTGTACCAATGCAGTGTATACTTTAGTTAGTATATTTTTTGATGCTATATGCCTAAGTTGCTTAAAAATCCAAATTAGCTTTCTGACCCTACCCATAAGATGCTCTATTTGGTTGTGCCACGTCAAACGTTGGTCTATAATTATACCTAAATACTTAATAGCCGATACTTTGCTTATGGTTGGACAATTGCAATCAGTATCAATAACGTTTTTACATTTATGAATTCTTATATTAAAATCATTTTGTGGCTGAGTCCGGTTATTGATGGTAAAGCATACGTAGTTAGTTTTTTGGTCATTAAGAGTAAGCAAATTAGTCCTAAGCCAGGAGGATATTTCAGCCAGTCCCAGTTCAGTGCGTTTGCGAACTGCTTCCCAAGTTGTATCTTGAAATACAACAACCGTATCATCCGCGTATGAAAAAATTTGAGCTCCATCTATTTTTAGGTTGCATAAATTGTTAATATAAACAAGAAACAAGGTAGGGCCTAGTACACTGCCAGTTGAGTGGTGTACCTACGATGCCAATTGTTTCTAGTATTAAGATAGGAATAGAGACAGTGTCAAAGGCCTTTTTAAGGTCTAGAAAAACGGCTGGAGTTTTCTTTCCTTGATCTAGTAGGTCAACGATTAGGGAAGTAAGAGCTGTTATAGCGTCTTCTGTAGATTTTTCTTGTCTAAAACCAAATTGCATGTCAGACAGTACCTTAAATTTATTGATGTACTGTACTAGTCGTTTATTTATTAGTTTTTCTATTACTTTTGAGATAGAGGAAAGAACAGAAATAGGCCTGTAATGTAATATTAACGTCGTGTCTGCTCCCATTTTTGTGTACTGGAGTTATTATGGCTTGTTTCAATAATGACGGGAAAATACCCTGCTTAAAACAAATATTAACTAAATGACAAATAATAGGGACCACTTCATTTTTAGCAAGCTTGAGGAATTTTGTCGGAATGCATAAATCAATATCTCAGAAAAATGATTGCAACGAAATTCGAAGTACCTACCGTAAGCCGATAAAATAATTTCCATTACAAAATAATTATTAACTTATATATAAGACGGTACTTAAGCTATTCATTAAGTTAAAGCTCAAAAAATATGATTATTAATAAGAAAAGAATAAAACAATTTCATTCCATTTTAAATATTTGTAAACTTCTCTTAATTATCACAATAAAAATAACCACATTTTTACATTGAAAATGGAATCACGAATAGAAAACAATTGTACTTCTGAAGTTCAAGTATATTTATTTTCGACTGAATCTCATGGCTCAATATCTCAGATTCCAAGATCATAAGTTTTCTGAAAACAATTCAGCAAAGTTGTTATCTTACAGAGATTGTGTAAATTCCAGGTGCCTTCAAAGACTTCCAAAACTGCTATTAATTATTATTGCTGCCTATCTCCTCTTTAGTTTCCCTCTGTTGCCTATTACTTCATCCACGAGATGACGTGGAGTAGATGATTCTCACCGCCACTATACGGCTAATTTTCATTAGGAGTTTGTTAATAATTTTCAATCTCTATAATATCGAAATAAGTTAACACATTTAAGACATAACGTAGACGTAGACATAGACGTAATCATTTTTGTCTGTCCGTCCATCCAGAATAACCTTCGGAATGGTAAAATTTTATAATTATGTCCTCCGGACTGAATTTCAGTCACAGCGGCTCGTCTTAGCGGAGATTAGCCATCTGCGCTAGACAGGATTATACTGCACGAATGCGTGCGCAAGCACAGGTGCACTTTCTATTTCTTCATCTTCACAATCTGATGGGATGCCAATTCGATACGAACGGAGAGAGGTCTTGTGCAGAAACGTGCTTTCTGAGGCACGGGGATGAAACACCTTCAACTTTCTGACTCCTGGTTGTTACTGAGAATTTCTTCCTAGCAAAACCCAGTAACTGATTTAGGCCCCATTCGGGATTCGAACTCGGGACCACATATCAGCAGTCGCGCTTGCGACCACTGGACCAACGAAGTAGTCTTTAAAGGGTTAGGTGTTATGATCTTACGTAAAATTAATAGGTCTTCAATTTCAGTTTTTAACGTTTTCCCATAAGATAAACAAAAAAATTCGAGATCTATAATAGTGATCTTTGGGTAAGTAGTTCTATTATCGAAAATCTTTTAAACTCAGTTTTTTTGCAATTAAGTTCTTCGCGGTAAGTTTCCGGGTAAAAGCTATTTGAAAATTAGATATAGGTAGGTAATATAGGAGTTCAGAAAAACTTAAACAACTGTAATGCTCCTGATGAGTATTGTCATCGGTTTCTAACATGTCTGCATCATCATCATCATTACAGCCATTCCACAAGTCCACTGCTGAAGGAATGCCACAGAGCACGGTCCTGCATGTCTTACCAGGTCGTCACTACATCTAGTGCGGGGTCGCCCTACACTACGCCTACCGGTACGAGGATACCACTCGAGAAACTTTTTTCCCCAAAGGTCGTCGGTTCTTCGAGCTATATGGCCGGCCCATTGCCATTTCAGCTTACTAATCTGTTGGGCTATGTCGGTCACTCTGGTTCTATTGCGGATATCCTCATTTCTTAGTTTATCACGGCCTGTAGCACCGCCCAAATTTCGACGGAATCAAAAGTTTTCTCATAGTCCACATACAGGCAAAGTGACAGATTGTACCTACTCTTCGGTCTTCTGTACAACCTGCCGCAGGGTATGTATGTGGTCCACCGCACTGAAGTCTTTTGGTCCGGGAGGCTGGAAGTCGTCGATTCTGCGTGCGAGATGATGCATAATTTTAGAAAATTCAACATCTGGAGGTAGGTGAAAGTTAAATTATAAAATTTCATTACTTTCATATACATAGGTATCCATTGAAGTAATATGTAGTTACGCACATACGGAATACTTAGTACATTTTACTTTAAAGTACGTACTGGTAAATTTAATAAAATAGCGTGTAGAAAAGACTTCGACTTGTAATTGATATTAATGAATTTTCCCAACTCAGCAAACCAAACGTTAAAACGAAGCCAATATATACGAGTACAATACGCTAAATATAACGTTTTGGCCGCGGTACTTCCTCACCCACCGTGGTGCCATCACTTATCTTATAGACTATTCCGCCACGACAAGGTGGTACTACGCTTTGAAGGCGAAGGGATATACTTACTTAGCGTTACACAATTCTTAAAGTTAAAAAGACTGATCCAAAAAAATATTTTGAATGCCAAGCAAATAAGTAATATTTTATTAAATAGATTAAGTATATTATTTTATAAAATTACGACATATTGTATACATTTAGCTATTTACAGAAAAGATAATAGTTTTTACAATAAGTTAGTAAAATACAAAAATTATCATAATTTTAAATAAACTTTTAGACATAAATACAGATTATATTTATAATGAGTTATGTTTATAATCTATAGACGATACAGATAATAAATCATCTAACAATATGAGAGTAATTCATCTACACTACAAGCTTTGAAGCAACATTCGTCAACAACGCCCACGTAGCGTTTCCCGCGTGACGGCAATCCCATGCTCCTAGCCTTCTCAGGTGATAGCCATGGCCAGTAAGGGACTTCTTGCTCTTTATAAAACGGAGGCATAATTGCGTCTGTAGAAAACGTAATATTTTTCATTATTTAATTGGATAAACGAACAATGACAAGCTTAGGTATGTTAAAAACCACGAGTTCAAGATACAATTTTTTATATTTGACACTAGCATCGTTCAGCACCTAACCGCAGTGTAAGAATATCCACTTCTCCATATCGTCCCATGGGTGTCATAAAGAGAGTAAAGTAAAGTAAAGTTACAGCCTATATACGTCCCACTGCTGGGCGCAGGCCTCCCCTCATTTCTGAGAGGGTTTAGGGCAAGGAAGTGTCCGCCGCGCTGCCCAAATGCGTGTTGACGAACTTCACATGTCCTCGAAATATTTTTTTTTCTTATTCCTCAGACATGCAGGTTTCCTCACGATGTTTTCCTTCACCGCCGAGCACGTGGTAAATCAGCACTTAAAACTGCAATTAACAATTTCATTGGTGCCGGCGGGGATCGAACCCGGGTTACTCGCGTTCTGTTATATTTACAGCGAGCGTTAACCACTGAGCTACCACGGCTCATCGCAAAGAGGTGACTGAGGGAAATCAGAACAAGTGATGGGCAGCTACATCTTTTTTTTTATAGAATAAGGGTGACAATGGAGCACGCAGTCCACCTGATGGTAAGTGGACGCTGTGACCCATTCGCTTGCTCTCACAGAATACCTGCGTAAAATAGTAGCTTAATGCTGCTGGGCTTCGTATAGTGAGTGTAGAACTGGAGACCCTTTTTACGGAAATGAGGCATTCCATCTTAGTCCTCGCGGGCGATAACGCGTCAGCATTTTGATTTTTAATCGAGAATAGACGTAGATGGGCCACAGCAATCACCATCGGGTATATAAAAAAAATTATAACCAATCAAAGGTCTACCACTGAACATACGACTTCCGGAATAATGCACAGGAGAATCATATGGGGCCGGAAGTGAATTGTCTTAAGCCGCCACTACACGTAAGAGGTAGGTCACACGCACAGCAGCTTATCTGATATTTAACATTGAAAATGGTAAGAACTAATTTTAAGATATTGTTATATAAGCAGTTTTTTAATAAATTGTAATTGTGTATCAATGTATGGAGAATAAATCATATTCAAATATTTTATGCAACGGTTTATCAAATGGTCACTGCTATGCGTAGGCCTTCTATGTCAGAAACGATTTTTTTCTTTAATTCTATAATCTTTGCTTAACAGGCAGTTAGGTTTCTTTTTTATAGAATAAGGGTTGCAAATGAGCACACAGTCCACCTGATGGTAAGTGGATGCTGTGGTCCATATACAACTACATTTGTCCTTGATTAAGCATCAACACGCAGATGCGTTGTCACCCCTGAGGACTAAGATGGAATGCCTCGTTTTCAGTAAAATAGGGTCTCAGAATCTCTACATTCACCATACGAAACAAAGCAGTATTAAGCTGCTTTTTAAGGCCAGGAAGTGGCGCGTTCGGTGTGTTTCCCGTCCGCCCAGTAATGTCAAATCATAATCCTGCGAGTTTCATCATCATCGGTCATGGCGGCCAGTTTCAACGGAGACTAGCCATCGGCGCAGGACAGGATTACAGTGCCCAAATGTATGCGCAAGCACAGGTGCACTCTCTATTCCCTCACCCTCTTAATCCGATGGGACGGTAAACCGACACGACCGGAGAGAGATCGAGCGCAGGACCTATGGCTTTACGTGTTTTCCGAGGCACAGGGGTGAGACATCGCCAACTTCCAGACTCCGGGCAGCTACTGAGAATTTCTTGGCGGAAAAACTCAATAATTGATTTTTTGGCCCGACCCGGGATTCGAACCCAGGACCTCATGATCAGCAGTCGCACTACTAAAACCACTAGATCAACGAGGCAGTCAAAAAAAGCACTAAAATTATAATTTCAGATCAATTATATAAGTCATTGGATGGTATCGATTTGTTTGTTATCGAAGAGCTGGAGCTGAACGCCTGAAGAGCTTTAACGTTACTTGAAATGTTACCCTTGTTCATCGTCATACCAACTTTTGGAAGATGCTATTTTAAAGTATGTTTAAAATTATAATTTCTTACTATATACGGAATTATATTCAGCTCGCTTCCCGACGCCAGCGCTTTCGTCGTAGCATAACAGCGCCAAGGTCTTTGCTAGTGTCGGTCCACAATACTTCTGTGGTTTCATATCTTTAACATCTTGAAGTGATATCTGGCCACCAATGTGACCACAGCAAGTTGAAATCAACATGGAAAGCGTTATAATGGTAAACGTCTTTTGTAACATCTGGAAAGGATTGATCAATATCAATTATTTAAAAGAAAAGTCTCCGTTTCTGTGATAACTATAACAAAATTAACATAAGTTACGAAATTAAACAGCCTTAGCAATAAATAAACCTTAAGTTATGCATAAAATTATTTTAGATAAACATCAACGGAAAGTCAGATTGACTTCATTTTGACGACCAAAATGCAACTCTACGCTAAGTTGGAAAGGTTACTTTAATGAAGTCTACGCTCCGTCCCAACCGTGTCCTAATCCAAAGCCCCAACAAAATCATTTTCAGTGTCTATTCTAGCTCGTGGATATTGTCCACTTAGGGCTGCCAGGCGTCCGGATTAGGACGGACAAGTTAGTCTTTTTAAATGCGTGTCCGATTTTTGTTAGGCTAATTACACTTTAACACGGTTTGATGATAAAGTATCAAAAAGGTCAGGACTTAGATACAATAATGTTTATTATTTTAAAAGTAAGACACACAACAAGTAAGGAACGTCAACAGCCTTTTAAGGTAACCTGCTGGATTTGATCTTTTAAAAAATTAGCCAGCATTATTTCTTTGTAGTTTAACCCATATTCATTGAGCTGGGCTGGAAATTATAAAAAAAGTAGACGATACTTAACGAAGATGGAATCCCTCGCTCCATTATCTTTACCGTCATCAGCCTGTAAAAGTTATGTTTAAATCTTATGGACTCCGGTGAGCGGTGGTATAGTTATTTGATGTCACGATGAAGGCTTTGCCTTGATTGTAGTAGTGACGTGTACCGACAGCCGTGTACAAACACGAGCCGAATGAATCGCAGTTACACACTTGTGTAACTGCGATTCATTCGACTCGCGATCGTGACTGAGCGCTCCCGAGGCCTACGCACACTAACACAATGTGTATGTGCACGGCTAACAACAACCAAAGTCAAACCTTCATCATGAAATAGAATAACTATTATATTTATTATCTCGTCTATGCCAGGCGTAAAAAACCAAGACCGGCGGTAATCAGTGTCAAAGTCATCAATCCGCCTGACAGTAAGAATCCTCAGCGTGACGATAAATGCCCACAATAGCAGAGGGTCATGACCAGTAGTAGACTCCTATTATCCTAAAAAGAAGGAGAATTAGTAATTTTAATTAACAATGTCTTAATAAAACCACTTACCTTCGAAGTTTTCCACGCAATTCACCCTTATCGAATGTGTTAAGACATGTTATTTGTTCTGATTTTATACCCCGTATGAAAGTGCGAGGGTGATAATAAATATTCAACAGCATGCCTGCTCCTTAACAAGTATTTGTTTAATGAGAAATGAAATGTGACCTTGATTCTATAATAATCTTGTGAGATGATAAGAAATAAACACTTTTTTAGAATAAAGAATAGTATACATTGTAAACTTTAAAATTTTAAATGATTTTTTGGAATTTTGTCATGTTGTAGTAGTGACGTAGATATAAATGGCGGAACATTCAATGTGGTGTTTCAGTTTTAGGTTCAAGATGTAAAGTATTCCATCTTTGTACGTACTCGTAGCGATGACAATGCAACCGTAGCCTTAATACTTGCAATCTGGTGTCAGGTAGGTTTCAGCTAACGGATTCCTTTAAAATAAGTACAATTTTGCCAAATTTGCCGAATTTGTTTTAAATTAAATACTTACTAGGGAGACCTTCTGGAAGTTATACAAATTAAGAAGATAAAACTAAGGCTACTTAACTAAGAAGAAAAATCTGAACCAGACTCAGGAGGTGGTTTCTTCCAACAGGTTAATCTCGGTCAGCCGCTCGGGTCATTTGAAGTGGCTGGGATTCTGCGAAGGTCCGCTCCGGGTTCAAATGCAGAAGACGGTGCTTTTCGAACTTTCCTTTACACTGGTTTCCTTCCCTACGCCTAACGCGCGGCCGTTGGGTATGCTCTGCTGCCCTGCCCTATGGTTGGGTTTTTATTTATTTATTTTACTTTATTTTCGAGTTTTAGAATTATTATAGTCAACAAGTATTTTATCTAATTTGTGATTGTTTTGATTAAAACTACTTTTATGGATTTTATCGCGTTTTATTTATATTAATTTTAATACCATGGGTGCTGGAAAGCACCCGAAACGTCGGGTATTAAAATTAATATAAATAAAACGCGATAAAATCCGTAAAAGTAGTTTTAATCAATGTATAGTGTTCGCGTAAATATAAGAAATCATTATGATTGTTTTTATATAAATAAATATATTAATTTTTAAGTCCCAAACGGACGAGAATTGTAGATACAATATATCCGAAAAATAATAATAAAATTTAATTGTTATGAGTACTACTTGCCACTGGTCGAAATTTCCATTTGATACGACGATAATCTGAAAACGAAAACAGAAATGTCAAGGAATTTCTGGATTTGGGGAGAAGAGCAAGTAGGGCAGCCTGTCGACCGATATTAGGTATTCATGTAGTCGCTCTAGGTATCCTGTGTGACAGTGACACAGTGACTCCCTGTGTGAAAGTGACACAGTGACTCCCTGTGTGACAGTGACACAGTGACTCCCTGTGTGAAAGTGACACAGTGACTCCCTGTGTGACAGTGACACAGTGACTCCCTGTATCGACCAACCTGTAGTAGGGATGAGTAATAGATTGTCTGTGTACATGCATAGTTTAATAAATACAATCAAGTGGACTATCCCCGTTTATCAGAACATCTTTTAAATAAATTCCGTTATGCCTCAATATCCGGGTAATCAGTACCTACATTATTAATAAACTATTTACTAGGTAGTCGGTCTTCTCCTGTCTAGGAGTCTGGTTGGGTGGGTACCACCATTTACCATCTACCTACCGTTTAACCGTTACCTATACTTGCCGTAAAGCAGCATTGCATGTGAGCCAGTGTGTGCAAAACTTTACCTTAGGTACAAAAGAGGCTGCGTAAATTAAAAGCGCATAAGATTAAAATAGATTATATCGCCTCATTAGAAATGTAGATCTTTATCTAATATACCAAAGCTATTAGTGTGACAAAGCTCATACAATGCGGCGCTGCAAGCCCCGGTTTCGAATCGTGGAACAAGTGTTTGTTATAGTTAAAGTTAAATTTATTGATAATTGGTAGAGCCACGCCGCAGTTATATTAGTAGTATAGTTGTAGCACGAATGGGTCAGCTCGACCGAGGATGGGCCACATTCTCACAGAATACCAGCGTCAAATAGTAGCTTAATGCTGCTGTGTTTCGTGTGGTGAGTGTAGGGAACCGGAGACCCTTTTTACTGGCAACGAGGCATTGCATCTAAGTTCTCACGGACAACGCATCTGCATTTTGTTTCGTAATCGAGGATAGATGTTGATATCTATGGGCCACAGCAACCACTTACCATCAGGTGGACTGTGTGCTCGTTTGTTACCCTATCCTATAAAGAAAAAAAAACAACCTATATACATCCCACTCCTGGGCAGTGCTGCGCTCAATTCTGAGAAGGTTTTAGGACAAGGAATTGTCCGCCGCGCTGCCCAAATACCGGTTGGCGAACTTCACATGCCTTCACATGCTTTCACGTTGTTTTCATTCACCGTCGAGCACGGGGTAATTAGCACTTAAAATTGCAATAAACAATTTCATTGGTGCCGGCGGGGATCGAGCCCGGTTTGCTCGCGTACTGTGGAATTTACAGCGAGCGCTAACCATCTGAGCTACCACGGCTCCAAGGTCAAGCGTTTGCATGGCCTAAAAATTATTGTTCCGGTTCTGGATGTTTGTCCAAGATGCTTGTGCAATTTGTGTATGTAAACCGCCTCCACGATACAGGAGAAAATCCTAGTGTAACGTATTTGAAACTAGAAATAAAATTATTTAATCTTCTTCATCAGCTGATAAATGTCTACTGCTGAACATTAGTCTCAGTAATAGAGAGTAGTATTAGTCACAGTAGTAGAGAGTTTGCCTTAATCGTCGCGCGGTGCGGGTAGATTGACAGTCGCAGTACTATACGACTCGCACCTTTGACGGTGTTGCCTGTTGCCGGTCTGGGCATTATATCATTAAAAACTACCTGCAAATTATATCAAATAAATATGCATCGGCTCAGGAATAATAAGGTAAAAGAACACATATTTTCCATGATTGATCTAGTGGTTATGTATGAGGAGCGTATTGACTACTTAATAAAACATCAGTGTATACTGTTTACATTATTGTTTACACACACTGTCTGATTATTTTCACCCACATTCTATGAGAGTGCACATGAAATATAAACTTAAGAAGTAATTTAGATATTTAAAAAAATTAAGTTATTATGTAATGTTAGACATAGGCAAAAATTTGGGCATGATGTTAATTAACTATTTAAAATGACTGCTGACCAGTAATTATTGCATTTTTTTACAGGAGAGGTGCAGACGAGCATACTGCTCACCTGATGGCAACTGACTACCGTCGCGCATGAACAACTGTAACAACAGCGGAATTGCAGATGCGTTGCCGGCCTTTTAAAAAGGAGTAGTCATGAAGGTCCCAAAGTCGTATCGGTTCGAAAAAATCTCTGGTGGTAGTCGAATCCGCAAGAGATGCAAGAGTCAAGCCTATCGGACTGAGCTCGGTCGCCGATGATTCGAACAGCTCTGCGCTGGAGCGATCAAATTGAAGGAGCTGGCACTGGGAAGTTTCAGCCCAAAGATGGGAACAGTATTCCTTGTGCGGCCGAACCTGCGCCTTTTAAAGTTGCAGGCGCTGAGTCGGCATGAAATACTGTCTCGCTCTGCTGAGCACGCCAAGATTTTTAGAGGCCAATTTGACCTTCTCTTCGAAGTGACCACGAAACTGCACGTCACTTGATGTGTCGACGTCGTCGAAGGATTCGATATTGTCTAAGGCAACAAGGGGAGTGCCTTGAAACTGAAGAGATACGACTAAGGGGTTCTCTTTAGTGGTAATCGCGCAAACTTATGTCTTCTGATGATTAAATCGGACTAGATTCAGTCGCCCCCAGTCCAAGACTTTGTTCAACAAAGTCTCGACTTCAGACACAAGTTTGTCCCGGTACTCGGCGAAATTTTCCCGAGAAATATTGGCACGGCCGATGTTTAAAGCATCACCAGCGCTGTCGTCTACATAGCAATGAATGTTACCGGTTTGCAACATGTTATTGATATGCAGAAGAAACAGCGTTGGTGATAGCACGCAGCCTTGTGGAACATCAGCGTGGGCTTGTAATCAGCGCATGTACCGTCTACAACGGCCTTGACGCTTCGATCAGCAAGAAAACTGGTAATCCAATTGCACAATTTACAGGGAAGGCCATTGGAAGGAAGATTCATAAGAAGCGCTTTGTGCCAAACCCGATTGAAGGCCTTCGCTATGTTCAAACTAACGGCCAACGTATCCCCATTGGACTCTACTGCCTCCGCCCATTTATAAGTTAGGTAACCCAGAAGATTACCAGCCGAGCAACCGCGACGGAAACTGTACTGGGGGTCACTAATCTGACCTAAAGCTGGTGATTCTCAAAGTACCGCATGAGCCGCCTGTTAATAATGGATTCCATTATTATAGAGAACAATGAGGTCATGGCGATAGCCCTATATTTGGACGGATCAGTGCGGTTACCTTTTTTAGGTATCGGGTGCAGAAAGGCTGTCTTCCATGACTTCGGGACTACGCCTAGGGAGTAGAAGTACCGGAAAAGACGCGTTAAAACCGGTTTCTACTCCGGAGCACACGTCTTCAGCACAATAGGAGGGACGCCATCGGGCCCACTCGACTTGTTGACATCCAGGGAGAGGAGTGCTCTGCGCACCGAGCGTTGGGTAAACAGCACATCCTGCATGGAGCACTCACACCACGGGATGGTCGGCGGTGTGTTCCCCCCGTCATCAAGAGTCGAGTTGGACGCAAAGAGAGATCCCAGCTGATTGGCTTTGTCCTTTGCGGCATGGGCCAGTGCATCGTGCTCCCTGTGCAGAGATGGGAGAGATGGCTGACAGTAGTTCCCTTGCATAGCCTTGGCGAAAGACTAGAATGCACGTGTTACCGAAGGAAGTCGAACTGGTTTCTCGCCATAGTTTCTCGCCAATTCTGCCGATGTGTTCTGACTTTGCTCTGACAAGGACACTTTTGAAGGACTTGGAGGCAGAATTATACTTCTTTTTAAGAGCACTGCTAATTGCATCCCGAAACTTCGATGCGCGAGCACAGGCCTGGTAGCACTCCTGCTTATGTCGTAATCCAATTATGCAGGAGTCACCAAACCATTGATGGGTTCTGCCTCCCATAGGTACCAACAAAAAGTTCCATTTCCTGTAGTACCACATCAGCGACAGAATCAGCAACAACGCTGTGATCATCCGGCGAGAAGCAAACTCGCCTCCAAGGGTAGGATGCAAAAAACAATCACATCCCGTCCCAAGCGGCTGACCTATAATGCCAAAAACGGCGGCAACCTGCAGTACGCAACTGCTATCGGAGCGTGACAATGATCCGAGTAGCCAAGACGGGCATCGACGGAGATCTGATATCCGTCCGGATGAGAGGTCAGCAGATGATCTTCCACATCTGGCATCCGCGTAGACGAGGTAACCAAAGTCATAAACAGACGCATGATCAATTAAACGAGAACCAAGTCATTCAGTATAGTGGGCGTTAAAATCACCAAGCATCACGATCTCTGTGGATGTGGCACTCGTAGACGCGGGGATGGTCGTATCTGTTCTGTTCGTACCTTCAAGGCTGCCGAGGCGTCGAAAACAGATGTCCTCTTTGATATATACGCAAATTCCACCCCTAAAAAAGGACAGCCTGAGCGCCCACGCTCAGGTGTGGACAAGCTTGGTCGTGGTTGCTCGGCGAGGGATTCTCCAGGGGTTCTGGTACCCTCCTGGGGTAGTCATGTATTTAATTTTGATGGGAGAGGGGGGGGGGAATTAGGTCTCCCCCTCTATTGCATGCCTGGAGCATCCTTTAGTCATATAATGAATACATTTTGAGCTAGTACGTAAGTTTTGCCTTGAGAGCACATTAATAGTTGTTGTTGGGAGAAGAGGCAATGTAAACAAAAATCAATTTAGTAATTAAATAATTATTGATTATCTAAATACTTTAAATGTACAAGAATTATCTTGTTTACTTTGCCTTACATACAGGGGTGCCCACGAAATAAAAGAAGATGTGATTTAATGTTATTAATGAATAAATTTATAGAGTAATTATAATTTAAATTTTACATTTAATCATAGGCACTATACCACGGGGAGTAGGTCTTTTTGACTATTTAAATTTTTAGTATTAGTTTTTCTATATTGTAGTTTCTTTTTTATATTGTATATAATTAGTATTAATTGGAAATATAGTAATTTTAATTATTATTTTAGTTAAGTTCATTATTAAAATATATTATATTATATACACTTTAATCATAGTAATTATTATTAAATAAAATTTGTAAAAAAAATTGGGGGAAGTTTTTGTTAAGCCAATAAACAGAATAAATCTGTTGTAATGTGAGACTAATATCAATCTCCTAGAAGCTTGCTCTACCGATATTAAATTTAGATCATTCATTGTTTAAATCATATGGACATTTTAATTTATTTTTAGAATCAACGCGTAATTGCGGAATCTGGTGCAACATGTATAGATAGATAACATTTTTACAAATGTTATGCCGTTGCATAAATGTATAATTCAAAAATTGAGTTCTGATCACTGTAGATAATAAGTTCACAAAAAGCAAGTAGATAAAAAAGTTGTGTTTGTTCAAGTAAATGCACGTCGATTGGAAAAGTTTAGAAGTAACATAGGGAAAAAAATCCATCACTTTCATACCAAAATAATCCAGATTTTTTGTATGGAACATTATTTAAGTTTATTGTAATAAATTTGACAATATCTACTTTTACTTCTAAAAGATTCTCCTTGAACAGACGCAAGGCATTCAATGAATGGGCGAGAGTAGGAGTGTATAAGAACAGATAAATGTTTATACAAGTGTCGAATCTGGTGTGTTTCCTGATTAAATGAAACATAATAAAGTCAAACCTTTATTTGAATTTGGTGGTACATTAGAACCCGCCAATTTTAGACTAATATCTGTACTACATTAAGTAAACATTAGAAAAAAAATATTCTTCATCAAATACAAAAAATTTTGTATGTAAATAATTTACTTCATAAAAATCAATTCGGTTTACATAAGGGATCGCTCGACAACTAATGCAGGTGGTAAGCTGATTAAATATGATTGAATTCACAGGATGCTTTGGGAATATTCTGTAAACTATCAAGTCATTCAATTGTGTTCATCATGAAAAATTAAACAGTAAACTACAACACTACAATGTAAGAAGAGGTGCTCTTAAATTTAATAGTTCATATTTAAGTAATATAACGCAAAATGTTGTTATTAATATCAATTCTTGGCCACTTTCTGCTTCCTCTTTCTCTTTCTTGTATATATTAATGACTTACCTTACGTAGTAGGAGATAACCATGATATAGTATTATTTGCTGATGATACTTCATTAATTTTTAAATTAAAACAACAATTACTAAAATACGACCAAGTACATAATAATACTATAACAAAATTAGTAAATTGGTTTAATGTTAATTATTTATATAACATAACATAATATAACTTCAAATTCAAAACATCTAAATACTAATGTAATTTTAAATGTGGAGGAGCTGAGTCTTGTCGATACCACCATTTTTCTTGGAATCTTCGAGTCTTACTAGACGCGAAGCTTCAATGGGTCCCACACATATCAAAACTAACATGGAGACTGAGTCCTGCAGCATAGACTTAGAATATACTACGCCGATATATTCTAAGTCTATGTTCTGCAGCAAATGCTGTAAAAAAGATTAGATATCTTATCGGTGTTGAAACAGTTAGACTACTTAGTTTAGTTCAGTTTAGCTATTATATATATATATATATATATATATATATATTGCCGTGTAGTGGCGGTTAAGAATATCCACTACCCCATATCTTCCCGTGGGTATCGTAAGAGGCGACAGAGGGAGACAGGCAGGAGATGGGCAGCAGCGTCTTCCTGATGACAACTGTGACGTAATAAAAAACTGCGGTTGCCAACCCGCTCGCCAAGCGTGGCAACTATGGCAAATACCCCCCAATGAACAAATACACAAACAGACGGCCCCCAGTCCCCCGGCGGCCCCGCTATTCCTGGCTACGGTGGCGACCATGGTAACGGCGGGGCAGGGGGTGCTAAGAATCTCCGGTGGAGTTTCGGTTGCCACCTACGACGACTCTACCTGGCAACATATAACGCACGCACCCTGAGGACTGACGAGAAGATACTGGAGCTGGAAGAAGAGGTAGACAAGTTGCGCTGGCATATTATTGGATTATCCGAGGTCCGAAGAGAGGGGGAGGACACGGCAATCCTCGAGTCCGGCAACTTGTTCTATCACCGGGAGGGCGACCATCTGTCCCAAGGAGGTGTCGGATTTATCGTCCACAAATCTCTCGTCAACAACGTTGTAAAGATTGGGAGTGTGTCGACGAGGGTCGCGTACCTGATACTCAGAATCACCAAACGGTATTCGCTGAAGGTCATTCAGGTTTACGCACCAACCTCGGCACATCCCGATGAGGAGGTGGAGGAAATGTATGAGGATATTTCCAGAGCCATACATTCCTCCAAAACCCACTACACGGTGTTGATGGGAGACTTCAACGCAAAACTAGGCACAAGAGAAAGCGGTGAGCTGAAGGTAGGGAAATTTGGAGTAGGGCAACGGAACCGAAGGGGCCAGCAGCTGGCCGACTTTATGGAGAAAGAGGGACTCTTTATGATGAACTCTTTCTTCCAGAAGCGGCCCCACAGGAAGTGGACCTGGTCGAGCTCCGACGGTTCGACAAAAAATGAGATTGACTTCATTATGACGACCAGACGCCAACTGTTCAGTGATGTCTCAGTGATCGCAAGGGTGAAAACTGGCAGCGATCACCGAATGGTTAGAGGCACACTGAACCTAAACGTTAAGTTGGAGAGGTCTCGTCTAATGAAGTCAACGCTCCGTCCCCCTCGTGCTCTAATCCAGAATCCCGAAACCTTTCAGCTCGAGTTACGTAACCGCTTCCAGTGCCTAGAAGATTGCAATGCAGTGGACGATATGAACGACAAGCTCGTGGAAACTGTCCATGCGGTCGGAGCTAAGTTCTGTAAGACCCGCCGCAGAAGAACACAAAAACTCTCCGATCACACTCTTAATCTCATGGCTGTTAGACGGGAGATGAGGCTGCAATCGTCAACAGATTTGACAGCATACAGGCAACTGAACAGACAGATCTCCAAATGCATACGGCGAGACTTACGCAACTTTAATACTTCTCGTATTAAAGAAGCGATCGAGCGGAACCAGGGCTCCAAAGTCTTTGCCAGAGATCTGTCTGCCAGAAAGAGCCAACTGTCAAGGCTGAAGACTGAGTGTGGCAACATCGTTTCCGGGACACCTGAGATTTTGAGTGAGATTGAGAGGTTCTATGGGCAGCTGTACACATCATCGTTGGAGCCACACGCAAGTGTGAGTAACGATCCAAGAGCAAGTCTTATCCGACACTATTCCGATGATATCCCGGACGTCAGTCTAAGCGAGATTAGAATGGCTCTCCAGCACCTTAAAAACGGCAGGGCCCCAGGCGAGGATGGAATTACAGCGAAGCTTCTGAAAGCGGGTGGAACACCGGTACTTGAAGTCCTTCAGAAGCTCTTCAATTCCGTCCTCCATGGTGGCACTACTCCAGAGGCGTGGAGCAGAAGTGCGGTGGTCTTGTTCTTTAAGAAAGGCGACAACGCTCTCTTAAAGAACTACAGACCGATTTCCCTTCTGAGTCGCGTCTACGTGCTGTTTTCGAGAGTCATTACGAATCGTCTCGCACGCAGACTTGACGACTTCCAGCCTCCCGAACAAGCCGGTTTCCGAAAAGGCTTCAGTACCATAGACCACATACATACCCTGCGGCAGATTGTACAGAAGACTGAAGAGTACAATCTGCCACTTTGCCTGGCGTATGTGGACTATGAGAAAGCCTTTGATTCCGTCGAAATTTGGGCGGTGCTACAGTCCCTTCAGCGGTGCCAAGTTGACTGTCGGTATATCGAAGTGCTGAAGTGTTTGTACAGTAGGGCTACGATGGCTATCCGAGTACAGAACCAGAGCTCGAAACCTATCCAACTGCAGAGAGGTGTAAGACAGGGTGACGTTATATCCCCGAAACTCTTCACCGCTGCATTGGAAGACGTTTTCAAGCTACTGGACTGGAAAGGATACGGTATTGACATCAATGGCGAGTACATCACTCACCTTCGATTTGCCGACGATATAGTCCTTATGGCAGAATCGCTGGAGGACTTAAGCACTATGCTCAATGACCTCAATAGTGCCTCCCAACGGATAGGTCTTAAGATGAACATGGACAAAACAAAGATCATGTTCAATGTCCATGTCACACCTATGCCGGTAGTTGTTGGGAGCACTATGCTCGAAGTTGTTGACGAATACGTTCACCTGGGACAAATAGTCCGACTAGGTAAGTCCAACTTCGACCGAGAGGTCAATCGACGGATTCAACTCGGCTGGGCAGCGTTCGGGAAATTACGGCATATCTTTTCGTCAGGTATACCTCAATCTCTAAAAACTAGATTGTACAACCAGTGCGTGTTGCCAGTGATGACTTACGGATCTGAGACGTGGTCCTTCACTGCTGGCCGTATGAGGACGCTTAAGGTCGCTCAGCGAGCTATGGAGAGGGCTATGCTCGGAGTTTCTCTGCGTGATAGACTCAGAAATGAGGATATCCGCAGTAAAACCAAAGTGACCGACATAGCCCAACGGATTAGTAAGCTGAAGTGGCAATGGGCCGGCCATATAGCTCGAAGAACCGATAACCGATGGGGAAGAAAGGTTCTCGAGTGGCAGCCTCGTACCGGTAGGCGTAGTGTAGGGCGACCCCCCACTAGATGGAGTGACGACCTGGTAAGACATGCAGGAAGTCGATGGATGCAGGTGGCTCAGGACCGTGCTTTGTGGCATTACTTGGGGGAGGCCTATGTTCAGCAGTGGACTTGTGAAGGGCTGTAATGATGATGATGATATATATATATATATGATATCGTATGGTGTTTTAATATAGGGACACGTAACTGACACTGAAATTAAATTTGTTTTACAGAAAAGGACCATTTTTTTTTTTGCATGGGGAAATGCCTACGCATACCCGCCTCGCGGGGGGCAAGGACGGGTTATGTCGGACTCGCACCGACTAAAACCCATGGTGTTCCACCTTTGTCGCATATTGGCAGGGCTACGGGAACGCTTTCGCACACATCCGCGGCCCTACTAGCGCCTGCCGCCCCATGGCAGCACCTCCTCGGGAGAGGAAAATTCCTCCCTGTTCTCCTTCCCAGGTAAGGCGCACCAGAACACATGGCGCGCCTTCCTCCACGGCCTCCAACTACGTCTGTGCAACAGACGCCCCCCGCGTCCGATGCACAAAGGCCATGGGGCCAGGAAAAACGAGCACTTAGAAGTACTAGCCTTCCCGACCCCAGCGGCGGATCTGGTCTATGGCTCCGCCGCCAACCAAGATTCGGCTGCGGAGGGTAGGGAGAGCGGCGCCTCGCAATACCGACAATCCTCTCCCCCCGCAGCCCCACCACCACCGCATCAACGGTGCGGCCCCGTTTGAGTCGCGAAGGATAGGGCGAGTGGCGCATCGCCATACCAACACTCCTCTTCCTCCGCGACTCCACCTCGGCTGCAGCGGTAGAGGGTGCGCGAGTCCCCACTCGCTGCAGTCCACCAGCACACATCCGAAGTGGGCTCCCCAAGCCCACTCGGAGCGGCCACCTCAGGCCGGCCCTTCACCTCGGGCCAGCCACGTGGGTTCCTCTTTGTTCACCGTGGGAGACCAAGCCACGGCTACTAAGCCCCCCCGCCACGACAAGGCGGGAACCCGTTCGGGGGGGGACAGAAAAGGACCATAAGAGCAATCTATGGTTTAAAACCTAACGAGTCGCCCAGACAGAAAATTAAGGAAATTAATATATTAACTTTGGCTTTCCAATACATTTATGTAAATGTATACAAAAATAAAAGTAGTTTAAAAAAATTGATATTCATTCTGTAAATACTAGGAACAGACACAATCTAGTAGTACCAGTTACTCGATTCCACCGAGTCAGCGATGCATTCTTGGGGTGAGCGATGTCTCATACTCAGCGATGCTCTTGACCTAACCAGTATTTTATAGACTTGCCTACACGGCCATTTCTAACATACGACCGTCCTCGGGCGTGTATCTTCATTAATTCCGGTAATAAACATTATTAATCACCAGTTCTTCCGCTCGTCTATTCTGACGTAAACAGGTACTCTGTCTCTATCTTTGCACATTTACACACACATATCCACTCAAGGAGATTACGTTTGACCTCATGCAAATTAACACTAGCTAAGGCGTCCCTTCGAGTAGTCATGTCATATGTCAACATGGACCGGACAACTGGCTCTTTCCACAAAGCACATACAGCATCGATAGAAGATATACGCATTAACAACATATACTCTCTTGTAGATATACTAACATCCTCAATCATCCATTCTATTATTGGATATAATAGAACGGACGGCACCTTTCTCTCTAGCTGCAAACTACGACCATCCGCTCTGGTCTGACCCAGACGTCACTGTTGTCTGTACTCTGTTAGACCAATATGACGGGACCCTTCGATTACGCATGGACCGGAAGCACTGTCCTTTCGCCCAATGTAACTCCACAATTAATAAGCCTGATAAGTCTACACCGGACTACGAACTACTTCCTTTCGAACGGCCGGATATGCTAGCAACGTGGCAACGTGGGCCGCCGTTTTCTCCTCCCCTATACATGCCCTGCATACGGGACTATCTGTAACACCTATAGTAAATAAATGTTTGTTAAGGGAGCCATGTCCTGTAATACCACCTGTAGCCACCCTCATGCGTGCCTTATTCAATCTCATTAAGACCCTGGTTAAAAAACCGTTTATTTCCAGCAGGGCTTCCTTAGCCTGCCTACGTTCCACTAGATTTTTCCAAAGCTGAACGACCGATACCAAAAGGAGGCGGTATGATCGATTGCGGCTATAACTGCCATAGCCGATCCTCTCCAGGTCAGTTCGTCTGCTGCGTCGTTGCCCCAGGATTCACTGTGACCCTTGATCCATTGCAGAGTAACATTATTGTGTTTATTTCGGTTTAGTTTACTGTCCAATGTAAGACTTAAGTATTTTACCTCAGAGGATAACTGGAGTTTTGTGCTGAAAAGGTACGGATATAGTTATTCAGTATTCGTTTCTGTGTGAACATTACTAGCACCGTTTTATTTAAGTTAACAGGTAAGTCGTATTCCTTGCACCAACTTTTCCCTTTACGGAGAGCCGCTTGGGTCAGTTCGTACCATGCTTGCTGTAGACATGTGTCAATCATTCATTTCTCGTGACCGAATTATTCTAGTACATTTCATCACGCGTACCGGTACATTCGGATCGTTTATTCAAATGGATCATTTCGGACTCCAGTACCTTACACTAAAAACAATTCATTCAGATCATTCGGATCGGTCGGTTTTTACTCTTTCACAATTCACACAAAGCACGGGTTAAAAAGGTTCCGTCAATTGTTGTGATTGGTTGTACCGGGACGTTCAAAAACAGATGAATGAACCATCAATACTTTTAAGTGTACGAGTTCAAACGAACGAATCATTCATGATTGACACATGTCTAGCTTGCTGTTTTTCCCCAGACCAGTATTGTCGGGTCATCTGTGCATAACCAATAATTGTGTAGAAGTGATTGGCATTTAATTTGCTGATTAACTCACTTATGACCATATTACACAGGAGAGGTGAAAGAATCCCGCCCTGCGGGCAGCCTTTCTTTATTTGTACCGCTTGAGATTCACCAACAATCTTTTTGATCGTGAACTGAGCATGTTTACTAAGGAGTCAATCACTGCCGGTTCAACTCTATGTCTACTTAGTGCAACTTTTATGCTGGCGATTGATTGTTATTTTAAGCGATTGTTAATGCCATTGACAATTCAAATCATTTCCAAAATAAGCATATATTTTGTGTAATAGTTTTTATTTTAAAGCAATTTTAAGACATCCTCGAGCAGACGGCAGCAGGGGTAAATAATCCATTCGCGACCTCTCACGCCGCCAGCATACTTCTATTCAAGAACAAGGCGCATAGTACCACGCCTTCATCACTCTATTCGAAGATTATATATGGGTGATAACAGGAACTGTAGACGAAAGGGGATCATCACGCACGCACGAATGCACGCACGCACGCAAGCACAAACACGCACGCACAAACACGCACACACACACACACACACACACACACACACACACACACACACACACATATATATATATATATATATTTACATTTATATTTATATATATATATATATATATATATATATAACGTAACTGTACGTTATGTATATAGGTAACGTTACGTTCATTGTAACGTTACAATCGGAGCGAGAACACTGCACAAGCGAGCGAAAGGCATAATCGGCTTGCGCCGCATCTATCTCTCTTTCACAAAGTATGCAATCATTTCATCAATGTTTTGTTATGACGCTGTCACGTTAAACTATCGTTCGTAAACCGACTTTACAGACAACCGATTTTTTTAATACAAGTTTTTGAAGAGTAAGACAAAGAAAAATTCATTTATTCAAGTAACCAAGGCTTATATATTGTTAGTATTACTTATAATTAGACTTATAACTAAGTTAGTAGACATAATATTATTTATTATAGTATTTGTAAATAAAAAAATACATTCGTATTACATTTATGACAATGTCACGTTAAACTATCGTTAGTAAACCGACTTTACAGACAACCAATTTTTTTAAATCCTCGATAAGAATCAAAATCCGGATGCATTGTCACCCCTGAGGACTAAAATGGAATGCCTCATTTCCAGTAAAAAAGTCTCTGGGATGCAATATATTACGCCGACCAACC
Source organism: Parnassius apollo (assembly GCA_907164705.1). Lineage (NCBI taxonomy): Eukaryota > Metazoa > Arthropoda > Insecta > Lepidoptera > Papilionidae > Parnassius > Parnassius apollo. The sequence goes on from CAJQZP010000008.1 coordinate 16,369,262, forward strand.
ATAATCAACGTCACATAGTATTCATAGTAAATATAAATTCTAGTTTTTTTAACGAATTTTAGCGAATTAACAGTATACATCTAATGGTAAGTGCCATGGACACATGCAAACAACTTCAAATCAAAAAGGCTACGGATGCGTTGTCATCTCGAAGAACTAAAAAGAGGTAAGGTAATTGATAGAATCAGGCGTTACTTTGCGGAAATCCATTATAATAAAAAATAAAAATATAAATTTCTTTGCAACTTTCCGCTAAACATATAAAATGATGTGTCTTACCTGGATTGAAGCGCACCTCCCGCCCTCCCTCAATTGCATACACTAACTCCGTCACCACTAGACCAAGCACCACTACTCTCAACACCACTATTCCAGGCAAGACACACCATCGACGATAATACGACACGTGTTTCGCCTCTACACGAGGCATCCTCAGGTAATATAGACTCTACGGCGGCTGACCGCTAAGAAGACCATTGTAAGTTTTTTTTAACTAAACTTAATATGGTTTATAGGAAACAACATTGTGTTATGTCCATATTTTCATTGTTTTTTTAATAAATTTGTATAGAATAACCTATTTTTCAACATAATATATAAAATAATCAATCTTATCTAAGTATTGGTACAAATATTTTATTTGAAAACTATATGCTTTAGTGAGTTGATTAGTTCATTTGATTATTTATTATCTTAGCGGTCAGCCGCCGTAGAGTCTATATTACCTGAGGATGCCTCGTGTAGAGGCGAAACACGTGTCGTATTATCGTCGATGGTGTGTCTTGCCTGGAATAGTGGTGTTGAGAGTAGTGGTGCTTGGTCTAGTGGTGACGGAGTTAGTGTATGCAATTGAGGGAGGGTGGGAGGCGCGCTTCAATCCAGGTAAGACACATCATTTTATATGTTTAGCGGAAAGTTGCAAAGAAATTTATATTTTTATTTTTTATTTTATGGTAAGGTAATTGTAGCACTCCACTAGATGGAGCGACGACCTGGTAAGAGGTTCAGGTAGTCAATGGTTCTTTTTGGGAGGCCTATGTGTAGAGCCGTGGTGGCTCAGATGGTTTAGTTTAGTTTCCGACGAGCTGTTTTCAGCAACTCCACTTCTAAGCGCGTATTTTGCATGTGGGCAGGAATAATGTGGTTATTTAAGCCTTGATATTTCCCCGAAGAAGTTCAACAGTCTTTTGATGTTGCAAGCAACTTCGGGGGAGCGATCCCGGCATGCCGAGATGTTTAAACCTGTATGAAGCGACTTCTGGACATGTCAACAACCGTTTCTTCCTCTCCCATGCATGTCCTGCACAGGGGGCTGTCAGTAACACCTATGGTAAACAAATGTTTGTTAAAAGAGCCATGTCCTGTGATAGCACTTGCTTCTATCCTGATCTGTGGCTTGTTCAGTCTCATTAGAACCTTTGTTAGACGACTATTTATTTCAGGCAGGGCCTCCCTAGCTTGTCTACAGTCTACTAAATTTTTCCAAAGCTGAGCTTGTAAATTATTTAAGTATCTACATACCAGTGAACGACCGTAGCCAAAGGGGATTGGTATTATAGGTTCCGGCCCTATCGTTGCCAGAGCCGATCCCCTTCTGGCCAGTTCATCTGCTGCATCGTTGCCTCTAGATCCACTGTGCTTACATACCTCATTCAATCGTTGATGGCATTTATATATCAGTCCCGAGTTCGCCACTTTGCGACTCAGAGCTTGTAGTACCGCCATACTTTCGGTCAGTATTCTGATGGAAAAGTCTTTCACCTTCCTAGCATCTATTGCTATGGCCGCTTGGATGATACCCACGCATTCAGCCTGGACTGTGTTATGGGTACCCAGCGGTGTGCATATGTGGATATTAAGTTCTTCAGAGAATGTCCTAGACTCCACACCTTCATTTGTCTTAGAAACATCCGTGAAAACTTTGAGCTCTTTAGGTCCCAATCCTTCCAGCTGGTCAGTTTCCTTCAATTGTATCCTGTACTTCTTATCGAATAAAAATTGTTTTGGGATCCTATCATACTTGGCTTGTAAGATAGGAATTTTTGAGTAAATTCTATCAATTATACTTGTATGGCGGACTCTACTCTTACTTAAAAGATTTAGGGTCTTTTGTCTAATGGCAGCTAAAGTTGCTTCTTATTGTATATGTAGACTAAGCGGTGTTTGCTCCAGTATAGCCTCTAAAGCTGCTGTTGGTGTAGGTCTAATACAGCCCGTGGCAGCCATACAAGCCAATCTCTGGTAACGCTGAAGCTTTCGTATTGTGGTGGCTTCGTTAGTTTTGGTCCACCATACCAGAGAGCCGTATGTGATTATGGGCCAATATATAGTTTTGTACAGCCACAGTAATCATGTTTCTGCATTGCCAGAAAGTTAAACTAGCTTTGCTGATTTTGTTTTCCATGTGTTTGTTCCAGTTAAGTTTACTGTCCAGTAAGACCTAGGTATTTTACCTCGTAGGAAAGCTGGATTTTTGTGCTGAAAAGACTTGGGAGATGATAATTATTCAGCATTCGTTTTTGTGTGAACATTACTAGAACCGTTTTGTTTAGATTAACGGTTAGGTCATATTCCCTGCACCATCTCTCCACAATACGGAGAGCCGCTAGGTCAGGTCGCACACAATGCTTGCTGTCTTTCCTGAGACCAGTATTGTCAGATCATCTGCACAACTGACTGTGTAGAAATGATTAGCATTTAATTTATTGATGAGTTCATTAATGACCATGTTCCACAGGAGAGATGAAAGAACCCCACCCTGCGGGCATCCTTTCATGATCTGAATTGTCTGAGATACACCAGCAATCTTTCTTGTTCGTGTACTGAGCATGTTTACTATCCAGTCAATCAGTGCCGGTTCAACATTATGTCGACTTAGGGCACCTTTTTACGCTGGAGAAATTTGTTCTGTCAAAAGCACTTTCTATGTCTACGAAAGCTCAGATGGTTAACGCTCGCTATAAATAGTAAGAGAACGCGAGTAACCCGGGATCTATACTCGCCGGTACTAATGAAATTGTTAATTGCAATTTTAAGTGCTGATTTACCACGTGCTCGGCGGTGAAGGAAAACATCGTGAGGAAACCTGCATGTCTGAAGAATAAGAAAAAAAATATTTCGAAGACACGTGAAGTTCGCCAACAAGTATTGGGGCAGCGCGGCGGACACTTCCTTGCCCTAAAACCCTCTCAGAAATGAGGGGAGGCCTGTGCCCAGCAGTGGGACGTAGATAGGCTGTAACTTTACTTTTTATGTATAACGACGAGTGATTTTGGTTAATAAATATAGAATTCATTAATAACTTTAATACAGTGCCACCTTTCGGATCCAAGCGTAGCGTAGTAGTATAGTAGTAGCGTAGCTATGAATCATCGTCTGGATAAAATAGATAGGGGAAAGCGGGGTACAGTGAATCACTTATTTTAAAGACAATAAAAGCACTATATATACGATTAATTACCATTTTTATAACTTGGTTATTATGTTGCTACCAGCATGAGTTGTTGATTTTAAAGTCCCATCTAAAATTTGGCAAAATCACTTATAGGTTTTAGATATCAAGGTTTTTTTAAATGATAACTGATTTACTGTGCCCCTCATATGAGATACACTGGATCTCCTTGTGGGGAACTGTGAATAGTAATGGGTTAACAGTTAGATTTGCGAGATCGGGGGACCAAAATATCTGGACAAATTTTGAAAAGTCGGCATTTTGGGGTTGTTGTCGGGAGAAATAAATCTTAAAAATAAAAAGTTTATTTTTTTTAATTAAGAGTCTACAAAAATAATTTAAGAAAAACTTATAGTACACTTAATTTTTGGGTTTCACATCTATTTGGCATTGGAATTTACTAGAGTATTCAGAAGATATTAAGTCTATAAAGAGATTTAGAATTTTGTCGGGAGTCTGGAAAAATCCCGACTATCTGGTAACCCTAGTAACAATGGAATTATGCAATATGTGAAATAAAATATTTGTTAATTTAATTAATAGTTATAATTAACCTTAATCATCATCTTTTTGATGCTACTCTTTGGAATGGCTGAACCGATTGCGACGAAAATTTACAAGCATACTAAGAGCAATGCCAAGAGAGATCTAGGTTATATTTATCCTTTTCGAGTAAAATATAGCCTAGAACCCCTGTTTAAAGATTGTTTTTGATAAAAACAAAATACTTATGAAATAAACGATCTTTGATTACTTTAAGTCTACAGGTAGGTTGGCAACCGCAGTCTTTTATTATAGAGTTCTTGTCAGAAAGGTGCTGCTGCAAATATGCTGTTTCATTAACCTCTATCACTGTTTACATCACCCACGGGATTATATGGAGTAGTGGATTTACTTACGCTGCCTTACACGATGAATTTTAATCAAGCTAATTTTACTGTTAATCGTCATTATAAAATTAGAAAATCATCTACAGTTGAACGCAGTAACAAAATGTATTGTAATACGAATTTATACATATAGTTAGGGTTGCCAGATCTTAGAACCGATAAGCCAGTCAGACCAGCGAGCTTAGCCGGATATTTTGACAAAAAGGGCGGACACCCTTAATATTTTAGTCTTAGTAAAACGGCATGTTTTTTTAAAGTAAAAAAATGCTTTTACCATAAGATCTTAAATTCTAATGAAATAACAACAACTGAATAGATCAGTATTAGGTATTATTAATCATTCAATACGCATTACAATCCCAATTTCAATAATCGCAATAGTATATACATGTACATGAAAAATGTAAAGAAATTGTCAAATTTAAAAAGCCTAACAAAAGCCAGACAGGCCGGACACCGTTTTATTTGGTCGGAGACGCAACCAAAAAGCCTGACGGCTTTATCCGGACTCCTGGCATAATATAGTATATCTGTAGAAAAGTCGTGTCTGTACTTCTTATTACTTATTTTCTAAAAAAGTAGTATTTTAAATAAAAGTACCTTTGCATGACAGGTCACGCTTGGCTGGCGTATCGCATTTTTACTATAGGTACCTACCAGACGTCTCAGAAAAAAGAAGTGCAAAAGGGAGGGTTATTTTTCCATTCCGTAGTTGCATGGGTTCATAATAGCTGTCGAAGCACCACCCCTATGAACAATTGTTGCCCTATATATTGGAAGGATCTCCTAGGTGTGCGTTACTTGCAGTATACAGTGGCTGCAAATAACCGCCGGTACGACATACTCCGCCGAACGTTGAGTCCCGTGATTCCGTGAGGCGTCGAGGTCACCGGCCCCTAGGTGATTCTTGGCACTTTATGCGTTCCGTGCATACTGTGCCTAGTCGCGCATTAAAGTGCCACCTTTGCACTTCCCCCAACCCTTTTGCTACAAAAGGGGTAGGCAGTGCCCACAGTGTGAATAGTCCTCATAACAATATCACCACCATCCGCGTCGCGCATCAACACCTGCTGCCGATCGTTTGGAAGTTAGATAGGGCCTCAATTAGATTACCGCTGACACTGACTGGTAGGTTAGGATGTCAGGGAACGATAAGGGGGAACCTCCTCCGAGAGCAAGAAAACCACCGGATCGACCAGGCGTTTTGGATAGACCCATCGCCTATAGGGACATTTTCAACCCGGAGAGGATGAGAGTCGTCTCATCCTACTCCCAAATACCCACCCGGAAACCTTCGTCGCCGGGTAAGGAGTCCGCATCTAGGGTTGCACTCTCGCCCATCGTACCTGAGTGTACGACTGGGCGCGAACCGCTGCCCTCTCAGCCTCAGCGGGCCATGAAGACGCCACGAAGGCACACGCCTCCTGAGACCGAAGCCTCACTCTACGAGAAGAGGCAGCGTATTGGACAACCATCGGAATCATCATCAGCGTCTTCGGATGATGAAGAGCCCCAAGCGGAGACTAGGAAGAAGGTCCACACCTCACCTCCTAAGTCACCATCACCACCGCAACAGCCACCATCCATCTCACCGGACCGACGCAGTCACGACTCGGCCCAGTTTGAGCAAGGAGGAGGTGAGGAGTCCTACAGCTGGGGCTCGACAACATATGCAACCCTAGCTGCATCAGCCGGAAAGTCATCCCCGGTACAAACTACCAACCCGTCCGGGTTAGCTCATGATGATGGACAGCGCCCATCAACGAGTTATGCCAACATGGCTGCAGCCCCGGCAGTACCACGACCGCAATCGGCGGAGCAACCTCCAAGAACTGAGAAGGAAAAAGAGAAAAGATATCCGCCGATTGTCGCAGAATGCCTCCCGGACTGGACCAGGCACTTTAAGGCCCTTAACGAGAAGTTGGGCCATCCACCTAATGCCCGTCCGTTCGGGAAAGGAGTAAGGTTCACTCCACAGAGTCCGGATGAGTTCCGTACCATACAGAGGTACATGGTAGAACTCTCCGAAAAGGATAAATCAATGTCGTGGTATTGTTATACACCGGCAGAGGAGAAGCCCACTAAAGTGGGCATCCGTGGCCTGCCTGTGGGCACCGACACAAAAATAATTGAGGAGGCTATTCGGGCAAAAGGCTTCCCTATCAATTATGTGAAGGCTATACCACCACGTAGGGGCAGACCGGGCTGCCTCTACTATGCACAGCTGGAGCATCTGAGCCTGGAACGGCTGCAGCAACTTTACCAACTCGACGAGCTCCTCTACATGAGAGGAGTCGTCATCGAAGCCTGGCAGAGGAAGACCGGACCGGCACAATGCCACCGTTGCCAGGCTTTCGGACATGCCTCCGCTAATTGTTTCAGGCCAGTGAAATGCGTTCCCTGTGCCGGTGAACATATTGCCAGCCTTTGCCCAAGGGGTAGAGAGGAGGAGCCAAAGTGCGCAAATTGCGCCAAGAACCACACAGCCAACGATCGCCGCTGCCCGGTCCTGAGGAGGATAGCCAGGAAGCAGGGGATCGTATTACCTGGGCTACTACCGGAGAACCCTAAGAGGATCCCCTCAAGTCGCCCAAAGGCCGTCACCATACAGGAGGACGGGTGGGCCACCATCACTAGAGGGAAGGGTAGGCAACCAGCCCCCCCCACCCCCTCCTGCAGTACCATCAGAAACGGTTGGTCCCACAGATGAAAGGGCAACCACCGGGGCGACTCTCCGACCTCCTGCCAACGACGCCACTGAGAGGCAACCCTCCAGGAGGAAGAGGCGGAGGAACAGGAGCAAGAGAACGGAGCAACCTCCTCCTCAGGCTGCAACCACCTCTACCCCTACGACTGCAGGACCAATAGCCTCCCAGGCGCAGGCTGCTACAAGAACACCAGCACCACCTACGGCAGGTAAAGCACCTGAAAGGGCCCTGCCAGAAAGCAGAGCTAGCTCTACGCACAGAGCGCGCTCAATGCAAAGGAAAACTACCACTAAAGCCCCGAGACCAGTGCCTTCACAGCGTAGTTCAGATCGCAGACCACCAGCGTCCGGCTTCGAGACGGCTGATGCCATCCATAGATTGGTAGGCATAGCCATCGAAGTCGGTACACAAGTCCTGGCCGACATAAGGGCCGGGACTGATCCCGTTACCGCCGTCATGAAGGCGCTGGCATCCTTACTGGCAAGGCACTATGGAGGATAGCAACCTGCGCCTGTTATATTGGAACCCGGACGGGATCCGTCAAAGGATCCATGAACTCCGCACTCTCACCCAGCAACAGGACATCCAGGTGATCTTGCTGGGTGAAACTAAATTAAGACCATCAACGCATCTTAAGCTGCCCAATTACCACATATACAGGAGGGACGAGGTCGATCCTCAAGGGGTCGCTTATAGAGGGACAGCGATCCTGGTGAGGAGAGACATCGTCCACCAGGAGCTGGAACTGCCAGACTTCCAGACGATGCGTTCAATCGGCATAAAAATGGAGGCGGCGGGCGAGGAACTTAGGATCTTTGCAGCATACCGCCCGCCAGGGACTCCATTTCACTCCTCAGACATCCGGACGGTAATGGAAGGCACAACACCCACCATCATCGCCGGGGACCTGAACGCCAAACACCCGGCGTGGGGGTCCAGAATGATCACCCCGCCGGGTCGTGAACTGTACGAAGACGCTGAACACCATGACTATGACGTTCTAGGTCCCGAGGAACCGACGCATATTCCTAGCGACCATAGGAAGCGTCCGGATGTATTAGACATCGTGCTCACTAGGAACGTCAACTATCCAGTAGTGGTAGAAGTGCTATATGACCTGAATACACAGCACCTCCCGATTCTGATAACCCTTGGCACTAAGGCAGTGACCTCACCGCCCAGAGCCAGTAAGACCAAGATCGACTGGAGGCTCTACCACCAACACCTGCAGGAGAGACCTCCAGTCCATACACCGATCACCTCAGCGGACGACGTAGAGGCCGCTGCAACCAGAATTTCCACGAGCATCAAGGAGGCCCTCAACGCGGCCTCTACGATCGTCCCTCTCTCGGGAAGGAAACAGGAGCTGCCGCTAAAGATACGCGTGCAGCTAAATCATAAAAGAGCGCTGAGGAAGCTCTGGGCGCGTACCCGCTGCCCTAGAGTAAAGAGAAAACTGAACACCTTGTCAGACGAACTGTCGGTTGCAATACAGGCCCACAGAGGAGAGGCCTGGGAGCGGCGCATATGGAAAGCTGATGAACAGCACGCGTCGCTCTACACATTGAACCGGCAGTTAACGAAAACTCGACCACCTGTTTGCCCGCTGACCAACAACGCGGGCATTCAACGTTACGATGCCAAGGGCAGAGCGGATATCCTAGCTGAGCACTTCGAGGAGCAGTTTATGCCGAACCCTACAAGTGCGGAGTTCCTGGAATCCCATTCACGGAAAGAAAGCCGCGTGCAGGAGCTCCTGTCGTCGCCCGCGCCACCGCTTGCAGGAGAGTGGTTTATCTCCCCCCGCCGAACTGCGGAGGACAGTAACCCGCCTGCAACCGAGGAAGGCGCCGGGGCACGTCGGGATTACTAATGCTGCACTACGACAGCTGCCCAATAGAGTCCTTGTAGAGATAGGTCGGCTCTACAATGGAATATTGCGGACATCCCACTTCCCGGAGGACTGGAAGAAAGGTAAAGTCATCGTCTTGCCGAAACCTGGGAAGGACAGGCGTATAGCTGCCAACTATAGGCCGATCGCGCTGCTACCGCATATAGCTAAACTGTGCGAAAGATTACTGTTAAGACGTCTCCGCCCGTGCATCCAACTTCGGGCGGAGCAACATGGATTCAGGAGGGGTCACTCAACAGCAACACAGCTGACCAGAGTGCTGCACCTGCTTGCGGCCGAACACAACCGTGGCCGCATATCGTTGGGCGTCTTTCTCGATATCGAGAAAGCGTTCGACCGGGTGTGGCACACAGGATTACTCTATAAATTAGATGTGCAAACAAGTATCCCTCCTGCTATATTGCGGCTAGTGGCGTCTTTCCTGGAAGCCAGGAAGTTCTACGTCTGCGTAGAGGACGCCGAGTCCGCAATTAAGATCATAGCAGCTGGTGTGCCACAGGGCAGCTGTCTATCTCCAGCCCTGTACGCGGCGTACACTAATGACATACCCACCCTGGCAGGACACTTGCAAGAATGCGAGGACGACGTCGAACTAGCACTGTTTGCGGATGACAGCGCATACTTCACGTCGTCCAGAAGAGCCCACATAGCAGCTGCCAGGATGCAACGTCTGTTGGACCTGCTGCCACCATGGTTGGATGAGTGGAGGATGGCCGTCAATGTTAGCAAGACGACCGCTCTACTCACTCGCCGCTATAGAAACCTACCACCACCGCTAACCCTCGGAGGCCAGGAGATCGCATATGAGAAGGCCGTGACCTACCTTGGATGTCGGATTGACAGGATGCTGCGTATGACTGCGCACGTTGACTCTGCTATACGCAAAGCTCGATGTGCGCGGGCAATGCTACGTCCTGTCCTGACATCCAAGTTACCGACAAAGTCGAAGATAACCATCTATAAAACTTACATAAGACCCCTGCTAACATACGCTGCTCCGGCCTGGTATGCACTCCTGAGCGATCATCAGAAGCGGCGACTTCAGGCCCAGCAGAGTTTGTCATTACGAACCATAGTCGGTGCGGGTCGCTACGTCCGTAATGACATCATAGCGGCCAACCTCAAGATGGAGAGTCTACATGATTTCGTGGTCCGGCTGGTGCGCGGTATGTTTGACCGCGCCGACAACGGGCCACATGAACACCTCAACGGCTTCGCGCCGTTGCATGCAAGGCCGCCGGACGGGCGACCTTATCCAAGAGAACTCCTCCCTATATAGATTAGGGAGTCCGAGTAAACCCCTCAATGCCGCAGAAAGGCCAACTTTGACAAATAATTGTGTTATTTAAACACAATTAATAGATAACCTCCCTCTCTTATAATTTAACCGACTGCGACAATAGTCGTCATAGCAACGCCTTTAACATCAAGGCGCCCAGGACCGGCACATTGTAGTGTGCCGTGAGGAACATCCGGGTAAAGGGGTACACCCCGAGGCCCGAGACCTGCACGGCATTTATGCCCTGCAGAGGACAACAACGACTATATATTGTATATTATTTATGGACAACTGCAAACTCATGTTAAAAAAGTTAGACTATTTTATTTCTACTACTACTCGACTATTTTTAAAAACACTTTAAATGTAATAAGTCTCTTAGAGATAAGTTTAAATAAATAAATACATTAACATTAGCCATACTATTATTTATTCTGTGTTTTAGCTTGGTTACATATTTACGAAAATGTAGTGGATGTACCTACTTAAACAAATAGCATTGAACTTGAACAAAGATGTTGATACTTCAAATACTAGTACTTGGGTTAAAAATTTAAATAAAAAAAAAAATATTTTAAAGCTTTGGAAACAGGAATTATTTAGAACGCCATCTACAAAAAATCTGTGAAATTAAGTCCATCATTAAGGTTCATGAAACTCGTTACTGCCATCTATAATTTACTTAAAACAACGCTACGTATTGTAAGTAAAATAGTATAGATGACGCTACGTGATATAAAAATGAATGCGTTAGCTTGAATTTCTTTTTATTTTTCTTTGTTTAGAAGAAACCTTACGTTAAAAAGCGCTACATGTCATTAGCTATTAACTATAGCGCTTTATTATAGGCTATAGTTACAAAAATAAAGACTCAATAAGATATACAAAATTGTGAGTGAAAATTAGCAGGATACCATAATATTGCTGCTTTTTGTATGATCAATTAAAATCAAACCGTATTTATTGACGGTAAGATATTATGTTTTATTCGTCAGGAAAGACGAAGAACATGGACCCTCCGACCGATAGTAGTCATGTACGCATCATCATGTTTTTTTTATAGGATAAAGGGTGACAAGCGAGCACACAGTCCACCAGTGGTTGCTGTGACCCATAGACATCTACCTCAATCCTTGTTTGCGAATCAAAATTCAAATGCGTTGTCAGCCGTGAGGACTATGATGGAATGCACTCACTATACTAAACACAGCGCCATTAAGCTGCTATTATACGCTGATATTTTGTGAAAGCGTGGTCCTTCCCGGGTCGAGCCGACCCATTCGTGCTACAATTATACAACTAATATAGCTGAAACATGGTACTGCCACGTCTCTTTTGATATTTTTGTCGCGTATAACTCTTAAAGACACAATCGCAGATCAAATAATGTTACTAATTGTAGTATATGTTGATTTCGCGGCCTTTTTCTAAAGAATCATTATAAATTGTAGGAAACTAGGCATAGGGGATATTTATAATGAATGATGATTATACTGCAGAAGATCCACATAAGAAGAAATGTATATATTATTTATTTTACGCTCCTTCTCCTAGAATCCTGAGCATATTAAGTACCGTCTTTACCATAAGGGCACACGGGGTCTGTGCCCAGGGCGCCTCCGGGGGGCCTCCGTGACGAAAATATTACCCGAAAAAAAATTTTATAGAGTAAATGAAGGCATTGTTAGTGACTTTATACCAATCCTGAGCAGTGACAAGTCACACATTGCCGAGTTAGCCAGAAAAAGTGGCGTTGACAGATTTCCTAGGTAGAAAATATGTATTTCCACATTTTGCCGCCATCTAAACGTTTTTGTCGGGCTGTACTTATTGCCTGGATTTTTGTTTATTTTTCGGCAATCTATGTATTTATAATTTATGAGATAAAAATATAATTTCGGACATTATTTAATATTTCTTTTGTCAACAATTAAAAAATTACGGAGCACGATTATTTTCTCACCAACGCCGCAAAGAAAATTTGTACATTACTCAACTAACTTCATCTACTTGTACTCATAAACAGCTAACTTCGCAGATAATACTTACCGACGACAGTTTAGGGCACGGAGTACTTTTTGTATATGGTTTAGGGACAGACGGCCTATGCTTTAGCACGTAGCGATCGTTCTCCTTCTCTCTAACCTCCATGGTCCCCGCTATGAAATCTGTCAAATATTTTACCTCATTGTATAGTCGCGCCGCCCTGGTGGCAGAAAAAGTCGTGGATGCCCTCAATAATGACATATTACTTGATTTTTACCAATTAACAATAATAAGTAAAAGATCATGTTTAATGTCCATGTCACACCTATGCTGGTAGTTGTTGGGAGCACTAAGCTCGAAGTTGTTGACGAGTAGGTTTACCTGGGACAAATAGTCCGACTAGGTAAGTCCAACTTCGACCGAGAGGTCAATCGACGCATCAACTCGGCTGAGCAGCGTTCGGGAAATTACGACGCATCTTCTCGTCAGGTATACCTCAAAACCTGAGAACTAAGTTGTACAACCAGTGCATGTTGCCAGTGATGACCTACGGAACCGAGACGCGGTCCTTCACTGCTGGCCGTATGAGGACGCTCAAAGTCGCTCAGTGAGCTATGGAGAGGGCTATGCTCGGAGTTTCTCTGCGTGATAAACTTAGAAATGAGGATATCCGCAGTAGAACCAGAGTGACTGACATAGCCCAACGGATTAGTAAGCAGAAGTGGCAATGGGCCGGCCATATAACTCGAAGATCCGACAACCGTTGGGGAAGAAGGGTTCTCGAGTGGCAGCCTCGTACCGTACGTAGGCGAAGTGTAAGGCGACCCCCCACTAGATGGAGTGACGACCTGGTAAGACATGCAGGAAGTCGATGGATGCAGGTGGCTCAGGACCGTGCTTTGTGGCATAACTTGGGGGAGGCCTATGTTCAGCAGTGGACTTGTAAAGGGCTGTAATGATGATGAAGTAAAAGATCATAGCAGAAAAATATTTTTGTCATTCATGTTTTTTTCCTTTCCAACAGGGCCCCAATTTCTAGTGTGCCCAAGGGCCCCGGTATGACTTAAGACTGCGTTGAGCATATTACTACCACAAATCTATAAACTGTATAGGTACATTGCAGCCCGATAATTTGATTAGCCAGTAGACTGGACAGCTAGAAAGCAGAAAGCCAGTCCTTGCTATACAGAGCCTTCCGATTCCTTGAGAGCTATCACGATGTTTTAATGGTTCAAATTCTGTTTCTCTAGCTTTTCTGTAGCTGTGGCGCTATCGCGTCAACAGCGTTTGTAATTTTAACAATACAAGTGACGTCCTGTTGATTTTTAGAAAAACATGGATTTTCTTAGACTTCTAATGACTTAATGGAATTCAGTTTGAAAAGTAATTTTGAACTTTAAACAATTTTGTTCACGGTTCTACATTATCCAACCCTTTTGTTAAAAAGTACGTTAAAACTTAGATTACTAATTGCGTTAATCAAACTAACTAAGCATTTTTAGGAATTCAACACGACGTGTTCAGTTAAAACGGATCGGTTGAAACGAAACGGTTCAAAGTACTGAAATATCTGAAACCGTGGGTACAACATACACTGAGTTAACTTACACACTGACCTCTATATATACAGCGTACTTGTCAGTGGACTTACATAATTGACTTTTGTTTCAAATTCTAGCCAGCACTATAATTTGTACAAAAATGCTAGTTTTAATTTTGGGTTTTGAATGACTTCTAATTTTGGTTCTTACCGTCTAAATGTAAAATTGTTCATGAATAGGTTAGGATTGGTAAGTGATTATGTATTTGCGCGTGCACTTGTGGCGTTATATTTAAGGAAATTATTTAAATTAATAATTATTTTCACTATTGCCACGACCTCATTTTGCCATATTCCATTACGTTTTCTATTACGATTTGGTTTCAAACTTGACCATATTATGTCTGGGCCTTGTAAGCCTTGTAGGCTAACGTCTTGGTCTCGCAGGAGTGTACAAACATTGGTAATAAGAGTGTAAACTGTCTAAAATAAAAAAGTATTATAATATCATATTTTGATTACCTATCGTATGAAAATATGATAATATCTTTGGATTTCGCAAACAGCAGAAATAGCTCGTAGAAATACATTTTATAGGTACGCGTTCTGTTTAATCCTTCCACTCTTCAGTATTTAAAAGATCGTTTTCAGTATCTTTCCCTTACCTATCGATACCTTCGATTCTCTGTCAATCTTTTTCTCTCTAGTTTTTTGCACTCTTCCTCCTTTTTTAAGAAACCCTTTACAGTCACTGTACGTTTGTGGAATTCCTTACCTCTCCATATTCGTCGTGCTAAATCTCTTCATTCTTTCGAAATTTTTTAGAACTATTAACTTAGAACGCTATTAGATAAATAACTTTTCCTACCGCACTCTTTTCATTTTTACGCCATATTCACATATTTTTTTGTACGCCCTCCTTTATGTAAACTGTTTTGCATCAGTTCTCGGAAATATTGTCTGAAAGTCACTTGCAGAGTGATAAGACCGCCTGCTGTACATATTATACTTTACAATAAATAAATAAAATGTTCTAGTTAAGTCCAACTTCGATCGAGAAGTTCCAACTCGGCTGGTCAGCGTTCAGCACACATTAGGTTCACATTTTCTTGTCTTGAAAACGAGAGTATAGAACCAGTACGTGTTCCTTGTGATGACATATGGATCTTAGATGTAGTCCATTACTGCTGACCGTGTGAGGAAACTCAAGGTCGCTTAGCGAGCTATGGAAAACACTATACTCGGAGTTTCGCCGCGTGATAGATTTCGTAATGAGGATTTTCAGATCTCAATCAATCAGGGTTGATGTCAAGGCTCGACGGGTCAAATAACTAAAGTGACAGAGCCGGCTATATAAATGACCTGTAGACAAGAAAAAAAATTGAAGTGTAGGGTTGACGACCAACCATTAGTTAACGACCCGGTAAGAGATGCAGGAAGTCGATGGAAAGTGCATTCCTTGGGAGTGGCCTATGTTCAGCAGTGGACTTGGGATGAAATGGAATCGATTCTGGAATGTATTCTTTAAAATTTATGGTAGATCAAAATATATATAAGTAGGTATAATAATAGTATGATAAAAACATATAATATGTATAGGAGACCCTTTTTACTGGAAACGAGGCATTCCATCTTAGTCCTCAGGGGTGACAACGCATCTGAATTTTGCATCCACTTATCGTCAGGTAGACTGTGTGCTCGTTTGTCACCCTATTCTATAAAATAATTAAAACTCCTATCCGTGAAGATGCAACTTTATTTTTGTTGGCTTACTTTGACGACTATATGAATTCGTTAATATAGCTTATTCAAAGATAAGAGGCAAAATTATAAAGGAATAATTTTTGCACACAGCTATCTAATTAAAATTGAAAAATTAATCCATCCAACAAAGTGAGTATCCCACTCGGCCATAATGTGATGCCTGACGATATTAAAATGATTGCTCTTTGGCAAATATGGCGGCCGGCTGAATTATACAGCGGAAGCAAATATTACCCTCGCAAACATACGTCCCGGGAGAGCGAGCTAGTTCGCGCACTCAAAATTAAATGCACACAATGAAAATACTGAGCCGAGAGCCCCTACTAGATACCTACGTCGCGAAAAGTAAGTACCTACTCAAAACCTCACTCTTAACACTCCGCGTGAAGTGCTCCACGGTATTGTTGTCTGTGAAAACAGTCGCCGAAGTGTTTTTTTGTTTATGGACTCTTCGATGTTGCCACTCGAAAATAAATAGCCGCGCGGTAACGAGCAATATGCCCTAACAAGCTGTTACATTGTATTTTTCATCGATTTGCGTTTGTTTGCCCAAAATATATTCACAATTAATAGTTTGCTTTTGTCCGTCGAACGAGTAGAAAATACTGCAATAAATAAAATTCAATTTGGAAACAGTGTTTCAAAATGAAGATGAATTGTTTAGTTACCATTCTTGTATTTACCTAGATTATACTGAACCTTTCCTATTCCGAAGAACAATCTTAATAAATTAACAGTCGGACTGTTTTAGTCATTTAATTAAAGGGTGACCGAGCACGCAGTCAGGTTGTTCGGGTCGGGAATATTAACCGCAATTCTCGGTCAATATTCACAAAATTGACACGTCAAATATTTGTAACTTCGTCCTGGGACCACGTTAGACGGCAAACAGAATCGTGTCTGGTCCTCCCTTAATTTCCGATGTTTCTACAACGTTGTGTGTCTACGGCAATTTAGATTTTAGCTTGCTAACATTAGGTGGAAGTTTGTTTGAAGCGCTACAACCGAGATAGCCGCTTGTCAAAACAAAATGGCGCTGACTATGTTTGAATTGGGCCGTATCAGTCGCGAGCGGAGATTCATTTTGTCGCCTTGCTTAAGATCGTAGTAGTCTCTTACATATTGTCTCTGTACACACGGTGAGTGTGTGCTCGTATGTTGTGCTTGCATTTAAAGCTAGCTACAAATTTGTTGTTTCAGTACAAATGCTATGATGATATTGTTTGCAGTTTAACTTTGTGTTCGATTGAGGATCGCCGTTGGCTCGTACTCGTAATAAAGTAACAAGTCAATACTTAGAATCTATTAAGACTTCTCTCGTTTACCCATACGTTTTTTGTCGTTATCTATCTATATTTTTTTTATATTCGAAATGAAACAACATAACATGTTTATTTTAACAAGAATATAGTAAAAATAATAAATGTTATAATAGGTTTCAGTCCTATATTGTTTTATTAAATTTAATAATATTATCTAGATTTGCACTATAACTTTGTTTTGTCTCTAAATTTACCTTTGATTAAAAACCACATGTAAGGTGTAAACATAAACTCTGAAAGAGGAGCATTTAACAAATATTATATTGTAAACTTTACATTGCGATGGTAAATATTAAATAATATGTGTACAGGTAAATAATACTGTCGCTAGCCGGTCTACCTGCCGCTCAGTGTTGCCATTATCATAAACCAAACATGTCAATATTTGTCCACACAAACAAGGGCGTAATTTTTAAATAAATTGTGGCATTTTGCGAAATTGCTTTCGCAAATAGAATTGTGGACAACTCCGCTTGGACGTACGGGCAAATTTTTTGGATTGTTATTTGACTGTGCGCTCTCTCACTTTTACGATGCTTTATAATTCAAAAGTGATAAAATGTATCTGCACTATCCCTATTACTTGAAATTCTTACGCTAGACCACATTTTATCTATATAAAATTACCGTGGCTAGACCACGCTAGGTTACTACGTTTATACTACTTGACGATAGATGGCATCATAATTCATAAAATGCATAGTTTGTATTACGACAGTTTTAATGAATGTAGGTACGTACATGTACCTTATAAATAATATCATATTATTTTTCTATTAACTTTATTTTTTGGTGTTTAATAGTATGTTATATTTTTGAATAAAAAAAAACCCGATAATCAAGCATTAATTATACTACTATCGAATTAAATAAATTTTGAGTCCGTTGTACCGCTATTTACCCACAGTGAGATTTTCTCACGACATCCATGACCAAATATTTATATTTTTACTAATTATAAGCTAGTGCTTGATCACAACCCCACCTGCCACCTGGTAGTTGTCATGATAAAGCCATAAACGGTGATTTCATATTTTCTATTCACTCATACCTTGAAGACGCGCAGATTGTGTTCGAACGGAGTAACAGACGCCGGCAAATATTTCCACTCCTTTGCTGTGCGCATTACAAAAGACAAAGCAAACCGTTTGGTTCTAATGCATGGAATATTGACAAGAAAGGGGTGAAGACCGTCAGAGCATCTAGTTCTCTGATGGTGAAAGGAGAGGAAAGAGTTAAAGTATGAAATTCCTCTGCATACTCTCTGAAATGCATCTTATAGAATACCGAGAGGGTGGCTACTCTGCGCCTGTGCTCCAGGCTAAGATTGGTTTCAACCAAATCAAGGTTACCAATGAGCCTCTTGGCACGTCTCTTTACTGAGTCCAGCACTAGTAAGATTATTTAATTTAATCTGAGCCAATGCTTCCAGCGAACATTGTTATTTACCATCTGTTTAGCAGTGAAGAAAAAATATTGAAAACTGCATATCTAAGAATAGTACATGTTAAGTCTTTTGACATGCATTAGAGCAGCGTAGCGGAATAAGGCTTCATAGTTCTGAAATATGGGAAGGCCTGTGTTCAACAGTGGGACGTACGTAGGCGTAACTTGTACATTAATAGTGTAAATTTTTCAAAATATGTAAAAAATATATATATATATATATATATGCATTTTACATGACTCATCTATTTATAATGTACTGCCAAACAGACGTATATACACATAGTCATTTGTATATGCTAATTATGTAAGTATTTAAATATGTATACTTGTATGTATATGCATTTATTTATATATTTGTATATGTGTAAGGATAGATCACATATGTATAGTTTATTTATTAGTAGTTTGTATATATTATGTAGTTAATTGTCATTTGTACCTACAAGTTATGATAATGTAAGAAATTTAATTGCATATCTCGTTAAGTGAGTAATGGACTAAGTGCCGGTTTATTTTCCTGGTTGAGTTACTTTGCGACGCATTATAGCTGTAGGAAATGGGCTGACTTGAACAGAGAATAATGACGCTCGAAAACGACGTACGACTATATTAGCAGCTTATACGTAGTGGAGCCCATGCAGCGATATTATGTAAGATACGTGAGGGTAAATATCGTCACCTTAAGATTAGCCGGCCTATAAAAACAAAACTAGGAGAAGGACAGAGGTAAAAACGCAAAGTCATATACTATAACTAATATATTAAAAAAAAACACAGCAAACAAGCTTTAGCAATAATTAAGAACACTTCGAAAAATCTACTTAAAAAACTAGTGTAGTGTAGTCAGTTTTACACTACACCGTACTAAAATCAACTAAAATATTTACTATAGTGTCTACTGTCAAAATGGCATCAATAAAGTATCGCGCTTTTGGAACTTTATTATTTGATTTATAGTTGAAGAGCTAACGTATCACAAAGTCATTTATGCAAACGAGGCTGTAGTTTTTGAGTTACAAGAAGAGAATATTTACTTTATGACCATATTACCCTCACGTACAATAGTTGTAGCACGAATGGGTCGGCTCGATCGATAATAGCAGTGTAATGCTGCTGGTTTTCGTATGTTGAGTGTAGAGAGCCGGAGACCCTTTTACTGGTAACGAGGCATTCCATCTTAATACTGAGGGGTAATAACGCTTCTGAATTTTGATTCTTAATCGAGGATAGATAGAAAATTGAAAAAAAAAATTGAAAATTGAAAAAAATCTTTATTGCAACAAAAACGAATTTATACATATCAATGTGATCCTAGCGCCTGTAAAAGGTTAACCTGTGTAACAGGGCTAGTTCCTTCCTAGATTTAACATAGAAGGAGGATAGATGCAGGCACTTCACAGCATTCACTTATCATCAAGTGGACTGTGTGCTCGTTTATCACCCTTACTTTATAAAAAAAATTCGTACGGTGAGTGACAAGACCTGCAGATCTTTTTTACTAATAGCAAGACATCCCATCCTAGAACTCATGAGTGACAACACATCTCATCAAGGTGGATGTAACTCTATGGGCCACAGCACGAGCTTACCATCGACTAGACTGCGTTAATTTCTTCCACTAACTTAAATAAGAAAAGCTTTTTTTAAACGAACACAAAAACGAGGAGGTTCTATATTTGATTGGTATTTTAATGTATGTTTATCGATTTCTCGAAAACGGCTGAACCGGTACAATAATTTTTTAATTTAAGAGGTTAAAAAATTTCAAGTTTGCTAATACGCACTAAGGCAGCGCGGCTTCCTAGCCCTCTTATGAACTACTCGTTTCTTTTAGAAAAAAAAATGAGATCCAAAATAGATCACATTGATTCCGTGATATATCGGTGTGTGAAACGTTTTCACGTACTCTCATATCGCGTTTCTATAATGTAGGTAATGTTAGCTACGTAAGGGCGACCGCCGCGTTATAGAGGCAGATGCGTTCAAGTCTGCTATTTACTTAGGCTGCGTTCCGTTTTATCGGGACGATGCACGTCTGGGGGACGCCGTTTGATCGTTCCTTGACAGAATAATTGAATAGTCCGCAAATAAATTGTGCCAGTATTTTTTGAACTCTGTACTACATTGTAGTTTAAAAAAAGAGTTTAAAGAAACTTGTTACCATGAAAGTAACATCAAAACATCTTCGGCTTTATGACAAAAAGTATCTTACAACTAATCTCAGGTGAATTCCGTGGAAATATGCAATCTAAAATAATGTTAAATGTATAAGATAACAGCAAAATGTCAAAATTTGCGCAGATTGTGCCTCCGTAGTACAAACCAAACCCGTTGTTAGGTATTATAAATAGCAAAATAGATAGCAATAACCGAAAAAAGTGTAGCATATTAAGCTTCTAATATATTGTGAATTAAACATCCAAATAATTTTTAGAATTAAAATATTTAGACGTGAACACAGAGACCACTAGGTAGTCCTTAAATTATGGCGACTACTATATTTTTAGATATCTTAAATGATCACCATCATCTGTCAGATATCATAAGATTTTCCTGCCATTTTTCTTTCAAGTTTTGTAATATTCGCGGAATGAGATATTGAGATGAATTTTCCTCGTAGTTACCAAATACCATGAAATTTTCGGTCTTGATGAATATGTAAATGGTAATAAATAAGTTGTATGTTGATTTTACATAACTTAGTTCTTTTAAACAAGTGGTAAAATTAAAAATTTTGTACAACCGACTTCAATATAAACAAAATGAGAACATCATCAATGTATTCGAAGTCAATTAAATGTGCATTATTAAGGATAACTCAAAAGCTGCTGGTCAGATCTAGATCAAATTTATATGGTAGTCCCATATATGATGAGAAGCACCAGTTTTCAAATAAAAAAGAGTCATAAAATCGGTACACCCAGAAAGTTCTGAGGTAACGCAGATGAAAAAAACATACAGTCGAATTGAGTACCTCCTCCTTATTAAAGTCGGTTAAAAACAAGGGCATATCTCTCGCTTAACAAATTATTCGTGAGGCCAATGTTTAACACTGGATTTAAAGACTGATAACAGAGAGCTATTTTATTAGCAGAGAGCCAGACGTCGTATAGTTCCTTTGTTCTTTAATATCGTACTTTAAAAAAAAAGTATCGGCGATAACCGAGTACCTACACAGCCTAAATGTATTTTTTGATTGGTAGAGTCACGCATGCTCGCGTTACAAGTGAGATAACTTGAGTTGCATGGACTCTATCATTCCATTCGTACTTTACCAATATATATCGCTTCGACGGTGGAGTTACTGAGTGCGGCTCTACCAAGTATAAATATGCATTATTTTTAAGAAAATCTGTTTATATTTATAACGTGCTGCTTGTTCTATAATCAATAATCTTTATTAATAAAGCAAAAAAAAAAAGAGATTTAAAGAGATTGGGTTTTTTAATCATCCTTTCTTAGGTAGAAGTAAAGATATATCAGCAATAATTACTTACCCTACGTAGTAAGGGATGAGTTCTTTTTTATCAAACCGTAAAATGTAATTTCTCTGTCACTCTCTCTCTATAATCCAACGTCTCGTACAATGAAATCTTAGCGACTTTGAAATATTTGAACTGTGAATTTTATCACATTATAATATATAATATAATAAACAATAATGTCCTCCAAACAGAATTTCAATCACAGTCGATAACCTCAATTAAGACTGCGCAGGACAGGATCATAGTGCACGAGTGTTTGCGCAAGTACAGGTGCACTCTATTCCTTCACTCTCATAGCCCGATGGGACGGGAATCCGACACGACCGGAGATAAATCTGTCACAGGACTAACGATTTTATCTGAGACATAGTAGTGGGGGGGAGGGAGATACCATCTTCCTGATTCAGGGCTAATATTGAGATTTCTTGACAAAAAACCAAATAACAAATTTTGGCCTGAGTCGAGATTCCAACCCAGAGCCACATTGTCAGCTACACTAATTACGCAGTCAACGATGTAAACATAACAACTATGAGTCATCAAAATATGTTGTACATATGTGCATACATATAGATCGCTGCAAAGTTGGTGCACTAAATCGAGGGTTTAAGTAGGGGAGTCTACAATTTATGTAAAACAAGCCTGCCGATAAGCAAACAAGCTAGTTGTCGGTACTTTATAACTATTCGGTGTGCACTAAGTAGATTAAATTTGTACGTACTCAGGATGTGCTCCTAGCGATACTTAAGTGAAATAACAGAATACTCGAAACGTAAACACTTCATATCTGAAGTTATTAGAAAATTATAGAAAATTTCTGTGTTATAAAAAAAATATATGATCGCAAATTTATGAAATTGACTTTAATTTTGACATGCTACTGTTTTAAATATTTGGTATTGCCTAGGTATTTTTAATGTCTCGTTTTTATTTTTGCAAGAATTAAATTAGCACATAGTCAAACTGAAGGGTGATACATACCCTTGGGCTATGGAGTATATATTCTTAAAAAATAAAAATCATAGATTAAGGTACGTAAGGTTAATATGGTTTAAGTTTTTTTTTTACCTTAAGCTTTGCCGCCATTTAAACCAAAACTAGGAGGAGGACAGAGATGAAAACACAAAGTAGTATGCTATAACTAATATATTAAGTGAGTTATTACATGGTAGAGCTATGCTGCTGCTATATTAGTAGTATAATTGTAGCACGAATGGGTCGCTTTGACCGGGGGAGGACCACGCTCTCACAGAATACCAGCGTGAAATAATAGCTTAATGCATCTGTGTTTCGTATGGTGAGTGTAGAGAACCGGAAACCCTTTTTACTGGAAACGAGGCATTCCATCTTACTCCTCACCGGTGACAACGCATCTGCATTTAGATTTGTAATCGAGGGTAGATGTAGATGCCGCAGCAACCACTTACCATCAGGTGGACTGTGTGCTAGTTTGTCAACCTATCCTATAAAAAAAATAAAAAACAATAGCAAACAAGTTTTAGTAATAATGAATGAATTATGGAATTTAAAAAGAACTAACTACAGTACACAATACTAAAATTGACAAGAATAATAAGTACAATGTCTACCGTCAAAACGGCGTCGATAAAGCGCTAGCGCCCTTTTGACCCTTTATATATTATTATGCCATCTATGCAAACAAGACTGTAATTTTTGAGTTATAAGAAAGTGACCATATTGACCGGATGATCATATTACCCTCACGTACTATACTAATATAACAACTCGATAGATAAACTCTTTAAGACAAGATGCTAGAAAATCTATCGAAAAGTGCCCAAATTTCACGCGGGTATCTCAGAAATCCACATGCCCAGTGTGGTTAATATTAGTAGATCTTCCAAGCAACTAAACACTTGCCAGCTGTCACTCTTCTTACAATTATCCATGTCCAGTAGAGCATTTAAAATGGTAGTTGATGTATCAGTGAGTATTTGTGTATAAAGATAGAGATATTTTTCATGTTACACAACAAATAAACCTGAAACAAAAATAGGTATAATTTGCGAGAGCCATTAGTCGCTGTTCTGCGAACGCGGCAAAGATGGCGTCGAGCCACGTGACCGCGCGATGCGTTTTTAATTGCAATCATTCCGTGTTTTATGTTGTTTGCACACTTTCCGTCTGTTTGTACAGTCGCGGCCTTTATTTATGGCCGGTGGGAACGTTCTGGAATTACTTCGCTGATACGGCGTTGGGGGAATTTCATTTTCGGCTTTACTGGAATTTGTAGATCCGGTTGGTCACTTTTAACGAGTTTAATTAACTCATGTGACATAGCCTGTCTATAACTGAACTTTGATATTAGTGGGATATAATTAAAAAAAGATTTTTTTTATTAAAGGCATTTATGTATTCAATAATACAATACAATACACTTTATTTCAAGCATCAAGGACTTAAAAATTTAGAACATTGGGCCACAGCAATATATACCATAACTCAAAAATATACATTTTTAGTTTAAGGTAAAAAAATATAAACTTTACACCACTATTAACTATTAACACGGGAACTTTCACTACCCCAGAGGGTCTAAAATCGGGAGCGATGAATGTCTCTGTATTTTGCAGGAAGCTGGAGTACGTAGGATTAGAAATTTGTTAACCTATTAAACTCCAGACGCTGCAAATGTAAAGAGATCGGATCTTCAATGCGGCATCCGCTTCGTTCTTCCACGAAACGCAGGACGTCTTCTCCCGACGTACTTTTGAATAAAAAAATGTTATCACGATTTCTTACGTGATTAGGAATTGTTGTTGTCTACTAGGCTGCACTAAAAGTGTCGGGAATGGAATTTCCACTGAAAAAAAAATTTCCACTGTTCCTGTCATATTAAAATCTTTTTAATTGAAAACTCCTTGGTTTTAAAAATCGAATACCATTTATTTATTTAAAAAAAAGATTCTCGGTCTTGTCACAAGGTTTTGTTAAACTTGTTTAGTCGTTGAGAAAATGGAATTGACTCTAGAAAATTCAAGAGCGATGATTTATTATGACTTTCGAAGTGGTTTAACACAAAAACAGTGTGTTGACCGGATGATTTCTGCATTTGGTGATGAAGCCCCATCCAAAACCACAATTTATCGCTGGTTTGCTGCATTTCGACGTGGACGTGTCAAGCTCAGTGATGATCCCCGTCAAGGTCGTCCAAAAACTGCAGTCACCCAAGAAAACGTTGATTTTTTTTTATAGAATAGGCTGACAAACGAGCACACAGTCCACCTGATGGTAAGTGGTTGCTGCGGCCCATAGACATCTACATCTATCTTCCATTACAAATCAAAATGCAGATGAGTTATCACCCATGAGGACTGAGATGGAATACCTCATTTTCAGTAAAAAGGGTCTCCGGTTCTCTACACTCACCATACGAAATACAGCAGAATTAGGCTACTATTTCACGCTGGTATTCTGTGAGAGCGTGGTCCTTCCCCGGTCGAGCCGACCCATTCGTGCTACAACTATACTACTAATATAACTGCAGCATGACTCTACCACGTAGATGTGCGTAAGCTGATTGAGGAAGATCGACATGTGACATACCGCGAAATTCAGGCAACTGTAGACATTAGCATGAGTCAAATACAAATAATCTTGCATGAACAATTAGGTGTAAAAAAGTTGTTTTACCGATGGATACCGCATTCACTCTGTGAAGAGCAAAAAGCGGCTCGCGTTAGTTGGTGTGTCAGAACTCTCGAAAGATTCCACGCAGGATCCTCAAATGCTGTATACAACATCGTATCAGGTGACGAATCCTGGATATACGCGTAAGAACCCGAAACAAAAAACCAGTCACGAGTTTCGGTGTTCGAAAATGAGTTAAAGCCAACAAAAATTGTTCGTTCACGGAGTGTTGCAAAAAAAATGGTGGCCACGTTTGTCTCCAAAACCGGCCATATTACGACTATTCCTCTTGAGGGACAAAGTACGGTTAATGAAGAATAGTATGCTAGCATTTGATTGCCACATTGTGCCACAGTGTTATTTAGCATTATCTTGTTCTGATAGAGACGATACATTCGTGCAGCAGTTATAATACAGGTGCAGAGTATTTTTACCACGAAAAAAGCAATTTTGCATGCCTTCTTAAAAAATGTAGTTTTAAAAACCTAATTTTTAAAACTATTTTTGGAAAAAAAACATTAAAAAGATTTTTTTTTAATTCAACAATGAATATAGAGCAATGCCATTTGAAATACGGCACAAAGATGGATAGAAAATATAGGAATTCACGTGTGTAGCAGATATCCCACCAAACCTTGTTTGCGAGCCGACGGGTGATTAAAGTAAATAAAGGTGTAGTGCGTTCGGCTCGGCGCTGTTCGATTGTCGAAAATATACCGCTTTCGAGTCCATTTTAAAGAAATTTCAACCGAATTTGACATTTCCATTTCGCGACTTTCGAAATGGTTGAAATTATAAATCGTGAATGAAACATAAAAACCTCATCAAAATCATCACCATTACGGCCTATAAAAGTCCTCTGCTTAATCTCCCCCATAGATTGCCTCTTAGCAGGGATTTTTGCCATAGATGCCAGGCTTGGCCGGCGAATTGGCAACCGCAATTTTTTTTTCAGTTTTTCACGAGATCCACTGGATGATATGTGGTAGGCGATACTCATAAGCCGCCGCTACAAGGCGTAGTAAGCGTAGGCGGCATAGGACGGAAGTAATAGACGAATATTAATAAAGGATCTTATTAAAATATAATAGTACTTGGGCCGCCGAGAGAAATTTCTCAGGGATGACCCTTCTACCCATAAACTTTGAGTGTAAAACAACATAGGTATACAAAATATTATTGTGATTCGGTACTATGAACTATAGCATGCCGAGAAGTGGCTATTCAAGAGAATCCGTTATCCCATCTATCCAAAGATAGTCGAAAGAGCCAAATGATTGTGTGAAATAAAAATTTCGTGGGAAATGAAAAAAAGATTTAATAGACCCCTTTTAAATATAAGCGGTATAACCGTCACATATATTACATACATAAGTTACAGGTAATATAAAACGGTTAAAAAAAGGGTTAAAACCACGTTACAGCTTATTATGGCTGTAACACGAATGGGTCGGCTCGACCGGGGTAGGACCACGCTCTCACAGAATATTAACGTAAAATAGCAGCTTAATGCTGCCTGTGTTTCAATGGTGAGTTTATAGGACCGGAGATCCTTTTTACTGGAAACGAGGCATTTCATCTTAGTCTTCAGAAATGACAACGCATCTGCATTTTGATTCTTAACCGTGGATAAATGTAGACGTTTTTGGGCCACAGTATTCATTTACCGTCAGGTGGACTGTATGCTCGTTTGTCACCCGTATTATATAAAAAAAAAGATCATAAAGATATTGATTAATTTGCAACCGTCCGCTAACTAAATACAATGATGTGTCTTACCTGGATTGAAGAACACCTCCCGCCATACTCCCAACACCACTACTCCCGACACCACTACTTTCAACACCACTGTTCCAGGAAAGGCACACTATCGACGATAATACGACACGTGTTTCGCCTCTGCACGAGGCATCCTCAGGTAATTTAGACTCTACGGCGGCTGACCACTAAGAAAATCGACATCGTCATCATCCCAATGCTGGTTAAAATCCTTCTCTCATCTAAAATGTGAGAGGATTTTCGGAAAAGTCAGCCAACCGTCTTGCTCCAATGCATATTGTGGCTAACTTAACATTTCCTCAAAATATGTTGTACCTCAAGTATGTAGATTTATACTTACACTTACTTAGATATATACTTTTTCTACACAAGATTGTGTAATGGGCAGCAACATTTTCAATACGGAAGTATCGGTACTCAGTGCACATCAACGTGCACTGCGTTGGGTATATGTACCATCCTTTTAATAACTTATATATCAGGCGATTAAAATTTAACCTCCCATTACAAATTTAAACGCAAGGCTCTCACTGAATGACTAACTTGCTTCCCCTTATTCAGTCGTTTTTACAAAACGGTTCGTTTCTAAACGATCGAAATCCCCATAAATTTGCAGAGATCGCTTTGAGAAAAAAATCATTACATATTTATACCGACCCGCCCTATAGGTTTTTATAAGTATTTTTTTATTTATGGCCATGAATTGCCCCCGGTACTAATATCGTGCAAGATCGCGGATGATCCGCGGCAAAAGGGGCCGATTTAGTTGGGACCCGAAGGGCTCCCGCCTGGGGGGACACTCAGTTGTGATTCTACGCACCGGTTTGTACATTTGACGTTCATTATGTCATTTTATCTGTAGGCGCGGTATTGTTTTTCTTGGAATCGATGATTGTCACAATAATCCTTGAACGTTTCGCGGTAAAATACATCATTTTAGATAGTAGAATTAAAAGCAATAACATTTTATTATTTTACATTATAAATTATTTTACTTATAAAATGTGACTTAACTTTTTAGTTTAAAATTAAACGACTTAAATAAATAAAATTTAACCTTAAATCTTCGCTGTTATTATTTAAATACAAATAAAATTAAATAAAAACTAAGCAATTCGAGAAAAACTACCGCTGAATTTTTAAGAAGAAAGGTAATTACTTGTTTTAGTTTGAAAAAATTATCACAGTCATCTCATAGCTAGGCACACGTTTCCCACATTAAAGATATGATCATGCGTGTGATTTTGAAGAGTGGTCGCAGATTATCATATGACTTCTTCTGCCGTCGGCTTTTCTTCATTGGCCAATAAGACGCAAGTAGGTTTCCAATTATGGAAATATCAAACAAGCAAAAGATTGTAATGGGTTGCCAGCATTACCTTTCCGTTCCATAGAAAGGTGGAAGTCTTCAAAAAAGTGAGAAAAGCCTTTTCTAAGCTAGTTCGATGTACCATCTAAGAATTCATCACAACTTACCACTTGGTAGGGTTGTAGTCAAAAACTAAATTCTATTTCATCAGGCCTTATTACCGCTTACGTCTACAAATTCATTTTTGGACCCATTGCTCTATAAACATACGAAAGTATAAGAACCTACATCAAAGAAAATACATGAAAAAGAAAAAAAGAGTAAACGACGGACGCTACGTTGAGTGCGCATATTTAAAATTTTATTTTTTAATATCGTTTTTCAATAACACAATCTCAACACGACATAAAATATAGTAAAAAACGCTTTTTTTAAATTATACGTGGTATTTTATACGTGGTAGAGCCAAGCTGCAGCTATATTATGGTTGTAGCATGAACGGGTTGGCTCGACCGACATAGAACCACGCTTTCACAGAATACCAGCATAACCTGCGTAAATAGCAGCTTAATACTGCTGTGTTTCGTATGGTGAGTGTAGAGATCCGGAGACCCTTTTTACTGGAAACGAGGCATTCCATCTTAGTCCTCAGGGGTGACAACGCATCTGCGTTTTGATTCTTAATCGAGGATAAATGTAGAAGTCTATGGGTCACAGCATCCACTTACCATCAGGTGGACTGTGTGGCCGTTTTCACCCTTATTCTATAAAAAATATGTATCACCATCGTATTAAGTTAGAAGTTTTATGAAAGTCCGCTGTAGAGAGGAGTTTTCATAAAAAATCCATTAAATTTCCATAAACGCTAACCAGTCTCATCGCTTCTTTGACGCTGCTCGCAGACGTTGGTATCAAAAGATAATTCACGTCTAGCATAAAATTTATCCCGGCAGCTTCTGGAAGTCTTCCGATCCCTCTTGTATCCAATAGTTGCCTCTTATGGCGCCCACGTGACGAAGATACGAGATCTTAAAAGAAAAACATTTTAATAGGTACCTTGAAAATCACAGGACAAATATAGCAAATTACACTAAGTACGTAACGTAGGTATTTATGATTTAATCTCAGTGTAAACTTGTCTATCTTTGAAGTGCAATAGCCTACACTCCTAAAGGTGACTTTTAGCTGTTCTTGTTAGTGCTAATACTTTTTAAAAATATTTCATGTGGGAATTATTTATAGGTTTTTTTATAATTTAAAAAAAGAATGTTAAGAACTTTGCTTTTTGTTTAATTTAGTTTTATTTAAATTTTAATGTACATAATATAGATTTAGTATAATATTGTGTTATGACCACGGTTGTAACCTAATTTGATTAATAGTTGAGAATTTTTTGTTTTTTCTTGACTAGGGTAATTTTTCCACGTTTTATTTTTCTTTTGTTTTTATATCCCAGTGTTTCCAGTGATTTGCAGTATATGGATATTTCCTCTGTTGAGAGCTTTACCATTACCATTCATAAGATCAGTTCTACAATACAAAAATAACTCACTTTTGTAGCTTTTATTTATATATTTAAATTTTAACAATCTACTAGTGTGAATGTGTACATGTGCTTAGATTTTTGGTTATAAAGTCGAAATTGCTTCCATTAATTTTCTTAGCACTTATCGTATTCTCAGAAATTCTTGTGTTAGACGACATGTATGGAAATATTTTGAGATACGAACGCCCGAAGTTTGTACAGTGAGATAAGCGATGTGGCGGATGCCCGTTGTTTGCTTTGATACCTACATACCCTATACGCTATTGCAGGTATATTGTATAGACATACCTGCATGTATAAACTCATACAGAAATAATTACTTTGTGAAATAAACTGCAAAGAAAAATTAATATGTATTCTTCTAGCAATCTTATTGTATAATTGAAAAAATTCGTAAATTTATAAAATAAGCAAAAATTAGGTCAAATTAAACGCGATAATATTCGTATAATAAGTTTTATTCAAATTATAGTATTCGTATAAATATAAGAAATAATTTTCGGATGGACAGTTTGTTATTTCAGATTTATATACCCACGCCTACAGAAAAACGCCCCACGTTAGCCCACGTTTCTGAGAAAATTATGCAGAAGGAAAAATGTTTTTACGTGGTAGAGCCACGTTTCTGAGAAAATTATGCAGAAGGAAAAATGTTTTTACGTGGTAGAGCCACGTTTCTGAGAAAATTATGCAGAAGGAAAAATGTTTTTACGTGGTAGAGCCACGTTTCTGAGAAAATTATGCAGAAGGAAAAATGTTTTTACGTGGTAGAGCCACGTTTCTGAGAAAATTATGCAGAAGGAAAAATGTTTTTACGTGGTAGAGCCATGTTCCTGAGAAAATTATGCGGAAGGAAAATGTTTTTACGTGGTAGAGCCACGTTTCTGAGAAAATTATGCAGAAGGAAAAATGTTTTTACGTGGTAGAGCCACGTTACTGAGAAAAATGCAGAAGAAAAATGTTTTTATGGTAGAGCCACGTTACTGAGAAAATTATGCAGAAGAAAAAATGTTTTTATGTGGAAGAGCCGTTTCTGAGAAAATTATGCAGAAAGACAGTGACAGAGTTACGCTGCAACTGTATTATAGTTGTAGCATGAATTGGTCGGCTCAACCGGGGTAGGACCAAGCTCTCACAGTATACCAGCCTAAAATAGCAGCTCAATGCTGCTTCGTTTCGTATGGTGAGTGTAGAGAACCGGAGACCTTTTTTTACTGAAAAAGAGGTTTCACGGGTGACAACGCATCTACATTTTAATTCTTAATCGTGATTAAGTGTAGATGTCTATAGGCCACAGCATCCACTTACCATCAGGTGGATTGTGTGCTCGTTTGCCACCTTATTCTATAAAAAAAATAGGAAAAATTTGGCCATGCTTCCTCAATGCGTGCTGGCGGACTTCGCCTTCTTGAAGTATTTTTAATATCTCAGACGTGCAGGTTTTACAGCGGTGTTTTTTTTTCTTATTAAAAACAGTACCTCCAATACTAGGATTTTTTCCTGTATCGTGAAGGCAGTTTACATACATAAATTTCATAAAGACAAACATCCACACCCGAAACAATTAATTGTAGGCCATACAAATACTTGTTCCGTGCGCGATTCGAACCCGCGGCTTTCAACGCTATAACTCGTTGCAAAGCTACTGCGCTACGGAACCGTTTTCTTCAGTACCTGGTAAATTAGCGCTTAAAATTACAGGTAACAATTCCATCAAGCCGACGGGAATCACACTTGGTTTGTTCGCGAGTATTTTTTTATTTTTATAAGAACTAAAGAACAAATAACTTACTGTCCACCTGATGGTGAGTTGCCACTGTACTCCATGGACACCTGGAGCCATCTTTAAACAAGGCTACAGAAGCGTTTTTATCTCTGAGAACTAAGATGAAATGCCTCGCAGCTTGGTATCATTACTCTCAAAGTAGTGAAAGCGTTACAGTTTGGAGGTAGAAACAGATAAGGGTGTGGTCTGGACCTTTCCAGGTGGACTCCTATGCCGAAAAGTTGTCGTACCATCTAGGCTCTGAAGTTTTTAAGATTTGCGTTTATCCTCTGAGACACCATTTTAACCGTCCCACTGCTGGGCGCAGGCTTCTAATTAATTAATTTCTAACTAATTTCAATGGTGCGGCGGAAATCGAACTGGCTTTACTCACAGACTATTAAGTTTTTAAGCGAGTGCTTATCTTCTACTGAGCAACCATGGCTCTCATAGTTAAGTACATAAGACTAATCTAATCACCATTGCTAAACTAAGGCGTGGTTAGCAAGTCAAAAATCATTAGTAAATTCACGACTAATAGATTAAATTAAGCTATGTCTCTTTATGGTCGTATGGCCGTATATAAATAAATTATTCATGATTTATTCGTGAGCACACGTAAGGTGCTACCGATGTCTCGTTTTCTAATATTTTCTGTAAGGCTTTGCACACAGTGAGTTATTTAAACTTTCGGATTACTTTTTAACTCTTATGACCGATTTCTATACGAAGAAATGATTGAGAAAAGAGGTACTTTATATTATATACGAACCCCATATAAAATCATATTTTTTTAGTGGTAGAGTCATGCTGCAGCTATATTAATAGTATAATTGTAGCACAAATGGATCGGCTCGACCGGAGAAGGACCGCGTTCTCACAGAATACCAACGTAAAATAGAAGCTTGATGCTGCTGTGTTTCGTATGGTGAGTGTAGAGAACCAGAGACCCCTTTTACTAGAGACGAGGCATTCTGTCTTAGTCCTCACGGGTGACAACGCATCCGCATTTTGTTTCGTAGTCGAGGATAGATGTAGATGCCTATGGGCCACAGCAACTACTTACTACCAGGTGGACTGTGTGCTCGTTTGTCAACCTTATCCTATAAAAATATTTATTACTAAATATTTCTTTGTTAACTCACGGCAATTTCTACTTGCTTTTTTTTATAAATAGTAACGTTTTTCTTACGAGCCGTTTCACAGCGCATAAAGTGGACGAAAAATATTTATAGCACATATCACTGGTTTAAACAATTTAAAAACGACTCAAAGTTGTTTCATTTTAAGCCCTAAAGCTTTCGAATAAATATAAAAGTGTTTCAAATGCATTGTATAATATATTATAAAACAAATCCTGAAGAAAAATGTAAAGTTTCTTGAATAGGAATCGGGCGTTAATATCAACTTGAACAAAAAACACAATTAGCATTTCTCTTGAAGTTATCTGTTTTAGTCATGAGATGATGATGATCATTATTGTCATTACATCCCTTCACGGATCCACTGTTCAGCATAGGCCTCCACCAAGGAATGCCCCAAAACACGACCCTGAGCCGCATGCATTCATCAAATGTTATATTTCTTACCAGGTCGCCACTCCATCTTGTGAGTAGCCGCCCTACACTTTGTCTCACTTCAGTGAAGTTGGAACACCATGGGGTGTTAATCGGTGTGAATCCGACATAACCCTTCTTGCCTCCGCCAGGTGAGTATTCGTAGGCATGTCCTATACATATTTCGATAATGTTGCTATGGAAATTCATAATAATAACAATATCATCATAACAGTCCTTCACAAGCCCACAGCTGGATGTAGGCCTCTGCACCTGCATCCACTGACTTCCTGCAATGTTTTACTAGGTTGTCACTAAATCTAGTGGGAGTTCGTCTTATACTCCATTTGCTGGTACTAGGCCGGCACTCGAGAATCATTGTTCTGCAACGGTTATCAGTTGTTCGAGCTATGTTGCTTACTTTGGTTCTGTGGACATCCTCATATCAGATATGGTGAGATGATTCTAACCAAAAGATCATTACATCGTCTCTTACCGTATATTTAGTAACCGACAAAGGTTTTGTAGTTTTGTAAAAAAGGAAAACTACGTATTTCGAGTACTAGCGGTGCGGGTGTAGAGCTTTTCGTAATGGTAGACTGTATCTCCATCTGGTTAGCCAAAGACAATTTTAGAGTTTTCGAAGACCAACCTTAGATCAATGAAGGTGGATATTTGTAATGGAGTCCTTTAATGACTTATAAAGCTACCGAGTTTGGATTCAAGTAATTTTGTTTTGATGAGTTCATAACATTAAATACCTAGTTGGTCAGTGTATTATGTTAAGACTTATGATGGAGTCGATTGGAAATATCGTTAACGATCATGTGAAAAAACTAAAGGCATGGCTTTGTTATGTACTTAAAAGAATGTTTGTTGGACTATAGACGAAGAATAATATATAACATGATATAATAAATATTTATTTTCGATTTTTGTTTTATCTTAGGTGACAGTTATGTTAAATAATGAATTAATAGGACAGAGACTAAATAATTTAAAGATTTATAATAAATTAATCATGATTTTTTATAATTCTATAGTATTTACTTGTTATAATAATATATCACCGTGTAGTGACGGTGTAACAATATCCAATATTCCATATCGCCGCGTGGGAGTTGTAAGAGGCGACAAAAGGAATCTGAAACAGGACAGGCAGCAGCATCTTCCTGATAGTAACTCAATATAATGAAAAATTGTGAACCGTTGCAGGATGCCTGGCAGACGTGAAACATCAAAATTATTTTATACAGATAATATGCATAAAAGAATAGTTTACGATAGGAAATAAATATGGCGTAATAAAACTAAACATTTAAAAAAAATTGAAGAAAAAGACAACTGTTTAATATTTATTAAAATTTATATAGTTTTAATAAACATTTATATTTATTAAATACAAAAATTAATAATTATTTTTTTATTTTTTATTTGAGACAACTTAATTATTTTAATCAGTGACTTCTTCACACAGCGTGGCGACGCATGCCAACAGTCGGTCTGACCCACCACTATTTTTTTACATCAAAAAGTTTTTGCCAACACAACTAAGTCTAGCGTGTCTACTGTGGCAATACCCTCACTATCAAGAAATCTATAGGGGAGGCTTATGTTCGACTTTTATAGGCTGTAAGGGATGGATGGGTAGAAATTATAATTCTGCTTTTAGTACTTAGCAGCAGAGTAAAATTTTAAAGTTTAAGGAAAAAGTTTGAAAAAAGAAAAGTATATGATTTTATAAATTTGAATTAAGAACCGTGATAGCTCTGGAGTTCAGTGTCCACTTGCCGTATATTTCACAATTCACCTATCTTCGCGTCATCCTTAGTTCGATTCCCGCCGCCCAGAAATGAAATTGTGAGTTGCAATTTACTGATTTACTATGGCTCGATGGTGAAAGGAAACACGTGGAAACCTGCATGTCTGGGTAATAAAATTTCTTGAGTACATGAGAAGTCACGAAAAGCACAGGAACAGCGCGTAGGTCTTATGACTTCTGCGAATGCAGTGTCCATATACTCGTTCTACCATTAGATCCCATCAAAAGGTGATTGCCCATCTAAGGTATAGCCCTCCCCTATAGCCTTTAGAGAGATTACTTGCCATAGTTGCAAGTCGCAAGTGGGTTGGCAACCGCAGTTTTTTTCAATCTTTTAATTGTTATTAGAAAGACGTTTATGGTCATCTCCTGGTATGTTTCTCTTTGTCGACGCTTACGACACCCATGGGACGATATGGGGTAGTAGATATTCTTACACGCTAGTGCCAAAATAGTGACTTAAAGAATCAAGTTGCACGCCAGAATCGAAGCATTATTTTAACTTAAATGGAGAATATTAGCTTCATTGGTCTAGTGATCGTCAGCTGATGCGACTGCTGCTCATGTGGTCCGGGGTTTCGAATCCCGGATCAAGCCAAATTCAGATGATTGATTTTCTGTCGAGAAATGTGCAGCGGAAAACATGGTTTTGCGTCTGATCATTTTTGGTCGAGTCAGATTACGGTTTCATCGGACTATGAGAGTAAGGAAATCTCGGAGAGCGAAACTGAGAGTGCAGCTATGCTCATACTCGTGTTCCTTTATAATTATATCCATAGCAAATGGTTAGTCTTTTTTATTTTTTTATAGAATAAGGGTGACAACGAGCACACAGTCCACTTAATGGTAAGTGGTGGCCCATAGATACCTACATTTAACCTCGATTAAGAATCAAAATGCAGATGCGCTGTCACCACTAAAGTTGCCTCGATTCCAGTAAAATGGGTCTCCGGTTCTCTAGACTCACCATACGAGACATAGCAACATTAAGCTGCTATTTTACGCTGGTATTCTGTGAGAGCGTTGTCCTTCCCCGGTCGAGCCGACCCATCTATGCTACAACCATAATATAGCTGCAGCGTGGATCTACCAAGTACTCCGTTGAGACTGTCCGTAGTGACTGAAATTCCGTCTGGAGGATATTATTATTACTCTATTATATTTACGAATCCAAAATTTTTACGAGCCTCATTTAGATGCTGTGCGATAACGGCTTAAGAGAATCATTCACACTGTCTTTTCCCGTGGGTACCTACTATCTATCGTAAGGGGCGATGATATGTATTAGTCAAAACCGTTTCCAGGCTAACGGTAGGAAATGAAACTTATTCATTATTTTTATTTATTTGGGATAAAAACAGTCTTACAATATTATAAAAATAAAATTTTACAAATTATTATAAAGTTCGGCCAATAACAGTTAGCCACTATCAGATGTCAAAATAACAGCTTTTTATTAAATGTATATGTAAGTATATACGGTATTTATAACATAAAATCAATTTTTAAATTTTTTGTATGTCTGTCTGTTTGTTCCGGACAACCTCCAAAACGGCTGGACCGATTTCGACGGGACTTTCACTGGCAGATATCTGATGTTATATGGAGTAACTTAGGCTACTTTTATTTGAGAAAAAGAATCAATCAAATCGTAATAAATTCAACGCGGACGGAGTATACGTACGTGGTAGAGTCATGCTGCAGCTATATTAGTAGTATAGCTGTAGCACGAATGGGTTGGCTCGATCGGGGAAGGACCACGCTCTCACAGAGTACTAGCGTAAAATAGCAGCTTAACGCTACTGTGTTTCGTATGGTGAGTGTAGAGAACCGGAGACCCGTTTTACTGGAAACGAGGCATTCCATCGTAGTCCTCACGGGTGACAAGTGACAACGCATCTACATTTTGATTCGTATTTGAGGAGAGATGTAGATTTCTATGGACCACAGTAACCACTTACCATCAGGTGGACTGTATGTTCGTTTGTCACCCTATCCTATAAAAAAACAAGTTGCGGGGAACAGCTAGTACATAGTAAAAATATGTGCTAAAACTCTTAAATCAAATTATAATTGCTTTAGAGCACTCTCACTAATTTAATTTAATTGACATTTCATTATTTTTTTTAAACATTACTTCACTAGGTTTCTTCCGTATTATGGAGACGATTTACATTTATTAAGTGCACTTCTTTCTTTTTTTATTTCCATTTTTAGACCATAATTTTTTTTATTGTAGGATTCGAATCCGAGGTCCCGAGCGCTTAGTGCTAAGTACTAAGCGTAATGCTTAGTCATAGAGTTACTTCGCCGTTTGTCGGGTTCTTATACTCAGGGATAAAATATGTAGTATATACTTCTAATGTAACCGCAGCCCAAAATCACCTGCCAATTCAAAACGTTGGGATAACCTACCTACAATAGAAAAATCCCGAGTCCATTGGTTAATCAAACAAAAGACTGACTTGGAAGTATTATTTATAATCTTCTTCTATATTAAATAAAAAGCTTCTGTTTCTGTTTTCATCAGTGGACTGCTTGCGGGTAGATGATTATTTTGTATAAAAGAATTAATGTATTCTATCGACAAAATATTTTCATTAATTATAGCGCTTGTTTTATGATAATAGATCTTTATTTCATATTTCACAATTAAAACGTTTTCCTATACATTCGCTTTTCGTTGTACGTTATAATCAGGCATTTAAAAAGCCATCAGCATCATTAAATATTCAAGAAAACACTTGGCAACAACTAAAAAGTTGTACAAGAAGGTAGGTTGATCGGCTGTGGCCATGCGGCTGGCAGACAAGCCTGTGTCAACATCGCAGGAATTAGTCCAAATTATGTGCACCCCTCACACCGCTACTCCCCTCTCACACCCTGTTTCGAATCAATATTTGTTGTCCGCTCTCTTCTGCCTTAATACAACACGCACAATGCTCACGTATTCGCATTGTTATACGATATTCAACTCTAACTTATCGAAGTAAATCTCATATTTACACCGAAAGGCAATGTGTCTGAAAAGGCTTTTTGGAATTGAAAGTGCAAGACTCATCCCCGTTGTTGCTTTCTCTTTAAATGCAATGTCGTCTCTTTCCATCAGAATTTTCCACGGGATACATAGAGTCTCGGACGGACTATGATGTTTTAGCTATTAAAATACTCGTATATATAAGCAAAACATGATTATACTTACTTATTTGTTGTAGGCTAAAATCTAGACAAAAATAATAAAAGTATATTTCTTGCCGTTGCATTTCTTTAAAGATATTTAAGTAAAAACCTCAATTATAAAACAAAAATACTTAATAAATTCAACTATATATACAAAAATCACCAAATAGCGACATGCAAAGACTTTCCTCGTATAAGTCACACATGGAATATTATAAAAATCTCTCGTCTCGACTCTTGTTGAATATTCATAAAGAGCTGTTAATTGCACAAGTCGGCAAATACATCGCGTAGAGAGAGCGACTCTACGGTTCCTAGTAAGGCGCTCCCTCCTCTTTCCCCACATTGGGCCTCGGGCCCCTCATCGCAAAAGGCCAACCCTGAACACACATACAAGTATCTACGCACACATTGACGGGTAGCGCGCGCAACCGGGAAAACTACGGCCTTTTACGTACGTATTG
The DNA here is from genome assembly GCA_907164705.1 of Parnassius apollo. Taxonomy (NCBI): domain Eukaryota; kingdom Metazoa; phylum Arthropoda; class Insecta; order Lepidoptera; family Papilionidae; genus Parnassius; species Parnassius apollo. The sequence continues at coordinate 16,408,120 of CAJQZP010000008.1, forward strand.
TGTACAGAAACGCGGCAAAGTATAACGAAAAATATGAGATCATTCACTTTTCAGCTATTTTTTATTATTGTCTTCTATGATTAGGCAAAAGCTTATTCTTTAAAATATATACGTAATATTACAGATAAAACGTAAATATAACCTTTTGCTATTTTTTTCGAACGCTTTTACGGCTACTTTATAATATTATAAAAAGAGTTGTGTGTTAAATACAGTTACAGGTACTGAAGTACTGTGAGGTCTAAAGAATTGAAGCATAAGCGCTCGCTTCATATTCCATAACAATACAAATTTCACACATAAAAATGCGGTGTTCATTCGCGTAAACTTGAAGTCTTTTTAAATCTGATGTAATGCCAAGGAAAATCCTACACACAGCAAACTGATTGGTGTCTTGTGTGTTGATTTTTTATGTCATATTTAAGAGAGACCTCATTATCCTCTTATATCTTGAATAGAGATACTACTAACGAATTATTGTTACTGTTTCACTTTCTTCGGCATCTTGTAGCACATCCGTATGAAAGTCCGCTTCGATCACGTCAATATTGACAGGGACTCTTTTGACGATTCTGTACTCTGTATTGTTTCGAAGCTTTGTGCATTACAAAATTTTCTAATACAGATTCCTGATGCTTTTAATCAAATGTTTTCTCATGGAAGCTTTGAAGGATGGTAGTGAAATTATAATAAAATATCTCTTTAGCACAGGTCTCTTGCCTATTTAGTATATAATTTATGGTTTTTTATTAAGATTTTGGTTCGTTGTGGATTGAATTCAAACTTTGTTGAAATGGTGTGGTTTAAAGTACTGCTGTTATGTTTTTTTTTTCAAATTATAAAATAATTGTTTACGTACTGTTTGTGAAATTTAAGATGGCAATGGAAATTACAAGGTAGCGATTTGCACTACCACCTTTCTATACTTAATGAAATTTGCTATGCTGCGAGTATGTTGTTTTGTTGTTTTTATAGATACAGTTGTTAACGAGTGCGCAAGTAAAATTTGTCACTTTCATTTAGGTATTTCATCGCACCGAAAAAAAATGGTACGGATAATTTGCAAAATACACGAATATCTACAGTACAAAAATAAGCTATTTCGTTTTATCAAAATATATTTTGACTCACAATATTAATATATTTTTTAAATAACTGAATGCTCTGAATTGTTTTGCTATACTACATAAAATACGCGTGTTGGCTGTGTGCGCATCTATTTACGCGACAAGTAAATATGTACCCGAGACGTTTGTGGAGGCTGCATTAATAATTCAATTGGTTGCTCGCCCGCTCAGGTAGCGTTTAAACGATTTTTAACTTGCCTTCAAACGGATTAATTGGGGAATCGTCGGAAGATGAGAGTTGCCGGGAAATTGGCGTCCCCTGTACTTTATACATATTCGAAGAATTTCGACGAGTTCTATTGTTAAAACTCGCTATTATGTATTAAATGTATACTTACTAATATTTATTTATTTCCTATACCTACGTGGGGTTAGAAATTTTAAGTTGACATAATTATAAATATTGAACATTTTCAAATGAAATTTAAAATTCTGGTAAAATGCGTTATTAAAGTGTATTTTTATTTAATTAAATTTGTACAATTTATATTAAGGTGTTGATAAAGAATTCGTCAAAGTTAAAAGCTGTTCGCTGAGGTCGCACAAACGAACGGTCAAACAGAACTGCGAGCACCGGCGGCTTCATTTCTTTGACAAACACTAATATTTGAAAACCACGCTCGACACGATTAAAGTGCGATCTTCGTGCCGTCGCAGTGCATACGTTTTCTTCTTTTTTTTAATGGATCGTACATTGGGATAGGCGAGGGCATTTTTGCGATAATTTGTTAGTTTATTTTAAATGTGGGTTTTACTGGTTTTTTAATACAGTGCGGACAATAAATTTGGAATTATAAATTAAAATATAAACTCCGTAGGTATATCAAAATAATTTAAACTATATCAAAAACACGAAAGTAGGCGTTTGCTGTCGAATCTCATATTTTAAATTTTATTTCGCCTATTTTCGCGAGACTTCTTTCGTGAAACATAGGTATTATAGTTTAGATCTGAGCTACGTTTTGTTATAAGACTGCGTATAATCGAATAATAATATTTGTCCATCTATTTATCCATGCATATCCCATAAAAGTGCACTGCTGAACACGTGACTCCCCCATAGAATGCTTCAAAAGGGGATTTTGTCGTCGATGTCACATTTAGCAGATTTTTATAAGTGAAAGCCACATTGATGATAAGTGGATGCTGTGGTCCATAGACATCTACATTTATACTCGATTAGGAATCAAAACGCAGAGGCGTTTTTACCCCTGAGGACTAAGAGAGAATGCTTCGTTTTCAGTAAAAAATGGTCTCCGGATCTCTACACTCACTAAATACAGCATATTAACTGCTATTTTACGTTGGTATTCTGTGAGAGCGTGGTCCGTCCCCGGTCGAGCCGACCCATTCGTGCTACAACCATAATATAGCTGCAACGTGGCTCTACCACGTATAAAAGATGAGATCGTAGTTTAATAATAATATTAAATGAAAAATTAAGCAATAGGGGAAATGCTGGAAAGGTGAAATACGAACTATAGAAATCTTTTGTACTAATAGCTAAACATCTCACTTCTGGGCATAGAATATCTATCATTAGATAGTTATAGCGTAGAGAATAACGTAGCTCTGCCCTAACGCGTGTTATTGCACAACAATATGTCCTTTAAATATTTATATTCAGAGATATCTAGGTTTTCTCGCGATTTTTCCTTCACCGTCGAGCTCATTGTGACACAAAAAATTTCGTTAGTGCCGGCGGTAATAGAATTTCTTATGCTATGCTATGAAATTTAAGGGTTCAATCCCTGTGCTATCACAGTTTTTGTCTCTTATAAAAGTCTACCTATTTAGGCATTTTCCATTCACTTCTGCAACATATATTTACTTTGTCAGACTTTCCGCATTCATTCTTTCTACATGACCAAACCACCTAAGCATACCTTTCTTAATCCTGGTCACTGCATCATCTTGCAAACCACACTCTTCTTTTATCACACAGTTTCTAACTATACTACTAATATAACTACAGCATGGCTCTACCACGTATACGTTATCATTTATATATTATATAGTTACCGCCCGTCAAAAGTCCAATGCTGAGCATAAAAGCCCCCCCCATAGCTTGCCTAATAGTCCCCCTATTAGGCAAGCTATGGGGGGGCCTTTATGCTCACTACTTGTTATAGTAGTCATGCTTGGAGTACAGGTAGTCATGCTTGGAGTACAGGTCGTCACACGCACACAATCACAGTTTTTTTTAAATTCTGTTAGTTGTTAATTTATATGTGGTAAAGCCACGTTGTAGCTATGTCTATTATTGTTGTAGCACGAATAGGTCGGCTGTACTGGGGAAGGACCACCCTCTCACAGAATACCAGCGTAAAATAGCAGCTTAATATTTTACGCTATGCTTTATTTTATAAAAAAGACGCTGCTGTTCAGCTTCCACTTTGTTTCCCCTTGTCGTCTCCTACGATATCCGCGGGTCGACATGTGGTAGTAGACATTTTTACACTGCCACTATACGGTTATACAGTATTACATTACAGCCTATAAAACCGCACGCCATAGTCCACGACACGGGTTGGCAACCACAGTATGTAACATTTGAAGTTGTTACAGTAGCGCGCCTATATTCGATTCCAGTTTCTCTATGTCGCCTCATACGACACTTTAAGAGGGTAGTCGTCGATATATATGTACTACTATAGAATACTATAATACACAATGTCGTTTGGCGAAAAGCAGCGCTTAGATAAAGCGACCTTTTGAGAAGGAAAAAAAAAAAAAGCGCCCAATAGAATAGCTGTCAACTTTATTTTGAACGAGAATCGGCGTCGCCAAACCCGATTCGCTGTATTGACAGACGGAGTAAATTTACACATTTTAGACTTTTGATTGAAGACTGAAATTGTTTACATTTCAATACATATTTATTTGTAAATAGCGTGCAATTTGGCATTTTCTAAATAATTTGCATGCGAAATTTGGAAACGATTGTAACATCAAGACACATCTCGTCTTGACATTTATACGTGTGAATTGACGTGTTAGTGGCATTTTAGTGGCTACACGGGCTCCGCCCACTCCTCCGTTCTATTTATATATTATAGATTCTTTACTCGCATAGATTTGACATTCCGACACTCACTATGTTCAACTCAACTGTACTGCAATCCGTACACCTGTTATTGTGGCTTCGATATTCATGCAGTGCGGAGAGTGCACATATGCAAAATAAACGAAAACTAAAAAATGTACTCGATTAACAATACAATCTAAATAAACAATTATTTATTATGACAATTTTCGCGCGTTTATAACAACTACGCATGCGCGACTCTACTGTTTCCCGCGCATGTGCGGATACAGAGTAGTGCACATTTTTTGTTGGGAATAGCTTCTCCAGTACGTAGTACATATAACTCAGTGAGGGTAGTACACGGATAGTGGATATTCTTACACCACTACTTCACACCACATGTGCATTAGATTATATCATCATCATCACAATTCAGCCCTTCACAACTCCACTGCTGAACATAGGCATCCCCCAAAGAATGCTACAAAGCACGGTCCTGAATAGCGTTGCTAGGCGTCCGAATAAAGCCGGAAACAGTCAGGCTTTTTGGTTGCGTGTCCGGCAAAATTAGATTTTTTTTAAATTTGACAATTTCTTTACATTTTTCATGTACTTACATGCATACTATAGCAATTATTGAAATTAATATTGTAATGAATATTGAATGATTAATAATAAAGAAGACTGATTTATTAAATTGTTGTTATTTCATTACAATTTCTTAAATTGTAAATGTTAAAAAGCATTGTTTTGCTTTAAAAAATATCATTTTAAGAAGACTAAAAAATTAAGAGTGTCCGGCCTTTTTGGCCAGCCAAAATGTCCGGCTAAGCTCGCTGGTCTGTCCGGCTTTTCGGTTTAAAAACCTGGCAAACCTTGTCCAGAGCCACCTGCATCCATCGACTTCCTGCGTGTCTTACCAGGTCGTCATTGCATCTAGTGGGGGGTCACCCTACACCACGCCTACCTGCCACTCGAGAACCTTTTTCCCCATCGGTTGTCGGTTCTTCGAGAATTGTATAATATACTAAATGTTAAATACCCAGAATACGATTACGGTAAATTCTTCTTTAATAATAAAAATTAATTGAAACAGACAACACCGATCCATTACAAAATTAAATTTAAAAAAGTATTAGCCTTTTTAATAATTTATTAATTAAAAAGCCTATATTATTTCTTTTAATATTTTAGTACAATTACTCGTATATTAACATATTACAGTTTTGTTAATACGTGCATTTTTGACGCTGTGTAAACTTAAAAGTCACCGAACGAAAGCAATAAGGTACTTCATGTAGAACGGCATTTCACATCCATTGATATACCTATGTTTATATTTGAATTCTAGAATCTTCTTCTTTTTTTTCCACCAGCTTCTCTAAAATAAGGAGGATTTACATGAATCGTCACGCTTGGCATACGGTCTTAGTACCAGGCGTCTCACACCTTTGACGGTGCTTCTGGTTGCGTATAAAATACCCTAAGGTACACTTTTATCACTGAATTCACAGATTTGTAGTTGATTTCTTTCCCTTCAAACGATTTTAGCAAAAGTTAATATCACCCGCTGTGTCATTTCTAGGCAAAAATAGCACGTTCGCATAATCAGTCTACGGGTTTTGTCATAATGTTAGCGATGTCAGGTAAACTTTGGTGTGACGCAGTGGCTTAGCAATGAGTGGCTGCCCTGGGGGTCACGGGTTCGAATCCCGCACGGAACAAGTATTTGTAATGGCATACACATAGTTGTTCCGGGTCTGGATGTTTGTCCTTGTGCAATTTATGTTTGTAAACTGCCCTCACGATGTAGGAGAAAATCCTAGTTTAGGGGTAACGTTTTATTAAAAAAAAAATTAAAACCAACCAGCGGTAACATCACCTTTCAAGAGTACTCTCATATTTGTCTTTAGAGCGAGCTTCTGAATATGAGTCCATAGATATGAAGACCTTATTTCATCAGCTCGTGTTCCCCTCGGTACTACCGGTGAAGTTTGTTGAAAGTCCCCCGCTAAAAGAACTATAACACCACCCATCAATGTACCATTTTCTCTTACATCTCTCAATGTTCTGTCAGCAGACGCGTAAATACGCGCTTTCAGGAGCCTCCATGGCATTTACGCGTGAAGTAAACAATATTAATATACTGCTATATATAGGGAGCCATAAGATCTGTATGGCATATTCTATAGTTGTCTCTTAGGTATGACACGCACATATTGAAATCGGGTGACACTTGCGCCGCCACCACATGAAACAAAATTCATGAAAACAAAATGATTATTTCAAATAACTGATTTATTTATCGATTGATTCACACATCACTTCCACATTTCTTATATTTTAGTTTTCTGCATATTTTTTAAACATTTTTACTTAACTTTAATTATTTTTTAAGTCGTCCGAATTAGTAGTTGTACCACTAAAAAGGGAAGATATTGGTTTCTATGAAGTTCAAAAAAAAAAACTCTGTCCTGGAAGCACAAGCAACCTAGCAGGTTTTTACCTTTTAATCCTTTAAAAAAAATAAAAGCCTACAATCAGGTATGTTACACAATTAACAGCACAAAACAAATTAGAAATAGCTAAAAAAAAAGCTAAATTAAAATAGATAACAAAACAAATTAGAGGTAGCGATCACCTCATTCCCAAGGGTTATCATCATCCATAAATTCCTTAATATTATAATAACCTTAGTTAATTTTTTTAACTTTGGGCACTTTTTTACAACTAACTTAGGGTTCCATTTATTTGTAAAAGTTTTGTGGCAAATTTATTATTATTATTTTGGGGTATTTATAGAGTATTGTCATCTAGCATCAATACTATTATTATTATTCAGCCCAACCTCAATATTATTCTCAATTTTATTATTATTATTTTACTATAATGCTTGTACTACGAATGTACTGTTGTATTGAAAAATGCTAGTTTAAAAGTATTTTTGAATGTCTAAGCGTTCGGTTGCAAAGCGTGGGTAGACCGCGGCGGAGGTCATAATTATCGATTTTTTAAAATAACCTCGATTTTTTTAACATTTTGCGGATCGATAAGACTTAGGGACCTTCACGAAAAGTGCTTGCTTTTTAAAAAGCCGGCATCGCACCTGCAATTTGCCGATTTTATGATGTTGCAGTTGTTCGTGGGCGACGGTAGACGCCGGTGAGCCACATGCTCGTTTGACGTTACTGTTACAGTCTATTGGAGTCCTTTAGTTACAGCGTATCTGAAGTTTTTTTGGATTTGGTTAAGGGTGTCATCACTCACTCAATTACAATTACTTGGTAGCAATTTCGATAGAATGTATGTACATAATGTAACGTTTATCACCAAGAAAGTCTCTTAAGCCTGAATGCTCTTGTACTTGAACTTTCTTTATTTTATACTAGCGATCCCCACCGCACCGGCTCCATACGGGTGACTTCTGAATCTCAACAACAGCGCCATCTACCAGGCCCAAATGTGTACATAAAACATCTAGGAACTCATTCAAACACACACAAAAAATTTATTAAAGTTGGTAAGAATTACTTCACCCACATCCGGTCGATGAAATAAAATTATGTGTCTTACCTAATTTGAAGAGCTCCTCCCACCCTCCTTCAATTGCGTGCACTATCCCCGTCACCACTTATCCCAGCACCACTATTCCTAATACCACTATACTAGGAAAGATATACCATCGACGATTATACGACACATGTTTCGCCTCTACACGGGGAAACCTCAGGTGATGTGTATATATGTTTGTACGTGGTAGGTTTCAAAATACAGAAACGGTATTTTTTGTTGCTGCTGGATGATAATGACGTCGGAGAAGGATAAGTAGTTCATTAAAATTTACTCCTTAACATGGAGGTGCCTTTGTAAAGAGGCTTCCCCATCGCTTCTTTATCGAGTTTTCCCCGTCACTGTTTTAGATGTTTTCCGTATGACTTAAATGCCACACGAAATTATTGACATGAGAACTTTGGCATGGTACGCGTATCGTACCGACAAACTTCTTTAAAAGTTAAAATTATTCAATTTCAATGAATGCATTATTTTTCTTAATTAAAAAAATATTACTTTTCCAAATTTAAAACCGTACGTACGTATGTACGTAAGAATATAAGAAATCATTATATATTTCCACAATTATTTCTTCTGCGGCAGCAACATAATAAGAACGCAAAGGTGTTGAAAACACCTGACACCTGCAAATATCCCAGTAACCTGAAAACAATAAGAATACACATTAGCAAGCATCATTCGCTTTCTCTCATAAAGCCCTATGTACACTAGGGTAGTTAAAGTTAGAGTTGAGCGCCCCTGTATCTTTGTTGAAATATTTGCTGTGTAAGCGGTGGGTGACTATCCATAAAGCTGAAAACAGACTAAGCCGTTGTTAAGTTTCTTTTTATAGCATTGGGTGATAAACGAGCACAGTTCACCTGATGGTAAGTGGATGCTGTGGCCCATAGACATCCACACTTATTCCTCAATTAAGGACCAAGCAAATGATTTGTCAACCCTAAGGACTAAGATGGAATTCCTCGATTCCAGTAAAAAGGGTCTCCGGCTATCTACACTCACCATACGAAACACAGCAGTATTAAGCTGCTATTTTACGCTGGTATTCTGTGAGCGCGTGGTCCTGCTCCGGTTGAGCCGACTCATTCGTGTTACAACTATGATATAGCTGCAGCGTGGCTCAACCACGTAAAAAACTAAATAAAGAAAATTTATTCCAAAATTTCGATTTTTTACTATTGAAAATCTAACATATTCTCCCTCCTCATCTTTCGTAACTTATAATTGTTTTTTGTGTTTAGAAGTGTTTTATTTATATATAGATCGAATGTTTTTATTATAAATTATAAATTAAATCTTCTTGTATTCATTAGCCTGTTTTTATCGATGCAAGGAAGTTATAAAGTATACTAAAACTTGTATAAATAACACATTTTTTTTGAGCGCCATTTCTTACTGGCTCTTATTGCAACAGGTAAATTACCAACCTAAAAGGTTTATTCGCTTGCGTATAGTATACTATTACTGTTTCTTTCTCTTTCTCTTACTTTTCTCATCGGCCCATCAAATATACAATATATCAAATAATAAAGGCTCTCAAGTTGCTGCATCGATACCACTTTGTCAGTTGACATTAAAGTGAATATTTTAGTCGATTTTAGTATGGTGTAGTGTAGTTGACTGTTTTTAAGTGGATTTTTGTAGTGTTCCTAATATTACCAAAGTCTGTATGCTATTCTTTTCCTAATATACTCACCGAAAACCAGCGTCAAATAGTAGCTTAATGCTCCTGTATTTCGTATGGTGAATGTAGAGAACCGGAGACCCTTTTTTACTGGAAACGAGGCATCTGCATTTTGATTTGTAATCGAGGATAGATGTAGATTTTATGGGCCACAGTAACCACTTACTATCAGGTGGACTGTGTGCTCGTTTGTCACCCTATCCTATAAAAAAAGAAATATATTAGTTATAGTATATGACTTTGTGTTTTGTCTCTGTCATCATACCAGTTTTGGTTTTATAGGGTGGTTTTTAAGGTGAACATATTACCCTCACGTACGTGGTTTTCGGAGTGAAAAGCGACGTTTAATCCACCGCTGTGTATAGTAATGTCCTTAGTCATACGTACCGATGTTAGGTGGCAGTTGATTGTTGATACAGCAAATTTACTCTATGTCTCACTCAATGCTGGGATTAGCCTGTTTTTCTACTAAAGATAGCAATTGTTATCATGTTGAATATTAATTGTGTGTGTTTGTGTTGTGAAATCTTTGCTATCGTGACAAAGATGCTGGCTTTGAGTCACGGCTTTTGCGTGCTTGCGAATGTTGCTTGAACAGGCGACACAACTGTTTAAAAATAAACATTTTAGTACCTTAAAGCTTAGTACCTAGTTTTAAGTAAATACATTATAACGAAAAACCATTGCTGTGGACTTAATAATCATTTAACTATGACGTTAGGAGGCGTAAAAGTTATTTGTGGCGTGGTGTTTTTCAACAAGTTTCTCTGGGTTCTCGCTGATTTATTAGTAAAAGATAATAATAATATTGAATTGAATTTGAATTTGAAAATTGGATCCAAAAATACTTTACATAAAAACAAAAACTTATAAAATTATATTGACAAGACTTAATCTAATATCTTTAGCAACCGTGCTAAGTCACAGACCTGTGTTACAGCTGCTAAGCCCTCCCCATTGAATGCATAACAAACAGAATAACAAAAGCTTAAAAACAATTTTACCGTAATCAAGAAACGACTTAAAGTGGGTAGAAGTAAAATAATTAGCTATGTACTAATCGACAAATTTATAAAATGAGAGTAAGGTATAAAAAGAGATATTCTATAAATGTGTCACACACTTATATTAATATTCAAATGTGAAGTAAACGTTCACAAGAATTTATTCTATATTCCACATAAAAATAAAATGAAACGCAGTGAGTTAGTTAATAGTTGAAGAATAATTTCACTTATAGACACATGAAAAATATTTTCACATATAGATATGAAGAATAATTTCATATAAAGATACATGAAGAATAATTTTACATATAGCTTTTATAGAATATTTGTTAGAAGAAGGGACAGAAGGAAGTAAGACTTCAGATGGACAGACTATCTAAAAGATAACAATTAAAAATAATAAAAATAATTTCACATATAGACACATGAAGAATAATTTCATATAAAGTTACATGAAGAATAATTTCACATATAGCTTTTATAGAATATTTGTTAGAAGAAGGGACAGAAGGAAGTAAAACATCAGATGGACAGACTATCTTTTTTTTTTTTTTTTTTTTTTTTTTATAGAAGAAGGGGCAAACGAGCATGCGGCTCACCTGATGTTAAGTGACTACCGCCGCCCATGATCAACCGCAACACCAGGAGAATTGCGGGTGCGTTGCCGGCCCTTTAGAAAGGAGTAAGCTCTTTTCTTGAAGGTCCCCAGGTCGTATCGGTCCGGAAAAATCGCCGGTGGTAAACTATTCCACAGAGAGGTTGTACGTGGAAGAAAACTCCTTGTGAAACGTACAGTGGTGGACCGCCAAGCATCCAGATGGTGTGGATGGTATCGGGACGTTTGACGTGTAGTGCGTTCACGAAATTTGGCGGCTGGGATTAATCCGAACAATTCCTCAGAGCACTCCCCGTGATAGATGCGATAAAATACGCAAAGAGATGCAACATCTCTTCGCAGCGCCAGTGAATCGAGCCGATCGGAAAGCACTCGGTCGTCGACGATTCGAGCCGCTCTGCGCTGGATGCGGTCAAGTGGAAGAAGCTGGTACTGGGGAGCCCCAGCCCAGAGATGGGAACAGTATTCCATGTGCGGCCGAACCTGCGCCTTATAAAGTTGCAGGCGGTGTGCCGGCATGAAATACTGTCCCGCTCTGCTGAGCACGCCAAGCTTTTTAGAGGCCAATTTGGCCTTCCCTTCCAAGTGACCACGAAACTGCACGTCACTCGATATGTCGACGCCGAGGATTCCGGTACTGGCTGAGGCAACAAGGGGAGTGCCTTGAAACTGAGGGGATACGACAAAGGGGTTCTTTTTAGCGGTTAACGCGCAAACTTGTGTCTTCTGGGGGTTAAACTGGACTAGATTTAGTCGCCCCCAATCCGAGACTCTGTCCAGCAGAGACTCGACTTCAGACACAAGTTTGTCCCGGCACTCGGAGACGTTTTCCCGAGAAATATTGGCTCGGCCGGTGTAAAGAGCATCACCAGTGCTGTCATCTGCATAGCAATGAATGTTACGGGTATGCAACATGTCATTGATATGCAGAAGAAACAGCGTTGGCGATAGCACGCAGCCCTGTGGAACACCAGCATTAATAGGCTTGCAATCGGAGCTTGCACCGTCTACAACGACCTTGATGCTCCGATCTGCAAGAAAGCTGGTGATCCAATCGCACAATTTCTCGGGAAGCCCATAGGAAGGGAGCTTCGAAAGAAGCGCTTTGTGCCAAACCCGATCGAAGGCCTTCGCAATGTCCAAACTAACGGCCAATGCCTCCCCCTTGAACTCTACTGCCTCCGCCCATCTGTGAGTTAAGTAGACCAGAAGATCACCAGCTGACCTACCACGGCGAAAACCGTATTGGCGGTCACTAATCAGCTGGTGATCTTCAAGGTACCTCATGAGCTGGCAGTTTACAATGGACTCCATTGTTTTGGAGAACAAGGAGGTGATGGCGATTGGCCGGTAGTTGGACGGGTCAGAGCGGTCTCCTTTTTTAGGGATCGGGTGGACGTAAGCCGTCTTCCATGATTTTGGGACTACGCCTAGGGAGTAGGAGTACCGGAAAAGACGCGTTAAAACCGGTGCCAACTCTGGAGCACACGTCCTCAGCACAATTGGGGGGATTCCGTCAGGCCCACTCGACTTGTGGATGTCCAGGGAGAGGAGTGCTTTGCGAACCGAGCGCTGTGTGAAGTGCACTTCCGGCATGGAGCACTCACACCGCGGGATGGTCGGCGGAGTACTCCCCCCGTCATCGAGAGTCGAGTTAGACGCAAAGAAAGAGCCTAGAAGATCGGCTTTCTCCTTTGCGGTATGGGCCAGTGAGTCGTCCTCCCTGTGCAGAGATGGAAGAGATGGCTGACAGAAATTCCCCTGGACAGCCTTGGCGAGAGACCAGAATGCACGGGTTCCAGAAGGAAGGCGAACTAGTTTCTCGCCAATTCTGCCTATGTGCTCTGACTTTGCCTTGGCAATGACTCTTTTGAAGGACCTAGAGGCGGAATTATACTTCTTTTTTAGAGCGCTGGTGTTTACATCCCGGGACGCTGATGCATCAGCCCAGGCTTGGTAACACTCCTGCTTATAGCATGATGCTATTTTACAGGAGCGACCAAACCATGGCTGAGACTTGCCTCCAATGGGCACCACAGAGGAAGGAATAAAAAGTTCCATACCCTGAAGTACCACATCAGCGACAGAATCCGCAACAACGTTGGGATCATCCGGCGAGAAGCAAACCCGCCCCCAAGGGTAGGATGCAAAGAAAGACCGCATCCCATCCCAATCGGCTGACCTATAGTGCCAAACACGGCGGCAGCCTGCAGAATGCAACCGCGATTTCAGCGTGAGTGGCACCACACTCCGGACAAGACAATGGTCCGAGGAGCCTAAAGGGGCGTCGACGGATATCTGATATCCGTCCGGGTGAGAGGTCAGCAGAAGGTCCAACAGGGAAGGTGCATGATCCTCCACATCTGGAATCCGCGTAGGCGAAGTAACCAATTGTGTCAGACCATATGCCAAGGCAAAATCATGAACAGATCTCCCCGCATGATCGGTTAAACGTGAACCAAGCCATTCGGCGTGATGGGCGTTAAAGTCGCCGAGGATCACGATCTCTGCGGAGGGGATCTGCTGCAGCAACGAATCTGCAGCCATTTGGACGTGGTCGAATAGTCGGTCTGTTTCGGCATTACCGCCATGGGACCTATAGAGGCACCCGTAGACGCGCGGATGGTCGTCGCTGTCTACGCGTAGCCAAAGGATGGACAGGTCCGAACCTTCAAGTCTGCCGAGGCGTCGAGAGCAGATGTCCTCTCTGACGTAAACGCAAACTCCAGCCCGAGGCACAAAGGAGTGTTCCAGTTTGTACCCCGGGTAGGAGAGATACGAGACATCAGCCGGAGAGGACACCTGCGTCTCGGTCAGAAAGAGCAGAGCCGGCCTCGCCGTCTCGAGATGGTAGTGGACGGCGTTTAGGTTAGAGTGAAGTCCCCTGATATTGCAGAAATTCACGGACAGCGTGGCAGGGGTCGCCTTGGTCTTGTTGCTCCGTTTGCCCCGAGCAGTTGTAGTCTTGAGCGGAATTTTGCCCCCCCCCCAGAATACGCGGGGCAGCCTGAGCACCCACGCTCAGAAGTGGAGAAACATGGTCGTGGATGCTCAGCGAGGGATTCTCCAGGGGTGCTGGTACCCTCCTGGGGTAGTCGATCATTATTTAATTCCGCTACCATGTTGATGGGGGGGGGGGGGGGGATTTGGGCCTCCGGCCACCTGCACTCACCAGACGAAACGCGGAAGCAGAGCTTCCACTTCACGCCGGTATTCTGTGAGGTCGTGGTACCACCCCGGTTTGAGCCGGCCCATACGTGCAACAGCAAAGCTGCCGCGTGGCTCTACCACTGTTGAACTATAACTCTAACTAACCGATAACAATTCAAAATAATAAAAATAATTTCACACATAGACACATGAAGAATAATTTCATGTAAAGTTACATGAAGAATAATTTCACATATAGCTTTTATAGAATATTTGTTAGAAGAAGGGACAGAAGGAAGTAAAACATCACATGGACAGACTTTCTAACCGATAACAATTCAAAATAATAAAAATAATTTCACATATAGACACATGAAGAATAATTTCATATAAAGTTACATGAAGAATAATTTCACATATAGCTTTTATAGAATATTTGTTAGAAGAAGGGACAGAAGGAAGTAAAACATCAGATGGACAGACTATCTAACCGATAACAATTCAAAATAATAAAAATAATTTCACATATAGACACATGAAGAATAATTTCATATAAAGTTACATGAAGAATAATTTCACATATAGCTTTTATAGAATATTTGTTAGAAGAAGGGACAGAAGGAAGTAAGAGATCAGATGCACAGATTATTTAACCGATAACAATTCAAAATAATAAAAATACTACACTGGCAACCCGCCTGGTAAGCGTTGCTAATATTCCAAGTATGAGAAAACGAATAGGGGAGTTCCATGTTGAGCGGAAGCTTTTAATAGAGCATAATGAATGACATAACATAACATAAATACTCACGCCTGTCACTCTCTCGCCTCTACCACATCCGTATACCTACGCATACATGCTCGTCAGATAAGGGCTCTCTTAATTTGGCCCATTTTTAATATATCGCCAATTTGGTCGACAAACTCCCGAGGACGTCCCTTTCCGACTCTTCCATTCACTTCTGCAACATAAATTTGCTTTGCCAGTCTTTCCTCATTCATTCTTTCTACATGACCAAACCACCGAAGCATTCCTTTCTTAATCCTGGTCACCGCATCATCTTGCAAACCACACTCTTCTTTTATCACACAGTTTCTCACCCTTTTTTTTTTTTTTGCGGATGGAAAATCATCTAATGACCCCTTTCGCTCTGGGTGGAGCGTAAGGGAGTGTCAGACTTTTTACTGACTAAAAACCATCCGTGTTCCTTCAGTGCCCTTACGTTCCGGAGCCGCGGTATCTCTTTCGAATAGCCCGCAGCCCCGGCAGGCGTCGGCCCTTCGGGCCCCATCAAGCTGCTGACAGCTCTTTGAGGCGCGCGTGGAACAAAACGCGCCGTCGACACGGCCTGTCGTCGTTAGACGGACGGACGACGAGCTACCCATTGCTCGCCGTCCACAGGCCCGCGCCTACGGTGGCCGGGGGCCACGACGTAGCCCCCGACGCCCGGGGCGTCTCCCGCGGCGGCCGGGGAGGAAAGCTGCTGCTCTTTCCTTCTCCCGCTCCTCCACCTCCTTCGCTAGCATCACTGCTTCGCAGAAGGTGGTGACGGCATCCCATTCCGTCTCGCTCCGGACCATGGCTTCGACCAGGGCCGGACGCGAGAGGTCGCCGCCGCCTATCGCCGCTACGAGGACACGGCGGTGCTCCGCCCAAGCAGGGCACACCTCCACGGTGTGTTCCACCGTGTCCTCCGGTCCATCCTCGCAGTGGGAGCACCCGGGCGTTTCCTCCCGCCCGATTCGGTGCAGGAACCTCCCGAACACACCGTGTCCGGTGAGGACCTGAGTCAGGCGGAAGGTGAGGATGCCGTGGCTTCTCTCAAGCCACTCCTCAAAGAGGGGTCTTATCGCCGCTATAGTGGCGTGCCCAGCACGGGGTTGCGACAGTCGCTCTCTCCATGTCGCCATGAGATCGTGCCGGAAGTCTGTCCGCTGCGCGACAACTTGCCGCGGCAGCGGGGTTTCCCCCCGGCATAGTGCCTCCGCGCGCCATTCGTGCAGGCGTGCGAGGACTACCGCCTCCAGATCCCATGGCGGCAATCCGGCAAGGAGGCTCGGCGCCTCGCGGGAGATCGTGCGGTAGCCGCACAGTTTCTCACCCTATCACTCAAATTCAGCCCTAACATACTCCTTAGCGACCGCATTTCTACTGAATTTATTTTCCAAACAACTGTCCATGAATAGGTTGAACAGCCACGGGGAAGCTACAAAGCCCTGTCTGACACCTTTATGGATGCCAAACCAGTCTGAGAAGGCCCCGTTGATCCTAACACAGAAGTCCCACAAGAATGCCTGTATCAAACTAGCGTTCAACCTAAATGAGTTCAGCGTTTGCTATAACACATCCCTGTCTACTCTGTCATATGCCTTTTCCAAGTCCATGAACGCACAAAAAACTTTTTGGTTTTTCGCCAAAAACTTCTCCGCGATCATGCGCATGGAGGAGGAGGAGATTCCGAATTCTGATGAGGCTTATCGCAGCCTTTCTCCTCCAAATGTTGCCATAACTTATAATCCAGTGGGCTTAAATCTGGACTCGTAGAGGGGCCAGTCTTTATGTACGATAAAGTAAATTCTGTGGGCAGTCAAACAGTTTTTCGTGCTTCGTGCCCTATCAGCTAGTGCAGAGTCCTGTTGGAATATCCAATGTCTGTTTTTGAACATTGTTTGAGAAAGAGGTTCTACTATGTTTGTTAGGACGGTACTTCGGTACACCTCGGCACTGGTTTTTACACTTTTTTCACAGAAAAACACCTCATTTAAGCCTGAATATGAGATTCCAAGCCAAACCATGAGTGACAAAGGATAATATGCTCGTTGAACCCTCGGAATACGCGTGCTGGCTTCTTCACTGCTGTGAGCATACACCTTATCGTTTTGTTTATTATAACTGTCTTTGATAATAAAAAAAATTTCATCCGAAAACAAAATTTCGCGGTATTTATTTCCCGCGTACCGTCGTAACAAAGCGGGGAATCTATCTAGCCTAAATTTTTTTCAAATGCTCGTTCAAAGAATATCCGGTCTTCTTACGATAAGCTCGTAGTCCTAGGTTTTCATTGATTACTCTTTTGACCATGGTTATGCTTAGGCTCATCAGAAGATTTTTTGTTTACGAACAGGATTTCGTTGGATTCGCGCCTTCACTGCTTTGATGATCGCGGGTGTCCTAACTAAACGAGGTCGGCCGGTCCTCTTACGATCTACGAAGCTTGAATCTTCAGTGAATCGTTTGAAAGTACGATAACCAAATCGTAGGGTTATTTTTAATTTTTGTAGGACATTGAAAATCTCTTTTGGCGCATAACCGCAGCGGTACAACGCGATAACCGCTACTCTATGTTCTTTCTTTGACCACTCCATATTTGAAAATGAATGAAAATTAATGTATTTTTTATTTTCGGCAAGCGCAAATGTTATATTTTGAAAATTGGTGATGTTCATCTAGCCAGCATTCAAAATTTTTTAATAATAAGGTTTTGACAGAACCTACGACCCGACTAAGTATATTAAGAAAAATCAGTAACATTACCTAGTTACGTTGAACTTAATGATAACACAAAAAAGCGAAATCGCGATTATGTTTATGGGTTTGTTAAGACTTAACATTTTTAAGTATTAAAAGGTTGTACGCAATTTTTGATGGATAGTATTGTGTAAGAAAGAAATGTAAATAGAATAATTTTACATTCAATATAGATCACATGTATGTGATTCTTATTTAAAGTCATATCTTACTTTACCACTGGTTCGGAACAAATCCTCTATCCTGGGAAGAACCAGCAAGAAACCCAGCGGGATTTTTTTACAGAGTAAATTCTGCAGAATAAAAGTTGGACTGTACAAACTCTTAACAAAGCATAAATAAAGCATAAAAAATAATAAAACTCAACGGGTAAGGTAAGCTAATATCGAGTGTTGTGTGTAATAATTTCTTGAAGTTGTTGACGAATATGTTTACCTATGAAAAGTTTTTTTTTATAGGATACGAGGGCGGCACTGAAAATTTCGGGAATCAAGGAAGTGACATAATATTACTATTTAAAAACGTATTTATTGCTTTTTGGGGTATTTTCCGCGAAATTTGACACATTTTTCCATACTATGGAACCAATCATTGAAGCAACCATTCCATTCGAAAGTTGGGGCCTCCAAAATGGGCGTTTTGTAGTCGTCCACAGCTTCTTCAGGTGATGAAAATCTCTGTCAACGCAATTTATAATTTATTTCAGGGAAAGTATAGAAATCATTAGGGCTTAGGTCGGGGCTGTACGGCGGTTGGTCTAATAATTCTATGTTTTCTTGCTCTAAAAACTCTTTTGTTCTGTGTACGGTGCGAGAACTCGCATTGTCGTGATGGAGGATGATGGGCCGGTTGCAGTTCTGTTTACGGAGTTCAGTAACGACCTGTGGGAAATAAATGCTTGCATACCATTCTGGATTAACCGGTCTTTGTCCCTCAAGAGGAATAGTCGTAACATGGCCGGTTTTGGAGACAAACGTGGCCACCATTTTTTTTTTGCAACACTCCGTGACGAACAATTTTTGTTGGCTTTAACTCATTTTCGAACACCCAAACTCGTGACTGGTTTTTTGTTTCGGGTTCGTACATGTATATCCAGGATTCGTCACCTGATACGATGTTGTATACAGCATTTGAGGATCCTGCGTGGAATCTTTCGAGAGTTCTGACGCACCAAGTAACGCGAGCCGCTTCTTGCTCTTCACAGAGCGAATGCGGTATAAATCGGGAAAATAACTTTTTTACACCTAATTGTTCATGCAAGATTATTTGTATTTGACTCATGCCAATATCTAAAGTTGCCTAAATTTCGCATGTCACGTGTCGATCTTCCTCAATCAGCTTACGCACAGCATCAACGTTTTCTTGGGTGACTGTAGTTTTTGGACGACCTTGACGGGGATCATCACTGAGCTTGACACATCCACGTTGAAATTCAGCAAATCAGCGATGAATTGTGGTTTTGGATGGGGCTTCATCACCAAATGCAGAAATCATCCGGTCAACACACTGTTTTTGTGTTAAACCACTTCGAAAGTCATAACAAATCATCGCTCTTGAATTTTGTAGAGTCAATTCCATTTTCTCAACGACTAAACAAGTTTGACAAAACCTTGTGACAATACCGAGAATCTTTTTTTTAAATAAATAAATGGTATTCGATTTTTAAAACCAAGGAGTTTTCAATTAAAAAGATTTTAATATGACAGGAACAGTGGAAATATTCCATTCCCGATACTTTTAGTGCAGCCTAGGTAGTATGACAAACCAGCACACAGTCCAACTGATGGTAAGTGGTTGCTGTGGCACGTAGACATCTACATCTATCCTCGATTACGAATCAAAATGCAGATGCGTTTTCCCCCGTAAGGATTAAGATGGAATGCTTTGTTTCAGTAAAAAGTCTTCGGTTTTTTACACTTACCATACGAAACAAAACAGCGTTAAGCTACTATTTTACGCTGGTATTCTGTGAGAGCGTGGTACTTCCCCGGCCGAGCCGACCCATTCGTGCTGCAACCACAATATAGCTGCTACCTCGAAAAGACTGTATGTAAAATTTACTTAATTATCAGTATCATCATCATAAAAGACTTTACTACTACAATTAATTAAATGTACTGTAATTAGTTAAATATATAAAATATTAATCATTGTTCTTTTAAGTAACGTGCTAATATCAAGGATTGTTAAACTCAGGACCATAAAATCATAATTTACATTTACACGTGACTTCGTAACCTCGATCTGCGTAAAACCAAGATGGCCGTTGCCTTATCGCCGCCATATTGTTTGCTGAGCGGTCGGTGCGGCGCATGCCACTGCGCAAGAGTTTGTTCTCTGAAGACCTGTTTTATAAAGGTCTCGACCAAAATATACTCTTAGAATGTAAATGAGGACTTAAGGATTAAAACGTTTGCGTAATTTAGTTCTGTATTTGTCTTTTGCAGTGAATCATAATTAGTGTATTATACGAGATAAGGCTCATAGAATCTGGCATAGATACGTTAATGAATATTACTAATTCGGTGGAATAACACATAACGAAAGGAAAGACAACGAGGCTAGCGTTAACAACACGATTTTTTATGTTATTAAATGGTCGTTAAAATACTTTAAAAGAAAAATCACATTAGTTTCTTTAAAATTTTTCTTATCTGAATATTCATCGTCATCATTATCATAATTTTACTGCACGGGTCTTCCTCGAGGAATGCCACAATTCATGATCCTCAGTCACATGCATCCGTCGGCTTCCTACATCGTTAAATGGTTCATCACTTCATCAAGTGAGAGACAACCCTAAACTTGTTTACCGGAATGACGCTACCACTCGAGAACTTTCTTCTTCAGATTGTCGATTCTTCGAGAAAATTAATTGAAAATGTTAATCCGTAATAACTAAAAAAATTCAGGGTTTGGCCGTGGAAGGAAAAGGGGAGATCTTCCGCCGGACAAGATATTCTGCCCGGGGAGCGGCCAGCGCTCTGTGTGATAGTTTTTTTTTTGCGCCCGAAGCAAATATGGGCAACCCTCCGGAAAGCGGGGGGAGGGAGGCGGTGAATGCTCATAGCATACCACGCAGCCGGCTGCGTGGTTATGTGGAGACTTTTACCCACTAAACACCGCCTTTTAGGAATTGGCTTAACGATTTGACTAGAGATCTCTAAGCCGTATACGAACGCGACCCTCCTTTTTGTGATAGTTCGGAGATGTTCTATATATACTGTTTATGATTCGGAATTTTGATAGCGTGATTTAGGCTTCGGTGTGTTTTGCTTGCGGCGCGACGACAGAGCCGCCACAAGAGTAACTAAAATATCATTATCAGACCATACAAGTGCATATTAATATTATTGCGTTTATGGTAATCTCAAAATAATCACAATTGATTTGAACCATCTGCTCCTGACTCCCTGTTTATCCCATAAGTTCATCACTCAAAGAGTCAGTAGAAGGCAGCACTTGTGGGTAACAAGCTACCAGGGGAGAGCCTTACTTCTGTGTCTCTTGCCGGACTTCGAATTACAAAAACGGTTCATTCCTGTTTTTCAGCTAATTGCTCTATTGAACTACTCTACTCAGTAAAATGTTGAAAAAACCACGCAATTCGATTTATGGTAAACTGTAAACAAAATATTCAAAGGGTTTGAAGATATTAATATACAATGTACAAAGCTTTTCCATTTCTTCGATTACTTTAACATATTTAATAAATAAAAAAAAACCTAAAATTTAAAATGCCTCGTTTAATAATATTTACATTAAAGAGCTAAGTAGGTGAGATTTCATATAAAGGGCCGCGTATTGGGCCCAGTTAAATATATGCTCTATACACAGAACAACACATAAACACACATAATATGTGCACAAAGCACACACGACGTGGCTTGCACAGAAAATATTTGGTAACACCGCCAATGTAATCCAAGGAGTTTGCCTTGATATATTAAACATACAGACTTTCGATAGTTTGTTAGTGTGAGGTAGGATTTAATCGGTAAATACTTTTTCTCGTGATATTATTTAATTTTAATTATAAATTCTAATTTATGATAATGAAATCTTAATAAAGATATTAAATTGCTTTAGTTTTTTAGGTTTTAGGTACTTTACCAAGTACTTATATTATATTATGTTATATGAATATATCTTTATCTACCAAATCTTTAAATTTAAAAATTACGTGTCACATTGTTTGGCCGCGGTGAACTCCGAAACCACTCGCCGATTTATAATGAAATTTTGTAAATGTGTATTCCTTTCTCCAACTTAAGATATAGGATAATTTATATTCTGATAAGTGACCCTCAATATCTTTTATTGCGAATTTAAAGATTTTTTGTAGAATACAGGGTCGTTGGAATGGGCAAAACAAAATCACTTGCCAGCTAGTATTATTATAAGTAAAACGAATAGATTTACATACGTACGAAATATAAGTAAATAAAAACTAAACGTAGTGATGGCTTAAGATAATCCATAATCACATTCCAGCCCATGGGTGTCATGAGAGGCGACTATGGGAAAAACTAGATAAATCTTTTAGCTCATGATAAATGGCCGTACCTATAACCATAACGTTTACGCCAGACGTAAAAATCGGGTCGGTGACGAGCATCAGCGTCAAAAGTGCGAAATGTCTGGTCTAATGATGAATCCTTTCTACAAGCGAGAAGTCCCATCTGCAGTACCTAGTGAACTTTAATGGGCTTATGATGAAGAAAAATATAAAATAAAACCGCTCAAAGGGTTACTGGAGTAAGTAACATTTTTGTGTTTCGTATGGTGAGTGTAGAGAATCGAAGACCCTTCTTACGAGTAACGAGGCTTCCATCTTAGTTCTCAGAGGCTACAACGCGTTGACATTTTAGTTATTTTTGGATAGAATAGAACATTTTTATTTTATATCGATTACAAGAAGAGACGAGAGAGAGAGAGAGAGAGAGAGAGAAAGAGAGAGAGAGTGAGAGAGGCGACAACGCATCTACGTTTTGATTCTTAATCGAGGATAAATATAGATGTCTATGGGCCACAGCACCCACTTACCACCAGGTGGACTGTGTGCTCGTTTGTCACCCTTATTCTATTAAAAAAAACCCAAGCCGTCGCCGCTACACATGGTCAAAGTTATAATTTATTTTTGTATTGACAGTTGATATACTATCAATAAATATTCTTCAAAAAATACTGTTCTGTGCTATCTTTATATGCATAGGTATCTATGTTAAATATGTGAATTAGTCGTTTACACAATTTTACAGGTGGCGGGTTTTCGTAAAACAATTTTCAATATTGACATGGTAAATGCAAACGGTTAACCCTGGCATTGACCTTGGCAGTCAGGTTCAGCAGCGACCTGATAACTAGAGTTAATATTGGCACCGTACACGGCTGTGTTTGACGAGCGCTCAACTCTATCAATATATAAACATAATATTTATATTTCAAGCGCTTTTCGTTCACTTACAAATGCTACTTATGTAATTTGTCACTGAAACTGATAATCCTTAGCCTGTCTTATTAATATGAGCGTACGTATGTTTGTTTCGCGTGTAAGGACTTGTTAATTATGTATTAAGGCGTGTACCATTTAAATAAACTAGCCGAAGATATGTATTGAGTTTGTGGTTATTATTAATGTATGTACAACTATAGTGAGTAACGTTTGCATGTCCGTTTTTTAAAGATTAAAAGTTTTGAACGTTTTTGAAAGATTAAAATATTTTTTTTCTTCTTTACCAAACTACTTATAACAGACCACTGCACTGATACATAGGCCTGTCCAATTGCTAGAAGAGTTTGCCGCAATCACCACGCTAGATAGGTAAATTGGTAATTTTCCTCTCTTGTAACTTTGACCGCTGTTTTCCGTCGTCGTTCTGGGAATATTAAGTCCTGGCGTATATAGAATAATATAACGCCATCTATTCGAGGCCGCGTAACATTTGCGTTAGTCGCCATGCAATTAAAATATATTTATAAGATTATGCGAAAATTTTTGTCACCTTAAATGCCTATCATAGTCGTTGTTAAACGTATTCGAAACAATTTTGTTTAAAAGTAGTACGCAGAAAGTGGCCAGTGAATTGTTATTTAACCATTACCATTTCTTCTTCGTTTGTCTGTCAATCATTTCTTCTTTATCTTCATGATATTTTTAAAGATTTCCGTTATCTTGGTGTGGATGTGTCTCAACAAGTATCAGGATTGATAAACTAGCAAATAGTTCGTCTAATGAACACAGACGAATTACCACCCCAGAGGACTAAGACGTGGCAAATTTACTCGAAAGAGACATTATTGAGGAATATCCGGTTACTGTCATATATAACCATACGAAATGACCGATGATGTTGCATCGTCCTGCTATTTCAAGCTGATATTCTGTGACAACGTTCTCCTTGCTTGGTCGAGCAGTGAACACGTTCGTAGCACGCATCATAGAACTACACCATGACTCTAACAATACACTAGGATTACAGTAAATACACTAGGATTATAAAAATATATTCACAAAATAAATTAGTTCAGTGGCAAACGAGAAACTTGCAAAATCTTAACTATATAGGTAGCGCTGTGGTCGAGGTATTAATAAATTTTATATTGACACTAAAAATCTAAAGTTAATTTGAAGTAAAATTCATCGCTCCAATTTTTTTTATAGGATAGGGTGACAAACGAGCACACAGTCCACCTGATGGTAAGTGGTTGCTGCGGCCCATGGACATTTACATCTATCCTCGATTATGAATCAAAATGCAGATGCGTTGTCACCCGTGAGGACTAAGATGGAATGCCTCGTTTCCAGTAAAAAGGGTCTCCGGTTTTCTACACTCATTACTTTTTTACGCTGCTATTTTAAGCTGGTATTCTGTGAGAGCGTAGACCTTCCCCGGTCGAGCCGACCCATTCGTGATACAACTATACTACTAAAACTGCAGCATAGCTCTACCACGTATATTAGAATTGCTGGAAAGAGCAGGACAAAGTTGGCTGTGTCAGCTAGTTCTTTATAATTTTATTTTTTTAATCAATTGCAAAGTGTTTCAGCGCATTAATCCATTGCTAATTGGAGAGGTCACGTCTAATGAAGTCAACTCTCCGTCAACCTCGAGCTCTAGTCCAAAGCCCTAAATACTTTCAGCACAAGTTACAAAATCGTTTTCAGTGCCTAAAAGACTGCAACGCAGTGAACGATATGACTGACAAGCTTGTGGAAACTGTCCATGTGGTCGGAGCTAAGTACCCAAGAACACAAAAACTCTCCATCATACTCTTAACCTCATGGCGTAAAAAAGACTGTAGTCTTCAGCAGATTTAACAACATAAAGGTAACTAAACAAACAGATTTAATGATCTCATCAAGACTTACGCAATTTCAATACAGTTCCTATTGAAGAAGTGATCGAGCGGAACCAGGGCTTTAGAAGCTTTTGCCAGAGATCTATTTTTTGTAGTATATGGGTGACAAACGGGCACGTAGTCCACCTGATGGTAAGTGGATGCTGTGGCCCATGAACATCTACATTTAACCTCGATTAAGAATCAAAAAGGAAATGCACACCTCAGGACTAAGATGGAATGCCTCGTTTTTCAAGAAAAAGGGTCTCCAGTTCTGTACAATAACCATACGAAACATAGCAGCAATTTAGTTGCTATTTCACGCTGGTATTCTGTGTCTTTCTTTTTAGAAAACCTAATCCTAATGTATAACCAATTTAATAAAAAAAAATCATTAAAATCGGTTTACAATTGACGAAATTATCGCGTAACACAAACACGCAGTTGAATCGAGATTTTCTTAAATATTCTGCGATAGTATTCTGAACAACTTTTCTGTTTATTCGAACAGAAGAACATGACGTTATTGTATTATATATGTTACCGCGTTTAATTTTAAATATTTTCATACCCAACGCTTCAAGGTTTACAGTACCCATGGACACGGGGGGACTATGGTTACTGTGTAAAGCACCCGAAACGTCCGGTTAAACGCAACAAAATCCATAAAATTAGTTTCATTTAATGTGTAGTTTATAACAAATTATTATATTGTTGATGAAAATAAATGTGGTATGCAAGATGATGTTGTGACCAGGATTAAGAAAGGAATGCTTCAGTGGTTTGGTCGTGTAGAAAGAATGAATGAGGAAAGAGTGACAAAGCAAATTTATATGGCAGATGTGAACGGCCGAGTCGGGAAGGGACGCCCTAGAAAAAAGTTTATCGACCAAATTGGCGATATTTTGAAAATGGGCCACGTTAGAAGTACCCTTAACCGACGAGCATGTATGCGTAGATATATGGATGTAAAGGAGGCGAAAGAGGTATGTCAGGATCGTGCCAAATGGAAGTCCGTAGTCTCTGCCTACCCCTCTGGGTGACAGGCGTGAGTGTTTATATATATTTATATATATATATATATATTGTTGAATGAAGAAATACAAAAAGCAGTGAAGCAGTGATTCAATGAATGTTTGGAACCAACATAGGAAGACAACATTTTCAAAAACTTCTTACGTACGGAGTGAATACCCGGATAACATCACACGTGTTAATGAGTCGAGTGAGACCAGAGGCTGCACAAATTATCGGTCGGACTGTAATGTGACCCCTTGCCTGCAGTAGCCTTTTTTGTGAAGGTGTGTTTACATCGTTTAGAAACAAATATAAGTCGTAACCCGCTTAGTTTATTGATGAAA
This sequence comes from Parnassius apollo, assembly GCA_907164705.1. NCBI lineage: Eukaryota > Metazoa > Arthropoda > Insecta > Lepidoptera > Papilionidae > Parnassius > Parnassius apollo. The sequence continues at coordinate 16,434,536 of CAJQZP010000008.1, forward strand.
ATCAATTATCCGAATAAAGTAAAACATTTCAATGTTTCTGTTAAGTATGGACAGGTTATATGCTTTATATAAGGGCATATTAATTTATTAATTCTTATGAGTAACAGCTTTATTAGATTTTGAAGTTATATATATATACCCGTATATTACTTGTATACATACTCGTATGTTTATATTCAGATTGAAATGTATATTATCTCTCGTTGAATGTTAAAACGATTGTATATTGTAAGTTTTATTTATTAAAAGTAAGTAGGTATTACTTGACGCCTGTGTCAACGTTACTCAATAACTATAGTTTTACGCACGTAATATTAATACACTGTGTTGTCAGTCTGTTGGAAAAGTTCACGTTTGGGCTCTCCATTGCAATTGCATTAATTATCGTGACAAGTTTATTAGTTTATAGTAGCGTTTCTCTACTCTAAAATAAACATTTGTTACTAGACATCAATAAAGTGCTGTTTTGTCTCATTTTTTATCATTTGCGATCTTTAAAATGTCATGATCCATTTTAACTTCGCTCCAAAACTAGTTGGGGTGTGAAGACATAACATACGTTTATGTAGGGTCCATATATATGGAAAATTTAAATAACTAAAGTAAATTTCTTACTCAAATAACTATTTAAACACTTTTAATTTCAACGCAACAAACAATTACCTATTAGTCTACTCGACCGTCGTCAAGTCGACGTAAACGAGGCATTATCGCCAAAAGCGCAAGTCCAGTGTTTGAGTTTTCAATTCATGTCCGCAAAGATTCATGTAACATACCGAACCTAACTCATATTTGTTTAGCGATGTATGTGTAATTGATCGAGCTTGCGGTCATATGTCGTGCATTATAGTGTTTGTGAAACATGCGCCTTTTCTCAGCATCAAAGGAAAACGTGAAATGATATTTTCGTAGGGAATCAGTTATCAAATTTAATCTTTTTTTCCTCAAGCACTTCAAAGCCTAGACGTAAGCCTCCACCATTTTTGAAAAGATTTCTCTTAATAATTACCCACACTTAGAAAGTGAATTGGCAAGCGCAGTATCAGACGTCTCGCACGTTTAATACTAGACCCCATCCCCAATTTGATTATTTTACGTTTGGTGCAAACAAGATGTTTATACCGCCATCGAAAGCCATGAGACTCTTTTCATATCTTCTAGAGTCGCCTATGGTAAATAACCATGGAAATTTCCATGGAAATTTATGATGACAGCAGTCCTATTACTAATTATAAGTATAAGGAAAGCACCCTTTCCTATCCCCATAATAAATAAATATAAACAGTCTAAAGCATTAAACCTCTATAACTTTATTTAGACCAATTTCACCAATTTGTTTTTAATCGTTAATTTCTGGCAATTCATAGCAATACACCATTTGTAATTTTCCGTTTTGTTAAGCAAAAGAGCCAGTACTTAGAGTGTACATAGTAAATTGCTTATATACTCTAAGAGCCAGTATAATTACAGAGAGTTCAATATTTCGTTTGTACGTGGTAGAGCCACGCTGCAGCTATATTATGATTGTAGCATGAATGGGTTGGCTCGACCGATGAAGGACCACGCTCTCACAGAATACCAGCGTAAAATAGCAGCTTAATGCTGCTGTGTTTCGTATAGTGAGTGTAGAAAACCGGAGACCCGTTTTACTGGAATCGAGGCATTCCATCTTAGTCTGCAGGGGTGACAACACATCTGCATTTTGATACTTAATCAAGGTTAAAAGTAGGTGTCTGAGGGTCACAGCATCCACTTACCAACGGGTGGACTGTGTTCTCGTTTGTCACCCTTATTATATATACAAAAAGGTTTTTACACCCTTATTATATAAACAAAAAATGCCACCGGTGCGTTATTAGGTACCCCTTGTACCTAAAAACGCACCGGTGGCATTTTTTATTTTAATTGTAGCTGTAGTGCAAATACATATTAATGCTACGTTTGTTTTTAAGCTATTGCATAGCTTCTATCGCGGGCCTTGAGCGCGGGGACCGAATCCAGAAATTCCGTAACGAAAAAAACCTCACGCTCCCCACTCTGGTGTGGCGTTGAAAGCCGTGCATCGTCTAACGCGACTAGACGTATGCGTGTACACTAGCTGCTAACTCAATGATAAAAATTCCTGAATAACCTACATGTATTGTAAGATATTAAAAATATTTTAAACAATATTAACTTCTCATTTATTCAATAAGAGAAAAAAAATTGTTTTCTTATCGGTCACCACGCTCAAAAAGTGTAACTTGATTTAATATTAAAGACTTAACTGCATAAATAAAATAAATAAATAATTATAATTGCATAAGTTGATAAAAAATGCTATGTAATAGCTTTACCGCGGCAGTCACCGAGTGCCACACGTATTTTTTTTTATAGAAGAGGGGGCAAACGAGCATGCGGCTCACCTGATGTTAAGTGACTACCGCCGCCCATGATCAACCGCAACTCCAGGGGAATTGCAGGTGCGTTGCCGGCCTTTAGAAAGGAGTAAGCTCTTTTCTTGAAGGTCAGGTTGTATCGGTCCGGAAAAATCGCCGGTGATAAACTATTCAACAGAGAGGTTGTACGCGGAAGAAAACTCCTTTTGCAACATACAGTGGTGGACCGCCAAGCATCCAGATGGTGTGGATGGTATCGGGACGTTTGCCGCGTAGTGCGTTCACGAAATTTGGCGGCTGGGATTAATCCGAACAATTCCTCAGAGCCCTCTCCATGGTATATGCGAAAGAAAATGCAAAGAGATGCAACATCTCTTCGCAGATTCTTCTTCTTCTTCTTCTTCTTCAACAATTAACTTAATATCAATAATGATATCTTTTTATAACGCAAATACTACACAGTTAATTAAACTGATTTTTATGAATTTTATACTAATGAAATATGGTAACAAAAGAAACTAGATGAAATATTCAAAAACATAACATTTCTTAATGTATTACCGTTGTTTTTTAGGTATTCATCTAGCACTCATATCCTATTATTATAGGATATAGGATATTTCCAGCACAAGTTAAACTTGTACCTACGTAATATGTAGTTCATAGTTTTCTAGACTAAATTATCCACATAATAGTAGCCAGATTCTCAGCAAAAAATCATTATCTAAATAAAAAAAATTGAAGTTTTGAAGTAATAACATTTTCTATTGTGCTTTACTAAGATATATAACATGCCAATGTCAAACAAATAAGTAATGGGTAGTAAGTTTTTTATCATAGAATAAACATAGGTAGACTGATCCGTAGGTAGTAGTAGATTACATTGTTAAATAGGTAAATTATATCGAGAACAATATTTAAATTTTGTCATTTATTTTGTATATTATATTTGCTTATTTAATATAATATTACATAATATTATATCACAGTTACATTTTAATGATATTTTTATCTGAATATTTTAAAAGGTATCTACGTCAAATATAAAAAAACATACTAAATGTGTATTTAACAAAACGTATTAACATAACATTTAAATTACAAATATATTTATTTAAATTAGAATAAGAGTCGTTCATAAATGCTGGACACGCGAAAGTTAAAAATGGACGAATTTATTCCACTTTGACTTTGATATGGAAACCTAAAAATAAAATAAAAGAATAATAAGCAGATTTAAACATGAAAAATTTAGCCTAATTATTATAACTTATATATGTTTCTGCAAAAAAAATTTGTATAATAATATATTCGTCCTATACTTAAGTACTCACAGAAATGTCGCATCTGAACATATTAATTTCATAATCTATATTTCATGACACGAGATGGCGTCTTAGCAATAATTTGTTTTATTATTAGTCTATAATGCTTTTTTATCGATTAAGTATCTTATTAACCGATGAAAAGTAATTCCTTGGTTTTTACTGACATTTCTTGAATTATTTGTGCAATATCTAAGTACACACGACGGCATATTTTTATGAAGAGATTTTTTTAAATCAACACATCACGTGTCAACTCTACAAGCGCCTAGCGAGTGAATGATTAAAGTGCGGTGTATGCACCGCAGTTGAGTGGAACAGAGTAGCTGAATGCAGTGTCGCCTCTAGTACGTAGTACATAATAGCTCAATGTTACAGACCGCATATTTTGTCTCTCTCCTGGACACAGATCTCTCATTTCGGAGAAGGTTTGAGGAATTGATCACTGATCTGATCACATTGTCACCACGCTGTCCCAATGCGTTTTGCAGACTTCACATGTGTCCGCAATATATTTTTAATTTCTCAGACGTGCAGGTTTCCTCACGATGCATTCCTTCACCGCGGAGCGCGTGGCTAAGCGCTCGTTGTAAATTTTACAATATACGAGCTACCCGTGTTCGATCCCCGTGGGTACCAATGAAACTTTGGGAATATATAAAAAATTGTTTCGGTGGTTTGGTCATGTGGAAAGAATGAATGAGGAAAGAGTGACAAAGAAAATTTATGTTGCAGAAGTGAATGGCAGAGTCGGAAAGGGACGTCCTAGGCGAAAATTTATCGACCAAATTGGCGATTTATTGAATACGGGCCAAATTAGGAGTACCCTTAACCGACGAGCATGTATGCGTAGGTGTATGGATGTAAAGGAGGCGAGAGAGGTGTGTCAGGATCGTGCCAAATGGAAGTCTGTAGTCTCTGCCTACCCCTCTGGGTGACAGGCGTGAGTGTTTATGTATTATGTATTTATGTATAAAAAATAGTTTTATTCAGTCCAAATATTAACTCCAACTGCCATTCCCACTTTGCTTCTAAATATTAGTTTCATTTAATTCAATATTAACCCCAAATGCAAATGGCAGTCCCACTTGCATTTGGAGTTAATATTTACTTTACGTCTTAGCAATTGAGTCTTTGCCGCATATTCTCCTATGTAGAATTGTATGAGACGCTTGCAATTATACCAGCTTTCTGGAATTAAGGTTCTCTCGTGAATGGATCCATTAAACAATACTAATGTTACAAGATATCATTTCACTGTGAAGTTGTTATCCATCGGGTTGTACAATAAACGAGATCAAACAGTGTTGTGTACGTGTGTGACTTTCAATAATTATGTTTGCGGGAACTGTTAGCGCGGTACGAGTCGCCATCTTGCACGACCGCGACTCATGGACAAATGTTGTGGAAAATTACGTATGGAACTAAACTTTGCCAGTCGTTAGCGCTCGTTAAAATCTCCTTATGACTGCCCGATGATCTGTCAGCCGTGCTTCCAGGATCAGTAGGTACTAATGAATTGGCCACGTTCGTGCTTCTAATATGGCAATAAATTTTTGTTTCACCAGCTTTAGTTTGCGGAGTTGTATTAAAGATCTACTTATAGCTTTAAGAAAAACCTGATCCTGTCTAAGAATTAGACATATTTCGAAGATATGTAAATTTCGCCAACACATGTAGCATCGCAGCGAACAAAATAATCAATATTCCTCACGAAAATGAGCGAAGGCCTCTGCCCAGAAATAAATATAAGTTTTTACATACTTTTACTCTTTTTCTAATATGAAGTAATAAAAAGAAAGTTGCTCCAGTTACTTCATTGAGCCCAGGGCCAAAGCACCTGCAAGCAAGTTAGTTATTCTTGCAAAGGTGCGGCAATACTTCAACTATACTATTGTTGCTGCGAAATGCCACCAAGCGGCTTTGGATCAATGGAAATACGTGCCAAGAGACTTATTTGTGATATCATTGTGGTTCAAATCAATCTTACACGCCTCAAGAAGAGGCGTATATAGCCAGCCTTCCGGTTGTTTAAAGGATACATTTTGGAGAGTCTGTAAAGGAATTGTATGACTTGATTTTTTTATAGGATAGGGTGACAAACAAGCACACAGTCCACCTAATGGTAAGTAGTTGCTGTGGCCCATAGACATCTACGTCTATCTTCGATAAAAATCAAAATGCAGATGCGTTGTCACCCGTGAGGACTAAGATGGAATGCCTCGTTTCCAGTAAAAAGGGTCTCCGGTTCTCTACACTCACCATACGAAACACAGTATTATTAAGCCACTATTTCACGCTGGTATTCTATGAGTTCATGTTCCGTCCCCGGTCGAGCCGACCCATTCATGCTACAACTATACTAACAATATAACTGCAGCATGGCTCTACCACGTATAAAAATTGATCCCTTCCTCTTCATCAATCATTGGACCACCGGAGGTTGTTCTCTACCACCTTTACGGCCTTTTATCCATTGCTGAACAAAAATTTATACGTATGTATTGACTTTGTATTTATGTATATATTGGTATATGTATATATACTATGTATATACTATACTGGATGACCTTTTTTACCGTCTGGAAAAAATTAGGGTGTAACATGTGAACGGAGTAGAAATATATATATATATATATATATATAATTCCTTTTCTTTTTATAAACTCTCACCGCTCCATGGATTGACTGGTAGAGAATGCCTTGCGCCCTCTTTACCCTTTTTTTAAGGGAATGCAATAAAGATATTCTTACACCGCTACTAGGTAACATGCATTCAAACCATACAGTTTGCTTCATCGTTCATAATGCGTATATCAAATGAGTGGAATAATTTGCCAGCATTTTCCTATTCTAATATTATGTAGGTGTCTCCAATAGTGAATAGTCCTTTGATAAACTCAGGCAGTGCGCTTAACCATCTTCGGCTGCATCACCACTTACCATCAGGTGGAATGGTAAGAAAACATTGGCTTACATTAGTAAAAGAAGCGTGCAATAAATAAAAATGTTGTTTTATTTCTACCAGCACGCTTCACCACCCTAAAAGGTAATCAGAAGTGGTGACATAGGAAAAAATGTTGTAAGCGGGCAGCAGCATCTTCCAGAATAACAGTTTAGAATTACTCGTATGTAATCTTAGGTTGCCAATCCGCCTGTCAAACGTGGCAACTATGGTACGAGTATAATTTGGGCGACTTATGTTCTTTTTTTTATAGTATAGCTATAGTAAGCGGATACTGTAACTCATACACATCTACATTTATCCTCAATAAGGATTCAAAATGCAGATCCGTTGTCACCTCTGAGGACTAAGATCATTTCCAGTAAATAGGGCCTCCGGTTCTCTACACTCACCTTATATGGCTGCAGCGTGGATTTACCACTACTACTCAACAGTGGCCTTTTTAAAGGGTGTCTCTTATAATTATCAGTTATTAATAATTATGAAAGTTATAATTTTCACTGTCGTTGCTGACATTGACTGACACGTTAGTCCCCGGATTCAAATCCTGGGTCTGACCAAAACCAATTTGCGCCTGATCTCACTTGGGTCGTGCTAAGAGACGCAACGAGCTAAGAGAGTGAGGACTTACAATGCAAATGTATACAATTGTTTTTTTTTCTTATAGGATAAGGGCGACAAATGAGCACACAATCCACCTGATGGTAAGATTCTGTGGCTCATAGAGATCTAAATTTATCTTCAATTAAGAATGAAAATGCAGCTACGTTGTCCTGAGGACTAAGATGGAATGCGTTGTTTCCCGTATTAAAGGTCCCCGGTTCTCTACAGTCACCGTACGGAACACAGCAGCATTTTGCTACTATTTCACGCATTCTGTGAGAGCGTGGTTCTTCCCCGGTCGAGCCGACCCATTCGTGCTACAACCATAATATAGCTATAGCGTGGCTACCGCAGCGTGGTGGTCAAATGTCCAATAACCCTGTCTTGCACAAGTGGCTAGCCTCGGTTGAGACTGACTGCTGATCAGAATTCGATATAACTAGTGTTTAATATAATACATACTCGTTTCTGTTAACAAATGTTTATTTTTATTAAGCATAATCTTGTTACTACAACGGTATTATTTACCAGCGTTTCAATTCAGGCAACAATCTAAATTAATTTATGGAGTCTTTGATATTATTTTACTAGTAAACATTGACTTCTCGACGTTTACAGAAGTAAATATTTGTTTCGAATAAATGTCTCCTTATTAAAACTTAGATATATTTTTTTATTGAAATAGTTAAATATTTAACAGCTGTAATGGTAGCATAACAATATCCACTAACCTATATCATCCCATGGGTGAGGCAACAAAGGGTACTAAAACGAAGATGCGAGCGGCATCATCTTTCTCATAACAGTTAAAGTAAAGTAAAGTAGTAAAGTTACAGCCTATATACGTCCCACTGCTGGGCTCAGGCCTCCCCTCATTTCTGAGAGGGTTTAGGGCAAGGAAGTGTCCGCCGCGCTGCCCAAATGCGTGTTGACGAACTTCACATGTCTTCGAAATATTTTTTTTCTTATTCCTCAGACATGCAGGTTTCCTCACGATGTTTTCCTTCACCGCCGAGCACGTGGTAAATCAGCACTTAAAATTGCAATTAACAATTTCATTGGTGCCGGCGGGGATCGAACCCGGATTACTCGCGTTCTGTTATATTTACAGCGAGCGTTAACCACTGAGCTACCACGGCTCGTCTTCTTTCTCATAACAGTTGAAAATAACGAAATGCTACGGTTGTCAACCCCCTACCAAGAGTGGTAAAAGCCCTTAAAGCGTAATTTTTGATAGGTCGTAATAAATAAATAAATAAATTCATTAATTATCAGCTAGTTATTACACTATTTTTAGTAATAATCCGATTCTATATTATTCCCTTCCTGTCACATCTATCTAAACCGGTGTGACACCTATATTTCACCACATAGAGAAAAAAATTTCTCTTCTCCCTATTGGTATTTACCTGTTATTAGGGTTATGTAGAAATTTTTTGTAAAAATTTTTTAATGGTGTAAATGTTTGCTTGTTTTTAAACTAAGCTTCTGAGCTGTAGCGGCTGCCAGCGTTAGCTGAAGTACCTTAGGGCTGGTCCTGCTCGCATACTGAGTAATCCCAGTTCGATCTCCGCCGGCACTAACGAAATTATCACTTAATTGCATCGATGGCTTAGAATATTAAAAACAACATTTAATTTTATACCAACTCTGGTAAATGGTTTAACGTGGTAGAACTATGCTGTAGCTATATTAGTTATAGTTGTAGCACGAACGGGTCGGCTAGACCGGGGAAGTACCACGCTCTCACAGAATACCAGCGTGAAATAGCAGCTCAACGCTGCTTTGTTTCATATGATAAGTGTAGAGAACCGGAGACCCATTTTACCGGAGACGAGGCATTCCATTTTAGTCCATACGGGTGACAGCGCATCTGCATTTTGATTCGTAATCAAGAATAGATAGATGTAGATGACTATGGGCCGCAGTAACCACTTAGCACCAGGTGGACTGTGTGCGCGTTTGTCACCTTTATATTATAAAAAAAACCACCTTATAATGTATTTAATTTTTATATTGTACCGTCTTAACAATCATGAGAAAGTGAGATCATTTTATGAAGTCAAATTGAAGTCATGATTAATTTTCAATGATTTGACTTGAAAATAAAGTGGAAAAATAAACTTAAACTAACAATACATTGCCAGGTGCATTGTCTGTGAGGCACGTGACCACGAAGTGTCAGTTGTGGTATTTGCTACAGAAGTCTCGCAATATATAACTCAGTGCAACTCTGAGATGTGTCTAAACACAAATGTCAGTTCCGACATATTACAAGTTAGTCATATGATATATATCATAGTTGTCATGTAGTTAAATATACATGTGAGTGTCATTTGGAATGAATGAATTATTTATATGACACAACAACTTGTAATCGTTACACAGTTTATAAATAATTGAAACCAACAACATAACAAAGATATCAATAAATAAATTTTCTGCTTCGCAAACCACACTGTGAAATTTACTGTAGTTTTTCGCACCTACAATTCGCCGGGTATTGCAGATGTTAGTGGGCGACGGTGATCACTTACCATCAGGTGAGTTATACGTAACGTGACCAGGCGTCCCGTTTTGAACGGGACTATCCCTTTTTATAGTTACGAGTCCCGGTGTCCCCGAAATGAACTCTGGGACGCAAAATTGTCCCGTTTTCTGAAACCGAACGTAAATTTGTGTTGTTACTAAAAAAAAATTTTTTGAAGATCCCACATCCGACTTATGGCTTTATTTTTTGCACGCTCAGTGAGTAAGTTTTCATCAAGTTGTATTGAAACTCAAAGTTGAGACTGTATCGGCTATTGAAGCTGCAAAAAAAAAATCAATCAAATAAAAGACAATTTGACTCAGAAACAGACCAATCAGTTTCTTCTATTCACCATTAATTAAAAGTGAAATCGAAAGATAATTGATTAAAATTACTTTTACGGATTTTATCGCGTTTTATTTATTTTAAAATTTTATTTTAAAATAAATGATTGATCGCGATTTGTCGCGATTTTTTTTGATTTAAATGTATATGATTTGTCGCTACTTTAACGGATTTTATCGCGTTTTATTTATTTTGAAATAAATAAAACGCGATAAAATCCGTTAAAGTAGTTTTAATCAATGTGTAGTGCTCGCGTAAATATAAGAAATCGAAAGATAATGTTACTGATATAAATGAAGAATTGATGAAAAGGGCGGCTACAGAATTTTATGAAACAAGCCGTGAATATCTGGAGCAATGGAATTTTTTTTACTGTGTGCGATCAGCTATGCAGGTCTAGGGAAAGAGACCAGTATCACTGCGACCTAAAAGATCTATTGTGATAGCTGCTATGGCTATTGTTCACTGCTAAGCCCTATGTGTTCAATGAGTAAAAGGAGTTGCTTCATCATCATCATTACAGCCCTTCACAAGTCCACTGCTGAACATAGGCCTCCTCCAAGGTATGCCACAAAGCACGGTCCTGAGCCACCTGCATCCATCGACTTCCTGCATGTCTTACCAAGTCGTCACTCCATCTAGTGGGGGGTCACCCTACACTACGCCTACCGGTACGAGGCTGCCACTCGGGAACCTTTCTTCCCCATCGGTTATCGGTTCTTCGAGCTATATGGCCGGCCCATTGCCACTTCAGCTTACTATTTGTTTAACTAAGTTGCTTAGCCGTGAATAATTTCACTTCTTCAAGGGCGGAGTTTCCCAGACGCAGTGGACTTGCTTTCTTAACAAATAAATGGAAATATTTTATCGGGCAGATTTAAAAAAGTTCTCCGCATGGGAAGACGTTCAAGAATCTCTGGACGCATTGATTGAAAAGGAATGTATTGACTGTAAAGATGCAGAATTTTTTGACGAATTTTCATTAATTTGTAACCACATTACATCGCAGAAAGTAACCGAAGGGATCAATCTAAATGTTTTTGTTGTTGGGTGAAAGTATTCAAACAGTTTCAAGTAGCCAACGATCTTCAGCACGAAAACTTTACTATTTTCATTGAATTTTTTTTGCTTGCTACAAATTCTCCAGTAAAAAGAGTATTTTCTATGATGAACAAATTGTAGACATCCCAAAAACCCACTTACAAATTTCAGTTCTAAAGACAATGTTGATGTTTTAATAAAAAAAGGTGCCAAGAATTTCATTCTCACTTAAAATCACCACCAGTTATATTAAAGCAAATTCGTTCCTGTGAAAAATATAAATATAACTAAACGTTTCGGGTATATATATTTTTTAATTCGTAACTTTGAAGCTAACTGAATTTTTCTGTATAAATAACTTAAAAAAAAGTTTTTTTTTTTTAATTGAATACCTGTTAATAGACCTAAATAAAGCAATGTCCCATTTTGAGTCAAAAAATAAATGGTCACGTTAGTTATACGCCCGTTTGATTCCCCTTCCTTAAAAAATACATAGGGTTGCAGAAGCGATAAGGCACCCGATTCAGGATACAGTAGCAGCGTTGCTACAGACACAGCGATCTTATTCTGTAGGTACCTCATATTTGTTGAGCAGTAGTCGGACATATTTTGTTCGATTCATTCATAGTATTCAATGTTTATTTCATTGTTCTTTCTTATCAGACCTTTAACCATTGATTTATATATTAATAACTCAATGCCTTTAACGGCCAGCTGTTGGACAAAAGCAAACCCTTATAATTTTTATTAGAAGGATTTTTAGGTAATACATCTGTAATATAATATTGTATACAAGATTGTATCCATCAGGGACAATGAGGTTTTTCTGACCTTTCCATACAATGCTTTTACGTCGCCCACGGGATGAAATATAGAGTTTTTGTTTTCTCACGCTACCACTATACTATAATTATTATTGATAGAAAATCAGTAAACACAATAATTTTACCCGACTGCGGTAGATTTAGACTGGTATGTCCATTCAAATGTTTGCACACATTGCAGTTGTATCCTTTGTATTTTTCTAAGATATTTCGTCAAAATCTCTAAAATACTATTGATGTGCCTCGGTTTCACACGGGTGATATCTAGATCTCGATAACAGCATCACCTTCATCAAAATCGGTTGAGCCGTTATTGAGTTTTAGCGACACTTGCGGACGGAGCGATATGCACCGGCTTCGCAAGGGTGATCTGGATTCTACAATAGCGTCATCCACCGGGTCCAACTATGCCTATAACCTTCGCGTAAGTGTAAGCAATAAGTTGACAAAGTTATAGCGCAATCTGTCGAACGGTATGGCAGCTCACAAAATAGGAAAAAAACAAATATTAGGTAATTTTATATTTTTTTTCTTTATTGCATTTCTTTAAACAAAGGAATACAAAGGGTGGACTTAATTAAGGCATTCTCTACCAGTCAACCCATGGATTGGTTATAATTTGACGTAGGTGTTGCAATATAGAATAAAAAAACACAAAACAAATGATAATTTACTACATAATATATACATTTTATTAATAAATAAACTATACATATATGACTTACCCATACATATATAAAATATATAAATACACGCAGATAAATACAAATTTACATATATAAATAGATACATAATAAGTACATACGAATGATGATAAATATATACGTCTATTTAGCAATATTTATATGTAATGGATGAGTCATATAAAATGCGTTGTCTTTAATAGATGACCACGGACAAACTTTTTAAAAACGTACTTACTGGTTGCTTTTCTGATGGGCAGTGTGTGAAGGAGTTACCATAGAACTTCGGTGAAGTGAACAGGAATACAGATTTTGTTGTTAGAAGATCGTTTTACTCTTAAGATAAGATGGCGAAGATAGGTCATTTAATATGGAAAAAGTACAAGCAATACTCTGGAATTGCACTTCTGCCGGATTGTAAGCCAATTTAGCTCAGATCTATATTGCGAAATATGGTCGTACTTACGAAGCCCGAAAATAAATCTCATACAGTTATTGAGAAGGCTTTGCTCTGCTTGTTCACATGCTCTTGATACGGATCTGGGTAACAAATATCTGCATAATCAATTATCGGTAATATGAGCGATTGGATAAAAATGATCTTAGGTTTATTGGGAAGAAAATGTTTTAAACGATACAGAGAACATAACGTAGCAATGACTTTACGACTCACTTCTAAAACCTGAGTTCTCCAATTCAGCATGCTGTTGATGTGAAGGCCAAGATTTTTAACAGAGTTACTGAACGGAATTACATATAATACTTTCATAATAAATAGGAGGTAAGTCTGCAAGATTAATCTTAGCCAGCATCCTTTAGTTACCCACCAGTATTGCTTGGCAAAAAATCTTTGAAAGTTCCACACTACAGCTGGAGAAGAGTTATTAATACAATTATGGAAATATCAGCGTTTAGTTGCACGTAACATCTGATTACATCTATTCCTAGCTGCTTTAAAAGATAACCAATTTTCTTCAATACGATCTCTCTTTAAACGAAGAAAAGCACGATTACGTCTAGACATTGCCAAACTTACGCCCTCCTTCATCTATGGGGCAGGGGGATGCTTAATTTTTCCTTGTGATCTGGAGCATGAACATCATAAAGGCTGAGAACATTGTGGCTAAGAATAGAGACTTTATTGTCAACAGTAGGTGCTGCAATTAAAGAGGCTAGATCGAGATTAAGCTTAAGCTTGTAAAAGTCTATTTTAGAAAAGCTGCGGATATGCATTACTGTAGAGGAATATTTGGGAGTTTTAAGCTTATACGAAGCGTAAATCAAGTGGCGTGAGATACTCAAAGCGAGTAACTGTCCGTGCATCATCACACGTTCCGGAGAAGTAGCAAGGATTAGATCAATCAATGAGTCATCACAATATGAGTAGCCTTTAAAAGGAAAACAGAAAGATTAACCGACTCAGTAATAGAAAGAAGCTTTTGGAACGAGGGCAGTTTTTCAACAGATCAGTATTGAAGTCACCCGTGACTATACAGTGTGTGTTCTCAGAACAAACAATTGAACAAAATATCAACAAGAGCCATATCTAAAGTGGCGAAGTAGTTTGTTGAACAATATACCTTACTGATACTGGTATTATTAATACTGCATAGCAGCTTGCGAAGAGAAAGGGATAATTTTACTTAATGAAGCTATAATATAACATTCCGTAATCGATAGCCAATGCGTTCAATAAATACTTTGCGTCGGTGAGAGGACAAGATGAGACAAATGCAGGCCGGCCTGTCTACTCTTCTATTGAAACTTCCTTTTATCCGAGACCAGTCGATATTAAAGAAATAACATATATCAAACGAAACTTAAAAAATAAAAGAAGTTGTGGATACGATGAAATACACCTTTCTCATTAACCAATCCTTTAATGAAAGTGTAGTCCCTGATAATTTAAAAATATCAATAGTCAGACCAATATTAAAAGCTGGTGATGCTACTTTGAGAAGCAACTACTGACCCATAGCTCTACTACCATCTCTCTCTAAAATAATTGAATCCGCTATGACAAAGCGTCTTTACTCATTTTGCGAGAAATTTAATATAACTGACGACAGCCAAAATGGTTTTCGATGCAACCGGTCAACTACCATAGCTGTTTTCAAATATTCAGAAAATATGTTAGACATACACAACAAAAAGAAATACGCTATTGAAATTTTATTAGAAATGAACAAGGTATATAATCGAGTATTACCAAATATTCTACTTAACAAATCATACAGCATAGTTTTTAGAGGGGTGCACCATAACTGGCTTAGATCATACTTTCAAAACAGAGTTCAGTACATTGAAATACAACATACACGCCGAGAAAAGAATATTGTTGAAAAAGTAAGATCAAGGAAAGTATCCGTATTAAAGTCTATACCCCAGGGAAGTGTAATGCTTCCTCCTTGGTACGTATACGCTACAGTTAAAACCAATTTTAAGATAGAACGCTTTTTTCCTAGTTAATACTAGTTTGTACTGAATGCTTTTGTAACTAGAATTAATTAATGCTCAAAATTGAATATCAGGTAAAACTAGTTCTTACTAGACGAAACGCGTTTTTCCGAAGCGAGTCAGTTAAACTGTTCCAAGTAAGGTTAAACGACTGAGGCTTTGGTTCTGGATTTTATTAGATTGCGTTACTTTGGATTTTTGGCTTGCTTACCGGACCTGATAATGAGCGGTTATTATAGACAAGATAGGTTGAATCTATACTAAAACCGAATCAGCACTCCCCGAATTTACGTAGAGTAAATTACAATTACGCCCTACCCCTAGAGTGTTTTTGTAAAGCCGTAGGCGTGAAGGAAGTGCAGCCCCCGTCCGCTGTAGCAAATACTCACCTCCGCAGCTTCGGCTGATTAGTTTCCTATGCCGAACATTCTGTCTCTACGGCTCTGCCTGTAATTTGGTACGCAAGGGCGAGGGGCTGAGTATATCTAGTTTTCAATCCCAAATTAGTTTCTTTAGTGTAAGTTTTAACTAAAGCTCGGAGTGACGACTAGTTTTATCTGAAAATCAAATATATCAGTGATAAAATCTAGTTTTGACTATGTATTTTTAGTTTTCACATAGGCATTTAGTAAAAACTAGTTTTAACTAGAGAAAGTATTTTAACTGTAATATATTATGTAAATGAATTGCCCAAAATTATAAAGGAATAGAATATATTATTTGCAGATGACATGTTATTAATATTACCTGTGACAAATGAAACAGAAATAAATAATAAATTAAACTGCATTCTTAATGAAATAGTTTCATGGCTAAAAGACCACAATTTAGAATTAAATTTTAACTAATCTAAATTAATGATTTTTAAACCATATCAAAAACAATACTTAAATAAACATTTTTCGATTTCTAACATTAATACTAGTGTGTAAAAAAAATTCATTGTTAGGAATTAAAATAGACAGTAATCTAAATTGGAATAGCCATAAAGACTTTGTATTAAATAAATTGTCCAGATTTGTATATGAGGGAAATGAGTTAAAAAGATCTATCTACAAATACAAATACAGCCAAAATTACGCTACGGTATACCCTTGTAGGGAAACTGCATAGACATCCAAAAACTTTTTTCGCTCAAAAAATTGTATAAGAGTCCTAGTAAATATTGACTGTAGGAAAAGCTGTAAACCATATTTTATAAAATACATGATATTATAACAGTTACTTCTTTATACATATTAAAATCATGAACATTTGTAAGAAAATATATAGATGTATTTCAAAAAGCTGGTGATAATAATATACATAAACATAATATACAATTTAAGAAGAGAAATAAATTAACATTGCCTAAAACCTCTTTATTTTTATACAGTTCTGGACCATATTCCATGGCAGTAAAACTATATAATATATTACCCAAAGATATAATATAGATTAAAGAATATAAGAAGTTTATGATGGCACTAAATAGTTTATGATGGCATTAAATTAGATGAATATTATGTAAAATAGAAGTAAAGAAATATAGTAATATAATGTATACTATAGTAATACTTTCTTTCATAACTTTTTCAATTATTATAACTTAGCATTATATTATGTATACTTTAGCATACAGTTTTCCCACAATGCTAAGAAGGCTGATACCACAGCTGTTTTTACAGTCCTACTGCGACCCTTTTCCGTTATATATTGGGACTATCACGGCTTTGCACCAGTCTCCCGGTACCCGCTTCAGTTCCCAATATAAATTAAACCAGGTGTACAGCAGGTCTTCCACAACTTTCTCTCCAGCCCTAATCATTTCGTGTGAAACTCTATCATATTCGGCTGCCTTACCTACTTTCATGTTTTTCATTTGTTTCATTATTTTATCTATTTTTTCCGTATCTCTTTCCTCTTCTTTCGGAATTTCTATTTCATTTAGTTCACACGTCTCCTCACTCATGAATGCGCTTTCAAAATATTATTTCCATCTCTTTAGACCCAAGATTTCATCATTCAGAATACAGCCATTCTCGTCTCGTATAGCATTCAATCTAGGCTGTTTTGAATGTCTCCTGGTAGTTCTTACTGGTTTCCAGCACGTTTTAATATTTGCCTGGAGTTTATCCGATATTCTTCTATCATTCTTATCCATTCTTTCTTACTTTTTTCTTTCAACTAATTATTTTACTCTCTTACTCTTTTACTCTCTTCTCTTATTTAGACGTCTAAACTCTGCCTTTTTTCTTTCAATCTCTTCATTCACACCGCCAGAATTACCAGCTTTGGTCGCTAATAAAATATAGTCATACTCTCTTCTTTGCTTCAACTTTTATACATACCTCGTCATCCCACCATAACCTTTCCTTTCATTCGTCCTCTTACTAACACCACATACTTCGGTAGCTGCATATGCAAATGCTAAACCTTTCTTAACATTATGCCACACATTCTCCAAGTCTAACTCATTCATACACGATTCATCCAGACCACGTATATTTGCCAGTCTACATTTGTACTTGTCTTTCACATCTTCATCTTGTAACCTCTCTGTTCTTATACGCTGTAACACATTGGTAGACACAGATGTCCGATGCCGCCAACGTCTAAATAAAACATTAATTCGGCATAAGACCATGTAATGATCCGTTCCTACGTTGGACTCCCGGCAAACCCTTGTATCTACCACTGCGCATTGACACACTCATTCTTTCATCCACAATTATGAAATCTATCATGCTTCTCTCATCACCTCTTTCTCACGTATACATGTGATTTTTTATGACGAAAGAATTGTTCATCACAAAAATATTCTTTTCCACACATACGGTGAGAAGGCTTTCACCATTTTCATTTATACTTTCATCACGAAACGTTCCCAATATTCTGTCATAGCCAAGCCTCTTCACCCCAACACTTCCATTAAAATCTCCTAGCATAACAATATTTTCATTTCTCTTACATTTCATTAACACCATCCTCACTATCTCCCGAAACTGCTCTCGGATATAAGTGGGCTTAGACATGTCTGAGGCGTAGGCGACCCTTAGAACAAATAACTTCTTTAGGCCCACTTTCATTCGTATCCATAGCAGTCTCGGGCTTACACATTCCTACTTTTTCACACATTGACCTATGTTTTCCGAAATGATGATACAGACTCCTTGGCATGCCCGCTCGGTCGCGTCTACACCAGACCAGTACGTGGTATTCATGCCTTTTGCATTGACATCCTTTTCATTCCGCTTCGTCTCATTAACACATAACACATTCATTCCTCTATCATACATCATATCGCACACTTCATCCATCTTATCCTTGCTCCGCATACATTCAGCGTAGCTAGACGGGCTTCTTCTCTTTTCGCCCCCCACCTCCGGAAGACAGAACGTGACGGGTGGCGAACCTCGTCACCTGTTTTCCTCCCGGGGATTCTTCGCACTCCTGCCCCATTAAAGGGGCGCCGGGAACTCGGGGCCATTCTTTGCTTTTTTGTCTCATGGTTCGAAACTAGGGGGTGATACATTTTACACCTCTACCACACGGCAAAGAGCTGTTCTTTCAGCTTTGTTGCTCGTTTAACACCACCCGGGGATACGTGTAGGTTGGGACTAGGATTAGGTAGTTGAAGCCTACGGACGCGAGCAACTTATCCCGTGAGTTAACCGTCGAATGCCTTTTGTACTCCGATGATCAAGTCATATTTGCGTCGCCGGCAGCAAAGTTGTAAGTGATGGTTACATTAATGAACAAGTCATTAAAAGAAAGGGGAATGAAAATGAATGCAAGTAAGACGAATGTTATGGTTTTTGAAAGAAGAAAGTAAAACGATATGTGAAATAAGAATAGAAGGGGAGTTGGTCGAGTAAGTAGATGAGTTTGTATATTTGGGATGCGTATTCATCAGAGATGGGAGATATGATATGGATATAGAACGACAAGTGAACGCAGGAAATAAAATAAATGGGGTTCTACACTCTTTGGTTGAAAAGGCGGTATGTCTTAAAAAAGGCACGAATGGCAATTCACAATAATGTGTTTGTCCCCACTTTAACGTATGATAGTGATAGTTGGGTGTGGCAGAAGAAGCACGAGAATAGAATAAATGCAGTAGAAATTTGGTCGCTAAGGAGTATGTTATGTCTGAATCTGAGTGACAGGGTAAGAAATTGTCCCCCCCAACGGGTTCCCGCCTTGTCGTGGCGGGGGCTTAGAAGCCGTGGCTTGGTCACCCACGGCGAAACAATGAGGAACCCATATGGCTGGTCCGAGGTGGAGGGCCGGCCCGAGGTGGCCACTCCGAGTGGGCTTGGGAAGCCCACTTCGGATGTGTGTTGGTGGACTGCGGTGAGAGGTGTGTCCTCCCCACCTACCGCTGCAGCCGAGGTGGAGTCGCGGAGGAAGAGGAGTGTTGGTATGGCGATGCGCCACTCGCCCTATCCTCCGCGACTCAAACGGGGCCGCACCGTTGATGCGGTGGTGATGGGGCTGCGGGGGGTAATGGATTGTCGGTATTGCGAGGCGCCGCTCTCCCTATCCTCCGCAGCCGAATCTTGGTTGGCGACGGAGCCATAGACCAGATCCGCCGCTGGGGTCGGGAAGGCTAGTACTTCTAAGTGCTCGTTTTTCCTGGCCCCATGGCCTTCGCGCATCGGACGCGGGGGCGTCTGTTGCGCAGATGTAATTGGAGGCCGTGGAGGAAGGCGTGCCATGTGTTCTGGTGCGCCTTACTTGGGAAGGAGAACGGGGAGGAATATTCCTCTCCCGATGAGGTGCTGCCATGGGGCGGCAGTCGCTGGTGGGGCCGCGGAAGTGTGCGAAAGCGTTCCCGTAGCCCTGCCAATATGCGACGAAGGTGGAACACCATGGGGTTTTAGTCGGTGCGAGTCCGACATAACCCGTCCTTGCCCCCGCGAGGCGGGTATGCGTAGGCATTTCCTCATGTTAAAAAAAAAAAGGGTAAGAAATTGTGTGATAAAAGAAGAGTTTGACAGAGAAAGAGACACACTCTCATACTGTGTAGAATGTGTAATATGTATGCAAGATGATGTTGTGACCAGGATTAAAAAAAGAAACGCTTCGATGGTTTGGTCATGTAGAAAGAATGAATAAGGAGAGTGTGACGAAGCAAATTTATGTGCAGAAGTAAACGGAAGAGTCAAAAAGGGACGTCCTAAGTGAAAGTTTATCGATATTGAAAATGGGCTAAATTAAGAGAACTCTTAACCAAGGAGCATGAATGCGTAGGTTTATCGATGTGGAGGAGGCGGGAGAGGTATGTGAGGATCGTGCTAAATGGAAGTATGTAGTCTCTGCCTAAAGCTCTGGTTGACAGGTGTGAGTGTTTATGTATGTTTATGTATAATTTATAATTTGTTTACGAAGCTTAAATAAAAATAGAAACCCAGCATTAGTCTTACGGTGTATCTGTTGTTAACATTTGACTCGAGAGAGTGAGTAATTAGTAGAAATATTCCACGGAGCTGTCAGCCTCTGAGACGCGGTTATCAAATGATAAGAGCAAGTCGTTTCACTATTTACCTTGTCATTACTATTACAACGTAAGGGTAGCCATTTTGTAAGTATTAAAAACGGATAATGTAATTACCATTAATTTTAAAGTATAGCTAAAGACGTTATATTTACTTTAATAATTTATCACATATTTGGTTCATTAAATACAAGCCCCACCAAAATCTTAAAAATAAAACATTGAAGCTGTACTGAAAAAAAAAAAGATTAGAAAATCAAACTTTCAAAACCGAGGCCAAAAAGAAAACTAAAACAATAATTATTTTTTTCAATTTCAACTACTAGCAAAGTGGTAGATAGACAGGGATCTTATGTCAAAGATATGACGTTTTTTTTAATAGGATAAGGGTGACAAACGAAGCCACAGTCCACCTGATGGTAAGTGGGTGCTGTGGCCTATAGACATCTACATTTAACCTCGCTTAAGAATCAAAAAGCAGATGCGTTATCTCACTTGAAGACTAAGATTTCATGACTCGATTTCAGTAAAACGGGACTTCGGTTCTCTATACTAACCATACGAAACACAGCAGCATTAAGCTGCTATTTTACACTGGTATTCTGAGAGAGCGTGGTCCTTCATCGATCGAGCCGACCCATTTATGCTACAACTATAATAGCCGCAGTGTGGCTCTACCACGTATAAAATTTATTTATTTTTGTTTTTGTCGTTATGCACAAAAATATGGTGGCAACATTTTTTCTGCGCGTAGCCATCTAGTTACAACATCTTTATACCCATTAAAACTTTTAATGCTCGTAATAAATTTGAAGGAGGTATGTCAAAAGTATTAAAAACCACCTAAAATAGCAATTTTCACCTTAAAGCTTATGACCTAGAGTTCCAAGACTAGAAAATTGGATAGAGATGCCTATATATCCAGTTGTAAGGAGAATCGTTGAAAAATAATGAACAGTTTTTGAAGTTGAAACTTCTCTAGAATCGTTGTGATTTGAAACTCGAAACGAAAAAACGACACTAAAAAGAGACAAACATATACATCTATAGAATTTAATTTACGAGAGAATGAGATAGAATACAGCAACTTGTACGTGTACAGTCTTTTCTGTTATACATAATATAATGTATAATACATCTTTTAAAGTTTGTTTGTATGTGAGTATGTTTGTGTGTGCTTGCGTGTTTAATTTTTTGAGGGTTTCACTTTTACCGCGTGTGAACTGCACACTTTTTTTTTTGATAATCAAATACGACTTCATTCTTTTGTTCATTACAACCCATTAATAGTCAACTGCCAAACATAGGCCACAGATTGCCTCTTAAAGGATGTTTGCCATAGTTACCACTACACACTGACATGAAATTTTTTTAATTCTTGAATCTGTACCGGCCACAAATATCGGTGTGTTACTTAAGGATGCCCTTTTGTAACATTCATCATTTATGGAAGTGGTATAGTCACGTTGAAGCTATATTATATCTGCAGCACAAATGGGCGCGACCAGTCAAGGACCACGCTCTTTCAGAACGACAGCAGAATAATACCATTTTTAGTATGATGACTAAAGAAAACTGGAAAAACTTTTTCTATGGTAGCGAGGAAGTTGGAAGAAGACAGACTGATCCCCGAAGAGTAAGATGGAAGCCATTCTATCTTAGTATTCACGGGTTACAACACAACCGCATTTTGATTCTTAACCGTAGACAGATATAAAAATATATGGGCCGCAATATCCTCTCAACATCAAGTGGACCATCGCTTGTCACCCTATATACATTACATAATTACTCACGCCTGTCACCCAGAGGGGTAGGCAGAGACTACAGACTTCCATTTAGCACGATCCTGACATACCTCTCTCGGCTCTTCCACATCCATATACCTACGCATACATGCTCGTCCGTTAAGGGTACTCCTAATTTGGTCCATTTTTAGTATATCGTCAATTTGGTCGACAAACTTCCACCTAGGACGTCCCTTTCCGACTCTTCCATTCACTTCTGCAACATATATTTGCTTTGTCAGTCTTTCCGCATTCATTCTTTCTACATGACCAAACCACCGAAGCATTCCTTTCTTAATCCTGGTCACTGCATCATCTTGAAAACCACACTCTTCTTTTATCACACAGTTTCTCACCCTGTCACTCAGATTCAGCCATAACATACTCCTTGGCGACCAAATTTCTACTGCATTTATTCTACTCTCGTGCTTCTTCTGCCACACCCAACTTTCACTACCATATGTTAAAGTAGGGACTAATACAGCATTGTGAATTGCCATACGTGGCTTTTTGACACATTCTGACTTCACAATAGAGTGTGGAGCCCCATTTACTTTATTTCCTGCATTCACTCAATTCTTCATCCTGCATTCGTTCAATATCCTTATCATATCTCCCATCCCTACATCCCAAATATACGAACTCATCCACTTGCTCAATTAACTCTCCTTCTATTCTTATTTCACATACCATTTTGCTTTCTTCTCTTTCAAAAATCATCACTTTCGTCTTACTTGCGTTCACTTTCACCCTATATAATGAAAAATATATCAAAAAATATCTTAAGTAACCATAAATCTTGATGAATAAGAAGCAACGTGTTAGAAGTAACCTTGCTGAATACGAGATACACAAATTTTGAACAAAAATTGAAGTGGCAATGGGCTGCCCATATAGCTCGAAGAACCGACAACCGATGGGGAAAAAAGGTTCTCTTGCAGCCTCGTACCGGTAGGCGTAGTGTAGGGCGACCCCCCACTAGATGGACCTGGTAAGACATGCAGGCTCAGGACTGTGCATCAGAAGTGGACTTGTGAAGGGCTGTAATAATGATGATGATGATTCGACATTTTATCCTCTTTGATTCAATTTACAAATAATAAATTTTAAATGGTTTTAGCTTTCTTAAAATTATTACACTAATATAGAGTCCGCGTAAACTTGGAACAATGGCAATCTTAATTGAGAAAATACACCGTTAACGTAGACGGCTTTCATGATTTTAAGTCTCGTCAGTCAATCATAAATTAACGTCATACTTTAAGACTCGCGATTTCCTTTGCGCAGAAACACGAGATGAGTAATATAAATACTTGTTACTAACACGTCCGCCACTTAATCGAAATGTGAAATTTTTTCTCATTTGTTAGTCATTGTTCTATTTACTTGACCATGTAGTGGCGGTGTAAAAATATCCACTACCCCATATCAACCTATGGGTGTCGAGGCGACAGAGGGTCAGACATCTAAAATAAACTAAGATATCATTTACTGGTATCCTCATATATTTTATAGAAAATTTCCTTTTGACAGCGTTTTTTTATAGATCGAATTTTGATCAAGATGGTTAATCTCAATCGACCACCCTCTGCTCGGAGACCAGTCCACTGCTCGGGACAGGATTATAATGAATGAGTATGTGCGCAAACATATGTGTATTCTCTATTCCTTCACTCTCATAGTCAGATGGGATGATAATTCGACACGACCGGAAAGAAATATGGCGAGGACCAACGACTTTACGTGCTTTCCAAGGCACGGTGGTGAAATACTGCCGACTTCTGATTCCAGGCTGCAAAAAAAAGTTAATAGGAATATTATTAATTTATATACATAATTTACATACATTCCTATCTGTGCATTTTCGTATTCAATGGAATCATGGTGAGAGGCAAGAGGTCAACTCTAACGTAAAATAAAGGCATCGAAGTTCATTTTGATTTTTGGGAATAAATAAAAACCGCTAAGTTGGAATCTCTGCACCTGTCATTGTTACAAAAATAGAAAATTCGAGTGGCTGTGTGCCATGGCACGTAATTAAAGAGGATTCTTTTTCGAGGTCATTTCTTCTACAACTGGCATATAATAATATCTATTCATATTATAAAAAGAAATTTTGTTTAGATTTTTGTACGACACGGGTCTCCCTCGAGGAATGCCACAATTCATGATCCTCAGTCACATGCATCCGTCGGCTTCCTACATCGTTAAACGGTTCATCACTTCATCAAGTGAGAGACAACCCTAAACTTGTTTACCGGAATGACGATACCACTCGAGAACTTTCTTCTTCAGATTGTCGATTCTTCGAGAAAATTAATTGAAAATGTTAATCCGTAATAGCTAAAAAAAAGTCAGGGTTTGGCCGTGGAAGGAAAAGGGGAGATCTCCCGCCGGACAAGATATTCTGCCCGGGGAGCGGCCAACGCTCCGTGTGATAGTTTTTTTTTGCCCGAAGCTAATATGGGCAACCCTCCGGAAAACGGGGAAGGGAGGTGGGGAATGCTCATAGCATACCACGCAGCCAGCTGCGTGGTTACGTGGAGACTTTTACCCACTAAACCCCACCTTTTAGGGACTGGCTTAACGGTCTAACTAGAGATCCCTAAGGCGACCCTCCTTGGCAGAAAGGAGGGCGCAAGCGGCGAAAAACCGCTTAGACGAGTGTCTAACTAAGGCAGATTAAGGGATGTGTTATGTAGGCTCGGCCTGAGCCGCCAGGAGGCAGTTCAGGTCAGCCGAAAGCTTGTTGGGGGGGGGACGCAGGACCAAGAACTTGCATTGTATACCTGGGTGGATTGAAAAGTACTCGGCCTAACACAGATCCATTCAATTCTAAAAATCAAATCTACCCACATTATTTAGTTCAGTTCAGACTAGTTCATTGTGTGAAGTTCGAAACGTGTGCGATAATTTGTTGTGATTTTATAAATTTATTAACAAAGTAATCGGACATAATTTCCGCGAATGGAGCAAATCGAGCAGCGTGCCGTCATTAAGTACATCCATAAGAAGGGGCTATCATCAAAAGCCATCCATGATGACATGGTCAGTACATTAGGCGATTGTGCTCTGTCATATTCATCCATCAAAAAATGGATAGCAGAATTTAAGCGTGGTAGAGAGAGTGTGAAAGATGAACCCCGCTCTGGAAGGCCTTCGACGTCAACTTCTGACGAAAATATTTAAAAAGTACTTGATTTAATAATGGGAGACCGCAGATTAAAAATTAGAGAGATAACCGAGATTATAGGCATCTCTTATGAACGAACTCAAAACATCATTGTCAACGAGTTGGGTTTCCACAAGGTGTCTGCGAGGTGGGTTCCGCGACTGCTTTCAGTTGAACAAAAAAGGACGCGATTGACTAATTCACGCGACTGTTTGGAGTTATTTGAAGCCGATGCAGATGATTTTTTGAATCGTTTTGTTACTATAGACGAAACATGAGTTCATTACTGTTCACCGGAAACAAAACAACAATCAAAACTGTGGAGAAGACCTGGTTCACCACCCCCTAAAAAGGCTAAGTCGATTTTGTCGGCAAATAAGGTGATGGCTTCAGTATTCTGGGACTCGAAAGGTGTGATTATGATTGATTATCTTGAAAGGGATCATACTATAAACTCTGATTACTACTGCACCTTACTACGTCGTTTACGAGAGGAAATAAAAGAAATACGTCGAGGAATGCTCAGAAGAAAAGTCCTGTTTCATCAAGATAACGCCCGTGTTCACACGTCAGTACAGTCAATGGCTGAAATTCACAACTGTGGCTTTGAACTGTTACCGCATCCGCCGTATTCACCTGATCTGGCACCATCAGACTTCTTTCTGTTCCCTAACCTAAAAAAGCACTTGGGAGGTCAAAGATTTTTGACAAACGACGAGGTCAAAGCAGCTGTAGACGCATATTTTGACTCTAAGGAAGAATCATTTTTTTTCAACGGTCTAAATGCTTGGAAGGGGAGGTGGCAAAAGTGTATTGAACTTGATGGTGATTATGTAGAAAATTAAAAATATTACTGATTTAGTATGTGTTTATTTTCTTGGTTAGGCCGAGTACTTTTCAATCCACCCTCGTATATAGCACGGGGGTGAAACACAGCCAACTTCCTGATTCCCGGACTTTAAACCCCGGACTACGTGTTCCACGGCTAACGAGCAGTTAGCCGTGGATCATCTAAAAAATATAAAGATTTTTATTTTAATATATTCGAGACACTTTGCTACTAGTCTTAGGTTCGTATTCCGAGATATTCTCGATTTCAAGCTTACTTCAAAAACACTTAAATTTTGATATTGTGTACTTAATTTTAACTTAAATTTTAAATACAAGATAGAATTCAAATATCAGCCTTATTCATGATGTATTTTTAGTAGACATAATATGATTAAAAGTCTAAATTCTACTAAAAGCCGGAAAAACTTCTAGTTTTGAAGTCAGATAGAAGATTATTTGATTAACAATAATTAGTATAAACCGGCTATATTTCTTAGAGATGCATTGAGAGTACCGCTTTTTAAGATTATTAATGTACTTCCATATTGCACCATAGATAGAGGTAATAAGATACAAACCTGGTAAGGCGTTGCTAAATCAGATAAAATACATGGACGTTGTGTAAACAAAGAGTTTTTTTTGGTGAAAGTAATCGCTTTCTTTTTAAGGGCTCTGTACAGAAATATACTCCAAAGCGTTAAAGGAAAGTTAAAATATTCTATTGTAAGACCTTAGAAAAGCTTAATGTCGTGTTAAATCCTGAATTCAGAAATATATAACCCTGTGATTATATAACAGAATTCTCTCAGTGCACAAGTTGATTACGTAGAAAAATGTTAGACAAACGTGGCTTCGAAACAAACATTTCAAAAGCCTAAGTCTAAAATATTTATTAGATATAACAACGCCGCGGTAGCTCAGAAGGTTAGCGCTCGCTGTAAATTTCACAGCACTCGAGCAATTTGGGTTCGATCCCCGCCGGCACCAATTAAATTGTTAATTACAATTTTAAGTACTGATTTACCACATGCTTGTCGGTGAAGGTAAACATCGTGAGGAAACCTGCATGTCTGAGAAATAAGGAAAAAAATATTTCGAAGACACGTGCAGTTCGCCAACATGCACACTGGGGCAGCCGCTCACTTTTGCCCAAAACCAAAATGAGGAGAGGCCTTGCCCAGAAGGGATACAAATATATATAAATATATTTTTAATCTTAATTTAATTACACTGATGGATTCCTAATCCGCGATGGATTTTAATCAAATTTGCACGCCGTGTGCAATTTGGTCCAACTTGAGAGATAGGATAGTTTTTTTTGCCCATGAGTGATCCACGAATTTTTTTTTGCGAATTTAAGGATTTTTAATAGGACATGACAAAGGTTCGACGAAAAAGGCAGAACAACGTCTGCCTATATATATAAGCTAAAGACTGAGTGTGGCAGCATCGTTTCCGGGACACCTGAGATTTTGAGTGAGATTGAGAGGTTCTATGGGCAGCTGTACACATCATCGTTGGAACCACACGCAAGTGTGAGTAACGATCCAAGAGCAAGTCTTACCCGACACTATTCCGATGATATCCCGGACGTCAGTCTGAGCGAGATTAGAATGGCTCTCCAGCACCTTAAAAACGGCAGGGCCCCAGGCGAGGATGGAACTACAGCGGAGCTTCTGAAAGCGGGTGGAACAACGGTACTTGAAGTGCTTCAGAAGTTCTTCAATTCCGTTCTCCATGGTGGCACTACTCCGGAGGCGTAGAGGAGAAGTGCGGTGGTCTTGTTCTTTAAGAAAGGCGACAACGCTCTCTTGAAGAACTACAGACCGATTTCCCTTCTGAGCCGCGTCTACGTGCTGTTTTCGAGAGTCATTACAAATCGTCTCGCACGCAGACTCGACGACTTCCAGCCTCCCGAACAAGTCGGTTTCCGAAAAGGCTTCAGTACCATAAACCACATACATACCCTGCGGCAGATTGTACAGAAGACCGAAGAGTACAATCTGCCACTTTTCCTGGCGTATGTGGACTATAAGAAAGCCTTTGATTCCGTCGAAATTTGGGTGGTGCTACAGTCCCTTCAGCGGTGCCAAGTTGATTGTCGGTATATCGAAGTGCTGAAGTGTTTGTACAGTAGGGCTACGATGGCTATCCAAGGAGTACAGAACCAGAGATCGATACCCATCCAACTGCAGAGAGGTGTAAAACAGGGTGACGTTATATCCCCGAAACTCTTCACCGCTGCGTTGGAAGACGTTTTTTCATCAAGCTACTGGACTGGAAAGGATACGGTATTAACATCAATGGCGAGTACATCACTCACCTTCGATTTGCCGACGATATAGTCCTTATGGCAGAATCGCTAGAGGACCTTAGCACTATGCTCAATGACCTCAATGGTGTCCACCCACCCCAACGGATAGGTCTTAAGATGAACATGGAAAAAACAAAGAGCATGGTCCGACTAGGTAAGTCCAACTTCGACCGAGAGGTCAATCGACGGATTCAACTCGGCTGGGCAGCGTTCGGGAAATTACGACACATCTTCTCGTCAGGTATACCTCAATCTCAGAAAACTAAAGTGTACAACCAGTGCGTGTTGCCAGTGATGACTTACGGATCAGAGACGTGGTCCTTCACTGCTGGCCGTATGAGGACGCTCAAGGTCGCTCAGCGAACTATAAAGAGGGCTATGCTCGGTGATTCTCTGCGTGATAGACTCAGAAATGAGGATATCCGCAGTAAAACCAGAGTGACAGACATAGCCCAACGGATTAGTAAGCTGAAGTGGCAATGGGCCGGCCATATAGCTCGAAGAACCGATAACCAATGGGGAAAAAAGGTTCTCGAGTGGCAGCCTCGTACCGGTAGGCGTAGTGTAGGGCGACCCCCCACTAGATGGAGTGACGACCTGGTAAGACTTGCAGGAAGTCTGGATGCAGGTGGCTCAGGACCGTTCTTTGTGGCATTACTTGGGGGAGGCCTATGTTCAGCAGTGGACTTGTGAAGGGCTGTAATGATGATGATATATTACTACCATATTATTACATCTAAATATAGTGGGTAGTACATTTAATTTTATTTCTTTTCTTTGCCAAATCAGTAAAAGGCATCACCAAAACGCGATACGTACAAAAAAATCTCTTCATAGATTGCCAAACAAAACGGATATTTATTTTAATGCTTTTCTTTCGACAAACCGACTTCTTTTATACAGACAAATAAGAAGGATATTTGCCATAGTTGCCACAATCCAGTGTATGCAGTTCTAGATTAGAAATATGCTACAGACCATCAGAGCTATACACTGTAATATGCTCATTCAATGCAATCGGTTAAGAGGGTCACTTCCTTATAACTCAAACTACAGCTTTGTTTGCATAGATGGCTTTGTGATAGGATAGCATTTCATGAATTAATCATATAGTAAAGGGTCAAAAAGGCATTGCTTCATCTACGCCATTTTGACAGTTGACATTACAGTAAATATTTTAGTCGATTTTAGTACGGTGTAGTGCAGTTAGTTTTTTATGTTGATTTTTCAAAGTTCATAAAAATTGTCAATGCTTGTTTGCTATTTTTTTTCTTAATATATTAGTAATAGTAGAAATACGACTTTGTGTTTTCATCTCCGACCTCTTCCTAGTTTTGGTTTTATAGGGCGTCAAAGCTTAAGGTGACCATATTACATTCACGTACCTTAATATTCTCAATAAATAATATAGTAAGTGCCGCAAATATTTTACTCGTTGCTCTTTCTTTATTTTTGCTACAAAACAAATAAATAGATTGTAAAAATAAGACTTGGAATTATTTCTTACCTTTCGTCTTTCGTTGAATGACTGGACGTGGTTTAAATATTTAAATCTGCTCAAGCTCCTTATCTACCTCTAATTTTATTAAGCTGTCCAATGCAACTTAAGTCAGCCATTTATTCCATCTCTGCACAGAACGACTCACTGGCTCATGCCACTTAAGAAAAAGTTAAGCCTTTTAGGTTATCTTTTTGAGCTCAACCTTTATTTTCGATGGAGGGGGTATACATTGTCCACTATTACATATATAAATAAATAAATAACCATCTCGCGGTGATGCGTGCTCCATGGTAGATGAGCAATTTACCCAGCACTCAGTGTGCAAAGCACACGTCTTTCTGTACGTCAACAAGTCGTGGGCTTGATTGAGTCCCTCCTATTGTGCTGAAAACGAGTGCTCCGGAGTTAGCGCGCATTCTAACGTGTTTTTCGCAGCAGAGCGGGACAGTATTTCAAGCCGCCACGCCTTTGCAACTTTACAGGCGTAAGTTCACCCTCACATGGAGTACTGTTCTCATCTCTGGACTGACGCACCCCAGTGACAGCTCCTCATACTTGACGTAGCTCGATTCATCGACGACCGAATTGTTTCTGATTCCGATTCACTAGCGCTGCAAAGAGATGTTGCATCGCATTGCATTTTTTGTCGTATTATCCACGGGGAGTACTTAGACA
Source organism: Parnassius apollo (assembly GCA_907164705.1). Classification (NCBI taxonomy): domain Eukaryota; kingdom Metazoa; phylum Arthropoda; class Insecta; order Lepidoptera; family Papilionidae; genus Parnassius; species Parnassius apollo. The sequence continues at coordinate 16,465,446 of CAJQZP010000008.1, forward strand.
AATTGTTCAGATTGATTTCCGGTCCATCATGAGTGTGTGATTTAGTAGGAGTTTTCCTCTGTGCAAGACTTCTATGTGGAATCATCTACACAAGCGATTTGTTTTTTTCATATTCCTTGTTGTTGCAGTTATTCACGGACGCTGGTCGACATTTACTTTCAGGAAAATTTAATTTAATGTGGGCGAACCGCGGGGCAGAAAACTAGAAAAATATAGTAAATGTAAAAAAATATGTAAACAGCCCCTACGATACAGGAGAAAATCCTAGTGTGTAGACGTTTTTCTTAAAACATAAATTTAAAAAATATTCGTGGTTTGGGCAGGCACAGACAGATCAAGCCGGTGGGGACGCATAATCATAGCCTAGGACTGTCGGATCCCACTGTCGGATGACCGCTGCCCATCTCCTGGTTTGTTTCCTGCCTCTTGCAACATCCACGGGGCGATATGGGATATACGAGTATATAATATTTAAGATTATAATATGTAAACTAGTGCCAAAAGCTGCAGTTTGAAATGAAGTTTATTTTTATTAACCTCTCAAACGCCAAGCGTCCAAATTTGACCGCTTCGATATTCCGTCAAAATTCAAGAGGTCAAATTTGACCGCACCCACCCAAAGCACCCATAATACTTATGTTTCGAAACTACTTTTCCATAAAGAAGTTTTTAATTATAAAATCAATATGAAATTTTCTACCCTCTAGTGGATTAAAAAATAGTTAGTCTATGGATATTAATTTATATTCTACGTTTTTTTTGTTATCTATAAAACCTGATTTTTGTTTAGACCACAGGATAGAAAATTTTGTGTAGATTTTATAATGCCAAACTTTTTCGTAGAAAAGTAGACTCTAAATATAAGTTTTAATAGTTTTAAGTGCTGTGGGTAGGTGCCGTCGCATGCGACCATTCGGGATTTGCCAGGCGCATACGACTGCCTGGGAATCTTATGGGGATTGAAGGGTTAATGTTCATTTCGTACGGTATCGTTTTTGGTACCGTTAATCAATACGTTTACTAAGTATAATAATAATAAAATAAAAATAAAAATTGTTTATTTCTTTAACTTAGGTCTACAAGCATTATTTTGTGGCCAGAGTCGCCCAGGAAGCATGTAGTAATGCTTGTGTTGGGTGACTCTGCTCTTCCATTGGACCGAGAATACAATATTTATTTTTAGTGTTTTTAATAACTAAACTAATCTATAGATTTTACAATATTTCAAGGGCTGGAATACTAAATGAATGATAAATTTCAGATATTACATAGTGCCAAAACTGCGATAAAAAAATCTTGGGATCGGTTAATAACCATTTTATGTCAAGTGTGTGTGTGTGTGTGCGTACGTGCGTGCGTGCGTGCGTGCGTGCGTGCAGGCATGCGTGCGTGCGTGCGTGCGTGCGTGCGTGCGTGCGTGCGTGCGTGCGTGCGTTAAAGAGTTTATCTTTCTTCAAATACGCTTAAAACGAAAGTTAGTTTTCTTTTACTTCGCAAGCTTTTATTTTCCGACCTTGATGTCTATGCATATATTATATTCATATAAAGGTACGTACACAATATAAAAATATTTAATATTTCAATAATCATAAGAAATAAAATTATCATACATTCCTATTTCCTACACTCCATGTGTATGTAGTGTAGTCCGCTGTTTCTTCTCTATACTTAGTATTTGAGCAAGAAAAGAACCAGGCGGTCGCGTTGTCACCAGCATTAAGTTTAAAATATAACCCTATTAATTAGTGAAATTGTCAATACTAATTGTTATAAAGGAAGTAATGTGCATTTCTAATACGCAATAAATCAATCATAGATCTCGAACAATTTTACGGACAATTCCCTACAAAAGGAGCAAGTCAAACGGGCTTTCAAAGAATCTATTCAATACTAAACGGGGGCTAACAACATTATACCCATGTAATACATATTTCATTATTACTATCCATCTTTTATGGTGTGTTTAATTTTATAGCTCTGGCATCCCTGCTTCTTTTAAGGACGCGTTTGCAAATCAACCAAAATTAGGGTGTTTTTCGGTAGATTTTGTGACAAAACTAAACCAAATCAAATATAAGTAAAAACTACCATGTATAGATTGGTTCTTCATCTGCAAATGTCTGTAACTCTTTTGTTGAAAATAGTAGTTTTTTATATTGTAAAAACGAACTTTCGTTGCCATTTTCTACAAAATTAACGATACCGGCTTGTGTTTCGGTAGATGTTTTGGTCTATTATCAACATATTTAAAAATTTAAAAAATACTATAAGATGACAGACATATTCAATTAAAAAACCCTGGGTTTATTTTTTAACAAAATGTCACAAATAGTCGTAAAAAAAATAAAAACTGATGCACATTTTTTCACATATTTTGGTAATATGGATGAATCATAATGTATTGCAATAAGGGCTATTTTATTGTTGGTGCCTGCTTTGATTTATTGTACAAAGATTTCGATGAAACCACAGTCCGTGCTCGGCCGCCGTCGTGAGTGGACACTGTATCGCCTGTTTGCAGCGGCTCATTCTGAAAAGATCGCTGTACATACACAAAATATTAGAAAAAAACAAATTGGAAACATAAGAACTTGACAAGTGATAAAATTATTATTTTTATACTCACAGTTTTTATTTAGCTAAAAATAAGTAGGATATATAAACTTACCTACTACTGCAACTCGTGGACGAGCGGAACTAGGTGTGCCGAGTTTGGGCTCGTTTTGTTGGTTATGATGAGACCTTACCTCTGGACTTGATGGCATGACCTGAAGGTGTACTTTCGTGACCGCTATTTGAACTTCTTGCAGAGTAAAACTAGGGGTGACGAATTTGGGCTCCGTTTTGTTAGTTATGACGAGTCTATACCTCTGGACTTGATGGAGTGACCTGAAGGTCTAAATCGGTGATTGCAACTGGAACTCCTAGACTGGTAGAACTAGGTGTGCCAAGTTTGGGTTCGTTTTGTTAGTTACGATGAGACCTTACCACCGGACTTGATAGAGTGACCTGAAGGGGTAATTCAGTAACTACTGCTGGAATTTCTGAACGAGTAGAACTAGGTGTGCCGAATTTGGGCTTCGTTTTGTTAGTTATGACGAGTCCATACCTCCGGACTTGATGGAGTGACCTGAAGGTGTAGTTCAGTGATTACAAGTGGAACTCCTAGACTTGTAGAACTAGGTGTGCCGAGTTTGGGTTCGTTTTGTTAGTTACGATGAGACCTTACCACCGGACTTGATTGAGTGACCTGAAGGTGTAATCAGGTGGTTACAAATGGAATTCCTAGACTAGTAGAACTAGGTGTGACGAGTTTGGGTTCGTTTTGTTAGTTACGATGAGACCTTACCACCGGACTTGATAGAGTGACCTGAAGGGGTAATTCAGTAACTACTGCTGGAATTTCTGAACGAGTAGAACTAGGTGTGCCGAATTTGGGCTTCGTTTTGTTAGTTATGACGAATCCATACCTCCGGACTTGATGGAGTGACCTGAAGGTGTAGTTCAGTGATTACAAGTGGAACTCCTAGACTTGTAGAACTAGGTATGCCGAGTTTGGGTTCGTTTTGTTAGTTACGATGAGACCTTACCACCGGACTTGATTGAGTGACCTGAAGGTGTAATCAGGTGGTTACAAATGGAATTCCTAGACTAGTAGAACTAGGTGTGACGAGTTTGGTTTCGTTTTGTTAGTTACGATAAGACCTTACCACCGGACTTGATGGAGTGAAATTCGGCACACCTAGTTCTACTGGTTCAGAAATTCCAGCAGTAGTTACTGAATTACCCCTTCAGGTCACTCCATCAAGTCTGGTGGTAAGGTCTCATCATAACTAACAAAACGAACCCAAACTCGGCACACCTAGTCCTACAAGTCTAGAAGTTCCACTTGTAATCACCGAACTATACCTTCAGGTCACTCCATCATGTCCGGTGGTAAGGTCTCATCATAACCTACAAAACGAACCCAAACTCGGCACACCTAGTTCCACCAGTCTAGGAGTTCCAGTTGCAATCACCGATTTACACCTTCAGGTCACTCCATCAAGTCCGGAGGTATGGACTCGTCATAACTAACAAAACGGAGCCCAAATTCGGCACATCTAGTTCTACTCGTTCAGAAATTCCAGCAGTAGTTACTGAATTACCCCTTCAGGTCACTCCATCAAGTCTGGTGGTAAGGTCTCATCATAACTAACAAAACGAACCCAAACTCGGCACACCTAGTTCTACTAGTCTAGGAGTTCCACTTGTAATCACCGAATTACACCTTCAGGTCACTCCATCAAGTCCGGTGGTAAGGTCTCATCATAACCAACAAAACGAACCCAAACTCGGCACACCTAGTTCCACTAGTCTAGGAGTTCCTATTGTTGTAATCACCAAATTACACCTTCAGGTCACTCCATCAAGTCCGCAGGTAGGTAAGGTCTTATTATAACTGACAAAACCAGTTCAAAGTCCAGAGCTAACATCTCACTACCAGTAGAGGGCTTCCAGTGCCAAGCAGTCTTTGGAGCAGGTATTCATATTTCGTATCGAAGTATATTTCTGAGGTAGGTATAAGAAATGAAAAACAAATTCAATCTTTCAAATTATCAAAATAATTTCATTTGACTACGATTCCCACAGCCAACCGTGCGTACACTAGTGTGTGTGTGACTTTTGTCAATGTAGTAGTGCGATTCTATACCTATCCATTTTGTAAACGCGTCCTTAAAGGCTCCGCCAAGGTTACAACGCCGGTTTGCCGATTGAATAGGGGGCGTTGTATTGTTATACAATATTTTTCTGTTAGAGTTTTTGTTCAGTTTTTAAATTTTGTGGACATTAGTGATAGGGTCAGATAAATAAATTCAGATTTGCAGTCCTTCTGAATTATTATATTACGTAACGAGCTGATTCCTGCTCGCTTCGCTGGGCGCACGCTAATATTTTATTGCGGAAAGTAGATGTAAAATATCAAGAATTTTTTTTTTGATGGGATGATCTTAAATCTTAGTGAGCATCTACATTACGAAATGAGTAACTATACTAAATTTTATAATATATTTATGCAAAATTGGTATTTTGCATAAATATATATAAAATAAAAAATGAATCAGAAAAAGAATGAAATAAAATATAGTTATAAATATAAAAATTTTGGTGTGTAAAAAAAATGAATATGTATATTCAACAGGTAGTTTTCAAAAATATATGATTTCCCTTTTTCGCCTTTATATTTAACTATTATGAGAGATTTTTTTTAAAATTTAACTATAATGCCTGTGAATTATTGCTTTTTTTAAATAATTTCAATTAAGGGAGTTCTTTTTTTGCTGACCATATATTCTAAAATAAGTTACACATTTACCTCAATAGTTCCTGAACGCATCCCGACTCGCTCTATTCATATGGAGACACCGACATGTTCACTTCCGCTTGCCCTTTCATTGTGCAATTCGACAAGGCAGATTCGCGCGTCGCCGCTAGCCATGCCAACAATAGCTCAATTCAAAAATCGAATTTTCAATTCAAAAGCGCATCGTTGAGGTTTATTGGCTTATCGCTTGATTGATTGTGCGAATGCCGATGCAATATTTAGAGTCCCTCAAGGGAGATATTTTAGGACCGCAGAGTTTGAAATGTTATCTTGCAAAATTCAGATTTCTGTTACATTTGACTTCATTGATCACGCTGGCACGTACAATGCAATTGATGATTATTATAAGGGCTCTTGGTGTTGCGAGTGAAAATATTACAAAATAATATCAGTAAAAATCTTTAGGGGTGATTACATTTTCTTCTCTTCTTTGTTGTCAGTGGCATGTGACAGTTTGGTACAAGTCGGGTTATTCAGCATAAGTTAGGCACTACTAATTTAGATACTCGTAAACATATTATTTTAACATTTTTCAACGACAAGTATCAATTGATTAACAGTCATGGTCAAAAGTAAACAACATTAAAATAAAAATATTAACTAATTTCTTAACAATATTGTACAGAACCGAATTAATCAAATACGGTTCGCACAAAACCACTTTTTTCTTAAATCCAATGTTACTCGTTTTTGCACGATAATATATTTTGATTAGGGCGTGTCCAATTCGCAAGTTACGCTTTGAAAGTACAGGAAGTATAAGGAAATACTGCAAACAAGTAGATCTTTTTGGGTTATGAATTTCTTCACTGCACTTGTATTGCGTCACGCCTAATTTTGGCAATTTATCCAAAAGGAGTTTTTTGATACCATTTAAAAGTTTAGTTTAATAATAGCAAGCTCTATTATTTATATCTTTATTGAAGAAAGATATAATTTAATTGTGTAGTTTACGTGGTAGAGCCATCTTGCAGCTATATTACTGATATAGTACGATCATGCTCTCACAGATTACCAGCCTAAAATAACAGTTTCACGCTGCTGTGCTTCGTATGGTGAGTGTATAGAGATCCTTTTTACTGGAAACGAGGCGTTCAATCTTAGTCCTCATGGGTGACAACGCATCTGCATTTTGATTCGTAATCGAGGATGGATGTGGATGTTTATGGCCCACAGCAACCACGTACCATCAGGTGGACTGTGTGCTCGTTTAACATCCTTATCCTATAGAAAAAAAAAAGAATCTGAAGATAAACTAAAGAAGAATTCGTTAAATAAGTAGTGCAGGTACATGCTAAATTTTATCGTGCTGGATTTTTTAATCTCGATAATTTTAGTTAAATCTACGCCATTTTTTCCCTTCATGACTATTTTCTGGTTTTTGTTGTTACAGTATTTTTAATTAAACGTAATTCTGGCTGGAAGATCTTTGGTAAACAGTGGTGACCTAGGGGGCTTAGTATAGTAGTGAGCTTATCTACCGGCCTGCTGCGTAGCACTTCTCGTAGCATTTTTCAAAGTATCATGATCTATCGGATATTAGTTTAGCCTTTTGTTGACGATATGCAGTAGCTAGCTCAAGTTCAACTTAATTGCACATGCCTAGTGTGAACGCCATCAAATATAATGGTATTTTTGAGTATTTGGAAATAGTTCATAACATGCACTTGCATTGTTTAAGCTATTAAAATTGTAATTTTTGTTGTAACAAAAGATGTCGCTGTAGCAAAAACCAACTAATAAGACCAATTTACCGTCAGTACCATCATTTGTTTTCCATTAAAGGTGTTTTATAATTCAGAGGGCCAGAGAATTCCACGCACTCCACACTCGTGGCCCACAGCAACTGTTTACTAGGTAGACTGTGTACTCGTTTGTCACCCAATCCTATATAAAAAAACAGTGTTCGATTGCCATCGGCACCAATGAAATTGTATACCCTGTGCTTGCTGGTAAATAAAAACATTGCCAATATGTGAAGTTCGTTAACACGCATAGGCAGCGCGGCAGTCTCTTCCTTGCTCCAAACCTCAGCGGTGGAGGAAGGTCTAGGCGCGACAGTGGGAGTTAATCCGAAGACTGTTAATTCCACGGGTTACTTCACAATGAATTTTTTTTAATTATTTACAATTTTTTCAACAATATACGAGTAAGTCGCCTTAGGTGTGCATCTGACTCAGATCGGGATTTCCTTAACAAATAACTATTACCACATTTAAAAATGTGTATTGGCGTATCTTTACGCTCTTATTAGCTTATTACCCATGACAGTGGTGTCCGTTTCCCTTACTCTTATTACAATTTAGACCGTATTGCGAAAGTCAAAAAGACTACAATTCGAACAACTTGCATTAAACAATTTCGTGCATAACTTTGTTGGCTAAAGGACCGTGACACATTTTATGCTACCATGAATAAACGGACACACGGACCTGTTAGCCCCGGCTTGCATATATTAGTACTTATAGAACGAGGCGTGAAGATTTTGATTAATGTTTGCATGAAATTACTTATAATGTTTTAACGTTATGTTAAAAAGTTATATTAATTAAATTAAAAGGGAAATTAATTTCATTCAGTATTTCATTTGATTAGAAATTTTCTCGTAAGTTAAAATTGGTTAACGTACAGAGCAAATCTGGATACGCATAATAATTTTTAATAGAATAATCGTGACAAACGAGCATACAGGCTACTTGATGGTAAGTGGATGCTGCGGCCCATAGACATTAACGTTTATCGTCGATTAAGAATTAAAACGCAGATCCGTTGTCACCCCTGAGGACTAAGATGTAATGCCTCGTTTCCAGTAAAAAAGTGTCTCCGGATCACTACGCTCACCATACGAAACACAGCAGTACTAAGCTGCTATTTTACGGTGGTATTCTTTCTGTGAGAGCGTGGTCCTGCCCCAGTCAACCAAGTATTTTTTTTTATTGTGTTGTGACGTAAGTGAATCCATCCATTTTCGTCGGTGTCGTAAACGTACAAAACGACAAAAGGAAATGTCAAGAGCAGAACGTCCATCTGGCCATTTAGTTTATGATAAAATGTTGAATATGACTGAAGTCTACTGTATCGAGCTTAAGATGATTTCATGTGACTCTAGTCAAAAATCGTTTTATGAAGCTGGTATTACCATAATTGTATATCAAAACAATAAAAAAAACTTACACTAGTCACGGAAGTATTTACTACCGACAGACAGTGTCTTACAAGAAAAAGCCCCATTAAAAATCCATTTCGAATGTCATTTTTCGGATGACAACACCCAACAATAGTATTTACATTCGATGTCAGTTTGTTTTACATCCAAAATAACGCATTGAATAAACGCGTAACACATTTCTCCCAACATCCAAAGTTCTCTTTCGTTTTGAACATAATGTCTCCTATTGTACGCGCGCCATAGTTCCGTGGACCGTCCCATTGTCCACGCAAAGAAAGGTGAATGAAGCACAGAACAATAAATACACATGTCTCACCGGTAGCAGGAATTGAGAATATTAAAAAGAAAAAAAATGTATAACGATATGACAACAACACCACGTGTTTGTGATACAATAGACGCTCTAGAACACGTTTTATTTTTAATTTTTTTTCTATCAGACTTTTATACGGTCAGGTCTTGACTATCGCAGTTTTAAAGTTTAAAAAAGTATTTTGTCAACAAAATATATATATATAAGTCTAATATAATAAGTAACTATCTGATCAGCTAAGTTCAACTTGATGCAAGAGGTCAATTGATGGTTTCAACTCAGCTGGGCAGCGTTCAAAGTTAAAAACAATAGTATACAACCAGTGTCCACTGTTAGTGATGATTTATATCATTATTATGAATCTGATTCTGTTCGCCATTTCAGGAAGCCTTAGGTCGCTCAAAAAGCTATGGACAGGGCTATGCTCGAGTTTCTCTGCGTGATATGTTTAAGAAAAACCGATAAAACTGGAGTAACTGATACACAACCCAACGGACCAGTAAGTCTAAGTGGCAATAGACCGGCAATATAGCTTGAAAAACCGGCAATCGATGTGGAAGGATTGTTCTTGGATCTTGCACCAGTAAAAAAAGTGTAGGGCGGTCCCCACTGTATGTCTACGCATGTCTTATCAGGTCATCATTTCGACCAGATAAGACACGCGGGAAGTCGATATGGTGGCTCAGGGCATAGGGTGTTTTTTGGCGATCCTCGTAACGTAGATCTATCCACGTTCAGTAAATGTCTATTGAAGGTCTGTAATGATAGTGATCGTGAAGTCTAATAATGTAAAATATAATTATCTAATATAGAAAAATTAATATTTGTTTGCTCTCATTTTATGTGCTGCCACGCCCTTCATCAGTTTGCGCTAAAACTTTAGCAACTTATCGCCTGCACTTGCTCGAAAACAAAAGAAACAAAATTACAATGAACTGGTGCCACACGTATCATACCGACAAATTTATTTGAAAGTCATATATCATTCAATTTCATTGAATGTATTATCACTAATTAATTGAGCGATATTATAACCCTTCTAAGTTTAAAACGATACTTCCACAAATATTTTTTCTGCGGCAACAAAGCGCTTGTTTCCAGCTAGTAATATATAAAATGTGGTTGCAGTTTAATTCGTTCGCCACGGCTTTGTAGTCGCCGCGTAAGAGAATTCACTAATACATGTCATCTTGCGGGTGTTGTAAGAAGCGACAGAGGGAAATGAGAAAGCAGCTAGGCTGCAACATCAAACGAATAAAATACTCAAAATTATAAAAGTGCCAATCCGTCTGCAAAGCGTGGTAACCATGGTAAATATAACTATGAGACCATCTATTTGGAAGGTATATGTTCAAAAATTACCTAGATAGAAGATTAGAGTAGGTAGGAAATAAATGAGAATAAAGAGAGTAAGAAATATATCAGAGAGTGATATATTCGCATTGATTTCGCCGGCAATGTATTCGCATTGATGACACATTTTCTTCTTGGTGTGATACCATTGCTGGTGTCCCGCAGGGTGGCGTATTATCTCCCTTACTTTTCTCAATTTTTATTAATTCTATAGCCACTAAGATTACTTCTTCCTACCACCTATACGCAGATGATCTTCAAATATATACTCATGTTTCTCCTAGTGAATTAGATGTAGCTATTAGCAACATAAATAGTGATCTTGAGCAAATATCAGATTGGGCAAAAACATATGGCTTGAAGATTAAACCCCTAAAGACATTATCATCGGAATTATCATCGGAAGCACCTCAAGTTGTTTTTAATGGAAATTTTACCCCTGTTAGTGAAAAAGTCAAGGACTTGGGAATTTATATTGACAGGAACCTATCATGGGGTCCTCAAATACAGGAGGTTAGTCGTAAACTTTTTGCAGCTGCCCGATCGTTGAACAGATTAAGGAACTTTCTACCTACTGCCACTAAAATTGCGCTTGCTCAATCTCTTCTTCTCCCAATTGTGGACTATGCAGATGTGAGCTATCTTGATCTCACTGAGAAGCAACTTGATAAACTTGAGCGTCTTCAAAACTTTTGCATAAGATTCATATGTGGTTTGCGCAAATATGATCACGTATCTTGTTTTCGTAATAAGCTCAAGTTGCTTCCTATCCGTCTTCGCCGGAATGCTCATATTCTGTCACTTCTTTACAATGTTCTCTTTAATCCTTCCTATCCTTCTTATCTTAAGGATCGTTTTGAATTCCTTCACTATTCCCATTCGAAAGTTTTGATATCATCAGAGAATTTTACATTAAAAATGCCTGCCCATAATAGCAAATTTATGGACAGGTCGTTTAGTATCCAAGCAGTCCGTCTATGGAATGCCCTACCTCTGTCAATGAGACGCGCCCAGTCTTTAACTGTTTTTTTAGAAACTTGTACACAGTCACTATCTTAATCGTTGAGTTCGTGCCATCTATACATGTAGTATACATTCGTTATTTTTTTTGTATTTATTTGTTGTTTATTTCTAATTATATTATATAAAATATGGATATATTTATAAATATTGTTTCTGCATCTACAAACCACACAATTTACCTACTGCTTTTTGCGATCCTGTCCATCCAAAGTTGTTTGGAAGAAATCGCTTTTAGCGATAAGACCGCCCATTGTGACACTATTTTTTTTTCTTCTTCTTTCGTTTATGTATTGATTTGGTGTACAATAAAGAATTATCTATCTATCTCTTTTAGGGGCTCGTTAGAGACTTATAGTAATTTACGTATGTACCTATGTACTCAGTGTGCTCATAAATTTGCATGTTTTTGATTTATTCCAGGATTAGAGCATATTATCATTGCAACGCGCGTCATAGTGAATGGTGTACGTTGTAGAATAGATTATTTTAATTAATTTAATATGTATTATGACGAAATACTAGGAAAAAAATCTTTATGAAAAATAAAGAAAAATAATTTTAAGGAATGTTTATCTATATTATGATATTCTATTATTTATTTTGACCCAAATAGTAGCGGAACTCTAAATCAAGCCGTGAGTGTCGTAAGAGGGGACAAGCGGAAACCAAAACAGTAGGAGTGTGGAGAAGCCTATGCTGAGCATTGGACTTTTGATAGCCTGTAATGATGACGATGTTGATGATGATGCTGGTGAGTATTTATGTTAATGTGATAATTAAGTAAGGTAAAAATTAATATCAGCCTTGATTACGTCTACTCCTGGGCGGAGGCATTCTTTAATTTCTGCGAAGGTTTTGGCGCCGGCGCGTAACTCTCACGTGATATGCATGAGAAATTAAAATATTTCGAGGACATGTGAAGTTCGGCAACACGCATTGGACCAGCAGGCATTCTCCTCCCTATAAAATCCACATTTGATTTTGTTCAGCGTTAATACGACCCCTACTAATAATTCTGACAATTTACAGTATTTTTAGCTATAATCGTTTTACTTACATTATAAAAATAGTCACTGAACGTATTTCTTTTCTTGAAAACCGGCGGTTTAAATTTTACGCCTTTTGAAAATTCCTTCATAAAATTTTCTACATAAAAAAGCGTAGACAGAGAAACCTATAGACTAATGATTACCGTAGCCTAACTTTAGGTTATACAATAGTCTTTATGACTTTTAAAAATAAAACATATTTAGATAAAAATTTTAATTGTTCTAAGAACTGAACCGAACAAGATTTACTAATTTTAAGCTCACAAAACACTTTTTTCTCACTTAAACCAACTTGTAAACTCCTAAGATCGCTACGAACTGTCAAAGTTGTTTAGCAAAGTGTAGTTTGCTAAACAAAAAAACCAGCACGGAGAAAGGAACAAACAATCACACCACTCTGTCTCATTTCTATGCAAGACGTATGCATAAATCTATCTTTATCGTGTGCAAATGCGAAAGAAGGCGTCAATTTGTCTATAGGTTTCTCTGTCTACGAAAAAAGAGTATTTAATTTTTATTATTTATTAACTGGCTTTACGGCTCTCTGTAGAGTAGTGAAAATGCAAAATTAAAAAAAAATCGCACTGATTGTTTCGAAAGGATTAAGTTTCAAAAAGACGTGATAAAAGTTTTCAGTTTTAAAAATAGAAATTGTGGTCTGAGAATACTTGATATATTACAATAATCAACTCTGTAATATTATATCAAATCACTTTACAAGATGAAAGAGTAGTAAGGGCTGTACCTTATTTTAAATATTTTTATCACTCCAAAAGCAACACAACTGTGTTATTATTATACTTTATAGTGTTTGTGTATAAATAACTTTTAGTAAAATGTTTCCTTAGTCCAGTAGTAGGTGACATAACCACGATTCAACAACAACGAAACGATGTTCTAACAAAAGTTTGCGCTGGAATATCTCAGGCCGAATCACTTGATGTCTTTGCCATGTCACATGTTTGTAACATCGAGGGCACTCGAAAATAAGCGCGTAAACTGACAGCTCGGCTTAATGTATGTCAAAAATATTATTAAAAGATTCTATGCTTTATGGTGAAGGCGCTAAATTCATAATTTTGAAAATAATGAGTGCAAAAAATTGGTTTATCATTCTGTATAAAAGGAATATTCATGTATCTAATAATAAATTTAGTTCAAATATTGTGGATTATTTTCATTTGAACAGAATGTTTGAGTGACGTTAATCTTTGCACAAATTCCCCACTATGTGCAAAGAATATGTGATACTTATTTATCAGCGTTTAGAATCTATAGCTGTTTTATAGGCCTTTCCAAGTATACGTCAAATTTTACATTACTAGCGTAGAAGTATATAAGTTTAGGATGTGTGTGGGTTCAGCCTTTAAATATACTGGCTCTCGGAACACAGCAATGCAAGCACTGCTATTTGACGGTAAAAACAGGTAGGAGATTGGAACCTAACAATAAGGACTTTTCAGGTTTTTTAGTTGTAATCACTCATCATATGAAACATAGCTGCATTATGATGGTATTTAGAAGCGCGTGTTACTACCCCGGTCGAACTGACCCAGTGCAGATGCCGCAACTTATTAGTGAGGCACTACAACGTTAATAAAAAAAAAACTGTGAAATTGCATAATGTCTAAAAGGTTCCTTTTCTAATTTATAATTAAATTTACGTGGTAGAGCCATGCTGCAGCTATATTAGTAGTACAGTTGTAGCACGAATGGGACGGCTCTACCGGGGAAGGACCACGCTCTCGCAGAATTCCAGCGTAAAATGGCAGCTTAGCACTGCTGGGTATCGTATAGCAAGTGTTGAGAACCGGAGACCCTTCTTACTGGAAACAAAGCATTCCATCTTATTCCTCACGAGTGACAACGCATCTGCATTTTGATTCGTAATCGAGGATAGATGTAGATGTCTATAGGCCACAGCAATCACTTACTATCGGGTAGACTGTGTGCTCGTTTGTCACCCTTATCCTATTAAAAAAAATTAAGAAGATTGTATATGTAATGACATGATATCGATAATAGTCGGTGACAGTACACACTCGTAGTTTTCTTTTCTGTTTAAGAGGCGTTACGAGAGCAAGGAAGTCAATATTTGCAATATTTTTCTTCGAGCAACAGCAATGCCGTTTCGCGGGAACCGCCGTAAACAATTTTTAATCGACTGAACAAACGGTGTTGGTTTCACTTAAATGGGCGCACCATAAATGTCGGTCCTATTCGGAAAATCATATTTACTAAAACACTTTATTGACGGCATGTAAATATATAGTAATCTTCAGCTTGACGTAGGCTTTTTCTAGACTCGAGATATTTGGATGTTTCGTATACGATACCAAACAACTTGCTTCTTTATCTCTGCATACCGTTGAGGTTCTCGTTATTTAGGTATATTTTTGTTATTTATTATCTTGCACTACGTCACCGACAACAATACAGTATATTAGATAGGGCACACTGAAAGTTCTTCGCTCCTGGCCGCTCATAATTTTTTAAATTTCGAATGTATATTTTTTAAATATAAAAACTTTTTTGGTAGAAAGTCGTATGTCAATTCTTTTTATCACAACTTGAAGCTCAGATTGATTAAGATTTTAGGGAGATGATATTTATGACTTTAAAAGTCCACTCTCTCCTCAAGATTGTACTGCTCGTCTTCAAAATGCATTTGGGAGTGAAGCACCTTATTTGAGCACTGTAAGCCAAAGTGTTTCTCTCCATAGTGATATTTGTGAAGGTTGAGGGTCGCTCAACTGCAATCACTGAAGTAAATGCGGTTACTTTCAGGTGACTAATTTATATTGAAAACTGTCGCATCATCCATAAGGATATTCGACGACTTTAAAATATTGGTATGAGTCAAATTCAAAAAAAAAAATCGTCGAAATTTGAAAATTAAAAATCTTTGTTGCCGCTGGATTCCCTCACGAACTCACCAAGAACAAAAACAAACGGGCTCGACTTGATTGGTGCAAATAAATGTTATTAAAGTAGAATTACGGACGTCCAAATGCACGAGTACGTTTGACATTATGTCAGGAGACGAAACATAGATACATATTGTTACATTTCTGAAAGGAAGTACCAGTCTTCTGTATTCTGTAGATGTTCGAAGGTGACATCAAGCCAATAAAAATGAGGCAGGCTAGATTTTTTGTTCTCCCAGACGGGTCCTGTCGTCACGATCCCAGTGATGAGCAAAAGACAGTTAATGCCGAGTTATACTACCATTTGTTTACTCAATGTATCTGTAGTAAAAGTTAGAGAAAAACGTGCAATATGTCGTATCCTAGTGTACCTTAGCAGTGCTTGCGCACACCACGAAAAAAAATCATTTTTGCCTTCTGAAAAGGTGGGTCTGGTGACCTATCCCGCATTGAGTCCAGACCTCCCGTACACTATGGCTCATCCGATTTCCTTATTTTGCCCAAAAATCAAAGTATGATGAGAGGTTTATTTATGAGTTACGCAAAATTTTTAGTGTATCCCACATGTACTTACAACGTTGATATCTCTGTAAAATCACAAAACTCAAGTACGTGGATTTTCTATATTTCTTCATGAATGACTATTGACTCAATTAAAATATTGAAATGCTATTCTATACATTTAGATTGACATTTAGATTTAAGACAGACGTAAACCTTATTAAATTCATATCAAAAGTAACAATTGAGGTAAAGCACATTCTTTTGTTTCCTTTAGAATATAACCGAAGAATTAAAAAATATGTGTGGGATGGAAAAGACTTGCGACCCAAACTAAGAGTTTGAAATTTTAGTGAAAAATTGTGGTGAACGTACATAATATGAAACTCACCTTTGCATAAAAACGATCTGAAGGAGAATTTGTAAGGACAACATCGCCTCAATGAGTCAATATTTTCTTGTTTCTTCAGGAAGCGCTCTTAAGGGCGTCGCAATATTTATGCAATTATATATATATATATATATATTATAGTGGTATTTTTTTCGAAATTAGTTATTTCTCGAACTTAAAGAACAAAAGTATTACTTAATAAAATTGTAGTTCTCGCACTTTGATGTATATTTATTTAATATTAATGTGACTATAGAAAAGTTTTCGATGCAATCACAAAAAAAAACCGGCCAAGAGCGTGTCGGGCCACGCTCAGTGTAGGGTTCCGTAGTTTCCCGTCCGTCACAATAAGTGTTCCCACTTATGAGTTTAAAGGTGGGTATCCATTACGTTCGCGCTCCAGCAGCGCACCGCGCTCCTGCAACTGCTCCCGGTAGTGGGTACTGTTGTTTCCATCCAAGTTCAAAATGATTTTCCTAGAAAGTCCTTATAAAGTTCTACTTTTCAGATTTTTTTCATATTTTCTAAACTTAAGGTTCAAAAGTTAGAGGGGGGGGGGGACACATTGTTTTTTACTTTTGGAGCGATTATTTCCGAAATTATTGACATTATCAAAAAATGATTTTAGTAAACCCCTATTCATTTTTAAATACCTTTCCAACAATATATCACACGTTAGGGTTGAAATTAAAAAAAAATCACTTCCCACTTTACATATAGGGGGGCTACCCTAATAAACATTTTTCAATTTTTTACCACTTTGTTGGCGTGATTGATACACATATTGGTACCAAATTTCAGCTTTCCAGTGCTAACGGTCACAGAGATTAATCGAGGACGGACAGGCGGACAGACAGACATGGCGAAACTATAAGGGTTCCTAGTTGACTACGGAACCCTAACCAGATATCTAGGCTAATAGCGTAAATATTACCGAAGCAAGTTATCGTGTAGTTGCGGTGTAAGAATATCCGCTTATATAAATAAGAATAGCCCATATCATCCCGTGGGTGTTGTAAGAGGCGGCAGGGGAAAACAAATAAGGCGATGGGCAGTCTTCCTAACGACGGCTAAAAGTAAAAACTGATAAAACTATGTCAAATGTCTCCCCTATGAGACAAAGTAAACTTAAATAGGCTGTAACGGTGCCGATGCAAAGAGTAGGTGTCGTAAGGTCGTGTCTCTTAAAGCTTGTTTCCTTATGATCTGTATAACATTTGTGCTCCCACCCTTCCGGCGGGTCAATATACTAGATTTTTAATTTGAGAGAAAGCGAAGCGTGCGGTAGCGGTTTAAGATAATCCATTATCACGTTTCGTCTCGTGAGTCCTTAGTACAAGAGGCGGTTATGGGATATGCTAGAAATATAAAGATTTCTTATATTTGCGTGAACACTACACATTGGATAAAACTTCGGGAATTTAACAAGTAACCTTTTTAATGTTTAATTTAAAAAGTTTTTTTAATATTCTTGTTAAGTTAAGATAGTTTAAAAACAATAACTAAATTCCACCAGGAACGACAGACAAAAAAGACAGTGACTTAATAAAAACGTGGTAAAATAATTAAAATTAAGCGCAATAAAATCCGTAAAATTGTTTTATTCAATACTAGATTACTAATATTATACTTACTTATATATAATAGATTACTATATTATACTTACTTATATATACTAAATTACTATATTATAGCTTTCGATGGCTAGCGATATTTCTATTTCGTTTACGCGAGGCGTAAAATATCCAGATTTGCGACGGAGTAGCGTTAGAGCGATTGTCCGTCGCCGCCGTCACCGGGACGTCAAAGACAATGAGATGACTGCGCCGAGTGACACATCTACTATAGTTGTCTGTCCTCCGCAAGCCCGTCGCCCTAGCTAATATACTACATAGGGCAGCCCTAGCGCCGTCATCGTTTAGAGTAGATCGGCGCGACCGCTAGAACTCGGCCCGAGATTTCGACGAGTTGATATACCGGCTATACAAAACACATTTAGGCCCAGTTTCCACCAAATGTGCTGCAAAGCTGGCAGGTTATTTCCACCAAAGCGAAGAGGAGAAGTGTAGTAGAGAGGAGATGTGAGCTTTGTATAGCAGAGATGTGAGCTTTGTATAGCAGAGATCGAAACCAGTTAAGTTCTGTCTACGAAAGGAAGACGTCATAACGTTACAAGTTGTATCTAAATTTGCTTGAGGAAGAGGAATTAGAGGTTGAAGAAACACAATTTATTATTCATTATTTAAATTATCGACGGCAACATAGATTCTGGATAAGAAACCATATAAAATTTCACAGTCATGGCGAATATGCCACACTGTTTCAAGAGATTGACAATGAAAGTTTTCAAAAATTTTACAGGGTGACAAAGAATAATTTTAACGCCGCCCTGCTGTGCCGCTTGCTCGCTCACTGCACAAAATTCTATGTAATGTATAAAAATGAGTCACCTCCTTCCTCTCCACTTGATCCATTTCCACCGAAACTAAGCGAAAAAGAGATGTGGAAATAACGATATTGGATAACTCCTCTTTAATTTGGTGGAAACCGGGCCTTAAACTTGTCCATCCACACCGACGTCGCACCGTGAGGTGGCACCGCGCCGTCGCACTACAGCTAGAACTAACTGACTGAACCACCGAGATCGTCACGGTGGACACACAATCGCAGTCACGTCATCTTGATCTCGGCAAGAAATAGTTTCGTTCTCGTTGACGTCCCGCCCACGGCAGCGGTAGACAACCCTAAAGGTACAAGTCGTCTATCAATCAATAGACAGCATCGACTGCCTCGTTGGTCTAGTGGTTGTAGTAGTGCGACTGTTGATCATGAGGTCTAGGGTACGAATCCCGGGTCAGGCCTAAAAATTTATTATTGAGTTTGTAGTTGCCCGGAGTCAGGAAGTTGGCGGTGTCTCACTTCCGCGCCTCGGAAAGCACGTAAATCCGTTGGTCCTACGCCTGATCTCTTTCCGGTCGTGTCGGTTTACCATCCCATCGGATTATGAGAGTGAAGTAATAGAGAGTGCACCTGTGCTTGCGCATATACTTGAGCACTATAATCCTGTACTGCGCCGATGGCTAGTCTCCGGTGAGGCAGGACGCCGTGGCCGAAATTCGGTCTGGAGGACATTAAATAATAATAAATCAGACAACATCGATACTGATCGTCAAAAGGCTTGTCAAGCTTGATGTTTAAGGTAAATCCTCACTACAATAGGAGAGCCCTTTCACCAGCAATGCAGTATTTTTACGGGCTAATGATAAAGAAGTTTAAATATTCTGTAGCTATTGTTAAAGAAGTTAACACCCCACATATCTTTATACTCTCATTTGTCTAATTTAACCTAACTTACACGTAAATTAGAACTAATTGTAAAGCATGTAAACTTAACCTGGGACTTGCAGTTATTAGCTTCACTAAAGTGCAACATCGCACGTTGAGATATTGATGGAAAATAAATTAGGTGATGGGTGGTAGAAGGAGTAAACTACACACTCGCTGTAAATGTTCTCGCCTAAAAAAACTGAATCTACAAAATTTGTGTACACAAACATGCTGCGGTGCGGTATCAGCACGTGTTCCTCTGGGCTCGGGCACCAATAAAATCGTTTAGTGCAATTTTTAGTGCTGATTTACCACTATAGTACATGCTCGGCGGCGAAGGAAACATCGTGAGGAAACCTATATGTCGAATCGTACCGTATCGTATATTATGCTGTTGATGTTTATTGTATGTATGTGTTAAAATATTATATTATGTTTCTAATTTAAAATAATCGTTTTGTTTTTAATTATTTTTGTTAATAAACGATTCTGTTGGAACTTTTTTAA
This sequence comes from Parnassius apollo, assembly GCA_907164705.1. Classification (NCBI taxonomy): domain Eukaryota; kingdom Metazoa; phylum Arthropoda; class Insecta; order Lepidoptera; family Papilionidae; genus Parnassius; species Parnassius apollo. Next base: position 16,485,371 of record CAJQZP010000008.1, read on the forward strand.
TGTTTATTTTTAATTTTTATATTTTGCTTATAGTATATAATAATGATAATTAATATTAAAATTAATAATAATTTATATTTTTTTCTAAAGTTAAATCAACTACTTCCTAGTTGAAATATGAGTTTCGCAACTAAAATATTTCAGAAATTCCATGAAATTTCAAACCCATTGGACCGTTCTTAGACGTTTGCACAGTGTTTTAATTAAAATAATTTTAAATATAATCGCTTTAGAACCGAGAGTTGCTAACAAGGGAAGTTGGAAATTTTCCGAAACGAAGGTACAAGACAAAATAATAAAATATTAATAAAGGCCCGGAGACGTTGGGAAAGTTTCATCGGGGGCAAATATTTGTGTTTCAAATAAGGAGCGCTCGCGATACGACGGGGTTGGCTCGGACTCGAACCGGCACCCGCCGCCTTAATTACTTTAATTGAAAACTACGTTAAATTATATAATGTATATGATACAAGCTAACTATATATGTTAATTTAAAATTCAATCAATCGTAAATCTATGTAAAACTAAGTTTTATTTAAAAATCTGAGATTTTTTAATGAATTTGTAAATTGTATTTTTATGCAAATGAAGCTATGAAAATAACAAACGAGCGCATGCATAATCGTAGTCATCATCATATGTATGATTAAGAATTAAAATGGTATATTACGCAAAGAAAATCCAATGGTTCGAGCTGCGAATTAAATTCCTAAAGCGGAAAAACCGACTAACTACAATAAAAAGTTACATTGAAAGCTATTAAAAGCGAGTGCCTAGTTATAATAAAATATTAAAATAGTTAGTTGGCAGCACCGAGCCCCGGGCACTGTGAAAATAAATCAAATAAAACTGGCTAACTTGTTAAAATTCCCTCTTTGCATTCCAGTCGATTGTTTGAGAGGTTTTTCGTCAGCGGACAAAATTTCAATAGATTTTCGGTTTGGAATATCTGTTAATATGTTTAAATTTATCTCATCAGTAACTTACATTTTCTCCCAATTTATTAATTTTTATTTAGATATCTTAATTATTTTCCTCATATAAAGCAATTTGATGATTGAGTTGATGACAGCGCAAGAAAGTCCATAACTCTATTTCACCCCATGGATTTCGTAAGATGTATGGTGTAAAGGCTACGCTAGAAAGATAATATAGTTTTCGATATGTAATGGCATAACCATCCAATTAAGCAAGATGCAAAGTACGTAGGCCGGTGACGCATGTCAAACAAACAGCATGTCAAAGCAAAGGTAAGATATGGTGCTGCTATTCCTAATCCACCTGACAAGTGTGACGTTCGTAGTAATTACGTCCAGGAGCATGCGTTGATGATGATGATAAAGAAATTTCGAAAAACAGTAAAAAATCTGAGCTGTATTTAAAATTCATTTTTTTTTGTTTATCTCAAGAGATTCGACAATTTTTTTCTTATGGCATAACGCTGTTGATAAAATAATAAGATTTTGCAAATTTTTTTTGTTCGTTATCCCTAATACCTTAAATGTATCAGTACTTGGATTATACTCACGAACGCAACCTACCACTTTCTAAGCGCAATACTAAACTCATCATTCCGCGCGATTCTTTCACCTCTAAGGCCTTGGGATAAATTACCTGCCTATATAAGAAAACCAAATTTTTCAGTTTGATTTCGGATCATTACTTTTCTTCTTCAAGTGGCCAGATTTCTTAAATATATTTTTTATATTTAATATATTATATATTTACATATATATATATATATATATATATATATATATATAATATATATATATATATATATATATATATATATATATATATATATATATAAATTACTAGATGATACCCGCTCGCTTCGGTGGGCGCACGATAATAACGTAGATATAAAATATCAAGGATTTTTTTATGGGACTGTTGTAAAATCCGTTCTTTGTGAGCGGCTACATTGCGAAATGAGTAACTACACTTAATTTCAGGTCAATCAATTGGGTGTATAGTATAGTTTTAGACTTAGATATATCGTGATTCAGTCACATAGTCTGTGATATTTCGCTTAAGTACTATAGATTTATGTGTTTTTATATTTATTTTTATGGCACCCGCTTAAGTTTCTCTGCTACCTGTTCGCCAAGCGAGCGCGCGACATGTTATACTCCCGTTCGCTCGGGACCGTAATGGCGGGAAAATTTGAAAATTAGCAAATTTTTTGCTATATTGCAAATTTTGCTATATTTTCACTTTGAGACAATATTTATGGATAAAACTTACAGGAATTCTTGTTGAATGTATAAACTATCGAATAAAATTATTTTTGGTTGCTAGAAATTGTAATAAAATACGTAAATTACCCTGTATAGCATAGTAGTGGTATATACTTAAATTTTAGTGACAAAATTACTACTAATTTGAATTCTACACTTTTGGTTTTTAGAGAAATTTATATGAAAATGTTTGGAAATATGTATATTTTTATGTTTTATGTGTTTCCATTCGTTACTCGTACCAAAATATTAAAATTTTAAAAAATTAAAAAAAAATAATAATATTTTATCTGTGTGACATTTAGAACAATATTTCTGAAACAGTTTTGTGTGAATTTGAAATAAATACAACGTCAAGTTATTTGAAATATGTAAGAAAACTATTTTTACTTACATTTTGCACTAAAAATAAATGAGAATTTGAAAAATAACACATTTATGACCCAGCCGCCATAATGGGCCTTCCAGATTTTTAAACACTTTTGGCAATTTACTTTTCACTTTTTATACCACAAATTATATATATATATATATATATATATATATATATATATATATATATATATATATATATATATATATATGTGTTCACTATATTACAAGGAATATAAAAAAAGTATAATACTTTCGTTTTTAGTCCAGACACAAATATAAAATTCTATAAAAAAAGACGGAGCACCTTCATCAAAACGACACGTGGAACGCCGAAAGTTCAGAGTGATTTCTTTTTTTTTTTCTAAGAAACATTGCCAGGTTATGGTTTAAAATAAAGGAGCATATCTTTGTCTTTGATACTATTATCTATTACATAGTGTCTTTGGTTTTGTTTAAAACGAAAAAATAGTTTTTTCATAGGTACACACGTTTACATAATTCTGATCAAATTAGATCACTGCTTGGCGGACGTAAGGTAGGTATTGTACGATCAAAAGTGCGCATGGCTTGGCTTGCAGGACGCGTGGTTGCATGGTAGAGAATGCCTAAAGGACTTAAGACGACACATCGAAAACGCTATCGCCATACTGATCCGAGTGAATACATAATTTCTATAAAAACTTGAAGAAACGCCGTCATAAGGTCTAAAATTGCGTAGCGCCCGCGACGATTAAAAGCGCTTAGAAATTGTCAGAATCTTAAAATATTTTTTAAAAAATTATTGATTTAAGTTATCAAAATAATGAGCAAGTAAATTATGAATATTGATGTTATGAATATATTTAAGTGATTCCTAAGCATATAGATCAAATGATTTCGTTGTAATTTCAACTATAGTGATTTTTAGAGGTGTTTTCGCAAATAATTATGATCGATTCAAAATTATACAATCGTGTTTTTGAGCAATCAAATTCAAGATAAAGACATGAATTTACCGATATCAAAATCCCACTTTCGTTAGTGGTGTCATAGTCCTATACTATTCGATGAAAGGAGGTGCTTTTTTTTCCGGTGTCGCCTTAAGCCTTAAATTTAAGTATAAAATCAAAAGCTTACTACTAACTTGAAGTATTTTCAATCAAGTTCCGATATCGAGTGGCTAACTGTTTGAGGGTAAAGCAATTCTATCTAGCACCGAATTCGATTCGTGCCTTCAAAATACTGACAATGTATTTTGTGTCTTAAATCTAAGCGATTAAGAGTCTTCTTTTTTGAATGGATTGTTAAATTATACAATACATCTTACACAGACTTAGAGTAAATAAGTGATTTACATGCCTTACCGTTAACACGCTAGATTCGTAACATTTCTATATTCAGCCGTTTTTGCTAAACATAGGCTTGTGAGTTATGTTTCAATGTGCACATGCTATTCTAAAACAGTCACCCATACTTGCCAAAATTTGAATGGGTACCTATAAAACTGAGACCCTCGTACTGGTCTTATGGTATGGACTTGGTTACGTGGTAGACTCCTAGACAAATAGGAGTCAAACTACTAGGATTGCAGATACGAGTACCGATATTCTTTTACTTAATTTTGTCACACAGAGCATAGGTTTACCCCAGCTCGTTTATTGATACCACTAGCAGTGAAGGGCCAGTTTCGAACGCCTCCGTTGCATAGACTATAACCGTTGTATTTATATTTTTTAATTTACAAAAGAATATTGTAAATTAAAAAGTATAGATATAATATGCTATAGTATTATTAAGTACTGCAAATAAGATTGTAATGCTTGTGATAAAAGTCGTTCGAGTGATTTAATTAATCAATCTGTACTATTAACCTATAGGCTAATAATGGTAAGTACTTTAACTCGTTAGTGATAAAATAATTCTGAATATTAAAATTAATCGTCGCAAGTCTCTTCTATTTAAATGAATGCCCTGCTGATGGCAGTGTTGGATACAGTACGGATCGTGGCGTGTGTAATTGAAAGTAAACACGAATTGTTGCGACCCGTATCAATCAACGATGGCGGGCGCGATAGTTTCCCGCGCAAACATCGGGGAGAGTCCGGCGATAGCCTTAGAAAAATGTGAGGTTATGCGAGGGTATTTATATGTACATGGTGAGGGTAATGACTTAATTAGAATCTGCATTTTATTGCGTCTTAATCTTAAATTGAATCAGGATAAATTTGTAGAAAATCTTTAAATTTTTATAGTCAACCAAATCTAAGAAATACCTTTTGACGTTTCACATTACTCATTCCGCAATAACTTTGCACAAGCGTACTCACACGATTTAAAATAACCTTTTACGTAAATCCGAAGAATTATGAAGTAATCTACATTTCATTACAACATGTATGGTTTTGTATCACTAATTTAAATTTGAATTTTTCAAACAAAGCAAAATATTAAAAAAATAACCAGTATTAACTTTTTTTACTTGACGTCGTTTCAATGACAGGTCGCTATATTTAATACCGTAGTGTTTGGATGATTAAAATTCATTTTTAAGCGAATAATCGGCAAAATAATTAAATAATCGGTAAAAATATTGTAAATATCGAATCATTAAATTCTTAAATGTAAAAATTCTTTAATTACATGAATCATGAATAAAACAAGTTTATTTATTTTTTTTTCACTTTGTCAAAGTAAATTTTTTTAGGCAAAAAACTCATACACAAGGCCGTGCTAAAATAACCACTACATAATTTCAATATCCCGCCATTTTGATACCAGTTACTCAACTCCACAGAATTAGTGATTCATTTTTGAGGCGATGTATACGCTTTTATAACAAAATGCCAGAAAATATACAAAATTTGACGTAAGTACACATAGTTTAAAAACTTTATTTAAGTTTGTATAAAAAGGGTTATTTTAATATTATGGAATTTATGGATGATAATAAGCCCTGAGAAGGGTGACGCTACAAAGATATTTATAATTTGTTTTGTGTTGTTAATTGTAACACTTATTTAAAAAAAAACCTAGTCCCGTTGGGTTTCTTGCTTGGTAAATCAAAAAAGTGATTTTCAATAAGTATTAATCATAATCTATATTAAAAAAAAGTTTCTGTTTCTGTTTCGAGAGCTTACTGTGCGTAATTTTGTGATTTTATGTTTGTTTTCTTATTTTGTGACTCGGCTTTAACTTTTTGGACTGTTTCTTCTATAATAACTTTTTGTACGTGGTAGAGCCACGCTACATCTATATATAGTTGTAGCACGAATGGGTCGGCTCAACCAGGGCACGACCACGCTCTCACAGAATACCAGCGTAAAATAGCAGCGTAATGATGATGTGTGTCATATGGTGAGTGTAGAGAACTGGAGACCCTTTTTACTGGAATCGAGACATTCCATCTTAGTCCTCAGGGGTGACAACGCATTTGTGTTTTGATTCTTAATTGAGGATAAATGTGTATTTCTATGGGCCATAGCATCCACTCACATCAGGTGGACTGTGTGCTCGTTTGTCACCCAATGCTATAAAAAAATTTGTTGAAGCATGTGCCCATGTCACAAACGATGATTGGGCAAAAGTGGAATTATGGATAACTTTGAAAGAGACATTAATTTTGACTGCATTATTGAAAATCAAATAATAATAATTAATATAAACAACGACACCCCTACTAGTTGTACTGAAAGTGATTGAATAAATTTATTTTGAATCTAGTTTCAATCTTAAATTTTTATAACTGCGCCTCTAGAAATAAGCAGTAACAACAAATACGAAGAAACTGATAAATCTTGTGTTTTAAATTATCCGTTTTTAATTTATTCTGGTATTATTCAAACCAAACTGTAAATGATTACCAACTCTACTAACGGTAATGGTAACGGTAAATAACCGATATCGATTTTTTTTAATAATCGAATATTTTACGTTCCCATTTTTTGGTTGGCATGCTTGTTGCAATAAGTCTGACAGCTGTCAAAATGTATTTCTTAGATTTGGTTGACTATAGTGTAGTTTGGTATAGTCATGTACCGTCCATGCTCTGGTTTATAAAGGCTTAAAGCTGGAACGGGAATTGTCTTGGATTGGAAGGAAAAGATCTGATATGATATCAGCATTTCGTTTCTGGTGTGTTTCGTATGGTTAGGGAAGAGAACCGGAGGTCCTTTTTACTGGTTAATGGGCATTCTTTTATAATCCTCAGGGTGACAACGCATATTTTTTATATAGGAGAGGGGGCAAACGAGCTGATGAAACTGATGGTAAGTGATTACCGCCGCCCATGAACATCTGCAACACCAGGGGAGTTGCAGATGCGTTGACAGCCTTTTAGAAAGGAGTAGGCTCTTTTCTTGAAGTAGGGGACCTTCGTATCGGTCCGGAATCGGTCCGTATTTTGATTCTTAACCGAGGATAGATATACCTAGATGTCTTTGGGCTATATAATCCACTTACTATCAGGTGGATTGTGTACTCGTTTGTCATACTAACATATATAAAACAAAACCAATGATTTCTTATCTATTCTAATACTCGCCGAAAAAAGTAATATATTTTTTATTCTTCACGAGCATCCATATCCTATCAGACTTAGGAATGATGATATCCGTAGTATCACTAAACTAACCAACATAGCCTAATGGATCAGTAAGCGGAAGTGGCAATAGGCTGGCCATATAGCTCAAAAAACTGACAACCGTTGGGGATGAAAGATTTCCTACCGGCAGCCTAGTACCGGTAAGCAAAGTAGAGGGCGGCCTCTCACTAGATTTATAGTGACGACAGGACGAAGTAAAGCATGGTTATTGGGGGAGGCCTATGTTTGCGGACTTGTAAACGACTGTAATCATGACAATGATAGTGATCCATGGACACGGGGGAGTGCTATTACAATACACACATTATCAAAAATTAAAAATAAGTTAGAATGAAACGTGATAAAATCTATAAACTGGTTTCATTTCATGAAAAAAGTACTGATTTTTCAATAATCAGATTAAAGTTATTTATATAATAGAATACAATATAAACAACTTAATAAGAGTTGTATGAACAAAGTATTTCAATTATTTTACTTTTTATTCAGTCAGATTATAATTTATTTCATTGGTAACTTTTATCTGGACATGGAAAAATGAGCTCTGAATGGCAGTACCTAATTTAGTTTCAAATGCTTACAGGCTTTGAGATATTCCATTGTTATTCCCAGAGGTGACAACGTATACGCAATCTTCTTTGTTAGAAGGTGATTTCAAATGTATTAGACAGTGAACCTGATAGTTACATCTAGCTATAGCTTTCTGTAATCCTTCTGTAGTGTGTAATGGGAATGGGAATCTAAGTATACGATATAATATTCATTACATTTATTATTTATTAGTAAATAAAACGGAAGTGTCAGTTTATAATAACTGTCTTAGACTGAATGATTTTTTTACTGTCTGGAAAAAATAGGATGTAACAGGTGAATGGAATAGAAGCCTGTGGCACAGACAAAATACTATTTTTTTTTGATTTTACATTAACATATTATGAAATTGATCTATCAATTAATACTACTAATTTGAAATAGACTTTCGGTAATAAAAAAAAAACAAAAATTTTGAACTTAATTAATAAATCAATTAAAAACTATAGAAATCAAAACGCACATAATTGGTAGTATTTATTAACACGTTCCCAGCGGCACTGATTTATCTGTACTTTCCATTACTGCGTTACGAGACGTTTAAAACCTCGTTCTGAACCAGAGGTTGTAGCGGCACGAGGCTTAGTAAACTCCACCGCCCACATGAGACAAAAATCCTTTTTTTGGCGCCAAATAAGGCGAATTGTATGGTTTTTGTCGCATATCTTAAATGATTGATTAACTATCGCCGCCTGTGGGCAGATTATTTAGAGATTCTATAGGTAAAATAAAATGTGGGGTCTTATGTACCCCATACCGCACTGAAAAAGGGCAGTTTTTCATATTGTTTGGTGATAGGAAAAAATATCGATTTTATTTAATTGTGCTTATGGATGCTTTTTATTAAAACAGGGCAAATAATAATATTTTTTGCAACCGATACATTCTGTGAGAATTTTCTTTGCTATTTTGTCAGCCTCACGGATAAAAGTCGACATACACATCTCCTTTTCTTTGATCCTTTTTCGAGATGATGTGGATTGTTTGGAGCGGATTCTGAAAAAAAACTAATGTATTTTTGAAGCGGGTTGATTAGGTGTAGCGATTTATTGGAGCATTTCTATACATAAGTATGGGATCGTTACGGCCTGTGTGTGTTTCGCTTTTGTCAGTTGAATGTATTTGTTATATTCCTACATAATTATTTCACTTAGACTGAGTATAATTTGTAAATAATTATTGGAAACTTACCTGTTTTTCAAATATCGTTAATTAAGAATTAGTCGAATTATTAGCCACCCAATTCCTCTTCATCATCAATAATATCATTAATTAACTTTTTCGGCAACGTTTCGACATCTTATTATATCGTGGTGGGTGCAGCGTTCAACGTTTTGCACAACACTAACTGACACTAACCGCGTAAAGCTAGCGTAGGGTGCGGTACGAGGTGTGCGGGGTACGAGGTGTTCGCAACCTCGTAACGCACTGTATTAAACTTTAATTTATTCAGTGCGGTACGAGGCCTAAAAAAATCCGGTATTAAGGTAGATATACCAAAAAACTCGGCATCAATAGCACATCTCAGATATATAGTTATCTCTTTCCTAGACTGAAGCAAACAGAAGTTACGGCTCTCGCACGACAGAGAAGTTTAAGTTTTTCCTTACCGCTATAAAGACGAGACACGGACAAGGTGTTTCAAGCCTCGTTTCGCAGTCAACGTGTTAATACTTAGATCAATTTCATAATATATTAATGTTTAAAAAAAATATCGGTGCCATAGGCTCCTATTCCGTTCACCTTTTACGCCCTATTTTTTTCCAGACGGTAAATAATATCACCCAGTATAATTGACTTGAGGGGGTTATTTGTGTCTTTAAGATATGTAAGCATTTTTAAAATTTTGTTTGCCAGAGAAAATCCACGAAATGACTGAACGACTTGTAATGAAACTTTACTAACAGATATAGAGCAAGGCCAGGAGTGATCTAGGCCATAGTTTATACAAAACCTTACATAAATTAATACCATATTAAAAGATCCATACAGGTGAAACCAGAGCGGGTCGCTAATACTAACTAAAAAAGAAGCCTTTATTAGAGCTTCCCATGATTTTATTACAAGGAATGGGGAATTCCATCTTAGTCCTCAGAAATAACAACCCTACTGATGTTATAATTAGCTTCTTACTTAAAAAATGTGAGAATATTAAATCAACAAAAACGCCATGACGCTGTCAATGAACCCACTACTTCTGAATTATCCTATTTCATGAACAAACACTGGCCGAAAGATAACAATAAAAAAAGAAACAAAATGAGCAAACGATTTCGGAACTGAACAATACGTTCACCCTCATTATCGTTCGGAATTTCCGACAGAATTAGTGATGGTGCGCGGCCCTCGAAGCGCCGTGTGGCGAACGCGTGGCGCAAACATAGCCGCGTGTGGGCGCAACTAGGCGCGATATTAAAACGAATATGCTGATATAAGTCTAACGCGTAGCGTCGCTCGGGTGTGCCAGATACGTGCCACATAGTTGTTCGTGTTAGATTGAAACACTTAATGTCACATATCACTGGTGATTTAGTTGCACTTTCGATATTTATGTTTATCGATATAAAATATTAATTTTAACGCTGCTGATAAGCGATAGAGAAAAAAGGTCAGCAATTTGTCATATGTCTTCGAAATATTTTTCCGTATTTCTCAGACATGCAGTTTTCCTCACGATGTTTTCGTACACCGCCGAGCACGTGGTAAATCAGCACTTAAAATTGAAATTAACTATTTCATTGGTGCCGGCGGGGCTCGAACACGGGTTGCTCGCGTACTGTGAAAACAGAGTAGCGCTCTTTCGATTTCGAAACGTAAACAAGAAAAGCAGTTTGACATTTATGTCAATTGTGACTGCAGTACGAAGCCTTGTCATGATCCTAGCACACTCGCAATGAATACTAGCGTTAAAAAAATGTTAATGTGACAATCCATCATACCACAATACTCAGGGAAGACGACGTTGCTGTATTTTGGATTACTAATCCAGGATTTAGTTATTTTAGGCCACAGCATCCACTCATCACCAGGAGAACTATATGCTTGTTAGGTATAAAAAAATGAGCAGCTGTGTATCCAGTACCTGTGATCAGTATGGAGTGAAAAAGAGCTAATATATTCACAGACTGAGGTGCGTTTCAGCGTCAGAAGTGACAACTGTTTTCGGGATTACACACATAACTAAAAACTATAAGTGTTGTAACGTAATCAGGGGTGGCGTAAGAAAATCCAAGCTCCATATCATCTCGTGGACGAGATAAGAGACGAAAGATGGAAACTGAAACAGGTGATAGGCTGTAGTATCTTTATGCCAAGCGTGGCAACTATGGCAACTGCTGGACACAGGCCTCTTGTCATTTCTGAAAGGTTTTAGTTAGTTACCAAAATATTAAAACGAGTTATATCTTAACGTTAAACCTGAAGTTTTAATAATTAAATTCTTCGATGCGTCAGTGTCCTTCAAAGTAGGATCCTTAGTGAGTTTAGGGTTCTTAGGGAAGGGCTCTAATCCGTAGATCGCAAGGGAAGGCACGGGTACGCTGCTATCGCGTTGCACAGTCACTGAAGTCTCGATTGCCGACTTTGTCATATAATGAGGTTCTTAGAAAATGTCAGACATTAGATATTAATTTAATACACCATAACGAACTGTGGATGCATGTTGCGTGTTACCTTTTACTTTTTTGTAAAAAAAGTTATGACGTAAAAATTAACGATGTATAAAGCATAGATCCAGTATTAAATCTATGGTACCTGTAAAGCTTGTGTCAGGAGTGGTTCACGTTAGCTTGCTACATATTTATTTATCTATGGTTCACGTTAGTAATCCAATGGCGGATTTTTACCAACGATATTTTATTTTAAAATTTTGTCTTAGCGACTCTTTAGGTTTTGAATCTTAGATTGCTCTAATGGTCCTCTTCTGTAAAACAAATACAATTTCAGTGTCGGTCGCGTGTCCCCATAGCAGAATACCATACGACATTATGCTATGGAAATAGCTAAAGTAAACAAGTCTAGCTGTTTCAACACTATTAAGACTTCTAATCTTTTTTACACAATATGATGCAGAACTAAGTTTGCTTGCTAGTTTTGATTTTAGTAAATTTATGTATTGAATAAAACTAAATTTACGGATTCTATCCTGTTTATTTAACTGATTTTACTTATTTTTAATTCCCGACGTTTCGCGGTGCTTTACACCATGGTCACGGGGGACTGAGATATTTGACGTCCCAATCTCATTGTTAGCCCGGCTACCTTCAGTTTTTGAATATAAATTTTTGGTCCGATTTACGCAAAACGAACTTACAGTATCTTGAAGTTTTGCAGTGGTATGCTTGGATTTGGGTTTAATTTGTTAATTATAGGATCCCAAAACAGCCCAACCATCTTTTCTATTGAAATTAGGATGTTTTTTAATTTCAATAGCCTCACGTATGATCCTTGGTAGGAATCGGTGTTCTTTTGCGAGGATTTGTGGTTTATCAAATCTGATGTAATGGTGGGGACGATCTTGAACATGATCACAGACTGAAGACTTCCCGGAGCGTCGGTAAATTTATGTAGCCATAAGCTGAATACAATATTTTGACTTTTGTGATAGGTAGATACACATGGCAGTCTTTTTGGAAAGACACTTTAGCACTTGCAGGCAAAGGATGGGTAACTTAAGAGGATTGTGAAGTGCCGATACGCGGTGCGAGTAAGTATTTTCAAAAATGCTTTCTGTTTCACATCGCTCGCTCCGTAACGCCGTCGTGCGATAGAGAGAGTTGCAAATGTTGGAAGTAATTGCCTACATTTTCTTTTTAAAATATTGTTTCGAGCGATAACGTTTGCACCCCCCTAAACCTTTATAAAATGAGACAATTTTGATCTTATTAGATTCAGTATACCTTAATTTAGGTATGTACGTTTTTATTTTTTAGTAATTCAGTTTAGTTTAGTAAAAAAATAAAAACGCTCGAGGAAGTTTTTAAGTCAAAAATAAAGATACTTAGAGATACTTACTACTAACTTATATTGTACGCTATATTTCCTTATAATAAAAAAACCGGCCAAGAGCGTGTCGGGCCACACTCAGTGTAGGGTTCCGTAGTTTCCCGTCCGTCACAATAAGTGTTCCCACTTATGAGTTTAAAGGTGGGTATCCATTATGTTCGCGCTCCAGCAGCGCTCCGCGCTCCTGCAACTGCTCCCGGTAGTGGGTACTGTTGTTTCCATCCAAGTTCAAAATGTTTTTCCTAGAAAGTCCTTATAAAGTTCTACTTTTCAGATTTTTTCATATTTTCTAAACTTATGGTTCAAAAGTTAGAGGGGGGGGGGACACATTGTTTTTTACTTTTGGAGCGATTATTTCCGAAATTATTGACATTATCAAAAAATGATTTTAGTAAACCTCTATTCATTTTTAAATACCTTTCCAACAATATATCACACGTTAGGGTTGACATTAAAAAAAAAATCACTTCCCACTTTACATATAGGGGGGCTACCCTAATAAAACATTTTTTTCCAATTTTTATTTTACCACTTTGTCGGCGTGATTGATACACATATTGGTACCAAATTTCAGCTTTCTAGTGCTAACGGTCACATAGATTAAGCGAGGACGGACAGACAGACATGGCGAAGCTATAAGGGTTCCTAGTTGACTACGGAACCATAAAAACGTACGGTCCTAGTTTTCCATTATATCTATAACATTTCCAAAAATTATGAAAATTATACTATGCTTACGGGGGTTTACGTTATCACTTTTTGTTTGAAAATTTACAACTTAAAAATCCTCTTAATATTAGTATTATGCCAAAAGAAAGAAAAAATATATAGTCGGACATCCTCGACTGACCTGATCTTGGGAATAGTTGGCAGTACTTCTGAGATCTGAGATTGCTATATGCTAAATACGGGACAGGTATAATCAATACATACACCTGTTTTTCTTCATCGTCAGTCTATAATAGTCCACATTTAGACGTAATACTAGATATGGACCTATTGTAGGAAGGATTTGCCTTGATCGTCACGCTTGGCAGGCAAATTAATGATCATAACTTCTGACACCAGTCTGGATATATTACACCTGGCGTGGATGATTATACCGCCATCTATTGGAAGACATAAAAGCTTTATAGCATTCCTTTGCTTCCACAGTTGCCTTTTTTGATAGCCACAGGTCAAAATGACGTATTGGAATCTCTAACGCCGCCGCCCACGTTATACACTTCAGGAAGATTACCTTATAACTTTTCGTGAATTATTACCTTCAGTAAATATTTTACTTTACATTTTTTACATTTAACGTTACCGTCAAAGTTTAAATGTAAAGTTGGAATTTTGTAAATTATGTTTAATTACACAAAAACTGGACTAATGTCTGTAATAATACAATGGTGGAGCGAAATTAAACGCTATCTCCGGTCGGATGGCTCGCGGTGTTAGTTTAATACTCGTTTCTTCATAATTGCTTGTCCTTCTGTGTAAATAAAGCGCGTTTAATGAATTTCTTTCCTTTTTATGTTTTATTTAATAATAAAACGAGAAATGAGATAATGAGCATACAATTTTAACAATCATTAGCTTACTAGGAATGCAACAAAAAGGAAACGTTTTCGAAAAAACAAACTGTGTTTGTCCATTTTTAAATTAACAGAACGATTTTCGTTTTGTTTTCTTTAACAACGGTTTTTAGATAAAAATAAATCATAGTAAAAGTTGATGATGTGGGTAATGAAAAATAACATCCATCGATAAAGAGTCATTCATCCTCTAGCTACAACTTTACAATCTTTGAGAAGAAACTTCCCCATTTCAAGGTTTCTTAAATAAAGGTGAAAATGAAACCTGGTGACACATTGAATATGTAGTGATACCTCCGCTCGCTGTCACCAATGCCTTCATACATTAAAATGAGTGTCAAACCATACATTCCATCGAATAAAGAATCATTCATCCTCTAGCTATAACTTTACAATCTTTGATTTGAAGGAAACTGTCGAATCCCTAAAAACAAAGATCAGTTTCAAGGTTTTTTACAGAGATAAAGGTGACAAATGAGCACAAAATCCACCTGATGGTATATGGACGCTGTAGTTCATAGACACTTACTACATAATATAAGACGTAAATTGTCATCCCTAACACTAAAATAGAATACCTTTTAGCATTCTGACTTTTCATGGTGTCTCTAAGGCAAGTGATAGATTTTTGTTAAGTCAGTGTGATTGCAAAATATAGCACCACATACCAAGTTACTATCAGTTCAAAGTCAGGACAAATACCATCAGTTAAGTACTGGCCTAAAATAGTCTTAAAAAATTAGGGTCTCCAATTCCCATCCTTCATCATACGAAACTCAGTTGCATTGCTATGTGAGAGTGAGAAAGTGTAGTAGACTGTCACGTAAAAAAAATATGAAGATGTTTTTTTTAGAAAAAAAAACACTTGGAGACTAGGAAGAATAGAATCACTGTTTATTTCAGTGATTACATCGAATATGGCAATGCATAGGCAGGAATCAAAACTACTTCTTAACGTAATCAATTTTTGATTTATTAACAACATTCAGCAGTTGACAGATTTTCCTTAATTTGTAAAATTTACAGCGTTTAAAACACAGAACACTTAATTACAGCGCAATATTAGGTGTACATTCCGCGGTTTAAAATCTACTAGGAGAACATGATCATTCAAGAATAGGTTTATGGTTGCTTGTTTACCAACGTTGTTGCGATTATATAATCTGCAGTCACTAACGACACAGTGGTATTACGGTATGGAGCAACTGCCAACACACTACCGTGCACCCACAAGCACAGTTAGAAAGCTTTGTACGCGCTGTAAAAAATAATATATATATATATATATATATATATATATATATATATATATATATATGGCAATGTAACTAAAAGACACTGAAACGTACTTACATGTATCAAGTCAAGGCGATAGGACTCCGTTTTAGCCGACTTCGAAAAAGGAGATTCCTTGTTTTGTATTTTACGTGAGATCTTCGTCTATTATAAACCAATTATAATGATTCCTTTTTTGTTAAATAGATTAAGTTACAGGGTTTAGTTGGTCAGTAGTTTAATGAAATGTATCTAAGTGTATCTTGAGATTGTGATATATTACATTATTTGCACTTAACGGCTTCTCAACGAGACTATTTCTTCCACGTTTCTTTTTTCTATCTAGGAATTCATTCGGTTAGATACCAACCTCTTATCTATTTTGCGGCGAAGCAGAGAGAGTGTATAATTAGAATGTGAGACTTTTCATCTTAATCCTCAGATGTGAAAACGCAAAGTAATCTTTTTTTAAATTGTTTGTAATTTCCTATGGGCAGCAGTAGCCAACTATCATCAGATGAGCTCTTTGTTTGTTTGTCACCTCATTTTAATAAAATAAAAATAAAAATTTTTCTTTGTCTACCAATATATCTAACTTTGGATTTTGTCAACTAATAAAGGGAATCCATCACCTTACAGTTACAAACAATTATTTTGTTTAAAATTATTCCATCACTTATGTAGGTTGTAGATAACTGTATTTGCCCAAATGAATTTCTTCATGTAACAAATTTGTACACATTATTTATTTTGTTAAAAAGTAAAGTAAAGTAAAGTTACAGCCTATATATGTCCCACTGCTGAGCACAGGCCTCCCCTCATTTCTGAGAGGGTTTTAGGGCAAGGAAGTGTCCGCCGCGCTGCTCCAATGCGTGATGGCGAACTTCACAGGTCTTCGAAATATTTTTTTTTCTTATTTCTCTGACATGCAGGTTTCCTAACGATGGTTTCCTTCACCGCCGAGCACATAGTAAATCAGCACTTAAAATTGCAATTAACAATTTCATTGGTGCCGGCGGGGATCGAACCCGGTTTGCTCGCGTACTGTGAAATTTACAGCGAGCGTTAACCATCTGAGCTACCACGGCTCCTTGTAGTTGTTAGTTGGAAATACATTAAATACATTTGTGAGACAATATAATCTAGGTTAATATTCTCACTGCTGGGAATAGGCCCTCTTTCATTACTAAGAGGATGTTAGGAGAGATTAAACTGCATCGCATTGCTTCAACCCGTGTTCGCGGAGTTACATTTGAAAGTCTACCTGAAACATTTTAATTTCCATAAACATGGTTTCCTCACGATATATGCTTTTAACAATGAAAAAATTTCACTGAACCATTTTAATAGTAGTGTAGGGAATTGAACTTGGTTCGTTTGTGTATAATGAAATTTTAAGGGGAGTCATACCCTGAGCTACAAAGGCTCACGCGATTCACTCGGCTCACGGTAATTACCGAAGAGCAAACTAATAAAATTGCAAATTAAAATGTTACGGCATGTAATAAACCCGAGAATAGGGACAAGCTAAAGCAATAGCAATCCTTGTTTAAAATCCACACGTACACTTAAATAATCCTGTGACATACGCGACAAATATCTCACTCCATTGTGTCCACCTACAAATTATAACAATCGCACATTTAACTGTTAAATTGCACCAGTGCAACAAACTGATTGTAGCCTAAACGGCGAGAACTTGCAGTACATTAGAAGTGGATACGTCATTTCGTTTCTGGGTAAAGTGCAAGCGCACCCCTACATGTTAGTATTTATTAAGGGGTATTAAATGTGAATTCGTTGATTCGGACAGATTCGTCGCGCGGGATTTGAAGAGATTTATGTTTCAAATGGCGAAGGTTGCGTTTGTCGCCGTATTGTTACTTTTAGCACGTCATTTGTTTTGCTGAACGATAATAGCGGTCTGTAGTTACACGCTATGGCATTGGAGATAGTTTCGAAGGGATAATAAAAGTTTTAACTTAAATTATGTTCAGAAAGAACTTCTCAAATTATAATTTCATTATCCTTCTTGCTTAGTGGCAGCTCAGAGACCAAGTCTGTGGCAGCAAGCGGGCAGCCTGGGTTCGCTCCTGTCAACACCTATAAAACTGTTAATTGCAATTTTAAGTGCTGATTCGCCAAGTAATCGGTGACGAAGAAAAGCATCTTGAAGGATTTTGCTTCACTAAAATGTTTCGGTAACATGTGAAATCCAACAAGACGCAATAAGGCAGTGTGGTAAATTTTTCCTACGTCATCTTAAAACCACTTCCCACAAATTATTTAAATAATTGGGTGCTTATATGAGATTAATTCTTTTTTACAGAATCCTTTCAGAATAGGAGGTCTGTTACCAGCAGAAGACAATGTATAAGTTGAAACTAATATTAATTCATTTCGTTTCTTTTAGCTGTACCATTAGGTTTGCATTACTTGAAAGCGTTGTTAATACCCACTAGGCCAAGCAGGCAGGTTGATTAGAGCCTTTTTACTACTGAAAACCAGTTGTTGAAATTTAGTCTCCACTTTTTGGTTGGTTTGGTTCGCCATCATTTAGTCATCAGAGCCTTGTTTGTGGTAAACACAGCATGGTGTTTAAGTTTTGGAGAACTAGCTAATACATTACTTCTTAACTTTTTGCTTTTACTAGCCTGTAAAATGTCCACCGTAGTAGTCACAGTAATCTGTGATTATATGGTTGATATAATAACCCTTGGGAATTAATTGATCGCTTCCAAACTGTTTTTTATATGAGTGTTGTAAATAATTGTACAATCTATTTTATGTTGTATAACATTGGTCTGGAAAAAAGTCCCTCTGGGTTTCTTGCTGGTTCTCAGGACAGAGTTTGTTATGTGAAAAGTAGCAGCTTTGCTTCTGCGTTTCGCTTGGTTAGTATAAGTGGCCGGAGACTGTCCCCCCACCCCCCGTAACCTGGTAGTGGAATTTAAAAATAAAAGACTACCCCAGGAGGGTACTAGCACCCCAGGTAATGGAAAATCCCTCACTGAGCATCCACGCCCAAGCTATCCTTCTTTCCCTGAGGATGGGTGCCCAGTGTATTCTGAAAGGAGGGGGTTTGCAAAATCCGAGAGGTATTTTGCAAACCACCAACCCATTACCACCAACCAACACTGAACGGGGCAAACAATGCGATAAAACTATGGTGACTCCTACCACGCTGGCCGTGACCTTCTACAACATAACAGGACTTCACTCGAACCTTAACGTCGTCCACCGTTTTGCCTTGGGCTGGAGTTTGCGTATACGTCAGAGAGGATATCTGTTCTCGACGCCTCGGCACTCTTAAAGGACCTGTCCATCTTTTGGCTGCGCGTAGACAGTAGTGTAGACACGTGATGCCACTCACGCTCCTTTCGCGGTTGCGTTCTGCAGGTTGCCGCTGTGTTTGATATTAAAGGTTGGTGGATTGGGACGGAATGCGATCTTTGGGGCGGGTTTACGGACGATCCCAGCGCTGTTGCTGACTCTATCACTGATGTGGTACTACACAGAGTGGAACTATTTATTCCATCTGTGGGTACCACATCATCACATCGGAGGCAGATCTCAACCTTGGTTTGATCGCTTCTGTAAGACTGCATTACGCAGTAAGCAGGAGTATTATCAGGGCTGGGCCGACGCTTCGATGCCTTGGAATATAAACACAAGCAAGCTTAAAAAGAAGTATGACTACGTCTCTAGGTCCTTCAAAAGAGTTATTGCAATGGCAAAGTTTGAGCGCATTGACAGAATTGGCAAGAAACTAGTTCGCCTTCCTTCGGGAACCCGTTCATTCTGGTCTCTCGCCAAGGCTCTCCAAGGGAATTTCTGTAAGCCATCACTACCATCCCTGCACAGGAATAACGACACACTGGCTCACGCCGCAAAAGAGAAAGCCGATTTTTAAAGGCTCTCTTTTTGCGCCCAACTCGACTTTCGATGACCCGCGACGATCCCGCGGTGCCAGTATTCTATGCCTGATGTGCGATTCACACAGTCCTCAGTACGTGAAGCACTCCTCGCCCTGGATATCCATAAATCGAGTAGGTCTGACGGAATCCCCCAATTGTGCTGAGGACATGTGCTCCAGAGTTGGCACCGGTTCTAACGCATCTTTTTCGGTACTATTGCGACCTAGGTGTAGTCCCGAAATCATAGAAGACAACTTTCGTGCACCTGACCCCCAAAAAATGACACCGCTCTGATCCGTCCAACTACAGGCATATCGTCATCACATCCTTGGTCTCCAAAATTATGGAGTCTACTATTAATAGGCAGCTCATGCGGTATCTCGAAGAGCACCAGCTGATTAGTGACTGCCAGTACGGTTTCAGTCGGGTTTGCTTAGCTGGTGATCTCCTTGTTGATCTAACACACTGATTAACGCAGGTTATCAATCCCAATGGGGCTTTGACGGTTAGTTTGGACATAGCGAAGGCCTTCGATAGAATTTGGCACAAAGCGCTCCTCTCGAAGCTTCCTTTTTATGGGCTTCCCCAGAATAGTGCAATTGGATCACCAGTAGTTTGGCTGATCGAAGAAACAAGGTCGTAGTAGACGGTGCATGCTCCGATTATAAGTCTATTAACGCTGGTGTTCCACAAGGCCACGTGCTATCACCAACGGCTGTTTCTTTAAGAAAAGAGCCTACTCTGTTGTAAAAGCCGGTCTTTTCACCGCACCTGCAATTCCCCTGGTGTTGCAGTCTTCATGATCGGCGGTAGTCACTTAACATCATGTGAGCCGCATGGTCGTTTGCCCCCTCTTTTATAAAAAATAATAATATAACTGCAGCATGGCTCTACCACGCATATATGGTAGAGATAACAACATTGTTTATAAAGATACTTCACATTTGAGCAGTAAACGTTGTTGCATAATTTTGTTTTCATAAAAAAACGTTATTATTAAACGTACGTAATGCTAAATAAAGAAGGCGAAGTCGAGGCGATTCGCTAGTTTAAAGATGAATATTCGAAAACCGCAAACATAATGGTAATTCTACTTTATATTGTAATTTAATTGTATATTCATGTATTTCTTTAAATTGATTAATAAGTTGAAGGCTATATACAATGTGATGTACAAAATTAAATAGATATCTTTTAATTAAGGTTAATAATATCTAAATTAAAGCTTTTGATGATACGCACGTCTCTCAGCCGGGTGCAGGTCTCATTTGATTTTAGAGAAGGTAAAACCTTCTACAACAATGAGTTCTAGAACAATGAGCCATAGAGTAGATAATACAGTTTAACGTAAAAGTAATTACCCTATTAATTTCGACAGATTCTACTTGTCTTCTAAACATTTTAAATTTCTCAATCGTGCCAATAATGTTTGCAGTTATCGCCGAGCTGGTAGCAGTAGAACAGTAAGCAGCACTGTTGGCGACGATCAAGTTGATCAAGATTCAATAAAAGTTGCCCGATGAAAACGTGCCTGTAGATTAAGGAACAATTATTTCCTACTAATTTACAAAATGTTTTCAATAGTAAAAAAATGTCTTTAATGTATCACATTTTTCTTCTATCAGTTAAATCTTCTAAAATCCGTAGCACCAACAATCAAAACCATAGTAAGGGGTGATAGAGGGCTTTATTTATTTTTTATGGTCTAACAAATTCGCAAAGATCGACTTGGGGGCGGTATCCTAATGAAATGCGGTGTAAACAATGCCGTATTCCTCGGAGAGCCCTCCCCTAATCTCTGCTTCTGTATACGTTTTTTTATTCGACTCTGCCCTTTACACGAAGTTTGATACAATGATATTGTTTAGAAAATCATTAAGAAAATGATTATTATTTATATAATTGAAAGCACTTGCAAACAGCGTATACAAATGTCTATAATGCTGGGCACATATCTCTTATCATTCTGAAGACGTTTTTGATCAAGAGCCTGCCAAAATGTGGAGTTTCGCCATCCTATAGCAGGAGCTTTCACTCTAATTCACAACATATCCTCAAAATATGTTTCTTCTGTTTAATATAATCGCTGATTGTGATTTCTAATTTAAATTACATTAACGATTAAAGTGGTGTTCGCAGGAATTTAACTTGGATCGCACGTTTACGATGAAATTTATGTCGAACGAGTAACTATTGACACCCCCGCTCGCCGACGGTCGGTATTTTTCATTTCGTATAAATACATGGTTATGTAACAAAATCCACGGAATGCAAGAGTCATCTTTCTCGAAAATCGACAACTCAAAATTCAAATTTCGACAATGAACAAGGTTGTGTTACATCACTTATAGCGGTTATCTTGATTCAAATTCAGAGCCCATTGACATTGTCTAGCTGTAGACTGTGTTATAGGCGGTGATGACACTGAAGCTTAAAGGATATTTAAAGAGATTCTTCACGTCATGTCACATCTTACACTGACTTCGTTATTGGGTTTGTTTTACAACTGTGCTACTATTTAGCAATCAATATACAATTTATCGCATGTATAATTCGTACATACCGCTTGTGCCGTCGCCCACGCGTGAACGCATGCAGCCTCGTATATCACTTGGGTGAAATTTTTTATTATTCATCGAGACATGTTTGTGCAGGTGTATGGTTGGCCTAAATAGAGGTCGTAATGCTTACACACGACAATAGGCTGGTTTTAGTTATTAATTTTTATATTTTGTGTGTGAATTAATGTGTTTTAGTGAAGACTAGTTTTAATATCAAAAATAATTATGGAAGTACGGTATCCGCTGGCAAAATGAATATTAATTTAAAGAATATAAGGCAGGCAAATAAGGAATATATCTTAAATGAAATATGTATGTATACCGATACTAAAATATACTTCTGAAATATTAAAAGCCGTTGCATAACTTATCAATTAAGTAGCTCTCGTAATATTAAGTAGAGAGATTTTCATTATGATTCAGGCAGATATGACGGATTGTTTAAATGAAATATGAATAAATAAGACATTAAAATATATTTTCGAAACGTTGAGAGGCGTATACATCTCTCTATTAATTAATTATCAATAGCGTAACCAGATCGTGGCGGTAAGCTGTAATTTTTATTGATTAATGACGTTTGAAATGTTTATTTTACGATTCTATGATCAATGGTCGCTTTATGGTTTACTGTCATTGTCTATAAGCACTGGCGTATAAGTCTATGATAAGCACAGAGTAACTAAATCGGTGAGACTCCGTGGTGAAAACGTTTAAATGAATTATCTGTAATTTTCCCGAATTCTAAAGATTTTTCTCTTTTTTTGAGGTAGTGTACATAGACCTGGCCTATTTTTAAAGATCTGCTTTAAAAAATTGTCTCAAAAACGCCGATAAGTAGTTGATTACAACTTCTTATCTGATCTTGAAGCACGGGATTTAAAGTTTATTAAAAAGAGTATAAAGTGAAGTTGGCAGGAAAAAGTTGAAGGTTCTTTATCTACAACAAGGTTAATGCTGGACCTTAATGTGGCAAAAAATCATCGTTTGTTGACATTTTTGGACGTGCATAATACGTTTTGAGGTTCTCACAGCTAAATATTTTAAGTTTAATAATGGTGTAAGCCGAAACTTTTTGTATTTTTGAGGCACAGTACAAAAACCAAGCCTTTAGAAATCTACTAGGAGAGATATTAGCTATCACTGTAGGTTATTTTGCCTATTTACCAATGGACATATATTCCATTTTAATTTGTTATTTAAATAAATAAGTATATTTATTTCTCTTTAAAAGAAAAGGTTTATATCTTAATTTCTTATTTAAAAAAATAGGGAGGATTTTCAATCATAACGAATTTAAAATATTTCCGCATGTGTTTGTGTAATTTTACGAACTCACTTCTTATCAGATATACGTCCGATACACTAGTTTCAGCATTGTCTTTATTGCTTAGTTCCTGAAGATTACATTGCGGTTTTAATCTTACATTCTTAACATACCAAAATCCTCCCCTCATAGGGGTCTCATTTGCCATAGTTTTTAAGCTTGGCAGGTGGATTGGCAAACGCAGTTTGCTATTTTTATTCAGCTGTTATATATATGCTGCTGCTCATCTCCTGGTTCAGTTTCTGACTACCACTAACAGTCGTTCATCAATGGAGTCGAGACGGGCCAATTCCGTGTTGCGGTGCAGGGCGGGATGCAGCCGGGACCTTTCCCGAGCGGCCGTTAGTTACTCGGGAGCTGTGCTTAGCTTAAATTTTCATCAATTTCCACATACAGAGTAATTTCCGTTTTGACAACCCTAGCAATTTATTGTTTATGTCGGCTTTTCGACAACATCAAACGCGATGACTGACTGTGTGATTTTCTTAGGTTATGCCCATGAGATGATATGGGATGATATAATCTACCAGAAAGGACAGAATAACGTCAGCCGAGCCAGCTAGTATGCATGTCTAATAAGACTGACTGACTGACTGAAGGACTTTTTTGTATATGCTAAATTAAAGCTTTATTATTTAATAGACCGCCTCCTTGGTCTAGTAATCGTATGCACGGATGCTGATTATGAGGTTCCGGTTTTGAATCCCGGCTCGGACAAAAAAACAGTTTTATTGGGTTTTTCTTTCAAGAAACTCTCAGTAGCTGCCCGGAGTCAGGCAGTAGGCGGTGTTTCACCCCTGTGTTTAAGAAAGCACATAAAGCCCGTTGGTTCTACGCCTGACCTTTCTCCGGTCGTGTTGGATTTCCGTCCCATCAGACTACGAGAGCGAGACAAAAGATAGTGCACCTGTGTTTGCACACATACTCGTGTACTATAATCCTATCTTGTGCAGATGGCTGGTTTCCTTTGAAACTGGCCACCTTAAGCGAATTTTGCTCTGCAGGACATTACTATTTAAAAAAAAGCCCCAAAAAAGGTAATCTATTGGAAAGCTCCATGTTCAGCGGTAGACTTGTGATTGTCTGTAAAGCTAATGATATAGAATAAATGTTTGTCCATTCCTCATAGCAGGGAGACGTCATACGTTTTATTCTGTTTAATTACATATGTAAATGAATGTTTGATGAAGGGACAGTTATTCTTTAGTGGCAACAACAAAGTTTATTCGCGAAATGTCGGCCCGCTCTCGACACGGGCTAGCCAACGACTTGCGCCCGTGTTTGCTTGCTATTGTCGCGCATACCTGTTACCCCGGGCACATGAACAAACAAGCATTATTTACTTGTTTTGGTCGTTATGATATTTAAAATTTTAAGAACACTGTTGGACAACTGCTGTAACATTCGCAATTGCAAATCAGTAAGCTAAAGTGACAATGGGCCGGCCATATAGTTTGAAGAACCAACAACCTATGGAGAAGATAGGTTGTAGAGTGGCAGCCTCAAACCGGTAAGTTTGGAGCGGTACCCTCAAAATAGAGTAATGACCTGGTAAGAGATGCTATGTATATGTATATATATATATATATATATATATATATATATATATATATATATATATATATAATAACTCTTTTATTTCAGACATAGATCCATATAAGTTGTTAGTAATTGTGCACCTTAAACACTAATGTTAGTTTCTTAAATATGAGTAGTCACTTTTCAACAAATGGTTCCAATAATCTAGCATATGCCCGTCACATCTTTCGGCGAACACGTTCATTATACTGTTGCGGCTGCCACGTATTCTGCTCAACAGCGAGTATACTCTTTTACGCATTATTGCGAAGAAGTCATCTGTTCGTGTTTCTGCAAACATCCCTGATGCGCTACAAAATCAAGGCAGCCCCAACAGGGCCCTGAAAATGTTATTATATAAAACACGAAGGTCACTGTAAGCGCGCTTTGTATACGTTGTCCATAAGCTGCATGCGTAAAAAGATTGACAATAGGTTTTGAAGAGTGTAATCTTAACTTCCTTGCTGCACCGCGCAAACCTACGAATCAACATATTTCCACGGATGGACAGTGCCCTTCGCTCCCTCTCGATGTCCATATCATCTTTACAATTTTCAGTTATGTAGTGGCCTAGATATTTAAACTCTTTTACTCTTCCTAGGGTAGTGCCATTAAGCAAAATAGGAGGCACATACTTTGGACACTTTTTTCCAGCTCTAAATACCATAAATTGACTTTTCTTAACATTGTATACTAAACCATGTCTAACAGTATAATCCTCACAAACGCGTTACAATTTTCTAAGAGCGCTAACAGACGGGGCCAGCAGCACCATATCATCGGCGTAACTTAAATTGTTTAAACAAACTCTATCTACATAGCATCCGATATACATGCTGCTCAATTCACCGATTAGGTCATTAATGTACAGGCTGAATAGGTTCGGTGAGCTTAAACCCCCTTGTCTCACCCCATATTCTAGCCTATACGGATCGGAAAACGTATCTGCCCATTTGACATTATTTATTTGATTGTTGTACCAATACTCGAACATGGCAACAAGTTCAGCAGGTATTCCGGTTTTCCTCAACTTACTCCACAATATTTCATAGGAAACCATATCGAAGGCTTTTGACAAGTCTAGAAAACAGGCATACACAGGTGTTTTTCTGTCCGTGTAGTACTCAACTATATATATATATATATATATATATATATATATATATATATATATATATATATATATATATATATATATATTATAAACACAACTATTTATTACAGAATGTTCTCTTAACTAATTTCAGTCTATTAATTAAGTCATACATATTATATTAGCACAAGCCTGTTTATGCTATTTGAAAACGTACTGTATCTGGTACACCAAAAAAACCAAAGTCCAAAAACCGACATTTTGTTTTTTCTCTTTTAAGTCTAAGATAAAGTTAAGTTATTCCAACCAACACGGTACACAAATGACACACATATCGATAGTGTAACATCGCATCTCAAAATCTCATATTCACGTTACGTAGCTACGCCGGAACCGATAGATGGTGTCGTAGAAAAGTTATTGACAAATTCTATATTTATGAAACAGAATTACTCTTATTCACAATATATTATTTGATAGAGCCATGCTGTAGCTATATATCGGTGTAGTACAAATAGGTTATCTCGGCGGCTCAATGCTACTGTGTTTCGTATGATGAGTTTTCTACACTCAACTAGAGACTTTTTATTGGAAACGAAGCATTCTATCTTAGTCCTCAAGGGTGGCAACGTAGATGTTGATGTTCATGGGCCATAACATCCACTTACCATCAAGTGGACTGTTGCTCGTTTGTCACCCTTATGCTATAAATAAAAAATTGTTTAATTTATTTTTTAATTTTTCTTCTTCAATAAAAAATGTCAATTTTTTAATTTATAGCATATGAAAATCATTAATTTTTTACCTGATAGGTAGGACAAGGCCTTGCTTGTGGTCGAGATAAATATTTTATATTTACACAGTAAAATGTCCGGAGTGAAAATTATTGTGCCACCTACACAAAAGGATAGAACAACGTCTGCTGGGTAGGTTAATATTAGTCTATAAAAGGTAAACTTAGTTAAATAAAATACTCAAACAAAATATTTTACTTCTTCAAACACAAATCTCACACTTTACATGGACAACCACGCTCAAACTGCATTATCTCACAGCACGAATGAGTTGGCTAGCAGGGCTTGGACCTTGCTCCTACAGCATACCAGTTTTAGGGAAGGAAGGATGATAAATGAGTAGACAGTCCATCTTTTCATAAGTGAATGATAGGGCCCATTGAAGCGCATATCTAGGAGTATGATCCTCCATTATATACTATGTATATATATGTATGATATGTATACTCCATTAAGGATCAAAAGTTGGATGGCGTTATCACCTGTGCACTAAGGTGGAATATCTTTTTACCAGTGAAATGGTCTTCGGTTCTCATCACTCACGAAACAGAAGAATTTTGTGGCAATTTGACGCTGGTATTCTCTGTCAACTTGGTGCTTCCCTGATCGAATTGATTCATTCATGCTTCTCAAATGATATGCTGCAGTGAGATGAATAATGGTGAAAAACGAGTACACGGTCCACCTGATGGTAAATGGATACGGTGCTCATAGAAACCTAAGACTAAGATAAGACTAATGTCTAAGTCTAAGTCTAAGACTAAGACTAATGTCTAAGTCTAAGTCTAAGACTAATGTCTAAGTCTAAGTCTAAGACTAAGACTAATGTCTAAGTCTAAGTCTAAGACTAATGTCTAAGTCTAAGTCTAAGACTAATGTCTAAGTCTAAGTCTAAGACTAATGTCTAAGTCTAAGTCTAAGACTAAGACTAATGTCTAAGTCTAAGTCTAAGACTAATGTCTAAGTCTAAGTCTAAGACTAAGACTAATGTCTAAGTCTAAGTCTAAGTCTAAGACTAATGTCTAAGTCTAAGTCTAAGACTAAGACTAATGTCTAAGTCTAAGTCTAAGACTAATGTCTAAGTCTAAGTCTAAGACTAAGACTAATGTCTAAGTCTAAGTCTAAGACTAATGTCTAAGTCTAAGTCTAAGACTAAGACTAATGTCTAAGTCTAAGTCTAAGACTAATGTCTAAGTCTAAGTCTAAGACTAAGACTAATGTCTAAGTCTAAGTCTAAGACTAATGTCTAAGTCTAAGTCTAAGACTAATGTCTAAGTCTAAGTCTAAGACTAATACTAATGTCTAAGTCTAAGACTAAGACTAATGTCTAAGTCTAAGTCTAAGACTAATGTCTAAGTCTAAGTCTAAGACTAAGACTAATGTCTAAGTCTAAGTCTAAGACTAATGTCTAAGTCTAAGTCTAAGACTAAGACTAATGTCTAAGTCTAAGTCTAAGACTAAGACTAAGACTAATGTCTAAGTCTAAGTCTAAGACTAATGTCTAAGTCTAAGTCTAAAACTAAGACTAATGTCTCCTGATCTCTACATGATACACAATATAATTGGTATTTGTGCACTGGTATTCTGCAAGAGCGTTATCCTTCTCCAGTCGAGCCATCAATTCGTACTACAACCATAATATAGCTGCAGCTCAGCACTACCAAATTATCATATAATTTATGATCCTGAGGTAAGTGATGATAACTAAAGACCCATTTACCATAACTTTTTTCTCAACCACAACAGCCATTTATCATCTGATAATCTGTATTCTTGTTATGACTTTTACTATTATAAAAATATACTAAATGAATTCTTCATGTTTTGTAATTTCAAAACGATACGTTTTAACACCTTTGATGCGTTGTTACGGAACTTCCTTATACGTACATACTCTTCAAGGCTCTAACTCTGTTGTTTGAAATCTGAGCTATTACTTTATATTAATACTCACTTTATTAAAATATGTGGCAAAATTGTTCTTTAGAGAATCTTCCTTCCTTTAAAAAGTGCCATAACGCCGCACTGAGTATCTAAGTCCTTTAGGCATCCAAGAATTATAAGTAGGTAGAGAGCCTTTTTCATAAGGCGAGTTTAATATTTGAAAGTTAATTTCGCGAGACGAGAAGCTGCTTCCGTGCTTGTTTTCCCTACTTAGTAAATATGCATAACTCTTTATATTAATAAAGATTCTACAAGCGTTTGAATCGACGTCTTGACGA
Source organism: Parnassius apollo (assembly GCA_907164705.1). Lineage (NCBI taxonomy): Eukaryota > Metazoa > Arthropoda > Insecta > Lepidoptera > Papilionidae > Parnassius > Parnassius apollo. The sequence goes on from CAJQZP010000008.1 coordinate 16,514,510, forward strand.
CGTTTGAAGTTATTTTTAAAATCATATTTTATGTTCCTTTTAATATACCAAACGACTTATTGTAAAGCCTGTCAAAATATTAATATTAAAGTTGAAAGTTAAAATTATATAAAGTAGAAAAAAAAACACAGTCCATCTGATAGTAAGTGGATGCCGTGGTCCATTGAAATTTACATTCATCACCGATTAAGAATCAAAATACAGACACGTTGCCACCCCTGAGGACTAAGGTGGAATGCCTTATATATATATATATATATATATATATATATATATATATATATATATATATATGCTGCAACTATAATATAGCTGCAGCGTATAAATGAATATATTATATTTGTTTACTTTATAAATATAACCCACTGCCGAACTGTGGCAGAGTTAGGAAAGCGCATTTCTTACCGTTGTTTGGTAAGCGGATGCTGTGACCCATACACATCTACACCACTATTTTAGCCTGCTATTCTGTGAGAGCATAGTCCTAGCCCGTTCGATCAGATCTAATCGTACTACAACCATAATATTTCTACAGTGTAGCTCTATCACGTATAAATATAAGGCATTATGTAAGATACTGACTAGCCAAGAAGAGTATGTCAAAGAATGAGTAAGCTTTCTGATATTGCGAACAAATTTACCTTGCAGGTTGCAGGCGAGGCGATTATGAGAAATCTTTTGTATAACAGTTTTTATTAATATTAATTTGTTATCAGGAAGATGGTAACGCTCTCTGTTTTTTCAGTTCCCCTCTGTTCTTTTACGACTCCCGTGGGATGATATGGGGTCGTGGATCCTCTAACGCTGCCACTGCGCTAAGACGTTACTATGTTATGCTCTATGTTACAGACGATACGATGTTTGTTACGATATTATTGATATAATATTGTCATAATTTAAATAGCTTGTAAATAGTTCAATGTTGAATTCTCTACTCATTATTATAGCTAGACTAGAAGACACCCGTTTGTTTCGCTGGGCGCACGATAATATTTTACTGTGGAACCTACATCTAAAATATCAAGATTTTTTCTTTTTATGGGACTATCGTAAAATTCGTTCTTAGTAAGCATCTATATTGCGAAATGAGTAACTATATTAAATTTCAAATCCATCGGGTGTATATTTATAGAGATATCGTGATGACTTAGTCAGTGGTATTGCTTTTATTTGTATATATACTTATATATATATACATGTATATATATACAACATCTAAATTTTAATTTGCTCTTCATTGTTAATCTAAATATTTAACATTTGGATTCACCCGGTGGCGGTAAATTATTTCTAATTGTTCTCATAATTTCCTCTTATGTCACCAAGAAGAAGAAATTGGTAGATAGATTTTCTTACTAGTGCCCTTAATTACAACTAATAAGTTATAGCCGCTATTGAAACAAACGATTGATTTATCTTGTATGGAGTAGATCTAAAAATATTATTATTCAAGCATATTCAAAGTCCCTATAAACAATAGCGTAATGATTGTACATAACACCTCGTCAGACATTAAATGGGGAATCAGCAGATCGCGAAATAGAAATCACAATCGGGACTGCGCAAGGGTCGGGGCGAGTCGGGATTATCTCTCATTAGCAGGCGGCGACGCGGGGCGCAAACGTGCGTGACTGCGTTGCCGAGGTTTTCACGATAGGGCACAGGCTTGGGTGCCAGTTATGTATAGTCTGACATTTTGCAGTAGAATTGCTTATAACTGCATTTTAATTTGCAAGAGCGTGGTTTGCACGATGATGTTGTGACCAGGATTAAGAAAGGAATGCTTCGGTGGTTTGGTCATGTGGAGAGAATGAAGTGAATGGCAGAGTCGGAAAGGGGTGTCCTAGGCGAAAATTCATCCACCAAATTGGCGATTTATTGAAAACGGGCCAAATTAGGAGTACCCTTAACCGACGAGCATGTATGCGTAGGTATATGGATGTGAAGGAGGCGAGAGAGGTGTGTCAGAATCGTGCCAAATAGAACTCTGTAGTCTCTGCCTACCCCTCTGGGTGACAGGCGTGAGTGCTTATGTATTTATGTTTAATTTGCTTGGTAACTTTTTAGTTTGGGCGATAATCTCAAAGAAACAATAATTATGCTTGTTTTTATCTCATAGTCGATGACGCAAGGATCACAAAGGTATAGTAATTATTCTAATTCACTATTGAAGGTTTCGCCTTGATTGTAGTAGTGACGTGTATAGACAGCCGTGTTTGTGTGTGTAACTGCGATTCGTTCGACTCGCGATCGTGACTGAGCGCTCCCGAAGCCTACGCACACTAACACAATGTGTATGTGCACGGCTAACAACAACCAAACTCAAACCTTCATCGTGAAATAGAATAGTTATAGTAGGTATATCCCATTACACTTGATATCATATATATTATGGCTGCAGCAAAATTAGTTTGGATACCGGAGTAGGACCAGGCTCTCACGGAGTATCAGCTTGAAACAGCAGAATGATGCTGCGTTTTATATGATGATCGTAAAGAATCGATGACTATTTTTATTGGTAACTAGATAATCCATCTTATCTATCAGTGATAACAACGCTTCTTCATTTTAATTATTTATCGATGATGGATTTAGATGTCTATGGGCTGCAGCATCTACATAAGTGGGCTGTGTGTATGCTTATCTTCCTTATTATGTATAAAAAATCTACTTTTGTTATTTTTGCATCATCTTGTGATGAGTTAACTACAGGAATAATCTCAATCGAACGGCGTATTAAACCTCGTAATAACAGTGAGAATTTACTTTCTTTTTTTTCTTTTTTTTATAGAAAGAATATTAACAACGCTATAAACATTACTAATATTCCCCTTAACCACTCGTAGTAAGCTTAAATTGCTTGTGTTACGAGTAGTTCACGCCGGTAGTCGAATGGCGGATTCGAACCCACGACTTTTTTGAGTTCGCAGTCCGCGCCCTGCCATTAGGCTACTGTCGCTTCAACTTTACGTGTCTTTACATTTCAGAAGCATATGTTAATATACCTTCTTTTAACTGTCTTTTCTAGCACCGACTTAAAAAGGAGGACGTTCTCAATCCGTCGTTTTTAGTAAAATCAGCGGTGATTCCTTACCATGTCGATTTCAATAAACAAAACAAGTGAAGACCTTTTTGGTGTTCCCATATAATTTTGGTTAAAATCTGATGAAGGAGTCCATGAGAAAATCATCAAACTCTTCAATTTGCAAAACAACTGCAGGTTATATGGGCGAAATATTTTTTACCATGTCATGTTCGTGTCCTTATTCACTCACTCATAACAGTCTTACCTAAGTATACTGCTGAAAATACGTTAGTATTTCGTCACCTCATCCAATGGATGTTGCCCAACATAGCGCTTGCCGGTACGAGGTTACCTCTCGAAAACCTTTCTTTCTCATGTTTGGTTTCCGATTGTCGGTTCTTCTATAAATATTGACGGCCTATTGCCACTTTACTTCTGATCCTCTGGATTATGTCAGTTACTCTTGTTCTTCTGCAGATATCCTCATTACAGAGCATAGCTCTTTCATCGCACGCTAAGTGACTTTTTATGTTTTATACGGCCATAAGTAAAGGACCACGTTTCGGTTCCATAAGTCACACACACAGTTACAAGCACTGATGGTACACTGCCAGTCTTACGTCTCTGAGAAATATTGGACAAGAAGATTGCTCACAGTTCGAATATAGAACGGCCAAGTTGGTTTTATCGGTTCATCTCTTGAGCGAAGTCAGACATTTTGTCAGGTACATACTCGTCAATAACTTCATCATCATCATCATTACAGCCCTTTACAAGTCCACTGCTGAACATAGGCCTCCCCTAAGGTACAAAGCACGGTCCTGAGCCACCTCCATCCATCGATTTCCTGCATGTCTTACCAAGTCGTCACTCCATCTAGTCGAGGTCACCCTATACTTCGCCTACTGGTACGAGGCTGCCACTCGAGAACCTTTTTTCCCCAACGGTTGTCGGTTCTTCGAGCTATATGGCTGTCCCATTGCCACTTCAGCTTACTAATCCGTTCCTCTGGTTCTACTGCGGATATCCTCATTTCTAAGTTTATCACGCGAGAAACCCCGAGCATAGCCCTCTCCATAGCTCGCTGAGTGACTTTGTGCGTCCTCACACGGCCAGCAGTGAAGGACCACGTCTCGGTTCCATAGGTTATCACTAGCAACACGAACTGGTTGTACACTTTAGTTTTCAGAGATTGAGGTATACCTGACGAGAAGATGTGTCGTAATTTCCCAAATGCTGCCCAGCCGAGTTGAATCTGTCGACGGATTCAACTCGTTAACAACTTAAGAGCATAGTATTCTAAACAACTACTGGTATAGGTATAATAGGGAGGTTAGACATGATTTTTATTTTTTCCATGTTCATCATAAGACCTCTTGGACAACGTTACGAAGGTAGTTGAACACAGTGCTAAGGTCTTATAATTCCGTTATAGTGACTATGGTCATAATTCGTGTAAGTGTCAACGGAATTAGGTGTTGCTTTAGTTAAATGATATTTTGATAAGACATGATTTGATTTACGTATATTATAAGTTAATATACAAATCGTATATGATGAACACTACCGGAGAAATGCGAAATCTCAAAGATGATTACTAAGTGGAATGATACCACCCTCTTACCTACTGGTATCCAAGCGTCAGTGCATCTACTGCTGTGTTCCAGTTTGAAATTACGGGATGAGAATCAGTTTTTCTTAGTTATCAGAGGTGATTATCATCTGCTGCTGTGCTTTGTATAGCGAGCGACCAGATATGAAGATCTTTTGTACTAGTAACAAGGCATTCAAACTCATTTAAGGATCATTTATCACCACACAGAAACGACGAGGACGCTTGAAGAGGTCGGTGGTTTCGCACCGCACAGCATGACGTCGCGAGGTGCATCGATAATTCGCTGGCTGCTACGACTTTTGATACATCGCGCGCTGCAGCACGACGCAACGCAGTCCACCCCGCCATCAGGCTACGCTGCGTCACGCGGATTCGCGAAGCGCAGCACCACTATTACACGCTGCGCTTGCCCTAAAAGTGACAAAGCATCTGGGTGTGTGTGTGTGTGTGTGTGTGTGTGTCTTTGGAGTGACTTTGATTCTTAATCGAGAGTGTAGTTGTGCTTTTGGGCCACAGCATCCACTTGCTATCTTAGATAATAGAGTCTTTGTTCAGTTGCCATTTTATTAATTTATTTTCTCGTTTAGTAGAAGTAGAATATAGTTTGTTTATATTTTGCAACAGTTTAGGCAACATTGGAAGTTAGTATAGTGTAGCCTTTTCACCCTACGTATTGCACTGTACACTTGCGCTCTGTCCTGACACAATACGCTACTAATCGTACGACAAAAGAACGGTTTAGATATAAATACAAATCGTGTTGTTTTCGGTCGGCGCCCCGGAGGGCGGCCTCTCTGATTTAAGGGACCTTTTACTTCGAACGTCATACAATTGTATAATATGTTTTTGGATTATTTGTCTAAGAAATAAAATTCTGAGGTAACACACATAAAAAATAAGAATTTAAAATTATAATCAAAATTCTTGTTTTTTATTTGTCTATTTCTTAAAACTCAATTTCATTGATAATATTTCCGTTTATATTTGATATAATATGTGACAAGTAGGAAATCAAAACAACCGAGATTCGAATCGAGAATTAGCCTTAGAGACTATTGGTCCGTGGAATCCACGTGCGATGAAGTCCCAAAAGGAAATGAATTTGCGCCGCAGGTGACAGGATAACTGATTATTTTTTTAAGTCTGTCGATAACTTAAGTTTCGTTTTTTTATTATTTTAATAAATATTGTAAATGTAGTGTAGTTTCCAGTAAAAAGAGTATTTTGTTCTCTCCACTAACAATACGAAACAAACAGCATTGAGCTACTATATTACGTTGGTAATCTGTGAGAGCGTGGTCCTACCCCGGTTGAGCTGCGTTCGTGTCGTCTTTTGCGTAGGCTTTCTGCCCAGCAGGTCCTTGGCCTCGGGGAATTCCCCGTTACCCGGGCTTCCCCACAATCCAATACAGTGGGCCGGTCGTGGGAGCCGTTACAGAAATGGCGTTGTTGGCCATCTTGACGTTTTTGGCGTATTTCACGCTCCTGGGAAGGATCTTCTAATCCTCCTCCTGGGAAGGATACTCTAAGGTAGACCTATTTTTCTGTTTCTTATATCTTCAAATAACATCTGAGTTACAATCTTAGAAAAACAGAGATGAATCGAATTCTAAAAGATTTTAATTGGAAGTGAGTTTGAAATATTTCTTATTTTTTAAATATAATGATTTCTTATTTTATATATAGATTAAGTGTCGGTGACCTCAAACCTTACAGAGACGGATCTTGACGTAGGTTCAAGTATGTATGAACGACAAGTGTGCGCACTCCAACTGTGGCACACCGAGCCTAACGAGCTCCTTCCCAGTGTGTAGGTTAACGCTATCTTGACGTTCTGGGCGTATTTTGCGCCCCTGGGAAGGGATCTGCTGAAGGGTCGGTGACCTCAAGCCTTACGGAGACGGATTTTAACGTAGAGCCGAGTATGTCTTACCGACAAGTGTGCGAACTCCTGAACAGTGGCACACCGGGCCTCAGGAGCTTGCTTCCCAGTGTGTAGGTTAAGTGCAGCAATGAGGTTGTGTTACGTATTACTTCACGCTTGGGACAGATCAATCCGGGAGGAATCGGGGCGACCTCGAAGCTTAACGGAGACGAATCTCAAATGTACAGCCGAGTATGTCGCTCCGACACGACGCATACGCCCACTGCTAAGCGACGCGCCGTATTCCTAGGCGATCGAGGTTCTAAACTAAGAAACTCCTTGGTAGGTGGTCCTATTCGTGCTACAACTATAATGCAAAACCCTTGAAGCTTGCTTTTATATAAGTTTTATTAATTTTAAAGCATTTCCACAGCTGTACACAAATTTTCCAGCAATTTAGATGATTTAACATATTTGCCGTATTAGGCGCCTTTTAATTACTTATTGAATTATCTTAATATATAATAATAATAATAATGTTCTCCAGACCGAATTTCGGTCATGGCGGCCTGCCTCAACGGAGGCCAGCCATCGGCGCAGGACTATAGTGCTCTTCCCTCCCTCTCATAATCCAATGGGACGGTAAACTGATACGACCGGAGAGAGATCAGGCGCAGGACCAACGGCTTTACGTGCTTTCCGTAGCACTATTACAACCACTAGACCAACGAGGCAGTCTTAGTATATATAAATTACGTGTCCCGTTATTTGTCCGCGATGGACTCCTAAACTACTTAACCGATTTTAAACAAATTTGCACACCGTGTGTAGTTTGGTCCAATTTGAATAGGATAGTTTTTTTGCCCATGCGTGACCCAACATTTTTTTTTTTTGCGAATTTAAGGATTTTTAATAGGACATGACAAAGGGTCTTCGAAAAGGGCAGAACAACGTCTGCCTGGCAAGCTAGTGTACATATATATATATATATATATATATATATATATGTATATATATATTATCATCATCATCATCATCACAGCCCTTCACAAGTCCACTGCTGAACATAGGCCTCCCCCAAGTAATGCCACAAAGCACGGTCCTGAGCCACCTGCATCCATCGACTTCCTGCATATCTTACCAGGTCGTCACTCCATCTAGTGGGGGGTCGCCCTACACTACGCCTACCGGTACGAGGCTGCCACTCGAGAACCTTTCTTCCCCATCGGTTATCGGTTCTTCGAGCTATATGGCCGGCCCATTGCCACTTCAGCTTAATAATCCGTTGGGCTATGTCGGTCAATCTGGTTTTACTGCGGATATCCTCATTTCTGAGTCTATCACGCAGAGAAACTCCGAGCATAGCCCTCTCCATAGCTCGCTGAGCGACCTTGAGCGTCCTCATACGGCCAGCAGTGAAGGACCACGTCTCTGATCCGTAAGTCATCACTGGCAACACGCACTGGTTGTACAATCTAGTTTTTAGAGATTGAGGTATACCTGACGAGAAGAGTACTCGTCAACAACTTCGGTCATAGTGCTCCCAACAACTACCGGCATAGGTGTGACATGGACATTAAACATAATCTTTGTTTTGTCCATGTTCATCTTAAGACCTATCCGTTGGGAGGCACTATTGAGGTCATTGAGCATAGTGCTTAAGTCCTCCAGCGATTCTGCCATAAGGACTATATCGTCGGCAAATCGAAGGTGAGTGATGTACTCGCCATTGATGTTAATGCCGTATCCTTTCCAGTCCAGTAGCTTGAAAACGTCTTCCAAAGCAGCGGTGAAGAGTTTCGGGGATATAACGTCACCCTGTCTTACACCTCTCTGCAGTTGGATAGGTTTCGAGCTCTGGTTCTGTACTCGGATAGCCATCGTAGCCCTACTGTACAAACACTTCAGCACTTCGATATACCGACAGTCAACTTGGCACCGCTGAAGGGACTGCAGCACCGCCCAAATTTCGACGGAATCAAAGGCTTTCTCATAGTCCACATACGCCAGGCAAAGTGGCAAATTGTACTCTTCAGTCTTCTGTACAATCTGCCGCAGGGTATGTATGTGGTCTATGGTACTGAAGCCTTTTCGGAAACCGGCTTGTTCGGGAGGCTGGAAGTCGTCGAGTCTGCGTGCGAGACGATTCGTAATGACTCTCGAAAACAGCACGTAGACGCGGCTCAGAAGGGAAATCGGTCTGTAGTTCTTCAAGAGAGCGTTGTCGCCTTTCTTAAAGAACAAGACCACCGCACTTCTGCTCCACGCCTCTGGAGTAGTGCCACCAAGGAGGACGGAATTGAAGAGCTTCTGAAGGACTTCAAGTACCGGTGTTCCACCCGCTTTCAGAAGCTCCGCTGTAATTCCATCCTCGCCTGGGGCCCTGCCGTTTTTAAGGTGCTGGAGAGCCATTCTAATCTCGCTTAGACTGACGTCCGGGATATCATCGGAATAGTGTCGGATAAGACTTGCTCTTGGATCGTTACTCACACTTGCGTGTGGCTCCAACGATGATGTGTACAGCTGCCCATAGAACCTCTCAATCTCACTCAAAATCTCAGGTGTCCCGGAAACGATGCTGCCACACTCAGTCTCAGCCTTGACAATTGGCTCTTTCTGGCAGACAGATCTCTGGCAAAGACTTTGGAGCCCTGGTTCCGCTCGATCGCTTCTTTAATACGAGCAGTATTAAAGTTGCGTAAGTCTCGCCGCATGCATTTGGAGATCTGTCTGTTCAGTTGCCTGTATGCTGTCAAATCTGTTGACGATTGCAGCCTCATCTCCCGTCTAACAGCCATGAGATTAAGAGTGTGATCGGAGAGTTTTTGTGTTCTTCTGCGGCGGGTCTTGCAGAACTTAGCTCCGACCGCATGGACAGTTTCCACGAGCTTGTCATTCATATCGTCCACTGCATTGCAATCTTGTAGGCACTGAAAGCGGTTGTGTAACTCGAGCTGAAAGTTTTCGGGATTTTGGATCAGAGCACGAGGGGGACGGAGCGTTGACTTCATTAGACGAGACCTCTCCAACTTAACGTTTAGGTTCAGTGTGCCTCTAACCATTCGGTGATCGCTGCCAGTTTTCACCCTTGCGATCACTGAGACATCACTGAACAGTTGGCGTCTGGTCGTCATAATGAAGTCAATCTCATTTTTTGTCGAACCGTCGGGGCTCGACCAGGTCCACTTCCTGTGGGGCCGCTTCTGGAAGAAAGAGTTCATCATAAAGAGTCCCTCTTTCTCCATAAAGTCGGCCAGCTGCTGGCCCCTTTGGTTCCGTTGCCCTACTCCAAATTTCCCTAACTTCAGCTCACCGTTTTCTCTTGTGCCTAGTTTTGCGTTGAAGTCTCCCATCAACACCGTGTAGTGGGTTTTGAAGGAATGTATTGCTTTGGAAATATCCTCATACATTTCCTCCACCTTCTCATCGGAATGTGCCGACGTTGGTGCGTAAACCTGTATGACCTTCAGCGAATACCGTTTGGTGATTCTGAGTATCAGGTACGCGACCCTCGTCGACACACTCTCAATCTGTACAACGTTGTTGACGAGAGACTTGTGGACGATAAATCCGACACCTCCTTGGGACAGATGGTCGCCCTCCCGGTGATAGAACAAGTTGCCGGATTCGAGAATCACCGTGTCCTCCCCCTCTCTTCGGACCTCGGATAATCCTATAATACTCCAGCGCAACTTGTCTATCTCTTCTTCCAGCTCCAGGATCTTCTCGTCAGTCCTCAGTGTGCGTGCGTTAAATGTTGCCAGGTCGAGTCGTCGTAGGTGGCAACCGAACCTCCACCGGAGATTCTTAGCACCCCCTGCCCCGCCGTTACCATGGTCGCCACCGTAGCCAGGAATAGCGGGGCCGCCGGGGAACTGGGGGCCGTCTATTTGTGTAATTGTTCATGGGGGGTATATTGCCATAGTTGCCACGCTTGGCGAGCGGGTTGGCAACCGCAGTTTTTTTTTTGTATTTCGTACAGTTGCTGTTATCAGGAAGATGCTGCTGCCCATCTCCTGCCTGTTTCCCTCTGTCGCCTCTTACGACACCCACGGGAAGATATGGGGTAGTGGATATTCTTGACCGCCACTACACGGGATATATATATATATATATATATATATTAATTTTTTAAATATTTGAAATTACTCCCTACTCAGTGTAGAAGCACTTTTATCATGCCCTCAGTGTACTAGTGAGGGCGAGAGTGGCGAGATTTTTATTGTTCGAATTTGATCGGGTCGGAATCACGCGCGATGTGGGCCGGATTATTGCGAGGCGGCTGAATAAATTATTGGCGTTTTATTGGGGTATTTTTGTTTAACACATTCGTTAGTAAGGGTGTTAAATCTATAATGTGTACGAATTTGTTACAAGATAAATCATTCACCTTAATTTTAATTTACGATTAACAGGTTGAAATAAAATGTTTACTCATATAACGTTTTAAAAAAAAACAATCAATAAAACATAATTATGGTTGTAGCATGAATGGAGGCGACCTCCACCGGGGTAGGACCACGCTCTCATAGAACAGCGTAAGGTACACCGTAAGTCCGCCATATGTTCTATTTTTGAGCATAAAGCGATTTTTCCCGATACGACTAAGGGACTTCAAGAAAGGAGTCAACTCTTATTAAAAGGCTGCAACGCATCTGCAATTCTCCCAGTGTTGCAGTTGTACATGGGCGGCGGGAGTCACTTACTATCAGGTGAGCAGCATGCTCGTTTGTCGCCTCTCATATGAAAAAAAAAATTAAAAACTTCATTTCATCAAATTAAATAACCTGATTTGAAGGTAAGTGACTATTGTAGCCCATGGTCATCTACAGCCAACTCAAAACAAGGAAGACTACAGATATATTGTCACCTCTGAGGATAAAAATGAAATGCCTTTTACTCTGTACTCTCTGTAGGTACTCGTACTTCGCTTTCTAAACGCTTCAGACCGAAACACAGCAGCGCACGTACTACTGCTTGATAGCAGAAATATACAACAGGGTGGTACCAACACAAACGAAGCCCTAGCTATAAAAATGGATATATTTACAGTTTTTTAGTTAATTATTTATATTTGACAAAGTAACCATCAAAATTTTTTACGTGGTAAAGCCATGCTGTCGCTATATTCGTGGTAGGGTAGCACAAACTCTCACAGAATACCAACATAAAACAGCAGCTTAAGGGGATAGAGTAAGTCAGCTCAAATTCTAATTTCGTCCCCACTTGCCCGCGCGTCGTATGCTATGTACCGACATGTTTGTAATCACTAATACTGTAAGTAGAAAGGTCGTTAGACACTTATTTCAATAGGTTTATCACATTTATGCCTGTTTCTTGACGCCAAGCCAGTCGCTTCTTATTTTTATTACGGTTATTTCCCATTTTAATTTTACGTCGTCCTGTTGCGTAATGTATATTCCGATCGTAAGCGACACAAACTCCACGTTCAAAGGCCGAAGCGAAGTGACCGTGAGGCAGGAATCACGCTTCAAGAGGCCGATAGTTTAGGTAATTTCTTTTTACAGTGAAAATAATGGTATTTTAAAAAAAGTAAATAACATAAGCACTGCTTTATAGTTAGTTCAGTTAGTATGCAGAGTTTCATGATCTTATTTAAAGTATTTTATGAATAACAGCGGTTTATTGTTTATTTTGGAGGTAACTTTGGATTTTTTTTTCTATCGAGAAAATTTTACAAAATCGTGTTTTCGTCTAACATAATCCTTAACATTAATCCTCAACTTTACCATATATTTATTCCAAAATTATTGCTGCAATATTTTCGGCATAACGAAAGATCTTGCTAAGCCATTTGAGATTATATTTCTCCTTAACGCTGCTGTGTTTCGTAGGGTTTGTGTAGAAAACCTCCGGTTTTTACTGGAAAGGAGGCATTCCATCTTAGACCTCACGGATGACAACGCATCTACATTGTTGATTCTTAATCGAGGATAAATGTCTATGGGCCACAGCAACCACTTACCATCAGGTGGACTGTGTGCTCGTTTGTCACCTTTATTCTATTTTTTTTAATATTAAACAAAGTACCCAAAACACTGCAAACCATAACTCCAACTACTTAGTTATGTGGTCACCCGTTACTTATCCTTTATAATAATTATTCGAAGCGATAAAATCACAATAAATACACCACGAAATTTTACGCCTAACTAAATCAATTATGATATGTTTCACAACACTGCGCGGGAGCACAGACAAGCTGGGTCGAGTACAGCCGAGCATAACCAATAATGCCGCTAAACGATAGGGCGGGAACAATACACGTCACTAAACGCCAGAGGCCTTTCGGCTTACATTTAACCCTGGGGGATGTACGTCACATAACAATTAAAAATTCTGCAGTTTTTTCTTTAAGCGTTCGGTTTTTGAAATAGTTTAAGTTTACTTACAATTTTCACGTATTTTTTTGATATATAATATTTATATCATAATAAATCTATGTATATATATAAGGTGCGTTGGGGTAATACCGGACGATTTTCGACTAGTTAAAAGAATCGGGCAAAAACTTTATTTTTTCGACATCCATATACGTCGGATTTCTGAAACATGGAGCAAATCGTAAATGGTTACACGTAATTTAGCTATAAGAAACTTTTACTTTTCAAAACTCAACAGTTTTTGCTTAAAACGTGTGCGAAGACAAGGCATAATTTTTTATATGCATGATGAAGAATTGGCCATCAAGGGATAAGACCGGACGTCGCTAAAAATCGCAAATAAAAATGATAGGGAAAGACCGGACGGACGAAAAAAATACTGCGCAGCACACGCCATACTTTTCGGAGCGACTAGCTGAAACTTGGGGTCGGGGTAGAATAAAATGGAGTCTTGTACCATATTGCTAGTTTTCAAAAATATAGCATAATTCACCGGAAATTTGAATTTTATGGCCTTACCCCATCACCGATCTTACCCCAATGCACTATATATATTAATACAGCCAGCTGGTGTCGCCAGGGCCTTCACGTATTCATTTATTACAGCCTATCAAAAGTTCACTGATGCACACATGCCTCTTCTCTCTCTCTCTCGTACTCTCTTAGCGCAAATACAAGCCATAGTTACTCTCCCTTTAACAGGCGGGTTGACAAGCGCATTTATTAATTTTGATTTGTTGTCAGAAAGATATTGTTGCTCATCTCCTGTTTTAGTTTCTCTCTGTCGCCTCTTACGACACCCACGGTATGATAAGGGATTCATGGTCTGGGTATTTGACAAACAAACTTACAATCCACCTAATGGTAAGTAGCTATTGCAGCCCACGAACCCTACAACCAACAATAGATTGGGTGCGTTTGGCAGAAAAAAGCGCTAGCAAGCGCTTACAAGCGCTAAAATAGTTTTCGGCCAGGACACGATTGCTACTTCAGTAGCGCTGACACAATCCGCCATTTTGCTTATTTAATTAGTTTGTTTTGAAGTAGAGTTTATGAGTTCTTTTGTGCAATATTAGTTTTAAGTAATATAATAATGACGTGAATAAACATATATATGTTATTAAAATTCATGATTGGTAAGTTTTAATATGCATACTTTACAAACATATATTTAAATGAGGTTAGGTTCCCCGGTTAAAACTAAAATCGTGTCCTGGAGGAAAATAGCTACTTACGATTTGACAGCGCTTACCGCTTACGATCGCCATTTTGCTTACAAGCGCTTGCTAGCGCTTTTTTCTGCCAAACACACCCATTGACATAGATATGTCGCTTCATCTGATGACTAAAACGCAATGCCTCATCACCTATAATCATGCTGGCTCTCTATATCCTCCATACCAAAACAAGCTGCAGTGCACATACTATAGTTTGGTGGCAGTAAGTAAGAGTAAGGTATCTACTACTTTTAAATTGTTTAAATTATCCGAATGCTGATATATGTTTCAAACGTCAACATCTCATAATTAGCTTTTAGCACAATTACATCGAACTATCATTCATAATAATTAGGCCATACTTTTCTTATAGAATAAAATTGAGAAACGAGCACACAGTCCACTTGATGGTAAGCGGTTACTTTGGCCCGTAGACATCTACATTCTCCACTACGATTCAAAATACAGATGCTTTGTCACCTGTGAGGACTAAGATGGAATGCCTCGTTTCCAGTTAAAAGGTTTTCCGGTTCTCTACACTCACCATACGAAACACAGCAGCGTTACGCTGCTATTTTACGCTGGTATTCTGTGAGAACGTGGTCTACTACGTATAAATACTACAAACTGTGGTCTTTCCATAACCGTCAAATTTTTAACAATAACAATGAATTACATGATCTACTGTGTGTAGATCACACTGCATTTATAATTTCTGAATCCGTGACTATAATTTAATAAAATTATTATTAGATATTACTCCGTGACTATAATTTTTGTCCGCTAGGCGTGCAATATCTAGACGGGCGACGGGGTGCAACGTCGAAGGTGTGATGGTGCGATCGTCAATACACCAGGAACTGATATCGATATTTTTAAATAACGATACTTCTCTATTAATATCGATATAAGTATTGATAACTCGATTAATTATCAGTATTTGGTACTGGTACGTGTTATACCAGTATAAAAATGCCGATACCTTTATCGATATCGGGTATCAATACTTGTGATGGCTGCGCGACGTTGCCAGTTTTCGCAGCACGTGTCACGCGAAGCGGCAACGTAGCGTTCGGCACCGACAAAGCGGCTGGTGGTGATACTTGAGCGGAGCTGTAAATGCATCATTGCTTACCTAGTTATTGTTTTTATTTAAAAAAAAAGTTAGAATATTTTCTTAGCACAAAACATGTGGAGGCTCCAAGCGATATACAGAACCCTATAAGGCTAATAACTGATAGCATGCGCCCACATCCTTATTCATTCTTTCATTCTTGAGGAACCTCTTCTTAAGTCGACAGAAAACATATTAAATTACTGGGGTCAAAAAAACCACTCATTCTCGTCTCTACAAATTGGCATGTATTGTTTTAGCTTGTCCAGCCACTCAAGTGTGCGTGGAACGGCGTTTTTCTTCTTTGGAATTCGTAGTTCCGAATAGGTTCCGTTTTAATTTTAAAAGCAATTTAATCCAGGATATCTTTCTTCGGAATAATAAAATACATAACAAAAGAAGTAATAATTTGCCAGAAAATTTCTGTTATTTATTAACAGATAATTTTGCTTACATCATATTATTTAAGAAAATAAGAAAAAGTTTAACACAACTAACAATTCTTTTAGTATTAGTAATATACGTTTTCTTGGGCCAAAATCAACATAATTAATAAAAATCAACAGTTTTCGGGAATCCATAGCTTACTCCTCCCATGCGATCATGTTATTTATCTTCATCATCATCATTACAGCCCTTCACAAGTCCACTGCTGAACATAGGCCTCCCCCAAGTAATGCCACAAAGCACGGTCCTGAGCCACTTGCATCCATCGACTTCCTGCATGTCTTACCAGGTCGTCACTCCATCTAGTGAGGGGTCGCCCTACACTACGCCTACCGGTACGAGGCTGCCACTCGAGAACCTTTCTTCCCCATCGGTTATCGGTTCTTCGAGCTATATGGCCGGCCCATTGCCACTTCAGCTTACTAATCCGTTGGGCTATGTCGGTCACTCTGGTTTTACTGCGGATATCCTCATTTCTGAGTCTATTACGCAGAGAAACTCCGAGCATAGCCCTCTCCATAGCACGCTGAGCGACCTTGAGCGTCCTCATACGGCCAGCAGTGAAGGACCACGTCTCTGATCCGTAAATCATCACTGGCAACACGCACTGGTTGTACACTTTAGTTATCAGAGATTAAGGTATACCTGACGAGAAGATGTATCGTAATTTCCCGAACGCTGCCCAGCCGAGTTGAATCCGTCGATTGACCTCTCGGTTGAAGTTGGACTTACCTAGTTGGACTATTTGTCCCAGGTAAACGTATTCCTCAACAACTTCGAGCATAGTGCTCCCAACAACTACCGGCATAGGTGCGACATGGACATTAAACATGATCTTTGTTTTGTCCATGTTCATCTTAAGACCTATCCGTTGGGAGACACCATTGAGGTCATTGAGCATAGTGCTAATGTCCTCCAGCGATTCTGCCATAAGGACTATATCGTCTGCAAATCGAAGGTGAGTGATGTACTCGCCATTGATGTTAATACCGTATCCTTTCCAGTCCAGTAGCTTGAAAACGTCTTCCAACGCAGCGGTGAAGAGTTTCGGGGATATAACGTCACCCTGTCTTACACCTAGTTATTTATCTATAGAATTTAAATAATTATAAGTAGGTACATAAATTGTTATTTAGCAACTATCAAAATTTTCTTCAGAAATAAAATAAGTTTTCGACTTCCGTTACAAAATTGTCAGGTGATTAGGATGTTTTGCTTGGATTTTTTTTTCATTTCAGAAGTCAATAAAAAGTTGTTCACTTTGACGGTATCAATTTTGGTCAAATATTTCGAGATCAATATTGATGAATAGTACCAATAAATGTCCAAATATACTAAAAAAACTAAAACACTTTGTTTCATTTACAATTTTATTTCAAAAATTAGTCTCTTCAAAAGTTGTGTTCGGCAGACGTAGCGCGTAAGCATTTTTTTTTATAGAGTAAGTGACAAACGAGCACAAAGTCATGTCAAAGTCAAGTCATAATAAACTGATGGTAAGTGGATGCTGTGGCCCATAGACATATAAATTTATCCTCAATTAAGAATCAAAACGCAGAAGCGTTGTCACCCCTGAGCACTAGGATGTAATACCTCGTTTCCAGTAAAAAAAGGTCTCAGGATCTCTACAATCAACATAGGAAACACAGTATTATTAAGCTGCTACTTTACGCTGGTATTCTGTGAGAGCATGGTCCCTCCCTGGTCGACCCGACCCATTCATGCTACAACCATATTATAACTGCAGCGTGGCTCTACCACGTATATATTTTTATCTCTTTCTAACTTTTACTAGCTGTATGGCATATTCTGACATATCCTTTGATCGCAATTTGTTAAAATCCTTATGCGGTACGACTGCAGAAGGATTCCTGTAGTGTTTAACACTCCTTAACCACTTAAATATTTTAATTAAGATTTACAGGTTTGACGTGGATGACTTTTATATCGTCCTTACTATGGCTCCCTTTTATTCCATCTATAATTTTTAAAATATGGCGATAGGCAACAGTTCCCGTACAAGAGTGTAAAAATTGCAACTCTCATCAGTAATTGGCAAAAATGATAATTTCTTTTATCCAATATTTGGCATTGCACGCAATCTGACAGTTTTATTTTCACACTCAGGTATGAGCTTACCTTACCTATGACCGTTGATGTCAGAGAGAGTAAATAAGACGCGAGAACGAGGTATTTATTTTTATTGTTTTGATATATTGGTATCAGTACCTATAGCGATAAACTGACACCAAGTATCGAAATTTTGGTACAGAAATCAAATATCGATACCAATATCGACAAACCGATACCTAAATATCAGTATCCATATCGATAACCCGATATCGATACTTAACCAAGCGGAGCAAGCAATTTAGGCTAACTTCCACACATGGGAGAGGCCTTAGTCCAGTAATAAACTTTTACAGACTTTTATAGGCAGATGGTTAAGAAAAAAAAGACTATGTAAATATGTAATACCAGCGTCACAGAACACCAATACATCTGAAGCTATAAAAATAAGGTGTAATCTACGCGATTGAACAACGCTTCAGCTGTATTGTACGGAAGGGTCACGCTCGCACAGTATACCAGCGTAAAATAGCAGCATGATACTGCTTTGTTTCATATATTGAGTGATGAGAACTAAAATAAAAACTTTCTGTATTTTAATGCATTCTATAGTGGTCAAGTTTTACAAAGTACCTGCATTTCGTTTTTTCATCAAGGAAAGATAAAGGTACACAGTACGGACTTACCATTTAAAAATATCTGACATTAAGACTATTATTACACTGAATTATTTACTGTGTTTCCAAGACACTGTATCTCTGACTACGCAAGCGTAACCAAATAATTCAAAATGTATCCGTAGTTAAAAAATAAAAACAATTACCGTATAATACAAATTTATAAGTTTAACTTTTCGTGAATTCTTTTCGACTAGAGCTAGATCATACAATATAGATTCTACTAATGGCAAAGTAAGTTTTAGTAACTGTCTATGGAACTGGTATTGGTTAAGGGACCAACGGTTTAAGGTAAATAGATTTTAGCTAAAAGATAACATAAAAAAGAGCAAAGATCTTTGATTTTTCTTACAGAAGAATCTTGTACAATGCTTAGTCTAATGGTTGACTGAAAAATGCCTTAAGACGTTGAGTCCGCTATATTATGTGTGAAAACTTAAACAGAAACTTCCATAAAACTTCAAAATAACTAAGGCATAATAAAAAAAGTAAGGCACCTAGACATATTTATGTTGTTAAGTATAATCGCCAGAATATGTTTAGTTTTTGGAGTATTTAATTGTGTATATTTTTCGAACCAAATAACCTAGTAAACTTTTCGTAATAACCAAATCAAATAGTTTATTTTTGATACACAGGTTACAAAAAGGTCTTAATTAAATACAAATAAAGTTCAGTCTGTGATCACCCTCATGGGCATACAAATGTCAAAGATCATTAATTGTAGTTCTTAGTTTACATATTCATAATAATAGCTTAAATTATTACATTAAATTATTCATCTTAAATATTACTAGTAACATTGGCTTAGATTAGTTATGTTAGATTAGAATATATGTTAGAGCCGTGGTAGCTCAGTGGTTAACGCTCGCTGTAAATATAACAGAACGCGAGTAACCCGGGTTCGATCCCCGCCGGCACCAATAAAATTGTTAATTGCAATTTTAAGTGCTGATTTACCACGTGCTCGGCGGTGAAGGAAAACATCGTGAGGAAACCTGCATGTTTGAGGAATAAGAAAAAAAAAATTTCGAAGACATGTGAAGTTCGTCAACACGCATTTGGGCAGCGCGGCGGACACTTCCTTGCCCTAAACCCTCTCAGAAATGAGGGGAGGCCTGAGCCCAGCAGTGGGACGTAAATAGGCTGTAACTTTACTTTACTTTAGATTGTTCATAAATTTAATTACAATTATTTGACAAACGAGCACACTGTCCACCTGATGATAAGTGGTTGCTATAGCCCATAGACATCTACATTTATTCTCGATTAAGAATCAAAGCGCAGATCCGTTGTCACCCCTGAGGACTAAGATGGAATGCCTCGTTTCCAATATATGTACAATTTCATTATATGTCATGTTATACTGTCAACCGGACTTTGAAAGCTCGACAAAATCAGGCCCTTTATGTAAATGGGACTAGTGTGGAGTCAATTATTATTACAACGACGGAAAAGTTCAAATATAATAATAACAAATGGTTTACTGATTAATACAAATGGAAAAGTAAGAGTGACATTGTATGTAATTTACGTTTTATTTTCGCTGTAACCCGAATTTCATCCCTCTATACATATTTAAGCTAGCCCTCCAGCCACGAACTGCCAACACGGCTAATACTCAAAATTGACTGACAGGCAGAGTTAATAAAAGCAAGCTGTTATGTCAGCCATATGGCGGGCCCCTACGCACCGAATCGTTAATAAGATCTTTATTACTGTTTTGCATTGATTTGGTATATGTTTCATTATTACGTTACTAACGAATGGAATTAAAAATGCTAACGTAGAATCATTAAAATCAATGTTAAACTAGATAACGCGTATTATTGCGTACACATGGATGTGAAAGAAACGAGAGTGTGTGTGAGAATAGTATACGTATTTATATACAACATGTAACAAGTTGCTTTATTAGAAGAGTCATGGGTACTAAACTTATTCGTATCCTTCTTTAGTCATCTTGGGTATGATTGATTTTGAAACACGAATGTTTGGGGAGGGTGATGTCAACTATTAGGCACTATCTTTCTTTTTTTATAGAATAAAGGTGACAAACGAGAGTACACAGTCTACGTAATGGTAAGTGGATGCTGTGGCTCATAGACATCTACATTTGTCCTCGATTAAGAATCAAAACGCAGATGCGTTGTCACCCTTGAGGACTAAGATGGAATGCCTCGTTTCTAGTAAAAAAGAGTCTCCGTATCTCTACACTCACCATACGAAACACGGCAGTATTAGGCTGCTATTTTACGCTGGTATTCTGTGACAGCGTAGTCCTTCCCCGGTCGAGCTGATCCATTCGTGCTACAACCATAATATAGCTGCAGCGTGGCTCTACCACGTATAAATACTATAATTCACCACAAGTTGTACTGTCAGTCAGTTACGGAGAGAATTGGTTTGTTGGTTCCAGGCAGATAGATAATGGAGGAACGGTGGTTCCGCGCCGTAGGCCGCGTCTCCTGGATAGATCAGTTACACGTACCACGTATTTTACACGTACCAAACGTGCTGCCTTCGTACCAACAAATCGAGCACTACCACTTATAGGGGTCATACTCACTCAGCATTATAAAATTGACATATTTGCAGACAGTGTGACACGACACTTACTGTTTAAATTTCTTGACATGGGCTGCTAAAAGCTTTGAGATTTTACGTTACTATATATAAATTACGCGTCACGTTGTTTGTCCGCGATGGACTCCTAAACTACTTAACCGATTTTAATGAAATTTGCACACCGTGTGCAGTTTGGTCCAACTTAAGAGATAGAATAGTTTCAGTGCCCATGAGTCACCCACATTTTTTTCTGCGAATTTAAGGATTTTTAATAGAACGTGACAAAGGGTCGTGGAAAAGGGCAGAACAACGACTGCCTGGCAAGCTAGTTATTTTATAATTATTTAATTTAATACTATTAACTTTAATTAACAATTTATGAACTATAACTATTAATTGTTGTTGTTTTAATTTGATGTATTTTTTTAATTATTTTTACATGTAAAATTTAACCTTGTGTGCTATTGCATTTTCTGTAAGCCACAAGAGTTTTTGAATTAAATAAACAAAAACCCCGATCCGTGAAGCGCGTTATCAGAAACAGTATTCAAACGTATAGATTTCTTCACAAATTAGAATTTAGTAAGTTAGCTATTGTGAATAATAAAATCACTTTAATAATGACCAAAAAATATTACTGTCATAAATGCCATGCATCTATACGTCACCAAAAAGGATCATAAGCGATAAATTCTAAAAACTATTTATTTCGATCATCGAGTTGTTTGTTACATACTATACTCGTAAATAAATTCTGTGCGCAGTTTCTACGTCCTATTACGATAAGGATACAAGGATTGGTATGGCATGTCGATAGGGCTTAATATTTCCTATGAAGCTAATTTGTTCATAAAACGTAAAATCAAAATTTAGTTTATTTTACATAAAAATGTTAAAATATGTATTTCAATGAATCCAAAGACATCCGAACCGGTGTATTCTATGTTTTAGAAGACAGTTGCTTCTCCCATATCATTCCGCTACTTTTTTGATTTCCTAAAAGCGAACCGGTAGACATATTCTCCTGATGAAAATATCATGTCGAAACAATTTAGACGGTTAAATTGAATATAATTATGAAGCTAATTTGTTCATAAAACGTAAAATTAAAATTTAGTTTATTTCACATACAAAAATTAAAATATGTCTCAATGAATCCATAGGCATCCGAACTGTTGTATTCTATCTTTTAGAAGGCAGTGGCTTGTCTCATAAAATTCCGCCATTTATTAACATTTTATTTCATAAAAGCGAACCGGTAGACATATTCTCCTTATGAAAATATCATGTCGACACAATTTAGACCGATAAATTAAATAAAACTATGAAGCTAATTTGTTCATAAAACGTAATATTGAAACTTAGTTTATTTCCCATAAAAATTTTAAAATATGTCTTTCAATGAATCCATAGGCATCCGAACTGGTGTATTCTATCTTTTAGAAGGCAGTGGCTTGTCTCATATATTCCGCCATTTTTTTTTGATTTCATAAAAGTGAACGTGTTAAGGTAGAAATATCCTCGTTATGAAAATATCATGTCGACACGACTTAGACCGATAAATTAAATATAAACAATTCCCTTTAAAAGGGCTTTAAATAATTCAATATTCAATTTTATCGCAAAGGGCGTATGAAAAGTGGTAACAAGCAGGGAAACCTCGGGGGTCCAACTGTACCCAACAAGTCACGCCAGGGGCGCACGCTTGTCTCTTGGGACCACTCGAGTCACCGCGAACTAGATATTGAGGGAGTTATTTACATAGTTCTTAATTATCATCGTTTTTGATAGCTTGCTTATTTTAGCAGTAATTTATGGTTAGGAAAAGTAAGATAAATTCGAATAAACAATGTCAATATAAAATAGTAACGAGCAAAATTATTGCAAAGTATGTTAATTCTAGTATTTCTTTTAAATTTTATATTTCCCTCCCGACTTCACACGGGTGATATCAGTATCCAGAGATAATAATGTCCTCCAGACCGAATTTCGGCCACGGCGGCCTGCCTCAACGGAGGCTAGCCATCGGCGCAGGACAGGATTATAGTGCCCAAGTGTATGCGCAAGCACAGGTGCACTCTCTATTCCCTCACTCTCATAATCCAATGGGACGATAAACCGACACGACCGGAGAGAGATCAGGCGCATGACCAACGGCTTTACGTGCTTTTCCGAGGCACGGGGGTGAGACACCGCCAACTTCCTGACTCCGGGCAACTACTGAGAATTTCTTGACGGAAAAACTCAGTAATTAAATTTTGGCCCGACCCGGGATTCGAACCCCGGACCTCATGATCAGCAGTCGCACTACTACAACCACTAGACCAACGAGGCAGTCATCCAGAGATACAGAAATATACAACCAGCTACCGGGTTCAATAGTGAATGTAAACCATTCTCGAATCAACTTCATCGACTATACAAAATTTCATCAAAGTCAATCCAGCCGTTTATGAGGAGTTCAGTCACATACACACGGACTATATTATATGTAAAGATTATCACCAGTATTTCTTTTATAAAATTGACGCCACTCTGCAGCTATATTATAGTTGTAGCACGAATGGGGAAGCACCACGCTCTCACAGAATACCAGCGTAAAATAGCAGCATAATACTGCTGTGTTTCGTATGGTGAGTGTAGAGAATCGGAGACCCCTTTTACTGGACACGATGCATTCCATCATAGTCTTCAGGGGTGAAAACGCATCTGCATTTTGATTCTTAATCAAGGATAAATGTAGATGTCTATGGGTTACAGCGTCCACTTACCATCAGGTGGACTGTGTGCTCGTTTATCATCCCTATTCTATAAAAAAGTGATGAAATAACTTAAAGTCCACATGATGATAAGACTATGTATGTATGACACAGATAAGACTACTGCAGTCTATGGAAACCTGTGTAGTTGTCGCCTCTGAGGACAAAGGAGGTGTGCCTCACGCCCTGTAATTAATTGTACTGGCTACTGCTAGAATTATTTTTAGGCAATAAAGATTACATGTAATTGCTATTGTAAGTCAGTTTTTACTTTTACCACTGGTTCATAAAGAAACATATGTCCTGTGAAGTAAAGAAACCCGGTGGGACTTTTTTTTTAATAAACTTATTTTTTTTTAATTTATAATAGGTATAATATTACATATAACTAGCATGAAAACGTTTAGAAATAGCATGGTAGCGATCACCTCATTCCCAGGGGTTATTATCAATCAGGTGCTCTTTAGTACTATAATAACTTTTTTATATTCTATATACACTTCAGGCCAGAATAAAGAAAAAGAAATACAGCTAGGCAAAAGAGAACTATGTCCTACGTAAGTGTAATACTCAACACTCAGAGCGGACGTATTGGCGTAGAGGACCACGATCCTCGTACTGACAGTATTGGTGTATGTTATATTTTTATACGTTTAGAGCCACGCTGCAGCTATATTATGTTTGTAGCATGAATATGTCGGCTCGACCGGGGAATTACCACGCTCTCACAGAATACCAGCTTAACGCTGCTGTGCTTCGTATGATGAGTGTAGAGAACCGGAGACCCTTCTTACTGGAAAGGAGGTCTAACCACGTCGTCTCTCCATAGAGGGCCGTACTAAACTTCGCTTACCGGTACGAGGATACCACTCGAAAACCTGTGTTACACATCAATGTCTTCGAGCTATATGGCTGGCGTACTATCACTTCTGCTTACTGATCCGTTGGCTTGGATACACATCGTTCCTGGTTTGTTCAAATACCAGAGAAGATAATGTTCCTCAAATATATACGTAAACATGTTTAAGGTATTATTTTTCTGTGTGCACTAGAGATATATCGTCACCGTCATCATAATTACAAGACTTCACAAGTCCACTGCTGCATATTTGCCTCGCCCAAGGAATGCCACAAAGCACGGCGGTCAATTACAAAGAAGACAAAAAAAGTGTGTGTGCGCAAGCACAATTGCACTCTTTGCTCCCTCACACTTATAGTCTAAACTCTGGGCTGCTGCTGAGAATTTCTTGACAGACAAACCTAATAATTGATTTTGACCCGACCCTAGCTTCGAACCCGGAACATTATGAACGGCAGTCGTGATTATGATCACTAGACCAACGAAGCAGACTGCCGATAGATTATAGAAATTAACTTTGGTAACGAGGCAGTCAATGAAAATCCCCACACACACCCCTTCCTTACGAGGCAATCTGTGGGAGAGTTCTACTTTCAGCAGTGGACTTTTGACAGTTTTATGAGAGATTATGTTAAGTCAACCACACCATCTCCATATCGCAACAGTGTAAACCCCTGAAAGGAGATACGTTTATAACTTGTAGAGGTGAGGAATAAGAGAAACTTATTATATGATATTAAATTATTAAGATCAGAGATATATTTGACTACAATGTTGGGTGAGGGCAAGTGGTTTGACAGCAATAAAATTTGCCATGTTTTTGCACCAGGCTCTCCTCGGAGCTGTCAATTACTTCTCTCCCTCACAAGGCAAGTAAAGTAAGCACGCACTACGTATAACCCGTTCACTTTAACTAGAGCAGCACGAGATATAACGCATAGAAATGTATGCATCTTAAAATATAAAATACTGATTGTATTTTATATTTTGAGTTTCAATTGGTAATTTTGATTTTAAAAAACGATCTAAAAATTATATATTTAAGTATCATTTTATTTTAGCGATGAAATTTTCGAATATAATTTTATTTAGTATTGAATTAAGATATAATCAAGACCTAAGGCTCCACATTGTATAAGTTTTCCTTTTGATTTTGGTGTTTTTATGAACTTAATGAGCTTAGTAAGTAAATAAATTTATTTATTGCCTTTTTTAAGCAAACAATGTGAAGTTCTTCAGAGGGCACTTTAAGAAGGCTAAACTTATTTAAAGTGGATTCTGAAACAAAGTACAACATATATATCAATGAGTGTGTATATACAAATATACACACTCATCCCCGAAAATAAAAACATTCCTTCTAGAGCAGTTGGGTAAAAATTAATTCACTCAAATTAAAAATAACTTTACTGTTTTCGGAGATATTTTATTACTTTATTTATATTGGAACAGTACTGGAGCCAAAATAAATGTAGTGGAGAACTGTTAAAGTAAATTAAATTAAAGTAGTCAAGCTATACTCAGGGGTGCGAGACCGTGGTGCAAGTATTGGACAAACGTCGCCAGATGGCGTAGTGTTTACTCGACGTGTTTGAGTAGAACTTTGAATTTTCAACTATTAGCCTTGCCTCGATTCCCTACACCGGCACCTGTCGATGTTTTTGCCGATTCAAATGCGCACTAAACGTTATTACTGGAGAAAATTAGGACATTTTAAAATTTAACTTTTTTTTCAGTCTTTACTAGTTATGAAATTCAACTCAATAGTATGAAAGTTTACTGCATTTCAGTAATTATTTTATACATTAAACCAATTTTGTTAACATGTAATTAATGGATCCTAAATGCACAGTAAACAATTAAATAATTAATTCATAAATTCATTCATTAGTGTATGAAAGTCCACTGCTGAAAATAGGCCTTTCCGTAGATTACCTCATAAGTAGGATATTATGCCAAAGTAGCGTTTTACGTGGCATGCTGCAGCTATAGTATGGTTGTAGCACGAATAGGTCAGCTCAACCGGGACAGGACCACGCTCTCACAGAATACCAGCGTCAAATAGCAGCGTAATACTGGGTATAACGTAATACGTATACAATACGTATGGTGGGTGTAGAGAACTGGAGACCCTTTTTACTGGAATCGAGGGATTCCATCTTAGTCCTCAGGGGTGACAACGCATTTGCATTTTGATTCTTAAATGATGATAAATGTGGATATCTATGGGCCACAGCAGCCACTTACCATCAGGTTGACTGTGTGCTCGTTTGTCACCCAATGCTATAAAAAAGTCGCATGCAGTCGGCAACGACTTTTCATTTTTTATTTTTTTAGAAACCCTTCTGCCCTTCATCTGGTTTGATTCCTACTGCACTGTCTGTATAATGATTAATCTATAAATAAGACAATCTTAAGTACACAATTAATAGATCCCGCCGGGCGCAGCAATACAAGATAAAACTCTTAATTAAATAAGTAGAAACAATTTGACAATATTAGATACTGATTTCACTAATGTAACAATTTAAATGTAGCGGAGCAAACTTAATTGATGTGTAGCAAGACGAAGTGATCATTTTTAACTGTACAAAATTTGTTGTTAATTCATTCAGTTTTATTTATATATTTAATGTGTATTAAAGTTTAATTAATTTATATTTTGCCACGTTTTTACATATAGCCTCATCAGTACTCTAAGACCTCATCAGTACTCTAAGTCGATTTGGGCATATAGGTAGTTAGGATTTACATACATTTCTTACTCTATAGTACGTGAAAGTAATATGGTCATTCGGTTAATATGGTAACTTTCTTATGACTTAGAAACTACAGCATCGTTTTCATAGATGACATTGTGATAAGATAGCGTTTCATCGGTCAATCAAATAATAAAGGGTCAAAAGGGTGATGCTTTATCGAGGTAATTTTGACAGATGACATTAGATTAAACATTTTGACAGATGACATTAGATTAAACATTTTAATTTAGTATGTTTTAATGAGGTTAGTTTTTTTAAGAAAATTTTTCAGTGTTCCTAGTTATTGCCAAAGCTTGTTTGCTATTCTTTTCTTAATATATTAGTTATTGTATACGGCTTAGTGGTTTGACTCTGTCCTCCTAGTTTTGGTTTTATGGGGCGGCAAAGCTTAGGTGACCATGTTACCCTCACGTACCTTATTGTTATTACTAATATTACCGTTAACCACTCCAAGTAAACCTAAAATGTTTGTGTTAGAAGTGATTAACGACAGCAGTCGAATGGCTCATTCGAACGACTTTTAATGCGTACTCCGCACCCTACCCATTGTCTACTGTCGCTTTGAATTGATATTATTATACATTACTTTTTTATTTAATATTATTCAATCACATCATGAAAGCATCTATGACAGGTACAATGCTGAACATAGGCCTCCCTCAATTAACGCCAGGAAACATGAACCAGAGTCACTTACGAGCACCTACCTAAGAGCAGAGCATGTATCGACTCCCTGCATATGGTCTCATCAGGTTATCATTTCATCTAATGGGGGGGGGGGTCGCTTCACACTGCGCTTACTAGTGCGAGACTACCCCTCGAGACTATTTCTGTCTTATTCCAAAAATAATATTAAAATAATAAATAATAATCGAATAAATTGAAAAAATAAAAGTTAAACTAAGTATTTAATTTTGTTAAATTTTGTAAAAGAAATTCCTAATAATATAGTATGATGCAGAAGAGGTATTTTATAACGTCAATAATATTTAAAAGTCAATATCGCAGTCAGTATTTGCCTTCAGTCCATAAATCTAAAAAGATTATTGAAGTAAAACCGCAGCATTTTTCACATGTATATAGAACGTGTCCATATTTACTACAGATCATTAATAATTAAAATCTTTCCGTGAATAAATCAACGTAAAGCACAACATTAGTCCCTATTAAACTTTACACAACATTTATAATTGCTTGCGCTATTAGACAGCATTGACTGATGTCCAAGTCAAATGTTCTGAGAGGAAAATTATAGTTATTGTCCCAAAAGCTATACTTTCTAAGAGTTTTTCATACAAAGTATACATCGTTAATTAAGTATTTGAGGAAGGGGTGAATTACATATTCAGTTCTCAGGAGTGTTGACAAATGAATGTTAGCTAGTATTTCAACCTATAACCTACCAAATGTGAATAAAAAAACCTCATCATAGCAGCTACTTTCATCACTAGACTAGGCTATACCATGGTCGCAATAATAGAACAGATTTGACTTTTGCAGCGCAATATTTTGCAAGTTCAAGTGGTTTAAGCGGCAGAAACAACTTAACGCTTTCGCAATGTGGCGCGTTCTTAGCGTTGCTGAAGCAATTCACACTTTGAAACCTGGAAGAATATACGGACGGGAAGACTTGCCTACAGACTTACGTAGTCTACCGGACACAATACCCGCTGATCACTTTTTTTGCACCACAGCAGGTAATGCAGGTCGCACGCGATCGTCGAAATTGCCCGCGCACTGTCCAGATAACGATCACGTCACGTGGAAAACTTGTCAAAAGGCCGTAATTTATACGTGACCTAATGTTTGCTAACTTCAGCGGCGCACTGGGTCTTCAACATTATCCCTATGGAGGTTATTCATTAATTGAACATAAGGTTAACCTATGACTTTGCTCGATAGACTTGGTTTATTAAATATTCAAGTCAGGTTAGTAAAATAATAAAAGGAATTTGAGCTAGTACCTCCCCTACCTCCTCTTGCATTCCATCTTAATTCTCAAAGGTGAAACGAAGTAGATCATACTTCGGAACTACTTCAATGAGATAATAATTCAAAACCTAATTGTATGCAGACTTACTTTTTATAATATGAATTGACAAACTTGGATTTAGCTCCATCTTAATTTATATATTATGTTTAATACGTAACACCTATTATTGCGTTATTGATTTTTTAAGCTATATGTAAATGACTTTAAACCTAATTATATATATATATATATATATATATATATATATATATATATATATATATATATATAACAGGCTGTGAGCCTTCCCCAGTCCCAATAACAATATACTTAACAGGAATCGTTAGTTCATTTTGAATTGAAAAATTGTGATTGTAAAAATGATGATACTCATTCTCTCTTCTGGCCGATTGTGCCCACGGAAGTCGGAAGCTCTGCTCTTGAGCAGTTAAGCTTCCGCCTTATAGTGGAGAGTTGTTGTAAGGAATATGGCTTAACCCAATTAAAACAGTTCTAGTAATGTTCAAGCAGGGACAAATGCTGAGTAACTATCACCTGCCAAGTGTTTTCAGAACATAACTCCAGTTATCCTGTGAGGTAAAATACTTAGATTATACATTGGACAGTGGA
This sequence comes from Parnassius apollo, assembly GCA_907164705.1. Lineage (NCBI taxonomy): Eukaryota > Metazoa > Arthropoda > Insecta > Lepidoptera > Papilionidae > Parnassius > Parnassius apollo. Next base: position 16,544,493 of record CAJQZP010000008.1, read on the forward strand.
ATAACCTGGAATAAACACAACAATGTGACTCTGCAATGGATCGAGAGGCACAGTGGATTCGGTGGCAACGACGCAACGGACGAAAAAGATCTGCCCAAGAGCAGTTAAGCTTCCGCCATAGGACAGGTAAGTGGATTCACGCGCGGTTTCTGGTCGATTCTTCCTACGCCAGAGGTATTTTACGAAACAGAGTTAAATTAAAAAAATGCTTTTAATAACTTTTATTTATAACCAATATTGAATACATCATTGCCATTTCATTTCTATAACAAGATCCAAATACCAAGCAGAACTCGTGACATAGTAATTGTAGTACGGGAGAGTAATATGGTCTTCCGGTTAATATGGTCACTTTCTTATAACTTAAAAACTACAGCCTTGTGTGCATAGATGGCTCTGTAGTACGATAGATCTTCATCGGTCACTCGAAAAATAAAGGTTCAAAAGGGTTTTGAAGCATTTTGACAGTAAATAATTTAATCGATTTTAGTACGGTGTAGTTAGTTGTTTTAAGTAGATTTTTCGAAGTGTTACTAATTATTGCCAAAGCTTGTTTGCTATTTTTTCTAGAATATTAGTTATAATACACGACTTTGTGTTATTGTCACTGTCTGTCTCCTAGTTTTGGTTTTATAGAGCGACAAAGCTTAAGGTAACCCTCACGTATCTTTATATTACCCTCACGTACCTTAGTTACTTACTTCTTCCTATATCAGCCTTAAAGTATGTGCTAAGCATCGGCTTCTGACGTTGTAGGGACGATTTGCCTTATTTGTCACGTTGGGTAGGCGAATCAACGCTCGCGGTATGTATGTCTGAAGTAAACGGTGATTATACCGATGTTATACCGCCATCTATCGGAAGCTTTGACACGTTTCTGGCATTTTCCATAGTTGCCTCTTAAAACATTGTCAGGGTGAAGGATTGTCTTACGTGGTCACCACACCAATAATTACTGTAATTTACATACATACATAATACATAAGCTCTCACGCCTGTTACCCAGAGGGGTTAGCAGAGACTACAGACTTCCATTTGGCACGATCCTGACACACCTCTCTCGCCTCCTCCACATTCATATACCTACGCATACATGCTTGTCTAGTCTCTATTGGCCTATTTTCAATAAATCGCCAATTTGGTCGATAAACATTCGCCTAGCACGTCTCTTTCCGACTCTTCCATTACTAATTACTGTAGGTACTGTTTTTAGGGTTCCGTAGTCAACTAGGAACCCTTATAGTTTCGCCATGTCTGTCTGTCCGTCTTTCCGTCCTCGCTTAATCTCTGTGACCGTTAGCACTAGAAAGCTGAAATTTGGTACCAATATGTGTATCAATCACGCCGACAAAGTGGTAAAATAAAAATTGGAAAAAAATGTTTTATTAGGGTAGCCCCCCTATATGTAAAGTGGGAAGTGATTTTTTTTTAATTTCAACCCTAACGTGTGATATATTGTTGGAAAGGTATTTTAAAATGGGGTTTTACTAAAATCATTTTTTGATTATGTCAATAATTTCGGAAATAATCGCTCCAAAAGTAAAAAACAATGTTTCCCCCCCCCCCCCTCTAACTTTTGAACCATAAGTTTAGAAAATATGAAAAAAATCCGAAAAGTAGAACTTTATAAGGACTTTCTAGGAAAATCATTTTGAACTTGGATGGAAACAACAGTAGGGAGCAGTTGCAGGAGCGCGGAGCGCTGCTGGAGTGCGAACATAATGGATACCCACCTTTAAACTCATAAGTGGGAACACTTATTGTGACGGACGGGAAACTACGGAACCCTACACTGAGCGTGGCCCGGTGGCTCTTGGCCGGTTTTTTTGTATTGTAATTTAATTTCTTTTTTGCTACAATATTGTGTAAAAACGTATAATTTTAGCTTTTATTGTTTTATCAAACCTACCAATGGCAGCAGATTGTTGAGAGAAGACATGATGAAGAGGCGTCCACCGTCTGAATCTCAATAATAGCTGTTGAGGGCCCTTCAACAGGCTCCGCGGAAACGTAGGGAGCAGACTAGCTATTGCCAGACTTTTTACTCATCTACGATAACACTAAAAGGAGAGTATATAATATGATTTTAAAACTGTACGATTGAATTTATGTTTTTGTTAATTATCTGTATTATACGTTTTGTTAATTGTCTTTATGAACTTTGTAAAGTATATGTTTTTATATTTATGTTTTTTTTTCATTTACTGTGCCAGACTTTTATAATATTCATATATATATATATATATATATATATATATATATATATATATATATATATATATATATATATATATATATATTATTTTTATATGTCCATACTTTCTTTATTATTTAATCGTATTATTACCAAAAAATAAAACATCCTTGCTTTTAACCTACTTTCAAAAAAGGCTGAGATTATTTATTCGAGTGTATTTTTTGGAAATTCATCATATTATTAACCTTGCTACGTCACTGATCACGTGACATAGGCGTCAGTGTATCCGACTACATAGCAAAGGAAGCTGAGTTTCAATCCTAGTCACTGCTTATAGTATACAAGAAATTATCCGTTTTCGGGCCTAGACATATATTTTGTTTTTCATGAAGTTGCTAAGAGCATCCAAAAAGCTTAAAATTACATTGGATGAAATTTTATAGTAGTCGGGAAATATTGCACGATCGAAATCGACTCAAAGAATAAACACATAAATGAAAAATATATTATTGGTTTTTAATGTTTACTTTTAAATTTTTCGTTACAAAGTCAAAAATCACCCAACTTATGTGTCATTGAACATTTTTGTAAACTTGTTTTCAAATTTAATATTTTGTTAAACTAAAGTTAACTAAAAACAAAAATTTAAAAACTCTTTGGATTTAGCAAGTACTTATACGAAATAACAAAAATCGATGCATGGTTTTTCATTACTCTGTGGCTTAGATCGACCGCCGGGGGGTTTAATATTAAAAATAAAATAAAAGAGAAGCGATTCGGTGTAGTGGCGCGCATTGTGTGCACTTTAATAAATGCCAAAATCGCCACAAGTACTTTGGTATTTGCTGTTATTGCAATATGGCGTTGTTTTCTATAAAGATAAGTTTTGTCGTCCCTTTTTAACATTTGACCTTTTAATAAAGAATATTAAGTTTAAAATTAGATGTGTTAATTTTATTATTGAACATCATCATCAGTAGTTTTTTTAAAAACTTGAAGCTACAAAGGATTTCACTGTTCACCTGATCGTAAAAGGCTACAGTAGTCAATGGACATCTGCAAACCATTTTGAGTTAAGAATTCACAGCTTACTGAATACTGAATCTCTATACGAGTATCTTTGAGCTAGGAACACATCATAATCACAACACAGTCATCACATCATCGACCGGGGAAGGACCACGTTCTCACAGAATACCAGCGTAGAATAGCAGCTATATACTGCTGTTGTGTGGTGAGTATAGAGATCCGAAGACCCCTTTTACTGAAAACGAGGCATTTCATCCTGGTGTTAGGGTTGGCCCCTGAGGGCTGAAATGCTCAAATATGATGTAACGCATCTGCATTTTGATTCTTAATTGAGGATAGATGTCATTTTATTGAACCTTATCTTTAAGTTCACTGTGTGCTAGTTTGTAGCCCTTTTTATCGGTGATTGAAGCTTTACATATGTCACTTAACGAAGCCTGTCCCCGGTCGAGGTCCTAGTAATGAGAAAAGTTAATATCTTTTATATCATCGGCCTATAGCTGAACATAAGTTTTTCTCAAACAAGGAGAGGGTTCCATAATCACCATGGTTAAGAAGTAGCTTTCGATTGTTCAGATGTATCAGATGTGGTAGAAACATGCGCGTATTATGGTGCAGTACGAATAAAATGTTATTACTCCCACAGTGGCATTTTCTGTCACACCGTGGAGGCAGTTTACACACATCAATTACACAAGGACATTTGTTCCACAGGGAATTCAAGTTCGCAGTCCTGCAGCGTCGTGATTAAACGCTTAGATACTGTTGCCCACAAATAACAGTAAAATGCTGCTGTGTTCGTATTGAGTTACGAAAACCTGAGACTTTACTTTTACCCTTTTAACCTTTTATTATCCTTAACCTTTTAACGGTTCACGACGCATTCCATCTTTGTCCTCAGTGGTGACAACTCATTTAAATACGAATTCTTAATTGAGGATAAATATAGGTGTCTATTGACCATATCACCAATTACAGTAGGGGACGTCTCGTATCTCTAACGCTACTTTTTGTCACCGGTCTAGGCATTCTACGTCCACCGAAGGCCGAATTAACGTCAGTCGGAAGATAAAGATTTTTCTAGTACTCCCACAGTCGCTTTCTATGATACCCATGAGATGAAATAAGTTGACGTGTATTAAAAAGTGATGGTTTAGTATAAAGTTATAACTCTACTCTCTCTCTCTTTTTCTTTCTTTCTTTCTCTCTTTCTCTCTCTTTTGTTTAATATAGATTCGCCTTCCTTACTTACAAAGACATATAAATTTTTTTGTAAAACTCATAAAAACTATTTTTACTTCGTTTTTTTTTTAAATTGGCATATCCAAATTCTGGTGCTGTAACCACGATCTCACCACACCTCTGAACCTCTGAATTTTCTTATAAAAATTATAATACGTCGAATACTATTAGTAAACGGTAAATAAGTTCATACTTAGAGATCAAATTTTTAATAAGACACTTGCAATGACTGCAAAATCACTTAAACCACCGTATGAAAAATACACACAAAAAGCGATATACGCCAAGCTTAACCACTTCATGAATAATACATAAAAGCTTTAACATGAAAAGACATGTTCCGGACGAAAATGCATAGGAGACAATTTCATCAAAGAGGCAATGCCACAGCGTGCGACAACGGCGGCGTGGATCAAAGGGCGGCCATGTTTGTGATGCCTCTTGATGATGCAAGCCTCTACACAAGGTTACGGAACGACGGTATTGATTGATACCGGAGACTACACCGCTTATCAATACTGTTAAACGCTTTACCTTAAATTAAATTGAAACTTACTGTCATTTTAAAATAATTAAATTTTGGGTCTTGATAATACATAAAGGTTCTTTGAATGTTTTTAAATTTTCTAAAAAGTATCAAAAAGTAGGTACATTACGGCGTTGAAGAATATGATTTATCAAATTAGTCACGATAAGAAGCAGACCATGATTTACCGTTACCGTTAAATCCTATGAAAAGTCTAGTGCTGACACCGACCGCCCTTACAGATTGCTCCATAAATCTCCTATGCCATAGTTGCCACACCCGGCATGAGGGTTGGCGTCTCTTAAGACACCCACGGGATGATATGGAGTATTGGATATTCCTATACCGCTGACTAACTTACGAGTACAGTAACCGTACAAGTTTCTTATAGTCAGATGATGCTACTCCTCTTTCTCTGTTCTGTGCTGTCTGTCTGTGTGTTTGTCTGGAGCTGTTTCAGTTTCCCTCTATATACAAAATGTAACAAAAACCCTGTGGTTCCCGTTAACTGCGTAACCAGAATCAGTATCCAAGCGTATGGAAATATTTATTTTTTGCAAAAAACAAATTAAAAAATTAATATTAATAAAAAGTATAATTTGCAAATTGTATGTGATTTTATTTCCTCTAACTCACACAATTATCGGTAATGCGGGGGTCTTTGACAATCCTCTTACTCCTCAGCCAATGCAGAGATAATAAAACCACATAGGTACAATTTACAAATATTTTATTTCTTTAAAATTAATTTTTAAATGCGTTTTTTGAAGAAGAAACTATAGTATACGCTTCGATACTGATTCTGATAACGCACTTCACGGGAACCACAGGGTTTTTGTTACATGTTGTAAAGCATAGAATGCTATTGTAGGTATGGTATTCTATGTTGTATAGCCTCTTACGATACCCACGGGATGACATAGGCTCAGATATTAATTAATTAATCATTGAAGATGTCAATTAATCATTCGATTAAACCAAATCATATCTAATTATATCAGGCAGTGTTGTCACTACAAATGTTTTAAAAATATGAGTATTTAAAGTTCTAGAGAAAGTCGTCGAGTAAATGTAGAGTCACAGTAGAAAAATCCTGCTGCTGTATTTAGAATGGTGATGTTCACTGAAGAATCTTAGAAAAAATTATGATAACATTCCGCCTCATTCTCATAGGAGTTACAATGTATTTTATTTAATTTTTAATCGGGGACAAATGTAAAGCTACAGAGGTCGTAGAATCCATTTACCTTCACGTGGACCTATACTTCTTTTATTATAGGATACGGATATCAAAGGAGCACATGATCCACCGGATAGTAATTGGTTGCTGTTGGTCATAGATATCTACATCTATCTTCGATTACGAATCAAAATGCAGATGCGTTGTCACCCGTGAGGACTATGATGATGCCTCATTTCCAGTAAAAGGGGTCGATTCTCTACACTCACAATACGAAACATAGCAGCATTAAGATGCTATTTTATGATGGTATTCTGTAAGAGAGTGGCCTTCCCCGGTCGAGCCGACCCATTCGTGCTACAAATATACTACTTATATATCTGCAACATGGCTCTACCACCTAAAACCACGTTACTGTTGGTATACATGTATTAAAAGTTTTTATGAATTTATTTGCAATGTTTTGAATTATATGAATTTTTGTTACTTGCCCGTTTAATAATAAAGGAATGGTTGTAATATTAACTTAATCAAGTAAGTAATTACAAGCTACCCCATAATAAAACTAGTATGAGATTGTAAATTGCACTTCAGGAGTATTAAGCGAAGCAAAAACGATAGTATTCCGATACATTTAATTTAGTCACGTTATTAAGTAAGTAAGACGAGTAGGCAAGCCTCGTAAAAACGTTATTTAAATTCTGTAACCAAACAAAAGCATGCACCGTGAACGTCTGAAGAGATAGGCACACTCCTGAGCACTTCCTTTGTGAGTGATTAGCATCGTCTCATTAGAGATGGCAAGTGTATTAGCACCTTGTAGCACTTACTTATTGAGTGAGCGTGAGCATGTGATAAAGGCTTAAGGACTTTAAAGGGTGTCAAGGAGGAAAAGTTTGCGTGGCGTCACGATTTTCTTTTTTCTTTCAATACTTACATGTTAAGTAATTATCTGTGAATTTTATTGAAAAATACTTACTATCAATGTAGTGCCAAATATATTTTATTAAATATGCTAAGTCTATCCGTTGTACCACTCATAAATTTCACAATACACGAGCATCACTGGTTCAATGCCTGTCAGCACCAATGAAATAATTGCAGTTTTAAGTGGCGACTTACCGGGTACTTGTTGGTAAAGGGGAAGGCGGTAAAAGAAACGTTAGAAAACCCGCATGTCTATGTATCTCTGAAATGAGAAGATGTCTGTGTTCAATAGTGAAACGTAAATAAGCTGTAATTTTATATAATGTAGGATTTTGTTAAGCTAAGTTAGTGCATGTTATATTCGGCTGTATTATCACTTACTGTCAGGTGGAAAAGTATTCATGCAGTAGCTTATAATTGTAACAAAATGTACGAATATATAGATAATAAATTCATAATCCAGTTGTGAGTATCTAGTTAATAGATGGGCCTCGATTCGTATCCAAGATATATATGTTGAAATGTTCTTAGAACTAGGAAGCTTTATCTCATTCTTCATCAGCCTACAATAATTCACTATTAATTATGTACTATAAACTGTAGAAAGGATTTGTCATCACGATTCGTAGCCGCATTGGCGATTACATACACATCACACGTCATACCATCACAACATAACCATCTCACGTCTTTTACGATATATAGGGGACTAATTCGGGTATTTTTTTTAAATGATAATGGTGACGAACGAGTTCACAGTTCATCTAATGGTAAGCGTAGACATATATAGTGTAGACATAGTCACAGACATCTACATCTATCCTCGATTACGTATCAAAATACCGATATGCAGTCACCCATGAGGTCTAAGATGGAATGCCTCATTTCCAGTAAAACGGGTCTCTACACTCACCATACGAAACACAGTTGCGTTGAGCTGCTATTTTAAGTGTATTGCACTGTGAGAGCGTGGTTCTTTCCCGGTCGAGCCGACCCATTCGTGCTACAATTATACTACTAATATGTCTGCAGCGTGGCTCTATCACGTAATACATAATGGATAATCTTTTACCACGACCAACACGGTGCAGCCTGTATCTATTGAGCGATATTTATGTGAAATATAATTATTATTAATACAGATCTATGTTATATGAGTATGTATTTAAGTACAGTTTTAGATATATTATACGTTTTTGTAGATATACTCTCAATACAAGACCAATAGTGTCGGAGGCTAACAGGCAGGTCGCGTATCACCGGCCGAACAAACAGAGAGATTACATGAGCTACGTCCGAGCCGGGCAACATACAAACAGACAAACACGGCACGGCTCGGACCTTCGTTCGTTCGGAATTCTCAAAAACCGTGCCGTTGTCTCGCTTCCATAAATATTTGCTCTGGCCAGTTATTGGCGAGTACTGTCGCGTACGTAAATCCTCTTTATTGTCATTTACTTATGAAAGGTTACATAATTTGTACATCATTGTATCATCAATACATAGAATTTCGAGATGGGTATCTCTATCCTAGATTATAACTACTGATTAGTAAACTGAAGTAGTAATGGGCCGGCTATATAGCTCGAAAAACTGACAAATGATGGGGAAGAAAGGTTCACGAGTGGCAACCTCGTACCTATACCTACGTGGAGTAGAGCGGCCGCCCACTAGATGGAGTGACGACGTGATAATTGATGCAGGTGTCACAGGTCCATAATTTTTGACATTCCTTGAGAGAGGTTAATGTTTAACAGTAGACATATCGAGGATTGTAACGATAATGATGATGTTTAATGATTCTTAGAGCTTACAAGTATTGGGCGGCCCACACTTCACTTGATCATAGGCAACTAAATTTAAGCAGGTTATGGCTGGATGAGTGGATGTGCACATGGATGTGCTTCTATAATCATACTTCGATTACAAATACTCAATAATGCGTTTTAATGTTCAGTTGATGATATTATTAGTTCTCTTAATTTTGTTAGTTTGAATAGATGTTTTTGCCATAGAAACGAATAAATATAATAAATTATGTAATGTAAACTATAAATTTATAAGCGATTTAATTTGAAGTGAACAGCGAGTGTCCTTTATTAAGATATAAATTAATGTTTTTTATGCAAAGATATATACTTGAAAAAAGAATGTACATATTTAGAATTTATTTCTAAATAGTAAGAAAAGTTTCAGCGAATACTATTAAAACATTTTTGTTGAAAACTGTACGCCCCAAATCTTGTATCCCTGTAATAAACTTTGCGGGTGTAATATAATACTGAGGATTTTAAAGAAAATTTTCCAATTTCACAACCAGTTTGCTTCTACCTACCTATAGTTAGTTTTCTTTAAATATGTATTTTTGCTATAGAAGCTTTTCACACAAAAACAATTGTTAATACGTTTACGACACTTACTTATTTTTTAGTATTGTAGCGTGTCCATAAGTCTGTATAAAAACAAAATTATATAGGTAGGTGCTATTTACTTCGCTATAATGTATTATCAAAGTAGGTATTCCACTCAACGATGGGTTTCTCAATCAATCGATACAATTTTTATCATACACATTAAAACGAAAACAAAATGAAGAAAATATATAGAAGGTACAATAGGCTCGCGGTAATAATTTATTTTTCTGTTCAAAATACTACGAAGTTTGACATGTAGTGGTGATGTAAGTGAAACAAGTCAGGAGATGAGCTGCAGTATCTTCCTAATAACGACTAAAACGTGGTAGAGCTAAACCGCAGCTATTATGGTTGTAGCATGAACGGGTCGGCTCGGGGAAGGACCACGCTCTCACAGAATACCAGTGTAAAATAGCAGCTTAATGCTGCTGTGTTTCGTATGGTGAGTGTAGAGAACCGGAGACCCGTTTTACTGCGATCGAGGCATTCCATCTTAGTCCTCAGGGGTGACAACGCATCTGCATTTTGATACTTAAGCGAGTTCGAATGTAGATGTGTATGGACCACAGCTTCTACTTACCATCAAGTGCTCGTTTGTCACCCTTATCCTACAAAACAACCGGCAAATACCCATATAAGACAGTGTGTGGGGGAGGCCTATGTTCAGGAGTGAACTTTAATACGCTGTAACGGTAACTACAAAGTTTTGACCAATCTATAGTGGTATTATTTCTATTTCGCTTATCTGGACTTGCACGAGCAAGGAAGTTATAATTTTTACACAAAGACAATCCTACGATGCCGACTCTCGTCATTCAATGTATAAAAGACATCAGTGTTATGTTCTGTAAGAGCATTGTCCTTCCACTCATAATAAAGCTACAGTATGGATGCCACGTACAAACGCATGCATTACGCAAGCAGTATAGTGCATCTTCTGATAGTTAATTGTTAAAGGACATCAAACGTGAGGACAACCTTATTCCATACATTGAAGGAAGAAGTTTTAGCACTACGTTAAATGTGGGCGAGATGGGTGGAGTGCTGAGAATTTTACTCGGGTTATGCTGCTGCACGTGTTCTTGATATATTGTAATACTTAAATTACTGCCTCTTAAAAGAATAAATTACTGCCTAGTCGGTCTAGTGGTCGTTGATCCTGAAGTCCCAGGTTCGAATCCCGGATCGAGCCAAAACCGATAGTTGGGTTTTTCTGTCAAGAAATTCTCAGTCGGGGTAAGAAAGTTGGCGGTGCTGTACCCCGTGTTTTGGAAAATACATAAAACCGTTGGTCCTGCGTCTAATTTATCTCAGATCCTGTAGGACTACCGTCCCATTGGACTATTAGAGTTTTTTTGATATAATAAGGTGACAAACAAACACACAGTCCACCTGATCATTAGTGGATGCTGTGGCTCATAGACATCTACATCTATCCTCGATTAAAAATCAAAATGTAAATGCGTTGCCACCCGTGAGAACTAAGATGAAATGCCTCGTTTCCAGTAGAAAGGGTCTCCGGTTCTCTACACTCACCATACGAAACACAGCAGCATTGAGCTGCTATTTCACGCTCGTATTCTGTGAGAGCGTGGTCCTACCCTGGTCGAGCCGATCCATTCGTGCTGCAACCGTAAGATAGCTGCAGCATGGCTCTACCACGTAAAACCATGAGAGTAAGGAAATAGAAATTGCACCTGTTCCTGTACAATGAGTTTAACTTCGATTTGTTTAACACTAGTGCTGCGTCAGCTAGGCGCATACTTAACAATGCATTTTTTGGCAGCTCTAAGTGAGATATTGATGCGTTGCTACAAAACTATCATTTACTTTTGTATTTGTGTTTATTTTTCTGTTAAAATAGCTTGTAGTGTTATTGACTGTCCTAAGTATGAGTTGATTGTCTTTTATATGTATAATACAAGTTTAGCTCTCATTTGGTATAAATATTTTGTATTGGATACTTTCGAGTGTTAAATCGTATTTATCACTGTTGTAAATTCACCTTTGGATCTATTAGTGAGGATCTTTAATTGGCTTACTGTTGTTCTTAATACTATCTATCCTAATTATGATAGCTGTTGGTCTTCCAAATAAAATAAAATAAAAATAAAATGTACTCGTTTCCAGTAAAAGGGTTTCCGGTTCTCTACGCTTACCATACGAAACAGAGCAGCATTGAGCTGCTACTTTACGCCGGTATTTTGTGAGCCGTGTAGAGCCGACCCATTCGTGCTACAACCACTATATAGCTACAGCGTGGCTCTACCACGTGAAACTGTGAGAGTAAGGGAACAGAAAGTGCACCTGTTCTTGTACATACACTCGGACACTATAACCCTATCTTACACAGACGGCTAGTCTCCCTCCGTTCTGACTAGGCGCCAAGACCGAAATTTGGTCTGGAGGACATTGCATTATAATAGAAATAATTCAGAGCTTAGACTAATCGAAATTTATAATATCTTAGGTTTAAATCAATTTACTATTTGACAACAGTTTACTGTAAGCACGAACAATTTTGGAAGATTCTTACGAATATTACCTTTTTTACAGAATATGGTGACAAACGAGCGCACAGTCCACCTGATGGTAAGTGGTTACTGTGGCCCATAGATATCTACACCTATCCTCGATTACGAATCAAAATGCAGATGCGTTGTCACCCGTGAGGACTAAGATGGAATGCCTCGTTTCCAGTAAAAAGTGTCTCCGGTTCTCTACACTCACCATACGAAACACAGCAACATTAACCTACTATTTTACGTTGGTATTCTGTTAGAGCGCGGTCCTTCCTCATTCGTGCTACAACTATACTACTAACATTACTGCAGTATGGCTCCACCACGTATAAAAACAATAATATTTTATTAATTTAATTTTCTAATATTATTCTTAATTTCTTAACTTGGATGTTAATCTTTATGCATTTTTAATAATATAATAACTCTAGACTGAAGGCAGAAATACCTGGTAGGTGGTACGTATGTACATACGAATATTTCTTGTTATGCCCAAACATCGTAAAGCTGCACGGGTTTCTTCGAAGTGTCACATCGTTAGCGCCTATGTGCGAAGCGGACTCAATGTGACAACGTCGGGATTTTACTAAAAATTTTTCTTCTATGGTACATACACCGAGTTGAAACCTATAGAAGTGCCTTTACCAATGTTCACGTAAAGAAATTACATATTTGAAAAGAAACACTGTTATAGGAAAGAGATAATTTGGTAATATTGGGCCTTACTAGATGCTTTATCTTTGCTATCAGCTTACACAGAATTTTACTAGATAGAGTCTGGAGTAAGCCGTGTGGTAAAGTTCCCCCATACCCTATTTTTCTTTTTAAACGTGTTTACCTTTGCTTTTTAAATATTGACTTGCTGCTTAATTTTAAACTGAATTGATGAATGATATTTTATTAAATTATGACAAATTTTATTTTATGCCTCTTTTGTAGAGATCCAAAAAAAAACGTATTAATGAAATGTAAGTAATTCATAACTAAGATATATATAATGTTTTATAGTACTACATCTTAATTTCGAATTGGATTTCTTAAGGCTTGGTTTGGTACGTGGAAATTATACAGAATTGTTAGCTCATTAAAATTCACTTTGAATTTTATAAATGAATTTGCCTCTGGTGTTGTGTAATGAATTTAATAGAAAATATCTTTCCTCAGATATTTATTGGTATTTCTTAAATAAATACTGACTTTATTTTTACAAAGACGGCAATAAATTATAGTAGAAAATGAATTCAGATGGAGACAAGAACAAGTTTATTTTTTATATGCAAATGTGGAAGTACTCGTATTATTATATTATAGTATTTATTTACTTCATAATATTGGAAAACTAGAAATAAATCCACAAAGCTAATAAAACAAAAAACTACTAAAGATAATACAATAGATTAGTAATTTACATAATACATACATATATATAAATACTCACGCCTGTCACCCAGAGGGGTAGGCAGAGACTATAGACTTCCATTTGGCACGATCCCGACACACCTCTCTCGCCTCCTTTACATCCATATACCTACACGTACACGCTCGTCGGTGAAGGGTACTCCTAATGTGGCCCATTTTCAAAATATTGCCAATTTGGACAATAAACCTTCGTCTATGATTTCCCTTCCCTACTCTGCCGTTCACATCTGCAATATAAATTTCCTTTGTCACGCTTTCCTCGTTCATTCTTTCTACATGAGAAGGCGGAACAACAATCAAAAAGTGAGGTCCGATTATCCACCCCGTCTAGGGTGGATAAACGAATCCTCTCCATCCACTCCTCCACATACCCCCGCATACATGCTCGTCGGTTAGAGGTACTTTTAATTTGGCCCACTTTCAATATATCACCAATTTGGTAGATAAACTTTCACCTAGAACGTCCCTTTCCTACTATGCCGTTTACTTCTGCAACATAAATTTGCTTGTTTCATTCTGTCATTAATTCTTTCTACATGACTAAACCACCTAAGCATTCCTTTCTTAATCCTGGTCACAACATCATCTAGCAACCACACTCTTCTCTTATCACACAATAGCTCACCCTGTCACTCAGATTCAGCTCTAATGTATTCCTTAATGACCACATATCTATTGCGTTTATTCTACTCTCGTTAAAGTCGGGACCAACACAGCATTTTGAATAGTCATACATGCCTTTCACACATTCTGACTTTTCACAGTATAGTGTAGAGCTCCATTTACTCTACTTCCTGCGTTCACTCGTCGTTCTATATCCCTATAATAAAAATGTACAGTGCCGCTAATTAGTGATTTTAATAGTGCCAATACGCAAACTTTTAAAAATGTTGTTAAATCAAATGAACTTTTAAAATATGCCCTGCTTATAGTGTATTATGTCCTGTGTTACAATACTACAAACCTATTCTACTAAACAGAGTCATGGGTCTCTTGTTTTAGTAGATTATCAGTTTATTGGCGGATATTTCCTCATCATTATCATCATCATTATAGCCTTTTACAAGTCCACTTCTGAGCATAGGTCTCACCCAAGAAATGCCACGAAGTTTTTCTTATAGCACTGGGTGACAAACGAGCACACACCACACCACCACCTGATGATAAGTGCATGCTGGGGCCCATGAACATCAACATTTATCCTCAATTAAGAATCAAAATGCAAATGGGCTGTCACCCCTGAGAACTAAAATGGAATGCCTCGATTCCAGTAAAAAGGGTCCCCGGTTCTCTACACTCACCATACGAAACACAGCCGCATTACGCAGCTACTTTACGCTGGTATTCTGTGAGAGCGTAGTCCTGACCCAGTCTTGCCGACTCATTCACGGTACAACTATAATATAGCTGCAGCGTGGCTCTACCACGTAAATTACGGCAGTAATAAGTGCATGTCTTACCAGGTCGTCACTCCATCTAGTGAGGGGCCGTTCTACATAATTAATAGTATAAGTAGAATCAGGAGTTCCCAACCAGGGGGGCACGCCTCCCAAGGGGGGCATAGAGAGATGTCAAGGGGGGCGCAAAGCGTTTGCATTTCCTTTTTTTATTATCACTAAGGTGGTAAACAGGCAAAAAAAAAACAAATATAGCATTTTCGGCTCTAGTTTTAATTAAAACTAAACAGCGAAATCGTCTTGATGTCGATAGCGACCTGATGATAGCTCTGGCAAGAACTTTTAAAGTTTGTTTATTAGAATTAAAATAAAAGGCTTTAAAGTATATAATGTGCATTTTTGTATTTATTGTAAAAGTAAAGGGGGGGGGGGGCATGAAAATATTATCAATAGTCCGGGGAGCCTCAAGAAAAAAAAGGTTGGGAAACCCTGAGTAGAATAATGAATATTTAGTAATGTTCGATGACCAATATTATGTAAATCGTCATATTTTTTAATCAGGCCGTAAACGCTACTGCTGGACAGGCATTTATTTTTTAGTCGATATTTGTAAAGATAAGTAATATAAATTTACATTTATTGAGGTGAATTTAGAGTTAACCCTTCCAGGTGTTCTGTGTATACTCCGATTACCGAAAGCAAATAAGGGCTTAAGGGAAGTGAATAAGGTTCTAATGCACGAGATTCTTCACACCGGCGGAAAAGATCCACAGAAACATGCGTGAGACGAAAATTATGTTGTTCTAGGAAAACTTCATTGGAGGTCCCAAGTGAGGAGTTAGCGTGATGGACGACTTCAAAAATTATGTTTTCAATCGTCTTATTAAAAAAAGTATTTTATTAATTACTTATATTCCCATTAATCAGTTCAAGTGAGCTTAAATTGCTGAATTTTAAATGAAATTTCTTAATATATTATCTATCTCATATTACATATATTAGGTATGTATGTCAAGAATATATTTTGAACCAAAAATAACGAATTTTTTAAATGTTTAGTATTCAAAAATATTAGGAAAAGCATTGATGTAATTAAGTATAAGTAACTTATTACACTTATTTTACTGATTGCGAGCATTTGTTCTCTAATTCAAATTTTAAACGTCGCATTTTATTTAAAAAAGACGGACTTTTCTGAAGGAGAAGTGGTGTGGATCACACACGCCAAGCCTAAATTTTTAATCAAACTTAAAAACTTGGTAATTATTATCAGAGTAGTCAGGAGTAGTTAATAATCGGTTTGATCATGACATTTGGTAGTTGGAACACTATCGCAAGCAAGGAATTTATACACCACTAACGTTTTACTACTTTTAAGCTGCTTTTACGCTGCTCAATGTCAGCGGTTTAGATGAGCTACTTTAAGGTCCATAGACTCATAATATTTCTCACTGGCATTTTTTTAACAATAAGTTTTACTATTTTTATTTTACGCTGCTCAATTACGTGAGAAGCCAAATAAATAAAATGCTGCTCAACAATTTTTTTAATTTTTGTCAGCGGTTTACCTTCGCCATGCTTAAGGTCTATGAAGTCATAATATTGCATTGGCATTTTTAACAATAAGTAACAGCAAACATTTCCAAAAATAAATAAAAAGCCTTCTTCAATTATCCGACGGCATCTGGATGAAATTCGTACGCCATAACTTTGGGAACAATAAACAAAGGTAGAACCACCCTGCAGCTATATTATGGTTGTAGAACGAATGTGTCGGCTCGACCGGGGAAGGGATAAGCTCTCACAGAATACCGGCGTAAAATAGCAGCTTAATGCCGCTGTGTTTCACATGATGAGTGTAGAGAACCGAAGACCCGTTTTACTGGAAAAGCGGCACTCCATCTTAGTCCTCAAGGGCAACAATGCATTTGCATTTTGATGCTTAATCGAGGATGGATGTTATTGTCTATGGGCTACAGTATCGACTTACGATCAGGTGGACTGTATGCTCGTTTGTCACCCTTATTCTACAAAAGAACCAAAGCCTTTAACTAAAATTGAAGACATTATTTTATTTTAATATGGTGGAGCCACGCTGCATCTATATTATGACATGCCAGATTTAATTTAAGCATCACGGATGAGTCGACTCGACCTGGGAAGAACCATGCTCTCACGGAATGCCAGGGTAGTAGCTAAAGCAGCTGTGTTTCGTATGGTGAAACCGGAGACCCTTTTCAGTGATAAGTAGGCATTCCATCGTAGTCCTCAGAGGTACGCATCTATATTTTTGTTCTTAATCGATGATAGATATAGTGTCTATGGATCACGGCATCCACTTACCAATAGGTCGACTGTATGTTCGATTCTTGTCTTTATTCTATATATATATATATATATATATATATATATATATATATATATATATATATATATTCGTAAAATAACATTGTTGAATTGATAACCTTTTTATTTTTAAGTCAATTTCTATTCCATGAAGCTCTAATTTAAAACGAACGAAATCTGCGAGAAAACGATCCCAACCCACGACTTTTTTGCTAGAGATAAATAGTGAAATCCAACGAAAGTTTCATGAAAAGCATGATAAGAGACCTATTTCCGTATGAGTAGTTAGCAGCCATTGCAGAGAGAAACCAGCTTTGTTAATTCTTAGTGAAGCCACAGCTGTCTGCCACAGATTATGTAGAATTGAGCCATCTAATATTCTCTGTGTCTCGACGTTACGAGTTTCTTATAAGGAGTCTTATTTCGATATCATGCGGTATTCCCGATGTTTTCCTTGAAACACAACGTTTCATTGATTTATTTATTTCAATTAAACTAAGAAGTGTTGGTCATATTTTGTTGCATAATATTCCAATAAGAAAATATTATTTTTATTTTATTACAAGTTCAAAACATTCTTTATATGCCCTAATAAATAGATGAAAAATCATGGATCATATAAAATATTTTACATAACATAGTTTTTTACTAACAGTTGGTAAACCTTACTCATAAATATTGAAAATAAACACACTTAGTAATGTCAACACTAAAAATTTTCTTGGGCTTCCTCGATACGTGTTACTGATATTTAATACTGATTTTCTATATGAGTTTGTTCAAATTGTCGGTATTGTAATTTTCAAATAAGCTTTCCATTGAGCATGGTAAAAGTTAAGACAAATGAGTGTCTCCATATTTGCAGTCCTCTGTTAGTAACTTTTATTGTATTTATTCAATTTAGTAATATATATATATATATATATATAAATTATAATAAATATTACAAATTAATAAATACATAAAAGTTACTCGAGAAATATATATATATATATATATATATATATATATATATATATACATATATCAGAATTATTGGTGAATATGATTATTATATTCAAAATAAGTGAATTTTATGTGAATTACGTGTTTCATTGATAAAAATGGAATTGCATGTTTGCTGTTTTCCTAGTTGTCTTACCCTTGTCAAACAACAAACGTATCACAAGAAATAATTAACTTTATTTTAATGTTTAAATTTTTAAAATTTCTTCGTACAAATTACTAAAAAGAAACTCTATCATACAAAAGGCGAGTATGGAACGATTCCAGAATAGACTCCTTTCGGACAGCCGAGCGGCGTCTTTGATACGCCTCCGCACTCCGCCCCCGCCTCTCCAGTTATGAGAGTGCAATGGAGTCGACTTCCACTTAGAGGGAATTAAAATAACATGAACCCTTGAACGTGACTAGTCCTCTCTTTGAACTATTTTATGATCGTCAGAAGGCTCTCTTGTTGTAAATATGATGAAAAGTTAAAATTCTCTTTAATTTTCGCTAGGGTCGTCGGCGCTTCATTTACCCTTCGACCTAGCTAAGCTTGCTAACTTTAATAGAGTCATAATATGTAAAGCACGTTTTTAAATATTTTTTTTAAATACAACTCCGTGGCGCAGTGGCTTTTGCAGCACAAACAACAAGTATTTTATATGGCCTACAAATAATTATTGTTTGTAACGTAAGCATATTCACTGTAATGTTTAGATTATTGCTAGTCAAAACTAACCACAAATGTTCTTTTTTACTGGTTATGTGGCTGATTTATATTTTAACTTGGACTGTTTAGTGGACAGCATTCTAAATTTTTGAGTCGTGAGCTTATAAGTCCTATATTCGATCCTCTAAAGTTTACATTTTGCATATAATTCTAATGTTATTTAACGGCCCGATGATACTACGATCACCATTTAATAGTATTATAACTTGCAAACATCATGAATTTCATTTAATATTAACAACAGTTTTTATACAAGTAAAAGCAATAAGCGGGTGCACAATTCATCTGATAGTAAATGGATGTTATGGCACATAGACACCTAAATCTATCCTTGATTTAAAATAAGAATACTTTGTTAGAGATAAAACAGTCTCTGGTTCGATATTGTGTTGATATTTTCATATATTGTGTGAGAAAATAATCATTTAACGGGCAACAGCTTAACTCGTATTAATATTTTGGTTGACCGGTTTTTATGTATTATAATTATGAAATGATGAACTGGATTGTTTTTGTCGTAATTCTTTTGGTTATAGCAGTGAAAATAATGACACAAAAACAAGGTGACAATTACTTCTAACGGGATCCAAAAACCATTTATTTTGTCGCATAGAGTCGTTAAGAAGGGTAACACTGCCACTTCTGAGTATAGACATTCCCCTCCTCCCATTTCTGAGAGAGTGAAGCGATGTTTTCCACTATTAACTACTTTCCTACGGCGTTTTACTTCATCACTGAGCACATCGTAAATCTACACTTAAAACTGCAATAGATAATTTCATTGGTGCCGGTAACGATCGAACGCTTTACCCCCTGAACTATTCCGGATGTAGTAGCTTACGGGTTAAGCATGTTTTGTTCACGTATCAAATGCCCAAATTGATACTATATGTAAGACTTTACCTCAGTAATACGCTGTAACTGCCTGGTTTGTCTTATGATCGTAAGTGCTACTGCTGATGAAGTAAGGAAACCCGAGTTGGACTAAAATCAGTTAGTAACTGGATTTTCATTTTCAGTAAAGAAATAAGAAGTTCTCAGTAGCAGTCTGAATTGAGGAAGTTAGAAGTGTTTCACCGCCGTACCTCGAGAAACACGTATAACCGTTTTTCCTGTGTTTGATCACTCTCTGATCGTTACGGATTGCCGTTTAACCAACACATACCCGCTGTCGCACGCACACACAGTAATCCTATCTTGTACATATGGTTAGTCTCCTCTGAAACTGGCCACCGTGACCGGAATTCCAGGTCACGCCAAAATCAAGCTGTTATTTCTTTTTATAGAATTACCGTGACATGCGTTGTCACCGCTGAGGACTAAGTTCCAGTAAAACGGGTCTCCAGTTCTTTACACTAACTATACGAAACACAGCAGCATTAAGCTGCTATTTTTCGCTGGTATTCTGTGAGAACGTGGTCCTTTCCGGTCGAGCCGACTCTTTCGTGCTACAACCATAATATAGCGGCAGCGTGGCTCTACCACGTATCTATACGAAAAGCCGATAACTACTCGTTCAAAAATATAACAGTAAGACATATAAACTAAAATAGTACTGTACGGTAAGCTTTCAGTGTCAGTTAACAACGTTGCAACTCTATCGGGCATCGAACCCGCACTATCTACAAGTTTACTATCAAGGTGCTTGCTGCACTCCGCGCAATCACTCTTGAAGTTTATCAGATTGAGCTTCTATCGATTTTACATTTATACGCTACTTCAGATTAAATCAATCCGTTGTAATCTAACGGAAAAATATCTGTTTTCATGATTAGTGGAGTGTATTACAGGTATTAAAAAAAAACACATTTCTATCTGATATCAGAAATTTTCTTCCTTTCCTTTTAAAAGTAAGCAGATACGTAGTAAAATTCATGGTTTCTCATTTTATTTATATTAATACGCATTAATTAATTCATTAAAGTCCTTCAGAAATCAACATGGCCTCCCCATAAATCAACATGGCCTTTCCAAAAATTGTCTCATGGAAGGGATATTTGCCTCAGTTACCATGTTTGGCTGACGGGTTGGCAACCGTAGTTTATTATTGAGCTATTATCAGGTAGATGCTGCTGTATGTCCATCTCCAGTTCAAGTTTACCTCTGTTTCTCTTACGACACGCACGAGATTATATTGGATAGTGGTTTTTTTTTTAATAGGAGAAGGGTAACAAACGATAAAGCGACAGTAGCCTAATGGCAGGGTGCGCACCGCGAACTCAAAAAGGTCGTGGGTTCGAATCCGCTATTCGACTACTGGCATGAACCCCTCGTAACACAAGCAATTTAAGCTTACCAAGAGTGGTTAAGGGGAATATTAGTAATGTTTATAGCATTGTTAATATTCTTTTTTTTTAAAGAAAAAAGAAAAAGACAAATTTATAAAATCACAAAATTAGTTGTGATTTTATAAATTTATTAACAAAGTAATCGGACATAATTTCCGCGAATGGAGCAAATCGAGCAGCGTGCCGTCGTTAAGTACCTCCATAAGAAGGGGCTATCATCAAAAGCCATCCATGATGACATGGTCAGTACATTAGGCGATTGTGCTCTGTCATATTCACCCGTCAAAAAATGGATAGCAGAATTTAAGCGTGGTAGAGAGAGTGTGAAAGATGAACCCCGCTCTGGAAGGCCTTCGACGTCAACTACTGACGAAAATATTAAAAAAAGTACTTGATTTAATAATGGGAGACCGCAGATTAAAAATTAGAGTGATAGCCGAGATTATAGGCATCTCTTATGAACGAACTCAAAACATCATTGTCAACGAGTTGGGTTTCCACAAGGTGTCTGCGAAGTGGGTTCCGCGACTGCTTTCAGTTGAACAAAACAGGACGCGATTGACTATTTCACGCGACTGTTTGCAGTCCACCTGATGGTAAGTGGTTGCTGTGACCCATAGACATCTACATGTGTCCTCGATTTCGAATTAAAATTTGCATTTTGATTGCGTTGTCACCGGTGAGGAATAAGATGAAATGCCTCCTTTCCCGTAAAAGGGTCTGCAGTTCTCTACACTCACCATACGATACATAGCAGCGTGCGAGTCGGCCAATTTGTGTTACAACAATACTACTAATATAGCTGCAGTATGTCTGTTCCACGTAAATGAAAAAGGAAAGAAAAGAAAGTTTATTCCTACGCTACCACTACACAGCTATAACTACATCTTTAAAGTCAATTAATCTTGAACCTATATTATATATTTTAAGGATTATTAAAGAATTTTAAATCTTACTAATTTAGTAATAAAGATTATAATTGATAATAGGGAATATATAAAATAAATACACATTTTGATGTAATACATTATATATTATACAGCTTATGCATATTTTATACGTTCTACCCATACACAAACGTAGGTACAGAAAACGCCATTTTCGGAATTGGTGTTTCCTTGAAGCGTACACTTGTCTTTATTTATTCAACTGAGATGGCAAGCGACGTGAAGACGAAAAAACTCCGAAACCGGCTCGCGGACGATTTCGAAAATATTTGGTCTGATAAACGCAATACGGTCAGCAGAAAAATCATATTTTTAACATGTCTTGATGAGTTTAATATGGCATCTTTTAATGGGTTATTCTAAAGATTGTAGTTCAAACACACTTAACCGATTTTATATGGAGCTCCGAAGGCATTAAGAAAGCTTCTAATAATATTCCTCTTCTTGTTCTTCTTCATCAGCAACTTTACCATTTTTATCATTTCTATTTTATTTATGTAAGGTTCGACAATACATAGACGATGGTAAAAATCTGTCCAAAGATATAGAATAAAAAGAAATTTGTTTTTTTTTTTTAATAAAAAAATTATACTTAATTATGCTAGTATAAATTGCAAAAGGCGAAAATATTATTAAGAAGAAACAGAAGAAACTTATTATGAGAAATTAAGTACACCCTCAATCGCTGATCCCTCAGCAACTCCACAAGAATCAATGCAATGCATCAATGTTTCCTTTGCGAATTTTTCAGTGCTTAATAATACTTTTTATATAGAATAAGAATGTCAAATGAGCATTGTCCACTTGATGGTAAATGGATACTGAGTCCCATGGACACTTACATATTTTAATAATAACGGGTCTTTATTTTGATTTTTAATTAGGAATAGATGTAGATATCTATAGGCCCCACTTACCATCAAGTGGACTGTGCTGGTTTGTTACCCTTATTCTATAAAAAATCAATTCTCGATTAGGAATAAAAAATGTCTTGTCACCCCTGGGGACTAAGAAGGAATGCCTCGTTTCACCATATGCAACCCAGTAGTTTTTTTACGCTGGTATTCAATGAAAGCGTGGTCCTTTCCTGTTCGAGCTGACCTATGAATAAGTAACTAGAACGATAATACGTGTATAGCAATAGCGTGACTTTACCACATGTAAAAGTTAACATAAGCAACTTAAAATCTAAACTTCACTCTCTCCACTTATTTGACACATTTTAATAGTAAATACACTTGTACCTATAAACGGTATATTGTTGTACGTGGCAGAGTCATATTGCATGAGAGCAGACCCATGGTGTATTTTGGATACAACACAAATTTATCGGCTTTATCAAAGAGGGGCCATGTTGTCACATAATATCAACGTAAAATAATAGCATAATGTTGCTTTATTTCGTACGGTGATTCTAAATAACCAGAAATCTCTTTTACATGTAACAAGGCAATGGATCTTAGTACCCAGAGGTGACGACGCATCTAAATTTTGGTTATTAATCGATGATAGATGTAGGTGTGTCTGGACCATGGAATCCACTTACCATCAGGACTGTTTGTCTCCCGGCCTTTTATTCTGTATGTTAAATGTAAAGTGGTTTTAAAAAAATCATGATTTGTTTTACTGTCTGTAGTTCGCTTGAGGCCTCCAAAAGATGGCGGCGAGCAATGGCGCGGAACGCCTCGCGATGAGGTACGACCTCAGCATTGCGACGTGCTGGCACATACAGCAATATTATATCTTTATGTGTACATTATTCTCGTGCAAACCCGAGCTTAGCTTGCTTAAACATCGTGTTTTGAAATTATGAAATCGATTTTCATTTCTGAAATGTCAAAATACTAAGCATAAGAAATTGTAAGGAGTCGTTTTGAAATAATTTTTTGTTAAGTTAAAAAAGTTCTGTGGTAAAGGAATCTACCTTCATTTAGTTCACTCAACAATCGTTTAACTATTTTAATACCGTATCGTGACGGTTTCAAAGAATCAATCACTCCATTTCATCTAATGGGTGACAAAAGAGGGGATGAGAAGATCAGGGGGAGGAGATAGGAGATCTTATGACCCTAGCTTAAAACAAAATGATCGATGACTGAAGCAGCGTCCACTTCTGCGATCATCAATGTGCCTTGTTGGTACCTTCTTACCAACTGATGAGGAGGACCATATACACCATATCCACCCAAACAAGAAGGCACTGACTTAGCATAAGTTGCTGAAAAACGCTGACATTCACCCCCCTCCTCCCCAATTTCGCAAGTGTTTTAAAGAATATGTTGTTGGCTGGCATGCATTGTAATAGATACGGGGTTGTCTCGAAAACTAACAAGTTTTACATTAATGTTGCTTCTAGTTAGGAATCAACCATTTTAATCAAATATCTGAAAATACTAAGATGCGCTTTCGGTTATGACCTTGTAATATAGAGTATTTTAATTGCATTTTTACGTCCCTTCATCATATCTTTACAGCGTATAAAAGTCCACTGCTGAACGTAGGCCTCCCCCGAAGATTACCTCATAAGGGGGGTATTTGCTATAGCTGCCACGCTTGCCAGGTGAGTTGGCAACCGCAGCCTTTTATTATTTGAAATTATTATCAGGATGATGCTGCCCAGCATTTTTTTTTCTTTTCTTTTTTTTTAAAAAACGTTACCCCTACACTAAGATTTTCTCTTGTATTGTGGGGGCAGTTTATAAACGTAAATTGCACAAGGACGAACATCCAGACCCGGAACAACTACTTGTATCCCATAAAAATACTTGTTCCGTGCGGGATTCGAACCCGCGACCCCCAGCGCAGCCACTCATTGCTAAGCCACTGCACCACGGAGTCGTCAAATCTGCAAGAGAATATTCTCTTCTGTATTAGTTTCCCTCTTACGATCCTCACGAAATTATGTGGAGTAGTGGAATTTCTTACGCCACCACTATACAGAAATACTGAGTTGATATTGCAAATGATAAACTTGAAATAATAGTTAATTGTTACTGCTTGTAGGACTTCGTTTTCTATCTAGAAGTCCACCGGGTACGTACGTTTTTTTCCCTTTATATTTCTATAGGTGGTAGAGCCACGCCGCAGCTATATTAGAGTGGTAGCACGAATGGGTCAGCTCGACCGGAGAAGGACCACGCTCTCACAGAATACAAGCGTAAATTAGCAGCTATATACTGCTATTGTGAGTGTAGAGATCCGAAGACCCGTTTTTACTGGTAACGGGGCATTCCATCTTAGTCCTCAGGGGTGACAACGCATCTGTGTTTTGATTCTTAATCGAGAATAAATGTAGATGTCTATGGGCCACAGCATCCACTTACCACCAGGTGGACTGTGTGCTCGTTTGTCACCCTTATTCTATAAAAGAAAACCTATTTTTTCTCCCAAATAGTAGTGCTTACACTGATACATTCTGGTTCAATATACCCAAGGTGTACGTAAGGTAAGGTAAGGTACCGTAAGGTTTTTATACGTGGTAGAGCCATGCTGCAGTTATATTAGATGTATAGTTGTAGCACGAATGGGTCGGCTCGACCGGGGAAGGACCACGCTCTCACAGAATACCAGCGTGAAATAGTAGCTTAATGCTGCTGTATTTCGTACGGTGAGTGTAGAGAACCGGCGACCCATTTTACTGGAAACGAGGCATTCCATCTTAGTCCTCACGGGTGACAACACATCTGCATTTTGATTCGTAATCGAGGATAGACGTAGATGTCTATGGGCCGCAGCAACCACTTACCATCAGGTGGACTGTGTGCTCGATTGTCACCATATCCTATAAAAAAAAAAACGTTATTTCATCTCAGTCCGAAGAGGAGATAAAGTATCTATAGCCATTTTTGTTTGAAGTTGGCTGCAGCTGTCCAGCTGGACTGCAGCGGCAACTTGCCATCAGGTCGACAGTAACTTGGTTGTGTAAACGGGTGGTAGGTACTGCAGGCTATGGACACACGAAACTAACTTTAAACAGAAGGTACAGATGCGTTGATACCTATGAGGACTACGGGTAAGAGTGGGAATCGTTTAACGGGGAGGGGCGTTCAGCGTGCATGACATAAACAATCTTTAGTATTACAGTGTCCTGAGTGGCAGTGGCTAAATATTTATGTAGCCCGTTCCTTTATATACTCGTTAATAGAGATTATTGGTACGCAATAAACAAATGAACGTAGTCTAAGTCTTATTTAACCTAGACTCGTAGCTTACTGCGTCCCAGTACAGCATTACTGAAGAGTCCACTTCGGATCCTCACGCCGCTCAGTTTCCTCGTCCAGCTTATATGGAATCCCAGCGTTATGGTAAGATAAAATGCCTAAAACTTGTTAATATGGATCCCTTACACTTAAAACCTTAACACAGCAGTGAGTGCAGTTCAGATTAGCAGCGGAATAGGTGAGAAGATACCAACCAACCAAGATGAGCTGTTGAAAAGAAAACCCCCAATTTTGTGTAAGTAATTACACATCGCTACAAATTAATTTAATATAACAAGACATCTACAATCTTTCACACATTCTGCCTTCATATTGAGAGTCGCTTCGCCTGCGTTTTCCTTCAGATAAGCGTGTTTACCCGCCGGTTCCGGGATGTCGCTCGTCTTATCTAATGGGAACTGATAACAAGGGACACGTTGGGACTAATGCGACTCTTAGCGCTTATTTTTAAAAACTATCAGGTGATAAATAGTAAAAAAGATTCTTTTTAAAAAGAAACATATTTAAAATAGTGTTTTTATATAAATTATATGCCAATATTAACTACGATTACTTCAAATGGTAAATGGTGATGCTGTTTTGATTTAATAAAATTTACTAGCCTATTAAACGTATAATTAACTCTTACCTTGAAGACGCTTAAATCGTATTGCGGTAGAATGATATAATATAAAATCTTTTTTAAACAAGGTTTTATTGGCGTTCCTAGGGTCAGCTTCAGGGTCCATCATCAGATTAGATCAGCAATAATATGGTACCACGGTAACCATGATTATTATTACATTGTCATCGAAGCTACTTAGAGTCCAATGCTGAACATAAGCCTCCCCCCTAGTAGTAGTGCCCGGTTTGCTAAGCGTGGCAACTATGGCGATATTTGCCATAGCTGCCACGCTTGGCAAGTGAAATTTTTTTATGTTTGGTTTTTATTAGGAAGACGCTACTGCCCATTGCCTGGTTTGTATCCCTCTATCACCTCTTACGACACCCACGGGATGACACGGAGAAGTTTACATTCTTGCACCGCCACTACACAGTATAAAGTTACTTAAGTACCTATGCTAAGTTTCATCTTTTAAGCGGATGTCAGCAAATATTTCAAAAACTTATTACAAATTTTGTGAAAAGTCATATGAAAGCGATTTAACTAAAAGCTTCACATATAATGTCGTCTCGATCGGGGGAGGGCAAATAGCGGTTTATTGCTGGTGTGTTTCGTTAGATTAGTGTAGAGAAATCTGCCTTTTGATTTTTCGAGGATAAATGTAGATATCTATTGGCCACAGCATCCACTTACCATCAAGTGGACTGTGTGCTCGTTTGTCATCCTTATTATATAAAAAATCTTTGCGAGCCGTAACGGCTGAGGCTTTTCGCAGAAGGCGACTAACAAGCCGAAGCTGCGGAGGCGAACATGCAGCCTATGATTTGCCACGCAAGTACGAAGGGGCTGCACTTCCCGCATCTCCGAAGCCGTTGCAAAAGTAACTGTATCAATATTTATATATATACATATTATTCTGTTCAAAGTACGGATTATAAATGGCGAAGTAAAACGTTTTATTCGAATGAGCTGCATCAAAAACGACAGGATGAAAACACGCCTTAGGCCTTGTTGCTCATGTTTTAATTGAAATTGTCGTGTATTTTAAAGTAATAATGAAAATTGTGTTTTGCGCGCCAATTTCGACACAGTAGCAATTTCTGACAACGGTATTCGGTAAATATTCGGACAAACAAAAAGCACATCTGATACAATTTTGTATCCGACGTGACGGTTCTGCAGTAAAATTGAATATACATATAACCTTTTTACAGGTAACGAGGCATTCCATCTTAGTCCTCAAGGGTGACAATGATTCATTTTGATTCTTAATCGGGGATAAATGTACCTGTCTATGAGCCACAGCATTCACTTACCATTAGGTATATTGTATGCTCGTTTATTAGCCATAATTTTACAAAAAAAACCTGATATATGCTGGGATGTAGTAAGATACAAGGGTAATCTTAACTAGACAACATATATAGAGTCTCAAATAAATGTATTTTTACAAAAAATTTGAATCCGTCTGGGATTCGAACGTATGACGTGGCCTAGTCAAATCTACCTGATAGTGAGTTAATTTTATAGCATATAGACAGTTATAGTTGGTAAAGTAAAATTACAGCCTATGTACGTCCAACTCCTGGGCACAGGACTCCTCTTACCTCTGTGGGTTTTAGGGTAAGAAAATGTCCACCGCGCTGTCCCTAAGCGTACTTGCAAACTTCATACATCTTCCAAATATTTCTTAATTTCTAAGACATTTTTTTCTCCAACCTTTGCGTACGTCTTAAATTAACACTTAAAATTGCATTAAACAAGTACATTAATGTCGGCGGTGCTCGTAACTGGATTGCTCGCGTACTATGAAATTTACAGCAAGCCTAGCTCCTTAGCTACCACAGCTTCCTTGAACACATAAACACATCGACAGAATCTAGGAATACCTTAATCCTAAATTATTTACGAGTTCATAGTTTAAAATAGATTTAGTTTCCATAAAACGTTTATAAATACAATAATATAATATATTAAAGCCACTTTTATTCTATTTTCAAAATTTAAAAATATAAATAATAAAACAAAATAAAATACTAAATACGGCATCTATCGAGCATGTCTGGGACATGTTACAACGAAAAACTTTGAGAGATTTCCCGCCAAATTTGACGATGAAACAACAACTTTACGAACACTTGGAAAGAACATGGGATCTCATAACGCAGCAAGACATTGACAATTTAATTCAAAGTATAACACAATCGATGTCGATGAGTAGTTAACGTAAGACGTGGCAACACTGATTATTATTAATAGTTAGATTTTATAAGATTTTTTCAATTTTAATTAAAATTAATAGTTTTATGAAAGGAAATGAAGTTTTTTTTTTATCATACCAATTTTCTACGGCGATTAAAAAATTTACATTATATTTAAAACAAAAAAATTATATATAAGCATCTATTCTCTATTAACCATCTACCAACTACTTCTTAGTTGATTACAAAACACACACTATATGGAAGCTTGGCGGTCAACCACTTTGCGTTTTAGCACCGGCGATTTTTCCAGACCGATACGACTTGAAAAGAGCTTACTGCTTTCTAAAATGCCAACAACGAACCTGTATCTCCCCTGGTGTTGCTTTTGTTCATGGACGATGGTTGTCACTTGGCATCAGGTGAGCCGCATGCTTGTTTGCTTCTACGAGCATAAAACCAAATTGAACATTTTTGAAACAGGAATAATTATTCCGTTACTCACATATCCAGCTTAAGAAAACTTACCACTTTGATTTTGTAGATATCTTAGGAGAAGAGAAACATGTAGTAGTATGCAGTAAGATGCATTAGAGATAAATTGAATGGTTGAATAAAATGCATGAGGAGTATAGAGAACCGGAAAGCATTCTCTACTCTAAAAGAGGCATTCCATCTTAGTCCTCAGGGGTAAAAACGAATCTGCATTCTGATTCTTATTCGAGCATAGACGTAAATGTTTGCTGTCGCACCATCCTCTTACTGTAAAAAAGGTGCCCTTGCATTATTGTAATAAAGAAGACATGTCTTTTCGACTATTTTGGTCATCATGCTCTATTAACACACCCCTGAAAATAATGAATTTTTCACTGTTTATGTTTTCTTTCTTCTGAGGTAACGTCATGTTCGTAATGCATTGATGCACAGACTGTATAAACTATAACCTGGTTAGTGACACTGCTTTACCTTGTATACGTCATCGCTTTCGCAGTTAAAAGTGCATGGTGCTTTTCAATACTAATCCATTTTAGAATACTGTAAAGCTGATATAAATACTGCAGTATCAGATGTTGATGACTTGCAATATCAGAGTTCTATTTGAAATATCCCTAAATATGGAAGTATTTTCTCGTCAAAATATTACCCCCGTAAACCAAAAAACCTTCATGAGGAAACCTGCATGTAAGAGTTACAGCAATAGTAGCCTAATATTTAAGGATAAGGAACTGCGAAGCAAAAAAGTTGTGGGTTCAAATTTGCCACTACTGTCATGGACATATTGTACAAGCATTTTGATTTGTAAACGGAAATATTAGTAGTGTTAAAAGCACTGCTAGTAATAAAAACAATATATAAATGGAACATGCAGTTATATTTTCTGGCAAAAAGAAAAAGTAGTATGAAAGTTTACAAAGGTATACATCATAGTAAAGAGTTTTAATAAAGTTTACAAAGGTAAACATCATAGTAAAGTGTTTTAATAAAGTTTACAAAGGTAAACATCATAGCAAAATTGATGTAAATTAGTTAAAACAATGATAATTAGTAAATAACCAACTTACCGATGAAATGTATGCCTTTATTAGTTGAATTACACGTCTTTGATGAGTTTTTATAAGTGATTATGCTGCAGTTTACCATTATAATAACATAAATACACGTACGACATTCCCCGCGCAACTAAACCACAAAATGATGAATGATGTTCGTCAACACATTATAGCGGTGACAAGGTCATGGTATGTACAAAAACTCGTGGCCACATTAAACCAACTTTGTACAAAAAAAGACTGTAATATAAATGCGGTAGATCATATCAGAGGAATAAGAAAGGTAAATATTAATATCAAAATAATAAAAACGGTGTCAACTCGTCTACCAAATCTGGCATTTTGAATTTCAGTACTTGCCCCTGAAGCATTTCAGTGCTTCCCTCTTGGATCACCAACGTTCAGCAGTAAACTTTTGATAGGCTGTAATAATAAAATGCATAGTTCAATGTAGGTAAGAGCGTCTGCATTATTTTTACTGTTTGACTTTTGAAAAGGAAGAAATAATTAATTCCACTGAATATTATCCTTTAAAGTTAACGTACCTATCATATGTTGAAAAATAAAAGTAGTTTTCTGTGGTTCGGTTCGTTTAATAAGAAAAGATAATAATTCTGGTTCTCTATATACTTCAAACTGTAACAAAACAGTGGATACACTTTTGAAATGACTTTTCTTGCTTTGACTTTGGAAATGGACTCGTACTGTTTAGCCAGTGTTAGGTCATAAGAATTTATACTTTAAAAAAATTTATTTAAAAACTTTTTTACAATATGGTAGTGCCATTGCGAAATTTTTGGGAGATTGAAAGGGTAGTCCATTTCAGACCTGTTATCATCATTATCATTACAGCCCTTCACAAATCCACTAAATCCACTACAGAACAAAGCCTTCTCTCCAATCCACCCCACCTTTTAGGTTAGGATTGTCGCAAAGCACGGCCCTGAGCCACCTGCATCCATCGACTTTTTGTATGTCTTACCAGGTCGTCACTCCATCTAGTGGTGGCTAGATCTACACTTCGCCTGCCGGGACGAGGCAGACCATTATTTTCACATTAATAAAGGAGCAGCAATATGTCGACGGTCAAGTTCCCGCCAAAACCTTTCGTTTTTTGAAATGGAGTTTTGGCGGGAACTTGACCGTTAAAAAGCTGGCGCATACCCAGATGGACCCTAAAACAGAAATGGAATTATTGAAACATAATTATGAATTTTGATAACGCTTAGACTACAGAAAAGACAGTTACATGTAATTTTTACCATATCCCAAATAAATATTTGTACCTTTAAAGTTATTACAGAGAATAATTCTACGTCTCTTAACGCAAACCAAACACCATAAATAATATCAAAAATTGAATTGAAGCTAATCTAATTTAAAATTTTACTAATTCACTCGAATCACGAAGTTAGAATAAACATTAGGCAAGTACTCCATTAAACGAACATCGGCCGGAAATTTTAAAAGAAAATTTGAACAAATTACCGATCAACGTAAAGTAGCGTAAGACTACGAGTCAGTTGAATAAAAAAAGGAATTTTAAATTCGATCCTAATTGTTAACAGAAACATTGTAGACAAGATGGCGACAAGAAAACGAAACGTCTTTACTTGCGATCGAAATAAAGAACAGAGTAAGTATAGATTTAATTTTCAAGATTTTCTTAACTCTTTTATAGTCTAAGGTTGATGAGGTCTAGTCAGGCAGGGTCTTGCATGTAACATTTTGCCTCAAAAATTAAACTTAAGCAAATTCATATACTTAGTGTTTACCTACATTTATTTGGATATTTCTTGTATATATATATATATATATATATATATAATTCTTGTTATATATATATATATATATATATATATATATATATATATGTATATATATATATACAAGAATTTTTTTATTGAAGGAACTCTTCTGACAAATACAATGAGTAATTCTTTTACATAACATATTATAATATGATCCCAGTGCGTTCTTTAAAAAAAATTTAGTTTAGACTGTTTCACGGTTGCATAATAGGGGCCAATTCACGCCGTTTCGTGATTAGTCCGGTCCGATTTTTTCCGTTCAATTGAACTTATGAAAAGTCCGACGACGGTCCCCAACACAGTAATGACTGTTTGATCTCATTACTCAACCAAATCGGGACAAGTTTAATATTCCTGTTTAATTTCATAGCTAAGTAGAAAGCTAAATCTTGAGCAAATGTATACACCTAAATTCTATCCGTGTTTAAAAAAAAAGTAGTATCAAAGGAAATTACAGTCCTCCTGGTGGTAATTGGCTACTACAGCCCATGAACATCTGTAACCCACTTCAAATAAGGGTCACATTTTTTTTTTCATTAACTGGCTTTACGGCTCTGGGTTCTAGCCCTTCTGAGCCTGATCATTTCTTTCGGAATCTTCATTTATGTATTCTTTTTCTCACATTGCGAAGCCCTTGGGAGATTTTGGCGACTACTCAACCTAGCGGACAGTTGATGACGACAGCCACTCAAGTTCATAAGGCGCCCAAGCGATCAAAATAACTTGAGGTTTACATCGACATCAAAGCACTTGTTTCGTCGTTTTCTCTAATGGTTCACACGCGCGGTCACATAATTCACAAAATCGCATCACTTTTACGAATCAAAATCAACTTCAAACCATTATTCAAGCGACAAAACAGGAGCGACAATCCGTCTACGGCCAAGTTCCCGCCAAAACTCCATAACTCTGTCTGTCCTACTCGTCACCTCTGAGGACTAAGATGGAATGCCTCAAAGCCTGTAATTTAATTGTCTCTATACTCTTCCGATCTGAACACAGCAGTGCACGCACAGTCCTTTGGCGGCAGAAATAAGTTGGATATTAATATTAGTTGGATAGTAATGGCAGGTAAGTTGGAGGGTAAATTGGCCTATACAGACGGACAGTTTAATGTGAGATAAGTAGCATTAAATTAATATGACTTCTTTAAAAATGCCAGTAGAAACAAATACCTAGGTACATGATAATATATTTGAAACCTTATTTCTAGGAATTAACGTATTATTTTTAGTTTTTTATACGTATAACTTTTTTTTTTTCAGTTTTTATATAAACAACGTTACTCCCTAATAAGTGACACACTGTGGGTTTTCAGGTGTATGGTGAAGTCGATTTAAATTAATAAATGGCATATTGACAAATATACCAAATGTACGTGGGTGAAATCAGAGAAGTAAACCAAAAGATAAGTTTTACGTGGATACATGGTTGTAAGCTAGCTCTAGCCAAAAACAACTTGTTTCACATGGTAACAAAAGTTTATAATAGGGTTCCAAGTGATCTTAGAGTAGTCCCTCTTTCACATTTAAAAAGTAAACTAGACAAACGGTTCAGTGAAAAGTGCTCGTACATATTTTATAAATGAATTTCTAAATTTAATTTCACATTTTTCCAATTATTTGTATTATTTTTTTAAACATTTACATGCCTAAGATTTAGGCAGAACCAATTTGCATCATATAATTACTAAATAATTCAAATATATCATTTACAAAAAATAATCACAACCAACAAAACACAATCATGTATTTTATTTTTTATTTTTGGTTGTGATTATTTTGTAACAAAAGCTAAAGCTTAAAGGAAGATATAAGTATTGTGCTACTTGATTGGATAGTTCTTTATTATGTAAAAGATTTTTTAAAGTACTTAATTTTGTGTATTGTATGCCTAAATATAAAAACAGATTTATTAATGTGAATTATTATTATTACTACTTATAAGTTATAATATTGCTTCCGTTGTGATGATTAAGTGATAAAAATTAGTTATTTAATTGGACCATTTTATTTACAATATGTAATCAGTTGTACAAATTCAAGAAAATATATACATATAATTATTTCACTAGATTAGTCTATTAAAATAGTTTAATACTATACCGTGCTCGTATCATTGTTATATTCCTAGTAAGACAGTAATGGCCCGCTATCATATAACTATACTAGCTATATATAGCTATATCCATCGGGATATAACTATAGCACGGCATCAACCATCTTACAGTGACATAATTATAATTAAATTGGAACTTAGCAATAGAGATATAATTCAGTACTTCACATAAGAGCATCGCATTAAAAAGATTTGATACTGATTTTTCCTAGGACCGAGAATTTTTCCGAACCAGTGGTAAAAGGATAAATGAATTTTACTAAGTTTTCCCGTAATATAGGTTTATAAGATAAAAATTATTCTATTCTATTCATTATTTTTATGCAAACAGAGTAAACTGGCGATGGGTAGTGGAAAAAAAAGAAGAAAAAAATAGATAAAAAGAGATGAAGAGGGTGTAAACGACTCATAAAGACTTGTACTGCTCTCGTCATGCTACTGACATAAGCGTGGTGGAAATAAATAAACCAGCACAATCACATAATAAATCTCCACCTAATAATCTCAAAGAGCACTATGATTAAGTTATTTGTAAGAATAATATCTATTAAAGAAAAAGACGAATGTAAATACGAACTTCTTTCCTTTGTACTAAAGTTCACATTTGGACACTAGTTTCTCAATGGTCAGTAAGAGATGTTTCACACCTTTGACACTGCTTCCCGTCGCCAGTCTTTACAACGCCCGGATAATCTCATTACTTCCGATAGATGGCATTATACCATCTCGTATATTTGAGATCTTCCGGGGGTTCCCGTAGTCGACTGTTACGACACCGCCGGGATGAAACCTCATTACTATCATTTAAAGTTTTTTTATTTACATTAATTTATCTCTCAACTGTTATTAAAAAACAATATTCAAAAGTCCACTGTTGAACATAGACCTCTCCCGTAGATTGGTCCATAGGAAGGATTTTGCCACAGCTGTCACGCTTGGCAGACGGGTTGGCAACCGCACTTTCTTATTATTTTGAGTTGTATTTTTATAGAATAGGGTAGAGAAACGAACACACAGACCACCTGATGGTGAGTGGATGCTGTGATCTATAGACATCTACATTTATCCTCGATTAAGAATAAAAATGCAGATGCGTTATCACCGCTGAAGACTAGGATTGATTCCCTCATTTCCAATAAAAAGTGGTCTTCGGATCTCTAAACTCACCATACAAAACACAGCCATATTAAGCTGCTATTTTACGCTGGTATTCTGTGAGAGTTTGGTCCTTCCCCGGTCGAGCCAACCTATTCGTGCTACAGCCATAATATGGCTGCAACGTGGCTCTACCACGTACAAAGTTATCAGGAATATGCTGCTGCCCATCTCCTTTCTGAGTTTCCCCTCTGTCGCCCCTCACGACACCCACGGGAGGATATGGGTGGTTGATATTCTTACACCGCCACTACGCAGAAAATATTTCTTAATTATTGAGGCTAAGAAGGAACGAGATATAATAATGATTTAAGTTTAAAGAGCGGGCACATTCCTTTGATGTTAAGATCAAATATTATATACAGACTAGTGTCTGGATATATAATATTTGATCTGGCAATTTTTCTAAAATATTATTTCATCAAATATATAATTCCTTACTTATTACACATAAATTAAAGTTGCAACCCTCAGGCAGAAAAGACACAAAAATCCTCTAAATTTATCATCATCATCATTATCATTAAAACTCCTCACAAGTCCACTGCTGAACATAGGCCTCCCCCCAAGAAATGCCACAGAGTATGGTCCTAAGCCACCTGTGTCCGTTGTCTCCCTGCATATCTTACCGTCACTCCATCTAGCGAGGGGTCGCTCTACATTTCGCTTAACGGTACGCGGTTGCTACTCGAGAACCTTTCTTTTCCATCGGCTGTCGGTTTTTCGAGCTATATGGCCGGCCCATTGCCACATCAGCTTACCAATACGTATATTATTAGTTTATTTCCATGTATTCACATTTCATTTCTTTATTTATTATTATTAAGTTATTTATTTTTGTGCAATTGCTTAAAAAATAAACGGATAATAAAATAAATGGGGGAAATAGATCTCTACCACAGTAGAAAAACTTTACTGTAAAAGCTAGTCAGGCATATCATAATACCTGACGTTGCATCATTAACTTGGCTTGTTATATACATAAACATACGTATTAAAGGTATATATTATAACTTCTACCAATAAATTAATAGAGGGCTTTATATTTGTGTAATTTGCTGTTAAAAACTCCGTAAAATAACTAAAGCGATTTCGTTTCTAAAATTTAATATTTGTTACTAGACATTTCTAAGCTAGAGTTTAGTCGTAAATATTCGACGAATCAACAATATTATGCTTTTTTCCCGTCGTCCATATTCCAGAAACATCTATAATGTAATATGGTATTTCTGATGATTATCATTATAAATAAAAAAGAAGTAAGAACAAAATGTGCTTTGTGTAATAATATCAATGTAAGTTTTTAAGTTTAAGCTATCTGTATTATACACGTAACAATAGGTCGGGAAAAAAGTTTCTTCGTATTTATTGTATAAAATTGAAGAAAAATCTGTTTGGTTGTACTGTTTGTATCTTGCTGGTTTTAATATCAATACAAATAGAACATTTTAAGTGTACGGGAAAAAAACACTTTCCCGCCATTTTTCATTTGTTTTTCTGTTCGCCAAAATGAGTGAATCATTCATCAAGAAGAAATTCGATACATTCTGAAGTTTTATTATAAAAAAGGAAAAAACTCTACTTATGCCGCGAAAAAAGGTGAGACGTTTATGTATACGTATAAATATTACGCTAATGCAGTGTCAGTAAGAGTAGCACAAAGTTATTTCAAGTGTTTTCAGTCCGGGAATTTTGAGGTCAAAGTTGTAGCTCGCTCTCGTCGCCCTAATTCGATCTCATTTTTAAAAGTGGAGCAAGATCGGCATAGTTGTAGTAAGGAAATAGCCGAGGAATTGGGAATTTACCACAAAACAGTTTTGACCCATTTGAATAAGTCTGGCTATACAAAAAAACTCGATATTTTGGTACCACACGAACTCACTGAAAGAAACCTAATGAATCGTGTACTCGTTTGCGATAATATGTTACGAAACGTAATGAACCCGAACCATTTTTGAAAAGATTGGTCAGTGGTGATGAAAAGTGGATCACCAACGACAAGAAAGTGCGAAAAATATCATGGTCAAGCTCCACAGACTGTAGCGTAACCCGGATCAACACGCAAAAAGGTGGTGCTGTGTGTGTGCGATTGGAAGGGCATCGTTTATTAAGAGCTTTTAACGCCGGGCAAAATCTTCTAGTCAGATCTCTACTGCCAGCAACTAATGAGACTCAAGCCAGAAATTGAGAAAAAATGGCCGGAATTGATCAACAGAAAAGCAGTGGTGTTTCATCATGATAACGCCAGATCACACCCATCTTTGGCCACTCAGCAAAACTTAAGAGTGCTTGGTTGGGAAGTGTTAATTCATCCACCATATAGTCCAGACTGTGCACCCTTAGATTTTCACCTGTTTCGGTCTCTTCAGGATTCTTTTAGTAGTGTTAGATTAATATCAAAAGAGGACTGTCAAAACTACTTGGCGCATTTTTGATCAAAAATCCCAAGATTTCTACAACAACGGGATTATGTCGCTACTTACAAGATGGCAGCAAGTTTTATAACAAATCGGCACATAGGTATATATTATAATTAAATGTAATTAAACTTTGAAAAAAAATTTCTTGGATTTGTATATAAAATACGAAAAAACTTTTTCCCCGGTCTTATATAATATTAATTTATTTTAATACATTTTTAATGTTGTTCTTACTGCGTAATTTTATTTATAACAACAATCTAATTTCAAATCAGCTATGTGAAAACACATACCTGTAAATCAGAAATAGCGCTCAAAACTATACACTTAATTTATCTTGGCTTAAACTATAACTTTGAGTCCTTAATCATGGCGCATTAACAAAGTTTTATAAAGGCTCATTACAATGCATAATATTATAAGCTTTTAAAGATGTCTACGCCACCAGCTACATCCAGCACGCTACCGCTCCGGCGTTGTATTGACTGAGTCTATTGCGCATGCTTGGCTTTACAAAGGACCTACAATCGTACTGTAAGAGACATGACTATATTTCGAAGCTATTTTATGGTCTGAAATAACATTTTCCAATTATTTATCCGTTACATATTTATTTTAATTGACAATAATTATTTACTCGCTCAATATTTAAGCAACTTTACTCGTGGTAAAGCCATTCTGCAGCTGGAGACTATTAGAACTTAAAGTTGTAGCACAAATGAGTCGGTTCGACTAGGAAAGACTACACTCTCACTGAATACCAGCGTAAAATAGCATCTTAATGCTGCTGTGTTTCGTGTGGCGAGTGTTGAGAACCGGAGACCCTGTTTTATTGGAAACTAGGCATTTCATCTAAGTCCTCAGGGGTGAGAACGCATCTGGATTTTGAATCTTAATCGAGGATAGATGTAGATGTCCATGGACCACAGCATCCACTTACAGGTACATCTTACTTATCAGGTAGACTGCGTGCTCGTTTGTCACCCTTATTCTATAAAAATCTTTCTATAAAATCTTGGACACATTAACCTATAGTAGCTTAGTTTAGTAGCAAGTTTTATAGTACCGGAACGACTCGAGTTATACTCGTAATCTCCCAGCTTCATGTAATTGTTGATTTTTTCATAATTGTGCTCGCCGATAGTGAGACAAACTACAACACTTGTGAAATCCGTTAACATTGAGCGTAGATAATATATTTTAGAAATTTTGTGACGTTTAGATATTTAAATTTTAATAAATATGACAAAGAAGATAAAGACTCTCTAAGTGAAACTAATTTTACGGATTTTGACGCGTTTAATTTTATTTTTTTACTCCGTGACGTTCTAAAACTGCAGGTAGCCGGACTAACTATGACATCGGGACGCCAAACACCTCAATCCCTCTTTTAACCATGGATGCTGTATAGCACCAGAAACGTCGGGACGTAAAGAGTTAAAATCAAACACGATAAAATCCCTAAAATTAGTTTAATTTAATGTGTAGTGTTCGCGTAAATATAAGATTCTCTAAGCCTTATGTTTATCAATAGGCTTGTGATAAGGTGTAATGTTGATAGCAGCAAACAATCGCACCCTTTAAAAATGGTGTGCAATCAAATGTTTAGACACCTTTAAAAGTAAAGTTACAGCCTATATACGTTTCACTGCTGGGCACAGGCGTCCCCACATTTCTGAGAGGGTTTTCGGGCAAGGAAGTGTCTGCCGCGCAGCCCCAATGCGTGTTGGCGAACTTCACATGTCTTCGAAATATTTTTTTTCTTATTCCTCAGACATGCAGATTTTCTCGCGATATTTCCTTCACCGCCGAGCACGTAATAAGTCAGCACTTAAAATTGCCATTAACAATTTCATTGGTGCCGACGGGGATCGAACCCGGGTCACTCGCGTTCTGTTGTATTTACAGCGAGCGTTAACCATCTGAGCGACCACGGCTCTAGACACCTTTACCTAGCCTATGAAGATTTGCCTGATTATATCCACATTTCCCGCCATTCACCACTCGAAACACAGTAGATCGATGCTGCTATTTTAATTAAGTACCGCCTTTTCAACTACACCTAGTTTATATTTTTTTATAAATTTAAAATGCATATTGTAGCACGTGGACATCTTCAACCAACTTCAATCAAAGAAGGCTAGAAATGCATTGGTTCCACAGAGAACTAAAATGAATAACGTACCTCAAAGGACAAGCCAGTAATACAAATTACTTGAGAGTCAGGCAATTCCATCATAGGTTGTACATGTATACGCTTAATAACAAAATTTTTGATGATATGCAATATCTTTACATCTAATACATTACATATAATGGAGAATTGGTACATGATTGATGTTAACCCATGAGAATGAGGTGTTCGCTATCATACTGTTTTTAAATGATTTCATATTTAATTGTAGCTACAATATATATTGCAAAAAATATTTAAAAGAAGGCCCGTAGAGATTTGTTGCTGGTTTTCAAATAAAATGACTTTCAATGAGTTAGTCACATTTCGTTCTTTAGAATTTCAAAAAACAAATTAATTTTTTATTGCCATGTCACTGTGCAGTAGAGAAGAGCACCTCATCCCATTACTCATACCATAGGGTCGTAGAGGCAACTTGGGGAAGGAACACCATATTCTTTTGGCATATTTTTAATCTCCTACCAACAGCCACGGAACGAAATATGCAGATGGGATTAGGTATTTGAAGTC
This sequence comes from Parnassius apollo, assembly GCA_907164705.1. Taxonomy (NCBI): domain Eukaryota; kingdom Metazoa; phylum Arthropoda; class Insecta; order Lepidoptera; family Papilionidae; genus Parnassius; species Parnassius apollo. The sequence continues at coordinate 16,585,427 of CAJQZP010000008.1, forward strand.
GTCACGACCTTACATAAAAATATTTTATGTGCATATTTTTTTGAGCTGTCTTAACTCAGGGGCTTAGAGGCTAAGCGCTCGTCATAAATTTCATAGTACGCTAACAACGCAGGTTCGATCCCCGATTCTAAGTGCTAATTTAGGTACCTACTCGGTGACGAAGTAAAATATATTTAAACCTGCATGTCTGAGCAATAAAATGTTTCAAGGACATATGAAGTCTGTCTACAAACAGGGACAAGCGCTGCTGACAAATTCCTTAATAACCCTTAAGAAATGAGACGAGACCTGTGCGAAACTATATATAGCATTTATATATAACAACGTTTCAAATGGCCTCATTCAACCTTATCAAGGTTTATACAGTAGCAATCATTAAAAACAGCAGCACAGCAAAAAAATAAACAAAAACAACATATAAATCAAAATGAAGAACAATCCATTAACTCGATCCACAATAAAAAAAGAAAGATGGCCGCTGCTTATTGGCGGTTCCGTTGACAGAATAATCTGATTGGTCGACGCGTCGACGCGCTGCGTTCAGAAATTCGATACTTTTTAATAATAGCTCCTTTAGCTAATGCGATCGCCTTTTATATTACATCGCCGTAGGTTAGTATTTTATTACATAGAAAACCCAAATACGGCCTTAAGTGGTCGACTCCGACTGTGGGAAAGGGGATACCGCTTGTTTCGGATTTCTCTTTATGTGCGGTTCGATTAGGTCGGATCGCATAGGATAATCTAAGGGGAAAATATGATCATGTTTTCTTCTTTAGACTAATAACCGCATCTAATTCACAGTTTAATTGTATAAATCCCTTTTTGTAATGAGCTCCCGGAACTTTACCGGTTTAATAAGTGTTACAATGTATATTTTATAGTTTATTAAAATGATTCTTTAGTATTCCTGGTAACAATAGATTATGAGACCGGAATAAAATAATATTATGTAACAAATGACCGATCAACAAAAAAGACAGAACTCTACGTATATTTCAAGCGACACCGAAACCATTCTCAACTTCTCGACACTCACGCACACATCTTTCTTATTGCTTTCTTTAACAGCCAGTAAAAGTCTACTGCTTTACAGAAACATATCCAACTAAAATGATACTGTTGGTTTCAATCGATTTTAGATGCATATGTGTGCGTGATTTCACGTTCCAGCAATAAGTTGAGCATGGTTTTAACTTGAATCCGACGTCAGTACTGTCTTTGTCGGCCAGAGCAAATAACAGAAAATATTGACGATGTCAAAGGTATACGCATGGCCGGATTTAGTCTTGGCTGTCTGCGTAGGATATACTTAAGCGTTATGAAAGTATTTACAATATCAATAATCATCATCATTGTCATCATTACAGCCCTTCAGAAGTCCACCGCTGAACATAGGCCTCCCAAAAGTAACGCCATAAAGCAAGGTCCTGAGCCGCCTGCATCCATCGACTTCCTGCATGTCTTACCAGGTCGTCTCTCCATCAAGTGGGGGTCCCCCTACACTACGCCTACTAGTACGAGGCCGCCACTCGAGAACCTTTCTTCCCCATCGGTTATGCGTTCTTCGAGCTATATGGCCGGTCCATTGCCACTCCAGCTTACTAATCCGTTGTGCTATGTCGGTCACTCTGGTTCTACTGTGGATGTCCTCATTTCTGAGTCGATCACGCAAAGAAACTCCGAGCATAGCCCTCTCCATAGCTCGCTGAGCGACCTTGAGCGTCCTCATACGGCCAGCAGTGAAGAATCATTAATATTAGAAGTAAATCTTATAGACCTGAAAACCGTAATATATGTATTTCAATCATACCTACATAGTTCGACTGTCTTAAATTATTTGTATTATTTATTTATTTATTTGTTCTTCAAGGGAAACATACATAATTTTAGTCTGATACATAACACATATTAATCTTACATTTAACAATAAAGTTTCCACAGTTAAGTAACGCATCGACAACAAGCGAACATCATGACATACTTAGGTTGTGTAAAACTAAAGTTAAGTCAAAGTAAAGTGTAATATTAAAGTGAAATATTAATTCAACTATTACCCATTACAGTTTCAATTCCCTTTTTAAACTGTCCGTATGACAGAGAAAATATATATAGAACAACTTGCGATCAAAACATCTTGTAGATGCAGCATAAGACTCATTACCCCATCCTACTAGTATCTCTGGGCGCCAAATTATTTTATAGAGGTACTATATACTGACTGACTGAAATTGCCCACTATTTATTATAATGAGACTAGTTTTGGAGCATCACAGGTAGGATATAGGCAAAATTGGATCATTCAGATGGGATCGTTGTGTTACGAATTCAATCGCACTAAAGACTTGACTATTAATAAAAAAAATATTGACTGATGATGGTAACGATGTAGAATCCCATTATTGTGTAATACTTAGTCGTCCTTACGTTGATTATGCTCCGTCGTAAAAATGCATCGTGCAAAGATTGGATAAAACGTTTCACCATTATCTAAAAACAAACACGATAATATAATATCGGAATTTAAAAACAAATAAAATAATACGATAACTGTCCGTTAACTAGCCTCAATCAAGCAATACTAGATAAAACAAAAAATGTGCAATCTAAAGAGGCAGAATTAATCACAGTGCAAGCACTGTAAAGCATTATCAAACAAGTTGTTGCTTAAATACGCAAGATACTCGAAAGTCTCTCATTGATGGGGCTGTGCAAATAAAAATATCGACTATTCGATAACTGATGCGTCAATCGATACTGACCCCGCACTGATACGACAATAAGCAAATACTAGGTGCGCGATAAGAAGTGAATGTGGTTCAAATTAAATTGGTCCGATTTAATGTCGTAAGAGTATCTAAGAGTTCAGAGCAATAAAATTCTGTGTAATTATAGTAAATATATAGGAATTATTGCTTCAATTAAATCACAGAGAGCTTATTTTTAAATACACAGATTCATAATATTTAATAGCATTACGATATGAAGGATATTGGGAGACACATTTGCATTCTGCTTGAAGTTGATTGCAGATTAGACAGTGTTTTGCCACTAATGTGAACACATGGAATACTGCCTGTAGACTTAAAATCAAAAATAGTTATCTTAATTCAACAAATAACACTACCAAAATATAAACAGAAAAGAGAGTATATGTCCAACACGTCTAGCTAATACACCTACAATAATGTTCCTTAAGCAAAATTATATCGCGGCCACCGGGAAAGGTGTCGAACAAAGCATATATTTATTTATCTGAAAAAATATTTAAGTAAAAATAACTTGAAGAATACCTTAAGAAAATATTACTTATCTTTATGTCCGTAAACGTAATTTGTTTATCTACGTTTTTTAATATTATTTATTTTCTATTTTTATATAAGTTGAATCAGTTTCGTTTATATTTTTTTTCTTTTTGTTCTTTGCATATAAGTACTTAAATAGGGTTTAATGTGCTATTTATTAATTTAGTATACACTATAAATATATAAGTAACACATAAATATTGTATTCACAAGTGACGCTGCTCCCGGTGATAAGCATGTACCTACCTACTTAAAATTGAAAAATAATCTTTAAAGTTATAAAAATACTTGGTAGTATGTTGTCAGCGTAATAAAACTCATAACCTCATCTAAGCTGCCTTAACCAACCTCATACGGAAATAATTTAAAAAAAAACATGATTATAAAGAAATAATTTATAGGCGAAATACTTTTTTTACTTGGCATATCATTCATCAGCCGGTAACAAAGGTGTCCCATAGCCACTCTAATGTCGGGGTCATTTTGGCCAATATGGCGCATCTGGGGAGCACTTTCCGAAGTACTAAGTAAATATATAACAAGTGTACTAAGTATATACATATATATACTAAGTTAGTATAATAAAATCATATATCAATGGAAACGTTATTAAATAAGCTCTCAGATTATGCATAACAGATATATATGTATGTTATATATATCACATATATGTTACAAATAGTTTGTTATCACTCGACGCCATATTATGGCGTTTGACAGATGCGCATATTAATTGAGACGCCGGAATATGGCGTTTGGACAGACGAGAGGTTAGTATAAAGTATTTGCCATAATAAGCACGATTCGAAGTCAGATAGTGTTCACCACATCCGCCGTATGATTAAAGACAAAAGAGTTATTGTTACAAACGAACGTGTAACTTACAAACCTGTTTTGGAAAATGTTTATTGTAACTAACTTTAAACAAAGAAGTTTAGAGACAGAATTAGTTGCCACCTTAGGACTAAGATAAAATACCCACAAGTTTCAATTATACTGACTTCCAAACCCCTAACACTGGAATAGCAATGGATGCACCGTATCTTGGCAGTAGAAATGGATAAGAGTTTAGTACAGACCCAACCCCCCCAAAAAGAAAAAAACCCACTACCTAGAGACTTCCTCCTTTCTTCACTGCTAGCCGTATTAATAAATTTAATGTTTCTCAATGAGATATGGAGAGGCCTATGCTTGGAGTATTTTTTTATAGAATAGGGTGACAAACGAGCACACAGTCCACCTGATGGTAAGTGGTTGCTGTGGCCCATAGACATCAATATCTATCCTCGATTACCTACGAATCAAAATGCGAATGCGTTGTCACCCGTGAGGACTCAGATAAAATGCCTCGTGTCCAGTAAAAAGGGTATCCGGTTCTCTACACTCACCATACAAAACACAGCAGCATTAAGCTACTATTTTACGCTGGTATTCTGTGAGAGCGTGGTCCTTCCCCGGTCGAGCCGACCCACTCGTGCTACAACTATATAACTGCAGCATGGCTCTACACGTATAGCGGAGTATTTCTACGTGATAGAATCCGTATTTATTATTCTGCAGTAAAACCAAGGTAACCTACATAACCAAACAAATTCAACGGGCTAAATGAGGCTAATAATATAAGTTTATTTACTGCTTTTGTTACTCCAATTCTTTGTTATACGCGTTATGAACAACGAATCAAACCATTTGGTTCGAATACGTGGTATATCGACAACAGGAGAACAGTCGAGCCTCTGATGGTCCGATGATAGAATGGAGAGGGAAGAATTAAGTCATGCAATGTAATGCAGTATATCATGATAATAGATTTTAATGCAAACTTTATATAATACTGGCTTTAGGTACTGTGCTCTTCTGATAATTGAATTCCGGGAGATTTTTTGATAATAAACTGTATTTCGAAATACGCTTTACAAAAATTCGCGTCAGTCACACTTTACCGTAAGATAGGATTTCATATGCATGTGGACGTTAGTTACACTTACGAAAATATTCGACAGTGAAGTTCCCTACCTTAAAAAATATCAATAATCATCGTTTGTTTGTTTGTAGCAGCTATCGATTCATATTACGATATTAACTATCAATAACAAAACACAGGCTTTTGTTTTGATACATTTCGAGTAGATTTTAATCAACGCTAATCAAAAGTACAAATATTGAGCTTGTTGAACAGATAGTTATATTGAAGAGAACGCCAAAAATGATACAACATTTAGTGAAGTGAGCCGTGGTAGCACAGATGGTTAGCGCTTGCTGTAAATTTCACAGTACGCTAGCAACCCGGGTCCGTTCCCCGCCGAAGTCAATGAAATTGTAAACTGCAATTTTAAGTGCTGATTTACCATGTGCTCGGTGGTGAAGGAAAACATCGTGAGGAAACCCGCAAGTCTGAAAAATAAAAATAAAATATTTCAAAGACATATTAAGTCCGTCAACACGCATTGGGGCAGCGCGGAGGACACTTCCTTGCCCGATAAAACCTTCTCAGAAATAAGAGGAGGTCTATGCCCAGCAGTAGGACGTATAGGCTGTAACCTTAACTTTTAATTTTAGTCAAGCAAAACATCGATAAAGCTTGTGGTATTTAATCAATTAACTACTAATTCGCGTAGGAATTCGAACGAACAAAAGTGCAATTTTGATTATTTGCTAAACTCATTTTTATTAATGATCAAATAATTGAATCAGTATACTTAGATACTTGATTGAATAAATGAAAGTATTTTCCTTTCAATTACTTAGATTAAAAATTTTTGTTGAGCAATGTTTTAATAGCATTTCGGCTTTCTTATGAATAATCTGTGAAATAGAAATTTAGAGAACCATATTCATCTCTTTGAAGGGGATGCCGCTGGTTCAAGTTACACTGGTTTTAATTTGGCGAATAAACTTAATTCATTTTAACACATTATCATCATATACACTATTTAAGACTTAATAGTAATATTAATGATCTACATAGGACGCTTATTTTAAATATTGACGGCATAAGGTTTTAAAATCTTAATCAAGCCAAAGTTCATAAATTATATAAACTATTTTCTATCAAATAATATACTTAATAATAAATTTCAAACAATTTTAAATAAAGTAAAATTTATTGTTAGCTTATTATATGCGTATTAATTTCTACTTATTTCTATAGCTATTCAAAAATTACTAAATGCACATTGATCAACGCTATCCATGATGTAATAATTAGAGGAATACAAAATGGCCGCGCCGGGGTCGATGCACTCAGAAGCGGTGCTGCAAAGAGATGAGTAAATGCCTCAACCAATTCTACACTTTACGAATTCTGTGATAATTACTATAAAATTTAGTGCTTTCATTTTACTTTTAACGTATTTTTATTTTTACAATAACGTTAATCACAATTACAAACAAAAACAATATCGATATAATATGTACCTATGTAAACATTTAAGGTATAACAATGAAATATTTTATGAAATATAATTTCAGATGTTGAAACTTGCTATATATAAGTCAAGTTGAGACCTAACATTGAATAATGCTAAAGTTTATTTACTTTGGCAGTAGTTAGCCTGAGTTCATACTAATTTTGTCTGTTACAATGGAGAATGTAAATAAATAATGTAAAAGCAATGTATTTAAGTCTTAAGTTAAATACTAGAAAACTTTAATGATCTTATACTTAATGTACAACGAACTCATGTACCAATTTATAATTCGGGAATTATCTTTCTGGTTATTAATCCATTATCGCCAGTAGGGATTATGGCTGGCGTTAGTAATATCAATTTCTAAAACGGGTCACAATTTGTTTCAGTATTTTTATTACAATATTATATGAAATTTTGAAAAGTACTTGCCATCGTAATGCACCTATCATAAGAAGTGCATGCGTGAGAATACATGACCTCTTGTATACAAGTGGTAGAGCCACGTTGCAGATATATTACGGTTGTAGCACGAAAGGGTAGGCTCGACCGGAGAAGGATCACGCCATAACGGAATACCAGCGTAAAATAGCAGCTTGATGCTGCGTTTCGTATGGTGAGTGTAGAGAACCGGAGACCCATTTTACTGGAAACGAGGCATTTAATCCTATTCCTCAGAAGTGACAACGCATCTGCACTTTGATTCTTAATCGAGGTTAAATGTAGATGTCTATGGGCCACAGCATCCACTTACCATCAGGTGGACTGAGTGCTCGTTTGTCACCCGAATTCTATAAAAAAGTGGTAGTCACGCTGCATGTTTAATATGGGTCGACTCGACTAGGACAGGATAGAAACCACTCTCCCACAGAATACCAGCGTGGAGCTGCAGCATAATGCTGTGAGTTGAGTGTAAAGTTTGTGTGGTGAGTGTAAAGATCCGGAGACCCATTTTACTGGTAACGTGGCATTCCATCTTAATTCTGAGGAGTAACTAATATTTTTATTATTATATATTTTATTTCATTTTTATTCTTAATCGCGAATAGATGTAGATCATGTAGGTAGACGTCTATGCGCCGCAGTATACACTACTGGACTATACGAGTATGCATCCTTATTTTCTTTAAATCACATTTCAAAACCTGATTTTTTTATTTAAACTAGCGACCAGCTCTGAAAAGGATCTATTAATGTAAATTTATTAAGATTGAAAGTAATCAAAGACCATTTATTTTATAGGTACACTTTTAATTTTTTCAAATAAAAACTTTAAAGTTTTTTGGATAAAATAAAGGTAACCTAGATCCCTCTTGCATTTTTCTTTATCAGTTCGTAATTTTCCGTCACAATTGGTTGAACCATTCTGAAGATTAGTTCAGACTTTTTTAAATGGTTCTTTATGTGTTAGTAGCATGTAAACAGCCCCTTAAGGTTAATAAAAGCCTGTTATTTTGATATAGCAGACAGACACGTCAATTTTGTTTATATTTATAGATAAAACCAATTGCTTTTATAGAAAGTAAAACATTTTAATGATTTTAATTTTTTTTATATAAATATAAGAACGTGGTACAGCCACGATGCAGTCATATCATTGAAATAATGCTAGTTTTTACGGAATTCAACGTCCATATGTCATAGTAACCGCGGTTAACTATGACATATGGACGTTGAACATCTCAGTCCCGCCCGTGACCATGAGTGCTGTAAAGCGTTCGAAACGTCGGGTATTTAAAAAGTTAAATATACGCGATAAATTCCGTAAAAACTAGTATTATTTCAATGTGTAGTGTTCGCGTAAATATAAGAAATCATAGTCATATCATTGTTGTATAAGGAAATAGTCGGCTCGACCGAAGAAGGACCACGCTCTCACAGAGTACCAGCTTGATGCTGCTGTGTTTCGTACGGTGAGTGTAGGGACCCGGAGACCCGTTTTACTGGAATTGAGGCATTCCATCTTAGTACTCAGGGGTGACAACGCATCTGCATTTTGATTCTTAATCGAGGTTAAATATAGATGAATATGGGGCACAGCATCCACTTACCATCAGGTGGAATGTGATCTCGTTTGTCACCCTAATTTTATAAAATACAAAAATAAAGTATAACTTCATGTGTAATGCATAATAAACTACTTCATCAAATTACTAAAAATACAAATTAATAACTTCCCTAAATTCGCTTCTTATCATAATTTCATTTTTCTACGCTTCTTATGTACTTTTAATTCAGTAAACATTTTCGAACTTGTTGATGTATTGTTTTACAAGTTGCTTCCTTTTTGCTAGTCTTTCAACACGTGTCTCTTTAATACATCCTTATATCTTAGGAGCTGCCCGCCTTGCTTGCGTTGACATACCTACACATATATGTATGTGAGTAAGCACTTTCATCTATTCAATTTAAACAGATTGTATACATACTTCAGCTATATTATGGTTGTAGCACGAATGAGTCGGCTTGACCGGGGAAGGACCTCGCTCTCACAGAATACCAGTGTAAAATAGCAGCTTAACGCTGCTGTGTTTCGTATGGTGAGTATAGACAACCAGAGATCCTTTTTACTGGAAACAAAGCATTCCATCTTAGTTCTAAGGGGTGAAAGAGTATTCTGCATTTTGCATTTTGATTCTTAACCAAAGATAGATGTAGACGTCTATGACTTATAGCACCCACTTACCATCAACTAGAATGAAAGTTCGTTTGTCACCTTAATTTGAAATAAAAAATAAATTATTCGTTTGAGGTACAAGAATATAAAAATTGGGTTAACACTTTCCGGATATGCCTTATTTATTAAATGATTATAAATGTATAAATAGTCTACTTAAATTTTTAAGACATTAAACAAAACTCAATCTGTATAAACTATAAAGTGTGCTAAACCAAGTAACAAGGTTCGGACCAGGGGCAGTCTTCGTTCCGGCAATACGGCTAAGTGCCGTCCCGCTGATGGATGGTGTTTGTTCAACAAATAGTTTTCAATTTTACGTCGCCGTCCGCCCTCTCCCCCGTCCCCTCCCCTTTGAACCGTCACGCCTAAAGATTTCACTCACGAAAATGATATTGGGGATCTAATCTCGAATATACTACGTCCTTGTCCATATATCCCAAAAAATATAAGGAAACATACATTTGCATTTTGAGTGAAGAAGATAAACTTCAATAACTTATTTTTATTACTATTTTTCTTCATCATCAGCTCATAGCAGCCAATAGCGAGGCTAAGAAGTACTAAGAAGGAGTTGTGAAGGGCTGTAATGATGATGATGAAATACCTAAATATCAATGATAGGTATTTCACGTGGTAGAGCCATGCTGCAGTTATTTTAGTAGAATAATTGTAGCACGAATGGGACCGGGGAAGGACCACGCTCTCACAGAATACCAGCGTAAAATAGCAGCTTAATGCTGCTGTGTTTCGTATGATAAGTGCAGAGAATCGGAGACCCTTTTTACTGGAAATGAGGCATTCCATCTTAGTTCTCACGAGTGACAACGCATCTGCGTTTTGATTCGTAATTGATGATAGATGTAGATGTCAATAGGCCACAGCAACCACTTACCATCAGGTGGACTGTGTGCTCGTTTGTCACCCTATCATATAAAAAAATATAAAAAATCAAGAACGAATTCGGAGAGCGTAGAGACTAATAAATTTGCTTGAACTTAAAGCTGAAAAGTGTGGATTGAAATTGCCTTGAACACAAACTTTTGATGATGAACGAGAATGTTACCTGTATATTTTTTACTTATTAAAAGCTAGTGTAATTTAATCGCACTGTTTTAGCGTAAAAAAACCTATATATAAATAGCCTGCTCTTTATATATACATTTGCTATAGATGTTTAAGCTTAATACCTATTAAACTTTATGTATTTTATTAATAATGTAAAATCAACCACTTTATTTTTATACCAATTAATAAATATAAAAAAAATGTAAAAACAGGACAAGAGACTACGATACTTATTAAAAATGTAGTCTAATTAATAAAAACCTCAGTTTTAGTTTATATAACTATGAAAGTTTTGCAGCCTAAATTTTACAAATACGTTTTCACGTATGATGATAATTTTCTGATGTTTATATGCCAGATATTCATCAACGTTTACACGCCAATGAGGAGAATTAATATTTTAAGCTATAGCAAAGTTAAGTATCACGGTTCATTCTCCATCTTTCTGAGTTGCAAGTGTTAGTTGTTGGAACTATTTTATGTCTAGGTGATGCCTCTAACTCTAACGCCTCCAAATCTAATAATAACTTTTTTATAATTGAAGAAAAAATTAAGTCTGAAACACGCGGTACATATCGCATTTTGTTAGTTTTGACTGGATCTTTCGCCAATCTTTTTAATCCATTGTTTACATCTATAGTTAACTATAAACAAATTATCTACTACTACTATTACTATCACCTTAACATTTACACCTACATTTTATTAAACAACTAGTGAAGGTAAGTGTAAGACGCAATAAACTGTGACATGGCATGTGACATATTATATATTATTTTAGTGTGATACATCGCATACTTTAAAGAACTCCTACAAAGCGACGTATTCAGCTCATGGTAGCACGAAACAACTTTTATATATAACAAATTCGTTCCGCAAACTCGACCTGGTCAGACTAACTATTGCAATTTATGTAGTTCAATGGATCTAAGCTATATACCTAATAAGGGTGACAAGCGTGCACATCTATAGACACCTATATCTTCGATTTAGAATCAACTAGAATTAAGATGGAATGCCTCGTTTCCAGTACAAAGCGTTTCCGTTTCTACATACTACATATTCTTACTCACCATTCGAAACACATTAACATTAAGTGGTTGTTTCACACAGGTATTCTGTGAGAACGTGTTCAACCCCCAATCGAGGCGACCCATTAATTAGTTAGTTAGTTGCAGCATGACTCTATCACGTAAAAATTTCTAATATGTATATCCCACGTATTGGCAAACAACATTTGCGCTAGACTCTGTAGGTTTAGTTTTGTATTTTGTAAGCTTTCAAACGTCTGAGGTTTAAGCTGAAATATAAAGCGCTATACTTTATTACGATTATTTCGTAAAAAGTGAAAGTTATTTTATTTAAAAAAAGTTTTTACCGAACTAAGAATAACTTTCATGAAGATGCCCATTTCATTCACAATTATGCAAATACCATCAGTTAAAATACGAAAAACAGTCGCAAACAGTGAAATCGTGTTTAGTATAGTATAATAGGGAAGACAGAAAATATTTTAAGATCACAATCAAGTAACGGACCGCCAAAGACAGAGGCCAGCAATATACCTACATATTGCGAGATCACTACTTCAAGCGAGGCAATAACTGCAAATCCTCTATATTATGGGAGAGGATATGTCACTCATAATAGTTGATTTTAATAATGTAGTATGATAAAACAAAAGATAATCGTTTACCTTCCTTCAAATGTATAGTATTCAAGAAAAACTAATTTGAAGAAGCTTTTTTTTTATTATAAAATGTAAGTTACCAATGAACTTACTGTCCATCCGATGGTAAGTGATTACACTACAGGACTCCAGCAATCAGCTTCAAACAAAGAAAGCTACAAATGGATTGTCATCTATGAGGACTGAGAAAAAATAAGTACCTATCTCACTGCCTGTAATTACCAACTGCATGTTTAAGAATCAAGATCTTAAATAAACTGTTACATACATTGGCAGAGCTAAGTTCTAGCAGTATTATGGCTACAGCCCAGCTGAAGCTGCACAGCACAGATGAATAGCTAATCTCACCCGGAGAAGGATCAAACTCTCACAAAATACCAGTATAAAACATAAAAGTGAAGTACAGTTTCTCCTGGTAAAGATCCGTAGATTACATTTTGATCCTCAGGAATTTCAACGCGTTTAGATCCTTAATTAAAATTAGTCATACGTGGCTATGTTTTGCAACATCCATTTCACATCAGGTGATCTGTGTGCTCTTTCGAAAGTTTACTTGTTTATATAAACCTAGTTTCGTAATATTTTTTTACATAGGCTGACAAACGAGCACACTGTCCACCTGATGGTAAGTGGTTGCTGTGGCTCATAGACATCTACATCTACAACATCAAAATGCATATGCGGTGTCACCGTTGAGTAAGATGGAATGCCTCGTTTTCAGTAAAAAGGGTCTCCGATTCTCTACAATCACCACACGAAACACAGCAGCATTAAGCTTTTACGCTGTTATTCTGTGAGAGCGTGTACCTTCCCCGGTCGAGCCGAACTATTCGTGCTAGAACTATGCTACTAAAATAACTGCAGCGTGGCTCTACCACGTATAAATTAAAATATAAATTTAATATATTAAAATATGAAAAAATTGATTAGATTTTTCATTTAAAAGTTATATCAGTAAAAAAATATCTCAAACACGTCCATATAACAAAAAAAAAGCATTGAAGGAACCACAAAACCGTTACATCGAACAAAGAAAATATCTTATTTTTATTATCACCACACAAAACGAAGATGACTCGAGACCTCGCTGACATAATATCACACACAGTCAAATATTAAAAAAAATGTTACAACAAAATGAAAACACAGAGTCAAATGCGGACAACCGAACAAAAAAACTTAATATGTCAAGTGATTCACTATAAAACATACAAATGAACCTCTCGATCGATGCAGTCTAATAAATCAAATCAATACAAACAGTAACACTTATTAGCTTGTAATAAAGACGTAATCACTTGATTGTAAAGTCGTTCGAAAAGCAAAAATACGTTGGCGGAGATATTTGAAGAGTTCTAAAGATTGAATGGTCGTTATCAGTGTGCTTAGAGGTGGTGGGACCAAGCCCGGTAGCTTTCTGGGTAACAAGCTGAATGGAGTAACATACAAAATCAATAAATGAATAAATAAAAAGATTCGCCCACACACTTAGGGATACGTTTCCATTATGATACCTCAAAATGCTAATTTAACCCTGTGCTTAATTCTGCTGATTAATTTATTTAATCGCATCTATTTATTGTATCATAATTATATATATTTATGTATTCGATGAATCGACAACTGATAGGAAAGAAAGGTTTTAGGGTAACAGCTTCGTGCCTGGCAAGCGGAATGTAAGACAATCCCACAATTAATGGAATTACGAGTACTATACAGGAAGTCGATGGACGCAAGTAGCTCAGCCCTGTCATTAATTGAGGGAGGCAAATGTTCAGTAATGGATTTGTGAAGAGCTGTAATAATGCTGAAGATGATTTATTTAGTTCACCATTATTTTTACTTTACTGTTAGCAAACTCTAGACATGGGTAGCTACCTTCTTAAAAATTAGCACTGCACCGTATTATAATTGTACTCATTCATATTAATATTTACAGTAAACTTTATATCTAAGATTATCTGGATATCTTAAATAGCATTATAAAATTGTCATGGAAATCAGAATGCAATTTGTCTGTTTTTCCTTGTGTTTTGCCTTGATTGCCGCGTAATTTATAAGACCGAGTTTTATTTTTTGATACTTGCTACTTTAAGATAATGTTTATTCACCTAAAAAGTTTATGGATTTGTGTCTTGATATATTAAAATTATACTATTTCCCCGTCAATGCTTGTGAATCTGCAATCTCTTTGATCATATAAAAATTCACATCGGGAAAAAAAGGCCACCACGAAATATGGGTGAAGAAATAATTACCTCACGCACTACATAAAACTACGAAATATAAAAACTGCTGGCAGTTTTATTAAAAGATTAGTATCCTATAATAATTATATGTATATATTTTTATTGTTTATATTTTTTATAACTCTTCTGTCATGAAGCGTAACGTGTAACAATGAAAATGCGTCATTCATTCCCTGTGCGTAGAAATCGACAGTGGGTTAGCAATGGAGTGGTTAGTTTTATGACCGTTGTAAACCACCCGCAGAGTTTCAAACTAAAGAAAAAACTGTACGTGTTTGAAAAACAACTTCATTGATCTTATTCTACGACGTTCAAATAATTCAAACCTTCCAAATGTTATTGGTTTGTTAATATCTTAAGAGATAATTGAAGAATAATTAACAACCGATCAAAGGAGAAAAACTCTTGATATTGTACCTAGCTGAACCCCGCAGAAATTGTCCTGTCAGTTAATATCATAGGTTTTGTTTCAGTAATGTCTTTTATTTTAGCGCATGCAATTTAATTTATTAATTACCGCGCTTTATTGAAAAAAAAAACAAATAAAAGCAAAAAGAAATTTCTTTTTTTTTTAGTTTTTAATTATAAACCTCCATTGAAAAATAATAATATATACCAATTTTCATGGTGATCGATCAAATAGATTTTATGTTAAACGATTTCATATATACAAACATCATCTTTTATAGGTATGTGTACCTACATTTAAGTATATTTTCAATTTAATTTCGTTTTATTTTTGTCAAGCGATTAATAAAGTTATTAGTTCATTTATTTAAATATGTAACAAATTTGTACAAAATATCAATATCCACGATTTGAAACCGTCAACAACAAAGTATTATCGAAATAAAAAGTTTTTTAACATATATTATAGTGAAAAAAATTCTTGATGGAGAAACTTCGTTTTTGAAGTTTGTATATTTTTTTCTTATATAAATTTCTGCGATGTCACTTATCTTGTAACGCATTGTTCTAGTAACTGGTAAATCCTTTTAAGATTCGCATATCGCTGACGTCAATGTCTATTGTTAGAAACGGCGACACATCATCACAGCTTTTGGTGTTTAAAACATAATTATTTAGCTATAACAAAAGTATTTTTACCTATTCCTGCCAAATTTAAGTGTTTAGGTTTATATTATTATTAATCATACAAATAACATTTGTAATAATTCATCTATATCGTTTCAAAATATGTTTTAATTTTACATACGGCTCTATTTTCCCTGGTACCGTCATAATATACATGTTTTAAAGTAGAATTTTTAGAAAAGAAAGAGTGACACACGTACGCACAGCCTATCTGATGGTAGGTGGGTGCTGTAACCTACAGACGATGATGTACACATTTGTCCTCGATTAAGAATCAAAATAAATTTTATAGAGATTTAGTATAACAACAGGCTGTGAGGCCTTCTACCTTAGTTCTCAGAGGTAACAAAGCATCAGTAATGTTCTTTTTTTAAATATGTAAGTGTCCGTGCTGCCTGTTCGTCCGTCTGGGTCCGTCCGGGCTGCAGTTGCTTCTTACCATCAAGTGAGCTAAACTTCAATTTTATTAAAAAAATGTGCTATTACCCATGAGAACATGGAATACCTCATTACCCACAAACACAGCAGAATTACGCTGTTATTTCATGCTGCTATCACGACGCTGCAGCACGGCTCTATAGTGATAAAAACTATGCACATGTTCATGTAATAGACATGGTATTCAACTCCCCCACCCCCCACTCCACCCTCGGCAAAGCACTCGAAACTTCGGGAGTTAGAAACAAGCTTAACTCAACCCGATGGAATTCGTAAAAAAGTTTTTATTCCTATTTAATAAACCATTATGTAAAAACGTTAAAATAATAAATAAAACCTAATTTACAATTCGAATACATATGAAAACCTTACTAGAACTAACGGAACTGCTTTGATCATTTATTTGTTGTTAGTCTAGAAACGTATTAACTTGAAGATATATTTTCATCTCTTATTAACATAAATTTTAACTTTATTATCAACCAGCGAACGGTATCTTATGACTAACACTTTAAAAAATTGTTTTTTTTAATATACCTTTATAAAAAAGGTTATGGTTACATTAATATACGATTGATATGTTGTCGTTAAAAAAGAAATAAAGTTATCACTTTAAACATTATTAAAAATGGAATTAATAATTGAGATAAAACTTTTGTTAAAATAATCCATCTTTATTGTTCGATTTATATTTCCAGTTGTGTTAGTTATGCGGAACTTGATAATTATGTTCTATAGGTCGACTTTAACTCGGATGATAAGTATATAATACTTTTGGAGCTGCCTACGTTTACGACATTAAGTTCTATAACATCCTTGTGCTTGTGGTGTGTTGCTGTTAAATACCCTTTTCCGATAAAGCACTTATACAATAAAAACAATGTAAAGTTAAAATGAAGTCAAGAGATTTTTATGACTCTTTCTCTATCTGTATGATATGAAAAATGTTTATGTCACAACATTGAACAGGGATTGAACGCAATGCTAGAGAGACTGCAATATTAACGCTACATTCTGTGCTATATCCATACCAGATAACACATTTGCTTTCCTCAAATTTTGGCGTCATCATTGAACAGAGCGGGTACTTAGTGAGATTTGGTTTAAAAACTCATCATAAGTAACTTGCAAGTATAAAAAGTATGCACAAATTTAAATAAATCTCCTAAACTAACTTAGAAGGAATTATATATCAAAATCATGTCGAATTCCATTAACGTCTTAAAAGATTCGCACGAAATATATGAATTTTGTAAATATTTTAAATCTTTATACTTCCAATAGTTAAAGAAACAATGTCAGTGAGCCTGTTCGAGTGGCTCTAAACCTCATTTTTACATCTCAGTATTGCTGATTTCTTCCAACAAATTAACGCCCCGGTCCACGTGTTAACCCTTTTGTGTTCTTTTATAGTTTTATGAGCGAACAGTGTCGAGATAAACCGTCGGTGACGCCGACCAAAATAGAATCTTGCGCAATTCGAAGCCGACAAAAGTGAAAATGTTCGGCAGTAAAAGTTGCACAGATAAGCAATTTTTATTTCCTTTTTTTAATGTTCTCTGTGGCTAGCACCGGTAAGAGAGTCTGTACATTGTTATTGAGAATAGGTTTTTATTATATTTTATTAGTACGGATGACGTTTTAACATTGTTTGTTTACACAAAAACTCTTTAACGTCTAGATGAGCAAATGTTACTCTATGTAACATCGAAGCATTTAATCAACTCAATATCCATACAATTAATTTTACGTCGCCGAGAAGGTAAATTATATTTGAAATAATATTTATACTTAATATATTTTAATATAACTTATGGATATTTAATTATTCCTCTATACGCAATACAAAGCAATAGATTCAACGATAGGTACATTACTTTGCAAAGGATAGATTTTAGTTTTGTTACAACTGTGGAAAAAGGTAGCAATTATAATAATATATTTTTTCCAATAAATAATTTCTAATAAATATACATAGAACGAAAGTTATTGCTAAAAATAGAATATATTTTTTTAATATCGTAAAATGAAATCAAAAGCTGATAAAGAAAACACCTTATAATTTTTTTGTAAATACTTAATTTTATTAACTCTGTAACTGACAGATGATATATAAGTATCCTATCTAGATTCGAGTAATACGACATTAATATGTATTTATAGCTACAAGAGTTAATTTAGCACATATTTGTTTTTAAATTAAACACATGAAGCTTTTGGCAAGCGTGCGAAATTTTTTATCGTTATAATAATAACAATGATTTTAAAATAACACTATTATGATTAAGTATAAAATATCTTTCATATGAATGTGGTGTTTAATTCATAGTAAGCAACACTTTCCCTCTGACATCGATTCAAACAAGAATTTTCAAGATGTCGTAAATCACAGGTGGAATATGGCAGCTTATTAAAAGCAATAGTGCATTTTTTTATATTTATTGATAATTAACAAAGATTTAAAACTGTTTTTATCATATTTAATTTGTATCGAATTCTATTAAAAAAAGAAAAAGATTAAAAGAAAAATATAGATAGACTGTGACATTCTACGTAAAAATATGGACGAAATTGTTAAAATTTTTATACAACAATATCAATGTGAGGAGTATAGTTCAACAAACGATTTGACACATATTATTCTCTTCACACTAATTTGCACGCTCACCAAACAACATTTGAAAGTTTAAAAATGCTAAATTGAAACTTGCATATAAATATATATTTAAATGGAATGTGCAGACGCGTAGATAGGTACCTATCTTACACCAAACACCATGTACTAATAATTCATTATATTTATCTTATACCTATATATACAGAAGTTATCTATACCTAATTGCGATGGTCGACAGAAATATAATTCCATTTCACCTATCTAATTAATTAGTTATATATATTTTACATATTTTGTTATACACAAACAACATTGCACTGTTTAACGGTCCGATATGAGAACGCCCGTCTTACCCGTACATATACCAACTCTACATTTTTATTTACGCGATTTGTTTCATAAAACTTTCTTATAAATAGCTTACTTTTGAGTATCGGCTTCTTCTATATAAAGAAAATTTATATTAATGCAGATCATACAACATATACAAAATCATAATAACTAATTGTAATTTAAAGAAGTTATAATATTGTATTATTTTTGTAACATTAGATATTCATTGTAATTTAAGAAATATAGATTGATCATTTATTATTAATTCTTTTTTTATTATATGACATATATATCAAATTTTAGTTTGGGTAATGTTACACCGTATTAAGTTGAGGAAGTTGTAAAAACAAATTGATTTACGACTGATATTTTAAAAGTTAAATCTTGCTCTACATTTCAGTTTAACACACATAATATATTGTTCGTAACAACTTTTTCTTGCAAATTATTACGTACTTTAAATCTTTTTAAAATTGTAGCAATACTTAATCAGAAGTTTTTATAATGTTTTTAGTTGTGATGGTTAAAATCATTTTATATAAATACAATTGACACCTAATATTGTTAACTTTGAAACAAAAGATTTCAACGCGCGCTATAAAACTAAGTTATCAGAACATCAATAGATAGTGACCGATAACTGTCTGATATTGATCGTATTACAGTTTTTATTATATCAGATACAAGCTTTTTGTTTTAGAAACAAATTTGAAAAAGTAACACCGTTAATCCTATAGCATTTTTCTAAGCAACGAAAACCATAAAACCATAAACTCAAGTTTCTAATAAGAGTTGGTATACTAACGAGTTATCTAAACGGGATACGCAGGACACTTCCAGAAGTCCCTGAAACAGTTAGGCCTATCGCGCCGCCACCGTCCGGGGTGCATCCACCGTGCACATATCTACCTTCTAAGAGAATGCACAAAGCGGACTTCGAGAAAATCATAGCAAATATTTACACAATATCTATACAATGCCTCGGCGTACGTCGCAGCGCCGTCCATGATATCACAAGAACACAAGTCACGCTCACAAAGAGTCCAAGATGAGATTTTTGCTTTTGTAGTTGGCCGGAGGACTTACCCCCGGCGTGGCCACAGCCCTGGCGCCTACGCCAGCGGATACTGTCACAAGGGCGGCTGCGAGTGCGCGTGGGCGTGATGGTGGTACAGTGGCGACTGGTAGTAGTTGTCCGCTGGCGCGTGCCCGTAGCCGTAGTTCACGTCATACATCTTGAGGTCTGTCTTTGTATCTGCACCAGGGAGTAGCCGTGTAATGCTGAAGGGATGGGGAGCGGGCGCGTAGCCTGTTGGCTCCTGTTTCAATTGCGCGTAATGCTCAAGCGCTAGCGGCGTGTGTTCAGGCAAGCACAGTTCAGGTGCCGCGTGCAGTTGAGCTAATAAATCATCTCGCATCTCTTTGTCCTCACTAGCGCCCGCACCCGCTGTTTTCTCATGTCCATGCTCACCTCTCTTTTCATGACCTGAACTGTGATGCCCGTGTGTATGAGCCGCCTTCTGCGCTTGCCGTATCGACTCTTTCTTCTCGTCTTTGAATCGTTTCTGCCTCCGTAAAAAGCATCCGTTCTCGAACATGTTTCCGCTATCTGGATGCAAAGTCCAGAACGAACCTTTGCCTGGCTTGTCGGGTGTGCGCGGCACTTTCACGAAGCAATCGTTGAATGATAACGAGTGCCTTATTGAGTTCTGCCAACGCTGCTGATTCTGTCTGTAGAACGGGAATAGGTCCATGATGAATTGGTAGATCTCCGAGAGTGTGAGCATGCGCGACGGATTGTTCTGGAATGGCCATCGTTATCAGGGAAATATACGAATACGGCGGCTTTGCGTGCGTGTAGGAGCGGCGGTAAGTTTTGTCGTTGCGCGCACGTTGAAGAGCGGATGTCGGAGAGGCGGCCTCCTGTTCTCGTGGGAGCGCGCCGTATGGCACGGCGCCGCCGCCGCCCATACAGGAGGCCATGGTGCTGGGCGGAGAGTAGCCCACGCCTGGAGAGCCCATGCACGAGCCGCCGGCGACCATGTTGTTGGAGTATATATTCGGATAAGGCTGAGCGGGCATGCAGCCCATGCCGTTCACGTATGGTGGCGCGAGGCCCGGTGATAGTGAGGACAGCGACGCGGACGTCGGTACGTCGCCGTACGATAGCTTCTGCGAGATCATGGCTAGCGCATCACCCGCGCGTGCACGCCGGCCAGGGGCAAACACTCGCACTGATTGAAAGAGTAAATAGAGAACAGGGGCCCGCGCTCCCCTCCAAGTACCCGTCATGGGCGCTTGGAGGCGTGGCTACTTACGAGCCCTCCTGCTCTGCGCACGCAAGCGCTGCCTCCCCTCTACTCGCCCGCTCCCCCACTCGTTCACCCGTCCCCCCTCGCACAGAACCTCTCGCCGCGATCCGCCGCTAATAATACCACATCTTGGAAAGATAAAAATATGGAATAATTGTAAGTGCGTTAGCTTGAATCTGTATTTGTGTGGAGCTTTGAATGTCGTTACTTTGTTATTATATAAAAATGTTTTTGTAAGTAGGTAACTTTTTAAGTTTTGGTGTGAATCTTATAGTTACAGTTCTTTGTCTGAAGATATAAAAGTGAACGTTGACATAGGTATTCTATTCGAAAGTAGATTATAAACTATACATAGTAAAGTTCTAACATTTAATTTAATCACAAATTTATTCTCTTTTATGTTTTAACAATCTCTAGCCTATAAAATAACATTCATACTCGTAAATGACACTTATAGAGGACCTTTTTAAAAGATTAAAAAATAATTCATAAGGCCATAATAAATTATGATCTATTATTGTAAATAAGAATACTATACTATAATCACAGTTAAATAAGATATTATTATATTGAAATTCTAAAACATCAGATTAAAGCAAATCTTTCGACGTCTAATGTTGAATGGAAAACTACTTTTTCAGTTAAGCTTTTAGTTTTTTTTGTTATTCATATTAACTACTTTTTTATTTAGCTGTTTATGTTAAAACTTTATATATTAAACAGTATTTTTAAGAATAGTTTTAATATGAATTTTTTGTGTTAAAACAACAAAAACCCGGAGGTGACGTTAGAGGCGACATACTGTAACAAACCAGACAGCATGGACTGCCAACCCGGCTGGCAACGTGGCAACTATGGCAAATATTCCCCGCAAGGCAATTTAAGGGAGTGGCTTATTTTTAGGAGTGAACTTTGATAAATAACTTTAATCAATAAAAAAGTAACTATAGATAAAATTATACATATACAAAATGATAATTTTACATATATAAAATTAACATTGGATATAATAAACATTATAATATACAGTAAAAATGAAAGATTTAAAATAAAAAAATAGACCAAATTTTTATTTATACCATTTTAACATATTTTGCCGCTACTTTAATTGAATTTCTTTCGAATCCTACATAAACCTACATAAAGCTTAAATAATAATAATGATCCCTACTTGACTTTTAAACTCTATTGGTTTAATAATAAATTTATATAATAAATAGTAACTTTAGTGAGAAGACATAAAGACAATAATTTTGATTCTGGGGGGGTTCTCTTGCAATAAAGAAGCTGCGAATAACGAATTGTAAACAAATAAATCACCACTTAGCTTAATTGCTTCTCCTAAGTTGTCTAAGTTGTTTTGTTCAACAACATCATGCAGACATATACATTATTCGCAATCGGATTATAATCATGAAATTGTAAACAAATTAAAAAACTTTAAAGAACTTACTTTTAACCTAAATACGTACTTAATAAGATGAAAACTAACGATTACAGGTTTATTGATTATGTTGTTTTTAGCTCAGTAGCTAAGCGTTTGGTTGTAGCCAAGAATTTAAAACCCGAACGGAACAGGTGTTTTATGGCCTACAAATAATTGTTTCGGGGTCTGGATGTCTATCTCGAAGCTTTTCTGATTTTTTTCATACCGATTATAGGTTTATTAACTTAATTGATTGAAATATTTATTTAATTTTTTATTTATTTATTCTTTATTGCATTCTTTATACAAGTATATAAGAAAACAAGGGCGCTAAGATTACACCAAATATAATTGATTTTATCACTAACAATTGAATTTACTACTTAATGATTGGTTTATTATTTTTGTTTTCGAAAAGTTACATCAAAAACGTCCTTTAACATGTTAAATACACATAGTGTACCTACCATAGTAAGGGTACTTTCCTTCTCACATCTTACTTAACTTCGTGTAAAAAAATAATCAATTTCATAAGCAATAAACTTAATAATGACTTATAATATAGTACTTACTTATCTTTACTTTAAACTGTAGCAAATTTGTGGTAATACATTGGACTAATACTTTATATTAGTTGTATTAATATTTTACCTCAGAATTAAAATTTGTTTAATTCTCTCGAAGTGTGACTTAAATAAGGAATAAAAACAAAAAAATGTAAAAGAAAAGAATACGCATTAATACTACTATATTTTATCTTTAAATAACTTGAATAAATATTATATTGTTTTAATTGTTGTCGTGGGTTGTGACAGTCGCCGGGCTGTGCCGCTGCAGTACTGCGGACCCGAACAAATTAAGTCTTACTAGACATTTGTCAGCACATCAAACAGGAAAACAGAGAGCTAAATTAGACTTGTTCAGATTTTACTTAGGTTACGCTTTAAACCTTTTTCAAATAACAATAAAATACAAATATTTTAAAAATTGTATGGGGGCAAGTTGGTCTGGCTTCACTTTTAACTTTCCCATTGGTGACTTATATTAAGTTCAATTTTTTTTAAAGACTGCGTTCATTGTAATTAAGAAGATTTGACAAAAGAAGGTTTTGATTTAGGGACAATATCACCAATATCGAGAAAATAAAATATAATTCAAAATGAAACATAAACAGTTGCAAATATACCTGTAAGGTAAACACGCACTCAAAAATACTATAAAAAATTACATTGACAAACGAGAACACAGTCCACCTTATGATAAGTGGGTGCTGTGGCCCATAGAAATTTACGTTTATCCTCGTTAAAGAATCAAAATGCAAATGCTTTATCACCCTTAAGGACCAAGATGGAATGCCTCGTTTTATATATATAGTTTATTTACCAGAGCAATTGTTGTTGTGTTGCCAGCTTTTAAATCATCATCCTCCTCCATCACCATCACAAGTCCGCTGCTCAACGCTACAAAGGCCTCCCCGCCTTTGTTCCACACAAGGAATGCCACAAATCGTGGTCCTAATTCACGTGCGTACATTGACTTCCTTTATGCCTTACTAAGTCGTCGCTCAATTAAATGGAAGGCCTCTCTGCACTTTGCTTACCGAGAGAGACTACTACCATAGAACCTTACTTAGGTACCTAACGGTTGTCAGTTGTTCTATATGGCCGGTACATTGCCGCTTCAGTTTATTGATCCGTTCGACTATGTAACTGCGAAAAACCTAGCACAGCTCTTTCAATAGTTCGCCTAAACCTTAGGCTACTTATTTCATTGATTTATTAAAGCTTATCAAAAGTTCACTGATAAACACCTACCCATTGAACGCCTCATAAAGAGGATTTTCTCATAAAGGGGATATTCTCATAAAAGGGGATATTCTCATAAAGGGGATATTCTCATAAAGGGGGTATTCTAATAAAGAGGGTATTCTCATAAAGGGGATATTATCATAAAGGGGATATTTGCAACAGTTGCCACGCTTGGCAGGTGGGTTAACAACCGCAGTTTTTATTTTATTTTTGGTTTTTATTTTATTTTTAGTTTTTATTAAGAAGACACTGCTGCCCATTTCCTGGTTTGTTTCCCTCTGTCGCCACTTACGACACCCACGGGACGATATGGGGTACTTGATATTCTTACACCACCATAATACACCCTTCATTAAACGCTTATTATACAGGGTTATTATAAAAACAGTAGCTAAATTTTAAAACTAAGTTTAAAATAATAATATAGCGTTATTGCTTTTTTTACGAGTTAATAAGGCTTCTACTTTTATTTGAAATTATTGCAAATTGAATGTGATTTATAGAGCCGTGGTAGCTCAGATGGTTAGCGCTCGCTGTAAATTTCACAATACGCGAGCAAACCGGGTTCGATCCCCGCCGGCACCAATGAAATTGTTAATTGCAATTTTAAGTGCTGATTTACCACGTGCTCGGCGGTGAAGAAAAACATCGTGAGGAAACCTGCATGTCTTAGAAATAAGAAAAAAAATATTTCGAAGACATGTGAAGTTCGCCAACACGCATTGGGGCAGCATGGCGGACCTTCCTTGCCCTAAAACCCTCTCAGAAATGAGAGGAGGCCTGTGCCCAGCAGTGGGACGTATATAGGCTGTAACTTTACTTTACTAACTTTTATGGACAACAACGTTATTACCTACTGATCGACCCTTGCGAATGTAATATTAAATATTACATTACCGTGCATTTTGAATTTGAAAGATAAAAAGGAGGAATGTTTAAGATTATTTAAATTAATTTTTATTCACGCTTGGTTATATAACTTATTCTATACCTTCTTTAAAATTTGGTCGATTATTGCAAAATAAGCCTGTATATGTAAATTAAATAAAAAGCATTTTTTTTAAGTATGGATATAATGTACATACAATATGTCTGTGCCTTTCATGCTGCGATCAAGAACAAATTCTTATAGGTAGATAGTTAGAATAGGCAAAACAAGAAAGGCTACGTTTTTTGCATATCACAGTGCATGGCATAAAATAATAGTGAATATCATATACTGGCTTATACATATCACATTTGAAAATATTCGCTAGTATTCTAAAAATGTTGCCGTGGTTAAAATAGGCCTGAATACCAACATAATAAGCTAACAGTGTATTAGTAAACGAAGGTTTATTTTCAACTGTTATTGATTATATTGACTGGCATTATTTATTTGATCTTACGGGACGCAGCGTTTAGGCAATACCTAAAAGATAAAAGAGCAGTATTTAGTCACATATTTAACATGGCGCGGTAGTTCATACACGTGCACCATTTTTGGCGCCTTATCGAGTGCGCATGCGCCGTATGGTGTCAGTGTAATAGAATCCATCGCTTTTAATATAGCGGTTATTTTTACTTTTATTTATTAATTTAAAACTTTATGTACAAATAATAAAATCGTACGTATGGCGGACTTAATGTCTTAAGGCATTCTCTCTCAGTCAACCACAAAGCTAAGCACAGATGAACATATGGGAGATAGTGCAGCAAAAATAAACTATAAAATGTAAAAAAAAATTACGAAATTCGAATAAACGAGATTATAATTCCTAAAATATAATTTCTTATATCGTCCACTTTCTTATATAGTGTAGTAGATATTCTTACATCGCTATTTTACAGTGGCGGAATTTGTACACAAATGCCGAATATAATTTATAACAGACGTTACCAACCCGTCTGCACTGAAGTAAGTAAGAAGTGACTGAACTGAGAAGTAAGTTTTATACGTGGTAGAGCCATGCTGCAGTTATATTGGTTTAAAAACTTACTTTTGTTAAAATGAAGCTAAAAGAAACAATATGTTCTTAACATACACTGACCGGCACAAAAATCGACTCACTTCGAATTTTAAGTAATTAATTGTCTTAGAATATTTTTGTTATCATGTTTTATTGATAAGTGATATTTATAATAATCTTTGGCAAAGAATATCCGGCAAACAAAACTTGTAAGCAAAATCGGGACTCATCTCTGAACAGTACTTGGCTCCAATGTGCCATATCCCAATTCACACGTTTATGTGCGAATGCAAGTCTGGTGACTCGTTACTGCCTGGTAAGACCTGGGTTATGTGCAAGTCTTCTGGCCATGATATCAGTTTTATTGAGGCGTCTCCTGATAGTCCTGTCACTTACATGCACATCTCGATTCCTGACTTCAACAGCAGTCATGGCCCTATTACGTAGTATTGTAAGGAGTAGGGTCTTTGGCCTGTTCATTACAATACTAGTTGTACATTAGTTGTAGCACGAATGGGTCGACTCGACCGGGGAAGAACCACGCTCTCACAGAATACCAGCGTCAAATAGCAGCTTAATGCTGCTGTGTTTCGTATGGTGAGTGTAGAGAACCAGAGACCCTTTTTACTGGTAACGAGGCATTCCATCGTAGTCCTCACGGGTGACTATGCATCTGCATTTTGATTCGTAATCGAGTATAGATGTAGATGTCTATGGGCCACAGCAACCACTTACCATCAGGTGGACTGTATGTTAGTCTGTCACCCTATCCTATTAAAAAAAGAACAGATTATCCAAGTTGTGCATATCAGCTGGTGTATTTTTGGCCTATTTCTAACCGTAGAAAAACTATTAATGTGATAGTAAGATATTTAACGTCGTGTTACGCTACGTTTAGAGAAATATGTTTTAGAATCTAATGAAGTTTAATAATTCAATTAATAATTATTACATCATCAGCTTTGACTCACTATATTAAAACGTTCGTAAAATATTTAAGTGAGCTAGTCTTCAGACTGGCAACGCGTAGCTGCTATTGCATCATTCGAAGATAAAAATGAACTATTAATTACATCATGTTCGGTAATAATTAATTAACTTAATTTGCATGAATTAATCCAGGCTTACATTAATTACTTTTTTATTTTTCTTGCTAAGGAATTACATTAAAAGTTATTACTATTAATATTGTCTCCTTGAAAGTTCTCTGTGTTTCATATTGTGAGTGTAGAGAACCGGAGACCCTTTTTACCGGAAACGAGACGTTCCGTCTTAGTCTACAGTAGTGACCCCGCATCTGCATTTTTGAATATTGTGGCCCACAGACATTTATCAAAATGCCTGCAGAGCATACACATACCATCAGGTGGATTGTGTGCTCGTTTGTCATCCACATTTTATTCAAAAAATAAAAGTCACGATCGTAGTCCTCAAAGATGCAATTGTAATCTGCTTTTATGTTGGTTACGTGTGTCGTAGGCTGCAGCGGATGCTATGATTGTGAGCACGTATTCACTCTAACACCTATATTAAATGGTTAACACTCATTTATCTTCTGCATATTAATAATTCTACGTTATAAGCAAATAATAGTGGCAGTAAAGGTAAACTGTAAGCATTTTAATGTGTAGAATGATTCAACAAGTAGACAAAAAATAACCTAAATTAAAAAATTTTCAATAAACTTATTCATAAATTGGTAGAGGACTTGCCGTTATTGCCATGTTTAATAAATAATGCGTATCAGGTGTTTGGGTTGTACAATAAACTGATGTTTTTCACTTTTAACTCTGTTTTCCATCGCCGCTCTGGGTATTTAAAGTCTGACATAACCAGAAATGTTACATACCTCTCGACTCTCGACAGTGAAAGAAAACATCGTGAGGGAATTTGCATAATATCTGAGAAATAAGAAAAAAAATATTTCGAAGACATGTGAAGTTCGCTAACACACATTGCATTACACGCCGACATTTCCTTGTCCTAAAACGCTCTCAGAAATTAGAGGCCTGTGCCCAGCAGTGGGACGTATATATGCTGTAACTTTTAAACTGGAATGTTACATGCCGGATATTGGAAGTCATGTGATCTTTCAAGCGTTTCCCATAGTCTCCTTTTACGACATGTGTGGTACTATTACATGGGTTGACTGAAATCATTAATATCATTAACTTTTACAATGAATAGTCTTTATGATAATATTAATATTATAATACCCCAAAAAGGGTAGTCACTAAATGTGTAACACTTAACTTACCATAAATACAAATATTTTGTATTTGAAAGTGGTGAAATTTATTATATTAGTGATTAAATAAGGTACCTGCGGGTAATAAGGCCTGTCGACTAATAAGGCCTAAGTAGCAAAAATCGTATTTATAATAACCGCTCTCGCTCAAGGAGATAACAGACTCCTATTACACGATAATGTCTCTACAAGTTTGCAGAGACGCGCTGCCCCGCGTCCTGCCACCAGAGTTGCATTATTTATCATAAGATACGTCCGCACTGGACCAATAATTAAAATCAGTCTAAATAAATCTTAAGATATGTTTTGTTATATTACACTTAGCTATCTAAAATCTCATTTTTTATCTGTGTGAATAAGTGCTTTGTTGATCTTGAAGATTTGAATAACGCATTATCGTAATTTTTTTTAAAAATTGGTTTTTCTTAAATACTTGGTCGGCGGTTATTAAGGCCTACGAAATTTCACCATAGGCCTTATTGTACTCCCTCTTCGTGTGTAATTTTTTTTGTTTTTAAGTGTATTTTATATCTCTTTAAAAATATTGTAAATGCAAATAAATCGTACGCTTTTATTACTAAACTGATATCGTAGTCAGAAAACGACCTTTTCAGCTGTACAATCAATGCAAAAATAAAGTGTGTCGAAGAATTAAGGCTTCGACATTAGAAGCTATTGAATTATGTGTAAATTATTGGTCCTGCGCCTAAGCAAATCAAGCAAATCGGACCGTGTTGGATTGCGATTTGATGACTGTGAGGAAATAGAGAGTGCACCTGTGCTTGCACATTCAGACACTATAATTCTGTACTGGGCAGATAGGCTAGTCTCCGTGGAGACTGGCCGCTGAGAAGAAAATTTGGCTGAGACAAACTCAACCCAACAACCAATCCAACTCTCGACTCAACCTAACACTCATCTAACTCGATTATTCGAGACACAGCCGAAGCACTGATGATAATTACGAGGAGTGCGTTGTTTGTCAATTTGTTCATGATTATAATATTGACTTGACTCAGTGCTGTAATACGAGGAAGTTTATATTTTTTGTTAGAACGTTAAGTCGTAATTGCTGCATTTTTGTAATTATTGATCACTAATATTAAATATTTTACGTATATTTTGATAATTTGAGTTCGTTAAAGCAGTGGGCCTTGTTACCCAACCATAGTAAAATAAGGCCTACTAGCAAAGTTTTTAGAAATATTTAATTTTGTTTTTGTTTGAAACTGTACTAATCCAACGACTTTTATTAAAATATGTAGACCAAGTTGGATATTTTTCACATTTTATTCAAATATCCCTTAGCTGGGCCTTATTACCCGCAGGTACTTTAGTCTTTATGATAATATTAATCACAATACATAATTGTATCAACGGCCTTAAAGTCGCTTGAATAATACCCCAAAATGGGTAGTCAACAAATGTGTAACAATTAACTTACTATAAATGCAAACATTTTAAATCTGAATGTGATTAAACTTAAAGATCAGAAAGAGACCGCGTAATTGTGGTGTAAGAATATCGACTGCCATATCGCCCCGTGAGTGTAGAGAAAGGCGGCTGAGGGAAACTGAAACGGGAGATGGGCAGCAGCATCTTCCTGATAGCAACTTAAAAAGAATTTACGGTTGCCAACCTGCCTGCCAAGTATGGCAACTGTGGCAAAATCTTTCCAATGAGACTAAGTCTACGAGGGAGGGCTATGTATGTATGACAGTGGAGTTTTATAGGTTGTAATAGGTAAAGGATAAAAAACATTTTTTCCTCCATTTCGTGAAAAAAACGTTACCCCTAAACAAAGATTACTTGTATCGTGGAGGCGGTTTATATACTCGTGTATAAATTGCGTTAAAAACACATCTAAACCTGGAAAAATTATTTGCGGTCCATACAAATACTTTTTTAGTGCGGGTATCGAACCTACGGCCCTTAAACGCTGCAACTCAATGCTAACCAACTGAGCACGAAACCTTCAAAAGCATGTGGCTGTATATACTAAAATCACTTTGAAAACTTCCGAGTTTCAAATCTACAAGTTAATATTTGCTACGAACTTCTAAACCAGTTTAGTTATATAATCCTTTTGAGATAGTCGGAGATTTTGGCATTGGAATAAAGTAGTTCTTGAGCTTCTTACTACTTTATATAATCTTAAGAACTTAATAAAAATATGTAATAAATTCTAGCTGGATATCATAGTTCTTTAGTCATGGTATTAATAAATATTATCGTAATCATCATTCGATAGGGCTATACTCGGGGTTTCCGTTTGTAATAAACTTAGAAATGAGGATATCCAGAACCAGAACCAGAGTAGTAACCATAGTCCAACGGATTAGTAAGCTGAAGTGGTAATGTCCCGGCCATATAACTTGAAGAACCGACAAATGATGGGGAAGAAAGGTTTTCGAGTAGCAGCCTCGTGCTGGTAGACAAAATGTGGGGCATCCTACCATTAGATGGAGTGACGACCTGGCAAGACATGCAGAAAGTTAATGGATGCAGGTGGCTCAGGAAAGTGCCTTGTGCCATTCCGTAGGGGCGGCATATGTACAGCATTGGACTTCTTTCAGCGCTATTACCAAATATCACTGGTTACGGTAACAAATATCATTGACTAAAATAACAAATGTCACTAGTTCCACTGGTTCTACCAGTGACGTGCAAGCCACCACGGCTCAAAACACTTAAGTCGTTTTAACCTACTTAGGAAATCCATTGAATACAGACTACTCGAATGTCTAGTCATGAATACCTAAACTTTTATCACGAATAATATTTCTCGGGCTCTATTCGTCAGTGCGAGCTCGCGAGGCGGGCTGTTGCCGGCAACCCGACACCGGATTCTTGTTAATGGTATACGCTTGTTCTATTCCCCCAATGTAACATGAACTCGATATATTGCCTCTATATAAGCTTTATAGAAGTGAGACGCTCGAGTTATGGTAATA
The DNA here is from genome assembly GCA_907164705.1 of Parnassius apollo. Classification (NCBI taxonomy): domain Eukaryota; kingdom Metazoa; phylum Arthropoda; class Insecta; order Lepidoptera; family Papilionidae; genus Parnassius; species Parnassius apollo. The sequence continues at coordinate 16,617,006 of CAJQZP010000008.1, forward strand.
AATTACGTCATCTATATAAATATTAATACGTTAAGAGAAAACTTTATACCCATTTTTAACATATTGCGCGCAGAGGAGTTTGAGATTAGGCATAATAAATATTTATAAGGTGAAGGAGTGCATAAAGCCAAAATATATGTAAAATAAAACATGCGTTGTTTTCTTTCATAGTACCTACCAAAGTCAATCCATAGACCATCTATGTGTCAAACAAAATAGTCTGTGCTCAAACCACAGAAATCTAAACAATATTTAGATTTCTGTGATCAAACAATTGCATCAATCTATCAATCAAAGCATAGAGTATCATGAACATGATATGATGATGATAATCACTACGTACAATTCGTCCCCAATTTTTTTTAAATTAATTCGTTAATGTAAGAACTAATGATTGAATGGAAGGACGCTAATTTTTCTTCAAAATTAAATAACTTAGAAGCACAGTCTCTGAGCGTTTGGTGATGGGGCTATGAGTCTCGGGTTCGAAACCCACATGGAACAAATAAGTTCTATAGTTACTCCGGAGCCCTACTTTAGAGCAAATCATGAGCAGAGCGAAAACGAAAGGGTGTCGAGTTTCATGTTGTTATATTTACGATCTTTTACTACTTACGCCCTCTTCATTCACGATACTACGATAAAGCTGACGGTACGGTATCGCAGTGGTTGCGGTTAATTGTGACGCTGCAGAGCCACGGATTCAGTTCCCGCACGCAACAGGTATTGATTTTTTTTTTCATTTCTTCATTACAGATTATCAAACGTCCACTAATAAACATTGTCATTTGCCATAGTTAATTTGCCATTCGTTGATAACATTGGAAATGTTACCTGATTGCGTCAACCTCAACTTCAACCAAAACATCAACGATTGCGTCAGACTATAGTAGTGAAGGATTTAAGAGTGCACCCGTTATTGTCCACATACTTGTGCACTATTGTTAAGTCTTCCTTGAAACAATACCAAGACTTAGAAATCAGATTAAGGAGGCAGAGATTTTTTTAAATATTAATCAAAGGTGACAAGCGAGCACACAGTTCACCTAATGATAAGTGCATGTGTGGCACATAGCCATTTAAACCTAACGTGGTAACACTTACTAATGACTGTCACCCAGAGGGGTAAGTAGAGACTACGGCTTCCATTTGGCACAATTCCGACACACCTCTCTCGCCTCCTCCATATCCATATGTACTCTTAATTTGCTCTTTAGAATTTCGCCTGGGGCATCCCTTCCCGACTCTGCCGTTCACTTCTTACCTTCTTTCTTAGCTAATTTCGACGAAGAATTAAAATGTAGACGCGTCGTCACCCCTGAGGACTACGAAAAAATGTCTCGTTTCCAGTAAAAGAGTTTCCGATTTTCTACACGCGCCTTACGAAAAACAGTAGGTGTTTTACGCTGGTATTCTGTAATAGAACTTACCTCGGTCGAGACGACCATGTGCTGCATTTATATAGATATAACAAGCTTAACTGGAACGTGGCTCTTCCACGCAAGAGACGCCGTTGCGTTAGTTCTTTCTTAATACATACATATTATAAGTAAGTTAAGTTAGCGACCCTATATATTTATGCGTAATGGTTATGTATGGTTTGTATGTGTATGTATGTTATGTTTACCGGTTCATTTGGTTTTTTCCTTTCCTTTTATCAAAGTCTATACCCGCCAACACTTTTCCTATTTTCTCAAAGTTGAATGGCGGATAATAAAGAATAAAAATGTTAAAATACTTCAGTCTAAATTGACGAATGAAATGAGGGCTTTCTGTGCCAAAGACGAAATAGAATAACATAGTTGATGTAGGTACCTACATACCTACTACTTAACATATTATTTATTTTTATTGAACTTTTTGTTAAAAACCACACAAACGACTAACGAACTTACACCTGATTAGACGGCTGCTACAATCCAAGGATACCTGCACACCTGTCATTTCTGAGGCCTAAGATGAAAATCCTCACAGCCCGTGATTACACTGGCTCTATATACCCTACAATCCGAAACACAGGGGTGCACGGTAGCAAAACAGGTAAGAGGGTAGCGTAAATTCGCTTCAGAAGCCCTGGGATTAAGTAAAAATAAATTGCGCATTCCGGCCTAAGAGCCCTAACGAGCCCTAACATGTCCATCCCGGGACTAAGCAACTCAAGGCTGTTTCGGTCCTATTCCATAACGGAAGAAACATCTCTGCACATCCTAACTGATTGCGGACCCTAAATGCGCAAACGTAACACCCATCAGGGAAACACTTTATTTCTTTGTAGCCCCAATACGATAACCCAATTACTGGTCATGTAAGGATTGATAACATTCTCAATCCTTATATGACTAGTAATTGAATAATTTTAATTGCGCCTTGAAACTTTGCCGGCGTAAGGATATATACATCATCTCTTTTCATATCGTGGGTGAATGGGATTGCATTATGGTACAACACCATCATCATACAATGCGGTGCTTGACTTGCTGACCTTTGAGCTGACCCTTAACCAGTACTCAACCTATTTTGAGTGTCAAACGAGCACAGTCCACCTGATTATACATATATATATATATATATATGTTCCATAGACAAGTATATCCCTCGGTTATGAATAAAATTATTATATAAAGATTACCTATACATACTCGAATTCTTTATACACATCTTAGAATCTCAAATCTTGAACTTCAAATCCTACGTACTCCAGGCAAATATTTATTCTGTGCTCCAGGTTCCTGAAATATACAAAGAGACATTCCCCGCTTCTGATTTCTGACCCTCTGGGGTAGTGTTTCGTCGATACGTGCCAAAGAAGAAACTTTAAATAGTGTTATGTTTATGATTTATATATATTTTTATGTTTTGGCATATATTGCTATTGGTCAATGTCAATTTTTAAATCCTTGGTGCCTGAAATAAAGTTATTTTATTGTACTATATTACAATCTAGGGGCAACTTAACCATTAACCATTTGAATTAGCTGTAAATCACTCTTACAAAATAAAAACATACTCTAACTATATTAGGTATTCGTTTAATGGAACATATTACAAAGTTCAAAGCATCCACATTCAGACCAGAACAGTCGATAAGCGAAATTTATCAGAAATAAACAAAACAGTTAATTAGGCAAACACGCAGTCAGCCCAAATGTCTTCGAATTGTGAGCAAACAACGTTAATTAATGCGCCCCCATAATCTCACCAAACAACTCAGATATTCACCCAGTACGTGGACTATGCTTCTTCCCTAATGACGTAATTAGGTATTAACTAAATGGATATCAATGAGCGATGGATGAGTTTTCTCTTTGTTGAAATGTTATTAATAGATTCATAACAATTGTAATTGGTTTTGTGTAAACGTAATTAAGTACCTACTCTTCCGAATGTTGGTTTTAGGCAAAATTTATATAATTTATTATAATTTGAATATTTTACCTTCATTTCATACGAGCATTTTGAAATTTGCTTTTCGCGGTTTTAAATGCTTTTAAAACATTCCATAGCAAACCCCTGAAACTTACTGTCTGCCCTTATCATATCCCTCCCCCCATAAGCTTTCGGCTGACCTGAACTGCCTCCTGACGGCTCAGGCCGAGCATACCGTAATCTGCCTTAGTTAGGCACACTTCTAAGCGGCTACTCGCCGCTTGCGCCCTCCTTTCACCCAAGAAGGGTCGCGTCCGTTTACGGCTTAAAGATATCTCGTTAGATCGTTAAGCCAATCCCAAACGGTGGTGTTTAGTGGGTAAAAGTCTTTACATAACCACGCAGCCGGCTGCGTGGTATGCTATGAGCATTCACCACCTCCTTTCCCCATTACCGGAGGGTTGCCCTTATTTACTTCAGGCACAAAAAAACGGGCTAATCAAAAAAGTTTGTTAAGTAAAATTTAAATAATTTCATGAACCATAAAATTGTACTTACTTACTTACTTATCTTCACGCACAATCCCTAACGGGGTAGCCAGAGAGAACAGATCGCCAAGTGTCACGATCCTTACATACCTCTTTCGCTTCTTTCAGGTTCATTAACTTCTTCATACTTGCACGTCTAGGTATCCGAGTACTCTTGACCTTCCCCTCTTCGAGCAATTTGCTCACATGGTCTTCGAAAGTTAGTCTCGGTCTACCTCGACACCTTTTAATATTTACTTTCGCTCTATATATTTTCTTCACCATTCGGTCTTCACTCATTCGCTCAACGTGCCCAAACCATTGGAGTACGCCCCTATCAATTTTTGTGATAAGGTCATCTTTCAATCCCGCCATATTGCGAATCTCTTCGTTTCGCTTTCGGTCGGCTATGGTAACGCCACACATTTTACGAAGATATCGCATGTCCACTGCATTCAACTTTCTTTTATGCTTCTTCTGGCATACCCAGGTTTTGCTGCCATATAACAAAGTCGGTACCAACACTGCGTTATGTATTGCAAGGCGTGCACTCTTTACCACGCCTTGCCTTTTTACTAATGCATTCAGGGCACCATTGACTTTGTTTCCGGCAGCGACGCGCCTATCCACATCTAAATCACATCTTCTATCCCGGCTGAAAGCACTCCCCAAGTATACAATTTCATTTACCTGTTCTAGACGTTCCTGATTTACCCATAATTCACATTTCGTTCTCTCTTCGTCCTTTTCAAATACCAGAACCTTAGTTTTATTAGCATTCAAATGGAGACCTTTAATTTCACATTCCTCTTTCATACACGTGACTAATGCCTGCAGTTCTGCTTCTGATGGTGCAATAAGCACTGCATCATCAGCATACAGCAGACAATTTACTTTAATGTCACCCAATTTCACACCCAAACAGCTATTTTTCAGCTTCTGTAAACAGCTGTCGAGATACAGTATGAACAGCCAGGAAGACATGTCACAACCCTGATTTACGCCCGCTTGGACGCTAAACATGGGTGACAGGTCATGCCCTACCCGCACACAGGCTTTACAGTCATAGTAAAGTGACTGCACAGCCCTTAGCAATCGACCATCCACACCATATCCCGGCAACAGTTCCCACATTTTCTTCCTTATAACCTTATCAAATGCTTTCTCCAGATCCACAAAAGCACAGAAAATCCTCTGGTTAACACTCAGAAGCTTTTCCGTGATCGTGCGGAGAGAAAACATTTGATCCGTGCATCCTCTTCCAGGTTCTCTTGCATCCTACGTGTCAAAACCTTCGAGTAAACTTTACTTGCTAAACTGATCAAGCTGATCGCCCGATAGCACCCGCAGTCAAAATGTGAACCTTTACTTTTATATAAAGGCACAATGACCGCGGATCGCCAATCATCCGGGACATCTCCCGTCCGCCAGCTGTCCCAGACGCGAGGCCCACCGTACTTGACCATTTCAGCTATAACTCTGTCTAGTCCCGCAGCCTCACCACATTTCAAACTTCGAATCGCACGTTCAATCCCTTTCATGCTGATGACCTCAGCGTCATCGAGGTCCGTGTCTGGCGTGCCAGTCATGGCGTTACCCCCGGATCCTTCACTAAGATCATGACACGCATACATTTCTCTATAAAATTCACTCCATCGCTGCATGACGTCCGATTTTTCTGAGAGGACGTCATTGGTTCTCGAAAGCACTTTGTTCATTCTTAAGGCTGTCGCACCACTCCGGAACCTTCCAACCTCTTTCCAGAAGAGTTTGGAGTTTTCCTTAAAGTTGTGCGACAACCTCTGTTCTACACCTTTCACGTACTTCCTCAATCAATGTTTTCGCATGAACTTTCTGCAGCTTATATCTTTCTTTCATCTTCTCTCTCATATGCTTATCGTTACTAGAGGCCAAGTAGTCTAACCATGCTTTTTTCTTCTTTTTTACAGCTCCTCTCACTTCATCATTCCACCATGCATCTCTTCTTTTACTACTACCTCTTTTTGTCGTTCCACATACTTCTTCCGCTGCACTTACCATTCCATCCCTAAGGTTCTGCCATGTTCTCTCCACACATTCTTTCCTACCATCGATACACCATCGATACAGACCTTGCATACAGCCAGTATAAGTTTGCCAGCATCATTAACTCTTTTATCGCCAAACTTTCCAAGCACCGACTCGTATCCTGGTCGAGCGATACCTACCCATCCATTCAAATCACCACATCCAACAGTTCTTTCGTTTCCCTTAACCAAATCTAGAACTTCTCTTACATTCTCCCAAAATTCCTCCAGCTCAGCCCTGGACGACGAAGCTACCGGTGCATAAACAGCCAAAAGGAATAACTTTGTCAGTCCCAGTTTAAAGCGAACCCAGAGAAGTCTTGAGTTCACAACCTTGTATTCAGTCATAAGATCGACCAACCGGAACGACAACAGCACCCCCACTCCCTGGCAGGCGTTCTCGCTTTCCGGGACTCCGGACCATATAGCTAACGTCCCGCCAGGGAGCTCTTCAGTACCACTGCCTTTCCGTTTGGTCTCCGACATACACACGACATCTAATTCTTTTTCTTTCATTATTTCGATCAACTCATTCGTCTTATCTCTCATGCCCCCTCTAACATTCCACGTGCCAACTCCGCACTCCGTCCTCCACCTTCCGCCGTTTCGGGCTGTGCGTGACGGGTGGCGGTCCACATCGCCGCTTTGCGCGCTGCATTCCACACCAACGGGGACGAGCTGGTGAGCGTCGCCTTGGGGGGACGCCCTAACTCCCGTTTGCATGGGTGCGCAGCTGTGTAGAATTGCAGCCTAAAAAAAAAAAAAAAAAAATTTTTGTCTGTCTCTGTTAGCAGCAAATCACCGAATCAGCTGGACTGATTTTGACGGGACTTTCATTGACGTATAGCTGATGTTGGAAGAAGTAACTTAGGATACTTTTATTTTAGAAAAAGAATTAGCCCACAAAATTCTGAACAAAATCAGACTCAAATAGTGAATATTAATAAACTAGTGTATATCTAATAAACTACTAAAAATTATTAATACGAATAAAGTCTTGGCCACAGCTAGTAAAGTCTACTTCAAACAACTAAGACGAAAACGTTCTAGCAACGACTTCTAAAGCTATTGTGGAAACCATTTTATACTTTTTACGATTTTAAAGTCGACTTTTACTTTTTTATTAAAAATGTTTATATTGTAGTTATTTTATTTCACAACTGCCTCGTTGGTCTAGTGGATGTACTAGTGAGACTGCTGATCAATCAATCATTGAGTTTTTCCGTCAATAAATTCTCAGTAGCTGCCCGGAGTTAGGAAGTTGGCGGTGTCTCACCCCCGTGCCTCGGAAAGCACGTAAAGCCGTTGGTTCTGCGCCTGATCTCTCTCCGGTCGTGTCGGTTTTCCGTCCTATCGGATTGTGAGAGTGAGGAAATAGAGAGTGCGCCTATGCTTGCGCATACACTTGGGCACTGTCCTGCGCCGATGGCTATCCTCCGGTGAGGTGGGCTGCCGTGACCGAAATTCGGTCGGAAGGACATTATTATTCTATTTCACGATGAAGTTTTGGTTTTGGTAGTTGTTAGCCGTGCACATACACATTGTGTTAGTGTGCGTAGACATCGGGGCCGTTCAGTCACGATCGCGAGTTGAACGAATCGCAGTTACACACACAAACACGCCTGTCGGTACATGTCACTACTACAATCAAGGTGAAACCTTCATCGTGAATAGAATGAATTTAACTGGTAACAAGGGATTTCATGTTAGTACTCAAGACAGACAACGTATTTGCATTTTGGGTTACGGGTTTATGGGCCACAACATTCATTTATTAATATATTACAGCACACGTTTGTTACAATTATTTCTATAACAAATAAGAAAAATTTAGTAATTAACCGAGCTGATGTTATGCTACACATATTGTAGTATAATATACATCTTGCACTTGACTGTTTACACCATATTAAATAAACAAATACTTTTATTATTTTATGTGTATATTTTTTAGATGTGTATTCCTCATATTTTAATTTTCGGTAGTTAATTATAATTAAATCAGCAACTTACACATGTCTTATAACATAAAAATAAAAACATCATTTAACAAGTGATAAAATATAAAAATTTGTACAACCGACTTCAATCCTATACCTTTAAACGAGCTATATATATATATATATATATATATATATATATATATATATATATATATATATATATATTCGGAATCTCGGAATAGGCTCCAACGATTTTCATAAAATTTTGTGTCCAGGGAGTTTCGGGGGGCAATAAATAGATCCAGCTACGATTTATTTTTAGGCATCATGGAAGACGGATTCGTAAAAGCAGTAAGTACTAATCTACCGAGGATAAAATACATTGATAGTAGCAAATTTTTTGCATGAAATCCATATTTTTGTTCTGCCGAGTTGAGGAATGTTAAAACATCAATGTAAGTACTTATTACAACAATAACACAATACCAAGTCAGAATGTATCCTATACCTTTAAACGAGCAATTCTTGTATATATATAATCGGAATCTCGGAAACGGCTCCAACGATTTTCATAAAATTTAGTGTCCGGGGAATTTTGGGGGCAATAAATGGATCTAGCTAGAATTTTTTTTTAGAAAATGTCTTTTTGTCCCTATTTTCAGGCAATAAAAAACTGCTACAATATAAGAAGGTAAATTTTGACACTTTGTTAATGCTCGTAATAGCTCAAGTGGATATCGAGCGGTCGCAAAATTATAATGCTTTGGTTCGCGTCCTGTATTCGGTCCAACTTTTCTTCCTTTTTGAAGTTCCCTTCTTTTGTGAGAAAATCTTTTATTTCGAGCCCTTTTTTAGTATTTTTTAAAAATACGAACATTTTGATTAAACTAATTGTACCCATTGATTTTTCATTCAAATAACCAGGTTCAGTTTTTTCTATTATGTCAATAAGATCAAAAAATATTGTTCATAATTCATCAGTATGTAATTTGTATCTAAATGTAATTTAAAAAAAAACGAGCAAAGCTCGGTCATCCAGGTACTATAAATAAAATGCGAACATTATCATGTATTGTATTACAAACCAATTAAATAAGCATTGTTAAGAATAATGCGATAATTACTGGTCAGATCTTGATTAAATTTATACGGGACCATACGAGAAGCACCAGCTTTCAAATAAAAAAATAATCATCAAAATCGGTTCATCCAGAAAAAAAACTGAGCTAACACACAAAAAACATACAATTGAATTAAGTACCTCCTCCTTTTGGAAGTCGGTTGAAAAGCCGCTAGAAGTGTAAAAAATTTCACATATTTCGCTCTTCCGGTCCATCTCGACTTTGTTTCTAAATACGAACAATAGCTAAGGATAAAGATAAGTCGTGCAGTCACAACAAGCCGTATAATTGCATTAACTCCACAGATAACACACAGGTAAGCGGAGGTAAGCCGACACAGCACAATAGCGTCACGTAAGACTTTTAACCCTCTGCAGTTTGCTTTCATCTGTCATTCATAAGCATATTTCGTTTTTGTCAAGCTGACCATTGTTGGAAGATCGAGCTAAAAATGACGTGAGAATTTGCGAGAGTGAGTAATGGGATTTCTATCTATGAAGGAAATTGTCTCAGCAAAGGGCTTAATCGAAATACGCATCACGCAAATGCAAAAAAATCTAACAACTTTATAATAAAGACTATCCTTTTGATAGAGAGGCTGTTCATCTTAGCCCTCATAGGATAGTTCAGCCTTTTTATTACTTTTTATTACAGTAATGTAGTCTTATCATCAGATAGACTTTGTGCCCGTTAGTCAATCTTTCAAATTTGTAAAAAAAAATCTATAAAAATTTCAAATTTTTATAGAATAAGGGTGACAAACGAGCACGCAGTCCACCTGATGGTAAGTGGATGCTGTGGCCCATATACTTTATCCTCGATTAAGAATTAAAACACAGATGCGTTGTCACCCCTGAGGACTAAGATGGAATGCCTAGTTTCTAGTAAAAAAGGGTCTCCAGATCTTTACACTCACCGTACGAAAGCAGTATTAAGCTGCTATTTTACGCCGGTATTCTGTAAGAGCGTGTTCCTTCCCCGGTCGAGCAGACCCATTCGTGCTGCAAGCATAATATAGCTGCAGCGTGGTTCCACCACTTATAAATAATATTAGATATATTATTATTAGATATAAATGATATTAGAACCAAATATGATGGATACTGTCTAAAGAAAAGCAATAAAACACTTCCACGAGAGCTTAGAACTAAGTTAAAAATAACTATAAGAGCCTAATCGAAATATTACGTCAACAAGTGAAAATTTGTTAAAATTTTATATAAAAAAAAATTTAGTTCATATTCTTGCATTATCATTTGAATTTGAGCTGTCTTCAAAATGTCCAGTTCATCGGAAAATTAGTTTAAAATCAATTAATAAATTCCACCCGGAACAACAACCACGTAATAAAATGGAATTAAACTTAATAAAATGGAAGTTTTTTTCTAGATGCTAGGTCTCCTGTACTGGCTAGGAGTCCGTCTGGGTACGTACTGCTGTATACCGGGCTAAAGGGCATATAGTAGACATATGTCAATCGTTCATTTCTTATAACCGAATCATTCTAGTACATTTCTTCACGCGTACCGATACATTCGAATCGATCATTCAAATGCATCATTTCTGGATCCAGTACCCTACACTAAGAACAATTCATACAGATCATTCGGGATTCGGTCGGTTTTCGACTCACAATTCACACCAATCGCGAGTTAAAAAAGTTCCGTCAATTGCTTGTGATTATTTGTACCGGAACATTTAAAAACAGATGAATAAACCATCAATATTTTAAGTGTACCAGCTCAAACGAACGAGTCATTCATGATTGACACATGTCTAGTATACAGAGCCAGTATAATTACAGACCGTGAGGATTTTCATCTTAGTCCTTAGAAAAGACAACGCATCCGTACCCTTCCATGTGTGAAGTTAGCTGCAGGTGTCCATGGACTGTAGCCACCTAACCAGATGGACTGTAAGTTTGTTTTTCATTTGCGTGTTATTAAACAAAATGTTAAATAGTATCTACATCTGATATGCTACTTTATTTCGTCTCTGTCGGCGATATACTGCTGTGGGATTTTTAAATTGCTTAACATTTAAATGAAATGAAATCTTTTTCTTCTTAAAGTGCCATCTTCTTTCGAAGGTCGGCGATCATTAAGGCAACTTGAATCTTTGATGCCGCGACTCTGAATAAGGAACGGGTGCTCTTTACAAACCATTGGCGTAGGTTTTCAGCCAAGATGTTCTTCTTCGACTCACACTTCGTTTTCCTTGAATCTTGCCCTGTATAATGAGTTGTAGTATATCATATTTTCGGTTTCTCATTATGTGGCCGGGATATTCAAGCTTTCTTTTCTTTACAAATTATACAACTTCTGGGTTTTTCTTTATGCGACTTAGCACGGTTACGTTCTTTATTTTGTCTCTCCAGGAAATCCTTAACATTCTCCTGTATACCCACATTTCAAAGGCTTCAATATTCTTACAGCTCGATTCTGTGAGTGTCCATGCTTCAACGCCATACAAAAGAATGGAGAAAACATAACATCGTGCTAATCGTACTCCTGAAATGAAATGAATGATTTCTATTCGATATAGATTATTGCATAACACTCGTTGAAATTCATTTTTTATTTACCACTGATCTGAAAAAAAAACCTCTGTCGTGGAAAACCACGATGTTCTTATTAGAGCTGAAGGGAATATATATAAGTAATATATATAAGTATAATAAGTACTTCAAATAAAACATTTATGAGCGTACGAAAACTATGTACCACTCTGCTAAGACTAGTACGTCTGAAGAACAGCCGAATCCCATGACAAAAAGGCCTGAGGATCCCCAACAACTAAGCTCTGAACATCAAAAACTATTGCGGTAACAAATGTTTAACTTTAACGCCTTTGATCGAAGAATAAGCAAGATTAAGCTAGACAACATGGGAAAGACCAGACACCCAGCAGGGCTTTTTTTAAACATATTTCACTCTAAAGTAATTTATTTTGAATAATATTTGAATGAATTTTTAAAGAACCGGCATGGTGGCGATCACCTCATTCCCAGGGGTTATTTTCATTTATGTATTTATTCTTTGATATTATAATAACGCTTTTTGTATAATTTTTCTTTAATAAAACATTTAAACTCGTTAAATGTCACATTTGTACACTTTCTGGGATTTTGTTGCAAAAGCGTATACATTTCCCTATAAATTAAGAAGAAATTCACTGAAAGCCCTTGTTACATTCGAGCCACAGGCTCTGAGGCACTCTGTGTGAGTTTACAGAGGTGACAAGGCATCTCTCTAAGTAGGCTTTCTTTGTTTGAAGTTAACTGTATGTGTCCATGTGCAGTAGCCTCCTACCATCAGTTTGACTGTAAATTCATTTGACACTTAAGTTTTATAATTAAAAAATATGTAAATAGACTAGAATATGCTAAAAATAGGGTATATTGTAAACGTCTGGTATCAGCGTTATGCCATCAAACCAAAATAAAAAAGCTGATGATCTTCAAACGATGGAACCGATTTTGATAAAAACATGTCTAAGAAATACCGCTAGAAAACCTGCTTTTAAATTAAAAAAAACCGAACCCAAATCGTATCTCCAGTTTAAGAGCTACGGTGTCACAGACAGCCACATAGCTGTCAAACTTATAACACCCTTCTTTTTCGTCGGGGGTTAAAAAATAAAATCTATAATTACAAGATTCCAACAGGTCACATCTACTCTGACTGACTTTTAGATAGAGTATCATCTAATAAGTACATGCTTTAACTTTTATTATACATACTACGATCTTTACATCGTTACGTGGTCACACACCATATTTACTTAAAATGATAAAGAACTTGAAATTCAGCCAAAAAAGGAAGCAGCCGATATTAGCACCGTCCCCTCATATCCGAGAACCATTAATGCACAAATTAGGTGTGGCATGTTAACTCAACGACTCAAGATCGCATTCGGCTAACGAAAATTCCCCACTTTCATGTGATAACCAAACAAAATTCCATAAATGAATCACAAGAACATGCAACTTTCGAAATAAATAATTAAAACTTTTAACCGACCTCAAAAAATTTAAAAATAATAATTTTCGTTTCTGAAGTTGGGGGTTTTTCGAAACACTTATAGAAATTATTTTATTCTTTTTACAACTTTAATTATTATACCCTTATAATGTTGTCGTATTGCTAAGTCCACCTAGGCAATATGACAACATCAAGGTGACAACTAGAATTTCGTCTAAATGATTTCTTCTTTTAGTCTTACTAATGAAATTTTAAAAATATTTTGTAATTATTTTTTATTTATTCTTCTAATTAACAAAAAAGAATCATAAAATATAACAACCAAACAAAATACAGTCGAATTAAAAACCTCTTTTTTAAGTTTGTTATAAACATAGGTATCACCTGGCACTTGTTACATAAATTACTATCTCTTCCGACATGTCTCTTAGTTTGAGTTAATGTTTTCGGCATACATGCAACGATAACTATATACATATAATAAATTATCTTATACTTTTTTATAATGTAAGAGAGGTACAAACGAGCATGCGGCTTACATGATGGTAAGTGGCTACCGCCACCCTTGAACAACTGCAACACCAGGGCAATTGCAGGTGCGTTGCCGGCCTCTTAAAAAAAGAGTAGGGTTTTTTCTCTAAGGTCCCTAAGTCGTATCGGTCCGGAAAAGTCACTGGCGGTAGTCAATTCCACAAGGTTACACACAGTGGTGGACCGCCAATCATCCAGATGGTATGAATGGCATCGCAAGTTTCGTCGGAATGTGCGATGTTGAAAATGAACACCTGAAGTTAGTCCGAATTTCTACACGTCTTCATTAAAAAAGTTACAGACAACTTTTCAGTCCACCTGACTGCACCCAACTTCAGGGTACTGCAGTTTGGCGGCAGCTATAGACATCAAAGAGGGTGATATCAACCCATACGAACTGCTAAGCAGAAATGGTTTCCTTCGTCCCAGTAAATTAATAAACAAAATATATATTCTTGTAAATATTGGATATTATTACTTATGTATAACTTTTTGACGGGATCTATGTATTTCTAGCCTTACAAAAGCTAATGTAAACAAACGTGAGATGTTAAAGGTAGACGAACGAGAGAAGTAACACCAAGTTTGCCACTTTAAAATAAAATCCAATAAGACTGCCACGACCTTAAGATAGAATTTGACTCATATGTGTCTGTCTAGAATACGTAACAACTCCCAAAATTAAACAAGAATTGTGTTAGATCTCGGAGTAAATGAAATCAATCTATATGAAAAACAAAAATCATACTGACATTCTGTCAACATTATGTTCTTTCTATAGGATAAAGTATAACAAACGAGCACGCAGTCCACCTGCTATCGGCATAGATCCATCCCGGATTAAAATTCAAAATCCAGATGAGTTGTCACGCATGAGGCTTAAGATTCATCATCTCAGATTCAGACACTCACCATATGAAATACAGCAGCATTATTTCTTCTTAAGCTTATATTTATCATCAAGCTGCTATTTTATGCTAGTATTCTGCGAGAGCCTGGTCCTTTCCCGATCAAGCCGACCCCGTGCTACAATCATAACATAGCTGCAGCATGGCTCTACCACGTATAAAAACTTTGTAATGAAAATAATTATCATTACAAAGATATTATATATATATATATATATATATATATATATATATATATATATATATATATATATTATATTATATTATATACCTATACTGGGTTATGGCGCTATTAATCCAGTTACTCCAGTGCGTGTTTACAAACTTCATAGTACTTGAATTATTTAATTTCTTACATAAGCAGGTTCTGTTACTATGTTTTCCTTCACCGCCGCGCATACTACATGCTTAAAATTGTAATTAATAATTTAATAGATACCAGTGGAGATTACCGGTTAAGAATTGCTTGCGTGTTGCCTACCATAACTACGTATAATAGTATACTGGTAGTGAAACACAAAAATCGTACGAATCAGAAGTGATTTTTTTATTAATTTTTCCTTTAAATACAAGCCAGAACACAAGGCACCAGGGGCCACACAACGAAGTTTGTTTCGGTTTGTGTGGGAGAAACGGACCCCTTTTACTAAAACCAGGCATCTTCGCCCCCCGCGCAAAACGAGAACCCACCATGGGCCAAAGTTAAACCATAGGCACGTTGTTCCGCCGTTTATTCAAAATTTTTTTCATAATCATCTAAAATGCCAAAGGAAACAGGCTCTCAAGTCCAAGGATATTGGAGGGAAAGGGCAGAGGGGGACTTTCATCACGTACCTGTGCGCTCGCGCATGGTACCTGACCTAGGAAAACAAACATGGCGCTGAGATTTACGTTAATATAGGGTGGACATGTATAGAGTAATAGTTTATGGCTATTTCTTAGTTGTTGCCCTTATGTTCTTCTCTGTAGTACTTCTTTAAGTTTAGATAGTAGTACTTTTATATCATATGATGCTTTTTTATATAAAATCTTAATAGCACCATATTCATATTTTCTTCTATTACATACATGATTATTGTTATAATAATAATAATTAATAGCAGAATAAAATTCAATTGTCATTAAACTTATTATTTACATATATTAATTCCTTGTAGTCACTACTCTACTCTAAGCTTATAGCATATTACGTACCTAAGTATCCTAATGGCTCGTTCGCCTAGTATTCTTAAGCAAGATTGCTGATCTTGAATGAATAGAGAGTATACCTGTGCTTGCGCACACTAATTTGTAAAATAATTTATATTACGTAAGCAACACAATTTATCGACTATACAACTTAATTTTCTTCATCAGCCCCCAAAAGAGTCGTGGACCATAATTAGAAGGATTTGCCTTTATCTACGCTTGGCAGGTAGATTGGTGATCGCAGCACTAGACACTACTCATCAACGTCGGTCTAGTATTTTGGTCTGGGGTAAATGACAACCAATGGGTAAGAAAGGTTCTCGAGTGACAGGTTCGTACCGGTGAGCATAGTGTGACCCTCCACTAGATGGAGTGGAACGATCTGGTAAAGCATAAAGTAAAGTAAAGTAAAGTTACAGCCTAATACGTCCCACTACGGGGCTCAGGCCTCCCCTCATTTCTGAGAGGGTTTAGGGCAAGGAAGTGTTCGCCGCGCTGCCGAAATGCGTGTTGACGAACTTCACATGTCTTCGAAATATTTTCTTATTCCTCAGACATGCAGGTTTCCTCACGATGTTTTCCTTCACCGCCGATCACGTGGTAAATCAGCACTTAAAATTGCAATTAACAATTTCATTGGTGCCGGCGGGGATCGAACCCGTGTTACTCGCGTTCTGTTATATTTACAGCGAGCGTTAACCACTGAGCTACCACGGCTCTTATAAAGCATGCAGGAAGTCGATAGATGCAGTTGGCTCAGGACTTTACTTTGTGGCATTCCTTGGGAGAGCCCTATATTCAGTGCAGAGCAGTGGACTTGTGAAGAGATGTAATGATGATGATGATGATTATGAAACGAGATGGTTATACCACCATCTATCGGAAACCATAATAACATTTTGGGGTTTTCCACAGTCGCTTCTT
Source organism: Parnassius apollo (assembly GCA_907164705.1). Taxonomy (NCBI): domain Eukaryota; kingdom Metazoa; phylum Arthropoda; class Insecta; order Lepidoptera; family Papilionidae; genus Parnassius; species Parnassius apollo. Next base: position 16,633,563 of record CAJQZP010000008.1, read on the forward strand.
ACGACATCTACTAAACTTTCACATATAAATATATCTTACACGTCGCGTCACCACCACGCGGCCAATTTAAATTTATATAAACTCAAAAGTTTACACGGGATTAAAAAATATCCTGTTAAATAACTACTCACTCAATGGCACGGCCTTGGTATATCCATATTAGGCATCACGTGTTGCACCTTTAATATTTTCATATTTTGGTGTTTTTTTACGTCACATGCTAAGTGGCATGATGCAGACCACCCACTGAGTTGATACCCACTTTGGAAAAACTAAATAATTTCAAACAACTTTTTAATGATCTTTCTATTGAATTTTAGTTTCTAGTGTTTTTAATTTTCTTTTTTATGTAAAATTGTGTAAACGCGTTCGTTATAATTTACAAAAAATATTATCATTATCGTCGTAATTTTCTAATTTTATGTTTACATACATCAACAGAATCTAGCCCCAGATTATTTACGACTTAATCGTTTAAAATATTTTTAGTTTTCATAAACAGTTTATGTACAGATTAAAACCTCTTTTATTCTTACCTCAAATTTTGAAAATGTAAATAAAAAAACAATAAAAAAGAAAATACAAAATTGTTAATTTTTGTTATGCAAAGGTAAATTAAAATTGTTCTACCGATATCCTATACCTTTAAACGAGCAATTCTTGTATATATATGTATCTCGGAAACGGCCCCAACGATTTTCATAAAATTTAGTGTCATGGGAGTTTCGGGGACAATAAATCGATCTAGCTAGGATTTATTTTTAGAAAATGTCTTTTTGTCCGTGTTTTCAGGCAATGAAAAGCTGCTACAATATAAGAAGGTAGATTTTGACACTTTGGTAATGATCGTGATAGCTCAAGTGGATATCGAGCGGTCGTGAACTCGTAATGCCTTGGTTCGCGTCCTGTCTTGACTTGTTCACCGATGGGTCCGGTTTGGGTTTCATACGGATTCACGAATAACACGCGTTTGAAGAACTTCAGGGACAGTTAGTCGTCTACGGCACCCTCAGGAGGTCAATTCATAACAAGGCGGGACAATAATGGCAGGCAGGCAGGAATTCGTCTTGGCGGACGACACCAGCTCGTTCGGATCCAAGCTAGCATAACTGCACAAAAAATTTACGAGGACGTAGGAGAGCCTGTTATTGTCTCACACAGAATCCAAATGGACCCAGAAACTTCTACTCATGCACGATAATGCACCTTCCCATACGGCGCGACTGGTGCAACTTTACAAATAACTTTACGAACACTTGCAAAGAACATGGGACCTCATACCGCAACAATACATTGACAATTTATTTTAATATGATGTGTGTTTAACGTAAGAGGTGGCAACACTGATTATTAATAATTAGGTTTAATAAGATTTTTTCAATTTTAATTAAAATTAATAGTTTCATATGAAAAAATTAAGTTTCTTTGTTATTTTTATTTAAACCCAAAAAAAGAAATGTTTTCTATTTTTTATTAAAGACCTTAAAAGCTATCATTCTTCCATTTACTATATCAGAAAATTCTTATAAATTTCTAGATATTTGATGAAATACAAAATACCCCTAGATTCTGTTGATGTGTTAATGAAAGTTAAGTTACAGCCTATATACGTCCCACAACTGGGCACAGGTATCTCTTCTGAGAGGTTTTTAGGGCAAGGAACAGTCCGACGCACTTCCCTAATGCGTGTTGGCAGACTTTACATGTCTTTCGAAATATATTTATTTTAATTTCTCAGACATGTAGGTTTCCTTACGATGTGTTTCACCTTGTTTGCCGGCAGGTATCAAACTCGGGTTGCTCGCGTTTTGTTAAATATACAGCGAGCGAGATAAAATATACATTTTAAGTATATTTTCTTAATATCTAGATACTGTAAACGAAATGTAAAAAGTTACTTCGGCATGAGTTAGCTTCGTTCTGAACTATTTCAACTCTATAATTTGATATGAATAACATTGAACCAAAATCATAAAAATGGTCCTGACTGGTTCATCAATTTCTAGAATATTTACATGCTTATAAACATTGTACGCATTTTTTCAAATAGATTCGAACTCTTTGAAACAGAAACAGAAACTTTTTTATTCAATATAGATTATTACAATACATATTGAAAGTCACTTTTTCTCTATTAAGTATCTTAGAATAAGTTTCATAAAATGTGCTATATTTATTGAATTTACTGTGTAACAGTCCACAGCATGAACCAGATGATACCAGAAGTGAAACATACAGGCCTGCAACGAAGAGTGTGCCCACAGTGGGATTGGATCCGGCATGAAACAAGTTTTTGTACATCCTACAAATAATTGTTGCGTATCTGGTGTGAAATTTATGTATTTAAATCTCACCCAAAATACAGGAGAAAATCCTTCTGTGGAGCTGAATATACTTAAAAAATATCTTACACCAGATAATAAGCCATTATCATTACAGCGTATATGTCACACAGGGGGGGGGGCATAGTTGCCAGGTCAAGCGAGTAGGCAACCGCCGCGCCGTTTTTTATAATTTTGAATTGTAATTAGGAAGGTGTTGCTGTCGATCGCCCTGTTTAAGTTTCCATCAGCTGCCTCTTACCACTCCCACGATACGATGTAGCAGATATTCTTACACTGACTGCTTCGTTGGTCTAGTGGTTGTAGTAGTGCGACTGCTGATCATGTGGTCCTAGGTTCGAATCCCGGGTCGGGCCAAAAAATTAATTATTGACTTTTTCCGTCCAGAAATTCTCAGTAATTGCCCGGAGTCAGGAAGTTGGCGGTGTCTCACTCCCGTGCCTCGGAAAGCACGTAAAGCCGTTGGTCCTGCGCCTGATCTCTCTCCGGTCGTGTTGGTTTATGGTCCCATCGGATTATGAGAGTGCGGAAATAGAGAGTGCACCTTAGCTTGTGCGTGCACTTGGGCACTATAATCCTGTCCTGCGCCGATAGCTAGCCTCCGTTGAGGCTGGCCGCCATGGCCGAAATTCGGTCTGGAGGACATTATTATTATTATTCTTACACTACCACTACGTGGTGACACCAAATAATAATAACTATTCGTTAAATATTTAATTACGTTTAGTTAGACATAATTTTTTTAATTTTAACAAGCAATAACGACGTGCCGGCACGCACGTCGTTATAGATATCGATCACCGAAGCATTAAAAACTTGCCTCTTATAAAGCTAAGTATCAGTATTTAAGCTAAAGAGCCCTTTGAACAATAGAGTTTTTAGTATTTCTCATAGAAGCATTCTACAGCGAACGATCCGCCACCCTCCGCATGCAACGAGCCCGTGTGTACGCACTTTATAAACAATTAAAGTTATGCCGGGACCTAGTTTTAGGGCAGGATTACATAGCCCTGCTAAAGGTTGATAATGTCGTAAATATATTTCACGTAATATTTTTCTTCTTTACCGTGTTGCAGTAGCGTGAGAGCGTTCATGACTCCATTTTATTTCGCAGGTGTCGTAATAGGCGAATATTTCTTTATAGAGTAGGTACTTTGTACTCGTTTGTCATACTTATTGTATAAAAAGCAGTAAAATTTACAAATTTACCATTTAAGTTTTCAGTATAAACAAAATGAGAACATCGTTAATATAGTCGAAGTCAACTCAAAAACTACTGGTTTTATCTTAATTTAATTTATATGGGCACATGATATCCGCGAGCTTTCAAATAAAAAAAGACATCAAAATTGATTCACCATGAAAAAGTTCTGAAGTAATACATGAAAAAATGCAATCAAATCAAGAACTTTCTCCTTTTTTTGAAGTCGATTGAAAAAAGGCAACAAACAAGTACACAGTCCATCTGACGGTAAATTCATGCTGGGGCCCATAGACTTATTCTATAATTCTTTAAAAATCAAAATGCAAAATGCATTTTATGCGTGGTAGAGCCATGCTACAGCTACATTATGGACGGCTCGACCGGGGAAGGACCACGCTCTCACAGAATACCAGCGTCAAATAGCAGCTCAATGCTGCTGTGTTTTGTAGGGTAACTGTATAGGACCAGAGATCGTTCTCACTGCAAACGAGACTACCATCTGCGCAACCCGTTTGGGCTGTTGTATTTATGCTACTACCATAATATAGCTGTCGCTCTACCACGCATTTTTTATAGAATAAGAGTGACAAACGAGCAGAGAATCCACCTGATTGTAAGTGGATGCTGTGGCCCATAGATATTTACATTTATCCTCTATTAAGAATCAAAACGCAGATGCGTTGTCACCCCTCAGAACTAATATGGAATGTATCGTTTCCAGTAAAAAAGGGTCTCCGGATCTCTACACTCACCAAACGAAACATAGCAGTGTTAGGCTGTTATTTGACGCTGGTATTCTGTGAGAGCGTGGTCCTTCCCCGGTCGAGCCAATACAACTATAATATTTTGCAGCGTGGCACTATATGCAAAAATAAAATAAAATGCCATAAAATCTAATGGCTTCCGTTAAATTATGGTATAACTATCCTGCTTACGGCAGACATAAAACACCCTGAGTGATGATTGCAAGCAACTTCAAAGGTGCAAAACATCTAATCCTAAAATCTACAATCCACCTCTCAAACGTGGCAACAATAGCAAAATATTTTTACTACAGGAAGGGCTTATGTGCAGCAGTGGATTGACGGGCTGGTGAACAAGAAGAGATACATTTTTTATTGATTTTTTGTTTACTCTATGTACGTGAGATCACATTCGCTATTAATCTCTTATATTATTATTGATTATAGAGAGACGAACTTATCTTTTTGCGGGGCTTGCAGTATGCTCCTAAGGAAGCCCGTTTCAAGTTATAGCCAATCTTGTTCGTTTTTCCAGTTTCGCTCAACCACTTACACGACACTCCAGATAGGTCACTGATCCTCGCAACGGCACACATTTTTTTAAAACGTTACCCCCACACTAGGATTTGCTCCTGTATCGTGGAGGCAGTTTACAACATAAATTGCACATAAATTGCACAAGAACAAACATCCAGACCCGGAACAATTACTTGTCGGCCATACAAATACTTGCTCCGTGCGGGATTCGAGCCCGCGGCCCTCTGCGCTGTAACTCATTGCTAAGCTACTGCGCCACGTAGCCGCAAATTCCTACCGCGAGCGAAAGTTAGGCTGTTGAAATTGATAAACATGCTTTTTAGCTGCTATCTGTTTGAGATAATATAATTAATTTAACAAGCGTGCCACTGTAAATCTTTAAGATACTGTTAATTCATTCTGTTGATCTAAAATTCATATTAAAAAGCTAGAGATCGTCCATCCGTTACAGCCTATAAGAGTCTACTGCTGAACTCAGACCTCCCTCATAGACAACCACATATGAGGGATTTTTCGATTGTTTCAATGCTTGGCAAGCGGTTAGGCAACCGCAGTTTTTTTTATAATTTTAAGTTATCTACATCTAGATGTTTTAGTCCAGAAATAATCATGGATATTGCAGAAACATCGAATAAAGTTCGTGTAAAAAGTCTTATTCAATATGTTGCATAGTTTTTTTGAATAGTTATTAGGTTATTCTGTAAAGAAATTACCAGAAAGCCTATTAAAAAAAGAAAGAAAATTATAGATTAGGCACTTAAGTTTAAATACTTAAAGAGAAGATCAATTATAGGTATAACATAATACATACACTGCAATCAGCCACTTTTTAAACGCAATACTCCATTTAAAGCGACTGACATGGTAGCGAAAGGGTTCGATCAGTCAACCACAACTTGAACAGAACAAAAATGTATATATTATACCAAAAATAAAAAAATATATGATAATTATTTCAAAACATAATTTCCTTCGCAGCTTAACGTGGTAAATAAGCACTAAACCCATTATTAACATAATCTATTTCATTAGCATTATCTTTAACAGAAGAGGAATTTACAAAATATCGAAATAAATCCACATGTAAACCCTCCCTTAAGCGATACCAGTCGCGAATTCTGGGCGTAGTCCGCTAGCGCAGCGTAATCCTGGACAAGTGGCCGCCTCAGGGGATTCCTGGGAACTTTATTACCGTTGGTTGTTTAATTCCCGTGTATTGGCGGCTTAGGCCGGTATCCCGTTTAAAGGGTTCGCTGTGGGAGTCTGAGATTGGAATATTCAAAAGTTGTAATACGGAATTAATTTGCGATCGTGCCACAGGCAAAGTGGTACTCTAATCCGTAATATTTGGACTGTCATTTGTGCCGGATGGAATATAAATAATACTGTATCAATATATGTTTTGCTTGTAGTGGTTAAATATTTTGTAAAAAATTCATTTAATTACCTAAATAATATTAATTTAATTAAGTCTTATTTTTAAGGAGTACTACACACACATTGTATAAAACTATTTTTGACGGATTTTATCATGTTAGCGGTAATCTATTAAATTTGACTGATCATACAATCTTTGCAAAAGAACACCAAGTCTTTAAAAGAGTGGTTAAAGATGATCTACGAGTTTAAATATGCTTAAGTTATTAAAGAAAGTTGAATGCTTGGGATCCTATAATTAATGAAATTCGATAAACAATGCGCACGGGGATGGAAGTGTCTAAGATGTAGTAAATTCATTCTGCATTTATTGAACCAAAATTAATAATTGAAAACTGAAAGCAACCCGGAGTAAACTATTACAAGACATTACGCACCGAACTGTATAACTATCGTAACTGCAACGGGAAACTTCAGGGAATTACAATAAAGTAAATAAGTGAAACGCAAATAATCCGAAATTTTTTTTTATTCATATTTACTTTCTTTGAAAAAATTTCACACTTTATGTACATATTTAAAAATAATCTATTATTATTTAATTTTATTGTAAGTGAAATTTTATTTTAATGTAAGTTTCTATATAACATACTTGCTATCAAAGGTCGTTGTTTTCTTAAATTCTTGTTTAATTTTTTTTCATAAAATTTTAAAATCAAACTATACTTCTCATGTGGCGCTACTATAATAGCCCAAATATTATCATTAAGTCAGACGCTGTTAAATAAAATAATTAAGTCCGCCACAAAGATAAGTAAAATGTACTCATTACTCGATAAGAATGACGATACTTCATCACCTGACCTCATCTCTACGATTTCATAAGAGGCAGGAATGGACGGTTCAACGATACCGGACCCTTACTACTTCATACGCTTCACTTGGTATGCGGTTTCACATAGTTGCTAATATACGGGATATAGGACTTCGAAGGTGGAACGAAACAGGGGATACAGGCAATTTCCCTTGTGCACTTCCAGGAACCGTTGCAGCTCAAGAGCTTAGCGCTCGCTGTAAATTTAACAATACGCGAGCAACCCGGGTTCGACCCCAACAAATGAAATTGCAAATGAAATTGTTAATTGCAATTTTAAGTGCTAATGCACCACGTGTTCGGCACTGAAGGAAAACATCGTGAGGAAACCTGCATATCTGAGAAATAAAAAAAATGTATTTCGTAGACAAGTAAACTCCGCCAACAAAATTAGTGCAGCGCGGCGGACACTTCCTTGCCCTAAAACCCTCTCAGAAGTGAAAGGAGGCCTATGCCCAGCAGGCTGTTACTTTACTTTGCTTTTAATTTCAGAAAAGCTATACATAGTTACACGGCAACGAATTTAGAACGCCAATTTTTTGAAAGAACGAAAGCAAAAAGGAAAGAAAGATTAATAAAGGAAGATTAACAAAGAAAGATATTTTTAGTTTTACGGTCTTTCTTTCTTTCTTAATTTTTGCGGCGTATTATGGCTGCAGCACGGCTCGGCTCTAATATGGAAGAACTATACTCACACAGAATACCAGCGTTGAATAGCAACGTAACGCTAGCGTCTTTCGTATGGTGAAAGACCAGAACCGGAGACCCCTTTCACTGGTAACGAGGCATTCTATCTTAATCCTCACGGTTGACAACGCATCTGCATCTTGATTCTTAATCGAGGATACATGTAGGTTTCTATGGGCCACAGCATCTTCCTGTCATTAGATAAACGGTGTGCTCGTTCGCTACCATTACTTCTATAAAATATAAAAAGTATTGAAAAATTTATTTAAAAAGATAGATTTCTTTTGAAGTCCTTAATAACACGTAACAAATGACGAAATTTACCGAGGAAGGACCATGCTGTTACAGAATACCATCGTGAAATAGCAGCTTAATACTGCTGTGTTTTGTATGGCGAATATAGAAAAATCGGAGAAATCGGAGACCCTTTTCATTGTAAACGATGCATTCTATCTTGGTCCTCAAGAGTGACAATTGGCATACATACCATAACATGAACTGTGTACTCGATTGTCATTCTTATTCTATGAAACAAATAACTGAAAACCTAACATAAACTTTAAAAACATACCTCGTCAAAGATAAAATATTTTACACACTAATCAAAGTCCACCCTATAAGTTACAGCCCACATATCCATGTAGTTAAGCTACCGAAATGAATAAGGCACAACATCGCGGGGGTGGATGCATCTAATTAAAGGAAGGCGAGGGGGGGATGGAGTTAGGTACACGGTAGCCGTGTCGGGCGTTAAGTGGCTCTCGCAGTAAAACCATCATAAACTTGTGTCTCGCTATAAGGCGTACAGGCGGAGGAAGTTTAATGAGACGCTTTATGGACACTTTAGATTTGCGCAACAAAATATTGAATTGATAAATTTTATTCTGAACACTAATTATTACATTTGATTAACTTAAGCGATTATAAGAATTTGCGAGGTAAAAAATAATTTTATAAAGATAGTTTTACGTGGTAGAGCAATGTTGCAGCTATATTATGGTTGTAGCACGAATAGGTCGGCTCGAGCGGTTAAGTAGGACCACGATCTCACAAAAAATCAGCGTAAAACAGCAGCTTAATACTGCTGTGTTTCGTGGGGTGAGTGTAGAGAACCGGAGACCCGTTTTACTTGAAACGAGGCATTCCATCTTAGTCCTCAGGGATGATAACGCATCCGCATTTTGATTCTTAATCGAGGATAGGTGTAGATGTTTATAGGCCACAGCATCTACTTACCGTCAGGTGGAAAGTGTGCTCGTTTGTCACCCTTATTCTAAGAAAAAAAGAAGATGAAATTTTCCTCTCGGGTTCTGATCAGCCACATACTGATCGCCAAAGTAAGGCAATATTTACAATAGTGTAGTAGATTAGCATACAGTCTATCTCTATCACACACACACGCACGAAAGAAAGCATTAGAAGCATAGACATCCTTTCAAAACAGTGAAATCGAAGTGGAAAATTTGGACTTACACATTTTGGATTCATTTCATTACCTTGATTCCCAAGTCAAGAGCTAAGATTACTTTTATTTTTATTACTAATAATTATATGCTAATAACAACAAATCAGGTATTAATAATTCTTAAATAAACTTAATTTCGATAGTCAATATTGCTTGCCACTATGCTGGACCACCCGAGCTCGAGTGCTCTCCGTCTATCGACTTGTTATGCCTCGCAGATACTTTTGTCTGCATCTGATGTACCTACAACTATGTAAAAAATTAAAATAAAATTACTCTTTATAAAATCCAATAAGAATATATCCGATAATAGAAAAATATAAATGTAACTTAAAAGTTGTATTTTCTGTTATATTAAATCATATGTATTTAATGGAGTGTTGAGCCGTGAGGGGCTAGGCGTTCGCTATAAATTTCACCTTCCCTTGCCCTAAATCCCTCTGAGAAATTAGAGGAGGATGGCCAACAGTGGGACGTATATAGGCTGTAACTTTAACTTCTAATGGAGTGTTAGGTACATACATAACCAATTGGCACTGATTACAGTGTGTGTGATAGCTCTGACGATTGTTGCAGTTATTACGCGTTATTAGATATATATAGTCTGTGGTAGAGCCACTCTGCAGCTATATTAGTTGTAGCATGAATGGGTCGGCTCGACCTGGGTATGGCCACACTCTCACAGAATACCAGCGTAAAATAGCAGCTTAATTATTGTGTTTCCTATGGTGAGTGTAGAGAACCGGAGACACTTTTTTACTGGAAACGAGGCATTCCATCTTAGTCTCCAGAGGTGACTCGACGCAATTTTGGTTCTCAATCGAGGATAAATGTAGATGTCTATAAGTCACAGCTTCCACTTACCACCAAGTGGACTGCGTGCTCGTTTGTCACCCGTAGTCTATATTAAAATAAAGATATTTTTACCTGTTTACCATTTGGTGTTAAGTGGTGATGAAGCCCTAGATGGTATATCTCACTGTCTTGGCGTAACAAAAACCTGTCACTCTTGCCTTGAAGACGCCCAAATTGTAATCGGAGAGAAAGATAGACGCCGGCAGATTATACCACTACTTTGCTGTACTAATACGAAAGACGAAGCAAATCTTTTGATTCAAATGCGAGGAATATCGCCAAAAAAGGAATGAAGATCCGCCGACTGCCTGGTTTTCCGATGATGGAAAGGGGAGTCATGTAATTCCTGGAGACACAGTTTATTATATGAGTTGCACACAATATTCAAGTTATTAAAATCTTTGTAATGACGGCACGGAAACTTGGCCACTCGTGAATTTGCTGATTATTTGCACTGAAACGTTTTTTTAACAGTAAATTAAGGGTAGATGCATTCAATAAGTGTCTCTAATGGTTTTAGAACATAGAAATTTAATGTTTACTTCACCGAAATTTTTCTTTTCAAGATAACATGTTTTCACTAAAATTAACATCTTTCCATTGTCACTTTAAAAACACTACAAAGTTAAAAATTAAGTCTGTTTCTTTATTGTCTATCAGTTTTAATATCGGGTGTTTCCTCCTCTAGCCCTGATAACCGCTTGCATTCGCTCTGGCATGCTTTGAATGATGTTTCTGACATCAACTTGCGGTATGCTGTCCCAAGCGGCCAGCGCTGCATTTCGGAGCTCATTTAGAGTTTGTGGCGGTTTGGAGCTGGACTTTATCTTTCTTTTGAGCATACCCCATACATGCTCAATTGGATTTAAGTCTGGGCTACGAGCTGGCCACTGTAATTTTTGTATTCCAACCTCTTCCAGATATTCCTCTACACAAATGTGCGACGTGCGGGCGTGCATTATCGTGCATGAGGAGGAATTGGTCGTGTCCAATGAATCCCGAATAAGGCATTACGTGCTCCTGAAGAACTTCCTCGATGTATCGAGTAGCTGTAAGCCGATTATCGACGATGACCAACTCTGTACGTGCGTCGGAACTTACACCTCCCCATACCATTATTGAGCCTCCATGGAAACTCACAGTTTGGGTGGTGGTAATGGGTAGAAACCTCTCTCCTCTTTTTCTCCACACTCGTTCTCGACCGTCTGGAGCACGTAAAGCTATTCGACACTCATCTGTGAACAACACTCTAGCTCATTGCTCGTGGGTCTAATTGACATGTTCTCTTGCGAACTGAAGTCGGGCTACTCGGTGCTGTCTGAGAAGTTCTGGACCTCGTGCTGGTCTACGAGCTTTTAAATTCACTTCCTCCATTCGTCTTCTCACCGTACGCTCACTAACATTAACGCCTCTTGCGATTTGGAGCCGCTGGCGTATCAACAGCGGTCAGGTAGCGGTTTCTCAAAATCTCCATAACAATAAAACGATCGTCCCGGGCCGATGTGCACCTTACGCCCCCACTGCCTGGCCTGCGGGTGTAGCGGCCTGTCTCCTGGTATCGTTTCAGTGAATACTGCATTGAGGACCGTGGTACGTTAAGCACAATAGCAACTTCACGCTGTGTCAGCCCTTGGTCAATTAATGCTACTGCTTGTGCAACTTGTGCTGGTGTTAATGGCATTTTTATTGGCTTTAAAGCACCTTTAGTTATTTAATTAAAACACAAGATCACAATAATTGAATAACCTTACAGTAAACTTTTCACAACACACAAATTTAAAATGTGAACTTAGTCGCTCAAATGACCCGATTCAACTAAAAATTAAAGAATTCGTCATGGTGCACTTAAACATAATGAATTGAATGAATACTTGCATAACAAACATTCATCAGAAACACTTAAAGCTTTTGCTGTCGCGAGATAACCGCTTGGCCAAGTTTCCGTGCCGGTGAGTGTAGTTTAATAAAAGGCGAGGTACGATCCCGCCATACAACTTCTGACGTGAACTGCTTATACTAATACAATACTATCTATATTATATACTAACGGCCCGCCCTGGCTTCGCATTAGTAAGATTTATATATATATATATATATATATATATATATATATATATATATATATATATATATATATATATATAGTATTTGTGTTTTTTTTTAAAACGTTACCCCTACACTAGGATTTTCTCCTGTATCGTGGGGCAGTTTACAAATATAAATTGCACAAGGACAAACATCCAGACCCGGGACAATTAAATAATTGTTTGTGATCAAGGATTTATATGGCCTATAAATACAGGCCATACAAATCCTTGTTCCGTGCGGGATTCGAACCCGCGACCCCCAGCGCAGCCACTCATTGCTAAGCCACTGCGCCACAAAGTCGTCAAATATATATATATATATATATATATATATATATATATATATGTATATATATATATATATATATGTAAAAAATACAACCTTCCGCATATATTTTCTCATATGAAAACCCCAATATTTGTCATAGTTGCTGCGCTTGGCAAGCGGTTAGGCCGTTTTTTATTTTATAAGATGCTTCTAAAGCCAACTTACTTGAATTACTAGTAGTGTCAACAGAATATTCAACAGAAAAAGTATGAACTTGTTACAATAAGAGCCGTCAGAATCAATTAAAATTAATTGTATCTCTGGTCTTCCCAATCAAAGTATGTCCCAAAGTTTTATAGTAAATTGTCCAAATTTTCAAAACCACTCTATTAGATGCAATAATACAAAAGTCATAAAAACCACACGTAACGTATAAAACAAAACGAGCCAGTCTGTTACCGCGACGGCGTCCAGTTTCATGGCTATCGCATAAACCAAGCAAATATTTATCTCGGGTGACCATATAATCTACAACCCTTACCCGCGAGTGATAAAGACCTGCCCCAACAAAACGGCGCGTAGGTCTAAGAAGCAGCATACTAATAAATGTTTGCCTAGACAATTAAACGGATGCTGTGTAAACACGGCGTGGGTGGTCGCTACGACCGTCGGACGGACAGCTCCGAGTGAATTTGTTAAAATTCACGTGAGCCGACTCTACCTTACAAGTGATGATTCTTGTACGTCATAATTAGAAAAATGTTTCCGGAGTTATGTTTTCCGTTTCGTGTTATTTCGGAATGACGTACTAACAGAAAATTCACTCATATAGTTAAAAATTAAATAAGAAATTGTGTAAAGAAAAACTGATTTCAGGAACCATTGTCATTTTGTCGAAAATATTTTCATAAAACGAATTTAATTAAAACTAAACACAAGTACTTTACGTTAATTGAAATAAAATAAAAATAGATACGCGTGGCGGCGATCGCGAGCCGTCTATCCGTTACGGTTGACCGATCTGAAAGCGTCGCACGCGTTCCTATTCCCGCGCAATATTTTTACAAGTTCTTATATCACATTATTTGCCACATATAAAATATTGAATCACTTTTAGTGAAGACTGATAAGGATCAATATCGAGTGACTAACTATTTAGCAAAGAACTTTAGCTACATAGCGAGTTTCAAGTACGATGCGCGTAAAAAATAACCTCAAAAGGGTCACACGGACCATAATTGAACCGAGATTTTGTTTATACTGGGGTCTCGGAAAGATAATGGAAGCATTGTTGAAATTCAAGTGTGTAGTAGAAAATTGCCTTTATCCAAGACAAAGCTTTATTATCTCAATAATTGTTATAACAATGATGTACAGGTAGGTACTTATAATATTTAAAACCTAAGTATTTATTTTCAAAAGTAACTAAAAATAAATTGAAAAGTAATAATTAAAAATATATTAAAAATCAAAGACTGAAAACTATAACATAACATATAACCACGATATAAAACTAACGCGTCAGCTCATTAACGAAACTGAAGGGAATTAGAAATCTTCTTTAAACTAAGTAATTCGTTATAATGACGTTTATTATATAAAAGTTAGGTGGGACTACGATTCGTTATAACAAGGTAAGAAAACTTATTTATTAGCCTCAACATTAAGTATTACTAAGAATTTAACATGTCTGCACATGTCAAGACATGATTTAAGTGTGTCGTGGAATTAAGTGGGAATAATTAGTTTTGTTGAAAAAATTCGTTAAATAGAGGTAAATAATTCTATACATACTCCACAATATTAACATGTCGTTATAAATAGATTTTTGACAAAAGTATTCGTAATGTAGAGACATGTATATTTTGTATTAGCTGTCAAGGGCAGTTCTAGAAAATTTCAAAAAAAATCGTCATATTGAGGCTCGTAATATCAAGGTACATTACTTTTTTGTATATTAGAGGAAGCAAAAACGAATTCCACAAAGAGGTTGTGTGAGGAAGACAACTCCTACTAAATCGTACATCGTTGGACCGCCAAGCATTCAGATGATATGGTTAGCATCATGGGTTTTGTCATTGCATTGGTGGAATTTGGTGTTCGGAATAAACCGAACTTTTCTGAACACACCCCGTGGTAATATGCAATATTTAATGCATATATATCAGAAATATAACTACAGAAACATCTCGTTTATCACCCAAGCCTTCCTTGTCGTTGATTAGCACGTGCAGGTAGATTTAGGTTTAGGAGAATACTGGTAAAACCCTAAATAAATTAATAAGTTGTAAAATAATTTAAAAAAATGTAGGAGCATAACCACGTACGATATTGATGCTCACTAACATGCCTGCTCAACATCTTGTGAGGAGCTCAGGCAAAATTTTTCAGTTATATCTATTGCAAGGGATTTGGAAATACGTAAATCATAGATTAGCACGCGTTATTTTTTTTAAACATATATTAGTTTTAAATATAAACATCAAAATCTGAAGCACAATATCAATATTCAAAAACGAATTAATCCGCCCTATAACAAAACACGAATAAGAGAGCATTTGTTACAGATTAAAAAGTCACTGCACACCTGCCGGTTACGACGCAATTCGGGTGCAATAAGCACGTTACGGTTTCATCCCTCAGTACCCTACCTGGATTCCCTCTCACCCTCATTGCTCCCACGACACCCTAATATTAGAATAATACTTGTAAAAATATAATTATAATCATATGCGCACGTCAGTACTTCCGTTCGTTGTCCGCTATTTCATGATTAGAAGGGTAGAATATCGTTAACAATACATGACCGATTTTGCGGGATAGTCCGAAAATATGGCTTATACAGTAATTTGACTGTGATGATGTCTGACCATTATGCATACAGTCATGAATACCAAATTTTTTTGGACACAATTGACTCCAGTGGATATGTGATCGTATACGAGTATTTGGATTCTCAAATTAAAGTATTCAGATAGCCATAACTCGAGTAAGAATTTCTACTGAAACAATTAGTTAGATCGTGACTGCCATTGCTTATTAGGTAGTATAAAGTCAGTTTTCGTAGTGTCTCACCGTAACAAAAGTCTATTCACTTTTGCGTGGAAGACGCACAGATTGTATTTGGATATATTTAATATCTACTTGGAATTCCGCCATTTGTCGAACGACGACACTCCGAGTTAGTTTGACGCCTAAGCCCCTGTAACTTGTTTTTGTCCCGATATTTCCTAATCATCATCATCATCAAAAGCTAAGATTGTTCTCTTCCAAGGAATGCCCTAAAACACAATCGTGAGCCACCTGTATCCATAGAATTCCTACATTTCTCACCAAGTCATAACTACATCTAAGGGGGGAAGGCACTCTTCACTTCGCTTACCGGTACGAGGCTGACGCTCGAGAATCTTTCTCCCAACTAATTGACGGTTCTTCGAGATATGTGGTCGACCCATTGCCATTTTGACTTACTGATCTATGGAGCCTATATCAATCACTCTGGTTCTAATGCGGTTAATTTAAGGAGTACGCACAATTTGAAAAAATTCGTTAAATAGAGGTAAATAATTCTATACATACTCTGCAATATCAACATGTCGTTATAAAGAGATTTTTGACAAAAGTATTCGTAATGTAGAGACATGTATATTTTGTATTAGTTCTCAAGAGTAGTTCTAGAAAATTTCAAAAAAATTCGTCAAGCTCGTAATATTAAGTTACATTACTTTTTTGTATATTAGAGGAAGCAAAAACTAATTCCACAAAGAAGTTGTGTGAGGAAGAAACTCCTACTAAATCGCACATCGTTGGACCGCCAAGCATTCAGATGGTATGGTTAGCATCATGGGTTTGTCATTGCATTGGTGGAATTTGGTACTAAAGGTTATTTTATCCACAATAATAATAATGTCCTCCAGACCGAATTTTGGTCAAGGCGGCCTGCCTCAACAGTGACTAGCCATCGGCGCAGGACAGGATTATAGTGCATAAGTGTATGCGCAAGTACAGGTGCACTCTCTATTCCCTCACTCTCATAATCTGATGGGACGGTAAACCGACACGACCGGAGATCAGGCGCAGAACCAATGGCTTTACGTGCTTTCAGAGGCACGGGGGTGAAACACCGCCAACTTCCTGACTCCGGGCAGCTACTGAGATTTTCTTGAGCGAAAAACTCAGTAATAGATTTTTTGGCCCGACCCGGGATTGGAACCCAGTCAATATAATAACGCTATAGACCGCACATGGTCATCAATAAAAGGCACAACGACCTATTAATTGAAAATAATTTGTAGAAGTTTTATCCCGAATGTTGGTCACACTAACGAAGAACGATAACTGTCAGTTTGGCAGCGCGCGTTTTTTAGTGTTGCTAGTATTAATATGTAATTTGTCGGGATGGGCATTGTGATAAGCGTGTTCAGAGGGTGTTTGATTGATTAAATAAGCGTGCACAAAGCGGATAGGTAGTGGTTAAATGTTTTCGAATGATAAGGGATCAGTTAGGAGACGTTGAGGATGGCATATTGTTATTTTAATACCCATTAGACCTACACAAAAATAGAAAAAAGGTTTAATTTTCAATGACATTTTCCAAAAAATACGATAATGATTTTTACGCAATTATGCATTATCGTATGATGATTTAAGTAATGCATAATTGTTGTGTTGTGTTTAGGTACCCCTGGACCGTTCTGTAAAGCATTTCTCGAGGAAGACCTATGTTCAGCATGTTGGATTTGTAATGGGTTATCGATGGGTTGTTGATAACAATGATGTAGTAATGCATTATTCTTAAATTTTGTCGTCGCCACAGTTTATAAATTATGTTGTCTTAAGATATTTCAAGCATTTCAATAACTTGTTGGCCATGGAAATTGTAGACAGTGATACCAACAGTACATACGAAATGATATTGTAAATAATTGGAGAAGCATTTAAAAATTACGGCATAATTATATTTAAGTTTTTCTATATCTCGGAAAGGTTATTTAATAGTAAACATTCAACGCGACTATACAATCTAACTCGTAGGTACGCTGCGTCGCCCTTTTCCAAGGCACCACTCACACAGGTGGAACTTAATCAAATTATACAAATTGCAACGTACAATATTCATGTGGTAGGGACGTGTCTACACGAACGCGATAAATATTTTAGTCTATCGATTATTGACATATAAATGATTTACCGGTGCTCATGACTGATTTAGGGATGGGCCCTATGAGCTGAGACTTTGTTAACCACATTTTTTCAACATATCTATCTATAAGCAAAATTATTAAGATACTCAGCAATTTACAACTTTTTAACTACTTTCTTTAGTATATCATCTCCCATCCTATATAATAATGAACTGCGTGATGTATGATTATGATATGTACTTATAACTTGATTGATAGAGAAGTCGAAACCCGATGGCATTTACTAAGCACTGCTGCTACCCAAAAACAATTCGAAGACTTCCTATCCACAACACTCAACTATCTACTTTGTTCTTCTCTCCGTTATAAAGTAAATTGACATGCTGCAAATGAATAATATATTTTCTGGTATTAGAGATAATTTTACAATACTTTCATAGAGCGACGAACGATTAAATGAAGAGCTAAAAAAAAAATATATATAAAAAAAAAAAAAAATATATATATATTGGAATAATGTAATATAAGAGTGTAATTAATTGAATAATCGATCTAATTTAAGATTACTGGTATTAAACAAAATTAATATCTTTAGATGACTTTATGTCTAGGTATATTAAGTCTTACCAAAGGGTGTAATAATATCCTCCTGGCCAATTTCATAATCATTCTTTTTTTAACATTAGGCAATTTCGCTGAATCGACACCGGGTCGCTACTATGTACATCTGATATTACATTTGATAGCATATTCGTAACTTACATAAACATCACAGTTATCGATAAATGCTGAGTCATCACTAGAGGACAATCGGCAAGTGTGATTAATTCATGCTCAATAATGAGGTCGAGCTTTTTAGCGCTCGCCGCGACTCGAGACCATCAATTGATTTGTGCCCAATTTGTCGCGTTGCGGTTTTCATGAATATTTGATCGAATAGTCTACATGACCCCTGTGACATTGAAAATAAAAATTGATAACGCTTTAAATTTTAATAAATAATGTCTAATAGGTAACGAATTTTTCTTTGACGAACTCTTAGGAGCTTAAATAATTTTCAGACTTATGGACGTATTGTAACTTTACAAATGTTTTAAATTATTTAATGGAAATAATTCTGATAGGTGTTAATGTTTATCTTAATATACACTCGGTGAAATCGTATATGTGGTACAGTGCACAGTGCAGCTACATCAGTGGTTGCAGCACGAATATTCGGCTCGACCGGGGAAGGACCACGCTTACAGAATAAAAAGTAAAATAGGAGCTTCGTAAAATAGCGCTTTAATATGGAGTGTCGGGAACCGCAGACCCTTTTTACTATAATTGAGATATTCTTTCTATCTTAAATCTCAAAGGTGGTCAACGCCTTTGCATTTTTATTTCTAATCAAGGATAGGGGTCAGATGTCTGTGAGCCACAGCATCCACTTACCATCAGGTGAACTGTGTACTCGATGGTCACCTTAATTCTATTTAAAAAAGCCTTTTCATTTGCTCCCAAATATAGTTATGTAGAGGAATAAACTTGTAAGGTCTACTCGGTAGTAAGTTTGTATCAATTGATACGAACTTTAAACATAACATAAACATAAACACTCACGCCTGTCACCCAGAGGGGTAGGCAGAGACTACAGACTTCCATTTAGCACGATCCTGACATACCTCTCTCGCCTCTTGCACATCCGTATACCTACGCATACATGCTCGTCGGTTAAGGGTACTCTTAATTTGGCCCATTTTTAGTATATCGCCAATTTGGTCGACAAACTTCCGCCTAGGACGTCCCTTTCCGACTCTTCCATTCACTTCTGCAACATGTATTTGCTTTGTCAGTCTTTCCGCATTCATTCTTTCTACATGACCAAACAACCGAAGCATTCCTTTCTTAATCCTGGTCACTGCATCATCTTGCAAACCACACTCTTCCTTTATCACACAGTTTCTCACCCTGTCACTCAGATTCAACCCTAACATACTCCTTAGCGACCGCATTTCTACTGCATTTATTCTACTCTCGTGCTTCTTCTGCCACACCCAACTTTCACTACCATATGTTAAAGTAGGGACTAATACAGCATTGTGAATTGTAATACGTGCCTTTTTGACACATTCTGACTTTTCACAATAGAGTGTAGAGCCCCATTTACTTTATTTCCTGCATTCACTCGTCGTTCAATATCCTTATCATATCTCCCATCCCTGCTGAATACACATCCCAAATATACGAACTCATTCACTTGCTCAATTAAATCTCCTTCTATTCTTATTTCACATACCGTTTTGCTTTCTTCTCTTTCAAAAACCATCACTTTCGTCCTACTTGCATTCACTTTCATTCCCCTTTCTTTTAATGACCTGTTCATTAATATAACCATCATTTGCAACTCGGCCACCGACGACGCAAGTATGACTTGATCATCGGCGTACAAAAGGCATTTGATAGTTAACTCACCAATTCTTAACCCGCATTCTTCAACTTTCAAATTTTCCAAACAACTGTCCATAAATAGGTTGAACAGCCACGGGGAAGCTACACAGCCCTGTCTGACACCTTTATGGATGCCAAACTAGTGAGAGTAGACCTCGTTGATTCTAACACAAGCACTCGAGTCCCTATACAGAGACTTTAATGCCCGTATTAAACCAGCGTTCAACCTAAATGCGTTCAGCGTTTGCCGTGACACATCCCTGTCCACTCTGTCATAAGCCTTTTCCAAGTCCATGAACGCACAAAAAACTTTTGGTTTTTCGCCAAAAGCTTCTCCGCGATCATGCGCATGGAAAATACTTGATCTGTACACCCCATTCCCTTTCTAAATCCCGCTTGCACATCCCAAATTTTTTCATCTGTTTCTTTCATAACTCTTTCAATTAGTACCTTAGCATACAGTTTTCCCACAATGCTAAGAAGGCTGATACCACGGTAGTTTTTGCAGTCCTGCTGTGACCCTTTTCCCCTATATATTGGGACTATCACGGCTTTGCACCAGTCTCCCGGTACCCGTTTTAGTTCCCAACATAAATTAAACAAGGTGTACAGCAGGCCTGCCACCACGTCCTCTCCAGCCCTTAGCATTTCGGGTGAAACTCTATCATATCCAGCTGCCTTATCTCATCATCATTCATCATTCATTCATTACAGCCCTTCGCAAGTCCACTGCTGAACATAGGCCTCCCCCAAGTAATGCCACAAAGCACGGTCCTGAGCCACCTGCATCCATCGACTTCCTGCATGTCTTACCAGGTCGTCACTTCATCTAGTGGGGGGTCGCCCTACACTACGCCTACCGGTACGAGGCTGCCACTCGAGAACCTTTCTTCCCCATCGGTTATCGGTTCTTCGAGCTATATGGCCGGCCCATTGCCACTTCAGCTTACTAATCCGTTGGGCTATGTCGGTAACTCTGGTTTTACTGCGGATATCCTCATTTCTGAGTCTATCACGCAGAGAAACTCCAAGCATAGCCCTCTCCATAGCTCGCTGAGCGACCTTAAGCGTCCTCATACGGCCAGCAGTGAAGGACCACGTCTCAGATCCGTAAGTCATCACTGGCAACACGCACTGGTTGTACAATCTAGTTTTTAGAGATTGAGGTATACCTGACGAAAAGATATGTCGTAATTTCCCGAACGCTGCCCAGCCGAGTTGAATCCGTCGATTGACCTCTCGGTCGAAGTTGGACTTACCTAGTCTTACTATTTGTCCCAGGTAAACGTACTCGTCAACAACTTCGAGCATAGTGCTCCCAACAACTACCAGCATAGATGTGACATGTAAATTAAACATGATCTTTGTTTTGTCCATGTTCATCTTAAGGCCTATCCGTTGGGAGGCACTATTGAGGTCATTGAGCATAATGCTTAAATCCTCCAGCGATTCTGCCATAATGACTATATCGTCGGCAAATCGAAGGTGAGTGATGTACTCGCCATTGATGTTAATACCGTATCCTTTCCAGTCCAGTAGCTTGAAAACGTCTTCCAACGCAGCGGTGAAGAGTTTCGGGGATATAACATCACCCTGTCTTACACCTCTCTGCAGTTGGATAGGTTTCGAACTCTGGTTCTGTACTCGGATAGCCATCGTAGCCCTACTGTACAAACACTTCAGCACTTCGATGTACCGACAGTCAACTTGGCACCGCTGAAGGGACTGTAGCACCGCCCAAATTTCGACGGAATCAAAGGCTTTCTCATAGTCCACATATGCCAGGCAAAGTGGCAGATTGTACTCTTCGGTCTTCTGTACAATCTGCCGCAGGGTATGTATGTGGTCTATGGTACTGAAGCCTTTCGGAAACCGGCTTGTTCGGGAGGCTGGAAGTCGTCGAGTCTGCGTGCGAGACGATTCGTAATGACTCTCGAAAATAGCATGTAGACGCGGCTCAGAAGGGAAATCGGTCTGTAGTTCTTCAAGAGAGCGTTGTCGCCTTTCTTAAAGAACAAAACCACCGCGCTTCTGCTCCACGCCTCCGGAGTAGTGCCACCATGGAGAACGGAATTGAAGAGCTTCCGAAGGACTTCAAGTACCGGTTTTCCACCCGCTTTCAGAAGCTCCGCTGTAATTCCATCCTCGCCCGGGGCCTTGCCGTTTTTAAGGTGGTGGAGAGCCATTCTAATCTCGCTCAGACTGACGTCCGGGATATCATCGGAATAGTGTCGGATAAGAC
The DNA here is from genome assembly GCA_907164705.1 of Parnassius apollo. Lineage (NCBI taxonomy): Eukaryota > Metazoa > Arthropoda > Insecta > Lepidoptera > Papilionidae > Parnassius > Parnassius apollo. The sequence goes on from CAJQZP010000008.1 coordinate 16,655,818, forward strand.
TTGCTCTTGGATCGTTACTCACACTTGCGTGTGGCTCCAACGATGATGTGTACAGCTGCCCATAGAACCTCTCAATCTCACTCAAAATCTCAGGTGTCCCGGAAACGATGTTGCCACACTCAATCTTCAGCTTTGACAGTTGGCTCTTTCTGGCAGACAGATCTCTGGCAAAGACTTTGGAGCCCTGGTTCCGCTCGATCGCTTCTTTAATACGAGAAGTATTAAAGTTGCGTAAGTCTCGCCGCATGCATTTGGAGATCTGTCTGTTCAGTTGCCTGTATGCTGTCAAATCTGTTGACGATTGCAGCCTCATCTCCCGTCTAACAGCCATGAGATTAAGAGTGTGATCGGAGAGTTTTTGTGTTCTTCTGCGGCGGGTCTTGCAGAACTTAGCTCCGACCGCATGGACAGTTTCCACGAGCTTGTCGTTCATATCGTCCACTGCATTGCAATCTTCTAGGCACTGGAAGCGGTTACGTAACTCGAGCTGAAAGGTTTCGGGATTCTGGATTAGAGCACGAGGGGGGACGGAGCGTTGACTTCATTAGACGAGACCTCTCCAACTTAACGTTTAGGTTCAGTGTGCCTCTAACCATTCGGTGATCGCTGCCAGTTTTCACCCTTGCGATCACTGAGACATCACTGAACAGTTGGCGTCTGGTCGTCATAATGAAGTCAATCTCATTTTTTGTCGAACCGTCGGGGCTCGACCAGGTCCACTTCCTGTGGGGCCGCTTCTGGAAGAAAGAGTTCATCATAAAGAGTCCCTCTTTCTCCATAAAGTCGGCCAGCTGCTGGCCCCTTCGGTTCCGTTGCCCTACTCCAAATTTCCCTACCTTCAGCTCACCGCTTTCTCTTGTGCCTAGTTTTGCGTTGAAGTCTCCCATCAACACCGTGTAGTGGGTTTTGGAGGAATGTATGGCTCTGGAAATATCCTCATACATTTCCTCCACCTCCTCATCGGGATGTGCCGAGGTTGGTGCGTAAACCTGAATGACCTTCAGCGAATACCGTTTGGTGATTCTGAGTATCAGGTACGCGACCCTCGTCGACACACTCCCAATCTTTACAACGTTGTTGACGAGAGACTTGTGGACGATAAATCCAACACCTCCTTGGGACAGATGGTCGCCCTCCCGGTGATAGAACAAGTTGCCGGACTCGAGGATTGCCGTGTCCTCCCCCTCTCTTCGGACCTCGGATAATCCAATAATATGCCAGCGCAACTTGTCCACCTCTTCTTCCAGCTCTAGTATCTTCTCGTCAGTCCTCAGGGTGCGTGCGTTATATGTTGCCAGGTCGAGTCGTCGTAGGTGGCAACCGAACCTCCACCGGAGATTCTTAGCACCCCCTGCCCCGCCGTTACCATGGTCGCCACCGTAGCCAGGAATAGCGGGGCCGCCGGGGACTGGGGGCCGTCTGTTTGTGTATTTATTCATTGGGGGGTATTTGCCATAGTTGCCACGCTTGGCGAGCGGGTTGGCAACCGCAGTTTTTTATTACGTCACAGTTGTTATCAGGAAGATGCTGCTGCCCATCTCCTGCCTGTCTCCCTCTGTCGCCTTTTACGACACCCACCGGAAGATATGGGGTAGTGGATATTCTCAACCGCCACTACACGGCAAGTCTACTTTCATGCTTTTCATTGCTTTATCTACTTTCATGCTTTTCATTGCTTTCATTATTTCATCTATACTTATCTCCCTATCTCTTTCATCTTCTTTCGGAATTTCTATTTCATTTAGTTCACACGTCTCCTCACTCATAAATACGCTTTCAAAATATTCCTTCCATCTCTTTAGACTCAACACTCCATCATTCAGAATACAGCCATTCTCGTCTCGTATCGCATTCAATCTAGGCTGTTTTGTTCCCCTGGTATTTCTAACGACAAAATTTTAATATTTGCCTAGAAGTTAACCGATATTCTTCTATCATTCTTATCCGTTCTTTCTTGCTTTTTCCTTTCAACTAATTCTCTTACTCTCTTTTAGACGTTTAAACTCCGCCTTTTTTCTTTCAATCTCATCATTCTTACCGCCAGAATTACCAGCTTTGGTCGCTAGTAAATCTAGCCATGCTCTCTTCTTTGCTTCAACTTCCATACGTACCTCATCATCCCACCATAACGTATTGTCTTTTCTTTCATTCGTTCTCTTACTAACACCACATACTTCGGTAGCTGCATCCACTAAACCCTTCCTAAACATTATGCCACACCTTCTCCAAGTCTAACTCAATCACACACAACTCATCCAAATCACTTATATTTTCTCTCAGTCTACATTTGTACTTGTCTTTCACATCTTCATCTTGTAACCTCTCAATTCTTATACGCTGTAACACAGTGGTAGACACAGATGTCCGATGCCGCCAACGTTTGAATAAACACCTAATTCGGCATAAGACCAGGTAGTGGTCCGTACCTACGTTGGACCCCCGCAGTGGTGGATACAAGAGTTTACCCTTGTATCCACCACTGCGCTCCTCATTCTTTCATCCACAGTTATGAAATTTATTATGCTTCTATCATCACCTCTTTCCCAAGTATACATGTGAATCTTCTTATGACGAAAGAAAGTGTTCGTCACAAAAAGATTCCTTTCCACACATACGGTGAGGAGGCTTTCACCATTCTCATTAATATTTTCATCACCAAAAGTTCCCAGTATCCTTTCATAGCCAAGCCTCCTCACCCCAACCCTTCCATTAAAATCTCCTAACATCCAACAATATTTTCATTTTCCTTACATTTCATTAACACCTTCCTTACCATCTCCCAAAACTGCTCTCGGATATAAGTGGGCTTAAACATGTCTGGGGCGTAGAGCCCTAGAACAAACAACTTCTTTAGGCCCACTTTTATTCGTATCCATAGCAGTCTCGGGCTTACACATTCATACTCTTTCACACATTGACCCATTCTTTCTGAAAGGATGATACCGACTCCCTGGCATGCTCGCTAGCTCTCGTCTACACCGGACCAGTACGCGGTATATATGCCATGTGTAGTGACATCCTTTCCCTTCCGCTTCGTCTCATTTACACATAATAAATCTATTCCTCTATCATACCTCATATCGCATACTTCATCCATATTATCATTCATTGCTCCACATACATTCAGCGTAGCTAGACGGGCCTCCGCAATCTTCTTTTCGCCCCTCCAGGAGACAGAACGTGACAGGTGGTGAACCTAGTCGGTTTTCCTCCCGGAGATTCTTCGCACCCCTGCCCCATTAAAGGGGCGCCGGGAACTCGGGGCCATATCTTTTCCTCTTTGCCTCATGGTGCGAAAACAAGGGGGTGGTATATTTTACGCCGCTATCACACGGCGAGTAGCCGAGTCTGTTCTTTCGGCTTTGTCGCTCTTTTAGCACCACCTGCATACGAACATACGAACTTTAATAACAAAAAAATCTTCATATAAAGCCACGCAGTAGTGTAATAAAAAAGAGATGAACCACAGTCTCACAAGCGTAGAATAGCAGCATAGTATTGCTGTACCTTCATCGATAAAAAATCTTTTCTGCATTTTCTTTCTTAATTGTGGATCACTTACCACAGGTGAATAAGAGCTCATTTGATACCCTTACTTATACGGGTAAAATTTTCCAACTGTGTTGTGTTTGGCCAAATCTTTCGTATATTGATGAAATTAAATTAACTTAATTAATTAATTAATTTGACGGCTTCGCGTCGCAGTAGCTTAGCAATGAGTTACAGCGCTAAAGGCTGCGGGTTCAAATCCCGCACGGAACAAGTATTTGTATAGTCTACAAGTAATTGTTCTGGGTCTGGATGTTTTTCCTTGTCAAATTTATGTTTGTAAACTGCCCACAATATAGAAGAAAATCCCAGTATGGAGGTAACATTTAAAAAAAAAGTGAAATTAAAACTATTTAAGCATTTTGATTTTAAAAAAAAAACTTACATTCTTTCATTCTAGTTATTTCCTTTACGTTTCCTCTATCTATGCCGTTTCTTTAATATACCATAGCGTCGCTTATAACTTATAACTATTAAATTCTGAGAATTAATGTTAAATAGAGGAAACTAAAGGAAATGTCTTGCGTCACGCTTTCTCGTAACACCTAGGTATAGGTCTGTCTTACACAGGGATTCATTGGCAGAACCACAAAATATCTAGAGCCGAAACCAACAATTCCAGTTCCTGTATAGATATTTTGTATGTGGTAGAGCCATGCTGTAGTTATGTTAGTAGTATAGTTGTAACACGAATGGGTCGACTCGACCGGGGAAGGACCACGCTCTCACAAAATACCAGCGTAAAAAAGTAGCTTAATGCTGCTGTGTTTCGTATGGTGAGTGTAGAGAGCCGAAGATCCTTTTTACTGGAAACGAGGCAACACTCCATCTTAGTGCTCACGGGTGACAACGCATCTGCATTTTGATTCGTAATAGAGGATAGATGTAGATGTCTATGGGCCACAGCAACCACTTACCATCAGGTTAGACTGTGTGCTCGTTTGTCACCCTATCCTAGAAAAAAAAAGTTTCATCGAAAAACCATTAGCCAAATAGTAATAACGTGTAACCAATATTATAACCTTTGGGATTTAAGAACGGAAAAATTAGGTACTTGTAAGTCATACAGACACGTGTTCCTTGCTAGATTCGAACTGACGATCCCGCAACACCGCAGCTAAACATTCGGTCACTGCGCTACCAAGCTATCATTTGACGAAATACACGAGATAACAATAAACACCAATATGAACTTACCATTAAAACACTGGGTATGTTGTTTCCTTAATAATAATTAAAAATATAACTCATCAATATAGAAAAATTGGAATTATGTCATCAAAAATTTACATTGTCATTAAAAAATATTAGGTACTTTATACTGACCATTGTTCCCACAATGCACCTCGTGACGTGCACCTACGGAAGTTCCCACCCATCACGCAAGATGGCGCATGCACGCGGCCGCCACGCGCTAACGCGTGTCCACCGCGCCCTTTGCGCTTTTACTGTTTTTATTGAAAACGCTCAAAAATAATAGAAACAATACGCCGCGGTCCCACTCTCGAATAAATTAGACTCGGAAGCCTGGGGTTAAAACGTAATTGAACTGATCATTATTAACGCATAACGGAATTCGTATTACAAACGATAGACTTGTTTGTATTCGGAACTGTTGTGTTGGTGGCAACGTTTGAAAATACTTTTTTGTCAGCATCAAGTTTCTTGATCTGGCTTATTAAATAATGCCATGAAGGTATCAATGAAAAATCGAAATATATTAACGTATAATGATAGGGCATCCACTTCATCTCGCCTATTAAGAAAAAGGTCAGAAGATAATCAATATCATGCACATAATAAACCCACTATACGGCTAAACATTGAACTCCCCATAGATTTTTTTATAGGTGAGCGGACAAACCTGATGGTAAGTGATTACCGCCGCCCATGAGCAACTGCAACATATGCGTTGCCGGCCTTTTAAAAAGCAGTAAGCTATTTTCATAAGTCGTATCAATCCGAAAAAATATCTAGTGGTATTCGATTCCACGAGGGAGTTGTGCGAGGAAGAAAACTTCCTTTAAATCGCACAGTGGTAGACCGCCAGTCATTCTAAAACAGGAGATGGTATGGATGGTATCGCGAGTTATGTCGCGATGTGCGATGGTGAAATTGTGATATAGTTGCCCAGTGTGGCACGCAGCAGTGAACATATATGTGAATAAAGTGCCTTTACCGCGTGCTTGATAAAACACACCTTCGGGTCTAAGAAATTAAAAATATTACTGACATATAAAATCCGTCAACAAATATTAGAGCACTCTTAATTGATTTATAAACCTTGCAGTAATCAGAGAAGCCTGTACCATATAGTAGGCTGCCAGGTAAACAAAATTTAAGACCTAGTTTGATTACCAAGAAACTTTTTAAAATGTTAATTAAAGTTACCAAGTTGTTTAATACTTACCTGCAAAAATTGCACTCGGTAGTCAGACAAATTAGGCTTTGGTGATCTATTTACAGCAAGCTCTAAATTTCGATACGAATATGTACTTAATAATGTCAAACAATTACGTTGAACAATATATACGAAAAAATTTATAGAATTAGGTTGACAAACGAGCACACAGTCCATCTGATGGTAAGTGGATGCTGTAGCCCATAGATATCTATATTTAACCTCGATTAAGAATCAAAATGCCGATGCGTTGTCACCCCTGAGCACTAAGATGGAATGCCTCGATTTCAGTAAAACGGGTCTCAGATTCTCTACACTCGCCATATGAAACAGCAGCATCAAGCTGCTATTTTACGCTGGTATTCTGTGAGAGCGTGGTCCTGCCCCGGTCGAGCCGACCCTTTCGTGCTACAACCATAATAAGCTGCAGCGTGGCTCTACCACGTGCAAATATTGCCTCATTATGATGGTGATGAAAAAATATCCACTACTCTAAACCATCCCGTGGGTGTCGAAAGAAGAGACAGAGGGAAACTGAAACGGGAGATGGGCAATGGTTGCCAAACTGCCTGCCAAATTTGAAAATTATGGCAAAATAGAGGTATTTTATGGGGGAGGCCTATGTTCAGCAGTGTATTGTACAGGATGTAATGGATGGATAGAAAGATTTATCTTATCATCGCTCGTTAAACAAGGAATAACTATGTAAAGAAGATAATAACATATAAAGACGTCTAGTTAATCAACAGCTTTTGATGCAAAAATGTCAAAACGCCCCAAATACTCAAATTCTACTCAATTTTAAGATACCGTAAAGTCGCGAGCTATTTTTTTGAATTTAGTTCAAAGTCTCTGTGACACCACGAGTCTTAAAGAAATCTTAAAATTTAGTAGCGTTTTAGTATCTGGCCATCACTCAAAATTATTGTAAAACATTATTCTATGTCGCATTGATAAACATAGCATACGTGTGTAAATAACAATGTAAGTACGATACTATTCTACACATTTGTTCGATCTTTTGTGTTATATAAATCTTAAGATCTCATGTTACCCCTATAAAAGTCCTCTGCTGAACATAGACCATAGAATGCCTTATAGGGGTGCGGTGCGCTCGCGCGCACGTCTCGGACATTTCACTAAACTCCCCGTCACCTGTCCGATTATTTTACTTACTTATATCGCCATCTATCGGAAGCCACAATCCTTTTCTTAATGCTCAAAGTCTCCTACAATGCCGACGGGGCGAAATGTCCTGATAAATAATCTTAGACCGCTACCACAGAAGTTTAAGGTTAAAAAAAAACAAGATTTAAGATTATTTTTACAATATTTTATTGAAACTCTCTTTATATCAGTAGTTTTACAAAATTATACTATTACGAATGCTAATTTGAGGCAATCACTGTGTTAAAATGAGTATTATACAAAAAGCTAAAATCAACAGAACAGTAAGTAAATTAAAAATTCTTTAATCATCATTGTGAATAATCAAACCTGGCTGCACCTTCGATTACTTAAATAATTGTTTAACAAAAAATTAAAGCAAATGCCATTCAGAAACCTGCAAATAAACAATTTGTCAACATATTGTGGACACTCGGTTATATATTATGAACTGTGTATTACGTTGCATATTATGTAAAAAAGGACTTCACAGCTGTGAAGCAAAATTAGTGACGGAATGACTACTGTATGTTCATAATTATTCAATTTTTCAAAGAATGCCAGTGACGCATTCAGATTACTAGCACCCCGTTAACTAATGTATGTATAATCTAAAAATGTTTACAAGAGTCGGAAGACCCTAGTCATTAGGGTACTATAGCTTAAATATGTTTGCTTTACCATAAAATATCTTATAATTTATATTTAATTCGGTATAAGATGTTTTAGCACCGTTACACAATGTAACACGCATCATCAAGAACTCGGACTCATTCTAATCACTACGTTAAATAGTAGACTTTAAGACTGAATGAAAATTATGTGGCTCAAATCGCTTTATGATTGATTTTTTTACTGTCTGGAAAAATAAGGTGCAATAGGTGAATTCAATAGAAGCCTATGGCACTGATATTTTACAATTTTTTGCATTTACATTAACATATTATGAAATTAATCTATCAATAAATACTGCTAATTGTAAATAAACTTTCAGTAATAAAATAATAAAAACATAAATTTTGCACTTAAATGAATCAATAAAAAACTACCAAAATTAAAATAATACGCACCCAATTATTTTGTAGTATTTTGATAGATCAATTTCATAATATGTTAATGTAAAAAAATTGTAATTTGTCAGTGCCATAGACTTTTATTCCGTTGATCTGTTACACCCTTTTTTTACAGATGGAAAAAATCATTCAGTATAACATTTAAAAAACAAATTGTAAGAGCAGTCGTTCCATCCCTAAAATTTGAAAGCGAATGCAGAAAACAACAAATTGCCACACATAACACGAAAACATTAAGTAGGTATGTGGAGCATATGTGGTAATCATTGAAATCTAAAATCCTCGACACAATCTAGAGACTTCGTCATTAATGCACTAAAGTTAGCACACACACTCGAAAATTACGAATGGCACAAGACATCGAATAATTTCCACATTTCTCTTTCGCTAAACGGGCGGACACGTTACGCATGTAAGGCACCAATATTTTACCCTATACAAGGACCAAACTCTATAGAGAAAACAAATTAACAAGGAATTTACGAATATACATTAACTTATGTATATTTCCTATATTTTATACATATTATGTGTGCTTCCAATATTAAAAAAAAAACGTTTCGCAGTTCTTTCGACTTTTCTAACAATGCAAAAAATGCTCTAAAACTCCATTTATAAAACAACATGTTGAGTTTTAAAAGACAAAAGACTTAAGTCATTTCAATTAATGAAGTTGTAAGTAGCCAAATTAATAGTTTGTAATAAAATATATATTTCTTTTTACAAATTGATCGTAATGAAAACGAAACGTTTCTTCGGTCCTTTTCAGTAAATCTATTGGTGAGATTAAAAAAATTACAATAGGTGTATAGCCTTTTAACAAATCAATGTCCTTTCTATATCCTGTATTTGTTATTGTAGAAAGTTTTTGGTAGAAAAAAGACTGGCAAATGTCTTAGGTTAAGAAAGAGTAACTTGTACATCAATTGACTTCGAAACTATACGACTTTATGTGATCAACTTCTTTTCATTAGGATAGATCGGATTAGTTTATCGAATACAAGAATGTGAAACTATTCTAATATGTAACGGACAAAGGCGGCCAGTCACCTACACCGCACAATATGTATACTGTATTTGCACAGCGATGTCAATTTAACTTTGGTCTCCTAAGGTTATGACGTGCTTTTTTCGCACGCATTGTCGCAATATATCTTATACTTAATATATCCTAAAATAAGATACCCAATATAAATGCAAAACGTATGTATATAGCACCACAAAATTTTAATCAAGACCCAAAAGCGGCCGCACCAGAAATTTGCTAAAGGAACTTGGTGAACTTTAATAGATAATGTTTTAAGATATAGAAAAAATACGAAACCAAGTTCTAACTGGCAACATAATTACAGAGTAAAAAGGAAAGAAAAAAAAACAATACTATTCGTTTAAAAACTACAAAAAATAATAGTGATAAATTCAATGATTTTTGTCGAATGTTAAAAAGCGTTTTGCATTTAAATTCTGGCTAATTTTACATTAACGATTTTTAAATAAATTACAATATGTTTCCTAATCCCTAAATTATATTAAGTTCTAAAATTACAATTTGGTATGTTACTTAAGTAATAGTCAATAAATTAGTTAAGTCAGTCTATTCTAAGTGTGTCGTCGGTGGTTAGTAAAAGTTCAGGCCAAGGGACCAGTGACATGAATTTTTTAAGAAAATAAAATGAAGCTATTGGAGCTGGGTTGAATGTAACCGCTTCTAAATGGGTCGGAAATATAAAAATTGGTAAAAGTTAGAACACCTTTAATTAGGAACGTTTAAACACATTATATATACTGCAAACTAATTTGCCAAGCTTTTATTCTATCTTCATGCGATTCGATAATACAAATAAGAAATTAAAAAGCTGAAAGTGTAGTATTGCTGAGAAAAACTTGGATTTATTTGAAGCGATTAAATTATTTTATTTGAAACAAAAGAAAACTTAAAGTATTCAATTTTTTTTAACTAAAATATTATATGGAAACATAAACATAAAGTCTAATACATTATCGTTTAAGAATATTATTAAGGCATTTTTATCATATTTTTGCGTTTTAAATATCACAAATATGAAGTCGCCTATTAGCCAGAATTGCATGGTCATTACACTGAGTTTAAATTTCACAACCAGCCTTTAGTAGAAACCTAAAAAAGTTTTTTGTTTTCAGGTCTGCTAGTTAATTAGTTTTATAGTTGTATATTGTTTTCAGCAATTTGTTTGCAAATTTAATACCACTTTTAGTATCTACCAAAATGGATATCATTCGAATATGTCAATCTATTTAATGCATTCAAAAATCTAATTATTTAATACAATAAACAGTATGAATGCCAACATAGTTTTGTTTGATAAGTTTCTAATCACACCTGAAGAAGAGGAAGTTTCTTGGGAGCAAAAATGGACTAACCGAAATCTACCACGAGTCCAGATTATCTTGAGTATATATGAATTATTTTTTATCCTAATTTTTGATAGAAAAGCAAAATATAATTTAAAAAATCATCAAATTTAAAGCGTCGAACATCTCTAAGTACATAATATGCACAGGTTACATAATGCCAATGAATATTTCGAGAGACCATCCGTCTGATGACATCATACGATTGCGACGTACAATTCACACTTTGTTCGTAAAATGATCAAGGGTAAGGCGGAACGATGGAGAGCGTTCGAGTCCTAACACTAATTCAAAAATTCGTTACATTAACTTAATAATCACACGAACATGCAGAAACGTAAATGTCAGCTGGACTTTAGAAGTTGTATTTAAAAATGTTTAACCGCTGATATAATGCCCAAGGTTACCAATCATAGGCACTCGAAAATTACTGATAGTTCAAAGTTACAGCCTATATACGTCCCACTGCTGGGCACATCCCTATCTCATTTCTGAGATGGTGTTTTAGGGCAAGGAAGTGTCCGTCGCGCTGTCCCAATGCGTGTAGGCGAACTTCACATGTCTTCGAAATATTTTTTTCAGACATGCAGGTTTCCTCACGATGTTTTCCTTCACCGCCGAGCACGTGGGAACTTAAAACTGCAGTTAACAATTTCGTTAGTACCGGCGGGGATCGAACCCGGTTTGCTCGCGTACTGTGAAATTTACGGCGAGAGCCACCACGGCTTTACCATTATACTTACTGATAGATTATGTGTCTGTTAATACAAAGTCAATATATTTCTAAATGTACCTAATTAATAGCATATTGGTATCTTATGTAAATCATACGCCAATTTAATAAATTCTGATTATTAATTTTTACATCTAAGCAAAAATAAAGGGATGAGTTTAAAATTAAATAATATCGCAATATTCATTTATTCTTCAATCATAATTTTAAATATGTTGTTACTTGTTATATATAAATCTAATAAACAGCAAATATATAAAATGGGTATAGAATTATATTTCTTGTAAAGAACACATAAGAACATCTCACGTCCAGCTTATGCACAGCTCGGATACACCGCACAAGCAATCAATCTATTATCACAAAAAAAGACAAATGACCCGTGCGAATAAAACTCAACAAACGAGTCATGTCATACAAAAAACTTGATGCTTCCATGGAAATCACACAAGACATATGTCTTATATGTCTATGTTATAGAAATAAATTTTTACATATATGTAATTAAACTTTTGTTTTCTAACATATACACATAGCACGATACTTTAAGATAATGAAAAGACAACATTATATTCACTGCCATGTCTAAATATGGTAATCATCTCATTTACGATTTACTCCTAGTGTGTAATAAGACATTCTATTAGTATTCTATGTTAATACAGCCGGTGAAACATTTGGTAAATGACAATGGCAAAATAAAATAAGCTACAAACCCGACCTTAAAGAAAACATTGACAGTGGAAATCTTAATGGAGTACGACAAATATCAAGATAAGTGTCAAAAGCGAATGAATGCGAATTGCAAAAACCAACAAAATATAAGCGAGAGCATGACGTATCACTGCGAGTATAAATGTGTTAGCAAATAACATTGTAGACGAATAAATTAACCAAACCACGTGAATAATGTATCTTTTTTTTTGCATAACAGCCATTAAAGATATGTTAAAGACATCATTAAAAATTAAAAACATATACGCGTAAATACGACATAGTAGCACCTTTAACAAAACAAAACAAATTTGAGACAACAAAATCACAAATGTTGCATATGTGAGCAATTACATATTAAGTATTTCACCTTAGGCCTAATTTATACCTGTATCTATAAGGTTTTATATAATAATATTATTATAGAATTCAAACTCAGTTTTATTTGAAAAACTACCTGTTTTAATACACTACTACATTATATTTGCTGCGTACACATAGTAAATATGAGATTCAATCGAAGTTACAAATATTAATGTTTAGCATTTATTTAGTATTATGTTTTTATTCTATTTTATATGAAAGTAACAATTGTGGTAAATTTTCACTTCGATTTTTCAATATCAGATAATTCCACAAGGTAACGTCTTAGGTCCTCCATTATTATACGTAATTATATTTAAGTACTGAACATGGAATAAATGGATAACACCATGTCCGCGGCAAGAGCGTATACAATCTGTCCCAGCTCCGTTCGCTACAAATCAGTTACGGGTCCAAAGACAACAGTGGAATTGTTGCTCGAGTTGCCACTGGTTCTACGAATGCGTGCGTTCGTTTCGTGGTCGGATTCGCTCGGAAGCGAATCCGGTCCGTTCGTCGATAGCTGAAGACCGCTGAATTTGGAACGTAGCTGCGTAACTAGACGTTCCAGTCTGGAATTGAAATACTACTTAGCATGTCATTAAGTCCTCAAAAACTACAAAGTAATATTTAGTTTAATAAACTTGGATAGATATGTTTCGATAATGCTAAATATGTATTTAGTAGTAATTTAACATAAGCACTCTTCTACATAATATTTGCCTACTAAAACGCTACTGAAGCAAAATTTATTTAAAATGTATTAAGAAAAAGACAAATAATACAATTTTTACAAACAAGCATTATCCGTAACACAAAAGGCATAGAACAAAAATGATGAGCATGCATGTGGAGACTGGCCAAGCCACAACAAATGTTTATTTCACACCATTTATGAAATTCCTTTAGGAAACAAAAGAAACACGAAAAAAATTAGTCAAAATTGTTTGATAAATTACATAACCAATTCTATTTGTAACAATACTTCAAATGACTACAAAAATGTAAAGAAATATATAAGGAATATGTGAAGCTAACTATTATAATACTACCAATATAAAATGAATTGAAACGTAACGGGATAAGCTTCTTCGTAATAATCACGTATTGTAACTTTTTACTATGCAAAGCTAAATATGTTTGTCTCACTTGAGAGCATGTTCCTCGGAGCACTGCTTAGCTTTGCGCATATTGTCTACTTCTTTACGTAAGCGTAAACGTTCAGCCTCTGCGTCTTCAACATTACCATTCGTAATTCTGTTTTCAGTTGAGTCTGATCTACAGAAAAAAGGTACAAAATTAAAATAGTTTTCTTCTTAGTTAAAAATGGATAAAAGCTACATGCAGTGTTACTAGTATGTTCTCCTTTTTATGGCATGGATTCAAACATCCTTTCATGGCAACATCATTTTGGCGATGTTTCACCATGGAGCATTGGAAATCACGATGTATGGAGTGTAGAAGTAAGGAGTACCAACTCCCATAGTAGAATAGTTGAAAAAGTGGCCACCTATAACCTCTTAGGAGCCCGCGGCCTCACATGAGTACATAGAAAATAAAAATTCGTTGAACGAAACGAGTTAGCATTTTCAAAATTTGGCGCGTTTCTTTGTCTCAATTATGACTCTGTCATTATGATTAAAGTGACAAACAACTGTTAGGCGGCCATTATCAATTGCTGTGTCTCAAAAACTTCGTCTTGCCGGTAACAACAATGGCACGTGGTAAGTTAATCCTCTTTAATCAATATTATATCATAATTATATATTTTTATTTCACTTTTTTTATACAGTTCTAGATGCATTTGAAAGAATGGAGTTTTTTTTTGATTTAACAAAAAAAAGTATGGATAAATCTTGGTTTTTTTCTTAAGTACTCGTATAAGTACACTCGGTCTTAACTTTAGTAATTTTTTAATTTTAATTTTGAGGTTATGTGAATTATTGCAATATTTATTTTTGTTTTTTTGAAATTGAACAGCAATTGAATTTCAATGACTCAGATGGCCTTTCTGATGATGAAGAGGAAGATGTATTCATTCAAGAACACCGCCCATTGTCGTCCGAGTCAGAAAGTGACAATAGAAGCAGCCACGATTTAAGGCATTTCCAACAAGAGTTTGAAAACGAGCCAGCGGTTTCTAGTCCAGCTATGCCTCCACGTGAAATATGTACTCCTACACTTATAAGAGGACCTCCGAGTGTGAGATCAAAAGGGCATTCTCTAAGAAGGGGTATATCTAGGGGACGTTCGAGAGGTCCATCAAGACGTGTGATATCAGTAAGCCAAAGGCCGCGAGGCAGACCGCCAACTCGTTACCGTGGATCAAGGGTACGTGCTCGAGGTATTTCTTTTCTTCACTATTACTCACCAGAAGACTGGAATGGCACAAATTTTTCTCATATAATACCTGAACTTAACCAGCCATCTTATAAACCACGGGAACTACATGACTGGCGTCCTGAAGACTTTCTTACCGACTATATCGATGACCAGTTATTGCAAAATATCACAGTACAAACAAACAGGACTTACATTAAAAATTACGGGAGGTCACTGGGTCTCACTGTTAAGGAACTGAAAGTATTTTTTGGTATTACTTTTGTTATGTCTTGCTTTAATTATCCTCAACTACGTACGTTCTGGTCTAAAAAAATGGAAAATTCCTATTGTTGCTGAAAATATGACTAAAGATAGATTTTTCAAGATACGAACATCTTTAAAAATTGTATTTGATGATGAAATATCCTCTTCAGAAAGAAGCTCAGATAAATTATGGAAAGTGAGGCCTCTTTTTGATAGAATATTAATAGGGTGCTTAAAACAAGAAAGAGCACAACATATATGTATTGACAAAATGATAATACCATTTTCAGGGAGCTGTCCAATACGGCAATATGTGCCAAATAAACCGCACCCATTAGGTTTAAAGGTACTGGTTTTAGCTAATCCAAACGGAATAATATGCGACATGTTTGTGAACAAAGGTTCGACTTTTACCGATACTATGAAAAGCATTTATTCGGTCAATGAGTGTTCTGTTCTTCAACTAACTGAGTCTTTAGTTCCTGGACACGTCTTATACTTCGATAGATATTTCACCTCCCTTAAATTGGCAGAAACACTTTTTGATCGTGGTTTCCTGTGTGCTGGAACCATAATGAAAAACCGTATCCCTCAAAATGTGCTGGTCATGAAAGATCTTGATATGAAAGAAAAAGGACGTGGATGCTGTTTTATAACATACTCTACGGACGGGAAGTTAGCAATAACAAAATGGTTTGACAATAAACCAGTGCATATGTTGTCGACGTGCTATGCGGCTGATAATACAGATTTTTGCTCAAGATGGTCAAAGACAAAGAAGGCTTACGAATCGGTTAGTAGGCCAGAAGTAGTAAAACATTACAATACTAATAGTGGGGGCGTTGATCTCGTAGATCGTATGCTCGCTGTTTGCCCTTCCAGAGCAAGAACCAAAAAATGGACGCTCAGGATCAGGACAGATTTCATTGTTTTGATATAGCTGTTACCAATGCTTGGCTTGTTTATCGCCAAGAAGCACACAAAAAAGGCACGCCTAGTAAAAATATATTACAGATGAGAAGTTTTAAGCTGATGCTAGGGGAGCAAATCATAGAACACAACACTGTAAGCTCGGATTCTGAGGAGAATGAGTCTGAGGAGAATGAGTCTGATTTCGAGGCTGAACATAAAAAACGTCGTATTCTGATTCAACTTGTGCTATCTATAATTCGTCGTACACAAAAGACTGAACATCTACCGATAATGACAGATAAGCAAAGCAGATGTCGACAAAAGGACTGTGATAAAAAAAGTAGAACTAAATGCTCTAAATGTAATATTTATTTACGTACTGTCCAAAGAAACTGTTACTTACAATTTAACTTAAAATTTCAAGTATGAAGAACCAAAAACCAATGTTCCTAATAGCTGTTAAGATTATTTTGATATTTTGAAAACTTAGTATTTGTTGCAGACTTAATTCGTTTTGAGATTTTTGTTTAAATGTTGATTTTCATTAGTTCTTTCCTGTTAATCAGAGAGTTTCTGAGATTTTTGTTTTGTTTTTCGTTTGAAAATAAGTTTTTCTGTGTTTATTTAGAATATTTGTGATGCCAAAACTAAATACTAAAAAAATAAGGAAAATAAAGTTGATTTTCATTTAATTGTAGTTTTATTTTAAAGTGTACTCATGTGATGACACAGTCCGCTTTTACTCGTACGAGAACATAAGGAAAAACCTTGTGGAAAAACGATGTATTTTTTTTTCTATTTTTCTCGTACTAAAAAACCCCCCTAGACGCATTTAAAACAATTTTTTTTAAATTTGCCTATCACCACGTTCAGGACTCAGGAGGATAAGCAGAAAATAAAAGTTCAAAAACTCTCCACAACAGCGCCGGAGTAGCTACTGGGATGAAATGAACTTAGCAGTTATCGACGGTTTAAGTGTGCTGCTAAACTGCTCAGTAGCTCTAAAATCTAAAATTATTTTATTTAATAAATATAACCTCGAAAAAGTCGTCTATCCCACTAATATTTTTCGGTGCGTTCTTTAAAATTTAGCCCGTAGTTATAGTGGCGCCACCTTTATTTAACGGTTTTCTATGGACACTTTTTAATACACAGTCTGCACTCCTTACTTCTACACTCCATATCACGATGGTTATGCGCATGATCTCTCTATCGCTCGCTGTCCCGTCCGACTGTGAGAGTAAGTGAACCTGTGCTTGCGCACCACATTCGGACACTATAATCCCGTCCTGTACAAATGGGTTACGTTCGTCAAAACAGCAAAAGCATATCCGGGGACAGTTCGACACTAAGCCGAACGGCGACAATTGACTAATTGTCCAAGAAAAAATATTTTGAAGACATCTGAAGTCCGCCAACACGCTATAGGGCAGCGCGGCGGATGTTTCGTTGTCCTAAAAACCCTTTCAGAAATAAGAGAATACCTGTACCCAGCAGAGGGACGTATAGGCTGTAACTTTAACTCAAAATCTTATTGAACTCGAAAATGGATGTAGAGTTATTAACTTCTAACTACCCATACGCACGCTGTGATTATATTTCACTATCAAGTACTACGAATATAATAACAGAATTCAGTACGTCACAATATATACTCAGTACGTACTGAATTCTGTTTGTTAAAAATAAAATACTCGTAGTGTCGTTCCAAAAGTATCCTAATTATACCTAGCACTCTTTGACGTTTACTCGATCATTGGTAACGTGGCTTTACGAGCACAATAGAGTTATAAGTTATAATATATAAGCATTTCGTTTTTATCAAGTCCCCATTCAACCGTGTAGTGACGGTGTGAGAATATCCATTTACCCATATCGTCCCGAGTGTCGTAAGAGGTGCCAGAGGGAAAATGAAACGAGATTGACAGCAGCGTCTTCCTGATAGTAACTGAAAATTAAAAGAAACCCGCTTGCCACGCGTGGCAACTATGGCAAAATCTCCCCGTGAGACAATCTATGAGGGAGGCCTATGTTCACAAGTGAACTTTTATAGCCTGTAATGAATGAATGGATAGATGATATCCCCATCCAAATAAATTTGTTTAAATAAAACCAGCAAACGCTCACGTTTCAAACAAAATATACCAAAGTATGTTATATGTTATATATTGAGTATTTAATATTTTAAACTAGTCATCTACCCCGGCTTCGCACGGGTGATTTCTGGATCTCGACAACAGCGCCAATCCAGAAAAAATCCAGAATCCAACACGAAAAATACCATCAAAATCGTTCGAGCCGTTTTACTACTAACGGACTGCAATTGGTTTTTATATATAGAGATTGTGAAAACTACATAACCCAGCCTAAAATCATAATCCATAAAGTCGGTGACACATTTGATTTATCCTACTTACTCATTGGCGACCCTAAGAGCGCGCATGTTCTCCTCCAGTTTGACGATGCGATCCATCATCCGGCGGTTGTCAGCTTCCGAAGCGCGCAAAGAGCTCTGTAACAAAGAACACGATATCCTTATTACGAAAACAATTAGCTGATTGGGTTTTCCTCGGCGGAAAAAACCTCGTGTTTTTTGTCACATTATCTCGTTTCGTTTTTTCAGTCATGATAAAACACAAGACAATTTCATTTGTCAATATATTGGAAAATTACTATGAGATTTTAGCACATTAAAATGAAACTTGAGTCGGAGAGAATGGTGCAAGGTGTTTTTTTATTTTTTTATTGTAAGAATTATAATGATAAATTTAATTTGATTGCTATTAATAATTTAACTAAGAGAAGAATTTTTTACAACAGATAGGTATTACCTATCAAAGTACAGTTTAAGACTGATAGCATATACACGTTTGGCTACCTTGACAACTGCTTTTCTTGAGCAGCAAAATAATTTTACAACCGATTCCGAACCAGTTCCAGGTAATTTAAATTAAATTATAAGACAATATAATTAATTTCTAGCAAAAATAGGTATTTTAGAAAAAGTATTAGAAATTAATTTATTTTTAAATAGTAAGATAGTTTATGTATGTAGTAAGTACATACATAAACTATCACGCCCGTCGCGCAGGGAGGTAGACAGAGACTACGACCTTCCAAATTGGCACGAATCGGACATACCTCTCCGGTTTCTTTCACATACATATATTAAGCACACAAGGCCATATTGCCGACGTCGTATCGTGTAATAACAATACTGATGAATGATTAATATTAGCCACTACCCCGTATCATCCCCGTAGGGTGCCGTTAGAGGCAACAGAGGTAATAATAAAACCAGGAGATGGGCAGCGGCGTCTTTCATATAACGAGCCAACCGTGACGTGTGAATTACCAACCTCCTTATTGGGGAATCTATGAAGAGGTTTTACTTCAGCAGTGTGCTTTAATAGGTCGTAATAATTTTTTTTTTAAAATGTGGTCCTACCCCGGTCGAGCTGTAGACATAATACATCTGCTTCATAAAATTAGGTAGTTAAAAACACGTGACATTAGTGTCATCGTAATATCATAGTAAATTTTACTACGGTAATATGGACCTCGTTTAATCAGCTTCTCGTATTACCCCGTTTCCTCCTCTGAAATTGAGCCCGTGTAAATGTGTATGGAACTGAAAATACTCGTAGTATATCTATGTGTTATTCTTTTCATATATCAAAGGTTGAACTAGTCAACTTTATTAATTTTAGAGTTCCGAGGTTTTAAACTAATTAATTTATGGAATAAAAATAAAACAGGTATATGGCAAGTGTGGATACATACAGTAAAAAAATATGTGCTCTAGTATCATTTTCTAGAAAGAAAACAGAGGAATGCATTTGTATGGAATAAAAGTCAACGTCTCCCGGATATTGGAGAATTTTTGATTTGGCCATTTATCTCGGTAACTAATCTAAATATGAATGTTCTCATCTTAAAAGTATTCATCATTTAGTCTACAATTAATTATATTATATTCAAAACATCACCATCACTTCTTTCTATCTATATATTTGTCAGACGTCACCACGAGCAAACACAATTGCGACGTAAATCTATCCTTTCGACCTACGTCTTCACATCAAGCAATAGTAAAATCAATGACAGCAGAGTGCGTGCCAATCCGTCTCTCGTGTCGGGTTCCAATGGCGGGCACGTATTTCATGGGTCTTACCGCAAGAGTGCTCAGCGAGCCATTAATGTTAGGCTAATGTATTCGTGGACACGGTGCTGATCGTGCACGTCTAGCGGGCGCCTAAGACGACGCTTATTAATGAAATGTATCTCTACGTATTGTTACTTGTTACACGCACGACATTTAAATCTCATTTCAAATCCTAATACATCTAATAAGGTAAAGGCAAACGTAATGCTTCTACCAAATTACCTTATACTACATTCTATGTCCTTCTTTATCAGCCTATAAAAGTTTACAAATTGTTTTTTCATATAAGGGCTGCAAACAAACACCTGATGACAAGTGAATGCAGTGGCCCATAGACACTTTTTTTCGTGGGGTAATCCTCATGGACATATTTGGCTGCGGAGGCACCCGAAAGGTTATGCCGGACTCCTACCGGTTAAAACCCCACAGTGGTCTCCATCAGCGTGTAAGGGGGGTCCCGGGATCTCCGTTCGGAACGCAACCGGAGCCCCTCTCTCGCTTTGCTTTATTGAAAGCACGTCTTGGGGGCAGTACTTACTACCCCTAGCACCCTCGCAGTGCTATCGCGATATTTCAGGACCACTTCCAAGCCATAGTCCTCCTCAGGTGTAACATTACTAGGCATTCGGGCCCCCGCCACTAATGCTTCAACCCCAGAGGCCCCGTTTCCGGTAGGGTTTTCTGGTAGGAGATCACAGATCTTCCTGGGGAGGGGTGTGACGAGCGCCTTGACGGCGTCGTCTCCGAGTGGGATCTGTCCGCCTCCGATCCCGCTCAGCAGCTTCCTTCCGGACCATTACGGACTCACAGAAGTTGGCTACGGCCCTCCACGCCGAATCCTCGCACAGCATAGCCGACATGACTGCTGGCAGGGAAAGGTTCTGATCGATCCGGCTTGCCAGGTTTATCTGCTCCCGTTCCCATGTTGGGCAAACCGTTCTTACACAGATAATCACCGAAGTACCCATGCCTGGTAATTATCTGTGTAAGTCTGTACGTGAGTCTTCCCACTCGTCGCTGCATCCAGACTTCGAATACCGGCAGGATTGCGACAATGACGCGTTTCCGTGCATAGCGCTCCTCGTTAAGTCGAGTGCACCATGTCGCCAAAGCTTTCTGTTGCTCCTGCTGTTTTAGAGACTCGAGCGCCGCATCTGGCTGACTGTCACCTCCCTGACGGAGGATGCGGATTCGGTTGTACACCCTCGTATCCATATCCGCCAGTATATCTAGGGGTGGAAAGCGAGCCAGGACTGTTGCCGCCTCAAAGGATATCGTGCGGTATATTCGCACGATCCGTATAGCCATCCTCCGCTGGACACTGTAGATTTTAGTTCTACAGCGTCGGATGGCTAGCCTTTTCGCCCATACAGGCGCCCCATATAAGGCTACGGACCGCACTACCCCAGCACAGAGGCGGCGGACTTCCTCCCTCGGTCCCCCTAGATTGGGCAGCAGTCTGTGCATAGCAGCCGCCACCCTCTCAATCCGGGGCACTAGGCGCTCAAAGTGCTCTTCGAAGTCCCAGCGACTGTCCAGATGGAGCCCAAGGTACTTCATGTACCGGCCCACTCTGATTTCAAACCCACCCACGCGGACGCACGAGTGTAATTTGTGAAACCATAAGGCCTCGGTCTTATGAGGCGCTATTTCTAGACCCAACTCGTGGATTTTAGCAACGACGACTTCCGTCCCAAGCTCCTGAAGCTCCTCAACGCATATAGGGTATTACACGCTTTTTTAAATAGTGTTTTAAATGAATCATAGTGGTAATAAACCACTATAATTTTTATGTACATATTTTAAAACCGAATACTGCCATAAAAATTACTTTTAATTTATCGTTTTGCATTTTCGTGCGAAAACTCGTGACGTCACTGACCTAGGATCTTACCGAATTAAGGGATAAGATATTTTTGGATGTTTAATAATGAGTTATGATCTTTATCATTGGTGTGTTGTGCCTGAATGCGAAAATACGAGCATAAGAACGCCGAGTTATGGATTCAAGTGCCAACTGATTTAAATATGATGGAAACTGAAATATGATAAAATACTTGGTTAAAACCGGCACGAAGATTGAAAGCACGTCCTGGGGTCCCGAATACATTGTTTACAAAAACTAGACTATAGCTACTTCTGTGAACATCATTTTGATGTAAGTGTGACTTATATTTAACTGTCGTTTACACAAAACAAAACATCATGAGGTGATAGGTATTGCAAGTCAAATTTTGTGATAGATTAAGTTATCTTAGATATTATAACTAATTATTGCTATGATTGTGTTCATAGATAACCATAACTATGTATTATCAAAAGTACCCGGATGACCGAGCTTTGCTCAGTTTTTTTTTTTTTTTTGGGAATTACATTTAGGTACAAATTACATATGAATGAATGATAGTTTTTGATCTTATTGACATAATAGAAAAAAACTGAACTGGTTATTTGAATAAAAAATCATGAGTGCAATTAGTTTAATTAAAATTTTCGTATTTTTAAAAAATACTAAAAAAAAGAGCTCGAAATTATAGATTTTCTCACAAAAGAAGGGAACTTGAAAAAAAATCGGACCGAAGACAGGACGCGAACCAAAGCATTACGATTTCGCGACCACTCGATATCCACTTGAGCTATTACGATCATTAACACAATGTCAAAATTTACCTTCTTATATTGTAGCAGTTTTTCATTGCCTGAAAACACGGACAAAAAGACATTTTCTGAAAATAAATTCTAGCTAGATCGATTTATTGCCCCCGAAACTCCCCGGACACTAAATTTTATGAAAATCGTTGGAGCCGTTTCCGAGATTCCGATTATATATATACAAGAATTGCTCGTTTAAAGGTATAGGATACATTCTGACTTGGTATTGTGTTATTGTTGTAATAAGTACTTACATTGATGTTTTAACATTCCTCAACTCGGCAGAACAAAAATATGGATTTCATGCAAAAAATTTGCTACTATCAATGTATTTTATCCTCGGTAGATTAGTACTTACTGCTTTTACGAATCCGTCTTCCATGATGCCTTTCCAATAAAATTCGGAATAAAACTCAACAATCGTAATGATAACTTGAAAAATTTCGAAATAACGCAGCACGTTAGCTACTTTACTTAACCAGCGACGTCACGGCGGAATCTATTTGATTTCACCGTTTTGGAATTTGAACCACAGATAAAAAAATATTTTTGAAATGTAATTATAAAACTGCTAAAGCATTTTTATGAATAGCAATCAATATTTCTCCTTTACCTTTTAAATATTTTTTTTTGATATTTTTACATGGTTATTTATTGATTTAATTTTAATTTCGCATATTTTTTTTTGAAATTTGAATTTTTTGCACTGTTGAGCGATAAAGAGAGATCCAACGTTTCAGCACTAATTGGTTTTAAAACGAAATTTCGTATCCACATATATATGTAGTGTAAATATGCCACCTAAATTAGTCTCGTGTTGCTCTGTAACTTTAAGGTTTTATGTTTGTATGTAATGTGTTAATGCATGACGATTCAAAATGCAGATACGTTGTCACCCGTGAGGACTTAGATGTAATGTCTCGTTTCCAGTAAAAAGGGTCTCCGGTTCTCCAGTCACCATACGAAACACAGCAGCTACACAGCTACTATTTGACGCTGGTATTGTGAGAGCGTGGTCCGTCCCCGTACGAGCCGACCCATTCGTGCTACAATTATACTGCAGCATGGCTTCTACCACGTAAAAATCTATCTTAATCTATCTGTCACATTATTCACAATTTTCCATCTAAATGCATATTTTTTGGTTAAATGTAGGCCGAATAGCTCGTTTTCATTGGACTTTCGGGTATAAAAGGCGCTTTTTATATGTATGTGAAGTATACATACAATTAGTTTTATTAAAAGAATCAAAGATACAATAAATAAATGCAAAACTAAATTAAACATTTTAGTGACTTAAAATTGCCAAGCTTTCAAGCGTCATTTTAGTCCACAATCTATCCTGAAAGTCGACGTTGCTTACTTGTGGTGTGTACGTCGGATACATAATTACCGCTATCCCTGTAACAACTTAGCAAAAGTTATAGCCATTAAAGATATATGCAGCAAACTGATAGAGCTAATTTATGATACAATCGTAAAATCGCTTATTAAGGACGAATAGGCAGTTACAGTGTGTACTAAGACCGTCCCTATCGATGAGGGTAGCGCACAAGCGACAAGGGTACTAGAGTAGCCTCGGATATCACCTAACTTAAATTCTATCCTGATGGTATTGTAAGTTATTTAATATTATTTAGTGATCCTCTAACTCTATTTCGTCTAATATTACAAAATTCAATTGTAATCAAAGGGAGGCTTTCTCTTTGCTGTCACTCTACAGGGCTCTTTTATTAACGTGAAGAAATCCTCATGGACACCAACTAAATACCCTCAGTGATAACTTTCCTCTTAGCGATCAGTGTGCTTTTACGACACGGACCTCTACGACAGAAAATTGCATTGCTATATCCGTTGGTAATTATAATTAATTTATCTATTTAAACTTCTAATACACCTTTGGATGATAGTCTGCCGTTGGGTGATGCAGGGATATAATTAAGGAAGAAAAAATATGTAAGATAAGAAAATAAAAATAAATATAAATTGTATAAGCGTACACAGAGAGTATAATTGCCGACATAAATCGTAAGCACACTTTTTATTGGTCGATACGGCGTTGACCACGCTGACGTTCAACGTGATTGGTTCATCAGTCGATTCTCGTCGGCTATTAGTTTCGAACGTATCATTCGGCTTCCGTACACTTCAGAGCAATTATGTTAGTGATAACTTTTTTTAATTAGTTTATTTTCGTTAATTGTTTTTGTTACCTCGTTGTTAATTGTTGTTTGTGTATTCCTTGTTATTAATTGTTTTTGTTATTTCTTGTTTTAAATTATTTTTGTTGTTATAATTTGAGTGTTCAGATTTTGGTCGAAATATGCAGAGATGGAAGAATTCGGTGTTAAATAGACAATCCCGACAAATGGTCTATTCAGTGTTTAGTTACATTAAAAAATTAGGTACTGCGAAAACATCATAGACGTATATAAACAGACTGCTGAGGCGACTAATGTCTCAGTAGCTACTGTACGGCGCACCGTAACACCAGATTTTATGGAAGGCATATCACCTCTTCCTTCTTCTTAGTAAAATAATCAATTCTAACCACCAGATATACATTTAATACTTTATAGTAGATAATAAAATAATGGACACGAATATCTGCAACATTACTGTATCAAGGTAAAAGTTGATGTGTTCGAGTAAACATTTTCATAAAAGTCGGCAAAAATTTTCAATCACGAATTGAAATAATAAAGGTATCCAATAATTTTGCCCGACATTGTACCACCTACTTCCCATCACAGTTTATCTGTGCTCACGAATCGACTCGTGTCGGCAACTATACATATAGCATATAGTCCATACGGTTAAAGATTGGGATTAGACATGGTGACTCATCGTCATCAAACCCGTACCGTCAGCATGCACAGTACCAATAGCGAAAACCCGCTAATAACGGTATATCGTTATATTATTCGGTTAATTGGAAACTTTATATTAATGGGAAAATATTTAAAAGTAATTGTAACCGCAAGTAGGTATATTAATTTTAAAATAATATTTATGTATAGCAACCCGCTCTGGCTTCTCCTGAGTGGAATCTATTAATGTAGTTTTATTTTTAGATTTAAGATAATTCGAGATAATTCATTAAAGATCAATTATTTTATCCTATCAATATTTCTATTTTTATAAAATCTCTAGATTTTTCGGATAAAATTTTTGTTTAAATCACGCCTGTTAATAGTTTATACCTATACAAATTTTATCAAACAAAACCAACTATAAATATGAAGAAAACTCTAAGAACGCGTCCGTAGCTCTAAAATTAACATAATCGGAATGAATGAATTTTTTTTGTAGTTTATGGGAATTTGTTAACATTGATTCCAATTACAAGTTCGACTGAAGTTATAGAACGTACGAAGAACGCATAGCGTTCGGGTATTACGTATAATATATATATCCCCCCCCCCCCAAAAACCCCCTTTTTTTTTAAAACTCTCAAAAATAAAAAAAAAAAAAAAAAAAAAAAAAAAAGAAATAAAAATAAAAAAAAAAAAAAAAAATAATTTAATTTTTCATTTATTTTTTTTTACCCCCCCCCAATATATATATATATATATATATATATATATATATATATTAGATATTATTGTAAGGATTTCAATAAAATTTGATGTCGATGGGATGATAATATCAAAAAATACAGCGTTCTTTTACTAAATTTTATGTGTATGTATTGAATTTATTTTATTTAAAAACAACCGATAGCGTCGTTATTTTTTTTTTTGCTTTTTGTTTAGCGTGCAGTCCTTCTATGCCAGTATGTTTATACAGCAGAATTACAAAAAGTATATTTTTACTCGTAAGCAGTAACAATTTATTATATATTTTATAACAATAAAGTCCGCGACGTTGCGTACAAAGCAAATTTTGTTAATAATAAACTTTACAATAGACTTTACAACCTCTATTATTTGCACCCGTATCCACACCTCGTATGAGCTAGCTACAAAAGCGTCGACCTAGTGTCGTCGAGCAAGACACGGCTGAGTGTACACACGCAAACATACAGGCAGGCGAGCCGGCTAATTTTGTTTGTTCCGCTATTCCGTTGCAAAGTGTCGATACGTTAGTTGCGATCATTGTTGCACACAGAGCATCGTAAGCACAAACATATACAGACCTTTCGCAAACTGGAAACAAAGTTTCTCTTTGAGATCGTATGCAGTAGACGGCACATTTTTGTTATACTATTTTAAACTTTTTAGTGTTACTACTGTTTGGTGAATTGGTCAAGTGTATCCACTTTAAACTGAGGACCCGGGTTCATGTAATTAATTCGTGTAAGCTGTTACGTGGTAGAGGCACGCTGCACTTATGGTTGCAGCAAGAATGGATCGACTTGACCGAGAAAGGACCGTGCTCTCACAGTGTACCATAGTGAAATAGTAACTTATCATCATCATCATTACAGCCCTTCACAAATCCACAGCTGAACATAGACCTTCCCCAAGTAATGCCACAAAGCACGGTCCTAAGCCACCTGCATCTATAGACTTCCTGCATGGAACTTACCAGGTCGTCACTCCATCTAGTGGAGGGTCACCCTACACTACGCCTACCGGTACGAGGCTGCCACTCGAGAACCTTTTATCCTATATTACTATATATATATATATATATTATTTGAGCTATATGTAGCTAAATAATAACTTATAATACTATGTTTTATAGAAAATATGGAGAACTAAGAGCCTTTTGGTAACGAGACATTGATTGTTATTTCTCAGGGTGGCAACGTTTCTAAATTATATTCTTAATTGACGATAGATGTAGGTGTCCACAGGCATTCACTTACCATCAGGTGAACTCTGTGTCGGTTTATCACCTATAATCTACAATGAAACCATGATTATTTTCCACTTGCCCAGCGGTGGCCGATGACTTAGGTAACTGCATTTTTTTACAAATAACGCTATTAACATTACTAATACTCCAAGTAAGCTTAAAGTGCTTGGAACCAAAGCTCGTCGATTGGCGAATTCAAATCCACAGCTTAGCAGTTTGCAGTTTGCACCCTACCATTATGCTATTGTCGCTTACAAAATAGATAGGTTAATAGATAAGAAAATAGATAGGAGCAAAAATAAATAAATTAATGAAATTAATAATTTTAATCTGGAGGTAGCCGTGGTGGTTAACTATGACATTGGGGTGTTGAACAACTCAGTCCCTTGATTGCTCGAAAGGCCGGAAATATAAAATTTGTTAATATACGCGATAAAATCCGTAAAAGTTTGTTTTATTTAAAAGTGCAGTGTTCGCGTAAATATAAGAAATCATTAGATAGGTTGTGTCAATTTTATCCTGATAATATAACGTTCACTAATGAAGACTTACGACATTCTCGTTGATTGTAACAAAAAAGTAAGTGTATCCTGTTAAGTAAAAGGTTACTAAGTGATTACAAACATAAATTGCCTAACGACAAACTTCCAGACCCGGAACAATTATTAGTAGTCCAAAAAGTACTTAAAATTCGTGCGGGATTCGAAACCGTGACCCTCAACGCTGCAACTCATTGCTAAGCCACTACGCCACGCAGCACTATGTATTTATTGCGCAAATAAATACTTGTATACCGTTGACCCTTTGTGGTAAAAGTTCGATGAAACCCGATATAGGTCGATGTGGTGACATTGTAAAGTAAAGTTAGCGCCTATATACGTCCCACTGCTGGGCACAGGCCTCCCCTCATTTCTGAGAGGGTTTTAGGGCAAGGATGTGTCCGCCGCGCTGCCCCAATGCGTGTTGGCGAACTTCACATGTCTTCGAAATATTTTTTTTCTCTTATTTCTCAGACAAGCAGGTTTCCTCACGATGTTTTCCTTCACCGCCGAGCACGTGGTAAATCAGCACTTAAAATTGCAATTAACAATTTCATTTGTGCCGGCGGGGATCGAACCCGGGTTACTCGCGTTCTGTTATATTTACAGCGAGCGTTATCCATCTGAGCTACCACGGCTCTGGTGGTGACATTGACATTTCAAAAAATTTTGGAAATTAGCTTAAAAATTACTTTAACTATAAACTTTACGTCCATTACGTTACGTTCACAAGTGAGTTTTGAATATGGTTTCTTACCAGGTGAATCCTAATACCACTAAATACTGCCCAACGCATGCGAATGCGTAGTAAACAGAATTCATCAAAATGGTAAAGTGACAGCTTACGTAAGTCTAATTGCTGGGCACAGCTCTCCTCCAACAACTTCATAATGATTTTGGTACATGGAGGAGCCGCATCGCATCACAAGACCCCAAAAATGTTTTTTTCGGCCGCCAAAGTATCCTTTATCCTTTACCGGCCAGCCCCTAGTAAATCAGCATTTGAAACTTCAACGGACAACTTAATAAGGTACCTCCGAGAATCGAACTCTTAACTCATGTGCAACGAAATTTACGCGCTTAGCTCCTTAGCTGCCACAACCTTTAATTCATAAAATCAGCACATAATTCACAAAGTAATAAAACACTGAACAAACCCAGCTGTGCCACTAATGAATCGAACAAACGCAATCCGAATATACATAAATCTACTTAGCCGTTCCGTTAAGCGCACGAGAGGTGTGTCAGTGCTTTCATTTAGATACTAGTTACCTCTATGGCATTTAGCATACTTACTTCGTAACGCATTAAGGCGATAGTGTTAAGCAGCTAAGCGGGGATATGTTTTTGCACCTCAATTAACTTATTACGGGCAGTGCGCGCCACGAGGGTGCTAATTAGGCGGGCAAACTTCACTTTGGCCGTACCTTGAGAGTGCGCCCACGGACTTCGCTCACATATACTCGTATATATATATACAGATAACGAAACCGTATAACTTTAAGTGGTAGCTCATAGTTGGCCGCTCAACTTAAGAAAGGAAGAAACAATTTCATACCTTCTTTCAGTAGGTAAGCTCTGTTCGATCCTCATTAAAATTAACAATTGAAAATTAAGTGTTGTATTTTGGGATTATCGACAGGTAGAGAAATTAAAAAATAGACATGATGTCATAAAATCATATACAAACAGCAAGGTACTAAAGAGGTATGAGTGCTCGTCATACATTCACAATAGCCCATTAAAGTCAAACGTAGGCCCTTCTCTTAAATGGTCCACAATAGTTATGAGTAAAGCAAGACCAAGACAGTTTTGGTATCGATCTCTGTCTTTTTTGTCCGGTCTTGGTCTTGTACATGTACGTAGTTTTGAAAATTTTCAAGGCTTTTATAGATATAAATTTTTTATTTCAGTTTTCTTTCTTGTACTTTTTTATAGGATAGGGTGACAAACGAGCACACAGTCCACCTGATGGTAAGTGGTTGCTGTGGCCCATAGACATCTACATCTGTCCTCAAATATGAATCAAAATGCAAATGAATTGTCACCCGTGAGGACTAAGATGGAATACTTCATTTCCAGACAAATGCGTCCCCGGTTCTCTACACTCACCCACTCATAGTATTCAGTGAGAGCGTATTCCTTCCCCGGTCGAGCAGACTCATTCGTGCTATACTACTAATATAGATGCAGCATGGCTCTACCACGTATACCAAATACCATATACCACGTAAACATTCCACGTATATGTACCTTGTATGTTTTTTATTTACTTCTAAATGTATACTATGCGAGTGTATTGATGCCAATAAAACATGTGTCTATGTTTATGTTTGATAGGTACTACGATAATTCAGCCAAATCCTGCCTAAACGGTGGAGAGGAGACCTATAAACCACCAGTAGACTTTAACGGGCTTTACATGGACTCTTTTTATAGAAGTAAGGGTGACGAATGTCCTGATGGTGGCTTATAACCTAAACTAATCATATATTAAGAATCGAAATGCACATGCACTGTTAGCCCTGAGGACTAAAATAAAATTCATCGTTACCAGTAAAAAGGTAAAGAGTGTCTATACATTTCTGGTTACTTAGCATACGAAACATAGTAGCATAACGCTGTTGTTTTACGCAGCTATTCTGTAAGAGCAGACCCTTTCGCGTTACAGACATAATCTCTGCCACGTCAAGAGTACCAACCAACTTGCGCATTTTTCCGTAGTACAACAATAAAATTAAAAAGGATGTCGATAAACCTTATCGGAATAAAAAGCCAAGCATTTCTTTGTCGATATAGTAGTTTACACGTACGTAGCCTACAAGTCCTCAGTCAATTACTGAAATCAAGAAATGTGCGACCAACTGCCAGAATGTTATTCAATTTGAAAGGTGATAACATATATAAATAAATATTACTAAATATAATATGTACATAAAAGTTAAAAATCCTACATCCGTCAAACAATAATGAGCACGTTTCTATAAATACATAATACAAGCGTACATGGGGCATGTAGTACCCGTTCGCTGACGTCGGATTATAAAATCACCGTGAGTAGAACAAGAGCGGTACGCATCGATTCAATACAAAGCGAGGGCTTTTGGCTGATTCAAATGACCGCGTGTTACACCGTGGCGAATTGTTTGAATTTAAAAAATTTAATAAAACATATAAACTAGTTTAAATTTAAAAAATTTAATAAAACATATAGACAAAATCATATAAACTAATAAAAATTTCTTTTTACAGGAGAGGGGGCAAACGAGCTACGGCTCACCTGATGGTAAGTGATTACCGCCGCCCATGAACAGCTGCAACACCAGGGGAATTGCAGATGCGTTGCCGGCCTTTTAAAAAGGAATAGGCTCTTGGAAAAAATGGGATCAAACAAGAGATAGGGCTGCTTAATATTCCTGGTAACAACTTAGTAAAACCAACTAACAATATAGTAAAAAATCTGCAGTGGCCAACCGGCTTGCTAAACATGATAACTATGGTTAATATTCCCTATGAAGCAATCTATAGGGGAGGCATACGTTCAGGGATGGAAATTTGACAGGCTGTAATGATGATGACGATGATCGTGATGATGACTAAACAGAATTACTTCAGTAGTATGCTTGGCAAAAAATTTCAAAGTAACTGGTGAACGGTTTATTCTGCAAAAATGAAACAGCATTACACAGATTCTGATTTAAGCATCGGCAAAATTTTGAAGTGACGTTAGTAAAGGTGGTGGACGACGGCACAGCGTGTGGTAAATATATAAAAACATATAAGGAG
Organism: Parnassius apollo; assembly: GCA_907164705.1. Taxonomy (NCBI): domain Eukaryota; kingdom Metazoa; phylum Arthropoda; class Insecta; order Lepidoptera; family Papilionidae; genus Parnassius; species Parnassius apollo. The sequence continues at coordinate 16,687,652 of CAJQZP010000008.1, forward strand.
TAAGAATATCCACTAACCCATGTCGTAAGTGTCGAAACAGGCGACAGATGGTAACAAACCTGCAGATGGTTACGGCTTAGATGTAGACAAATTAAAATAATAAATAACTACGGTTGCGCAACCCGCCTGCAAATCGTGGCAACTATGGCTAATAACTACTATAACAAAATTCCTCCGAAGCGGCAATCTATGGAAGGTCTCTGTTCACAGTGGACTCATATAGGCTGTAATGGATTGAATGGACATGTGCATTTTTAGTAATCACATAAAATGGCTTTGGAAATATTCAAGTGATTTATTTTTATTTAATTATCTTACGAGGGGACATTTTAAAGTTCGCGGAATGGGGGGTAAGGAGTGGAAATAAAAATCCAAATTTATTTTTCCTTTTCAATATATTCACCTGCTACCCTAATACATTTTTGAGACCTTTCAATTAACTTATGTATACCCTCAAAAAATGATTTGTCTTTGTCTAAAAAATACTCCGAAACTGCTTCCTTCACTTCTTCATCACTTCTAGAAACTTTTTCCCACGAAGTTCTTTTTTTTTTTAAGTTTCAAAATAGATAATAATTACAGGGGGCCAGGTCAGGACTGTAGGGTGGGTGTGGCAAAATTTCGAAGCCCACCTTCTGCAGGGCAGCCATCGCAACATGGCACTTATGAACAGGCGCGTTGTCGTGCAGAAGAAGGATCCTTTGGTCAATTTTCCCCTTCTTTTCTCCTTTATGACTTCCTTCAATTGTTCTAGAATTGAAGCGTAGTAATTTCCGGTTATGGAGACACCTTTATCTTTATAATTAATCAAAAGGATTCCTTCTGAGTCCCAAAAGACTGTCGCCACGATTTTCCCAGCCGATTGTGCCTCCTTAAATTTCTTGCGTGGTGGTGTGCCTTTTTTTTGTGCCACTGCATAGAGTCCTATTTGGACTCAGGTTCATAATGGTGAACCCAAGTTTCGTCACTAGTAACAATTCGAGCCACTTCGAACACTCCATCTCTGTCTTCCATGCAGAGGTCCAAAAATTCACGAGAATACTCCACGCGCTGTGGCTTTTGAAGCAGCGTGAGCATTTTAGACACCCATCTTGCGCTGACTTTAGTCATGCCAAGAAAGAAGAAAAAAGAAGATGGTCGTGAAGAATTTTGATAATGGTTGTATCTGATACTCCAACCATTTCTACGAGCTGTTTTTTCTTTAGACGAGCATCTTCTGATATTAATTTTTCGACTTTTTGAATCGATTGGTCTTCCTGGCCGTGGGTCGTCTTCAAGTGACTCTCTGCCTTGTTTAAAATGGTATGCCACTTGTAAACCATAGTTTTACTTGGACAAGAGTCTCCGTAAACGGATGACATCTCTTCCAGTATAGTCTGAACTGATTTTCCGCGGTTGGTAAGGAATTTTATAACGGCACGGAACTCGATTTTCTCCATATTTCACAATTTCTTCCCGATCGAATCGTTTGGTTGACAATAACTCAAAGACTAATGATCTAATTACAATAAAACCCGATATTTATACTAATAATGAGTTGCTCAATTAGCACGTAATTGAGTGACGTCCCCACTATTTACCTACTTACCCATTCCGCGAACTTAAAAACGCACCTACGTATGTTCGTTGTTACGCCTCGGTGTGCAACTACAGTTTCACAACTCGTGTATTTTGTAGTCTTTAGCGTCCTCCCCACATCGGAGCATTTGAAATATGAACGGGTGCGTTGCGGGGTGGGGTGCTGGGCAAATATTGGCAGATGTAAGTGGATGGCGCTGCAGTGTGGCGCCACCCCAGCCGTGACGTCACCGCGTGGGGTTCAAACGTTCGTTAATTTGTGAACCGGTATGACATTTTAAAGTCGAAGACTCAAGTCACTGTACGATAATTTATCTTTAATGCCACATAAAGTTAAAAAAACTAAAACAAATTGAGTAAATACTTTCAAATTAAAATTAAAATACAACAGTGTAAAGACGGTTTAAGAGTGCTGAGGTTTGAGACTGCTCCATATCTTCCCAAGTGTGTCAAGACACGACAAAAGAAAACTAGACCACGAGATCAGCAGCATTTTCCTGATAACAGCTAAATAAAAATAAAATACTGCGGTTGCAAGCCCGTTTTCTATGCGTGACTACTATGGCAAATATCCTGTATATATCATATTAATAATGTGATAAGCATATGTTGAGTAGTGAAGTATAAAAAGTGTGTCCCACCTGAATAAGCGGTCGTATAAATCTTGAAATTATTACGTTTAAGATCCTTAAATATTATATATATTATCTTTTTACCGTTGCTTTCATAAACATTCATTTTTATTTACACATAATAAGGAAAACAATGAGAAACGCTTTTGGAATCAAAATCAGTCAACTTCATATTTTACCTTTACGTAATTATTAAGTGCAGATATGCAACAATAGATCCATGGGCTGGAAGTTTTAAGAGAAAAAGTTCAGTTTCAGGTTTTAATTTAAAGAAAGTATGGATACGAATACTGTGAGAGCTTGAGGCTGTAACACATGCTACGTTATATATTCTTTCAGGGCTGCCCGATTGTACCTTCTTCTTAATCGCTTTCACACCACTTTCACTTTTAGACATCCGATGCCCTCCGTTTCTGGACCGATACAACTTAGGGACCTTCAAGAAAAGAGCTTACACCTTTCTAAAAGACCGGCAATGCGCCGACAATTCCCCTGGTGTTACGGTTGTTCATGGGCGGCGGTGGTCACTTACCATCATGTGAGCAGCATGCTAGTTTGCCCTCTCTTTTATAAAAAATAATATTTTCATAATTAACACGCTTGGCATAGACGATCAGACGTCCCACACTCTACCTCTCCTGCTCCAATTGCCAGTCTCGGTATGTACATCTAGTATACCTGATGGTCTTAGACGGTCTAACGATACGATACGGGCGAACCCATAGACCCCACCACTAGTGCCTTCCACCCTAATAATGAAGGGATCCCATCAGCAGTGGACTATTTACGAGCCGATGAACTACGACTTTCTTCGTAATGTAGCTGTAACTTTGCTGCTCTCTCTGAATACCGTCCCTCGTGGTGGTAAATGATACGAGGCTTTATAGAAATGAAAAAAAAATGTATGAAGCACACTGGTTTTCAATAAGCTAATAAAATGTACTGATCGGAAGTAGAGTACCGAGCATATTACTCTTTTAATGAAGTGCAAACTTTTCGCATTTTTAAATTTGGCGACATTTTTCGGACGCAGATGGCACACATTGAATGTCAGCTGTTATTAATCTGTCAAGAAAGGTTAAGCGCGACAGTTGAATTAGGTATAAAAATATAGTATTTTTCGTAGCATACTATTTTTATATAATATATAGTAAAATTGACTGAAATATGGTACGATACTGTATATTACAGTACGAGTGGCAACACTGATGTAAAATCCATGGCGTTCCATAGCAAAGCAACCTTTTATTAGAATGTAATACCGATTATTAGATGACATGAAGCACGGATTTTAAGTTAAATTTTTATATACGTTCCAAAAAATTAGATAATTTGTGACTTCTAAAATAGATTTAAATAAATCAATTTTCCGATATCCCAGAAATTTCTTAAACAGTTGGGATAACTCGAATGCATAGACGACTTTAGTGAGATGGAAAATTTTTGTGTGCTTAAAAATAGTGACACAACACAAAAATGGCTCTACAACTCTGCAACGTCACTTCAAGTGTATACAATCGGCGTTTCCAGGGTTACCATTAGTGTTTAGAATCCGGACACGGTAGTAGAAGGCGCTCTATCACTATCAATGGAAACATTGCTACTAAATCAGCAATAAATATTTAATTTATTCCGAACAAGTTTTTCTTCGAAAACAATAATTGAGAACAAGATACAAAAAAGGTTGAAGGCAGTCAAAATGTACGGTCAAAATTTGGCAAATTTTTACACGGTACTTGGCGAATGTACTAAAGAAATTTGTCCGTCTTTTCACCTTATTTGCTTAAAATATTATCACTAATCTACAAAATTTGCACATAATATAAATCAAGATGATAGACGAATGAAACTGACGATCAGAAAAGGAAAGGCATCAATATTTAGTACGGCTCTACACAACATACCTCTGTAAAACTAAAACTTTCAGAAAACATTCGTAATGATAAATTTGTTCTTATAAAAATAATACAATTATTTTTTCATATCAAATATCGGTTATTCCCCAAAATCAGAGTCATCTTATATTAATGGATATAATGAATGGAATAGATAAATAATATAATTTTAAGTATTTTACAGGTTATTAAAATAGTCAATTTAATTGTTTGTATTGGTCCAGACAGAAATTAGAAACCTTTATATTGCCTGTTGCTGTATTTTTTACCAATGGTAGTAATTTGGGAAAATCCCAATAAATACCGAATCCTGGATATCTAACGCCTCGCGTCACGCATACGAACAGGTACGAAAGCGAGGTGTGATGCAAAGGAACGGGGTAGGCGTTGAGAGCACTCGAAACGGACCACCCAGGTCGCAGTGTAAACAAGCATTAATAGCACCGAATCGAGGTGTAACGCAAAAAATACACTCATGCAAAAAATGTTGATTCTAGAGCCTAGTTGGAATACGACAAGTGAATGCGGGGGAAAAAGGATAAAACGCAAACAAACAAATGAGAAGTGACCATGGATTAAAAACGTTGTTTTGATCGCTATTTATGAGCGTATTTGCTTATTATAAAGATATTTTAAAAACATTTAACATATACATAATATGACTCGTATTACTAAGGATCTTACTCATAAAACTCGACGTCAATTTAAGAAATGCCTAAAGTTACTCTTTCTCTTTTCACTTAATGACAATAGAAAGAGACAGGTATATAGATACATTAAACTTATTATAAGTAGGTAAGCGATAATGATATTATTATAATATACTAATCATAATATTATGATGCCGATATGGCTGTAAGTGTCAAATCTAAAAAGCTTTAATACAATACAATAACTTTATTTCAGGCATCAAGGACTTAATAACTTATGAGTTATGACGGCTCCATGGCGCAGTGGCTTAGCAGGCTTAGGGGCCGCGGGTTCGAATCCCGCACATAACAAGTATTTTTATAGCCTACAAATAATTGTTCCGGGTCTGGATGTTTGTCCATGTGCAATTTATGTATGTAAACTGCCCCCACGATACAGTGAAAATCCTAATGTGACCGTGATACGTTCTTTAAAAAAAAACTAAGAACATTGGCCCTTAGCAATGTATACCATAACCTAATAATAAGCATCTAACATATACATAACACTATTTAGGGAACTTTCTTCTTTGGCGCTTCCCTGAATCGGCGAAACACTACCCCAGTGGGCCAGAAATCGGGAGCGAGGGATGGCTTTGTATTTTGCAGGAACCTGGAGTACGTACGATTTGAAGTTCATTGACCTATTAGACTCCAGACGCTGCAAATGTAAAGAGATTGGGTCCCCTATGCGGCATCGGCTTCGTTCTTCCACGAAACGCAGGACGTCTCCTCCCGACGTACTTTTATCCAAACGGGAGGTGTAGAGCTGGTGAGCTGGTGGGCTCCACAACACGCAGAGTTGTACTTGCATTTATTGTGGCGGTCCCACGCTGGGTAAAGACGGGTCTCAACTGACGTCTCTTCTTAACAAGAGTAAACCCGTCATTAACGATCTTGTTTCGGATGCTTATAGTAACTTTATCAAATCTTATAGTATAATGCTTATAGTAACTTCATCTTTTTCTTTATTTATTTTTTATTAACGATCTTGTTTCGGATGCTTATAGTAACTTTATCAAATCTTATAGTATAATGCTTATAGTAACTCATCTTTTTCTTTATTTATTTTTTATTAACGATCTTGTTTCGGATGCTTATAGTAACTTTATCAAAGCTTATAGTATAATGCTTATAGTAACTCATCTTTTTCTTTATTTATTTTTTTTAAGATCTTGTTTCGGATGCTTATAGTAACTTTATCAAAGCTTATAGTATAATGCTTATAGTGACTTCATCTTTTTCTTTATTTATTTTTTATTAACGCTCTTGTTTCGGATGCTTATAGTAACTTTATCAAATCTTATAGTATAATGATTATAGTAACTTCATCTTTTTCTTTCTTTATATTTTATTAACGATCTTGTTTCGGATGCTTAAATAGTAACTTTATCAAAGCTTATAGTATAATTCTTATAGTAACTTCATCTTTTTCTTTCTTTATTTTTTATTAACGATCTTGTTTCGGATGCTTATAGTAACTTTATCAAATCTTATAGTATAATGCTTATAGTAACTTCATCTTTTTCTTTATTTATTTTTTATTAACGATCTTGTTTCGGATGCTTATAATAGTAACTTTATCAAAGCTTATAGTAAAATGATTATAGTAACTTCATCTTTTTCTTTATTTATTTTTTATTAACGATCTTGTTTCGGATGCTTATAGTAACTTTATCAAATCTTATAGTATAATGCTTATAGTAACTTCATCTTTTTCTTTATTTATTTTTTATTAACGATCTTGTTTCCGATGCTTATAGTAGTAACTTTATCAAAACTTATAGTATCATGCTTATAGTGACTTCAACTTTTTCTTTATTTATTTTTTATTAACGATCTTGTTTCGGATGCTTATAGTAACTTTATCAAATCTTATAGTATAATGCTTATAGTAACTTCATCTTTTTCTTTATTTATTTTTTATTAACGATCTTGTTTCCGATGCTTATAAGTAGTAACTTTATCAAAACTTATAGTAACATGCTTATAGTAACTTCAACTTTTTCTTTATTTATTTTTTATTAACGATCTTGTTTCGGATGCTTATAGTAACTTTATCAAAGCTTATAGTATAATGCTTATAGTAACTTCATCTTTTTCTTTCTTTATTTTTTATTGCATTTCTTAGAATAAAAGAACAGAAAGGGCGGACTTAATGCCTTAAAGCACTCCCTACCAGTCAACCCATGGAGTGGTGAGAATTTGACGTAGGTGTGGCAATATAGAATAAAAGCTAAATAAAAATTATAATTAACTACGTAATATATACATTTAACTAATATATTTAATATATAAAGTATACAAATATATACATACACACATTATACAAATATATAACATATATAAATGGTGGTACATGTGGTAAAAAACTATGAAAATATATGTTTCCATAACCAAATCGCAATAGGCCACAGCTGCTGCTTTCCTGTTACAGAGAGAACTTGCTGTGTAAGAAGAGCTTAGGAATTAAATAAAAAAAGCTAGTAATCAGGGAATAATAAATGTTTTCTTGCTCTCCTATAACTTTTAAAAAATTAAGGTTCGACCTTTTCGGTGTCAACGACGAATAAGAAGGCGGCACGGTACAGAAATCTATAGGTACGGCTCCGGTTAAATTTAAAGATATTATATTGAATTCTAAAGTAGTTTTATAAATGCAATTTATTAACTAAAGTATCACGAGGTTAGTCCTTCCGTGAGCGTCCGTTCCGTTGGGAATTAAAAATAAGTGAAAATTATAGGTGATAAATTCACAAGATAAAATCCGTAACAAGTCAAATGCTTTTTCGAAGTTTAAATCTTTTTTTCTCTCGGAATATGGGGTTAATATTAATTTTGATTCAATGTGACCAAAATTAACAAGTAAGATAAGTATATTATCATTATAATTATTCTTTGGAAATTGTTTTTGTTTTGAATTATTATAAAATAAAATTTAAAAATAGCTTTCAAAATTTTAAAAACAGTACCATCTGTTGGAACGTTATGGAACTATTGAGTTATTCTACCAAATCACTTCATGATACCGCCATCTATGAAACAATCAAGACAACTCCGATAAACGAACTGTTTTGATTATAGTTTGATACACAACGCGGAAAGCTGATTCTATTAAATTCTCATAGATGGCGCTTTTAGGCATACCTTTATATCTTCAAGTGTTCTCTCCGCTATTTTAGCCTCGTTCGACGCCAGACTATTCTGTAAGCAATTTCTAATATTAATACTTTACGGTACAAATTTATATTAATATTATTTCATGATATTAGACGGTTGACTATTGGGATCATCCTATTAAAAAATCGAAGTGAAGGTTCACTTTGGTTTTTTAATTTATTTTGTTCACGACGGCCTAACAACGCTAAGAAACAAAGTGATAAAGAATATTGTTTTTTGTATTAATAGTGAAATTACCGATAAAACTGGGTGAAAACGTGTATTGATATAGTTGTGTAACATGTTTATAACGCTTAGTATATTTATATAGAATGTCATTTTGATAACAAGTGATATAAACAACTTTTATTATATTAAGAAAAATCGACCAATCGCAGCGCGTCTTATCGTAAGTTTTTAATTAATTGCGTAATACATTCATACTAAAAATAATGAAAATAATTTTATGTTCTAAAAGAGTTGTAAATATGATATTGAATTAGCTAGCATATGGCTTATAGATTAAGGAAGTGTAGGAATATTTTGTATAATTAAACGCATTTGATAGTTATATAAAAATCAAAGAATTAATGTACCCAAATATTATGAAAATTTGGGACATTTCGTTTAATAACTTTTTAAAATTGTAATGTTTTGAGGAACCTTTATGATATACTAATAAAGTACCAGACTACCGATTTGATGATGTATAGGATGTTAGTGTAGCAATTAGTTTTGTATAGAAAATATTGTAATTTATGCCATTTGCATAGTGAAAAGTTTATGCAATAAAGAGGCAAAACGGAAAATGGCAAGCGGCTCACTGTAAAGTATTGCTAAAGTCTACCTTAGGGGCTCGTGACCCGTTCCCATTGCTTCGGGCGAAAAAAAGTAGGAGTAGTAGTGTGCTACCAGTGACAGTGAAGTGAAGTGAGTGGTATCCGGTGGTAGCTGAAGTGACTAGTAGCAGTATATAGTGAATAGTGATAGTGTTAGCTAGCCGAAAAAGGTCGTAAGTGACATTCGCAGTTACATATAGTGAAAGTGTGAGCTAGCCTAAAAAGGTCGTAACTGACATTCGCAGTTACATATAGTGAAAGTGTTAGCTAGCCTAAAAAGGTCGTAACTGACATTCGCAATTACACAGGTGATAAAATCAGATAGTTTAGTTGATAATAGCTGCTAATCAGTAGTGTTAGAAAACCGGCTACTACCAATAGATATTTGATACCACCGTACAATTTAAAGAAATCTTTTGAAATATACAGTGAACAACCGTAGTTCAACAACCGTGGTCAATAATTATAAAATTTCGCGACTAATCAATCAGTCGAACCGCTGGCCATTACCTTGCTATTTGTATTTATTAATCGTGCATTTTGATTTGAACCTCAGTCCACAATATCTCAGTGGCACCAACAAAGACGGCAGTGGAAGTACCCACCGGAACCTATAGGTGTAGAACGTGAGCGACTCGCGAAGTATCTTCGACAACATTTACTCCGAAGAGTTTCGCCCGTCCGGCACATATTTAATTCATTCAATTGCAATAAAAAAAATATCTGCTATATTTCCCAGTAGTATGATCACTGCAATCAACATCAATCCAACTCTCATCACTTCCTTTAACTCTCGCTAAGTTTTTTCTGTGGTCAAAGACACAGCCGTAAGATACTGCAACCCATGGCATGGCAAAAGGCTATGAGTGATATGGATGAGTGAGATGGAATGCCTAAAATTAGGTAGAAAGGCATTCCCAGTCTAACTCGAACAGAAAGAAACCATAGTAATATTTTTTCTTCATTGACAGTATTAGTTTAAGGGTTTAATTTCAATAGTGACGTGAAGTATTCCTACACACATACTTAAATGCTTGTGCATTTAAAGAATTTCTAGCATTCTTTTATTTGAAATTGTTACATTAAGATATGATGATGAATTATGTGCTCGTTTGTCACTCTTATTCTATAAAAAAAAATACAAAATGTCTCACTACGAAACACTAGACTCGTCGCCTCTGTGACAATTCTTGAAGTTGTGCCAATACATTTCTAAATCTCACTACCTGATGCCGTTGTTAAAATATACACGTAATTCTCTGTGAAATAATTACCAAAATTAAATCGAAAGGTCGTGGGTTCGATTCCACCATTCAACAACTGTGCAAACAAGAAATTTATGTTTACTTATTTTTATAGAATAGGTGACAAACGAGTACACAGTCCACCTGATGGTAAGTGATCGCTGAGGCCCATAGACACTTACATGTATCTTCGATTACGAATCAAAATGCAGATGCGTTGTCACCCGTGAGGACTAAAATGGAATGCCTAGTTTCCAGTAAAAAGGGTCTACGGTTCTCTACAGACACCATACGAAACACAGCAGCATTAAGCTACTATTTTACGCTGGTATTCTGTGAGAGCGTGCTACAGCCATAATATATCTGCAGCGTGGCTCTACCACGTATACCTTATCTTGAGGTAAGACTTGTGGTTGCGGCTTTAAAGAAACCATGACTCCATTTTGAACTGTAGGTGTCGTAAAAGATGTTAATAGGAAACGCCAAAAGCTCAGGTTTTTCAATAGGTGGCGGAATTATCATCTAGTTCAGTATGTTACTGCGTCAGTCAATCCTCATGCCAAGTGTGACGATTAAGATAAATTTCATCCAGAACTGGAGAAAGAACCTTACAGCAGTATGCAGATTATATATATATATATATATATATATATATATATATATATATATATATATAATCATGAGACAAAATATATCTTTTTATACGTTAACTTCAGAATTACTAACATAACTCACATCGATCCTCTCGAGCACCATTGCTCGAACTCTGGTGTAGAGCGCTTCCTCCCTCAAGCGGGTAGCGTCGCGAATCTCCCGCACCAGATCTGTGAGAAAGCCGGGAGAGTACTGCCCACCGAGAAGACCTGGGAACATGACAATTATAATTTATTTATAAAGATGAGTGAAAAAAATTAATACTCCATAGTGTTCATTTAGTATTATTATTTTATGTATATATATATAATATAATATTTTTATTATATTAAATATAAAATATTATATTTATTCCCCCTACCCCTAGGCATAGAAATCTCACGTACCCAAAAAATTTTTGTATTATTTAAAATAGAAGATTCCTGTACATAGTCTAATAAAAAACTAATGTCAATTACTGGTATTTCCTTACAAATTCTATATAAAAAAATCATTTTGAGAAATCGTAAAAGAAATAACAATTAACAATCGACTAAGCATTAACTTCTAAAGGAACAATATTTCTTCAAGAAAGTTTCTCCCTCCTGGAGAACAATATTTTTAAAGTTATAGCTTCAAAATGGTCAAAGAGCGTTCATCATTTATTTTAATAAATAAACAATAAAACAGGTTATACTTTAGGGGTGGTCCCACTTAGATTTGAAGAAACAACAGGGAAAAAAAGGGAATGTTTAGTGAACGACATTTGAGCTTTCCTTAGTACACTCAAAAGGGAATACAGCTCAAGAAATTAGACTTAGTAAGGAAAAGTCGATTTCAAAAAGCTAAAAAAAAATCCGCATAATAGTTTCAGAAGTCGGAGCTATAATACCGACCTTTTTTATTTATGAAGTCTAATTTTTAAGATTTTAAAAAGCGAAAGTTATAAAGAAATTGTTACGGTTAAATATGAAATGAAATTTACAAGAACTAATGACTTTTAATCGACACGCCTTGATTTGTTCAAATTTTAACGGTTGATCGAAATGGAACAACAATTTTGTTGCTACGCAACACAATTGTTGAAAAAGATTTTGAATGTATCGCCCATAGGTTGTTAAAATAATTATAAAAAAAATTATCTATTACTATACCACTATCCATATTACTTCTAAGTGAAATAAATTTCAGATGCCAAAGGATAAGTGCTATATAGAAACTTTTATTTTGTACTTCTACTATGCACACAAAATATGGCAAGAACAATTTTATAACTCGTGCACATGTAATTCTTATAACAACTTTTCACATGTTGATATATTTTCTCTGTCATATGGACAGTTTAAAAAGGAAATTGAAGCTGTAATGGATAATAGCTAAATTAATAACTAAATTATCATTTCACTTTAGTATCACACTTTACTTTTACTTAACTTCACTTTAGTTTTTGCACAGCTAAGTAAGTCATGAAGTTCGCTTGTAGTTGATGCGTTACTTAACTGTGGAAGTTTTATTGTTAAATGTAAGATTAATATGTGTTATGTAATAGAATAAAATTATGTATGTTTCCCTTGAAGATAAAATAAATAAATTAAATAAACAAATACTAGCGATCCGCCCCGGGTCCAAATGTGTATTTAAACCTTCTAGGGACCCATTCAAACACACACAAAATTTCATAAAAATTGGTCGAACCGTTTTTGATTTTTAGCGACACTAACGGACAGCTACAGGTTTTTATATATAGAGATAGAAGAAGAAGAAGAAGATAATACAGCTTGACTACTGTGCCATCTGCTGTTAAGTGGTGATTGATGTAGCTGAAAATGAACAAGCACACTGACTGTCTTGAGTTTACTTTCGCCTTGAAAACACCTACATTGGAATCGGATGGTACACATTACGAATAGCGAAGAAAATAATGTTTGAAAATGATTCCGAAGCAGATTCGTTTTTCAGCGAAACACAATATTTAAGAAATGTAAACTGAAATTTAGAACCGTAACATTCGTATTCATTTTGTAAAAATCAATTTTATCTAACCATCCTTTTGTGACAAAATGTGTGTAAGCAAATGTTTTGCGTAGCCTGTCATATATCACCTTTTTGTTTTTATAGAATTAGGGTGACAAACAATCCACCTAACCATAACATCTACATTTAAACTCGATTAAGAATCAAAATGCAGATGCGTTGTCACCCCTGAGGACTAAAATGGAATGCCTCAAGTCCAGTAAAATGGGTCTCCGGTTCTCTACACTCACCACACGAAACACAGCAGCATCAAGCTGCTATTTTACGCTGGTATTCTGTGAGAGCGTGATCCTTCCCCGGTCGAGCCGGCATTTTAGTGCTACAACGTACAATAAGCATAATATAGCCGCAGCGTGGTTCTATCACGTATACTATGCTTATTGTTAATTAAAAATATGTTAAAATATGTAATTATACTTAAAATATGTAATTAAAAGGTTGGTAGCCTATGATCCTTTGCCTGCCAAAATTGATATTCCTCACTTCACGCTAATGTACCAACAATACAGATAATATAAATCTTTCGTTTACGACGTTTTGATCAACGTAACCGTATTAAGTATGTATAAATTTTTAGACGTATCAAGTATCCAGCATCACTAGACTGCTTACTTTTAAAAATACCGTTAGGGGTAATTGGGGCTTGCGATTCATATTTTAGGATAATAGAATAATGTGGATATCTAGCAATTTTCAAATATACGGATAATCGAATTATTTGCATATCCATCAAATTTAAAATACGGATTTAGAGAACTTCACTATTCGGATATTTCGGAACTGGAATATTTGATTTAAAAGGACGCTCAACAAAAAATTTTACACTTAATGAAGAAAAAACGGATTTGTTATGCACAAACGATATCAAACTTCTCACTGTCGTTTATCATACTGACTTTCTTCCCTTAAAACAGACATAGGTAAGCTTTTTGCTAGTCAGCCAACCCAAATGTACTTCCAAAGTTAAGGAGTCAACTAGTATACACTTGTAAGGACATTCCGTTTTGTTCAGAGTTCGTTTCTACTGCATAAGCGTTACATCAAAGATAATAGATAGTTAAGAGTAGTTTAAAAAGAACGAGGGCATCCACAAAAAATTGATATGGATATACCCACTAAACTCTTAAAATAAAAAAATTAAATGTTAAGTCATTGCTGAAGATTTTTTGACGCAATTGTGTGCATTTTTTTAATTAATAAAAAGGGTTTTATTCATAAACACGGTCTTACAAATACATAGACCATAGTAGACTTCTTTTGAACGCGAAATGCGCCCGTAACAGAAGTAAGTTTAACACTAAGCGTAGGTATATGACATAATTTTTAAATTGAGAGAGTAAAAATAGTACGTGTAGTGTGTGTATAATTAACAAATAAATATTAGCAAAATATACTCAGCTATATCAGAGTTGAATATTCTCGTATCTCTTAAAGAAGCTCTGAGGGCGCTAATAACGAGGTTAAAGATAACCTCGTTATTAGCGCGTTATGCACGCAACACGAATTTGACCCAAGTAAAATAAAATTATACGTAATTAACTGATAAGCATGGCGCTTAATAGTGTAGTGAGGATTGCTTTTTGCTTATATTTATCTATCCGAATACTTGACCGGGGAAGTAATCACAGTATGATGAACCCCTGGACCACATCGACTACGGTGACGGACTGACCGATTTAAATAATGTTGGAGACTATCAACCTACTAAGTAGTGGCGGTGTAAGAATATCCACAAGCCCATATCGTCGCGTGGGTGTCGTAACAGGCGACTGAGGGAAACAAATCAGGCAGTGTCTTCTTCGCAACGAATTAAAAAAAAATGTGGGGTTCATCTCGCTTACAAAGGGTCGCAACCTTGCGGCATACTAAGCCAAATATCCCCTCTACGAGGCAATCTATGGGGGAGGCCTATGTACAGTAGTGAACTTTAAAAAGCTGTTAAGGTTACGAAGACTATCAACGACGCGGAAAATATCATAGTGGCATAAATTTGTTTTTTATAATAAAGTGAGTTAAAAACGAGCTAACAGTACACTTGAAAATAACAGCTGCAGCAGATGGACGAATGCTCTCTTTAACCTTCAAACCAGAATACTGTGGTGACTTTACTATATCTCTGCCACGGAAATAAGAAAATTTGAACTTTAAAAAAAAACCGTAACAACTTTACATATGTCTACTATAGAATGTTTCTCTAATGCTAATTAACTTTTTATGCGTAGTAACACTACGCTGCAGCTATATTATGGTTGTAGCACGAATGGGTCGGCTCGACCGGGTAAGGACCACGCTCTCACAGAATAGCAGCGTAAAATAGCAGCTTAATACTACTATGTTTCGTATGGTGAGTGTAGAGATCCGAGGACCCTTTTTCACTGGAAACGAGGCATTCCATCGTAGTCTTTAGGGGTGACAACGCATCTGCATTTTGATTCTTAATCGAGGATGAATATGTAGACGTCACATCATCCACTTACCACCAGGTGAACTGTGTGTTCATTTGTCACACTTATTCTATTAAAAAATAATTAAGATTTGTCATTTTTAAAGCGATAATAAATTCATTGCAACCATAGTCATAAATTCAAGACCAAGATTCAAGATCAACAAAACTCAATTTTAGACATTAAATTTGCAATTAGACAATCTTCATTCTTCAAGACCTTGGTCTTCATTGAATTAAGACATGAAAAAAGGTCTCTACTTTAAAAAAATATTTAAAGTTGTATCTCTAATGTTATTATTATAGCGTTGCGTTAATATATCTTTGTCTGTGCATTCGGGCTTAGGCTGAAGTGATGTAGAACAAAAAACTGGTGCATTTAATGATCATTCGTTACTCTTTACGCGGTGAAAGCACCCATTTAAGTATCCGCAGTAAATATCTTCATTGAATTAAATTAGCTAAGGCCCCCGACAGCTTTCACTAGGAAGTGGGTTTTTCCTACAATTCTTTAGAATTTTCTAGTTTAAGCTAAAATCATAGATTGATGTATTTTTTATCATTGAAATGCTTTGAGTCAGAAATAAGCAAGAGGCAGACGTAACCTAGCATGTACCTAGTAATAAGAACACAATAATCATATGTTATATAAATTTAAGGTTGAATTTTGATGCATTTTTTTTGATTATGGTATGATAAAACCATTACTACAGTATGCTTTACTGGACCTGAGACCCTTTTTACTGGAAATGAGGCATTCCATCTCAGTCCTCACGGGTGACAACGCATCTGCATTTTGATTTGTAATGGAAGATAGATGTAGATGTCTATGGGCCGCAGCAACCACTTACCATCAGGTGGACTGTGTGCTCGTTTGTCACCCTATCCTATAAAAAAAAAAAAAAAAAAAAAAGTATGCTTTATAAAATGAAGTGACTTGATTCACATCCAAGCAATTTCTTGAATAAATTATATGAAACAATCTGTCAATTCTCTTTCACATCCAAATATAATATATTAAACCTTTCAGAGCGTGTTATCTCGTGCGAAAATTGATGAGGCCACTTCGAAAACTTTCCGAGGACAAATTTTAATACGAGTCGAGATGAAAGGCGTAACGGATTGTGTGAAATTAAATCGTCCAATACTGAAACTCTATATAAGTGTCAAATTTCATTACCGTTATATTTAAGTATGTGTAATCAATACACAGAGATAAAAATACTTGGTATATTTAAAGTTACCAATAATCGGCATAATCTTGAATAAAAATGGTACACGTGGTAGAGCCACGCTGCAGCTTTTATGGTTGTAGCATGAATGAGTCGGCTCGACCGGGGAAGGACCACGCTCTCACAGAATACCAGCGTAAAATAGCAGCTTAATGCTGCTGTGTTTCGTATTATGAGTGTAGAGAACCGGAGACCCGTTTTACTGGAATCGAGGATTCCATCTAAGTCCTCAAGGGTGACAACGCATCTGTATTTTGATTCTTAACCTAGGTTAAATGTAGATGTTTATGGGCCACAGCATCCACTTACCATCAGGTGGACTATGTGCTCGTTTGTCATCCTTACCTTATTTTTAAAAAAAAACATGAAAAATGTTTATTACGTACTCTCTTTAAAGGACAAAACCACATAAAATCATACTGGAATGGAGTCATTAAATTTTTAATGATGTAGAAACTTGGGTGTGGAGTTCGTGGACTACAAATGATTCTTAATTTTCTAATTTTATTAAAACACTTATACTTTAATTTTAAAAGTAATTGAATCTTTTAAATTATAACTTCTTAATATAAAAATCTCTTTATATAATAATCAATTGCTATACGCGTAAATCTCGCTAAAATTCGAAAACTGAAACAATTTTGATTTTTTGTGTGCGTTAAGTTTTTTTATAGCATAAGGGTGACATACGAGCACATAGTCCACCTGGTGGTAAGTGGATGCTGTGGTCCACAGACATTTATCCTCGATTAAGTATCAAAATGCAGGTGCGTTGTCCACCCTGAGGACTATGATTTAATGCCTCGTTTCCTGTAAAAAATAGTCTCCGGATTCTAAACTCACCATACGAAGCACAGCAGTATTAAGCTGCTACTTTACGCTGGTATTCTATGAGAGTGTGCTCCTTTCACGTTCGCGCCGACCCATTCGCGCTACAACCATAATATATCTGCAGAGTGGTTCCACCACGTATAAGATTCCTGTTTATGGATTATTTATGCATCTTATTAAAATTAATAAACGTACGAATATATAAATAAACAAGGTAATAAAATGTAAGAAAGTACTTTTAGTTTTCGGATATACTCGACATTACTTTCATCTTCATCGTCATCGAATAAAAAATAGAACCATTTAAAGTTTTTACTCGCGCTTTTGTTAACAAGCAAGTCAGTAGTGTTTAAAGATACGAGTATTATATCTTATCGTTTGGTCTGACGTCAGTGTTAGAATGTAGTGTCAAGGTCGCAAAATTTTTGCCGTAAGAAAGTGTTTTACTTTTTCATACGTTTTCTTAATATTCAATGCTTGTTTATATTTTTTTACAAGATCTGGGTGATATTACAATATTTAACCTAGTTACGATGTTACAATAACAACATATATATAGATCCAATAATAGATGCCAGTTTGAGTAGCCTGACAGTCTGGTCCTAGCAAAGAAGTGCAGCATAGGATTTGCTAAGCATCTGCTCTGATAGTGAACTGAAACTGTGTGGCAATTTCGAGCAATCATTACTACAATAGGATAATTGGGAAAGGCTCATATGAATTTTTACCACGTTTTCATGTTTGTGTGTCTGTTGTTCCAGCTCCCGATGAGCTAGACTACATGTAGGAATAAAAGAAGTGATATATATACTTTTAGTACAAAATTTAAAAAAAAACACTAGTTACAGACTAAGGAAACATAGGAAAATGTTTGGACTCATTAGACATTTACGATAGGCCGTTGGTGTTTGTTATCTAACTTGGTAAATGTTTTTAATTTACCAAGCTAAATAAGAATAATTTTACCAGGTTAACTATTCCTTTACCTACCGGTATGTTACTTTCAAAGTTATTTTTTGAAACGCGAAGATTTTCTGTAGTTACTAGAAAATCGTAAGAAACTACCACAACCAATTAGGTAGAGTTTAAAGGTTAAAGCACGTGCAGCAAATGTAGAGTTTGATATCTAATCATGTTTTAAATACAAATTAGGTAACAATATACTATGCTCCTCTCTGAATTGATTTTACTTAATTTATTTTGACCATATTTTATTTATTAACGTGTATTTGTAATTTATATAATACTAAAAACTATAAACTAACTCTATATCTACATTTGGGTATATAGGTCAGAAGGGAAAACTATAAAACTATCCCAGATCATATTTTGCTTTTCGTTTTCTTTGATTTCTTCAATGAAATGCGTGCACGTTTTAAGACACTGTCGTAATTCTAAGAAAAATTCTAATATTATTTAGAGACTTTTGTGTTACAAAAACTGATTGACTACAGTAACTTGAGGAATGAAATTACCTATTCTGAAACATGATTCATATAAGGTAATATGAAGAAACATGTCTGATTTTTTTTTCCACATTGAAACATCATAATATTATTTATTAGACCGTATTATCTCGTGCGAGGATTGATAATATCTCTTTGCAATCTTCTCATGGCCAATTTTTAACAGAAATCCAGATGCAGGCATGACAGAAATTCGTCTTTTAGGAGTCAAACTTCAATCATGTTAATTAATGTAATAAGGGGCCATTCATTGGGGGGGGGGAATCTCTACATTTCACTATCTTTGGGGGAGGGGAGAGGTTAAACCATTCTTTACGTAAAATTTTAAGTCATAAAACTAATTCCATTTCGAATACCAAATGGTTTTCTTCATTCTATAATGTACACAAAGACAAGATACTATATCAACTAGTTGTCTAATAATAACATAATGGTAATGTATATCTGATAACAATAAAAGAGTTGGTATCATTGACTTATATATTACTAGCGTAAGGACCGGGCCGACCGAACAATAAAAACGGACCAGTGCGCTGGCTCTAAAATAACAGTTTAGTACCAACGCCAATCGGTCGACAGTGGTGCTCGCGCAGGACAGATTTGCCTGTCATAAATCTGTCTAGTTGCGTGGTAAAAGAATGCAAACGTTTAGTTACCAACGTAACTAAACTAACGCAACTAAACTACCTGTAAAATAAAACTTTAAAAATGCATTATATAATAATTTAATTGTAACAAAATTAATATAATGTTATTTACCGATGATACGATAGCCCATGTTCCTATTTAATCTTTGTATCGTAATTTTTGCATTCTTTTTTTGATTGGGCTAGGGTTGGATTCGGACCCTCAAAAATATTGTACATGCAAAATAAAATTATACTATTTTCAAAATATTATATCACGTTTGACGTTTCATGTTTATTTTTTCCATGTGTCGGGATTTTGGCGTCACGCGTCTAGTTTATACGTTTCGTTTTTTTGATGGTTCTATTTTTATTTCTGTTTCATTTTTGTCTAAAGAACTTATTGTAAGCTAAATTTTGAATATTGGTACCTAATATATTCAATAAGGGTAAAACGAAAAGAGTACAAAAGAAACCATATCTGCTTAATTGAATCTGAAAATCTGATTCACAAAATATTTTGAAATTTTGTTTTCAAACTTGATTGCTTCTGGAGCATAGAGTTTTTATCGTGGTAGCTCCTCATTATAGTTGTATCAAGGATACAACATAAATGCATCGATCGCTTACCAATTGACCAGAAAGGGAGTTAATTCTAATTTTATTAAAAAAAACGCGGTACTCATGTACAATACGGAAAATCTCAATATCGTAGGGTTAATATTAAGAAGTAAAAAGGCCCAATAATATAATACAAGTCGACGTTTAGGTAAAATTATCGTATTTTCGCTTAGTATTATTACGATATTATATACTACAAACTATGAAATAATGGTACAATTAGGATAATTATGCTATGAAATTCGACCCTGGTTACGTCTTGTTATGATATGACGTTTGTATTATGACAGATGGGCTACTTTTTCTTGTATGAAAAAGTAATGAGCAAAATATTAAGATACTTAGGAAGGATAGGCCCATCCTTCCTTTTGAAATCATTGGTTGGTATAGCTTAAATTATCTGTTGAAAAAATTAATATCTTTGATTTACGTCAAACTGTGAGTTTTAGTGTAACTGATCCTTTTCTCACATTTTATTATTCTGAAAAAAGAGATAGGATCTTACGTAATAAGAGGAGGGGGAGGGGGTTCGGGAAATTTTATGCACCGTTACATAGGGGTAGGGGGTTCGAGAAATTTTCAAAAATCGTCAAGACCACCCTTACGTAATTAATGAATGGCCCATAAGTATACTAATATATTCATATTTGGTGGATCAGGAGCTTTGACTTTTCGATACGATGTCTTCTGGACCGACTTCAGAAGCAATTAATATGCGATAATAAGTCAGTGTTTACTTTTATACTTTTTAGAATCCTAAAACCGTTTATTCAATAGTTTTTTCGTAGTCTGATGGATGTATTAGAGAAACCTGATACATCGCGTGAGTATAATAATAAAACGCAACATAGAAAAATGTCAAAGATTTTTTGGGATCACCATTAGGTGGTAGTAATATCATCTCTTATTAACACCAGATAATTATATCAAACTGGCAAAGGAGTTCAGTATCAATGGCATATGTTGTCAGGTATTGCAATCCCTCTTAGTGCCCAAGTGGGGAAGTTATGGCAACAGCAGTTGTAAGTTCAAAGATTAAAATACATACCGTTATTGTTGAGAGGGTTCGTTGCGGCACCCAGGCCCGGGGTAGAGGCGTTATGTAAGAATGCACTTTGATGTCGAAGAACATCTAATTCAGCTGTAAGGCAAGAAATTATTTTGAAATTATTATTGCCAGGGATTTGTGTACTGGAAAGAGCCAACTATAAGAGTTGAAGGATGACGGTTGCAGAGTCATTTCTTACATAACTGACAATTTAAGTGAGATTGCGAGGTCCTACGGACAACTACACATATAATGGTTGGGGCCACATGCTAGTGTACGTAACAATCTAAAAGCAGGTCTCATCTGACACAATTCTGATAATATCCCAGACGTCAGACTGAGCAATATTAGTATGGCTCTCAAGCCTCTTCAAAATGGCAAGGCCCCAGATTAGTAAGGAATTACAATAAAGCTTCTGAAGGTGGGTGGAAAACTGGTACTTGAAGTCCTCCAGAAGCTATTCAATTCTGTCTTCCATTGGGGCACTACTCTGGAGGCATGGAACAAAAATGTAGTAGTCTAGTTCTTAAAGAAAGGCGAAAACATTTAATTGAAGAACTACCGACCGATTCCCTACTAAACAGCTTCTGCATGCTGTTTCACAATAACTTCCAGCTTGCCAAATAAGCCGGTTTACGAAAGGACTTTGGCAAATTGTACAGAAGACCAAACCACTTTCCACCCAGATATACTTCAATACAGAAAACGAATCCTAAACTTAGTGACTATAGTAGCTGTATCAGGCATGTAGTGCAACTTTTTTTTACAGAAACATTCAGTTATGCCCATGAATTACTCACAAAAATGCCATCTTATTTAGATGTATGATATAAGAACTCATAGGAAACACACAAACAAATATTTTTTGTCAGAATTTTTGAGAGATCACAACTCACCAATGTTTGATTGTAATCAGATAAATACTATAATATTTTTATATACAGTCGACCCTCGGTAATCTGGCCCAAGACTAATCCATCCCCCCTTGTAATCCGACATGTCTTTAACTTGTTGGTACATTCAAGTCGCGCTATGAATCCGCCACAGGGGAAACATGGACAAACTAGTTGAAAATGAAAAATGAAAATGAAAATACTTTATTTACCAATTAGCACCTTTACAAATGATTTAGCAGTGGTTCTCACACTAGGCACGTAGACCTGTATCGTGAGAGCCATATACACATATTAACAAAAAACAAAAAGTTGCAATTAGTTCGCACCACCACAAATCTAACTTGACACATTGTCTCAGTTCAAATGTATAACTATGGTAGCGGCCTAGTGGGCATTCATTATTTACTGTTTAGGTATTCATTGTGCATCACATGACATTTTTATATTTTCATCATCATCATTACAGCCTTTCACAGGTCCACTGCTGAACATAGGCCACCCCCAAGTAATACCACAAAGCACGGTCCTGAGCCACCTGCATCCATCGACTTCCTGCATGTCTTACCAGGTTATCACTCCATCTAGTGGGGGGTCGTCCTACACTACGCCTACCGGTACGAGGCTGCCACTCGAGAACCTTTCTTCCCCATCAGTTATCGGTTCTTCGAGCTACATATATGGCTGGCCCATTGCCACTTCAGCTTACTAATCCGTTGGGCTATGTTGGTCACTCTGGTTTTACTGTGGATATCCTCATTTCTGAGTCTATCACGCAGAGAAACTCCGAGCATAACCCTCTCCATAGCTCGCTGAGCGACCTTAAGCATCCTCATACGGCCAGCAGTGAAGGACCATGTCTCAGATCCGTAAGTCATCACTGGCAACATGCACTGGTTGTACAATTTAGTTTTATTTATTAGTTTTATTAATAATTATTTTTTTATTTTATTATTTGATATTTAATCTGCTGGATTACAAGGTGCTCTTTTTCAAAAAGTTCCAGACTACCAGGGGGCTGTGGCAGTACTCTATAGTCCGACAAATTCTATTATCCGACACCGCCTTACAAAACTTCTGTTAGATTACCGCGGGTCAGCAGTATTTTGAATTTTTTTTTAAATTGTTTAAGTATCACAGCTATAATTTTTATATTTCAAAAAGTTCATTCAAATCTTATTTTGGTAATAATATGAAATGTATTCAAAGCTAAACAAATTTTGAAACACAGAAAATCTAAATTTAAAATGAACAATATTCAATAAACATCCAATTTTAATACTTGGTATCCTTGAGTTGCTTGCATGTTTGTGTGGGCATTCATGCATAGGTGGAGAAGTCTAAATGTTAATATGACCTCATTTGTAGTGTAGGTGGTAAGGTTATAAGAAATAAAAGTAAATTTAAGATTGCAATGTCACATTAAGAAGAACCTAATCATTAAAGGCCTAGCTATGCCTACCCCATAAATTGCCCCTTTGTTATTTATCGTCATAGTTGCCACCTCGGCAGGGTTTTCAACTGCAGTTTTATTTATTATTTTGAGTTTTATCATGAAGTTGCTGCTTTCTATCTCCACTTCACATATCCTCTGTCCTCTGTTACAACACCCACAGGATGTAAACTTGTAGTAGATTCTATTACCCCCCTTCCAACATGGCAGAATTTTAATATTTTAATTTACCAATATCTTATGAAAGGGACATAATGATTTTTTGTAACCCAGACTTTCATTGAACAACAAAATAATATGACTAACACAAAGGCTTTAAACTCAAATACTATTAATTATATTTAAAGCCTTTATGTAATTATAACAATATTACATATCAGCATTACATTCTATAAATATATAAATTTTGTTGACAATTTACCTCTTGTTTCCTGTAATTCTTTATTTAGTTTTTCATTAGCCATTTTCAAAGATGTAATTTGGTCAAGAAGACAAGCCAGCAAACGGCTACCAACCTCATTATCTGATGAATTAGAGCTCTGTTCTGATGCAGAATCTAGATCACCATTTGCCGGCTGTGCAACATCTGGTAAACCTCTTACACAAGGATCACTGTACCTCCTCGCATTACCAGTATTCCCCTTTTCAGCAGCATTTAAATCACTGGTGGAATTGGTATCACCTACAGATGTAACTATTGGGGGTAAACTTGCAAAATCCTGGCTGTCTGAAACATTTTTTTGGTGAAGATAATTGGTCTGACTTAACACACTATCAACGTTTTCCATAGGAGCACTAGAAACTTCTTCCGCTTTATTTTCGTTTCGCCTCCTTAACCTCGGTCTTCGCGTTTGATCGGCTCTTGCGTGATGCATGCATCGATATTCATGGTTATAAGCAGGAGGTATGTGCGAATTATAATACATTGAAGCTACAGGTAAGGGAGATGCTTCAGGTACACAGCCGTAGATGTTGTGCCTGTACGAATCGAACCCAGGGCCGATATGGGAATTATTCATCGGCCAATCCATATTTGGTGGGACAAACGAATCATATGGATCCATATTTGTTGTTGAGTCTTCAATATGACGCATAGCTTTGTCCAGCCATTTAGAAAGATAAGAACCCTTACTACTACGGGATTTCTTTCGTTTTCCCAAAGGACCGTTAACCGATGATTGAACACTATACAATTGTTTGGGTGCAGATGACATAATTTTTACACAACAGTGAGCTAGTAATATTAAAAAGAGCGTTCAACTAATTTCACGTTACCCTGCAGTGTTTATCTCATTTTTATGAACAACAAAATCAGTTTCGATGTCCGATCGACTTCACTCGGTAGAACTTGAATGAATTGAATAATGACATCAGTATTGCCAACAGTTAAACGAGCTCTCTACCAGATTCGGATTCATCTTCTAAAACCACTAATATAAAACGAACCTACTCACATAATCCTTAAATTTTCCACCAAACAAATTTTTATTTTTTACGAAAAAATACAATAGAAATAGTAATTGGTTACTTTTATTATTTCATACTGTGTAATAAATTGTTTCATTTCTATGTAAATAACCAGTCAATCAACATACAATTAAGTGGAAAAATGACGGGTCCGGCAACTATTGTTGATCGAAGGCACAGAATACATTTACACTGACGGATCGAAGGGGTACAGGGTGCAGTGGCTCAGCGACAAGTGCCAGCGCTGAAAATGAGGACTGCTTAACAAGTATTTGAATAGCCTAAAAATAATTGTTCCAGGTCAGGATGTTTGTCCTTGTGAAATTTATGTATATGTAAGCTGCCCCCTACAATACAGGAGTAAGTAATAATTTGGAAGTAACGTTATTTAATAAAAGAAAAATATTATTTGATCTAAGTAGTGTTATTTTAAAATAAATCGTATTCTCCAGATAAATCATTTTTGTGAAACCATTATCATTGATGGAAGTGAATGATAATGGTTTTACAAAATTCATATTTTTTATCCTTACAATTGTTACACAAAATTTTCATTTCGCTACTTGACCCGTAGTATTTTCAATCATTTGGAGCCAATCATTTAAATGTTAAAGCCAAAGTCGTGAAACATTTGCGTTAAAAGCGGGTTTAGGGTATGACGTCGTAAAAAAGTACGACACTAAGTTAAGGGAGCTATTACTATAATAAATTGTACGAAAAATCCCATCGAATAGTGTAGCCACCATAATGTATCGTTTGACTTCACGTCATGTCTGATGAATAATTAATTTTTTACACAGTAAAAGTAGGTAAATACTCCTGATATGAAGTAGAAATATTATACAAAACGGTATAATTGGCCTAATGGTTGGTTATGATCTTAACTAGTTGAAACTAATGACCACTAGAAAATACCATCAGCTACTAAAAGTAATATTTCTTCTCTAGAAGGATGTTCTAAACCACCAGTTTTAATGGAAAGTTCATTATGTTGGCAGCATTGACTTACTTTATTTATTTGTTAAAGATTTTTGGCTTGGATGCCTGTCTTTTAAGCCCCGTCTTCATTTCATACGAAACCTTCGTTTTAATAGACTTTTGTTTATAACCTTCGTCACAATATGTTGATACGTCACATTGTAAAGTATATGGGTGATTTTGATGACAGCTTAAGCTAACAGACGGTAGATAGCGACATTATCTCAAGACGCCTAAGTAGACACTATCTTAAGGTGAGTGAGAGAAGTGCTCCTATGGTAATGTGAAATCACCATGAAGCACTTTTTTTATCGTGCCATCTAATAATTCACATGCACAGACATGGTTCTTCAAAATATTCATATGCTTGAAGAATAATAAAATAAATTCATAATATAATAGTAATAAATAACCTTTGTGTAGTTTGGGAATGATTATTTTCTATTAATGCATGATGAGCTCAAGTTACTGTTATTAATATCTGGCATCACTTTTATCTATCAAAATTCACTTCAAATTATTATTTATACAATTAAATATATTTCATTACACAGACTATATTTTATTAATGTTTGCCGTGAACGTTCTTTAACTCGAGTAAATCGAATCAAATCGTAAGCAAGTCTAATCTGGTTCAGTTTTTAACAACTCGAATCAACTCGGTCCGCGATCAAGAACCTACTTCACTATGCTAAATAACATAAATATTTGTAGCAAGATACAAATATGAATTAATTTGTGCTTTGCATCCCACGAGAACGGTGTACTCATCAGCCATGAGTCACGACTCGCGCCGTCCATTTCACTCAACTCAATTCGAATCGAATGAAATAGAAATAGCTTTCACGTTGCCTTGCTTGCGCACGTTGTTTAAAAGTTAAAGTTAACGTCTATGTACGTCCCTCTGCTGGGCACGGGTCTACCGTCATTTCTGAGAGGGTTTTAGGGTAAGGAAATATCTGCGGCGCTGTCTCAATGCGTGTTAGCGAACTTCACATATCACTGACATATTTTTTTATTCTGATTTCTCACCCATTCATGTTTTCTCACGATGTTTTCTTTCACCACTGAGCACACCTTCATTGGTACCAGTGGCGATCGAATGGTTTGGTCACGTACTGTGAAATTAACAGGAGCGCTAACCGTCTGAGTGCGCACGTCGTTTAACTCGTCATATTACAAAGACACCGAGTCAACTAGTGTTGCGCCTACATTACTTATCAGCTAACCTTGCATTGCTCACATTGCTCGGAAGCAAGGTGTTAAATCAACTCAAGTTGCAACTTGAGTCAGTAGCCATACCCACTTTAAACTCAACTCAAAAAATAACTCGTCACATCGCTAATTAGAGCTCCAACAGAGAGCCTAACAAGAACTAAAGTATAATCACTACGTCTTTGTTTTATTGGAGATACTCTTTAAAAAGATGTTAGTTAAGGTAATGTATTCTGTGGTCGTTAGTGATGTGCCAATTCCGGTCATTCTAGTAGACTTTTGTACTCATGTACTCGAATTTTCAAATTTAGGAATTCGGATAAACTAAACTCGAGGATAGATTCGAGTATTCATAGTACTTAGATACTGAACCCAGTACTTAAATCTCGACTTGTCATTGGTTGTAGATAAAATTAAAAAATCAGTTTTTTATTATAAGAATAAAAAAATAGCAAACTGGTGCATCCTACAATTTGATGATATGCGTAAATACACAAACACAAATGTTGTAGTGTGTATAGTATGCGATGCAATTTTGCATTTGTAGTGAAGTATACAGAAGTGTGACTTTCTTGCGCCCCCCTGACATTGACAGACTTTTTGTTCAGGAATTAACGCGCATGGCCTCTCCAGTTGGTTGAATACTCAAAGGTACTAATAAATTTTTGAAGAAAAATATCAATTACTTTTAGCAAATCGATTTAGTAATGATTATTAATTGACTAAAATCGACACTAAATCTGAATCAATTTATTTTTACCAACTTGAATGTGCTGAAATTAACTGCATAAATTAGTACTTATTAGTACCTGTACCTGTAATTGCTGTACCTTTTATTTCGTTCTAAGTGCATTACTTAAACTGTAATTTAATTAATGTCTTGTTATATTAATAACAACTAATGTCTCGATAGTGCTAAAAATCTCTATATGTAGATACCTAATGTTACTTTTGGCGCTTTACAATATTTTTATAGAAAAAATAATATAGGAATGTATATAAGGGTGATAAATAAACACGTAGTTCCTAAGCAATGGGTCCGTAACCACTTATTTATATCTAACCCCTATTAAGAATCAAAATATGACGTATGAAGACATGAGGCTGAGGACAAAGATGGCATGATAAATTGACTGTAAAGAGTGTTTTCAGTTTTCGTCACTCGCTAAACCAACTCGGCATCAATTTGCTGCAACGTGCAAGCCTACACTTTTATACGTTGGAGATAGAGGAAAGAAGTCAATAATCCCCACTTGTTATGGCAGAATAAAATTGGATACAAGTGACGTGCGGGATAAGGTATTCAATCTATTATCTTGTGAACGATGATTCTTTTCATTGCGAGAATTCCGTAACGAAAAGAAGACATGAGAATTCTGCGCTAAAGGTGACCAGCAGTGTATGTCTTGATAAGCAGTGCTGTCTGATTGTGATGTGACCGACACGGCTCACTGATCCATAGTAAAAACAGAATAGTAGGCTATCTTCTGAGAAATGTAGCGAATGCCGCTAATATGGGTGCGTGCCTGGCACGTGACAGTAAAGCCTCGTACGCACGAGCCACAGCACGCAGACAGTGACACTTACTAAGTCGGGAAGACCGGACGGAGTCGAGGACGCCCACCGCCACGCTCCGCAATGTGTTTGCACCTCTGTTTGAGAATTCGACTTTTAATAAAATTTTGCTAGCAGTCTTTTTTTCGTTTTATTTTCTGTTTCTGTGAAATAAATTGATGTATGCGCTTGTTTAAAAGAATTTGCTTTTTAATAATAGGTTATCGTAGACAGAGAAACCTATAGACTAATGATTAGCGTGACCTCGAATGAGAAAGGACGATTACGTAGTTTTAGGTTATACAATAATCTTTAAGTATGACTTTCAAACATATTTAGATAAAATTTTTAATTGTTCTAAGAACTGAAATGAACAAGATTCACCAATCTTAAGCTCACAAAACACTTTTTTCTCACTTAAACCAACTTGTAAACTCCTTAGATCGCTACGAACTGTCAAAGTTGTTTAGCAAACTACATTTTGCTAAACAACTTTGACAGATCGTAGCGATCTAAGGAGAAAGGGACAAACAATAACACCGCTCTATCTCATTTCTATGCAAGACGTATGCATAAATCTATCTTTTTCGTGTGCGAACGCGAAAGAAGGCGTCAATTTGTCTATAGGTTTCTCTGTCTACGTAGGTTATATTACTACATCTATACATAGATACATACCTCAATTATCATACCACATCAGATCAAATTAATTTTAAACATTAAACCTGAGCTGACACCATATGGACAGTGTTTTTTTACTCAAATTTTAGTTTTTTGTCAATTTTTGTAAAGTAAAGCTTAATTTTTTTTGAAAATCTTTGATTCTTTCAGAGGAAACTAAAGAAATGATTAACAAATATGATGCATAGGTACGTACCCTTATGTATTATGTTTGTAAATATTATAACTAGGTACTTACAAAACTAAATGAGGCTTAGCTGTTAAACAAAAATACATTGACAAATCCGCAACAGTAGGCACTAAGTCTCGAGCTGTGCATTAGTTGCCCTACTATTCTGTTTTTACTGTGACTGAACCTAGCCCCACTTGGGTTTTTTGAGTTTTTATTTTTATTTTTAATTGATTAATCGTCGTTTGTTCGTAATTAATTCGTCTTTTAATTATTTATAATAAATCAAACAATATAATACATTATTTCTAAAGATCGTTTCTTTGATCGCTATTGATGATTGTTCGATCATAAACACAACTTAATTGTTAATTATTCAATATTTTTAATTAAAAAAACTGTCATCCCCTTATGGCTACGTTACGCATGCGCCAACAGAAACAGTAACAGAAACTTTTTTGTTCAATGTGGATTACAAGTAATACTTATAGAAATTCTTTTTTTTTTTCATTACCACTGGTTCGCAAAATAAAACCTCTGTCCTGGGAAGAACCAGCAAGAAACCCAGCGGGACAATTTTTTTTAAATAATAGCTTATAATCATGTATTTTACAATTAACAACATAAAACAAATTAGAAATAGCTTGGTAGCGATTACCCTTTTTATACAAACTTAGTTTAATAAAGTTTTTGAACTTTGTGTATGTTAAATTTTGTATATATTCTGGGATTTTGTTGTAAAAGCGTATAGATCGCCCCAAGAATGAATCACTTGTGTCTATTCCTAGTATTTACAGAATGAATATCACTTATCTTTGCAAAACTTCTTATTTTTGTGTACGTACATTACATTTTCATAAAGAGGCCAGAGTCAATATATAAATTTCCTTAAATTTTTGTCTGAGCGACTTTGAGTTTTAAATCATATATTACTCTAATAGCTCTCTTCTGTAAAACAAATATAAATTCAGTATCAGCCGCGTGTCCCTAAAGCAAAATACCATACGCACATTATGCTTATGGTGTTGACGACAGTGGCGAAGCTTCCATTAAAGCCGAAAAGCCGGGCTTGCCTTATTAAACCTGAATCAATCAATAATATCAACTAATAAAATAACTCGTAAAATGTTTCAAGCTATTTCAAATTTCCCGCGCACTCCACTGTTCGACACATGTCGACCGATGACCTCGTATTGCCTTAGCGCTACTGCTGCTGTCATAAAAAATGAGTTTTAATAGAGCAAATAGTTGTCTCCCTCGCTCGCGTGGGCTTTTTACGGGGCTTTCGAGAATATTTCTAACCTATGGCAAAATATTCTATAATGAAATATAACTACGATTGTATATATAGCAATTAGTATAGAGATTTAAAGCCAGGTTTTTGGGAATAAATTTGTTAAAAGCGGAGGCGCGCGGGCAATACGTTTGCAAGTTCGTTTCAATTTTCAATATTTATTTACTCTGTGTACTTATCTTAAGCGATTTAATATTACGAGTTCAAAATTTATGCTTTTTAAAGATTTTTAATGAAAATGGAGGATAATAGTGTTCCTTGTGATGAATTGAACTGTGTTAAAGTGATAATCGGAGAGGAAATCTTTAAACTTTGTTGAGACAATACACAAGTTTAAGAGTGTATTTCAGACTTATCAATTATCGCAATTAAAACAGTTATTGGTACAATTAAAACGTTCACCAACATTTTACGTGGACGTAATTAAATCTTTCCATAAGAAAGCGGGACGATTCCACTTATCTTATCTTATCTCTTATCGATTAGAATGTAAATAATTTGTTTTTTTTTTAATTTTGTACATAGTTTGTTTGTACTTTGTTCGTGTTTTACTTTTGTTCATATATTGTATTAGATGTAAATATTTGTTTTCTTTCGCTTAAACAAACCCTAACGGCTTTCTTCAAAGCCACCGAAGCTATGCAATTGCTGATATGTAATACAATCTATCTAGCAGTGGTATGCCTTCAGTGTGCTTTGTTAAACACGTCCTTGACAGCACTGAATATGAAACTGAAGCGTGGAGACAGATCAAGATTGGTGTATTTTTATAAAACTGCTAGAAACAACAATCTATATTTTTATAAATTTATATCTTGGGCTTGCCCTAGCTTAGAGCTCTAGCTTCGCCACTGGCTATGGAAACAGCTGAAGTAAACTTAGTCTAGCTGATTCAGCAAGAGTTCTCATCTTTTTTACAGCATGTGCTGCAGAACTAAGTCTGCTAGCTAGTTTTGATATATGGGGGGTCCTATTGAAGCTTTGCGTCTAGTGTGATTCCAAGAAAAATGGTGGTATCAACAAGACTCAACTCCTCCCCATTTAAAATTACATTAGTATCAACATGTTTGACATTCGGAGATATGTTTAACATTCGGAGACATGTTTGACATTCGGAGGTACGAATTTCATCCATTTAGATTTAGTTCCATTTAAATGCAAATTATTAACATTAAACAAATTGACTGAACTTAGCTATAGCATTATTTACTTCGTCATAATTTAGTAACCGACGTTTTAATTTGAAAATTCATCAAGTTTCATCAGCAAATAATACTATATCATGGTTATTCCCTACTACGAAAGGTACGTCATTAATGTACACAAGAAACAGAACAGGGCCGAGAATTGAGCCCTGAGGTACGCCCATTTGTACTATCGACGTGGAAGAACTCATACTATTAAAGACAACTTTTTGCGTTCTGTTACTTAAATATGAAATAATTAATTTAAGGGCATTACTTCTTACACCGTAGTGTTAAGGTTTCCTGGTTAATGTTTCATGTTGAACACAATCGAAGGCTTTGGATAGGTCACAGAATATAACCAAAATATCCTGTGAGTTCTCCCATGCATTGAAGATATATTTAATCAGCTCGACACCAACATCAGTTGTCGAGCGACACCTTGTGAAACCGAATTGATTTTATGAAGAAAATTATTAACATTAAAAAAATATATAACATTTGATCAAGAATAATTTTTAAAAAAATTTTACTAAGTGTTGGCAGTACAGAAATAGGTCTATAATTAGTGGGGTTCAATGTACCACCAGATCTAAATAAAGGTATTACTTTACTATATTTCATTAAATCAGGAAACACACCAGATTCGATACTAGTATTAAAAATAATAGACAGTTGAGGTGCTATTCTATATATTATAGATACAATAACTTTAACAGAAATCCCCCACAGCGGTCTTCTTAATATCAATAGTCTTAAAATATTTTACAATATGTTTTGATGACACTTTATGAAATGTAAAATTCTTTGTACATACATTTACATTTTGTTTAAGTATGATTAGGCGACGGCAGGAGAAGAATTCAGTGACTTGTGGTTAAGATCGAATTATTAGTAAAATATTTCGCAAAAACCATTGCAATGTCCTGATCAGGTTTAGTTAATTTATTGTTAAAACTTAACTGGTAGTTTGAATTACGAGGGTTGACCTTACCAGTTTCACTATTAATTATACTCCATGTCATTTTTATTTTATTAGAAGTTGTCTTTATTTTGTTGCTCAAATACTAGGCTATGCAGCACACTCTTAAATATTTTTCTTTCTTTGTCTACTCTTATGGACTCCTACTATCACCCGTTCATTAAATGCCTTGCGATTATTCAAGGAGAATGTTTTATAAGTAAAAGTATTATTAAATTCATTGCAAATAAGCTTAAATAATGTTCCATACAAAAAATCTGGATTATTTTATTATGAAAGTGATGAAAGTTTTTTTACTATGTTACTTCTAAACTTCTCCAAGTGATTTGCATTTACGGAAACAAACATAACTTTTTATCTACTTGCTTTTTGTGAACATAAGGTAATGAAACTAATTGTCCATAGTGATCAGAGCTCAATTTTTGAATACTGGTATATATACTGGTATGTACACTGATATATAGCAATATATACATACATATATATATATATATATATATATATATATATATATATATATATATATATATATATGTATATAGTGACGTGAGTGATATGAGTGACAGAGCCCCGCTTAAAAATAAAAAATAACCTAACCTGTCAGAGTCGGGGTGTCCCAAGTCCCGAACTCGCTTCGGTCGCTTTTATGATCAATTATGAACAATTAAGTTGTATTAATGATCGAAGAATCATTAATAGCGATCGAAACAACGATATTTAGTAAACATTAATTAATTTAGGGATAAAACTTAAAATTTACACTAAGGGGGCCAACCTAAGGATGAAATTTGTTTAATTTTAATTTGTTTCACAAAACAATTTTTATGTATTTACGAATAAACGACGAAAAATCAATTAAAAATGAAACAACTCAAATATAAAATTAAAACACCAAGTGGGGCTAAATTCACCAAGCTGACCGGCATTTGGAGGCAGTAGAGTCCAAGAGGGAGGCATTGGCCATTAGTTTGGACATAGCGAAGGCCTTCGATCAGGTCCGGCACAAAGCGCTTCTTTCGAAGTTCCCTTCCTATGGGCTTCCCGAGAAATCGTACAATTGGATCACTAGTTTTTCTTGCTAATCGGGGAATCGAGGTCGTAGTAGACGGTGCGTGCTCTGAATACAAGCCTATTAACGGCTTAACAAGGCTCACAATCAATGATATGTTGCAAACTGATAACATTCATTGCTATGCAGACGACAGCACTGGTGATGCCTTATACACCGGCCGTGCCAATATTTCTCGGGAAATCGTCGCCGAGTACCGGGACAAACTTGTGTCTGAAGTCGAGTCTTTGCTTAACAAAGTCTCGGATTGGGGGCGATTAAACCTAGTCCAATTCTATCCCCAGAACCCACAAGACACAAGTTTGCGCGTTAATCGCTAAAAAGAACCCTTTATCGTGTCTCCTCAGTTTGAAAGCACTCTCCTTGCTGCCTCAATTAGCATCAGTAGTATAGTTGTAGCACGAACGGGTTAGCTCGACAGGGGAAGGACCACGCTCTCAAAGAATACCAGCGTCAAATAGTAGCTTAATGCTGCTGTGTTTCGTATGGTGAGTGTAGAGAACCGGAAACTCTTTTTAATGAAAACGAAGCATTCCATCTTAGTCCTCACGGGTGACAACGCATCTGCATTTTGATTCGTAATTGAGGAAAGATGTAGATGTCTATGGGCCACAGCAACCACTTACCATCAGGTGGACTGTGTGATTGTTTGTCACCATATATTTTATAGGATATCCTATTAAAAAAAGAAAACAGAATCTTCGGCGTCGACATATCGAATAGTGTGCAGTTTTATGGTCACTTGGAGGGGAAGGCCAAATTGGCCTCTAAAAACCGACCGCATCTAGCGCAGCACGATTCGAATCGTCGACGACAGAGTGCTTTCTGATCGACTAGATTCACTGGTGCTGCGTAGGGATGTTGCATCCCTGTCAAAATTCCCAATACCATCCTCACCATCTGGAGGCTTGACGGTCCACTACTGTACGTCTTACTAGAAGTTTTCTTTCTCGTACAACTTCTCTGTGGAATTGTTTACCACCGGCGACTTTTCCGGATCGATACGAGGGTGGATTGAAAAGTACTCGGCCTAACCAAGAAAATAAACACATACTAAATCAGTTATATTTTTATTTTTCTACATAATCACCATCAAGTTCAATACACTTTTGCCACCTCCCCTTCCAAGCATTTAGACCGTTGAAAAAAAATGATTCTTCCTTAGAGTCAAAATATGCGTCTACAGCTGCTTTGACCTCGTCGTTTGTCGAAAATCTTTGACCTCCCAAGTGCTTTTTTAGGTTAGGGAACAGAAAGAAGTCTGATGGTGCCAGATCAGGTGAATACGGCGGATGCGGTAACAGTTCAAAGCCACAGTTGTGAATTTCAGCCATTGACTGTACTGACGTGTGAACACGGGCGTTATCTTGATGAAACAGGACTTTTCTTCTGAGCATTCCTTGACGTTTTTCTTTTATTTCCTCTCGTAAACGACGTAGTAAGGTGCAGTAGTAATCAGAGTTTATAGTCTGACCCCTTTCAAGATAATCAATCATAATCACACCTTTCGAGTCCCAGAATACTGAAGCCATCACATTATTTGCCGACAAAATCGACTTAGCCTTTTTTAGGGGGTGATGAACCAGGTCTTCTCCACTGTTTGATTGTTGTTTTGTTTCCGGTGTACAGTAATGAACCCATGTTTCGTCCATAGTAACAAAATTATTCAAGAAATCATCTGCATCGGCTTCAAATAACTCCAAACAGTCGCGTGAAATAGTCAATCGTGTCCTTTTTTTGTTCAACTGAAAGCAGTCGCGGAACCCACCTCGCAGACACCTTGTGGAAACCCAACTCGTTGACAATGATGTTTTGAGTTCGTTCATAAGAGATGCCTATAATCTCGGCTATCTCTCTAATTTTTAATCTGCGGTCTCCCATTATTAAATCAAGTACTTTTTTAATATTTTCGTCAGTAGTTGACATCGAAGGCCTTCCAGAGCGGGGTTCATCTTTCACACTCTCTCTACCACGCTTAAATTCTGCTATCCATTTTTTGACGGATGAATATGACAGAGCACAATCGCTTAATGTACTGACCATGTCATCATGGATGGCTTTTGATGATAGCCCCTTCTTATGGAGGTACTTAATGACGGCACGCTGCTCGATTTGCTGCATTCGCGGAAATTATGTCCGATTACTTTGTTAATAAATTTATAAAATCACAACTAATTATCGCACACGTTTCGAACTTCACACAATGAACTAGTCTGAACTGAACTAAATAATGTGGGTAGATTTGATTTTTAGAATTGAATGGATCTGTGTTAGGCCGAGTACTTTTCAATCCACCCTCGTACGACTTAAGGACCTTCAAGAAAAGAGCTTACACCTCTCTAAAAGGCCAGCAACGCATCTGCAATTCCACGGTGTTGCGGTTGTTCCTCGTTTGCCCTCTTCTTTAAAAAAAAAACATAGCACGCACTACAATATATTGGGGTTGTTACTCCGCTATGTGGTGCTTTTAAATCGATATTAAAAGAAACTCGTTGATTTTTCGAAAACTGATTAATTTTTAGAGATGGGTCGAATATGAATTTAACCGAATACGAATATTCGGCCGAATGTTTGGTAAAAATTTTATTGAACCGAATATTCGGCCGAACATTATTCGGCAGGATCACCTCGGTACCTCACCAATTTATGTCGAAACTTGTTACCATAAAGCGCGCGAGATTAACGTTGGACCCTTCACCTCGCTCATTATCTAGTACTGAGCCAATTGTCGGTACATGCCTACGTTTAAACTATTTTTTGAGAAAAAAAGTATTTCGTTGTTTTACACTTAGTAAAAATTGATAATACCATAGCATAAAAATGAGTAGCAGGAGATCTACTATATGTACTTATGTGGCGGCGCTGTCGTCGCGCCACACGCGAAAACACATCGAAACCTAAATCGCACTATCAAAGTTCCGAATCAATAGCTCCGCACTATCACCCAGAGCGTTGGCTGCTCCCCGGGCAGAACACCTTGCCTGGCGGAAGATCTCCCCTTTTTCTTCCACCCATAAACTGGTGACTGACGGACGTGATATGAACACTCAACCAACAGCCTTCGGAAACTACAACTTCAAGTCATCGCATAGTCATTACCCTCAAGAACCCATACCATTCACTCCTGAGAATCGTCTTCCAGAGTCTTCATATCCTGAAAGTCATCTATCTAGCTTCACAAGGTTCATCGCAACACTAAAATAATAATGCTTCCTGTTCCTTCAAGCTACTCTCTGCGCTACAGTGTTCCGCACTGCTCCGAAGCCTTACTGCTCGCCTCTGCTTCACAGCACTCTCGCAGATTACTCGCCTTCTTGTCCTCACCGCAGACTACAAGGCAATCCTCTGGCACTTGTACATTCGTCGACAACGAGACTGCACAATCGACCTCCGGTCTGAGCTGGGGGGTGATGTGGCGGCGCTGTCGTCACGCCACA
The DNA here is from genome assembly GCA_907164705.1 of Parnassius apollo. Classification (NCBI taxonomy): domain Eukaryota; kingdom Metazoa; phylum Arthropoda; class Insecta; order Lepidoptera; family Papilionidae; genus Parnassius; species Parnassius apollo. The sequence continues at coordinate 16,724,998 of CAJQZP010000008.1, forward strand.
AGCGAAAACACATCGAAGCCTAAATCGCGCTATCAAAGTTCCGAATCAAAAACAGTATATATAGAATTGCTCCGCACTATCACTCGGAGTGTTGGCCGCTCCCCGAGCAGAACACCTTGCCTGGCGGGAGATCTCCCTTTTCCCTTCCACGGCCACACTTCTTTTAGAGAAACTGACGACCAAAGTAAAGTGAAATGTCCCAATGTAATGTAATTTTTCTTTGTTTGATTCCAAAAACATTTTATCAAGCTTTATATTTGCTACGATTGGAAATAAATCTACAGTGCCTCAAAAAGATAATGTTACACAAGTACATTTAAGCCATAAATCAAATATACATAGCATTACTCAGTTCTTACATTTCAATACTGTGAACACTTTGAGTACCACTTTAACGAATGTTTAGTGATTTAGCCGAATATTCGGCCGAATACGAATATTTGGTAAACCTGCCGAATACCGAATATAAAACGAATGTTCGGCCCATCTCAACTATCTGCCCAGAACAACTATTATACACGTACACTACTATACATGTATCTTACGTGGCCCCAGTGGCCACTTCATTGTTCTATTTCCACAATAATATTTTTTTATTCATTCATTCATTATAACCTATTTAAATCCACTGCTAAACACGAGCTTCTACACAGATTGCCTCATAACGAGAATATTTGGCATAGAAACCACGCTTGACAGGTGGGTTGGAAATAACATTTTTTTATTGTAGATTGATTAATTTAAAAAAAATACTTAAAACGATGAGACATAATATGTTCGTATGATAATAAAAACCTCACGATATTTTTGCGTATTATGGCACGTTTAGATTATCGGTCGAACAACATCATCGTCATCAGCACCAATATGCATAATATCAAAAATACTCTATTACTTATTATTAATAATTTTATGCTTGCGGTTGTTGTCACCTAGCGAAATTTTACCTTCAATATGACTTTATTAAGTGACATACGAACTTTCATTGTGCAATCCAGTAAAACGTAGTGATTATATACTATGTCTATACTTTGTTTTATTTACATTTGAATAAATACATACATACATAAACACTCACGCCTGTCACCCAGAGGGGTAGGCAGAGACTACGGACTTCCATTTGGCACGATCCTGACATGATGGGGATGAGTCGCTCGCGTCCGTAGGCTTCGACCACCTAACCTTAGGCCCACCCTACACGTGTCCCCCGGGTGGTGCTAAACGAGCGACAAAGCCGAAAAAATAGACTCGGCTCCTCGCCTTATGGTAGCGGCGTAAAATCTACCACCAACCATTGTTCGCACCATGACTCAGGAAATATTTGAATAAATTCAATACAAAACCGACTTTCGGGTTCAACAATAATTCTCTATCTAAGATTTCGGCTTATCTGCCGGTCTACTCCCGACAGAATCGAGTTCTGAATCAATCGAATTTTATTTCGATTCGAACACTCGAAACCGCAGCTAGCGCGCAATCGAGTGGTGGTTCAAATTGGACTTATCAGAATTAGTTTTCAGATGTCCGCCGCTAGATGGTGTTTGTAAAATCATACGACAAGAATGCACTTTCTTTATTTGTTTATCCTATTTATGAAATAAAATATTATAGAAGTAAATACTTATCCACTTTCTTAAAATTATCTCCGGATAATGAAATATCCGGATATGCCTAACGGCGCTGACATCTCGATTCGAATTGGATCGGCAATAAAAGAGAGTACGCTATTAAAATCAATTTCGAAAAAACGTTAAAAATAGAATCTAATTCTAAAACAATTTCGGCAGTGGACACTTCGATGTTATCGTAAGGCAAAACCGGTCGGTTTTAACCAACTTGAAAAAAGAAGGTTCTCAATGAGGGCATCCACGACCTTTTCTTCCACCAGGGCAGCGTCACTATACAATGAGGTGAAATATTTGAGGGATTTCATTGTGGGGAGACAATTTTTTAGGAAAACGTAACGGTTAATGTTTCTTTGTTAGATTAGGAATAAACCACTCTATATATAAATAAAAGTTAAAAAATTAAATAAATAAATTTCTTTTTTTGTTATACGAACGCAGATATCGTAACAAGATCAAGATCGTGCCAAATGAGTCTGTAGTCTCTGTTTACCCCTCTGGATGACAGGCGTGAGTGTTTATGTATGTTTTGTATTATGACGATGGTCTCATTTTTTTTAATATTGAATTCGGTTGTACAATTTTTTAATTTTACCACTTGTTTATTACAACTTTTTAGAAGACTCTTTAATTGTACTGACATTAATTAGTTCATTTATAAGAGTGTTAAAAAATTAAGCTTTAAATAAAAAGTAGAAGCCGACAATAGTATATATACTAATACTAAGCTATTATGTAGAAATTATTTCACACTTTTTAGTTCATAGAAGTCAGCCTCGACTATTTTATTAAAAGTATAATTTTACACTGAATACATTGAAATATAAGTAACAAAACCATGATTATCATTGTTTTGTACTCCTTTTTGGTTCAAGGCCTTGTTGCCAATGCCACAAGAAATTAATAAAAATATACTATCACTTTTTATTAATTGTGTCTTTATACCTCCAAGGTGTTTAGCCAAAAAATAATTTAATATGTTAACTAATTCCTTCCTAATATTTTGATGCGAAACATTGCTATGTTCTTCGGAGATTTTTCAGAGCCTCCATCTCTCCTTGCGCCGCAGGTCTGAAAAAAACGAGTACTCGCAGCATCAACCTTCCAGAAACCAGCAGCGATGGCAGGGCGGCAACTGTTCCATTTCGTTGTGAGTAGGCCGTAGTAACATCCACGGTGGCTTAGGAATTGCTGCAGGTGCATTGCCAGCCTTTTTATAGATTTCAAAAATTAATAAAGCGTGAAAATTGTAGGTTCTTTTCTTGAAGGTCCCTAATGGATGCCACACACGGTCAGTTCCAACCGATCAGTTGAAAATAAACTGTAGATATTTTATACAATATTGAATCTTCGATATATCGATTATTATAAATATATCAATATCAGAGTTTTATATATATATAAGTTTATTTATCGATGTATCGAAAATTCAATATTTGAAAAAATATCAACAGTTTTACTTTGAACTGATCAGTTGTAATGATCAGTTGAACTGACCGTATGCGGCGACCATAAGTCATATTGTGTGCTACTATACTAAAATTAACCTGTGCATTGTCGCCGTTGTTAAAACTCTTATAAGAACTGCATATTACGTATATTTTTATGTTACATACTTAATATATTTATTCATTAAGTGTGTGATCCTGTGATATGTCAATTATTGGAAATGAAAAAGCAATTACAGGACAGAAATTTAATCTCAAAATATATAAACGTATATCTCATTTTGTATGTATTTACAACTTATATGTCGATATAGAAACATGATTACATCGAAAAAGAAATAAAATTTTGAATTTGAAATTATAAAACATATTATTCACTCAAATATAGAATAAATAAACATTCTATGGCACATTGGCGATTTCGAAAACTCCATTAAATGGAAAAAGTAAAAAGTACCCAAAACATAACGTGTATATTATTTTATGTGCTGAAAATTGGCAGATTTGTGAAATTCATACAAAGATTGTCATAGATAAATATATACTTATATGAAAGATTTTAGTATTTTATTCATATATGTCAAAATTATTTTTTTCTGTGAAAACGTTGCAAAATTAGTTTTTAACGTCCGTTTGAAGAACAATAATTACACCTTACAATTATTATTTATTATGTAATGTAAATTATTATACCGAGATTTTATGACAAGACAAAAATTGCATTTATTGAAGACATTAGTTCTAATTAACTGAACTTAACATATATTGTACTTAATGTGTACGATGTAACATAGATGAATTCATTTACTTATTAAATTATTGTCGGTGATTACGAAGATATTTTGAACAACACTAAACTATGCAATCGTTAGCATAAAACAACGAGGAAAATAAATAACAATTGGCATAATGATTTCTAATATTTACGCAAACACTAAACATTGAAAGAAACTAATTTTACGGATTTTAAAATTAAAATTAGTTCCATTTAACAATTGGCAAATAAATATTATTCGAGTAAATAAGAAAAAGGTACCGATTTATAATAAATTATATGCTTTGGAGTTACAAGTTCAATCGATTCAAAAAGGATCTACTCGGCACTGAATGTAAAATTATAATACGTAGAATGACAAAAATAAAATGAAAACTATTAAAAAAATCCAGTATTACAATGGCTTACTTTCTAAAGAGTACATGAATTTTGATCATACAGCAAAGAAAATCATCGACGATCAGGGCTTCCACTCCACTTTGACACCATAGGAATGAGGTGAAATATTTGATAAATTTCATATCAAAGTATTATAAAAGTGTAGTGATTAATGTTTCTTTCAGAAAAATGATTTTTTTATATTAAATAGATTAGAAATAGATAAACTAAAGCACAAGATAGTCCTTAAAGTAGAAGAATAAAAAAGTTAAAAAATGTATACAAAATTAAAGAATACAGCACTGAATCATTGTTTTGTGTACATGCATACACTAAAAATTAAAAAACTTTCAGTTAAAACGCAAATAAGATGTTCCAAAATGTATGGAGCCTAGGCCAGGTCCTTGTAAACTATACTCAAAAATAGGGAAATACATTTAAAATGGTTCTCAACTGTCCAATTATTTTATGATGGCTTTATTTGCTGGTAAAGCACTGGAAATTACGCTTGAAATTGCAACACACAATAAATATTCGTCATGGCGGTAAGCTGTCATTTTATTGATTAGTGACGTTTGACATATTTATTTCAAGTATTTTGACACTGTTGTGACAACTGACAGTTCTCTTTCTATGATCATTCGTCGCTTTATGGTTTACTGTCATTGTCTATAAACACAGAGTAACTAAATTGGTGAGAAGCCATGTTGAAAGTCGATAAAAATAATTGATAAACATTAATTGTTTACCACGACAAGATACATTTAGATGAATTATCTGTACTTTTCCCGAATTCTACAGATTTTCTCCTTTTTTTGAGGTAGTGTAAACAGACCTGGCCCATTTTGAAATATCTGCTTTTCAATACTATGATGACACTATGTGACCATCTGCGTAACAAATAAGTTCACCTTAGTTCCAACCAGCGACATCTGGTGAGCGTAAGATTGTTATCAGCCCTCATTGTTTTGTTATTGTATAGATACTTACTGACGCATCGTTAACAGCTATATATTATAGCTGTGCCATATTAAAAACATAATAATTAGTACCAAAACCTGTTAGATATAAACAAATTTATATCAATATATAAACTTTCTTACCTCTATCTTATTTAACTAAGTAAAATTTTAACAGATATATAAATGAAAATGCTGTTGGTGTCTTCACAATTTAACATGTATATTATATTTATATTTAATACGTACTTAATTTACAGCCACTCTTGCGACTTAAAACATATACTTATGTCATTCGCCTATCGTGCTCTAAAGCCATCCATTCATGCTAAGTCACATCGTTGTATCACTAAGATCCCACCCAAATCCATATAATATTTAATTTAATACATTTAAATCAAGATATGACAAAGGACATTTTGCATAAATATAATAGCATAAGCAGTGAACGCGAATAACAATTCTCGTTCACTGGGTATAAAATCTTTCATAACATTGTTCTCACAAATATATATATATATATATATAGGTAGGTAACTACCATAAAATTGCGTGGAATCCCTTTGGTGACCCTGCATTCATTCGAGTGATTTCTTATGGAAATATTCCGACTTTAACATATATATTTCAAGCTTTCTATTGGAATGTGTGTCCGAAGATGTGAATATGGCCCTTGGTGCTGGTGTGTAAATGCTTTTGTAGTTATTCAACTTCCACAACAGTTCCAACAAAAACATAGAAATCACTCATCATTCAAACAAATATCAAACTTATTACACTAATTTTACGTCATCGAATGCGGTAAGTAAGTCATTGGTGTCCTGCATCACTTCGGTTTCGCCCCAAAAGTCGGTTGACGACAGCGACATATTTGAGTCCAAAAGCATGTCTGTCTGTTGAAGCGGGAAACTGGGGCTCGCTAGCATTTTATTGTTCAAATAGGGGTCGTAACCTTGCATGATGCAGACCGGTGATAATAGTCTGCTTTTGGGGCTAAAATCTTGACTAAATTTACCTATGGGCGATAGCGATTCGGGCGTGGAATAAGGACTTAGCATATGATCCCTCTGAGCCGGGCTCATAGCCGGACTATTGTAGCTGGAAGTGTTTGGGCTTGAAGGTAACGAATACATTGGGGAACTTATATTGAGGGTAAGTGGGGACATAGGGTTACTATTAGCGTTACATATTGTAATGCCGTTGGGTAACGGTGTGTTGGAGCGCATTTGTTTATTTGGTGTTGATTGTATAATATTTATTACCGGAATAGGAATACTGTTCCTATTAATGGCACCAAGGGGAGGTAGTTTCTGTCCGTTCATAACAACCTGTTGATAGTTTTGGGGATTTTTGGGACTGATCTGCCGTGGCATTTGCTGCGGTAAGTCCTGTAACACACAAAAGAAACATGTAAGTAAAGATAAATATTGAAAATATAAATTAAATATAGTTAATTATAAAACAATATTGCGTTAAATCGATTTTAAATCCACAGTATTTCGAGTCGATGCTTCGAGTGATTTTCAGCACCCATGGATAGCGGCAGACTCACGTGTTGAAGGTTAAACTTCTTAAATAATTTAGGCTACCTTCAGCTCAGCAATAATTATTTGATTTTGAATTACTCATGAACAGTTTATAGTACCTTGAAATTTTAGAGGTATATCAATCACCTTTAAAAAGAAATCGGTGTTCTTTTGCGTGGATTTGTTGTCAACTTAACGTAATGGTTGGGGCTAATCATCTTCCCGGATTGTAGACTTCTCGGAGCGTCGGTATTTTATATTAGATTAATATTTATAATCATGTAAATATCTTTTACGGCGATGAGTGGACAACTTAAAACTAAAATAAACAGGTTACCAGGGTTAACTATGTATGAAAACAATCAAGGATGTTGCAAAGCACTTGTTGCTTGGTTTAAAAAAAGTTTTACCTAAATTTTTTACGCGAGGTGAACAGTAAAATAATTTTAATACTTCAAGTAAACACATGCACGTTTTTTTTTCAAATACTATGAAAAGGATGTGTGGTATTGGTATTAGCTCTAACCTTGACTTTGAATTTTAAATCACAATGAGAATGACCAAAGGCATTCACACATTAAACACAAGTCGCTTGACGCTGTATTGCAAAATAAAACCATTTGTTTTTTGATGTATAATGTATTTTGTGTAAAATTGCCAGTATCCTACTGTATTGATGATACCATAGAATACTATAATACGTACATAATAGAACGGGGAACTGGGCGGAGCCCGCGTAGCCCCTAAAATGTCACTTCACACGCACACACAATACGTCAATTCACACGTAGAAATGTAACACGAGATGTGTTTTGACGTTACAATCGTTTCCAAATTTCGCATGCAAATTATTTAAAAAATGCCAAATTGCACACTATTTACAAATAAATATGTATTAAAATTTAAACGATTTTATTAATGATGGTCTTGAACATTAATCAAAAGTCTAAAATTTATTTCGCCTGTCAACACAGCGAATCGGGTTAGGAATCGGCCAAACCTCGTACAAAGTAAAGTTGAAAGCCATTCTATTGTGCATAGTAAGTATTCTATGGATGATACCATAATTAACACATCTTTTATATTATCACAAGGACTGTGCTGGCTGTGGCTTGACTCCAAAAGTGTAAATGCAAATAAATATTAATATTTACTATTATTATTATCAAACAATACATAGTTTTATTAATCTATACATATAAATAAAATTTAAAGTGTCTTTCCGTAATATAGATTCACCATCTAGGGCTACATGACCATTCACCACCAGGTGGTATTGTTGTCAAGCACTGGCTTTTAATAAGTTTAAAATAATATATTATCTTCTATTATTAAGCTGAGGGTGTAGTTTGCATGCTACTAAGACCTAAATAACTACTTTAAATTTTTAGGTATTCTGTGAGAGCGGGTCCTTCCCCGGTCGAGCCGAGCCATTCGTGCTACAACTATACTACTAATATAACTGCAGCATGGCTCTACTACGTAAAATAGTATATTTATATATATAAATATACATTAAATACAATACATTCAATACTAGTGCACTGCCTCGGCTTCGCCTATATAGGGGTCTCTCTGAAAACCCTCAAGTTTTTGTTTGGAAATATTAATTTTTTTAGGATAAATAATTTAAATAATGCCACATTAATAGTTCCTATATAGGCGAAGCCGGGGCAGTGCACTAGTATTTAATGTATTGTGTAGTAGAAAATATCTCTTGATATGAAATTCTTTTACGTTAGGCTTCATTGCGGGGTATGATATTTATTACTACGTTATAAGATATATGAAACCGAAGGGGGGTGTTTTCAATCATCAACCATTTTGTTTATTTTTGTAAGGCATTCTCAAGAAGTAGACAGCTATTCTATTATAGTTAATATGTTTCTGTAATGTTATGTTTTTAAAATTATTATAGTTTTACTTATATGCATGCAGTCTTCTTTTTGTTAGGTTTAAGGTCATTTCCCTTTAATTTCACGGTTGTTTGCTGGCGTGCTTGCCCTTAATTAATTCGTCGAGTTAAGGATCAAGTGCCCGCATTTATCTCCGCCTGCGGGATTTGGGTGGAATTTAAGTTCTATTATATGTGTGACAGAAAACAGTTAATATACGTACAGAGACAAGAAAGTCTGTTCTAAGAGTGGAAAATTTAACTTTATTCTATAATAATATCGGGAATTCTATCTTAAGATGTGAAAAATTAATAAGCTTCGCATAATAAAATAAAATTAAGCGTCTTTCTTATTTTGAAGAGCAATAATACAATGGACTTCACCAAAGCCAAGTACCTTTTCAAATTCAATTTATTATTCACTAATTATATCTATTAGAGTTGATTAATAAAAAAATATAAGTTTTTTTAGAGACCTTTCTCATAAACTAGAAATCACATTTAAAAAACAAACCATTTACGATATTATATATAGACAATGTTGATCAAATCAAAAAAGGGAGGTAGATTTTTTCATTTAAAAGTAAAACAAGGTACAAAAGAGTGACGCTCTACGTAATACGAATATATTAAATGGTGCATAATCTAGTACTCGTACGCATACTGCGTTATTTTTATTTCAATCTTCAAGGTTTTCAAATTATGCTAAAAATAAAACATATCTTAGGTACTATTTACCGGATTTGAGGTACACCACAGAATAAATAATAGGCTACACGTAAGCATAGACAATTACATTAATTAATGTTTTTATCAGTCTATTGTGGTAAAAGGGCCCGAATTTCGGAAGTACGAATTGAAATACGTTCTGGTTTTGACTTAAGAGCTCCCTGGAGTTCGATTCTAGTGTAATTTTTATAAGATATATATGTTTGTATGACATGTTGTGTTATACACTCGAGATGTCTCGAACAAAACGATGATATCGTCTTGAAATCAATTTCATCCGAGGCGTAATTACAGTATCTGTTTTATTAAATTTAACTAAGCAATGTTACAAACTTGATAGCAGAGACCAAATTGCACCCACTTCTATATATCTACTTGTATCATCAATCAATTTGTCAAATCTTTATTTTGAAACTAAATCTGTTATTAATTTATATAAGGTTTCTTTCTAAAAGTCCAGCATGTAAAAATAAGTTACAGACCAGTCTAATTGCTGGGCCTTCTGTCATTTTAGCGAGTTGGTTTGTGCTTATTAAGTTTATTAAGTTGACAGACTTCAAAATAAAAGAAGGAAGCTCTCAATTCAACTGTATATTTTTTAATTTCATTCAATAGGTTCCACCTCAAGATTTTTAAAAATTCTACCCTTAAGGGTGGGAAATAAGACGACCATTTTAATGTAATATTTTTAGTTGATTCAGTTGATACCTTGAGCTTGTGATTATCACTTAAGTATTCCACTAAAATGTTACTTCACACTAAATTATTAAACTTCTAAAAAACTAAAAATTAACTTCAAAATAGTTTTCTGTATCGAAAAATTGAATTCAGAAAAGCTATAAAATTATTTAAATAAAGAAATTAATAGTTACTTTGCAACCATCCGCTAAATTAAATTAAATGATGTGTCTTCCCTAGTTTGAAGAGCACCTCTCGCCCTCCCTTAATCGCGTGCACTAATCCCGTCACCACCAATCCCAGCACCACTACTTCTAACACCACTACAAACTAGAGAACACACATTTAACTTTTAATTTAGAGAAGAAACATTCAAAGACACATCATTTTATTTAATTTAGCGGATGGTTGCAAAATAACCATAAATTTCTTTATTATAATGGATTACCGCAAAGTAACGCCTGATTCTATCAATTATCATAAAATTTGTATTTTCTTTATTCTTTTTAGTTTTCTTTCGGTTTTCAATTCTTCATAATAATTCGCATACACTACATATTAGTAAACATAATTTTTAAAAAGTAAATTTAAATTATAGTACACATAGTAAAAATAAATAACATCAAACAGCTTTAGCGTCACAAAGTGAATAGAAAAATTAATCAAGGAATCTCTCGCAATCTCATCTCGGGTCCCCAATAATCTTGGCTGTTATAGAACATAACCCGCAGCGAAGTAATTGACGCTTCCGTTATGTTAGGACACTAGCGCTTCTGGGAGAGTCACTAATCAGACCGAGGGTACTCAACGAATTATATGGATACCACTATATGACGATGTGTCGTAGCCTAGGATAAAAAAATCGAGTAAATGTTCTATTGGAGATATTTGTTTGTTTATAACGATAATTGTTTCAATAGAAGGGTGACGAACAAACACAGTCTAATAATTTATGATAAGTGAAACCAAGGCGTAATATGTCCTCTATAAGTTATATAACGATAAATCACTTGATAAATAGTTTAAAGGATCTTCGGTTCTCTTTACCAACATTGCTGATGTTTAACATTATGGTGCTATTTTACGACAAAGTGTAAAAATATTTTATGTAAATATTTAACTACGAACTTAGTCGCGCACAAAATCTCTTTTATAATTAATACAAAACCATTGACTTATATATTATAAAACTCGCTTATTGTTTGTATTTAATGTCATTTACATAAATACCAACCTTCCTTTGAATTGATTTTCTGTCATTGTATAATCGCTTACAAGAATAAATCGGATTTAAAAAATCTGTCTGGCCGACTGGTTTATATATACCTAAGTACAACTAATACTTGATCGGCATGAGATTTGCAAATATTACATCATATTTTGTTACCGCTTTGCCTTCTTTGTTTGAAGATGTCTAATGGTTGGAGTAGCCAGTTACCATCAGAGGGGCTTCAGGTAACTTCAGATTTATAAAAAAGCGTCGACGTGTAATATATAGACAATCCCTCTCAGAAGGAAATTTGTTAAGGACTGATGATGACGATGATACAAAGTAGGCCGTAGAAGTTTTTTGACCCAAAAGGGGAGAGAAATGCCTCACACCTTATAGTTGTACTAACTTTCTCACTTTTAAACCCAGAGCCAAAGTTGGCATTGCTCTTTAGCGAGGGAGGTAGATAAGGGGGTGATACGAATACACGTGGTAGAGCCACGCTGCAGCTTTATTACTGGTATAGCTGTAGCACGAACGGGTCAGATCGACCGGGGCAGGACCACGCTAGAATACCAGCGTAAAATAGCAGCTTAACGTTACTGTATTTCGTATGATAAGTATAGAGAACCGGAGACCCTTTTTACTGGAAACGAGGCATTCCATCTTAGTCCTCACCGGTGACAACGCATCTGTATTTTGATTTGTAATCGAGGATACTAGATGTAGATGTCTATGGGCCACAGCAACCACTTAACATCAGAGGGGCTGTGTGCTTGTCACCTCACCTTTATCCTATTAAAAAAACAATCTGATTCGTAGGCAGAAAATGAATTGTTACAATTTAATGATATACTACAGATTTGTAAAATTTTCATACTAATGCATGATTTATTTTTAATAAAACGTGGTTTTATAAATAGCTAATATGTTTAAATCGTCTGTGTGTGTGCATATTTTGTATTAATGTTGAAATTTCTTTTTACAATAAACGATCCCATAAATTTCTAAGTTTTTAAAGTATTAATAGACAAGTAAGTAAATCGTTGGTCAAGCGCGCCAACAAAGTCTCTTAATCACTGTACATGTAAAAATAATCTTGCCAATACATTAGATTTATTGCTGTGTTACGTGCACAGATACTAATGTATTATACGTCAGTATGTCATGAGCTAAAGCTAATACCCAGAAAGAAAGAAAAGGAGAGGAAAGTGGATGAGGTTGGGGTTAAATGAAATCAACGTGCACATGTTCAACTATTTCCATATTTTCTCTTTTAATAATTTTTGATATATTTCTTTAAAAAAAAATTGATTAGATATCCACATATTATATCTTCCAAGAAAAATATTTTGTTCTAAATAAAGATCGCTTACTTAAACTATAAACATGAACAACATTGATAAATTTATGTGTCTACATGTATATTTCTTAAGTTTTTATAAACATCTTTTCAAATTTCTAACTACCAGTGGCCAATATTAGTAAATTTAGATCAATCTGATAGCTGCTAGAAAAACATTAAAAAAGTATTAAAATTTAAAACAAATTTCACTACAAATGTAACTGCTAGGTTGATTGACAGTGAAATGTTTCAAACAAATAGCTAGAACAAAAACTAACAGAATTTATTTAAAAAAAATCACAACAATATTTTGATACATTTGGCAGTGAAGTCACTGTAAACTACAATGATAACTTGTCACACCGTACTCAAACTTATAGTCCTAATAAAATTTAATAAAAAAACATACTGTGTCGACTTATTAAGACTATAAACGATTCAGTTTATTAAAGTAACATTAAACATAGACAACTTTGTTTAAAAATAACTCCTAGCAATAAATAAATAGCGTCAATTTCGCTTGTAATAAGAAAAACCTCCTACTTAACTACCAACATAAGACGGAGCGCGCGGCGAAGTGAAATGGGTTCACGGCAAAAAGTGACTAATTGGGTAAAGCTAAATAGATTCAAAATTGTCCATCACTTAACCACAACGATATGCGTACGTTAAACTTAAGCTCTAAAAAAGACTAAAAATTGTTTTCAATCACCATTGTGTATAGTTTATATTAAAAATCTGGTATTTCCCCACCTAAACATAAGACTGTAAAAGAGTTAAAATACTTCAAGATAAATTAACAATTTCCCGCAAGTATGGATACTAAAGATTCTGTGCCTGTAACGTTGATAACTGATATTGTTGGATTGATTAAAATACGGATATCACAAAATTGATATTATGGGAAAATTTTATAAATCGAATAAAAATCGGCCATTCATTGAATAATAAGCCGGCCAACCGCCAGGGACACTTATCGGGTAAACACTGGACGTCCATTATCACAGTTTTTTCAAGAACCATTCACTTTATCTCAGGCCTTTACTTTAGTACGTGGCCTGCATTGCACCATGCAAATGTAGCCTGCGTCAACGTCGCAGCCGCTCACCAGGAGGTTCATGAGGACACTCGAGGACTGGGATGTTGGCTTTGAGTTTGCCGGCGCCGGTGATGGGCTGCGTTTCACACGCTTTGCGACTGGCTCCTCATCCTGCTTCATCACTCTCTTGATACCCGTATCCCATGTTGAAACGCTCCTGTTTGCAATTAGACCTGAAAAAAAGAACTTATTTGTACTCAAAGATATTTAAGCCTTGGACATATATTACATACGATATATTACATACGATAGTTACCATGGTCTGAGTATATATTTGTAATGAGATCCTGTGGTGGCGGACCCGTGGGTGCCGCTGCGAGCAAACGTTGAAGCGCAGGCGCCGATGAAACGACCTGCGGCTCGGTAGGTTGTGGCCTGGCAAGGCTGACGCTATCGGGTAATGCGCCCCACATAACAGCGGATTCCAGGACTGGGAGTTCATCGCTAATCGGTATGAACGGGGAATTTCCATCGTCGATATCATTATCCGATCTGCCGCTGTCGAACGCATCTAGCGTCAATTCTGTTAATAGGGACGACTGTTCGCACGATGATTCAGTCTCCTGCAAATTTATATAATAAAATAGTTTCTATTTGTACTTTGAAAATATATGTACGAACTTAATAACTTAAATTGTGTAATAAGAGAAGAGTGTGGTTTGCAAGATGATTTTGTGACCAGGATTAAGAAAGGAATGCTTCGGTGGTTTGGTCATGTGGAAAGAATGAATGAGGAAAGAGTGACAAAGAAAATTTATGTTGCAGAAGTGAATAGCAGAGTCGGAGAGGGACGTCCTAGGCGAAAATTTATCGACCAAATTGGCGAGTTATTGAAAACGGGCCAAATTAGGAGTACCCTTAACCGACGAGCATGTATGCGTAGGTGTATGGATGTGAAGGAGGCGAGAGAGGTGTGTCAGGATCGTGCCAAATGGAAGTCTGTAGTCTCTTAGTCTCTGCCTACCCCTCTGGGTGACAGGCGTGAGTGTTTATGTTTTTATGTTTTTTTTAATAACTATCAATCTTACTTGAGGATCAGGCGAAGACAATAAAGAATCGGCAGCCAAAGAATCAACTGGCGACCCACTCGCCAGATCATCACCGAGTAAGCTGCAATAGTTGTCGTTCAAAATGAATTCATCGAACATATCAAAAGGACTGTTCTCCAGAGGAATACATGCGTCACCGGCTGTTGGTGCCAAATGGGTAAGGTCTTCCGGCTCGTCCTTAAGCACTGTAAGAGATGAAGAGGATTTTGAACATTGATCTGCACAGCTCTAACAAAGTACAATAAAGCAAGCAACGGATACCTAAGCTGTGGAAGTTCGAGTGCCACTCACTTGTAAGTCCCTCGTCTTGGGAGAACATGAGAAAGCCTTTGTTCATTTCTTTCTTTCGCGGTGCGAAAATAAGTTCCGTAACAGGTATAGGACGCTCCTCTTCTGGGATAATAGCAGCTACTATGGCGCCGTTTCCTGCCTCTGTGGCCGGTTGGCAGATTGGTACGGGTGTAGTCTGTTTTACGGTCGGTGCCACGACAGGTTTCAAGTCTGCATGCTGCAATTGGTGTGCAGCAAACACCTCATCTTTGCACTCGATACCGCTGCGAACAAAAAAAATAACAATCTAACAACTTAACTAGGTCTACCGTTAGTGCACACCTGCATTTATTTCTCATTAACAGGCATTTACGATGTTACTAAAGAGGACAATGGCAACTGCATAGTCACAAGCATACGGCGGTATTAAGTGTTAATTGGATTTGCAAACGTGCGTTACATATACAATATATGAATATAATAGAATGTAGAGTCGTCACCGTACTAGATGTACGTATGTGCAATTGCGAGCAATCAGCCAACAATACTCAAGGACAATGTTTAAACGAGCTCACGCCTAGACTTACACTCAACAAGACCAATAAGGTAGAAGATAACATTAATGTATGCAATTAGGTTGTCCAACTCATTTTGGAATGGGACAAACACGAATCGATGTAGCTAATTTATCAATGACACAGAACACACATAAAAATGTTACTGGTGAATGATTCTAAATTGTATAATTTACGATTATTCCAAAATATCTAATAGTACAACTTACTATTATATAACTCATGCTCATGTATTCTATCCTAAACGATTGAAATGAAACATCTGATTTATATAGTCTTATATAGTCGTTTTGAGTAGGTATCTAGCAATAGAAATAGCAAGTCTATGTAAATAGATCAGTCATAAATAGATCAACCAATCAGTCATTTAAAGATCATAGACCAGTTTTATAAAAAAATAATGTCAATCGAAGATAACCCACGGTGTAGTCTTATGGAAAATATTTACGTCAATGATCTAAAATCAAAATCAATAAAGCCGTTTAGTGCCGAGCGGTTTGATAAGGGATTGTTATTGATGAGCCTCTAGGGTTCAAGTTTATGTTAACCTCATAAATTATAATAAACAATGATAGGAAATTCTCTAATCTAAATACAAAATTGCGAACTGGTCACAGTTTGAAATTTTTACTAAACAAAGGTTGGATACGAATTAACATCGCAAGCAAAGCCTACATAATACACAACAAACCTGAAGTTTCTTTTGAAGACAGTTCTCCAATTAAAACTGCCGGATCTACCGGTCTTTCGTATGTAATACTGACGCAACAAGACAAATCCATCACAAAATACAGATTCAAGCTATATGAAATGCTAGTCGGAGTCTGTTTGGTGGATGCACTTGTGCATTACATTCAAAAGAAGAATCCACCTGACAGGGATGGCGAGTTTGGAGTAATGTAACGCGGAGAGGGATAAGCGAACGAACGTAGTACGGCCTTGCTGGTGACCTTGCACATTTTCATCCCCTAGCGTTTGAGGCGACCATTCACCAGTGAGGAAGGCTGCGCGCGCAACAATAACAACACGGTGGGGTGGGTATCGATTGTCTGAGATTTCAATACGATATGCGCATCAGAAGTTGCTTACGCCGAAAGTTCCCAACAAGCGGCATCTGCATTTAAAACTAATAATCGTAGCGTTATCATACTGTTTATTAATTTATATACTGTTTACTAATATGGTTGTCTTATAGGTACTGTTTATTAATATGGTTGACTTATAATTTTCAATCTACCACGGTAAACATTAAGTAAAATACGTAAACAGCTATATTCCCTAAGCAATTTGTTTTTGACAGTTGATGTCCGGAACTTGTTAGGCTTGTTGTTGAATTTTAAGGCTACTTTAATTTTATAGATGATTACGTTATATATTTATATTTATGATCATTATGGATGAAACAAAGTCTATGTCAGATAATTTTAACAAGTTTATCGTGTTTTTTTTTTATCAAATACTATTATAATAACATTATGCAAGAATAGTGATTTAGAACAATGAATGAAAAACAGTATTAGTGTTTTGATACTAGCAGACTGTAATGGTAATGCTTCACCTTGTGAAGGCTAGACATAGCAGATGTCGGCAGCGACCCTGGCCGTGAAACCGTTTAACATAATTCAACAATTACCTACATCTCAGCACGGTCGAGGGCAAACGACGTCACGTCGTCCCATTGCATAGTCAAGATGTTCTTGGTCGAGCTTAGGTTATCCGCGAACATATGAACAAAATGAATGTACTACGGCTAGGCATTGTCTGTCTGTATAACATTTTATTACAATACAGCAGTACTTCGATCAGTAGCAGCATAACATTTACTGAGTAGTTCATTGAAAGAAATAAATAAATAATTCCATTAGAAGTAATGATATTATGTAATATATCAATACTACTAAGAGATATTATATTAAATGATTTTTAGGTAAAATTTAATGTATTTTTCGGCTTTATTGTACTCCAAATTAACCCAAAATTGCACGACTCAATTTGTGAATGTTATGTACACTTGTTATGGATATTGGATATACATATCAGAGATTATAGAAATGTGTATGTTTTCGTAATTGTCATATATGTGTATTGTAAGTGTACTTGTTAAATAAATAAATAAATTGTATGTTTCACGCAATAATTTTTAAGTGTTCGCTACTGTCTTAGAAGTATAAATAAGCAAGCTAATATAAATACTTAAAGGTACTAAATGAATATGGGCGTAAATGAAACGTACATCAATATTAATTTATACATAGTATGTGTATGACAATTAATGAAATGTGCATCGATTAATTTATAGTTACGTAAGAAATTATAAAGTGTATATAGTTATTCAATAACAAACTAACTGACGATAAGGAGCGATAAGCCAATAAGAGTAAATAAATTATTTATAGCGAACAATTTGTTTGCAGTATATTTACAATTTAATATTTAAGTGATATTTAATTTTTCCAGCCATATAAATTTATCACTTAACTGAATATGATGTAATAATATTATGTGTAAAAATGTGTATAATTTTAAAGTAATGGAATAATAAGCATAAATATAATCGAAAATCAATTCGCGAGTATGAAAAATAATTGCTACTTAATGTCGAGGTAAGTGAGCATTAGAATTTGGTGCGGACAGACTGCAAACAATCGTCTGATAAATATTTACAAACGAATTTCAAGGCAGACTGATAAGATTGCTTACTTCTCGTACATATAGCTATATTTTTTCATCATAACACTAAACATTTTTTTTCCATTATAATCCAATATAATAATAGGGTCGAATTTTTACATCATTTATTACTTTCAATATTTCTTTTTTTTTTTGAAGGTAAATGGCAATCGACAGCCTTTCATCTTCACGATTAATTATGTGCTCTATAAAATAGCAGGGGATCAATGCATTTAGGTGGGCTATGTCGCACTGAGCAGCGGCGCGGGAGTCAAGGCCGACATCTCGAAGTTATATAACCGGCTGTGGACGGCGGGGGACGCATCCGCTAATTTTAGCGGCTCTCGAAAACGAGACAAGCGCACCGTGTACTGAAAACGCATTGCTGGGCGACGCTCCACCGATGCAATACATTTACAATTTACTGCAAAAACCGATCACTCTAAAAGCTGCAGTCGGAAATAATATGTGATTATGGATGATGATAGATTAGATATTAACGGGAGATATTGCTAGTTTAAAACCTACGTCGTCGATGATGAACGTCTGTGAACGTCGGTGAACGAACGTCAGTGACTGTACTAATATTTTCCACAGAACATAATTATTATACTCCCTACGCGAGGTATTTTCACTATATTAGTTAATACGATGCGTCCGACGGGCACAAAATAAAGAGAGGACGGGTAAGTTGACACATTTAAGCAGACACATTCACTATAATGTCACTTCACTGTCACAATCACTGGTTCTTACCATGATGGAGCAACTTCTTACGATGCGTTCGGTATCTTTGACGGATTTGAGTGAACGAGTTTCGATGGCGGCTTTGTGAACAGCTGATTGTAAGCGCGGGTCGAGTCGGTACAGAGCGGATGAAGCGCTGGGTGTACGCCTGCCGTGAAGTCCGTGGAGCGAATGATACGATACGCGACGCTCAGCGGCGGCGCACTCGTGACGCGAGTGACGTGATGCTTTGAGGACTTACTATATTATGGCGCGGCGTAAAATGATAAATTTTCGAGGGTTGCCGGTTGCCGCTCCGTTCATAAGGCGGTCGAGAGGCGAGATAACAGAGTTCGCGATCCACCGGTTGTCAATCGCGATCACGGTCAGGTTAATGAGACATCACTTGCACGCGAGTGATACGCACACTTTTTACGAGCTGCTATTATGATGTGCCAATAGTGTTTATGTAATGATATATGGGCGGTCAATCGAAAGAAAATGATAATATAGTATTCGTAATTTCCACAAAATGTCGGTAGGAGACGTCGGAACTGTAACCGGTGAAGTTATTTTGGCGGGTGAACGTGCAGAAAGGTCAATGAACCGACTGATACAACACAATACGTTTCATATGTTATTTTAAAAAGTGATATTCAAGATACAAAAGTGATTCAGCACGTCATTGCAGTTATCTCGTTCATATAAAAGAAGTTACATAACCTACCTCTAGGTATCATTTATGTCTTTCTACCTAAGTAGCTTTCCGTGCCAAAATTAGCAAAATTGACTCTTACGGAATCACTTTGTTGTTTATCCTCAAGTCACATATTAATTTGTCTAAAACTTTTTGAGTAATAATATAGTTTTTATCGGTAATAAACTATTAAAATATTCTATTTTCACATTTATCAACAAAAATAATCGTTCGGAAATACATACAATTTGCTAATGCATACATTATTTAATCTGTGGTATATATCTAATATCATCATGATTTAATAATTTGGGTGGATTACTCGGAAACGCGTGTTCGTTTATACACCCTAGACGGGTGGATAATCGGAATGCACTTTTTGATTGTTGTTCCGCCTTGTCATGAAGAAAGAATGAACGAGGAAATAGTGGCAATGCAAGTATTGCAGATGTGAACGGCAGAGTCGGGAAGGGGCGCCCTAGACGAAGGTTTGTTGACCAAATTGGCGATATTTTGAAAATGTGCCACATTAGGAGTACCCTTAACCGATGAGCGTGTATGCGTAGATATAAGGATGTAAAGGATGCGAGAGAGGCGTGTCAGGATCGTGCCAAATGGAAGACTGTAGTCTAAGTTTACTCCTCTGGGTGACAGTTGTGAGTGTTTATTTTTTATGTATGTTTATATGTTCCGCCTTTCCAACCCAAGTACAGTTGAACAGAAAATATATTCATAATTTAACATATTATTGATTAATATTTAATAACCATACGCATTTAACCCAAATTAAACTTCCTTGTTTTAAATAATATTAAGTTATTTATAAATTCTGCAAATGTCCAGGAAATGACCAACACTAATATCATTATTGAGTAGACGTAATTGCTTATCCTGTATAAATTCGTCTCTCAATTAGACATTTTAAAATTTGTCAAGTACCGTACTATTTCCAATACTGTGTTTATATAATTAACAATATATTTATTTTATTTAAATACCTACTTCAATAAAATATAATTGAAATTAAGTGCAGTAACACATTTTGTCACCATAAGATAATATCATAAGATAAAATTGTCACATCGAATATGTAATTGAACAACTAAAAGTATTTCAGTTATGACTTTTAAACAAGAAGCGTGTACGTATTTTTATAAGTATGCTAATGTCTACTAAGTAATCTTCGGCCAGTTTCTATCATGTTTTTATAAATAACTGTATACAACCAAGGTGGAAAATCGGAAGAAAAATAATAAACGTATTCCGATTATCCACCCCGTCTAGGGTGGATAAGCGGACGACACGCGATTCCGACTATTAACCCTAGGATGGATTTCTGACCCAAAAATTTGAGTGAAATCAATTATTAAGTAATGATTTCGTATATTTACGCAAACTATACACATTTATTATTTTTCGCCGGATTTTATCGCGTTTAATTTAAATTATTTTTGATTCCGCAGCCATGGTAACGAGGAACTGAGGTGACTGACGCCCTGATGTCAATGTTAACCCGGAGGACCTTGTGTCACACGAGGAAGCTGGGAAGCACCCGAAAAGTCGGGAATTAAAAATAATTTAAATTAAATGCGATAAAATCCGTAAAAGTAGTTTTAATCAATTATTAAATAGTTAAATAATTTTAGGAGGTCTTTCGAAACACTTATTGCTTTCACGATTATATTATAGATAACGATTAAAAGTCCTACTTATAGTTTACACGAATTAAGTAAATTTTTTAAAAATATTGTAGGTCATCGTAAGTGAACAGCTTCTCGTAAGACGACACACAAAACGAATTAAAGTAAGCAATTGTTTGTTTTCTGATCAACCGAGTGCAACAGTGTATTTATGTGGTGTAATTTAAAAACTCATTATGTATTTGCATTAAGATAATACAAAACAATCGATATATCAATCAAAACAGGTCAGTATGCTAGACGCAATCAATAGGTAATAAAGCTTTGACTATTGCGACTATACACGACAGAGGAGGGTCGTTACAAATTGTTTTCATTTACAAATCATTTTGATTTACGATGGACTTTTGTAATTTTTATTCTTATCTTAAAGTGCAAAAACTCAATGACCAAAACAAATTCTAAAATAACTTAGATTCAAATAAGAATAAAAACCAAAATTAGGATTGGGTAGATGTGCTTTTGATAAATTGACTTGTCAAATGTGATATTAAATTGATAATAATGAAACATTTAATTTCTGATATTGGCATTTATATGAAGCTGTGAATTTTTTTCTTTAAACCCAAAATCTACAATAAATTTAAATTTAGTTTAAATAAATTATCATAAAAATGTTCCTAGTTATTTTAAACCTGCTCAAACTAAGAGTATGTACGTATGTATGTGCCTTTTAATAGAACATTTAGAGACTTATTGTTCGATCCTATTTGATTAGAGAATTGCAGAAAATCCGAGCAATCCATCAAGGTACCCGAGAAGCCTGTAATCGGATACGTTTGGATGAAGGCGCATTGTTTCACAATTTAGCCGCGTAACTCAATACCGAGCTCTAATGAACGCTGCGCTCCTCCAAATAGATGCTGGAATGGATTACAAATGATATTGATTGATATTTCTTGCATATTTAGCGCACTATACAATATTAAAAAACATGACAATGCAAATCAATATTGCAGATGTGAACGGACGCCCTAGACGAAAGTTTATCGACCAAATTGGCGATACATAATATATTGAAAATGGGACATATTAGAAGTACCCTTAGCCGACGAGCAAGTATATAGTAAGGGAATAAAGAGTAGCTGTGCTTGCATACACACTCATTCATTAGACTCATTCATTCCTGCCTTCGTAGTCTTCGTGTATAATATGATAGTGATAAACAAATATTTGTATGCATTTTAGGCGAAACATAGTGTTACTTATCATACCTTTTCCACTAAGTTTGTAACTTTTTACCTATGTTTTAAAAATAAATTATTTCATTTGATTTGATTATAGGTATATGTATGTAAAGGAGGCGATAGAGGTGTCAGGAAAAGTCTGTAGTTTCTGCCTACCCCTCTGGGTGACAGGCGTGAGTGTTTATGTATGTTATGTATGTATGTATGCAAAATAGGGAATGCAATGTTTAGTGTCAAGTGAAAACTGCTTATTTTTTCAATTTATCACTTCCGTGGATATCAAAATTATTGTTCAGTGAACACAACTTTTTATTATTTCTTCACTTTTTTACATGCTACATCATTCTCAATCATAACAACTATATATGAAAAGAAATTCAATGATCAAATAATCGTTAATATAATACCTCGACTCGTATTACACACAGATAGTGTATTAAATTTTACAGTTGGAATAATATTTAAAAATCATTAGGAAAACGAGGTTTACATTTTTTCTTACACAAAGTAAAGGTATGTACTGAAAATACTAATGTGTTAGAACAATGCTTATCAAACTTACATTTCTTCAAAAAACTTTTAATAAAGTGCAGGGTAGTTTAGATAATGTATAAACAATCCACGAAGGAACTCGTGCGTATTTGTAAAATAATACGATATAGATATTGACTTCAGATAAATCTGAAGTGAAGCTGAAGTGGCAATGGGCCGGCCATATAGCTCGAAGAACCGATAACCATATAGCTCGAAGAACCGATAACCGATGGGGAAGAAAGGTTCTCGAGTGGCAGCCTCGTACCGGTAGGCGTAGTGTAGGGCGACCCCCACTAGATGGAGTGACGACCTGGTAAGACATGCAGGAAGTCGATGGATGCAGGTGGCTCAGGACCATGCTTTGTGGCATTACTTGGGGGAGGCCTATGTTCAGCAGTGGACTTGTGAAGGGCTGTAATGATGATGATGATGATGAATAATCATTAATTTATTTCAGCCTGTCTCAAAAGTCTACTGCTGCTGAACACAGGCCCGCGTCATAGATTGCCCTCCATAGTGGATATTTTGCGTAGTGGCAACTACGCAAAATATCCACTATGGAGCTTCGCAGGCGGGTTGGTAACCGCCGTATTTTTCTTATTTTAGTTGTTATCAGGAAAATGCACATCGCCTGCTTCAGTTTCCCTCTATTGACTCTTACAACATTGGTGGGATGATATGGGTAGTAGCGTAGTAGTGTATTTTCTTACGATAAAACTACACAATTATTACGACAACTTTACTATCATAAGATAAATACTGCAAATTACGATTCACGCACGAAACAAACACGCTCGTTGAAAATATCCAGAACAATTTTTCAAATCTATTTATCAAATCGCATGCTGACTTAATAAAATTGAAATAAAGTTATTGAGGTTCGTTAAAGAAAAGCAAGCAGTCTAGATAAGTCAATAGTCAGCCTGAATTTTATAAAAAGTATAATTGCATTTAGGGTCTTATCGTAAAAGGTTATGTGATGTTTCTCATAATGTTGTAAAAAACGTAAAATTTGTTTTAGACTTACATAATATTATGATTATATGGAACTACAGTACGGTACAGTATTGTAAGAAAGGGACGTATGAAACTAGAATAACCGGAACCTGCGCAGCATGATCTATCGGTTAAACTGGTATGGAGAATGGAGGCTTCCGGCGACAACTGAACTAAATAATGTACGACGATAAAGATCGGGAAAGTAGAAAGCAATGCCGTGCACTTAATCTCGAACGAAAAATTAGCAAAATCTTTGAAATTAAGTCATTTTGTTTTAGTTTAATTAAAGTAAAATTAAACGAACTGTAAAATATATTTTTTTTGGTTTAATAAATTACAATAGTCAATTGTTTGCACTAAATTATGTGAAAACGGCCTAGTATCAAAAATATGAAATTCGGTTTCACTTAAAAGGAGATAATTGTCATAAAGCCTATGACGAAATAATTTTGCAACCAGATTCTGTTTTACTGTTCATTATTTTGACTATTGCGTCATGCAGAATAGAGGCAGTGAATTGTATGTTGTATTGTACCTAGCAATATAATAAGTTTATTAACAATTGAATCAAATTATTTAATTTACATCAGTATCAATTTGAACTTAATTAAAATGCAAAACTAACACATACCTACGTCAACATGACTGGTTATTTGCAAATATCTTGTCGAACCAGCTCGGGATTTAAGTAGTATTTAAGTGTAAATCTAGTAGAATTTTTTTTAAAAATCCTTGTTAATTTTTCAAAGTATATTTAATTCTGTATTTACGTTTTTCTATTTTTCTTACTCTTATTGTATTTAAGAAAAATTCTCATTATTTTCTTTTAAAACTTTATAAACAAATTCGAAAGACGACATGAAAACATTCATATACGGAAACGGATACGTAAATAGCGTTTACAGATTCCAGGTCGGACGAGGCTTGCAAAATACAAGACACAAGATGCAGATGAAACGCGGACTGCAAATCGTTATGCAATTAGGGCCGTACGTACAGAGGTCATTGACTTCAACCTACACCTCCGATTTTAACTATAAGACCACGTGCATTATTATGTGACATTTTTTAAATCATATTTCAATGTAATAAGGTAAATAATATTTCAAAATCGAGTGTAATACCTACAGCTTAGATACGTGACTTTAACCACGTTATCCAATATTTAAAGCCTCTTACATCACCATCACAAATCATTGCATGTTTCAGCGAGACTCATTTAAGTCGTTTTCGTTGTACTGAAACAAACTAATGGAGTCTGTGAGCCTGTACAATAAAATCACATTATAGAATACGTTAATTTTATTAATATTGTAACTTGATGCAGATTTTACACCTTAAAAGATTACAATTTTATTTTAGTTTTTCTGTTGTAATCATTAACTAGTTAATATCTATTGTAAAAATTTACTACTATCATAGAATATTTTAAAATTGATGTCTGCCTTTGATTATATACATGTCTATATAATCAAAGATGTCTGCATTTGGCTCCAGAAACATTTTTCAATAAATAAAATCAATGTGTGTATTTTTTTAGTATACGTGGTAGAGCCATGCTGCAGTTATATTAGTAGCTGTAACACTAATGGGTCCGCTCGACCGGGGAAGGACCATGCTCTCACAAAATACCAGCGTAAAATAGTAGCTTAATGCTGCTGTATTTCGTATGGTGAGTGTAGAGAACCGGAGACCCTTTTTACTGGAAACGAGGCATTCCATCTTGGTCCTCACGAGTGACAACGCATCTGCATTTTGATTTGTAATCGAGTATAGATGTAGATGTCTATGGGCCACAGCAATCACTTACCTTCAGGTGGACTGTGTGCCAATGTGTGCTCGTTTGTCACCCTATTCTATAAAAAAAAGAATTATATATGTATGAAATTGCGATGTTCTGTACTTTTATCATGTAAACATATAATCAAAGGTTCTGTAATTCCATTGTTTAAACAATCAAGGTCAACTTGCAGTGAAGTGCGCTTTCTTCGAATCCATTGCACGTTGATATTTCAATTTGATGTAAATTGACTTAGCACGTTGAAATGTTTCGCCTTTGTTTTAAACAATGGTTAATTTTTTAACAATTTTGTTATTTCTGTTTGTATGGAATGAGCAAAATTATAAAATCGCCCGTTAGTGTTATAGTCGTCGGAAAGCTTACGTGACCGACAACACGCGAGTGTTGAATTCGAAGAACGGCAAATTTCGTAGCGGCATAGGTTGAAAAACCTACCTGCGTGACAGAACGTAAGCCGTGTTGGGGCAGGACAACACAGTAATGTAAAAAGCACTTCCGGTTTGACAAAACATAATCAATTTAATGCAACAATTTTTATTAAAGTTCTGCAAGTAATTCATGATCTATATTAAATGTATGATAAATTTAAATATGGTAGTTCTCTTAAGGTTAACAAGATTTTTTTTTAAATTAAATTAATAAAAGACCGAGTCAATGAACTCCAAGCGTATCAGAAAAATGAGTAATTAGAAGTACAAAGCCGTTACGTAATTGATATTTTATTAATGATAATTGAATTCGAGTCAGAAACATTGAGCAACTAAAAAGGATACGCTTTAACACTCAGCAAGCTAATTAGGTATGTAACGAGGAACGATAGCTTTAAAAGAAAATGACAATATCTAGATAAATAGAAAACATAATGAAAAAGAGTAAACACTGAAGCGAAAAAATTTGTAAAATTCAATCAATCATTTCCCTCATGACGTAAAATATATTAAAATTTAAAACAGGACCACAGATGAAGTAAAAAATTAACTTCATCTGATAACAGGACTGACAGTTGTCGTAACAAGCTCCAAGCTTTTAAGATACGCATGGGCACAGGCATATTGGACGTAATTGAAGTCACAGCGATTGAACCTCATGCGATTTAAATAACAATTGTGAATTAGAAAGTGTTTTACGTCATTACTGTATCTAAGCACCAAAGGAAAATAAATACCTATTATACAACTTATTAAATATTTAATGAGAGGATTTTCAAAACAACTGGTGTTAATTAAATTACAAAAGCGTAAAACGGCAATATCGTAGACACAGGTTCCAGAGGCTGCATTAATTCTCAGAATATAGAAAAAATAACTATGTTACACTCCGCACTGCAAGCAGGACGATAACCGGAGTACACCCACGCGTTTATCTAGCTTCCAGGGAAAATCACAATGTTTTTCTTGAACTATTAGGTATTAGGGAGGGGAGAGGGGTTGAATGAACTAGAAAGGGAATTTTACATTGCATTTGTCTGGCGCAAAAGCAGACGATGACCCCGGCATCTCCAATATCCAGACGAGACGTGCATGAAAACATCTGTAACATGTTTTGCGCACATAATACGTTTGCACGTAGTTGGGAAAGGTAAAGTATTTATTCAAATATTAACATTTAGCGCTCTTTTACGAGACAAAAGTGAACTCGAAATTATACAAATTGCCTGCAACATACACACCGTACTAGTGTGCTCGTAATCTAATAGCTAGCTCGTCCAAGATCTAAAAGTAACTTAACTATTAGAAAATTAAAAAAGGTTTTAAGTTATACTAGCTTACCAGGCAGACGTTGTTCTGCCCTTTTCGACGACCCTTTGTCATGTCTTATTAAAAATCCTTAAATTAGCAAAAAAAATTGTGGGTCACTTATGGCCAAAAAACTATCCTACCTAGGCTGCACTAAAAGTATCGGGAATGGAATATTTACACTGTTCTTGTCATATTAAAATCTTTTTAATTGAAAACTCCTTGATTTTAAAAATCGAATACCATTTATTTATTTAAAAAAAAGATTCTCGGTCTTGTCACAAGGTTTTGTCAAACTTGTTTAGTCGTTGAGAAAATGGAATTGACTCGAGAAAATTCAAGAGTAATGATTTATTATGACTTTCGAAGTGGTTTAACACAAAAACAGTGTGTTAACCGGATGATTTCTGCATTTGGTGATGAAGCCCCATCCAAAACCACAATTTATCGCTGGTTTGCTGAATTTCAACGTGGACGTGTCAAGCTCATTGATGATCCCCGTCAAGGTCGTCCAAAAACTGCAGTCACCCAAGAAAACGTTGATGCTGTGCGTAAGCTGATTGAGGAAGATCGACATGTGACATACCGCGAAATTCAGGCAACTTTAGACATTGGCATGAGTCAAATACAAATAATCTTGCATGAACAATTAGGTGTAGAAAAGTTGTTTTCCCGATGGATACCGCATTCGCTCTATGAAGAGCAAAAAGCGGCTCGCGTTACTTAGTGCGTCAGAACTCTCGAAAGATTCCACGCAGGATCCTTAAATGCTGTATACAACATCGTATCAGGTGACGAATCCTGGATATACGCGTACGAAACCGAAACAAAAAACCAGTCACGACTTTGGGTGTTCGAAAATGAGTTAAAGCCAACAAAAATTGTTCATTCACGGAGTGTTGCAAAAAAAATGGTGGCCACGTTTGTCTCCAAAACCGGCCATGTTACGACTATTCCTCTTGAGGGACAAAGAACGGTTAATGCAGAATGGTATGCTAGCATTTGTTTGCCACAGGTCGTTTCTGAACTCCGTAAAGAGGACTGCAACCGCCGCATCATCCTCCATCACGACAATGCGAGTTCCTCACACCGCACACGGAACAAAAGAGTTTTTAGAGCAAGAAAACATAGAATTATTAGACCATCCGCCGTACAGCCCCGACCTAAGCCCTAATGATTTCTATACTTTCTCTAAAATAAAGAATAAATTGCGTGGACAGAGATTTTCATCACCTGAAGAAGCTGTGGACGCCTACAAAACGGCCATTTTGGAGACCCCAACTTCCGAATGGAATGGTTGCTTCAATGATTGGTTCCATCGTATGGAAAAATGTGTCAAATTTCGCGGAGACTACTTCGAAAAGCAATAAATACATTTTTAAATAGTAATGTTGGGTCACTTCCTTGATTCTCGAAATTTTCAGTGCCGCCCGCGTATCTCTCAAGTTGGACCAAACTACACACGGTGTGCAAATTTATTAAAATCGGTTTAGTAGTTTATGAGTCCATCGCGGACAAACAACGTGACACGTAATTAAGATATGAAAAAAAAAGGAGTTTTTCTGTAAATTTATCTAACGTAAAACTACTACAAATATTGACATTATATAACCTAAGCATGACATTCGGATAAAACAGTACCCTGCTAAGGGGTAGTATCACTTTTCTATCTAGGAGTTCGACAGGGTGGGCACCACCATCGAACCTATTTCCACTGGCAAGTAGCAGGACTTGCACTACTGTGTTCCGCTCTGAAGGATTTAGAGAGAGCCAGTTTAAGACGACACATCGAAAAATTGGTTCCGGGCTATCACCGTACTGATCCGAGTGAACACATTATTTCTATAAAAACTTAAAAAACGCCGTCATAAAGTCTAAAATTATGTAGCGCCCACGACGATTAAGACCGCTTAGAAATTGTCAGAATCCTAAAATATTTTTTAAAAATTATTGATTTAAGGAATCAAAATAATGAGCAAGTAAATTATGAATATTGATGTTATGAATATATTTGAGTGATTCCCAAACATATAGATTAAATAATTTTAACTGAAGTGATTTTGTAGAAGTGTTTTCGCAAATAATTATGATCGAGTCAAAATTATACAATAGTGTTTTAGAACAAACACATCCAAGATAAAGACATGAATTTACCTATATCAAAATTCCACTTTCGTTAGTCATGCCTATACTATTCGATAAAAGGAGGTGCATTTTATCGCGGTGTCGCCTTAATTACAGACTATGACGATGACACTATGATGAATAGGACCTAAAAAGTAGGTTTTATCCCTCTATATTCCCTTCTAATTTACATGTGTACAAATAGAGCACAGAGTATAATAATATTAACATAACAATTGGTCGACCCTGTCCTTACTCATCCAGAACACTGCTCATATTGTTGCCATTATTTTTCATCGGTTTTGTCATATTTTAGAATGCATAGCCTATCCCCGGAAATAATAAATCATATAATATATAGAGTTTGTTCAGCAATTAGTGCTTCTATTGTTATTAACATACGAGTTACTTTTGCAACGACGGTTCAAAAGATGACGCTTTAGTCAGTGCAAGGCATCACGTCACCATAATAGTTTATCAACAGATCGCATCGTTATGTTCCGGATGGGAGTTATTGGCTTAGCTGTCACAGTATCTTATCACTCCGAACTCGGAACATAGGACACAGATGCGACGTAGTATAGCTGCAGCAGTATGGCTCTACAACGTATAATATATATTGATAATTTTTTTTGGTGTTTTGACGATTTAATTAGTAAATTTCTTTCAATCACCTAACTAAAACCAATTTTAATGCAAAGTTAAAAAACTATATTATATAAATCAGAATATATAAAATATTAGAAGTAATCAATGTTGGAATTTTTTCCATTTTTTCTAACAACTCATGAGCGTTATTCTATATTTCACAGATAGGTCGCAGTCAATCTAACAATACGTAGTCATGATGTTAGACACTCAACTCTAAACAAGATGATTACGGGTACCTACAATGGAGGATTAAGATGGAATGTTTCAGAACCTGTAATTACATTGGATTGCAATTGCTATAAAATGCTTTATTATATGATTTACATCGACCAAGGAAGTTGTGGACCTTAACCGCTCACGGATTGTTGCTCCTGGGCTTAAATAATGGTTTGAGGAGATTTTTGATACCCATTTTTTTTTTACTTTTTATAAGCCAGTGTTTGACCACAATTCCATCTGGTGGTAAGTGCTGGCAACTGGCAATTTTGAAATGCAAACAATTAGAGTAAGTCGAGACACTATCGTCATCTCTTGCTTGAGTCTCTGCTGGCTTGAGTCTCCGTCGAAATTACCCAAAAATATTTTATATACTGTATTACAGCGTATGATGCGTACTAGCACAATAAAAGAATAAAAAACTTAGACCAAGACACGATTAAAATCTAAAATAGATAAAGCACGTCCCTTCATGTGTAATGGATAATTATGTGAGTAGTCGTATTGGCCTACTTCTTGTGTGATAACTGGCATTGCACTCAGGTGCACACCCAAAGGTGCGACATTACAGACGGTGTAATACTTACTTAAGTAACAAATCCCCGCGTATCCTTTGTTGTAATATTGAAAACTTCTGCCCATAATTATGTTACATCTTTCATTTATGATTTGTCATATAATATGTCTTCAGAACTAAAATACGAATCTCAACATAAATTTTAGCATTGCTTACTTCGTATTCTTTACTAATTATTAGCGTATTTTGTTTTCAACATTTACGTTTCCCGTTTTCAACGGATTTATTGTTTTTCTATCGACACGTTTATTAAGGGATAGTTTTTATGTTAAGTGCACGTCCGCGTTTAACAAAACTATTAATTTAGAGCTATCAAGGTGGGCTTTCTAGGCATTGAGGTGACATCGGAAACAGTACATCCGAAATTGAAAAATACAGTAATATATATTATGAACCAATAAAAAGGACAACCCACATTGCACATTTATACAATCAACTTTATTAGTAAAGCAACGAGACAAATGCACGTGTTACAAACAATTTATATGTGATAATGCATTCAGTTCACGGTTATCCTTTTACCATTCTCTTATATCATGAATAAGGTTGATTCAAATCATATATTACATACATATGCACAGTATATGCATACATACATACGTACACATATTATATACATGTACAGCATATGTCTCGCTTTTGATAATCGTGATGGAAAAAGTAATTATCAGAGTTTAATGGCATGACAGTAATGTAGTACCTGTACGCAGTATGCGCATTTGGATTGAACTTTTTAAGACAATGTTGTATATTGCAAACAGGTAATGTAGTAAATAATTCAGGTAATGTCTGCCTAAAGGACCTCATAGTGTTCACCGTATGTAGTAAGAAATGTTATCTATACTTTTGATTGCACAACAATTCTTGTTAAAGCCGCCACATTCCGTTAACATAGTCAATTACATTTTACAACAATCGATAAGACGACACTGATAGTAGCACGGTATCCCAACACGTCGCTGATTGTCATTATTATTTATGAATAGTCAAATTGACAATATTTTATTAAAGTTTCAAGATACAGAACATTCCCTTATTATTACGAAATAAAATAGCAACACTGGTCGTCTTCAACATAAATTTTAACTATACTGTTTTATAAGAATAAATTACTTAAATATAAGTAAAAGTTTTTATAAATAATCCCTCTAGTATATTTTAAAATACTTGTTTTGATTATATTACAAAAAATCCCTTTATTGAAATAACCGTAAAGTGTGTAAATTATTTACAATGTGAATTGTATTCAAAAGACAATGTTGAAAATGTTTATGACAAGTTATAGATATTTTGCCATAAAGTTTTAGGCTCAAATTTGCTTAATAGGTTAAGCTTATAATATTGATTAAAATACTCGCTTATTGCTTGGGATGCGGGAAACGAAGATAGGAATTTAGTGCGTCAATGTTAGAACCTTGTGTTAAGTTGGCCAAATACTGCATCAATTTATGAAATTACTAATATTTTGGTAAATAGAATGTTATTTAAAATATAGATACTCATAGTCCAGAAATGGAAGCTTTTAAAAAGGTACATTAATTACAGAATATGAACATCAGCAAATTTTTATTAACGGATCACGATTTATCGTAGATATACGAAGAAAAGTGAACAACGCAATAATAATGATATAATATAATAGATTTCATTGAGGCTGAATATATATATAATAGGCTGAATGCAATATTCTGAACAAAATATAATGTTGTATATGTTTTGTATTTGAAATACTGTACAAACGTTACGCCCTAGAATAAATAATAAAATTATCCTGTATTGTGGAGGCGTTTCACATACAAATAATTTTACACAGGCAAAGCTTAAGAAATGCAGGCGATGGCAACTGTAGTATTTTATAGTTAGTTGTTACTAGGAAGGCGCTGCTGCCTATATACTGGTTCAGTTTCCTAGTGTTTTATGTAATACATAAAGAGTAATAGCAGTAGAAAAAGGAAGGGACATGGCAACCAGTCAGATCTAGATAACCCCGGCGTTACTGCATCTGATGATACATTGTGCTCTGATGTACATAACACGCCGTATCTAATGTCAACAGAGATAAGATAAATTTTCCATTGAAGCAATAACAGTCAATACGAATTCATTTGCATACTAAATTAATAATGGTCTCGGATATTTTAATAACTCTAATTATTAAAAGGGCAAGCCTCATTAAGACTCATTAAGACTCATTAATGTTAAATATAAATAAATAAAATTACAGCATCCAGCACCCATTAATGCGTAGGTATTAGGCTAGGGATATAACAAGGATATAAGAAATAAAATTTTATTAGAAGTTATAAAACTTTACACTTAATAATAATAATGCCCTCTAGACTGGAATTTCGGTCACAGCGGCCTGCCTTAACGGAGACTAGTATCTACGCGTAGCATATAGCGTATCGGTACGATACTTGCGCAAGCACAGGTGCACTCTATTCCCTCACTCTACGTGCTTTCAGAATGCCGCCAACATCCTGACTCCCTGCTCCGGGCTGTTTCTGAGCAGAAATAAACAAATAACTGATGTTTTGGCCTAACCCGGGAATAAAGCACTGAGACCTTACGGTCAGCAGTCGCGCTTACGATCACATCAACGAGGCAGTTATAAAACGACAATGTTACGAATAACAGGCGTGGAAATTATTCGCGGATATATAAATTGACGTAGATTCGACTCAGCAGAGCGAAGTTGCGGAAAATTATACAAAACAATTTAAAAACTGAATTCTGAATAACATTCCTTATGGAATATTAAGTTATTTCTGTTCGCTGCGTCCTACAATGTTGTACAGTTATACACATAACATTGTATACTAACTATAGTAGTAGCAGTGACAGTATTATACAGATTTATTAATATTTAGAAAGGGATCTCTTGGGTTACTTATTCTTACAAAACATAGCTAAATGTTGACGATAAATTAGGAACAGAAGAATGAGCTTAAATTAGTAAACCTGACAACGCGTTAGCATTTAAGGAAAATAAAAGAATAAATGAAATATAAAAAACGCAATAGACACATCATTTACTGGTTTGTAACAAAGCGCTGATAAATGACTGATCTCTCGATCAACGATAAGTAAACTAAACCAGATATTCATCAACTCTTTTAACACCGGGTAACTTGGCAAATTTGTAGACGTCCAAGTTTTGAATCTTAAAGGTTTCAAAGTTCATCTCTTTTTTGTGTATTAGATTTATCTGATCGAGTGATCTGATAGCGAAGTGTTATTAGTATTAATTTGCTTTATTTGCAAGAATAACAGTGACCAGGCACTTTACTTGCTTGATTAAAGTCAAAAGTATCAAATTAATAATATTTACTTTTAATTCGAAGTGTGGACTTCTTTACGCAAACGTAAAATACAACGATACCGATACCTGGAGCCGAAATGCGTCTTTACGCCTTTAGGCAAAGCCAATATTTAAAAATGAGACACAAAAGTAATGGCGTCAATTGTCCTTTGACAATACAAAATATAAAGAGGACAATTGGCGACAATTGGATGCAGTCATATTAACCGAATTACATTTTATACATGTTAGAGTAATGCTGCAGCTATATTATGGTTGTGGTACGAATGGATCGACTCGACTTCCGACGATGTTCCAGATACCAGCGTGAAATAACAGTATAATAAAATATAATGCTGCTGTGTTTAATAAGGTAAGAGTAGATAATCAGAAACCACTTTTACAGGACTCATTTCCAGCAGCATTCCGTCGTAGTCTCACGGCTCACGGGTAACAACGCGTGACAACGGTGTAACTCTAAGGCCTCTGCCTCGAATCTTGCGGGCAGCGGGACGGCAGCGGCGGCGGCGCGGGAGCGGCAGGATCTTATGCGTAAAATCAAATGGACCGACTCTCGAAAACAGCGGCTTGGCAGCGGCGCGGGGGGCGGGCAATGAGCGGTGTACTCTAGTCAAGCGGAGACCGCGCGCGCGTCTGCATTGTAGTGTTGTGCAATTAATTTCTGTGACGTTTCGAAATGTCCTCGGACGTGCAAGAGCAAATTATTTCAGCAATTTTTGAGAGAACACCGATATGGAACAGCAAAGAAGTGAACCATAAAAATAGAAGAGTAATTAACCAGTTATGGGAAGAAATTAAAAACAAACTGAATACAGACTCTAAATCGCCCTTGATAGCTTCAAGAATATAGTCAAAAGTTTCTACGCTCATTCTGGTGTAGTCGTAGAATTTGTCGGGACATTGTCTCTGTTCTTCGTAATTTCGATAAAACTCGCCTTTTCTTTTCCTTGCCCTATAAGTAATAGGGATTTACTTCTTTTGCCCACAGTAAATCGAGCGTTAGAAATAAATTCGAATCAAAAAGATGTTGTCGCCGTTGTTCAGACATTTCGTTCGCAAATAAAAACAAACATCTCCACAACACAACCATGAACACATCACTACGCCGCTATAGTGTCGCGCGATCTGCCCGCTAGTTTCGTGAACGGGTCTGCGTTGCCCGCCCCGCTCCCGCGCCGCCGTCGCCGTCGCTCCGCTGCCCGCAAGATTCGAGGCAGAGGCCTTAATCGAGGATAGATGTAGATGCATATGGGCCATAGTACTTACAACTTACCATCAGTTAGACTGCGTGCTAGTGCTAGTTTGTCACTTTATTTCTACAAAAAAAAATCTGTTAGTTTTGTCATATGCAGTAAGGAAATAACTAGTGAATTGTATCATGTACATATTTGTAAAAAATAAGTGTCGATGTCAAATTATATTAGTCCTTAGGACAGTAATTAAGACACAACATTTTGTTTTTTCATAGTTATATAAGTTACTCTTATACCAAGTGAGACGTTTACACGTTTGGGGTCATGACAGGCGCGATAAAAAGCTACAGAATAGACTATTAGTCACGGAAATATTATCACAAAAACTGTCGTATTATTCTTAGCCTTAGAATTATGCAACTCTTAAAATAATTGTTTTCTTCCTTAAAAATATTTCCGTTAAATAAATATTGTATTTTTTATAATTTTGCTTTTTTACACATGCATTAAAGATCTATACTTGATTTTATAATTTTAAGTATATGTTTGGCCTATAATTCAATATCATGTCTGAAAATTATCTTAATTATATATAATTATATTATATATAATTATCGATTACAAAATTCCTCGTACGGATATTAAAAAAAGAAATAAATAATTTTAAGTTTTGAAATGAAAAGCGAGCATAACAACATTTTTGCGCGAAACAATTTTATTGAAACCACTCTTTCAAAAGCCGTTACTGAGGAAGTTAGTTTTAACTTTTAACGTAAATAAATTACTGAGCAATAAAACCATGTAAAGACAAATATTAAGACTAAAAATTCATGAGTGATTGCCCAATACTCTACCACTTAAATTCAAAGTGACTGTGACACCACGAGACCTAAAGTCATCATACAATTGAGCAGCGTTTGAGTATTTGGGCACAATTGATATAAATTTTATTATTATCATTATTTCAGAACGTTTTAAGTGAATATGGCCTTCTTCTTCTGTTGTCTCATCAATAGTAAAAGTAAATACGTGGTTCCATCACTAAGGACCCCTACAAAAGCGAAGCAGAGTCGAGGTGAAACCGAGCCGCGTGCTGTTTGCAGTTAAAAAGAAAACGTTTAATTTCCGTCATCGGTAGTAAATTTTAACCCATTACTCAAGTTACTACGTACATATACCCTAAATTATACATTCAACAAGGTAAATTTCAAACACATCTTTGAAGCATATCAAAATAATGCGATTACTTTCAACTAAATCTACAGCAATCCCTATTCATATATTATTTATTAAGTGTACTGTACATTTGAGAGCAATTATTTTCAATTACATTACACCATAATTTATGTATGTACGCCTGCATAATAACATACTAATATTTCTTAAGTTAGTAAGGTTTTAAAGGCTCCATATCTGTTAGAAGATTATGGAACAGATGTTGCATCACACAAAATAATACACTTAGCGACGAGGTAGCTTAAGAGATAAATGGTCGACGTGAACTTCACACTACACGCGCAACCCGGGTTTAATTCGCGCTGGAACTAGTGAAATTCTTAGTTACAATTTTAAGTGCTCATTTACTGTTTATTCGATGGTTAAGGAAAAAACGTATATATCTGGGAAATTAAAAGGAAATTGGTAGACATATGAACTCCGCCAACATGCATAGCATTAATTACAATTATATTACGTTGTACACTTAAATATATTCTCTGAGGTATCATGTAAGTAATACTTCTAATCTTCGAAATCATGTAAGTAATACTTCTATTTATTAAACATTTTATTTAAAAAAAGAAGACACCTGCATATTTTTTAGGACATAATTGTAAAAGCATAGATATATCGATGAAGGAAGTACTGACTCTGGAGACGAGCGGCGGGTGTAACTAACTAGAATTCATTCAAAAACATAAATCTAATCTTAAATACACAAGTAATTTCAAAGTGCAACAATAGTTATCATTATGGCATCTATTCACAAGAGATGCATGATTATAAAACAATATATTGCGAGCATCAACTGGTTCTCTACTAACGCTCAAAATCGAGAACATCAAATTGACCCCCCCCCCCCCCACTCTGGATATTCTAAAATATTCAATCATAACACGAGAGGCAATAAAAGCTTGTTAGTCCTGCCCCGTACATAAATATTCATGCCTCCTAAACTCGTTTATCAGCCGATGTTGGGGAGAGAAAAAATTATATCATTGTTATTACGGCTTGGTTATGAAGAAATGTTCTAGAGTTCAGTGATATGAGCGACCTTGAACCACGTATTGATACAGACCTAGATGAGATAAAAATAAAATGCGAAAATGGTCGTAAAGATGTTGGAGAGATTTATTTGCTTTTTATTTGTTCTTCGATGGAATTTTATTCCTTTGAGGGTCTGATCGCACTAGATTTTTGTGCAATCACATCAATTTGTTTTTGGATTTAGATTAGTTGATGAAGAATATATTTTTTTTTGTTGAATATTAAGGAGACAAACGAAAAAACAAATCTCATAAAAACGATGTATCCTATTCGACGCATATGTTTTTATATGTATTCTGACTGTTTATAAATTTATCGGTAACGGCTGAACCGCTATAAATTATTCTTTTAATGAATAGGTTATACTTCAGGAGTGGTACTCATATGAATTTGAAGAAATGTCACTAAGGGTGGAGAAACAGGAGATGAATAAATTAAAATAACTAAGTATTTACTTTGAACTTGTGACATTTCTTAGTCTACTCCAAAGGGTAAAATAATCAAGCGGTGCTAAGAGCTGTTTCGTGAAAATTATTTTAACCTTTTAGTTTTCATTTTCGGTTTTTACTTTTTGTTAAAGGTTCAATTATAAGATTTAGTTTTCACGTGTGAGGTATCTGCATGTCACAAAGCCTTTTTCCCGGGTGTTACACAAAGATGACTGTAATTTGACATAGTTACTGCGGTTACCCAAATACAGAAGTGAGGTTAAAATTTATAATTCAAAGGTTTAGTTTTGAGTTAAGTGGACCCCTTTTAAGACATTAGAGAAGAAATACAAAAATCTTTTACAAGAAACGACAAAACAATTTAAATTTATTTATTTACTAATTAGAATCAGAACCGAACACATCGTCGCCAGTAATTGGTACTCAAATGTGTCATCACCTGCTAACCGAAATTTAGACAACGTAATTATTGCCCGTGACGAGTCACCCTAGACAGGTCACCAGTGCCATAACAGGACACCGTTTAAATAAATATCTCTTTACGAATGCTAAACGTTCTACTTGATTGTCCAGTGATTGCCAGCTACGTAGCTAAGTACCTCGGATTAGCATGGTAGATCCCCGAAGTCAATAGTAATATAA
The DNA here is from genome assembly GCA_907164705.1 of Parnassius apollo. Classification (NCBI taxonomy): domain Eukaryota; kingdom Metazoa; phylum Arthropoda; class Insecta; order Lepidoptera; family Papilionidae; genus Parnassius; species Parnassius apollo. The sequence goes on from CAJQZP010000008.1 coordinate 16,764,047, forward strand.
ATATTGAATAAAACTAAATTTTCGGATTATATCGCGTTTATTTAACTGATTTTACTTATTTTTAATTCCCGACGTTTCGGGTGCTTTACAGCAACCATGGTCACGGGGGGGACTGAGATGTTTGACGTCCCAATGTCATTGTTAGCCCCCCGGCTACCTTCAGTTTTTGAATATTAATTTTTGGTCCGATTTACGCAAAACGAACTTACAGTATCTTGAAGTCTTGCAGTGTTATGCTTGGGTTTGGGTTTAATTTTGTTAATTATAGGATCCCAAGCAGATGGCAGCACCCAACCATCTTCTCTATTGAAATTAGGATGTTTTTTAATTTCAATAGCCTCGCGTATCATCCTTGGTAGGAATCGGTGTTCTTTTGCGAGGATTTGTGGTTTATCAAATCTGATGTAATGGTGGGGAAGATCTTGAACATGTCCACAGACTGCAGACTTCCCGGAGCGTCGGTGCTTCACGTCAGCTATATATATAAATAACTTACTAAGAAGTCCGTAGTCACTGCCTACTCTTCCGCATGACAGGCATGAGTGTTTATTTAACGTTGCGTTTATTCCTGCCAAAACGCAAAATACGTTCCTAGACACGCGAATTGCGAACACCAGCAGCTCATTGATTGATTTATATCAAATATCGATATACACATGTATTCATTATTATGTAATGATGATGTCTTCTTGGACAACTTCGATATTGGCGACAAGCCCTGAATGTCCGATATAATGCTTATTACGCGATAAGATTGCAGGTATGAAGCTATAAAGCGGCGTTGTGTTTTTGTTGAAAACAAGTTACCCGAAAATCAATAATTTATGTTTTATCTTTAAATTTACTTTTTGGCTGACAAAAGAAATTGTCATTTGACACAAAATCTTTGGTTGTAATTGTGATCAAAAGACAATAGGAAAGTGTCATTAGAAAAATCGTCGACAATATATTTATGTAATGGCCGATTTTTCAATCTTAAGATATAAGTAATTTATAGGATAAAATATAACTAAACAAACTAAAAATTAAAGTTGTATAAATAAAATAGATCAATTGTTTCACTCTCATTGTTTCATTTATTTGATAATTTTTATCTGATGATTAAAAAATTGGCATTAAGATTTTTTTTTAAATTTACAAAGGCTCAGATGTAAAGTTTGAATTTAATCTTAATATTGTTGTGTCAGTGACATAAAATACATCATAAAACTTAGGACGAGCACTAAACGCAAAAATTTAATGGAAATGTGAATAAAACCACAAAAGAAAATCGGGTCTGTATTTATTATTATTTACATAATATTCTTTATTATAACATTTGTAAAATGATAATATAAATAAGGGTTTTATATTTATTTTATAATTTTATTATAGAAGAGCTTCCTATAATGGTTTCTTTTTCAAACTTTAAAATTGTATGTTTCAAACACTGGGAGTCTTATTTATAGTACTTATATTACTTATTTTTATCATTTTATACTTTTATGTGGTTAAATTTAAATGTAAACTCTGCCGTTTGGCTGAAATTAATAAAAAAAATAAGATAACAAACTTTTTTTTAATTACCACAAACCTTTTTAAGTAAAACACTTTGCTCGAAAGTATATTGAAAAAATATGTACATTTTATAGGCGTGTGACTCTATTTTAGGTAAGTCCGAAATAGTACTAGACTAGCTTAAAAACAAAAACAAAATATTTACTTAGACAAAAAAAAATTTGGTACCTAAACATATAAATCGTTGTTAAGTGAGTTAACATTTAACTGCTTTTGATATTTTCAATTGCGTTTTAGAAACGAAATCCTTTTAAAAGTTAAAAAGGAATTTGATTAAAAACGACGATCCTTGTCGTGATCGATTCGTAAATTAACTGGTATCGGAAAAACGTCAAAAACTGATCATGTCTGTAGCAGATTAATGTGATAATGAAAACTCAAAATTCATTTGTCTTAAACATTAAACGAATAATATCTATTTTATAGTTAATAACTTCATTGTATAAAGTGACTGATTATTATTTAATTGTATAGTGATTTTTAAGCGAGGATAAATGTAGATGTCTATGGGCCACAGCATCCACCTGCCATCAGGTGGACTGTGTGCTCGTTTGTCACACTTATTTTATAAAAAAATTAAATTATCTATTTCTATTAATTGCTTAAAATTTACATTTAATTGCAATATCTGAAAAAGGTTTCCTAGCAATACGTATATGTACGTACGTAAGCATGTACAGCATATAGGTAATTAGATCTAAACCTAATATTGTTGAATAATTTTCAGCCATGCTATAGTTATATTAATAGTATAGTTGTAGCACGAATGGGTAACCGGGGAAGGACCACGCTCCCACAGAATACCAGCGTGAAATAGTAGCTTAACGCTGCTGTGTTTCGTATGGTGAGTGTAGAGAACCGGAGACCCTTTTTACTGAAAACGAGGTATTCCATCTTAGTCATCATATAATTTTTAATTCATTAATTTTACTGAAAATTGAATTAAAAAATTCTGTACTTTTCGGTACCTACTTTACTACAATAGACTCGGTTATGTTTATTTTGAAATTCTCTGTTATAAATTATGAACAAATTGAAAAGATAACCGAAAAGGTTTAAAATAAACTTCTTTACGGGTGACAACGTATCTGCATTTTAATTTGTAATCGAGGATACATGTAGATGTCTATGGGCCTCAGCAAGCACTTACCATCAGGTGGACTGTATGCTCGTTTGTCACCCTATCCTATTAATAAAAATCACATTATGTCCGTGTAGTGGCGGTGTAAGAATATACACTACCCCATATCATCCCTTGGGTGTCGTAAGAGGCGACCGATGGAAATAAATCAGGAGATAGGCAGCAGCATTTTCCTAATAACAACACTAATATATTAAAAAACTGCGGTCGCCAACCCGCTTGCTAAGCGTGGCAACTATGGCAAATATCCCCCCCCCCCTATGAAGCAATCTATGAAGGAGGACTATGTTCAGCAGCGAACTTTAATATTCCGTAACGATCACATTTTGTCAGTTATACCAGTAAATATACATCATAATAAAGTCGATAATTTGTAGTACGAGAGCTGCTTGATAATTACACAACGTAACGGGATCTATCGCTCCATTCTGTCCAATGGATAGGTTCAACGGAGACCATGAAAGACTCTATTCATGGATTCTATGGATTTTATAGACGACGGTATAACCATCTCGTATAAGCTAGACGTAAATACTCAGACCAGCAATGGGCCACAGGCGTCTATGGTGTGACACATCTGACTCTGCGAGCAATTTATCCACGCCAGCGATAGTCGTGAAAGCGTTTAGGAAAAAAACCTACCGCGAATAAAGAGCATTTTACGATGCTTATTTCAAACGTGGTCATAACAATATTTTAAAAAGCAATTGATTACAGTGAAATGTTTATTGTAAGTGAAAAGCATTAGGGCCTCTATAATAGTAGCTTATAGTTGTTACACATTTAAATTTGAATTGTGATTTAAAATATGTTTTATAAATTTGTATTTACAATTTAATGGTTTTCTCAAATTAAACTATTTTATATTACATACTAAAAATATTAAAACGTCCACTTATTCAATTCTTATTTATAGTGATTTTTTACAAAACTACTAGGCATGCAAACCGAAATACTTTTTTTGCTTGCAACTACCTGGTCTATTTATTTTTATTTTGTTAGAAAAATAAGACTATGCTTTGGGTAAGACATGCAGCAAGTCGATAGCTGCAGGTGGATCAGGACCGTGTTTAGTTTTTGGGGAGGCCAATTTTGAGCAGTGGACATGCAAAGGTTATAGTCCTTCAATTTGAAGTGTATCATTATTGGTATATAAATTTAGCTACTTCTAGTTAATATTAAATTGATATTAATAGATAATTATATTTTTATTAAATAGCTTTTACTCAAGGGTGATCCCATTAAATTGCGAAGAAAAATTCCGCCCCCAACGGTGGAAAATAGGGGAAAAAGTTTCATATAGGACTATTGTTTAAGGAATTTCATGTGATATCTTCGCAGATAAAGAACCGATTTTAACGATTCCTTTTTCCTTAAATAGGTTATAATTCAATGGTGGTGGTCCCATATAAATTTGGAGAAAATATTCCACCTCTAAAGGTTTCAAATAGATAACTTCGTTTTTAGCAGTTTATCAATTTTTTTTAATTTAGCAATTTTAGCAATTTGAAATCGGTTTTTAGGGATTAATCACCCTGAATTAGAGAACGAACGAGTAAAGTAAATATCACGAAGAAATATGTTAATCTAAAACTGCAAGGAAAGGGAAATCCAGCTTATGTTTTGGTGGAAGAATTGGTTTGTTTCGAAGAAAAATAAATTATTTTGGCAGAAGATATTCAGAGCAGTAAATTACTTCATTTTCAATTTCTAAAGCAATATCGCGATAAAACCAGTGCAACTGGTTTGGACACTAATTACTTCAGAACAGTTATAAAAAAATTAAAGATGAATTTGCTGATAGATTTCAGCAATTCAAAACCAAAAAAACACTAGTATTCATAGTAAATCCTCTCAACACAAATAGTAACGAAATCCACACTGGGCTATTTGAAGTTGATGCTGGATTTCTAGAAATGCAATTGATAGATTTATAAAATAAAGCTTTGTGGAGTGAAAAACTTACACAGTTGAAAAGCAAATTTGGAAGAGTTGGAGGTCCAGAAATCTTTGTACGTAACGCAACAAAAATGGACAGTTTTAAAAGAAATGCCGCGAGTTGAAGCACTTATATTCGACGCATGGAATAGTCTTCAAGATTGCTACAGTAAGGCATTTATAAAGCTGAATATCTTTGGATCGAAATGTTCGTGATAGCAAGCGTTTTCTTGCACGAATGTAACTAAAAGTAAGGTAAGAAGTCAACTAACAAAAGATAATTTCGAGTCATGTTTGAAACTTCAAACAAGTTATAAGACAAATGTATCCAAACTTTTTAAAACCATGCAAAGCGAACGCTCTTTTTGAATTTGTTTGCTCAAATGTATGTTATTGCTTTTTTATTTTTAAGTACAAGCTACGTTATTGAATAAAGTTTAAATTTTCTACTTGAATAACCATGCAAAGCCAAAGCTTCCAATGAATTTGTTTGCTCAATTGTTTGTTATTGAAGTACAAGTTGGTGTTGTAAGACTTACAATGTAAATATGTAAATGTTGCATTATTTTAATTTTTTAATTTAATAATAAGTGATTATCTAATAATACCATATATATATATATATATAATCTTAATAAATAGATAATAGTAATAGAAATAAGATTCTGATTTGTTGTGAAAAAACACTCATATGATGAATAAATGTATATATTTTTCTTATGAATGAACATATAAGTTTTTTTTATCAAAAAAAACTTTATTAATGCAAGTACTATTTATGGTTGGCAAGAAAAAATTTGTGGCTCTTTAAAAACTTTGAAATTTTATTAATTGTAATTTTTGCCTCTTCAGATTTAAAAGGTTGCCGACCCCTGCCTTAGATCAGAATCTCAATGCTGTCAAATTTTTATGCATTTACAATTACACATTAAAAGATCTAAATGGAATCTATTTTAGCACATAACATTTTAATTTTTCTAATAAACTTATCTGATTGTTTCTACGTGGAATATTATACAAGAAGATAAGGACGTTATCAGAATCGTAGTCGTTCGCAGTAGTTCAAACAAGCAAACTATTAAACATACTAAGCTGCTATTATTGTTTCAAGGTGCAGATACAGTATACAAAGGAAACCGCGATGTATTTTTATGGACAGTAAAATAGCCTGATAATATCATCTTATCCTTTGATAAGTAAATGTTTCATCATCATACAAATCGATGTTTATATTGCGTGACGAATTATGATAGAAATGATAAGAAAAATGTAGTAATAGAACGATCGATCGAAGTCGCACCGTTTCGTTGAAACGAACGAACGAAACAAAAAAAAAAATAATACCAAAAAACAAGTCAAATTGTGTTATTCACATAAATGTAACGGACATAATGTAAGATGTGAAAATAGCCTATGTAAGGTAGACCTCCAGACCGAATTTCGGTCACGGCGGCTAGCCTAAACGGAGGCTAGCCATCGGTGCAAGACAGGATTATATTGCCCAAGTGTATGCGCTAGCACAGGTGCACTCTCTATTCCCACACTCTCACAATCCGATGTGACGGTAAACCGACACGACCGGAGAGAGATCAGGCGGAGGATCAACGGATTACGTGCTTTTCGAGGCACGGGGGTGAGACACCGCCAACTTCCTGACTCCGGGGAGCTACTGAGAATTTTTTGATGGAAAACTCAATAATTGTTTTTTTGGTCCGACCCGGGATTCGAACCCTCTAGCTCTAGACCAACGAGGTAGTCAACCTGTGAAATTAGGGTGCCTGCAAATGCCTATCATAATCCTAATTCATATTATATTACCATAGAAATAAGCCAACATTTTATTTTTATGTATATTAAGTTGAAGATTAAAATCAACGATTCAACGGATACAGCTACGATTTAACTAACTCCATTTTAGGCGTCTCATCTCAGTTTTTGTAAGCACTCACTATAAATGTATTTACCTAAGCACTCCCTGTAAATGCACGTTTTGACTGTTCCCTTCTTGTAGCCTAAGCGGCTTTACAGTCATTAAAATGTGAGATCTTGTTGGATTTGTCTTCATTTCTAAATTTTATAGGCTTCATCCTGGTTCGATTCCCTCTGTCGCCTCTTACGACAACCACGAGATCACGTGACGTGTCACGAGTAACTATCAATTGACGACTGTAATAGAATTTGTGTTAAATAATTATTTACAAGTAATTTTTATAGTCAGACATTTAGTACATTTTATCCACCGATAACCATTCGCTATTCAATTAGAATGAGTAATTTGCTCATCTACACTCATTACAATAAGGTAAAGTTGTTGATTGAGATTGTTAGTAACTATAATATGTTCATTTGCTATAACGAGAAGTAGTTATAGCAAATGAACATATTTTATTAAAAAATAAACAATTGACTTACTTATAGAATATAAAACATTAAAACCGCTGTTGGATAAAAATTAATTTGTTCGAAATGAATACGCTACGGGTGCCGTAAAACTATGGAAAGCTGTTCATAGTTTTCTAATCGTATCATTCTATAAGTTGATAGCTTTTTGCGATTAAGATGAAAAATAGAATTTCTGCAATAATTACAGTTCAATTCTATTAATTAATCAATATTTTGCAAAATATTATTTTAAAGATTCACATGGAAATTGTTTAAAATACAGGATTGTACAACTGCACAGCGGTAGACCATGGTTTTTCGAAAAAATTAAAAACATATTAACGAATTTAAATTATAATAAAATTGTAAAATCACTTACCTTTTTCCAATTTCTCAGTATACACATTAAATATTTAGAGAAAATAAACGTAACTGAAAACAAACGTTAACACAAAATTCATATAAACAATCATTACAAAATGTTTAACTCTAGACCTACCTGATTACGTAGTTGACGCAGACGACGCTGATAGGTTTTTGTTGTTTGTCGGTGATTACTGTCGCTTGGGTCTCGACCCATGCGAAACCGCCAGATTTTGCCAGGAACCGGTACCGGCCGGTCTCGCATTGTCCTTTGGAGAAAACTGCAAGAAAAAATAAATTATAGAGTATAGATCACAAAAATTTCTTAAAATAAACTCCAACTAGTTAAGACCTCAACACTATCAAGTTGGACGAGGTTAATGTTTTTTTATAAATCTAAAGTGACAAACGGATTTATAGTCCACCAGATGGTAAGTGATCACTACAGGCCATGAACACGTGTAACCAACTTAAAACAAAGAAAGTCTTCTTTGTATTAAGTTAACTGCAGTCACAGGCACGTTTAGGGTTGCCAGGTCTTAAATTGCTTAAAATCGAAAAACCGGACAGACCAGCGAGCTTAGCCGGACATTTTGGTAAGAAGGCCGGACATCCTTAATTTTTTAGTCTTAGTATAACATGACATTTTTATTTAAAGTTAAACATTGCTTTTCATTATTTACCATAAAATCTTCTTAAATTCTAATGAAATAACAACACAATTGAATAAATCAGTTTTCTTTATTATTAATCATACAATTAAGAGTACCCTTAACCGACGAGCATGTATGCGTAGGTATATGGATGTGGAAGAGGCGAGAGAGGTATGTCAGGATCATGCTAAATGGAAGTCTACTGTCTCTGCCTACCCCTCTGGGTGACAGGCGTGAGTGTTTATGTTATGTTAATCATACAATATTCGTTACAATATTAATTTTAATAATTGCAATACTATGTATGTAAATACATGAAAAATGTAAGAAAATGGTCAAATTTAAAAAGCCCAACAAAAGCCGGACAGGTCGGACACCGTCCTATTAGGCCGGACACGCAACCAAAAAACCTGACTGTGTCCCCTAAGCAGAACTAGGAGTACTATTTATTTGACTTGAACTTTTTTATATAGGATAGGGTGACAAACGAGCACACAGTCCACCTGTATGTGGTTACTGCGGCCCATAGACATCTACATCTATTACGAATCCAAATTTAGATGCGTTGTCACCCGTGAGGACTAAGATGGAATGCCTCGTTTCCAGTAAAAGGGTCTCCGGTTCTCTACACTCACCATACGAAACACGCTACGCTGATATTCTATGAGGCTGTGTGGACTTACCAACACAACACTATTCTATAAATTTATAAATTTGAAGATACACGCTGCTTATTAAATTTTGACAACCTAGTTCTAAATAACAAATATCAGGCGTGCACTTTCACTTTGGTTGCGAAACTTATAGTAGCTTTATCATTTCGAATAAACGCTGTCTGTGTGTGCTTATCTGAGGATTAGATAAGCAGACAGATAGCGTTTATTCAAAATGATAAAAAACAAGTGAATTTTTCAAGCGTCTGATGGGCTTTATTTGACGAATAACTTGGCTAAAATAAGAATAAAATTATTTCTCCATTTGACGATCAGATAGCCAGTTATTCGACAGATAGTTTCATTTGATGAGAGATGATGTTAAACATAATTTAATGTACATAAGTCTTCATTTTTCGTTTATTTCAAAGTTCAGTTTATTGTTGAGGATATTTTTAATACACTTGATCATAATGGTAGTTGAGGAAGAAGTTTTTTTTTCCACCCGCCAACTTTTATTTATCTGTTTCTCCCAGAGTTGTAGAGAATGCCATTAGGCATTAGTCCGCCTATTATAAACCTTAGGATAAGGTGTCTTACAATACGGATTAAATCAATACTTTTATCAATCAATCAATATATTCTTTAAAAAACGAAGGTGTAACATAACCCTTAATAAAAATTAAAAACCCACCCAAAAATAAAAACGCTTTTTTTTTAAATTTTATTTACAGTTTTATAAGCGTGATTAAACTATAACTATGCTAAATTACAGATTTGTAGCACCTATGGTCTCTGAGTAAAACCGCGGATGGGTGGATGGACGGACGGACGGACGGACATGACAAAATTATAAGGATTCCTTGTTGTTTAACTACGGAACCGTAAAAAGGGACTGAGCAGGTAGAATATATAAAGCATTGAGTTATACAACACTAGAGGAGCAAACGACATTACCGCGCGTCGAAAAAAGTGCAACCACTATCCAAACGCGACGACGTAGCTTTGAAACTAATAACAATTTTAAGTAAACATATATCTATCTCACTTACACAAGTTGCGAAAACAATATCGTCGCTAAGATTAGATAAGGATAGACACACAAACATGCAATGGCGGATTGGTGTGGCTCACTATATGAAATTTTACCTAAAATACGCAATAAAAATGAGTTTTTTAAAGCTGCAGTTAATTGTTTTTATATTAAAATAGTATATTTTATTTTAAAATCTTTATTACGTATAATTACGTATAATTTCCAAAATATTTAAAATCAGAGGTAACAAATTAACTTACTCCATTAATTATATAGTCTCCCATTAATGTAGGATAATCACAAATGCGGAAAAGTGGCAACATTGAACCTAAATGGCAATATTCGATAATTTTATTTAATTATTTGAGGTTTTTTACGTTTATATGAAAACAAGAACTAAAAATTATGTGTTGAAAGTGATTCCGCTTGATTTATTACGTTTGTGTGACCTTGAATAGCATTCTTTCACTACGCATTTACCAATTACCACATAAACACTAACGTCTGACTAACTAACAAACCCATTTTTGTCGCGGCTCAACTCTGTCGGCGTCACATTGAACAATGAACTCACGTTAGCTAGGCATATGGCTGTGGCCATATGTGCAGTGGCAACGCTTTGGCGCGGTTATTATAGGTAACGCCACGAGTCATGGAAGTGCGCAAATCCGAAAAATAGGTGTCGGCGCGGTGAGGTGTGAGGTACGGGGAAGCGAAACCATAGCAACGGGCGACGCGCTACTCCCAAGTAGTTTCTTCTTACGTCCCGTCGCCCGCGCACCTTCTTGTGTCGTCTTGTGTACTATCGATATTGAAAGTGTTAGCGACTACCTGTTATAAAATTTTAAATTTTTGCGATTATTTTTGTACTTTTAAAAATATTGTTCTATTATAATATTTTCAAATAGTGTGCAAATATTTATTACTTTATAAATTATTTTGGGACTATTTAAAATAGCGTAGTTCGTAGTATATTGTATAAAGTTGTAAATATTTTGTTATTTTTTACAAGACGATTTTTTTTGCAAATTATTGCATGTAAAATATCCTTATAATCGAAGGCTATCGCATAGTATAGTTTAAACAGCAATTACAAATACAAAAATATGAATACAAAATATTTTATTTCTTTAACTAAGTGTACATAAAATGCAAAATATTATTTAGAAGCAGTTAAAACCTAACGATGATATATAAATATATCGTTCAGTTTTCGTGGAGACTTTGATGTGTAGTTATAATGTTGACCTTTGACTTTTTACATATTACATTACATACTTTTTGCATTACATGCGCAGTGGACTCTATTTAATTTCACCTTACGTGGCACGACCTATACTGATCGAGTGTTATATAAAATAAATCAATGATATAAAGGCATAGAGTTACCACAAGCGAACAGCTGTAACCGAAAATGATTTATTGGAGAAGGAGGATGTGCTGAAATACGAAGCGAAAGATTGTTGGTGGAACGTAGATGATGATCATGACAGGAGGAAATGAATTCAAAGCGGTCTTTCAGGTAGGAGTAAACAAGATGCAGTATAAAGCAAAAAGGATTTGAGTATTCTTGCGAAGGCGAATCGGCAGCCACTTGAGACGTTACTGTGCGTTACTACTTTAATATAAGATAAAAACTTTTATTTGTCTGATCAGAGTATAAGTCTGCGCAATATTTACTTTATTACTTTATCTTTACAGGTGATTTAAGAATATACCAATTGAATCTCAGAATTATAACAATTGGGCATATGCCGTCTTTTTTATGCTATTGCATTTAAAAATTAAATTACAAAAAAAGACCAACTTAAAACAAACAACACAAGCGGTGACTAGAAAAACATAACCTCGAATTTACAATGACACTTGATACTCGGTAGTGACGGTGTAAGCCTGTAATGCCTCACAAAATAGAAAAAGTTTGTTTTGCTTTAACGTTAGCTTAATGCAAAATGTATTTATAAATTACCTAGCTTTGTTTATGCTCCAACAAATCGCTCGCATTGATATTTTTTCCTTTATAGAATATGGATGACAAACGAGCACACGGTCCACCCGACGGTAAATGAATGCTGAGCCATAGGGCTATAGACGACTATAGATACATCTACATCTATCCTCGATTAAGAATCAAAATGCCAAAGCGTTGCCACCCCAGGACTAAGATGGAATGACTCGTTTTCAGAGAAATTTTAAATTTTAATGTAACTCGTTTTTAAATTGGCCTAAACGTACGAAATTCTTATTTTTATATTCTTACTCGAAAATTGTTCCATTCTGGGCTATGTTCAAAATTTTAGATCCTTGGGTCATGTTCATCAGTAGTTAAAATCAATTACTAAATTCGACTAGAACAGACATACACGAAAGCGAGGTAATAAAAAAACATGAAAGAAACGACAAATCGGGTGTTTGATCTTTTAAAAAGTTTTAAATATTTATAAGCTTTTTAACCTCCTTTAAATCACGCTTCGTTTACTACTTGAAATATAATTTAATTATTTACATATTTTATATCTTTCAGTAGGTATTCGAAAACTTACTTGTATGATTCATCATTTAAGTTTCCAACATCAACAAAATATTTATAAAAATATAGTATTAATAGCATAGTTACGAGATATTGAACCGACATCTCAAAATTAAAGATTAAAATATTATTTAAACTTTAATATCTGAGAGGCGTTTCGTTTATACAAACGTAATCGTAGTATATACGTAAATCATTAGAGCTATGTTTCTATAAGGGTTTTCATCATAAATCAATTGTTGTAAGAAGTAAGAACAAGGAACTATTTCTTCAAAAATGACAAAAGTTGCCTATTTATATCACCAGCTTGTTATCACTTATCATTATCACACATCCAGCGAACAAACATAACGAACAAAAAATAATTATCGTTCTTGAATAATAAAATCCGTTCGAGGTACAGTAGTCTCTTTCGCGCTCTAAACGTGGTGGTTTGAAGTATATAGCGTGACAGCAAAAATCAATTTTTCAAATGTAATGCTGCCCGCACGTTAGATCAAAAAATTAAAATAGCGTTCGTTTGTAAGGTTCACTTACAGAAAGGCGGTGAGAAGAGTATTTTTAAATCTACATGATCAGACCCTCACACTGGATTAGGTTTTCTTTATTTTATAGAATAAGGATAAGGGTGACAAACGAGCACGCAGTCCACCTGATGGTAAGTGGTAGCCCATAGAAATCAACATTTATCTTCAATTAGGAATCAAAATACAGATACAATGTCATTTGTCACCCCTGAGGACTGAGATGGAATGCCACGTTTCCAATAAAAAGGGTCTCCGGTTCCAGCCACCGTCGTTGTTGTCCTCTGCAGGGCATAGTGCCGTGCAGGTCTCGGGCCTCGGGGTATACCCCTTTACCCGGATGTTCCTCACGGCACACTACAGTGTGCCGGTCCTGGGCGCCTTGATGGTAAAGGCGTTGTTTTGGCGACTTTTGTCGCGGTCGGTTAAATTATAGTAAAGGGTGGTTGTCTAAATAATTGTGTTTAACACAATTATTATGTCAAAGTTGGCCTTTCTGCGGCATTGTGGGGTTTACTCGACCTAATCTATATAGGGAGGAGTTCTCTTGGATAGGGTCGCCCGTCCAGCGGCCGTGAGTGCAACGGCGCGAAGCCGTTGAGGTGTTCGTGTGGCCCGTTGTCGGCGCGGTCGAACATACCGCGCGCCAGCCGGACCACGAATTCTTGCAGGCTCACTATCTTTAGGTTGGCCGCTATGACGTCATTACGGACGTAGCGACCCGCACCGACTATAGTTCGTAATGACAAACTCTGCTGGGCCTGAAGTCGCCGCTTCTGATGATCGCTCAGGAGTGCATACCAGGCCGGAGCAGCGTATGTTAGCAGGGGTCTTATGTAGGTTTTATAAATGGTTAACTTCGACTTTGTCGGTAACTTGGATGTCAGGACAGGGCGGAGCATTGCCCGCGCACATCGAGCTTTGCGTATAGCAGAGTCGACGTGCGCAGTCATACGCAACATCCTGTCAATCCGAGATCCAAGGTAGGTCACGGCCTTCTCATATGCGATCTCCTGGCCTCCGAGGGTTAGCGGTGGTGGTAAGTTTCTATAGCGGCGAGTGAGTAGAGCGGTCGTCTTGCTAACATTGACGGCCATCCTCCACTCATCCAACCATGGTGGCAGCAGGTCCAGCAGACGTTGCATCCTGGCAGCTGCGATGTGGGCTCTTCTGGACGACGTGAAGTATGCGCTGTCGTCCGCAAAAAGCGCTAGTTCGACGTCGTCCTCCCATCCACCCACCATACGAAACACAGCAGCATTAAGCTGCTATTTAACGGTAGAGCAGACCTATTCGTGCTGCAACCACAATATAGCTGCAGCATGACTCTACCACGTAAAAAAGTGGATGATATTTTTTAATTGTATTTTATTTGATGCCACGTTATGACGTAATATTAGACTGAAACTATTTTTTTCTTTAATAACATGCAGTAAAAGGTTTGTATATTTTATAATATAGTTATATCTTAGTACTTAAGGACTAAAATTAAAGTCGACAGCTCGAATGGAAACGAAAAAAAAATTTAAAAGAAATCAAAAACAATATTAGTTTAAAAAAGTTTAAAACTCCCGCATCTCTGTGAGACAGGCACGCTTACGTAAACAAAATGAAATGGGCGCCCAAATAAACATTCAATGTTGACAAATTTTTGGTAGCATCGTTGGTATAGGACATAGTTCTATGCGATATGATTAGATTTAGAGATGACAAGCTTTGTTTGCTGCGACTATGATATTTTTTTGAAAATAACTGTTACTTGACTTTGGTCGGGAATACAGATATGGATATATAGGTCTTAAACGAAAATAATACCTTAAATAAATAAATAAACCTGTTAATCTAAATGCATATTGAGATTGAATAATCATTCAAAGGGTCTGAATTTGTACTATAAAAGTATAATATTACAGAAATATTCGAAATTCAAAAATATAACACTTTTATTGAACACATAACACTTAAATATGTGTTAGTTTTTATATACAGGACGCAGGGAATCCTAGTGTGGAGCCCAGTGATACTGTTTGAAATCATAGATAATGAAATATGAGATTTATAAAATATGTAACATAACAGTAACTATGTCAGTATTATCTGTATACTTTTGGAACTGAATAAATATTTCTTATTTCTTAAATATCAAAACTTTTGTAAATTTCATGATACTACAAATTCTTTAGCTGACTACAACAAGAAGGATGGTTTGAATTCAACTGTAGATTCTTTTCCAAACGACAAACGAATACACAGTCTACCTGATAATAAATGGATGCTGTGGCTTATAGACCCTGAGGACTGAGATGGAATGCCTCGTTTCCAGTAAAAAGGGTCACCGGTTTTCTACAATCATCATACGAAACATAACAGCATTAAACTGCGTATCGTATCGTATTTTATGCTGGTATCCTGTGAGAGCGTGGTCCTTGGACGCATTCGTGCTAAGACCAAATAGAGCTGCATCGTGGCTGTACCACGTATAAAGCTCACTTTTTAATACCAGACTAGAGTTATAAATGTTTTTACGCAAACACAAGAACATCAATTCGCCTTCTTTCATATTCTTATAATATAATTGAGGTTTTTTGAACTGGAACAAATAAATAATTGTTAATACTTTTTTTCACATAATTCGTGTCGAGGAAACAACACCACACAGTCGTAGGGGCTTATCGATGAGCCTTGTGATGCAACGCAGTATGAAATACAAAAAGTATAAAAATTATGTCCAATGGTGTGACAATATAAAATATGTAGGCATTAAGTCCACCCTTTTTGTTGTATTTATTACAAGATGTTGTTAACAATGAAATGTATAAAAGAACCATAAAATATGCCTGTATTAATAAAAGCAAAACGAAAGTTGAGTTTGAATTTTAAATTAAGCGCCTAGTTAATCCTTTCGTTATATTCTATAGGCGGGAATTTATTCCACACATAAATTTAAATTTTGATATAATACATACCTTCATTCCAATTAACCAAAATACTCGAACTGGGCAGAGAAATATCGAAACAGTTTTACCTTTTAAAATACAATAACTTTTAATGTGTGTTCCGTTTATTTAAACTCGTCCTTATGGGTTGATTGACCGATCGAAGGAGATGGAAGATAAACTCTGATAAAGTTCCTTCCCATAGTGCCATTTACACTTGCATGTAGTTTCATATTTAATTAAATTGATTAATTAAAAATCTAAATGACAGGGCGAGAAATTGTGTGATAAGATAAAAGTGTGGTTGGCAAGATGATGTTGTGACCAGGATTAAATAAGGTATGCTAGGGTGGTTTGGTCATATAGAAAGAATGAACGAGGAAAGAGTGACACAAAGCAAAATATTGCACACGTGAACGACAGAGTCGGGAAAGGACGTCCTAAGCAAAGGTTTTTCGACCAAATTGGCGATTAGGAGGATCTTCTATCGACGAGCGTGTATACGTAGATATATTTATGTAAAGGAGGCGAGAGAGGTGTGTCAGGATCGTGCCAAATGGAAGTCGATAGTCTCTGCCTACCTTTACAACAACTTTTAGTTGAAAAATTGGAGAATTTTCTACGTAATAAATATTAGTATTTTGTTTTAAACGAAATTCATTTGCCAGCTATAGGTATTTCTTTACAAAGTTTAAACTCTGGCATTACTTTTCCTGTTCGCCAAGCGAGCGCGCGACATGTTATACTCCCGTTCGCTCGGGACCGTAATGGCGGGAAAATTTGAAAATTAGCAAATTTTTTGCTATATTGCAAATTTTGCTATATTTTCACTTTGAGACAATATTTATGGATAAAACTTACAGGAATTCTTGTTGAATGTATAAACTATAGAATAAAATTATTTTTGGTTGCTAGAAATTGTAATAAAATACGTAAATTACCCTGTATAGCATAGTAGTGGTATATACTTCAATTTTAGTGACAAAATTACTACTAATTTGAATTCTACACTTTTGTTTTTAGAGAAATTTATATGAAAATGTTTGGAAATATGTATATTTTTATGTTTTATGTGTTTCCATTCGTTACTCATACCAAAATACTAAAATATTAAAAAATTAAAAAAAATAATAATAATATTTTATCTGTGTGACATTTAGAACAATATTTCTAAAATAGTTTTGTGTGAATTTGAAATAGATACAACGTCAAGTTATTTGAAATATGTAAGAAAACTATTTTTACTTACATTTTACACTAAAAATAAATGAGAATTTGAAAAATAACACATTTATGACCCAGCCGCCATAATAGGCCTTCCAGATTTTGAAGCACTTTTGGCAATTTACTTTTCACTTTTTATACCACAAATTATATATATATATGTGTTCACTATATTACAAGGAATATAAAAAAGTATAATACTTTCGTTTTTAGTCCAGACACAAATATAAAATTCTATAAAAAACACGGAGCACTTTCATCAAAACGACACGTGGAACGCCGAAAGTTCAGAGTGATTTCTTTTTTTTTTTTTCTAAGAAACATTGCCAGGTTATGGTTTAAAATAAAAGAGCATATCTTTGTCTTTGATACTATTATCTATTGCATAGTGTCTTTGGTTTTGTTTAAAACGAAAAAATAGTTTTTTCATAGGTACACACGTTTACATAATTCTGATCAAATTAGATCACTGCTTGGCGGACGTAAGGTAGGTATTGTACGATCAAAAGTGCGCATGGCTTGGCTTACAGCTTTGGCTACATAACACACCTACATTTTTATTAAGCCTTTCGAGAAACAGTAAGTAAATGTGTTTCGCATTATCGCCGCTGCCACTTAGAAACACCTTATGAAGTAGTGAAACTGCTAGTTTAACTTTCTCTTGTAAAGACTGTAGTCTAGATTCGTGACTGGCGTGAGTGCCTACCGTATACGTTCAATGTAATTTACCCAATACCAGTCACGCGAAACGCGTAGATAAGAAAAGGCAAGTTGGACTGATAAAACGTTTTTTACATACTTACATTTCATTTCAACGCTACGAAGAAGGGTATAACAAATAAAATTCTTGAATCGTTTATGTCTATCGACACAAATCGATGTAACAGCGGGAAATGGAAGCTCCAGCAAGTATTATCATTTTTTTTTTCGAACCTTATGAGTATAGATGGATACACAAAGGTACACTAGTAGCAAAGTTTGTTAAGTAACGGATAGTTCTATTAATGAAATGTATAGAACAGTTCCTATACTTAAGTTTTCAACTCATATGGCACCGTGCCATGTAAGTGCAAGCGAGAAAAACAAACAAGATAATAAATTGTATTATTATATTTGTGATGAATGCTTTGTTTTAGTGGCAATATATAGCCTGCTTGATTTTACAGATACAGATACTTTTAATTTTATTACTTTGTTGTCAATTTTTCATAACCATTGGCGCTCTGTACATAGTAAGTCACCATTGATATTTAAAATAAACTGAATGTGCAAGCCAAAAGATAATATGTAATAAAGATAGTAGAAGTATGCAGTTAATAAAATTAATTCCTAACGCCCTCTCAAAAGTATTCTTAGATTTAATTCCTAATTCTTATAATATTTTTGTAGGTATATTCTAGAGAATTAAATTACAAGCACTATTAAAATTATGCAGCCTATGAGGAAACTACAATTATTCCACAAATGAATTAATTAAGGGACAAATAAGACTTTACAACGATGGAGTGACAACCTGGTAAACATGCAAGAATATTGATAGAATCAGGCGTTACTTTGCGGAAATCCATTATAATAAAGATATTAATAGTTACTTTGCAACCATCCGTTAAATTAAATTAAATGATGTGTCTTCCCTAGTTTGAAGAGCACCTCCTACCCTCCCTCAATTGCGTGCACTAATCCCGTCACCAACAATCCCAGCACCACTACTCGCAACACCAGTCTTCTAGGAAAGACACGTCATCGACGATAATACGACACGTGTTTCGCCTCCACACGAGGCATCTTCTGGTGACGTCGCCGTTGAGTCATGAGATGGTGTGTCTTTCCTAGAAACGTGGTGTTGGGAGTAGTAATGCTGGGATTGGTGGTGACGGGATTAGTGCACGCAATTGAGGGAGGGCGGGAGGTGCTCTTTTTTTGCCCTTCAAACTACTGAAGACACATCATTATCATAATATCTTTATTAACATGCAAAATGGCAATGGACGAGGTGGGACAGGAGCGTATTTTGTGGCGTTGGTTCCTTAGTATAAGTCGATTATTCGGCAGTTAACTTAGGACTGTAATGATGATAATGTGAATGATGAAACGTTTAATAATAATTTTGTAAACTATATACCTATACACCTGTATATAATACGCATAAAATCTTTTTGGATCTTTTATATTTAAGTACCACTTTCCTTCACTTAATTATAGCGTTGTAACTGGCCGCAAACTAAGTAAGGGTAATAAAGACGTTACTGCTATATAGAACACAGTCGGGTTGTTCTGTATAACAACCCCAATTAACCTAATTTAATGAAGTCTGTGGCTAGCGTTAGACATGTTAATGAATTTTCAAATCTATGCCAAGGCAACACAGTCAAAACTACAGCAGTTTCTAAAAATTGATATAGGAAAATTATATTTCATACTTTACAATATCATAAATAATGTTGCTCAAAATGTTTACTTAAGACTTTTGTAGCTATTTTCATTAGACCAATTACCGTGAAGGTCTCATTTTACTAAACACTACACATGACTACACAAAAATAAAGCATATTTTGATTAAAATTTTATTCAGGATATTTAAGGTAACAATCTCAAGTATGGTTAGAATTATGTAATACAACAAACGCGTGGTATGTTTTTTAAATGTTGTAAATACTAAAATTGACTAAACTTTATGCTAATAACTTCACTCACAAGGGAATGAATCTGAAACATCAGTCGTCACAATGCTAGAAGACGAAAGGAGTCGTGTAATACAGCGATAATCGTGTACCTCGGTCGACTCTACAACGGATTACTGGAGAAACTGAATCGGTCCTACGAAGACTAGGGATAGAACGACCCAAGTGTAAATTGGCAGGACAAGATCCATATCGGTTCTTAATAATACTTGGATATCGATTGGAGACAGACTAAGAAATCAATTACATGAAAAAGCGACAGCAGCGAATACACTGCAACGACTGATTCGAAAGTCAAAATGATTTGGAATGGTCCGAAATTGAAGAATCAGCATCAAAAGCATCATGTTTGCAAAATAGAGATAGGGTAAACACGCAGCAACTTAAATTAATCTGTACATCATTGCCCAAAAGTCACGTCTTTACCTGAGTTCAGATTTAGGCTATATATAAACATGATAGAAGGTTATGAAGTATACATAGAAGAGTAATTAAAAAAAGCCCGTATTAAAGAAGACGTTTCATACGGCGAAGGCTAAGTATTGTAATAGAAAATGATACTGATCATTTCACGGTCACTTTTGTATTAATAAATACGCAGAAGTAATATAATCATGATTTTGTTACAAAATATACCTGCTAGTCATTTGCTTTGTAGTTAAGTTAATTTATTTTAGTTTTATAATATATTACTCGACATATAACTAAAGGTTGATTTACCAATCGTTAGATTAAAGTTTGTTTATCAATTAATTATGACCTCATTTCATTGCTTACAATTTTATCTCAAAAAGGTTTTTTTTTAAATTATGATGACATACAAGCATAAAGTCCACGTGATCTTAACTGGATGCTGTAGCCCATAATATCTACGTTTATCCTCGATTAAGATTCAAAATGCAGATGCGTTTTCACCGCTTAGGACTTAGATAGAATGACTTGTTTCTAGTAATACGGATCTCCGGTGGTTCTTCCCCGGTCGGGCCGACCCATTCGTGCTACAAACATAATTCTGCAGCGTGGCTCCACCACTTGTAAATTTCGAAGGAGTGTATCAAAATTATGCTGCATTTAAAAATGTTATATCATACATCCATTCGTCTGACACATCAGGTGCATGTATACACATAATTATATATATATATATATATATATATATATATATATATATATATATATATACAGTTCATTATTGTGCATGGGCCATGACCTACTGTAAGAGGTTTGGATGTAATCGCCATTTGACAGGCGAATTGGAGATCGCCGTACCAAACGTCTTGCACCTCTAGCCTTGCTATCTACCGCCGCTGGTCGGTGTTAAGACCGGCCGAACAGTATACCGCCAACTATTGTAAGCAGGCCACGCACCTGCAATTCAGTTATCACCAGGTGAGCCGCATGTTCGTTTGCCCCTTATAGTATTTATAAGCAAACTATGTTTATTTATATTCTAAGGTTTGCCCCCTCTTATATTAAAGAGGTATATTTTTGTCTGCGTTAGTCGCCTCGTACCACCTCACGGAATAAAATGAGAATGTTGTCTTGTTTTACCATGACACTACGAATCCTTTCCAAGTAAATGATATAAATAAAAACAAAAAAAAATCTTATATTAATCATTGAAAATTAAATGAAAACATTTGAAACTTGTGGCGAAATAAATAAACTTATAATTATAACTTTCTATACACAACAGTTTAATTTGAATCGAATAAACTTTTACACGAACACGTTAATTTAAAATATTTAGGCTACCAATCAAGGCCGAATTGAACAAAACAAAGGCTCTTAATTAAAAACTACTAAAATAAGAAATCATTATTTGCGTTTTAGTCAAGTGCATCTGCCTTAACACTAAATGAGAGAAATAAACTTATATTAGTTCGTTGACCAGGCTGACATGTTTAACGATATATTTTCGTAATACGTTGCGATACTGCTTTTATTAGAACACAACTGGAGTTGGAAATATAAATTGTGAAAATATTTTACGGTACGACTTCATCGCGTAAATGAAACAGAAAGTTTGAACAAACTTATTTTATATCGTAACGATTTTCAGTGAAGTGATGTAATTACTGAAAATCGTTACGATATAAATTAAGCGAGAATTGATTGAGGTTATCCTAGAAATTTACTTCTAGCCTTCCTTCTGATAGTTTAATGATTCAACAGTCGAATTCGAAAAAATAGCTTGTGTTATTTTATATATTGAATAGTACTTATTTTGCTGTTAATTGAAAGCTGCTAGATTTTATGAATTTCTCTTTAGTGTACTTTACGGTTGACGGTACGGATGGCAGGCGTAACTTTCTTTTCTTTGGAACAAGCAGTCAACTCAAAAGACGTTATAATGTTAAATCGCCGCATTAGAACAATTTTTTAGGTCAGTCAAACATATGTGCGTGCGGAAGCTCGGTACTAAGCTACTGATTGCACCACAATTGATTTTGATTCAAGTAAAAACTTAGACCGAACACTGATAAAAATGATGAATTGGCTGCCTTACAAATGAGCGTTATAATCATTAAACTATATACACCTAATTAAGTGATTATTAAGGAAAGACTGCTCGACTTTGATATTGTTATGAATCTGAATTGTTCGTTTTGCATGTTTAATCACAGAATAAATAACTAACTTAATAAGTATTTATTTATTTTTTCTGTTACAACAATTTTAGGTGAATTTACGATTATTTAAATACTATATTTTTGGTTATATTGCATTCAAATAATTTCGAATCTTGTTTTTTTTTTATTTAATATTCATTACGGATATATGTTTACATAGTTCATTCTACTCACTCTTCAAAGAGTTAATTATATTTCAAAGTTTTAGTTTGTTGGAAATTACTGCCTGTAAAGTAAGTTAATTTTAAATTTCCTCTTCTGGGGCTTTCTTTATTGAAAGTTACAGCCTTGAGCTAAATATATTTAAACGAAAGATCCAAGGGATTAACTTTGGGGAGTGAATTTCTCAAAGTTAAAATGAATTAGAGTAATGTTACAAATGCGTAAATATAGAATATATAGAGAGCACCTATATAGCTTAGGTACATATCTAGAATTTTCAGAGGTGTTTCCTGCCCTACTAAAATTCTAGCTAATATTTACAACGGTATTCAAGATTCATTATTAATCACATTGTGAGGTTATTCATCGGTGAACATAACGGATTTGCTGACCGCAGCATTTGAATACTCGATCGTCGTCAATGATTAACACAATCGTAGGAGAATATAATACTAATGATCTTTTGGCGATTTTGCAGCAGGGTGGAACATCCTATATAAAAGACAAAAGCTGCGTTGTTACCTCTTAGAAGTAATATGGAATGCCTCAAAGCTTGAATTATTATATATGTATTATAGTATTCTATGATAGTGGCTCCCTATACCCTTCATACTGGAACATAGCAATGCAAGCACTACCATTTATCAGAAAATTGCAAGATATAAGGGTAGTATCTACCCAGAGTGACTCCGAGACAGAACGGGAATCCTACGTTAGGTGGTAAACGCCGAAGCACCTAGTACTTAAAAGGCGATGACCAAACATGAATGAATAAAAATAGTTTCGAAGCTGCAAATCTTGAGCAATAATAAACAAAAGTTATTTTTATGGATATTATTAAACAATATACATTTTCTGAATTGATAGCTTTTTAAAAATTTGAATCTATTTTATTTTCTTGAACACCCACATTACTTAAACTTGATGTAAACACGTTTTACGCCACGCGAGACGCTGTCAATACCACCCTAGGGATAAGACCTTGGGGATTAAGAGTTTTGATATGTTCAAATTTATGTATCTGGCAGATATATAAAACACATAGTAGGTTCATACTAAAGTCGGTTATGTATATGCAATTCAATATTTAAAAACATCATTTTCTATGTTACGCTGACTATGATTCTCATTGCAGTCACCAGTATTTTCAAGGCTTGTCATCTTGAATCTTGTGCTACAATATCATATCAACTCAGACAGATCTTTTCACACAATGAACGTCATAACATAATATACGGATAGATAATTCCGTGGTATCAGTGCGTTTGCGTTTGCGTGTGTACCTTAAGGCCATGTAAGTGAAAATATATTGACGAGCGTGCAATGGGTTCGGCGTTCATAACAGTCTCACGCTCTTGGGATAGTTTTCCGAGGGGTGATATCTTTAAAGTAAATACCCCAACCACCGCTACACCGCACTGCTCTTCGAACGCTGTGCACTAAGAACCTTGGCCTAAAAATGTCCTGCGCAGTCGATAACTCATCAACATGTGAAGATAGATGTAGTCAAAATTGGCCAGAAGATATCATTATAAGAAGAACTAGCTGTTATGTAGTCTGAAAGTTTTCTATTATCTTGGTATCACATCACACATAACAAGAACAGACCTTTAACGTCTATTAACGAATATGAAGACAGAAAGAATTATAGACGGCGGAGTCAGGCCAACGACGAAGAGCAGCGTCAATTGGACGAAACGTCTGAAACTGCGATTGTCAATACTTCTGCAAAGTGTCATTACTAAGGCAAATTCTTCCTGCAACAGGGGAATCCCATGTTCAGCCGTGTACTTTTACGAGGCGATAAAAATAACTATGGACACATAGACTTTTCTAGGATTGTGTCGGGCGGAAATCTTCATAGTCACCACGTTGGACACGCGATTTTTTGAGCGCAGAGATAGGTAATCTCTTAAAGGTTGTAACGCCTGTCACTAGGCTGAGAAATTTGGGTTCAGCGGTTTAAATCAAATTTTCTACCCTCAATCATTAGCCAGGGCCTTTTTGATATATTTATTCACCCTTACACCCCAATCGTCAATAAAGTTGTTATTTAATTTGATCATCCAACTCGTACTAAACTTTACAAATTATGTTTATCCGTGTAAACGCAAATAGAGTATATAAGCCCCGTTTAAGCACGGCAAAAGTTGTAAATTAAAATTTGCTCAGTTCGTTTGTCGTTTTCCTGTCCCACTTTGTTTATATTTTAAGCGTTCCTTTAAAAGTATCTAACCTAATTTTTTCATATAAATGTCACGATGAAAGTGTTTAAAATTTAAAGTTAACAAATTAATTGAGGCACTGGTAAATATTTTATACTAAATTTGAAACTTTGCTTGCATTAGAATAATAATAATGTTCTTCAGGCCAGCCTCAACGGACCCTAGACATCGTCGCAGGTCAGGAATATATATAAATATATTAGGTGCCCAAGTGTATATGCAAGCACAAATGCACTCTCTATTCGCTCACTCTCATTATCCGATGAGACGGTAAACCGTCACGATCGGAGATAAAAAGGACCAACGGCTTTACGTGATTTCCGAAGCACGGGGATGAGACACCGTCACCTGACTCCGGACAGCTACTGAGAAGTTTATCGTCACGGAAAAACTCAAATTTTTTTTGGCCTGAGTCGGGATTCGAACCCGGGACCTCATGATCAGCAGTCGCATGTACAACCACTAGACCGTCCAGTCGGATCCATTAGAATAATAAGTTCGCAAATAGGTCGCGAGTCGAAGTCGCCCCTTGTTGACCAGTAGCAATCACTTGCTACCATAAACCGTATGGACGCCTCACCTTTCTTTATTGGAAAAGAAAGCATCTCCCATGGCGCAAGAAAACGATTCTTTAAAATATATTTCCTCCATAACCCGTAGGCTAACTTACTTAATTATTTCGGCAATATTTGTAACTCAACGCAGACAAGGTTCGTAAACAATAAAAATCTGAAATTGAATTTTTTTTCTTTTACTATCTGATAAATGAGATAAGCTGATTAATTTGAATTGATTAAATGAGCTGATTAATTTACATCTGCGCAACGTCACACCATTTGATTGAATCTTTTGTCGAAATAAAGATAGTTAGGTATGACTTTAGACTTTTACTCCGCTCCATTTATGATTCTAGCAAAGGGTTTTACCTTTACATCTGCATCGGGCCTAGTTATAAATATATAGATACTAGCTACCAGCTCCGGCATCGCCTGGATAGTATCTATTAATGTTATTTTATTAAGACTTAAAATGATCAAATAGCAATTTATTTTAATCAATTTTTCGTTTCTTCAACAAAATTTTCAAGTGTTTCGTATGAAATGTAACCTACACTTTTATTTTATTTATATGTACCTACCAATACTAATAGCTTGTTACGCGAACAAAACGGAAAATATATTTTTATAGCAATATAAAAATTTAAAAAACTGAACTGAACTTTTTAAATCAGAAACTAAAAAGGAATAAAAACAATTTCCACAAAATAACGTAAGAAGTCGGTGCTAAGACATAGTTTGTCAAATAAAGCCCTGACTTCGGAAGCTTTTACGTCGAATTTAACTTTTACGCCGAAATTAACTTTTACGTCGAAATTAACAATTAACAAAAAAAAAAGAATGTCTAAATAGTTACATTAAAATATTATTCTCTATTTCTCCAATCACAGGGGTGAATTTTTTTTTCAGATCACCCTTAAAATACAAACTTTTATTAAAAGACGAATCATAAAAATTGATTATCTTTTATTAATATTACATAATTACAAAAACATATAGGTACGTCGAAAATAGAAACTTCTTGAACTCGGTTCAAAATAACAGAAATTGCTACTTTTATATTATAATTTATAGTAGTAGTAATAGTAGTTGACGATTGCCGACGTCACGTCGAACTTGTGACGTTGAATTGAAAGGCGGGTATCAAAATGGCCACGTTTAGTATCACAGAAAAGAATACAAAAATAAATTGACTGATTTGAATAAGTTCATAGCTTAGAGTATTTGTAAGCAAGCTATTCTTATTTATACTCTAAGGTTCATAGGGACAAGAATGTGGATAAAGAGCCGTGCGTTCCGATGGTCACGTACGGTGTTGGATTGGGTCCTGAACAAATATTATAGAAAATATTCGTTAAACACCACTTAGTCATCGAAATTGTTTGGTCAACTTCCCCGTCGTCACATCTTTTTGTACAACCGGCCGTTTTTAGCTGGCAACAAATGCTGTGCATGCCATCGAACTATAATAATAGCGTCACAGAATAAATAATAGTACTACGTACAGAAATCACACTCCTTTGATGTCAACTGCTTGCCGACGTTTAATAGCCTGCATAATTATTATTAATCAGATCAATCGCGCACGCAAGCTAAATAAAACTTTATAGTCTAAGATCCCGATATAAAACGACCTTCACCGAGATGCTTATTTAATGAAACGTATTTTATATTTAATTTAATATGTCAATAAATATAATCCATATGGGTTGCCTAGCAAATTTCAGTCCAGAGTATGTTTAATTAATAATTAAAAAAAATTATTTTTTTAAACATTTCACCGGTATGATTATTAGATAAATTCTATACCAATCGAAAGTATGAAGCCCATAGAATATGCAAACGTTAGGTTGCCTATTCTTTTCCGGTCACAACTATCGGGTTGCCAGGTATAAACAGGTAAATCTGTACTAGCATTTTGCAACGCTCTGTTTATTGAATGAAATTTAAATGAAATTAAAGATTATTTTATTCTGAACACGGTGGTATAGGGTTGCCTGCGAAAAATCAGTCCAGAATTGCGGTTGTCGAATTTTTAAAAGTAAAATATTGCTCCGAGTGAATGTCGCACACTGAGAGGTCCCAACCAACCATCCCATGCGATAGAAGAGGACACAGCATAGCAGCTGTTTAAAGTCCGCCCACTTAAAGAAAGAGAGTGCGCGTGCTATTTGGGCTTGGAAAAGAAAAGGATAGCGATAGACTCGTATATACTATGCATCATTTTGGAGTAGTTTATTAATTAAATAGAGAAATAGTTATTTAATTTTTTTAATCAATTAATTATTTATGTGTATATTTTTTTATGTGACACTAAAGTATATATACATCTTTAGTAAAAAAAGAAGGTCATAGTGATACATATATAATACTACCCTGATTAAAAATATTGATTGAAAAAAAATTAAAAAAAAAATTACTACATGCAAATTATAAATGTATAAATGTAAACAGAGAAATTGAAATCAATTGAAACTATTGGAAAAAATTCAAAACCCATAAAAGTGAATTTTTTTTAATCGGGGTAATCTTGCAAATTTTATTTTTATTATAAGAAGACAAAATAAAAAACAACAATTAAAAAATTACTTCTATTTATTGTAAAAAATTAAAAATACAAATTTTTTTTAATTATTCAGAATCCGAGTCATCGGACATAAAACTACGATCTTCAACTTCTGAATCTTCTTCGTCATCACTCTCTGTTTCACTTTTTTCGACAATGTCTTCTATCCTTAAAGGTGTATGATCCCCAATCAATCCTACTGCTTTTAAATATTCATCTAGGAACCATCCGCAGTTCTCAGGCTCAAGTTTCACGCATATTGGATCCGTTGCATTAAGCCACATGGAATTTACGAAAATAGTTCGTAAAATTTTCTGAGTTAATGATATCCAGTATGGTGGTACGGAGTTGGAGTCGAAGCCTTTTTTTAAAGTGCTCGCTGTCTTCTTTTGCAGAGTAATTTTTCATAAAAATACGATGTCTCGCATCATTCACACTAGTGCAGTTCCTGATACCGCACATACTAGCTTAAATTCTTGAACGGTCTTCATTTTTTCATCAATGAAAATATCAGTAGCATCTGTTAATGATGCAAAAACTGTTTGATATTTTTCATTTTTCGAAAATTGCTGAAAAGGTTTTACTTTCCCTTTGTTGTAAAAGGCTGCCGTGTAATCGCAACCTGTAAATGCATGGAAGGCGGGAAGACTTTGGCATAATTTAATTCCCAACTTCAACGCTAAATCGGTGCAATTAATGCTATCAACAGTTTGATTATTAGTCTTTCTAGTTGCTGAACAGGCTAGCCAAATTTCTGATTCGATAAGTTTGTGCATATTTCCTAACAAAATTATCAAAACGTCTGTATCAGAGGCTTTAATCGAAATCCTTGAGCCTGGTTCCGCTTTAGAAGCATGAAAAATAATCCTTGTATCTGCCTCTTCGTGATGACATTCATAATTAGTTTCTTCAGTTTTTTTTTTACGGAATTTTCCTTAACTTGATAAGAGTAGCAGTGATGATCGACGGTTAAAAATATTTTTTTGTTTTGGATTATTGTTACCAGATGGTCATTTTTCCAATAATCAGCCAGAAACAGCACCAGAGCCTCTTTAAAGCGATAATTTTTAAGGCTTTGCAAAAAATTTTTTTTAAAGTACAAATTGTATTTAAAGTGTTTTTTTTTTTTTACGAAAAACTTACTCTAATACACAGTTTTTAAAAGTTTCATCATTAAAATCAATTATTTCATCATCCGATCCACACAAAAAACACAATAATAGTAAACACATAAATAGTAGCACGTTTTTTCAATTGTATTTATAGCGACACTCTACTCCAAAATGATGCATAGTATATACGAGTCTATCGCTATCCTTTTCATTTCCAAGCCCAAATAGCATGCGCACTCTCTTTCTTTAAGTGGGCGGACTTTAAACAGCTGCTATGCTGTGTCCTCTTCTATCGCATGGGATAGTTGGTTGGGACCTCTCAGTCGCACACATTCACTCGGAGCAATAGTTTACTTTTTTAAAATTCGACAACCGCAATTCTGGACTGATTTTTCGCAGGCAACCCTATACCACCGTGTTCAGAATAAAATAATCTTTAATTTCATTTAAATTTCATTCAATAAACAGACCGTTGCAAAATGCTAGTACAGATTTACCTGTTTATACCTGGCAACCCGATAGTTGTGACCGGAAAAGAATAGGCAACCTAACATTTGCATATTCTATGGGGTTCATACTTTCGATTGGTATAGAATTTATCTAATAATCATACCGGTGAAATGTTTAAAAAAATATATTTTTTTTTAATTATTAATTAAACATACTCTGGACTGAAATTTGCTAGGCAACCCATATGAATTATATTTATTGACATATTAAATTAAATATAAAATACGTTTCATTAAATAAGCATCTCGGTGAAGGTCGTTTTATATCGGGATCTTATACTATTATCGCTGCGCGTTAGTGTCCATATTACTTTGCATCTTTTTCGCTTCCTAATTCACGGCGGACTTTCCGTGGTTATTAAGGGATGTCAATAGAAAGTAAAAAAATACATTGCGAAATGTTAATAATGTTACTTAGGTGACGTACCTATTCTGACTATGATAGACTGACCATACTTTCGCCCGTATGTGAGTATTGAGATGCCTTTTTTTTTTTTTGCGGATGGAAAATCATCTAATGACCCCTTACGCTCTGGGTGGAGCGTAAGGGAGTGTCAGACTTTTACTGACTAAAAACCATCCATGTTCCTTCAGTGCCCTTACGTTCCGGAGCCGCGGTATCTCTTTCGAACAGCCCGCAGCCCCGGCAGGCGTCGGCCCTTGCGGGCCCCTTCACGCTGCTGACAGCTCTTTGAGGCGCGCGTGGAACAAAACGCGCCGTCGACACGGCCTGTCGTCATTAGACGGACGGACGACGAGCTACCCATTGCTCGCCGTCCACAGGCCCGCGCCTACGGTGGCCGGGGGCCACGACGTAGCCCCCGACGCCCGGGGCGTCTCCCGCGGCGGCCGGGGAGGAAAGCTGCTGCTCTCTCCTCCCGCTCCGCCACCTCCTTCGCTAGCATCACTGCTTCGCAGAAGGTGGTGACGGCATCCCATTCCGTCTCGCTCCGGACCATGGCTTCGACCAGGGCCGGACGCGAGAGGTCGCCGCCGCCTATCGCCGCTACGAGGACACGGCGGTGCTCCGCCCAAGCAGGGCACACCTCCACGGTGTGTTCCACCGTGTCCTCCGGTCCATCCTCGCAGTGGGAGCACCCGGGCGTTTCCTCCCGCCCGATTCGGTGCAGGAACCTCCCAAACACACCGTGTCCGGTGAGGACCTACGTCAGGCGGAAGGTGAGGATGCCGTGGCGTCTCTCAAGCCACTCCTAAAAGAGGGGACTTATCGCCGCTATAGTGGCGTGCCCAGCACGGGGTTGCGACAGTCGCTGTCTCCATGTCGCCATGAGATCGTGCCGGAAGTCTGTCCGCTGCGCGACAACTTGCCGCGGCAGCGGGGTTTCCCCCACGTCACTGTGCCTCCGCACGCCATTCGTGCAGGCGCGCGAGGACTATCGCCTCCAGATCCCATGGCGGCAATCCGGCAAGGAGGCTCGCCGCCTCGCGGGAGATCGTGCGGTAGCCGCGAACCATTTTCACGGCTATCACCCTTTGGGGCGCGTTCAGGTGGTGGACGGCAAGCCGCGCCAAACCACGCGCCCACACCGGGGCCCCGTAAAGGGCCATGGACCGCACGATCCCCGCGTAGAGCCCCCGGCAGGAGGAGTATTGAGATGCCTAACGCATGCAAATTGCAAGGTCATTCGTAGGGAATCGCAACGCTTGGTTCGAAAGAAATAGGTAGATAGTGTGAACAACAAATAAACCTGAAATACGATGTATGTAAGTAAATGGATGGATAGTGAAGTAAATTTTAACTAATTTTTATAACAAAGTACTTAGGTATTATTAGGCTTCTGTAGAGAATATTATTACTTAATTATTTTATGCTGTAAGTACCTATCTAACAAAAAAAAAATTAAATAAATTCACCTTTCATAATTTCCTTCTAAAATTCTTCGGTAACTTAAAGAATGATATGAAACCTTTTGTTGGTTATTTCATTCAGTATCCATCCACGCAACAGTTATAGTAGGAGCGACGTTTTGCTATTATAATTTATCAAATAGGTAATATACATAATATATAATTTTTAAAATACATTAAAACTTTTACAACTATTTTTACCTACAGTTAAAAATACCAAACACTAAACAAAAACTATTTCAACAAGTGTTTACATAAGACTATTTACGTAAACAACGTTAAAAACTTTAACATTGAATCCATTGATTTATGTGTTGTATAACTGAATGATTGAATCGCCTCCAACGCGCTAGTCCTGACTGCGTTAGGTATTTCGCCCGGGCCACTACCTCCTAAGGATATCTCCTAGGATTATCCCCTAGGAGATAATCTGTGGCCCGGGTGCGTCGCGATTTTAGGTAATTATTTCACGCAGGTAGCAAGAGTGACAGAGGCCTGATAGCGTATAGAACAGACATCTCGAACCAAAAGTTTGCTTCATTTTGGTAAGAGTTAAGAACTAAATTTCGCTGCACCTCAATGGTGCATGCCAAGCATGGGGACAACTGTTTGTTCTATGTACCTAGAACTTACTACTGAAACGTAGTTGTTATATACTCTTTGTGTACTATTTTCACCTCCCATAGCTCATTTACATAAATCTAATAAAACTATTTTTGTTAAGGACAAATCTATATTTACCGAATAATTTGTACGAATACACTTGATAAAAGTACACTTTTGTATTATAAGACAGTTACCTTCTTTTACAAAAATAAACTTTGAAAGTGTTTTAGGACAATGCTAAAATAAAACAAGTAATGTTGTAAACATGATGCGAGTATATACCTATTTCGCTTTTGACATTATTTTATTTGCATCTAGTGTTTTGCCTTCTAAATCATTTCGTACTTTTATTGTTCGATTTGCAGAAACAATAGTAAGACAATAGCAATGACCTATATGTGGGTCACGGGACAGGGAAAGGGTTTTAAGTACTGAAAAAATAATGATTGTAAATAGCGTATTGTATCGTATTTCATATAATGTTTCATAAATTGCACAAGGACAAACATCCAGACCCGGAACAAGTATTTGTAGTCCATAGAAAAACTTGTTCCGTGCGGGATTCGAAACCGCGGCACCTAGCACTTATACGATATTATAGCTAACACGATATAAATCTAGATTATGCTCTTGTACCTAACAGTATGGACAGCCATATAAGCTAAATGTAATTTTAACTCAAAAGATAAAAGTAAAGAGTTAAAATATAATATTGAAATCAGATACGAGTACAGGATCCTAGTGAACAAACTACTTTATTACGCTAATAGAAAAGTAAAAAATTAAACTAAATTAAATTATTCATGTAAAATTCTTGAATTAACTGATGTGAGGTATTTAATTGCTTCAACTAGCGTGTAAATGCGAAGTAAAAAAGAAATTTTTGTATAGATTATCAATTATCAGAATAAGAATGTAAATAAAATAGTACATAATTAATACTAGGAACAGACACAAGCTAGTGTACCAGTTAATCGACTCCACCGAGTCAGTAATTCATTCTTGAGGCGATGTATACGCTTTTACAATAAAATCCAAGAAAATATTCAAAATTTGACCTACACAAAATTAAAAAACTTTATCAAACTAAGTTTGTATAAAAAAGGTTATTATAATATTAGGGAATTTACGGATGATAATAACTCCTGGGAAGGGTGATCGCTACCAAGCTATTTCTAATTTGTTTTGTGTTGTTAATTGTAAACATGATTATAAGCTGTCATTTAAAAAAATTTGTCCCGCTGGGTTTTTTGGTGGTTTTTGCCAAGACAGAGGGTTTTTTGCGAACAAGTGGTAAATGAAAAAATAAGTGAATTTCATTAAGTATTGTTTTTGTGATCCATATTGAATAAAAAAGTTTCTGTTTCTGTTACACTTTAAATGTATCAGATCAGCTAAATTTTATGGTTCCGCCACACTATGCTTTTCGAGCTACCCACCGCTCTGCTCTTCGCGCTGCCACGAAATTTCACTCTCTACCCACACTGCTCTCTACTCACGCAATTAATCGCGACGCTCCGCACTAAGTCGTTCGCGTTTGCAACACAATGGTTGATGAAACTGTGGCAGCATGCACGCTAAATGTTTTAGTATAGCTAATTATATCAATGTCATAAAAATGAAGTATAAGACGTCCTCGCCAACGGAGATGGTGGAGGATATCTATTCATCGCAATAGAACGACGCTTTCATATCGAGCGCTCGTTACGAACTGCGTTCGGGCGTTCCTTTCGTTTGACTCGCGCTCAAAATACCGCCAGAACCAGGAGCGATGGGCATGACGTTCTCGAATCCTATCCTCGCTACTTCCCATGCCACTCGACGAGTGTGATATATTTTAATTACAATCCAACGAAACGGCTAAGTCCCACGGGAATGAATTCCCAGAGTAAATTAAAAAGTTACAGCCTATAAACGTCCCACTGCTGGGCACAGGCCTACCCTCAATTCTGAGAGGCTTTAAGGGCAAGGAAGTGTCCGCCGCGCTGCCTCAATGCGTGTTGGCGAACTTCACATATCTTCGAAATATTTTTTTTCTTATTCCTCCTTGTTGATGTTTTCCTTCACCGTCGAGCACGTGGTAAATCAGCACTTAACAATTTCATTGGTGCCGGCGGGGATTGAACACGGGTTACTCGCGATCTGTTATATTTACAGCGAGCGTTAACCATCTGAGCTACCACGGCTCTAATTCCAAGAGTGATGAAATTTAATTCATTTAATCATAATATATATAGTTACTCATTTCGCAATGTAGACGCTCACTAAGGACGGATTTTACGATAGTCCCATAAAAAAAATTCTTGGTATATATTTTATATATCTACGTTATTATCGCTTGTTATCGTGCGCCCAGCGAAGCGAGCGAATATCAGATAGAATATAGTGATATTATATTTTACATAATATTATGATAAAGAAGAATTGTATGCCATAGATAAATCGCCTGCTAAATATGCTTTTTATAAATACTATTAAAAATTCTTACATTCGCGTTGATCACTCAAGTAAGCTTTAAATTATTTTGTGTAAGAAGTAGCTTACAACAGAAGTCGAATGGCGGATTTGTAACCACGACTTTTGGAATAATTAACAATTAAGCTGCGGTCACTTCAGCTTAGCTTACAATAATTAATTACCAGTAGGATTTTGGGTAAGGTATTATATATTAATATACTATGCAACTCCAATATAAAATGATTGACTACCTCGTTGGTCTTCCAGTAAGCTAATTCCGCAAACTAATAATCATGTGGTCCCATACTCGAACCCGGGTAGGGCCAGAAATCAGTTATTTGGTCTTTCAAGTTATCTCAGTAGCAGACCCGAGTCATGAAACTGCGTACATTGCGGTGTTTCACCCCTTTGCCTATGCACGTGAACTCGTGGGTCCAGGGCCTGATAACCTCTCTGATCGTTTCAGGGCTCATTGGATTGTAAGGTTGAGGGAATAGAGAATACACCTGTGCATTCGCATACAATCGCACACCATAATCATGTCCAACATCTTCTTAGATGGAGACCACCCATTGAGATTGGCGCCGTGCCGTAACAGAAATTGTTCTGGAGGACATTTTTATATTGTTACGGGATATTTATGTTGTATTCACATTTGGTTGAGACTCATAAATACTTATAAAATTAAATACTATATATACTATAACAGAACGCGAGTAACCCGGGTTCGATCCTCGCCGGCACTAATGAAATTGTTAATTGTTATTTTAAGTGCTGATTTACCACGTGCCCGGCGGTGAAAGAATACATCGTGAGATAACCTGCACGTCAGAGGAATAAATAAAAAAAATTCTAAGACATGTGAAGTTTGCCAACACGCATTGGGGCAGCGCGGCGGACACTTCTTTGCCCTAAAACCCTCTCAAAAATGAGGGGAGGCGTGTTCCCTGCAGTGGGACATATATAGGCTGTAACTTTAACAACTATAGGTTGACTGGTAAAAATGCCATAGAGCATTAAGTTCGCCCATTGTTACCCCTTGTTTAAGGCAGTTTAAGGCAATAAAGATTAAATAAATAAATATGTACTTATTATTGGGGATGGTTGTACTGTTTTCCACGTTTGGTTGGGATGTACAAATGCTTATAAAAATACATATAGGATATAATATAAACAATAAGAAGATAAGATATAAGGAAATAAATATGTAATAGAATATATGCAATTAGATATACGAGTAATTAAAACAAATAGATAGACCTCAAACAGATATTATGACATGATATTGATGTTTAAATTTACATAGGTATATTAAAACCGTTAAAACCGTAATTATTATTAAAACCGTTTGAGAATGTTAAACAGCTATCTATTATTCGATGGTTTAAATTAGGGATGCATCCGATACCGATTTCGATAAATAAATTCTGCGCTTTTAAATCTAGGTATTCCCTTGTAAACGAGGCACGAACTAATTATGCTGTGCTGTGTATTGTTTCCTTGTTTCCCCTGTCTACTTCGAGCTGTAATTGCCTCAAAGAAGAAGGTATCTCTCTACCTAAGGTCTCCTAATATATCGAGAGGCGCAGATCCGTTCGTTTTCTAACGCAATAACATTTATACTCAAACTTGAAAAAAATAATGGAAAACATATTTGCGAATCACTTTTCTCAGTCTCATCAAGTCTCATCGACGTTAATTTTAGTTACTGAAACTATTGACTAATATCAACCCTTCTATAGTTAAACGCTTTTACTTTACTTTTATATCAATAAAAAAATAACCTGACTTGTGTTTTATTTATTTTAGCTTCATTTTTGAACTCAATAAGCGTTATTTTTATAAAAGTATCGGTATCGGTATCGTATCGGCAAAAAGGCGTATCGAGGCATCCCTAGTTTAAATTACCCATTAATTTATCGCATGTTCACGCTAACATTATTTCCAGTCTACAATAAAATAATCACACCAAAACACTTCAGTAAACGAAGCACGCATAAATTTCGTGTCGTCCACTATATTATTGTGTAACTATGCGACCGTGAGTCAGGGACGTATTTTTACACGACTTACAGCGAACGTTCAAGTTCAAGGCAGTGGAAAAATTACAATCGACAAATGTGTACGGGACGAAAATAAAATCATATTGCATTCTATAGTAGAGATTTCGAAGTGGCACTCGATAACATCTTTAGGGCAAGGCCTTAGTTTATCAAGGCGGAATGTTACGCGAGCACGAAAACTACACGCCCTTGAATTACCGAATTACAGGTATAATTATAGGCAGTAAATTTGAAAAAAAAACCATTGGTCTAACGAAATATAATTTTTCGTTTTTCGTCGAAGAAATAAATCATTTCATTTGACAGTATATTTTTTCATAGAATTAGGGTGACAAACAAGCACACAGTTCATCTGATGGTAAGTGGCTGTGACCATAGACATCCACATCTGTTCTCGAGTAAGAATCAAAATACAGATGCGTTGTCATCCCTGAAGGCTAAGATAGAATGCGTCGTTTCCATTAAAAATGGATCGCCGTATCTCTACACTCACCACACGTAACGTACGTATTAAGCTGCTATTTTACTCTGGTATTCTGTAAGAGCGTGGTCCTTCTCCGGTCGAGTTGATCCATTCGTGCTGCAACCATAACATAGCTGCAGCGTGGCTCTACAAAGTATGATATCTTTAGTGACGACCACCCTAAATGTGTACCAAATGCGCCGTGGAAAACTTTCAGCGGGGCGTGTGGCGGGGCGTGTAACGAGACATGTGGAGTGACGGTGCGGGCCCATATTCTTAACCCAAACCAACGATGTTGACATAGTTAGACGTACAATTGCCGAGCCCAAGCAATTTTTTTAAACAGTGACTATATAAATTTATCTATGTTACGTTACACAAAGTTAGTATTATTGTCTGTAAAAGCCGTGGTAAATGGGATCAGCGCTCATCCTAAATTTCTGCAATTCGCGAACAAGTTCAATCCCCGTTCTGCCCCACTGAAAAGTGCTAGTCGCGAATTTTAGTGCTGATTTATAATGTGCTCAGCGTTGATTAGATTTTATGTATGTGGAAAACATCGTGTAGAAATATTAATTTCCAAGAGCTTTTTCAATTACTGTCGTCAGTTAAAAGTTACCTAACAAATAAATTAATAACCTGACTGAACATAAAAGTTACTTCTAATTAGTTTGCAACGCTGTGATACATATTGCGGAGTTCAATTACGGCAATATAATAATAATAATAACCCCCCCGTGGGATCACCTTGACGTGGTGGGGGGGGGGGGGGGCTTACGGGATTAAGTACTGGTAACTCGGCCTTAACATCTTGCCAATAAATAACCTACCCAAACTAACGATCCTGAACCCATTTTATGGAGAATTGTATGGACAGTCAATCTAAGAGATATAGTTTACGGCCGCTTCCCGGAGTTCGTCGGGGCGCATCTGGAGCCAACGCTGGATGCCACAGCATGCGAACCGTTGGCGACGGGGGATTGAACAGGCGGGTTCCCCTCGAAAAAATTGCTACAGCCAAACGATCACATCTACCCGATTCACCTTCATCTACAGTATCTTCCGAATATTCACTCTTTGGTAATATTACATCACCTTCCTCAACTCATAGCTTATTTCGATCACCTGATTCATCACCATCATCTTCATATACATCAAGAAACTAACTACTAAACCTGCACCCACTGTTGGGCAACTACGTGCGCGAAAAAAATGGACAGAAGATATGAACCGCTTTATTTGGCGTACATACCTATTAATAACTAAATGCGAAACAACTCACATGAATAATTACCTAGAAATTTTACACCAGGAATTTGAAAGTAGATATCCCGAAATGAAAGCCACTCGGCAACGACTAGGAGACCAAAAACGAGCTATATTAAGAAGAAAACTACTGCCACAAAAACTATTAGACGAAATAGGTAACGAAGTAAGAGAATATATTATACAGAATGAGAACCGTAAACAGTTACAGTTGGCTTGTTTGTTATAATTTAATATTAAAAAATAAGAAAATAGAAACAAAACCAACGGCCTTAGACTTAGTAATTATTTTATAGGTATTACTAAGTCTAAGGTTCTAATATTTAACGCAAAAGATAATTTGATTAACGTAATAATATTATTAACATAAAAACCGGAGAGATAATAGGCGCAAGACCAATGGATTTAGTGCTTTACGAAGCACTGGTGTGAAACACCGCCAACTTCCTGACTGCGGGATTCGAACCCTAGACCTCATGATCAGCTGTCGCGTTTGCGACCACTAGACCAAGAAGGCAACAACAGACGAGTCAGTCGGCAGACATAAAATTAAACATTGATTAAAACTACTTTTACGGATTTTATCGCGTTTTATTTATATTAATTTTAATACCCGACGTTTCGGGTGCTTTCCAGCACCCATGGTCACGGGGGACTGAGGTGACTGACGTCCTGATGTTAGTGTTAACCCGGAGTACCTTCAGCTTTTTAATTATTGTTTTTGGTCCGATCTACGCAGAATGAACTAACTTAGCGTAGATCGGACCAAAAACAATAATTAAAAAGCTGAAGGTACTCCGGGTTAACTTTGACATCGGGACGTCAGTCACCTCAGTCCCCCGTGACTATGGCTGCTGGAAAGCACCCGAAACGTCGGGTATTAAAATTAATATAAATTAAACGCGATAAAATCCGTAAAAGTAGTTTTAATCAATGTATAGTGTTCGCGTAAATATAAGAAATCATTATAAAATGAAACATCATAATATTGCGAGGAAAAGAAATAGAAGACTATTCCTTTATATCCTCATATAGGTTTGCGCGTTTCGTTTAAAGTTTGAATGCATCATTTACATTTTTTTTTAAATTTATACACTTTATAGCTCCTAAACTACAAAATATTAAAATTATTGAAAGGTCAATATAATATCAATACAGATATGGCAATCATTACTCAATGTTATTTTAATGGAAGTTTACGACTGTAAGCAATTGAAGGAGTCGGCATTGCTGGAATTAAAATACTCTTACTTAAGCTACGCAGGCGGTAAACAACATAATATGTGTGTGTTGCGGCTTTGTGGACTTTAATATAATTGTAAGGTAGAGTTCGTAAATAAAGAAGACAACGTATTGAAACTACCGTGCCGAGTGTTATCTAATATCTGGCATGCTCGGAGCCAACGTTTTATTTTATACCTATTTACCGTTAGCAACGTTGGAATGAAATGCATTAAAAATTAAATGTATTTTCAAATAATAGTATGTATCTTTTCGGTAAAACTGCTTATAGTGGATATATAATATACAACCATTAAAATTTTAAAATATCTGTGTGTGTATAGAATTGATATCAACTACTTATTTATTTAAATTATTTTTTAATTAGTCTCTTAATTACAAAAGAATTTAAAAAAATAAGTATTTGACATTATTTATAACATACAACAGCCCCATTGTACCTTTAACACAAAACATTTTATTAATTACCTATTAATTACCTGTACAATATACTAACTAGTTTATTACAATGTACTAAGTACGAGTATATTGTATATAAGTAAGAGCATTTGAGCAGCATTTGACAGTGGTTCAGAGAGAATCCTTTGATATTTCAGCTATGTTAGTTTTAGCTACCAACACTTGGAATATTCCGCGAGAAAGTATTGTATATCTTCTTTTGTGTTACATGTTTGGTAATTTTGAGATTGTTTCATACGCATCATTAAAGCAAGCTGAAGTACCAGCGCCAACATAGGAACTTAAGACTAGTATTTAATACTTGTATCTGAAGTCACACGTGTGCCATAAAGTCGATTTGAGTCGCGCGTCAGAAACGACTACTAGCCGTTTGGATGCTCCGTGGGGTCAATCACAATATCTAGACTAGAAAACCAATCATTTCAATACTGCACAAGTATAGTTTCCAAAAGGATTTGAACCTTTGGACCAGTGCTTCCAAAAGCGAGCTCTAAGCATACAACCTTTATAACGAATTTTGAAGTTATATTTAAGAATAAAAGGTATAAAAAGTAAAGCCTTCTGCCAAGGAGGGTCGCGTCCGTGTACGGCTTAAAGATCTCTCGTCAGATCAGTAAGCCAATCCATAAAGGTGGGGTTTAGTGGGTAAAAGTCTCCTCATAACCACGCAGCCGGCTGCGTGGTATGCTATGAGCATTCCCCACCTCCCTCCCCCGCATTCGCGTTGCCCATATTTGCTTCGGGCGCAAAAAAAAAAACACATAAACGTCCCAATACTGGGCGCAGGGCTCCTCTCATTTCTGAGAAACTTATGGAGCAATTAGTCTGCACTGTTTCTGTTATGACTTTATACTTCCTTGAAATATATTTATTTCTAAAAACTACAAGTTTACTCACAGGGTTTTCCTACACCAATGTCATATATAATTCAGCATTTAAAATGCAACTAATCGTTTGAGCGGTCGCCTTTTTAGGGATCACAGCAGGATTTCAGGATGCACTAAAGCTGTCTTCCATAGGTTCAGGATTACGCTTAGGGAGTAAGATTA
The DNA here is from genome assembly GCA_907164705.1 of Parnassius apollo. Taxonomy (NCBI): domain Eukaryota; kingdom Metazoa; phylum Arthropoda; class Insecta; order Lepidoptera; family Papilionidae; genus Parnassius; species Parnassius apollo. Next base: position 16,804,903 of record CAJQZP010000008.1, read on the forward strand.
TCGAAAAAGACGCGTTCGAACCAGTGCTAGCTCCGGAGCGCCCGTCTTCAGCACTAGGAAGGACTCCACTAGGGCCATTTGACTTGATTGTCGATTGACTCGGTTTATGTCCAAGGAGAGGAGTGCCTTGGGCACACAACGCTGTGTAAACCGCACATCCAGCGTGGAACAATCACACCGCGGGATGATGATCTGCGGTGTGTACCTCCCCGTCATCGAGAATCGAGTTGGATTCAAAAAGAGAACCTAAAAGATCGACTTTCTCCTTGGCGGTATAGGCCAGTGAGTCGTTTTTCCTATGCATTTATGGATTAAATGACTGACAGAGACAGCCTTGGAAAAAAACCTAAATAAAATTAAAGATGGAGAAAAGAGCTTGAGCAGTTTAAAATCTTTAAATCACGTCCAATCAGTCAACGAAAGACGATACCAAATATTTCAGTCTAATTTTCACAATATATTTGTTTTACAAAAAAACAACGTAAGAGTAAAAAGTAAAATATTGCGGCACTTACTCTATTATTTATTGAGAATATTATATCAAATTTATATTCTGTACATAAGTGGTGTTTCCAAAGGCAAGCTCAACGCCCCCTTGAACTTGCGCCCTAGGCTCCAAGCCTAGTTAGTCTGTAGGTAAATCAGGCTCTGCGTACTATGAAATTAGCGACAAGAGCTTAACCCCTGAGTAATCAGGACTCTTGCACAATAGCTTATTTATTTATTTATACTTTAACGCGCAAAGTAGCGGACCTAAAGGACAAGAGCGTTTTGAAGTGTAATTCCCACCGGCTATAATTCTCACCGGTTACACGATTGCAATGCTGTGTAATGCCTTGTTGTTTTTCTCTATTACCTCGTAAATGTCCACTACTAGACATGCAACCTTTCCGTTGTAGGGAGGATTTGAACATTCGGCATAATAGCTTCGCTTGGCTGGCAGATTTTTTTACAGGGGCAAACGAGCATACGGCTCAGAGCTTGATGGTAAGTGAACACCGCCGCTCATGAACAACTGTAACAACAGGGGGATTGCAGGTGCCTTGCCGGTCTTTTAGAAAGTAGTAAGCTCTTTTCTTTTTTTCTTTTTTGATATGCGTTTTACCAGAATTCTCACACCTTTGATCTATTGGAAGATCTTACTGGCATTTTAAAGGGCAACGCTTACAACCTACTTGGGTTAAGGAGACAAGAATAGGCGATCCATTCTCTTACACCATAACAGCACGGTTAATCTAAATCTGCTTTCACTTTTAATCTGTTTTAAACGTACATATCTTTTTTTAAATGATGCCCAGTTCATATTACAAAATACATTGCGACAATTTAGTCAGGTATACGTTAATAAAACAAGATCAAAACATGTGCTTGCTAGCGTCATTTGCTCGGATGCAACAGCCAATTAACATCGTCATACCAATGTATTTACAGATACAACCATTATATTTAGCTCTGAAACTATCTTTAATATCTGTACATGTATAATATCTGTAGTGGATGTTGCCCACTAGGCGCACTATAGGTTCGTTCGTCACTTTAAATATGTAAAAAAAAATGCAAGAGTTTTTGAAAATTACCGTAAAACTAAATACGAACACTTCAGCATCGGCGCTTGGCTACCTAAAACATTATTTTCATAAATAATTACAATCCATTAAAATACACTCTTCAACGTGAGCCTTTATGTATGGTATAATCTGGAGTAGTAAGCTGTGTTGACATCTTACTAAATTTAGGGTATGTTCCAAAATAAAACCCAGTGTACCTACTGTCCAATGCAAATGACGTCATGAATCGTCGCCATACTGATGATTCGTTCCAAAACATATGACAGATTATGACGTCATACATTTGCGCCATATTGGGAGTGTTGGCGATTATTTTGTCATTTTGTGCTCCAAAAATCATTATAGCCTCCTAGTGGAGATACCAGCAATTATTCTATAATTTTTTGTGTTTGAATAAATAAAAACAAATTCTGGCATGCTTCATTCAGCGTACACACAATTAAAAATTGTTTTAATATGGCCGCATATCCGACACAATATGGCGGCGGCACGCCAGTACAATATGGCGTCAATTGATGACATCATTTGTATTCGGCAGTACACTGGAAACGTTTCGGAACATACCCATAATTTATGCCTACTTGAAAACACAATAAGGTATTTAAGGTTTAGGTTAATTGCGGCGAGGAAAATTAGGAGTTAAAAATAAATCTAACATTCCATGTATAATTAATCAAAGTTATCACGTTGGGGTCAGAATTGACAACCCGTTTCGATATCCGCTGAAACGCGGTATGCGTATCCGACCTTTACATTCCGCGGCCGCCGCGTCGCGTAAATGAGCCAATGCCAAGTGAGATGAAGTCTATAGCGGACTGTGGCCTTGCCCATCAAGCTGTGATAGATTATAAGTATATTTAAACGGTGATGATGAACGACCGTTCATTTGAAATCGATTCGCTGTCAGTCGGTACTATTCGCTACAAGCGACAAGGTTCGCCTCAAATTTGTCACTACCATAATAATACGAAAATGCACAAAGTACAATAGAATTGAATAAAATAAAAAATTATTCAATATTTTCTACTTCTACTACTTTATTATTCAAAATAAAGACTAGAATAAGACTGTTTAATCAGTAAGTTTGGATTCAAACATAACATGGATTAAAAATAAAGTATTATTTTCCTCGTATACAAAGTAACGTTTCCTAAAGAAAAATTCAGACACGTAACTAGTAAATTTCCTTATCTCCCGTCCTTAGCCCAGAAAAACAAAAATATCATTCATACATTTGATCCAATTAATCGAAAACAGATAATTGTGAAGCAATCAATAGCAAGCTGTGTTAATTTCTAAATGGCATATTATGAAGCAACTTTTAAATAATTACGGGACGCTATTTTACCGAACCGTTACATGACTTTTCGTTTCTAGGAAAAATCTCAAGGTTTTGTAACTGTGTATTAGGTAAACATGTTTTCAGTTAGTGTCCCTAACTAAAACATGTTTTGTTTTATTACCTCTCAAATGATATAATAATTATCTCAAATGATATATAAAAATATAACAAATAATTATATTAATTTAATTTAATACTGATATAACGCTTAGTCACTTATTTGCCTTCTTTAAATATTTCCTATTACTACCATAAAATATTTAATATTAATACCATCTATATATAAAAATCAATTGCTGTCAGTAAGTCTGGCTAAAACTCGAAAATGGTGCAAATTTTGTGTCCGTGTGTGTGTGTGTGTGTTTCACAATTGGATCCATTAGATGGCGCTGTAGTCGAGATTCAGCAATCCCCTTTGCCGATTACAAAAGGAAAATAAAGTGGGCTACATACGACACGATATCGGTGGCGATCTAGGGTGGAGTAGTGGGGATGCCTCCTAGATTGCCTCTAAATCGTGTCGTATGTAGAGCCATCCTAAGTCGTAGCCGATATCGCCTCCTTAATCGGCTGGCAGGAGCAAAAATGCTTCCTAGATCAGCCGATGCTTACTAGATCGGGGCACCGCCCCCTCCTTACTGCGTGTGTGTAGGCGCATCGGCCCGATTTCTTTTGGCAGTCGCTGCCGGCAACCCTCGCGGAAGGAAGTTAACAAAACAGTGATACTGAATGACCTTTTTTTATGTAACAAAATTTTTACATTTTAATCATATAAACGGAGCAGAAGCCTATGGCACTGATATTTTACAAAAAACCAAAAAAAAAAAAAGTGAATAAAATAAATAAATTTAATGAAATTTTATCGAAATTCAAATCATATCCACCCTAGCCTGTGACCCTGCGAAGTGACATGGTCAAGAACGCCTACTAAACTAATTTTTTATTGCCGTTCGTAAAGTAGAGTGTATGATGTAAGTAACGAGAAGATAAAGCCTCTCCTCAACAACTAACTCCTATTCCAACACTATCAACACAAGACCGCACTCATATCTCTTACAACTCCACAAGACCACAATTCGATCTCTTACGTGCCTTCATCCTCTTATAAACAACTAACTTCCACTCCTTCACCATCTCCACATCAACAAACAAGTTATATAAAAGGGAGTATGTCCGAAATTAAAGGTTTCTTTATGTTTAAAAAAAAGATATAAGCTATTTTATTTTCTGATAGTTTTACTCCATAAATAAAGATTACATTAAAAAAAAGTATACATATTATTATACAAAAGTATTTTATTTCCTTGTTTGTTGTGTGTAATACATAACCAGATTTTGACCAAAGCAGAAATGAACAAAGAGAAGAAATAACTAAATGGCATAGGTACATAGGAGAAATTGATGTTTTTATATAAGTGGCGAAATCATTTCTAGAAGGTTATAAAAACCATCTTCATCCATCCGGAGAAAATTAATCATGTCTTTGGAATACATATCATTTAGTACGTTTATGTGGCTTAATTTTTGTCTCTTTTGGAGCCATTTTTCACCCAGCAACTCCTCTTTTTCTATTTTCGAATAAATTTACCGAGAGGGCTAATGCCAAACCAATACATTGGTGTTTTAAGAGAGTTGAAGCTATTTTGAAGAACTCTACCGCATATGTGTTCCGCTCCAAGTCCGAACGCGTACTGCTAGGCAGGCCCGTGTGTAGGGTCTGCCCCGATAAAAGCCCCGATTTCTTTCCACCCTAGATCGCCACCGATATCGTCTCGTGTGTAGCCCGTTTAACAGTCCCAGCGAACGACCTTCTAGCTAACAACATGAACATCACCGAAACCAGGGGTTTAATTTTACAGAACATTTCCGAGAAGGTTTTCAGGACGCATTTCATTTAATAAATTAACTATTTAAAATTTAATTAAATATAATATTTATTTTGAAAATTATTATATCCAAATTATATACTACTTAGTAACGTTTGGCTAATAATAAAAATTATAATCCAAACGTCTTTTTATTAATTCGCGAAAAAAAGAAATGAGACTCCTATGCCGTTTGGTTCGTATTTCCTTTTTGACATCACTGGTAATTTGTAATTCCCACCATGTTATAATATTTCCTGCATGGTAATTATTATGATTGTGGCTTGTCCCAAAATCATCTATTGCTGTTATGTTAATGTGTTTTTCCCAACTATAATTTGTTTACTCATTGTTACTTATTTCCTTTTATTTGGTTACTTCAATATTATGTAGGTACTACGCTGATGTAATTGTCTAGATGTCCTTAAAGTTAGCGAAGGAATATCTGAAATTTTACTACTAGTAAGACCAGCTGTGGGGTTTTATGCTAACCTTTGTTATCCTGTACACATCTACATAAGGTAGAATGAGTTAGACTTAGTGCATAATGCTTTGTTTCTTCATTAAAAGAGCGGGTAAAAATGTCAACACTTGGACGCCCGCAGTCAACGGAGATATTTTCGTGTCCAAGTGTTAGACATACGCAGTTAAGGGGATATAAATGCTAAGTTCTATTATCTTCTATTATTATATAGAATTATAGAGCAGCGATCACAATAGATATTTTAGGCCGCAGTGATACTGGTCCCCTTCCCTAGACCTGCGTAGCTGCTCGCACATAAAAAAAAATTTATCCCATTATTGAATACCGGCTTTTCTGATATCTTCCACTGTCTAGGGAGGTGGCTGAGTGACTACTTTTGTTACACATTGAAATGTAAACAAACAACTTTATTTAAAAAGGATCCTTGGCTTAGATACGTCTTTAAACTCTTTGATCACGAAGTTTTATATTTATGTATTTATATTATCTTCATATTATTTAATTGTAGATCACAATGACTTATAACCTTGGTTTAGTCCCAAAAATTAAATAAAATACTAGCAATATAAATTTATCCAGAGTGAATTCAGTGTGAAAATCATCGCGCCACCTTCAAGAAAGAGTAAATCAACTTCTGCTGTGCCAGCAAGGTATATTGCTATTATCTAATATTATTCTACTTCTGGTATCGTTGGTATTGCTGTATCACTTGCCAGTTAGTTCATTTTTAATACATTGGGGCTGTTTAAGCAGTGTATGAGCCGTGGTAGCTCAGATGGTTAACGCTCGCTGTAAATATAACAGAACGCGAGTAACCCGGGTTCGATCCCCGCCGGCACCAATAAAATTGTTAATTGCAATTTTAGTGCTGATTTACCACGTGCTCGGCGGTGAAGGAAAACATCGTGAGGAAACCTGCATGTCTGAGGAATAAGGAAAAAAATATTTCGAAGACATGTGAAGTTCGCCAACACGCATTGGGGCAGCGCGGCGGACACTTAGTTGCCCTAAAACCCTCTCAGAAATGAGGGGAGGCCTGTGCCCAGCAGTGGGACGTATATAGTGCATGATGGATAGTAAGTATCTCTCTAGCTAGGATTCCAACGCCATATGGTAAATAATATCGATAACCTATTGAAAAGGAACTCAGGTTCGGGCGTCCTCTCAATCGGCCGCAAAGGACCAATTGAAAAGGACCAGGTCGGTGTCCCTCTTGATCCTGAAAAGGACCAATTGAAAAGGACCTAGCGGATCGGGTACTAAGAAACAGGAATCGAGGCTTCTCTCGATCCGGCCTCCTATCACGCCTACGTTGGGTTCGGGAACAACGTATGTGATCTCCGCAACGGAGTAACACACTAGGGCGATAACCTCTTCCTTTTCAGCAAGTAGGTTCAGACGGGGATTACGGGTCTTCCGAAGTCGTCCCGGTCCCGACGCCTTAATTCTTCGATGTGGACTGTATAACTTAAAGGATCTTGGGAATGAAACAGCAATTATCTTCAAACCGTTCCGTGAGAGAGTAATCACTTTTCCCTATACTTTTTCTTTCTTGACTGCTGGTTTTGCACTTTTCCCGAAGGATTTTCGTACTTTCCCGAAGGATTCCCGAACTATTTCCTTGGATATTTCCCGAACTATTTCCTTGGATATTTCCCGAAGGATTCCCGAACGAATTGCAATAAAATCAATTTACTATCCTACCCCTAAGCTAAACGCGAAAGTGAGCCGCGCCATCTGCGCGCTTGCGCAACTTAATTACATGAATTTGTACTATTACTCTCTCACGTTTCACTCAATATCTTTATTTATTCAAATCATATACAAATACAATTTATCAATATAGGTAGTACAAAACAATATCTACACCATGATATACATCATATCCTCATATCATAAAAAACCTTTTATTTATTAAACGAAAACTGCCTATTTTACTCACAAGTTCGAAATCGAAATTTCTTAAATATTTAACACAGAAAGTTAAAACAATGTTTCTCACTTGAATTTATACATAAGCTAACCAATACAATAGTTTAATTTACATTTTTTCTATTTATTTCACTATTTAAAACACTTTTAAATTTCTTATACAAAACTATCATTATTTCACTTATACACAGGAATTTTCACATGAAAATAACACAGAATTTACCTTTTTTAGCACGTACAATTAACCTGAAATATTTTACAAGTAATTTTTACATAAATCACTGAATTACAAACATTTTAAATTTTTACATATTCGGCCTCCTAAGGGCGTGGCCAGCGTGCGTCTATGAACTCACGCTATGTGAACAACTAACTTTGCACGGCTCTCGGCTATCAGAAAAAATCAAAGTCTGATATACACCAATTTTGACCATATTAGGCAAATTAAATGCTTTTATACAATTTTCGAACTGTATGAAACTATCTTTAATCAGATAACAATATAAATGAATGTTCTCATTAATCAATCATAACAAATAGGCATTTGTTTTCGTACAAAACGTATCAAACTTATACAAAACAACATTTATGCAATTAATATCCATTAATTCTGCCTATGCACAGAGTGATCATCTCGACCGGGGAACAAATCCGGTAACATAATTTATATCTTAAATTCCTTACGAATTTATTAAGCGATATTACTTAGGAAAACAAACAAACTAGTCCGGCCTGGGAGTCGAACCCAAGACCTTCATATCATTAATTCGACATTTCTTAAAGATTTAACTAAGCATTCTCTTATCAGAGCGTCGTTGCTCGTGACTGCCCCTTTTTTCATAGCAACGTCATCGGTTGATTTAATAAACTGAAACATTTTTATAGGCGCGTCGCCAACAATCTCCCCCCCGTGCGTTAGCACCATCATTTGGGAGGCGTCGCGGGTACCAGGACTATTATTCTGGATGTAGGTCTCCTCAAGATACCTGTGCTAGTAATGACGTCAACCACTCTGGTGTGACCGTCTGGTCCCGGTAACGTTCTACTAATTTTACCTTTTGGCCACGTATTTCGTGGCAACGAATGATCTATTATCAAAACAATATCGCCTTCTTTAGGTTCCATGAACTTGCCGTTATCACCTGTTCGAGGTATTAACGTAGGCATGTATTCTTTCAGCCATCTTGTCCAAAAATGGTCGGCCAACCTCTGTGCAGCTTTCCAATTGAGTTGACCCGTCAGATGTCGCTCTAAAAATAATCCAGGTGGTCGATCACCACATGAGCGTCCCAGAAGAAAATGATTGGGTGTCAAACCCTCTTCAGGACTATCCATACTGAATGTTACCAGAGGTCTGGAATTTACCGTATGCTCTGCTTCTAAAAGTAACGTATGTAGAACCTCCTCTCGTGGGCTCTTCTCCTTAAGCGTAGCGGTCAACGCAATTTTAATCGATCTTACTAACCTCTCCCAGGCGCCACCCATGTGCGGTGCTCCCGGAGGTATAAATTTCCATTTAATATATTTCTTAAATGACTCGTTTGTCATGCCCTCATAGCATTCTTCGCATGCTTTCAATAATTCTTTATTTGCAGCTTTGAAATTTGTCCCGTTATCGCTGTATATAACGGCTGGTTTTCCTCTTCTGGCGATAAATCGCCTTAACGCCATTATCATTGACGCTGGTGTCAATGAGGCTGCTAATTCCAGATGTACTGCTCTGGTGGTCAGACACGTGAATAAAACGCCCCAACGTTTTTCGTGTCGCCTTCCTATAGTCACACTCATAGGACCAAAATAATCTACAGCTGAGCATGTAAAAGGTGGCTCATGATGAGCTATTCTTTCCAGAGGAATATTTCCTTGTGGCACGTTTTGCGGCTTTGACCTGTATGTCCTGCACCACTGACAATGGTGTGACACACTTCGTACTACATTACGCAAGTTCAAGACGTAAAATTTCTGGTTCACCTCATTCATCACCGTCTGGTGATTGGCGTGTCCAAAATGATGATGAACTTCTCTAATCATCATTTTAACGATTTCGTGTTTACCGTCTAATATGACAGGTTTTCTACTTTCCTCGGTCAAATTAGACTTGAAAGGTAAACGTCCATTTAAACGGAGTAAGTTATCCTCTCCTATTTCCATAGATAATTTACTTAAGCGTGAACTTCTTTCAACGCTTTTGCCTGCTTTCAAACATTTTATTTCCGAATGAAAACACTCGTCTTGAATGAATTTCCAAATTAATATTTCCGCTTTTTTCAAGAGCGCTGTGTCCAACGCGCTATCGGGTCCTTTAACCGACTTTGCTAAAACTTTGTTGGAACACATAACCGACTTTTCGGTTGCGTCGTCGGGTCCTTTAACCGACTTTCTTAAACTCTTGAATTTTTCTACCGCTTGTAAGGTGCGTGTAGTTGCTCCAAGGAATTTCTTAAAGCTGCTAAATCGTCCGTAGTCGGGTAGACTTAACGGTTCTTGCTTTCTTAACGTATTTACGCCCTTTGGCGATTTTTCTTCACCTGTTTCTAAGCTATTTATGGTGTCCACTTGTTTGGGCCATAAATCAGGACTTTTCCTGAGGAATTCAGGTCCTTGAAACCAGCGATGACTTACATCGAAGGTGGAAGGAAAATTTCTAGTGGCGTCGTCTGCCACGTTTTGTGACGTTGGAACCCATCGCCATTCACATGGCTTACTGTGATCTTCGATCTCAGCCAATCGATGAGCAACGAATGGTTTAAAAGCGCGAGGATCCGACTTAATCCACGCTAACACTGTACGTGAGTCTGTCCAAAACACTCTCTCGGACATCTCGTACTTGCTCTCTTCACTAACCGAAGCAGCCAGTCTGCTGCCCATAAGAGCTGCTTGCAATTCAAGCCTTGGAATCGAAATTGGTTTCAATGGCGCTACTCTTGCCTTTGCGGCGATCAGCGTAATCCGCCTTATTCCTTGCTCGTCCGTGGTGACGTAATACACCGCGGCAGCGTATGCTTTTTCACTAGCATCCGTGAAAGTATGTAACTCTCCTTTGCCGATGCCTTCAGCAACGGGTCTAGGTACTTCTAAGTGACCTAATTTCTTCACTTCCGATATCCATTTACAAAATAACACGTGTAACTCGTGTGAAACTTCTTCATCCCAAGAGATGCCTGTCCTCCATACTTGCTGGATCAGCGACTTCCCTTGAATCGTTATGGGTGATGCGAGTCCCAAAGGATCGAAGACTGACATCACAGCGCTAGTTATCTCCCTCTTCGTAGGCGGTCGTAAACCCTCCATCACCTCTTCCGGTGTGCTACGAAGACTTGTGGAAAAACTTATTATATCCCGTTTGATATTCCAAATCAAACCTAACGTGCGCTCTGTGTGCTCTTTATCTCCAAGCGAAGCACTGTCGCTCTTATATTTATTTTCCATATTACTTAAAACTTCGGGTCGGTTGCTAGCCCATCCCCTCAGTTGGAAAGAAGCATGCTTATGTAATTCATACATATCGTTTACTATCCTTTCGGCCGTCGTCACGTCGGGAAATGCCTGTAGGTAATCATCCATATAAAAATTGCTTTCCGTAGCGGAAGCTGCTTCTGGATAGATATGTGCGTTGTCCTGCGCATTTCTATTCTTTACATATATAGCGATGCATGGTGATGATGCCGCTCCAAATATGAGTGACGTCATTCTATACTCTTCCGGTGGCGCGTCACGATTGTGCCGCCATAAGAATCGAAGGCTATCCCTGTCTTCTTCCCGGATTTTCACTTGCAGGAACATTTCCTTAATGTCTGCCATTACTGCCACGCTTCCTTCTCTGAATCGTAGCAGAACTCCGAACAACGACTTCAATAAGTCCGGTCCGGTCAACAACGCATCGTTAAGACAACGTCCGCCCGTCCTTGCGGCGGCGTCGAAAACTATCCTTATTTTCTTCTTTTGTGGGTGAGTCACTGCGAAGTGAGGGAAGGTACCACGTACGTGGGGAAATGGAAATATGGTTCGCTTTCTCTGCGTAACCGTTAACGATGAGATTTTCAATTTGCTTCTCGTATTCCTTTTTCAACTCGCTATTTTTGTCGAGCTTTTTCTCAATATTAAACAGGCGACTTTCAACCTGTGCCCTATTCGATGGCAAGCACTCATTGTCTGTGCGCCATAACAAAGCAGTCTCGTACCTATTATTAGGTATACGACGTACCGTTTTGTTCAAAATATTTAAAGCTCGTTCTTCTGGGTCGTTCACGGGCTTTCTAGCCGATACTCCCAGAGATTCCAAACTAAAATAATCCTTGATTAATTTATCCATATCTTCCTCCTTCTTGGTGGAAATGTGGTTAACAATCTTGATTGGTTTAATGCCACCCGATATGTGACCATGCAAAACCCACCCCAGTTTGGTGAGCGATGCTACAGGTAGGTTCTTACCTCCCGAAACCAATTCACGAGTAACTATGAGATGCCAATTGTCCTGACCAATCAATATGGTAGGCTTGGACCTCTCATACATCAACTCATCCTTGATCGGTGTCAAATGAGAACACCGTTGCAATAATTCTCGGCTTACCGACTGAGGAGCGAGGTTAAGTGACTTAATTGTTTGTACACTTATCTCTTCTAAGTCGCTCGAATAAATGCCTTTTATTTTAACGTTTAAGCGATACGAACTATCGTCGTTAATTCGCTTACCTCCCACGGCTTCGATACGTAATCCCTCTTTACGTCCGCGAGGCGCTAACTTCTGAGCCATCCACTCCTCTATGAGTGTCATGGTCGATCCCTCATCCAGAAGAGCTGTTGTCTTGACCTTTCCTCTAGGCCCATGCAACTCGACCGGTATGATCTTTAAATATGCACATGCCAGTGCATTCACTGTACTAACAGTTGTAATCTGAGCATCTTTACCCCCCTCGTCCCCTTGTGGCGAGGTATTTTCATTGGGGTATCGGTGTAGCATTCGATGATGTGACATTCTACATCCTTCTACACCACATTTTTTCGCTTTGCACTCTAACCTCCTATGGTTAGGTGACAAACATTGGAAACATACTTTGGCCTTTTTGACGGCTTCCCATTTCTCGCGAATATTCATGTCCTTAAACTTGTAACAACTCACTATAGAGTGCTCCTTGTTGCATATAACACACTTATGTGTTACCCGACTTACAGGCTTGTCCTGGGTTATCATAACCACTTGTCGGTTGTGCCTTTTATTATTTCGGCGTTCTAAACGCTCGCTCATATTACTTCGGCGCATATAGCGCTCGCTCTCGGCACAGCTGCGTACACCTCCCTTTGCAGTGTGTACAGTTTGCTTCCTGAATTCAGGACGCTTCCTTTTTTCAGGCGCATTTTCATTGCTTAAGGACGTTCCAAATTGTTCACTCAATAAATTTAAAAACTTGGCCATCTTCTGTAACTCTGGCTCCAAAGGATATTGAGCTCGATATTCAAACCATTTAAATTTAATCATAGTTCCAAGTTTCTCCACTATGCGGCTCACTAACTCCGGTGAGTATAAATACTGTGGTTGATTCAACGCTTGTATTGTGGCAACCACGTTCGTAATACGACTTGCAAAAGATCCTATATTTCGGCAATCTTCTGCCAATCTTGGCATACGCTTTACATTCTCGATTTCGGCTAGAATGAGCATCTCAACCCTACCGAATCTTCTTTCGAGAGCGTTCATTATTTCTTCAGGTTCACATAAAGTAAATAACAGCGACTTAACCGCCTCTTTAGCGGTGCCCTTTAATGCCCTCCTAAGGCGTGCGACATTTTGCACCCCTGAAAATTGGCCTTTTGTGTCTTCAAACACCGTTTTGAAAATTATCCATTCACCCGGGTCTCCATCGAACACCGGTAATTCCTGGAGGAAATGAAGCTGGGAAGATTTATCTTTACCAGCTATTTTTATTGCACTCACAATCGCTTCGGTCAATTCTGACACCTCACTCGCGTGTGTTTTCTGTGCATTTCCTAGGTTGCGCTCGACCTCCGCCCCTTTGCGGCGTGATCCTTTACACGCTTCCTTATCAGTAATATCGGGTTGTGCTACACTAACCGGCGCGCTCATTATGGTTTGCTGAACCCAACTCCTTACGAAAGGTTCCACCTGAGTATTCCGCTCTTCATCATCCTCACTCGAGTCGATCTCCTCTTCTCGGTTGAGTCGTGCCAACTCCCATTGAGACTTGGCTAAGGCAGCAGCTGCCTGTGCTCGTTCGAGCTCTGAGCGTTCGAATTTAATCCGCGCCTCTAATTCGGCTTTCAGCCTCGCCGATCGCGATGACCTACTACCTCTCTGTGACCCTTTATCACTAGTGTGCCCGATTACTGTCCTTGACGATGCCGCTTCTTCGGTCCTTTGACCTACTTTTTCGACCACCGTTTCACTCCTGGATATAACGGATTGTTGTGCGGTGCTGGCCTGTGTACTACTGGTGTCCGTCCTGTTGCTCGTCGTTGCCATGGACGTCCCTGAGTCCCACGTGCATGTGGACGTGTCTGTGGTGGCTCCACTTGAAGGAGTTGCTCCATTTGACGCAGTAGCTGTGGTCGCTCCAGATGATTCCGCTTCTTTAGCTTTTCTTGAGAGCCCTGTCCTTGTCCTGCTCCCTTCGCTTCTCCCTGTCTGGTCTTGTGCCTTCTTCATCTTGCAGGAAGGTGATTGTTGGCCTACGGTCCCTAACTGTCCCTACAGTCCCTACAACCCCTTACCTACAACCCTTCTACACCCCAACCTAACACCACTACCCCTCCCCCCTTTATCTCCCAACCCTACAACCCTACTACCACCCTAACAGCCCTATCAGCCCTATCAATCCTGAACGGGGCCTACCGAGGTGAGCCGTCCAGGGATGGAGTCGTGCAGGAATGGAATGGAGGAAAGGTTTAGGAACTGTCCCGCCAAGGAATATGACGAAACAGTCGAGCGGTAGTGCAAGCGCAGTCTCGCTCGAGAGAACTGCTCCACCCGAAGGTGTTACGCCAGAGCCCAACCGTTTGGCACCGTTAGGTGGTCGGGATGTATGCTGTGCTCGCCGCCCAGTTGCCGGTGACGCCTCGTCCAAGCGCCCTCCTCCGGCCGCGATGCAGTCAGGTGCCCACGCGCACCCTCGCCCGGCAGCAGCAGCGGTGGATGCCTTTTGCACCCTGATGACCCGACGGGAAATGCCGGACACGGTCGTCCGACAGGAAATGCCAGACACGATCGTCTGACAGGAAATGCCGAGCACGCTTGCCCGACAGGAAAAATGCCAAGCCCTGCTTGGCCACGATGAGTGCCTTCACAAGACACCTGCGCCCGGCTGCGATATGTGCCCCATGCGAGCACACGCCCCAAGCTGCAATCCCGGTTTTCTTTCTTCCGGTAGTTCCAGGTCCAGCCCTTCAGTGCTGCCGTCCTGGTCTTCAGGCCTTTGGTCCTATTGCTTCAGCTCAAACCTCTGGCTTCCTTCGGTTGCTGATCTTCACTCGGCTTCCGAAGGTCTTCTTCTTCCACAACCAGCAGTCCACAGCTGGTTCCTTGATCCAGCTGGCGGGGTTCGGGTGGTCTTCAATCCGGCTCGAAGGACCAATTGAAAAGGAACTCAGGTTCGGGCGTCCTCTCAATCGGCCGCAAAGGACCAATTGAAAAGGACCAGGTCGGTGTCCCTCTTGATCCTGAAAAGGACCAATTGAAAAGGACCTAGCGGATCGGGTACTAAGAAACAGGAATCGAGGCTTCTCTCGATCCGGCCTCCTATCACGCCTACGTTGGGTTCGGGAACAACGTATGTGATCTCCGCAACGGAGTAACACACTAGGGCGATAACCTCTTCCTTTTCAGCAAGTAGGTTCAGACGGGGATTACGGGTCTTCCGAAGTCGTCCCGGTCCCGACGCCTTAATTCTTCGATGTGGACTGTATAACTTAAAGGATCTTGGGAATGAAACAGCAATTATCTTCAAACCGTTCCGTGAGAGAGTAATCACTTTTCCCTATACTTTTTCTTTCTTGACTGCTGGTTTTGCACTTTTCCCGAAGGATTTTCGTACTTTCCCGAAGGATTCCCGACCGGAATTTCCCGAACTATTTCCTTGGATATTTCCCGAACTATTTCCTTGGATATTTCCCGAAGGATTCCCGAACGAATTGCAATAAAATCAATTTACTATCCTACGCCTCAGCTAAACGCGAAAGTGAGCCGCGCCATCTGCGCGCTTGCGCAACTTAATTACATGAATTTGTACTATTACTCTCTCACGTTTCACTCAATATCTTTATTTATTCAAATCATATACAAATACAATTTATCAATATAGGTAGTACAAAACAATATCTACACCATGATATACATCATATCCTCATATCATAAAAAACCTTTTATTTATTAAACGAAAACTGCCTATTTTACTCACAAGTTCGAAATCGAAATTTCTTAAATATTTAACACAGAAAGTTAAAACAATGTTTCTCACTTGAATTTATACATAAGCTAACCAATACAATAGTTTAATTTACATTTTTTCTATTTATTTCACTATTTAAAACACTTTTAAATTTCTTATACAAAACTATCATTATTTCACTTATACACAGGAATTTTCACATGAAAATAACACAGAATTTACCTTTTTAGCACGTACAATTAACCTGAAATATTTTACAAGTAATTTTTACATAAATCACTGAATTACAAACATTTTAAATTTTTACATATTCGGCCTCCTAAGGGCGTGGCCAGCGTGCGTCTATGAACTCACGCTATGTGAACAACTAACTTTGCACGGCTCTCGGCTATCAGAAAAAATCAAAGTCTGATATACACCAATTTTGACCATATTAGGCAAATTAAATGCTTTTATACAATTTTCGAACTGTATGAAACTATCTTTAATCAGATAACAATATAAATGAATGTTCTCATTAATCAATCATAACAAATAGGCATTTGTTTTCGTACAAAACGTATCAAACTTATACAAAACAACATTTATGCAATTAATATCCATTAATTCTGCCTATGCACAGAGTGATTATCTCGACCGGGGAACAAATCCGGTAACATAATTTATATCTTAAATTCCTTACGAATTTATTAAGCGATATTACTTAGGAAAACAAACAAACTAGTCCGGCCTGGGAGTCGAACCCAAGACCTTCATATCATTAATTCGACATTTCTTAAAGATTTAACTAAGCATTCTCTTATCAGAGCGTCGTTGCTCGTGACTGCCCCTTTTTTCATAGCAACGTCATCGGTTGATTTAATAAACTGAAACATTTTTATAGGCGCGTCGCCAACACCTATTTTTCCTTACCAGTAACAAACATCATATTATCTAAGAAATATCCTACCCTTAGAGATACCAGAGGTAAAGCAATATATTCTAAGACGTCTAAAAGAACGTCAGTAAGAAGCAAATTTCGTTGAGCTATTTACGTTTTCCGCGAATTTTCGTTCCGATGATATATGACTCGTCAGGAATGCACGGTCAAAGCATAACTTTCAAATCGATCCGTTTATTTATTGACCGCATTCTCATTATAGACAATTTTTAAATTAAGTATAATAATACAACAATCGAATTTTAAATGGAAATGTTGCACGTATTTTTCACCTAAACCACACCAATTACTTACAACAACGTTAACTAATCATTGGTGCTGTAAAGTGCTCGAAACGTCGGGAATATAAAATAAGTTAATATACGCAATATAATCCGTAAAAACTAGTTATATTTAAATGTGATGTGTTTTGGTATTATTAAGCTTTCGGCGTTTTAAGCGGATTCTGGATATTCTTTGTAAACCATCGATTGGTTCGACTTAACATAATCTACCCTTATCTTACGCAGCCCTCGTTAAAGTAGATTGTAATAAATATGTACCAAAATTGTCAAAATCAAAATTGAACAGAGCTAGGAGTTAGACTGTGTGTCTAGTCTTACAATGCGTCTAGATAAGGATGGAATTAGGGTAAAACGTCTTAATATGGTATGGTGTCGATAATAAAAAAACTGTTACTTAACAATTTTTTTTATAGGATAGGGTGACAAACGAGCACACAGTCCACCTGATGGTAAGTGGTTGCTGCGGCCCATAGACATCCACATCTATCCTCGATTATAAATCAAAATGCAGATGCGTTGTCACCCGTGAGGCCTAAGATGGAATGCCTCGTTTCCAGTAAAAAGGGTCTCCGGTTCTCTACACTCACCATACGAAATACAGCAGCATTAAGCTACTATTTCACGCTGGTATTCTGTGAGAGCGTGGTCCTTCCCCGGTCGAGCCGACCCATTCGTGCTACAACTATACAACTAACATAACTGCAGCATGGCTCTACCACGTAAAAAATGAAAAAAGAAATAAATATATGTAATACTTAACGAATATCAAAGTACTTTGGCCGACCTAATTTATTATACGGTAGCAGGTCACGTTGTTGACAAGTGAGTATATTATCACGTGCTGACTTCGCGGCCCGTGCGTGTTGTGTAATTAGAAAAAAAGTTACTGATGAATTTCATAAAAGCATTTTCTGAAAAATCGGTTTTTATTTCTTAATTACTTCGTCGATAATAAAAATTAGACTTCCTGAATATAGGATGGAGCTTTTTAATATACTTAATCAGGTCATAAGTTCTGTTAAAAACTTTTTATAAAATTAATGATACTACACTTTTTGATAATTATACAGAATTATAAATTTTCTTTGGTACTTATCTTGTTTGGTAAGACTAATTATATAGTTACACAGAATTAGAAGTTCAAAGGTGTAAAAAGTATATAGTACCTACCCGGATGAGGATTTTTGAAATTACATTTAGATACAAATTACATACTCATGAATAATATTTTTTGATCTTGTTGACGTAATAGAAAAAACTGACATTTTAATAAAAAATCATGAATGCAATTAGTTTATTTAAAATTTTCGTATTTTTAAAAAATACTAAAAAAAAGGGCTCGAAATGATAGATTTTCTCACAAAAGAAGGGAACTTGAAAAAAAAAGGAAAAAAAATCGGACCGAAGACGGGACGCGAACCAAGGCATTACGATTTCGCGATCGCTCGCTATCCACTTGAGCTATTACGATCATTAACACAGTGGCAAAATTTACCTTCTTATATTGTAGCAGTTTTTCATTGCCTGAAAACACGGACAAAAACATTTTTTTTTTTAAATATATCCTAGCTAGATATCGATTTATTGCACCCGAAACTCCCTGGACACTAAATTTTATGAAAATCGTTGGAGCCGTTTCCAAGATTCCGATTATATATATATATATATATATATATATATATATATATATATATATATATATATATATATATACGTTATACAAGAATTGCTCGTTTAAAGGTATAGGATTATATATTACTTTGGCAAGTTTTTTACACATCACGTCAAAATGGCGTAATCTCTAACGCTTCTTGATTGACATTTTATGTAAGCTCCTACGAAATTTGTGACAAAGATTAGGAATAGATTCAAAATTATTCATAAATTAAGTAGTAAATATTAACAAATACTTTTAGAAGAATTAGAAGAATTGTGGTTCTTTTTATTGATCTACTGAAATTTATAATTTGTGCAATTTTCTTTCTTAGTGTTTTTAGCAAGTTATAAAAACATAAAAAATACGATATACTTAGATATGTAAAATTGTAACCCCTGTAAAATTTCGAAAAAAAAAAGTACTAAATGGAGTTTAAAAAATGTCCATTATAATAATAATCAAATATCAAATAAAAAAGAACCTTTGTAGCTCGGAGAGTAAGCGCTGGTTGTAAATGCATGCTCGTTTGTACTATAAAAAAAATTCACAGTTTCATCAAGATTTCTTCTAAGGATTAGGAAAATCATCAATTAAAAAAATTACTATTTTAGTGTTATGCTGTGTTGGTAACACCCTACTTTAACGTATGGTAGTAGAAAGTTGGGTCCGTGGCAGAAGAAGCACGAGAGTAGAATAAATGCAGTAGAAATGCGGTCGTTAAGGAGTATGTTAGGGCTGAATCTGAATGACAGGGTGAAGAATTGTGTGATAAGAGAAGAGTGTGGTTTGCAAGATGATGTTGTGACCAGGATTAAGAAAGGAATGCTTCGGTGGTTTGGTCATGTGGAAAGAATGGATGAGGAAAGAGTGACAAAGAAAATTTATGTTGCAGAAGTGAATAGCAGAGTCGGAAAGGGACGTCCTAGGCGAAAATTTATCGACCAAATTGGCGATTTATTGAAAACGGGCCAAATTAGGAGTACCCTTAACCGACGAGCATGCATGCATAGATGTACGGATGTGAAGGAGGCGAGAGAGATGTGTCAGGATCGTGCCAAATGGAAGTCTATAGTCTCTGCCTACCCCTCTGGGTGACAGGCGTGAGTGTTTATGTATGTTTATGTATGTACTATTTTAGTATGACGTGCGCGGTAAAGCTACACTGCAGCTATATTATGGTTGTAGCACGAATGGTTTGGCTCGACCGGGGGCAGGCACTCGAAGAACTCCAGCTTAAAATAGCAGCCTACTTCAGTAGTGTTTCGTGTAGTAAGGGTAGAGAACCGGAGACTCGTGTTAGTGGTAACGAATGCCTCGTTACCTTAGTCCCTATTTGTCAACTACATTTTGATTATAATTGAGGATAGATGTAGGTATGGGCCACGGTATCCAATTACCATCAGATGGACGATGTGTCCGTTCGTTAGATTATTCTAAAAAAAAATCTACTACGTTATGGAATCTGGGAGGGCCCAGCACCTAATTTCATTACTTTTTATTTATACCTACAAAAACCTCCCACAGTTCCTGGAGCACACAATACAAAAATATACAACCTTGTATATTAAAGCTGTTTTGTATTAACTGAATGCTGTTAAATGATTAACAGTGACCTTTAGACTAAACGGACCGTATTTTGCGACCGTATTATGCGATTCAAAAAATCGATTTACAAAATTCAGATTATTTAAACCGCAAACAAATGGCTATAGACGTAGGTATGTAAATAATCAAACCTGTTGGCCATAATTATTAAGCTTAAAAGGCTTCTCCAGAAACGTAATAAGGAAAATGGGTACTAAAAATAAATTCAACTTCACTAGGTAATTTAATTCGGCGACAGCAAGGAACCCATTGCGACAGATTAAATAGTCGTTTACTAAAAGCATACCGCAGCCTGAAGTGCGAGAGGGCTCGAGGGACGACATAAAATAAAATCTTCAATACGAAGAGAGTAAATCTCTCCCGAAATTAAAGCCAAGCACTATTTGTTGTAACGTCTTTTATATAGGGAAACGTCTAGGAGAATGGCAAATTGCCGTTTGCGTAGTGTCAATGCTTATTTTTGCAATCTGTGTCAAGATTTTTTCTGTATATAAAAATCAAGTACATCCAGTTATAGATAAATAATGCATGTCTGTATTGTATGTAGAAAATGAATAATCATATAAACACTACTAGACGCAGGTCCGTTCTCATTTCCGAATGTTTCTAGGGAACAGGCCAGTGCGTCCAGTCCAGTGCTGCCTTAGCGTGTCTTAGAAAGATTTTTTCACAAATTGTTAAGTTAATAAAAAACATGAACCAGCGATCCGTCCCGGTTTCGCACTTGTCATTTCTGGATCTCGACAACAGCGACACCCACCAGATCTCACTCAACTCAATCTGAATCTTCCAGGGACCCACTCAAACGCACACAAAAATTTCAACAAAATCATTAGAGCTGTTTTTGAGTTTTAGCGAGACTAAAGCCCTGTATTCACTTTGATTAGTGATTAGTGCTGGTGATTAGTGTAGGTGCTTAGTGATTAGGAGTAAACACGTGTGGACAGCGACTGATAGTGCAAGTGATTACTAATCTGTGTAGTAAAGTGACCAGAAGCGTGTTCTATTTTTTTTGCGAGTGAACAGCGAGTACCGAGTATCCACGTCCCGCGCGTCCTCCCTTTCCCCTCACTCGCAGCACGTCTGCCACAAAACACGTCTGGACAGTAGTGTTCAGCGTTTAGCTTTTAGTGTCGGACGCTCGTTTCTGTTGCAAAAATGGCAAATAATCTACAAATCTAAGCAAGTATCTAAAAAATTTATGTCTTTACAATAGTACGTACGCTGACAGCAAAATTAAAGGAGCCCGAGATGTGGCATTTCTACGTATAAGTTAAGCTATGAACATACCGGGGTTTGAAATTGAAAGTAAAGAAATTTATACTAAAATAAGAAACTAGAGATTTAAATATTCGCAAGAGGTTAAGAAAGTTTAACAGAGTACTTGATGGTCAACGGCTAACAACTGAATTTACTAAACAAAGCCACTAAACAGAATTGGACATTACTTACACTACACACATGCACTAATCACCCGCAATTACTAATCACCTGCACTCGCACTAATCAAAGTGAATACATGCCTTATCGGACAGCAAAAGATTAGCGCTTATCGCTTTTTCTCACCAGAAAGGATAAGAAATATAGTTTCTCATTTCTGCATATTCAAAGCATATATAGGTACATTTTATTTATTATGATATATGATATAATATTGTATATTAAACTTGCTGAAATAATAATGGATAATGAAAAATATTTTCGAAATATTTTTATTCCTCAGACACAGTTGTCGATACCGCCAGGGATCTATTTGCTCGCTTTTTATCTAATTCGGTCGTAAACTTTAGAATCTATGATGTTAAAGCCTATAAGGACAGTGAGGCAAAAAGAAATTATAAAAGAGTTATGCCGGTATGATAGCGTAACCCTATGTTAAAATTAAGTAAATTATTCATTATCATATTTAACTGTATAACTAGTAGTGGAACCTTCATGTTTACTTTTTCTAAATATATTATATTGTCGAAATATAATACTTTTAGGTAGAGTATTTGAATAGGGAATAATCTCAATGAACATTTTCATGTGTAATTTGAGCGCAAATTTTGCAGCAAAAGAGAAATTTTACGTAACATAATACACTTATGAGCGGTTAACCCGGGTATATGCGGTAAATGGATGGATGATATGAGGAGTACGACTTGTGGAACGTGGCGCGAATATTATTACGTATAGGGGAATTAAGATTTAATAATAACAAATAGCTAGCGTTTTATTACATTATACTGTGATATGAACACGATAATATTTATAGTAATAGGAATAGTGTTGCACTACCTATCCCAAGTCTTATTGAGTACCTTGCTGGAATCGTATAAGATCCTAGCCATATATCTTTATCACAGGCACAGGTCTACTCTTATTTCTAAGAGGGCTGAGGGTAAGACTAAGGATGGAATCTAGCGGGCTTCACATGTCATCATTAATTTATTCAGTATGTCCTCGAATTAATTTATTTCTCATACATTCAGATTTCCTAACAATGTTTTCCTTCACCATTAAGCATTGTAAGTCCGCTGTAAAATGTCTAAGTGAGCTACTGACTGCTAAATGAAATATAAGAATTAGAAACACACATCGTCAGAACAAAAAAAGGAGGACTACACGTAACGCTGCGTACATTTCAAGAAAAAACGAGACCTTAGACAAATACCATAAGAAGATTAAAGAAAAACAGTTTCCCGACTACTTTTGATGCTGTTATAATCATAAGAAAATTGGTTTAGAATTGTCCATTTAACAGAATTTCACATTTAGTTAATCGTAAGACTACGTAATAAAAACTACTATGTAGTAAAAAGGCTAACAACCCCATAGATTTAATAGGAAAGGCATGTTACACATTTT
The DNA here is from genome assembly GCA_907164705.1 of Parnassius apollo. Taxonomy (NCBI): domain Eukaryota; kingdom Metazoa; phylum Arthropoda; class Insecta; order Lepidoptera; family Papilionidae; genus Parnassius; species Parnassius apollo. The sequence goes on from CAJQZP010000008.1 coordinate 16,827,829, forward strand.
GTTTATTTTGCTTGTATAACTCATAAAAGTTTTTTACACTCTATAGTTAGATAGTAGCTAAAGCAGCCAAAGATTCTTATCTCGACACAACGGCCTTGTGTATTTGTATCTATTTCAGGATACTTGCGTAACCCTCAAACTGCAGACAACAAAGGCTTAACTAGATCACTATCTTCGACCGCGTTTGTAATAAGGTTGGGGAAAGCTCTCCGAGCTCGAGAGTAAACGTACTAGAATATATCTTGTGTAATTAATCAGTGGTATAAAATGCATATAAAGAGAGCAGTTAGGTCTTACTGTACCAAACTGCACTAGTTTTAAACTATAAGTACCCAGACGGTAGACAGAGACAACATATATTTGCCACCATCCCGACACATCTCTCTCTCGCTTCTTTCAAATGCTTAAACCTACGCACACATGCCCGTTGGTTAAAGTTAGGTCTTATTGTGCAGTTAAGTCTTATTGTGTCAAACTCAACTAATTTCAAACTATAAGTACCCAGATGGTGACAGAGACCACATACTTACATTTGCCACCATTCCAACACATCTTTCTCGCTTCTTTCACATGCTTAAATCAACACATACATGCCCGTTGGTTAAAGTGAGGTCTTATTGTGCAGTTAAGTCTTATTGTGCCAAACTCTACTAATTTCAAACTATAAGTACCCAGATGGTGACAGAGACCACATACTTACATTTGCCACCATTCCAACACATCTTTCTCGCTTCTTTCACATGCTTAAATCAACACATACATGCCCGTTGGTTAAAGTTAGGTCTTATTGTGCAGTTAAGTCTTATTGTGCCAAACTCTACTAATTTCAAACTATAAGTACCCAGATGGTGACAGAGACCACATACTTACATTTGCCACCATTCCAACACATCTTTCTCGCTTCTTTCACATGCTTAAATCAACACATACATGCCCGTTGGTTAAAGTTAGGTCTTATTGTGCAGTTAAGTCTTATTGTGCCAAACTCTACTAATTTCAAACTATAAGTACCCAGAGGGTAGACAGAGACAACATACTTACATTTGCCACCATTCCAACACATCTTTCTCGCTTCTTTCACATGCTTAAACCTACACACACATGCCCGTTGGTTAAAGTTATGTCTTATTGTGCAGATAAGTCTTATTGTGCCAAACTCTACTAATTTTAAACTATAAGTACCCAGAGGGTAGACAAAGACCACATACTTACATTTGCCACCATTCCAACACATCTTTCTCGCTTCTTTCACATGCTTAAATCAACACATACATGCCCGTTGGTTAAAGTTAGGTCTTATTGTGCAGTTAAGTCTTATTGTGCCAAACTCTACTAATTTCAAACTATAAGTACCCAGAGGGTAGACAGAGACCACATACTTACATTTGCCACCATTCCAACACATCTTTCTCGCTTCTTTCACATGCTTAAATCAACACATACATGCCCGTTGGTTAAAGTTAGGTCTTATTGTGCAGTTAAGTCTTATTGTGCCAAACTCTACTAATTTCAAACTATAAGTACCCAGAGGGTAGACAGAGACCACATACTTACATTTGCCACCATTCCAACACATCTTTCTCGCTTCTTTCACATGCTTAAATCAACACATACATGCCCGTTGGTTAAAGTTAGGTCTTATTGTACAGTTAAGTCTTATTGTGCCAAACTCTACTAATTTCAAACTATAAGTACCCAGAGGGTAGACAGAGACAACATACTTACATTTGCCACCATTCCAACACATCTTTCTCGCTTCTTTCACATGCTTAAACCTACACACACATGCCCGTTGGTTAAAGTTATGTCTTATTGTGCAGATAAGTCTTATTGTGCCAAACTCTACTAATTTTAAACTATAAGTACCCAGAGGGTAGACAGAGACAACATATATTTGCCACCATCCCGACACATCTCTCTCGCTTCTTTCAAATGCTTAAACCTACGCACACATGCCCGTTGGTTAAAGTTAGGTCTTATTGTGCAGATAAGTCTTATTGTGTCAAACTCTACTAATTTTAAACTATAAGTACCCAGAGGGTAGACAGAGACAACATATATTAGCCACCATCCCGACACATTCTCTCGCTTCTTTCAAATGCTTAAACCTACGCACACATGCCCGTTGGTTAAAGTTAGGTCTTATTGTGCAGTTAAGTCTTATTGTGTCAAAACTCCACTAATTTTAAACTACAAGTACCCAGACGGTAGACAGAGACAACATATATTTGCCACCATCCCCACACATCTCTCTCGCTTCTTTTAAATGCTTAAACCTACGCACACATGCCCGTTGGTTAAAGTTAGGTCTTATTGTGCAGTTAAGTCTTATTGTGTCAAACTCCACTAATTTTAAACTATAAGTACCCAGAGGGTAGACAGCGACCACATACTTACATTTGCCACCATTCCAACACATCTTTCTCGCTTCTTTCACATGCTTAAACCTACGCATACATGGCCGTTCGTTAGTTAGGTCTTATTGTGCAGATAAGTCTTATTGTGTCAAACTCTACTAATTTTAAACTATAAGTACCCAGAGGGTAGACAGAGACAACATATATTAGCCACCATCCCGACACATTCTCTCGCTTCTTTCAAATGCTTAAACCTACGCACACGTGCCCGTTGGTTAAAGTTAGGTCTTATTGTGCAGTTAAGTCTTATTGTGTCAAAACTCCACTAATTTTAAACTACAAGTACCCAGGCGGTAGACAGAGACAACATATATTTGCCACCATCCCCACACATCTCTCTCGCTTCTTTTAAATGCTTAAACCTACGCACACATGCCCGTTGGTTAAAGTTAGGTCTTATTGTGCAGTTAAGTCTTATTGTGTCAAACTCCACTAATTTTAAACTATAAGTACCCAGAGGGTAGACCGAGACCACATACTTACATTTGCCACCATTCCAACACATCTTTCTCGCTTCTTTCACATGCTTAAACCTACGCATACATGGCCGTTCGTTAGTTAGGTTTTATTGTGCAGTTAAGTTTTATTGTGTCAAACTCTACTAATTTTAAACTATAAGTACCCAGAGGGTAGACAGAGACCACATACTTACATTTGCCACCATGCTAACACATCTCTCTCGCTCCTTTCCTTATTAAACCTCCGCATACATGACCTTTGGTTAAGGGTACTCATAATTTGGCCACCTTCCTATATCGCCAACATGGTCGATAAACTTCCAGGGCGTTCCTAAGCTATTAATATTGTACAAAAAATGCAAATGCAACGTGGTTCAAAAATACATCATTAAAAGCGTTATAGAAATTTAGAAGGCCATTGACCAAATTTATTTAATGTCTTTAAATACGTCCTCGCTTTGCTCAAGTATCAAGGCAATTAATTAAGAAAGTATCAAATTTCTTATAAAACTTATACCCATCTCGTTAATTATATTATGATTTCATTATCTACATATTATTATTAAAAAAAATAATCACACTTATAATTCCTTGTTAAATAAACTGTTAACTGAAAACTCTAAACTTAAAGCTAAATTGACTGTTGTGTGTAATATGGGCTTATTTTTCAATCGTCAGGTAAAAGTTATGCGTACAATAAATTATAACCTTACTGTACGTAAAAATGAAACAATTGATCTATTTTATTCATACAACGGTAATTTTTAATTTGTTTATGTTGTATTTTATTCCATAAATAAATAAATGTTATATAGGGATAAGAACGCGGCCCTAAATAATCAAAATTAAGAATCCGATATACATTACTGTGACAACAATCTACAAAATCTTTTTTCGTTTGTTGTTTTTTATATTATATAATTAAAAAAAAACGTACTACATAACGTGGCGTCCTTCGTCTAAAGATAAAATATTCGTTGTCTCGTTCAATCACGCGCTGTACATAATGTGTGATGGTAATACTCCAATATTTTTCGAAACGTGCGATGTGCATTACGTGGCGGCAAGCCAAGTTAAAATTAAAATAACCGTAGCGTCATTGTTATTGAAGCCTTCTGAACAATTCATAAGTAATATTTTTGTTCAAGATAAAAAAATAAACGCCAGTAAATCGAGTTTTATGTATGTTAGCAATACAATTAGATACACATATAATAAACTACTTATGCAACAAAAGTTAGAAGGTGCACTACCCCATATCAACCCGTGGGTGTCGTAAGAGGGGAGGGGGAAACTAAACCAGAAAATGAACAGTATCACCTTGCTGATTCAACTCATACGTGTTGGAGCCATGCTGCAACTATATTATAGTATAGTATAGCACGAATTTGTCGGCTAGACCGGGGAAGGACCACCCTTTCACAGAATACCAGCGTAAAATAGCAGTTTCGTATGGTGAGTGTAGAGAACCGGAGACCCATTTTACTGGAACTGAGGCATTCCATGTTAGTCCTCAGGGGTGACAACGCATCTGCATTTTGATTCTTAATCGAGGTTAAATATAGATGTCTATGGGCCACAGGATCCACTTACCGTCAGGTGGACTGTGTGCTCGTTTGTCTGCAGACTGCAGTTGGAGACCCGCCTGCCTAGCGTCTCAAATAGTCCCCTATAAGACAATATTTTGGGAAAGCCAATAACAGTAGTGGCCTTTTGATGGGACGTAATGAATTAATGAAATAAGAATAAACAAAGAACGGACTTTATAAGAAAGTTTGATTATATCATAAAACAAGTCATGATTATTTTGGTCTTTAAGACGAATTTAAAAACTGTTTAATTCTATAACAGTCTTCTTTCCTCTTTAGGAAAAACAATCTCAACTATTAAATAAATGTTGTCATTTATGGATTACTAAATCCAAATCTCATTCAGATTAATATGTGGCAATTTTTACAACCAGACTGATATAATTTCTGGTATTTGAAAAGGACGAAGAGAGAACGAAATGTGAAATATGGGTAAATCAGGAATGTCTAGAACAGGTAAATGAAATTGTATACTTGGGGAGTGCTTTCAGCCGGGATGGAAGATGTGATTTAGATGTGGATAGGCGTGTCGCTGCCGGAAACAAAGTCAATGGTGCCCTGAATGCATTAGTCAAAATGCAAGGCGTGGTGAAGAGTGCACGCCTTGCAATACATAACGCAGTGTTGGTACCGACTTTGTTATATGGCAGCGAAACCTGGGTATGCCAGAAGAAGCATAAAAGCAAGTTGAATGCAGTGGAGATGCGATCTCTTCGTAAAATGTGTGGCGTTACCATAGCCGACCGAAAGCGAAACGAAGAGATTCGCAATATGGCAGGATTGAAGCAGTGGGACGTATATAGACTGTAACAGTAAGTTTAACTTTTTTAAAAGATAACTAAGCTAACCTGCAATACATTCGACAGTTGTATGCAAAATTTTAAAAGAATCGATGATTAAGTCCAGAGTATGAGCGAATGTTTCGTATTTCCAGCAACAGGTGATTTTATAAAAAAAATTTAAAAAAAGCACGCTATATGATTATATCACAGAATAAATAGTAGTACAACGTAACTATACTGGAAGAACATAATGATTTCTTATATTTACGCGAACACTACATATTGGTTGCGTTTGGCAGAAAAAAGCGCTAGCAAGCGCTTACAAGTGCTGAAATAGTTTTCGGCCAGGACACTTCAGTAGCGCTGACACAATCCGCCATTTTGCTTATTTAATTTGTTTGTTTTGAAGTAGAGTTTATAAGTTGTTTTGTACAATATTAGTTTTAAGTAATATAATGACATGAATAAACATATTATACATGTTATTTAAAATTCATGATTGGTAAGTTTTTAATATGACTTTACAAACATATTAAATTAGGTTAGGTTCCCTGGTTAAAACTAACTTCGTGTCCTAGAGGAAAATAGCTACTTACGATTTGACAGCGCTTCCCGCTTACGACCGCCATTTTGCTTACAAGCGCTTGCTAGCTTTTTCTGCCAAACGCACCCATTGATTAAAACTACTTTTACGGATTTTATCGCGTTTAATTTAAATTATTTTTAATTATATAATTAAAATAATTAAAATGATATATAAATTATATAATGGAAATATATATACATTTATATAATTAAAATATATTTAATTATATAATTAAAAATTATTTAAATTAAACGCGATAAAATCCGTAAAAGTGGTTTTATATCAATATACTGGAAGAACATTATTAATGTTAACGTTTCGGTTATGTTAAGGGGAAATATAATGTCAAATGGCTTAGCAAGATCCTTCGTTATGCCGAAAATATTGCAGCATTAATTTTGAAATAAATATATGGTAAAGTTGAGGATTAATGTTAATGATTATGTTAGACGAAAACACGATTTCGTAAAATTTTCTCGATAGAAAAAAAATCCAAAGTTACCTCCAAAATAAACAATAAACCGCTGTTATTCATAAAATACTTTAAATAAGATCATGAAACTTTGCATACTAACTGAACTAACTATAAAGCAGTGCTTATGTTATTTACTTTTTTTTAAATACCATTATTTTCATTGTAAAAAAGAAATTACCTAAACATCGGCGTCTTGAAGCTTGATTCCTGTCGCCCCGTTAGTATCGCTTAGGCTTTTGAAGGGAGAAGTTGTGTCGCTTACGATCAGAATATACATACGCAACAGGACGACGTAAAATTAAAATGGGAAATAACCGTAATAAAAATAAGAAGCGACTGGCTTGGCGTTAAGAAACAGGCATAAATATGATAAACCTAATGAAATAAGTGTCTAACGACCTTTCTACTTACAGTATTAGTGATTACAAACATATCGGTACATAGCATACGACGCGCGGGGAAGTGGGGGCGAAATTAGAATTTGAGCTGACTTACTCTATCCTCTTAAGCATAATTTATATGTGAACTTTAATATTCATATATCTATATATATATATGTGTGTGTGTGTGTACATATCTATATGTGTATGTATGTTATATATATATATATATATATATATATATATATATATATATATATATATGTATAGTATAGAGGTTTGGTATTAAATAAAACACATATAGAATAATTTCTTTTACTTTCAATTGTTTACTTTATTTTTGTTTCTACTGTAATAATGAAAACATACATAATTCTCTTAGTGTTACCTGTATTACAACTCTGGGAGAGGCCGCTGATTCCTAAGATACAGACTCCTCGTCTAGTTTGGGAGTCAGAGACTTCAAAAACTTTTGTGATTTATTTTTGTTGATAATAAAGATATTATTATTATTATTATTTAATTATATTATTTAATTAGATAAAGAATTATTATTATTATTATAGTACTTAAATAGAAAAAATTCTATAAATTCTATAACATATTATTGCCTGGGAGAGAAAAAATTAATTTTTGTACTGGAGAATTAAATGAAACCTCCTCTAACATTAAAATTATTTTATATTGATACAGAGTACTCTGTTATTATTACTCATTTATGTGGACTTATTTTTATAAGGAATATATAATACGCGACATCCTATTCCAAACGGCGCATTATTCCTACCGTTTTTATCAACGATAACTGAAGGTCGGCTATTAAAATTCCAGTCCTTGAATGAGGAATTTCAATAGTGGAACACGTTCCGATCGGTATGGATCAAGAGCGCTTTCGCTCTCGTCCATTTGCTTACTTTTTTGTGTTCCCAGCCTTAATTTGGATTTTGAGATACGCAGAGATCGACAAGGACAAAACCCCATATTATTTCAGTCTGTGAATCAAATTAAAAACGCGGGAATGTATTTATACAAATTACGTTACTAATTCGTCTTCTTTACATTGAAGGTGGGTAAATTTATTTGCACATATATACAGAAATTTGACACATTTTTCCATACGATGGAACCAATCATTGAAGCAACCATTCCATTCGGAAGTTGGGGTCTCCAAAATGGCCGTTTTGTAGGCGTCCACAGCTTCTTCAGGTGATGAAAATCTCTGTCCACGCAATTTATTCTTTATTTTAGGGAAAGTATAGAAATCATAAGGGCTTAGGTCGGGCTGTACGGCGGATGGTCTAATAATTCTATGTTTTCTTGCTCTAAAAACTCTTTTGTTCTGTGTGCGGTGTGAGAACTCGCATTGTCGTGATGGAGGATGATGCGGTGGTTGCAGTTCTCTTTACGGAGTTCAGAAACGACCTGTGGCAAACAAATGCTAGCATACCATTCTGCATTAATCGTTCTTTGTCCCTCAAGAGGAATAGTCGTAACATGGCCGGTTTTGGAGACAAACGTGGCCACCATTTTTTTTGCAACACTCCGTGAACGAACAATTTTTGTTGGCTTTAACTCATTTTCGAACACCCAAACTCGTGACTGGTTTTTTGTTTCGGGTTCGTAAGCATATATCCAGGATTCGTCACCTGATACGATGTTGTATACAGCATTTGAGGATCCTGCGTGGAATCTTTCGAGAGTTCTGACGCACCAAGTAACGCGAGCCGCTTTTTGCTCTTCACAAAGCGAATGCGGTATCCATCGGGAAAACAACTTTTTTATACCTAATTGTTCATGCAAGTTATTTATTTTTCAAGTTACATTATTTGTATTTGACTCATGCCAAATTTTCTGTTTCCAAGTTGCCTGAATTTCGCGGTATCACATGTAGATCTTCCTCAATCAGCTTACGCACAGCATCAACGTTTTCTTGGGTGATTGCAGATTTTGGACGACCTTGACGGGGATAATCACTGAGCTTGACACGTCCACGTTGAAATTCAGCAAACCAGCGATAAATTGTGGTTTTGGATGGGGTTTCATCACTAAATGCAGAAATCATCCGGTCAACACACTGTTTTTGTGTTAAACCGCTTCGAAAGTCATAATAAATCATCGATCTTGAATTTTCTCGAGTCAATTCCATTTTCTCAACGACTAAACAAGTTTGACAAAACCTTGTGACAAGACCGAGAATCTTTTTTTAAATAAATAAATGGTATTCGAATTTTAAAACCAATTAAAAAGATTTTAATATGACAGGAACAGTGGAAATATTCCATTTCCGATACTTTTAGTGCAGCTTATGTAAAGTTGAGGATTAATGTTAAGGATTATGTTAGACGAAAACACGATTTCGTAAAATTTTCTCAATAGAAAAAAAATCCAAAGTTACCTCCAAAATAAACAATAAACCGCTGTTATTCATAAAATACTTTAAATAAGATCATGAAACTTTGCATACTAACTGAACTAACTATAAAGCAGTGCTTATGTTATTTACTTTTTTAAAATACCATTATTTTCACTGTAAAAAGAAATTACCTAAACTATCGGCCTCTTGCACAAGGTTGCCGATTTGTGGGGAATTCCCCAAACTGCGGGGAATCTCAAGTTGATTGGGGATTTATTGGGGATTGGCATTATGCGGGGAAAATGCGGGGATTTTAACATCTTCGTTAATATACTTTTTCGAAAATACCAAATACTTTAATATTTTTTTTTAATTTAGGTACTTATGGATAACGGAGGACTCAATACTCTTTATTGCACTTATCTTTTTGAGTATGAATGAGAAGAAAACATCGCTTAAAAGACAAGCATCCAAGCCAAAAATCTTAATATGTTTTCTGATCTATGGTTGCAATAAACCAAATTGAATGAAAGCTAGAAATATCGGAAAGTATACCGACACTATGATTAGGGGATTCCCTTTCTTTTGACGTTTTGTGAAATAGTGAATTTCTTAACATTATAATATTATAATACGTATTTTGTCGAGCCGTAACGATACTATCTTGTACAAATATGGATAAATGGTTAATGAAAGGCCAAAACAAAGAAGATAATCCTAAGGTAAGGTAATTAATAGCCTTTTTATTTATTTGTGCGCGATCATGAAACATTAGCAGGTTACCGTCTGTCAGAAACTCAGTGATTATAACTATCCTAATTTTTGGTTTTTAGCTTGAACGTAAAAGGAAACCCGAAAAGGAAACATCAGAGGCTTCAACTTCTAGTATAGAAGTAGAATATGCTGTTCCCATTCCCAGTTCCAGTTTGACTTCAGTGGGCTTAGCAACAAGTGAGTCAAATAATCCACAAACTAAAAAAATAAAACGCCTGAATAAATTTAATGATTTATGGCTTCAAGAACCAAACTTCTTGAGCTGGCTATGCAAAGATTCGAAAATGAAAGATGGAAATGATTTAGCACACTGTATGCTTTGTTCGGTGTCGATCATAGCGCATAAAAGTGATCTGATTCGACATATGAATTCAGATCGCCATAAGAAAAAATCATTAGAAATACAGAATATTCCAAAAATTTCAAATTATTTGCCAGTGATGGATTTAGAAATAAATGTACGAAAAGCTGAACTAAAATTAGCCGGAGCGTTGGCTGAAAATAATATACCAATATCATTTAGCGACATCTTGGGCCCACTCTGCAAAGAGATTTTCGCAGACTCAGTTATAGCTAAAAATATGAATTTACACAGAACCAAGGCGACGGCTATAATAAATAATGTTTTAGGAAACACATTTTTAGAGGATATATATGAAAAATTACGCGGAGAAAAAATCTTCTTTTCATTAATAATGGATGAAACGACTGATCAGAGCTCTTTAAAACAATGCTGTTTTACTGCTGTTGTCTATGATGAGAACACCAATAAGGTAGAGCATTTGTTTCTGGATATGGTGGAATTGTCATCAGGAACTGCTAAGGGACTGTATGACTGTTTACATCAAATGCTTCGAAATAAAAACATATCGATAGAAAACATGGTAGGGTTTAGTTCAGATACCACAAACGTGATGGTTGGAGAACATTGCTCTGTTTTTGCTCTTCTTAAAAAAAGATTTACCTCACATTGCTCTGGTGAAATGTTCTTGTCACATGATACACCTATCATCATCTAAAGCTTGTCTTAAATTGCCTCGAAACGTTGAAGATTTTTTTGCGTTCTGTTGGAGCTCACTTCAGTAGAAGTTCACAAAGACAACTAAAATTTAGAGAGTTTCAAGAATTCTTTCAAGTGGAGATTCACAAAATTCTCACACCAGCTCAAACTCGATGGCTCTCGCTGAAAGCGTGTATAGACCGTGTCTTAGAGCAGTATACTCCATTAAAAGCCTACTTGACAGAAACAGTCTTCTCAGATCCGTCGAAGACTACCGAAGAAATGCTGATTACAATGAACAACCAATTCACTGTGGTATATTTGGAGTTCATGTCTTACGTACTTGCACTGGTAACAAAATTCAATGTCTTGTTTCAATCAGAAACTTCCCTTCTTTACAAATTGAAACCAGAAGTCGAAAACCTTTTGAAAACGTTGTCTTCTAATTTCATGAAAATTAGCTATATCAAGTCCTGTGCTAATATTTTAAACGCAGACTTCAAAAACCCAACACATTTTCTAAGTTTAAACGAAATATATATTGGATTAAAGGCTGGAGAAAGTATTGAAATTTTAAAAAATGACGAAAATGTACCTCGTGCTGCTATTGCAGATTTCTATAGAACCTGCCAGGAGTTTTATATTGAATTGACGTCAGATATTACCAAGCGATTTGATTTTGGGGATCCTCTATTTTCTATTATATCCGCTGTAAATCCATCAGAAGCTCAACAGTTTCTAATTAAATCACTTGTGCCTGTGCTGAAGCGATTTCCAGTGCTTTATAAATTTGTGACCGCACAAAAATTAGATGACGAGTGGCGAACTCACGCTTTGTTAGATTTTGAGCAACATGGGCTTGAAATTCATGGAGATAACATCAATGCCGAAAGTTACTGGGGTAAAGTATTTCGCCTTAAAAATGCTGCGGGAGAATACATGTTTCCAAACATAAAAATTGTTATGTCTTTGTTGCTCATATTGCCATTTTCAAACGCGTCGGTCGAAAGAAAATTTAGTGCGCTTCGATGTTTAAAAACAGAAAATCGCAATCGGCTAAATACAGGTACTGTAGTGTCTTTAATGGCAACAAGAGAGGGTATAAAAAAATTGGGCGGCAGTGCCAAGTTTAATCCTTCCAACAAAATGCTTGCATCAAACGTATGGAAAAAGTGCAACAAAGGTTAAAAAATAAATATTATTTAAATAGGTTAAACTTGTTTCATTGTTTAAAATAATATTGAGGGGAATTTGTGGGGAATCAGCAGATTTTTGTCCCCAAATTTGGGGAATTTCATATGGAATTTTGGGGAATCACATACATTGGCATTAGCAACCCTGCTCTTGAAGCGTAATTCCTGCCGCACGGTCACTTCGCTTCGGCCTTTGAACGGGGAGGTTGTGTCGCTTACGATCAGAATATACATTACGCAACAGGACGACGTAAAATTAAAATGGGAAATAACCGTAATAAAAATAAGAAGCGACTGGCTTGGCGTTAAGAAACAGACATAAATATGATAAACCTAATGAAATAAGTGTCTAACGATCTTTCTACTTACAGTATTAATGATTACAAACATGTCGGTACATAGCATACGACGCGGAGTAGTGTGACACGAAGTGGGGACGAAATTAGAATTTGAGCTGACTTACTCTATCCCCTTAAGGCCAATGTTCATGTATCCATTTGTAATATAAAAACGTTCGCGGTTTTATCTACTGCCCAGCCGCACCTTAACCTGCTTGCGACCGGTGACACCAAGTTTTATATAAATTAAACAGTTAATTAATAGTTTTATATACATTACACACTACTTCATTAAACTTAAGTGTCTTCGATTTATTCATAGTTTATTAGCATGAAAAAGACAACATTAGCCTACGCTCAAAACTAAACTTGAGTTTAGCCGGATGAACTTAAGCTTATCATTTATACTAACATATAAACCTAAAGGAACCCTCAATAATGCGTGTTATTTTACTTTATTATGGAACCAAGCAAGTGAAGTAGGTGGATGTTATGATATGGTCTACAGCATTCTCTTTTTTTTTGTATATATAAATATTATATCGAAAATCTAGATGCGTTGTCACCTCTGAGGACTAAGTTAGAATGCCTCTTTACCAGTACAAACGCCTACGGTAACGGTCTACGGCCGGTCAAGTCGACCTAGTCGTGCCGCAACCATAATACAATACGTGCCCTTAGAGTTATATCAACAATATCGTAGATATATAATGAAGTTTTACTAGACTATAAAACTAATAACGATTCAATTCAATTTTATTTATTTATTTGTTAAACATAGGTAGTAGTATACAGATAAATTCATATTGGTTGTCAGTATCACAATGTTTGGTCATTAAATGGTGTACAAATTTTATAGTTCACTAGCTTGCCAGGCAGACGTTGTCCTGCCCTTTTCGACGACCCTTTGTCATGACCTGTTAAAAATCCTTAAATTCGCAAAAACTGGCCAAACTGCACACGGTGTGCAAACTTTATTAAAATCGGTTAAGTAGTTTAGGAGTTCATCGCGGACGAACAACGTGACACGTAATTTATATATATTAAGATTACATGGCACAAAATGAACATTAATTAAGATATACATCACCTATATCACAAATTTGCTATCTATTTAATAAACTAGCGATCCGCCGCACGGGTGATTTCTGGATTTCGAAAACAGCGTCACCTACTGGGTCCAATTGAGTTTCTAAACCATCCAGGAATCCACTCCAATACACACAAAAGAATTTATTATTCGTTATAGTACGAACTAAAATTAATATTTTTTTTTACTTTCATTATAACGCCACCGCAATCCCCTTTATCATAGGAATTTTGTAAAATTCGTTCTTAGTAATTTTAACATGCCAAAAAGAATATTCTGGTCAAGTTATATGTCTATAAGAGCTATAGTTTGTAAATATAATTTTTTAATTAACGCCCCCTGTAACCCCCCTGCGGGTGGAATTTTGTTAAGAATATTCCTACCAAATTTCAAGTCTCAAGGCCTTATGGTTCCAGAGATATCGCGATTAGATCAATTTCAAATGTAATATTTATTATTTATAATTTTAACATATGAATATTGCAAGGAACTATAATATATATATATATATATATATATATATATATATATATATATATATATATATATATATATATATAAAAAATTTACTATTGGTCAGTCAAAAACTCTGCCAATGTAAGAATACTTTACTTAGTAAAAGGCAACAATTGTCTTCAAAATAAATAGTCTATGTTTTTAAATATATCTATTTTTTTTCAGAGAAAAATTTTATTATATATTTTAAAAAATATAACTTTAATTAGTAGCTTTAAAATAAACTTATAATAAATTTTAATAATATTTAAAAATTTTAAAATTTATATTGTTTATAAATTATAATTTTTTATAATTTTAATTAAATTAAATTTTTTATTAAGTAATCATTTTAATAAATTAATTAAAATTACATTTAAATCCACCTTCAAAATTTTATTAAAAAATATTAATCATTTAAATTTATTTATTGTAATCCATTATATTCTTAATTAATCTGCATCTTGAGAAAAAAAAAAAAAAAAAAAAATAAATTTTTAAAAGCACCCTTTGTAAACTACGCAATATATGTTTGAACGACGGAGTGTACCTAATGGGTGTATAGTTTATGTAATAGATATAGTATCCAGATTAGATTATGCTTTATTCACTTGTAAAATTGCCTGTAAGTACTGTAAGTATCCCACTTCTAGACACGTGCCTCTTCTCATTTCTAATATGGTTTTTAGGCAAGGAATATTTTCGCGCTCCCCCAACGCGAGTTGGCGGACTTCTTATCATCGCAGGTTTCCTCCGGTGTTTTCCTTCACCGCTGAGTACGAATTTAATCAAATCTTAAAATCGCATATATAATATTTCATTGTTGCCAGCGGCGATCGAATCCGGGTTTCTCACGTACTGTGAATTGACTAGATTAGCCCCTGACCTACCACGATGCAATAGATCATCAGATCAGAGAGGAATCATATTCGTTTAAATTGTCACAATCACTTTTTCTTTAAAAAAAATGTAAAAATATTTATACTTAAATGATATTTAGTGGTACATATTTTGTATGATATTCTAAATTGTAATTCATAATTGAATTACTTGTTAAATATTTTGGGTTCCTGAAAAAGATGGTTCCTGACATCTAGTAGACATTATCAACAACTAATATTTATAAAACACGAATCAGCATTACGAGAAAAAATTTCATCATTCAAGCAACAGAGGGCGCTTAATTATGTTTGATAATGTCTATACATACATAGAAAATATAAATATATTTTGTACTAGGTAATACCTATAACATCATTGATTCATTGAGAACACGCTGCTATACCGGGCATTGCCTTCATGACCTTTATGTCCTTATGACCAATTAGACAACGCCATGCGTTATAAAAAAATATATTCCTTATATGTGAAGAAGTGATCTCTGAAGATTTTGTCTATTAAAAATTATCGTAGTAATCCCTACTGTAACATTTTATAACAAACACTTACGTGACTTAAACTGTTGAACTAAGGAAGCGCTGTCAGCCGCGTGATGATAATCGTAAACAGATCGGCCCACCAACTCATCAGGTTCGAATCCCAAGGTATTCATTAAACTGTAACAAACAAGAAATAACAAATTATAAATTTTTCATTTTGTTTTTCTATTACATATCATGGTAGTATGTACTTAATTCTTTCCATTCTGCGAAGTTGACAAAATAGGATAAAATATAAAATTGTAAGCACATTAAAAAGAGGTAGCCTTTCCGAATACTAATACCATTACAATAAAATAAAATGTCAAAGTTTTATATCTTCCTTTCATATTATATTTGTATAAAATGTTTGGAAAATATATAAATGACGAGATAACCAAGCATTTGCATGGGGCAAACGCTGAATAACTGCTAAAATGGACATAATCAAGTCAATATTTTTAAAGGTATAAAAATCAAGGTAATTTATTAAATTTAATTTAGAAATAACAAATACTGGTAAAGGAGTGTTTCATTAAGTACATGACAAAGGTCATTTTCCAATGGGACCTAAATTTTCCATGCTTTAGGTTATGTTTACCGGTAACTCAATGTTAACCTTGAATGACCTATAATCGCAATTCCACTGTTTATTGTAATAAAACTTTCAAACCCTTACGAGTACTGATATTACTGAAAATATAAGCGTAAAAACTTTAAATTGAGAACATAATGTACCTTTCTATTCATTTTTCAAAAATCCCGCCACTCTTTCTAACTAGCAACAAATGAGCAATATATGCTTAACAATAATTTAACAATAACATAACACTCCCACGATTTTTAATCACACTAGGAACCACACTAAACCACACCTTTGTTATAGTAAAACAATTAAAACACTCGAACTTTATCACGAACTAAAGAGCGGAGACGAGAAATCGCATCATGTTTAACCTACAAAATACATTTGAAGGTGATATTTTTGTTGATATAATACAACCATGGACTGAAGAGACATTATAAAGGTCATAGCACACTGTTTACAATGGTACCTAAATTTTGCTTCTTTATATGAGTAAAGAATTATTTTCAGCGCCATCTTTTAGCTGTAACATGTAACGTTTTGACTTATTAGAAGACAGAATATTTGAAAATTTCCTTGATTCCCCTCACAGCATTGAAATTTATTGAAAAGGACAAGCAAATTTTAGCAAACTATAAAATTATATATCCAACACGAAGGAGCTTTAAGTCAGTTCATCAAGGATGTTTGAAAGGTGATTCAATTATTATTATTAAGAATTCTGCTGTTTCCCAAAAAAAAAAAAACATAGTTTCTGCTTTCAATATTTTCGACGATAGTGCAACTTTTATGTGAGTTAGAGTAAAATACTTTGTAACCAGATAAAAAGTTTCGTCAAAATGATAAAAAAAATTCAAATTGCAGAAGCTATTAAATGGATCTTTTTAGTTCTTTGAAGTCGACGTTTACATTATATTAAAAGGTTTTTTTTAATTTGTGGATTAAGCACTAAATATCACACGACTAAAACCAAACCTTTTTCCATGACCATGACATGACCACTTGAAATGTAGGTACGCTATATACTATCTTCTATATTGCGAATATAAAATTGAATGTGAGATTGTTAATTGCGATTTTAAATGCTGATTTATCACGTGCTCGGCAGTAAAGGAAATCATGATGAGAAATTCACTTGTCTGAAGATTAAAATTTTTCGAGGACATATGAAGTTCGCCAACACGCACTGCAGAAAGGCGGCGGTCTAATTGCTTCAAAAACCCTCCTCTCCAAAATCAAACGGACCTGCTTCGTAATTTGCCTTCATATTTTTTTATAGTTCAGGGTGACAAACGAGGACACCTGATGGTAAGTGGATGCTGTGGCTCAGACATGTAACCTCGATTAAAAATCAAAATGCAGATGCCTTTTCACTCTTGAGGACTAGGATGGAACGCCTCGATTCCAGTAAAACGGGTCTCTAGTTCTCTACACTCACCATACGAAACATAGTAAGCATTAAGCTGCTCTTTTACGCTCGTATTCTTTTTTTTTATAGAAGAGGGGGCGAACGAGCATGCGGCTCATCTGATGATAAGTGACTACCGCCGCCCATGGACGACCGCAACACCAGGGGAATTGCAAATGCGTTGCCGGTGTTTAAAAAAGGAGTACCTCGGCTCTTTTCGCGAAGGTCCCTAAGTCGTATCGGTCCGGAAAAGTCGCCGGTGGTAAAAAATTCCACAGAGAAGTTGTACGAGGAAGAAAACTCCGGACCGCGGACCGCGACCGGTGGACCGCGAAGCATCCAGATGGTGAGGATGGTATCGGGAATTTTGACGCGGTGTGCGTTCGTGAAGTTTGGCGGCTGTAACTAATCCGATTTCTAAAGTTGAAAGCGATGTGCTGTCTCAAATACTCTACGTCTGAAATATTGTCTAGCTCTACTGAGCACGCCAAGCTTTTTAGAGGCCAATTTGGACGACGAGGATTCTGATGCTAGCTGAGGCAGCAAGGGGTGTGCCTTCAAACTGAGGAGATACTACCAAGGGGTTCTTTTAAGTGGTTAACGCGCAAACTTGCGTCTTCTGGGGACTGAATTGGGACTAGATTTAGCCGCCCCCCATCCGAGACTTTGTTAAGCAAAGACTCGACTTCAGACACAAGTTTGTCCCGGTACTCGGCGACGATTTCCCGAGAAATATTGGCATGGCCGGTGTATAAGGCATCACCAGTGCTGTCGTCTGCATAGCAATGAATGTTATCAGTTTGCAACATATCATTGATATGCAGAAGAAACAACCTTGGTGATAGCACGCAGCCTTGTGGAACACCAGCGTTAATAAGCTTGTAACCAGAGCGTGCACCGTCTACTACGACCTTGATGCTCCGATTATCAAGAAAGCTAGTGATCCAATCGCACAATTTCTCGGGAAGCCTATAGGAAGGGAGCTTCGAAAGAAGCGCTTTGTGCCAGACCCGATCGAGAGCCTTCGCTATGTCCAAACTAACGGCTAACGGCGAGTAAGGTAGAAGATCACCAGCTGATCGACTACGACGGAAACCGTATTGGCGGTGGTGGTGGAGCTGGTGATCCTCAAGGTACCTCATGAGCTGGCAGTTTACAATAGACTCCATTATTTTGGAGAACAGTGGTGATGGCGATAGGCCTGTAGTTGGACGGGTCTGAGCGGTCGCCTTTTTTAGGGATCGGGTGGACCATTCTTTTCTTTTTTATAGAAGAGGGGGCAAACGAGTATGCGGCTCACCTGATGTTAAGTGACTACCGCCGCCCATGATCAACCGCAACACCAGGGGAATTGCAGGTGCGTTGCCGGCCCTTTAGAAAGGAGTAAGCTCTTTTCTTGAAGGTCCCCAGGTCGTATCGGTCCGGAAAAAATCGCCGGTGGTAAACTATTCCACAGAGAGGTTGTACGCGGAAGAAAACTCCTTTTGAAACGCACTGTGGTGGACCGCCAAGCATCCAGATGGTGTGGATGGTATCGGGACGTTTGCCGCGTTGTGCGTTCATGAAATTTGGCGGCTGGGATTAATCCGAACAATTCCTCAGAGCACTCTCCATGGTATATGCGAAATAAAATGCAAAGAGATGCAATATCTCTTCGCAGTGCCAGTGAATCGAGCCGATCGGAAAGCACTCGGTCGTCGACGATTCGAGCCGCTCTGCGCTGGATGCGGTCAAGTGGAAGGAGCTGGTACTGCAGAGCCCCAGCCCACAGATGGGAACAGTATTCCATGTGCGACCGAACCTGCGCCTTGTAAAGTTGCAGGCGGTGTGCCGGCATGAAATACAGTCCCGGTCTGCTGAGCACGCCAAGCTTTTTAGAGGCCAATTTGGCCTTCTCTTCCAAGTGACCACGAAACTGCACGTCACTCGATATGTCAACGCCGAGGATTCCGATACTGGCTGAGGCAACAAGGGGAGTGTCTTGAAACTGAGGAGATACGACAAAGGGGTTCTTTTTAGCGGTTAACGCGCAAACTTGTGTCTTCTGGGGGTTAAATTGGACTAGATTTAGTAGCCCCCAATCCGAGACTCTGTTCAGCAAGGACTCGACTTCAGACACAAGTTTCTTCCGGCACTCGGAGACGTTTTCCCGAGAAATATTGGCTCGGCCGGTGTAAAGAGCATCACCAGTGCTGTCATCTGCATAGCAATGAATGTTACGGGTTTGCAACATATCATTGATATGCAGAAGAAACAGCGTTGGCGATAGCACGCAGCCTTGTGGAACATAACCATAACAGTCTTCCGGAAATTCGGGACTTTGCCTTGGGAATAGGAGTACCGGAAAACACGCAATAAAACCGGTGCCAACTCCGGAGCACACGTCTTCAGCACAACGGGAGGGACTCCATCAGGCCCACTCGACTTACTGAAGTCCAGGGAGAAGAGTGCTTTGCGAACCGAGCGCTGCGTAAATCGCACATTCGGCATGGAGCACTCACACCGCGAGATGGTCGGCAGTGTGTTTCCCCTGTCATCGAGAGTCGAGTTGGACGCAAAGAGTGAGCCTAACAGGTCGGCTTTCTCTCGGTCGAGTCGTCCTCTCAGATAACTGACAGAAATTTATTGCACTCACTCACTCTCTCATCACTTTAATGCTACAATTTTTTTTGCATACAGTATATCGTGGTATATACCGTTAAATATCGTAGTATAATACCCATCATAAGTTCCTTCTTCATATAGTTTTATTTGACTCCCTACATAATGTTTTCTGTATGTATATTAGTATGTATGCATGTATATTTATTTACAATATATGTCCATTCATTTTAATATTTTTAGCACCTACCAACTAAGTATTACATGTCGAATTCTCCCAGGGTTGACTGGTAGAGAATGCCATAAGGCATTAAGTCCGCCTTGTGTAAACCTTAGATTAAGGTGTAAAACAATTAAGATAAAATAAATAAATAAAAATAATGCATCTTTTGATCCCTCACTCTTTCTCTGTACTAAATTTCGAAATAAATCATCAAACTGTTTTAGAGAAAGCCATCAGACAGAGAAACAAGAACTTAATCAGTAAGATTATACAGCAAAATTTGTTCAGTTTTAGCAATTTTGGTACAGAATTCTAAAAACATTAAAATTATGTTAAATTACTGACCCTTCATCGGTGTAAGTGAATTTCATGTCCAAGCTGTGTTTGGATAAGAAGGTCTTGCTATCGAGGGGGATTTCGATGTTTGATGGATGCGGAATGGGCCGTCCAACAGCCACAAGCGCTCCGGCTTTGTTTGCGATCTTAGTCACTTCACCCTCAATCTTCTTATCCTCTGCTTCATTATTGTTGCTCTCAGATTCGTTCACATTTTTATCTTCGGATGCTGCCAGCATATGACCAGTTACGTGAATAACCTGCAAAAATATAAAATAATTGTTGATTACGCTTATATTATCACGAAAGCTAAATTGATCAGTAAAAGGAACAAAACAACTAATTAAGTAGTGGCATTGAGGAGTTTGGGCTCCACGGAGTTTCATGTAAGAAAAGTGTTGGTACCATGGTAGGTCCTATAATGGTGCTTTGAAAAATGTTATTTGAAAGGTTTTAGAGCCCAAGAAGAGTAAGACACCAGACGTTATGACTGGTCCCGTGGAAAAGAGGAAAAGTTCCAGTGTGACTATTGGACCCTGGGGCCAACTTCCTGTGAAGTTACTAAAGAATCTGTATCCGCGACTTTTACCGTAGCCCCTGGTGACAACAGGGCTGGTAATAACCAAGCGAGAAAATATTCTCGCTTAAAAGCTAAGCATTCAGCTAGGAAACGCAACAAGCTTTCTGGCACTATACCGCGGTGAGTAGGACTGACTGTATGATAATTCTAGTTAATTAGAATCATATCCCGGATAGTTGGACAGGTGCTACCACATAATTAGATTTCAAATCGACATTTTTGTATAGATTTTTTGCCATTAGTGTGTCATCAGTTGCTATATGTTTTTGAAAGTATATTATAGCTTTTCTTCTGAATGAGACTTCTACCAATTTATCGTTTATATGAATCACTATGCTAAGAAGAAGGATTATTAATAACAAAAACAAGTTTTGCGTCGTTCTTAGTCAATAGTCTAGGTCTAGGGTATTCAAAAATTCTAAATCAGATATTTAAGTTTTTGGTTGTTGAATTAAATTCCACCATCACAAGGATTTGTCAAGTTGTTCAACATTATCCATACAGCCTATCGAAAGTCCACTGCTGAACCTATGTTCAGACTAGAGAGACTCCTTTGAGGCAGACTATGGAGCAGGCCTATGCCTGCTCCATAGTCTGCCTCAAAGGAGAGGTACTTACTTGCTACAGTTACTACTTGACACGCCTGGTAGGTGGTTTGGAATCGCAGTTTTCTGTTACGTTGAGTTGTTATCAGGCAGATGGCTAACTTTCTCATTTTACTTCCCTTGCCTCCACCACCGGATGGTTGGGATAGTGGATTCTCTAACGTCACCACTACACTGTAGAGTAGTTTGTGATGATTTGCCACACGTTTCAATAACAACTTTAAGTCAACGTAAGACGTTTTCAATCGACTTCAAAAAAGGAGGCGGTTTTCAATTCGAGTGTATTACTGTGTGTTTACCTCCGAACTTTTTCCTAGGTGAACCGATTTTGATGATTCTATTTTTTTGTTTGAAAGCTGGTGCTTGTCTTTAGTGTCATATAAATTTACTAGACTTATAGTACATTGATGATGTTCCCATTTTATTTATATTGAAGTCGGTTGCACAAAATGTTTAATTTTACTACTTGTTTGTTTAATAAATTGTTTCTCCCACACATTTTATGAACAATTAAACGGACCGTAAATCAAAACGTGACGTTTTTTTTAATACAGGAACTACGCATTTAAGGATAAAATAACTTGCGGATAGTACGGAAATACGTTTATTTAAAATTAAGCAGACTTGCTTATTAATTTTCGGTATCGCCAGTAAACATGCTTAAATTAAATTGAGGTCAATGTATGCATTAAGGCAAACAGGGACCAGATAACTGGTGTATTAGTAATGGCCCTGTGGCGCCACATTGTTGATAGATTATTTTGTTTATAACTATAAGAAAGGCCTAACAAACAACGCTAAATAAATTTAATTTGGGCGTTATCAATGTCATGCCTAAGTAGTAGTAAGTAAGACTTCGTGTAATACCGTTTACTTTTTATTTGTGCTGACAATACGTTTAAATTTTATTACATTTATGTTTCCTAATCTTAAATAATATTTAACTATTTCAATAATGTGCCCGATGCAGAAGAATCGTAAAAACCCCAGTTTGATTATTACGATAAAACTTCGAACTGCGTTTATTTATGTCACTAAATTAGTTTAGTCTGGAATATTTCGCAAGAGATAATTTCGGTTTAAAAAAAATAACTTAGGCTAAAAGTGAAAGATCAATATGATCTTTCTATTGATTTTTTAAAATATTATTAACTCGCGTTTAAAAATCGTAAATTGTACAAAACGCAATATATCTTAATATAATAGTATAGAATCATTATCACCATCATCATCATTTCAGCCCTTCACAAGTCCACTGTTGAAGATAGGCCTCCCCCCCATGCCACAAAGCACGGTCTTGAGCCACCTACATCCATCGACTTCCTGCATGTCTTACCAGCTCGACACTCCATCTAGTGGGGGAGAGTGGATCGCCCAACATTTCGCCTACCGGTAAGAAGCTGCCACTCGAGAACCTTTTTCCCCAATGGTTATCGGTCCTTCGAGCTATATGGGCGGCCCGTTGCCACTTCAGCTTACTAATCCGGCTATGCCGGTCAGTCTGATTTTATTGCGAATATCCTCATATAGAACCTCAGTGCATAGCGTCCTTGAGTTTACTCATACATAGTGAAAGACCACATCTCACGTCCGTCACCACGTCTCGGATCCGAAAGTCATCACTGGCAACACGCACTGGTTGTACAATCTCGATTTCAAGACTTGAAGTAGTGACAAAAAAATAAAGGCTCGGCACTTCTCGGCTGGGCACCGTTCAGAAAATAAGGTAATTTTCTGAACGGTGCCCAGCCGAGTCGAATCCGTCGATCGACTTCTCGGTCGAAGTTGGACTTACCTAGTCGGACTACTTGTTCCAGGTAAACATACACGTCAAAAACTTCGAGCTTAGTGCCCCAATAACTACCGGCATATTTGTGACATGGACGTTACACATAATCTTTGTTTTGTCCATCTTTATTTTAAGACCTATCCGAGGTTGAGAGGCACTATTTAAGTCATTGAGCATAGTGCCTAGGTCCTCCAGCGATTCTGCCATAAGGACTATATCGTCAGCAAATCGAAGGTGAGTGATGTACTCGCCATGAATGTTAATATACCGTATATTCACCGTAAAGTAATAATAGAATCTTTAATACATTGTTATTAAACACAATATATTCAGGAATTTAATAACGCTTTAATTATTGACTAGTTTTTACGGTAGTAGATCTTTCTAGAATGTCTACAAATATCGGCGTCAGTATGACTAATTAATCGCAGTGATATCATAAAACATCAAATTAATTAAACAGTCCTTATCAGTACTCTATAGGACCTATCACATAGGCATCCCAATTGACAGTATTTCATTAAGGAAGTAGCAAAACATAGTATCTAATGTAATGGGCAAAGTGTACAGTAAAAGTAGCAAGTACTCGTGTATTGATATATCCCTTGTTTTAGTGGTCACACAAAGCAACAACACAACACTGCCTTTTTCGTTAAAACATTTCTTTTTATTAGGATATGTCACACTTTTGACACTGCTGCTATAATACGTACAGGATAAACTTCGGATAGTGTCGAATAGGTAGGAAGGAAGGTAGGAATCGCAGGGCTAAACCTTCCTCTCCATTTTATCATCGGATTACCAGACACTCGGCTAGCCTCCACTCCTTTGTTGTGGACATACCACGCATTCGAAATATATTGTTTTTTCGAATTCTAAAAATATTGTTTGCTTCGTCGTTAACAATGTGTAAGAGCACAGGAGTGAAATAATTTGCCAGTGTCTTTCCATCCGGTTAAAATATAGTCTTCAAGACAAAATTGAATAGGCTTTCGTTAAGCTAAGTGAGAGTGAGTTTTACCATCTTTGTCTGGTAGTCAAGCACTGGCATGAAATAGTGAAAAAAAAACGTAATCTACAACTTCTTTGCCAGCTATATCGTCATAAGAACGATTTGTGGAGATGTCTCGCACAATTGACTCTGTCTCTTTTTGTTGATTTGGGTATTTTACTATTGCTATATACGAAACGATATAGTGTGGAATTATGGGAGGCTATTAGTAGTCGCCTCTTACGAAAGCTACCACGAAATGAGGTCATGGTTACTCTTACGCGGTCGTTACCTATTAATAATAATGTCCTCGAGACAGAAATTTATTCACGGCGGCCAGTCTCGACGGAGACTTGCCATCTGGGCAGAGGTTAGAGTATGTGGGCAAGCATAGATGTACTCTCTATTCTCTCACTTTCATAGTACGATGGGACAGCGAAAAGACACGACCAGGGAGACATCAGGCACAGGACCTAACCGCCTTAAGTGGCACGGAGGTGAAATACCACCAACTTGTGACTATGAACTACTACTAAGAAATTCTCGATAGAAAAATCGAATAAATGATTTTGGGCCAGGGTCGGACCAATCACTGTAAAAGATCATAATCAGAGAGTAATCAAGAAAACACGTATTTTATAGAACTAGATAAGAGGTGCTACCAAATGTATCTTGCTGCATGCATCCACTCTCTTGTTTTATAGTTAGTTCGCCATGCTCTTGTTGTATTGTTAAAAATATCGATCGATTATCTTGTTTTCGGTGTTATTTGGGAAAAGTAATTTTTCTAATCTTGTTTCTTAATAACATAATAGCTATAATAATCAATATGCGGCCACCGCACCTTTAACATTCAATTATAACAAAATTATCAATAAATTAAATGACAGTATTATTATACATCGTATAACCGCAAATATATAAATAAATTGAAAGGTAATTTTTTTCTTGAACTGGATATACTTTTTATACGAATGCAAATATGTTAGTATTCTATAATTCTTACGTTGGCTGCAAACGTTACGTCTTTCGGCATTTAAAACCTCGTAAGTGCAGTTTTGCCATTATTTTATTATTTCATTAAATAAGTACATATGTTATCAAATACGACACATCTTCTCGTCAGGTATACCTCAAACTCTGAAAACTAGATTGTACACTAGTGCGTGTTGCCAGTGATGACTTACGGATCTGAGACGTGGTCCTTCACTGCTGGCCGTATGAGGACGCTCAAGGTCGCTCAGCGAGCTATAGAGAGGGCTATGCTCGGAGTTTCTCTGCGTGATAGATTCAGAAATGAGGATATCCGCAGTAAAACCAGAGTGACGGACATAGCCCAACGGATTAGTAAGCTGAAGTGGTAATGGGCCGGCCATATAGCTCGAAGAACCGATAACCGATGGGGAAGAAAGGTTCTCGAGTGGCAGCCTCGTACCGGTAGGCGTAGTGTAGGGCGACCCCCCACTAGATGGAGTGACGACCTGGTAAGACATGCAGGAAGGCAGGTGGCTCAGGACCGTGCTTTGTGGCATTACTTGGGAGAGGCCTATGTTCAGCAGTGGACTTGTGAAGGGCTGTAATGATGATGATAATGAATGATGTTATCAATTACGCAACTCGAAATATAAAACTAATATCAATTTTTAATGTAACCTGCAAATAGATCGCTTGACTAAATGATCATATTTATCATCATCTTCATCACGATAGCTGAAGCGTAAAGCCGCAATGGGCCGGCCATATAGCTCAAAGAACCCATAACGATAAAGTGTAGGGCGGTCCCCTGCTAGATGGAGTGACGACCTGGTAAGAGATGTAGGAAGTAGGCTCAAGACCGTGATTTGTGGCACATTGTGTAGAACTAAGTTCAGGAGTAGATTTGTGAAAGGCTCATCATGACGATGATGAATTCTTACCCTTACTTCTTTGCGCACTTTACGCATGCATGCACGCAGAAAACGCTGTTCTACCGATGACAAGTAGATACTGTGATTTATAGACACCTACATGTATCCCCTAATAATTAAAAACAGTAGATGCGACCCACAGGACTAATTTGAAAATTATACTATAAAAGTAATACTAAGACAAATATTTGAAGACAAATACAGTTACCTTGTAGGAGGCGGATTTGAGATGCACATTCCTCCCTTTGCTGGTGAGCGTGCACTTGAGACGCAGCAACAGATCGCGGCGACCGGTCGTGTTGCTGCGTAACGCCTCACGGATCTCGTCATGGTCGCACGGATGGCTGAACTCGAATACGCTCTGACCCATTATCTCCATCTGAATTAAAACACAACATAAAAAAATAATCGTTTCGATCTTGACTCGTGTGAGATGAATACAAAACAGCGGTACAATTTCTATTACCGCATGGATGTGGTCAAGAAAATCGACTTTAGTTAACGATAAGATCTGTAGGCATTCGGCAGATAGTGTAATACCTAACACAAGAAACACAGTTGCTAAATCTAAAATAACACCAGATGTTTTATTCCCAGTTCTACTTATAAAACGTCTGGTGTTGCGATGGCTAATCTTTATTTTTTTTATAGGACAGAGTGACAAACGAGCACGCAGTCCACCTGATGGTAAGTGGTTGCTGCGGCCCATAGACATCTACATCTATCCTCGATTACAAATCAAAATGCAGATGCGTTGTCACCCGTGAAGACTAAGATGGAATGCCTCGTTTCCAGTAAAAAGGGTCTCTGGTTCTTTACACTCACCATACGAAACACAGCAGCATTAAGCTACTATTTTACGCTGGTATTCTGTAAGAGCGTGGTCCTTCCCCGGTCGAGCCGACCCATTCGTGCTACAACTATACTACTAATATAACTGCAGCATGGCTTTACCACGTATAAAATATTGTAGTCGAATGAATACCTGTAGAGTTGATTTGATATTTTTTAAGGATTTTAAGAGTTAAAGGAAATGGGGAGATTTCCTGATAAGCAAGATATTCAGTCCGGGTACCGGTCAATGTTCCATGTTTTAGAACTTGTTTTTTTTTATATTTACTCATCCGGAAATTTCGATAGTGTGTTGAGGCTTTGGTTCGTTTACTCTAACAGCGCGACGACAGCGCAAAAACTAAATATAAATAAATGGCAATCTTTTTCGCCAATTGTCAGATGACAGAAAATGGTGAACCTTTTGACTTTTGGTATATTGATAGACATCATGATTACCAGTGTATCGGCTCAAATCAAGTCAAAACTTTTTTTTTTCAAAATTAGCCTTCACAAAGTACTTTTAAAAGTTAAGAAAGCAACGCCATCCCTGCGCTCAACTATATTTCAATCCTTCAGATTTCAGACAACAAGGTCGGTAAGAAAAGTGAATAGCTACTCTTCTACAATTTTTTGGAATGCACACAACCTTCTCGCATAAAATATTAATCTGCCTGCGGCGTTCTCTTACACCTTACCAAACTCGGGTTTTCTAAAATTAATTAATAATAAATTCAAAAAGCTACGTGAACTATATACAGGTGCTGCGATTGAATAACAATATTGTATATATAAATTGTAAGTAAAAGGCAATTAAAATAATTAATAAGTAGCCTACATTAAAAAAAACTTAGTAAAGTTACAGCCTATATACGTCCCACTGCTGGGCACAGGCCTCCCCTCATTTCTGAGAGGGTTTTAGGACAAGGAAGTGACCGCCGCGCTGCCCCAATGCAGGTAGGAGAACTTCACATGTCTTCAAAATAAAAAAACCCTATTTCTCAGACATGCAGGTTTCCTCACGATCTTTTTCTTCACCGCCGAGCACGTGGTAAATCAGCACTTAAAATTGCATTTGACAATTTCATTGGTGCCGGCGGAGATCGAACCCGGTTTGCTCGCGTACTGTGATATTTACAATGAGCGCTTATCATCTGAGCTAACACGGCTCAACTTCAACAAAAACAAACTTAGATTTTAAGCAAAACAATAAAATAGTTCCAAATTGGTTTTATGTCTGAATTCACGTTTTTACACCCAATTTGCAATAAAGGATTCATTCCTTATTTAAAAAGAGTTGTTAACTCTTTATTTTGTAAGAATTTTCTTTTTATGCTGAAAAATGGGTCGTGTGAGCAAATTCAAGCAAATTTAAAATATTTCTCTTAGTCTGTTTGTTTAAGAGTTATATATTAGAGAGTTATATTTTATATGTTAGAGTCAAAGGATAGAAATCCTTTATTACAGTAATTAATATTATGTAAGAACAATAAATCGAATGAAGGCATTTCACTAAGTCAATGATATCCGGAATTCGTGTACCAAATTTAAACCAACACCTGTTACACATATAGCAGTGTTGGAAAATATCTCAGTCAGTTTGACTTGTTTAGAAAACTATTCGGAACGGATTATTTTAGTCACTTCCTAACTATACATATCATTTAAAAGATATTTTTAAAGAAGTCTGTTACTACTAAACTAACAAGTGTTTTTTTTTAAACAAAATTATGTAAAATGACCAATATTAATACCGGAAATTATGTTTTAAACCAGTTTTAAACTAAACCGTAGAGCTACTTAACATATATTTATCGTAAAAAGCTTGAAATATTTATTAGATTTTTTTATTAACTTGCTTTACGGCTCTGGGTTCTAGCCCTTTCGAGCCTAATAGCTCGAAAGACTGCCAGTTCCAAAAATAATTGATATGAGACTTAGGAGAGTTGGGATTTCATCCAAAATCAAAGTATCCAAATAGTATTTTTTATTTATAAGTAGGTAACTGCTTTTTATCAATTGCTAGACAGTTTCTAACATGCGCCATCTGACATGCATAACCTGAAAGATTACTTAATCGACAAGGGTTTTTAAAATACCCGAAACCAATGCACCTTTGTAGTCGAATACCTACTATCGACAAACTTGTCAATTTGCCTAATAAAACCTAAGTGTTATAACATTTATTTATTTAGCTACTTGTGAACTTAAATACATTTAGTCAGTAGGTAAGATACAAAATAAACTAAAAGTCATTCAAATAAGACCTTATCTAGTGCGTGACACATTGAAGGTAACTATAATTGTCGCATCCCAAGATAAAAGCGGACACCGGAGTAATTTCACTTGTCATGCTCGCTTTTTTTATAGAATAAGGGTGCACAACAAACGAGCACACAGTCCACATGATGGTAACTGGATGCTGTGGCCCATAGACATTTTCATTTATACTCAATTAAGAATCTAAATGCTGATGTGTAGTCACCCCCGAGGACTAAGATGGAATGCCTAGTTTCAAGTAAAAAGGGCTCCGGTTTTCGACACTCACCATATGCAACACAGTACCATTAAGCTGCTACTTCACGCTGGTATTATGTGAGAGCGTAGTCCTACTCTGGTCGAGCCGAACCATTCATACTACAACCATAATTTAGCTGAAGATTTACTTGGCTGTTTGGTTATTAGGGTTAAAAAGTTTGCCGTCTTGTTTTCACGTATCTTTCAAGTACAATAATTTTACTTTTACTTAAGAAATATAGTTAATATTTTTACATTTATATTTTTAATATATCGCTATATTTTCCAATCCCTATCATCGGATATTGAGAAATCAGTACATAAAAATATAAGTCTGCTACTGCTTTCAATTATCTCATTTGAAATTCAACTAAAATTGCAATGGCTGTAAAGATTTAACTTTTAGATAAACACTGACCGATAAAAGAAAACAAGACATAAATCACTTATCACATATCCGAGGATTGTCAAGGTTCTCAATACGTCAGTACTTAAATAATAAGATCAATATTTTTTCAGGAGAAAATGTGTAGATGTGAAATGTGGTGATATCATCAGCCCAATTTATACATTTTTTTATCACAAAGAATTTAAAAGACAGTATTTAAGAAGTTATCTACACAAGCATTTCATCTATTTCGTATTGTAATCAGCTAAAAGAATTATCTACCCGATCATTATTGTAGTGCGTACATAATACATAACATAAACACTCACACCTGTCACCCAGAGGGGTAGGCAGAGACTACGGACTTCTATTTGGCACGATCCTGACATACCTCTCTTGCCTCCTTCACATCCATATATCTACGCATACATGCTCGTCGGTTAAGGGTACTTCTAACGTGGCCCCTTTTCAAAATATCGCCAATTTGGTCGATAAACTTTTTTCTAGGGCGTCCCTTCCCGACTCGGCCGTTCACATCTGCCATATAAATTTGCTTTGTCACTCTTTCCTCATTCATTCTTTCTACATGACCAAACCACCGAAGCATTCCTTTCTTAATCCTGGTCACAACATCATCTTGCATACCACATTTATCTCTTATCACGCAATTTCTCACCCTGTCATTCAGATTCAACCCTAGCATACTCCTTAAAGACCGCATTTCTACAGCATTTATTCTACTTTCGTGCTTCTTCTGCCACACCCAGCTTTCACTACCATACATTAAAGTAGGGACTAACACAGCATTATGAATTACCATACGTGCCTTTTTTGACACATTCTGGTTCTTCACAATAGAGTGTAGTGCCCCATTCACTCTATTCCCTGCATTTACTCGTCGTTCTATATCCTTATCATATCTACCATCCCTGCTAAATACACATCCCAAATACACAAACTCATCCACTTGCTCAATTAACTCTCCTATTCTTATTTCACATACCGTTTTGCTTTCTTCTCTTTCAAAAACCATCACTTTCGTCTTACTTTCGTTCACTTTCATTCCCCTTTCTTTTAATTCCCAGTTCATTAATGTAACCATCATTTGCAACTCAGCCACCGATGACGCAAATATGACTTGATCATCGGCATACAAAAGGCATTTGACGGTTAACTCGCCCATTCTTAACCCACATTCTTCCTCTTTCAAAGTTTGCAAACACCTGTCCATAAATAGGTTGAACAGCCAAGGGGAAGCTACACAGCCCTGTCTGACACCTTTTTGGATGCCAAACCAGTCCGAGTAGACCCCATTGATCCTGACACAAGCACTAGAGTCCCTATAAAGAGACCTTAATGCCTGTAACAAACCAGCGCTCAACCCATATGAGTTCGGTGATTGCCATAACACATTCCTGTCCACTCTGTCATAAGCCTTTTCCAAGTCCATGAACGCACAAAAAACTTTCTGGTTTTTGGCCAAAAACTTCTCCGCAATCATGCGCATGGAAAAGACTTGATCTGTACACCCCATTCCCTTTCTAAAACCCGCTTGCACATCCCAAATTTTTCCATCAGTTTCTTTCATAACTCCTTCAATTAACACCTTAGCATACAGTTTACCCACAATACTAAGCAAGCTGATTCCACGGTAGTTTTTGCAGTCCTGCTGTGACCCTTTTCCCTTATATATTGGTACTATAACTGCTTTACACCAGTCATCCGGTACCCGTTTTAATTCCCAACATAAATTAAACAAGGTGTACAGCAGGCCTGCCACCACTCCCTCTCCAGCCCTTAGCATCTCGAGTGATACTCTATCATATCCAGCTGCCTTATCTGCTTTCATGCTTTTCATTGCTTTCATTATTTCATCTACACTTATCTCCATACCCCTTTCCACTTCTTTCGGAATTTCTAGTTCATTTAATTCAGACGACTCTTCACTCATAAACACGCTTTCAAAGTATTCCTTCCATCTGTTTAAATTCGAAGCTTCATCATTCAGAATACATCCATTCTCGTCTCTTATAGCATTAATTATAGGCTGTTTTGTATTTCCCCTGGCAGTTCCTACGAGTTTCCAGAACATTTTTATGTTAGCCTGGAAATTATCAGATATCCTTCTATCATTCTTATCCGTTCTTTCTTTCTTTTTCCTTTCAACAACTTCTTTTACTCTCTTATTTAGACGTCTAAATTCTGCCTTTTTTCTTTCAATCATACCAGAAGAATTACCAGCTTTGGTTGCTAGTAAATCTAACCATGCTTTCTTCTTTGATTCAACTTCCACCCGTACCTCATCATCCCACCACAACGTATTACTTTTCCTTTCATTTGTTCTCTTACTTACACCACATACTTCGGTGGCGGCATCCACCAAACCTTTCTTAATATTATCCCACACAGTATTCAAGTCTAAATCATTCATGCACAACTCATTCAAACATCTAATATTTCCTCTCAGTCTACATTTATACTTCTCTTTCACATCTTCATCTTGTAACTTCTCTATTCTTATACGCTGTAACGCAGTGGTAGACACAGATGTCCGATGCCGCCAACGCTTGAAAAGACCATTAATTCGACATAAGACCAAGTAATAATCCGTCCCTACGTTGGACCCCCCGGTAAACCCTTGTATCTACGACTGCGCTCCTCATTCTTTCATCCACAATTACGAAATCTATCATGCTTCTATCATCACCTCTTTCCCATGTATACATGTGAATCTTCGTATGACGAAAAAAAGTATTCGTCACAAAAAGATTCTTTTCCACACATACGGTGAGGAGGTCTTCACCATTCTCATTTATACTTTCATCACCAAACGTTCCCAATATCCTTTCATAACCAGACCTCTTCACCCCAACCCTTCCATTAAAGTCTCCTAACATAATAATATTTTCATTTTCCTTACATTTTGTCAACACCATCCTTACCATGTCCCAAAACTGCTCTCGGATGTAAGTGGGCTTAGACATGTCTGGGGCGTACACCCCTAGCAGGAACAGCTTCTTTAAGCCCACTTTCATGCGTATCCATAGCAGCCTCGGGCTTACACATTCATACTCTTTCACACATTGACCCATTCTTTCTGAAAGGATGAAACCGACTCCCTGGCATGCCCGTTCGGCCTCGTCTACACCAGACCAATACGCGGTATACGTGCCATGTGCAGTTGCATCCTTTCCCTTTCGTTTCGTCTCATTCACACATAACACATCTATTCCTCTGTCATTCATCATTTCGCATACTTCATCCATCTTATCATTCATTCCTCCACATACATTCAGCGTAGCCAGACGGGTTTCCGCAACCCACTTTTCGCCCCTCCGGGAGACAGAACGTGACGGGTGGCGAACCTCGTCGCCGGTTTTTCTCCCGGAGATTCTTCGCACCCCTGCCCCATTGAAGGGGCGCCGGGAACTCGGAGCCATTTCTTTTACTTTCTGAGTCATGGTGCGAACAAGGGGTGGTGGTAGATTTTACGCCGCTACCATACGGCGAGGAGCCGAGTCTATTTTTTCGGCTTTGTCGCTCGTTTAGCACCACCCGGGGGACATGTGTAGGGTGGGCCTAAGGTTAGGTGGTCGAAGCCTACGGACGCGAGCGACTCATCCCCCGTCGTGTAGTGCGTAAAGGATCAAAATAAAATCATGCATAATAATCTTCCGTTAACCAGACGTCGCTAGTCGGGACTGAGGTAGTTTTTTGTTACACAATGTCTTAAAATTGAGAAGTTGCATTTAAAATAAGTCTATCGGTTTCTCGAGTATTGTATGGGATTATCATGATATAGTATTATTTGCTGATGATACTTCCTTGATTTTTAAACTTTTTAAACGTCAATCATTTAAATGTGACGAAGTGAATAATGCAAAATTAGTGCATTGGTTTAACGTTAATAATCTACATTTAAACGGCAATAAAACTAACCGTATTAAATTTACAACAACAACTGTTAATAATCCGAATACCAATGTGTTTTTAAATGGGGAAGAACCGAGTCCTATTGAATCCTCTGGTTTTCTTCACTCTCGACGCTAAGCTTCAGTGGGGCCCCTATATATCTAAACTAGCAAGCAGACTAAGCTCTGCACTTTATGCTGTAAAAAATATTAGAGATCGCACTAGTGTCGAGACAGCTAGTAGAAGTTTATTTCAGTTATTTCCATAGCATAATGTCATATGGGATTTTGGCCAGAGCTATTTACAACCTTAAACCGATGCAGTCTCTTAGAGAAAAATTTAAAGAAATAAATATTATATTAACTTTGGCCTCTCAGTATATCTACGAAAATTTGATGTATGTTCACAAAAATAAAGGTAGTTTTAGTAAAAAAGTGACGTACACTCTGTAAACACTAGGAACAAACACAAGCTGGTGCTACCAATTTCTCGACTCCAGAGTCAGTTATTCATTCTTGGGGCAATGTATACAACTATGTATTACAACAAAGTCCCAGAAAATATACAAGTTCTCTCTATTACCAAGTTTAAATATTTAATTAAACTAAAACTGTATAAAAAGGGTTATTATGATATAAATGAATAACATGGTTGATAATAACCCCTGGGAATGAGGTGGTCGCTTCCAAGCTGTTTCTAAAATAAATTTTGTAAATATTTTGTGACCCTTGACAATGTAAAATTTAAAAAAAAAATCCCGCTGGGTTTCTTGCTGGTTTTTCCCGGGACAGAGGGTTTTATCGAACCAATGGTATAGTAAAAAATTGACTTTCAATAGATTACAATCTATATTGAATAAACAATTATTCTATTCTAATATATACATAGTACATACACAAAACAATGCAACAGTGGTTTGATTCATAGCATTTTTACACTTTTTAACTCTAAATATTTCGGTAATACTATTTTAAATAACTAATATTACAGAAAGAAGCATTAAGCCTTACATTTTGCTAACAAATTAACTTCCCCGCCATAGATAAAGGTATCATGTGTTAGCATTGTCAGAGAATCTATCACCCAATTTCATACTCTAGATATCGTAAGAGACGACGGGGGGACTACAAAAAGAACTTATGGTCTGTGATAGATGGCGGTATAACTTGTCCGGCGTAAAATCTTGTTTAAGCCAGACGTGAAATACCCAAACCGAAAGCAGCGTCAAAAATGGGAAAACAAATCAACTCGACAGTGGAAAAGCCCCGTATCCAGAGGACTCTACTGATGATTAAGAAAAAGATAAGTGTACAATAATTAAAGAAGCTTACCTGAGAAACACCAAGATGTTCTGCGATGTTTTCGCTGCAATAGACGATGTCGCCTTGCTGAGACAACACCAGCACGAAGCCGTCAAGCGCCTTCATATACGATAGTTCTGACTGTATTTCTTCAAGTCCTTTGGGGCTACTTATGTTCGACGGTTTAACATCAGCCTCGGGTACTGAAAAGGACGTCAATTATGATTAATATAAAACGTTTTGTAGAGAGCCAGTACAAATACGTTGGCTGCAGTTTCCCATAGACACCTGCAGCCGACGTAGTACCACCAGGTGGACTGTGAGTTTATTTGTCACTTTAGTTTCATAAAAAAATAAAGTTATTAAAAATTACTGTAACACCAAATACTGTTCGTATTTTCTTTCTAGAATTTTCTAAAGAAAACTCTCCTTTCATTCGTTAATTACTATACATCAAAAGACTCCTGGCCATCCTTCTACATAGTTTGCCTCATAGGGGAGACATTTTGCCATAGCTGCCATACTTCGCAGACGGGTTAATAAACGTAGTTTATTATCAGGAAGATGCTGCTATCAATCTTCAGGTGAAGTTTTCACAGTTTGATACGGTTAGTGGATTATCTTACACAGTCACTGCACAGCAAACTTAATCTAACTTATATCAATATAACCTAAAACTTATTGTTAGAGGATGACGTCGGAACAAATATAATAAGCACTTGTGTTCTTTTAAATTTAAAGTTTTAAGTGGAATCGTTGAATTATTCAAATACGATTCTTTAAAATGTAAATTTAAGGTAAGTCCTAAAAGCAATGACGTCAGGGAACAGGATGGGACAGGAAAATCAAAACTAATTTTATTGGTTATTCTTAACCAACCACAATAAGTACCTATCATTATTAATACATTACTATGATACACGAGAATGCTGTTATCATAACAACATTTTATACAATAAAAAGAAACTGTTATTTGCTACCTGAAAAATCATATTAGCATATTCGTTTAAAAAATTAGGATTTATACTATCATAAATTATTATGAAATTTATAGGAAACGTAACGTAGGTAACGGAATATGGGAAACGTAAATCCTTATTAAATAATTTTGCCTCAAAATATTTAGCAAGATCGTACTTAGCTGATAAGCAAATTCCAGTTAAAATAAGTAAATTTCTAAATGGTGAAAAACAGAAGGAGATTAAATTTAGACGGTTTTAAATACTTGAAAGTTTGAACATAAGTATGCATAACAGTTGGTCAAAGAGTGACGCGTGCCGAAGTTTCTAATAAGTCGGAAATTTGCGGTAGCATGCGGCCAGCCCGCGTCGGGGAAAACGTACGCCATTCGATTTCGTAAATAGATAGAATCTTGCACAAATACGCGATCGTGGAAATATTGTCTATAATTTAATAGAATAAATACTTTAAATGTGTCGTATCAAAATAAAAACAATGTAATTAAATAATATTTTTTTTATTAACACCACTCCATGGCTGCCTACATTAATTATCATTTTACAGGGTAGAGCCAAGAGCTTTTATAATTTTATAGTTACAAGCACGGAGCTGTCCTGTAATGGCACTGTCGGAATATCCTCTAAACCCATATCACCACATGGGTGTCGTAAGAGGCGACAGAGTGAAATGAAAAAGGAAAAGGGCAGAAGCGTTTTATTAACTATGTCAAATTGAAGCGACAGTAGCCTAATGGCAGGGCGCGGACCGCGAACTCAAAAAGGTCGTGGGTTCGAATCCACCATTCGACTACTAGCGTGAACCACTCGTAACGTTTAAGCTTACCACGAGTAGTTAAGGGGAATATTAGTAATGTTTATAAGCATTGTTAATATTCTTTAAAAAAAACTATGTCAAATGTCCTCGTTATGTTTAGCGGTGGACTTTGATAGCTGTAACTATGACGATGATAAAGAATGATAGAGGCGTATATATGCCAGCAATGGTAAAAAAATAAATTTCTATTCCATCATCCGCAAATAAATATCCCCCCCCCCCACCGGTAGCTGTCGTTGCTAAACGAAAATAAGGGAAAACAAAAATTGAATGCGAACTATTAAAGCAATTATTCACAGAACGCGATAAAATCCAAAAAAAAACATATAAACAATAAGTGACCAGGATAAAATAAAACTTAGATTGTCTTTCGTGAGAAAAGTTACGTTCTAAGAAATTTATTCTTCAAGTAAATTGCATGATATAGCACTGTATGTTCCACGAATTTCTTTATCTAAATGTTTTCCGAGGTTAACACAACAACTGGAACACCTTCAAGAGAACCTTTGAACTGCCCCAACGCTTGAAGTAATGTATACAAGGCATTATAATCTGGCAGCGATCTCATTTAAATACAAGAAAGCGTTATTTTTTTACGTAACACTCCGATAAATGTACTAATAAAGGGCTGCTTACTGATGTTTTAAGTGCGTATGTTTTTATCAAAATGATGAAGTCCGTGTAGTTTATTCAAGTTCATCATTACATAATGTCAAACGATATTACTGTCGTGGAATTATTGCAGCCACATCCAAAACCATCCATCAGCAGAAGTTATCACTTTGACAGTATTCTTAAAATTGTTGTAATAGGTATAAAGTATTCATTTTAAACAACTATTCATGTATGTGGCCTTGATGAGGGATTCTTTGATACTTAGGTACACCTACATAATATTCCACCCAGTTACGTTTTCCATTCTATTTTTTTTTACTTATTTACTGCCCTTCGTGTTTTCTTATTTTTAGTATCAGGATAAGGAGAGACTATTTCGTGCATTTTGTTGTATTTTGTTGTAGATTTGGAAGTCTTTTCTGCGATACTCAATTTTAACTACTATAGATTAACGTAGGGCTAACATACACACGAACGCTGTGCACTGCTAAAGGTTATGAGTACCTCACAATACAATAGCAATTAAAAAAATTATTTTTGGTTTTAATAAAACTTAAACAATACGCGTTAACAGTGAGCTGTGACGACCCTGGTGAGAATACTAGGTCATAGTGAAATTATTTTATTGTCATCGGTTCTTAATATTTCTGTAAAATTTCAGACTATTCGGACGTATGGACGCTGAAAACTGAATTACGTAATCCCGTTACATTCCTACATAGATACATACAGACCAACTAGCGTTTAAAAATATAAAAAACGTTAATATTCTCAATTGTCACTCCCATGACTGAAATATGATCGGTATAATTTGGAGAAACCTCATCATTAGTCTGTTCGTTGAAAAGAATGCAATACTTACATATTTAATCAATAAATAGGTAAACAATAAAATATTTAATATCGTAGTTTTTCACCCGGGGCTTTGTTTGCGTGGATTTTGCTCTAACAACACCGTTAGTGTTTATAATGATTTCTTATGTATGCGCCAACGCTATACAATAAATTAAACTGTTTTTACGGATTTTTATCGCCTTTAAATTCACTTATTTTTAATTTACGTTGTTTTGAATGTTTTGCAGCACCCATGGCCACGATTAGGCGACTGTGTTGTTTGACGTAATGATGTCAAAGTTACAGGTTAATTTGGAATAATAGAAGATAGCATAAGCACGAGATTATTGTATCTTCTATTATATTGACTAATTTTTCATGGGCTAACTGGACTGCTAAATGGCATTAAGTCCACCCTTTAAAGTTCGTACAATAAAGTTTTGAAATAAATACAGGATCTCAAGCAGGTGGTAGTACTTAGCCGCCTTCTCTATGGAAATTGGGATTTTTTTAATTTCTATATCGATAGGAAATGATGTTCTTCTGCGAAGATTTGTGATCTATCAAATCTGATGAAATGGCGGCGGCCGTCGAGGATATGATCACTAACTACGGACTTCCGGGGCGTTGGTGTTTCGAGAAAGCTACATAATGTTCTTTAATAAGGTTTTTATTAATTTTTTGGTTTGTCGTATATCAAAGAAATCACATTCACAAGCTGGTATACCCCTGCATCTTGAAGATGCAATATAAATCTATCACGTTTTATTCGTTATTTTTAAATATCAACAAAACAAATGACAAAAATCTGTTCGAGAAGCATTTTTCACTTTTTTTCTATAGAATAGGTGTGACAAACGAGCATATCACATCCACCTCATGGTAAGTGGATGCTGCGGCCCATAGACATCTACATTTATCTTCGATTAAGAATCAAAATGTAGATGTGTTGTCTCCCCTGAGGTCTAAGACACGAGCCGCCGAGACCAAAATTGGATCTGGGGGATATTACTTTTTCTTTATTTATATGCATATAACGTAACAATCATTGCAATATAAACCTCTTATTAAACAAAAATTGCTTCTCGCCAAATAAGTTTGTGTTCCAAGTACCTAATTGTTCTATACTTTGTACACGCACTGGGCCACTTATTGAGAGTACTAAGATAAAAGACAGTATTAAGGACAATAATATTACTACTTTCAGTCTTATTTGGGTGACACAACAGAAGCCGAACAAAATATAATATAAATCAATAATATATGACCGAATATTCGATATAATTAATTATTATTTCTAAACAGTTCAGTTATGGTTTATAAAACAATTAATATTTTCAAAATGTAATTTTAACGTTAATCGTAATTTAATTTTATATTTAATGTGGCACTAAGTAGAAAATCAAAATATGCTTAAATTCTGTTGAAATGATAGCATAAAAAATATGAATGATGCATATATTACAAAGGCCTGATTATGTTGTTATGCGCCTAAGTCGACGGCACTAGCGCCATCTAGTCTCGAACCGAAGAACTAAACTTCTTGAAGTTGAAACTCGAACTCTCGGTACCTTGCGCGTGTTAACTTGAATATTTTGGATATTTCGGTGCTAATTTATATTTATAGGCGCTGCAAGATGCGATCGGGGAAGTATTGAATTTGGCGAGACAAGCGAAGCTTCGGAGCGGAATAAAGTGAATCAGTGTGATTAATTTTTAGTGTAAGTTTTAATTGGTGTAAAGAAAATTAAAGTGTTAATTTAGGTAATTCTATCGGCAATTTTTATTGTCACGAACCTCAAGCTCGTAACAATGTTATAAAGATTTCACTATAAATGAAGTACTGCTTTGAGTTAATTATAAACAGTCATACATTTTCGATAACTAATTTCTATCTAAGTACCTAGGCACTGCTATTAGAATACATAA
The DNA here is from genome assembly GCA_907164705.1 of Parnassius apollo. Classification (NCBI taxonomy): domain Eukaryota; kingdom Metazoa; phylum Arthropoda; class Insecta; order Lepidoptera; family Papilionidae; genus Parnassius; species Parnassius apollo. The sequence goes on from CAJQZP010000008.1 coordinate 16,868,324, forward strand.
CATATTTACCTTATGAAAACAACACAAGTGTAAAAGACGTTGCATCATTTATTATCACGATTGATGACAATGAAACTTCAATATATTATACTTTAGTAGGTACCTGTTTTTCTAACATTCGATGATTTCGTCGAATAAACATTGGACCGAATAAGCCGAAAACTGAATATGAAAAGAATATTTTTGGTACATCACTAGTTTTAAGTATCCGTCACTTTTGTAATTATCACTGAATATCAATCATTGGAAAGTTTAAAAGGTCAAGAAGGTACTAGAATAACCAGTTATTTAACATGTATCAATATTATATATTTTCTGAATCTGTTTACTTGTTTTATACGACACATTGAATAAAATTAATTAATTATTAAAATTATTGTTCAATATACCATTTTAGCTTATCTAATATCTATAAAAATGAAAGGTGGGCCGAATATTCGTTTTATATTCGGTATTCGGCATATTCGGCAGGTTTACCGAATATTCCTATTCGGTCGAATATTCAGCTAAATCACCGAATATTCATTAAAGTGGTACTCAAAGTATCCACTGTATGGAAATGTACGAATTGAGTAATGCCATGTCTTTCATAATTTTACTGTTGAAAGTATATTTATTTATGGGTTAAATCTAGTTGTATAGCGTTATGGTTTTGAGGCACTGTAGATTTATTTCCAATTATAGCAAATAGAAAGCTTGATAAAATTTTGTTTGCAATCAAACAAAGGAACATTACATTACAGTCGTCAGTTTCTCTAAAATTGGTCCAAATAGAGAGAGATAGTCTCCTGCCACTCATTTTCTTCACATACTTATCAATTTTCACTAAGAATACTTTTTTTCTCAAAAAATAGTCAAAACAACGTAGATCAGAACAAAGTAAGATCTTGATTAAGTTTATATGGGACCAAACGATAAACATCAGCTTTTAAATAAAAAAAGAATCATGAAAATCGGTTCACCCAGAGAAAAGTTCTGAGATAACACATATAAAAAATATACAGTCGAATTTAAATACCTTCTCCTTTTTGAAGTCGGTAAAAAAGTAAAAGTACAATGCACATTGTAATGAAATTTAATATTAAAAATATTTCCAACTGCATTTAATAATGTCCGAGTAAAAAATGTAAGCGATTATGCAATAGCAGGGCCGACGGTCAACGACCCGTATGATAAAGTGGCCCTACATAATACATATCCCCGAAGAATGTCAACGTTTAAAAATATACCTAACGCACGCAGTGCGAGTAGTCGATGAGTAGTCAGATATAATAATATGACAAATTACAAGCCTACTGTATATCTTTGTGTGCGCCAGTTCATTAGTGTGCGTATGTTTATGTTCGCGGTAACCATATGGTAGTATTTATTTCCGACGATGTTTACATGCGAATAGTAGCTGTGAACATTGTAACAAGTGAAACATAATGCTATATAAACAGTGATACCGAATATGAAAATAGCCCATGCTTGTTTACGAAATGAATAACAATATTTCGTACAGGAGAAACAAAAGTAGTAAGTAATCTCAAACATGGTGAAAGCACGTCCAAAAAGCCCGCCCTAAATATGGAATAAATCTTCAGAATGTGCCATGGAATAAGAATTCAACATGTGGATTGCTGATTGTAAAGAAGCCAAGTTCAAATCCTATCATAGCAACATAAATAAATGTCCGTGTATACTGGGTTTGTTTTTTTATCGTCTGGAAAAATTAGGGTTAAAAGATGAACAGAATAGAAGGCTATGGCACTGATATTTTACATTTTTTTTCCTTTTACATTAACGTATTACGAAATTGATATATATCAATAAATGCTACTAATTGGGTGCGCGTTATTTTAATGTCGATAGTTTTTAATTGATCAATTTAGTATAATTTTTTGTTTTTATTTTTTTAGTATCAAAAGTTTATTTCAAATTAGTAAAGTAAAAAGTAAAAGTAAAGTTACAGCCTATATACGTCCCACTGCTGGGCTCAGGCCTCCCTTCATTTCTGAGAGGGTTTAGGGCAAGGAAGTGTCCGCCGCGCTGCCCAAATGCGTGTTGACGAACTTCACATGTCTTCGAAATATTTTTTTTTCTTATTCCTCAGACATGCAAGTTTCCTCACGATGTTTTCCTTCACCACCGAGCACGTGGTAAATCAGCACCTAAATTGCAATTAACAATTTCATTGGTGCCGGCGGGGATCGAACCCGGGTTACTCGCGTTCTGTTATATTTACAGCGAGCGTTAACCACTGAGCTACTACGGCTCTTCAAATTAGTAGTATTTATTAATATATCAATTTCATAATATGTTAATGTAAAAGATAAAAATTGTAAGTTATCAGTGCCATAGGGTTCTATTACGTTCACCTGTTACACCCTATTTTTTTTAGAACGTAAAAAGATTATCTAGTATAGTTTACTGTTAACAGACTCTGGCCGTGGTAAACAAAACATTAACACGAAAACTATTTAGCAAATGAATCTGGATAGATTTGTAGTCTGTCTAAGTTTTATCCTCATTAGTCCAGATTTTGACCTAGGCTATTTTATAATAAGCGCAAGGACAATTTAATCATGTGAAAAGGTATTGGCTAGGAGCTGCGTGAAAAATAATACGGTATCTGTGATAAGTTTGAAGAGTATCCCACTTTACATAACCCATAAAAAATCTATTGCCCGTTTGTGCATCAGAGACACATCATTTAATGCTTAAGTTGTTAGTTTTTATTAAATATAAAATATAATAATAAATATTATATATTGTTGCGCACCTAAGTTGATGTCTGGTACCTGGCACTAGCGCCATCTTGTGTCGGGGAACAGAGCGAGGAGAGCTTTCTAGAAAATGCCATGCTGGAAATTTCCACCTCCAGCGCCATCTATTATCGAATAGAAGAACTAAGCTTTCTGGAAAACTCCACACTCGAACTTTCTCCGCCTAGTCAGTCGGGACCAGTATTTGCTGGAATATTCTAGATTTTTCGGTGGAAAAGGCCTTTTTAAAGCCGTTGAAAGCCGTGATCGGAGCAGTATCGAATTGGCGATACGAGCGAAGCTTTCGGAGCGAAATAAAGTGAACTAATAAAGTGTTCAGTGTGATTATCAGTGTGATTTAAGTTTTAATTGGTGTTCAGTAATTAAAGTGTCAATTTTGGTAATTCAATCGGCAGTTTTTATTGTCACGAACCCCAAGCTCGTAAGAATATTTTTATGATAAGTAAACAAGACTTAATGAACATTACTGAATTCAAGATCTAAACCAGGCAACACTATACCGCTGTCGATAATACAGCATGTTTTGCCTTCAAACGAGGCAGTATCAGAAGAAATAGTCTATACTATGTGACACAGTTTACTTAGCGGTTAGCTAAAAACATTTTATTTTTCACGCGGATCTTAGCTTAAATTTCCGCAAAAAAACGCTGATACTATTGACGACAATGTATGAAACACCTGGCATTGTGATCGATCAGTAGGCTATAAATATACTATGGGAGCTAAGTTTAAATTTACTCCAATACAAAAGTATACTGTTTACTAAAATAAAAATAGTTAACCAGATCATCATAATTGTGGTACCTAATTCAGAAAAAAATAAAGTACGCGACCAACCCGAGTCATTACTGCCGACACCAATAAAATTCACGCAATTTAAATGGTATTTTACTTCGATCAATTATATATAATTGATCGAAGGTGTTTTAGCACGTGCTCGGCGGTGAATGGAAAAATTGTGAGGAATTTCACGTCTGCGAAACGAATAAAATCGGGGACATGTTAAATCCGAGAACACGTAACAAACCTCTCAGAAATGACAAGAGGCCTGTATTCAGTGTTGCCAGATGCCTTGAACCTTTTATCTGTATTAAAAACTGCTAAAATCTGTATTAAATCTGTATGCTATTTAAAGTTAAAATCTGTATAAAATCAGTATAATCTAATAAACTAAAATAGAATGATGATGATCATCATCATCATCATTCTATTTTAGGATTCAATATTTTAGGATTCAAGGAATAACTACTAACGTGATAAGCTGATAAGGTTTGATTAACGTTATTAAATGAATTTTTTATAGAATAAAGGTGACAAAGGAGCACATAGTCCACCGATAGTAAGCGGATACTGTGGCCCACAGATATCTACATTTATCCTCGCTTAAGAATAAAAACGCAGATACGTTGTCACGCCAGAGGACTATAATGGAATGCCTCATTTCCAGTAAAAAAATGGTCTCCGGATTCCTACACTCACCATACGAAACACAGCAGTATTAAGCTGGTATTTTACGCTGGTATTCTGTGAGAGCGTGGTCCTTCCCCGGTCGAGCTGACTCATTCGTGCTGCAACCATAGTATAGCTGCAGCGTGGCTCTACCACGTATAAAATATACACTATACAAAAAACTTTTTATATAGCAAAATTGAAAACATTAATTTAAGCAAACGACATATTAAAACTCTAACATTTACAACAAATGAACATATAATTACTTTATTATTTTCAGTCATATATATTTTATATATACATATTTTATAATACATTTTTAATTCTGCTATACTAACTAATTACGTTGTGAAAAAATAAAATAAGATGTGTGTAACGCGGTATCTAGTCACTTATTTTGCTTCATTCTGTTTTAAGTTGAATATTATGGTAATCCAATCAATAGAGTTAGAAAACTGTATAAAAATCTGTATCCAGTGCTAATCTGTATCACACATCGAAAATCTGTATAAATACGGGGGAAATCTGTATATATGGCAACACTGCCTGTATTGAGTAGTGGGACGTATGAGTCACACACTGTTACGTTTATCTTGTCAATTTCTAGACAAGAAAAAACATGTAAAATATGTGCTTAACTAAAGCGGTTTAGCCGTGCAAAGTCTATAACGATGTGGCGATACAATGTAACAGTATTGATTATCGCATTAGTGAGTTTCTATTTACAAAAACAAATTCAAAAAACCTACACTCAAATCTAAATGTATATTTGAAAAGTACAGATTCATGCGTTTATTTAACAAATGGATTACGCAGATTGCAGTTTTACGCGTGTTGGTTGGTACCTATGTTTATTTATGACGTCAGCGAGGAGTGCGTAACAATAATACGCTTCTACTCCTTCAACGTTTTAGTGTCGAAAAGTGATAAAAACAAAGCAATTCATGCATTAAATATTATCATATTAGGCATTGAAACATTCAAGCCAGAGCCATTGGTAGTAGTTAACAATGCTCACAGTGTCCCTCACATTACAATTTTTTTTTTATCAAATAGGTCATCACATTTTAAAAACAGACACTACTCTAGCCATTACACCGCCTGCGTGCGTATATATTTTTTTAATAAAACTGAAGTGGCAAAGGAACTTATACTCCACCCGATTTTAAGTAGCTACCTACTACGTTCATGTACACCTACAGCCAGATGCGTTATTACCTCTGCTCTTCAGACTGCGACTAAACAACAAGGTTCACGAAGCTTGGAAAAGACCAAAGGAGAAACGTTTGTTAACGTGATATCGTAGAAAGAAGGACTGATTATCAACCAATGCTATACGAGTACGCTAATCGATAATTAGTTCAATAATCGAGTTGAGAAACTCGTTTGTTATTCTAATCTCTAAACTAATAGCGGTGTAAACAAAAACGATAAAATAGCGAAGCAAGGACGTCTTCTGTAATGCCTACACATGTACCGATAACGATTTGACATGATTACTATATGTATTGGTTATAATAATATCTAACCGTGTTTAATTTTTGAAAAAAAAATATATATATAAAAAGATAGGAAATACAAAATGAAAAACAAGAAAATTTCGTTCTGTAGAAAATACGATCAACTAAAGAAACGTAAAAGTATTATAGCGTCCGTTGAAATATAAGTCAATAAACGTCTTACGACTGAACGGTCTAACTCAGTGATTCCCAAAGTGGTCTATACCGACCTCTAGGGGTCTATGACAACCTGCAAGGGGTCTACGTCAGCGAAAAAAAATTTGGGGGTCCATGAAATGAAAATGGGAGTCCACGACAGTGGATCTCAACACATACACTGATAGTACCTATTTACTTACATCATACATACATAATACATACATAAACACTCACGCCTGTCACCCAGAGGGGTAGGCAGAGACTACGGACTTCCATTTGGCACGATCCTGACATACCTCTTTCGCCTCCTTTACATCCATATATCTACGCATACATGCTCGTCGGTTAAGGGTACTTCTAACGCCCCTTTTCAAAATATCGCCAATTTGGTCGATAAACTTTTTTCTAGGGCGTCCCTTCCCGACTCGGCCGTTCACATCTGCCATATAAATTTGCTTTGTCACTCTTTCCTCATTCATTCTTTCTACATGACCAAACCACCGAAGCATTCCTTTCTTAATCCTGGTCACAACATCATCTTGCATACCACATTTAACTCTTATCATGCAATTTCTCACCCTGTCATTCAGATTCAACCCTAGCATACTCCTTAAAGACCGCATTTCTACAGCATTTATTCTACTTTCGTGCTTCTTCTGCCACACCCAGCTTTCACTACCATACATTAAAGTAGGGACTAACACAGCATTATGAATTACCATACGTGCCTTTTTTGACACATTCTGGTTCTTCACAATAGAGTGTAGTGCCCCATTCACTCTATTCCCTGCATTTACTCGTCGTTCTATATCCCTATCATATCTACCATCCCTGCTAAATACACATCCCAAATACACAAACTCATCCACTTGCTCAATTAACTCTCCTTCTATTCTTATTTCACATACCGTTTTGCTTTCTTCTCTTTCAAAAACCATCACTTTCGTCTTACTTGCGTTCACTTTCATTCCCCTTTCTTTTAATTACTTACATCATACTATCTTATAATATCAAAACATATACAATATTTATAAAAGTACCTATGAAGTAAAAAAAATTATTATATATGTTTATAAAATTGTGTAAGTTATAGGATGTGGGTATTCGCTTTGTGGTCGCAATACGTTTTGAACTTGTAAAAACCTGAGAGTCGCAGTCTCATAGCTTCGCTACCTTGCACTGACTTGTTCAATCCGTCACTCTATAAATACGAATGTGGGACAAATACGTACATTCGTTTCCTGAATCTTGAAAAGGAAAGTGCTAAGAAAATATTTTAAAAAATATAAACAGATAGTATATCACACAAATTATAGTGAGTCAGTGTTATTTTGTTTGAGAGTGCTGAAGAAAAGTAAGTACATTATTTTTTATAAAATTTTAGTTTTGTACTCGTAGTTAGCAAAGATAGATAAATTACGCCAATCATGACTTTAGTTATTAGTACTTTAATATTCAATCATGCAAAATTACACGAGTACTCCTCAATAGTTTCTTTTTTAAAGTTTTAGCAATCGGTATTATAATTACAGTGCAATCTCCGTAATTCGAGCTAATTGTTGCAAGAAGATGTTCGAATTATGGAATGTTTTCGGAAAAATAAAAAAATATTTTTAATATACAGCTGCTGGATTTTCTGTCTTATTTAAATAATTTAATTTTGCCCACAGATGACTGATGCCATGTCCGAATCTAAAAAGGAATGTAGATAGTACAGTGTCGATTATTTGAAATTTGGCTTCATTCCATCATTGCCAGACAAACAATTGCCTATGTGCCTTTTATGCAACAAAGTTTTGGGCAATGACGCTATGAAACCATCTAAACTGCAAGATAATCTGAGAAGATGCCACCCTGATAAAACAGAGAAAGATTTGATATATTTTCAAACACTCAAAGATAAACTTCAGAAGAGACATACACTTGACAGAATGTTCGCTTCGACGTCACAAAGAAATGATGATGGTTTGCGGGCGTCTTACAATATCTCGTTACTTATAGCAAAATCCGGAAAACCGCATACTATCGGAGAGAAGTTAATTTTGCCATCCGTTGAAGAGGTTTTAAAAACTGTTTTACACAAACCTGCATCTGATATCATTAAAAGAATTCCCTTAAGAACAATACTGTTGAAAGACGTATTGATGAAATGAGTTCTGATATTGAAAGCTTCTTACGTAATTATTTGCAAACGACCCATTTCTCTATACAACTGGACGAGTCAACTTTACCTGATAATGCAGCATTATTATTGGCATATGTTCGTTTTATTATGAATCAAGAAATCTACGAAGAACTGCTCTTCGCAAGAATTTTGATAACCGACACTAAAGGTGAATCAATATTTCATGTTTTGAAGGATTACTTCATAGAAAAAGCAATTCCTTTATCAAATATAATATCAGTAGCTACAGATGGAGCACCTGCCATGGTTGGACGTTATCGTGGATTTATAAGCTATTTAAAACAAAATGTGTCAGGGGTGTTAGCAATACATTGCGTCATCCATCGACAACATTAAGTTGCTAAAAATTTGAGCGTTAGATTGCATGAATCACATCATTTAGTCATTGATGCAGTAAACAGAATCCAAATTATTATTTATGTTTGACAAGATTTTTTGCACTTTTTGAGACTATTTTAGAATTTCTGGATACTAAAGATAAAATTTTAGAGAATTTACTGAAGAGGAAAACAGACATCGCCTATTTAACAGAATTGTTTATAAAATTTAATATGGTTGATTTGAAATTACAAGGCGACAGTTTAAATTTGATTAAAACAAAGTCCATCTTATTAGCGTTTCTTGCCAGAGTTAAACCAATGAAGCAAAATATTGGACGGAGCGAATTTTCTCAGTTCCCCAATTTGTCACAGACAAGCTGCCAGGAAGACGACGTTTCAACTTACGTTCAACATTTAAATGCCCTCTATTCAGATTTTAAATCTAGGTTTGAGGATATTTTGACTATGGTAATACCACCGTGGATAATTAATCCATATGGTGACATAGAAGAAACGAATGTCATAATACAAGAGAAACCGACTGAACTAAGTACAAACGAAGAACTTAAGGTTCAGTTTAAAAACGGATATCAGCAATTCTGGCTGCAAAACAACATACCCGTTACTTATCCCGTATTATGGAATATAGCGAGGAAAATACCTAGTGGAAAGGGGGTTCAGCGCTGTTACCAATCTCCTAACGAAAAAAAGAAACAGACTGGACATCATTAGCCGAGGATATTTAATCCTTACAAAATTGACGCCAAATGTTGATAATTTATTATTAAAGCATCAGGTTCATCCTTCTCACTAAAAATATTGACTTATTGCTTATGTTATTTTATTCTTAGTTTATTTTATGTTTATTTAATGCTACGTATATTTTACATAACAGATACATTTTATTTTGAGTAGTTTTAATTTAAATTCAATTAATAAATGTATAAATTAACATGTGTTTTTACTTTAAGTTTTTAACACTAAACTTCACTACAGTTAGAAATTTACAGGAAATCAATATCAGGTAAGTACCCAACACGGAAAAACATGGCAAGGGATCTACGACACAAAAAAGTTTGGGAACTCTGGTCTAACTAGACGCTGGCCTCCTCCTCTCACGATTGAGAGTCGAGAGGTCGTTATTCGTGAATTCCTATTCAAATTATTTTATTGCATGACTGTAGGTAGATTAACATAAAACCAGTTCTAATAATACCTCCTCCATACTAAGTCCTCCACAGCCTAAGGTGAAAATTATTATTTTTTCTAAATCAAATAAAATAATAAATTTTAATACACATATTAATTCAGATTGATAAATGATAACAATTGATAATAATGTAAAAGAATATTAAATACATAATAGAAAAATAATTATAATGAATAATGTTAAGTCAGTTAACCATTAAAAATTATTACGTTAAATAGTCATCAATATTTTTTTTAACATTTCTCAATTAATAAACATGGTATCTTTTTCTTAAATTGTAAAACATTTGAAACGTCCCTCGGTAATTTTATAACTACTTCAGCCAAAAAAATGTTTTTCGCATGAGGTAAGGAGAAGGAAGAGTCCGTAGTGGACTTTTTCAGTGCATGTTACGAAGTGGTACCTTTACCATTCAACATTGCAGGCTGTCAAAGTCCACTGCTGAATATGTCATAGTCAATAAAATAATGTCCTCCAGACCGAATTTCGGTCACGGCGGCCAGCTTCAACGGAGACTAGCCATCGGCGAAGGCGGGATTACAGTGCCCAAGTGTACGCGCAAGCACAGGTGCACTCTCTATTCCCTCACTCTCATAATCCGATGGGACGGTAAACCGACACGACCGGAGAGAGATCAGGCGCAGGGCCAACGGCTTTACGTGCATTCCGAGACACGGGGGTGAGACACCGCCAACTTCCTGACTCTGTGCAGCTACTGAGAATTTCTGGACGGAAAAATTCAATAATGGACTTTTGGCCGGACCGGGATTCGAACCAAGGATCTCATGATTAGCAGTCGCACTACTACAACCACTAGACCAACGAGGCAGAAGTCGCCGTAGTTAACACGCTTATCAAGCGGGTTAGCAAACGTATTTTTTTATTATTTTTGACTCGTTATTGCCGGCTATACATGTTGGCCGAGCGAAGGCGAGTACCAACGTATAGACACCCCATTGGTCTAGCCTCGCCATTACTCGTCGACGCTCGCCTAGCTGGCCGAGTGCACGCGAGCGCCAACGTGTATACGGTTCGTTTCGCGTGCCTTGCCATCACTCGGGATCGCTCGCTACGGCTCGTTCACTTCGGAACGGTGTCGGTTTTTCTGCACAAATCAAAGGCGCTCGCTTATGCTCGGCAAGTCGTGTCCACACTCCACATGTTGACGGCCATGTCAGGCGTCCGTCTCGGTGATATATTATTTAATTAAATTGCAACTTTAAAATCCTGTATAAAAAAAGTACTCTGTGTTTAAGTAAATTCGACAATGTCACACTGTACTAACGAGGACACCTTTAAGTTTTTGGAAATATACAAAAATGAACCCGTTATTTGGAACCCCAAAGACTTTACTACGGAGTACACTGATATAATAATTATATGCACTCATTAAATAAATTGCAGATGCGGCAATAATTTCTAAGTCGTCCATATCGTCCCAATTATCAATGACAACTAATTACGGCCAACATGTAGATAGCTCCACAAAAACTCGTGAACATTGGCCTTGGAATTGGTCTCTTTCGAACTTCACCAACGTGTAGACTGTAGCACTCGCCTTGTATCAATTTGCCTACGCTCGCGTTGGCTGAGGCTTGGCCAACGTGTATTGCCGGCGTATCAGAAAGATGCTTTACGACTTTACGACAACCGAGACGATACTGGGTAGTGGATATTTTTATACCGCCACTACACGGTTACTTCTTCTTCACGAAGTGTTTATATTCTCTAATTATTTTTCCTTCAGTCCTGCAGGATTTGTAATTGCAATAAGCAACGGTGGTGTTGGCAATAGAGATCGAGCTCTGTGGGCAGCTGTCTCTTGAACCTATACTTTTGTTTTAATATCTAGTTTTTTTTTATGGCTACCGTTCGATTAATTTTAAACTTTTAAGTCGTTATGTAGGTCTAGTAATCATCTCATCATAAAAGAAAGTCGCAGTTTCATGCGTTATAAATTAACAAAAACCAAGTGGTAATAGCGGAGATTACACTGCTGTGTTCATGTCTAGAGTAGTTAGTTGGTCTAGTGGTTGTAGTAGTGCGACTGCTGATCATGAGGTCCTGGGTTCGAATCCCGGGTCGGGTCAACAATATCAATTACTGAGTTTTTCCGTCAAGAAATTCTCAGTAGCTGCCCGGAGTCAGGAAGTTGACGGTATCTCACCCCCGTGCCTCGGAAAGCACGTAAAGCCGTTGGTTCTGCGCCTGATCTCCGGTCGTGTCGGTTTACCATCCCATCGGATTATGAGAGTGAGGGAATATAGAGTGCAGCTGTGCTTGCGCATACACTTGGGCACTATAATCCTGTCCTGCGCCGATGGCTAGCATGTATTGAGGCAGGCCGCCGTGGCCGAAATTCGGTCTGGAGGACATTATAGAGTGACAGTAAAATGTCAGGCTGTGAGGCATTCCATCTTAGTCATCAGAGGTGTAAATGAATCTGTGGCTTTTTTGTTTGAAATTTCTATCAGCTGGACTGAAAGTTCGTCTGGCCCTTCAGTTTTTAAAAAAAAAAGCTATATCCACTGAAAACTAAAAGCAGTCAATCTACTATTTAATGAGAGAAACTATTAATACTACTATAAATGTTTCATAACATTATGAAAAAAGGTATATGACATATCGTACAGTATGTAAAGATCGTCAAATTTAAAAACTACACGCACCTCCATTGTATATTGTTGTTATATTTTATCACTTTTATCGTAACAAATATTATTGCTGGAAACTACTAAAACACAATAGATAGAGCGCGCATATTAAGATTTTAGGATACCTTTTTTATAGGATAATGGTGACGAACGACCACACAGTTCCACCTGGTGGGAAGTGGTTGCTGTGACCTATAGACATCTACATCTATCGTCAATTAAGAACTAAAATGCAAATGCGTTGTCACCCGTGAGGACTAAGACGGAATGCCTCGTTTCAAGTAAAATGGGTCTCCGTTTCTCTACACTCACCATACGAAACACAGCAACGTTGAGCTGCTATTTTACGCTGGTATTCTGTGAGAGCGTGGTTCTTCCCCGGTCAAGCCGACCCATTCCTGCTACATAGCTCACTGCAGTTAACTGCACTGCAGCATAGCTCCTACCACGTTACACCTGATACGATAAATACGACAAAATCTACCAGAAATACAAGGGAGGCGAGTTCAGGTTTAAATTAGACAATCTCTACTACTTGTAGTGCAATAAAATTAACCTCCATATTAACCTCTTTTATTTTGTATACAAACTCAGGGCCGCCTGCTGCTCACTATTTATTACCGTTGAGCCATCATTATGCATTCTCAATGATAAAAGGACCATAGGATGAATTTTTACCCACAAGGAAAAAAATGTTTCGGTTACTCATGATAATTTGGTACTTACTCATCTTCTTCTTCTTATATAAAATTTGTAACGTAATTAACGCACACCCTCAAACACCCCAATATATGTTATAATCATAATAAATACACTGAATGTTTAGTTAAACATTTTTATGCACTGATTATTTATCAAATTAGTTATACTAATTCCGGGAGAATGTTGTGGTCACAGTACAAATCCACGAACGCAAAGACTTTAAAGTGCTTGAAATAAAGTTCATTTTTCATTATGAATACAAAAAAAAGCTAAAATTTGCCTTAAGTTACGGTCCATTTCAGTTTGTTTTGACTGTACAGATTTAAGATAAAAAATTACCTATATTAAAAATGATAGGAATCGATTCAATAAATGATTCTGAACAAACTACTTTCTCAAAGTGCGTTAATTATGTTACGTGTTGTATATATATAAAGATCAATTGTTGTCCGTTAACCTCCCTAAAACTCGAAAACGGCTCTAACGATTTTAATGAATTATTTGTGTATAATTTGAGTTGGTAAAACCCTGGATGGTTTATAAACTTAATTGGACGCGGTTGGTGGCGCTGTTGTCGAGGTACAGAAATCACCCGTGCGAAGCCGGGACGGATCGCTAGTTTATATTAAGAAACAAAGCAGAGTTCTATCTATTCAAGCAAGAGCAAATAATGATTTATTGGTACGGCTACAGACCGAGAATCGGGAGTAGTTTGTTACCACTTCAATAGTAAATATGTATTAACAATAAAACTCAACTTATAAATATAATTAAAGTTAATAAAAACTTACACATGGAAACGACATCTCGCACACGCAGGTATGAGATGGCCAGACGCATTACAGACGCCTTGTCCAGCTGTTCCACCTCTTCTTTTTTGGCGGGCAGCGCGGCGGTCAGTTCCGCGAAGATTTGCATCTCTTTTGTGCGTCGGCAGCGGGCCGCCACGCGGGACTTTTCCTTCCGCTTCTCATTATTCCTGGTGACAAAAAGTTATACGAATTGTAAATCTAGACAGATTTTTGATAGGGTTATAAATATAATGTCAAAGGATACGTCAACGGGCTATCAAAATTGCATTTTGCTGAAAATCTTGCAGAGAGATGATAGTTGTGTAGATTGATAACGATGCTGTTGCTACAATATTATTGTACCTTTGTAGAGTAGAGTAGAGTAGAGTAGAGTAGAGTAGAGAGAGAGAGAGAGAGAGAGAGAGAGAGAGAGAGAGAGAGTAGATATATGCAAAAATATTACTATGTATGCATATTAAAAGGATAATAATGTTTAGAGGTAGGAATATTTCATATTGTGTAAAATGTCATAAAATATTGTGCAATTAAGCTAGCTATGAATAAAGCCTTTATATACGTTTAAGTAATGCTTCGGAGCGGTTTCCATTCATCAGAAAGTTAATCACAGGTTTATCATGATGTACTCATAATATAAAACATTACTTAAATACTATAATAATTGTTTGAATACTAATAAAACTTTGTATAAACCAATGATCAAGTAATTAAAATTCTTATAAATCAATTAATAAGTGCAATTAATGAATGATATCGCGTACTAGCAAGAGTCGTTTTATGATTATATAAATATTTAAATCGGCTTTTAGTGGATTTATCATCGTTCTTTGACTACGAATATAGAGATTGCAACGTTTTAAAATCCAGATAATCGAAATAATCTCCGACTATCTTTTGATAAAACGAAGGTTATGTTGCCGAGAGAAAAACAGTTACATAGTTAAGAATGGATCTTGTTATGTCAAATAATCCCAATGATTAAATTTGGAAATTCTAATTCAAAACAATGTTTTTTTTTTATTCAAAAATAATAAATATTACAAATGATTAAATATTAAGTGTTATTGTAAATTTTAATTTCTGGCCTACAAAATGAACACACCTTTTAAACACGGCACAAAGTTTAAACCTGCCGTCTTCGACTTTAGGTGAGCCCGGTATACACATTGTTCTCAACACTCAACAGAGCATCACACAACACAAATATATTGAAAGCACTAACTTATTTAAACAATAATTCAATACACGCACGTAGCACCGGTCGATTGTATACCGAACGTCTAAGCGATATGTCGGCTTGCAATCACAAAAAGTTAATGCCATTAATTTGTCGTTAAGTTAACAACAGACTCTATATTTTATCGTTTGTTCTAAATAGCATATTTGTCAAGTGCGTCACAAATGTGATTTGAAATGACGGCTCTTGTATGTTTATCTGATCTAGCGCGGACACGGGCATCTTCCACACGTATTACTTACGAAGCGTAACACGGTATGTTCCCGAGGGGGTAAGCAGAGTCCAAAACGCAGCGGGCTACTCAACAAAAATATGGCTTTACTCGTAGATGGAAAATTGAGCAAGTGATAGGTAGTTCATTATCTAGCCCATCACAAACCCAATAATCAGCTAAATGATAGGCAGGTAACACTATTGGCACATTTTTTTAATTATACGTTCTACGTGGTAGAGCCATGCTGCAGATATATTGTGGTTGCAGCACGAATGGGTCGGCTCCACCATGGTAACACCACGCTCTCACAGAATACCAACGTAAAATAGCAGCTTAATGCTTCTGTGTTTCGTATGGTGAGTGTAGAGAACCGGATACCCTTTTTACTGGAAACGAGGCATTCCATCTTAGTCCTCAGGGGTGATAACGCATTCTGATTTTTAATTGAAGATAAATGTGGATGTCTATGGGCCGCAGCGTCCACTTACCATCAGGTGGACTGTGTGCTCATAAACTTTTTGCGAATGGGCTATTCCATGACGCCATCGTGACGCACAGCTACTTCCTAGACGTGACCGGACTGTAAAAGTTGTAATAGGAATATGCCTGCGTCACAGCTGTAGACTAAGAACGGCTAAATCGCGGTATAGAAGTGCTTGAACAACGCTTCATAATGTGTAACACACAAATTCGTCCTTGTCCTTCGTAGGATAATTTATTATAATAATAAAATATATATAATTATATATTTTATTTTACTGGCCATTTAGTTAATAATATAACTAATTATTAACTAAATGGCCACGGTTAAAGTCGGAAAATATTGTTATTTAATCTTTATGTTTAAGAGTTTTAAGTAGGAAGATGCCACTGCCCATCTCCTGATTTGTTTTTTCTCTCTGGCCTCTTACGACACCCACGGGATGGCATACGATCGCGGATATTCTTCTACCGCCACTACACGACATGTTGTGCAATTTGCGTCTATAATATAACATAATGGGTGCGTTCGGCAGAAAAAAGCGCTAGCAAGCGCTTGTAAGCAAAATGGCGATCGTAAGCGGTAAGCGCTGTCAAATCGTAAGTAGCTATTTTCCTCCAGGACACGATGTTAGTTTTAACCGGGGAATCTAACCTAATTTAAATATATGTTTGTAAAGTATTCATATTAAAAACTAACCAATCATGAGTTTTTAATAGCATGTATATGTTTATTCATGTCATTATATTACTTAAAACTAATATTGCACAAAACAACTTATAAACTCTACTTCAAAACAAACAAATTAAATAAGCAAAATGGCGGATTGTGTCAGCGCTACTGAAGTAGCAATCGTGTCCTGGCCGAAAACTATTTTAGCGCTTATAAGCGCTTGCTAGCGCTTTTTTCTGCCAAACGCACCCAATAATCTTGCACGGAAAATTGAAAATAAATTGAACCGTGTTGTGCTGAAATGATCCGACCCACAAATGGCATAAATTATGAACCACCGGCTGTTTTTTCAGATTATTTCTTCTATTTTCTTAAACATGACATACATAACATGATATCATTGACCTTCTGCCAAAAAATGTCTTTATCTTTCAAATCTGAAGAACTTTAATGTTTTTGTGGGTTGGTTGCTGCATTTCTGCCAAAAACGGTCCCATTACGAAATTGATAATAAGTAAGATTCAAATGTGTTTAGGAAGCCGGTTCAACAACATTATATTTATTTTAAATATGGAGGTCAACCATACAATTATAATTTTTTATAGATAGTTCATAAAAATAAGTTTATAAAAAACGTTTACATTTAAAAAATCAAAAACAAGTAGATACAATATTAACTCAACAGGTTGTGGATGTGTGACCCATCCGTGGGGGGCAATAAAATTAATTTCGACGTTGTAGATAAGGACGGCCGCGCCGTTGAATGCAACGCATTGAGGAAAAATTTATCGGACATCCCGCTTTCTGAACGTAACGTAAAAACAAGTCACGAACGACTTACGACTTTGATTCGCCGTCGCTCAGACGGCACAAGTTGTTATACGTCGAAGATCACGTAAATAAACCTGTTTTATTTGGACTAATAGCACGTGTTACGGTACACTTCTTTAGTAAATTGTAACAGAACATAACGTCATTGAAATTACGGCCCAAGTTTTTAATAACCCGATAAACATATCAACATTGTTTTATTTCTTTTTTACTGTTAATGTCATGTCAATGTTGAAGTATGGTTAAACACTTTACCTACCCGTGACTGCGGGTGCAAACGTAGGTAATTAAAATATGGTAAATTTTGTTGTGATCATCATCATCATTGAATGATAGAATTGTGAGACGTTATAATTAACGCCTCACAATTCTAATGCTGAACATAGGCCTAACCCAAGTAATGCCACAAAGCACGGTCGTGAGCCACCTGCATCCATAGACTTCCTGCATGTCTTAGAAAGTCATCATTCTATCTAGTGGGGGGAGGGGGGCTACACTTCGCTCACCGGTATTAGGCTGTCATTCGAGAACTTTTCTTCCCAATCAACTGTCGATTCTTCGAGCTATATGGCCGGCCCATTGCCACTTCTGCTTACAAATCCGTTGGGCTGTCGATTACTTTGGTTCTACTACGAATTTTGTTTTATTGGATGATTATTAAACAACAGTTATTGTTTATATGTTGAATTGGGGAAAGATTTAAAAAAAAAACTAAAAGTATCAGTACAAGTACTGTAGGTAGTCACCAATGAGCTTCTATCGAACGGCGAAGTTCGTAGTTTCCGACATAGATAAATACTTTTTCCTATCGTTGACACAGCTTCATCAAACATGGTTTTGGCGCCTTATACGCTTTACAGTCTTGAGTGTGTAACTCAGTTGAAAAAGAGTAGGAGCAAACAAAACTATAGCAAAGTAATGCCGAAAAGTCAATATTAAACAAATGGAACTTAAATAATATTAGCATACGTGAACACATTAAGTTGAAAGCGTGTAAAAATGGAATAAACTGCAAGTATAATATAATAGGGCTGTCACATCGTACATTTGTATACTTTCAATACTTAATAAAAACACATCATTACCAACAAATTTCCCATAAATTTTGGTCCAACCACATGACATTTAAGAAATATTGTAAAATTTATATTGGAAACAGATCCGTGATAGCTCTGAGTCAAAGCGCTCATACGTGGTAGAGGCATTAATATAGAGAATAGTTTTAAAAAAAAGGTTATGGACACACAGTCTATCTGATGGTAAGTGGATGTTGCAGCCCGTAGATCTCTTTTTGTTTATTAAAAATCAAATTGAAAATTCGGATGCGCTGTCACCGCCGAGTAAGAAGGGTCTCCGTTTCTTAACACTAACCATAAGAAACACAGCAGCATTAAGCTGCTATTTCACGTTGGTATTCTGTGAGATACCGACACATGCTACAACCATACTATAGCAGCCATGCTGGCTCTACCACGAGTAGATGTCTGTCTAAACTTTCGCCAACCAGATCGTTAGCGGTCTGCCTATCTCTCTTTTTTGCGTAGTCATGAAAAGGTAATGGGCAACAATAAATAAAATGTATCATTTTCATTAAAAAAAAAAACAGTTTAACAGTCGTTTTTTTTAATTTTATAAGAAAATGCACATTAAAATCAACTCGACGTTAGTAAATATTAATAATTTACTATATAAAAACTTTAGAACTCATTTCTACTAACGCTGAGACGAGGGTCGTATTAAGACTATCCAGCTATCATCTCACTATCAAGTCTATTCGAACAATCCGTTCAAGATTTTGAGATTGTTCTTCTTTAAAGCTTATCAATTAAAATTTTATTTGCTAAATATTTGCATTAATAGTTTTTGTCGTATATACATACATACTAACACCCTGTATGTAACGCGAAATTCATAAAACTTCACGCAAATATTCGGTGTGATATAGAACTGTATCTGTATACAGTATTAGACAAAACCTTAGCAAAAACCAGGGCCAATGTATCTGCACAGTCTATGCTCAACAATTGTACGTGATTGCAAAATTAATAGCGTTCTCGTCCGCCAATTGAAATAGGAGGTGTGACGTGCGCTCCGCCAATTTGTATGTCCGTTCGTTATTGATAGCTAACAGCTCCCTCACAAACGAGGATAAATTCCCGCCTTGCTTGCAAATAAAAACTTGTGAACGGCAAAAGTAGAATTTTGACAATAAACATTTGAACTTTTGATACCACCAACCATAACAACTCCTATGGACGACACACGCGGTCAGTCCAAATGATTATGCGAACTGATCAGTTCGAACTAAGACTGTTGATATTTTTTAAATATCCGATTTTCGATTATCGGTAAATAAACTTATATATAAAACTCCGATTTTGTTATATTTATAATTATAAATAAATCGAAAATTCGACATTCAAAAAAAATCAACAGTCCTAGTTTGAACTGATCAGTTGGAATGATCAGTTGAATTGACCGCGTGGGTCGTCGATTAGCGTCGATGACAACTTTTTGAATCATAATCTTTAAGAGCAACATTTCTTCATATCATATACCATAATGATTTAAGATAAATGTCTCGTGATAAACACAATCGAATAAAATGGAAAGATCACAAAACATATCCAAAGCACCCTGTGAATGCACAAAGTATTAAAATATTTTTGTATGTTCAACTCTTAAATTATACCAGATATATAAAAATTAGATAGAGACTTAATTAGAGTTATTAGAAAAGACTAAGCAGTAATGACCTAAGGAACTTACTGGAAGTTACTAATATTGTATTACATGTGATAATTTTTTTTATTTAATATTTAATTAACATTAACAATTCTCTGAAGAGAGACCATAGAGTAAGAAAATAAAACATTTGCGATTGAAACGGAATAATACAACATGATGAATTCTTTTGCCGCCTATATAAGAAACAGTAATAAAATTGAATGATAAATTATATAACAATATCAATTAAAACTTACGTTAGTTTACACTCCTTAATAATTATATTGCCGTTATTCTAAGAAACATGGAATAATCATATCACAACGATAAGGAAAAAGAAGTAAACTATGAAAGTCTGACTGGTGAGCACGTGCATCTTTTCACTTTGGAGGGTAGTAGGAAATGGATCTGTTGCATTGTTCTATTCTGATGGTGAAGTTCAAA
Source organism: Parnassius apollo (assembly GCA_907164705.1). Taxonomy (NCBI): domain Eukaryota; kingdom Metazoa; phylum Arthropoda; class Insecta; order Lepidoptera; family Papilionidae; genus Parnassius; species Parnassius apollo. The sequence continues at coordinate 16,888,688 of CAJQZP010000008.1, forward strand.
TTTTCAAAATATTTTTATTATTGAGATACGCATTTCTTTTAACGGATTTTCCTCATTACTGATCATGTACTAAATAAACATTTAAGATATGACAAGAGTCGAAATTGTATACAGTAATACCCCGGACTTACACGAAAGGTGGGGGACCAAGCGATAGCCGTGTAAGTCGAACTCGCGTAAGTCGGGTTTCAATTTTGTATATAAATACGTATAAAGTTTGTGAAATCGGGACCAAAGTCTAAAGAAAACAATAATTTTAAAGAATCATGTTTGATAAAATGTTAGATAATAAAAACAATTTAGATTACTATGAATAAAACAACATAAACCGAGTTATTATGATGGCGAAGGCTTCATATTCTATATTCTAACAAGGTCACCTGACGAGTTAAGTTTTCCTTCTTCTCACGTAAAATTTCCTCATAGCACGCCAGTAATTTTTTTATTTCCCGTTTTATAGTAGAAACGCGCTCTTCATCGTAATCTATTTTTTTTTAAAATGTGTAACCCCTTTTTAATTGTACTGAGGCCTTCTGTTAAGTTTGAAATCGTTATTTGATTTTCCGGTTCAACTGGCTCTAACAAATCAGGTTGTTCAATGTCTTCATGATGTTCAAGCGTTTCCATAAGCTCGTCAATTGTTAGCTCTTCATTGTGTGAATCCAGCAATTCTTGGACGTCATCATTATCCACCTCTAATTTAATTGTTTGGCAATATCGATCAACATAATATAAACCGAACACTAAAAGAGAGCGAAGTGGGCAAATTAAAAACCGCGTATCTCGAATTCGCGTAACACGGGGCAGCGCAAGTCGAGGTATGACTGTATCTTAGAATTACTGATCCCAGAATAATTTGGACTCTACTGTAATCTTTTTAGGGTGGAGTGTCTTGTAAGTATTTAAGTAACACTCGCTAATGTCTTACAACACGAAACAGTAGCAATGTTCTACGTATTTACCCGGATATTCTGTGTAAGATAAGTATAATATAGGTCCGTATATGGATCCCTGGGCACACCCCAAAAGTTTATAGACTAATGAATATCTATTATAGCTGCATCTATTTCCTATTTACAAACTTAAGTACCAAACCGGATCCTTCAGTTTTCCTCGATCGTTAACTTCATTTTTTGCTACAAACGCTATTATAAACCCATCAACTAGTAATTAAACTACTTGGTGCATGACATAGATATGATTTAATATAGTGTTATTTTTAGTCGAGGTCTAAGGCATTGAACGTTAATTTAAAAAATCTATATGTCTATGTCTATACGTATTTGTATATAGGTTGAGTTAATAAAATAAATAACATCAACACACTGTATCCTTAGTTTTCCGTTAACTGACCTTTGACAAACAGTAAATATTATGTTTTTTTATTAAAAAAATTCTACTAAGTCAGCGCTTAACTACAATCCCATCTTACGGTAAGTGGTGATGTAGCCTAAGACGGTGAAGCGCACTGACTTAGCAAAATCCTATTCACTCTTTCCTTGACGATACCCACCCTGTAATCAGATGGAAAGACAGATGCTGGCAACCTATTCCAGTTCTTTGCTGTACGCATGATGAACGACGTACCAAATTGTTTGGTTCGAATGCGTGGTAAGTTAACAACGAGAGGGTGGAGACTGGCCAAACGTCTGGTTATCCGATAGTGAAAGGGAGAGGGAGAGACTAAATTATGCAATTCCTGCACACTCTCCGTAATGTATCCTGTAGAAAAACAAAACGCTGGCTTTTTTGCGCCTGTGTTCGCGGCTGGTAAGATTGGTTTTAACCAAATTAGGATCACCAATAAGCCTCTTAGCACGACTTTCCATTGAGTCCAAAGCTGCTAGGAGGTATTTCAGCATTAGCCCATATATGCCAGCAATACCCTATGCACGACCAAACTTGCGCTATATATATATATATATATTAAAGATTATGTTGCTGTACCAAACTTCGTTTGTATCATAAAAATTAACTTTCAATGCCTAAGGCCTCGACTAACAATTAAACTATATCAAATTATACGTTATGCATAGAAAAGATTTATAGACTGTAGATTATCATAATCATAAATCATAAACACTCACGCCTGTCACCCAGAGGGGTAGGCAGAGACTACGGACTTCCATTTGGCACGATCCTGACATACCTCTTTCGCCTCCTTTACATCCATATATCTACGCATACATGCTCGTCGGTTAAGGGTACTTCTAACGTGGCCCATTTTCAAAATATCGCCAATTTGGTCGATAAACTTTTTTCCTAGGGCGTCCCTTCCCGACTCGGCCATTCACATCTGCCATATAAATTTGCTTTGTCACTCTTTCCTCATTCATTCTTTCTACGTGACCAAACCACCGAAGCATTCCTTTCTTAATCCTGGTCACAACATCATCTTGCATACCACATTTATCTCTTATCACGCAATTTCTCACCCTGTCATTCAGATTACACCCTAGCATATTCCTTAAAGACCGCATTTCTACAGCATTTATTCTACTTTCGTGCTTCTTCTGCCACACCCAGCTTTCACTACCATACATTAAAGTAGGGACTAACACAGCATTATGAATTACCATACGTGCCTGTTTTGACAAATTCTGGTTTTTCATAATAGAGTGTAGTGCCCCATTCACTCTATTCCCTGCATTTACTCGTCGTTCTATATCCCTATCATATCTACCATCCCTGCTAAATACACATCCCAAATACACAAACTCATCCACTTGCTCAATCAACTCTCCTTCTTATCTTATTTCACATACCGTTTTGCTTTCTTCTCTTTCAAAAACCATCACTTTCGTCTTACTTGCGTTCACTTTCATTCCCCTTTCTTTTAATTCCCAGTTCATTAATGTAACCATCATTTGCAACTCTGCCGCCGATGACGCAAGTATGACTTGATCATCGGCATACAAAAGGCATTTGACGGTTAACTCGCCCATTCTTAACCCACATTCTTCATCTTTCAAAGTTTGCAAACACCGGTCCATAAATAGGTTGAACAGCCAAGGGGAAGCCACACAGCCCTGTCTGACACCTTTTTGGATGCCAAACCAGTCCGAGTAGACCCCATTGATCCTGACACAAGCACTAGAGTCCCTATAAAGAGACCTTAATGCCTGTATCAAACCAGCGCTCAACCCATATGAGTTCAGTGTTTGCCATAACACATTCCTGTCCACTCTGTCATAAGCCTTTTCCAAGTCCATGAACGCACAAAAAACTTTCTGGTTTTTGGCCAAAAACTTCTCCGCAATCATGCGCATGGAAAAGACTTGATCTGTACACCCCATTCCCTTTCTAAAACCCGCTTGCACATCCCAAATTTTTCCATCAGTTTCTTTCATAACTCTTTCAATTAACACCTTAGCATACAGTTTACCCACAATACTAAGCAAGCTGATACCGCGGTAGTTTTTGCAGTCCTGCTGTGACCCTTTTCCTTTATATATTGGTACTATAACTGCTTTACACCAGTCATCCGGTACCCGTTTTAATTCCCAACATAAATTAAACAAGGTGTACAGCAGGCCTGCCACCACTCCCTCTCCAGCCCTTAGCATCTCGAGTGATACTCTATCATATCCAGCTGCCTTACCTGCTTTCATGCTTTTCATTGCTTTCATTATTTCATCTACACTTATCTCCATACCCCTTTCCACTTCTTTCGGAATTTCTAGTTCATTTAATTCATACGACTCTTCACTCATAAACACGCTTTCAAAGTATTCCTTCCATCTGTTTAAATTCGAAACTTCATCATTCAGAATACATCCATTCTCGTCTCTTATAGCATTTATTATAGGATGTTTTGTATTTCCCCTGGCAGTTCTTACGAGTTTCCAGAACATTTTTATGTTAGCCTGGAAATTATCAGATATCCTTCTATCATTCTTATCCGTTCTTTCTTTCTTTTTCCTTTCAACAACTTCTTTTACTCTCTTATTTAGACGTCTAAATTCTGCCTTTATTCTTTCAATCTCATCATTCATACCAGAAGAATTATCAGCTTTGGTTGCTAGTAAATCTAACCATGCTTTCTTCTTTGATTCAACTTCCACCCGTACCTCATCATCCCACCATAACGTATTACTTTTCCTTTCATTTGTTCTCTTACTTACACCGCATACTTCGGTGGCGGTATCCACCAAACCTTTCTTAATATTATCCCATACAGTATTCAAGTCTAAATCATTCATACACAACTCATTCAAACATCTAATATTTTCTCTCAGTCTACATTTATACTTCTCTATCACATCTTCATCTTGTAACTTCTCTATTCTTATACGCTGTAACGCAGTGGTAGATACAGATGTCCGATGCCGCCAACGCTTGAAAAGACCATTAATTCGACATAAGACCAAGTAATGATCCGTCCCTACGTTGGACCCCCGGTAAACCCTTGTATCTACGACTGCGCTCCTCATTCTTTCATCCACAATTACGAAATCTATCATGCTTCTATCATCACCTCTTTCCCATGTATACATGTGAATCTTCTTATGACGAAAAAAAGTATTCGTCACAAAAAGATTCTTTTCCGCACATACGGTGAGGAGGTCTTCACCATTCTCATTTATACTTTCATCACCAAACGTTCCCAATATCCTTTCATAACCAGACCTCTTCACCCCAACCCTTCCATTAAAGTCTCCTAACATAATAATATTTTCATTTTCCTTACATTTTGTCAACACCATCCTTACCATGTCCCAAAACTGCTCTCGGATGTAAGTGGGCTTAGACATGTCTGGGGCGTACACCCCTAGCAGGAACAGCTTCTTTAAGTCCACTTTCATTCGTATCCATAGCAGTCTCGGGCTTACACATGCATACTCTTTCACACATTGACCCATTCTTTCTGAAAGGATGAAACCGACTCCCTGGCATGCCCGTTCGGTCTCGCCTACACCAGACCAATACGCGGTATACGTGCCATGTGCAGTGGCATCCTTTCCCTTTCGTTTCGTCTCATTCACACATAACACATCTATTCCTCTGTCATTCATCATTTCGCATACTTCATCCATCTTATCATTCATTCCTCCACATACATTCAGCGTAGCCATTAGATTAATACACAATAATGTGTCCGTTGTTGATGCTGGGATACGTTGCTGGGTTCAGAAGGTTTTAGGACAGAGAGATGTTTGTTGCTTTGTAATAATGAATATTGGCGGGCTTTACACGTTCTAATTTCTCAGACATTCAGGTTTTGCGCAGGATGTCTTACTATATCGGTGGTGCTGTTAGTATTTGTAATTGGTGTGTGCGTGTGTGTGCGTGTGTGTGTGTGTGTGTGTGTGTTACATAGTATGTGTGATCCATAGAATTCTTAACTTCTATCATAATTTTATTATCTAGTAGGTTAAGAAAAAAAAAAAGAAATTTAAAAAATCCATATTCATCGATTTTAAAAAACTGACAAATATGTGCGGAGTTTTTATTTGAACTCTGATAAAAACACTTAAACTTTGAAACAGAATAATGTTAAGAAAATCCGTGAAATACCGTGTAGCGGTGCAAAATTATCCACTACCCCATATTATCCCGTGGGTGTCGTAAAAGGCGACAAAGGGAAACAAATCATGTGATGGACAGGTTGACAATCGCTGTTTTTTGTCGTTATTAGGAAGACGCTACTTCTTAATAACGACAAAAAACAGCGATTGTCAACCTGTTGCCCAAGGATAGCAACTTTGGCAAATATCCTCCCTATGAGGCAATCTATGGGAAGACTTATGTTCAGCAGTGGACTTTAACGACAATAGACTGTAACGGTAACATAAAATGCGGACATAATAAAGACAAATACAAAATTAATTAGCACCAATAATTTTCAAGTGTCTCCGATAACCATACTGAGACTATTTCAAAATTAAAATCATAAGAAGCCGGTTTTCGGTTTACGAAGAAAACAGATGTTAGCGAATAAAGCAATGAAATGTATAAGAAGAAGGTAATGAGATTCAAAAACAAATATACAACTATACTTATTTGATTAAACACTACTTCAACAAAATTATTGTCTCATAGGGTAGTTACAAGTAACGAGTTTTTTACTTGAGTTTGTAATCTCTGGAACAACGTATTACGTTTTATACCACAAAAGAACATATTCATTGAAAAATACATGTTTACGTTTGATGAGAAAAAGGAAAACAATCTTTCAAGGACTTAAAATAACGAAAACGTTTAGACGAGGCTACATACAAAACAAAGAGTTATATTGTATATGTATATGTAAGAAAACAATATAATAATTTAATTCGTACAAACGATAACGTAACGCTATTTATCAAGCGGTTTATAAAGTCGTCTTAAAGGAGTGTAAGGTTATCAAAAATATTATCCTATGTATGTACTGTCGTAGCCGAAAGCCGTGAATAAATTTCTTAGTAAACGATTAAGTTATAATCGTAAATACTAAGGAACGTTCCGATTCCGTTGTCAAAGAAAGAATACAAACTTTTCCTTATCCTATTAAATAGAAGTAATGTGATACTCGAGACTCGACCTAACGATACTCGACGTAAAGGGGAAGAATCTTCTTATTGCCAATTTATTCGTTTAAAGTCCACTGCTGAATATAGACATCGGCCATATATTAATATCATAGGAAGATTTTACTTATTTATTATGCTTGGCAGTTGGCAGGTTGGTTGGCAATCCCAGTTTTGTATTTTTATTTTTGAGGTTTACCCTTTAAGAATTCTTTTATATAATATATAGCGCACTGTATAAAAAATAGATGGGTAGTAAAATCAAACGTTAACAAAAAATGAAGCAGTTATGATTTGTAGCGCGAAATAAATACATAATGTATATATAATATAAGTCATATGTTTTTATGTAATATATCTTATCAATAGAGATGGGCCGAATATGGATTTCACCGAATACGAATATTCGGTAAAAATTTTACCGAACCGAATATTCGGCCAAACATTATTCGGCAGGGTCACCTCGGTACCCAACCAATTTTATATCGAAACTTGTTACCGAAAAGCGCGCGGAATTAGCGCCAGATCCTGCCTCTCACTCCCCGCCACACCTCACAGTTATTGCTTCATCTAGTGCTGAGCAAATTGCTGCCACATGCTTATGTTTTGACTATTCTTGTGATAAAAAAAGTATTTCGTTGTTTTATTAGTAGTGAAAATTTATAATTATATGATAAAAATGAGCGGCAGGAGATTTACTATTTGGACTTATTTTAGAGAAACTGACGACCAAAGTAAAATGTTCTTTGTTTGATTCCAAAAACATTTTAAAATAAATCTACAGTTCCTAAAAAAATAAATGTATAGATTTGTGCATTTGAGGTACTCTAGAGTAGGTATGTAGATTTAACCCATAAATAAAATATACTTTCAACAGTAAAAGACATCGCATTACACAATTCGAACATTCTAATATATTGGACGCTATGAAAACGAATGTTCGGTGATTTAACCGAATATTCGGCCGAATACGAATATTCGGTAAAGCTGCCGAATATGCTGATTACCGAATATAAAACGAATATTCAGCCCATCTCTACTTATCAAATCAATAATGGGTTCGTTTACTTCCTTTGCCTGTTGTATATAATTTAAGTCAATCCTTTGTCAGAAATAAACTCTAATCACGCGTCGGTCAGCACCGACGCGTGATTAGAGTTTTTTTTTTTCAAATTGTTATCAGGAAGATGCTGCTGCTTACATTCTATTTGAATATTAAAAATGACAAAAAGAGAATAGTTGCGCAGTTGATTTTGTGCTTCTTGCCCTCTTAGATGAACCTCGTTTTGAAATAGTAATAATTTTATTAAAAAATGACGTTTTACAGACATAATTTGAATTTCTTACGTCTATATAAAAAAGGTATTAATTTCATACTACTATTATGTTAAGTACAAAAAAATGCTGCTCAAATATAATTTGTACTTGACCACAATTAAAGACAAGTTTTATGTACTGTCTTAATTTACCACGAGAAACAATATTGTGACATCGGCATAGTATAAACAGAATAGTGGTATGACTCCCGCGCCGCGCGAGACTTAAATACCTATTGTTGCAGGGTTGTCAATGTATTTTTGTTTAACAGCTATACAATAAAACGATAAAACGAAAAAAAGATTGCTAGCAAAAATGTATTCAAAGTCAACGCTTAGAAGATAGTCTACTGTCAGGCTTCTGTCACTCTTGCTACCTGCATGAAATAATTACCTAAAGCGGGCTACATACGACATGATATCGGTGGCCATCTAGGGTGGAGTAGTGGGGATGCCTCCTAGATTGCCTCTAAATCGTGTCGTATGTAAGGCCATCCTAAGTCGTGGCCGATATCGCCTCCTTAATCGGCTGGCAGGAGCAAAAATGCAGCCGATGCTTCCTAGATCGGGGCCCCGCCCCCTCCGTACTGCGTGTGTGTAGGCGCATCGGCCCGATTTCTTTTGGCAGTCGCTGCCGGCAGCCCTCGCGGAAGGACGTCAGTGATACTGAATGACCTTTTTTACATAACAAAATTTTTACATTTTAAACATGTGAACGGAGTAGAAGCCTATGGCACTGATATTTTACAAAAAAAACAAAAAAAAATTGAATAAATAAATTAATTAAAATCTATCGAAATTCAAATCATATCCACCCTAGCCCGTGATCTGGCGAAGTCAAGAAAGCCTACTAAACTAACTATTTTATTGCCATTCATAAAGTAGGGTGTATGAAGTAAGTAAGGAGAGGATAAAGCCTCTCCTCAACAACTAACTCCTATTCCAACGCTATCGACACAAGACTGCACTCAGATCTCTTACGTCCCTTCATCCTCTCATCAACAACTAACTCCTACTCCTTCACCATCTCCACATCAACAAACAAGCTATATAGAAGGGAGTATGTCCGAAATTAAAGGTTTCTTTATGTTTAAAAAAAAAAGATATAAGCTATTTTATTTTTTGATAGTTCTAATCCATAAATAAAGATTACATTAAAAAAAGTATACATATTATTATACAAAAGTATTTTATTTCTTTGTTTGTTGTGTGTAGTACATAACCCGATTTTGACCTGAACAAAGAGAAGAAATAACTATATAGCATAGGTAGGAGAAATTGATGATTTTATATAAGTTGCGAAATCATAAATATAGCATTATTCTAGAAGGTTGTAAAAACTGTCTTCATCCATCCGGAGAAAATTAACCATGTCTTTGGATTACAGACCATTTAGTACGTTTATGTGGCTTAATTTTTGTCTCTTTTGGAGCCATTTTCCACCCAGCAACTCCTCTTTTCTATTTTCGAATAAATTAACCAAGATGGCTAATTCCAAACCAACACGTTGGTGTTTTAATAGAATCGAAGGCATTTTGAAGAATTCTACCGCATATGCGTTCCGCTCCAAGTCCAAACGCGTACTGCTGGGCAGGCCCGTGTGTGGGGTCTGCCTCGATAAAAGCCCCGATTTCTTTCCACCCTAGATCGCCACCGATATCGTCTCGTATGTAGCCCGCTTTAAATCGCGATTCACCCAGAGTGTAATACGCAGTCGGGGCTAGCGCGTTCTAGGCGATTAATGTATTTTTAACGCTGTTTACGTAAATCGTTTTTTGTAAACACTTGTTGTAATTTTTGGTTAGTGTTTAGTGTTCAGTATTTAATTGTAGGATAAAATAGTTCAAAATTTTTTAATGTGTTTAAACATAATATATGTGTACTATATTGAATTCTGTCATGTAACATAATTAACGCACTTTGAGAAAGTAGTTTGTTCAGAATCGTTTACTGAATCGATTCCTATAATTTTTAATATAGGTAATTTTTTATCCCAAAAATAATTAAAACTACGTAAATTACAGTCACACTAAATCTGTACAGTCAAAACAAACTGAAATGGACCGTAACTTAAGGCAATAAGACTTTTAAGAGTGCAGTTTTATTTGTATTATTACTAATTCAAAAATAAAGAAAAATGAACTTTATTTCAAAAATTTATTTCAATGGATTTGTACTGTGACCACAACATTCTTCCGGAATTAGTATAACTAATTTGATAAATAATCAGTGCATAAAAATGTTTAACTAAAAATGTAGTGTATGCATTATGATCATAACATAATATACTAATTGGGGTGTCTGAGGGTGTGCGTTAATTACGTTACATATTGTATATTACCTATCTATTTGATAAATTATAGTGGCAAAACTTCGAACCTACTATAATTGATGCGTGGATGGATGCTTAATGAGCAAACAAAAGGATTCAGATATATCATTTTTTAAGTTACCTAAGGATAATGAAAGGTACATTTATTTCTTTATTTTTGTTCAATAAATACTTATAGCAAAAAAGAATTACGTAATAATTTAAATACAGAAGTAATACTTAAATACTTTATTACAAAACTTAGTTGAAATTTACGAAGGTAACTTACAAAATTTACGTAAATAAATTGAAGTAGGTAACTTACATGTCTTTAGTAAAAATATTTTAAGTTATCACAAAGCACTGAAATTAAAACTTTATTTACAAGATTTTTAACTAATTAGAATACAATCACATTTCATTTAGGAATCGTATTTCAGGTTCATTTGTTGTTTACACTACTCACCTATTTCTTCCGAGCGATTTATTAAATCGCGATTCGCGACGAGTGACCTTGCACGTTGCATGCGTTAGGCACAGAATTCCCATAGTAGTAAAAATACGATAATTTACTTACCATTTCGCAACGTTTAATTAATTAATTTATTTATACTCTGTCGCACACAACATATACATAAATTTATGTACAATTAGGTGGCCTCATCGCTTAAAAGTGATGATCTCTTCCAGGCAAACCTTGGTAACGTACGAGTAGCACTACATATTATTTATTCTATGCCTTGGTGAAGGAGATCCGTAAATAGAAGTGTGCATAAATAGTAGATAAATGAGCATATATTAATAAATATTATAACCTTAATAAGTACCTACTTACATGTGTTTTTAATATATTCTTGACAGCCCTAAGTAACTTGTGTTTAAGTTTAAGTGAAAAGATGCAAAGTAATACGGACACTCCCGCGCAGCGATAAAGGTTTATTTAGCTTGCCTGCGCAATTTAAATTATTAATAATAATTATGTAGGCTATTAAATGTCGGCAAGCAGTCAACATCAAAAGAGTGAAACTTCTGTACGTAGTACTATTATTTATTCTGTGCTACTATTCTGTATTTACTATGAAATCGTTAAGGTCGCCAATTTTGCGCGTGACGGACAAAAAGAACATAACAAACAATAAAAAGATAACAAAGTTTAAATGGCAGAATTCATTAACCCACAAATGTATAAAATAAAATGTACATTATAAAATGAATAGTTAGTCAAGGTTTTGGTAAGACACCATACCTACCAGTCATATGCTAAAAAGTTATATAAAATATTTAAAAATTCATATATAAAGTTACGGCCATATGAGGTACGAGGTCGCTCTCAGCGAGCTATGCAGAGGGCTGTGCTTAGGATTTCTCTGCGTAATAAACTTAGAAATGATGATATCCGCAGTAAAACCAGAGTGACCAACATAGTCCAAGGGATAGATAGCTGAAATGGCAATGGGCCGGCCCATATATCTCAAAGAACCGACAACCGACGGGGAAAAAAGGTTCTCGAGTGGCAGCCTCGTACCGGTAGGCGTAGTGTAGGGCGACCCCCCACTAGATGGAGTGACGACCTGGTAAGATATGCAGGAAGTCGATGGATGCAGGTGGCTCAGGACCGTGCCTTGTGGCATTCCTTGGGGGAGACCTATGTTCAGCAGTGAACTTGTGAAGAGCTGTAATGATAATGTTGATGATGTATATATAGAAAATAACTCAAAGAACTGACAACCGACGGGGAAAAAGTTCTCGAGTGGCAGTCTTGTACCGGTAGGCGAAGTGTAGGGCGACCCCCTACTAGATGGAGTGACGATCTGGTAAGACATGTGCACATGCAGGAAGTCGATGGATGCGGGTGGCTTAGGACCGTGCCTTGTGGCATTCTTTGGGAGAGACCTATGTAAAGCTGTGGACTTGTGAAAGTCTGTAATGATGATGATGATATAAAATTTTGCTTCGATTCATTAAATGCAACGGTTTTCGCCATCCACTGTGAGTGCGTCCATCGCTTAGTCCTATTTGTCATCTAAACGCGATTATATCCACGACTTTTTTAAGTCCATGTAACCAAAACAATGCATGATATGCAGTAGTTTAGGCAGGAATTTAGTAAGGATCTTACCTAATGAGTTTTTATGTATTGGATTTCCGCAAAGTAACGCTTGATTATAATAATTAAGTATTTATTAAGTTTTAGGATATAAGAAATGAAAATTAAGTTATGATTGGAATGTGTTGACCATGGGAGAACACAAGGGTAGAAGAGGTAAAGATTAATTCGCGTCAAATTTCATCCCCATCAATATTGTGCTGAATGGTTTGCAAGGAATAATGTGGAGCCCAAAAGTAACGTGAGAACGCCCATGATGATAGGATATGAGTATTTCGATCCTATAGCTTCCAGAATCATTCCGAGACTGTAGAAGTAATCAACCGAAGTGGGGACTCAAACAACATCGAGAAGTAGTTAAGGAATCAGTCAAGTTTCCTTCACAAATAACTTGAGAAAAGAAACTGCAAAGATGGAATAAGAGGGTGAGAAGGAGGCTAGGATTTTAAAAGAAAAGTCACAGCGCACATTTATAACAACACCAGCCCCTCTTCTGTCCACGCGAGCGTGGCGTAGTGGTCGAAAGATTTGACCAACTCCGAAATCAGAACAGTATGAACGACAGCATTCGAGCGAACTGCAATTAGACCGCTGTAGTGATTGGGTACGTTCAGTGTCAGTGCATACATATTCATAATTACATATTCAACAAAGAGTGAGCTTAATTAAACGTAAGCCGCATAAAAACACACAGAGTATCAGTAACAGAACAAAAAACAATTGTCATGAGGCAATGTGACAGATTCATTGACAGAAAAAAAATGTTTAAAATAAAAAATAAATAAATATTAAAAAAATAGTTATCAGAAGTGTGAGTTCAGTGTAAGTGCGGGCATGGCAACATTTCTAGAGTCTAATTGTCTTTGGGTATGTTCCAAAATACAACCCAGTGTACTGACCAATGCAAATGACGTCATGAATCGACGCTGTACTGGTGATTCGTTCCAAAATATAGGACAGTATGTGACTTCATACATTTGCGACATATTGGAAAAGTGTTGGCGATTATTTCATCATTTTGTGCTCCAAAAATCATTATATCCTCCTAATGGAGATACCAGCAATTATTCTATAATTTTTTGTGTTTGAATAAATAAAAACAAATTCTGTTAGTTATAATAGTATAGTCAGTAATATTGCCTAATTATTAAGATTTCTGTGGTATTAGTATACCAGTTAAATAACTTTTAAAAACGTTATATGAGCAAGTGAAGCTTGCACATTTTGATTTGGAAAATTATATTTTAAGGTAATATGCCATTTCAAAGAAAAAATAAATAAAATAAATTATATTTTAGCCAATAGCACGTCTAAATACAAATGTTTTTAAAAGAGAAAATACGATACTACGAGTTAAAAAAAAGTTTCAGCCTATATATGTCCCACAGCTGGGCACAGGCCTCCTCCCATTTCTGAGAGGGTTTTATGACAAGGAAATGTCCGCGCTGCCCCAATGCGTGTTGGCGAACTTCACATGTCTTCGAAATATTTTTTTCTTGTTTCTGACATGCAGGTTTCCTCACGATGTTTTCCTTCACCGCCGAGAGTGTGATAAATCAGCACTTAAAATTGCAATTAACAATATAATTGGTGCCGTCGGGAATTGAACCCGGGTTGGTTGCGTACTGTGAAATTTACAGCGAGCGCTTAGCCTCTGAGCTACCACGGCTCCTTGAGCCGATTATTATTGCTCCATATTATAGGCACGAATATTATAACCAAAATAATTAAACACTATATTGGTTTGCGTGAGTCACCACATTTATAAATAAAACACTTCCATACTACAAATAAAACCCAGTTATTTGCCGCTCGTTAAAATCACAAGGTTGCTGGAAACCTCACGTGGTTTAATCAGCTGATAAACAGAAGGCTGGCACTCGTCCAGGTAGCATCATTCAAAGTTATACCAAATAGTCATATTTCGCTGTTTTTATAATTGAACTGATAAAACAATGATATCCTGTTTATAAAATATGATACAGGGCTCGTATCATATTTTCTCCCATTTTAATTAGATTTGTTTATGTGTTTATTTATTTTAAAATTTCTTACACATAGGGGATATCGTCAAATGGAAGTACTGAAATAATGCTGTAATTATAGCAAATAACCGAATAAAGACCGTCGTTTGTCGTGAGAAATAAAAAAACAAGAAATAGTTAGCCCACTGTTGGTGCGATAGTTATCAGCCCAGCTCGTCGTTGGAGTGGGAACAGATCCAGTAATTTTTACGCGGGAACGTGGAGTTTCCCCCAGAAAAGGTGTAAGTGCGGGCATGGCAACATTTCTAGAGTCTAATTGTCTTTGGTAAGTATATTTTATGTTAGCAAGTTAAAATTTTTCCAAGAGTTTCTTTTTCAGACTACCAACCCGCCCCAGCTTTGCTATATATTAATATCCGCCCAGGATCTATTAATTTGGCGTTATTTAAATTTAACATCCTTTATTTTATTAATTTTTCAAATTTTCTGAAAAAATTCGCAAGTGAAAAATCGGAGATTTTTTAAATGTATATAGCCTATATCACTCCCGGCATTGTTCTCTCTATTCATGAAGTTTTACGTTCAGTGTAACGGGTTCAGCTATTTCGAAGAATATCCCGGAAGTAACGAGGCCATGAGTACACTAGAGTGCATCGAGTTGCATATTTGTTATCGATGTCAATTAGAAGTGCCAGTCATAATATGTACTATTTTATAATTAGGTTTGGTACCAGTCAAAAATTATTACCAATAATTAGCTTTTGTTTTCTCTATAAATGTTTATAACACTGTTAATAGTTTTGTTCGTTTTTACGTTTTTTACGAAGGTATATTCAAAATACGTAACGGAAACTTCTTGGCACTGATCTGAAGTATAAAGAATTTCCAAAACGCAATAATTCTAAAAGCTTATTACAATATTGTTTTAATGACTGTGTACCGCAGTAACTATAAAAACCGCACTGTCTAAGCCTAGTTTTTTCCACGTGGTAGCAAAGCCTTTAAAATATATTCATCATCATCATAATCATTACAGCCCTTCACAAGTTCACTGCTGAACATAGGCCTCCCCAAAGAATGCTACAAAGCACGGTTCTCATCCAACTGCATCCATCGAACTCCTGCATGTCTTACCAGGTCGTCACTCCACCGCCGCCCTATACTTCGCCTACCTAAAATATAATAATAAACTTAAAATATAAATGTGCTTTTCTTCACGTATTAGTGCAGTACAAAATAGTAAACCAGATTTAAGGTGAGTAGCGTCATCTTATCAAGGCTACAGCCAAGCCCAACCTTTGCGTTCGATTTGTGCAAATAACCGTCACATGGTAACAAATGGCATAATACCTTAGTGTATACATAAATATGTTACGCTTATATAGGTACTCTTAGATAATACTGCTTAGTTCGTATTGTGAGTGTCGACAATCGGACACCCTTGGAATGGTAACGAGGCATTTTATCTCAATCTTCGAAGGTGACAACGGATTTACATTTTGAATTTTAATCGATGACAGATGTTCATGTGTCTAATAAAAGGTTCTAAAAATTGTTCGGAAATTCATGTCCGCACTTTTGGAACCGTTAAAATTTTAGTAAAGTGTATTATTATAATAAAAAGTATACAAATAGTTGTGAAAACTCTAATATTTGAAAACAAAATGGGGGCGAGATTAGGATTTTCTACACAATAATTCTGACTGATCATATACTTTAGAGTTGTGTTCTAGTGATTTTAATGAAGGTACTTACTACCAAAACTTACAAATAAACTAAGGAAAAAATCTAACTAAACATCATCAACCCAGTGAATATATTATATGGCCACATTGTGTTATTTATCAGAATACTTACTGCGATGAGATGTTGGTACCTGTTACCATGTCAGTGTCACAACGGTTGCAAATAGGAAATAGGTCAAAACGCTTTGCGTGATAATACACACAGCTGACGTACAGCTCGAGTGGTAACTCAAAGGCTGTAAGCAACATAATGTGTGGAAATGCCTTCGGATTTGCGGGAGCAAGAACGGGTTATGTCGGACAAGCACCGACTAAAACTTACATATGCGTTTACACGTCGTTACAGATACGTTATTAACATGGTGCCTTTAATATTAATAATTTATACTTCATATTAATATTAATATTTCATTTAATCCTTTTTTTCATTACTAAAATCAAAAAATCTTGTACGGTCAACTCTTCAAGCTCAACTTTTTATTTTTTAAGCCATTTTGAAACGATTAACAATATTTTTATTTAATTTCCTGTTAAGAGTACAAAATACTGCGCAATTTGTTAAAAAGGATGTTTGAAGAAATTCTAAGTAGTTTCTTTTTAATACAAATATAACAAATAAAGATTTTGAAATAAAAGAAACTTATGTTTGTTGCTTTAAGTAATCAACATTTTTCAAAACAGTTTAACTGCTAGAACCAGTCACGTTTTGATAAGGCGTAACCTGGACAAAGTTATATTATTGTTAACTTTGTAATATAGCTTACATGTTTGTAACTAACACTAATAAATATTATACAAATTATAATAATAAAAAAAAATCTATTTAAAACAAGCTTTTAAAGGCGTTGCTAGGACCAGCATCCGAGTCTAGTGTCAAATCAGAACTGATTTGGAACCATATGGAACCATATTATTGCATTATCAACGAAATTACATAATATGTATATACCTATGTTATATATGACAAATTCCAGTTCAATCGAACCAGAACATTCGAATGCAGGTCTTGAATTTAATATATTTTAATTTATTGCTGTTTTAAAGTAACTTATCTTTCAATTTTGATATAGCTTAATTATTTTATTATATTATAACGCCCTGCTCTTAAAGCGTGAAAGTCTGTGAACACTTTTCAGCATATATGACATAAATATCGTAGTTATTCTTTACTAAATAAGGTAAGTAATATAGACCAGGAACTGTGTGGAACAGTGGGTTGAAAATTGAGCCCGCGGACTACTAACGACTCGGAGAAACCCATATCAAAGATAACGTCTTTTTACGTAAAAGATGGTGATACCTAACCCGACGACACACTTGTAAAAAGATAGCCTACTTATCACCATAAGCGCAATTAATCGATGTATGGAGGTGGGTTAAGACCGTGTTTTGTAGTAATCAATGAATTTAGTTACCACTAACTTTGAATGTGGAAGATAACAAGACCTATTCTTAGCATTTTACGAGTACTTGTGTAGACGCTAAAAATTTAAGTTTAAACTTGCACCATGTATAAGTTACACTACTTAATACAGCTGACGTAAATATAACTACTTATTTAATATTAAATACAGCATTCATAAAGCGTACATTTGTATTAAAAATAATAAAGAGCACTCATACTCCATTATAGCTGCACTTACATGAAGTCTTCCAAATCCACGACATCAGTGTATTGACACGGTTGCCCATTGACATCGTAACACATGGAATTGTAGTCCCACTGTTGTCCGTGACATGGTAAATTTAAAGATACCGGACCGTACCCTACCTGGGGGTACATGCGATTACCGTAGTACTGCTGCGGGGGAGGATTATCACACACATAATAGTTGTTATTATAACACTGCATTGAGATTCCTGAATTAGGATCACTATTGTGAATACTGTAATCGGACACATCATTCAGTGGTAGTTTAGACCACTGGCTGGACATCGGACACTGCGCACTCCATCCGGTCTCTTCGTAACTCCCGACGACGGGGCACTGCATCGGCAGACGATCACCGTTCACCAACATATTCGCGAATATTTAACTGTTGCTGAATAAAACAATATAATAGACCATCGAGCTACATAATCCACAAGCGACTGATAACAGTAGATCGTCTTATCTCTAACAGTAACCACGCGTGGTTGCGAAAAATTCGATTATATTTATTAGATAAAACAGCGAGAACGTAATTAGTTTCAAGTCTATTTCGATAATGCCAAAAATATGTAATAAAGTATTACTTTTTGGGTAATTCTCAGTAATTTCATTATCCTGTGTGTTTCAGAAAACATCCATAAAGTTAAAGTTACAGCCTATTGCGTGTCCAAATGTTGGGCACAGGCCTCCTCTCATTTCTGAGAGGGTTTTAGGGCAAGGACATGTCCGCCGCGCTGTCCCAATGTGTGTTGACGAACCTTACATGTCTTCTTGTAAATATTTTTTCTTATTTCTCAGACCTGCAGGTTTCCTCGCGATGTTTTACTTCATGGTCGTACACGTGGTAAAATGGTAGTATTCATATTCTGATTAAATTTCTTTCGCTTTAATTTATCATAAACACGTAGTAAATACTAAGTCTTCCACTAATAAATTTGAGAGTCAGCATCGGGAATCAAATTAAAGCTGCTCGTACCTGTGTACCGTAATCTCGAGGACCTTGAAGTGAGGCGAAAAGCATGACCGTGTACTATGAACTCCACTGGTTAGAACATGTACAACTAAATTAGAGAATCAAGCAGACGTATCTCTTTAATTTATGTGCTATATTTTTTTTTTCAAATAATTTTAGTTAAAAAACATTCTCGTAACTCATATAAAGTAATATTAAACCAACAATGTTTTCTTCTCTTCAAAAAACTAATCAACGTGGTGTAGTCATAGTGGGTTATGAAACTAAGTTTTTACGTCAATATAGTTTCAATCATCATATAATTAGTCTACTTTAAAAATATAAATGCCTGGTGGATTTCGCTGGATATTTTTTTAAGAATACGGGCGACAAACCAGCACATATATTTAGTTTTTTGTTTCTATATCGAACAATGGTAAGAATGTGTTAATAATTAATGCATATATTTTGATAAGTATAATTCTTTTGTAAAAAAATATATTTCAATTCTCTTATATACAAAAAGGCAATTTCATAGGTAAAATCCTAATACAAATTTAGCGATCTTATCGCATTATATCTATAACACGCATGTTGCAACTGATATGGGTAAGTAAGGTAATATTTAACATTGTAAAAATATTGGTGAATTGCTTTTCGCCATTTTGATGATGATAATGCGATGCCAATCTTGTGAGATTCAACTCTTCCAAAACACAAGTATGTCTGGGTCTTCACCGCCAAAAGGTGCCTTCTCACTCAGGGTTCTCCTTTTTGGGATTTATCTCTTATTGGATTGGAGTACACTGTACGCCTGCAGTCGCTACCTGCTAACGGTTTACATTTCACCAAACCTCAACTTTGAGTGCATTGAGTTCAGGTGCAAAGCAGTCGCAAGAAATCTTGACGTCCCTCAAAGTGTGCTGCAGTTTCACGCCGGGACATCATATGACTCTATATAAAGCACAAGTCCGGACGTGCATGAAATACTGCTGTAACATATGGGCTAGTGCTGCAAAATTCCATCTAGCAGCGATTGACACAATGTTGCAGACGTACTAAGAGGTATCTTGGTAATCATAATTTGGTTGAAACTAATCTTCGAGCATAAGCGCGTAGTAGCCAGCATCTTGGTATTCTATACCTACCTACCTCCCCTTTCCATCGGACAAAGCGGTCGGCAGGTGTTCATCATTTGAACCAAACGGTTTGCTACGTCTTTCGTGACGGCTTTGTTAGGTTCAGACAGTGCGGTTTATCATCTAAAGCTTTATACCACCAAGTGGATTTGTATTCGAGCAGTGGCATATAATAAGTTAAAAAAATATAGTATGAGCGTCCTTCGTAGTGGATTATTTCCGATATAATTCGAAAATTTTAAGGTTCTTGAAATATCGGTAAAAAGTAGTTTTGACCAAGACTGGTACCAAAAAATACATGCGACCAGGCTAATAGCTAAAATCACTTTTAGAAAAAATACATGTGTGCGGTCAGTAACTGTTCACACGCAGTAAAAGTGAAACCTTCAGAAAACTGCGAGTAAAATTACTGCATAATAGTGCCATCTATATAGGGAAAGTCATTTTATTGAACAAAATTTGATTGATTATCTAGGTGGTACTTAAAATAGACGCTAGATGGACTAAACACGACTAATTTAAGTAAGTTAAGAAATCGTGGATTGTTATGAAAGGATTGTAAATATTTTTTATTTAATATAGTTAATTTTATTTATTTAACAAAAATAACTGTTAATCTGATTAACACTTATTTTTGTTAAACAAATAAAAATCTGTTAACTATTAACTTTAAAGTATCGTACAAAGCGGAGACCGAGATAACAGGAAACACTATACTGTATTCTATCTCTCTCGTAAGTTAAACCCTATAGATGTATATGTATATCTCTTTTGTTACATCGAGTATCAAATAACAATGATTCTAAAGAAGTTCCACTTGAAAAAGTGTTTGAAATTTTACAAAACGTTTTGTGCCAATCGATTTCAGGCAAATAGTAAATGTTTCTCGGAAACAAAGTAAATATAAATTTAAAAATTAATAAATGATTGAGATTTTCTTTCACTCCTCCCTCCCCTCCCGTACTCGATAACAAAATTCTCCCGGGTTGGTCCTTTCGAGAGTTGGTAACCCTACCCAAGGGCCACCCAACCCGTACTTACCTACCCTATTTACGACTGCCTCGTTGGTCTAGCGGTTGTAGTAGTGCGACTACTGATCATGAGGTCCTGGGTTCGAATCCCGGGTCGGGCCAGTTTGAGTTTTTCTGTCAAGAAATTCTCGGTAGCTGCCCGGAGTCAGGAAGTTGGCGGTGTCTCACCCCCGTGCCTCAGAAAGCACGTAAAGCCGTAGGTCCTGCACCTGATCTCTCTCCCGGTCGTGTCGGTTTACCGTCCCATCGGATTACGAGAGTGAGGGAATAGAGAGTGCACCTGTGCTTGCGCTTAAATGGGCACTATAATCCTGTCCTGCGCCGATGGCTAGTCTTCGTTGAGGCAGGCCGCTGTGGCCGAAATTCGGTCTGGAGGACATTATTATTATTTACGATGCACATTGATAATCAATTGTTTAAACAATAAATCGCAGAGTATAGATTAAAAAGAGTTTTTAACATACAATAATAAAGCAATGTAATTAATACCACTATTCTGTGAAACTGCCTCTGTATGACTTGGCACTAACCCACCGATCCGGACCAAGCGTTCGCCTCGATAATATAATTGAACAGGCTACTGAACTCGCGGCGCCATAATGATGCTTGGTTTTCATTGGTCATTGGTCTACAGATCACGTGTTTTACCGCGAAGTAAACGAGGAAATTTTTTTTTAAAATATTCAACGCAATTTGCGATTTTATACTCTACTACTATTATTGGACAAACTTTAAATGCTATAAGCGTGAAACGTTTTAACTATGAAAGGCATGTTATGATGTTATAAAGCCATAAGTATTAAAGCAAACATACTAGCCTCTTCCCGTGCGTAATGTAACAATGCTTAATTGCGATAAAGAGCAATAAAAGTTTCTGACGTTATAGACGAGATAGCACGCCACGTTACGATGCGAAAGACAAAAATATTGGTTATGACGACGGTTGAAGACCCAATTACATTAACAAATACATACAACAACATAAAAGATAGTGACATCAGTGCTATGCCACTTTTCAACTATCGAAACACTATGT
Source organism: Parnassius apollo (assembly GCA_907164705.1). Taxonomy (NCBI): domain Eukaryota; kingdom Metazoa; phylum Arthropoda; class Insecta; order Lepidoptera; family Papilionidae; genus Parnassius; species Parnassius apollo. Next base: position 16,910,470 of record CAJQZP010000008.1, read on the forward strand.
TCCAAGTGGAACGCTTTTCGTCTTCATAGCAAGTAGTAAAATTAAAAATTTTGTACAACCGATTTTAATACAAAAGAAAATGAGAACATCATTAATGTAGTCGAAGTCAATTAAATACGAATTATTAGGAATAACTCAAAAACTACTGGTCAGATCTTGATCAAATTTATATGGGACTACATGAAAAGCACCAGCTTGCCAATAAAAAAAAGAGAAAAAGTTGTGAGGTAACACGAATAAAAAATCGGTTGACCCTGTATGCCATCCCTGGAACTTTCCACTAATTTCAAATGCAAAGCGCTCCAAATTTCACGAAATTATGATGTTGAATATGAAATATCGAAGTAATATAAAAAGATAAATTTTTTTCAAAACTTTTCGTTAACGATATCTCACAAACGAATCAACCGATTTTTAACGGACCGGTGATGAACGATGATCGACGTAATTTTATCAAGGTTAAAAGCTGATTAGTTTTTGGAATCGAACGGTAAAGCCGTTTAAAAGTTATTCCAAAAAATAGATTTTAAATTTTTGAAAATAAACATTTTTGAGATTTCTCAAAATCTACCGGTAGGAATTAGTTAAAATTCATAGGAAATCTAAGTTTGATGAAACACTTTTCCGCTTAGTTCATTTCAATCGTTCAAGCCGTTCAAAAGTTATGAGGTTTACATATCCACTCACACACACACATACAGACACCATCGAAAAATTGTCAGGCTGCCTGTGACCTCAAAACGTCAAGATTTGATGAAAACTCAATTTTCAAAAAACGGAGTAAAAACAATGATTTCCCGATTTTTGAAAATTTTCAATTTTCTTAGCGGGAAGTTAAAAATACAGTCGAAATTAGAACTACCTCTTTTTTTTTGAAGTCAGTTGAAAAGTAGTTAGTAATTATTAGGAATTAGTAAGCTGAAGTGGCAATGGGCAGGCTCTATCGAAGAACTGACAACCGATGGGGAAGAAAGATTCTCGAGTAGGTAAAAACGAACCTAGTAAGAGACGCAGGAAGTCGATAAATACAGGTGGCTCAAGACCGTGCTTTGTGGCATTCCTCGGAGTATATTCAGCTGTGGACTTGTGGATGGATGTAATATTTTTTTTAAGTGTCAAGTTTAAGCCAGATTATGTTTCATTAAAGAAGTCTCGTGGAAAATAAGCGAACTAAAAAGTAAAGTATGTGATTTGACAGCAAATGTCAAATTTCGCAAAGGTGCTACTTTCATGAAAAAGGAAAAAAGACGTAACAAAAACTCACGTTTACTACTAGGTAAAATAATTAGCAATAACCTAGCAATAATAATATACAAGTTCAAAAGAACAAACAAAACGCATTGATCATGAGCTGTGATTGATCCTGATAATTATTTTATTTTATCATAGTGATCCTGATCAGGATACTACGATAAAGTTATTAAAATTGGCGTCGGTCCTTGAGTCGAGTGCAAATTTTCAAGTCACTCTACCGTCCATAAGTTGGGGAATATTACATAAAAGATTCCGTTACATAGATAGATAGATACAGCAAGCAGCATAGAAACTAATAACGCGTGTTAATAATATACATTTAACATTATTAGTTTCAGCATCACATAGTAAGGACTTCACAACAAAGTAGCGTATTTAATATTCACATTGACAAAATACAATATTTTCCAAGATTGAGCAACCAAAACAAGTTTCTAATAAGTCATTAACGTTGGCTTTAAATGACGTCTCACATGCTTTTAGTTTTGACTAGCTCGGTCGGTAAAAATCCGTTTTACTCTAGCATGCGAAACACAAAAAAGTAATAGAAATTATTAATGGAATTACTAACTATTGATGAATTTTGAAATGATGTAATATAAAGAAATGAAGAATGAAACACACTCTACTAAAAAAACTGAACCAACAACCTACGATTAAAGCAAGCAGGTTCGCTGACCTTATGAACATTTTTTGTTCTTGAAATCAAAATCCTGTGGCTGCTACTTTTTGAAATTATCTTTTACTCACGCCTTCTTCTGCGTAGAACTTAAAACAGAACTGGATATCTATAAAATAGTAGTTTTAGGGCAAGTATCCAAAAATTTATATAAACTTAGTTTTATATGTTTTCTCGAAAACTACGTACATACTATATATATATATATATACATATATATATATATATATATATATATATATATATATATATATATATATATATACATATATAAGGTTTGCTCTTAATTTGTTCCTGAAGTTTCATTACAATCGTTTACCTATTCTTAAGATTATCATGGACAGACAAAAATTAAAAAAATGGTTATTCATGTCTTAAGTAAAGGCATGCAAATAACTCACTCAGCTCAGTAAAAGGCAGTTATTTCGATAAATACAGACGACATACACTTCGATTTTATTTTACATCGATAATGCGCTTCAATCGCCCAAAAATAGAACGCATTTACAAAGAGTGCAAAAATGTTATCTGTGGTAGCTACTCAGTTAACCTAATTCCGGTACGGCGGGTACGGAGTAAATCGACTCTTTTAAACATTTGATACGCACATGGCAATGTGTGATTAATAATCACACTCGAGGTTTGCACACACACACACACACTCACACACGTACACACCACCACATGCGATACAATGGCGAACGGAATGAATAATTTGATGTAAACACAGCTTCTAGACGCGAATTTGAAACCAATGCACAACACAATAATTGGAATTTAAATTTTCACATTGCCGTACGTATCTCGCTTTGGTTTGTTTTGCTTTGCTTCGGGGGGGGGGGGGGGAGGTATATTCGATACCACATTTGGCAGGCGCGTACCTATTGATTAGCTGTCAGAAAGATCCTGCTGCTCATCTCTTTTGTCTCTTACGGCACCCACAGGATGATTGGGGTAGTGGAGTTTACGCCACGGCTACACGACATAAGACCAAGTTCAGACAAAGACGATTAAGCTAGAAGACCAAATGCCTACCGAATGCTTGGCGAAATAATCTTCAAAAACATTGAAAATACTGGTAATAGGCCGCAGCATTACCAGAAACAGAGAATTATCTACAATGCGCACATCAATCGAATAGTGTGATCGTTAGGATAAGCGAATTTATCAACTAAGGTATGCATTCAAGATCGCATTTTCGAAAATGCTCGTTTTACAGCAGTTAACTTTAAAATACTGCAATTTTTATACAATAAGGGTTACGCAGCCCACCTAATGGTAAGTGCATGCTGCGGCCCCTTAACCATCTACATCTTTCCCGATTGAGAATCAAATGCATCTGTATTGTCACCCCTGAGGACTAAGCTGGAATGACTCGTTACCAGTAAAAAGGGTCTCCGGTCACTACACAGCAAACTACCAAAAAAAAAACCTAGGGCAGCGCGGCGGACACTTCCTTGCCCTAAAACCCTCTCAGAAGTGAAAGAAGACCTGTACCCAGTAGTGGGACGTATATAGGCTGTTCATTTACTTTTTTACTTTTATTGAGAGCGTGGTCCTACCCCGGTCGAGCCGACCTATTCATGTTGCAGACATAATTTAGCTGTAGCGTATCTCTACCGCGTGAAATTTTGATGATGATGTTAATAAAATAAAAAATTATAATGTAATCATTAATATCAATCATATATCATTTTACTTTATTCACTGTCGCAGTTTATTTATCCCTACAGGACACGAATACGTTATTAATGATACCCACAAGGCTAGTAATAAAATGAAAAATTGCCTTGTCTTGTTGAACGATGACGAGAGATAACCGGGAGTAACCATATAATGAAACATTATATTCAATTGTCGAACGTTAGAGCATCAGGTTTCCTTATGTAACGTATCGTTCAATGTACTTCAGTCTTTTTTTTTCTTCTATAATTTGTATGTAAGTAATTTTTGTATTTAGCCGCCTATAAAAAGGCGGATATCCTATTTACGAATTCTAGAACGAAAAAATTCTTTCGAGTAGTATTCTTTTTCATTAGTCACTGGGCAATTTTGGAGGTAGGAAGAGAAAACGTATCTTTTATACTTGCATCGCAAAATATAAAAACAGGACACATTTACTAGTTACTTTAGCAACATAGTTACTTTAGCAACATCAGGGCGTGGCGTAGCGCTAAATATATTAGCTAACAACAGAGACAACAAGCTCGGTGTTGATCAAATTTATTGTTTCCGCTATTATTATACTCCACAACTAATAACATATATGTGAAAAGGGGGCCAAGTTCGGTACAAAAATCGGGGTTAACGGCTACTTCAATAAAAGCGATATACCTACGTGGTAGAGCCACGCTGTAGCTATATAATATGGTTGTAGCACAAATGGGTCGCCTCGACCGGGGAAGGATCACGCTCTCACAGAATACCAGCGTAAAATAGCAGCTTAATACTGACGTGTTTCGTTTGGTGAGTGTAGAGATACGGAGACCCTTTTCTTTACTGGAAACGAGGTATTCCATCTTGGTCTTCAGGGGTGACAACGCATCTGCGTTTTGATTCTTAATCGAGAATAAATGTAGATGATTATGGGCCACAGCATCCACTTACCATCAGGTGGACTGTGTGGTTATTTGTTTTATTTTTTATTGTGTTATTCTATAAAAAGGCGACGTAGCCGACAACCCCGTGCAACTAGTCCATAGCCGTTCCTTAAATTATAGCTAAGTTATAGTAAAACCTTCCTCACAATTTATTTAAAACAAAATTTGTGACGTTATTTGATAACCGTTGTAAGTTAAAAGGGTGGTATAAACCTAGACGGATTCCTACACACAATACGAATACACCAATCCAAAGTATAAGTGCAGTATGCATATAAGAAACCATTACGTTTTTTTTATAGAATAAAGTTAAAAACGAGCACACAGTCAACCTGATGGTAAGTGTTTGCTGGGGCCTATAGACATCTACGTTTAGCCTCGATTAAGTATCAAAACGCAGATGCGTGGTCACCCCTGAGGACTAAGATGGAATGCCTCATTTCCAGTAAAAAGAAGGTCTCCGGATCTCTACAGTCACCACACGAAAAATAGCAGTATTAAGCTGCTATTTTACGCTGGTATTTTGTAAGAGCGTAGTCCTACCCCGGTCGAGTCGACGCATTCGCGCTACAACCATAATATAGATGCAGAATGGCTCTACCACGTATGAAAATAATAAAAGCCTGGCTCTATCACGTTTAAATGATTCTTAATCCATGTCTATGTAAACCTATGTAAACATCACATCACTGCTATAAAGAGCCCTGCCCCAAGCCACGCATCCGGAGCCACCTTTATCAATCGACTTCCCGCATGTCTTATCAAATCATCACTTCACACAATGGGTGGCTCTTCACTCAGCTTGATAAAACGCTGCCACTTAAGAACCTTTCATCCAATGTTATCAGTCATTCGGCCACTTAACATTTTAGGTTCTTGATCGGTTGGGTCAGTTACTCATTATAATTGATATACGCAAATAATTACCAAAGGCAATAAATATGTAATATGGATAATAATAATAAATAAATGGATTATAAAATAACATCAATAAGACACGTCTGGTCGTGCGCCTTGTTCAAACAATTGCGTCGATCACGATACTTGCATGAATGTATTATACGCGTTCCGATCCTGTCAGCTTTTTGGCAGTCGACAAAAGAATTTGTGGCGCCATTATGGCGCATAGTTTTTATAGTGAAGGCTCTTTATCCGAACTCCTGAATAGACCGACCAATATGAAAGTGTCAATGGCGGATATATAATAAAAAAGGGGTGCATTAGTTCTCTTGGACTTATCAAAAATGAGTACTAAAATCTAATAAAGTAGTACTTATTTAAAATGCTTACGAGGATTCAGGTCGCATGATGTAAAGCGTAAAAAATTAGGATGCCGTGGTAGAGTCACCAGCCATGCTGGAGCTATATTAGTAGTATAGTTGTAGCGCGAATGGGTCGGCTCGACTGTGGATGGACCACTTTCTCACAGAATACCAGCGTAATATAGCAGCTTATTGCTGCTGTGTTTCGTATGGTGAGTTTCTACACTGCACAACTATGCAACAGTAAAAAGGGTCTCTGGTTCTCTAAACGGAAACCCTGAGAGCATTTTGATTCGTAATCGAGTATAGATGTAGATGTCTATGGGTCACAGCAACCACTTACCATCAGGTGAACTGTGTGCTCCTTTATCACCCATCTCCTATAAAAAAATGAAAGGAGGTGCCTCCTTTCCCATACCACCCAGCATTGCATAGGACATTATTTTAATTTCAAACGCCTTTAGTTCAGACAAATATTTTAGAAGTTTTAAAGTCGTTGATATAGCTAATTTAAATTATCGAATTCGACGTTACACTGTCATTTGTAGCAACTTTCCAAATAAATATGCAACTACGTCCCAACAAACCAGTCCAAGGAACCGGTTTTTGGATCATCATATATAAGTCTACAAAATACTAGAGTAGGTACTATATTTATTCCGTGTATTGTGTATAATGGTGTTATGTGTATGATCTGATGATTAAATAAAATGTAAAACTTATTCATAAGCAAGCAGATATATTTTGTCTCGAAAAGTATATCGTTAGTTCTATTTCAAGACCTGTAACAATTACAACAGTAAGAGTAACAGTTTGGATAATAGGAAAAATATTAATAACATCAAAGAAATGAAAATAAATTATGAATTATTAAACTAATCCTGTAATCCCCTCTATAAAGACACCTTAAGATAGCCATACTCTTGCTTGTTCAATATTGGTTGTGCATAACTGTGCAGTTTTCTGCACAATTGTGCAACATACACGCAACCCTGCAAAGAGCCCGAAAATATATGAATCCATACTCGCTTGGATGTACCTGACAGGTTTGCCTGTACAGGTACACGGTACATATTATACTAAAATGTTAAACTTCTAATTAGATTCGTTTGTGAAGTAAATAATGGAACAAAACAATGTCAAACCGACAACTTTATCAGGCATCCATTTCCTTATTTTAGAAGATAAATAATAATAAAACAATCTTATATTTGTATTCTACTGAATGAGTAAACAATGACAACCTGCATACCTTAAGGAAAAAGAACGGCTCTTTTTTTATGTACGAGACCCGACACGTATGGGATCCCCAAAAATAATTTAATTTATTATTAATATTCGGTTATGGGCCAACATTCTATAGCAAATATCCCAATTCCAGCTTTGTAACTCATTCTGTCTACATACCTAGAGATCCTTAACATGATAGACATATCAGACAGATAGTCAGATACCGTTTTACCCATTTTGTACGGAACCCCAATAATCAAGTAGGCGTTTTGTAGAAACTAACTAGGAAGGTTGTTGCCAAGGATAACGGAGCTTAATAAGGAGAATTATTGAAAAAAATATGTTTAATTTCCTAAAGTGTTGAATAAATGTTGAATGAATTATATAATTGTTGTTATTTATTTAATTAAGATTCATTGTGGACACTCAAACTAAGGGCTACGGGAGAACTTGTGGCATTCTAAATCATTCAGCTCTAAATGCCGATAATAATTTAAGTTCAAACGATGCGGATGCTTTCGCCACTCGTGTGATAAGATAAATCAAACGTACGCATAGATCGTAACATTCCTTCCCCGCGTAATTTACGTTATTACATATAATTAGAAAACCATTTAAGTTGATCGAGCAAGTAGATGAGTTTGTATATTTGGGCAGCGTATTTAGCAGGGATGGGAGATATGATAAGGACATAGAACGACGAGTGAATGCGGGAAATAGAGTAAATGTGGCCCTGCGCTCTATTGTGAAGAGTCAAAATGTGTCGAAAAAGGCACGTATGGCAATTCACAATGCTGTGTTGGTCCCTACTTTAACGTATGGTAAAGTTGGGTGTGGCAGAAGAAGCACGAGAGTAGAATGAACGCAGTAGAAATGCGGTCGTTAAGGAGTATGTTAGGCTGAATCTTAATGACAGGGTAAGAAATTGTGTAATAAGAGAAGAGTGTGGTTTGCAAGATGATGTTGTGAGCAGGATTAAGAAAGGAATGCTTCGGTGGTTTGGTCATGTGGAAAGAATGAATGAGGAAAGAGTGACAAAGAAAATTTATGTTTGCAGAAGTGAATGGCAGAGTCGGAAAGGGACGTCCTAGGCGAAAATTTATCGACCAAATTGGAGATTTATTGAAAACGGGCCAAATTAGGAGTACCCTTAACCGACGAGCATGTATGCGTAGGTGTATGGATGTGAAGGAGGCGAGAGAGGTGTGTCAGGATCGTGCCAAATGGAAGTCTGTAGTCTCTGCCTCCTCTCCTCCTCCTCTGGGTGACAGGCGTGAGTGTTTATGTCATGCATTTAAGTGGTTAGTTATGTTCTATCAAACGTCCACTCCCCCGATAGCTTGCCTCATAGGATCTCATTTACCATAGTTGCCATACTTGGTAGCCGATATGGCAACCGTAGTGTTATATTATTTGAGTCGTTATCAGGAAGATGCTGCTGCCTGTTTACTTGTTTTATAGCATTGGGTGACAAACGAGCACACAGTCCAACTGATGGTAAGTGGATGCTGTGGCCCATAGACATCCACATTTATCTTTAGTTAAGAATCAAAATGCCAATGCGTTGTCACCCCTGAGGACTAAAATGGAACGCCTCGACATCAGTTGAAAGGGTCTCCGGTTCCCTACACTCACTTATTTTACGCTGGTATTTCTGTGAGAGCGTGGTCCTGCCCCGGTCGAGCCGACCCCCCGCGCTATACCAGTAATACAGCTGCAGCGTGGCTCTACCACGTACTGATATTACTTTTTCATTTCTCTGTCGCTTCATATGACAGTCGCGGGACGATATCGGGTAATTAATTCTCTTACATCGCCAATACCCGCCATTATGTAGCAATATCAATTATGTAGCCATAACGGTATTGTTTAATATAATATGCAAAAATAATACTTAATCAAATATCGCAAGTCAGCCGCTGATAGCCTATAGCCGATAGCGATATCAGCAATACGTCAATAACTTACGCAGTGCATTTACTAAACGCTCTGGTTATTGGTGGATACATTTTATTTTAGTCTCGCCTGTATACTGGTACAAATCTTTAAAAAATAAAGCAAGCACTTTTTTATACAAGATTAGTCCAGCAAGACCGTGGTAGTTCAGGGCCTAAGCGCTCGCTGTAAATTTCACAGTACGCGAGCAACCCGGGTTCAATCCCCGCCAGCACCAATGAAATTGTTAATTGCAATTTTACGTGCTGATTTACCACGTGCTAGGCGGTGAAGCAAAACGTCGTGCGGAAACCTGCATGTCAGAGAAATAAGATGAAATATTTTTTTCGCTAATGGGGCAGTGTGGCGGACAATTACTTGCCCTAAATAGCCTCTTAGTAATGAGAAGAGGCCTGTGCCCAGCAGTGGGACGTATATAGGCTGTAACTTTAACTTTAACTTCAAGAACCCTGTGCTAGAGTTATCATCTAATATGCTACGTTTTTAGTAGTATACGACATAAATTACTATGTATATAGATTAGATTCTATACATAGTCTTGTGTATAAGATGACAATTAAATAAAATTTATACGTGGTAGAGCCATGCTGCAGTTATATTAGTAGTATTGTTGTAGCACGAATGGGTCGGCTCGACCGGGGAAGGACCATGCTCTCACAGAATACCAGCGTGAAATAGTAGCTTAATGCTGCTTTTTACTGGAAACGAGGCATTCCATCTCAGTCCTCACGGGTAACAACGCATCTGCATTTTGATTTTTAATGGAGGATATATGTAGATGTCTATGGGCCGCAGCAACCACTTACCATCAGGTGGACTGTGTGCTCGTTTGTCACCCTATTCTATAAAAAAAAAGACAACAAAAATGAATAGGACCAAAAAATGAGTAGAACGTATCTACTCAATCGTGGGGCCTACATTTCAAATTTCAGTTATAGCTACCTAAAATAAGAGAAAAAAATAAGAGCAGAAAATGACTATAATTTTAGAGTATGGCGTTGTGATTATCCTCGAGTCACTGACACTATAGAACAATCAATCTTTAATGATATGTGACAATCGTTACTTTAAATAACTAGTATAAAAAAGTGTCTCTGTATTTTATCTTACCGCCATGATAGAAATCAACTAGAACATGTATAATTATAATTTCCTATTATGTAATTCAATATTAATCTTCTTTATCAGCCGATAAGAGGCCACTCCGTGACAAGGGCCTCACCCAAAGCAGCTTCTACCATAATCCATAATCGACCGCATCTTACTTTTTATTAGAAGTTAATTTTTATTGAACTCTAAGATGCTATTGATGAAGATGGTGGTATTTTACAGCACCAGCTTATATAATAGCACTCCATGCATGACTGGACTAACACTGTATAGTCTAAACAAATGCAATAATAACATATTGATTTTAAAAGAATTTCGCCTATAAATTTCTAAGTCACTGCTCATCTCCACTAACAAGAATGTGGGTTAATGAGGGTATCCTGCTTTTCTGCCACCACGGGCGGCGCCACTTGCAATGTGGTGCAATAATAATATTTGCAAATATAATATAATAAATAATACTAATACTTTAAATAATACTTGTAAATATAATATAATAAATATCGATAAACAAATTATAATAATAGAACTAAGAATAGGGAAGGAAATTAGTTCGTGAAATACAGGTTTAATATACTAGTTTAGAGGCTAATGCCCACTGAGAGAATCTCTTAGAGAAAAATTTAAAGAAATAAATATATTAACTTTGGTCTCTCAGTATATCTACGAAAATTTGATGTATGTTCACAAAAATAAAGGTAGTTTTAGTAAAAAAGTGACGTACACTCTGTAAACACTAGGAACAAACACAAGTTGGTGCTACCAATTTCTCGACTCCAGAGTCAGTTATTCATTCTTGGGGCAATGTATACAACTATGTATTACAACAAAGTCCCAGAAAATATACAAGTTCTCTCTATTACCAAGTTTAAATATTTAATTAAACTAAAACTGTATAAAAAGGGTTATTATGATATAAATGAATACATGGTTGATAATAACCCCTGGGAATGAGGTGGTCGCTTCCAAGCTGTTTCTAAAATAAATTTTGTAAATATTTTGTGACCCTTGACATTGTAAAATTTAAAAAAAAATCCCGCTGGGTTTCTTGCTGGTTCTTCCCAGGACAGAGGTTTTTATCGAACCAGTGGTAACGTAAAATATTGACTTTCAATAAGAATTACTTGTAATCTATATTGAATAAAAATTATTTTATTCTATTCTATACTGTAAAATGTTTATCAATAGATTATTATTATTATTTGACAGATTTCACAGCGGGCCAGTTAATTTATTAAACAAAGTGAGAGAGTTGTTTGACGTACCGATGCCATCGCCCTATTAGCCCGGCCGCCTTCAGTTCTTGAATATTAATTTGCACAAAACACCTCAGACCCGCCGTGACCATGGGTGAACCACTTAAAACGTCGGGCATTAAAGATTTAAAATTCAACGCGGTGAAATCCGTAAAATTACTTTCATTTGTGTAGTATTCGCGTACTAAATATTAATACAAAACCGAGGCATTGTTTTGTGTATATACTTACACTATCGTATCGTGTAACCGAAAAACTTTTATTTAAAACGCAACTCTTATTCAATGTGATGACAGTGTGTGATTATCTGCGTAAGAAATAATTTCACCTCAGTCTCAACTACCGACATCTGGTGTGCTCAATAATCAATTACTATAAGTCGGCTCCTTGCCGCAGTGGCTTAGCAATGAGTTACAGCGCTAAGCGCCGCGGGTTCGAATCCCGCACGGAACAAGTATTTCAACGGCCTACAAGTAATTGTTCCGAATCTGGATGTTTGTCCTTGTGAAATTTATGTTTGTAAACTGCCCCCACGATACAGGACTAAAACCTAGTGTAGGAGATAACGTTTAAAAGAAATTCCATTTCGCATAATATATTATATACGTATTATGATATTTGGCAAATAGTATAGTATACGTTTCTTAGAAACACTCGAAGCACGTGTAAAAAAACTGTATACGATGATACATACAATACAATGCGTGCGCGTGTCGTTATGCAAATTCAGCAAACTGACGTTGCATAGTAGCATACCGAACGCGATATTGGATGTTTCAAGTAAATAATTAAATAGTTGACACAATCACCAATAAATCACATAATCATATAATTTGTTACGTTTAGTTTTAAGATTAAATTACATTTATAATATTCGTTGCCGTTGATGTTTACTTATATGACCCAAATTGTGGTATATTGTAATTACAAAAGATTTTCACGCACTAGTGAATGTTCACAATAAATACATAAGATCAATGGGATTCGATTTGGTGAAACGACAGTAGTGAGCGACGTAGGGGTGCTTATGGGTTATTACATTATATTTTTTTAACATATTAAGTCGGCCATGGTGTTAGGTTCTATTTTCAGGTAAGCTAGGGTGTTTATGCACCCAATCACAAAATTGCGTTCTTCAAAAGCTTGGCCAGATCCTTTGAGTATGGAAGTGTTGTCAGGCGTCCACATTTTGCTTGTCAAATATTTCGTATTAGGCGCATTCAAAAACGGCTAGAAAAACACTATCTGGAAAGTACTTCTGCTATAAAAGACTGAGCTCCTACAAATTCCTCTAGAGTTCCTGAAGATGGAGAGCTTGGGCAGCTATGTGTCCATCCTTCTTTTCGTTGTTGAGATACCAGCTGTTTTATCCTGCACTACCGATTTCATTTAATTTTAGAGTTCCGTCACCAATTTCACCCTGACACTACACCTGTAACTATGACATCCGGACGTAAAGACCTCAGTGCCCCCTCCCCGCTCCCCGTGACCATGAGTGCTGTAAAGCACCCGAATCGTCGGGAGTTAAAAAAGTTAAAATTACACGCGATAAAATTGGTAAAATTTGTTTCATTTAAGGGGGAAATAGTTTAGGACTTTACTTTTTACTGGCCTTAAAAAAAAACACGATTTTTTTTATCTATGCCCGTTATAGACTTTGAAAGCATCCAATCGATATGCCCCAAACCGATTTCATTAGAAAGGCAATAATGCGCAGATGGTTTAAGATGGACCAAAACAATGCACTAGGTACTATATAAAAAGTTAAATAAAAACATTTTTCCTTTTTTTCCAACAAATAAACAAAATGTATTCCTTTTTTACCGCAGTAGCACACGTCAGGTATCGGCTAGTATAATAACCGGACACAATTTTATTTCGTTTTCAAAAAATTATCTCATTAAAAAAAAGAATAGATAAAAAGAAAAGTATAAATTTTCTGTTTTTATATTAAACTTAAACAATTAAACTTTTTCTTTCAGATCTTTTGATGAATGAACTCACTAAAAACAGTAGATAATATTATTCCATTACCATTATTTATTTTTTTAGTCCGAAGTATAGTTACCCTTTTACTGTTTAATTATATATAATTATTTTGCAGGTTCGAGCATTCTAGTTCGTGTTTAAATAAGTCAGTAGTCATTCCAACACAATATATATATTTTAATTGTTTGCCATAATTTTTTTTAAAATTCCATTATTTGTACACTGTGACACTCGTGGAAAAAGTATAGACGCGATAAGTGTAAGTGCCAGACCAGCAAAGAAGATAGACTGAGCCCCGCGATTGCTTGCGATTTATAACCTATAACACAATATATTTACGAAAATTTAATGTACTTATGTACACAAAAACAAAATCAGTTTTGAATAAAACTATTATGTACGGATTTTATCCCGTTTAATTACTTTAATTTATTTTTTTATTATTATCCCGACGTTTCGGGTGCTTTACAGCACCCACGGTCACGGGAGGGACTGAGATGTTTGACGTCCCAATGTCATAGTTAGTCCTCAGTAAAGTAAAGACCTCAGTGCCCCCCTCGGGAGTTAAAAAAGTTAAAATTACACGCGATAAAATTGGTAAAATTTGTTTCATTTAAAGGGGAAATAGTTTAGGACTTTACTTTTTACTGGCCTTAAAAAAAAATTATCTATTCCCGTTTTAGACTTTGAAAGCATCCAATCGATATGCCCCAAACCGATTTCATTACAAAGGCAATAATGCGCAGATGGTTTTAGATGGACCAAAACAATGCACTAGGTACTATATAAAAAGTTAAATAAAAACATTTTTCCTTTTTTTTCCAACAAATAAACAAAATGTATTCCTTTTTTACCGCAGTAGCACACGTCAGGTATCGGCTAGTATAATAACCGGACACAATTTTATTTCGTTTTCAAAAAATATCTCATTAAAAAAAAGAATAGATAAAAAGAAAAGTATAAATTTTCTGTTTTTATATTAAACTTAAACAATTAAGCTTTTTCTTTCAGATCTTTTGATGAATGAACTCACTAAAAACAGGAGATAATATTATTCCATTACCATTATTTGTTTTTTTAGTCCGAAGTATAGTTACCTTTTACTGTTTAATTATATATAATTATTTTGCAGGTTCGAGCATTCTAGTTCGTGTTTAAATAAGTCTGTGATATCAGTAGTTTCATTGCCTATGTTTACACAATATATATATTTTTTTAATTGTTTGCCATAATTTTTTTAAAATTCCATTATTTGTACACTGTGACACTCGTGGAAAAAGTATAGACGCGATAAGTGTAAGTGCCAGACCAGCAAAGAAGATAGACTGAGCCCCGCGATTGCTTGCGATTTATAACCTATAACACAATATATTTACGAAAATTTGATGTACTTATGTACACAAAAACAAAATCAGTTTTGAATAAAACTATTATTTACGGATTTTATCGCGTTTAATTACTTTAATTTATTTTTTTATTATTATCCCGACGTTTCGGGTGCTTTACAGCACCCATGGTCACGGGGGGGACTGAGATGTTTAACGTCCCAATGTCATAGTTAGTCCTCAGTAAAGTAAAGACCTCAGTGCCCCCTCGGGAGTTAAAAAAAGTTAAAATTACACGCGATAAAATTGGTAAAATTTGTTTCATTTAAAGGGGAAATAGTTTAGGACTTTACTTTTTACTGGCCTTAAAAAAAATTATCTATGCCCGTTATAGACTTTGAAAGCATCCAATCGATATGCCCCAAACCGATTTCATTACAAAGGCAATAATGCGCAGATGGTTTTAGATGGACCAAAACAATGCACTAGGTACTATATAAAAAGTTAAATAAAAACATTTTTCCTTTTTTTCCAACAAATAAACAAATGTATTCCTTTTTTACCGCAGTAGCACACGTCAGGTATCGGCTAGTATAATAACCGGACACAATTTTATTTCGTTTTCAAAAAATATCTCATTAAAAAAAGAATAGATAAAAGAAAAGTATAAATTTTCCGTTTTTATATTAAACTTAAACAATTAAACTTTTTCTTTCAGATCTTTGGATGAATGAACTCAGTAAAACCAGTAGATAATATTATTCCATTACCATTATTTATTTTTTTAATCCGAGGTATAGTTATTAAAGCCATTGCCTTTTAGTGTTTAATTATATATAATTATTTTGCACGTTCGAGCATTCTAGTCCGTGTTTAAATAAGTCTGTGATATCAGTAGTTTCATTGTCTGTGTTTACACAATATATTTTTTTTTAATTATTTGCCATAATTTTTTTAAAATTCCATTATTTGTACACTGTGACACTCGTGGAAAAAGTATAGACGCGATAAGTGTAAGTGCCAGACCAGCAAAGAAGATAGACTGAGCCCCGCGATTGCTTGCGATTTATAACCTATAACACAATATATTTACGAAAATTTGATGTACTTATGTACACAAAAACAAAATCAGTTTTGAATAAAACTATTATTTACGGATTTTATCGCGTTTAATTACTTTAATTTATTTTTTTATTATCCCGACGTTTCGGGTGCTTTACAGCACCCATGGTCACGGGGGGGGGGGACTGAGATGTTTGACGTCCCAATGTCATAGTTAGTCCGGCGCTACCTTTAGTTTTTTTTAATATTTATTTTTGGTCCGATTTATGCAAAAATTAAAAAAAAAAAATTAAAAAAAACTGAAGGTAGCCGGACTAACTATGACATTGGGACGTCAAACATCTCAGTCCCCCCCCCCGTGACCATGGGTGCTGTAAAGCACCCGAAACGTCGGGATAATAATAAAAAAAATTTTTAAGTAATTAAACGCGATAAAATCCGTAAATAATAGTTTTATTCAATGTGTAGTGTTCGCGTAAATTTAAGAAATCAAAATCAGTTTTATTAAAAATAGTGATGTACATTCTGTAGATACTAGGAACAAGCACAAGTTAGTGATACCAGTTACACGACCCCAAAGAGTCAGTAATTACTTCATGGGACCATGTATACGCTTCTACAATAAAGTCCCAGAAAATATTCAGGACCTTATTTCTATCAAAAGGTTTAAAATATTTATTGAGCTAAAATTGTTTAATAAAGGTATATTATACCTACTACTGAAGAGTACTTGATAGATAGTAACCCCTGGGAATGAAGTGATCACTAACATGCTATTTCTAAATGTTTTCGTAACAATTGTATAAACATTATATTATAATTTACGCTTAAAAAAATCTCGCTGGGTTTCTTGCTAGTTATACCCAGGACAGAGATTTTTTCCGAACCAGTGGTAAAAGTATAAAATTACTTTCAATAAGAATTACATGTAATCAATACTAAATAAAAATGATTCTATTCTATTCTACTCTATTCCACGCTCAACTTTATCACAACACGTCACAAATGCTCTCTCGTGTACATCTTTCTTTTTTTTACCAGCCTGTAAATGTTCATTGCTGATTGCGCACATATGCACCTAAAAACCATGTTGCCGGTTGCAAATGATTTTGCAATGAGTGAAAGTGAGGGAGTGCGTGTCCTTACCCGCAAAGTTTTTTTTTATAGGATAGGGTCACAAACGTGCACACAGTCCACCTGATGGTAAGTGGTTGCTGCGGCCCATAGACATCTACATCTATCCTCGATTACAAATCGAAATGCTGGTGCGGTATCACCCGTGAGGACTAAGATGGAATACCTCGTTACCAGGAAAGAGTCTCCGGTTCTCTACACTCACCAAAAGAAACACAGCAGCATTAAGCTACTACTTTACGCCGGTATTCTGTGAGAGCGTGGTCCTTCCCCGGTCGAGCCGACTCATTCGTGCTACAACTATACTACTAATACAACTGCAGCATGGCTCTACCACGTATAAAGTTTAGAATGGTTTTGGCTTAGTTTGCGTCATACGTATGCAGCGCTCCGTCTTTATTTGTTGGTCTGTGATTTTAAAATAAAATTCTCAAGACCTATTGTTCGTGGAGATCGCACAGATGACTTCTTTTATAAAGTTGTTTTACAGTGTGAGAATATAGTATAGAAGGTTTAAATTGAGTAAAGATACAATACATATTTATACAATAGCGATAACAAATATACAGAAAAAATGTTATTGAATCAAATTTCACTATAACACAGCCCTGAGTAGAACAGTGAAGTAGCCATTATGGCTTTAAATTCGTCCAAACTCAAAAAAAATTCTTCACTTTGCTTTTTGAGTGCCAGAGGCCGATTTATAGATATCAAAGGCGGGGTTGGAGGGTTCTTACTTCTTAGTTATAAAAGTAGTCATTCCAAAAAGTTTAATCCTTTAATGGAATTTAAAGGTACGCAGTTAGTTTTTTTTTTTAAATGCAGTTTTTACAACTAGTGAAGCCACTAATAACCAGCCAGGATTTCATTTACTTGTTATTAGATTTGTGGCAATAAAGTTTTTATTTTTATTTCCTTATTTATTTAAGTACTTATGGACGTTATTTGACAGGCGATATTTAAGTTTGATTCAAATTGTGTATCACTTGTGTATGATACGAAAAAAAAACAGTTAGGTACTAATAGCAAGGTAAACGGAACGATAGGATAAACAAAGGAAGCTGAATTTGCTTAAAATGGAGCAATTCAAATAAAACTTCTTAGTGCATCTGCTGTAGTCCATAGAGTTCCGAGGGTGCAGTTTTGTGTATCACTTGTGTGAGTGATACAAAAAAATACAGCTACTAATAGCAAGGTAAACGGAACGATAGGATAAACAAAGGAAGCTGATTTTACTTAAAATGGCGCAATTCAAATAAAACTTCTTAGTGCATCTGCTGTAATCCGTAGTTTCGAGGGGTGTAGTTTTGTGTATCACTTGTGTGAGTGATACAAAAAAATACAGCTACTAATAGCAAGGTAAACGGAACGATAGGATAAACAAGGAAGCTGATTTTACTTAAAATGGCGCAATTCAAATAACACTTCTTAGTGCATCTGCTGTAATCCGTAGTTTCGAGGGGTGTAGTTTTGTGTATCACTTGTGTAAGTGATACAAAAAAATACAGCTACTAATAGCAAGGTAAACGGAACGATAGGATAAACAAGGAAGCTGATTTTACTTAAAATGGCGCAATTCAAATAACACTTCTTAGTGCATCTGCTGTAATCCGTAGTTTCGAGGGGTGTAGTTTTGTGTATCACTTGTGTAAGTGATACAAAAAAATACAGCTACTAATAGCAAGGTAAACGGAACGATAGGATAAACAAGGAAGCTGATTTTACTTAAAATGGCGCAATTCAAATAACACTTCTTAGTGCATCTGCTGTAATCCGTAGTTTCGAGGGGTGTAGTTTTGTGTATCACTTGTGTGAGTGATACAAAAAAATACAGCTACTAATAGCAAGGTAAACGGAACGATAGGATAAACAAAGGAAGCTGATTTTACTTAAAATGGCGCAATTCAAATAAAACTTCTTAGTGCATCTGCTGTAATCCGTAGTTTCGAGGGGTGCAGTTTTGTGTATCACTTGTGTGAGTGATACAAAAAAATACAGCTACTAATAGCAAGGTAAACGGAACGATAGGATAAACAAAGGAAGCTGAATTTGCTTAAAATGGCATAATTCAAATAAAACTTCTTAGTGCATCTGCTGTAATCCGTAGAGTTTCGAGGGGTGTAGTTTTGTGTATCACTTGTGTGAGTGATACAAAAAAATACAGCTACTAATAGCAAGGTAAACGGAACGATAGGATAAACAAAGGAAGCTGAATTTACTTAAAATGGCGCAATTCAAATAAAACTTCTTAGTGCATCTGCTGTAGTCCGTAGATTTCCGAGGGGTGTAGTTTTGTGTATCACTTGTGTAAGTGATACAAAAAATTACAGCTACTAATAGCAAGGTAAACGGAACGATAGGATAAACAAAGGAAGCTGATTTTACTTAAAATGGCGCAATTCAAATAAAACTTCTTAGTGCATCTGCTGTAATCCGTAGAGTTTCGAGGGGTGTACTTTTTGTATCACTTGTGTGAGTGATACAAAAAAATACAGCTACTAATAGCAAGGTAAACGGAACGATAGGATAAACAAAGGAAGCTGAATTTACTTAAAATGGCGCAATTCAAATAAAACTTCTTAGTGCATCTGCTGTAGTCCGTAGATTTCCGAGGGGTATAGTTTTGTGTATCACTTGTGTGAGTGATACAAAAAAATACAGCTACTAATAGCAAGGTAAACGGAACGATAGGATAAACAAAGGAAGCTGAATTTACTTAAAATAGCGCATATAAAACACTATTTCTTAGTGAATATGCTGTAGTCCGTAGAGTTCCGAGGGGTGCAGTTTTAACGCACACAACTGGTCATCGCCACTGGTGACAAGAAGGCTGATAATTTTCTGAATATTATATTAGGACTAATAGAGAAATTTTAATTAAAATTATAAAACATTATTCTTTATTTCACAACAGATATTAAACACATTTGATAACAAGTATTTTTATTAATACCATACTGAATACGGTATATGTAATTATAAAACAAGTCTTGCATTGCGGGTCTTATCGCTGTAATAGTTTCATGCATTTTGATAAGTTTTACTGTAATAATAATTATACCTTAATAGTTTCAACATAATAAAAGTAGGTGCTAAATTGTACCAGTAGCTAATACGACGTCGCAAACAGCTCACAACAAGTGTGGCAGGCGGTGGAAATGCCGGCAACGTGGCACAGTGGCTGAACAGTTAAATAGTTAAAGCATTGCAGGTCGCGGCTAGTGTCCTACGAGACAAGTTAGTATTGTATGGCACTTCAACTGATTGAGGATGAACTTGAACCCAACGTCCTTTTAGTTTCAATCCATATCTTCCAACTATTGTTGTCAGTCATTTAAAAAAAAATCGGGACTAGGTATTTATGTTTCAAACGACTTGACTATAAAATAAATTGTTAGCGTAGGGGTTACTCCCAAAGGAATAAGCTACCGTGTTAATAACCAAAAACAACAAAGTTAGATATTAGGTAAACTTCTTAGTGCGTGTAAAAACTGTTATTATTTCGTGTGACTCATGACGAATAAAATAAAAAGAAAGTCACGTCATACTAAGTGTAAAAACTAGAACTGGTCTTCAACGGTAGTCTTATAGAAATGGTTTTTACATGTAGTTAAACTAATTATTTCGCAAAACTGAAACTCGTATCCTAATTACTTCAACAATTTTCTTTACAAGAAATCCCTATTAATATCCATGTTTGTTCGTAGATCGATAGAAAGTCATTTGATAGAGTAGATAATATTCAAGTCACAAGTCGTAGTTGATTTTTTAGGTCAAAGTCCGATACGGCAACCAGACGAGACCGGTACTTAAATATTAATAAGGCTCTTCAAATCGGTTTAGTTAAGTCTATTATACCATTACGTAGTTTAGGCGTTCATTTGCTAGGTTATTCTTTTGACTGTGTATGAACAAAGAATTTTAAACACTATGTGCGTAGGATAAGAATAGCATTGGATTAATTAGAAACAATCATTCTCTAAACTTTCATGACACCTAAATGTCCGCAATCAACTTTAATAGAAGTCTAATGACGTATTTTACCCTTGAGGGCTGAGGTACAATCAGAGGATCTGCTTGCTCTTTCTCGCCTTTCAAACTGAAATTACCAACCAATATAGAAAACTTACAGCCTATATATATGTCCCAAATCTGGGCATAGACTTGCGCTCATTTCTGTGAGGGTTTTAGGTCAAAGAAATATTCGCCGCGGTGCGCATATGCGTTTTGCCGAACTCCACAAATATTCGAAATATATTTCTCAGACATGTAGATTTCCTTAACCGGAAAGCATTTAAAATTGAAATTGAACAATTTTATTGGTGCCGGCGGGAATCGAATTGAACTCGGGTTGCTTGCGTACTATGAAATAAATTTACAACGTGCGCTTAGCGCCTGAGCTACACAACGCGTCTATATTAACCAAACTAGTAAATTATCTAAAATCAAAAACTATAGGTACATAAAAATAGTGATCGTAGCTAAATTTTTATATCTCTTTTTCTTGTTTATTTGTTTTTACTACATACCTTTTTAAACAACAAATAGGTAAAAAAACTTCTTAATAATTGAATCTTGGGTATACAGCTGATTACAGTTGATATATCTATACACAACAGTATCTAAGTAAAAACATTACAATCTACAAAGCAGTCATTACCTGAGGTGTGTTGTGAACAAAAAAATCTATTTTTCCTTTCTCGTTCTTACATATTTTATACAGAAGGCTGTTTGTTTAGCTGTCAACAAGAATTTACTTAAACAAAGCTTGTGTTTTTTTGCTTCCTGATACAATTGACTTCTTTACGAATACCCTATAAAAATGTAATACCTACACTTTTAAATAACAGTTTAATTTAAAAAATATTAAAAAATGTTAATTTAAGCCAACCTTTGAACTAGAACATGACGATAGTGTGAAGGTTAAAGTAAACTAATGCTCGACGTATGACTGGGTGTATAAGGCCCCCCTCTCATTTCTGACAAGAAACAAGAGGCCGCCGCGCTACCAATGCAGGATGGCATGTCTCCCTTTTCCGTTTTCTCAAGATTCTCCTTTATTTCCGTTGACGCCAGCGGATATCGAGTACACACATACACAAGGTGGACTCTTTTTCAGTCTAAGAGAGGCACACTCTCTTACCTATTACAGTCGACAAATGCAGTGCTTGCAACGCAATTACCATCAAGTGGACAATAAGCTAGTTTGTCATTTCAATTGTACAAAAAGGAGTAGGTACTTAACGTGTTATAATAGCCGTTGACGACGAAAAATATTTAAAGTTACAATTGTTACGAGGTCATATTATAATTACGTACATACTAATTTCAACACAATATTATTCCTAATATGTATATGACAAAGGACTGTCGCGTTTCAAAATTGCCAAGCAATATGAACAAACCGTGTTAAATGAGTTTAAGGAAAATTCCGTCGCATCCTATCCGAATTGGCTGGCTATTAGCATAGTTGTCTATAGCTATTTCTGCTGACCCATTTTGCAAAACGTTTTGGCTGTGACTGACTAGGTTGTGTAAGAGGATCGTAAAACATTTGTTTAAGCTTCCACGCCCTATTTTCTATCTAAACAAATAAACGATATGTTTACAATGTACGATATCATTCATAGATACAATAATAGTTCGATAGCGTTGATAAATAATCGTAATGGCGGTCGATAAAGAGGACAAGGTCTGATCTTGCACCGCCTTTTTTACGACTAGGTTTTCCGCGTTTTTACAAAAAAAAAATTAGGAAAGAAAAGTAACAGCGTTTACACGTCCCACGCCTGGCCACATTTATAATACTAACACCCTTTTAGAAATTATAAAAAGCACAGGCTCTAGTGACAGGTTTTAGTGAAAGCAAGCGTCGGCTTCCGTGTTGGCTTTTTCCCATTTTCTCCTCAATATGTTTTCCTTATCAGCCGGACACGGGGTAAATCAGCACTTTTTAAATATAGAATAAGGGTGACAAACGAGCACATAGTCCACCTGATGGTAAGCGGATACTGTGACCTATCCTCTATGTATATGTCTACATCTATCCTCGATTAAGAATCGAAATGCATATACGTTATCACGGCTGAGGGCTAAGATGGAATGCCTCGTTTCCAGTAAAAAGGGTCTCCGGTTTAAAACACAATACGAAACACGAAAGCATTAATTTGATATTTTAAATTTTCCATTCGTGCTGAAGTTGATCCATTCATGCTAAGTGTTTGTTTTTTCGTTATTATTCCTTTGTCCATTCTTACTAAAAACCTGAACACAACATCAAAAAGGCTAGAGATGTGTTGTCACCTTTGAGAAATAAGATGAAGTACCTGACAGCCTGTAATTATACTATATTAATGACCTCCTCCCGACTACGGCGGCCGGCCTTAACGGAGGCTAACCATCGGCGCAGGAGAGGATTATAGTGCACAAGTGTATGCGTAAACACAGGTGCACTCTCTATTCCCTCACTCTCGTAATCCGATGGACAGTAAACCGACACGACCGGAGAGAGATCAGGCGCAGGACCAACGGCTTTACGCGCTTTCTGATGCACGGGGGTGAGACACCGCCAACTTCCTAACTCCGAGCAGCTACTGAGAATTTCTTGACGGAAAACTCAATAATTGATTTTCGGCCCGAGCTGGGATTCGAACCCGGGATCTCACGATCAGCAGTCGCACTACTACTACTCCTAGACCAACGAGGTAGTCAATATTAGAACAGACAGGTTACTATATTATAACAGATAAAAACATTCTCAATAGTGTACACGATAAGATGTGTACATGAGAAGAAGCGATTACACACCTACTCAGTTTTCAGTTTAAAACTATTTTTTTTTATTCCATTACATTCACTACAGCCTAGAAAAGTCCTCAACTTGACATAGGGCTATGGGAATTTTGCCATAGTTGACACGTCTGGCGGGCATATTGTCAACCGCAGGTTTTTATTACTTTTAATTGTTATGAGGAAGACGCTGCTGCCCATCCATCCTGTTCCAATTTCCCACTGTCGCCACGGGACGATATGGGCTAGTGGATATTCTTACACCGCCACTACACGTCACAATATTTTTTTATTTGGTTTTTGTAAAATAATATTTTTTAATAAATATTATAATTTTTATTACTTTTAATTGTTATGAGGAAGACGCTGCTGCCCATCCATCCTGTTCCAATTTCCCACTGTCGCCACGGGACGATATGGGCTAGTGGATATTCTTACACCGCCACTACACGTCACAATATTTTTTTATTTGGTTTTTGTAAAATAATATTTTTTAATAAATATTATAATTTTTATTACTTTTAATTGTTATGAGGAAGACGCTGCTGCCCATTCCTGTTCCAATTTTCCACTGTCGCCACGGGACGATATGGGCTAGTGGATATTCTTACACCGCCACTACACGTCACAATATTTTTTTATTTGGTTTTTGTAAAATAATATTTTTTAATAAATATTATAATTTTTATTACTTTTAATTGTTATGAGGAAGACGCTGCTGCCCATCACCTGTTCCAATTTCCCACTGTCGCCACGGGACGATATGGGCTAGTGGATATTCTTACACCGCCACTACACGTCACAATATTTATTTATTTGGTTTTTGTAAAATAATATTTTTTAATAAATATTACAATTTTTATTACTTTTAATTGTTATGAGGAAGACGCTGCTGCCCATCACCTGTTCCAATTTCCCACTGTCGCCACGGGACGATATGGGCTAGTGGATATTCTTACACCGCCACTACACGTCACAATATTTATTTATTTGGTTTTTGTAAAATAATATTTTTTAATAAATATTATAATTTTTATTACTTTTAATTGTTATGAGGAAGACGCTGCTGCCCATCACCTGTTCCAATTTCCCACTGTCGCCACGGGACGATATGGGCTAGTGGATATTCTTACACCGCCACTACACGTCACAATATTTTTTTATTTGGTTTTTGTAAAATAATATTTTTTAATAAATATTATAATTTTTATTACTTTTAATTGTTATGAGGAAGACGCTGCTGCCCATCACCTGTTCCAATTTCCCACTGTCGCCACGGGACGATATGGGCTAGTGGATATTCTTACACCGCCACTACACGTCACAATATTTTTTTATTTGGTTTTTGTAAAATAATATTTTTTAATAAATATTATAATTTTTATTACTTTTAATTGTTATGAGGAAGACGCTGCTGCCCATCACCTGTTCCAATTTCCCACTGTCGCCACGGGACGATATGGGCTAGTGGATATTCTTACACCGCCACTACACGTCACAATATTTTTTTATTTGGTTTTTGTAAAATAATATTTTTTAATAAATATTATAATTTTTATTACTTTTAATTGTTATGAGGAAGACGCTGCTGCCCATCCATCCTGTTCCAATTTCCCACTGTCGCCACGGGACGATATGGGCTAGTGGGTATTCTTACACCGCCACTACACGTCACAATATTTTTTATTTGGTTTTTGTAAAATAATATTTTTTAATAAATATTATAATTTTTATTACTTTTAATTGTTATGAGGAAGACGCTGCTGCCCATCCACCTGTTCCAATTTCCCACTGTCGCCACGGGACGATATGGGCTAGTGGATATTCTTACACCGCCACTACACGTCACAATATTTTTTTATTTGGTTTTTGTAAAATAATATTTTTTAATAAATATTATAATTTTTATTACTTTTAATTGTTATGAGGAAGACGCTGCTGCCCATCCATCCTGTTCCAATTTCCCACTGTCGCCACGGGACGATATGGGCTAGTGGATATTCTTACACCGCCACTACACGTCACAATATTTTTTTATTTGGTTTTTGTAAAATAATATTTTTTAATAAATATTATAATTTTTATTACTTTTAATTGTTATGAGGAAGACGCTGCTGCCCATCACCCGTTCCAATTTCCCACTGTCGCCACGGGACGATATGGGCTAGCGGGTATTCTTACACCGCCACTACACGTCACAATATTTTTTTATTTGGTTTTTGTAAAATAATATTTTTTAATAAATATTATAATTTTTTATTAAAAATTGTTGTTATTTCTTAAAAAAAAAATTATTATATTAAATATTATTTGTCACGAGGTCACACATTTTTAGTAACTCGTATCAGATATTGTGTTCAAATAGATCGTAAACAATGAGACGGCAATTGTATTGAATGATCTCTGCTGGCAATAAAGTTAATCAACTATCCGAAACGTGCATTGAATTAATTGTAGTTAACTATCATTACGTCATTACAGACTCCGTGGTCAAGGCTAAGTATGATAGATCGAGATTATTTCTTTAACAGTTCTCCACATTATTTACATCTGCTAAATCATTATTGAACTAATTCTCAAACTAAACCGCGTCATCATCATCATTACAGCACTTCACAAGTCCACTGCTATTAAATATAGGCCTTCCCAAATGAACTAGGTTTACTTGAATGCCCGTTACAGCCTATTAAAGTACACTGCTGAATATAAACCTCCCCCCCCCCATAGATTACCTCATAGGGGGGACCTGTCATTGCATTGTGTTGCCATGGTTGCCACGCATGACAAGCGGGTTGGTAACCGAGTATTTTATTTTTAGTCTTTATTACGAAGACGTTGCTGCCCATCTCCTAATTTGTTTCTTCCTGTCTCTTCACACGACACCCGCGGGATAATATGCGGTAGTGTATATTCTTACACCACCACTATGGTATGGAATGACTACTTTACGGGATGATATACTGGCTGGACCTCAAATTCCCTACAAATCAGAACGAGAAGCAGATGCACTGCTACTTGACGACAGAAAACAGCAAATATGGCGATAACTAAGTACGGATTTCTAAATAAAAAGAAGATATTATAATTTATAACATAATATGTAAAAATAAATATTTTTAATTAGCTAACATAGTAAAATTACCAATAATGATCGCACTATAACATAATTAATATCCTAAAAGGAAAGTTGAATTTTATACCTTGTCATCAAAGTTGAAAGTTTCGAGGAATGCAATCAGGCAGGGCCATAAATATTGTTTTGATTTAGGTACATATTTATTACGTTATGCGCTTTAAGTAAGTATATAAAGTTAACGAGGATGTACGTGTAGGAAAATTACCACATAATTATATAACTGCAAATAAACAATATTCAGCATTTAAATACGTACCTACTCAGTTGGTCGTAGTTACGCAAAAATACAATCCAATATAGTGAACGAAGAATTGAATATATATTTAATCTGTGCCACATTTGTACTGTCACGATATCGGGTTTACTACGTGTAAGAGATTTCAAGTTGTTGAAATAAAAAAAAATATTCAGCACAAGTAATTTGGTAGATTTTTAATGAAATTGATTTCCTCTGTTTCTTATAAAAATATTTTCTTAAATTTTATCTGATTAATTATGATGCTCTGCATCATATTAAGACAGGCGGACGGAAATAATTTTAGAAAGAAAGAAAGAAAGAAAAAAGGAACCTGCGCAAAATATTTCTCTCCAATATTTGATTAGGGCGAGAAAAAGGAAATTTAGCATACTTGTACAATTTTTGTTTGTTACTAAGTCCCGTTATCGATAGTTTTCAGTTAGAAAGTAGCTATCGAGTGTAGCGTCGTAATATTTATAGAAATCGAAGGCTGAGCACGTAAGTATATTGCCGCAATTTGACAAACTAATCCATTGGCTCGGGGATGTCACATTGTGCAAGTCACATGCCCCGTGGGTAGCTCGTAGTTATAATCTTTATTGTTACTGAAATACTTCAACGTGCTAAAACTCGTTAATGAGACGAGTCTGAGAAGAGTAGCATCTAAAATCAGTATTATTAACATATTCGAACACAATTGCGACACCATCGAAACTTAAATAGCTAAAAGATAGAGAGTAATATGGAAAGATAAAATGATGTGAACCTATATTGAAGATCATCCCCAAGTTAATATGTTTTTTTAAGGAGAACACCTTCGAAGAACAATTTTTAACTTAAGGTATTAAAACTGATAAAATTAAAGTTCATAACATTCCGTTTTAAATTAATTTTAACAATGAATTTTAGATATTAGAGAAAATAGTCGAATCATTTTAAAATTCCAAGTTAAGCGAATGGATTTTGAACTGTAACGGTTCAAAACAATATTAAAGAATAAATTATTACATCTAATGATCTAAGAATATACTTAATATCAAAAAAAGCGTGCCACTCTAGCATGTGACTCGCCACGGATGAGGATGATAAATGCTGGCCAATGATAAATATGCGCATTCGGAGAGCGCATTTCTGGTAAATGACGCATCCACAAATAACTAATCAATGCTTTCGTAAAACACTCACTTATGTTTTACATAGTTTGTAAGAAAAAAATTGATGGATTTTTATTTCCTAAATATAATTTTTGAATCTATGACACTATAAAATAAATAAAATCATTGTTATAGAACAAAATATTTTTCTCCACAATTTAAGATAGGTACTTGGTCTTCAATTCGAAAACCGAAATAATACTATACTAATACAAACGGGTAAGCTGAAGGGAAAATGGGCCAGCCATTCGAAGAACCGACAACCGTTGGGGAAAAAAGGTTCCCGAGTGGCAGCCTCGTACCGGTAAGCGTATCGAAGGGTGGCCCCCCACTAGATGGAGTGACAACCTGGTAAGACATGCAGGAAGTCGATGGATGCAGGTGGCTCAGGACCGTGCTTTGTGACATTCCTTGGGGGTGGCCTATGTTCAGCAGTGGCCCTGTGAAGGGCTGTAAGATGATGATAATTGTTGCAGTACTGTAGTTATCAAATTATCAAAATATTCACTTTGTGTTTACCTACTTATTAATATCAGCTGACCCTACTTAAATATTTTGTAGTATTACGCACTATTCAGTATCTCACAAGTATGAGCCATTTTACATTAAGAGTTGAGGGCAGATTTGTTTTTTATAGGATAATGATAAGGACAAACAAGCACATAGTCTATATGATGGTAAGTGGTTGCTGTGGCTCATAGACATCTACATCTATCCTCGATTACGATCAAAATGCAGATGCATTGTCACCAGTGAGGACTAAGATGGAATGCCTCGTTTCCAGTAAAACTATTATTAAGCTATTGTGATTTATATCACGAATAGCAATCCAACTGATTTACTGGACTATGTACAATAAGACTCTCACTTTGTACAAAAACAACACCCTGCTTTAAAATTTATAAAGAGGGGCAGATTTTTTACGGTTCTTATATATGTACTATCTATAATATTATTATCTTTTAAGTCCTAAAGTTGTACCTACCAAGTTATAAAACTAATTTTTCCATGAAAATTTTGTAACCATATGTAATGGTTAAGATATTTGAAGATTATATATTTCATTATTTTAACACAAAAGTAGTTTCACCAATTTTCAAGTTAAATTTAAACTTTAATAATAATTTTGCACCATGCAAATATGAAATTACCATGTGAAGTGAAAAGAGTTGTACAAACCATAACTCCCTATTTCATCTTTAAAGGGTTTGAATTCTCCAAAATCATTATTTGTGGATGATAAAAAAAACTACTGAATTCCAATCTCAGATTTCTGCATCCTGTGATGCTGAGCTTCTAAATACAATATTTTTCATATAAATTTACCAAACTCTTGAAAAAATAATATATATATATATATATATATATATTTTTAATTTATGAGTACTTGCGCCATTTATTAGATTAAAAAATGGTTATTTTTTCTCAATACATATTCAAACACCTTTCCCATCACTGTAAAAGAAGCGTGACAAACAAGCACACAGTCCACTTGTTGGTAACAGGATGCTGTGGCTCATAGACACCTACATATATTCTCAATGAGCATTCAAATGAGAATCAAATGCAGATGCATTGTCACCCCCGAGGAATGAGATGGAATGCCTCATTTTCAGTAAAAAGGATCTCCAGTTCTCTTCACTCACCATACAGAACACAGCACTATGAAGCTGCTGTATTATGCTGGTACTCTGTGAGAGCATGGTCCTGCCCCGATTGAGCCAACCCATTCATGCTACAACTATAATATAGATGTAGCATGACTCTACCACATATAAAAATCGCAAAATTTGTATTCATATGCTTTTATTTACAGAGTATTTTCAGGAAGTTATGAGTCAATTGCTCTGCATAATAAAAACAATCATAAAAACAGCAACACCCGAAGTCACTCGCTTAGGAGCTGAATTTTCCAAAATCCTTTCTTAGTGGATGCCTATGTAATATAACCTATTACGACAATACACATATACACATTTCTATGTCCAGCAGTTCGGAATGTGCATCTTAACACATATTTTTCATACAAACTATTTAACCTTATTTTGAAACCTTACAGGTATTTTTTTTAAATAAAAATAGATTTACTATTTTAATTCTGGGATATTTCTACCAGTTTTTAAATTAAAAGAAACTTTAATATTTCTTTCTGCATACTAATTTGATCACCCTCTGCCCACTGTTAAGGATTGTTATGAAAAATCGCAAATATATTTTCATTATTTTTATTTACAGTACTTTCAGTAAATTTCAAATCAAATATCTGTAAAATAAAACTTTTGTAAAATATAAAATACCCTATTTCACTCACTTAGCTATAGAACTTTCTAAAATCCTTTCTTAGCGAATATCTATATCATAAAATGCTACTGCCCAAATTTCAGATTTCTATGTGTAGTGGTTTGGGCTGTGCATTGATAGATAAGTCACAACAGTTATATAAATATATATATATATATATATATATATATATATATATATATATATATATATATATATATTGATAACTTATTTTGCTCTATCACTTCACTCACTTCATAACTTACAAACACAGACAATAAGAAATTAATAGAAATAAATCAGTAAAATCCTCTATAGCATTCATCACTGATCACCACATCAACACAAATCCTCTATATCATTGTCATGAACATCCACATGACTAGGAAATCTGCACTCTAACCTGTGTTTAGTACTATAAGGCAGTGGTGCTGCTTTTGTATAGTATTGTCATGAACATCCACATGACTAGGAAATCTGCACTCTAACCTGTGTTTAGTACTATAAGGCAGTGGTGCTGCTTTTGTATAATATTGTCATGAACATCCACATGACTAGGAAATCTGCACTCTAACCTGTGTTTAGTACTTACTATAAGGCAGTGTGTATTTATTTGTATGTATCTATTAAAAACATAGTTGGAGGCCTTGCATAATAAAGGTGGCACAATCTATGATTCATTGTATTTCATACTTGGGATGTTGAAACATTAGCTGTTGCTGTAAGCCGAAACTTGGGGCTCAGAAAAAAACTTACTCAAATTAACAATTAAAATTAATACCTTAATTATTGTTATTTAGGATTGACTATGTTTTTCAATTTAATAATTTTTTGCAAAATCTTTCATCAATTAGACTAAACTATCAAATTGTTGTTAGCACAAGTGGTATAATTAAAAAGTTTGTGTAAATTCAATATAATGAGAACATTTATATGGGACCACATCAGAATAATCAGCTTTCAAATAAAAGAAAAGAATCATCAAAATTGGTTCACCTAGAAAAAAGTTCTACGGTAACATGCATTCCAAAAAAAGTACAGTCAAATTGAGTACTTCCTCCTTTTTCTGAAGTTGGTTAAAAATTGAATGATTGCGCAACCTTTTTGTTCATATTAAAACCACTAAACCATGTGCTCAGTATGCAAAAAAGTTAAGGGTTCTGGATATTAATCCTAGCTGGAGTCAAAATTAGTACTATAAGGCAGTGGTGTTGCTTTTGTATAATATTGTCATGAACATCCACATGACTAGGAAATCTGCATTCTAACCTGTGTTTAGTACTATAAGGCAGTGGTGCTGCTTTTGTATAATATTGTCATGAACATCCACATGACTAGGAAATCTGCATTCTAACCTGTGTTTAGTACTATAAGGCAGTGGTGCTGCTTTTGTCTAATATTGTCATGAACATCCACATGACTAGGAAATCTGCATTCTAACCTGTGTTTCGCCTTATTGAATTAAACTTACATCAGGCACAGGTATATGTCATGTTTTGGTATGCTACATAGAAAATATGCCAGAGATGTAAGCTTACACTATGTCTTCTATAGACCGTCATACATCTTTATCTTCACACATGTTACACAAAAAGGTTTTTAAATAAAAGTAAATTGGAATTGTGACAAAATGAGTTTAAAAACAGGTATTAGTTTTAGTGCTATCATATTCTAATTACCATTTTCAAATAGTATACAAATATTTTTATGAAATACTTAATGAATTATGTTTAAACAATATTTAAAAAACAATAATAAAGTAAAACTAAAAATTTAAATTATCATACAGTCCCTGTGGTATCATGCCAAGAATGCTGGCTGCGTTTCCTCCCTAAATTGTTATACTTATTTGCTTTTGAGCAAGAAAATACTATGATATCACTTCACCAGCAGCAACAACCAGTCGAAAAAAAGTTCCTTCAGGAACTTCACCACACATGGACTATTATATTTTTCAATAATATTTTATCAGTTTTCAGTAACTAAAATACGAACATTTAATTTATCAGCTCATGAAAATGACCATTGTTAGTGAATGTTTCCATTTTAATAGTAAAATGGATCTTTGTTAATGCAATTGTTTGCTTTTGTAATATTTATACATTCCTATTATACACATTGAACTATGTAAGAATCTTAAGGTGTAAATGGAACCAAAGGTAATGGTTAAAAAAAATTTGGATCGTATTTTATTTTTTTATCAGTTAATTGTGATAAACGTCAAAGAGAAAGTCGGTATATAAAGTGGGGATTTTGATACCTAACGAGCACAAGGAAAATAATCTAAGGTTAGTCTACAAATAAAAGATTTTGAAAAAAAAAATTAGTATATCAGTGTCTTCTTACCTCCTTTTCTGGTTAGCTGGTTTAGGAGACATCTCAGATTTTATCATAGTGTCACTACTAAGAACTTGGCGATATGAGTACAATCTTAGAACACTGCAAAGGAGAGTATCATATCGCTTTTTACTTTATTTATATTTTAATTTGTTGAACTGTTCACAACTTAGTTTCACTGATCACAATCTAGGTCATTTTATAATGCACTACACAAACAAAACGCACTTTGTTGTCATGAACTTGCACAGTAGTATCCAGTAAAACGTAGAACTAGATAGATCATAGATAATACCTGTATACCAGAGAAGATAGATGTAGATTGTAGAACTCAGGCTCACGGATGTACTTCGGATTATTCTTAGTACCTACTCTGTAGGCATGTCAATCTGAGAGCGATTACTCGAAGAATCGATTTATTGTGCCAAAAAGATCAATTTTTAAATCGATACACAGTACTGAATCGATCCAGTAAATCGATATTTCCACCTAGAAAATGGAGATCGATTTTTTTCTGTTTTAAGACCTATGAAATTATTTACAATTAGTTGAATGTACCCAAACTCATAAAAAATGACAGTTTTTTTATTCAAAAACTCACCAAACTGCTGTGTGCTCAGTTTCTTTCGTCTCTTTTCCTTATGGATTAAAGTAATAAAAAATAAGTTACATTTATAATCTGCACTTTGTTGTATCTTTTGACATTGTACATAAAAACTCTTAAAGTAAATCGAAAAAGATCGATTTTTGAGAAATCGATCTTTTAGACTTCGAGTTTTTTGTGAATCGATTTATAAGATTTCTTTTGGAATCGATTTAAAAATCGAACTTTTTTGGAAAGAATATGCGCTGTGGACGTATCTGGTTCCTGGTGTTACCAAGTTTTGTTTTGCTTTTGGTGCTTTTTGCATGACGGAAATAGACGAGAAAAACCAACATATTTTTTCAACATTAGGAGCAGTCCAACTTGAGATGGTTTGTTGGTTAACAGCAATCTACCTCAAGTTCTTAGTCTCAAAAATTTATAAACTTCAAAGGCCCTTTGAATCATATTTTTGCGTAGACGGAGAATGCTATAGTCAAATTGATATCTTTTGTCGCAGTCACACAAGAGTAAGAGCAACGTACGCCGATGACGTGTTAAGAAATGAAATAGAACGATGAGATATTTAGTTTCGCTGAGCATGTCACGTTTTTCAAGATTAGCACACTACTTTGCTAAACAAAGTTTGACAGCTAACGTGTAGCGAGATATTGCCTTTTTTAACAAAATACAGTTTTACGTGCTTTATATTTTTTCTCTCTTTTTCTCTTTATTTGGATCACCAACAGATGATACACAACACTAACAAAAATATAACTCAACACTGCGACTATATGCTACGTGTTCGTCTTCTTACAGGTAACAGCAACTTACGTAAAAAGCGAAGTGATTTTTTTTTAAAAGAAAAGGAAACGGATAATAATATCCTAATAAGAATACATGGAAAAACAGATTTGATATAGTTACATTTTGTGAATTTAATGATTATTGTCTATTATATAGACTCTAATCATTAAATAAATAAATAATAAACTAATAATAAATCTACTAATTTTATTACATATTTTCAAATTTTTTATGGATTAAATACTTAAATCCAGACAACGGTATATACATTATATCTATTTCTATGGAATTTGGTATATGGATGTATAATGACATCATTCTGTTAAGTGAGGAGTTGCGACTTAAATTACTTTTACAGAGACTTTCTTTGAACAGCTAGTAAACCTTAAAGCGAAAACTTATGGAAATTAAAAATAATTTAAGCATTCATACAAGTAAACAGTATTAAACGAAAATAATAATAATTTCCCTCAACCTACAGTATTAAAATAAATTACATTCGTTATAATCTTGGTACATTAATTCATTATCAAGCCGTTCGATTAATGGATCTTATGAAACATAAAGTGCGGCAGATTTAACATACAAATCGCTTTATTTCAGATTGATCCTGCTATTGACCTACTGCCGTCGACTAGTGATCAAAAGCCAGTTGAAATAGTAAACCTTCTATTGCATTTGAACCCAATCAAAAAAGAAATAGAAACCTTTACACGAAGCTTGTTTTGTTTGAAGGACAATAATCAATAAAAGCTTATTATTAATAAACATGTTGCATTATTTACTCACGAAGTCAGAATCGTAGTCTCCCTTTTCAGACCTTCTTTATATACTCATTTCTTATATTATAACTAGTTGTGGGGTTAATTTTTCCTCACACTTGTAACCCTAAATATAGTGACATATTTTTTTGTCTCTTTTTGCGACACTTTGCCGGTGTCTATAGCATTCTCTGTCTACGTATTATGGAGCTAAGAAAGAAGTAAAACGATCGCTACGTGCTAAAGCATAGCCCGCCTGTCCCTGAACTGCCGTCGGTAAGTAGTATATGCGAAGTTAGCTGTTTATGAGTACAAGTAGATGAAGTTAGTTGAATAATGTACAAATTTTCTTTGCGGCATTGGTGAGAATATAATCGTGCTCCATATTTTTTTTTAATTTTTGATATAAAGAAACATTAAAAATGGTAAAATATAGTATTGTGTGTGGATGTACAAGTGGTTTAGCATCTGATCGGAAAAAATAGACTGAAAATGACTTTTATTGAGACAACTTAGCGGTCGCAGCGCCTCGCTTATTTTGTCCATATTTCAGGAACACTATTTTCTACAGTGATCGTCCTATTTCTCTCTTGGAGGTTCCATGCTACGTATTTTGTCTTGTTTTTCGACACACTTTGCCGGTGTCTATTAGTATTCTCTGTCTACGAATTTTTGATTAAAAAAATCCATTAAATACACACTTGATTCATTTTTACAACCAGCAACGTTGTAATATTATGCTATGATATTGTTCCCAAAGTTATGTGTAATCTAATCAATAAAAATGCATATTCTCTAAAATATTATGACATCAACATTATATAATTAAAAAAAACAGTGACATCCTCGCATCAACGAAAAAGCTTTTAAGGTTTTGTCGATTTGTATGAACTCTAAATTGTAATTTTTTTATATTTTGTTATTTTAAAATTACTATTATATGATAAAACGTGATAAATGGCATAGTGTATATTTTCATTTAAAAATCGACAAATTTTGCATTTGTAACTTTCGGTAGTAAATCCAAAGAGAAACGTGTAAACGCTCAATAAAAGGTTTTATGAAATATGTTATTTTTTGGTGTTGTACCACTAGCCTCTAATATATAGAGGTCAGTGTGTTGTACTGATTAATAGAATAGAGATGCAACGATTTATCGATGACAATAATTATTTTAATATATATAAATATTATAAAATTTGTGAAATGATACCATTTAGTACGTTAATGATACCATTATGAAATAATTACGTGCTCATTTTATAAGTACTTCAATGAAAGTTACTCCGTGGTTAAAATTAAATATTTATATACCGATTTCTGATTTGTTTGATAGTTAATCAAGCAAATCAGAAATCAGTGGCTACACTAACCACAGAAATATTTATTACAGTAGAATGACTACAATACAAACATTTAGAAGTTTTTTAGAGAATTAGAATAGAATATGTCAAGGTTTAGTTTTTTGTTATTAAAATAATTATTCATTCGATAATTAAGATTTATTTATTCTTTTTTTAACGATGACATTCAAATTTATTCTGCCATCAGTGAATGAGGTGTAATATTTGACACATCTAGAGTGCGAAATTAATGTTTGTTTCTGAAATATTAATTATATTTTGTATTTATTAGATTACAAATGGATAAGCCAAACTACGGATAATCCTAAAACAAGAAGAATTAATATAAATTTAAAATGAGTTAAAATTAGTGTGTACAACGATGGCGTTGTTTCGGATATAAGTATACTCTATACTTTAGAAATTGAAAAGCTATTTTTTAAAGACGAAATTTTTCAATGGTGGCGATACTGTGTGACTGATGACAAATGATAACCTCAGTTCCAACTCTTCACATCTGAGAGCGTAACATTATTAGTTCTATTCTGCGTTTAATAGTTGAAATAAGATTAATATATATTTTTTACAAGTAAGTATTAATAAGAACCATCAAGGGAGAATGTTATGTTATGTATAAGATTGAAGAGTTTTTCACAAAGGGCTGATTTTCAATCATCAAATAAATTATAACCTGATTGAATATAAAAATGAAACATTTAAACTATTTTATTTATAAAACTGTAATTCGTATAGCTCTATTTTAACCAAGTATTTAAACATTGGGACTTATTTCGGGCTAATAAAATAACAATAGTATATTTATTGACACAAGTCACAATCATCATCATTAGAGTCAGAGTCGCTGGAACAATCTTCGAGATTAATTATTAATTCATGATCACACAAATAATCAAAGCGGACATCACGTTGCCAATGTTATGTGCTAACTGATATTTTTTCGCGTTTTATCGACCACCTTCTTCCAATTATTTGGTGTTACATGTTCATATGCATGTCCAGTAAATTTAACATTTTATTTGCTGTGTCCGGTGGGATGGTGTTGTGTCTTGCTGCATGACCTAAAACGAAAACAATGAGTTAATTTTTTTTAAATAAGTGATGCAATAATTAATCATCTTCATTTAAATATTAGTGTCGGATAAGACTCTAATATCCGACACTAATATTTACACTCTTATCCGACACTATTCCAATGATATCCCGGACGTCAGTCTGACCGAGATTAGAATGGCTCTCCAGCACCTTAAAAACGGCAAGTCCCCGGGCGAGGATGGAATTACAGCGGAGCTTCAGAAAGCGGGTGGAAAAACGGTACTTGAAGTCCTTCAGAAGCTCTTCAATTCCGTCCTCCATGGTTGCACTACTCCAGAGGCTTGGAGCAGAAGTGCGGTGGTCTTGTTCTTTAAGAAAGGTGACAACGCTCTCTTGAAGAACTACAGACCGATTTCCCTTCTGAGCCGCGTCTACGTGCTGTTTTCGAGAGTCATTACGAATCGTCTCGCACGCAGACTTGACGACTACCAGCCTCCCGAACAAGCCGGTTTCCGAAAAGGCTGCAGTACCATAGACCACATACATACCCTGCGGCAGATTGTACAGAAGACCGAAGAGTACAATCTGCCACTTTGCCTGGCGTATGTGGACTATGAGAAAGCCTTTGATTCCGTCGAAATTTGGGCGGTGCTACAGTCCCGTAGGGACAGTTAGGGACCGTAGGCCAACAATCACCTTCCTGCAAGATGAAGAAGGCACAAGACCAGACAGAGAGGAGCGAAGGGAGCAGGACAAGAACAGGGCTCTCAAGAAAAGCTAAAGAGGCGGAATCATCTGGAGCGACCACAGCCACTGCTTCGAGTGGAACAACTCCTTCAAATGGAGCCACCACCGACACGTCCACATGCACGTGGGACTCAGGGACGTCCACGGCAACGACAAGCAACAGGACAGACACCAGTGGTACGCAGGCCAGCACCGCACAACAATCCGTTATATCCAGAAGTGAAACGCTGGTCGAAAAAGTAGGTCAAAGGATCGAAGAAGCGGCATCGTCAAGGACAGTAATCGGGCACACTAGTGACAAAGGGTCACAGAGAGGTAGTAGGTCATCGCGATCGGCGAGGCTGAAAGCCGAATTAGAGGCGCGGATTCAATTCGAACGCTCAGAGCTCGAACGAGCACAGGCAGCTGCTGCCTTAGCCAAGTCTCAATTGGAGTTGGCACGACTCAACCGAGAAGAGTAGATCGACTCGAGTGAGGATGATGAAGAGCGGAATACTCAGGTGGAACCTTTCGTAAGGAGTTGGGTTCAACAGACCATAATGAGCGCGCCGGTTAGTGTAACGCAACCCGATATTACTGATAAGAAAGCGTGTAAAGGATCACGCCGCAAAGGGGCGGAGATCGAGCGCAACCAAGGAAATGCACAGAAAATACACGCGAGTGATGTGTCAGAATTGACCGAAGCGATTGCGAGTGCAATAAAGATAGCGGGTAAAGATAAGTCTTCCCAGCTTCATTTCCTCCAGGAATTACCGGTGTTCGATGGAGACCCGGGTGAATGGATAGTTTTCAAAACGGTGTTTGAAGACACGAGAAGCCAATTTTCAGGGGTGCAGAATGTCGCACGCCTTAGGAGGGCATTAAAGGGCACCGCTAAGGAAGCGGTTAAGTCGTTGTTGTTTACTTTGTGTGAACCTGAAGAAATAATGAACGCTCTCGAAAGAAGATTCGGTAGGGTTGAGATGCTCATTCTAGCCGAAATCGAGAATGTAAAACGTATGCCAAGATTGGCAGAAGATTGCCGGAATATAGGATCTTTTGCAAGTCGTATTACGAACGTGGTTGCCACAATACAAGCGTTGAATCAACCACAGTATTTATACTCACCGGAGTTAGTGAGCCGCATAGTAGAGAAACTCAGAACTATGATTAAATTTAAATGGTTTGAATATCGAGCTCATTATCCTTTGGAGCCAGAGTTACAGAAGATGGCCAAGCTTTTAAATTTATTGAGTGAACAATTTGGAACGTCCTTAAGCAATGAAAATGCGCCTGAAAAACGGAAGCGTCCTGAATTCAGGAAGCAAACTGTACACACTGCAAAGGGATGTGTACGCAGTCGTGCCAAGAGGGAGCGCTATGTGCGCCGAAGTAATAGGAGCGAGCGTCTAGAACGCCGAAATAATAAAGGGCACAACCGACAAGTGGTTATGACAACCCAGGACAAGCCTGTAAGTCGGGTAACACATAAGTGTGTTATATGCAACAAGGAGCACTCTATAGTGAGTTGTTACAAGTTTAAGGACATGAATATTCGCGAGAAATGGGACGTAGTCAAAAAGGCGAAAGTATGTTTCCAATGTTTGTCACCTAACCATAGGAGGTTAGAGTGCAAAGCGAAAAAATGTGGTGTAGAGGGATGTAGAATGTCACATCATCAAATGCTACACCGATACTCCAATGAAAATACCTCGCCGCAAGGGGACGAGGGGGGTAAAGAGGCTCAAACTACTACAACTGTTAGTACAGTGAATGCACTGGCATGTGCATACTTAAGAGCGCATATTCAAATATGTCCAAGTCGAAATCTACGCGATCGCTTTGGAACGGCGTAATATTGACGCACACTACAATGTTATCTCTGTGTGCGTGTCAGTGCGAGCGTGAGGCTATAATAGTTGCCTAACGACGACTACGAATCACTTTGATCTTTGATTATATACCTGTCTTTGATACTATTGGAACTAAAATAATAAAAAAATAATTTCCATATAATGGCTTACTTATATAGTGTATAGAAATCGAAAGCTAATGTGTGGAAATTGTTTTATTCTTTTAGTAAATTGAAGTCGGCTTTACATTTTCATCCTATTGAGTATATTATAATATATATTATATGTTCTAATTGAAAATTATGTATTGTATAAAATATATATCATTTGATAAACTTTTATTCTGTTTCATAATGTAAACATCATTCATCAAAGTAACAATTTCATTAGTGTCGGCGATATTAGTGTTGCCAGGTCTAGCAAGTAAAATTTCGGGACGGAAGGTAAAAATAATCGAGGATTTGGTTTTCATATCCGGACAACTAGAATGACTACAAAATATAGGCTTTGCAGCCTTTTTGTGCTTTATTGAGAGCCGTGGTAGCTCAGACGGTCAACGCTAACTGTAAATATCACAGTATGCGAGTAATGCGAGAAATTGTGACTGTAACTTTACTTTATTTTTGTGCTTTATAATTATTATCCGGGTCTGATCTAATAAACGAATAACTTTTCATCCAAACATCGTAAAAACTGAATTTTTTTTCATTTTAGGCAAATTAAAACATTTTTGTGAACTATTTGTTATTTTTCTGCAGTCCCTGAATTTTTCAAATCACTCATTTTAATATAATTCTGTTTAAAACTTTTGCCTGGTGCAAGGAAAAATTTTGTAGCTAACAGATATAATCATTTTTGCTGTCAAAATTATGGATTATTTAAGTAAGATTTATAGTTAGTTAAGTATAGAATAACAAGGTTAGTGAAAATCGGGACATTTGGCGTCCCGATCAAGGGTGAATCGGGACGTGTCACTAGACCCTTGAAAATCGGGACGTCCCGCGCAAATCGGGACACCTGGCAACACTAGCGGGCATCGAGCCCGGATTGTTCGCGTTTACGGCGAGCACTACGCCCTTGAGCTACTCAACTCAAGCACGGCTCATATTTTTATATCTGGGCGCACGGTACCCGCCATGTCGACCAAAACAGCGGCTCGGCCGTATCATCATTGCGAGACTTGGTTATTTTACAAGTTATGTTTTTGATGGCATGTCTTTGTTTAATCATAACGTTATCTCCACACTAGGAATTTTTCCTAAGTACATCGTTGGGGCAGTTTAAATACATTAATTTCACAAGGACACACATCCAGACCTGGAACAATTATTTGTAGGTAATACAAATTTTTGTTCCATGTGGGATTCGAACCTGCGGCGCTCAGCGCTACAACTCATTACCAAGTCACTCCGCCACGGAGCCAAAGGTGAAAGCCAACGATTTTGTATTTTTACTTGATCCGAATTGCTTACGTTAATTACTTACTCATTTCTAAAAAAATATATATGAAATGAAAATTTGCCACCATTACATCATTTAATATTTAAATATTACAATCATAAACATATTTCAAAATTACTTACTACCAAAAATATCGCTTATAAAAGTCTGAATCGTTTAAAATGCTCGATGGTGCTATAGGTATCTAGTTATAGTATGGTGTAGTATAGCCCTATCGGTGTATCAACGCGATCGCGCGGTGTCGGTGAGAAAAAGTAATACGTCCTGTCGTTGGGATTACCCGGAGCGTACTAAATCGAACGGCGTCCAGTGTTGCCGTTTGGACAATCTAGTTTGTGGCTAAATAGAATAAAAAAGTGGCCAGCTTTTAAAAAAAATCGTAATCTAAAAGTAGCTAGAAGTGGCTAATATCATAATATCCTTTGCCTACTTTAATATTCTATATTGATAATTAAATAATATACAAGGTTAGGGATAAGTGGGTTTAATTAAAACCGGATCTAATATACTTAAGTTAATTAAGTATTTATTAAAACTAACAATAATGTTTGTACGTATCTACAATTAAAATTTAGTAACTAATTAAATTATTTGAAAAAAAAATAAAAATTAATAATCAATTTGTAGGTCTGCAATGTCATCTGGTAATTCTATAACCTCTTCGTCAATGGGTGATGATGATGTAGATGGTGTTACGATTTGTTTTAAAGGTTTGACAGTTTTTTTAATTTTTTTTAAAACCTCAGGCGGTAAAACATAGTTGTGACAATTTTTCTTCTTTATTTTTAATTGATTTCTAATCATTATTATAGAATTGAGTGTCAATGAACACATTCTATTTCTCAATTTATTTTTTACAGTGTTCATCACGCTGAACAGCCTTTCTACTTCCGCATTAGAGTGAGGAAGGGACATTGCAGCAATAGCCAAGTCAGCTAGTTCTCGAAATGTATTAACTCCTGCTGCATTCTTGTATTTTAAGACTTGCGCCCAGAATTTAACACTGTCTCCTGCAGTTTCCCATTCTATGAATTGTATAGTTTTCCATTGTTGAACAATTTTATCTGTCTTTTGGTCATCGAATCCCAATTCTCTTGCTAATCCAACCAGTGCATGAGGATCCTTGATCTGTTTTAATGTGTTCTCTGGACTTAAGAGTGTTACTTTTGCTAGGATCTCGTAATTAGAAGGTATTCTGTTCTGAATTTCTTGTACCAACTTGACACTGAAGTCGATGCATCGTTTTTTGATATTAGAAATTGCTTGCGGAGATAAGTTGCTATTACTGGCATGAGATTCGAAAAGATGTCCCAAATGTGCAACTGGATCTAGATGATCTTCTACTTTGATAGTGAGGAAATCTTTGTCTGTTGTCGCGGCGCCTGGTATTATTATTCTAACGCAGACAGATCGTAACAAGGTCATCAGAGTTTCTAACAGTTTGACAGGATCAATATTTTCACCTTCAAATACCTTAATGCCAATTTGAACGTCGTGAAGAATACTTTTCAAAAAACATAAGTAAAGACGATTACCCTCGTCATTGTACATTTCCCAAAGAAGTCCCGCTGTATAGCACTTCTCTCTGGCCAAAGAAAAATGTAGTTTTAACTCGTTCCATTGTGCCAATATTCTCAACACAGCAGGCTCTATTGATAACCAACGGGTGTCACAAACCTTTAATATTTTTAATGGTTCATCCCCGCAGTTAATTGTTTGAAACAGCGCTTTATATTCGTCTCGGCGTTTTGGAGAAATGGAGAACCAGTTGTACGTCTCTCTTATCAGAAATTCTATGTTACGTGGCAGATTGCTTTCAGACGCATGGCTGACCGCCAATTGCAAAGAGTGGCAGATGCATCTAATGAGGATCAAATTTGGTAAATTATATTCTCTCTTCAAAATTTCAATTACGCTGTTATTTCGGCCCGTCATGACCGAGGCATTGTCGGTGCCGATCCCAATCAAATTTTGTATTGGAAGACTTTGTGACTCCAAACATTTTACTAAAGATGTGACAATACCTCTCGCATCAGCTCTTTCAATAGGCTCCAGAGACAGAAATGATGACACAATATTATTCGTATTCAGGCTAAAATATCGTATTATTATTCCCATGTATTTTGAGACGCTAACATCCGTAGATTCATCTAAAATAATACTATATTTCTGCGTGCCAATATCTTTTAGAAGAGTATCCTTAAAATGCGGCGCCAGCACTTGATTTATAACTTGCGTACATTTAGTTCTATGCATTTTTATATCTTTGGCACACTTTGAATCATGAAAAACTTCTTTACAAAGGTCTGTAAGGTGGTCAGTGTTGGATATGGAAGTATGTTCAGCAATG
Organism: Parnassius apollo; assembly: GCA_907164705.1. NCBI lineage: Eukaryota > Metazoa > Arthropoda > Insecta > Lepidoptera > Papilionidae > Parnassius > Parnassius apollo. The sequence goes on from CAJQZP010000008.1 coordinate 16,954,198, forward strand.
AACAAGGCAAGCTGGCCTTCAGCTTTTTGACTGTTCTTTGAACCATCATCAGGTGTAGAGGTAAACTGGATCTGTTTATTTTTTGTGATTAATTCACATTTTGCTTTGTGTTTTTTAGATTCTCTGTGCTTACGTAAATCATAAATTTTGGCAGCAATTTCTACATGACAATACTTGCAAAAGGCTTTCGTTGGACTATCCGCTATTGGCTTTATCCACTGTTTAAAGTCTTCGTCATTCTCCCATTCAGTCCTATATTTTTGAATGTAGCTCTTTTTCTTGAGAGGAACATCCATGATATTTCCAATAACTTTCCAAGAACTCAAGACTCTCAATTCACCTTTAAAACTTAACAAAAATGAAAAATGTAAGAACTATCCACGCGTGAGAGGCTACGGCTAAACAAGAACAATGCGATCTATCGTTTCGACTTTCGGTACTATATGAGTGGAGTTGGGGAAACCCCGATCATAGATTACACCTGCGGCGCGGAGAGTGAGCGGACCGCGGTAGTGTTGCCTTCTCAGCAAAAGGCGGTAACCACATGTTTCTTTAAAAGAACTTAGTAGCTAACAAAAATTACCAGAAGTAGTTAGAAGTAGCTAGATTCGTTTTGGTGGCTAAAATTGATTTTTTTTTGGCTAAAACCTTTGAAAATCCGCTAGATCTAGCCACAAAGTGGCTAAAACGGCAACACTGGGCGTCTGCACATGATGTTTTATAGTATTTTTAAAATAATTATATAAAATAATTGACAAAATAAAACGAGCTAAAAATTTTATTGGATATTTAACATTACATGTATTTTGATAAAATAATTAAAATAGATATGTTTATAAGCAAATACATGGAAAAAATTACATTGAAGTAGACAGTTTTGGTGATTTTATAATATTATTTTATAATATTAAATCGAAATATTTTCGTAATTTAGGTTTTGCTATACACTAAAAGACTATATATTCCATTATAATAACGATTAAAATAAAGTATTTTAGCTTATAATAATGGTTGTATTCCACCTGAAAGATAACTCTGATGCATATTTTCGTAAAACACTGTGAAGGGATTGTCTTCGCCCTAAAAAACCGTCATTAAAAACTATGATTTTGCACTGCTATGTACTAAATAAATACTTCATCTTTATAAAGCTCTAATTTTCAGCAAATAATCTCCTCACGTCGTTACGACATCGCCTTTGGAAAAACCATAAAACATGTAGTTTTCGACGCGAAACGCATATGCCCTCTTAAAGATTATACCGGTCGAGTTGTATGGACCTAGAGGAAAGGTCAAGACAACAGCTCTTCTGGATGAGGGATCGACCATGACACTCATAGAGGAGTGGATGGCTCAGAAGTTAGCGCCTCGCGGACGTAAAGAAGAATTACGTATTGAAGCCGTGGGAGGTAAGCGAATTAACGACGACAGTTCGTATCGCTTAAACGTTAAGATAAAAGGCATTTACTCGAACGACTTAGAAGAGATAAGTGTACAAACAATTAAGTCACTTAACCTTTCTCCGCAGTCAGTAAGTCGAGAATTATTGCAACGGTGTTCTCATTTGACACCGATTAAGGACGAGTTAATGTATGAGAGGTCCAGACCTACCATATTAATTGGCCAGGACAATTGGCATCTCATAGTTACTCTTGAATTAATTTCAGGAGGTAAGAACCTACCTGTAGCATCGCACACCAAACTTGGATGGGTTTTACATGGTCACATATCGGGTGGCATTAAACCAATCAAGATTGTTAACCACATTTCCACCAAGAAGGAGGAGGACATGGATAAGTTAATCAAGGATTATTTTAGTTTGGAATCTCTGGGAGTGTCTGCGCGAAAGCCCGCGAACGACCCAGAAGAACGAGCTTTAAATATTTTGAGCAAAACGGTACGTCGTATACCTAATAATAGGTACGAGACTGCTTTGTTATGGCGCACAGACAATGAGTGCATGCCATCGAATAGAGCGCAGGTTGAAAGTCGCCTGTTTCGAAAAGAAGCTCGATAAAAATAGCGAGTTGAAAAAGGAATATGAGAAGCAAATAGAAAATCTCATCGTTAACGGTTACGCAGAGAAAGCGAACCATATTTTTATTTCCCCACGCACGTGGTATCTTCCCCACTTCGCAGTGACTCATCCACAAAAAAAGAAAATAAGAATAGTTTTCGACGCCGCCGCAAGGACGGGCGGACGTTGTCTGAATGATGCATTGTTAACCGGACCGGACTTATTGAAGTCGTTGTTTGGAGTTCTGCTACGATTCAGAGAAGGAAGCGTGGCAGTGATGGCAGACATTAAAGAAATGTTCCTGCAAGTGAAAATGCGGGAAGAAGACAGGGATAGCCTTCGATTCTTATGGCGACACAATCGTGACGCGCCACCGGAAGAGTATACAATGACGTCACTCATATTTGGAGCGGCATCATCACCATGCATCGCTATGTATGTGAAGAATAGAAATGCGCAGGATAACGCACATATCTATCCAGAAGCAGCTTCCGCTACGGAAAGCAACTTTTATATGGATGACTATCTACAGGCATTTCCCGACGTGACGACGGCCGAAAGGATAGTAAACGATATGTATGAATTACATAAACATGCTTCTTTCCAACTGAGGGGATGGGCTAGCAACCGACCCGAAGTTTTAAGTAAAATGGAAAATAAATATAAGAGCGACAGTGCTTCGCTGGGAGATAAAGAGCACACAGAGCGCACTTTAGGTTTGATTTGGAATATCAAACGGGATATAATAAGTTTCTCCATAAGTGCACCGGAAGAGGTGATGGAAGGTTTACGACCGCCTACGAAGAGGGAGATAACTAGCGCTGTGATGTCAGTCTTCGATCCTTTAGGACTCGCATCACCCATAACGATTCAAGGGAAGTCGCTGATCCAGCAAGTATGGAGGACAGGCATCTCTTGGGATGAAGAAGTTTCACACGAACTACACGTGTTATTTTGTAAATGGATATCGGAAGTGAAGAAATTAGGTCATTTAGAAGTACCTAGACCCGTTGCTGAAGGCGTCGGCAAAGGAGAGTTGCACACTTTCACGGATGCTAGTGAAAAAGCATACGCTGCCGCGGTGTATTACGTCACCACGGACGAGCTAGGAGAGAGGCGGATTACGCTGATCGCCGCAAAGGCAAGAGTAGCGCCGCTGAAACCAATTTCGATTCCAAGTCTTGAATTGCAAGCAGCTCTTATGGGCAGCAGACTGGCTGCATCAATTAGTGAAGAGAGCAAGTACGAGATATCCGAGAGAGTATTTTGGACAGACTCACGTACAGTGTTAGCGTGGATTAAGTCAGATCCTCGCGGTTTTAAACCAATCGTTGCTCATCGATTGGCTGAGATTGAAGATCACAGTAAGCCATGTGAATGGCGATGGGTTCCGACGTCACAGAAAGTGGCAGACGACGCCACTAGAAATTTTCCTTCCACCTTCGATGTAAGTCATCGCTGGTTTCAAGGACCTGAATTCCTCAGGAAAAGTCCTGATTTATGGCCCAAACAAGTGGACACCATAAAAAGCTTAGAAACAGGTGAAGAAAAATCGCCAAAAGGCGTAAATGCGCTGAGAAAGCAAGAACCGTTAAGTCTACCCGACTACGGACGATTTAACAGCTTTAAGAAATTCCTTGGGGCAACTACACGCACCTTACAAGCGGTAGAAAAGTTCAAGAGTTTAAGAAAGTCGGTTAAAGGACCCGACAACGCAGCCGAAAAAGTCGGTTATGTGTTCCAACAAAGTTTTAGCAAAGTCGGTTAAAGGACCCGATGGCGCGTTGGACATAGCGCTCTTGAGAAAAGCGGAATTGTTAATTTGGAAATTCGTTCAAGACGAGTGTTTTCGTTCGGAAATAAAATGCTTGAAAGCAGGCAAAAGCGTTGAAAGAAGTTCACGCTTAAGTAAATTATCTATGGAAATAGGAGAAGATAACTTACTCCGTTTAAATGGACGTTTACCTTTTAAGTCTAATTTGACCGAGGAAAGTAGAAAACCTGTCGTATTAGACGGTAAACACGAAATCGTTAAAATGATGATTAGAGAAGTTCATCATCATTTTGGACATGCCAATCACCAGACGGTGATGAATAAGGTGAACCAGAAATTTTATGTCTTGAACTTGCGTAATGTAGTACGAAGTGTGTCACATCACTGTCAATGGTGCAGGACATACAGGTCAAAACCGCAGAACGTGCCACAAGGAAATATTCCTCTGGAGAGAATAGCTCATCATGAACCACCTTTTACATGCTCAGCTGTGGATTATTTCGGACCTATGAGTGTGACTATAGAAAGGCGACACGAAAAACGTTGGGGTGTTTTATTCACGTGTCTGACCACCAAAGCAGTACATCTGGAATTAGCAGCCTCATTGACACCAGCGTCAATGATAACGGCGTTGAGGCGATTTATCGCCAGAAGAGGAAAACCAGCCGTTATATACAGCGATAACGGGACGAATTTCAAAGCTGCGAATAAAGAATTATTGAAAGCATGCGAAGAATGCTATGAGGGCATGAAAAATGAGTCATTTAAGAAATATATTAAATGGAAATTTATACCTCCGGGAGCACCGCACATGAGTGGCGCCTGGGAAAGGTTAGTAAGATCGATTAAAATTGCGTTGACCGCTACGCTCAAAGAAAGGAGCCCACGGGAGGAGGTTCTGCATACGCTGCTTTTAGAAGCGGAGCATACGGTAAATTCCAGGCCTCTGGTAACATTCAGTATGGATAGTCCTGAAGAGGGTTTGACACCCAATCATTTTCTTCTGGGACGCTCATGTGGTGATCGACCACCTGGATTATTTTTAGAGCACCATCTGACGGGTCAACTCAATTGGAAAGCTGCACAGAGGTTAGCCGACTATTTTTGGACAAGATGGCTGAAAGAATACATGCCTACTTTAATACCTCGAACAGGTAATAACGGAAAGTTCATGGAACCTAAAGAAGGTGATATTTTTTTGATAATAGATCATTCGTTGCCACGAAATACGTGGCCGAAAGGCAAAATTAGTAGAACGCTACCGGGACCAGACGGTCACACCAGAGTGGTTGACGTCATTACTAACACAGGTATCTTGAGGAGACCTACATCCAGAATAATAGTGTTGGTACCCGCGACGCCTCCCAAATAATGGTGCTTACGCACGGAGGGGGAGATTGTTGGCGACGCGCCTATAAGAATATTTCAGTTTATTAAGTCAACCGATGACGAATAGCTTCTAAAAGGCAAATTGTCCAATAGCGATGTTCTAATAAGAAAATGCTTAGTTAAATTTTAAAGAATGTCGAATGAATCCAACGTAGGCGTTATAGGAGGCCGGATCGAGAGAAACCTCGATTCCTCCCTTCTGTTTCTAAATCCCGCCGCTTCTTTTCAGGCGGTGTATAGTGGTGTATAGTGGGTAAAAGTCTCCACATAACCACGCAGCCGACTGCGTGGTATGCTATAAGCATTCACCGCCTCCCTCCCCCGCTTTTCGGAGGGTTGCCCATATTTGCTTCGGGCGCAAAAAAAATACCATACCCTTATACCTTTACTGCTTTCAACCCCTGCTTGAAACTCTTTATCACAATAAATCACTTAAGATCTGGTTTGACACACCAAGTTCAAAGTATCTAGGTACATTGAATGAATACAAACGAATATGTAATAATTATTGTATATATATTAATATTATGTAAAAATATATAATTTGATGTTAGACGTTAGAAACATTCACATTAATATTTTATTTATTGTTGGATAAAATAAAATTTATTAAAGCGCCTGGCCCGCAATGCATTGCAAAACTTTGTTTAGTCAAAACAGCATTTTATAAAAGTCTTCCATGAAGTAGTTTTTTTTAATGTAAATAACTAAGTACGAGTATAATGTAAACTTAATTGTAGGCGGAACGTCGTAGTACAATGTAATTTTTTCTTATTTTGTTACTCTACGAATACCCAACCTTTTCTAAACTTGTAGTAAAAGCATAAATGCCTTTTAATTTGTAGTCATAAATGTTCTGGAGTCCTTATGACTAATCATGTTATTCCATTCTAGATGAAAACTATTTTTATATAAAGAAATTTAATAAATCTATGTATACGGATTCTATCGCGTTTAATTTACTTATTTTAACTTTTTTTAATTCCCGATGTTTCGGGTGACCTTCAGTTTTTTAATATTAATTTTCGGTCCGATCTACGCATAACCAGCTTACAGTATCGTGAAGTCTTGCAGTGGAATGCTTGGGTTTGGGTTTGGGTTGGCATTAAAAATAAGTTAAAATAAGTAAATTAAACGCGATAAAATCCGTTTATATAGTTTTATTCAATGCGTAGTGTTCGCGTAAATTTAAGAAATAATTAAAGAAATGTAATAAAAATCAACTACATTATCTTTTAATCTTATATAAAAATCAATTGACGTGCGTTAGTCTCGCAAAATCTCGAAAATGGCTCGAACGATTTTGATGAAATGTTTAGTGTGTTTGAGTAGATCCATGTATAGTTTACACTCATAATTACCCTTGATTGTGAAGCCGGGGGAGATCGCTAGTTCAGAAATAAACTTTGCGGTTTATAATAATTTCGTATATCTACACAAATACTTTCACATTTAGTAAAACGGCAAAAGTAACAAAATTGTATCCTTTCCCACCGTGTGGAACCCTGTGACCATTGGTAAAGCAAAGCACCCGAAACATTGGAAATTTAAAAAAAAATTAGTAAAATTAGTTTTTATTTAATTTGCGTTTTATATTAGTGTTACAAAGTTTATTTATCATATTATCATATATGAGAATCTATTGTTTGTAACAATGTAACAATAAAGACCAAATTTCACGTGAAATTTTCAACAATATGCACACTTTCTGTAAAGTGATTTATTATACCATAAATCTGCCCACTTGAAGAATGTATATGTATCCTGCCCTTAAACTTTATGGCCATGTTTTTCCAAAAAGTATGCTCTAAAAGTAGCAAGAAACGAAGTTTTATATTTCTATGTATTAGGGTTTCGGTGTTTGGTAAAACCATAAAATAATTACTTATTCTATGGGTAAAAGTTTAAACCGTGTAAACCACAACATTATGTTAACGCTCCACTATGGATCCACGTATGGATTTTTCCATTAGTAGAAAGAGTTATGGTCGCCACACACGGTCAGTTCAACTAAAACTGTTGATATTTTTTTTTAAATAGTGGATTTTAAATATATCGATGATTATAAATATATTAATATCGGAGTTTTGCATATAAGTTTATTTATGGGTATATCGAAAATCCGATATTTTAGAAAATATCAACAGTTTTAGTTTGAACTGATCAGTTGGAATGATCAGTTAAACTGACCGTGTGTGGCCACCATTATTTACAATCGGTATGGTTGTCTGGGGAATCATTGTACGTCGTTTGGCTATTTTAAAATCTGGCATAAAATACGAAACGATACATTAATCCTGACATGTTTTTAATCAGAGGTTTATTTATTGTTTGCACGAGTCATGTAATGAAATCTCGAGCATGCTTCTCTTAATTATTTTTTTAATCAGTTGATGATATATGTCACTGATATAGTCAGTATGAATAAACTTTACATGACAAAGTTTTCAGACTAAAAATATTGGGTTGTAATCATGCTTGCTGTGTCCACTAGTTCTATATGACCAGTCCAAAGCGGGTGATTCAGTGGCAGAAAAATATGTATGAAGTCGTTCACATTTTATTTCACCCCGTTCCGGCCTGTTTTGGGGATTGCCTATGGCCTATGCGATCTTCGGTTCCTTGCTGAGATAACCCTTGTATTATTCCGCGACGAATTTTGAAGTGCCATATGTAAAACGTACAGTTTTCAATGTTAATATCACACGTATAAACACTTTATACATGTGATATTAACATTGAAAACTGTAACTAAACTGTGTATTTATGATATTAGGTGAGGCCTTACTAAAATTTATCAGACGACAGAGATTTATAATATCGCGTGAGTTTTCTTTGTATAAGATACTTAGGTTAAACGAAGAAAGATTTCAAAGTTTTTATTTAAACTTGATTATAATCACCCTGTGGCAGTTATAGAAAAAGGAAAACAATTAATTTTAACAGTGGTGGAGCCACGCGGCAGCTTTGCTGTTGCACGTATGGGCCGGCTCAAACCGGGGTGGTACTACGACCTCACAGAATACCGGCGTGAAGTGGAAGCTCTGCTTCCGCTTTTCGTCTGGTGAGTGCAGGTGGCCGGAGGCCCAAATCCCCCCCACCCCACCAACATGGTGGCGGAATTAAATAATGATCGGCTACCCCAGGAGGGTACCAGCACCCCTGGAGAATCCCTCGCTGAGCATCCACGACCATGTTTCTCCACTTCTGAGCGTGGGTGCTCAGGCTGCCCCGCGTATTCTGGGGGGGGGGGGGCGGCAAAATTCCGCTCAAGACTACAACTGCTCGGGGCAAACGGAGCAACAAGACCAAGGCGACCCCTGCCACGCTGTCCGTGAATTTCTGCAATATCAGGGGACTTCACTCTAACCTAAACGCCGTCCACTACCATCTCGAGACGGCGAGGCCGGCTCTGCTCTTTCTGACCGAGACGCAGGTGTCCTCTCCGGCTGATGTCTCGTATCTCTCCTACCCGGGGTACAAACTGGAACACTCCTTTGTGCCTCGGGCTGGAGTTTGCGTTTACGTCAGAGAGGACAGCTGCTCTCAACGCCTCGGCAGTCTTGAAGGTTCGGACCTGTCCATCCTTTGGCTACGCGTAGACAGCAACGACCATCCGCGCGTCTACGGGTGCCTCTATAGGTCCCATAGCGGTAATGCCGAAACAGACCGACTATTCGACCACGTCCAAATGGCTGCAGATTCGTTGCTACAGCGGATCCCCTCCGCAGAGATCGTGATCCTCGGCGACTTTAACGCCCATCACGCCGAATGGCTTGGTTCACGTTTAACCGATCATGCGGGGAGATCTGTTCATGATTTTGCCTTGGCATATGGTCTGACACAACTGGTTACTTCGCCTACGCGGATTCCAGATGTTTGGAGGATCATGCACCTTCCCTGTTGGACCTTCTGCTGACCTCTCACCCGGACGGATATCAGATTTCCGTCGACGCCCCCTTTAGGCTCCTCGGACCATTGTCTGGTCCGGAGTGTGGTGCCACTCACGCTGAAATCGCGGTTGCATTCTGCAGGCTGCCGCCGTGTTTGGCACTATAGGTCAGCCGATTGGGATGGGATGCGGTCTTTCTTTGCATCCTACCCTTGGGGGCGGGTTTGCTTCTCGCCGGATGATCCCAACGTTGTTGCGGATTCTGTCGCTGATGTGGTACTTCAGGGTATGGAACTTTTTATTCCTTCCTCTGTGGTGCCCATTGGAGGCAAGTCTCAGCCATGGTTTGGTCGCTCCTGTAAAATAGCATCATGCTATAAGCAGGAGTGTTACCAAGCCTGGGCTGATGCATCAGCGTCCCGGGATGTAAACACCAGCGCTCTAAAAAAGAAGTATAATTCCGCCTCTAGGTCCTTCAAAAGAGTCATTGCCAAGGCAAAGTCAGAGCACATAGGCAGAATTGGCGAGAAACTAGTTCGCCTTCCTTCTGGAACCCGTGCATTCTGGTCTCTCGCCAAGGCTGTCCAGGGGAATTTCTGTCAGCCATCTCTTCCATCTCTGCACAGGGAGCACGACTCACTGGCCCATACCGCAAAGGAGAAAGCCGATCTTCTAGGCTCTTTCTTTGCGTCTAACTCGACTCTCGATGACGGGGGGAGTACTCCGCCGACTATCCCGCGGTGTGAGTGCTCCATGCCGGAAGTGCACTTCACACAGCGCTCGGTTCGTAAAGCACTCCTCTCCCTGGACATCCACAAGTCGAGTGGGCCTGACGGAATCCCCCCAATTGTGCTGAGGACGTGTGCTCCAGAGTTGGCACCGGTTTTAACGCGTCTTTTCCGGTACTCCTACTCCCTAGGCGTAGTCCCAAAATCATGGAAGACGGCTTACATCCACCCGATCCCTAAAAAAGGCGACCGCTCTGACCCGTCCAACTACCGGCCAATCGCCATCACCTCCTTGTTCTCCAAAACAATGGAGTCCATTGTAAACTGCCAGCTCATGAGGTACCTTGAAGATCACCAGCTGATTAGTGACCGCCAATACGGTTTTCGCCGTGGTCGGTCAGCTGGTGATCTTCTGGTCTACCTAACTTACAGATGGGCGGAGGCAGTAGAGTTCAAGGGGGAGGCATTGGCCGTTAGTTTGGACATTGCGAAGGCCTTCGATCGGGTTTGGCACAAAGCGCTTCTTTCGACGCTCCCTTCCTACGGGCTTCCCAAGAAATTGTGCGATTGGATCACCAGCTTTCTTGCAGATCGGAGCATCAAGGTCGTTGTAGACGGTGCAAGCTCCGATTGCAAGCCTATTAATGCTGGTGTTCCACAGGGCTGCGTGCTATCGCCAACGCTGTTTCTTCTGCATATTGTAGCGCTTCCCCACTCTCTCTCATATAATAAATATATTAGATATAATTAATTTACCCCTTTTCGATAAAAATATACTTGGGGGAGGCCTATGTTCAGCAGTGGACTTGTGAAGGGCTGTGATGATGATGATGATGATGATGACCAGGAATAATAAATTATGTTTTGATCTTTCTAAATGATCTTTCTAAAGGTTTAATAATAGGCCGTTTGTAATAATTTGGCGTGATCGTCTTAGTTAGGACCCTTATTTACGTTGTGTTTGTTTAGTAACTTAGTTCTTTTAGGTGTCTTTTGGAAGAATGAATATTCGCTAGAGCAATTGAAAGCTGTTGGTAGTGCCTTATAAGCTAAGTGAACCCCGTTCACGAAGACAGGGCTCGAGAAAGGTTAAGACATAAAACATCCTTATTCCACTTGTATCAGGTTTACATTATTAATTTATTATTAATTATCCCTTCCCGCTCGGAAAAGGCTCAAAATATATTTATACAAAATACCCAATACAAGGGCTTCGCTCTCCTACATTTATTTTTAAAAAAATGTAGGGGAGGTACACGGCCCCACACACGCCGTGCACGGTGAGTGCCAACCATTTTGATGCACTCCCCCCGAAGGGAAAGCTAATTCGGGAACTGGACCGTAGTCCACAGCAAAATAACTGGCGAACCAGTAAAAGAGGCTTGGCCCCTTGCTAGTGCGTAAGCACAAACATCGACCGAAGTCGCGCATGTCAATGCGTGTAAACGCCAAACAGAATACGAACGAATCCAGCCACAGTGAATGTACGTCACACGGTTTAGGCAAATAGGCACACTGGCCGTAAACCCTCCGTGAGCGCCACCACCTGCCAGACCGCCGCTCCTGCAGACGTGATGTAAGTGTATGGCATCACCACCAGTTGCATGATCAGCACGGCTACTAGCCGCAGAGCGTGTCATGAGTCTACCGCTCACCTCAAGGGAATGGGGTCCCACGTTGTGCGGCTTTCGGCCGCAGCCTTGAGAGTCTCCTCAGATCCTCCCGCCAGCTACCACCCGCATGAGGTCGACACATATGCTCCACCAACCAATACAACGGCAGATATAGCCAAAAGGCAGTTATAAGATAAGAGTAATAATTCGCCATCAGAAAGGGTTTGTGTCACTGACGTTGAGTAAATGCATTTTCGATCATGTTTGTCTCACCCACCGACAAGTTGCCTTCAATCATTCAAAGGTGGGAAAGTTACAGAGATATAATATTATGTTGTTATATAAAACATCGTGGAGGGCAGACAGTCTGCAGCCCCGTAATGAAGGGACCCGACTTGGGCAAAGCTACTTAGGTGTGAGTCAAACCAAGACGCAGAGAGCGCCATTGAGAATAGCGTCCCACCAAACAACCATCGCAGAGACGCAATGCTGCAGAACGCAACAAGCATCATTACGACTATCGTCGGGCTTACACCATCCCAAGGTCCCCCATACATCCCAGCAGACATCACCACCCGCATACCTCCATCGACCAGAACCACAAGAGAGCGTCGAATCAGGCGCATCAAACCCGCAGATCCATCACAAGACGCAATACCGCAAGTAGCAGTAAGCATCAAAGCAACTATCATACGGGTGGCACCCCCTCACAACACACCCACATGACTCTTATCGACTTTGGTAACAAAGTTGGTATTGTTGTTATATAAAAAATATCACCAACGTATCATAGTAGCACGCCACTAAGACGCCAATGAACAAAACTCCACGTATCATAGCGCTAATGCACTAAGACATGTAGTTGAGTATGCCTGTTACACTTAAAAGTACTACCAAACACACTCATCATCCCAATCCGAAAGATAGACGACACATCGCTATGCGCAACGACGTCGCCCACAAACGGTATGGGTGTGCGATGTCCACGGGAAAGCCGTATTGCTACAACAAACCCGCTTACCACCAGCACTAAGATGTTAATTGTATACCTCCATCGACCAGAACCACAAGAATGCGTCGAATCAGGCGCAGCACACCCGCAGATCCATCACAAGACGCAATACCGCAAGTAGCAGTAAGCATCAACGCAACTATCATACGGGTGGCGCCCCCTCACAACACACCCACATGACTCCTATCGATTTTGGTAACAAAGTTTTTATTGTTGTTATATAAAAAATATCACCAACGTATCATAGTAGCATACTACTAAGACGCCAATGAACAAAACTCCACGTATCATAGCGCTAATGCACTAAGACATGAAGTTGAGTATGCCTGTTACACTTAAAAGTGCTACCAAACACACTCATCTTCCCAATCCGAAAGATAGACGACGCATCGCTATGCGCTACGACGCCGCCCACAACCGGTATGGGTGTGCGATGTCCACGGGAAAGCCGTATTGCTACAACAAACCCGCTTACCACCGGCACTAAGATGATATGTCTAGGACACATCGGTTAGCGAGTCCAAGTTTACCTCGGACCAATTGCTCGTGAAGCAGCACACACGCCACCATAATATTCCTTTTCAAGTCCCTAATAAGGACTAGTCATTTTGCTACAGTACTAGGAGCAGTCGGTCACCCGACCACCCCATACAATGCTTATGCATCAAGGAGACCTTCAATAATAATGCTTTTGTATCATAGACCTTACTTTCATAAGTCATTCATATATAGGGTTCGAACCCACAACCCTACTATTGTAATGCATATTAATCATAGAGACCTTCTATAGTATTGCTTTTGTATCATAGACCTTACTTTCATAAGTCATTCATATATAGGATTCGAACCCACGACCCTACTATTGTAATGCATATTATTCATAGAGACCTTCTATAGTATTGCTTTTGTATCATAGACCTTACTTTCATAAGTCATTAATATATAGGGTTCGAACCCACGACCCTACTATTGTAATGCAAATTCATCATGGAGACCTTCTATAGTATTGCTTTTGTATCATTGAGTTTAATATCATAAGTCCCTAATATAGGACTAGTCATTGTGCTACAGTACTTCAGGCAGTCGGGCTCCCGACCACCCCATATATATGTACAACTGCAGGTATGTACCTCCGACAGCTTCCTCCATACAAGACATCTATACGTGAACACCTTCCATAACTTAGGAAAATTTTCTTTAATACATGAACTCCTTCAACAACTTAGGAAATTTCATCTATACGTGGACTCCTTCCACAACTTAGAAAAATTTTCTTTTATACACGAACACCTCCCATGACTTAAACAATTTTTAACAAATTTTCTAATTATCTTATAAACGTTATTTAACTTAATTTTATAATATTTTTTGACTTGTATTTCTATTATTTATCTTATTTTAATTATTTTTTCAAGTTTTTAAATAAATTCATTTATTACGAAAAACAATAATTTTGCCTTTAATTTACTATGTTATTGGGATAATGTCTAAAATATATTAACTTTATGTTTATTAATTTAACTTAATTGCTTAATATATATCTTTTAAGACTATTTTTGACGCCCCTTTATATTGAATTTAATTATTAATAATAATATTGGGCCGTCACAATCCACCCCCAAATTTTATGTTAATGACCCACACAGTGGAGTCGTTGATATAAAATTTTACTACATTGAGAGCATATGCACTACACTCAAAATTTTGAACTTGTGTGTATCTGTTCTTTCCTCTTTCAATCTGTTACAATTCAGTATATATTTTCATCCCACCTACCCCAAGGAATGGCCGCCGCCACACACCCCTTCAACCACATCTATACCAATGCGATAAACCATAAATTGTTATCTTGATAAATTTATTGTATATTACGTCGTTAAATAGTGGTTCTCTTTTGTTTTTGACTAACATTTTAAATCTTTAAAATATAATTCAGCAATGTTGTCTTTATATGCACAGTATTTTGTATATGAGTTGAAATCAGATGGCTACACACCCACAGGATAAATGTGATTGAGTCATTCACCCTGACCCAACTCCCCAAATTTATTCAATAAAAACATATTTTACAAAATTATCTTACAATCAATATTTACAGATAGTCATTAATAAAATTATTACAACATTTTTCTTATTTTTAATTAATTTGTGTCTTGCTCATAACTTTAATAATTTTAATCTAATTTTTCAAAAGGCCACCCACGGGACCAAATTATATTACAGTATCTATTCTAGAATGTATATAAGCCAAACCTATTATCTAAAATATTTTAATAAATGAATAGCATCAAAATGTCCTATAATTTCATTTGTTTCTGGGTTTTCTAAAGTATATTAAAGTACATTTTCAAATGGTACGGCTGGTATTATATAAGGCCCTTCATACGCCAAATTAAATTTACTCATAACTTTGTTATCTGCATCTGATTTACTAGATCTAGAACCTTTTACTAAATCGCCAATGTGATATTTCATTAATTTATTACGCTTATCAAATTTTGTGTTTCTAATGCGACTTGCCTCTTTTAAATTCTTTCGCACTTGTTATCTAATTTGTCCGACATTATGTTTACTTTTACTATTTAGTTTAAGTGGCTGCTTGAACTTATTAATGTTATTGAGTCAGGCGTACTGACCCAGGTTTATAATTCTCTCTATTTAATTTAAATTACTACAAATATCACACATGAACATTATTTGATTTAGTTATAATAAAATACTTAAATTAATAATTTTCCTAAAAATTTAAGTTAAATCTTGCTCATAACTTTCGATTATATAGAGATTAGATGGAACGTCCTTTAAATAATTGGTGAGATCTTATAAAATGTTACTGGATGAGTATTTTCATTTCCAATTTCAGCTTTTCTATTGTCACATTATGTATGTTATATAAAATACTTCGTCTAGGATCAGTGACATGTGAGGTGCTCGCCCCGTACACCTCTTCTTGGTTTACTTTAATTTGGTGAACTTTCGTTTGGTTAATAAACTTTTCTTCGAGAAATTATTTTAACCTTAATTAATTTTTGAAGCATCTTAAACTCATTTTTAGGCTTAGCCTTCACTAAGTTAGAACTTTTCTTTGTTTTAACCATTTTATATTTATATACTTTTATCAGTTTTTAGCACTGTTATGTCCTTCACTTACACAAATGTTACTGCGTCTTCTCATTTATTTCACTTTATATTTTATTTCGCATTAACTATACACACACCTTTTATAACAAAAAAAATCAATATTAATATTAAAGCCCCACCCCCAGACTCACAACCACCCCCAGTAAACACCATCCTCCAAGACACCTTTCCATTTCACGGACAACAAATTGTAGGCATAACGCCTACTTCATAATTCTTATACAGACGACCTTCTTTTTAAAATATATCCTGGTCACGGCACCAAATTGTAACGCTTCCCCCCTCTCTCTCATATAATAAATATATTAGATATAATTAATTTACCCCTTTTCGATAAAAATTATATATATGTGACCAGGAATAATAAATTATGTTTTGATCTTTCTAAATGATCTTTCTAAAGGTTTAATAATAGGCCGTTTGTAATAATTTGGCGTGATCGTCTTAGTTAGGACCCTTATTTACGTTGTGTTTGTTTAGTAACTTAGTTCTTTTAGGTGTCTTTTGGAAGAATGAATATTCGCTAGAGCAATTGAAAGCTGTTGGTAGTGCCTTATAAGCTAAGTGAACCCCGTTCACGAAGACAGGGCTCGAGAAAGGTTAAGACATAAAACGTCCTTATTCCACTTGTATCAGGTTTACAAAATATTATTAATTATCCCTTCCCGCTCGGAAAAGGCTCAAAATATATTTATACAAAATACCCAATACAAGGGCTTCGCTCTCCTACATTTATTTTTAAAAAAATGTAGGGGAGGTACACGGCCCCACACACGCCGTGCACGGTGAGTGCCAACCATTTTGATGCACTCCCCCCGAAGGGAAAGCTAATTCGGGAACTGGACCGTAGTCCACAGCAAAATAACTGGCGAACCAGTAAAAGAGGCTTGGCCCCTTGCTAGTGCGTAAGCACAAACATCGACCGAAGTCGCGCATGTCAATGCGTGTAAACGCCAAACAGAATACGAACGAATCCAGCCACAGTGAATGTACGTCACACGGTTTAGGCAAATAGGCACACTGGCCGTAAACCCTCCGTGAGCGCCACCACCTGCCAGACCGCCGCTCCTGCAGACGTGATGTAAGTGTATGGCATCACCACCAGTTGCATGATCAGCACGGCTACTAGCCGCAGAGCGTGTCATGAGTCTACCGCTCACCTCAAGGGAATGGGGTCCCACGTTGTGCGGCTTTCGGCCGCAGCCTTGAGAGTCTCCTCAGATCCTCCCGCCAGCTACCACCCGCATGAGGTCGACACATATGCTCCACCAACCAATACAACGGCAGATATAGCCAAAAGGCAGTTATAAGATAAGAGTAATAATTCGCCATCAGAAAGGGTTTGTGTCACTGACGTTGAGTAAATGCATTTTCGATCATGTTTGTCTCACCCACCGACAAGTTGCCTTCAATCATTCAAAGGTGGGAAAGTTACAGAGATATAATATTATGTTGTTATATAAAACATCGTGGAGGGCAGACAGTCTGCAGCCCCGTAATGAAGGGACCCGACTTGGGCAAAGCTACTTAGGTGTGAGTCAAACCAAGACGCAGAGAGCGCCATTGAGAATAGCGTCCCACCAAACAACCATCGCAGAGACGCAATGCTGCAGAACGCAACAAGCATCATTACGACTATCGTCGGGCTTACACCATCCCAAGGTCCCCCATACATCCCAGCAGACATCACCACCCGCATACCTCCATCGACCAGAACCACAAGAGAGCGTCGAATCAGGCGCATCAAGGGCACCCGCAGATCCATCACAAGACGCAATACCGCAAGTAGCAGTAAGCATCAAAGCAACTATCATACGGGTGGCACCCCCTCACAACACACCCACATGACTCTTATCGACTTTGGTAACAAAGTTGGTATTGTTGTTATATAAAAAATATCACCAACGTATCATAGTAGCACGCCACCAAGACGCCAATGAACAAAACTCCACGTATCATAGCGCTAATGCACTAAGACATGTAGTTGAGTATGCCTGTTACACTTAAAAGTACTACCAAACACACTCATCATCCCAATCCGAAAGATAGACGACACATCGCTATGCGCAACGACGTCGCCCACAAACGGTATGGGTGTGCGATGTCCACGGGAAAGCCGTATTGCTACAACAAACCCGCTTACCACCAGCACTAAGATGTTAATTGTATACCTCCATCGACCAGAACCACAAGAATGCGTCGAATCAGGCGCAGCACACCCGCAGATCCATCACAAGACGCAATACCGCAAGTAGCAGTAAGCATCAACGCAACTATCATACGGGTGGCGCCCCCCTCACAACACACCCACATGACTCCTATCGATTTTGGTAACAAAGTTTTTATTGTTGTTATATAAAAAATATCACCAACGTATCATAGTAGCATACTACTAAGACGCCAATGAACAAAACTCCATGTATCATAGCGCTAATGCACTAAGACATGAAGTTGAGTATGCCTGTTACACTTAAAAGTGCTACCAAACACACTCATCTTCCCAATCCGAAAGATAGACGACGCATCGCTATGCGCTACGACGCCGCCCACAACCGGTATGGGTGTGCGATGTCCACGGGAAAGCCGTATTGCTACAACAAACCCGCTTACCACCGGCACTAAGATGATATGTCTAGGACACATCGGTTAGCGAGTCCAAGTTTACCTCGGACCAATTGCTCGTGAAGCAGCACACACGCCACCATAATATTCCTTTTCAAGTCCCTAATAAGGACTAGTCATTTTGCTACAGTACTAGGAGCAGTCGGTCACCCGACCACCCCATACAATGCTTATGCATCAAGGAGACCTTCAATAATAATGCTTTTGTATCATAGACCTTACTTTCATAAGTCATTCATATATAGGGTTCGAACCCACGACCCTACTATTGTAATGCATATTAATCATAGAGACCTTCTATAGTATTGCTTTTGTATCATAGACCTTACTTTCATAAGTCATTCATATATAGGATTCGAACCCACGACCCTACTATTGTAATGCATATTATTCATAGAGACCTTCTATAGTATTGCTTTTGTATCATAGACCTTACTTTCATAAGTCATTAATATATAGGGTTCGAACCCACGACCCTACTATTGTAATGCAAATTCATCATGGAGACCTTCTTTAGTATTGCTTTTGTATCATTGAGTTTAATATCATAAGTCCCTAATATAGGACTAGTCATTGTGCTACAGTACTTCAGGCAGTCGGGCTCCCGACCACCCCATATATATGTACAACTGCAGGTATGTACCTCCGACAGCTTCCTCCATACAAGACATCTATACGTGAACACCTTCCATAACTTAGGAAAATTTTCTTTAATACATGAACTCCTTCAACAACTTAGGAAATTTCATCTATACGTGGACTCCTTCCACAACTTAGAAAAATTTTCTTTTATACACGAACACCTCCCATGACTTAAACAATTTTTAACAAATTTTCTAATTATCTTATAAACGTTATTTAACTTAATTTTATAATATTTTTTGACTTGTATTTCTATTATTTATCTTATTTTAATTATTTTTTTCAAGTTTTTAAATAAATTCATTTATTACGAAAAACAATAATTTTGCCTTTAATTTACTATGTTATTGGGATAATGTCTAAAATATATTAACTTTATGTTTATTAATTTAACTTAATTGCTTAATATATATCTTTTAAGACTATTTTTGACGCCCCTTTATATTGAATTTAATTATTAATAATAATATTGGGCCGTCACAATATCAATGACATGTTGCATACCCGTAACATTCATTGCTATGCAGATGACAGCACTGGTGATGCTCTTTACACCGGCCGAGCCAATATTTCTCGGGAAAACGTCTCCGAGTGTCGGGACAAACTTGTCTCTGAAGTCGAGTCTCTACTGGACAGAATCTCGGATTGGGGGCGACTAAATCTAGTCCAGTTTAACCCCCAGAAGACACAAGTTTGCGCGTTAACCGCTAAAAAGAACCCCTTTGTTGTATCCCCTCAGTTTCAAGGCACTCCCCTTGTTGCCTCAGCCAGTATCGGAATCCTCGGCGTCGACATATCGAGTAACGTGCAGTTTCGTGGTCACTTGGAAGGGAAGGCCAAATTGGCCTCTAAAAAGCTTGGCGTGCTCAGCAGAGCGGGACAGTATTTCATGCCGGCACACCGCCTGCAACTTTACAAGGCGCAGGTTCGGCCGCACATGGAATACTGTTCCCATCTCTGGGCTGGGGCTCCCCAGTACCAGCTTCTTCCACTTGACCGCATCCAGCGCAGAGCGGCTCGAATCGTCGACGACCGAGTGCTTTCCGATCGGCTCGATTCACTGGCGCTGCGAAGAGATGTTGCGTCTCTTTGCGTATTTTATCGCATCTATCACGGGGAGTGCTCTGAGGAATTGTTCGGATTAATCCCAACCGCCAAATTTCGTGAACGCACTACACGTCAAACGTCCCGATACCATCCACACCATCTGGATGCTTGGCGGTCCACCACTGTACGTTTCACAAGGAGTTTTCTTCCACGTACAACCTCTCTGTGGAATAGTTTACCACCGGCGATTTTTCCGGACCGATACGACCTGGGGACCTTCAAGAAAAGAGCTTACTCCTTTCTAAAGGGCCGGCAACGCACCCGCAATTCTCCTGGTGTTGCGGTTGATCATGGGCGGCGGTAGTCACTTAACATCAGGTGAGCCGCATGCTCGTTTGCCCCTTCTTCTATAAAAAAAAAATTACCTTCATTCTTAGCTTCTTTCATCCAGTCAGTCGTCTTCCGTAGGAGAGGGTCTCCAACCACGTTTACCTTAGCAGAGTCTTCATTAAGAGATGAGCCCAATCTATGCTCAATAAATACATACCTATGGTTTACCGACCAAATTGGCAATATAGTATTGAAGAAGAGCCAGATTAAGAGTAATTTTAATCGACGAGCAATAGTAATTTGAATGAGAAATGTGAGGCGATAGAGATGTGTCAAGATCGTGCCAAAAAGAAGTCCGTCCGTCTCTGCCTACCACTCTGGGTGACAGGCGTGAGTTTTATGTATTTTAATATGCGAGTATGAAAAATTTCGCGTATTTTTATGAAAAGATGTTACAGTGAAGATCCACGTAAGAAGACAAGATTTCTGAAGTGTAACTAAAGGTGCTTTAAAACCAATAAAAATGCCACTAACACCAGCACAAGTTGCACAAGCAGTAGCATTGATTGACCAAGGGCTGACACAGCGTGAAGTTGCTATTGTGTTTAACGTACCACGGTCCTTAGTTCAGTATGCACTGAAACGATACCAGGAGACTGGCTGCTACACCTGCAGGCCAGACAGTGGGGGCGTAAGGTGCACATCAGCCCGGGACGATAGTTTTATTGTTCTGGAGATTTTGGGAAACCGCTACCTGACCGCTGTTGCTATGCCAGGGGCTTCAAATCGCAAGAGGCGTTAATATTAGTGAGCGTACGGTGAGAAGACGAATGGAGGAAGTGAATTTAAAAGCTCGTAGACCAGCACGAGGTCCAGAACTTCTCAGACAGCACCGAGTATCCCGACTTCAGTTCGCAAGAGAACATGTCAAATGGACCCACGAGAAATGGGCTAGAATGTTGTTCACAAATGAGTGTAGAATAGCTTTGCGTACTCCAGACGGTCGAGAACGAGTGTGGAGAAAAAGAAGAGAGAGAGGTTTCTACCCATTACCACCACGCAAACTGTAAGTTTCCACGGAGGCTCAATAATGGTATAGGGAGGTGTAAGTTTCGAAGCACGTACAGTGTTAGTCATCGTCGATAATCGGTTTACGGCTACTCGATACTTCGAGGAAAATCTTCAGGAGCACGTATTGCCCTATTCGGGGTTCATTGGACAAGGCTAATTATTAATCCTCATGCACAATAATGCGAGCCCACACGTCGCACATTGTGTAGAGGAATATGTGGAAGAGGTTGGAATACAAAAATTACATTGGCCAGCTTGTAGCCGGACTTAAATCCAATTGAGCATGTGTGGGGCATGCTCAAAAGAAAGATAAAGTCCAAACCGCCACGAACTCTAAATGAGCTCCGAAATACAGCGCTGGCCGCTTGGGACAGCATACAGCAAGTTGATGTCAGAAACATCATTCAAAGCATGCCAGATCGAATGCAGGTGGTTTTCAGGGCTAGAGGCGGATACACCCGATATTAACCTCTCAACCCTCTAGCGGTCTCATGAGACCGCGGCCATATTCCGTCAAATCCCTAGCGGTCTCATGAGGTCACACCCACCCACAGCACATTAACCCATAAAAACTTATATATAGAGACTACTTTTTCATGAAGAAGTTTGGCATTATATAATCAATAGGAAATACTCTATCCTCTAGCTTTAGTGCAATAAGAAAACTGTTATCCTATGAATATTTATTTATATTTACGTTTATTTCGTAAGCCATTTTCGCGTGAATTTTGTTTTGATTTTTGGATCTAGTGTTTTAGTATAGTGTTATATTATAAAATTGTAATGAAAGTTTTTGTGTGAATATAATTTATCTTTTTACGTAAATAATTTCGAGTAATGTATATTGAAATAACTGTGATTTTCACGCTGACGACATTCGCTTGGAATGTTCATTGTTATCAAAATACAATTAAATCTTTTAATGAACTAAAACCTGATATTTGTTTACCTTTCTTTTTTTGTGACCATAAGATAAAGAATTTTTTATAGATTTTATAATGTTAAACTTCTTCATAGAAAAGTAGTCTCTAAATATAAGTTTTAAGGCCATGTATTCCTGCAAAAGTAGGCATTTAGCGCTGTCTATTTTAATTATTTCGCGCGGACTCCGCGGCAGTGAACTTGCAAGAGCCCACCAGCGACACAGTATAGAAATAAGCAGTAGGATGACTTTTTTATTTGACTTTACAAATGCATTTTTTATGATCAAACTTTTTTTTATTATAGCGATAAATTAGAGTTACATAATAAATAGAAAATTAACAACCAGTTCGCTTTTGATAGGTATGGAAACTGAGAGAAAGTCAAACTTACAGTGAAATTCATTATAACCATTAAAACCACAGGATTTATATTTCTATATATAAGCCCAAATTCGGCACACCTAGTTCTACTCGTTCAGAAATTCCAGCAGTAGTTACTGAATTACCCCTTCAGTTCACTCCGTCAAGTCTGGTGGTAAGGTCTCATCATAACTAACAAAACGAATCCAAACTCGGCACACCTAGTTCTACTAGTCTAGGAGTTCCAGTTGTAATCACTGAATTACACCTTCAGGTCACTCCATCAAGTCCGTTGGTAAGGTCTCACCGTTACTAACAAAACGAACCCAAACTCGGCACACCTAGTTCTACCAATCTAGGAGTTCCAGTTGCAATCACCGATTTACACCTTCAGGTCACTCCATCAAGTCCGGAGGTATGGAATCGTCATAACTAACAAAACGGAGCCCAAATTCGGCACACCTAGTTCTACTCGTTCAGAAATTCCAGCAGTAGTTACTGAATTACACCTTCAGGTCACTCCATCAAGTCCGGTGGTAAGGTCTCATCGTTACTAACAAAACGGACTCAAACTCGGCACACCTAGTTGTACTAGTCTGGGAGTTCCAGTTGTAATCACTGAATTACACCTTCAGGTCACTCCATCAAGTCCGGTGGTAAGGTCTCATCGTTACTAACAAAACGAACCCAAACTCGGCACACCTAGTTCTACCAGTCTAGGAGTTCCAGTTGCAATCACCGATTTACACCTTCAGGTCACTCCATCAAGTCCGGAGGTATGGACTCGTCATAACTAACAAAACGGAGCCCAAATTCGGCACACCTAGCTCTACTCGTTCAGAAATTCCAGCAGTAGTTACTGAATTACCCCTTCAGGTCACTCCA
Organism: Parnassius apollo; assembly: GCA_907164705.1. NCBI lineage: Eukaryota > Metazoa > Arthropoda > Insecta > Lepidoptera > Papilionidae > Parnassius > Parnassius apollo. Next base: position 16,977,644 of record CAJQZP010000008.1, read on the forward strand.
TCAAGTCTGGTGGTAAGGTCTCATCATAACTAACAAAACGAACCTAAACTCGGCACACCTAGTTCTACTAGTCTAGGAGTTCCAGTTGTAATCAAAGAATTACACCTTCAGGTCACTCCATCAAGACCGGTGGTAAGGTCTCATTGTAACTAACAAAACGAACCCAAACTTGGCACACCTAGTTCTACTAGTCTAGGAGTTCCACTTGTAATCACCGAATTACACCTTCAGGTCACTCCATCAAGTCCGGTGGTAAGGTCTCATCATAACCAACAAAACGAACCCAAACTCAGCACACCTAGTTCTACTAGTCTAGAACTTCCTGTTGTAATCACCGAATTACACCTTCAGGTCACTCCATCAAGTCCGCAGGTAGGTAAGGTCTTATTATAACTGACAAAACCAGTTCAAAGTCCAGAGCTAACATCTCACTACCAGTAGAGGGCTTCCAGTGCCAAGCAGTCTCTGGAGCAGGTATTCTTATTTCGTATCTAAGTATATTTCTGAGGTATAAGAAATACAAAACAAATCCAATCTTTCAAATTATCAAAATAATTTCATTTGACTACGATTCCCACAGCCAACCGTGCGTACACTTGTGTGTGCGACTTTTGTCAATGTAGTAGTGCGATTCTATACCTATCAATTTTGTAAACGCGTCCTTAAAACCACAGGATTTATATTTATAGCACGCAATATTTAGTCTGTGACAACAATTATATGAACTCGTCAAGAACTGATTTATTGGTGCACGGAGAAAACCGACACAGGTCCGTCGTCCATAAGCGCCAGCGCGCGACTTTTTTTTTTTGCGCCCGAAGCAATTAAAGGGCTACCCTATACGTAGGGAGGCGGAAAATGCATTACGCATACCACGATAGCCGGTCTATCGTGGTTATGAGGGGCTCACTGTCCTACCGGGGACCCTAAGTGATACCCTCTAAAAACCGCCTTTGGGGACAGGCAACCGGCTGATTAAGCTCTATTGTGCCTTATCATGAGCGACCCTCTTTTGGGAAAAGAGGGCGCAGGCGGCTAAGTGCCGCTGAGGGAGTGCCTACGAAGGCAAATTAATGTTAGATATTACAATAATTTTATTTAATTAGAGTTGGCCTGAGCCGCCAGGAGACAGTTCAGGTCGTTTGAAAGTTTATTAGGCGGGTCCGAGAGAGAGTTTCTCGGCCTGCGGACACGATAGCGAGAGGGGGGTGGGGCTGCATAAGAAGCTGCCTCACGAATTAAATGGTTTGGGTGCGACTCTGAGGCTTTGAAGAAGTTCTCAGAGAGTTTTTTAAGAAATTGTTGAATTGTTGGGAGCTCTAAGTCCCGATGAAGGTCGGCATTACGGACGTACCACGGTGCGTTCGCAGCTCGACGACAGAAGAGGTTCTGAACTATTTGGAGTTCATTTAAAATGTTAGGGTTTGCGTGGGCAAAGACGGGGCCCGCGTAGGACATGACTGGTCGTATACATACCTTGTAGAGGGTACGCTTGTTTCGAAGGGACATTTTACTGTGTCGGCCCAACATACTGTTGAGCCTACTCAGATAAAACCGTGCGTGACGGGTTACTCTTTTGACGTGGGGCTTGAAAGTGAGCCCTGTGTCTAGAGTGACACCTAAATATTTGGCGGACGCATGCCAGGGGACAGGGGTCCCTAGCATACGTATTGGTGGAGTGTTTTTGAGACGGCGTCGTTTATAATCGAAGTGGACGGCGGAGCTCTTCTCCGGGTTCACATCGATGCGCCATTTTTTGAACCAAGCTCCTAGGTCATCAACTGACTTTTGGATCTTGTTCCGTATAAGGGGTAGTGAGACACCTTTGCAGTAGATGGCAGTGTCATCTGCAAAGAGGGAGAGTTGAACACCTTTCGGAATGTCGTTGGTGAACAGGATGTACAGCAGAGGAGCAAGTACTGAGCCCTGAGGGACACCAGCCTTGATAGTTCGCTGTGAAGAAAGCGTGCCTTCGTGTCTAAAACGAAAGGTACGATGTTTTAAATAGGAGGCCACGAGACGAACTAGACGATCGGGGAGACCTATTTTATAGAGCTTGTAGATGAGGCCTGTGTGCCAGACTCTATCGAAAGCTTTGGCTATATCGAAAAAGACCGCGATGGTCTTATGACGACGAGGATAAAAACCGCTGAGGATATATTCCACAATGCGCTAAACTTGTTGGGGACATGAGTGTTTGGCTCGGAAACCGAATTGATGGGGAATGATAAGAGGGTCGCCGTCTGTGGGAAACAGATAGCGCCTCATACGCGTTTGGATGACTCTTTCGAAGAGCTTGCCCATTGCCTTGAGGAGGCTAATGGGGCGATGGCTGGAGGGGGAGGTTGAGAGGCTTGCCTGGCTTGGGAATTCCAATCACAGTAGCCTCTTTCCACGTAGTGGGGAAATAACTGAGGTTGAAGCAGGCGTTGAAGATAATAGATAAAAAGGTTAACACCTGCTAAGGAAAGTGTTTTAGGGCTTGGTTGGAGATACCATCCGCGCCCATAGCCTTTTTGGGCTTAAGTCCTTTGATGAGGGATGAAATCTCATCATTGGACACAGAGATAGGTTCGGAGGCCGTAGGGGGTGAGTTCCGGCGGCGGACCTCATCCTCCACTGCCTGGACGTGAGAGGGGGGCAGCGCGCGACTCATAGATTACTGTATATATACTAGAGCGCGACTGGTCAGGCTTGCCGAGCCGCCGCGCTCGCGCTTTTAGGAGGTATCTAAATATAGTAATTAACACAATATTTTTATCAAGTCAAACTCTGCGAATTTGTCTGTAAAAATTAAGTGGCTTTATTTGAGTACAAAATTTAAGTGTAAAATGTTAGTAGTTTAGTCATAATATTGAAAAAACAATACAAAAAGGGGTCACTTCGGGATTTTTTTCTATCGAGTGAAGTTCTTTAGATTTTGTAACTGAATGCGATTTTGACTAGACTAGATCCTTAACTAATAGTATATATTTTTATTAGAATTTAAAACACTAATTTCTATGCCTCAGATGGTTTAAGAGAACTCAAAAGCGCGGTCTCTGCGAATACCTAGCCTTAATGGTTTTATGTGCTGTGGGTGGGTGCGGTCGCATGCGACCGCTCGGGATTTGCCGGGCGCATGCGACTGCATGAGATTTTTATGGCGCTTGAAGGGTTAAAACTGATAGACAATAAAGTAACATACTTAATTTTTCACTTTGTAGTGTTTTTAAAGTGACAATGGAAAGATGTTAATTTTAGTGAAAACATGTTATCTTGAAAAAAAAAAAAACTTGAGATGTAAACATAAAATTTCTAAGTTCTAAAACTATTAGAGACACTTATTTAACAGCAATAGCAAATAATCAGCAAATTCACGAGTGGCCAAGTTTCCGTGCCGGTGAGTTTATCATCTTATTTCATCGATATATGTCACGAACTGATGTTATGAAGAATTTTTACTTTCACTCAGTGCGTTATCTTGAGATTAATTTCAATATGGGCTTGTACAACGCCTTTGTTGTAACATAAAACAGTTAAAAGTGCTGGAGGCAAGTTTTAAGTAAAGTTGGGACGTCACTATGATGGTGTATGTTATCTAATAATGGCAGGAAATTAAGTAAATACCCACGTAAGGTCACAAGTTTATAAATGTACCAGTAAATAAATATTTACTAATTGTCTTTTATTGCACTTGTATTCAGGGTTACAAAAGGTGAGCTAGGCAACCTTACGAGCGATGAATAAAATTGGCAGGGTGCTAAAGCACAATTCTAAAGAATTAGACTCCTATATTGCAGACTGTACTTAGACTTTACTTAGACTCCTTTATAAACAGTAGTCAAGTTAAGTTACAGATAAGCATACGAAAAATTACTACAGTAAAACGGTGTATTAAAATTGACTCCTAAACTTTTTTAGAATTCTTTTCACACAGTTAAAACTTTGCTGTAGTTGAATTTCTGAAAGAAGTTTCGGAACTCATTGTTTGCAAAAATTAGGCAGTGTGGAAATTTTATTCAAGTTTATTAAAAATAATAATGTTTTCCTGACTGATCGAATTGGTTCTCGGACGTAACAGACCTTAACGAATAGGCAATACATTGCATCGAATGTCTAGAATACGCAATGTACTATAAAGTGACTTTCATTTTGATAATCACCGTGAAATCTCTGCTCTTTAGCGGCTTTTATTCTCAGTAAATATTGCTTGAAAGTGGAAGGAAAGAAACTAAGCTGAACGGTTACGGATATACCAGTACTATTATATATTCTGTGGATATACATCCGACTCTGGAAGACCGGATAAACATTGGACAGGTGGCGCAGCTCGTTGACTTTCCAGTTGTGAAAGATAATCGAATACCTTTAAATACCTATAAATAACTCCTACTTGTTTATCCTAACATATGCGTTTTGTTTTAAACATAATATATACATGCCAAGTCGACAGGAATTCACAACCATCGGTTATTTATGTTAACAAGGAAATTGTTAGCTATATAAACTGTAGGTACACTGAAATGTTGTTATTGCAATAAAGAACATACTTCCGAACTCCTGACTTATTTATTTACATGAATGAGAATTTATTGGCATGAGAGAACATTCTAATTTCCGAGGTAGTAGGAAGGAACAGTAAAGAATCAGTCACATTGTTTTATTGAAGGCCGTGACAATTAGACACCTACTTCTATCCTCGATTAATAATCAAAATGTTGATGCGTTATCACCTCCAAGATAGAATGCTTCGTTAAATTGGTAATAAGGGTCCCCGTTTATCTACACTCACCGTACAAAATACAGAAGTATTCATTTTCTGCAGTTAGTTGCTATTTTACGCTTATATTCTGTGATACCATGGTCCTTCCCAGTGACGGCCCTAGAAAAAATTTTAGGTGGTGCACGATTTTATAGTAGCGCCTCTCTAAATACAAAACCTTAGGGTTTCTATACTATGCAGTTGCTTTTTCGTGATTTTAAATGGTATTAAACCGTCACAATTGTCCCGCATATACAGGAGTATATGCGGTACAAGCACAGTTGTGTCTGTCACTCAGCAGTTGTTCAGCTTATTCGCGTTAAAGAAATGTTGTCCATTACGCTCGCACTACTCTGTTGCGCTCTACAACGCCACTATGTTTGCCTTGCTGCGGTGACTAGTTGTACAGATTATTTCTCATAATAAGAGTTAATAATCTTGTTTGACAACTTTTATTTAAACTGTTGTTCTGCAGACAGTGTTAAAAAAGATAAAGGAACTACCAACAACAAGCTTAAAGAAAAGCCTAGATGGCCAGCTTTCTGGCTTATACGCTTGCATTTTTTTAATTAGTTCGAAATAATTTAACTTCTGGGCAAAAGAATTTTCTATAGAAAAGATTCCATGATATAACAGTCTTTCCTGACACATGGTAGAAACGTAGGTAAATTTTTAAATGTTATGTACTAAAACTTCGTTTTCGTTTAGCGACAGATAGAGTACAGGTATAGTCAGCAAGATACGAAGCGCTGTCCACACATTTAGGAAAAATATCCTGCCAATCAATATTTTTAATAAGTCTGAGAACTTTATGTGGCTCTGCTGATTGAATGTCTTTAAATAATTGGTTTAGGCTCATAAGTTCCTGAACCAATTTACAACTAGACAAATCACATTATGTTCATCTGTTCAACCGATTTGTAAATCGACACAGGCTTTATGACCTTTCAGGAATTATTTACATTTTCTATAAAAATGAACACGTATCATAGAATTTTGATAGTTTAAGTCAATTAACCAAATGCTCTTTTAATTGTAACAATCACTGGGCAAGAAACGTTCATTTTAAACAATTCTTTAGGATCATTTGGTATCTCACCTACATACGGCTTCGTAAACAAATAATATTTCCTTTCTTCGGGATCGGGCTGGCTTCAAAGTTTGATCTATCCGTTATTAGAGCAAATGAAAAGACTCGGTACTGTTTTAAAATTGTGACAAAATTTCCAAACAATACGACGCTTCTTTGGTTGTATTCTTTGGTTGGTGAGCAGCCATGCAGGTCTAGAAAGACCAGTGTCAGTGCGACCTAAAAGATCTATAATTGTGAACTATAGCCATAGCAGCGTATGGATATACTTTATTGCTAAGCCTTATATCTTCAAAGAATAGGAAGAGTAGCTTAGCTGTGAGCAATTTCACTTCTTCTGGGCGAAGTAGATAGTTTGCCAGATGTGTTACATTTGCGCATTAAGGGTCCACAATCAGTCAGGACGCGTAGAGGCGCTTCTTCTGTTAAGAAACAAAACCGGCACATCCCTGAGTTGCTTAGTCGCAGGATGGCCATGTGCTTTTTAAAACAGTGTCCAATCAGGGCTCTTGCCAGAATGCGCAGTTTAGTTTAACCTAATGCCAGTGCTTCTGAAGCAAATTTACGATCAAAAGCCCGGATTAAGGTTTTGAAATGTTTTAAGCCTGATGTGTCAGACTCGGTTCCAAATTGTGTGCTATTTATGCCTTTCCGTGCGAGCTCATCGGCAAGTTTATTGCCTACAATACCCGCGTGGTACGGGACCCATCTTAAAACGACCCTGTTGTTACATCCCAAGGCGTTTAGACGGTTCACGCAGTCTCTAACTAGCTTCGAGTTCACTAAGTTTGATCTCAGCGCTAGCAGTGCTGCTTGACTATCAGAGTTTATATAGATTATATGATTGACGTAGTGTTTTAACAAATTGATTTCCGCACACTGAAGTATGGCGAAAATTTCTGCCAGGAAGATATAGGTGAATCTACCCTAATTCCTAGTTCGTTTGAATTTTAGGCATTCCCCGTAAATTCCAAAGCCTATATCGAGGCCTATTTTTGACCCATCGGTGTAACATATAAGGCTACCGACCTCACAGGTAACCTGTCCATTCAGCCAGTCTTCTCTGGAGGGTAGTTCCACTATATACTTTTTATTAAAAGTGTAGTGGACGCATGATATCCGAAATCTTGCACAAGACCCGTGTTTCCTTAATTGAGTCGAGCATAGATCTCGTTGTTAGGAAAGCAAGCGCAGACCGCTGTGCGCGTTAATTCTATACAAACAAGCCCTCATCTCCTGGTCTAAATAAAGATCAAGGGGCGTTTAGGCACAGGAGTGCATTAGAAGCTGCTACAGGCGATGATCGCATCGCTTTAGTTGCCATTAAGCAGGCAGTCCTTTGTAGACTATTTAGTCTGTCCGCAGTTGTCTTTTGGTTGGCCTTATTACACCAGACATTGGAAGCGTATGTGATAATCGGTCTCACTATGCTACTGTACAGCCAAAGGATCATACTGGGACCCCCACCACAACACATCCAACCCCAACCTCCTAGAACTTTTTCATACTTGCGAAGCACATTGCGAAAATGGTTTCCCTACCATACGACTGCACGTATCAAAAACAATTTTAGCCGCATGACATATGTTGCTAAGGTGAGAGTTCCACGTTACGTTTTGGTCGATTGTTACGTCCAAATACTTAACTTTTTTGATAATTAAAAGAATCAGGCATTATTTTGCGATCCATTATATTGAAGTTGTTAGAACATAATTTGCACATTTCCGCGTAATAAAATATAATTACGTGTCGTGCCCAGTCTGAAGAGCACCTACCTCCTACCCTTCCTCAGTTGCGTGCACTATCCCCTTCACCACCACTTACAGTACAACCACTCTCAGCACCACCCCTTCTAGCGCTGCCCCTCCCAGCACCACCACACTAGGAACGATACACCACCCTTGATAATACAACGAGGCATCGTCCGATGAAGTAGACTCTACGGGGGCTGACGCTACCTGCGTACCATTGATTCTATCACCACCACTTCTAGCACTCTCTCTGTTCTCCACACGCTGCTATTTATACAACTCGTTGATCAGCGAGTTGTATAAATAGCAACTGTTTCGGCTCGCCGCTCACTTAGCCTTCAGCCACCGCAGAGACTACTTCTCCTGTGGATGCCTCGTGTAGAGGCGAAACACGTATCGTATCATAGTGTGGTGGTACTGAGAATGGTGGCTACAGGGATAGTGCATGCGATTGAGGGAAGTTGGGAGGGAGGAAATTGGGTAGGATACATCATTTTATTTTATTACGTGAATATGAGAAAATTAATGATTTCTTATATTTACGCGAACATTGCACATGATTAAAACTACTTTTACGGATTTTATCGCGTTTATTTTTACTTTTTATTTTTAATTCCCGACGTTTCGGGCGCTTTCCAGCACCCATGGTCACGGGGGACTGAGATGACTGACGTCCCGATGTCATTGTTAAACCCGGAGTACCTTCAGCTTTTTTAATTATTGTTTATGGTCCGATCTATGCAAAATGAACTGACTATGTCCTGAGGTCTTGCAGTGGTATGCTTGGGTTTAGTTTTAATTTTATTGATTATAGGATCCCAAGCAGGTGGTAGTACCCAGCCTCCTTCTCTATTGAAATTAGGATGTTTTTTAATTTCAATAGTCTCACGTATCATCCTTGGTAGGAATCGGTGTTCTTTCGCGAGGATTTGTGGTCTATCAAATCTGATGTAACGGTTGGGGCCGTCTAGGATATGATCACAAACTGCAGACTTTCCGGAACGTTGATGCTTCACATCAGCTATATGTTCTTTTACGCGGGTCCTAATTGATCTTTTAGTTTGTCCTATATAAGAGAGACCACATTCACAATCAAGCTTGTACACTCCTGCATCTTGTAGAGGAATATGACACTTGACGGATGGTAGGAACTGACTAATCTTCTTCGGCGGCTTGTAGAATGTTCTAATAGAAGCTCGCTTCAAGATATAGCCAATCTTGTCTGTGACACCTCTGACATATGGTAGTACAGCAGGCACACGCTCGACTGTGGCCGGCTTCACTCGGTCACTGTGACGTAGGCGCGGGACCCGAAGCTTGTTGTCGTGCAGAACTTGCTTGACGTGCTGAAGCTCGGCGGCCAGGTGTTTGCTGTCACAGATCCCTCGTGCTCTCTGTAACAAAGATTTGCCCACGGTAGCTAACTGTGAAGGATGGTGGTGAGATTCACCGTTTAAATATCGGTTTGTATGGGTCTTTTTCCTATACACAGTGTGACCAATGGTGTTATTAGGATTTCGGATGACTAACACATCTAGGAAAGGTAAGGAATTATTTGCCTCTAACTCCATAGTAAATTGAATTTTAGCGTTTATGGAATTAAGATGTTCTAAAAATGCAGTTACTTTGTCTGATGGTAAAATTGTGAAAGTATCGTCTACGTACCGCTTGTAGATCCTTGGTGTAACAGGTGCAGTAAGGAGGGCTTTCTCCTCAAAGTCTTCCATGAATATATCGGCGACAATGGGAGATACAGGTGAGCCCATCGCCACACCATCTACTTGCTTGTAAAACTCTTCCTTCCACAATAGATAGCCAGATGTAAGGCAATGTCTTAGTAATACTGCATATTCTGCTGGCATGTTATTTTCCTCTAGTTTCCTAGTTATAATTGAGATGCAGTCTTCAACAGGTAGGCATGTAAATAGAGACTGAACATCAAAACTGACCATGGTTTCATTGTCAGTAAGATGTAGGTCTTTTATCTCACTGACAAAATGGTATGAATCCTTAGTGTGTGCTCTTGTGTGTCCTCTGAGTGGTGATAATATTTTAGCTTAAGTATTGAGCCAATCTGTAAGTTGACTAATCAATCTGACTCACTATTGGACGTAATGGAGCATTCGGTTTGTGTATCTTTGGTAACCCATACAACTTCGGTGGATTGGCACAGGAAGGTATTATCGAATTAACGTCCAGATTCAATTTTTCGGAGTATTTCTTAATTAGATCGCTAACAATAAAAGTTTTAGAAAAAGGTATTAATTTCGCAATAACACCGCGAAAAATACCGTATGAGGACATTATCTGTAGTGTTGAGGACTGTCTGTATAAAAATAATATTGGTAATGAAGATTTAGAGGCCATACGTCAAGACATCTCGTCTATGTTACGTCGAAGTTCAGCGCCGAAATTAAATCTCCCCAAAAATGAATTTAACGCGTTGAAAAACTTACGCAACAGACCAGAGCTTACGATTCTCCGCGCAGATAAAGGTAATTCTACGGTTATAATGGATACGTCAGATTACAATTTTAAAATACAACAACTTTTGTCGGATGAAACTACTTATCGAAAGGTCAAAACAGACTCTACAACTAATACGCTTAAAACAACTAGCGATCTAATTAAGAAATACTCCGAAAAATTGAATCTGGACGTTAATTCGATAATACCTTCCTGTGCCAAACCACCGAAGTTGTATGGGTTACCAAAGATACACAAACCGAATGCTCCATTACGTCCAATAGTGAGTCAGATTGATTCGCCAACTTACAGATTGGCTCAATACTTACCTAAAATATTATCACCACTCAGAGGACACACAAGAGCACACACTAAGGATTCATACCATTTTGTCAGTGAGATAAAAGACCTACATCTTACTGACAATGAAACCATGGTCAGTTTTGATGTTCAGTCACTATTTACATGCCTACCTGTTGAAGACTGCATCTCAATTATAACTAGGAAACTAGAGGAAAATAACATGCCAGCAGAATATGCAGTATTACTAAGACATTGCCTTACATCTGGCTATCTATTGTGGAAGGAAGAGTTTTACAAGCAAGTAGATGGTATGGCGATGGGCTCACCTGTATCTCCCATTGTCGCCGATATATTCATGGAAGACTTTGAGGAGAAAGCCCTCCTTACTGCACCTGTTACACCAAGGATCTACAAGCGGTACGTAGACGATACTTTCACAATTTTACCATCAGACAAAGTAACTGCATTTTTAGAACATCTTAATTCCATAAACGCTAAAATTCAATTTACTATGGAGTTAGAGGCAAATAATTCCTTACCTTTCCTAGATGTGTTAGTCGTCCGAAATCCTAATAACACCATTGGTCACACTGTGTATAGGAAAAAAAACCCATACAAACCGATATTTAAACGGTGAATCTCACCACCATCCTTCACAGTTAGCTACCGTGGGCAAATCTTTGTTACAGAGAGCACGAGGGATCTGTGACAGCAAACACCTGGCCTGCACGACAACAAGCTTCGGGTCCCGCGCCTACGTCACAGTGACCGAGTGAAGCCGGCCACAGTCGAGCGTGTGCCTGCTGTACTACCATATGTCAGAGGTGTCACAGACAAGATTGGCTATATCTTGAAGCGAGCTTCTATTAGAACATTCTACAAGCCGCCGAAGAAGATTAGTCAGTTCCTACCATCCGTCAAGTGTCATATTCCTCTACAAGATGCAGGAGTGTACAAGCTTGATTGTGAATGTGGTCTCTCTTATATAGGACAAACTAAAAGATCAATTAGGACCCGCGTAAAAGAACATATAGCTGATGTGAAGCATCAACGTTCCGGGAAGTCTGCAGTTTGTGATCATATCCTAGACGGCCCCAACCATTACATCAGATTTGATAGACCACAAATCCTCGCGAAAGAACACCGATTCCTACCAAGGATGATACGTGAGACTATTGAAATTAAAAAAACATCCTAATTTCAATAGAGAAGGAGGCTGGGTACTACCACCTGCTTGGGATCCTATAATCAATAAAATTAAAACTAAACCCAAGCATACCACTGCAAGACCTCAGGACATAGTCAGTTCATTTTGCATAGATCGGACCATAAACAATAATTAAAAAAGCTGAAGGTACTCCGGGTTTAACAATGACATCGGGACGTCAGTCATCTCAGTCCCCCGTGACCATGGGTGCTGGAAAGCGCCCGAAACGTCGGGAATTAAAAATAAAAAGTAAAAATAAACGCGATAAAATCCGTAAAAGTAGTTTTAATCATTAGAAAATTAAGTTCTAATAACTTCAACCACATGTATTTAAAATTGCCCAAGAATATTGAGTCAAATTCTGGTTTGAACACCTTTAATTTTCCTGCCATCTTGGCACCATTATTGTACCCTTGACCTCGACTATGATTGATGTCTAAGTCAAACTTGTACAATTGCATCAAGAAAGAGACCAGTAAAACCTTTTTCTGAAGAGTCACTTACTGGTATGTAAGCAACAAAATACTCGTGATTTGACTTCCTAATTAGCGTCAACAACACGGTATGTTAGTGATAGGAGTAAGTAAATTCGTGACCGATGCCCGGTGGTAGCATTTTGGTTGATTTCGGCGGCCCCCCGATGACGGCGCCTGTTGCGGTCGCACCGCTCGCACCGCCCTAGGTCCGCCGCTGGCCCTTCCTCGGTCGAGCCAACACATGAGTGCCGCAACCATAATACAACTGCAGCGTTTCTCTACGGCATTAAAATCGTAACCGTCCGCAGACCTAATGGTCCGATACTTAATAGAATCTACGAGCGAATGACCCCAAGACCCCAAACGGGGTCCGGGTAAAAAAAGTTAATGGATTTTTATGTCAACAAAACCTCAGCAGCATCGCGTGGTCAGAAAATTAGCGTTGTTTCACCGCCGTGCCTTGGAAAGCACGAAAAGCTGTTGGTCCTACGCCAGATCTGTCTCCGCTCGTCTCGGACTACTATTCCATCGGGCGATGAAAGTAAGGAAGTAAAGAGTGTACTGGTATTTGCACACACACACTGGTTCACTATTAATACTGTCCTGTGTCTCCGCTAAGACTGAACGCCACTGTGAACGAAATTCGGTCGTAAAAATATTATACTTACTATAAAATATTGAATATATTATTTTAAAACATTCACAAGTATTAGCACTCTTGCCCAAGCTACTAACAGATAACTTAAAATTAAAAACCGGTTATCGCGCTCGGGTCTTGACAACGTGTCTGAGCCGTGATACTTTTTTTGTCATAAAAATATTATCTTCCGATAAAGTAGCCCGCCATGACTTTGTGTCAAATTTTAGAGAGATAGATTGAAATATAAGATTAATATTATGTATGTTTAATTGACTTGACAGACCTATCATTTCTATGTTATTATTAGCTATTGGAAACGTAACCGTTAGCAGACATTACGTATAGTTGCCGACACGAGTCGTGAGCACAGATAAACTGTGGTGGGAGGTAGGTACACTGTCGGGCAAAATTATTGGGTAACTTTATTATTTCAATTCATAATTGAATATTTTCGCCGACTTTTATGAAAATGTTTACTCGAACACATCAACTTTTACCTTGATACAGTAATGTTGCAGATATTCGTGTCCGTTAGTTTGTTATCTACTATAAAGTATTTAATGTATACCTGGTGGCTAGAATTGATTATTTTATTAAGAGGAAGGAAGAGGTGATATGCCTTCCATAAAATCTGGTGTTGCGGTGCGCCGTACAGTAGCTACTGAGACATTAGTCGCCTCAGCAGTCTGTTTATATACGTCTATGATGTTTTTCGCAGTACCTAATTTTTCTATCTAACTAAACACTGAATAGACCATTTGTCGGGATTGTCTATTTAACACCGATACCTTCCTTCTCTGCATATTTAGAATAAAATCTGAACACTCAAATTATGCAACAAAAATAATTTATTAATAACAAGGAATACACAAACAACAATTAACAACGAGGTAACAAAAACAATTAACGAAAATTAATTATTTAAAAAGGTTATAACTAAAATTATTGGCTCTGAAGTGTATGGAAGCCGAATGATGCGTTCGAAACCAATAGACGACGAGAATCGACTGATGAACGAGTCACATTGAACGTCAGCGTGGTCAACGTCCTATCGACCAATAAAAAGTGTGCTCACGACTTATATCGGCAATTATAGGTTAATAACGTAGACAGAGAAACCTATAGACAAATTGACGCCCTCTTTCGTATTCGCACACGCAAAAGATAGATTTATATATATGTCTTGCATAGAAAAGAGAGAAGGCGGTGTGATTGTTTGTCTCTTTCTCCGTGCCGGTTTTTTTTGTTTAGCAAACTACACTTTGCTAAACAAACTTTGACAGTTCGTAGTGATTTAAGGAGTTTACAAGTTGGTTTAATTAAGAATAAAAGTGTTTTGTGTGCTTAAGATTAATGAATCTGGTTCAGTTCAGTTCTTAGAACAATTAAAAGCTTAAAAAATGGTTAGATGTAGTGTCTTAGGATATAAAAGTGATAGTGAACGTAAACTCACCGGTATATCATTTCACTCGTAAGTATAGTACATTTTATCTGGTATTACTTATAAAATTCAATTATTATTTTAAATTTTGTTACAGAACTATATAAATATACGTTTAAATTTTATCTTAATATGTTTAAAAGTCATAAAGATTATTGTATAACCTAAAACTACGTTATCGTCCTTTCCACTCGAGGCCACCCTGATCATTAGTCAATTGGTGTCTCTGTCTACGGTTAATAAACTGTGCATAGTGCTAGGTTTTTAATTTAATTTTAAAATCTTTATTGCGTCACCTTAGAAAAAATAGGACTTAATGCCTAAAGTGCACGACTCATAATGCTCATATGATCGTAAAAAAATTAGAAAGGAAATCTCAATCAACAATAGAAAATATATTTTTTTAATTTTACTATCTTATTATAATTGAGATTCAATTTATTTATTTATTTAACAGTTTATGTACACACATACTTCGATAGGAAAATGGTAAAAACATAATTATGTACAAAAGCACTGCTTATTCCATAATGAAATTTCTTCCAGCAGGGCTATTGACCTATTGAAGGATGGTTGAAGGTAATAGAGGTAGTCAAAGTGTGCACTTTATTAAAATATACATAAATAATACAAATATACAAACATCGATATATATACACATACATACATACATAAACAATATATATATATATATATATATATATATATATAAATATAGAATAAAAATATAATATAATTTTCTGGACAAGAGATTTTGTGTCTTCACTTGTTTTTAATTTATTCTCAGGGTAAATTGCTATGGAACTGAATGTATTGGGGCGCAAGTCCATATCAGCAAAGATCATGAATCTCTGTATGAATGCTTGCATGTAAGTTTGCCAGCAAATATCTGCAGAATGAATGTTATTCTGGTTATTTTTCATTTTACATTTAAGGAACAGCCACTATCCCAAAGTATATTGCTGTCTCCATACTCCCCTCTTTCAAACTTTCTATAAGTACTGCTGTTTTAGTAAATTGCTGAATCATGTACAGACCCTGGCCAGCGTGCAACAACATCCTGCACCAACAGCTTTGCTGATGCAATTGTTTGAATGTTTATGGACATGTAGCCTTTTCTGTTTCTAAATAGTTCTGTATCATCTCCACCTAGAGATATAAATAATACTTCATCAGTATTGCTCAATAGATTTCTAAGAGAAATGAACTTTTAGTGAAAGGAAGTTAAATCGAAATAAGAAATTTACCTGGTGCCTGAATTTTTACATGTGTACAATCAATACAGCCTAGTACATTAGGGAATCTAGCTATATCATAGAATTCTATCTTGACTCCGTCTTGGTCTCTGTTTGTATCAGGTAATATGATGAACTCTCGACATAGGGATACAATTGCTTGAGACACTACTATCTGCTGGATGTAGCTAACCCAGTACCATTCATATTCGCCATAGCAAGCAAGTGATTGCCTGTGGCGTAATATCTTAAAGCTATTAATAATTGATTTATATTGAGGTATGGCACTGTTCCTGTAACAAAAACATGAACCTAGGTAAAATGTATCACAAATTCTGCAAATTAAAATAGGTAGTTACTTAAGTAGATATACCTAGGGTATCATAAAATTACCAAGGTACGTTAGCACCATACAGGTACCTACGGCCTCCTTATACAGGTTCATTGTCCATTCAAGTTATTTTTAGGAGAGCAATAAAGTGACCAGTTAAAGTAAAGCATATAAGGTTTTATATGCTTTACCTTTATATATATGTTTGTTATTTTGTATCAAGGTATAATAGGTAATAAGTGAAAAGGTAGGAACCCACTTATTAGGTTAAATATTTAATAAACTACAATTTTAAAAATATTATGGACTATGGTACCTACATTAAAATTGATTCATGATTACCTTTGTAAATAGGTAGGTACTCAACGATTATCAGGAAATTCCAAAAAATGTTCAATTTTTATAACAAATATATCACTGTTGATTTAGATAACCTATATCTTCGTAAAAAAATCTATTCCATCGAAATCATTTAAATAATTTGGTCGTTTTCGATATATTTTAGGTCTTCGACTACGATTTAATATCAAATATCAGTTAAAGTATCAATCGTGTCTAAATTATCAAGAAAATCAAATAGATCAGTTTCCATCTTGTCCTCTAGAAGTTGCTTTCACCTATGTGATGGTTTATGGGACCAATAATCCATCTCATAAATTTAGGGGATCGTTTAGTCAGTAAGGAACCCTTTAAAAGTGGTGAAACGGAAACTATCCCCTAACCGGCCCCCAAATATGCTACGAGGCCCCATAAATCTTATGGGTCATTGGTGAAAGTGGGCATAAGACGTATAAGTAGGTATATTTATATGTAAATCGTACGTATTTTTGGCACAGCGGTGACACTCCCTGTACGTGAGAGCTTAAGCGCCGGTGACCTTGAGTCGAAGCGTGTAACGCTAGGGTTGTTATCGAACCGAAATGGAAAATTATAGACTTTTACCAAAGAAGATACATAGTAGGTATACGAGTATGTTATATATTATGTAAACTTATGTATTTGGGTAGTGAAAGATACGTTCAATTTTAAATCAACCTTTATTAAATATCTTTACAAATGAGGAATATTAAAACTTCAGACAAAACCAAGTATGCACGACAGTTAATGGTAATCATAAATAATTAACCAACACTTAGTATTTGAGTACGCAATAATCAGTACCTACAGTATCCTTTAAAAATTAATTTACTCTTATATATTTTTGAATTTTCGATTACTTTTATAATTTTCATTATTATTTCTAACAATTGCAAAAATTCGTAGCATTTATAATTTTTATAGATATATATCTATGATCGCTTACGGAGCTCGAATCGAGCAGTCGTGCCTATCAGCAATACAAGTGTTTAAATATTTTCAATAAAACTGTGAACTAGATAAACCATTGGAAAATTTCTGTTGAGTTGTGATTTCACGAATAACAAATTATAATGAAAAACATTTGATATAAAACATTTCTAATACATCCGAAAATAGTCCTTTCAATCGGAGCACCATTACATCTCGGAGTCCGCCCAGCACGACTCAACCACCACACCAGGATGCTGTAGACCCCATCGAATTTTTAGCCACCAGTGAAATAAAATATTGGATGACCTCAATCGAGCAGTGTCTAAATGAAGTTTGCCATATTGCTCAGGAAGGAAAACTGAACTCTTAACAAAATCTTAGAATCAATTCCCTATCGCGCAAGGTCGGTAATGCAGCCTCTCAGATGGAATTTTACTACCAATCTTTGAAGCAAAAGGCTATTCTAATGCACACCTCTCTTGAAGCACTGAGAGAAAAACAAGACCTAATGGAATGTCTAAATGATTTTAGAAAATCACTCAAGGAAACGATTCAAGAAAACTGTGCCAAACCATCTACAGAAAAAATGTCCTTTGCTGATATGGTCAAAACAACCAAAAATAATTACTTGCACCCCAATACATTCAGTTCCATAGCAATTTACCCTGAGAATAAATTAAAAACAAGTGAAGACACAAAATCTCTTGTCCAGAAAATTATATGCCCCGAACAATTGAAACTACACGTAAGAGGACTACGAAAAACTAAAAATGGATGCGTTTTTATAAACACTGATTCAAAGGAGGACATTTAGAAGTTAAAAAAAATCTACCCAGCTTAGTAGTTCCGGACTAAAGGTGGAAGAGCCCCATAAAAGAAGGCCAAGGATTATAGTCTTAGGAATACCTACCGCCCTTAGCGAACGAGAAGTCTTTGACTGCATTTTTGAACAAAATATAGCCGATAAGATCCCTAACTTAAAGCGGGAATCTTTTTTGTCCTCTATAAAACTAAGTCATAAATCGGGTAAAAAACAAACACTTTAATGCAACTTTATTTTCGAAGTGCCAGCTGGCATCAGAAAGGCACTATCAACCAGGAGTGAGTCTTCATAAATTGGACATCGTGCCCAGTTCGAGACCTCACACTTGTGACCAGGTGCTTCAAATGCCAACAGTATGGACACGCTGCAAGAACTTGCCGGGAAACAATCGACACGTGTGGACATTGTGGTGAATTAGGTCATCAGTCAAATGCTTGCATTAAGAAAACTGATCCAGCAAAGTGTGCAACATGCCTGCGTTTTAAAAACCGAGCGACCATAAAACAGGTGATCCCGAATGCCCGGCTAGGAAGATGGCTGAAAATAGGTATATTAATTCTATTGATTATAATGAGGGCGCCTAAGAGCGCCACCTTTTACCTTAATTCTTTTTGCCCTTATTTATAAGTTACTAATAAGTTTAAGTTTAGTTTATATATATCTTTTTTTTAGTGTTATTTTTTCTGTTGAATAATATGGATAAGTTAAGTAACGAAATCGATGCTGTCAGTTTATCAGTGGCAAAAACATGTGAAATTGATATGTGTAAAGAATATCTCTTCAAACCTGCGAACTCTCTTACTATTTTAACACAGAACATTCGTAGTATAAATAAAAACATGGATAATTTCCATATCCTCCTTCGAAGATTGGATACTGACTGCGACATCATCATACTAACATAATGTTGGCTATCTAAAAGCCAAAGCAACCTCCCATTACTGCCAGGTTACAATACTTTTAGTAGTAAAAATGTATATAACCAAAATGACGGTGTAGTAGTCTTTGCGAAAAAAAACGAACATATCAGTCGAGGAGCCTAATATGCTAGATTGTAGCAGGTTATTGGTGAAAGTGGGTATTGAAACTGCTATCCTTACTGTTTACAGACCGTGTGGTTTTAAGCAAATAGACAATTTTATCACGTCATTAGACATTACACTTGGGAAACTGTCGTCGTTCAAAAATATAGTGTTAACGGGTGATATGAATATTGATATAAACCCAGTAGGCAGTGAAGGCGGAGAAAAAGACTACCTTAATATACGTGCATGCCGGGGCCTGCTTCCAGTATATTTGCTCCCTACACATCTAAGTGGTTCTTGTTTAGACCACACTTTTCTAAAAACTGGGTTACCATCTATAACCCTTGTCACCAGTCCTATAGTAACCGATCATAGCGCCGTCATTCTTAACTTAAGCCTTAAAATATCGAAATCTAAATGTAAGTACTCTATTACTAAAATTAATATGAAACACCTTGAACAAGCAATTCAAAACATTGACTTTAGCCCAGTTTATAAAACCGATGACGTAAACATTTCTTTGCCTTACTTAATAAATAACGTACGAAATGCCATTGCTAGCAATACTTCGTATAGAACAGTAGCTAAAAAAAATAATAACTTAAAGCCTTGGATTACACCTGGCCTGATAAGGTGCAAGAAACACAGGGACAAACTACACCTGATGGCAAAGTCCTCTTCAGATAATTCCGTTTTACAAATTTCATATAAAAGATATAGAAATTTTTGTAACAATTTATTAAAAAAGTTGAAGTATAATTATCTTACAAACTTACTAGAAGAGTCTGGTAAAGATAATAAAAAGATTTGGCGGCATGTAAAAGATATTGCATTTATTTCCAAACAGCATGAATCTTCGTCAGAATTATTACAAAATAATGCCTCGCCGCTTATATCAGCAAATACAGCAAATAATTACTTTGTGAATGTTGGTAAAAATCTGGCTGAGCAGATAACAAAAAAATTCTAACAATAATCGTGAATACAGGGCCACTTTCTTAACTCAAAAAAAAACTGCCAATTAAGCTCGTTCACATTATTAGATACGGACCCTAGTGAGGTGAAAAGGATTATAATGGGACTGAAAGAAACAAGCGCGGTTGGATGGTATGGCATACCCATTAGTATATTAAAAAATATTGACAAATTCTAGTACCACCATTAACCCATATTTTCAGAATTTGTCTCTCTGAAGGAATTTTCCCAGATTGTTTAAAAAAGCAATTGTAATTCCAGTATTCAAATCGGGGAACAAAAAAAAAAACGTTTCCAATTATCGGCCTATCTCGATACTCTCATCCACTTCTAAAATATTAGAAAAATTAATTAACAACAGATTAATGAATTATTTACAAAGCAAATCCATATTATCGAATATGCAATATGGTTTCAGGCCTAAACTGTCCACTGCTGATGCTGTGCAGGAAATGACCGATTACGTCTCTCAAGAATTAGATAAAGGCAACCAATCAATTGGCATTTTCCTTGACCTTGCAAAAGCATTTGATACGGTTTCTATTCCTATCCTATAAATAAGTTAGAGAACATAGGTATTCGAGGTAAGCAGCTTCAACTTTTTACGATTTTTTTAGAAAATGATATTAATGCATAAAAATCGATAAGGTTGTTAGCTCTGAACAAAAAAATACTCATTTTGGTGTGCCTCAAGGAAGTGTATTAGAGCGAACCCTATTTTTAATTTATATAAATGACCTTTGCAATCTTGAACTTAACTCAGGTAAAATAATATCTTACGCAGATGATACCGTGCTACTTTTTTCCGCAAATACAGTGGACAAGGTTTATTTATATGCTCAGCAAGGTTTTGATAGAGTTAATAAATGGCTCCAACAAAACATATTAACACTGAATACGGACAAAACCAAATATATTCATTTTTCTATGCGCAGCTCAACCCAGCATACAACCGTTCCAGAAATTTATGCACATCAATGTTACTCAGTCACAGAGTCTAAATGTTACTGCCCAGTCATTTCTAATACAAAAACTATTAAGTACCTTGGAATAATTATAGATTCTACGTTTACATTTAAAAACCACACAAACCACCTATGCAATAGAGTTAGTAAACTAATGTTTGTTTTTAAAAAAATTCATTCTTTTGCTGATATTAAGGTAATAAAACAAGTATATTACGCATTATGTCAGTCAATACTTACCTATTGTATAACCTCTTGGGGTGGAGCAGCTAAAACTACACTGCTACCACTGGAACGCGCTCAAAGAGCTGTATTAAAAGTTGCAACATTCCGCCCTATTCTATTTCCATCCCATCTCTTATACAAATCCTATAATGTCCTCTCAGTGCGCCAGTTATTCGTTATGAGTACGTTACTAAAACAGCACTTAAAATTGCCCTACAGAAGAGAGGTCACTGATAAAATACGCAAGATATAGTAATTAAAACTAACATTAGAATAAGGCATTATTTCATGCATAGATTTTTTACATTCCTCGGCCCTTTTTTGTATAATCAAGTCACAACTTTTATTTGACAATGTATACAGGTTACAAAATTTGTCATACGATGATACGGAGAAGTTGCTGATTGCTTTAAGATAATTAATATCATAAGTAAATCAATGATGATATATTTTACCCAAATAACCCTTATTAGTTAGTACGTTATTCATTTTATATAAGAAACAGAAAATATTTGTTAATGTATCTTTTAGCACATACAC
Organism: Parnassius apollo; assembly: GCA_907164705.1. NCBI lineage: Eukaryota > Metazoa > Arthropoda > Insecta > Lepidoptera > Papilionidae > Parnassius > Parnassius apollo. The sequence continues at coordinate 16,999,171 of CAJQZP010000008.1, forward strand.
CTGAGATACAGGTTTATCCTAGTTCAGGTGCCTGTCATTGTAGACTATATTTAAGTTAAGACTTATTGGAATAATTTGTACAGTTTATCAAAATAAAATAAATTATTATTAAAAAAATATTATACACAGAGATTATTATATATATATATATATATATATATATATAAAAAAAAAATATATATATATATATATATATATATATATATATATATATATACATATTTGATCTTAGCTCTAGTTGTTTTAATTATTTTTTGAAGGAAATCCTTCAAGGGCGGGGGGAGATGGTTGCGCGGAAAACCATTCGTATTTATTTATTTTGACGGTAGGCTGCCAAATCGCTTATCCTTTTCCAAAACGATATCATTCCTACCCTCCTATCGACACATCGGGGTGGTGGGGTGGGAGGGGAAAGAAGATGATTCTAGAATATCACGTAATCATCGCAACCGAAGGTATAAAAGGCACGCGCGACCGACGCGCACTCTCTTCCCGCCGCGCTCGTTGTTGGAACCACACCGCTAGTAGAAACGCTTTAGCCTGGAAGCAGTCGAGCTCCAGGAAACCCGCCTCACCCCGTGTGAAAAATAGTGCGCACGTCTAGAAGAAGTTCCAGAAGTCGCAGCTATAGTGCCCAACAGCATAGAAGAAACACCCCGGTGAGTGAATATTCCTAATAATATTGCCTGCTTGATATAATTGTGTTTTAACCCGCTCCAATTTTGTTTTCTCCTAATCAAGCAGGATTCCTTTCATCGATTTGGCAAATAATAGTTCGTTTTAGGGAAGAGCGAGTGCATTGTACCGCGCGCTATAGTCGTCGTTATATAAGCGTAGAAGCATTTCGAAGATACAGTCCACTTTGATTAATATCTCGCGTAATAGGTTTAAGGTTCGACCGGGGAATTAGACTTCGGCAACCTTAGGCTCGACGCTCCACCATTTTATGGTCACTTCGGCAGGATTTGGACTGGTGTTTAGTAGTCGTTCAACCATTTTCTGGTCGAATTATTAAATTAATTATTTAGATAATGCACTCTAATTTATGGAATAGTCTTAAATAGTGTTCGTTTAAATTTAAATTTTGGTTACGTACTCGTAAACAGAATTATTCATTTAAATAGTGTTTGTATTTGGTTTAAATTTAAAGCTTATTAGTCGCTTAAATAATTGAAACAGTGTAATCGCAACCGTTTGGTACGCTTACCCGACAATTTTGATAAAAATATTGAATTTAGCGAGCGACACGCGTAACAGGTGTTCGATTTAATTACGTAATACGGCATACGAGTGTCCATCCTCCAATTATTTGTGCGTTGTGAGATTAATTGTGATTAATATAACTTTATTATAATAATTTAAAATGGCAGTTAGCGGAAATGAAATTAAAATTAAAACGCTTTATGCCAAGAGGGACATACTTTTTTCACGTATACAAAGTATTAGTGATCACATAAAGAACATTAATGTAGAAGCAGTGCGGGAAACTTTTTTGAATGAAATTGAAACGGTGGATTCTTTGCGGACGGATTACGAAAGAATATTAGACCAAATTAATCATTTGGAATTACAAATCGACCCGAAATACATAGTGAACTACCAACCGCTTCTAGCATTTGAAGATATGTTGTGTCGCGTGAAAAGAACGGCGAAACTCTTACAATCTCAAAACGAAGCAAAGCCGGAAATACAGGTACGTCCACGTGACTCAATTAGGTTGCCGCCAATAGATATTCCGGTATTCAATGGTGATATTAAGACATGGCCCTTCTTCTTCAGTAGTTTTCAAAACAATATACACAATAACCCATCGTTATCGGACGCTGAAAAATTATATTATTTAATTAGTAAACTTAGTGGCAGGGCACAGTCAATTTGCTCGGGTTTTACACCTACAGCAAACAATTACTTGTTAATATTCGAAACGCTTAAAACTAAATATGAAGATAGGAGAATGTTAGCTTCCGAATATTTGAACCAGATATTCGATCTTAAACCTATATCATCCGCGAACATCAACGGCTTAGAGCAGTTTTTAGATAAATTTGTGGCATCGGTGGCTGCACTTAAGAATTTGAAATTTAATGACCTTATGGACGTGGTGTTTCTCCATATTGCACTAAAGAAATTAGACCTCGACACCGTGCGTGCGTTAGAAATGGAGCATCGTAGCTCGGAGATGCCTTCCTTTCATTCATTAGCATCGTTCGTGCGAGATCAAATAAAGGTGATGCAGCGCTCTCCGAACGTTAAGGAGATTAAAAGGTGCGTCGACCGTAGACAGACTCAACCATCTAAAATAGCAGGGTCGTTAACTTACGTAACCGCTACGTCAGCATCACTTCAGCATGCTTGCATCGTATGTAAAGATAAACACGGTAATTTATATAATTGTGCGACTTTTCGTAAATATTCACCAAGCGAACGTTATAAATTAGTAAAGACAAACAACCTATGTCTGAACTGCTTAAGTGATAAGCATTTAGTTGCAAAATGCAATTCGAGTTCCGTATGTAGCAAGTGCGCCAGGAAACATCACACGCTATTACATTTTGAAAATAGCAACATAGCGGCGTCAAGTAAAGCGCACAAGGAATTCACCCCTACTAAAGTCAACGATTCTAGCGGTCGACCTGGTGATGTCGCTCTGTGCTCATTGGCGAATATGGGAGCACAACCTCCTTCAACCGTGTTACTGGGTACGGCGCGTATTTTTGTTAGGGATTCGCATGGAAACGAACAAAGCGTCCGTGCACTGCTGGACAACGGAGCCCAAAATAGCTTTATAACGCGACAATGTTGTCAGCGCTTAGGCTTAGTAATAAATAGGTCACTTTCATGTCCTGTAGTCAAAGGCATCGGAGGTACTAGTAAAGCTACCCAGGGATATATAAATTTAAAATTTTATTCTCGGATAGATCGTAACGTTAACTTTGATATAAATGCGCTAGTAGTAGATAGGGTCACTGAACGGTTGCCAACCGTTTCGGTCGACACCTCGGCAATGATTGAATTTAAAAATTTGACTCTAGCGGACGACACTTACGCCGTTCCTGGAAACATAGACATGCTCATTGGAGCATCGCTTTTCCCTCATCTTTTGCTAAATAACAAGGTCAGGGGCAACTCCTCGCATACCGCGTCTTACGCACTGGAAACCGTATTGGGCTATGTCATCGTTGGCTCCGCCCCCATCATAGATAGTATTTCGGCAACCTCTTATTGTGGTATGGCTGTCGAACCGCTCGAGTCGTTAGTCCGCAAATTTTGGGAGATGGAGGAGGTGAACGTCCCACCCATAGCTAGCTCAGATGACAGATTATGCGAGGAAATTTACGTCCGCACGACCGTTCGTGATCGCGGCGGTAGATATAGTGTAGCGCTACCTTTTAAAGGAGATGTTTTATCTCTCGGCGATTCGCGTCAAATGCGCGTATGGCGAAAAAACGTTTCTACAGCTTGGAGCGTAGGATGCTCGCTTCACCCCAGTTAAAAGAAGCTTATGACGGCGTCATTAACGAATATATAAGAGAAGGTTACATATCACTCGTGGCTTCGAAATTAGATAACTACGAAGACACACCGTCGTATTTCATACCACACCACGGGGTCATTAGGGAGGACAAACTTACATCTAAGTTACGTGTAGTGCTCGACGCTAGTGCTAAAACTAGCACTCACCTGTCGCTTAACGACATCCTCTATAGTGGGCAAAATTTACAGGGCAGTTTATTTAATATAATAGCCAATTTTCGTTTGCTTAGTATAGCACTATCCGCCGATATTCGCCAAATGTTTCTTTGCATAGGGGTCCGTGAATGCGACCGTAGATTCCAACGCATTTTATATCGTTTCAACCCAAAGGAACCTCTAATGGTGTTTGAATTTAACCGCGTTTGTTTTGGTTTAAAGTCGAGCCCATTTCATGCGTTACGCACGGTGAAACAGCTCGCCCACGATGAAGGTCCCTCTTACCCTAAAGCTAAGAGGGCAATTGAGAGCGGTTTATATATGGATGATTTTGTATACTCGGTCGATAGCGTGGAGGAGGCCATCCTAACCACCGCCGAGGTTATAAGGCTCATGAAATCGGGTCAATTCTATCTTGTGAAGTGGACTAGTAATTCGCATCCGGTTTTAGATACAATCCCACTATCACACCGTCTTTCGGCGATAAAGGAATTCGACGATTCTGATACACACAAGGTGCTCGGTCTGTGTTGGTCACCAGAGTCCGACGTGTTTAGTAGAGAAATGCACAAAGCGCACAATACTGTCATGCGTTGCTACATTATGGGACGTCATGGGTTTCGTAGCTCCGGTGGTATTATACGCCAAGCTTTTGATTAAACAACTTTGGTTATTTGAATGCGATTGGGATGACTCGCCGCCTGACAGCATTGTTCGGTTGTGGCAGCGTTTTAGAGAGGAACTTCCTTTACTAAGAGAAATTAAAATACAGCGTCATATAAACGTCGATAGAAATAGCGTCATAACGGTCGTTGGGTTTGCAGATGCCAGCGAGAAGGCTTACGGGGGCGTTGTATATTTCCACGTTCAGAATAATGGTAGAAATTCGATTAGCCTCATTAGTTCTAAGTCGAGAGTCTCCCCCCGTAAGGTTGTCTCTCTGGCGCGCTTAGAGCTTTGCGCAATATGAGTACTCACTCAAGCTTATTACCGCAGTTATCAGCGCATGTAGGGATAGAGTTCACATAGAAAGGATATTTGCCTTTTCCGACTCCACCGTCGTCTTATGCTGGGTTCATTCTTCACCCCACCGTTGGGATACGTTTGTCGCGAACCGAGTGGCCAAGATCCAAGACGAGTTAGAAACGCGGAACTTTTATCACGTGTCCGGTACGGAAAACCCTGCCGATTGTCTATCCCGTGGACTCACCCCGATGCAAATAATGGACCACCCGCTTTGGTTCCACGGACCTTCTTGGGTTCACTTGGATCCCTCGCAATGGCCAATAACCGATTTCGAACCTTCGTCAGTGTCACAACCGCCGGAAGAGAAGAGACACGCTCTAGTGGCGAACGTTTCGAGCGAGGTTTCTCCAATCATTGCTTTGGCGAACCGCTTGTCCTCTTGGTCGAAATTATTGCGTAGCGTAATTTACGTTTGTCGATTCGCGAAGCTTTTACCGCGACGTTCGTATGTCTTAGCGTCCGATTACAACTATGCCGAGTCGCTAGTATTACGTGAACTTCAACGTGCACACTTCTCTGAAGAAATTACAAGATTACAATCGAATAGAGCTTGTAGTCGCGCCTTTCAACGCCTTAAGCCATTTTTACAGGATGGGATTGTAAGGGTAGGTGGACGCTTGTCCAACTCGCAGTTGAGTTTCGACCAACGGCACCCTATAGTTTTACCGCGCAAAGACCATATCATGAATTTATTAGTCGATTACCATCATAAATTGAATTCGCACGCTGGCCCCGACTTGCTGATGTCGATCTTGCGTCAGAATTATTGGATTCTTTCTGCACGTAGTTTAATACGCAATCGGGTGCACAGATGTATAGCTTGCTTTCGGGCACGCCCCAAGCCGTCATTTCCGGAAATGGCGGAACTTAGATCTTGTAGAGTAATACAATCAGTAAAGCACATTGTAAGTACGCACACCGGGTCTGATTTCGCTGGTCCGTTTAAGGTCACGCTCACTCGCGGGCGTGGTATAAGATCCACAAAGGCTTACGTCTGCATTTTCGTATGTCTTAACTACTCGAGCGGTGCATATAGAACTCGTTGGTGATCTAAGCACAGCAGGCTTTATGGGTGCATTTAAAAGATTTCTATCCCACCGTGGCCTTGTAAGTAAATTATATTCGGATAACGGTACGAACTACGTCGGTGCAAAACGTATTTTATCAGAACTACATGAGCTCTTAGCTAGCAAGTATTATAATTCGGAGTTCGCTCACATTCTAGCCGAGAACCGCATTGAGTGGTCTCTGAACGCCCCAGCCGCGAGTCATTTTGGGGGCAATTGGGAGACTAATATTAAGAGTCTAAAGAGTCACTTATACCGAGTAATAGGAGATCAAATTTTGTCCTTCGAAGAGCTAAGTACGGTGCTCGCTCAAATTGAATGCGTAATGAATAGCCGCCCACTTTGTCGTACGTTGTCTAGTGACCCCTCGGAACCGCTGGCTCTAACTCCAGCACATTTTTTAAATTTAACGCCTTTAAAGTATTTGCCCGCCGTAGATATGGATGAGAACAGACTTAGCATTTCCGCACGCCACAAATTATTAGACCGGTTAGTGCAATCGTTTTGGAAACGATGGAGGATGGAATACTTGCATACTTTGCAGTCTCAGCAAAAATGGAACACAGCAACTGAGCCTTTAGCTGTAGGAACTGTAGTTGTGCTCACCAAAGAGAATACGCCGCCTCTCCACTGGCCGTTAGGAATTGTCGAAGAGGTCTTTCCCGGTTCCGACGGAGTAATTAGGGTAGCTCGCGTTAAGACCACGGTTGGGTCTTACCTGCGTCCTGTTGTCCGTTTGTGCCCCCTGCCTCTTCCATAATTTAAATTAGCTTTCTAGATTAGAAATTGTAGTTGGGTTTAGGTGGTCTTAGCGTTAGTTAGTTATTCTGTTAGTTTGATCTTAGCTCTAGTTGTTTTAGTTATTTTTTGAAGGAAATCCTTCAAAGGCGGGGGAGATGGTTGCGCGGAAAACCATTCGTATTTATTTATTTTGACGGTAGGCTGCCAAATCGCTTATCCTTTTCCAAAACGATATCATTCCTACCCTCCTATCGACACATCGGGGTGGTGGGGTGGGAGGGGAAAGAAGATGATTCTAGAATATCACGTAATCATCGCAACCGAAGGTATTTTTATACGGCACGCGCGACCGACGCGCACTCTCTTCCCGCCGCGCTCGTTGTTGGAACCACACCGCTAGTAGAACCGCTTTAGCCTGGAAGCAGTCGAGCTCCAGGAAACCCGCCTCACCCCGTGTGAAAAATAGTTCTAGAAGAAGTTCCAGAAGTCGCAGCTATAGTGCCCAACAGCATAGAAGAAACACCCCGGTGAGTGAATATTCCTAATAATATTGCCTGCTTGATATAATTGTGTTTTAACCCGCTCCAATTTTGTTTTCTCCTAATCAAGCAGGATTCCTTTCATCGATTTGGCAAATAATAGTTCGTTTTAGGGAAGAGCGAGTGCATTGTACCGCGCGCTATAGTCGTCGTTATATAAGCGTAGAAGCATTTCGAAGATACAGTCCACTTTGATTAATATCTCGCGTAATAGGTTTAAGGTTCGACCGGGGAATTAGACTTCGGCAACCTTAGGCTCGACGCTCCACCAATATATATATATATATATATATATATATATATATATATATATATATATATATAGAATAGTAATATGTATAACCGTCGTATTAAGATAACAGTAATATTCATATATTAATTGAAATATTATAATATCATTTGACGAATATATTCATATTAACTAATACTGACAAACATCGCTATTAACCCATCTTTACTACTAGCCCTCGGCCAGGGCAGTCAGCGACTGCCCATTCCACGCCCCGCGTGCCTTTCAAGGCCCCCCCCAGACACCCACACATTGCCGCAAGCGATTTTACGTGCACACATGCTTAAGTGTCGTTTCTTTTCGCGTAGTGTATATATTCCTTGCTTTTAGCGAAACAACGTATTATAGTGAAAATGTATGATTATAAAAATAATAATAATATTTTATATTGGTCAAATATGTATCAAGTTTGGTTTTAGGAATATTTTTATTCTTCTGCATGCGCTATCTGCCCAGCAGGTATCGGGCCTCGGAGTATACCCCCTTTACCCGGACATTCCTCACGACGCACTACAGTGTGCTGGTCCTGGGTGCCTCTGGTGGTAAAAGGCGTTATAATGTAAATAGCGACTTTTCGTCGTAGTCGGGTAATTTTGTCAAGAAAAGGAGGTTATCTCGATATTTGTATTTTACACAAATATTATGTCTAGATAGGCCTTTCTGCGGCATTGTGGGATTTACTCAACTCCCTAATCTATATAGGGAGGAGTTCTCTTGGATAGGGTCGCCAGTCCGGGGGCCGTGGGTGCAACGGCGCGAAGCCGTTGAGGTGTTCATGTGGCCCGTTATCGGCGCGGTCGAACATGCCGCGCGCCAGCCGGACCACGAATTATTGCATGCTCTCAATCTTTAGGTTGGCCGCTATGACGTCATTCCGGACATAGCGACCCGCACCGACTATGGTTCGTAATGACAAGTTCTGCTGGGCCTGTAGTCGCTGCTTCTGTTGATCGCTCAGGAGCGCATACCAGGCCGGAGGAGCGTATGTTAGCAAGGGTCTTATATATGTTTTATAGATGGTTAACTTCGACTTTGTCGGTAACTTGGATGCCAGGACAGGGCGGAGCATCGCCCGCGCACATCGAGCTTTGCGGACAACAAAGTCGACGTGCGCAGTCATGCGTAACATCCTGTCAATCCGACATCCAAGGTAAGTCACGGCCTTCTCATATGCGATCTCCTGGCCTCTGAGGGTTAGCGGTGGTGGTAGGTTTCTATAGCGGCGAGTGAGCAGAGCGGTCGTCTTGCTAACATTGACGGTCATCCTCCACTCATCCAACCATGGTGGCAGCAGGTCCAGCAGACGTTGCATCCTGGCAGTGGCGATGTGGGCTCGTCTGGACGAGGTAAAGTTGGCGCTATCATCCGCAAAAAGCGCCAGTTCAACGTCGTCCTCCCATTCTTGCAAGTGTCCTGCCAGGGTGGGTATGTCATTGGTGTACGCCGCGTACAGGGCTGGAGATAGACAGCTTCCCTGTGGCACACCAGCTGTTATGGTCTTAATTGCAGACTCGGCGTCCTCTACACAGACGTAGAACTTCCTGTCTACGAGGAAGGACGCCACTAGCCGCAATATAGCAGGAGGAACACTAGTCTGATCGTCTAACTTGTAGAGTAATCCAGGGTGCCACACCCTGTCGAACGCTTTCTCGATATCAAGAAAGACGCCCAACGATGTGCGGCCGCGGTTGTGCTCGGCCGCAAACAGGTGCAGCACTCTGGCCAGCTGTGTTGCTGTTGAGTGGTCCCTCCTGAATCCATGCTGCTCCGCCCGAAGTTGGATGCACGGGCGGAGATGTCTGAGCAGTATTCTTTCGAACAGTTTAGCTATATGCGGGAGCAGCGTGTTATCGGCCTGTAGCTGGCAGCTCTACGCCTGTCCTTCCCGGGTTTCGGCAAGACGATGATTTTGCCTTTCTTCCAGTCCTCCGGGAAGTGGAATGTCCGCAATATGCCATTGTAGAGTCGACCTATCTCTACAAGGACTCTATTGGGCAGCTATCGTAGTGCAGTGTTGGTAATCCCATCGTGCCCCGGCGCCTTCCTCGGTTGCAGGCGGGTTGCTGACCTCCGCAGTTTAGTGGGGGAGATAAACCACTCTCCTGCAAGCCGTGGCGCGGGTGACGACAGGAACTCCTGCACGCGGCTCTCTTTCCAGGTGTGGATTTACATGAACTTCGCACTTGCTGGGTTCGGCATAAACTGCTCCTCGAAGTGCTCAGCTAGGATATCCGCTCTGCCCTTGGCATCATAACGTTCGCCCGCGTTGTTGGTCAGCGGGCAAACAGGTGGTCGGGTTTTCGTTAACTGCCGGTTCAATGTGTAGAGCGACGCTTGATGTTCGTCAGCCTTCCAAATGCGCCGCTCCCAGGCCTCTCCTCTGTGGGCCGGTATTGCAACCGACAGTTCGTCCGTTAAGGTGTTAAGTTTCGTTTTTATTCTGGGACAGCGAGTGCGCGCCCAGAGCTTTCTCGGCGCTCTTTGATGTCTCAGCTGCACGCGTATGTTTAGCGGCAGCTCTTCCTTACTTCCAGAGAGAGGGACAATCGTAGAGGCCGCGTTGAGAGCCTCCTGGATGCTCATGGTTATTCTGGTAGCAGCGGCCTCTTCGTCGTTCGCTTAGTGGATTGGTGCGTGGACTGGAGGTCTCTCCTGCAGGTGTTGGTGGTAGAGCCTCCAGTCGATCTTGGTCTTAACGGCTCTGGGCGGCGAAGTCACTGCCTTAGTACCAAGGTAATCAGAATAGAGAGGTGCTGTGTATTTAAGTCGTACAGCACCTCTACTACTACCGGGTAGTTGACGTTCCTAGTGAGCATGATGTCCAATACATCCGGACGCTTCCTAGGGTCAGTAGGGATGTGCGTCGGTTCCTCGAGACCTAGAACGTCATAGTTCTGGCTTTCTGCATCATCGTATAGTTTACGACCCGGTGGGTTGATCAGTCTTGATCCCCACGCCGGGTGTTTGGCGTTCAGGTCCCCGGCGATGATGGTGGGTGTCGAACCTTCCATAACCGTCCTATGTCTGAGGAGTAGAATGGAGACCCTGGCGGGTGGTATGCTGCAAAAATCCTTAGTTCCTTTGCCCGCCGCCTCCATTTTTATGCCGATTGAACGCATCGCCTGGAATTCTGGTAGGTCCAGTTCTTGGTGGACGATGTCTTTCCTCACCAGAATCGCTGTCCCTCCGTAAGCGATCCCTTGAGGATTGACCTCGTCCCTTCTGTAGATCGTATAGTTTGGCAGCTTAAGATGCGTTGATGGTCTTATTTTGGTTTCACCCAGCAAGATCACCGGGATTTCCTGCTACTGGGCGACCGTGCGGAGTTCATGGATCCTTTGTTGGATCCCGTCCGGGTTCCAGTAGAGCAGACGCAGGTTACTGTCCTTCGTCCTACTGTGCCAGTAGCGATGCCGGCGCCTTCATAACGGCGGTTACTGGGTCTGTCCTGGCCCTTATGTCGGCGGACTTGTGTACCGACCTCGATAGCTATGCCTACCAATCTGTGGATGGCATCAGCTGTCTCTCACAGGCACTGTTCTCGGAGCATTTGTGGTGGTCTTTTCTCTATATTAGAGCGCGCTCTCTGTGTAGAGCGCGCTCTATGTGTAGAGCGGACTCTACTTTCCGGCAGAGCCCTTTCTGGCGCTCTACTCGTCGTGTTTTTTGGTGGTGGTCTCTCACTAACCTGCGCCTGTGAGGCTATCGGTCCTGTTGTTGTAGGAGTGGAGGTAATCACAGCCTGAGGAGGGGGCTGTTCACTCTTCCTGCTCCTGTACCTCCGCCTCTTCCTTTGGGAAGGTTGCCTCTCCGTGGCGTAGTTGGCAGGAGGTTGGAGAGTCGCCCCGGTGGTTGCCCTTTGTTCTATAGGTTCCTCCGTTTCCATTGGTATTGGAGGAGGGGGTGGGGGGGATGGTTGCCTACCCTTCCCTCTGTTGACTGTGGCCCACCCATCCTCCTGGATGGTGACAGCCCTTGGGCGACTCTGGGGGATCCTCTTAGGGTTCTCCGGGAGTAGCCCAGGTAGAACGATCCCCTGCTTCCTGGCAATCCTCCTCAGGACTGGGCAGCGGCGATCGTTGGCCGTGTGGTTTTTTGCACAATTTGCGCACTTCGGCTCTTCCTCTCTAAGGCAAAGGCTAGCAATATGCTCCCCGGCACAGCGAACGCATTTCACTGGCCTGAAGCAGTTTCCGGAGGCGTAGCCGAAAGCCTGGCAACGGTGGCATTGTGCCGGTCGTGTCTTCCACTGCCAGACTTCGATGACTACTCCTCTCATATAGAGGAGCTCGTCAATCCGGTACAGGTCTTGTAGCCGCTCCAGTCTCAGATGCTCTAGCTGTGCATAGTAGAGGCAGCCCGGTCTGCCTCTACGTGGTGGTATGGCCTTCACATAGGTGATGGGGAAGCCTTTTGCCCGGATAGCCTCTTCAATCATTTTAGGATCCGTGCCCACTGGCAGGCCCCGGATGCCCACTTTGGTGGGCTTCTCTTTTGCCGGGGTATAGCAATACCACGACATGGTTAGTAGTTTCTCGGAGAGTTCGACCATCTTTGTATAATTCGAAACTCCTCCGGACTCTGGGGTGCGAACCTTATACCCTTCCCGAACGGACGGGCATTACTCAACTTTCTGTTGAGCTCCTCGAAATACCTGGTTCAGTCCGGGAGGCATTCAGCAACAATCGGCGGATATCTCATTTTCTCCTTTTCTTTCTCGGTTTTTTGTGGCTCTTCCGCCGATTGTGGTCATGGTATTGCGGGGGCCGCAGCCATATGGGCATAGCTCGTTGACGGCCGCTGTCCGTCATCCTGTGGTAACCCGGACGGGTTGGTAATCTGCACCGGGGATGATCTTCCGGCGGATGCAGCTAGGGTTGCATAGGTTGTAGAACTCCTCACCTCCTTGCTCATATTGGGCCAAGTCGTGACTAAGCCGGTCCGGTGAGATGAATGGTGGTCGTTGCGGTGGTGATGGCGATTTAGGAGGTGAGGTATGAACCTTCTTCCTAGTCGCAGGTTGGGGCTCCTCATCCGATGATGATGGTGATGGTGATTCCGATAACGTGGGATCATGGGAACCGATGCGCTGCCTCTTCTCGTGGAGAGAGGCATGGTTTCGGGTGGGGTATGCCTTCGTGGCGTCTTCTTTGCCCGCTGTTGTAGGGGCAACGGTTCACGTCCAGTCGTACACTCAGGTAAGATGGGCGAGAGCGTGGCCCTCGGTGCGGGCTCTTTACCCGGTGACGAAGGCTTTCGGGTCGGGATTTGAGAGTAGGAGGACACTACTCTAGTCCTTTCGGGGTTGAAGATGTCCCTATAGGCGATTGGCCTCTCCAAAACGCCAGAACGGTCCGGTGGTTTTCTTGACTTTGGGGGTGGCTCCCCCTTATCCTTACCTGCCATGTTGGTGCCCTACCTAACTGAGTCAGTGGTAATCTTTACTAGGCCCTATCTAAATAACCAGCCGATAGGCAGCAGATGGTGATGCGCGACGCGAGTGAGCTTCTACACTATGGGCACTGCCTACCCCTTTTATAGCAAAAGGGTTGGGGAAAGTGCGGTGGTGGCACTTTAAGAACGCAACTAGGCACAATAGACACGAGCGTCTTAAAGCGCCAAGAATCTGCCTAGGGGCCGGTGAACTCGACGCCTCACGGAATCAGCGGACTCAACGATCGGCGGAGTGTGTCGTAGCGGCGGTTGTATGTGATCACTGCTAGTCACAAACAACTCACACCTAGGAGATCTTTATCTCGGGGGAGATACTTATCCGAATCTTTCTACAGCGATCGAAATTTTTCATCACGGTACGCTGTCAGCTTACGATACAGTAACCCACTCACGACGGCGCCCGAGCCCGGAGTGAGTGAAAGTGTAATTGTATTTAGCAAAATATATAAAGTTATCGTGTTACCGTTATATACAGTGAACCCCCGGTAATTCGACAAACATTTTGCAGGGTAGGGTCGAACTATCGAATTTGTTGGATTATAGAGTACTGTCTAAGATAGATACAGTCCGGAATTTTTTACAAAAGAGTACCTTGTAATCCGACAAATTACAGATGCAGTGATAAGATTCTATAAGTTATTTATGTGTACTACATGTAACATAATGAAGTATGATTTGTACTCTGAAGTACATATAAAACATATAAAAGCATATAGATATGATAATATGCAATTAAAACAATGAAATGGTAAAGGAATTGCTTTAAAAAAAAAATAAAGTTTATTTTCACAAATGCAGTTTTTTTAACAACTATTTTTATCGATTTTATCGCGTTTTATTTCTTTGATTTTTAATTCCAGACGTTTCGGGTACTTTCCAGCACCCATGGTTACGGCAGACTGAGGTGACTGACGTCCCAATGTCAGTGTTAACCCGGAGTAACTTCAGATTTTTAATTTTTATTTATGGTCCGATCTACAGAATGAACTTACTGTGTCTTGAAGTCTTGCAGCGGTATGCTTGGGTTTAATTTTAATTTCATTAATTACAGGGTCCTAAGCAGGAGGTACCAAACCTCCTTCTCTCATGTATCGTCATTTTAGAGGATTTGTGGTCTATCAAATCTTTTTTTGATGTCTATCTGGTTGGGGCCATCCAGGATATGATCACAAACTGCAAACTTCCCTGAACTTTGATGCTTCATGTCAGCTCACTTCAAGATGTAGCCAATCTTGTCTGTGACACCCCTGACAAATGCTAGTACTGCACATGCTTGACTGTGGCCGGCTTCACTCGGTCACTGTGACGTAAGCGCGGGCCCGAAGCTTGTTGACATGCAGAACCTGCTTGACGTGCTGAAGCTCGATGGCCAGATGTTTGCTGCCACAGATCCCTTGTGCTCTCTGTAACAAAGATATGCTCACGGTAACTAACTGTGAAGGATGATGGTGAGATTCATTGTTTTCTATACACAGTGTGAACTATGATGTTGTTACAATTTTGGATGACTAACGCATCTAGGAAAGCTAAGGAATTATTTGCCTCTAATTTACACATCAATACATCATTCAGAAACTAAGCAGGAAGCAAAATATTAGTCTGATGCCCAATTATTATGATTTATTTTTTGTTAATAATTAATGTGATTAATTATTAGTGTTTTAAGTTTTAATTGGTGTAAAGAAAATTAAAGTGTTAATTAAGGTAATTCTATCGGCAATTTTTATTGTCACGAACCTTTAAGCTCGTAACAATTGGTGTCAGAAGTGGGATAAAATCAAGCCGATTTTACCTAAGGAGGAAACGGAGAGTGTCCGTACCCGAAGTCAACGCCAGCAGGAGACGGACCAAAGAAGATTTGGTGGTGCAACGCCGCAGACGTCGGAGGGCCAGCCGCCGGCTGCAGGCCCGTCAGCACCTAGGTGCTCCGATGGTGATGCTGCAGGAACACGCTCGCCGATAGGAGGAACAGGTCCGTAAGTTGAAAGAGCAGCTGCAAAGCGGACAGGAGGAACAGGTCCGTCAGTTGAAAGAGCAGCTGCAGAGCGGACAGGAGGAACAGGTCCGTCGGTTGGAAGAGCAGCTGCGGGGCGGACAGGAAGAACAGGCCCGCCGACAGGAGGAACAGATGCTTCTCATGAAGGACCTTCACGCTACCTTCGGGAAAGAGATAAGGGAGGTGAAGGATAAGGTTGGTCAACATGACAACCGCCTGTCGGAAGCTGAAACCCGAATTGACCAAGTGAACAATTGACAACGTAGTGGCTGACATGAAGAAATCACTTGACGAACTCAAACTTGGGGATGGAACTACAGCTCCCGTAGTAGCTACTACACCTTCGCTACCTGGGTTCAAGGTGCCACCGTTCGACGGGACTTCTTCCTGGTCAGCCAACAAAATCCAGTTCGAGGCTGTTATGAAGGCGAACGGCTGGAATAAAAGTCAGGCCATGACTGCTCTAACACTAGGCCTGCGCGACCAGGTCTTAACAGTTCTGGAAGCTCTCGATGAGGAAGTGACTTATGAGCATCTCCTTGAGGCATTGGAGGCGAGATATGGCGACGCTCACCTGGAACACTTCTTTCGTGGGCAGCTTAAGAACGCGTGCAGCGCATCAACGAAAACCTGCGGCAGTGGGCTCTAGAGGTGGAAAAGCTGGTGCGAAAAGCATACCGGTCTGTACCTGCGCTCTTTGAGGGGAACCTGGTGCAGACATTCATCGACGGCATCCGTGACCTGGAAGTCAGAGCTGCTGTGAGGCTCGGGCACTACGAGACGCTTAAAGACGCCTTGGCCCATGCACTGGAAGGATCATCGTTCCCATCGCGTCAGGGAGGTTGCAGCAGCTACAGTTCGCGACCGCAACAAAGATACAGCCCTAGGTGCTATGGCTGTGGGGAAAGGGCCATCTTCGATCCAGCTGCCCTAAGCGAACCTTAGAAAGGGAAGGTGAACGATCTCAGGAGGGTAGTGCGGCCAACAGCACCGCCCAGCAGCAGCAGGGAAACGAGTAAAAGCCAGAACTGCGGGGGATCTCGATCTCACAAACCCATGATGGGAACAGTCTAATTATCAAGGGCGAGGTCAACTGAACGCCGTGTAAACTGACCATAGACACTGGAGCCTCTCGTACGGTTGTTAGTTCCCAACTTATAAGTCAGTTTCTTGGGGACTCCGCATACAACCGTGAACGCATTAATTTGGTAACAGCCACCGGTCAGCTGCAGTGATCTACCTGCATAATGTCATCGTGGCTGATACAATGGACGACTGCATCCTAGGCCTAGACTTTATGAGGAATAATTGTTGTGAGATCGACGTTAAGCAAGGTGTTTTGAAATGTGGACAGGAGGAACTTTTTATGGAAGGTGCGTTACCAGGGAACGTGTACAGCATTAAGAAGATTGTTCTTCCGCCGAGATCGGAAACGATTGTTCCGGTTAGTCTTCCTCGAAACGCTGGGCAAGATCACCGTTGAGTACTTGTGGAAAGGGTAAACAATGACCTTCCATGGAAATATGTAGGTCGAACCTTGGTCAGGACCATTGACATCTCAGGAGTACGTGTGTTGAACCTTTGCGACCGGGAACAGATTATAGAAAAAGGCACACTGGTTGGTACTTGTGATGAAGTGTATTGGTTACGTCGGTGCCAATATATATCAAGTGGGACCCCCAGCAAGGATACAGAAACGAGAGTGACCACACTTTTGGAAGACTGTCTCAGTGTTCTCTCCCCGAACGAATTGGTCAAGGCGAAGAAGTTGTTACTCAAGTACGCCGATGTATTCTCATCAAACGATGCCGACATAGGAAAGACTGGCTTAGTTCAACACAAAATAAACACAGGAGAAGAATTGCCTATCCGTCAGCAGCCAAGAAGATTGCCGGTAGCACGTGAAAAGGAAGTGGAAACCATGATTGAAGGAAAGGTGAAGGATGGTGTTATTGAACCTTCCTCTAGTCAATGGTGTTCACCAGTGGTGCTGGTGAAGAAGAAGGATGGCAGCATGCGGTTTTGTGTTGACTACCGCCGTCTGAACGACGTTACGAAGAAGGACAGCTATCCCTTGCCAAGAATTGATGACACGCTGGACATGCTTACAGGAGTAAAGTGGTTTAGCACGCTGGATCTAAAAAGAGGCTACTGGCAAGTTGAAATTGACCCTAAGGACAAGGAGAAAACTGCGTTCTCGACGGGAAAGGGTCTGTGGCAATTTAAAGTAATGCCGTTTGGGTTGTGCAATGCTCCAGCAACGTTTGAAAGGCTGATGGAACTTGTACTTACCGGGCTAATTGGCGACGCCTGTCTGGATTACTTGGATGACATCATCATCGTAGGCCAGACGTTTGAGGAACACCTTCAAAACCTGGAACGCGTGCTCATGAAGGTTCAGAGTGCCAACCTCAAGTTGAGTCCGAAGAAATGTTCACTATTCAAACGGCAAGTTTACTTTTTGGGGTATGTAATATCGGAAGAAGGTATCCGCACGGATCCAGAGAAAATCGCCGCTGTCAAGGATTGGCCAGTTCCAAAAGACAAGACGCAGGTTAGAGCATTTTTAGGTTTGTGCTCCTATTACCGGCGATTTGTGAAGAACTTTCCAGATATAGCCAAACCTCTGCACAAGCTAACCGAGGAGAAGCGACATTTCTGCTGGGATGAAAGTTGGCAATATCGCATTCCAGGAGCTCAAGGACCGTCTGTGCAAAACACCTATTTTGGGATACCCTGATGCAAGCAAAGAATTTATAGTTGACATAGACGCAAGTGATATAGGACTTGGCGGTGTGTTGTCTCAACGGAATGGTGACCAATAGGTCGTGATAGCGTACTTCAAAGCAAGTCGTTGTCAAAACCGGAAAGGAACTATTGTGTCACAAGACGCGAATTGCTCGCTGTGGTAAAGTCGTTGCAGCATTTTAGCAAGTATCTTCTGGGACGAAAATTTCACTTAAGAACTGACCATGCTGCACTAAAATGGCTATTGCAGTTTAAAAATCCAGAAGGACAAGTTGCGAGGTGGATTGAACTACTGCAAGAATACGACTTTGAGATCGAACATCGCAACGGGAAATCTCATGGCAACGCAGATGCATTGTCAAGAAGACCTTGTCCTGAAGATTGCAAAAATTGTACTAGGCAAGAGAGTAAGGAACTGGTATCCGTGAGGATGCTCAGGACAGACCACCTCAGCAACGACTGGAAGGACAGCTTAGGACATGCACAGAAGGAAGATTCCGGAACATCAAGCCGATTCTGCAATGGATGAAGGCCAGTGCTCCCAAGTGAAGCGACGTCTCAGCGATGAGTTCGACCACCAAAAGCTATTGGGCCAAGTGGGAAAGCTTGCTGCTTCAGGATAGAGTTCTGTGCCATAAATGGGAAAATGTTCGGGGAGACAGCTGTCATTTGCAAATGATCTTCCCTAAAGCTAGAGTACCGGATGTTCTACGGCTGTACCATAACGATTGTTCAGGAGGACATCTGGGAGTTAAACGGACTCTACTGAAGATTTGAGAACGGTTTTACTGGATCCACTGTCGAAACGATGTCGAGGACTGGTGTCGCAAATGTACAAGTTGTGCGGCTGTAAAGGGACCTCAAACACTCGTAGTAGAGGTGCATTGAAGTTGTAGAATGTTGGTGCATCATGGGAGAGAATAGCCATTGACGTGGCGGGGCCATTTCCGGAGAGTGAAAGCGGTAACAAGTATTTCATGGTTGTGATGGATTACTTCACTAAGTGGCCAGAGTCTTCGCCATTCCAAATCAAGAAGCTTCAACAGTGGCGGATAAGCTAGTTCATGAAGTCTTCTGTCGATTTGGAGTACCTTTAGACATTCACAGCGATCAAGGAAGGAATTTTGAGTCTCAAATGTTCCAGGAAACTTGCCGAGTTATGGGTACTCATAAAACAAGAACGACTTCTTATCACCCGCAATCTGATGGAATGGTAGAACGATTTAATCAGACATTGGAGAAGTACCTAGCAAAATTTGTAGACAATCGGCAACGAGATTGGGACAAGCACGTACAACGGTTTTTGTTGTCATATCGAAGCGCTGTCCACGAAAGTACAGCAGTGACACCAGCTTTCGCAAACTTTTTAGAATTACGGCTGCCTGCAGACCTGATCACCGGGATACCACCTGATGTCCCACGCAGTATAACCGATTATGCAAATGACTTGCGAAACAAAATGAATGACATTTATGAGCACGTCAGATAATCGGGCCAGCAAATGTCTGAGAAGATGAAAACCCGGTACGACCGCAAAAAGGGTTCGACGAAGGTTCACTAGTATGGTTGCACAATCCAGTCCGCAGCAAAGGGAAATCTCCTAAGCTTCGAGCTAAATAGGACGGCCCGTACCGGATTGTAACCAGGATCAACGATGTAACCTACCGGATACAGAAAGGCGCAAGAGGGACTCCTAAGATCGTCCATGTGTATCGCTTGGCGCGTTATTATGGGGCCGATAATGCTCGGGACGAGCATGTCTTAGGAGGGGACAGTGTTGCGCGAATAAGTCGACGTCATGTACCCAGCAGTAGCGCCATCTAGTGTCAGGGACGAGAGCGAGGGGAGCTGTCCAGAAACTGACATCACTAATCTTTCAACCGACAGCGCCATCTAGTCTCGAAACGAAGAACTAAGCTTCTAGAAGCTGACACTCGAACTCTCGACGCCTTGCGCGTGTTTACTTGAGTATTCTGGAATGTTTCGGTGCTAATTTGTATTTATAGGCGCTGCAAGATGCGATCGGGGAAGGATTTAATTTTGGTGAGACAAGCGAAGCTTCGAAGCGAAATAAAGTGAATCAGTGTGATTAATTATTAGTGTTTTAAGTTTTAGTTGGTGTAAAGAAAATTAAAGTGTTAATTTAGGTAATTCTATCGGCAATTTTTATTGTCACAAACCTTAAGCTCGTAACAATATGTACTAAAATGATCAAAAGTTATGAATCAATCAATTTAAGAGCATTATCAACAAGCAATAACACTTTTTAAGGAAAATTATGATCTTTCAACCATTTTCAGATTCAAATTTTTCAATCAGAATCAAAACAATACCCTACGTGTCGAGCATAATAGTGTTGGTGCGTACAAGATATAACTTGTTCAATCATGCATTAGCGAAGATTGTCAAAAAATATTCAATAATAAATACTAGACCATGTCGGAATACAGGGGGTGCCGGATTAGACAGCGGCCGGATTACCGGGGGTCCACGGTATATATATATATATATATATATATATATATATATATATATATACATAAATACAAAGTTAATACATACATATAAATATATCTACTATTCAACAATATTTTAAATTGTAATGACTCTTCAGTAAATGCTAGCGTACCATCTTTTTAAAGGGGTATTTGTTAGGCGTTGTCACTATATCACGTTAGGAATTCCAAAGAAATGCAGCCTGAACAGTGAAGGAGTAACCATAGAACCTGGTGAGATAAGTAAGAATATAAATCTTTTTGTTAGAGGAAGATCCAAGAACCCTATCATGACAAGAAGAGAGATTCCCTCCACCATCCCATGGTCCTACCCGCCTTGCGGCATACGGACCGAATCTAGGGAGACGCACACGGTACTTGCTCTCGGTTCTTTCCCGCGTGCGCTTGCTTGACTCCCTACAAATTTCTCTGATCCGTCCCTCTTCTCTACATTACACTTCTCCCCCTTCTGGGGCGTGACTCCACAGCGACGACACTTCGCGTTCGGCAGCTATCTGGTCGTGTTATTTAGTCCTCATATTGTTTCCTCTTGTGATGCCATGCATGCGCAAATCTCCTTAATTCCTTGAAGTTGGATTCGCAGCACACTAGGTCCCGGAAATAAACTGGTCCTATTGCTGTTCTTTGTATGCTGTCCAGTAATGTGTTCCTTTCTTCGACATACAGATCACAATCCCATAATGTATGGTCACGACTCTCCAGTGCAGATCCACAGGGGCATAAACCGGAGTTCCTAAGGTTGAATTTCAGGAGACGCTCATTGAAGCAGCCGTGACCAACCAGAATCTGCGATACTGCGTAATCGGGCTCGACCCATCTGAAGATTAGGCGCTCTGTGATATCTGGGAAAAACTTATAAAGGTCCCTGCCATCTTGGCTTGAATCCCATCGGTCCTGCCAAATGGCAACGACAGCCGCCATCATCTCCCGCTTTTTCTTCCTGCGCTCCTTGTCGACCAGACCCGTCCCCTCCTCGTCGACTCGTCCCGCGCGAAGAACTTCCAGGTCGGCAGGCAATACGCCCGCCAACACCGGTAACGCTGCGTTGCTCGCCGTCCTGTAAGCCTTCGTGAGAAGAATCAAAGCTGATCTTTGCGTCCTCATCAGTACGCTTCTGATAACATGGAGGGACGAGCGTCGGTACCATACGGCAGCAGCATATGTCAACGTTGCCACATATGTCCCTGAATACAGGACTCTAAGGGCGTGAAATCTTATGCCCCAGGTCGATGAAGACAGTCGCGACATCTTCCCGAAGCAAGCAGCGGCCTTCTCGCCGATATATAATGCATGCTGCACATAGGACCTAGCCTCGTCCAAAACTATTCCAAGGGCTTTTGCCTGTGAAACACTCGTGATCGTAGCACCGTCCATCTTGATAATTGGTCCACGTTTAAACTTGCCCTTGTAGGTCATCGTTTGTGACTTCCCAGCAGAAAACCCTAGTCTATTACGAACACCCCACTCGGACACGGCAGCGGTCATAGCTGCCGCTTTGCGCTCTATTGCGGATCGAGACGGCGCTTCGATCACGATCGTCACATCGTCGGCGTAAGCTACGAAGTGTACTCCTTCGGGTTTTGGCAGCTTCAGGAGGTCATCGAGTAGGAGGTTCCACAGGGTTGGTCCCAGCACCGATCCTTGAGGACAGCCCATCGTGGAGACCTTCCACACTACCCGATTTCCAGCAAACAGTCCCACTCGGCGATTTATGAAGTAACTCGTTAAAATACGGTAAATATTAGGTGGAACACCACATTGCTTTGCCTTGAGTAGGACCATTGGCCACCAGGCATTGTCGAAGGCTCCAGATATGTCCAGAAATATCAATTGCACGTAGTTCTCTGTTGAACCGCTGGCAGTGCGGTTGATAGTGTTAAGCGCGGTCACTGTTGATCGGCCACGTGTAAAGCCATGTTGAGCGTCGGAGATTCCGCGATAGAGACATGGAGCGCAGGAAATAATTACGCGCTCTAGAATTTTTCCTAATACGGGCAACAGGGTTATCGGGCGGTAGGCCTTCGGGTCAGTGAGCGGCCTGTCGCCACCCTTTGGCAGGACAACCAATTTGCCCATCTTCCACAGATTCGGAAAAACGCCCTCGACTATGCACGCCCTGAACATGTGCCAGATCTCGTCGCCAGTAACCCGCCATGCCTGTCTAACAATCTTGGCCGTGATTCCGTCAATGCCGGGAGCAGTGTTCGGCAGCTCTCGAATGATGAGTCCAACTTGTTCCTTGGTTGGTGGAGCAGCATCAGTTCCAGATGGAGCACATGCAGCAGCGATTCGCACTTGTCGATGGTATTCAGTGTCCCGGGCTAGATTATCGTCTGGGCATAAGGCGGTGACGAGACCAAGCATGGTGTCTCCGGTCGTCCTAGTATAGCCGTCGGCTAATTTCATTCCACTAAGCACGTTCAGAAGTGGACGAAATCGTCCACTGGCTGTTCGGTAAGCAAAGGTTGGCGGTTGGCCCTCCACATTATGCACCAGCAAGTTCCGTCCGAGGATGAATCCCTCCATCTGGGACTTGCGGTATTCCGTGTCAGGGCCCCGACCTGCCCATTGCCTGCGCTCGCAGTGCCACATTGGAGAATGAGCGTTACTGTCCACTCCAATAAGTATTGGGTGACCAGAAAGCTGATCCATCACGTGTGTGAGATGTTGCAGGTGAAGAGAGATGTCATGACTGTACTGGCAGTATAACTTATCACGCAACGCAGATGTGCACTCCATAACTACCGTGGTGCGTGGTCCATCTCTGCGGCCCTTCTTGAAGGCAACTCTGCAGGACTCATTGAACTTGTCTTTAGGCCAGTCCAGGTCATCACTCAGATTGATCCTGTACAAGTCCTCTAGGAAGTCAGCAGCTGGTGGGTCTGAGCGCAAATTGCGCGCTGCCACCAGTGGGCGCCTACTTTTTGGGTCGGAAACCTTTAAAGATGGCGGAACCGCTGCCTTCAATTTCTGGGCAGCCTCGACAGTCGCCGTCTGTACCACAATGCCGGAGTTCCCAACTTTCCGTACACTGTGAATTTTTATGCCCTGGGTGCCAGGCTGAACTGCCTTCTGCAACTCGGTTTTGGTCTCATCCGACGACTTTATCGCCTCATTGTTTGGGTAAACAATTACAGCCGGGCCCTTGGACTGGACACAGAGTGGTGGCTTACCCTTAGGCAGCTTCAATTTGGAGGCATAGCTGTCAGCAGCAGAAGTTGAAGAGGCCACACAGGGGATAGAAGGGGCAGGAAGGGTCTGGGCTTGAGCAACCGAAAGCTCCAGCTGCGCACACTTAAGCTTTAAGGCCGTTACCTCCTGTTCCTTTTCGCCGTACCTAATCTCTAGCGTTGCCACGTACGCTAGGATGTCTTGGCTGAGGCTGGCAATGCTGGTCTTATCAGCCAAGTTGAGCTTGTTGCTCGCATTGGCGACAGTTGCGATTCCTTTGAGAGCCGCGTGTACCCTCTCCAGAAGCGCAACCTTGTCCAGCACTGAGATGCCACTGGAGCCATCAGGATAGCTGAACCGAGAAGCATTTCCTGAAGTTGAGGCGGGGTCTGGCATAGGCTTTGTTAATATGCCACTAACTGGCGGATGCACCGACTTCTTCTCTGCGACGCGGCGCCTGACTGCCTCCTGCACGTCCTCAGGTGAGGTTAACACCCTTTTGGCCGTCGGTATAGAAGCTGCAGCAGTAGAGGTGCTTTGTTGAACTGAGGGTGTGCTAAACCCTTGCGGGGGGTGCGGCGCAGCGAGGTGCGCGGTGTAAAACCAGCCTCTCGCCGCATCTGCTCCAGTTCCTCAAGCTCAGCTTGCTTCCTGGCGAGCTCATCCTCGATGAGCTGCCGCTCCGTACCACCCGTGTCATCCTCTTCCATTTATAAATAAATATCCAAACAACAGACCAAGTAAAGAGCAAAAGGGAAGAAAGAAAAAAAAAAAAAAAAAAAAAAAAATAATAATTATAGATTATGTGTATAAGATAAATATACTAAGGGAAATTAAAACCTTATATCTAGCAATACAGTGCCAGAGACAATGACAATGACAGCTGTCAAACGTCAAAGTCAGATGTCAGACGTCAAACGTCAATTGAATCTGACAACCGCAAACGTCAATTGAAACTGACAACTGAAAGCGCGTGCTCACCACGTGCTTACAAATTAACCTCAATTTAAGGTTAGATGAAATAAAATTAAATAAGTAACACTATTATAGAAATATTACTCTAAAATGTAAAATAAACTAAAAGAAATACTTAAAATTAGAAATACTTAGCTCAGCACAGGGATAATCCAGATAATATCAATTGCACTGAACGATTAATATTTCGTAGAAATGTTTAAAATATACACAAATTAACAATATAAATTCACGAAAATTATCACAATATGTAACCACATATGCCACGAACACTAATAGATAGCACTTATGACAAAGGGTTAACTTGGGACACTTTAAATGAATTTAAAATGCGGAGATTGTACTGACACGTCCGTACGCTAAAGCGGTCGAACGCGAAGAGACAAGAAGAGAGATATTGAAATCGTTCTTTGAGGTAATAGGTAAGGCGAATATGGATCATTTATAATTGAAAAAAGAACAAGTAATATTCTGGAGTCTCGCCTTTGCCTGGTAAGGCACTTAAGCTGAGATCTATAATGAGAAATATGGTCATACTTACGCAGACCAAAAATAAATCTAAAAAACAATTCAATTTGCAATTCTTTGCCCATCATGCCTTGTATATTTTGATGCAACAGTTGTAAATAGTTCTTATTACTTATTTGTGGGCTGCATTCTAAATTAATTAAACTGTTATTATTATAATTGATAGAGATTGCCCCTATTGTTGCATTTACTAATTTAAATTAATTAGAACATATTCCAAATGAAATGTCAAATCATTATGCTACTTAATCGTAGACAGAGAATGCTACTCTGTCTACGTACTCAATCGTAGACAGAGAATGTCTACGTACTCAAGAGAAGCAGTCCTGGTAGCCAAAATAGCTGAGTTAAAAAGTAAATAATAAGATAGCACATTTGCTATTAGTCTAAAATTATATTTGCATAGGTAATACCTATCCTCTGTCCAAAACTTCTTAATTACATTATTTATGTCAATTAAATGAAATTTGTCATCATTATCATTACATGTCAAATTTAAATTATTATTACAAATTAAATTATATATGTATTTGTAAATTTAAATAGTGTCCTAAATTATTTTCTTGTGGCAATCCCTGTATATAAGGCAGTGTGAACGAAACAATTTTATTTACATATTAAGCATTGACTTATATATTACTAGCGTAAGGACCAGGCCGACCGAACAACTAAAACGGACCAGTACGCAGGCCCTAAAATTACAGTTTAGGGCCAACGCGAATCGGTCGACAGTGGTGCGCGCGCAGGACAGATTTGCCTGTCATTAATATGTCTAGTTGCGTAGTAAAAGAATGCAAAAATTACGATAGAAAGATTAAAAAAAACATGGGATATCGTATCATCGGTAAATAACCTTATATTAATTTTGTTACAATTAAATTATTATATAAACGCATTTTTAAAGTTTTATTTTACAGTTAGTTTTAATAGAGTAACTAAATGGAATAATAATATTATGATAATAAATAGGAGGTAAGTCTGCTTGATTAATCCTAGCCACCTTTTACTACCCACTAAAATCGCTTGGCATTTTACTGGATTCACACAGACTCCATATCGTGTTTACGTTTAGGTTTCAAATCAGCGTATCCGGGAAACTAGAAGTCATAAAGTCTACGTGCATGACGGTTCGTAACGACTTTCGAAAACAACATGTGGATGCAGTTTTGAAGAGAATTCAGCTGTAGTTCTTCATAGGGGCGTTATGGTGTTTTTTTATAAAACAAGATATTTTGTTCCATTTTGATTCTGTTCTACGCTCATTGCGTAGCTTCTAAAGGATATTAATAAGTAACCATTCTCTACTCACCCGCAAAAGCTCTGTTATAATTTTATCTACATATTGTCGTTGCCATTTTAAAGATGCTGGGGAGCTATTCTAATCTCATTTAGATCCATGAAATCAAGGATTTCATCAGGCTAATATCGTGACAATACATAAAATCCTCATCAACACGTAAACATTGCTGGACTTGCGTCTTCCCCAAACTGTTTCGCATATGGAACATTGGTTTCTATAAAATAAAATAAATAATTTTGACACTGCTTCCTATCGTAGTTCCCAATATTTTAAATCTGGTTCCATGGTAGCGCGGGGGCTAAGCGCTGGCCGTTATTTTATAGTATGCGAGCAACCCAGGTTCGATACCCACTGGCACCAATAAACTTGTTAGTTTCAATTTTAACTGCCAATTTATTACGTTTTCGGAAATTTTCGTGAGGCAGTTTCGTCCTGGAAATATTTTAATTCTTTCGACATATGAAGAGAAGCGTAGCAGAATAATAAACATTTTTAATGAGTTAATATGAAGCATAACCCATAAAAAACTTCAATGAGGATATTTAAAAAAAAACCTACTTATTAAGTAAAATTTTGGTTTTTGAAACGAAGTACCCACTAATTTTAAAACTGTGAATGTCCGAATTATGTTTACTATAATATTGGAATACTATATGTAATCTGTGATATTTCCAAACTTTTTTCGAGAATTCAACCCTCCATCAAAAGTCCATAAAGGCAATTTTTACTTATTTATTAATTGGTATCTTCTGCTTTTTAATTAGCCCATAAATTCTACATGAGCTTCTCTCATTGACGTTAGGTGGATCTACCAGACTTATTGGCCCTCAGACGCTGCTGCCTGTCGCCGGTCTGGGTATTTTAAGCTTGGTGTAAACAAAATGATTAAAGTGCCATCTATCGAAAGCCATAGGATTTTATGGAATTTTCCATAGTCACCTCTAGGACACCCGCTGTGCGAAATGGAGACTCTCTGTGTTCCTCTAATTTATTAATTTTTTTATATACACTTTATTGTTTGACGCCTTAATAAAAATTATGTATATTTTTGCATTTAGTTTGCATAACAAAGAAAACTTGTCTTTGTATTACAGCAGTATTAATTCTCAAACGATTTACATACGTGTCAAAGTACATGTATTATGTATGATTCGACCCGGTTTATAGACGGCTTGTGTAAATTTTACAATTTATTTATGGCCGAAGGGTCTATTAAAGTAATTGCGCGCGGTGTCCAACAGTAATTTCTTAGTATATAGATGTTAATTGCCAGTGCCCAGTTATTAGTCTTTCGAATGTTATACAGTTGTTATAGTTGGATAACTGTTTTAAATATTTTGTTACTTTGCTATTAGTAAAAATGTTTTAAACTATATTTTGCTTTTAATATTTTTAATTGTACCTTGTGTAGTGGCGGTATAAGAATATCCACTACCCTAAATCGTCCCGTGGGTGTCGTAAGAGGGAAATGAAACCGGAGATGGATAGGAACATCTACCTGATAACAACTTAAAAGACAAATATTTGGAAAATCCAAAAGTGCACACCTGGAAGGCTGTCGTAAAGCGAAAATTAAAAGCAAAAGAACCCAACCTAACAACAACGAAACAACAAAAAAAACGAATAATTTATTTAAAATTTTAAAAGATATTAACAGTTTTTTATATAAAAAAATATGAAGATGATGATGGGTGACGTGAATTACAATTTAAAAAAAATAAGATAAATGAGTACTGAAACGGAGCCCGAAGACCAAGGTGGCACACCGCACTTGGCAGTGGTGCTCACCACACTTGGCAGTGGTGCTCACCGCTCACGGAGTATGCACAGGCTATGCCTGTGGTAGGTGCGCAGCGCCTGATCTAGGCACACGTAGCGTCTGGAGTAGGCACACGCAGCTCTTGAAGTAGGCACACACAGCGCCCGGAGTAGGCACACGCAGTGCTTGAAGTAGGCACACACAGCCCCCGGAGTAGGCACACACAACGCCCGGAGTAGGCACACGCAGCGCCCGGAGTAGGCACACGCAGCGCTTGAAGCAAGCACGCACAGCGGCTAAAGATAGCGCGGGCACTAGTAGGTGGAGGCGTAGGCGTGGCTAGGCGACGACTTCAGGTGAAGGCAGAGGCTTGCAGGATCCCGGGGCAGTGTGGCCCCGGGATAAGGCCTTTAGGAGATGCTTCTAGTATGAAAGCTGAAGCGAGACTCTCTTTATTGGCCGATTGTTCGGCTTTTATACTTTTTTAGAGAGCTCCGCGCTCGACGACGGATTTGTGAAAAGAACGGGAAATTATTTAAATTAAAAGCAAATTTTTGTAAATGGCCAAGAAGAAAAGAGTATTTTTGTGGAAGTTTTGAAGTAAAAACATCAGACTTGTAACGAATTTGAATAAAAATTGCCATGACAACCAGATAAACAACGATGTCAAAACATGTAAAATTTTGGTTTTAGGCTCGTAATAGAGAAACGGCAAGATCTAAGTGAAAAATGAGATATTATTGATATAGGAAAAAAGGTAGCGGAACAGTGCTCAGGAAGCCCGAAATTGCAGAGTTACGGAGAACTAAATAAAAGATCGAAAAAGGTAGGCTCCATCGACACCGATTTAAAATGTGCTGATAGCGTGAAAATACGAAGTGAAAATGATTTGTTATTGTGTTCTTATGGTTTAAAAACGTTACAGGATCCTATGGAAATAAAGGTGATGCAAAATATCCAGTTTTGAGGTGAATACAGAAAATCAAAAATAAAATGGAAAAATAAATTTAAAATAGTGTAAAATGATATGTAAGTAGCATAACAATACAAGGCTCATGTAATGTTTTACTTAATCAAATTATTTTTATTAATTACCGAAACACGCATTTCGTATAAAGCTACAAAAAATTGTTTCTGTTTAATTAACACGAATGTTTTTGACTGCTTGATACCGGCAAAGAATATATACACTACGCGAAAAGAAACGACACTTAAGCATGTGTGCACGTAAAATCGCTTGTGGCTATGTGTGGGTGTCTGGATGTGCGCGGGGCGTGGAACAGGCAGTCGCAGTCTGCCCTGGCCGATGGCTAGTAATTAGTAAAGATGGGTTAATACCGGTATTTGTCAGTATTAGTTAATATGTATATATTCGTCAAATGATATTATAATATTTCAATTAATATATGAATATTATTGATATCTTAATACGACGGTTATACATATTACTATTCTATATATATATATATATATATCTATATATATATATATATATATATATATATATATATCTGTGTATATATATATAAAAATTATAAATGCTACGAATTTTTGCAATTGTTAGAAATAATAATGAAAATTATAAAAGTAATCGAAAAATTCAAAAATATATAAGAGTAAATTAATTTTTAAAGGATACTGTAGGTACTGATTATTGCGTATTCAAATACTAAGTATTGGTTAATTATTTATGATTATCATTAACCGTCGTGCATACTTGGTTTTGTCGGAAGTTTTAATATTCCTCATTTGTAAAGAATTTAATAAAGGTTGATTTAAAATTGAACGTATCTTTCACTACCCAAATACATAAGTTTACATAGTATATAACATACTCGTATACCTACTATGTATCTTCTTTGGTAAAAGTCTATAAATTTCCATTTCGGTTCGATAACAACACGCTTCGACTCAAGATCACCGGCGTTTAAGCTCTCACGTACAGGTGTCACCGCTGTGATACCGGTTATTCGTATTTTATTACCCAAAAATTGTCAATTTACAATAGTGAAATTCAAAAGGCTTGCAAGAACTTTCAGAAGGTTCAGTTTTTTTGAAAGATATCCTGTTCACATCCATACCGACCAACTGACGTCCAAGTGAAATTATTTTTAATAAACGTGGAAAAGTTTAATAAACGTAAAAATGTGGATATCTATGCACCACAGGATCCAGTCACCGTTAGGTGGACTATGTGCCCGTTTGTCACCCTAATTCTATTAATAAGAATCTATAGCCTTCTTTGTTTGATCGTTGTTTGGTTACAGTAGCCATTTGTCATAAGTATAGATCATTTTGTAAATTATTCACAACTGTTCAATTTGTTCACATATGACATCGCTTTGTCGAAAATAAATTCTATAGTCTGGATATCGACGTTCGTATGAATATTCTCATCATCATGAATTATTTAACCACAACCATATGAAAGTAGTTGATTACGATGCCTGCTTTTTTACAAATAAAAACGCGACAGAAATGCTCTTGAATGGAGTAATTTCTCATACAAGATCTTTTTAAGCAACCCCATCCGCCCTCAAGAGACGACCATAGTTAATAAACTTTGAAGAGTTTTGGTAACGGTAATTCTAGTAAATAAATGGTACACCTATCACGTGTTTCATACGGTTAGTGATGAGAATCAGAGACCTTTTTTTACTCGTAATTAAGGATAAAAGTAAATGTCCATGACTCAGAGCATTCACTTACTATCAGGTGATTTGCGTGCTCGTTTGTCATCTTTACTTCTAAAGAAATATGATATTTCTTCCAAAGAAAATCTTAATCGAATTGAACGTAAATCAATTTATTTTAATCGATTTCAAAGGACCAATACCGGATATTATAATAGGACCTCCCAAATAACCGAGTGGTAAATTAATGAGCCTATAAATAATACAATGTTTTCACCACGTCTTAAATGAAATAGCATCAATAACAAAACCGGCAGTGCCCTTAATTGAGTAGATAAATAAGGAGTGGCGCTTCTATTTTTACTTAATGCACCTTCATTGAGGGTTATAAAAAAGTAAGTAAGACGTTTTTAATAATTTAGTTTATTTTCATTACGTTACTTGAAAAAGTAATTTTTTTAATAAAAAGTAAATGCTGAAAACATAACAGCTTCAGTCGGTGCTAAGACATTGTGTATACAAAATTTAAAGTGCCCGACTTGCGAGGCCTGCTGAAGCTAGGCCTCTCCCATAGATTGCCTCATATGGGGCCAAGGATTCCACGCTTGGCCGGTGGGTTGGCAACATCAGTTTTTTATTATTTTGTGTAGTTATCGGGATTATGCTGCCCATCCTCTGTATCAGTTTCTCTCTGTCGCCTCTTACGACGTTTATTATGTGGTGAACCATGAACCAGAACTATGCTGTAGCTAAATTAGTAGTATAGTTGTAGCACGAATGGGTCGGCTCGACCGAGTAAAGGTCCACGCGCTCACAGATTACCAGCGTAAAATAGCAGCTTAATACTGCCGTGTTTCGTATGGTGAGTATAGAGATCCGCAGACCCTTTTTTACTGATTACGAGGCATTCCCTCTTAGTCTGCGTTTTGATTCTTAATCGAGGATATATGTAGATGTCTATGGGCCACAGCCCGCAACATCCACTTACCATCAGGTGGACTGTTTATCACCCCTATTCTATATTAGAAAAAGCAACTCTGAAGTATAAACTATTTAATTAAAATAGAATCAGTAAATACTAATAGTTAATAACCATACAGTAGAATTGTGAACTTTCTCCTTTTTATGAAGCCAGCTAAATATCGAAACAAGTCTGATATCACATCAGATATAAAGCCGACACAAACAAAAGGTAGTTTTTCTTATTGATATCGTTTTAAATTCATAGTTAGTTCATTACTGTATAGTATGTTTCAAATTGACGGTGATCGAACGTATTCCGTAACATACGAGTACATATTTAAAAAAATAGTCTTAAATAGAGAGCCTAAAATTTTTTCCAGGTCACCTAAAAAGGTGAAATTAATGTATCTTGAACTATTTTGCATTTAAAGCATTTTGTTGGATGGTGATAATGGTTGACAACTGCATCATCATCAAACAATCACAAGTCCAAAACTGAGCATATGTCTTTACAAATGACTGCCATAAAATACTGTCTCGAGCTATTTCACAATATTATATACATTAGTTTATCTTTCTTCCAGAAACAAGGACAGGTTATTTCGGACTTTTTTTACGTGGTGGAGCCATGTTGCAGTTATATTAGTCGTATAATTGTAGCATAAATGGATCGGCTAGACCGGAGAAGGGCCACGCTCTTACAGAATACGTTTAATCGAATTAATTTATTTGAAATAATTTGAATACGTTCGAATACGTTTCGTATTGTGAGTGTAAAGAACCAGAGACCCTTTTTACTGGAAACGAGGCATTCCATCTTATTCCTCACGGATGACAAAGCATCTGCATTTTGATTCGTAATCGAGTCTATGGGCCACAGCAACCACTTACCATCAGGTGGACTATGTGCTCGTTTGTCATTCTATCCTATAAAAAAAACTTTACAGTATTTTACACACATCTAAATACATTTTACTCATTCAGATTACACAATCATTCAAAATTGTAATACGTGCGAAATAAGTAACATTATTCTATCAATACATTCTTAAAACTGTAAGCTGTTACCTCAAGTAGTAACGAGCCGGGGTAGCCCAGGAACTAATAGTCGCCATAAATTTTACCGGCACAATTGAAACTTATTGAAACTTAAAATTTGCGAAAAACAATTATCGTTTTTCGCAAATTTTAAGTGCTGTTTTCAAAACCGTGTTTCTGTTGTAAAAACATCGTTAGGAAACCCGTAAGTATATCTGAGAAATATCGATAATAATCGAAGACGTGAAGTCTGCTAATAAGCATTAGGGCAGCGCGGCGTGTTCTTTCTTGCCCTAAACCCTGTACTCAGCAGTGGGACGTATAAATATAGAGTGTAATTTTACTTGCTGTAGTAAAATTATGCGCGCGGAACCATGGATAACGGTCCTTAAATTTATTGAGGCTGCGTTTCAATCAAGCATTGTTAAGTACAAGTTAATAAGCACTTTACAATCTACAAAAAAAGTATTTCACGACTTGCATCATTAAGATTCAATTTTTTGATAAACCCTTTTCGAAGTGTTGCAAAAAGTATTGCAAAATACCAGACCACCTACGATCTGGTCGGACTACTCATTATAGATTATTGTAATTATTTCCTATATTTGGGCGAATACACGTTGAATAAAATCAAATTTATAGATTTTATGGTGTTTAATTTTAAATTAATTCCGTCGCGTAAATATCGTAGACCTACGCGAGAAACCCAGTTTCTATCTCCGCCGACACCAATTAAATTGTTAATTGCAGTTCTATGTGTAGATTTACTACGTGCTCGGCGGTGAAGGAAAACATCGTGAGGAAACCTGCATGCTAAACAAATAAAAAAAAACAAAGACACGTAAAATCCGTCAACACGCACTGGAGCAGCGCGACGTACATTTCTTTGCCCTAAAACCTCTTTGAAATGGAAGGTGGGGTGTGCCCAGGAGTGGGATGTAAATAGGCTTTAAATTCTTAAAGTAGCCTGAGTGAACTATGCTATTAAAAAGTTGATTACCTCAATGTCAAACGGAAACGACTGAAATATGTATTAAAGTATTCTAAGCAGTAAAAGTACTTGAAAAAGTTAAAAATAAACGCGATCAGTACCGTAAAATTGGCTTTTTTTAAGCTCGTGTCATCTCTATCTGTTCTTTTCTGGATAAACCAGTATATTCTAAGTCTATGGAACGAACACAAAATGATTTAAATTTGGTAACAATTTTCTTTAGTGTTGGCAACATTGACACCCGTCCACTCTGCTGGTCTTTAACCTTAGACTTGATCTTTAACCTTAGACTTTTCTATGTCTTTAACTGTGAAACGTATACTCTCATATTTTTATTTGTTTAATGTCAATGCTTAATTAAATTAATGCTGCTGTGTTTTATCATGTGTATGACAAGTGTAAAGAACCGCAGGTCCTTTTTACTGGGAACGAGGCATTTCATCTCAGTCCTCAGGGGTGACATTGACAACGCAGTTGCATTTTGATTCTTAATTGAGGATAATTGTGGGTGTCTATCGGCAACAGCATTCACTTCTCTTCGGGTGGAGTCTGTGCTCGTTTGTCACTCTTAATATATATAAAAAACAAACCCGAAAACACACACACATATATATATATGTATATATATATATATATATATATATATATATATATATATATATATATATATATATATAATATTGTTTTACGCACTTATCCAGCACACCGTCAGTTCATTAATTCTTCCCCTTTCTCTTTTGGTGTGATCTCCACGCTTGGCTGACAAATTAGCTTTTGTTGTAACGTACAAAGTATTAAGGGGACATAATAACTTTTACATATATGTCAACAACACAGACACGCGGTACTGCCTGTTAACTGGCTGATAACCTGACGAGGCTGCAACAGCCAATAAACTCTTTAAATCTTGTTTTTTTTTTTTTTTTTTTTTTATAGGATAGGGTGACAAACGAGCACACAGTCCACCTGATGGTAAGTGGTTGCTGCGGCCCATAGACATCTACATCTATTTTCCGTTACAAATCAAAATGCAGATGCGTTGTCACCCGTGAGGACTGAGATGGAATGCCTCATTTCCAGTAAAAAGGGTCTCCGGTTCTCTACACTCACCATACGAAATACAGCAGCATTAAGCTACTATTTCACGCTGGTATTCTGTGAGAGCGTGGTCCTTCCCCGGTCGAGCCGACCCATTCGTGCTACAATTATACTACCAATATAATTGCAGCATGGCTCTACCACGTAAAGACTACATACTTACGCACTTATACTCGTATTTCTTAAATTAGCCCCAGTTCTTTTAGACATATATTTGTATGAGTAGATAATATCGTCACTATCTTATCTTTCGATATATGTCGGTGCTTATAAATACTATAAATTATCTGCGCTGTGTGTTAATTTATTGAATTTCATAGAGAGTGATATTGAAATATATGCGCTCTGATACAGATATCATACCTGCGTAGTGTGTGACACGCTTAATGCGTAATTACAATCTATTGAGTTTTATTGCCAGGATGCCGACTAAAGAACGGACTTTTTGCATAAAAATTTTTTTTAGCCAATTGACAACCGGATTCCCAATTTTTGGACCCGGTAGCCCTAGAACTAGTATAATTATTTGTAGGCACTGACCTCTATATATACAAGTAGAGGTCAGTGTGTGTAGGCTATACAAAGTGCAATGCTTCGTGCAGTATTCGAATTCAAATAAAAGAATTCAAATTGTGGGTTCGAACGCAGCAGCCAAACGCTCAACCACTGCGCTACGAAGCCGTCATCACTCAACACGCCATTAGAACATTTCATGCTTATTTGAGCTTCAAAAGTGGTACGAATAGAAAAGTTTTCTCTGTCTGCTCTTTAATGCACGCTTGACACGAAAGATTAACGGCTCTAAGTATTCCGGATTCCCAAATCAAACCAAAGTTCCGAAAGCCAAGGTCAATTCCCACCGACAATATTGAAATTGTAAATTCAATTTTAAATGCTGATCTGTTGCATGCTTGGCGTTATAGTAAAACTTCTTGAGAAAATCTGAATGATTGCATATTTAAAAAAATAAGCTATTTAAGGGAAGTCTCCGACGATCGACTCCACTATTACATTGGATTGGACAGACCACAAAAGAAAACCGATTCCTACTTTGGATAATTCGCGAGGCTATTCAAATTAAAAAAAAAAAAACATTGTAATTTCAATAGAGAAGATGGATTGGTACTACGATCTGCTTGAGATCCTATAATTAATAAAATTATATTCAAACCCATGCATACCACTGCAAGACTTTAAGATACTGTAATCTCATCTGCGTAGATCTGACCAAAAATTTATATTTAAAAACTGTGACATCGGGGCGTCAAACACAGTCCTCACCGTGGACATGGGTGCTGTAAAGCACCCGAAGCGTCGTTAAATAAAAATTTAAAATAAACGCGATAAAATCCGTAAAAATTAGTTACATTTAATGAATTATGTGAAGTTTACATTAGAATTAAGCAATAAAGCTTACATTAGAAATATAGAATTATATAGCTTAGCCAATACTGCAGTTAAATTAGTAGTAATATACGTGGTAGAGCCATCCTGCAGTTATATTAGTAGTATATATAGTTGTAGCACGACTGGGGAAGGTTGACGCTCTCACGGAATACCAGCGTAAAATAGTAGCTTAATGCTGCTGTGTTTCGTATGGTGAGTGTAGAGAACCGGAGATCAATTTATTGGAAACGAGGCATTTCATCTTAGTCCTCACGGGTGACAATGTCTATGGGCCACAGCAACCACTTAACATCAGGTGGACTGTGTGCTCGTTTGTCACCCTGTCTTCTAATATATATAAATATCTTAATATATATACATTGTTTGTCCGCGATGGACTCCTAAACTACACCGATTTTATTCAAATTTGCACACCGAGTGCACTTTGGTCCAACTTGAGAGATAGGATAGTTTTTTCCCCCATAAGTAACCCACAATTTTTTTCACGAATTTAAGGATTTTTAATATGACATGACAAAGGGTCGTCGAAAAGGGCAGAAGGACGTCTGCCTGGTAAGCTTGTATATATATTATAGAATTTATATATATATATATATATGTGTGTGTGTGTGTTTTCGGGTTTGTATTTTATATATATTAAGAGTGACAAACGAGCACAGACTCCACCCGAAGAGAAGTGAATGCTGTTGCCGATAGACACCCACAATTATCCTCAATTAAGAATCAAAATGCAGATGCGTTGTCAATGTCACCCCTGAGGACTGAGATGAAATGCCTCGTTCCCAGTAAAAAGGACCTGCGGTTCTTTACACTTGTCATACACATGATAAAACACAGCAGCATTAATTTAATTAAGCATTGACATTAAACAAATAAAAATATGAGAGTATACGTTTCACAGTTAAAGACATAGAAAAGTCTAAGGTTAAAGATCAAGTCTAAGGTTAAAGACCAGCAGAGTGGACGGGTGTCAATGTTGCCAACACTAAAGAAAATTGTTACCAAATTTAAATCATTTTGTGTTCGTTCCATAGACTTAGAATATACTGGTTTATCCAGAAAAGAACAGATAGAGATGACACGAGCTTAAAAAAAAGCCAATTTTATGGTACTGATCGCGTTTATTTTTAACTTTTTCAAGTACTTTTACTGCTTAGAATACTTTAATACATATTTCAGTCGTTTCCGTTTGACATTGAGGTAATCAACTTTTTTAATAGCATAGTTCACTCAGGCTACTTTAAGAATTTAAAGCCTATTTACATCCCACTCCTGGGCACACCCCACCTTCCATTTCAAAGAGGTTTTAGGGCAAAGAAATGTCCGCCGCGCTACTCCAGAGCGTGTTGACGGATTTTACGTGTCTTTGTTTTTTTAATTTCTTTAGCAAGCAGGTTTCCTCACGATGTTTTCCTTCACCGCTGATCACATAGTAAATCAACACTGCAATTAACAATTTAATTGGTGTCAGCGGAGATAGAAACTGGGTTTCTCGCGTACTACGATATTTACGCGACGGAATTAATTTAAAATTAAACACCATAAAATCCATAAATTTGATTTTATTCAACGTGTATTCGCCCAAATATAAGAAATAATTACAATAATCTATAATGAGTAGTCCGCCCAGATCGTAGGTGGTCTGGTATTTTGCAATACTTTTTGCAACACTTCGAAAAAGGGTTTATCAAAAAATTGAATCTTAATGATGCAAGTCGTGAAATACTTTTTTGTAGATTGTAAAGTGCTTATTAACTTGTACTTAACAATGCTTGATTGAAACGCAGCCTCAATAAATTTAAGGACCGTTACCCATGGTTCCGCGCGCATAATTTTACTACAGCAAGTAAAATTACACTCTATATTTATACGTCCCACTGCTGAGTACAGGGTTTAGTGCAAGAAAGAACAAGCCGCGCTGCCCTAATGCTTATTAGCAGACTTCACGTCTTCGATTATTATCGATATTTCTCAGATATGCGGGTTTCCTAACGATGTTTTTCCAACAGAAACACAGTTTTGAAAACAGCACTTAGAATTTGCGAAAAAGAATAATTGTTTTTCGCAAATTTTAAGTTTCAATAAGTTTCAATTGTGCCGGTAAAATTTATGGCGACTATTAGTTCCTGGGCTACCCCGGCTCGTTACTACTTAAAGTAACAGCTTACAGTTTTAAGAATGTATTGATAGAATAATGTTACTTATGTCGCACGTATTACAATTTTGAATGATTGTGTAATCTGAATGAATAAAATGTATTTAGATGTGTGTAAAATACTGTAAAGTTTTTTTTATATTATACGTATTCGAACGTATTCAAATTATTTCAAATAAATTAATTCGATTAAACGTATTCTGTAAGAGCTTGGCCCTTCTCCGGTCTAGCCGATCCATTTATGCTACAATTATACGACTAATATAACTGCAACATGGCTCCACCACGTAAAAAAGTCCGAAATAACCTGTCCTTGTTTCTGGAAGAAAGATAAACTAATGTATATAATATTGTGAAATAGCTCGAGACAGTATTTTATGGCAGTCATTTGTAAAGACATATGCTCAGTTTTGGACTTGTGATTGTTTGATGATGATGCAGTTGTCAACCATTATCACCATCCAACAAAATGCTTTAAATGCAAAATAGTTCAAGATACATTAATTTCACCTTTTTAGGTGACCTGGAAAAAATTTTAGGCTCTCTATTTAAGACTATTTTTTTAAATATGAGTGCACTTTGGTCCAACTTGAGAGATAGGATAGTTTTTTCCCCCATAAGTAACCCACAATTTTTTTTACGAATTTAAGGATTTTTAATATGACATGACAAAGGGTCGTCGAAAAGGGCAGAACGACGTCTGCCTGGTAAGCTTGTATATATATTATAGAATTTATATATATATATATAAATTCTATGACAATACCAAAAAAACGACGTCTTAATTTCTTATTTTCAAATAAATGTTTGTGTGCCATATGGTAGGTACTGTGTTTGTATCTAAGAAATCAAAAATCAAATTATTTTTAGAACAGTGATGTAAACAGCAAATTCAAATTATATGTTATTGAGTCCAATTGTGAATTTAAACCATTCACTACTCATCTAACTAACTCATCCACTCAAACTCACACAAAAATTTTCATCGAATGAGCCGTTTTTGAGTTTTAGTGAGACTAACGGACAGCAATTGATTTTTATGTATAGAGATTAAGTTAATTTTTTTCAATTGACGTGTATAGTATCCACTGTCAATCATCCAATAAAAATGTACTGTGTAATCATATCCCATACCTTTAAACGAGCAATTCTTATATATATATATATAATCGGAATCTCGGAAACGGCTCCAACGATTTTCATAAAATTTAGTGTCCAGGGAGTTTCGGGGGCAATAAATCGATCTAGCTAGGATTTATTTTTAGAAAATGTCTTTTTGTCCATGTTTTCAGGCAGTAAAAAAACTGCTACAATATAAGAAGGTAAATTTTGACAGACCACTAACGATCGTAATATCGGAGTTCCGTGATTCGCGTCCTGTCTCAGGTCCGCCTTTTTTCTTTTTCTTTTTCAAGTTCCCTTCTTTTGTGAGAAAATCTATTATTTCAAGCCCTTTTTTTTAGTATTTTTTAAAAATACGAAAATTTTAATAATTTTTTACTCAAGATTTTTTATTCAAATAACCAGTTCAATTTTTTCTATTCTGTCAATAAGATCGAAAAATATTTATGTTTCATCACTATGTAATTTAT
This sequence comes from Parnassius apollo, assembly GCA_907164705.1. Classification (NCBI taxonomy): domain Eukaryota; kingdom Metazoa; phylum Arthropoda; class Insecta; order Lepidoptera; family Papilionidae; genus Parnassius; species Parnassius apollo. Next base: position 17,038,847 of record CAJQZP010000008.1, read on the forward strand.
AAATGCAATTTCAAAAAAAAAAAAAAAACCGAGCAAAGCTCGGTCATCCGGGTACTAACAATAGAAATATATAATAATTACTTCGCAAAAAAGTTTAGTCTTATATACTGTGTGACTTTCATGAAATATTTGACGCTGGCATAATCTTTGCCAAACTGGGAAAAAAAATGAATACGAAAAGAAATGTACAGTAAAACACAAAATGCGTTGTGCAAATAACAATTATCTCTTTGTATACCATTCAATTATGTGTAACTCAGTAAACACGCAGTACCCACAAAACCTAAAGTGCGGCGCTGTACTTCAAGAGGAGTACTTCCATTTAAAAAGGTAAATGACCGTATCATATCAGGTTCCATAAAGCATTCGTTTATGTCGAGTGATACTCACATATGATTTATCTTACAAGGGTTGCCTTTGCTCTGTCAGTATTAATATATGTAGAAAAAGCGGTATAACTGTTACGATCTTATTATAAAATTCATCATCATCATCGTCATAGAATACTATAATACATACATAATAGAACGGGGGTGTGGCCGGAGCCCGTTTAGCAATGATCTTATATGTAAAAGATCTTTGCAGTTTAGCCACTAAAATGCCACTAACACGTCAATTCACACGTATAAATGTCAACACGAGATGTGTTTTGACGTTACAATCGCTTCCAAATTTCACATGCAAATTATTTAGAAAATGCCGAAACGCACGCTATTTACAAATAAATATGTATTTAAAATCAATCTGTCAGCACACCGAATCAGGTTTCTAGTAGTGATTAACTGATAATATGACGTGATTGCTTGTATGTCTCTCGTCGTACAAAATAAGGTTGATAGCCATTCTATTGTATATTATAGTATTCTATGATCATCGTAGCCTATAAAAGTCCACTACTGCACATATACCTCCCCCAAAGATTGCCTTATATGGGGGATTTTGCCATAGTTGACACGCTCGGCGAGCGGGTTGTCAACCGCAGGTTTTTTATTATTTCGAGTTGTTATCAGGAAGATGCTGCTGCTCGTTAACTGTTTCAGTTTCCCCCTGCCGTCTCCTACGACAGCCACGGGACGATATGGGGAAGTGGATATTCTTACACGCCACTACACGGTTAAAATTGCTTAAAAAACAATTACTGACTTAATGAAAATGTAATTCCATCTCGTTCAATTTGTTGTAACAATCCCTTACATATTTTTATGCCCTCAAATTACAGACGAAACTCTCACTTGATTGTTGATAATAGTGCGTAATTTCATTCTGTAGATCCATTGTAAGAATAATAACATTAATCTTAACAGTGCAAGTGGCTCTGATATACGAGTAAAATCTAATTTCAGTATCTAACTATACACTAGAGTAACAAGACGCTACGGAGCCGTTATAAGTGAATGCTGTGGCCCATAGACATACTTCTATCCTCGATAAAGAATAAATAATAAATAATAAACTTTATTTTGACATATTTGACGGCTCCGTGGCGCAACGACTTAGCAATGAGTTACAGCGCTGGGGGTCGCGGGTTCGAATCCCGCACAGAACAAGTATTTGTACGGCCTACAAGTGATTCTTCCGGGTCTGGATGTTTGTCCTTGTGAAATTTATGTTTGTAAACTGCCCCCACGATACAGGAGAAAATCCTAGTGTAGTAACGTTTTTAAAAAAGTGGTAACGTTTTAAAAAAATAAAGATAAAAAGAAAAGAACATAAAAATATTATTACAAAAAATGTTTAATTGGATCAGAATCAAATTGCAGTTGCGTTGTCACCCGTGAGGACTAAGATGGAACGCCATGTTTTCAGTAAAAAGGTTCTCCGGTTTTCTACTCTGAGCACACGAAACACAGCAGCATTGAGCTGTTGTTTTACGCTGGTATTCTGTGAGAGCGTGGTCCAACCCCGGTCGAGCCGACCCATTCGTGCTACAACCATAATATAGCTGCAGCGTGGCTCTACCACGTAAACCACCATCTACCACGTGTTGGCTGAAAGAGGGTTAATAATATGACGCTCAGTACCAGATGACCGACATCTTGTTGGGACTACTTAGATGAACTTATGTGTTACGCAGGTCACACAGTGGCACCATCATTGAAAAGTTGCGTTTTAATTATTATTTTAAATTTTCCGTTTTCTTGTATTTGTATAAATACAAGATAATGACTAGTGTTGTGCTCCATAATATTTACCACATCGACGCCCAAAACAAAAAAAAAGTGGTATTGTGCTACTATGGAGTTTTTATTGTTATGTCAAATTCGTAATCTATAGGTTGGAATACACAATAGTGATTTTTTCGGATTTTTCCGACTTTATTTAGAGAAACGTAATAAATAACACATTTTTTGTATGCAAATTTAAAAGTTTTTTTTTATAGATAAGTGTGACAAACGAGCACACAGTGGACGGTGACAAAATAACGTTAGTTTAGGCTTTTGTCAGCAGGTTCAAGGTTGTAATAATAAACAATTAGTGTTAGGGCTTAATAATCATTCATAAGTACTTGATATGACCAGATAGCAAAGCATTAACCTTTTTACAACTTTTTTAAGCCTTGAAGGTATTTTTACAACCTAGGCCCGGAAAAAATGTTACTTGGGTACTGCACTTATACTTTGGATTGGTGTATTCGTTTTGTGTGTAGGAATCCATCTAGGTATATTTTACCACCCTTTTAACTACAACGGTTATCAAATAACGTCACAAATTTTGTTTTAAATCAATTGTGAAGAAAGTTTTACTTTAACTTAGCTATAATTTAAGGTACGGCTATGGACTTGCTACACGGGTTTGTCGGCTTCGTCGCTTTTTTTTATAGAATAAGGGTGGCAAACAATCACATAGTTCACCTGATGGTAAGTGGATGCTGTAGCCCCCATAGACATCTAAATTTATACTCGATTAGGAATTTAAATGCAGATGCGTTGTCACCCCTGAGGACTGGGATGAAATGCCTCGTTTCCAGTAAAAAAGGGTCTCTGAATCTCTACACTCACCATACGAAACACAGCTGTGTTTCGTAAGGTATGGTTGTATTAAGCTGCTATTTTACGGTCCTTCCCCGGTTGAGCCGACCCATACGTACTACAACCATAACATAGCTGCAGCGGGCTCTACCACGTATAAAGCTTGTCAATAATAAGAAAAGTATTGTTACACGTTAACACAAAAACATTTATTTGTGTTTTGTTTGGTAAATTACTATTACCTGCATCCATCTACTTTCTGCATCTCTTACCAGGTCGTCAGTGTGAGGGGTCGCCTATCACTTCACTTACCTGTAGGTGGCTCCCACCCGAGAATCTTTCTTCCATTTGTCACATAAATATTATTAAAAAAAATATTGAAATGCTTACTAACCTAACAAATTCATTTAACTCCAGCTCATAGTTACTTCTAATGTGTTCAACCATCGTAAAACGTATAATGAGTTATAAATAATGTAGTTAAGGCTGCGGCCATTTGGACTTTGATGTAAGGTTGTAAGGCTATAAACAGAACCTTAGCGGTGTATGTTGCGAAATGTTCGTAGTTTATAAATTTCCTTTAAAATCCATAAATCTGATATTGTTCAAGACCTATTTTATCCGACGTGTAGCATTGGCTCGTTTTCAGTTTTGTATTAGTTTTATTTTGTTACTAACTTTATTAATTAAATTAAGTAATGTAAGGATAAGTAATACTAGGGTACTTTATTTACGAATATGATATAAGTGATATTATTACTTGCTACTTCATTAGTTAATCTTCATGTTTTTTTTATTGGATAAAGGTGACTAACGGGCACACAGTTCACTTGATGTTAAGTGGTTGCTGTGACCCATAGACATCTACATCTATCCTCAATTAAGAATCAAAATGCAGATGCTATGTCACCCGCGAGGACTAGGATGGAATGCCTTGTTTCCAGTAAAAAGGGTCTCTCTAGACTTACCATACGAAACACAGTAGCGTTAAGCTGCTATTTTATGCTGGTATTCTGTGAGAGCGTGGTCCTTCCCCTGTCGAGCCGACCCATTTGTGCTACAACTATACCAGTAATATAGCTGCAGCATGTCTCAACCACGTAACGACCTTCAACAATCTCTAAAAATCTACTGCTGTACATCGATCTTTTCATTAGGAAGGATTTGCTTTAACCACAGCCTTGCCAAGCGTTTTTTTTTTGCTCGCAGTATCAAGCAGATATCTCTCACCTTTGTTTTTTCTTCTCGTTACCGTTCTGAGATGGTTATATCGCCACATAATGAATAATGGTACTAACTTGATATCGCTGACAATTAATAGCTATAACATTGTTCTGGTGTTTCTCATAGTCGCTTTTTACGACACCCACTTAAAGAAATTTGAAAATTAAATATTTTCCATACTTTATATACACGACATCGTAATCTTCAATATCCTGTTAGAGAATTATGGACATCCACGTAACGAAATTTGACATTTAAATATTTTTCATTCTTACATACATACACGACTTCGTGGTCTTCGATATTCTGTTAGAGAATTATAACAAGCAGCATATTCGTAATAATATGTAATGTGTACTATAGATTTAGGTTTGTCAATATTTTTTGTGATGACATTACATCTTACACAAGTTTTATATTTCACTATTTTATCAATTTATATTAATCAGATAAACTGCTGTTTGTCGTGAACGTTTAATGTTGTAGCTTAGACAAGCTTTTAAGGTTTATGTTAAACGTAAACCTTAAAAGCGTGTATTGGTAATATAAGTTATCTTTAATGACATGCGATTTGTCTGGTAGGTTAGGTTTTTTAAAGATTATATCACGATTTGATTAAGCTTACCGAATAAATCAATGTTATTTCAGTAGTCATATTACATTCATGAATTCTTATTTCAAGTTCTGTTACTAAATATATTATCTGTTACTAAGTATATTGTCGAGTAAATAATAAAATATATAGTTTAGAAAATAGTCAAATAATTAGACAAGAAAAAAATTAAGTAAATAATCAAATATGTAGTCAAGAGAAAAATAAAGTGTATAATTATGTAAATAGGTAAGTAAATATTCAAGTAAATACTCGAGAATATAGTTAGCTAAATAGGTACGAAAATAGGTTATAAGCGTACAAGTAAATAGTTATATAAATAATCATGTATATAGTCAAGTAAATACTCAAGTAACTAATCACATATATAGTTAAGTATATAGACAAGTTAACTGTGAAGTAAATATTTAATTTCATAATGAAGTACCTAAATAAATAGTTTAGTAAATTGACAAGAATATGGTCAAGTAAATAGTAAAATATATATTTTAGTAAAAATTAAGTGATTAAGCAAGAAAAAAGTCAAGTAAATAATGAAATACGTGAATTGTAATGTAATCGAGTATATAGGAAAGTAAATAAACATATCGACACATCTCATTTTAATCACATTAACCAACTAAATGTCCTGGCCACTATAAAATGTTTTCAATTTAAAATGAACATGAATATGTGAACTGGGAACCTCATCAACGGTTGCTGGTGTTTTTCACCAATGAAACCCGTTTCGGTTTTCATCCTGATTTGAGGAGAGTACGCAGTCCAGAAGTTTATCCATATCATTTGGTACAATTATGGTGTGGGTAGGAATTAGTTTTGGTGACAGAACTTTCCTGATTTGTATACAAGGCAATATGACGGCTAAAAGTACTGTGATGAGGTGGTAGAACAAATAGTCTTGCGACGTGGAACACAAATTGGTAAAAATTTCCTGCTTGTACACGACAATGCCGTTCAGGCCCGGCACGGCCAGGATGGTAACAGCCTGACGAACATAGTCAAGACATTAAAATAATACTAGTTTTTACGGAATATATACGCGATAAATTCCGTAAAAACTAGTATTATTTCAATGTGTAGTGTTCGCGTAAATATAAGAAATCATAGTCAAGACGTCAAATTCTCATAGCTCCATGCGTTCACTGGTAGAGAATGCCCCAAGGCATTAAGTTCACCAGTTGTATTCTTTTATTTTAAGGAATGTGTTAATACTTACTTACTTAATAATAAATTAATAAATGGCCAGCGCAAACCCCCAATCTAAGTCCTGAGTTTGAAAATTTTTCTTACGAGCGTGCTTTAGATATGCTCCAAAGAAGAGCTCTGAGGAGTTGTTCTGAAAATCTAGTTAAAGAACGACATCTTAGGACAATATTCCCCAACGGTATATTAAAAACCTCATTCTGAGTATGAGCAACCGATGCAGATGCGTTATGAATGTCATGGGTGCTTTAACTGATTATTAACTCTTAATTTATAGCCGTCCATATTAGGTATTTACTTCACTTTATTTTTTAATTAAAATATAAAACATAGAATATAATAAAAAAAGAGGCGACAGAGGGAAACAAATAAGTAGATGGGCAACAGCGTCTTCTTTATAACGACTAAAAATAAAAAACTGCGGCTGCCAACCCGATTATTAAGCTTGGCAACTGTAGCAAATAGCAACAGGGGGATCCCCTACGAGGCAATCTATGGTGGAGGCTTATGTTCAGCAGTTACAAGCAGATTTCCTTCAGATATTTTCATTTACCAATAATCACGTGATGAATCAGTAAATAAAATTGCGAGTGATCAACAATTTCTTCAATGTTCGCAGTGTTTGCCCACATAACATGGCATTTAAAGTAATAGTTCAGTCAGAGCTATCATAGTTCTTTGTGATTACAGTAATGGTATTAAAAGGCAATTAAAAAAAGGTGATTCTACTAACCGATCATACATTGTAGGGAATGTTCTTTTAAATTAAAAAGGATAGTTAAATATACTAGTAGTATCTACAAACGGTATTAATTTAAATACCAATTGATTTTGTTAGATGCTGTTTAACATAATTATACGCCTCAAAGCAAGAGAGTCGATGTTAATTATTAAAAAGGGAGCCTGGAGCTTTAACCCTATGGTTCCATGTTAATTAAAGACTAGATAAACGAGCGTCTTAATTACTATCGTTAAAAAACTTAAGAAATTATTCTTGCTAACTTAAGAAATTACAAAGTACTTCAAATTAATTTGATTTGTTCTATGATACCATTTAGTGGCGGTGTAAGAATATCCTCTACCCCATATCAGAGGGCAACAAACTAAGAGATGGGTAGCCGTGTTTTTCTAATAGCAAGTAAAAAATAGAAGTTGTAGATGGTGCAGTGGTAGAGCTACGCTGTAACTATATTGTGGTTGCAATATAGTTACAGCGTAGCTCTACCACTGCACCGGCAATGGCTTGTAGCAATGGCTTGGCTCGACCGGGCTAAGACCACGCTCTCACAGAATACCAGTGTAGTATAGCAGCTTAACGCTGCTGTGTTTCGTATGATGAGTGTACAGAACCGGAGACCCTTTTTACCGGAAACGAGGCATTCCATCTCGGTCCTCGACAACGCATCTGCATTTTGGTTCTTTATTGAAGATAAATGTAGATGTTTATGGGCCAAAGCATACAGCCAGGTGGACTGTTGGTGACCTTTCTCCTATATAAAGATATAGGAAAACTGCATTCACGATAGAAAAGGAATTACTTATGTACCGCGGTATCGTGTTCTTAAAAGAGGAACAAATACCCAAAAAACAAACGAACACAAAGTTTTAAACGATAAGATATCGGAAGCTATGAAATCTTTCCGCTGTTACCATCAATCGCCTTCTACGACACTCATAAGACGAATTGAGTTGACGGATTCTCATATGACGTCATACACAGCAACTAACTAATGTAATGATAGGACGCGAAATTGCTTTTGCTTTTTTAAGTTAAGAATCCCTTAAAAAGCTTGCCCATACTCGCCATCCTAGGTGATTTTTTATAGAAGTTACGGTAGAAATCTGGAACATGGGATATAGTTTTCCTTGATTAAGAATCAAAATGTCTCATTACCAAGTAGTCCTTACCCGGTCGAGCCGACTCATCCGCGCCACAACTACGGTACTAATGAATATATAATTTGCACAAGAAAAAACATCCAGACCCGAACAATTATTTAAAGGTCATACAGTTATTGGTCCCCGCCGGCACCATGAAATTGTTAATTGCAATTTTAAGTACTGATTTACCACGTGCTCGGCGGTGAAGGAAAACATCGTGAGGAAACCTGCATGTCTGAGAAATAAGAAAAAAAATTTCTAAGACATGTGAAGTTCGCCAACACGCACTGGGGCAGCGCGGCGGACATTTCCTTGCCCTAAAACCGTCTCAGAAATGAGAGGAGGCCTGTGCTCAGCAGTGGGACGTATATAGGCTGTAACTTTACTTTTACTTTACATACAGTTATACTTATTCTATGCCGTGACCTGTGGTCCGCAGCGCCTTAATTCAATTCTAATCCACAACGCCATGGACCCGTCATCTCTAGATGTTTCTATTCGTTATCTATCGTGCCTCAATTGCTTTATAAATGAGAATTTTATCGCCGCTCGAAGGCAGTGTTAGGCATCGTTACTCGAGTATAAAGCCGTAGCAATAAACGATTTTTCATTCCTTTTGATTTATATTTTTCTTTGATGTATAAAATAAAAGAATTTTATTATTATTATCTAAGTAATGTAATAAAAAAACCGATGAAGTAAGCAATTCTAGATATTTTAGGTACAAACTTGGACCACCAACATAATTAGCAATTTCACCGTTGGTTTTTTTTATAGAAGAGGGGGCAAACGAGCATGCGGCTCACCAGCCGGGCTAGCATGAGCCGGAGAGAATATATCCCCGGAGAGAGGATATAATTTTTATCCCTTGCTTAGTTTTATCCACCCTGCGAGCATGATCAAGAGACAAAAATTATATCCCCAGATTATATCCACTGACAAGAGATAAAATTATCTTATCTCTATAGTATATCCCCGTTTGACATAACAAGTGGACATATATCTCCCCGTCCGTAGCATGGGGCCAAGGGAAAGAGAAAAAATTATCCCTTTTTGACATTTGAAAGGGACAATTTTATCCTCTTTCGCGGATGTGGGTTTAAGTTTATTTTTAAACCATTTTAATACAAAAAAAGATGTCTCGAGCCTATTGCAACTACATTTTCGTGTCAGAAATTGAAAAACAAGAAAGAGAATTACATCAGCGATCGATACGTGATCAGAATACTTAATCTATTGGAATTCTCCGACAACGAATTTCTACGCCGGTTTCGGATGCTCAAAGATTGTTTTGTATTTGTGTAAAGAACTCTATGAGGCTTTAAAGCCTATTAATTCTGTGGATGGATTACCAGTGCATATTGAAGTAAGCATCTATTACAACCACCTTGTCCAAAAAAGTCTCAATAGCTCAATGCCATGATTTAATTACATAGGTTGTGTCAACAATACCCAAGGCGAGTCCATGGTCAAGTCAAATTTAATGATAATAGAATCGGTCTATACTATATTTTAGGTAAGTATTATAACGTTTTAAAATAAAGTTATCAAACTTAGTAAAGTTACAATTCAAAGGTTTAAATTAAGAAATATGTTAATTCTTTAGCAAAGCTTGCTAAATATACTATACTCATGATTATAAAATTATTTATTCCTTGTTTTGTTTGAAATCATTACATTTTACTGATGACTTAGAGTAGACATCAATTTTGATGTATTTTGTAATTTTCTTATAATGGCAGTAATTGCGGGAATATATTTTTTTTTAAGTTCTTCAAGAGGTTACACCACCTCCAAAGGGTCTGTATTGTCCAGTTTCACAATTGGCTTAATTCTAAACACATATTTTTTATTAAATGCTATCACAAGCGAAGTAATACCTGCGATTTGATACAAGCAATATATATTTAACTTAATTATTATACAAAAGAAATTAAAGAAAGAATTATAATAATAGAAAAAATAAAAACAAGGCAGAAATACGCTTAAAATAAATATAACAAATATTATAAATGACATATTGTTTAACAAAAATTATGAACAGTTTAGCAATATAATAAACAAAAGGTAAAAGAAAATATAAGTTAATGTAAATCTACTTAATCTTAAAACTAGTTTATAGCTAGTATAGTTTATAGCTTTATACTATGGTATATTATCTATGCGCGGGGATAAGTTTATCTACTGTCGATATTATATCCACCATAGGCCCATGCTCGCAGGGTGGATAAAGCTTTGACATAATCGGTGGATAAAACTTTTATCCCCTGCCATGAGCAGGGGATAAAAGTTTTATCCACCGAGCCCGGCTGATGTTAAGTGACTACCGCCGTCCATGAACATGCGCAACACCAGAGGAATTGCAGGTGCGTTGCCGGCCCTTTAGAAAGGAATAAGCTCTTTTATTGAAGGTCCCCAGGTCGTATCGGTCGGGAAAAATCACTGGTGGTAAACTATTCCACACAGAGGTCGTACGCGGAAGAAAACTCTTAGTGAAACGTACAGTGGGGAACCGCCAAGCATCCAGATGGTGTGGATGGTATCGGGAGGTTTGCCGCGTAGTGCGTTTATGAAATTTGGCGGCTGGGATTATCCGAAAAATAGGTAAGAATAAAACGGTAGGAGTTCTTTTTAAATTTAGTCCATCTGGGTAGGTCTGCATAGCAGCGGTTGTACTGCTATCTTTAAATTGCACAAGAAAATACATCCAGACCGGAACAATTATTTAAAGGTCATACAGTTATACTTATTCTATGCCGTGACCGCAGGTCACTACTATAACTAAGTATAGTATACATCTACATTTATCTTCAATAAAGAACTAAAATGCAGATGCGTTGTCGAGGACCGAGATGGAATGCCTCGTTTCCGGTAAAAAGGGTCTCCGGTTCTGTGACTCCACATCATCACATCATCACAGCCCTTCACAAGTCCATTACTCCCCGCAAAAGCCCCACCTTTCTTACAGACTCATCATACGACATATCCATGTATATAACTAAGTATAGTATAGTAAGTAGCAGTTGTAATTACAGCTGTGAGGCATTCCGCCTTAGTCTTTAGTTACAACGCATCTGATGCCTTCTTTGTTTGAAGTTGGCTGCAGGTGTTCATGGGCTTAGCTCTTTTGTTAGTTCAATGGCAGAAGCCACTTCCATCAGGCGTTCTGTAAGTTCATTTGTCAGTTGCTCTTAATTTTTCGACTAAGCTTACACTGTTTTACAGTTACAGTTTCTTGCTAACAAGCTTAATACAACACTATTATAGTACTTGGAGGGACTCACAAAATTCGATTGGCGTTTTATTTAATTTTTATTAAATAACTAGCGATCGGTCCCGGCTTCGCACGGGTGATTTATAAAAATCGACAATAGCGCCAAATGTGAATCTAAACCATTTAGAGACCCATTTAAATATATACATAAAAATTATCATCAAAATCGGTTGAGCCCTGTTTGAGTTTTAGCGATACTAACGGACAGTAATTGAGTTTTGTATATAAGAAAGAATAACGAGAAGATTGTAAATCATACTGCTCATAATCATCTAGGTTTTGATTGTTCGAAATCTCGTCCTTGTAGTATGACCTAAACAGTTGTAGTAGGATTCAAATAGTTCAAATAAATGGCGTTAATTGTAGTTTAAAATTCTATAGTGTCGTAATCATGGTTATACCGGTAACTTCTTTTGCAGTAATGTAATTGTTCACTAATATAGACCTGAGATACTATGGAAATGTTGTGGTACTATGTATCTTCTTATAACTTAATCGGTTTTAAGTTAAATTCCGTTCATTCATCCACTACACTACAGTCTTTAAATGCTGAACATAGGCAGGAAACCCAGTGATTGCATCATAGGGGCGATTTTGCCACGTGCTTGGTAGGCAGGTTAGCAACAACAATATTTTTTTTATTTTTTTGTGTTATTATGAGGAAGAACCTCTCTCTCTTGCTTTAGTTTTCCTCTATCGCCTCTTACGACAACCACCACGGGGCGGCATGAGGTAGTGAATATTCTTACACTACCATTTGACGGTGTTTCTTTATAGAATAAGTTTGACAAAAAAACATACAGTTCACCTGATGCTAAGTGGATGCTGTGGCCCACAGACATCTACATTTATTCTCGATAAAATAAGTTGTATCCTCTGAGGACTAAGATGGAATGCCTCGTTTCAAGTAAAAAGGGTCTCCGGTTTTCTACATTCACCCTACGAAACACAGCAGCTTTACGCTTCTATTTTACGCTGGTATTCTGTGAGAGCGTGTTTCTACTGCGATCGAGCCGACTCATTCGTTCAACCATAATATAGCTGAAGTATGGCCCCACCGCGTGGGGAATGTGTTCAATAACATACAAATACTACAAGACTAATAAAATATGAAGTCATAAATTCGGGTTATCGTACAATTTCTATAGAAAAGTTTCACGTTAACAGGTCATAAAACTTGTTGTAATTAAAATGCGTGTCTATTAATCTATTAAGGTAGGTTACGCCCATAGTATTACTTTGTATGTCGAGTTTGGTAGTATGATTGGCAAGTCACCCTCCAGCTTACGATTACGACAAATCTTTCCTATCAACAATGATAACCATGTTCAATACTAAAGTGTACCTACTGTTAATGAAATAGAGGAATGAACAAATGTGGACATTTACTATCAGTGTAGGCGATCGTTTCATTATATTATTTAATATGTTATAGTTAAAGTTTATTTTTATTTTTTATTGGCGATTAGTCCCGGCTTTGCACGGGTAATTTCTGTATCTCAATAACAGCGCCACCTATTAAGTAACTAAATATATATTATGTACGGCAGCCAACCTCAACGGTGACTAGCCATCGGCGCAGGACAGAATTATAGTGCCCATGTGTATGCGCACTCTCTATTCCCTCACTTTTCATAGTCCGATGGGACGGTAAACCGACACGACCGGAGAGAGATCAGTCAGCAGGACCAACGGCTTGACGGAAAAACTCAATACCTAATTGATTTTTGGCTCAAAACGGGGTTCGAACCCGGGACCTCATGATCAGCGATCGCACTACTACAACCACTAGATCAAAAAAAAAAAAAAAAAAATATATATATACGTGTTGACGGTGCTAGAGAATCCATCACTAGATAATACACATGCGTGGCGATTAGGGGAACCCGCTTTAATTTTTAGTTTATTTTTATTATTTTTCGTTATAGCGGTAACAGAAATAAAAATTTGAGATACAGCCCGCTGACAGACTGTCGGACGGACGGACAGCGGAAGCTTCGTAATACCCCTTTAGTTACCCTTTTGGGGCAGAACCCTAAAAATGTAAATTATAGTATAACGTACGTACTAAAGCAGGTAATATTTATTTCGATACTTTCTGATGTGTAGATAGCCGAATTGTTCTAATTGGAATTTGTGAAAGCTTGTACCACTGCCAGTACCGTCTACTGCCGGTACCTGTTATCAAAACACGGTGAAATATTTCACCTTAATTCAATTAGCCTGTAGCGCTCGCCCGTGACACCACCCGCGGTGAGCTTGTTTCGAATTTACCCGCTCTCCTGCGGCCTCCTATTTATTTTATTGATATATTGTGTTGATGTTAAGACAAATATTAATTAATATGTGATCCTGCCATTTTCAATTTGGTGATGATGATGTTTATTCATTTTTGCATTAAGTGATTGCTTGATTGAGAGATGTCCATCTCTCTGTAAACAACCTTTAGATATTTTGTACAAGTGAAGGTGAGAAAAGAGGTCACAGTCTTTTTCGTCACCTTTGTCATTGTTGTTAGAAGGGCATCGTGGTAGAGCCACTTTTAATTGTATTACCAAGATGTTCTTCATCTGTCAAGTCCCTGGAACTTTTCCCGCATAATTAGTTACAGTTAACAGCATATATTTTGTTGCAGATGCATGACGTGTTTCAAGTACCAAAGTTTGTATCACAAATGGAAATTAGTATTATGTATTACGAGCGTCTATGGAATTTTAAGTATCCATAACACATTTTAACAAAGTCAGTAATTCATTTATAATATGACAACGTGTACGTTTTGTCACCAATATTCCAGAAAATGTACAAGGCCTATCTATAAACGTGATTAAGAAACTCATTGAAACGTATAAAAAGAGAATAATTGTAATTTAATTCATTTCTGAGTCATGGTTGTTAAATAATAACATTCTTTTATTTATTTATGACTATATATCCGCCCCGGCTTCACAGATGTGATTTCTAGATCGCGACAATAGCGCCACCTACCGCCAATTGTAAACCAGGGGAAATCCTTATCGTAAACATCAAGGGACTCATTCAAACGCACAGAAAAAAATCATCAAAACCGTTCGAGCCGTTTTCGAGTTTTAATGAAACTAACGACCAACAATTGATTTTGATATATAGAGATTATTATGGTATTACTAGCATCGGCGTAGAATTAGAATACTATATATTTTTGTGTGCTTTTCTCGTTTTTTTTTAAATCATTACAATGTCAGCATCAACGTAAGATTATATAATGCCAATAAAATATTGTATTAAATCAAATAATAATAATAATAGCACTAATTAACAGAGGGTGCTAAATAAATGTGTTAATATATAAATGTACACGGCTTAAGGGTGGCCAAAGGGCCACCCCAGCTGCCAACCTACTTGAAAACAGCGTTACCGCATTTATAAAAAATAAAATATAAATTTCTTTGCAACTTTCCGACCCGGCATGCTCACAAACACCCCAAGTCAAAACATCATTATATGTTTAGCGGAAAGTTGCAAAGAAATTTATATTTTTATTTTTTACAATAACCTACTGTCGCTGATATTAACAGATAGGTGTATTAGACGCATCGGCTGAATATCATTCAGGCCGCTAGTTGAACAGCACCGTTTAGTAAAATTTTAGACTATTAACTGAAAAGCTAATTAAGCTGGTTGGTTGCAACTTATTCGAGCTTCTAAAATACGTTAGTAAGTTGTAAAATCCGTGACTGAGTTAGTAAATTAGGTGGTGATGTGTAATTCAGTGGGTGAATTAAAAATAACTGTTCTATATTAGACGGTTTCTTTGAAATATTCAGTTGCCATTTAAAAAAAAATGTGAATTAGTTTATTATAAGCTTTCTCATTTTTTCATTCAATATTTCAAAGAAACCGTTTAATATAGAACAATTATTTTTACTTGACCCGCTGAATTATATACATCACGCTGATTTCACAACTCGCCAACGTAGTTTAGAAGCTCGAATGTGTGTGGCGACCATAACACCCGCCCCGGGATGGGATCTATGTTTGTTTCTCTGTGTTACGGGGTAGTTGATTCACAAGATATATTATAGACTTTAAACTGAACAAATATAATTAACTATAATTCATTTCGTGGTATGTGGCCTACTCTAGATATTGTTCATGATACTTTCTTGAAATATAGGGCAAATGTAATGGATTATTATTATGAATGTCTAATTTAACATCCATGTCCCTTAACATCTGCTGCTATAGTTTTATACATGTTTTTATTGCCTTAGTTATATTATACTAGCTGACCAGCCAGACTTTGTTCTGCCCTTTCCGATGACCCGTTAAAAATGATTAAAACTACTTTTACGGATTTTATCGCGTTTATTTTTACTTTTTATTTTTAATTCCCGACGTTTCGGGCGCTTTCCAGCACCCATGGTCACGGGGGACTGAGATGACTGACGTCCCGATGTCATTGTTAAACCCGGAGTACCTTCAGCTTTTTTAATTAAGTAATAAAAAATAAAAAGTAAAAATAAACGCGATGAAATCCGTAAAAGTAGTTTTAATCATGTGCAATGTTCGCGTAAATATAAGAAATCATTCCGTTAAAAAATCTTTAAATTCGCAACAAAAATATTGAGGGTCACTTATCGGGACAAAAATTATCTCTCAAGTTGGAGCAAGCAATACAAATTTACAAAATTTTATTATCAGAGTTCAACGCGGACAAACAATGTGACCCGTAATTTTTATACGTAAAGATTATCCTTAGGGATTATTTTTTTTTCCCCCCCCGAACGGGTTCCCGCCTTGTCGTGGCGGGGGGCTTAGTAGCCGTGGCTTGGTCTCCCACGGTGAACAAAGAGGAACCCACGTGGCTGGCCCGAGGTGAAGGGCCGGCCTGAGGTGGCCACTCCGAGTGGGCTTGGGGAGCCCACTTCGGATGTGTGCTGGTGGACTGCAGCGAGTGGGGACTCGCGCACCCTCTACCGCTGCAGCCGAGGTGGAGTCGCGGAGGAAGAGGAGTGTTGGTATGGCGATGCGCCACTCGCCCTATCCTTCGCGACTCAAACGGGGCCGCACCGTTGATGCGGTGGTGGTGGGGCTGCGGGGGAGAGGATTGTCGGTATTGCGAGGCGCCGCTCTCCCTACCCTCCGCAGCCGAATCTTGGTTGGCGGCGGAGCCATAGACCCGATCCGCCGCTGGGGTCGGGAAGGCTAGTACTTCTAAGTGCTCGTTTTTCCTGGCCCCATGGCCTTTGTGCATCGGACGCGGGGGCGTCTGTTGCACAGACGTAATTGGAGGCCGTGGAGGAAGGCGCGCCATGTGTTCTGGTGTGCCTTACCTGGGAAGGAGAACGGGGAGGAATTTTCCTCTCCCGAGGAGGTGCTGCCATGGGGCGGCAGGCGCTAGTAGGGCCGCGGATGTGTGCGAAAGCGTTCCCGTAGCCCTGCCAATATGCGACAAAGGTGGAACACCATGGGGTTTTAGTCGGTGCGAGTCCGACATAACCCGTCATTGCCCCCGCGAGGCGGGTATGCGTAGGCATTTCCCCATGCAAAAAAAAAAAAAGGGATTATTTTTGGCGACATATTTCTTTATTAACTATTGTAAATTTGCTCTGTCTTAATTTTATAATATTTTGTAATGCTGTGTCGCCTATAAGGGTGCACACATCGGACTAAAGATTAAGCCTACTTTCAATAAAAATGTAATAATGCACTGATGGCGTCTCATGGATAAATAAATAAACAAATTTCATTAACTTTGTGGTGAATGTTTTAGTGTTTAATAATTTCCTGTTCAAAAAATTGACGTTTTGACGTTTTAAATGTTTTTAAAGTTCGCTAGGTGTGTCATGGAAACAGGACGGACCTTCGATTTGGTGTTGGTGGTGTGACAAAAGGCCGGAAATCACGGAAATTATTTAAAATGAACTGTTTGAAGTATAATTGTGTAAAGACGAACCGTAATAAATGCGATTTCACGGACCACTCACAAGAGCTGCCGTAGTAAGATCCTGAGTTCACCTGAGTTCGAAACCCTCGATCCATCTCTATTAAAAAATACCATTTTAATTTTTTAAAGTTTTTATTTTTTTGCATTTAATAAATACATTTTATTTATATAGGAATGCTTTAAGTATGATGAATTAAAATTATAAGTATTCGGTATTCCAATTGTAGTGGAAAAATGTTTTTCACTATTTCTCTTTATAAAATTTTGAAGAGACATGATTATCAAATGCGTAGATTGCTTTTTCTGGTTACATACATCTGTATATACTTTTAAACAATCCATACATCCCAACAATCTAATAATAATAATATGAATTCCATATTCCTTGGAAGCCTTAGCTTAGCCTGTTTTTCACATAAACATTGATATTTTTATAAGAAAATTGATGAAATAAAAAGATTGATATTTTTGATCCTTATCAATATCTAATTAATTTAATAATCTTTTAAAAACACCTCGTCTCCCTGTTTCCTGACATAATATTATATAACAAATGATCGAGTTAAACGATCTAATTCATCAGGCGGCGAATGGTGACCTCAAAGATATAGAAACATTAATCAGCTCTTTAGATAAATTATAGCGCTGTTAATTTTATCTTTAAATCTTAAAGACAGAACGCATCTTGTGAGGGCTGTATAAAAATAAATATGTGAATGACTGACCTCCTTCACTTTTGACCTTGTAAACCTTTTATAGCCCTTTCCCTTCATTCCTTATAATGTTACGTAAATTGGTACGATCGTTAAGTATTTATTATACTCCTGGAACTCTTAGGATAGCCTGATGTAGCCAAAACGAATGTACATCAAACCCTGAAATACATATCATAAATTTCTTCATATGTCAGTGCGTAGCCTTGTGATTCAAAGTGATATCTAAACAATAAGACAGAAGTAGCAATCCGCCGCTGTTAAGGTTACCAACAAAACCCCCGCCACAAATAACCTACAAGTGACTCTGATCAGGCTGATCCCTGTCGGCACTAATGAAATTATAATAAAAAAATCATTAATAAAAAGGGGTATCTTTACTAGATACGGGGCATTTCATCTTAGATCCAAGCTGCAGCTATATATTATGATTGTAGCTCAAATGGGTCGGCTCGACCAGAGAAGGACCACGATCTCTCAGAATAACAGCGTAAAATAGCAGCTCAACTCTGCTGTGATTTGTATGGTGAGTGTTAGAGATCCAGAGACCCTTTTTACTGTAAACAAGGCATTCCATCTTAGTCCTCAGGGGTGACAACGCATCTGCGTTTTGATTCTTAATCGAGGATAAATGTAGATGTCTATGGGCCACAGCGTCCACTTACTATCAGGTGGACTGTGTGCTCGTTTGTCACCCTTATTCTATTAAAAAAAAAAGGTCTCAGGGGTAACAATGCATCTGAATTTCGAGGAAAGATGTGGATGTCTATGGGCCACAACGCGATAAAATCTGTATAAATAGTTTTATTCAATGTACATAATAAAATCCTCCAGACCGAATTTCGGTCACGGCGGCCAGCCTCAACGGAGTATAGCCATCGGCGCAGGACAGGATTATAGTGCCCAAGTGTATGGACATGCACAGGTGCACTCTCTATTCCCTGACTATCGTAATCCGATGGGACGGTAAACCGACACGACCGGGAGAGAGATCAGGCGCAGGATCAACGGCTTTAGGTGCTTTCCGAGGCGCGGGGATGAGACACCCCCAACTTCCTGACTCCGGGCAATCAATAATGCGCGCAAAAAGTTTTCAGTACTGGTTTACACAGTTTGGTTACCAAAAACATCCAGAGGAAACCTGCATATATAGAAACTAAAAATGTTTTGAGACTAATTCCAGCCCATACTCTTCGAAGGACTCGGGCTCAGTTATGAAACCTATTTTATAGGACGTTATTTTACTTTAATTTTTATAGATTATATAACGTTTTACAAATCAGATTCAATGTTACAAACAAAGAAAAAGGTAGACGGACCGGTACTTGCATTTGATGTGACTTTGAAACCAAGGCAAAGCCATGCTCAACTCGTTGTTAGAACACAAATATACGCATTTAAAATAATTTGCATCCAAGTTCATAGTTTAGGTGTAAGCGACCAGGAGCGGACTTTTAAGGGCTGTTGATAATGGCAGATGTTTCGTCTATATTTATTCATTAGTCCGAGTTGATGTTTTACAAGATTTTATTGAATAGCTGCTAGCGCGTAGAATGATTTGCAGTATATTAGCGGTATAGCGGTAATATTGTATAGTCAATTTTATGATTTCAAATAGGTATTCAACTTAACAACCAACAAAAATTGAGTGATTCAATTAACGGGTAAAACGTTCAATTGATTGGTACCAAATTAGCGATAGTGTGCGAACAATCATAAAACGTTGTAAACCGAAACGTATTGTTGCGCGCCATAATTAATGCCTGGTACGTGGCGATTTACCATTAGCGCCATCTAGCATCGAGTAGCAGAACTCAAGTCAAGATCTTTCTATAAATTTCCATGCTAGAACTTTCTACACCTAGTCAGTCGGGACTGGTATGTACTCGAACATTATAGATGTTTCAGTGGAAGAGACCCTATATGAGGCAAGTAATTTGCGATACAAGCAAATATTTTAAAGCGGTTCGGTAATTAAAGTGTCAATTTTGGGAATACAATCGACAATTTTTATTATCACTGACCCCAAGCTCGTAACAGCATTTATATATAATATATTTTGATATCATTTGTATTCTCCATAAAATGACTAAAAATATAACGTTAAGGGGAAATATAACCGTTATGCCGAAAGTATTGCAGCATTAATTTTGAAATAAATATATGGTAAAGTTGAGGATTAATGTTAAGGTTTATGTTAGATGAAAACACGATTCCGTAAAATTTCGACTATAAACTCGATAGAAAAAAAATCCAAAGTTACCTCCAAACTGTACAATAAACCGCTGCTATTCATAAAATACTTTAAATAAGATCATGAAACTTTGCATACTAACTGAACTAACTATAAAGCAGTGCTTATGTTATTTACTTTTTTTAAAATACCATTATTTTCACTGTAAAAAAGAAATTACCTAAACTATCGACGCGTAAGCTTGATTCCTGTCGCTCCGTTGGTTAGTATTGTTCCGGCTTTTGAAGGGAGAAGTTGTGTCGCTTACGATCAGAAAACACATTACGCAACAGTAAGACGTAAAATTAAAATGGGAAATAACCGTTATAAAAATAAGAAGCGACTGGGTTGGCGTTAAGAAACAGGCATAAATATGATAAACCTAATGAAATAAGTATCTAACGACCTATCTACTTAGAGTATTAGTGATTACAAACATGTCGGTACATAGCATACGACGCGCGGGGAAGTGGGGGCGAAATTAGAATTTGAGCTGACTTACTCTCACCTCTTAACATTACAGAATATTATAAGTTTACTGCTGCACATTGGCCTCTCCTATGGATATTTCGCAACCTAGCAGGCGAGTTGGCCAACATAGTTTAAATTTTCTCTATCGTCTATAGGACGATATGAGGTCGTGGATATTTAACTTACCAATTGTCCACCTGAAGGATGCAGTACATGGACATATGTGGCCAAATTCAAACAAAGAACGCTACAGCGTTGTATCTTCTGCTGCCTAAGATGGTATACTCATAGCTTGTAATTATATTGGCACTCTGTAGCCTTTAGACTACAACACAGCAGCGCAAATACTGCTATTTGGTGGCAGGTATAGGTAAGCTTTTAGTAGAAAAAGTGTCCTACCACTAGGCTTGCCAACTCTAAAAAAGGCATTGCCGGGATTACCCCCAGCTCGACATCCGGGACTTGGGTTTATTACGCGGGACACAACACACCATGTACAAATTGGTTAGAAAAAAAACACTAAATATTTTTTTAATAATTTAATAAAAAAACAATACAAATGTTTGACAAACATTTAAGTTTTTTTAATTTAATTTATATTTTTGTTTTAAAATTATTTGCGATTTACACGTTTATAAAATTCACCATGATCCCCATCACTAGTATTTAGAATTATTAAGAAATTTTAATAATGTGTAACAAATTAGTGTAGAAGTAGTGGAGTTGATACGAGATAGATACTAATATCATATAATTACTGGTTTCCGGGACAAAAGGCGTCCCGCAAGGGGTCACGGCGGGACGGCCCAAAATTGACCCAGAAGCGTGACGTCCTGGAAAATTCAGGTCTGTTGGCAAGCCTACCTGTCACCTAGTTCAAAAGTAAACTGTCAGAACTCGACATTTGTTTTTTACTCTTATTCTTTATTAGTACTTGTCGAACAACTACAAGTTTGTTATTAACAATTGCATGTGTAACAATAACAATTTGAAAATATTTTAACTCTCACCAACTAAATTCAAAAGCTCTAGAGTAATAAAAAACATTTTTAATACATTTTCTATATTATGTTCATAAAACTCATATTTTTTTTCATATATAGCTACATCTGTTACTTAATTTGTTTATTTATTTCAAGTTAAATTATGAGTAGTATAATAAGTTACACATGAATTTAATAATTTTGCGTTTGGCGTGGCATGGGTAGATCCCTCCTGGGGCCGCTCAGCCAAAACTGCCGCCCTTTTCCCCATAATCAAAGTACGATAAAAATACTAAACTTGCAACGTTACAGTGTTCGTGATGTTATTGAATTTTTGAACATTCGGTAACATCCATTTTTCTTTTAATTTTTTTACCGGTATCATTTAAAAAGATAAGGCTGCTGACCTGTACACCTTACTCTGCCCTGTAAAACCAGCCCCACCTACTTGCCGTTTCCTTTGCTATAATACTGAGTTTTATACATTGATCTTTTGCATTTTATTCGTCCACTGTTATTTTATCATCATCCATATCAACAACAGGCCACGTTGGTAAGAGCAGAGCCTATACGCTGCAATGATAATGGCTAATTTTTTTAATAATTTTTGTTAATTAAATTTGTCACCATTAAGGTTGTTTCACGCTAGACCGAGTCGGGTCCGAGCCGAATGTCGGCTGTAGCACGGTCACCGAGCCGGTCCCGTGCCTGAAATTACAAACACGGGGCTCGACCGAGCAATTACCGTTGCGCCGTGATGCAGTATACTCGTCTGAGCAAAAATAGTGTTATAACTGGACTACAATTATGTTGAAGTTTGACGATCTGGTATTAGCGGCTATTACGATCGCTCTGGACGATGATAAATCTTCAACTACAAGCCGGGGCCGATTTGTTGCCGAGCGTTGTCCGTTTCTCGGCCGTCACTCGGTATAGCGTGAGTGTGTCCATACAGTATATATGTAATAATAGTTGACCGTGCTACGGTCGATACTCGGCTCGGACCCGACACGGTCTAGCGTGAGTGAACCTTTATTCGTCTAGCGGCTTCACTTATCGACGGACAATCAGCACGGATGCACACTATCACCAGCACTTGCCAAACGTTCACATTTGGAGAAAAAGCCAACATATTATTTCTTACCCCCACTTTTCTTGCAGGTGTACTCACGGCAAAGTAACCACTTTACAATCAGGTGAATTATTGTAGTTGTCTTTTTAATATTAAATGAGTGCCAGAGCCTTTCTTGGGGTCAGGAAAAAAATCATGGCTTTTTTATTATAACAGTGGGGGAAACAAAGCATGGAGCATAATGGAAAGTGTCGACCGCCGTCAACTGCAACACTAGGTATATATAGTATAGATAAACTTGGAGAGTAATATATTATATAAGTACAAAATTTCATCCAAATCGTCCAAATACTAATTTATAAAAAACGGCTTACTATAAAAACAACTTTTTTGTATTTTGTTTGTGTGTTGTGTAATACATAATGTGTAATACATTACCAAATAATAAATCAAGTTTTAATCGTTTTATAATTAATTAGTCTAAAACCCGATGTTAAGTTTCCAGGGACCATTAATTATAATGGAGCGTAAAATATCTCCGTGGCGATTAATGATCTTTTATTTCCGTCATCGCAGTCGCATGCCCAGTGTTACTTTTAATTACTTTAGACAGGGCGTTGACATACAAACTGTGTACGTAAGTTCATTACTTGGACGTTTAGCTCATCGATCAAAATGCAATGTATGGTCGAGAACGTCTAGTTATTTCAAAAAGTAAACATTTTATTACTTTAGTTTGGTAGCGTTTTTTACTCGCAATAGATAAAGGTTTTTGTGTCTAACTATTTAAATGATGGCAAATGTCTCTATAAACATTATTTTTTTTAAATAAAACTCTTTTTTATAGGATAGGGGATTACTATCGTAATATATGTATTTTTAAAGTCAACGGACATATGACTTTCAAGAGATAAGAAAGCGTCAGATGTAGTGGATCATTTGAAAGATTTACCCGCACCTACCAAGCTGGTCAATGGCTTGGTAAGTGCATAGTCAATATTCTTACCTTGAAAACGCTCTTTGACCATCGTTAGCCGTTACCATAGCTGACCATTTAAAACATCGACAACATTATATAATGCATTAGCAGACTGTTATTAATTATGGATTCAGTTGCAATGGCAGATCGTCACAAAGCACATTATTTATGATTTGCAATTAATTTTGTCAAAAATAAATGGTTTCTAATTAAATTAAAAATAAATACAAGGGAGATGATACAGAATTGTTTAAATATTGGAAGACTTAGATATATTTGACTAAATATACTACAACAATTGTTATAGCAATCGTACTTGAAAATTGATGCACTATTTATTAATGAATTACGTTGACAATGTATTTACAAAGTATTAGAAAAGCCAGATCTTGAATCAGATATTGAAATTGAGATTTTTTTTCTATAAGGTTATGTTTTATGAATGATGGCTGCGAGCAATAAGCCATAGGTAGCTTTTTTGCTGTTTTATTTTAATATTATTGTATTTTTTTCTTATTATAAATTAAAAAAATGCCTTGAGGCAAAAATAATTTCATTCATCACCTAAGTTTAAATTAAAGATCAAACTACTGTCGTAACTTTTAACTAATGTCGCCAACATAACAATAATGATAAAAAGAAAATTTTACGCTTAATGAGGTTGTACTCTACGTCTATTTAACGAATTCGTTCCTCTAACGTCATTCTTAACGTCTTATTAATAATTGTTTTGGCAGACGATGACATGTTATGACCATCGGACGCAATCACAGCTTCAATGGTAAATTTAAATAGACAAGTGAGTTTGGTATACGGGCTTTTTGAACTGCTTTGACTCTAATAACGGTATTTGCAATGTATTATGCTCGATATATTTTAAATCAACGATTGATATTTAAGCTTGTAATAATTATGTCAGTCTAGGCCAATCGTAAAGGAGACTAACCATTTGCGGAACAGGCTGACTCCTGGGCCAAAGGAGCGGTAGATACTGGCTGCCCTTCTCATTTAATGAATTATTCTCATGATTTAATATTATTAGCTCAAATTGAATTAAAGAATTCTTGGGACAGAGATTGGAGCATATCCAGTCATAGTAAAGGTAGCTACTTTGGTAAAACCCAACCCCAAATTCCTCCAAAACCTTGGTTTTTCAAATTTAGGTTTCTGAAGAAACAAATCACATCTACAATCTGCCGTTTAAGGCTCGGGCATGTCTGCACTCCTGTATTCCTAGCTAAAATTAGAATCAAAGATCATTCCCTCTGTGAATGTGGTCTGGATGAAGGTTCCCCAGACCACATTTTCTTCAGTTGTCAAAATCACCCAATTTCTTATTTCTTTATATGAAATCCTTCCCAAAACAATCCCTCGACCAGTTAATATCAATTCCCTCTTAACTATCCCCGATTCCATATATGTCAATACAATCTCAAAATATATTCGAATGTATAATATTAAAGTATAATTATTGTGTACTAAATTTAGCTTAACCTAATTCTATATTCCCTGCCCAGGCTAATACCCTCCTATAACTAGATTTTTACTCTATATTGTGTGGTCCACAATTCATATATTTAGTTGCTTTGTTTTTATCCACATTCTCACCTAATAACCACTAACTCCTTTTCCACCGGAAAGCCTCAAGACAAGGTGTGACAGACCGAAGACCGGACATTGGCAGAATTATTGTGACATTATCACAATACCAAGGGCCATATAGTTATTTAAAAAAAAAAACCATTTGCGCAGCACAGTAGGTTCTGTCTCTGCATATTTACCACAATATTACGGGTGATCAATCTTAGACTCATCAATACGATATAGAAAACAAGCGCCAGTCGACGGCTTTGCTGTTTCAAAATAAACCAACACCCACCAAATTTAAGCGACTGAGAAGCACGGGGATGATTTTTATCGCTAGTTTTCGCAATTCGGCGGATATCTGATGTCAATCAAATAAGCAACAATGTCGAATCATACACTACCAAATGTTTGCTTGTGTTATTGAAGTATATAATTTTGTCAGCAATTAATGACTGAACACGGGGCTCCGCGGGTGATTGCTTCACCATGACAACCCGACCGCAATCGGCGCTCAAAATGAGAAACTTTCTAGACAGCACATCCGTTAAGGGTTAATCCTTTCTTGTGTGACTTGTTTTTAATCCTTCAAGTAAATAATCAACTAAATTTGATACAGTCTTCATCGCCGGAATATTCGTTAGCAGCTTTCGAGCAGACCGTAGAAGTGAGGTCTGAGGTGGACTGGAAAAAGAGTTTTCAAAATTGATTCCGGCGCTGATTTTGTACAGATGCTAGTGGAGAGTTCTTTAAAAAGATTTAGTAATAACGCTCATTAAATTCTCCCATTAAAAGTTAACTAAATATTAAATTTCTTTTTAGATTCGCAATCTTTCTGAGAACCCCACTTACACTTTGTCACCTTTTTTTCTGGAATTAATGATAAATGTCAACAAATTTACGATATGAATAAATTAAAAACGATGATATTAGTGATGTTTTATTTTTAAATATTTTAACAAGAATTTAGTATAATAATGGCTTCGTTTATTATACTTCATTGTTAATTTATCTGCTCAATTAACGTTACTGCTGTTTGAGTACAGGGAACGCGTTTTTATTTGAGACATGGTGAGAAACAAATAATGGTTATAGGGTCATTAGTTAACCATCTAGTCACTTGGGTGGCTGGTGACTGTCTTTGTTTTTTTAAGTTAAAAATAATACTGGTAATGGCTGTTAGATCACATCACTCACATGTTATTTTCGTGATTTCGTACATGTTATGTCGTGATGGTATTATGGGCTCGGTCAAAATTAATACTAATTCAATGTAAAATGATGGTAGTTTTTAATGCAATACAAACAAAAAAGAAAGTAGAACATGCGTATTACATGGAATTACTCGCTCTCTGTCTGTATCTCTGTGATACTTTGATGATCTAAGAATATGAAGCGAGAGAAGTGTGTCGGGATCGTACCAAATGCAAGTCCGTAGTCTCTGCCTGTTTTGGGTGTTAGCCGTGAGAGCTTGTATTTAAATGTTTTTTTTTAAATATAAATATAAAAATTTAAATATTTTCTGTATTCACAGACTAGTGGTGGAGTGTACCGCTGTGCAAGGAATATCACCAATGCTTTGAGGAACCTAGGATAAACTTGTCATGTTTACTTTCTATACACTCTTGTATAGCATCATCATCACCATCATTGCAGCCCTTCACATGTTCATTACTGAATATAAGCCTATCCTAAGTAATGCCACAAGGCACAGTCCAGAGTCACCTATATCCATCGACTTGCTGCATATCTTACCGGGTCATTATTCAATCTCGTCTAGGGCGCTTTACATTTCCTGTAACGGTACCAAACTGTTATACGGGAACTTATATACCATTATTTTGTATAGATTTGTTAACAAAACACATTCTAGAAGTTCTAAGAGATAAAAACATAAGAAATATAACGGAAACAGTCTATAAAAATATCTATAAAAAGAAAATGTTTTATTAATTTAAACTAGTTATCTTGATGTAATAAGAAAAACCATTTCAACGAATGATTTATTTATTGACCAATAGCCCGTAATACTTATTAAAAAGCCGTGACCGCAGGTTAGAAAGTCCGATCAAAAGCGCGTCCGCTTCTATTCAGCCGGTAATGATGACTTAATCTTGGAACGTGACTTGAAAATTTCCGGTAATTTAAACGTATTGTAAACATGCGCATGCACACGTCGTTTCTAAGGATTTAACTTTTGTGGTCTGGTAATTATTACTAGCTTATTCAAACAGCGATGCAAAGGTTAGGTGTTGAGTTAATAACGGGCTCACCAATGACTAAATCTTTCACCAAGGTGGTAATCGTCGATTATGTTGATGATTTCCTGTGTTGAGACGATGACTCGAACTTTCGATGGGTCCAAAGTCCGTGGCACGGTCGAATTCAAGATGGTTCCCGGCTCACGAGCGTGCGAGTTACTTTGAAGGATCTTCCGCAGGATGTGATGGTTCACGAAGGCCCGTGCAGAAGTATAATTTCGCAGCTGAAGACCACACTTAAGAGCTCGGAGACGTGGCGAAGACCGTATTATGTAAGACGGTGAGAATCCTAAAGGACCAATGTTGCGCGGTGGAGTATCGTAAAGCGAGTCGTCCTCCCGCGCGTATATGCAATCGGTTCCCAACAGTTACGTGTAAACGTAACCCATAATAATAACCCACAATAAATGCATCTTTCATCCTCAAATTCATCTACGTAAAAGAGTCAAGCCTAGGCCTCCATCCTTTCGATGCGATTATTCCCAGAGCTGCTACGGTTAGCGATTTTTTATATTTATAACTGTGGAAATTAGCCCGAGAATGTTCGAGTTGCAATAATTTTATAAAAGTTATTATGCGTCTAGCATTACGACCTTTGATATTTGTTTGTTTGTTGTGTTTGCATCAATCAAGCCAGAGTGTACTGATACTGTACTTACTGGATTAAATTCGAACGTACTGTTATTTAATGTAATAAAAGAAGTCCGCTAATTTATAATAGAATAGCGCAACGGTCTGCTCCTATATTTTTCATTATTTTTTCCGGACCAATACGACTTAGGGACCTTCAAGAAAAGAGCTCACTCCTTTCTAAAAGGCCAGCAACGCACCTGCAATTCCCCTGGTTGTTTATGGGCGTCGGTAGACACTTACCATCAGGTGAGCCACATGCTCGTTTGCCCCCACTTCTATAAAAAAATTATTTAACATCTTCTCTAAAACAAAAGGGGATATTGTTTACTCTAGTACTGAAGTTTTTTTTTCGATATTTGTGTGGTGATGGCGAAATTACTTCATTCCATTTTTACTGTTGACAAATCCTTCCATCAATAGGACGGGAACGGGGTCATGTTTAGTCTAGTATATATTAAGTAATTGTTTTTTATGTGAAAATAACTAGGATATTGTTTATCTCCAAGCTATAATCATCCCCATTATCAGTCTTTAAATCAACTGCTCGACATTGAACTCTAAAAATGTGGCGCAAAAGGCGTTTACTTTTTAAAACTACATCATCAAGGCTAAACTAAATAAAATTAAATCATTCACCGAGTTATAAAAATATTAAACGAGGACTGTATCCTACTGTATGACTATAAATAAACCAACAGATCAGTAAGTAGCAATGCAAAAACTATGTTTCTCGTAGATCTGAAAACCGACAGCAAGAACGATTCTCGAGTGGCAGTCTTGTAGCTACTAGTAAACGCATTGTAGGTCAGTAGAGGAGGTAGATGGAGAGTCAAACTAGAAGACCTGCAGGAAATCAACGGATGCATTTGGCTGGGTCATTTTTATGAAATTTCTTGGTGAAATCTTATGTTCACAGTGGACTTGTAAATGGCCGATAATAATGATGATGATGATGATATTGGAATAAATGATTATAACCCCTGAGAATGAGGTGACCATTATCAAATTATTACTAAAGTAATTTTAAAATTATTGGTACGATGATCCACCTCGTCAGGATCCCCGGCGGAAACCAGTCCTACAAGCTAGTAAAATACCATAACGAATATTATGGAAAAAGTTGTATATTATTATGTTTTTTAAAAAAAATTGAGTACGGATGAAAAACGAGCACAAAATCCACCTGATGATAAGTGGATGCTGTGGGACATAGACACCTACATCTAACCTCGATATTATGAATACAGATGCGTTGTCGTCAGTGTGGCCTAAGATGTAATGCCTCGTTTCCTGTAAAAAAGGTTTCCGGTTCTCTACACCACACGGAACACAAAAGCATTGAGCTGCTATTTTACGCTGGTATTCTGTGAAAGCGTGCTCCGTTCCCACTCGAGCTGCATCATGGCTCTACCAGGTAATTGTAGCAATATTTCTAAGGTAGAAGAACTGCACAGACGGCTAATATTCAATATATTGAAATATAATACGTATATATTTATTTCTATCTTAGAACTATAGTAGAAATAGGTGGACAAAACCCATTTGCTATAGAAATTTTTGTTTTGTTAATCTTCAAAATTATTCGATTGACTAGAGTGTCATATACGCAATTTTAAGAAGTATTTATTGGACAAAAACTTTCGCGATAAGAGTGATTTGTGTAGGCGACTTGTTTGATAACTTCTCAATAGCAATCATGTTCGCATTCAAGATAATAATTTACAAGCTACACAAGGTTTGAAAATAAAAATAAATTTATTTGAACATAAATAACATATACGGACATGTTACGCGTCATTCGTGTCTATAAGTCATCAGGATTTTTATTTATAGGCTGATAACCTTATAAGGTAGTTAGCCATAGTGAGTGGAAATATCTATGCGATTTTCCGAAAGAAGATTAAATTTAAAAATGGATTATTATTTTTAACTTCCCTGTGGGAAGTTATTGTAATGGGTCCGATTTAGCAAATTGAAAATTTTACCATATCTCCACATTTCAAGATCCTTAGAGTCGAATACTATTGTTTTTGAGAGGATGTCCGTGTGGACACATGTACGTATGTATGTATGTATGTTCGGATTCAATTTTTGCCTCGTGTATCTCGAGAACAAGGAGTGATATTGACATGGAACCAGTTTCATTTAACATTTTTTTATAGAAGACGGGGCAAACGAGCATGCGGCTCACCTGATGTTAAGTGACTACCGCCGCCCATGATCAACCGCAACACCAGGGGAATTGCAGGTGCGTTGCCGGCCCTTTAGAAAGGAGTAAGATCTTTTCTTGAAGGTCCCCAGTTCGTATCGGTCCTGAAAAATCGCCGGTATAATTATGTAACTTAGACCTCATTAAATTTTGAGCAAAATCGGTCGAGTCGTTTTTTGTGCGGAATAAAAATTGTATAAAATATTAAAACATGATATTTTTTATTCTTTCCACTGGGAAGTTAGTCGTGTGGACCTTTCGGGTCGCACCTAGACCGCTTTTTTATTATAGAAGAGGGGGCAAACGAGCATGCGGCTCACCTGATGTTAAGTGACTACCGCCGCCCATGATCAACCGCAACACCAGGGGAATTGCAGGTGCGTTGCCAGCCTTTTAAAAAGGAGTAAGCTCTAATATAATAATTTACATATGATAATCTTGAATTTGTTTGAGTAAGTACATTGAAGGATTTTCTAAGATTTATGTATACTCATCACGTTGGGGAAATAGGTTGAAAGTGTAGATCGATATTAGTACGTACTGGCTGATTGGAGGTAAAGCGACCCCGCAACTGTATTATAACTACGGCATGAATGTGTCGGATAGGACCGCGCTTTCACAACGCAAATAGCAGGATAATGCTGCTATTTCGTTTGGTTGGTATAGAGAAACAGATACCCTTTTTATTGGTAACAAGTCATTCCATTTTAGTCTTAATGGGTGATAACGCATCTACGTTTTGATTCTTAATGGTCATTCCTAAGGGGTGATAACGCATCTACGTTTTGATTCTTAATTGACATTTTTCATCAAAGTGTCTACGGGCTGTACGTGGCCAAAAATCACAATTGCAGGTGCGTTGCCGGCCCTTTAGAAAGGAGTAAGAACTTTTCTTGAAGGTCCCCAGTTCGTATCGGTCCTGAAAAATCGCCGGTATAATTATGTAACTTAGACCTCATTAAATTTTGAGCAAAATCGGTCGAGTCGTTTTTTGTGCGGAATAAAAACGCTGTATAAAATATTAAAACATGATATTTTTTATATTACTTTAATGTAAATATTTAAGTATTGTTATCACATATAAATTGAGATTTTGTAAGTTACGCCTTTTGACACTC
The DNA here is from genome assembly GCA_907164705.1 of Parnassius apollo. Classification (NCBI taxonomy): domain Eukaryota; kingdom Metazoa; phylum Arthropoda; class Insecta; order Lepidoptera; family Papilionidae; genus Parnassius; species Parnassius apollo. The sequence goes on from CAJQZP010000008.1 coordinate 17,070,196, forward strand.
GGCTCATATCTGAGGTCATCGTCCGTTTTTCTCAATCGATTTGGCACGAACTTTAGATGGTACATATCTGTAAAGCTGTTGCAAATCTGCTTAAAATGTTTACTACATTTCTTGAGTCTGAAAGCGCTCATCCCTTAATTTAATTCCACTCGATATTTTGGATTTTTGCAGTGGCTGTGATCAACAGAATTTGAGTGATTAAATTTATTTTTAAATTATATTCACTTTTCTTTTCATTTAGGACTATTAATATGTTGAGAAGCCTTTATTTGTAGAGTCTTGTTCGCTAATAAGAACAGGGGATGAAATAAGTGAAGCAGTAGCTGGATGATGAGCCAAATTATAGTATTTGATTTTATCATAAGGAGTGCTGAAATCGAGTATGATATTTCCTAGGGCAAGCTAGCTAATGTGTGTCTTTAACGCTTGTGGTTTTGTTGACACGAAAAATTCAACCGAGATTTTTTACAAAAATTCTTAGAGAATTATATAATGACGAACAAAAAACTTAATACTTTTTAAATTTATGTAAATCACTTAATAAATACAGTTTTTATTGCATAGTCGTTATGACGATGCGATTTAATAAAATAAATACGAAACCACAGGAGTCTCGCAGGAGATCCGAAGCATAAACTCCGCGGGCGGTGATATGAGGTAAACTGCTGAGATTAATTGAATTAACATATTTAACCGCGTTTTGATTATGATTTGAAGTAAGGAAACTGCTTCTTTTATAGAGTGGTATATACAGTGAAGTTAAAATTTAAAGTTGAATTTAACTAATTGCAGATAGTGACTCAGAATCTCAGTCTAAGCTAATATTTGTACAAAATTATAATTTTAGATTTTGGATGAGCTAAGCTTGTGCATTTTTAGATAAATAGTTGGAATGCTGAGTATTGTGTGATGTTAATGATTGCTTATAATTAAAATTTCTAGAAATGAATAAAATAAAATATTTTTTTGTACGAGTTACTGGTCACTTAAAATTTATTATTTACAATTAGAAATAGGAATGTTCCAATTTAAAACTTCGACCCACATTATTATACTGGCTGAATTGAAATATCGTGAAAAAATAAATAAGCCACATTTTCGCCCTTATATTTCGGTGTTGCCTTAAACAGGACGAGCCGTAAATGGGTAATAAGCGCCTTTCTAAGGTAACCATCTACCATGTGAAATTTTAAAGGTTGATTAACTTTAAGAGATAATGGAAGAAGTGGTCGCTCTTTGCAGGTTGTAACGGAAGGAAACGTGTTAGCAGTGAAAAATTTGAGTAAAGAGAATTGGCGAATCACAAATGAAGATATTCAGTACAAATGTAAAGTAGTATGGATTTAGAAGCGTTCACGAGATTTTATGCATACATCCTTTCGTGAGGAGAACAGTTTCAGGAATGAGCTGGTGTTGACACAACCTCAGCAATTGGTAAGACGCAATGTGGAATGGTACCGTGACATGATTACTAAATTTGAAGCAGGCTCGTCTCATCGTGTTTACGTTATAAGTGATGAATTTATCAACATGATACAGAAAAGAAACCCCAGTCGACGGTTTAGCTAAATAAACTAACGCTCACCAAGGTATAGCGACCGAAAAGCGCAGGGAATATTATGTTGCTGGATTTTTCACTTTAACGGGGTATAGGGTGACACCTTACTTAATTATTAAATCATAAAAGTAACATCAATATGACTTAGAGACCTTCAAGAAACGAGCTTACTTCATTTTAAAAAGCCGTCAACGCACATGCAACTCCCATGGTGTGGCAGCGAAGTTGTTAAGAAGCTCTTCTATAAAAAAATATCAATACCAATAAGGATTTTACTTATAGAATTACTAAATTCTTGTCAGAACTATTGCTGAGAGCAACAAGGGGCCGAACATAGGAATTCGTGGGCGCTTGCTTCACTACTCAGCGTTTAAAACGAAGGACTTCCTCGGCAGCACACCGGTTAAGATTTTGGGTTACTCACCAAAATCTCAGTCAATCAATGCGTGTCAATCTATTTGTTGCATAATATTGTTACGTGCCTAAGTTGACGTCATGTACCCGGCACTAGCGCCATCTAATGTCAGGGACGAGAGCGAGGGGAGCTTTCCAGAAAATACATGACTAGTCTTTCAACCAACAGCGCCATCTAGTATCGAACAGAAGAATTAAGCTTTCTGGAAGCCGCACACTCGAATTTTCTGCGCTTGGTCGGTTGGCGCGCGTATTTAATTGAATATTCTGGAATATTCTGGATGTTTTCGTGGAAGAGCCCTATATAAAGACGCTGCAATACGCGATCGGGGAAGTATTGAATTTGGCGGAAAGAAGCTTCGGAGCGGAATAAAGTGAATCAGTGCGATTAATTTTTAGTGTTTTAAGTTTTAATTAGTGTAAAGAAAATTAAAGTGTTAATTTAGGTATTTCTATCGGCAATTTTTATTGTCACGAACCTCAAGCTCGTAACAATATAAAAATCAAATGAAACGTCCGAGCAGGCTGCAGAAGTGTCTGAGGTGGACAGGAAAAAGTGTTTCGAAAATTGGTTCAGACGAACGAAACTGTATATTACGATGCTAGTGGAAAGTTCTTTGAGAAAATTTAATAACACTTTTTTCAGTTTCGTAAAACTTTTTGAATATTCGTTATCCCTTAGCTCTTATTAATTAACAGTGCAGATAGGATAAAGAAGTGGTTGTTTTCTTTAAAATTTTTATAGTTTTAAAAAAGAAGAGATTTACAGCATTAAAAATGAACACTGCTTTTAAAATGACACTACAATGAAACGATTAAAAATTAAAAATTATAACATCGAATGTTAAACATATAACTACTTAAATGGGGGAAATGCGTTTTGTTGATACCACATAATCTATACTAGCACGCAGACTTAGTTCTGCATTTTATTTACATATTTTTTTACAGCGCTATCGTGTAGAACGGAGAAAGCCTTACATGTGTTGAAACATGTAGATTAGCTTATTTTAGTTATATCAATAATATAATGTCATATGAAATCTAGCTATGCGATTGTGACTGACTTTGACACTGTCTTTGTCTTGCAGAAGAGGTCTTTATAAGCAATTTATAACCTATCCTAAGTCCAGAAAAGTCTCTTAGATATGTTTTGGGTAGAGAGATTTTTTCCGACGGAGTCTCTTAGACAAAAATGTAAGAAATTAATATATAAATTTAAGTATCTCAGTACGAAAATTTGATTTATGTATCATCATTACATCACTACACCCTTCACAAGTCCACAGCTGAACATAGGCCTCCCCCAAGGAGCACCACAAAGCTCGGTCCCGAGTCACCTGCAACCACTGACTTGCTGCATGTCTTACCAGGTCGTCACTTTATGTAGTGGAGGGACGCCCTACACTTCGCCTGCCTGTACGATTCTGCCACTCGAGAACCTTTTTTCTCCGTGGGTTTTGGTGCTCAGGGAAACTCCAGGCATAGCACTCTCCGTAGCCCGCTGAACTTTTTTGAGCTCTCTCATACGGTCAGCAGCGACCACGTCTCAGATCCATATGACATCACTGACAACAAGCACTAGTTGTACAATCTACTTTTGAGGTTTTGAGGTATGCCTGACGAGAAGGAAGATTACCTGTGTGGTAATCTCCCGTTCGCTGCCCAGCCGAGATGAATCCGTCGATTGACCTCTCGGTCGAAGTTGGACTTACCTAGTCGGACTATTTGTTCCAAATAAACATACTCGTGAACAACTTCGAGCTTAGTACTTTCAACAAGTAGGTGTGACATGGACGTTACATATGACATTTGTTTTGTCCATGTTCATCTTAAGATTTATCCGTTGGGAGACACTATTGAGGTCATTGAGCATAGTGCTTAGGTCCTACAGCAATTCTGCCATAAGGAGCATATCGTCGGCAAATCGACGGTGAGTGATGTACTAGCTATTGACGTTAATACCGTATTTCTTCCAGTCCATTAGCTTAAAATATCTTTCAATGCAGTGGTGAAGAGTTTCGGGTATATTACGTCATCCTGTCTTACAGCTGTCTGTAGTTGGATTAGGTTTCGTACTCTGGTTTTGTACTTGGATAGCCATAATACGTAGCCCTACTGTACAAAAACTTCAGCACTTCGATATACCGACAACTAACTTGACACCGCTGAAGGGACTTCTGCTTTCTCATAGTCTACATACGCAAGAAAAAGTAGCAGATTGTACTGTTCCGCTCTGTCAATTTATAAATACATTAATATTTTTTTAAAGTGATGCAGATTCTGTAGATATTGGAAACAAGCCAGAGCTAGTAATTATTCGGCTCTTGAGTCAATGAGTCAGTAATTCCTATATGGGCAATATAAACGCTTTTCGCTATCTATCAAAAAGCTTAAAATTTATATCACAAACAAAGCTGTAAGGTTATTATAATATGAAGATTAATTAAGCCTGCTAATGTGGTGATCGCTACCACACTGTCGCTTATATGTATTGAAATGCTGGTTTTTTTATTGGTTTTTCCCAGAGGAAAAAGTTTTTTCGAACCTTGGTAAAAGAATAAATGACTTTAAGTACTACTTGTAATCCATGTGGAATAAAAAATGTTCTAATTCTTGTTCTAGAACAACTATTTTATTTTACTATATTAAAATAAAAGAGCTATTCTAGAACGAGAACTAATGTCGAGTACGCACGAGGTTTTTATTACAAAAAAGAATTTCATAAGCTTACGAGTACATTATGTACGTTTCACAACCAACACCAGATATTCATAGCGTTCACATTTCGATAATAGTCCATTATTTAAAATTAACTTTTATTAAGTGCCGACGAACGATATGATAACGTTGGGTCGCTTTCTTCAATTTTATCGACATAATTATTTCGGGTTTTTATAAATTATTCGTAGTCGTCGATCGTAAGGTTTATTAGATATTTCTTATTTTTATTAAGGTGTCCGTCTCGTAAAAGTTGGTGTAAAATTTTATCTCATATTGAAGGTAAATTGAGAAGTAATAAAGAGCTGTGGTAGCTTAGGGGATAACGCCCGCTGTAAATGTTATTGTAGCAACCCAAGTTCGATTCCCGCTGGCTCAATTAACCTGTCAGTGATGATTTAGCACATTTTCGACAAAAGCAAAAACATCATGAGAAGACCTGCATGTCCATAAAGTTAATATTTCGAAGTCTTGAAGTCCATCGATACGTAATGCAGCAATGCGATGCTTTTTTAAAACACTATTAGGGTATAAACGAGAGGACCAATGCCAATCCGTGGGATGTATTTAGGCTGTGACTATACTTTAACAGCCCTATTAATAAACACAGACTTGAGCAGGATTAACTTTACTCCTAGTTTAAAGCTTAAAATATCTAATTTCAGTATTAATAAACATAGAGTAAGGAGGGAGTAAACTAATCCGAATCTGCTCTCGGAATAAAAGTTAATCCTTGGCGGTACCTAGTTTAACGACTGAGTAAGCATAGACTAGTCGCGTATTTTGACATTTTGTAAAACTTTACGTTTACACGCGTTGTTACCCGTGTTAAATTCATAAGCACTAGTAACAAAAACAGCATAATGGATTAAAATGCCAAGAAGTGATGTGGAGCAGAACAAAGTTATTGCAGGTTTTTATTATGTGGATTTAGACAAGTGATTGGGGCTATTGATTGCCACATATTCGAATCCCTAAAGTCGCTGGAAACATCGGACAATACTACATAAACCGGAAAGGATATAGTTAAATAAATGTACAAGTAAGTTTTATAGCACCTAGCTAGCCCATCTTTGCCGTATAGGTACTTAGTTATTTTCTTAGATTCAATACAATCACCTCAAACCATTATTTCATATTAAAGAAGTTATGAGTGCTTTGTTCCAGGTTGTGTCAAATGCAAATTTAGAGGTCATGGATACAGTGGCACATTGGCAAGGCAGCACGCATGACTCGAGAATATTTAATGAAAGTCGCATTAAAAAGTTTGAGCAGTCAGAATTTAAAGACAGACTTCTCGAAAATTCTGGTTAGGCTTGTACTCCTTATTTAATCACTCCTATTCTGCGTCATAATAAACAAAAGGAAGGAATGTACAACCGGTCGCATATCTGGGCCCGTAAAACTGTAGAACAATGCTTTGGTGGAAAGCAAAGGTTTCGGTGTTTACTGCGAGGACTAAATACTAAATAAGAGCATACAAAACTATATACATTGCAATGCAAAAACAAAATCTGCTTGAGGATGTAGTATAAGGAGATGATGAAAATGTACCAGTCACGCAATTAGTAAATAACTCCGTTAGAGGAAATTCTGTTCGGGCAGCATTTATTAACGATTTTTTAAAATAAATATACACTAATTACATGTACAAAAGGTTTTATTTATCGCCAAAGAACAAAACAAAATGTTTAATTAATTTTGCCCTTCACGCTCTTTTCTTAATTCTAAAATTTCGTTACAAATATAAAAAGTTATTATATTTAGAACTTAGTTTTTCCACCGAGTCCGAAATCAACACGAGGAACAAGGAACAACACGTTACACGTATCTCTTGTCAAACTCAAAATATTGCCTGTCACTGTCATTAATGTCATCAACAAGCATTGGGTGCGTTTGGCAGAAAAAAGCGCTAGCAAGCGCTTACTAGCGCTAAAATAGTTTTCGGCCAGGACTCGATTGCTACTTCAGTAGCGCTGACACAATCCGCCATTTTGCTTATTTAATTTGTTTGTTTTGAAGTAGAGTTTATAAGTTGTTTTTTTGCAATATTAGTTTTAAGTAATATAATGACATGAATAGACATATACATGTTATTAAAATTCATGATTGGTAAGTTTTTAATATGAATACTTCACAAAAATATATTTAAATTAGGTTAAGTTCACCGGTTAAAACTAACATCGTGTCCTAGAGGAAAATAGCTACTTGCGATTTGACAGCGCTTACCGCTTACGATCGCCATTTTGCTTACAAGCGCTTGCTAGCGCTTTTTTCTGCCAAACGCACCCATTGAATTCATTCACCAATCATTCTCTGTCTCACTCTTTTTACTTGGGTTTCCATAGCGCAAGCGTTAATCCCGGCGTAAGGAATGTATAGTTAGTCCGAGGTTACTTCAAATAGTCAGTTACTCTGAGATTAGCTAGTCCAAGTGTAACTTCGAATTAAGCTTTGAATAAGCAATTCTTATTAATAAGACAGTAAAAGTTTAAGAATTAAAACTTGAAGTTAAACTTCTAGTTTTAAATTTTAAATTGTTTTAAGGAAGGAAGCTACATTCGCAACGCTTGTCAGGCGAATTGGCGATAACAGTAAACTGTGTTGCATCCCAACTTTAAGGCTGTTCTTTGTGGGTCTAGACCTTATAAGAAAGAACTTTCAAGATGTAGAATACAAAAAAAAATAAATTTCACCTGCGCATCGCGCCCTTTTTGACGAGCTGTTGAGGTTTTAACTAAGCGTAAAAAAATAATGGCGATTTCTCTATACAAAGATAGGGATCAGCCTAAAGAAGGCGCAGTAGTCGCACATCAAATTAAAGCCGTGTTAGCTCAAGGACTAAGCGCTTGCTGTAAATTTCACAGCACGTGAGCAACCCGGGTTCGATCCCCGCCGGCACCAATGAAATTGTCAATTGAAATTTTAAGTGCTGATTTACCACCTGCTCAGCGGTGAAGGAAACCATCGTGAGGAAACCTGCATGTATGAGAAATAAAAAAAGCATCTTTCAAAGACATGTGAAACTAGCCAACAAGCATTGAGGCAGCGCGGCGGATATTTTCTTGCCCTAAAACCCTCTCAGAAATGAGACGAGACCTGTGCCCAGCAGTGGGACGTATATAGGTTGGTACCTTAATTAACTTTCATGCAATATATCAGAAGATATTTTTGCAGTTTGATATTTCTAGATAAGACGTAGATGATATATTATTATTTCATAACAATCAAAATTACACTTATATCGACCAAAAAGTTTCTTTGTCGGACCTATATGCCTTTATGAACAATGTTCGTCCGTAAAAGGATTGCCGGTTGATTTGCTACATACTCTATATAAAAATTTACTATAGTTGACGATTCATCTGGTTAAAATGAAACTTAGGTGTATTGTTGTATAGGTACATGCATAGAAAGAATATTCACTTGTTATATAGTTCTCCACTTGTTAAAACAATATATTATACTCAATGACTGTGCTACGCGCCAGTGAAAATTTCTCACAAAAATAAATATTTGTTGATGGTGTTTGCTGTTAGTTCGCTATCTATGCGGTCATATACCATGCATCAAATATTGGTGGGTTTTTGTGCGCGTGCCCGCGAAAGTTTCTATTAAACAAAATGACACTGCACTAGTGCCAAATAAACCCTAATTACATACAATATTCATTAATGTCTACATCACTAATAATTTTAAGGCTGATTTTTCAATCATCAGATAAAAGTTATCCGTGAAATAAGTTAATAACCTCTTCATTGAAATAAAGCACTAACTATTATATCTGTACAAAATGTGTAAAAGAAGACAAAGCTTACTTGATGAAAGACAGCAGTAAAACACGAGGACAATCAATTGTGAAAAGTGAAGTAGTACGATTAGTCATTACACGATTTACGATGTCTGACCATGTTACGAGTAATTGCTTACAAGGTTTGAAATACAGAAACTCGTGTTGATGATTACGATTCTCGCTGCCAATTGATTTTGCCAAATTATAGCTTTAATGCTGTTTTACTACGTGCTCCTCAGTGAAAATACATGAGAAACGCATGCCCTTGGGATTACACACATACCATTGAGATGTATTTTATTACTTCCACGAGTATGTGCGAAATCCGTCAACTGGCACAAGAACAGTGCGGAGATTATTTGCTAATACAATTTTCTCTTTAAAATTATATGAAAACGTATTATTTTAATTATTATTTATAATTAACAAAATTTTTCCATTCTTAATCCGTTGTGAGATACTGGCTGAAAGTTTTAGTTAAAATACTCCGTGATGGCCAGCCGTCAATTATAATAAAGTATTGCTCGTTATTTCGAGCAGAAGTACCTACAGAATAAACCAGAAAAATAAATACAGTACAAAAATAAGTGCAAAAAGTAAAAATATTATTTTTTTTATAAGAAAAAAGATTTCTAAAAGATGGCAACCCTTTGAGAGAGTCGATACTTTCGCATTGACATTTGGAGTGCTAAGTAACAATTTATTAACAGTTGACATTAAGATTTCCGGAGCTACAACTTTTTAAATAAAGGAAATTAATGTGCAAATGTTTATGTACATACTTTATTACATATGATTAAAATGTAGCTTCTTTTAATTACGAACGGCCATTGACACCTATAAAACGCTTCTAAGAAGGGCTTTTCAAAGTAACAAAGAAAGATTCGTTTTATTTTCATGACAGGTAACAGTTTGTTTACAAATATAGAAAAAATAAACGTTTTCTTTAATCTGTTTCTGTTTGATACAGTTTAAAACAGTAGTTATCCATTGTAGTTGATTTAGTTGTTCAACATGCATGCACCCATTCAAGATAATATATTGCTGTCAGTTTTATTCATGTGTTAGAGCCACACTTTACGTAACTGAGTCATGCTGCAGCTGTATTAATATATATATATATAAATATAACCTTGAAGCATTTCCGAGAGAGCTTCATAGCCCTCTCAGAAATGCTTGAGCTTAGTCAGGGCTGTAGGGTGGGTGACTTAGAGTTGTCAACACCAGATTCCTCAATAAATACTTTTGTTCTAAGGGAGGTATGTGAAGGGGCGTTATCGTGATGCAGCATGATTCCCCGAAGCCCGGTCTTTGTCTTCTCTGCCGCACAGCTTGAAAAGCTTTCGGTAATGAAACTGTTAGTAGTATACCATTCAGAGTTGACTGACCTACAATTTTCCATCATTGACGTCGACAAATGTCCGCTCCGCGAAAAAAAATTAGCCACCATTTTTTGCCGACGTTGCAAGGTTTTTGCCGTTTTGTCGGTAACTGTCCTTCTGAGTAGACCCGTACCGATGAATGCCTTTTATTTTCCGGATTATATCGATAGATCCATGTCTCGTCACCAGTAACGATTTTTGAAACACGCCTAGATGCCCCGTTTTCAAAACGTAAACGCATTTCATGGCACCAATCCACACGAGTCTGTTTTTCGCCTTCGGAGAGTAAACGAGGAATCCATCGACAACAAGAAGAGGCAGGGAAGGTCCAACAAAAAAATTAATAAAACTTTGTTGTTTTTTTTAATATTGAGCAATTGTCTTATGGAGTTCTATTTTTAAATAAATTTGCTTTTGGAAACATATAACACAGGTGCGTTCCATTTTTAAATTTTGAGCATCTCAAAACTTATTGAGTGTTTCGTTTGTCACCTTTATACAAGATAAAACGATAATTTTATCGACTTATATCTTCTCATAACGTAGTATAAATGTACAGAATTTTCACAAGACATTTAATATTTGCTGTAATAGCCTGTTAGAATTTAGTTGGTGTTAAAATATCGTCAACGGTATTTATTGTATAAAATAATACCGTAAGTTGACGATAATCGTTCGACGATAAACTTATACATACCGTATTATTAAGTTTGGATGGAGTTCCTTTTTTATAAAATAAGGGTGACAAACAAGCACACAGTCCCACCTGATGGTAAGTGGATAGACATCTACATTTATCCTCGATAGAGTATCAAAACGCAGCTGTGTTGTCACCCCTGAGAACTAAGATAGAATGCCTCGTTTCAGCAGTATTAAGCTGCTATTTTACGCTGGTATTCTGTGAGAGCGTGGTCCTTCCCCGGTCGAGCCGACCCATTCGTGCTACAACCATGTAGCTGCAGCGTGGCTCTACCACGTATAAATTTCACGTTCAAGCTCATTTTTATAAAAATGAATATTTCTTTGATTGTTACGTAAGCATTTCTAAATCCTTGATCTCTTTACGATAACAGTTTGATGTGTTGTAAAAAAGGTGCACGCGCTGACAAAAGAAGAAGTTCCGCAGGCAATATGCAACGATGTTCAGATTCAGATTTGAAATTAAAAATATCGTGTTCTCTGTACGACAGTTCGATCTTGACGGCACCGCTTTATTTGAATGCGTCTATAAAACGAACAGTATCATCTTTATTAGAAAAGAGTTCTACCACCGCTATTTATACCTAGGATTCCGTCCGTGTTCTGGTCTGAAGGTATACCTAGAGATAACACCGCATCTGTAGTATTATTTGTTTAAAGGCAGTGGCGTAGCTAGGTAACCAAGGGCCCTGGGGCAAATCAAAAAATGGGGCCCCACTGCTGTCTATTGGGTTTTATCAAGTAAAAATATTAAATATACAAATTCTTTAAAAATACTAAGCTTACTTTATCATCAGCTCTTTTTCGTCTCGGGCAGTTAATAAAATATTAAACATTAAAAACATAAATTACAGTTAGTACTTAGTGTAGGTATTGGGCAATAAAATGTAATAGAAAAGATTCAAAGGCTTATTATATAAAGGTCGGACCTACAAACTGACTAAATAGCAATTACATTTACAATCTTTTCCTAGCCTCTTTTCGCAGAAGTATCAATGACTTCGGTTAAATCCAGACCGCATCATGGTTTCGTTTTCAATTGTTATTAGCGATATATGTCGGAGTCGAGTTTGGCCCATACTATTTCTATTTTAAATTTGCTAAATAAGAATTGTAAAGAATAATAACATTGCTGTAAATAATTCCGTTAGGTCGCAATCTAGCACTCCATATTTGCTCATTATTTCCATACATAATTGGTGAACAGTTCATGCTTGACTTAATTGAGGTAAAACTAGGTGGTAAATATTAATAAATTGAAGTGAAAAGCTAGGGCCTATTATATCTGAATATTTTCTTTGGAATTCGTCACATTTCTAATAAAGTTGCTTCATCAACATGTAATAAAAATGTTGGTGTAAGAAAATCGACTATTCGACAGACTGTACGCATACGAGTAGAACGTGTAGGTATTTAATTGAGCTATTAATGGGTCGAGTACATTATTGAAAATCTCAATTTTAAATATTTCTTTTCTATTTGGAAATTAGTGATCAGCACCTAATTCAAAAATGCTTTTTAACTTTCCTTTGCATTTTTTCTTGAAAAAGATCTATACCGTATTTTCTTGCAGTTTCACTGGCCTGCATTTGAATAGTTCGAAATCATTTCTATAAATTTGCAACTTTGCTTTGGTCTCTGCTAAAGCTTTACTTGCCTCGCTCAAATTGATGTCGCATTTTTTGTAAAGTTTCGGATGCATTTTTTTATAGGATAGGGTGACAAACGAGCACACAGTCCACCTGATGGTAAGTGGCTGCTGCGGCCCATAGACATCCACATCTATCCTCTAATACAAATCAAAATGCAGATGCGTTGTCACCCGTGAGGACTAAGATTGAATGCCTCGATTCCAGTAAAAAAGGGTCTCCGAATCTCTACACACACCATACGAAACACAGCAGCATTAAGCTACTATTTTACGCTGGTATTCTGTAAGAACGTGGTCCTTCCCCGGTGGAGCCGACCCATTTGTGCTACAACTATACAACTAATATAACTGCAGCATGGCTCTACCACGTATAAAATGCATAATTGATGTCATTCAATACACTGTGCATGAATTCGCAAAGCAACACGAACTCGAAATTTAGCATTTTTTAATACTCTCTGCTTCACTACGTTTGCCAGTGAATTTTGACAGTAGATTCTAACGTTTGATACTATTTCCGAAAAAGTTATACAAATCTTGCAACGTTGCGAAAAAAAAACTGTATTTCCACACAAATGCTAACGGCATCATTTATCACCATATTTAAATTATGAGTGGCACAATGTACGTACTCTGTGTTAGGCCAAACATTATTACTAATCAAATTACCAGCAGGGTTGACAATAGGCAGCGTCTAGTATTTTGGAATAATACAAGGAAAAGCGATTAACTGGTCCGTATTTTGAACTTGAAACGTAGTACGACTTTGAAAAACACCTATTGTTCTGGTTGATGTCTGTTGGAAAAGGTCTTGAAGGCTGTAAAGGCCCCATATCAAGTATTTGACGTTTTTCGTTATCACTTAATATTTTGTTCGTGAAGTTTCCCAAGTAAAAAGAAGATTTATCGTACACATTTTCAGAAAATGTAGAGGTCTGTAGTTACTCCAAATCCTCCGCTCTTATATGTGCCATGCAAACATCATCAACGTTTTCATGATCGGCGGTGGACGTATCTCCAACTGCAATAATTGTCGAATCTTCTTCAGTAGGCTTCTCAACCAACACTGCAGTTACCACATTATTTGAGTCACTATCAATAGAAATATTTTATCCAGAAGTACTTGTAGAAAAAACTTGTCAATTTTGGGAAATTTTTGTTTACTATCTTCTCTTTCTTGTCGTTTTCTGCGTTTAAATACACCACTGAATTTCTTCTTTTTGTCCATAATATTGGTTTTCTGCAATATTTATATTAGATTGTGCTCGAGTAGGTGCTCACTATTCACCGACGACGTTAAAAGTAAAAGAAAGGAGAAACGTAATGATACGCTAAAAGACATCGTTGGGGAATCCCCGGCGAAAATTTTACAGCCGATAGTGTTACCATATTTAAACGTGGAGATCAAGAACGATTTCCTCGCACGCGGGCCTGAATTAATGCACTTACTGCAGGTGACCTGCATTTTTTTCACGATATTTCGCGTTATACAGTGAGTAGCCGAAATCTATAGATTTGACATGATTATTGACGTAACGGACATCAATATGAGTGGTACTAAAATCAAATAAAATTGAACTACTATATTGAACAGTACTAAAAAATTTATTGACATTAGCTCACTTACTCATGATACACCATTAATTTTTTAACCGTTCTCGAAAAAAAATCTTGACTCGAATTCACAATAAAACGCACATCGATCAATAATAAAACGTAGATATCGCGATCCGTCAAATTGACAACACTGCCAACCCACAGAAAGAATTTCGGGAAATTCCCTAGGTATTACTTTCGAATTTCTCTAAACTGAGTTGCCACGCTTAAAGTCGGGTTGCAACCTGTCATATTTATTTTGAAAATGGGAGAAATTTTTAAAAGTTTGGTTCGATCGAGATTTCCTGCTAAGGATTCGGGGGCCCCTGAGCTTGATGGCCCCGGGGCACTGCCCCGCCTAGCCCCTAGGTAGCTACGCCACTGTTTAAAGGTCGCTGCTGGTTTCCATAGACTGCCGTAGTCAAATATCATCACGTGGACTGAAAGGCATCTATCACTTCAATTTTATAAAATAACAGTGATTACATAAAAACTTTTTGGGTATCTATTTTGGCCATCAGATTTATAATTAGGTATGTATTCAAAATAAAACTTGTTTTCCAGATTTGCTTTTAAGGTCTTATACCATGATACATTAAAATTAACCTGATTGTACCTATCATGTTATATGACCTCAATTCTACCAACATATTGGCAGTAAAAGAGACAATTATAAAAAAGATGATATATATATATATACCTAGTCAGGTCATAAATTCTGTCACATGTTTAATATAAAATAATTGAAACAACTTAACTTACCACTAACCAAAATTAACTTAACAAAACATAGATTCTTATGACACTAAAGTTTATTCAAAATGACCTCCGTGATTTTGAATACAGGCCTTCAATCTGCACGGCCAGTCGTCTATCGCAGCACGAACGAGGTCCATGTCAATATCGGCGGCTGCCTTAATCAAGGATGTCTTGAGTGACCCCAAATTGGGATGAGGCTTTGAGCACGCCTTTTCCTCCAAGTGTTGGCATATCTTGTAATCTAACGGATTCAAATCTGGACTGGAGGAGGGCCAGTCTTCGTGTTGGATGAAGTCGATTTCACGCGCCGCCAGCTAGTCTTGTGTGCTCGTCGCTCTATGAGCTGACGCCGAATCTTGTTGGAATACCCAGTGTCTGTTATTGAACGTGGTACGAGGAACAGCTTCCACAAGGTTCGTCAGGACTGTATTTTGATACACAACTGCATTCGTTTTTACACCTTTCTCACAAAAATGTACCTCTGTTAAGCCCCAATAAGAAACTCCCAACCATACCATGAGCGAAGATGGAAAATGACCTCGTTGGACACGTGGAATACGGTTGCTCGCTTCTTCACTACTGTGTGCGTACACCTTATCATTTTGTTTGTTGTAGCTCTCTTCTACGGTAAAATATTTTTCATCCGAAAAAAGAATTTCCCGATATTTTTTCCCGCGTACCGCTTCAACAAAGCGCGGCATCTCTTCAGTCTCAGGTACATTAGACGAGCATTCAAACGATGTCCTGTTTTTCTTCGATATTCCCGAAGCCCTAAGTCTTCATTTAACACCCTTTTCATCGTGGTTCTGCTTAACCCCATCTGAAGGGCCAACAGTTTCTGCTTACGTTTGGGATTTCTTTGAATTCGCATCTTCACAGCTTTTATCACTGCTGGAGTCCTAACAGACCGAGGGCGACCACTTCTTGATCTGTCATCTACACTAGAGTCTTCATTGTATCGTTTGATGGTATGATAAATGAATCTTTTGGTTATATTCAAATATTTCAGTATGTCAAAAATTTGAATTGGCGCGTAACCGCAACGATTCAACGCAATAACTGCAACACGGTCTTTTTTAAGCGTCCACTCCATATTTAAAAATGAGTAAAATTCTAAAAAGTATACAGTTTTATTTTCATGAACAATTCGAAATTCGAATTCAATAAACTTTTTTGTGGCCTATATAATATATATATATATATATATATATATATATATATATATATATATATATATAAAATTCGTATATCGTAAAGACACCTTTTGCTTTAAGAAAAGTTAACCCTACATAGCCCACACTAGAACTTCTATTTCTATCGTGAGGCTTATTACATATGTATATAAAATGTAAATTGCACATGCAGTATTTGCGGAAAAATTATTTTAGATCATACGAACACTAGTGCCGCGCGGGAACCGAACCTATGGCCTGCAGCGTTATATCCAAACCATAAGCCACTATTTGCTATCGAGCCGATACGCAAACGACCTAAATTGGACTAATACCTAAGACAGATATTGACGGTCATAAAAACCATTATAAATTTAAATCATTGAGCCTCTCTAATTATATCATTAAAATGTTACTTTATAGATAGTTGTGAAATTAACAACCGGTTAGTCGCTCACTGCATTCGATGTTTGACACGTGTAGGTTTAAATTCTGTTTTTTTTTTATTTAGATAAAACGGACCGCGGCATGACTTTAATAAATATCGGAAGCGCTGATTGAAATGCCGAGATTAAGCCAATATTATATAACATTTATGCAGCTGTCGTTGACATGTTTGTATTTTGTGGATATTGTGGACTATTTATTTAAGTAATGATATTGTACACCAATAGTATAAAATAAAATTAAAAAGCAAAATTCATTCTTTACATACACAGTTGAACAAAGGTTTCCCCCATAGATCACCTCGCAGGGAAGGATTTTCACCAGGTGGAGGTTGCAGGCAGGTGGGCTGTTAACCGCAGAGGTTTATTATTTCCATTGTTATTTTGTTATCAGGAAGATGTTGCCATTAGACGGCACAATAAGTAAAAAAGTTACTTTAAAACACTAGTATTAAAATACTATCTGAAATTCACCTATTATTTTAGCTTATATTACGTAAATGACTGCCTCGTTGGTTAAGTAGTTGTAGTAGTGCTACTGCTGATTATAAGGGTTCCAATCCCGGGTCGAGCTAAAAAATCAACTATTCAGTTTTTCCGTCAATAAATTCTCAGTAGCTGCCCGGAGTCAGGAAGTTGGCGGTGCCTCATCCCCGTGCCCCGAAAAGCACAATATCATGCCGGTTTGCCATCCAATCTGACTATGAGAGTGAGGGAATAGAGTATGCAACTGTGCTTGCGCATACACTTGGGCACTATAATCCTGTCCAGCATCGACAGCTAGTCCTCGCTCCGATGAGGCAGGCCGCCGTGGCCGAAACTCGGCCTGGAGGACATTATTATTACGTAAATACAAACAAATCACTGTCATACAGATTATTTTTGTATGAATGTAGAATGAAACCGTTGTTGTAGCTTTTGATAAAAATAAAATTAAAGGCTAATTTTTCAATCTTTTATTTAACTTTTAATGTTTTGAATAAAACTATTATTTACGGATTTTATCGCGTTTAATTACTTTAATTTATTTTTATTATTATCCCGACGTTTCGGGTGCTTTACAGCGCCCATGGTCACGGGGGGGACTGAGATGTTTGACGTCCCAATGTCATAGTTAGTCCGGCTACCTTCAGTTTTTTATGTACTGTACTACAGTACTATGACATTGGGGCGTCAAACATCTCAGTCCCCCCCGTGACCATGGGCGCTGTAAAGCACCCGAAACGTCGGGATAATAATAAAAATAAATTAAAGTAATTAAACGCGATAAAATCCGTAAAGTAATAGTTTTATTCAATGTGTAGTGTTCGCGTAAATTTAAGAAATCATTATTTTAATGTTTTTTTAAACACTTAGTGGCGACTTTAAGAGGGTAGACGGGCTGCATTTTTTCCATACGAATGTATTCCCCTATTTTCTTCCTGGATAATGCCTCTAGAGTAATCGTTTTTATTTATAAAAATTTCTAGATCTATTGAAGGCATGCTCCTGTCATGTACTTTTTTTCAAAAAATTATTACAAAAATATAAGTATATGACTTTCCAAAAACCTAAAAAAAATGCCCCGTTTTTACCTCCGTAATTAGACGACTACCAAAGAAATTTGAAAAGTTTTTAAGATAAAACCAAATGATAGGAGCATAGATCTATTCTTCCTAAAAAAATTATCCAAAAATAAATTTATTAGCTTAGTTTTCGAGGAGAAAACAGGGGAATACGAAACGACGTTCGGTCATGGTTTTTGTAGGTAAAATCGTTTTGAGCTGCAGTTGTCCCTGTCGCACTTTACGGGGGCAGACCAGAGGTGAGGGACGGCAATAGTTTCTTCAAATAGCTATTTTTCAATTCACGCGCAGACCGTCTACCCTCTTAATACCCCAAAGGATCTTGTGGGTGTCGTGAGAAGCGGCAGAGGGAAACAGAAACATAAGATAAGCAGCAGCGGCAGCAGCATCTTTCTGAAAACAACTTAATAATAACTTAATAATAACTTAATAATAACTTAATAATAACTGCTGCTAGCCCACTTGCCAAGCATGGCAACTATCGTAATTTTCCTCCCCCTGAGGCAATCTACGTGGGAGGCCTATGTTCAGCAGTGGGACCTTGATATACTGGAATGAATGAATATTATCTTTTGATGCAAATTTCAAAGGCACTAACTAAAATTAAGTTAGTTTATTATTTTCCAAACGAAGTCGTGTGTAAGCATGTCTTTATACTGCAAGTTATGGAAGTTCGTAAGCAAGGTTTTGAAGAAAGAATGGTGGATATTGTAAAAGACCTCCCGGGAATAGAATTAATATCCCTATAAAGTGATACAATTTTCTCACAGCGTCGTAAATGTCATAGGGGCAACGCACGAAAACAACATTGTAATTAATTACATGGGTAGGTAATTACAGAGTGGTTTGAATTTAATTCGATAAATATTTTTTTATTGTGAAGTGAAACAGATTATTGACAATTTTTTTAAATATTTCAATTTTTAAGCTATTGCATAGATTCTATCGCGGGCCTTGAGCGCGGGGACCGAATCCAGAAATTCCGTAACGAAAAAAAACCTCACGCTCCCCCCCCACGGGCACGGAGGTGTGGCGTTGAAAGCCGTGCATCGTCTAACGTCGTTTCAGTTCGGCAGACTTCGGATCGGCAGACTTCGGCACGGTGTTTGTGTGCGTGTACACTAGCTGCTAACTCAATTATAAAAATTCCTGAATAACCTACATGTATTGTAAGATATTAAAAATATTTTAAACAGTATTAACTTCTCATTTATTCAATAAGAGAAAAAAAAATTGTTTTCTTATCGGTCACCACGCTCAAAAAGTGCAACTTGATTTAATATCAAAGACTTAACTGCATAAATAAAATAAATAAATAATTATAATTGCATAAGTTGATAAAAAATGCTATGCAATAGCTTTACCGCGGCAGTAACCGAGTGCCACACGTATTTTTTATTGTGAAGTGAAACAGATTATTGTCAATTTTTTTTAAATAAGAGGTTAATCGTTATTAATCTTCTTAAAGTGACATACAATGATATAAGACTTTTTTTAATTATTTCAATTTTTTTTGTTCCCCACAAGATGCAGTTGGATGGAACATGCAGGAAGTCGATGGATGCAGCTGGCTTAAGGTTTTGTGACAATCTATGGGTGAAGCGTACGTTCGGCAGGTGACTTGTGATGGCTGTGATAATGATGATGATGGTTAATTTATGAATTAACTTTAAATGAACAGATAGCAAAATCAAATCGATTTGTCAATCGTTTCAGCGAAGTTTATATTGGTTTAAATATTTTTGATATCCGGTACCGGCATCTTGTTTCCGAGCGAGTGATACAGTCCACTGCAATGCTACAATTCACATGATTTCCAAATATTTTAAATCTCACAAGATACGCATTTAATTTTGTTCTGTTTTTAATTACAACTAGCGATCCGCCCGGCTTTGCACGGGTGATGTCTGAATCTCGATAACAGCGCCACCTACCGGATCTAATAGTAAACTGTTTTGTGTGTTTGAGTGCGTTCCTAGATGGTATATCCAGAGACCCACTCAAACACAATATTCATTAAAATTGCTCCAGAAGTTTTGAGATTTAGCGAGACTAACGGACATTAATTTATTTTATATATAAAGATACATTATTTGTCTTATTGAGATAACAATAAATAGGTATTGATATGTTTTAGTAGTAAGTTTTGATCTGCTCTACTGTCAACTTCCCATTAAGTAATCACTAGTAAATTCTTTTTGCCGTGTAGTGGCGGTTAAGAATATCCACTACCCCATATCTTCCCGTGGGTGTCGTAAGAGGCGACAGAGGGAGACAGGCAGGAGATGGGCAGCAGCATCTTCCTGATAACAGCAACTGTACGACAAAAAAAAAACTGCGGTTGCCAACCCGCTCGCCAAGCGTGGCAACTATGGCAATATACCCCCCCATGAACAATTACACAAATAGACGGCCCCCAGTCCCCGGCGGCCCCGCTATTCCTGGCTACGGTGGCGACCATGGTAACGGCGGGGCAGGGGGTGCTAAGAATCTCCGGTGGAGGTTCGGTTGCCACCTACGACGACTCGACCTGGCAACATTTAACGCACGCACACTGAGGACTGACGAGAAGATCCTGGAGCTGGAAGAAGAGATAGACAAGTTGCGCTGGAGTATTATAGGATTATCCGAGGTCCGAAGAGAGGGGGAGGACACGGTGATTCTCGAATCCGGCAACTTGTTCTATCACCGGGAGGGCGACCATCTGTCCCAAGGAGGTGTCGGATTTATCGTCCACAAGTCTCTCGTCAACAACGTTGTACAGATTGAGAGTGTGTCGACGAGGGTCGCGTACCTGATACTCAGAATCACCAAACGGTATTCGCTGAAGGTCATACAGGTTTACGCACCAACGTCGGCACATTCCGATGAGGAGGTGGAGGAAATGTATGAGGATATTTCCAAAGCCATACATTCCTCCAAAACCCACTACACGGTGTTGATGGGAGACTTCAACGCAAAACTAGGCACAAGAGAAAGCGGTGAGCTGAAGTTAGGGAAATTTGGAGTAGGGCAACGGAACCGAAGGGGCCAGCAGCTGGCCGACTTTATGGAGAAAGAGGGACTCTTTATGATGAACTCTTTCTTCCAGAAGCGGCCCCACAGGAAGTGGACCTGGTCGAGCCCCGACGGTTCGACAAAAAATGAGATTGACTTCATTATGACGACCAGACGCCAACTGTTCAGTGATGTCTCAGTGATCGCAAGGGTGAAAACTGGCAGCGATCACCGAATGGTTAGAGGCACACTGAACCTAAACGTTAAGTTGGAGAGGTCTCGTCTAATGAAGTCAACGCTCCGTCCCCCCTCGTGCTCTGATCCAAAACCCCGAAAACTTTCAGCTCGAGTTACACAACCGCTTTCAGTGCCTACAAGATTGCAATGCAGTGGACGATATGAATGACAAGCTCGTGGAAACTGTCCATGCGGTCGGAGCTAAGTTCTGCAAGACCCGCCGCAGAAGAACACAAAAACTCTCCGATCACACTCTTAATCTCATGGCTGTTAGACGGGAGATGAGGCTGCAATCGTCAACAGATTTGACAGCATACAGGCAACTGAACAGACAGATCTCCAAATGCATGCGGCGAGACTTACGCAACTTTAATACTGCTCGTATTAAAGAAGCGATCGAGCGGAACCAGGGCTCCAAAGTCTTTGCCAGAGATCTATCTGCCAGAAAGAGCCAACTGTCAAGGCTGAAGACTGAGTGTGGCAGCATCGTTTCCGGGACACCTGAGATTTTGAGTGAGATTGAGAGGTTCTATGGGCAGCTGTACACATCATCGTTGGAGCCACACGCAAGTGTGAGTAACGATCCAAGAGCAAGTCTTATCCGACACTATTCCGATGATATCCCGGACGTCAGTCTAAGCGAGATTAGAATGGCTCTCCAGCACCTTAAAAACGGCAGGGCCCCAGGCGAGGATGGAATTACAGCGGAGCTTCTGAAAGCGGGTGGAACACCGGTACTTGAAGTCCTTCAGAAGCTCTTCAATTCCGTCCTCCATGGTGGCACTACTCCAGAGGCGTGGAGCAGAAGTGCGGTGGTCTTGTTCTTTAAGAAAGGCGACAACGCTCTCTTGAAGAACTACAGACCGATTTCCCTTCTGAGCCGCGTCTACGTGCTGTTTTCGAGAGTCATTACGAATCGTCTCGCACGCAGACTCGACGACTTCCAGCCTCCCGAACAAGCCGGTTTCCGAAAAGGCTTCAGTACCATAGACCACATACATACCCTGCGGCAGATTGTACAGAAGACTGAAGAGTACAATTTGCCACTTTGCCTGCCGTATGTGGACTATGAGAAAGCCTTTGATTCCGTCGAAATTTGGGCGGTGCTGCAGTCCCTTCAGCGGTGCCAAGTTGACTGTCGGTATATTGAAGTGCTGAAGTGTTTGTACAGTAGGGCTACGATGGCTATCCGAGTACAGAACCAGAGCTCGAAACCTATCCAACTGCAGAGAGGTGTAAGACAGGGTGACGTTATATCCCCGAAACTCTTCACCGCTGCTTTGGAAGACGTTTTCAAGCTACTGGACTGGAAAGGATACGGTATTAACATCAATGGCGAGTACATCACTCACCTTCGATTTGCCGACGATATAGTCCTTATGGCAGAATCGCTGGAGGACTTAAGCACTATGCTCAATGACCTCAATAGTGCCTCCCAACGGATAGGTCTTAAGATGAACATGGACAAAACAAAGATTATGTTTAATGTCCATGTCACACCTATGCCGGTAGTTGTTGGGAGCACTATGCTCGAAGTTGTTGACGAGTACGTTTACCTGGGACAAATAGTCCGACTAGGTAAGTCCAACTTCGACCGAGAGGTCAATCGACGGATTCAACTCGGCTGGGCAGCGTTCGGGAAATTACGACATATCTTCTCGTCAGGTATACCTCAATCTCTGAAAACTAAAGTGTACAACCAGTGCGTGTTGCCAGTGATGACTTACGGATCAGAGACGTGGTCCTTCACTGCTGGCCGTATGAGGACGCTCAAGGTCGCTCAGCGAGCTATGGAGAGGGCTATGCTCGGAGTTTCTCTGCGTGATAGACTCAGAAATGAGGATATCCGCAGTAAAACCAGATTGACCGACATAGCCCAACGGATTAGTAAGCTGAAGTGGCAATGGGCCGGCCATATAGCTCGAAGAACCGATAACCGATGGGGAAGAAAGGTTCTCGAGTGGCAGCCTCGTACCGGTAGGCGTAGTGTAGGGCGACCCCCCACTAGATGGAGTGACGACCTGGTAAGATATGCAGGAAGTCGATGGATGCAGGTGGCTCAGGACCGTGCTTTGTGGCATTACTTGGGGGAGGCCTATGTTCAGCAGTGGACTTGTGAAGGGCTGTGATGATGATGATGATGATGATGATAGTAAATTCTAAGTGTCTTTTAAAAATTATGAACTAAAGAATAGATTTTAAAGAAAATCGGCATTCATGGTATACCTACGAGAAGAAAAAAGTTAACCTACGAAAGGACACGAAAAGATTATAATGAGACTATATGCGTAGGACGTACTGATAGTCTGCGGTCCTGGCCATTTATAAACATTTAAATTTTGATTACATTTTTAAAATATACAATTTAATCTACTTCGTATCATAATCGTGGAAAATTATTGAAAGGAGAAAAAATCTCCTCTCATTATTTGTCGAGAAGCCAAGTGCAATCCTTGGCACCAGTATATAAATAGTATTCTTTAAAAATAAAGTAAAATTACGCTAGATCACTGTATTTTAGCCCTAATATGGCGCGTCGACGGCGCCTGCAAGGCGACAACGTCACCGGTCACCCTCTCGATGATTGAGTGTAATTCGTCTTTAGTGCTCTAATAAGTAACAATCCGTTAACATTTCACTCTGACTGTGAGTATAGTATAGTAATGATTAATAAATAGCTACGTAGTTAGCGCGATAACATCAAGACAAATTACCTTTCGTCTGTGTCGGCTTTATATTCGATGTCAGATTAGTCTATTGTTACGATTTTTAGTCGACCTTAAAAATAGGTTCGTCTCTGTTCTTTTTTGTATATATGCTACGCAATATATTCGTCGATTGTGAAGCGATTTCAATTTATCTTTTTATATTAAATAGCATAAATAGGTGATACTCCAGACGTGCTCCCATATAATTGTGGAGAAAACTTGGCACCCCTACTAAGGGTAGAAAAAGAAAGATTTTAAATGCGAATAATGTTAACTTGCAACACTTTGCAATCTGTGGTCCATAGACATCTGTCGTCGATTAAAATCAAAATGTAAATGTGTTATCATCTTTCGCATGGTCAAAGATGGAATGCCACTTAAAAATGAAAATCCGGTTCTCTAAATTTACATTCATCAATCAAAACACAGTAACATTATGCTGCTATTTGCTGGTATTCTAGGAGAGTGTGTCTACATAATATAAAAATCTATTCTATAAGAAATATATATTCTATAACATCATGGTTTTCGTCCTCCAGACCTAATTTCTGCGCAGGACTAGATTATAGTATCTCGTATATTGTGTGCGCAAATATAAGCGTACTATCTATTCCCTCTCTCTCATAGTCCGATGAGATGAGACAGAAATAGGTCACAATAGGAGAGATATCAGGCGCAGGATCAACGGCTTTACGTGCTTTCCGAGGCGCGTGAGTGAAATACGTGACTCCATGTTGCTACTGTGAATTATTTGACAGATAAACCCTAATAAAAATATATACCCACAGATATACCTTGTAACCCGATAACTGATTTTGGCTCGGGATTCGAATCCAGGACCACAAGATCAGCAGTCGTGCTTACTACAACGGGGCAAACCATATAGATATAATCACAGATACGATTTCTTTTTATAAAACAATGTCTGCTGCATTAATACTTTGTTCCATATTTTAATCGTGTATTTTAATCAATACAATTACATACGGTCGAATGCCTTATTTAAATAATGTCGTGATATGAACACACACGTGTTGATTACGTCGGGCGCTAACTCGTTCTTAATTTTAAGATATGTGTCATTAACTCTTTTTTATAAGGCGTTACTGTCATTGTACTATAAATTCCGAATAGATTTTTTTTGAGATACTTAGTTTTTATGGTGGTAATATTTAAAATTTGTGTAGGCACATAAAGATGAATAGGTTAACCACCTCACTGTGACAATGTAAACACGACACGTCATTTTTACAAAGAATACACGTAGTTAAATGTTATTTGGCTTTGAAATTTTTTATGCCAGTACTGAATATTCACCATACATGCACGTTGTACGGGCGTAGCTTTAAATAATGAACTTTTCGGCGAACAAAGTCTCGGCGAATGAACTCGACGGTCGAAGTCGAACTCGAGGACACTATCGGTCTTTCGCAGAATAGTAGAACAATTAATGATTTCTTATAATGATTTCTTATATTTACGCGATAATTTTAATCAATTTAGTAGAACAATTTTTTCTTTATATATTTTTTATAAAATAATAATAATAATAATAATAATTTATTTGACTCTCAATTAACAGGTAACACTTATGTATTATATCTATTTAAAGTTACAAAATTGCATTTCAAAGTTTTAACGTTAACGGCCATACTAGTATAAACTGTGTTACAGCCGTCAGCGTCTTCCACCCTGAGTAGTACAATACAAATACAGTAAAAAATGACAGATTATTTCGCTATATAATACACAACCATGTTAAGTTAAATAATAAAGTTAATTAAGTTAAATAATAATAATAATAAATTTGAAAAAATGAAGAGAAAACTTTCTGATTACCACAAACCAGTGCGCGCACGCGCGCACTGGTTTTGTGTGTGTGTGTGTGTGTGTGTGTGTGTGTGTGTGTGTGTGTGTGTGTGTGTGTGTGTGTGTATGTGTGTGTGTGTAATGTGTGTGTATGCGTGTGTGTGTGTTAGAACTTAAATACTGATTAACTTCTCTGTTTCCAGGTAATTAAGGCTTAGCAACCAATTTAGGATTTTATTTTTACATTTATAAAGGGACAAAGGGTAAATATTGTTTACTTTATTTGCAACGGATGTAATGGATTTAAGAAATAAAAAGTAAGTAAAGATAAAAGAAACGTTACTCTCATGCAGACAGATTTTATACGTGGAAGATTCATGCTGCAGTTATATTAGTAGTATAGTTGGGTCGGCTCGACCTGGGAAGGACCACGCTCTCACAGTATACAGCGTAAAATCGTAGCTGTGTTTCGTATGGTGAGTGTAGAGAACCGGAGACCCTTTTTACTGGACACGAGGCATTCCATCTTAGTCCTCACGGGTGACAACATATCTGCATTTTGATTCATAATCGAGGATAGATGTAGATGTCTATGGGCCACAGCAATCACTTACCATTAGGTGGACTGTGTGCTCGTTTGTCCACCCTATCCTATAAAAAATGGTAAGATTTTCTGCTATATTACGGTAGTTTTAAATTGGTACATAAATTATGCTAGGCCAAACATCCACCAAGCTATTTGAGGTCATACAGAACCTCTCTGTTTGGGTTTCGAGGCCGCGGGTCTACAGTGTCGCAGTTGAGCTTTTCGTCTTTGCACTACGGATTTTTTTTTAAAAAGATGAAAGGAAAAATCCATAAATTTAATTAATCTTCCGCGTTTCTTTAAGTGAGTAATAACTATAAGAGAACTTAAACAAGCAATAAGTATTAAGTAATTTCGTCACAACCTTCGAAAGTCGTTATACAATTTGATTATAAATCTTCATTTAGGATATAAGTTAAAGCAATTCGGCAAAATATTTGTACAAGAGAAATCGAACCAACACCTTTCAGTTCAAAAAGTGAGCGCTTACGTTGCAAAGCTATCTAAAATTCATTTATTGCATGATGTTGACAGTGATTTCCTAAATAGATTCTCGACAATTTATCAACCGTGAGAACAAATATCAATTGGTTTGCAGTAAAACTACATTTGTCGTATTGTGCTAATATTTATAAGATGCCCTTTTAAGTGAAATGATTATTTTTGAAAGTAACTGTAAGTAACTGTGTTGTACAAATAATATTTATAGTCCACCTTGTGCCAGACATCGTGAGAAAAGTTTGTTTTTTATGTTACGTGGAGAGCTATGCTGCATCTATATTATGGATGTAGCACGAATGGGTCGACTCGATCGAAATCTTTTTTCGATTTGCTTTCAGATTCGTACAAAGTACAGATTACAAACGTAACTTACTTTTTATTTCTTAAATCCGTTAGGAAGCAGCAAAGAAACTGAGCACACAGCAGTTTTGCTAGTTTTTGAAAATGGAAAAACTGTCGTTCTTTACTAGTTTGGGTACATTCAACTAATTGTAAATAGTTTTATAGTTCTTATGAAAACAGAAAAAGATTTGATTTTGATTTTATAGTGTGAATTATCGATTCATTGGATCAATTGAGTACTATATATCGATTAAAAAATCGATATTTCGACACAAAAACGATTCTTCGATTAATCCATCTCAGATCGATATGCATACTTTTTAGTTGTTATTAGAAAGACTGCTACCTCTTGATTTGTTTCCCTCTGTTGCCTCACACGACACTCACGTGGTGATATGGAGTAGTGGACATTCTTATACTGTCACTACACGGTTTAATAGCAGTTTTAATTTAGCATATGTTGGATGGTGAATTTGACATCATTATCATCATCAGCAGTGGCAGAAACCTGCCAAAGACCACCGTTGGACTTGGATCTGTCTCATTGCATAGATAATTTGTTATAATCACTAGGCTTTGCAGGTGGAATGACGATCGCAGTACCAGACGTCTCACACCTTTGACTCTGCTGCCCGTCGTCGGTCTGAGTGTTTTACGTTTAGTGTAAACGAGATGGTTATAACGCCATCTATCGGAAGTCATAATCGTTTTCTGGTATTCACCATAGTCGTCAAAATTCGATAAAATCTGTGAAGGATTCTATTTTGCCGACGCCACTCGGCACTAAGCGGTGACTAAGCGTAATACTAAGCGCTCGGGACCTCGGATTCGAATCCCACAAAAAAGTTATTATATAGACTAAAAATAAGACTAATGAAATACAGTTTATGAATGAAATCGCCTCCATGTTTAAAAAAATAACGAAATGTCGATTAAATCAAATTAGTGAGAGGGCTCTAAAGCAATTATAATTTGATTTAAGGGTTTTGTTATCACATATCCTTTTTATGTACTGGCTGTTTCCCGCGACTTCGTCCGCGTTGAATTTATTACGGTTGGATTTCATTGCTTTTAATTTTGAAACCCTGATTCTTTTTCTTAATTAAAAGTAAGCCTAAGTTACTGCTTATAACATCAGCTATCTGCCAATGAAAGTCACGTTAAAATCGGTCCAGAATGCAATCGGCACGCCAGAATCGATATTTTTGCAAAAACAAATAGTTGGTTTCGTATATGTTGTAAGTGTCCCGATGTCTGCGACAATTTAATCATAATCATCATAGAATACTATTATACACAATAGAATTCAACCTTATTTTGCACGAGGGTCAGCGTCGCCGGGAGCACACATATAAGCAATTACGTCGTATTATCACTACTACAAACCCGATGTTGACATTTATACGTGTGAATTGACGTGTTAGTGGCATTTTAGTGGCTACACGGGCTCCGCCCACTCCCCCGTTCTATTATGTATGTATTATAGTATTCTATGATTGTCATCATCATCATTCCAGCCCTTAACAATTCCACTGCTGATCACAAGCTTTCCCCAATGCCACAAAACACGGTCCTGAGTCACCTGCATCCATCGATTCCCATGGCATAATATATTTTTATTTTTAACGAGCGGGTAGCCCAGTTGGGAATCAACAATAAATCACAATCGGAGTTATGCTACTTTTATATGACAGTTTGAAATAAGTTGAACCTTATATGATCTGCGGTTGTTTAATGTTTAAGGCCGTTGTGTTCACTGACAATTGCTTTATTCACTTTACCAACCTTTACAAATATTTAGACGTTTTAATAAGGTAGTTGTAATATTTTTATGTTTTCTAATTTACCTTAGGCGTAGGGAAGTGACGACCCCATCGCCCACTGACGTACCGGTTATGTGACAAAACTTCTACGTCAGCTTAGTCAGTCAGCACCTTGTCAAGAGGTGTTAGTGCCGCGCCTCGGTAAAAATTGAAGGTGCAAAGGCCCGCTTGTGCAAATGGCCTCACCATGAAACGGCGCCGGGTATAGGCGTCTCCCGTTAAATGACGTCCATAGATATGGATGATGGAAAATAGAAAGACGTGCAAAGGGCTGCTGCCTTGAGGTCACCAGGGCGCGTCTGGAGCTGGCGTTGGACGCGACAGCATGCGAACCACCAGCCGAGCGCGAGGTGCTGCACGACCACCCAGCAGCCCCTCGCATCCATCATACCCACCAGCTTGTTTGGTGACGACAGGGTCTTCACGGGCCCAGCAATCGGCACCCGCCACTGGTGGAGTACGCTATATGCGTTGGACAATGTATATGAATAGCAACGCATTTCGGGCGTATTTTAGGGCGAAATGTGGAGAAATTGTAAGTTTTGCCTATGGGGCAAAGATGCATCGACTTTTTGCTGACCTGGAGCTATTTATAACCGTCACCGAGCAAAACCTGGTAGACCGAGTTCGGTATATCTCGCGCTCAAATATATTTGATTTCGCTGAACTCGAACGGCTACGACGTGAGGCTGTTCCCTCATCGGAAGAATATGCTACGGCTGAGGATGCGGCGCCACAAATTGCAGAGCAACCCGCAAACGTGGATGCCGCCGTGAATACCAAAGTTGTGGTTGATTCAAACGATGGTGGAACAGTTGCCCAGGAACTGGAATTAGAGTAAATGAGGAGTACATTGGAAGAGGCGATTGTGCAAACGCACAGTAAGCCTCTCGTAAATCGACCGCGAATTCGCCGCATAACCCTAAGCAAGCGGAATCGGGCTGTTGTGAGAGCTCTGAACCAAATACCCATTTGGAAGCTGGAAGCCATAGCCAGCATAATGCATGAAAGAATTAAATTCCCAACTCCACAAGCTGTTATTTGGACATTATTTAATTCTATTTAATTTTATGAAACAGGTTTTTAATTTTTGTTAAAAGCGGAATTTTTTGACACTTTTAAGTGGATTAAATATCACAAGCTCAAGGTTGTAACCAGAATGGCGTCGTAATAATAACATTAAAAACTACATAGTCTATTATATTTTTATCTATCTTTATAAATTACAAAAAAGTTTCTACCTGTGTTAATACCTATGGTAATACAGTTACAGACTTTGAAAACATCCAACCGATTTTAAAGATTTTTTGTGTGTATGAATGGGTCGCTAGATGGTTTATATTCACATTTGAACCCGGTAGCTGGCGCTGTAGTCGAGATCCAGAAAGTTCTCTTGTTGGTGGATCGCCAGTATATAGGTATATTATAAAAATTACGTGTCACATTGTATATATGTATTTAAATGAGACCACACCTGGAACCCTCTTAAAATCATCATCATCATCATCACAGCCTATAAAAGTCCGCTGCTGAACATAGGCCTCCCCCATAGATTGCCTCATAGGGGAGATTTTGCCATAGTTGACACGCTCGGCGAGCGGGTTGTCAACCGCAGTTTTTTTTATTATTTTAAGCTGTTATCAGGAAGATGCTGATGCTCATCACCTGTTTCAGTTGCCCTCTGTGCCTCTTACGACACCCACGGGACGATATGGGGAAGTGGATATTCTTACACGCCACTACACGGTTACGGATTAAAATAAAAATAAACTGATTAAAACTACTTTTACGGATTTTATCGCGTTTATTTTTACTTTTTATTTACTTTTATTTTTAATTCCCGACGTTTCGGGCGCTTTCCAGCACCCATGATCATGGGGGACTGAGATGACTGACGTCCCAATGTCATTGTTAAACCCGGAGTACCTTCAGCTTTTTTAATTATTGTTTATGGTCCGATCTATGCAAAATGAACTGACTATGTCCTGAGGTCTTGCAGTGGTATGCTTGGGTTTAGTTTTAATTTTATTGATTATAGGATCCCAAGCAGGTGGTAGACCTACCCAGCCTCCTTCTCTATTGAAATTAGGATGTTTTTTAATTTCAATAGCCTCACGTATCATCCTTGGTAGGAATCGGTGTTCTTTCGCGAGGATTTGTGGTCTATCAAATCTGATGTAGTCTGCAGTTTGTGATCATATCCTAGACGGACCCAACCATTACATCAGATTTTCATCATCAGACAAGGCTAGAAATTATTTTTTATTATCTTAGTACTATTTGCGGTACTATTGTATCTACGATTGTTTCGTTTCTGTGTGACCCTTCGTTTGATGTTATCGTGTTAGATTTCCATCAGATAGGTACAGAAGGTTGAAGACGAGTGAGGTCAAATAGGTACAGGGCAGCAAAGTTCAAATATAAATGGTGGAAGAGTTACATTACACAAAAAATAAATAATTTTCTTGCGTGTGATGTAATAGTAAAATTATTATAAGCGATTATTTTCTAGTTTCTTAAAGTCATGACGATTGTCTTTAGCCTCGGTTACATTGCGGTCGACATAATGAGCTGTCGGCCATGAGGTTAACAAGAGTTTTGATTGTACTTTTATGTTACTTGTTGAATGTTTTTTATTCAGTTTTGATATGTGTTATCAAAACTATAGACACTGACACGCGCGTTATTCGTTTAAATAATCAATTATTTCTGCTGTTTTATTTCTTTTCTTTTTATTGTTCAGTATTTTATTCGTTTATTACAGCCTTAAAAATCACTTCTGGACGTAGAACTCCCTTCATAGGGGGAATTTCGCCCTAGTTGCCACGTTTAGAAGGCGGGTGGACAGCCGCGGATTTTTATTATATAGTGTTGTTATCAGGAAGGTTCTGCTGCCCATTTCTTGTTACAGTCACCATCTTTTGTAACAGTATTTGGTTATATATATATATATAACTTAACCAAATACAGAAAGAAATTGACAGTTTACCACATACAGAAGATAATAGTGAATTGACTGGTTTGAACGTAATAAAAAAACTGATTGTAACAAAACACTTCAAAAAAAATAAAAAATAACGCCACTGCTTTTATAGTACAGAGCACACATAGTTCAACAAAAACTAAAACAAATTAATGTTATATACATTGATTATACATACATAGATTCGGCCTTTATCGTAAGTTCAATTTTATAAAAACATTGTTATTTACTACACATCGTGCCGATTTGTCGATCCTTAAAAGATGATAATAGGATGTATAAAATACAAAATGAATAAATTATATCATCATATTTATCATCATCATCATCAACATCAATAATAACAACTTCACAGCCTAATAAAAATCCACTGCTAAACATAGACTTCGGATTATCGTAATGGTGTAACAACACCCTTTTTGTTTATTGAGTTTGAGTTATACAGTGGGTATGCCAGAAGAAGCATAAAAGCAAGTTGAATGCAGTGGAGATGCGATCTCTTCGTAAAATGTGTGGCGTTACCATAGCCGATCGAAAGCAAAACGAAGATATTCGCAATATGGCAGGATTGAAAGATAACCTTATCACAAAAATTGATAGGGGCGTACTCCAATGGTTTGGGCACGTTGAGCGAATGAGTGAAGACCGAATGGTGAAGAAAATATATAGAGCGAAAGTAAATATTAAAAGGTGTAGAGGTAGACCGAGACTAACTTTCGAAGACCATGTGAGCAAATTGCTCGAAGAGGGGAAGGTCAAGAGTACTCGGATACCTAGACGTGCATGTATGAAGAAGTTAATGAACCTGAAAGAAGCGAAAGAGGTATGTAAGGATCGTGACACTTGGCGATCTGTTCTCTCTGGCTACCTCGTTAGGGATTGTGCGTGAAGATAAGTTAGTAAGTAAGTAAAGATATACAGAAAACATGAGCAGTGGAAACAAAATATGTTTACCATAGTAAATGTCAAGGTTGATGTTATGCGGAGCCATATTTACCTGATACAATATTTTGTTCAATTATAATATTAATATTATACATATAATATGTTTTTTTTAAAGGATTAGGGTGGCAAACGTGCTCACAGTCCACCTGATGGTAAGCGGTTGCTGTGGCCCATAGACATCTACATATATCTTCGATTACAAAACAAAACGCTGATGCGTTGTCATCCGTGAGGACTAAAATCGAATGCTTCGATTCCAGTAAAAAGGGTCTCTACGCTCAACATACGAAACGCAGCAGCATTAAGCTTATTATGTGAGAGCGTGGTATTCCGTGGGAGCATGGTTATGGGTGCTACTAATATATCTGCAGTATGGCTCTACTATTTATTTTAAAATCACAATAAATGTGGAATTTTTTCCCTTCTTCCTCTTAGATTGCACAACAGGTTGCCACGCTTAGTAGGCGAGTGGCTTTACTGCTTTGTTTCCCTCTTTTTTTTTTGCGCCCGTGGCAAATATGGGCAACCCTCCGGTAACGGGGGAGGGAGGCGGTGAATGCTCATAGCATACCACGCAGCCGGCTGCGTGGTTATGTGGAGACTTTTAATAACTAAACACCACCTTTTGGGGATCTGACGAGAGATCTTTAAGCCATAAACGGACGCGACCTTCACTGGCAGAAAGGAGGGCGCAAGCGGCGAATAGCCGCTTAGAAGTGTGCCTAAGGCAGATTACGAGATGTAGGGTTGTAGGATTAAGTAGGCTCGGCCTGAGCCGCCAGGAGGCAGTTTAGGTCAGCCGAAAGCTGTTGGGGGTTGTTTCCCTCTATCCGTAGTGGATATTTATAACAAGCGGATTTGGGAACCACTTTTTTATTATTTATAGTTATTATCAGGAAAATATTGTGGTATAAATCTCCTGATTTTCCCTTTGTCGCCTCTTACGACACTGACGAACCCACGATGTGGAATATAATCTATAATGTATAGTGCACGGTCCGAAATGATCTATTTTGATATATTTTCTGAATGAAAAGGTTAATTATATAATTTTACCGAACGCATTCCAGTTAAGTATATTTTAAGCTTGTCTGTTATCATTCTGTTAATGACCAGACGCTCGCTGGGTCTGGACAGACGGGTTTTAATGAATGCGTAGTCCGAAAAGCGGAGCTCATTAACGTTTAAAGTTGATCTTAACTTTGAAACCTTTAATAAAAGTTGTTTAACAAAAGTAAAATATTCATTTAAAGTAATACATAGTACATGACCACAACCATTGGGCAATAGACTTTTAGTAGCTTTGTCGATTTGTGTGTGTTTTGTAAAGCTTAATTTTGAATAAAAATATGTGACAGATTTTTATAGAAATAAAGTTCGTACTGTATCTATATGATTATAAATAATACTTATTGAAAGTCACTTTTTTAATTTACCACTGGTTCGAAAAAAACCTCTGTCCTGAAAAGAACCAGCAAAAAACTTAGCGGGACAATTTTTTTTTGTTATTCTAAGCGTTTTCTTTAAGGAGTGTTACTCTAAGATTTCCATATCACGCACAACCACATTGTAGAATTTATGGTTTTGAGTTGTTAGTGTTTTTGAGTTTTCAAGTCGTTGCGAATGTTTTTTTTAATGAACTGAAGCGGCGAACGAACTACACTTCATCTGATGTAAGGCGACTGAAGTTGATGAAAACCTGGAGGCAGCTTCAAACAAAGAAGTTACGGTAACGTTGTCATCTCTGAGGCCTAAGATGGGATGCCTTATAACTTGTAAATGTGCTTTTTATCTATAGTTTTTAGGCTTAGCACGCACTGCGATTAAACGCACGCGTTTAAACGCACGTCTGAAACCGCAAAAAAATGTAACGCATGGCTTTCCATTCAAGCGCATGCATTAGCGACTTTTTTCAGTGACTGATTTTAAAAACGTAACTTGCTACGTTTCGATCGCGGTTTGTAAACGCGCGATTTTTATGAGTCCCATAGTAAAAGTATGGCGGCGCACGCACTGCGGTTAACTGCGTTCGGTTTCGACTAGACGAGCGCAGAGGACAGTCGTTTTTTGCGGTACTAATTAGTAGCAAAAGTATCCTTTCAGATGTGTTTTATCTTTTAGTGAATGTACCCAGTACTTACGGCAGCGTCGTTGTTTACGTTTTCTATTTTTTAATTTAAAAACCAAAACCACAACACACGCTAATCGCCCGAAATCCATGGTAGTACTGAAATTAAGCAAAAGTCCAGCCGCAGTGCGTGATTGTATGCGGTTTTGCATTTTCAGCTATTCCTAAACCGCTCGCGTTTAATCGCAGTATGTGCTAAGCCTTAGACCGTAACCTAGCAATACAAGCCCAGATACCCACTCAGGTGAAGTTTAAGGCAGAAAATAATTCTTACCACCTAATATTACATCATTGGGTGAGATTAATAAATCGCTATATCCAACAGTTAAACATAGGTGTGATGTTGACTAAATAGTTAAGTTCAAATCGCTAAATGTAAACTACAAATAAACTGTAGCCTTTCACAAAACTTTCACGTCAAAACAATTTTCGCTGAAAAACTTAGTTATTCACACTTCGAACGCGAATCTGAAGTACCCACTTGCAGCTATAGTATAGTATCAGTACCTATAACTTCAGGTCTAGGAGTGATAATACGCCACGTTGCAACTAAATTATGGCTGTAGAAGGAAGTTGTAAAACGAAAGCGATTACCGGAGTTAAGACCATGCTTATAATACAGAATACACAGTGTAGAGAATCGGAGAGCCTTTTTTACTTGAAACGAGGCATTCCATCTTAGTCTTCAGAGGTGACAACGCATCTGTTTTTCTATACGGCCGGCCCATTGCCACTTCAGCTTACTAATCCGTTGGGCTTTGTTGGTTACTCTGGTTCTACTGAGGATATCCTCGATTTTAAGTCTATCATCCAGAGAAACCCCAAGCAAAGTCCTCAATACGTCCTCATACGGCTGGCAGTGAAGGACCACGTTTCGGATCCATGAGTCATCTTCCCAGATATGGGGTCGTTGTCCTCAATCAAAGTCAAGCACAAATTTACGACCTGGTTGCGCCATGAAATGCAAAAATTTACTTATATTTATATATTAAATTTACTTAATAGAGGGGACATATGCACGCGTACACTTACTCACTCACTCACAAACACATACACACGCAAACATACGCGCACGCACGCATTTCTTGAATAAATTATCCTGGTTTTTTATTCATTTAAATTTAAATTAGACTTAAATTTTGCATATTTTTTTAATGAATCGGTGTTCTATGTGTGTCTTATCAGTGTAAACAGTATCAGTCAATGTTCTTGGTTTCTTCAATACCTGCGATATTGTTTAATTATGTATGGCTTTTTGAATAAATAAACGATAAATATATGCTTAACGTTAACGAGATGAGTCGTTCGAACATTTATATCCAGTGGTTCCAATAGTAAGTGTTTATTTGACTCAATAAATAAAATCTTTATAATATAAGTGTTATTGTTTAAAAAATTCGAGCTCATGCTACCAACATTCGTTTACAAGGTTCGTTTAATCGTTACAAAAATATTTGTGATTTTTTAAAATCCATACAGCTTTTTAGGGTTCCGTAGTCAACTAGGAACCCTTACAGTTTCGCCATGTCTGTCCGTCTGTCCGTCCTCGCTTAATCTCTGTGACCGTTAGCACTAGAAAGCTGAAATTTGGTACCAATATGTATATCAATCACGCCGACAAAGTGGTAAAATAAAGATTGGAAAAAAATGTTTCATTAGGGTAGCCCCCCTATATGTAAAGTGGGAAGTGATTTTTTTTTGATTTCAACCCTAACGTGTGATATATTGTTGGAGAGGTATTTAAAAATGAATAGGGGTTTACTAAAATCATTTTTTGATAATTTCAATAATTTCGGAAATAATCGCTCCAAAATTAAAAAACAATGTGTCCCCCCCCCCCTCTAACTTTTGAACCATAAGTTTAGAAAATATGAAAAAAATCTGAAAAGTAGAACTTTATAAGGACTTTCTAGGAAAATCATTTTGATCTTGGATGGAAACAACAGTACCCACTACCGGGAGCAGTTGCAGGAGCGCGGAGCGCTGCTGGAGCGCGAACATAATGGATACCCACCTTTAAACTCATAAGTGGGAACACTTATTGTGACGGACGGGAAACTACGGAACCCTACACTGAGCGTGGCCCGACACGCTCTTGGCCGGTTTTTTAAATATACAAAAATATTTAGGCTCCTTAAATTGTTTCAAAAACATAGCAGTTTTGTTCAAATTGAAGCAAATCCCACACAAAATGTAAGAAGCGATTTGTTTGCAGATATATTATACCCGTTTATTATTCAAATTTTTTTTAATACGAACTGAAATACTTAATTATGCAATTATAATTATATGTTTCACTTACAAACGCTAGTATCCAAAGCTCCTTTTTTGTAAAAGTTATACTTTACGTATGAGCCGTGTGGCTTATATCTTTTCCGAGAGAGTTGGGGTGCATATTTCGAAAATCTGCTGCACAGCTCCATTGCGTATTGGCGCAACCAACTTGCAAATATTACCTTACCTGTCATTTTTGAGGGTTTGATCCATTTGTTGCATTTTTGTGAGTATGCGTGATTTGATTCAAACATGTAAAATAAACTGTACACGAGCTTTGAATAAAACTATTATTTACGGATTTTATCGCGTTTAATTACTTTAATTTATTTTTATTATTATCCCGACGTTTCGGGTGCTTTATAGCACCCATGGTCACGGGGGGGGGACTGAGATGTTTGACGTCCCAATGTCATAGTTAGTCCGGCTACCTTCAGTTTTTTTAATATTAATTTTGGGTCCGATTTACGCAAAACGAGCTTATAGTATCATGAAGTCTTGCATTGGTATGCTTAGGTTTGGGTTTAATTTTGTTAATTATAGGATCCCAAGCAGATGGAAGCACCCAGCCATCTTCTCTATTGAAATTTGGATGTTTTTTAATTTTAATAGCCTCGCGTATCATCCTTGGTAGGAATCGGTGTTCTTTTGCGAGAATTTGTGGTTTATCAAATCTAATGTAATGGTGGGGACGATCTTGAACATGTTCGCAGACTGCAGACTTCCCGGAGCGTCGGTGCTTCACATCAGCTATATGTTCCTTCACGCGGGTTTTTATAGATCTCTTTGTTTGACCTATGTAAGAGAGACCACATTCACAATCTAGCTTGTACACACCTGCATCTTGTAGAGGAATATTACATTTGATGGATGGTAAAAATTGACTAATCTTCTTCAGCGGCTTGTAGTATGTCTTAATGGAGGCTCGCTTCAAGATGTAGCCAATCTTGTCCGTGACTCCTCTGACATATGGTAGCACAGCAGGCACACGCTCGACTGTGGCCGGCTTCACTCGGTCACTGTGACGTAGGCGCGGGACCTGAAGCTTGTCGTGCAGAACTTGCTTGATGTGCTGAAGCTCCGCGGCCAAATGTTTTCTGTCACAGATCCCTCGTGCTCTCTGAAACAAAGATTTATCCACGGTAGCTAACTGTGAAGGATGATGGTGAGATTCACCATTTAGATATCGGTTGGTATGGGTCAAGATCGTCCCCACCACTACATTAGATTTGATAAACCACAAATTCTCGCAAAAGAACACCGATTCCTACCAAGGATTATACGCGAGGCTATTGAAATTAAAAAACATCCAAATTTCAATAGAGAAGATGGTTGGGTGCTAAAACAAACAAAAGTAAACCCAAACCCAAGCATACCACTGCAAGACTTCATGATACTATAAGCTTGTTTTGCGTAAATTGGACCCAAAATTAATATTAAAAAAAAAAAAACTGAAGTTAGCCGGACTAACTATGACATTGCGCGACGTCAAACATCTCAGTCCCCCCCCGTGACCATTGGTGCTGTAACGTCTGTATGCACCCAAAACGCGGGATAATAATAAAAATAAATTAAAGTAATTAAACGCGATAAAATCCGTAAATAATAGTTTTATTCAATGTGTAGTGTTCGCGTAAATTTAAGAAATCATTATGTACACGAGCTGTTTTCCTAAACTGCTAGTGTACAGATCTGATTATAATATAAAAATGTTCTACAAATAATTTATTTCTCAGACGTACAGGTTTCCCCACGATATTTTCTTTTACTGCGAACACATGTGGGAACACACATATATTCTCACCTAAAATAATTCTAATTAATAATTTCATATTTGCCGGCGGCTATCTAGCCCGGGTGGTTCGCTTACAGTGAAATTTACGGCGTGCACTTAGCCCGTAAGCCATTGATAAACAAAAACTTATCAATGCCCTGAGCTAACTTACTCTTAGAATTAAACACGGATATAATAAACTTAAATATCTCAAAAGGTGATCACTTTTCTCTATATTCTATTCTGCCTGATCTTAGTTTGAGCAAGCCTATTAAGTTTTCCTTAAGTTTTTACGGATAACGATAATTTTGCTCTATTTGGTACTTTTAATAGTGATTATTTCGTTTCTACATACTTACTACTTAGGTTCTGCCACACACATGTAAACCACTACGCTGACAACCTATTTTATTCATTGTAGAAAAACGATGTTAACTCTCAAAGTCATCTAAGGCATCCAACACGTACAAATAAAAATATGTTTCTCCTAATCGTATCTCCAGCTATCTATTACATTCGATAAATGATAACTATAGGAAGTATCAGATAATTGGCATGGTTTTTGATATATAAAATGGTTTTCGTCGTTATAACTTCTTTTATGAGCTTGATGTTAAGAACCCATCGAAACTAATCGTTGACGAGAAGCAGATTTGCAATTACACAGAGAGAGAATTTTTGTTTAATTACAGGGCTGTAGGTCACAACATATCATGGTGAACTCCTTTTTGTCTCGAGGGTCAATATCGGCTGTGAAGGTGAGGCATTCTATCATAGTACTGATAGATTATCAATAGTTAATATGGTAATAGTTAATTTTCTTTGTTTTAAGTTGATTGCAGCCTATGGTTTGTAGCAAATTTTTACAATCAGATGTACTGTAGGTATGTTTGTTACTTCATACGTGGGCATTTCTTTATGAAAAAGAGACACTTCATCGGATCTAACTCCTTAGTCACTAAGAAAAACAAAACAAAATATGTATACGATTGTTGTGACATCTTTAATTTAAACAAGCCTCAAGCATTTTAACCTGACTTTAACTGTTTACGTAATGTTACTCCGCTGTTGCTCAAACCTATAATATTCAAATTGCGTTTAGAGATGCGCTCGGCAGTGAAAGTAAAAAAAATCCTTCCTACATCTGTTCAATGACATTTTAAATATAATAAGATACGACTACCCGGTTGACCGAGCTTTGCTCGGTATTTTTCGCTCGGTTTTTTTTTAATTCGTGTGTTTTGGAAATTATATTTAGATACAAATTACATTCTGATGAAATACGAATAATATTTTTTGATCTTAGCGACATA
The DNA here is from genome assembly GCA_907164705.1 of Parnassius apollo. Taxonomy (NCBI): domain Eukaryota; kingdom Metazoa; phylum Arthropoda; class Insecta; order Lepidoptera; family Papilionidae; genus Parnassius; species Parnassius apollo. The sequence continues at coordinate 17,110,372 of CAJQZP010000008.1, forward strand.
ATAGAAAAAACTGAACTGGTTCTTTGAATAAAAAATCATGAGTGCAATTAGTTTAATTAAATTTTCGTAAAAATACTAAAAAAAGTGCTCGAAAAAAATAGATTTTCTCAAAAAAAGAAAGGAACTTGAAAAAAAAAATTTTAAAAAAGTCGGTCGGTCGCGATCTGGGCTCGAACCATGGTATTACGATTTTGAGACCGCCTAATATACCAATTAAGCTTTTTGTAATCATTAATAAACTGTCAAAATTTACCTTCTTATTCTAACGATATTGTAGCAGTTTTTCAATGCCTAAAAACACGGAAAAAAGACATTTTCTAAAAATAAATTCCTAGTTGGAGCCGTTTCCGAGATTCCGATTATATATATATATATATATATATATATATATATATATATATATATATATACGTAGGCGGTCCCATTATGAATTGGCCTAACTATGAACCAATGAAGGAAATGAAACGAAACTAATTTTATTTTTCAATATAATCACCATGAATACTAACACACTTCTTACATCTGTGAATCAACATCTCTAAACTTTTATAAAAATAATCACATTTTTTATCCTCAAAATGACTGAAGACGGCCGCCTGCAACTCTTCATCGCTTGAAAATTTTCTTCCTCTTAAGTCCGCTTTAAATTTGGAAATAAATAATAGTTGGACGGGGCCATGTCTGGACTGTAAGGTGGATGTTGAACTTCTGTGAACCCGCATTGACGAACTGCATCCTTCGAAACACCAGCGGTATGAACAGGGGCGTTGTCATGGAGCAACAGGACACCTTTAGACAGCTTGCCTCTTCGTTTTTTCTTTATCTTGTCTCGTAATTTATATATTAAAGAAGCAAAATATTCGCCGTTCACGACTGTACTACGTTCTTTAAAATCCACCATCAAAATGCCTTGAAAATCTCAAAATATTGTGCACATCAGTTTTTTATTCGGTTGTTGCACCTTTGCCTTTCTAAGGGGCTTTTCACCCTTATAACGCCATTCCATTGACTCGCGCTTGCTTTGTGGATCATGATACAAGATTATAGTTTCATCACCAGTCACTAGCCGCTCGATCACAGTCTTTGGATTTTCGCCACAAAGATCCAAAAACTCCGAAGCGCAGCGCACTCTTTCCTGTCTCTGTACCGCTGAAAGAAGTTTCGGTACCCATCTTGCACTCACTTTTTTCATGTGAAGATGTTCATGGATCGCGCGATAAATGGTACTCTTAGAGAGCCCAAGCCTTGCTGCAATTTCTCTAATCTTCCAACGACGGTCACTCAGAACCTCCTCTTCGATAAGATCAATCGTTTCGGGAGTGAGCACTTCCACAGGTCGACCGTCGTGGCCAAAGTCTTCGACGGTTTCTCTCCCGAGGCGAAACTCTTTCACCCAATTTTTCACTGTGCTATAGGAGGGGGGCAGACTCCTTATACATGCCATCCAATCGTTCTTTTATTTGGGCAGGGGATAAAACTTCTTTAAACAGAAATTTTATGACACTTCGATACTCAGTTTTCGACATTTTGAAAAAATACGCGACTCTCGTTATTCAAATGCCTGTTAAACTAAGACTAAGCATTTCATGTCGATGCATGTTTCTTATATTAAGTGCACGATAAACGTACTATTTAATGCAACACAACATGTAGCGACATGTCGCGTTGAACTATATCAGGCCAGTTCATTATGGGACCGCCTGGTATATATATTAAAAAACTCAGCAGCACTGAGTAAATATTTTACGCTGGGATTCTGTGAGGACTTGATATTTTCCGGTCGTGCCGACCGATTTGTGCTACAACCATTATACATCTTCAGTATGACTCTACCACGTAAACCGTTTGTCTAAATCAATGCACTTTAAAAACATCGTGAACTATTTGCTAGCCGACTTCAAAAAAGGAGGTGGATTTGAGTGTATGTTATATTGAAATAATACTAGTTTTTACGGAATTTATCGCGTATATTTAACTTAAAATTATTATATACTTAATATACGCGATAAATTCCGTAAAAACTAGTATTATTTCAATGTGTAGTGTTCGCGTAAATATAAGAAATCATTATGTATGTTATATCTTCGTTAGTTGTGGACTGCACCGATTTTAATGATTTTTTTTATTGAATTTATTATAATTCATAGGTTATTGTTATTATTCCTAAGAGGAAAAATAGGGGATGAAGTTTAGGATGACATTGAGATTGTCTAAGTCCAAACAAACTAAAAAGAATAGAATTATTTCACATTCAGAAGTCGGAGCTTTTATAATATGTTCTATATTCTTGGTCTTTGCTCTGCAGCAGTGAAATTATTTTATTCATTTTTGTTAGTTGAAGTGGGTTTTTAATTTTTATAAAATAAATATACAGTATAAATGTACACTACAGGGCTCTACAGGAGCCCTTCTCAGATACAGTCGCCTCCCTCAACTGGCTGCGTATCGGTGACTTCTTCAGGGAAACCGAGGGTTTTGTCTGTGCGATACAGGATCAAGTTATTAAGAACAACAATTATCGGAGATACATCCTAAAGGATGACACCGTCGACGTCTGTCGAGCTTGTCGCCATCCCGGTGAGTCGCTTAGGCATGTCACATCCGGTTGTTCGGCGCTTTCTAACTCTGAGTACTTGCACAGGCACAACCTAGTAGCCAGGATTCTACACCAGGATCGCTCGCTCTGAAATACGGTCTCGTTGGCCGGAAATTGCCGGATTACAAGTACTTGCCGGAAGCCGTGCTCAAAAATGATCGCGCCAGGCTCTACAGGGACCGGGCCATCATCACAGATAGGAATATTCTTGCGAATAAGCCTGATATTTTGCTGATGGACCGGGCACAGTCAAGGATATTTTTGGTCGATATTACCATTCCGTATGACGAGAACCTCGTGAAAGTCGAAACAGATAAGCAATCAAAATATCTGGACCTGGCTCATGAGGTGACCCACATGTGGGGTGGTCTGCCGACCGAAATTATTCCTGTAGTCGTGTCTGCAAACGGGTTAATCCCAGCCAGCTTCTCGGGTCATCTGCGGCGGCTGGGACTCGGTGACGGACCTCTCCGGGGTCAAATGCAGAAGGCAGTGCTCCTCGATACCGCCCACATCGTCCGCCGGTTTCTTTCCCTTTCCCCCTAACCCTTGGCCGTTTGGTCTCCCCTGCCGAGGGCTTCCATCTGGTTGGGCTTTTATTTATTTATGTTTTATTTATTTATGTTAGTATATTAAATATATATTTATGAACATTTATCATTTCCTTTTATATATTTATACAGCCCAACCAGATGTTAATACTCAATCAAAAACCCCCATGATAATAATGTCTTTCAGATCAAATTTCGGCCACAGCGGCCTGCCTCAACGAGGGCTAGCCATCGGCGCAGGACAGGATTATAGTGCCCATTTAAGCGCAAGCACAGGTGCACTCTCTATTCCCTCACTATTATAATCCGATGGGACGGTAAAGCAATAAGATCGGAGAGAGATCAGGTGCAGGACCAACGGCAACGGTAAATATATCTACAGTAGATACGGCATAAACGAGTGCATTATTCAATTTAAACCCTTGGATGTTGTGAAAGATGACTATGTGAAAAGTTATATAGGTAAATTAAAACGGTAACTCAGTGGCTAAGCGTTTGGCTGCGGCGCTGGGAGACGCATGTTTGAATACCGCATAGTATTTCTATTGTTTGGAAATATCTGTTCCGGGTAAAACATCTCCACTTTAAAGAACATGAAGCAGAAAATTCCTTTTGTGGGAGAAGCAAAACGTTAACTTATTAATCAGAAGCAAAAAATTAGTTGTAATTTTATTGTGTGTGTAATTTTAAATGTGAACAGTCTATAGTCGAAAAAGGCCCCTAATTCAGTAGTTAAAGACGTAATTTTAATTAAATAAATCTATTGGTTCAAAGCACAGAAGCCTGATAAAAATTGGTTGATTAAAATCAAAGTGCATAACTTAGTTTCGGCGTTTCTTTTATAATTGGGTTTTGACTAATTGGTAATAAATCATGAAAGATACCAATCTTAAAGAACTTAATAAGGCGGCTACTTGTTTAACCAGCAATTATAGGGGACTTAATTTTTGAATCTGATTAAATATTTGTAATTAATTATCGAATTAGTGTGTATTCAATAGCGCAGTAGCGTTATGAAGAGTATTTACACATCAATTAGTTGTTGTTCACTAAAATACATTAAATTATATCTGTTTCATCATCATCATCATCATCGTCATCAGCAACAACAATACTTCACGGTCGGAAATTGCTACGAACCACCAAGCTTCGTCGCTCGCAGTTAAAACTCGGCAAGAGCTCTATTCACTAGGCTTAGCCCCCATTACGAGTACATTAAAGATTTCCGTTGTTAGTCCGACTCCATCCAGGTTTTCCGTTCAGCAAATTTTGTTTAAATGTTAACACTAATGAATTCAGTATAAGAATGACTAAACCTTATAAAACCGTTCTATGGAATGGAACTAATGGAATGAAACTAATTTTACGGATTTTATCGCGTTATTCGATATAATCGCGTTAATTTTAATTATATTCGCGTGAATATAAGAAACGATTATACGAACCGTTTAAATCAAAATCTCACTAAAACATAAATGTATTATCATTATTAAAAAAAAATATATTGTGATGAAGTTCCAAGCTCGATAAAAATAACGTTTGGGGCATTCTTTTTGGAGCATTCCTTTTGCTTTTGGCATTGCTTGGGGAGGCCTATGATCAGCAGTGGACTTGTGGAGGGCTGTAATAATGATGATGATCAATGTTTGGGGTTGTTGGATTTGCCGGAAAAAGAGTTGGTGAGATATGAACGGCTTCTAGGGAGAAGTAGACCACTTCTTTCAGATATTTGTTAAGTGAGTAAGTGGGCAATAACAATTGTAATTTTTGAACCTTTTTAATTCAGGAACTATTTTAGATTTATTCATGAGATTTGAAATTATAGGTACTGAAGGGGCTAAATACAATGAAATGTTTCCATTTTGTAGTACAGTTATTTTTTTGAGTTATGGGGTAGAAAGCAGATTTAATTGTTTTATATGATGCGTGAATATATTGCGTTTGCATTGCCCTTTTCTGTTACGAAGTTGGCTGACACACTGCCGTGTAGCTGCCGTGCTAGATCAGTGGCAATCGACCAATGGGTTGATACCACCTGGCGCCACTAAAGCTAGAATTGCCGTGATTATTAGAAAATTAAGGCGGGGAGCTGATATTTCTTTAAAAAAATACGCCCCTTAAAATCAGCCGGCCAGTACTATGACCCTTCGGCGGTCCCTTGCTACGGCATTGGTCTGGACTGGATTCGGCATTACCATATCGTCATTTACAAGTCACATACATGAGTAACTGATAAGAACCAATAAAAGCCTTATAACTACCAGTTTTAGAAGATTCTCTTGCCTGCTACACAAATATACATGGTTATTTTGCAATAACCGGCCAAATTTGCAGAGTAGGTTCAAAATAATATATATATATATATATATATATATATATATATATATATATATATATATATATATATATATATATATATATATATATAAATTAAGTATTATAGACAAATGGTGAAGAAAATTTAATAAAAAAAAAAACTCAAACATTCTGTCCGTTTTATCCTTTAAATTAAAAATAAAATAAAACCGGCCAAGAGCGTGTTGGGCCACGCTCAGTGTAGGGTTCCGTAGTTTCCCGTCCGTCACAATAAGTGTTCCCACTTATGAGTTTAAAGGTGGGTATCCATTATGCGCTCAAGCAGCGCTCCGCGCTCCTGCAACTGCCCCCGGTAATGGGCACTGTTGCTTCCATCCAAGTTCAAAATGATTTTCCTAGAAAGTCCTTATAAAGTTCTACCTTTCAGATTTTTTTCATATTTTCTAAACCTATGGTTCAAAAGTTAAAGGGGGGGGGACACATTGTTTTTTAATTTTGGAGCGATTATTTCCGAAATTATTGAAATTATCAAAAAATGATTTTAGTAAACCCTATTCATTTTTAAATACCTCTCCAACAATATATCACACGTTAGGGTTGAAATTAAAAAAAATCACTTCCCACTTTACATATAGGGGGGCTACCCTAATAAAACATTTTTTCCAATTTTTATTTTACCACTTTGTCGGCGTGATTGATACACATATTGGTACCAAATTTCAGCTTTCTAGTGCTAACGGTCACAGAGATTAAGCGAGGACGGACAGACGGACAGACAGACATGGCGAAACTGTAAGGGTTCCTAGTTGACTACGGAACTCTAAAAAAGCGTGATTTTTTTCCGCACGCACACATTCGTAAGGGTCGATCGGTAGGTAAAAACGTTGTCCACACATCAATTTGGGATAATTTCAAATAAAAGTTGAGCTCTTATTTTTATTTTAAAAAACTGCGATAACGGTATATCATTATTTATATATTTGAGCTTAAGCTTAAAATTTGGCTACTCTTTGTAAAATAGCCCTGTATAGCTGGCAAGCTTAAGTTTGTATAGAGCCCAATAGAATGACGTTTTATTTATAGAAATAAAACACAAATCACTAATTATAACATTTATTTCAATACTTTTGATTGTATACGTATAAAAAAGACAAATCGTAAAGTTTTCCATCAAACTGCGCTTTCCCTGTGTCTAATGAGTGTGACATCTGGCGGAGGATCCCAGTCGCGGAGAACATGTTCACGGCGCCAGTTCGTTAAAGTTTTTTCTTCGTTTCCATCTAAGAAGTTGCTGCTGCAGGAACGGAGACTACACGACGGGTGTGCCTTTAGTTCTGTAGCAATATTTAAGGAATATACTGGATGATTTTTTTTACCGTCTAAAAAAAGTGTAACAGGTGAACGGAATAGAAGCCTATGGCACTGATATTTGACTTTTTTTCCTTTACACTGAAATATTTTGAAATTGATCTATCAATAATTACTACTAATTTGAAATAAGCTTTTGGTACTGAAAAAATAAAAACAAAATTTTGAACTAAATAAATAAATCAATTAAAAACTATCGAAATTAAAATAATACGCACCCAATTAGTAGTATTTATTGATAGACCAATTTCATATGTTAATGTTAAAAAAAATTGTGAAATATAGAATCCTAGGTTCCATAGGCTTCTATTCCGTTCACCTGTTACATCCTATTATTTCCAGATGGTAAAAAAAATCACCCAGTATAAAGAAACATCTGCAATGGCAATTAAAATTACATTTATGTCGTCGATCTCACCAAGAAAGCATAAAATGTACCTATTAGAAATGTTTCGTGGCGGCCGTCTAGGCCAATCAAAATAGATTGTCTCGTAGGGGGATTATTTTCCACAGTTGGCACGCCTGGCAAGTGGGTTGGAAACCATCGTTTTTTTTATCTGTTATTGAGAAGACGCTGCTGCCCATGTCCTGGTTTGTGGATTGTGTTTTCGTTGCTGGTCTATGCCGCCTCTTACGACACCCATGGTATAATATGGTATAGTGGATATTCTTACATAGCCACTACACTGTTTGTAGTCAGTAGGTATTTACTTTTTAGACAGTAGTTGAATACCAGATTTGAACTCACGACTGTTTAATTTTCGCTGTCCATCACACCCTAAATAATTGGGCTTCTATCGTTTATATGTTCTGTGTAGATTAGACCAAAATTAATAATTAAGACTTAAGGGTAATCAGGATTAACTAAAACACCTGGACATCTGCGTCCGTAAACATAATTATGGACGCTACAAAACACTTAAAACGTCAACTAGTTTTTACCACATACTAGCCCGGTATTCCAGCTACGCGCCGGGTACTCGGTAGGCTGGACCATGGGGAGTACTCTAAGGAATTGTTCGAAATAATTGCAGTCGCTAAACTTAACCATCGCACATCGCGACAAAACTCGCGATACCATCTATACCATCTGGATGATTAGCAGTCCACTACTGTGCGATTTAGAAGAATTTTTCTTCCTTGCACAACTTCCTTGTGGAATCGATTACCATCAGAGATTTTCACGAACCGATTCGACTTAGGGACTTTTTAGAAAAGAGCTTACTCTTTTTTAAAAGGCTGGCAACGCACCTTGGTGTTGCAGTCGTTCGTGGGCGGCGGTAGTGATTTCCCATCAGGTGAGCCCCACGCTCGTTTGGGAGAGGAGAAGGGCTCCTATAAAGAAATGCCGATTTGATCTAGTGACTTTCATAGATTTTGGTAAAAGCATCTCCTTTACGCCGGATATAAAATTCCTAGATCGGTGACGGGGAGTAGCTTAAGTGCGCGGCGTATGATACTGCGATTATCGATTCACCTTCCAAACGTTCCGATTAAGTCACATTCTTTTATAAGTGGCTAATGATGATGAAGAAGAAGAATATATAAAAAAATCCATCAAAATTAGAGTAAGAGGTCAAGGCCATCTCCTTTACGCCGGATATAAAATTCCCAGATCGGTGACGGGGAGTAGCTTAAGTGCGCGGCGTATGATACTGCGATTATCGATTCACCTTCCAAACGTTCCGATTAAGTCACATTCTTTTATAAGTGGCTAATGATGATTAAGAAGAAGAATATATAAAAAAAAAACATCAAAATTAGAGTAAGAGGTCAAGGCCATCTCCTTTACGCCGGATATAAAATTCCCAGATCGGTGACGGGGAGTAGCTTAAATGCGCGGCGTATGATACTGCGATTATCGATTCCCCTTCCAAACGTTCCGATTAAGTCACATTCTTTTATAAGTGGCTAATGATGATGAAGAAGAAGAATATATAAAAAAATCCATCAAAATTAGAGTAAAAGGTCCAGGCTCAGCCTTAAATGAAAAACTCGTTTCAGAAAATTACTAACTATTGAAAAATCTTATAATATCAAGCAAATGCCTAAATATGGTTCTCATCAATTTGTCAGCTAGTCTAAAGTACATGGGAGCAGGGATCTTCAAGGATCTTCAATCAGTTATAGAGGAAGAGGCGTATAATCAACAGTTAGTCTTTTTAGGCTAACGATTATAGCTTATTCGTAAAACGATGTTTAGTTAGTCGTTATGTTCAGGTCGTTGTTATGTCGTTGTATCAGGATTCAGTTATGATGATATTTTAATGTGTGTTAATAATTACGATTATATCATTTGTAATGAGGTAGGAAGAAATTACCTCTAGTACTGCTGAGGTAGTCCCGAGTGACGTCATCAATTTGTACCACTTGTATTACAGGCGCTGGTTGTTTCTTGAGAGACCTTCTTGCCACACTAACGACTAATGCTGTTGATATCACAAACACGATGACGAGCAGCGCAATGCCAAGTGAAATGCCCACGTCTTTATCTAAAACAGCTTTAAAAATTCTCTTATTAGTGATTATCCGTTTTATTCTTATTATTATTTTACTACATATACTTATCCAGTAAAATTTTACCACATATAATTATCCAGTATTAATAGTATCATCATCATTATCATAACAGCATATCAACGTCTACTGTTGAATCCGTCCTCCGTGGATTTGCCTTATTGGAGAGATATTTGCCATAGAGATCTGTCTGCCCGTAAGAGCCAACTGTCAAGACTGAGTGTGGCAGCATCGTTTCTGGGACACCTGAGATTTTGAGTGAGATTGAAAGGTTCTATGGGCAGCTGTACACATCATCATTGGAGCCACACGCAAGTGTGAGTAACGATCCAAGAGCAAGTCTTATCCGACACTATTCCGACGATATCCCGGACGTCTACAGACCGATTTCCCTTCTGAGCCGCGTCTACGTGCTGTTTTCGAGAGTCATTACGAATCGTCTCGCACGCAGACTCGACAACTTCCAGCCTCCCGAACAAGCCGGTTTCCGAAAAGGCTTCAGTACCATAGACCACATACATACCCTGCGGCAGATTGTACAGAAGACTGAAGAGTACAATTTGCCACTTTGCCTGGCGTATGTGGACTATGAGAAAGCCTTTGATTCCGTCGAAATTTGGGCGGTGCTGCAGTCCCTTCAGCGGTGCCAAGTTGACTGTCGGTATATCGAAGTGCTGAAGTGTTTGTACAGTAGGGCTACGATGGCTATCCGAGTACAGAACCAGAGCTCGAAACCTATCCAACTGCAGAGAGGTGTAAGACAGGGTGACGTTATATCCCCGAAACTCTTCACCGCTGCTTTGGAAGACGTTTTCAAGCTACTGGACTGGAAAGGATACGGTATTAACATCAATGGCGAGTACATCACTCACCTTCGATTTGCCGACGATATAGTCTTTATGGCAGAATCGCTGGAGGACTTAAGCACTATGCTCAATGACCTCAATAGTGCCTCCCAACGGATAGGTCTTAAGATGAACATGGACAAAACAAAGATCATGTTTAATGTCCATGTCACACCTATGCCGGTAGTTGTTGGGAGCACTATGCTCGAAGTTGTTGACGAGTACGTTTACCTGGGACAAATAGTCCGACTAGGTAAGTCCAACTTCGACCGAGAGGTCAATCGACGGATTCAACTCGGCTGGGCAGCGTTCGGAAAATTACGACACATCTTCTCGTCAGGTGTACCTCAATCTCTGAAAACTAAAGTGTATACAACCAGCGCGTGTTGCCAGTGATGACTTACGGATCAGAGACGTGGTCCTTCACTGCTGGCCGTATGAGGACGCTCAAGGTCGCTCAGCGAGCTATGAAGAGGGCTATGCTCGGAGTTTCTCTGCGTGATAGACTCAGAAATGAGGATATCCGCAGTAGAACCAGAGTGACCGACATAGCACAACGGATTAGTAAGCTGAAGTGGCAATGGGCCGGCCATATAGCTCGAAGAACCGATAACCGATGGGGAAGAAAGGTTCTCGAGTGGCAGCCTCGTACCGGTAGGCGTAGTGTAGGGCAACCCCCCACTAGATGGAGTGACGACCTGGTAAGATATGCAGGAAGCCGATGGATGCAGGTGGCTCAGGACCGTGCTTTGTGGCATTACTTGGGGAGGCCTATGAAGGCCTGTGAAGGGCTGTGATGATGATGATGATGATGATGATGATGATTTGCCATACTTACCGCATTTAGCAGGTGGTTTGACAACCGTAGTTGTCATTTTAAGTTATTATGAAGATACTGTTGCTCTTATGCATCTCCAGTTTCATTTACCTCTGTCGTCACTTATGACATCTACGGAATGATTTAAGTTGTTATGAAGATACTGCTGCTCTTATGTATCTCCAGTTTCATTTAACTCTGTCGTCACTTATGACATCTACGGAATGATTAGTTGTTATGAAGATACTGCTGCTCTTATGCATCACCAGTTTCATTTACCTCTGTCGTCACTTATGACATCTACGGAATGATTTGTTATGAAGATACTGCTGCTCTTATGTATCTCCAGTTTCATTTAACTCTGTCGTCACTTATGACATCTACGGAATGATTTAAGTTGTTATGAAGATACTGCTGCTCTTATGTATCTCCAGTTTCATTTAACTCTGTCGTCACTTATGACATCTACGGAATGATTTGTTATGAAGATACTGCTGCTCTTATGCATCTCCAGTTTCATTTACCTCTGTCGTCACTTATGACATCTACGGAATGATTTAAGTTGTTATGAAGATACTGCTGCTCTTATGCATCTCCAGTTTCATTTACCTCTGTCGTCACTTATGACATCTACGGAATGATAGTTGTTATGAAGATACTGCTGCTCTTATGCATCTCCAGTTTCATTTACCTCTGTCATCACTTATGACATCTACGGAATGATTTAAGTTGTTATGAAGATACTACTGCTCTTATGCATCTCCATTTTCATTTACCTCTGTCGTCACTTATGACATCTACGGAATGATATAAGGTAGCACAATGTAGTTGCTACCGTTACAGCCTAGTCATAAAGGCCTCTGCTGAAAATAGTGTTTTTATACGTGAAAGAGACTGCTGCAGTTATAAGTATAGTTGTAGCATGAATGGCTCGACTCAACTGGGGAAGTGGCAAGTGGGTTGGCAACCGCAGTTTATTTTTATGTTTAGTCGTTATTAGAAAGATGCTGCTGCCCATCTCCAGATTTGTTTCCCTCTGTCGCCTCTTACGACACCCCTGTGGTGGTATGGGATTTACTCTTACGCCGCCACTACACGGCCAATTGTGTAGTCGTAGGTAGGTTGGATTCTTTTACTGTGCTACACATGGCACAAGTAGTATAAAACTATTAAATTTAAACATACGTACATTTCCACCAAGGTACTGAAGCAGAGCTGATTAATTTCTCAGTAGGTCTCAGAAGCAAAGATGCCGAACAACCATATCGGTTACAGGCGGCCGCTCCTGCCTCGTCTCCATGATTTAGAGTTCCCAGTTTTCCTCTAACAAGCCAAATATTTCCACCATGCCGTGTAAGTGCTTGACTTGTACCAAATCCCATCGAATTTCTATAGTCGAGTATTAAAGATGCGTTGGTTTTTGACATCCGCCAAACGGTAACCTCATAATACGTAGCGTTATCAACTTTATGTAAAAAAAATAGTAATCGAAAATTAACAATGATACAAATGCAAATGAAATAATTGACAATGCATACTAAATGCAAAAATGAGATTTGACCTCCAAATTAAATACGCACAAAATAAAGCACATTTTCTTGAGTTATACATTAGACTATAATATATAAAATAGACAAGTGGTTAAATTAAAAAAATTGTACAACCGACTTCAGTACGACCGCATCAATGTGTTCGAAGTAAATTAAATACGCATTATTAAAGGTAATTCATAAACTACCGGATCTTGATTAAATTTATATGGGACCACACGAGAAACATTAGCTTTCAGATAAAAAAAAGAATCATCAAAATTAGATCACTCAGAGAAAAGCTATCATGTAATACACATAAAAAAGAACATGCAGTTGAATTGAATACCTCCTCCATTTTAAAGTCGGTAAAATACGAGAAAAAATACTAAAATAAGCATTTTAAAAACTATTTTCATGTATCCTAAAGTCAAATCTTTCATGATAGTCGGCATTTTCTTGGAAAGGTTTATTTCCAGAATTGAATGTCTGTCTGTCTTGATGAATGGTTTCATTATTGTATAAGGAAAAAAATTATATTGTCTGATAACAAATGCAGTGAAATTGGTTTTCTGCGTTACCTGGTATGCATTTGATTTGAAACTGTTCTTCTTCATAAGCCAGATCACATTGCTGAGGTGGTTCTGGTCTCAAATGCTTAAAACTGATACTTCGTGTGCATGGTTTTTGTTGAGAAGCGACGCTGTTGTCTGCTTTGCAAGTAACATTAACAGTCGTTGTTAAAGGAACTTTAAATTGTGAAAGTGGGATAAAAGGCAAGTCAGTTGTAAAATTATATATTTGGGAACCTATTTGAGTTTGCCAAATATACGTATTAGGAACAGGTAAAGCCGTAACATTACAAACTAAAGTTTCGTCTCTCAGGGTAACACCGAGTCCCCTGCATTCCGGGGAATCTGCAATAGAAATATAAACACTAATTGTGATAATGTTATAAAATACAACACTAAGCAGTTAATTGAGACAGTTACTAGAACTTTAAGTTGATTCACTTATAAAATAATTGTAACATTTTTCTCTTTTTTATTTGATGCGGTAGATACGGATACCGGCTAATGTATATATATAATAGTAAAAATCAATTAAGGGAATAGAAAGAAAGGGAAAGGGATAGATGGAACAAAAGAAAAAAGAATGAAATACCTATTTGCATGCAAGTCATGAAATACTTAAGACTTGCATGTAAATACTGCCTTACGTGGCAGGAAATAACCACTAAAGAGAACATATATATAAGTGATAAATAGTTATAAGCTGTCTGTCTTTTTGGAAAAGTTTTTACTACTAGAGAGTCAGAAGATCAGTAGATTACAACGTGAAGTTAACGATGATTACGTTAATAAAATCAAATAATTCCTTACAAAAATTTTTGAAACATGTAAATTTGTCAAACATTAATAACTACATAAATAACAAAAATAATAAGAAATAATATGTAGAATGTTGATAATAAATTTATTATGATAAATAATATTTTGGTTTTTAAACTTACAGAGCACAGTTATATTCACTAGTTCTGCCTTGTTTTCTCCAATATTATTTCGAGCTAAACATGTGTATAGGCCAGTATGCGCCCGCTTTGCTTCTTGTATAAATATTGTATTTGAGAAAACATCATCGCCCCAAATCCCTCCCTCCTTAATTTGCTCACCCTTCAAAGTGTAATAAGTGTTTAACATATTTGTATAAATTGCAAATAGAAATTAAAACTTTAGATAAAATGACGGTCATAGATTTTAATTATTTTCCATAATAACTGCTAAAAATTTGTGAAAAACAGAGACAGTAATAATTAAAAGAAATGTTTATAATTTCAATTACATTATTTGCTTAGAGCTGATTTATCAATCGTCGGATAAAAATTATTTATCTAATAAATCATAACCTGACTGAGTGAATATAAAAAAAAATTGAACTTAGTATGTATTAGTTTATGTTATTCTATAAATAAATTTATCTTAGGATTGAAAAATCGGCCCTTAGTAAAACATTTGTTCTTATCGATATTTTATTAATTCATCATCATCATCATCATTACAGCCCTTCTCAAGTCCACTGCTAAACACAGTCTCCACCAATAAATGGAATGCCAAAAAGTACGGTCCTGAGCCACCTGCATCCATCGACTTCCTGCATAATTTATCAGGTTGTCACTCCATCCAGTGGAGAGCCGCTCTACACTTCGTCTACTGGTTCGAGGCTGTTACTCGACCTTTCTTCCTCATCGGTTTTCAGTTATTTATTGTAACTTTATAAAATAATAAGTTTTATTTATCACTTACATTAAAATACCATCTTATTTTATCAGCCGGAGGATTTGCTTCAACTTCGCACATTAGTTGTAGAACTTTGTTTTCTATAACTTCATCGAGTTTACTCATATTAAGCGTTGAAATTTCTACTATTGGAGCATCTGTATTAAAAATACTTTAAATATTAATTAATATCTTAAAGAAAACGAATACAATTTTACTAAAAATAATTATATCGAAAACTCAGGAAAATAAAATTAATTTCATTGGAATTCTAAATATGAATCGAAGCAATATGTGATAAGTTATATGTAAATATTTCATAAAGATTTTCAAAATTGAATAATTAAAAGGAGGCAACTTACACGATGTCTCAAGTTAAGTAATATTTTATAGTGCAATAAATTAAGTAATACGCTTTAGATTAAGTAGGTACGTACTAACATGTCACGTTTAGAGTAACAACATCAGCTTTAGAATTCCTTCCTGGTGGTATAGCAGGATTCGTACATACACATGCCAAAGTGGCTTGATTGTCTGCTTTCGTGGGTACAAATTGTAGGCGTGACACTGCTGTTCTCGTAACATTGTTCCAAGTCTATTGAAAAATTATAATAAACTTAGCAATTTCAATCGTAAAATAAGTTGTTCATTTGTAAAGTTATTCCGCAATTCTCTTTGTGTAACTATATCTTATTCATTTTTAAAAGTGATGGTAAAAAATTCGTTCATTAACAAAATTTTACTTCTTTATTGTTAACAAGTAAATAACTGTCCCTTGTAAAAAATAAGATAAAGTAAGTATTATAGAATAAGGGCTCTTGTCTCTACAAATGTTCCCTCAGCGTTAGAACCTTGTGGAATATTTAGAGACGAGATGGCAAGAGACCTGGCGTTATCATTTTGTTCCTTCGGGAGACAGGTAAAGCCCTAGAGTAGGCTGCTACTTGCGTAGATGCTTTGGCAGCCTCTCACCTCAGGGATACCTCCATTAGAGCCGGGGTGGCATCTGAGGCAGCTGAACTATCTGAGTGATGACTACTTATTTGTGATATTTGCTGTAGAGACTAGTGGTCGCTGGGTCTATTGTGCGGTGAAACTCCTAAAACAGATGTATCCGTGACTGGTGTCGCTGCTGGTGATAAGAGAGCTGGTTCTTTTCTCGCTCAAAGGCTTAGTATGACCATTCAGCGAGCAAACGCAGCCAGCGTTCTTGGCACGATACCACGAGGAGTAGGACCGTATGATAATTTAAGTTACTTTTAGCTTTTCTTTATTCTAGTTTTTCGATATTATTATATCATTTAAACTTAAAACAATCAAATAAGCTAAAACTAAGATACCTTATTGCTATATTGGGTTAAGTGTTTATGATTCAGCCACCAAGCTACCTCGGGGGAAGGGTAGACCCCATATGCTGTACATTGTACTACAGCTGTTTGACCGCTTTGAAGACTGCCATTTTGTATGCCTTGGATCCAATGGATTGAGACGTTATCGGCAGATACTAGAACGATGGAAAAACATTTAATCATTTATTATTTTTCAAAATATACACACTGTATTTTTTAAAGTCTTTTTCGACTTAAAATTTTGAAAGCTTACTTACAGTATAGTTCTATATCTACGTAAGCTGATACAGGTGGCGACAAATGCGTGTTAGTTGCTTCGCAAGAGAGATTTTCGGCGTTATCTCTCATCAGTGGCAAGTATAATTCATTTTGCCTTACATTTGGAATGTCGCTTTCACTGTCTGATGCATCTACGAGGATACCACCAGAATACCATGTAATAAGAGGCGGAGGTCGTCCTGGAAAAGAAACTTAATGTGTAAACCAACGTAAGTCTGTTTCCATAAATTTTGAAATAAATGAAAATTTTGTTACTGTTTCATACATTGATAACTTAATTAAATAAGACACAAACCAAACCATTGAAAAAAATTAATAAACTTTATTTTTAAACTATTTATAATAAAAAAGTAAAATTAACATAATTGTCCCACCTCCAATTACGAGACAGTTAAGCACCAACGTGTCTCCTTCAAAATAGGGACCAACTTTATTTTGCACCTTATTACCCAATTCGTCCAGAAAAAACGGTTTACTAGGTGGCACTGGAAAGAAATACTAATTATCATTTTCTGGTTTTGAAGGTAAAACAATTAAAAAATTAAAAATGTCGTATAATAAACATTAATAGTTTGATAGTTATCTGCATTATTAAAATTAAATAAATTATTAAAGTAATCCTAGTTAATTTCAGCAAGAGTTTTAACTTATTACTTGAAGTAAGAGTGACCAACTAGCACACAGTTCTACTTAATGATAAGGAGATTCTGTGCCCCATAGACACCATCATTAATCATCAGTTAAATCACCCCTACGGAAGATGCATAACAGAAACTTTTTTATTCAATATATGTAGATCAAAAATAATACTTATTGAAAGTCCCTTTTTTAATTTACCACTAGTTCAGAGCAAAACTCTGTCCTGGGATGAACCAGCAAGGAACTTAGTGGGATTTTTTTAAATAAGAGCTTACAATCATGTACCTATGTTACAATTAACAACACAAAACAAATTAGAAATAGCTTGGTAGCGATCACCTTTCCCAGGGGTTATTACCATCCACAAATTCCTTAATATTCCTTTAATAACCCTTTTTATACATAAACTTACTTTAATAAAGTTTTTGAACTTTGTGCTGATCAAATTTTGTCACACACATCGTCCCAGGAATTAAATACTGACTCGGTGAAGTCGCAATGCCTAGTTCCCGGAAAATTTCCGGTTCTCGCTCTATACTATACGAAATAAAGCAGCATTTACCTGTCAATCAATTTTCAAATGGTAACATAGGCGTTTTAACACGTTTCACGTGTCTAATTGCCCAATGGTGACAATTTTCCAACGAATGGAAGCTATCACAACTGCACAAGGTTATAACCGAACTACAAACGTTCGCGTTTTAAAGGTTCACACGTTCTAACCTACCCGTGTTCGATGTATCGCATAAGATTATCATATATTATTTATACTGCATCCCAACCTACAGCTTACTTATATAAGATAAAATAAAATATTCAATCTGCAGTGTTGTTATGTCGCAAGAGAATCTATTAACATATCTTGAGTCGTGGGTATCGCAAAAGTCGGTTTAAGAGAAGGAACATTAAACAATATTAGAACGACTAGAAACCACGTCATAGTTGTGAAATGTCTTACGAGTATATAGCGTTCGCTAATCTTCAAATTAAAAGTTAATTAAAATTAAAGTTACACGAATTAAAGTTGCCTGTACACGTGTTCCCTTCATTTCAAGGGTTTGAAGACAAGGTTGCAATGCATGTTGGCGAACTTCACATTTCTTCCAAATATTTTATTTTCTTATTATGTAGTTTTACTCACGATGTTTTCCTTCACCGCCAAGCACGTGGTAAATTAGCACTTAAAATCGCAGTTAACAATTTCATTGGTGCTGGCGGGGATCGAACCCGTGTTACTCACGTACTGTGAAATTTACAGCGAGGATTCGATCCCCGCCGGCACCAATCTTCAAATTACCTTCATCAAACTTATCGGCATGGAAAAGCCACGCCACAATTGTATTATAGCTGCTGTACGAATGTATCAGCTTGATCGAAGAAGTTTTCAAGGATTGCTCAGGGACCATTTAAGCTAATAATAGTGAAGCGTTTAAGCTAATGATGGTGCATCAGCTTATATGCTATTATTTCGTATAGTTAGTGATGAGATTCGGAAACCCTTTATATTGGTAACAAGGCATTTTATAGTGGTCCTCTGGGATACTTCAGCATTTTGATTCTTAAACGACTATAGCTGTCTATGGGGTACTTGGCAGGTCAGGTATCGTATAATTGTAAGGGAGACCTATGAATTTACGTGGTAGGTAGAATACGCTTTACTTTACACTGCAGCTATATTACAGCTGTAACTCAACCGGCGGACAACCACGCTCTCACAGAAAATCAGCGTAAAAAGAAGCTTAACGGTGCTGTTTTTCGTAGGATATAGAGAACGATACTTTTTACTGGAATCGAGGCATTCCATCATAGTCTTCACGGGTGACAACGAATCTGCATTTTGATTTTTAATCAAAGATAGAAGTAGATGTCTATGGGCCACGGAGTCCACTTACCATGAGGTGCCCTATATGCTCCTTTGTCACCTTTATTCAAAATAAACCAGCAGTGATCTCATGGAAGCTTGACAATATTGATTGACAATTATGATTTCAATAACAAAAAATAAAAATAATAATATATAAATTATTGCGCTTCTATTATTTTAAGATCCTATCTTATACCTATTTTCAAATTAATTATTTAGTAGCTATAAAATGTTAATAAGTATAATCTCACCAATAACGGTTAGATTGACACCAGTGTATCTAGTAGGAGACAGTAAAAACTCCACCCTGCAGTGGTATAATGCTTGGTCATCCTCTCTCAAAGCCGACACAGAAAGTACGGTAGGATTTTTATGTAAATCGACGGTAAGTCTTCCGGTTCTGTTGAAAGTTACGCTTGACCAGTCGCTACTTATTCGGGCATCATAACTAAAAAAATCAATAGAATGAATTTTCTGAAAAGAGATTAGTGGATAAAATGTGAATTACTGCAAAAATAAAACCAATAAAATGAAGAACTTGTTAGTATTAAGAGGCGACAGTACCCTAATGGCAGTGTGCAGACCGTAAACTCAAAGGGTCATTTTGCGTTTGAATCCGCGATTCGATTACCACCGTGAACTACTCCTAACACAAGGGTTTAAATTTTGTAGCGTTTATTAGTAGTGGTTAAATGAAATTTTAGTAATGTTACTAACATTGCCAGTATTTAAAAAGAATCATAACAAAAAGACAACACGGGAAACCCCATTTATTTTTCCCCCCCCTTTTTTTTTTTTGTCAAAAACCCAAAACCCCAAAAAAAAAAAAAAAAACCCTATTGTCTAGGAGTTCGTGTGGGTAGAGGGCATGGATGTCTTCCAGACCGAATTTCAGCCACGGTGGCCTTCCTCAACGGAGGGTAGCCATCGGCGCAGGACAGGATTATAGTGCCCAAGTGTATGCGCAAGCACAGGTGCACTCTCTATTCCGTCACCGTCATAATCCGATGGGACGATGAACCGACACGACCGGAGAGATATCAGGCGCAGGACCAACGGATGTACGTACTTGCCGAGGCACGGGGGTGAGATACCACCAACTTCCTGACTCCGGGCAGCTACTGAGAATTAGTGTGGTATTAATGTGGATAGGTAAACACCCTCTTAGGTATTTCTATCACCAATCGGCTGTATGTACATTGTGTCGAAAGTTTCAACGCATATGTAGCCCTATTTTTGTATGAAATTGTTTGCAAGTGTTCTTGTACTACAATAACCTCTTACAATCAGTTAAATAGTCTCGTGTTAGATGTGTTAGATTGTTATATCTATTTATTATTTGTTACTCGTCTTTAACCATTAAAGTAATAAATGTAGATGTGTGTCTTTTGAGTAAAGTCCTTTTTGATTTGCCTACTGAACTTATTAGAGTAAACATCCTTTACTACAGTAATTTTAGTTTTCGGATGACTTACCTATAAATAGAATCGTCTCCTTTGTACCAAACTAGCAACATGAGTTCATCATCCGCAACTGTTGGAACTGTATCACAATAAAGAGTTGTGTTGCCACCTTCTAAAGCCTCTTGATACAACAAAGGTCCTTTTATAAAGAAAAAAGAATTAAAGTTAAACTACTATAGGTATAGAAAGGTTAAAAAATGGACGCAGACCTCCCCTTATTTCATTTCTGTTAGGTTTGTGGAACAATGTGACTGTGAATCCGTAGACCTATTCCAGTGCGTGCTGGCGAACTTCACATGTCATTTCACATTCACATTATTTCTCATGCTAGTTTCCTTCACCGTCGAACACATGGAAAATCGGTAATTACATGTTATATTTAAGTTTACTTAAGTTAGCTTGCTATAAAACTTACGTTCAGGGCTTAGCCCCTGAGCTCATCACCTCCGTCAACATCATTACGACTCCGGATTTTAAGAGTTTAGTTTTGAAAAGTACTTAAAAGAAAAACGTTATGTACTGCTGCGTAATACAATAATAACATTTCATCATTATTATCATCATCATTAAGGTCCATCAAAAGTCGACTACTGAACATAGGCCACCCCCAAAGAATGCCACAAAGCACGGTCCTGAGCCACCTGCATCCATTGAATCACCTACCAATTCATCACTCCGTCTTGTGAAAACTGCCCTATACGCTACGAGGTTGTCATTTTAAATAAAAATAAACAATACGCTAACAATAATTTTTTTTTCAATGAATCATTATGATTAATTTCGTAAATTTGTATTTCTCCAGCAGTGTGTAAGGTCGTAGTTACACATTATGTAGAAACAAAAAGAAATATATAATAAAATAATCTCGTGTATGTAGTTTTTAGTGTGCTGGCGTTCGCGCGGAGATTAGTTACGTGGGTGATGTAAAAGACTACTATGGGAAATGTCAAAGAAGACATATGGCGTCTGATACTTGCGGTTTAATCGTCTCGTTTAAGTCAGACGTAAAATACAAAGACCAAAGACGGGCAGACATCGTAAAACACGCGCGACGTCTGGTATTGCGATTTTCATTTCACCTGTCAAAGTGACGATTAAAGCGAATCCCCCCTACAACGGGAGAGGTCAATGTCCAGCAGTGGATTATATGATCCGATGAAGAAGTATTTTTATAAAATAATGAATAGTGAGCACACAGCCCATCTGATGATGGGTGATTGTAAGTGGGTGATGTGGCCGACAGACATCTGCATCTATCCTCCAACAGAATGCAAATGCACTGTCACCCCTGAGAACTAAGATAGAATGCCTCGTAACCAGTAAAAAGAATCTCCGGTTCTCTACACTCAACATGAAACACAGCAAAATTTAGTTGCTATTTTACGCTGGTATTCTGTGAGAGCGTAGTCCTTCCCCGGTCGAGTCGACTCATTCTTGTTACATACCATAATATAACTGCAACATAGCTATACCACGTAAGAAATAGTATAAAATAGACTGTGAAATATGAAATAGACTCACCGTCAACTCCAGCAATGAAGGCGCAGGCAGGATGTACAATCAATACTAAATAATGTAATAGCGCCTGATAGACGCTCATTCTATGGTCCATCCATTCTTTCTGGTAACTTTTCATAGACGTTCGATACACGTCATAGCAATTAAGCAATTAACGCTAATTGTCCATTCAATAATAGTTCCATATTTCAAAAGCTCCTTTTCGCTATTTTTTTTCTTTTGTTTTATACAGGTATAATAGTTCGTGGGAATGATAAAATATTCACTTAAACGTTTTTCGTTTCTTTTCTCTAGATTATAGAGGCAGTTTACATACATAAATTGCACAACGATGGACATCCACACCTGGAACAATTATTTGTAGATCATACAAATACTTGTCCAGTGCGGGATTTGAACCCGTGGCTTTTAATCACCACTCAATAGTAATCCAATCCGCCACGGCGCCTTGTTAACGACTTTTTATATTAACATTATGGTGAAGTCGTTTACTATAGTGTTGATATAAAAAATATAGTGCAATTTGATAATTTAATATAATAGTGATTTTTTATATTAAAGAGATAAGTGAGTTCACAGTGAGCCTAATGGTAATTGACCTACCACCGCAGCCCATGTGTATCCATATTTTATTTATTTATTTATTATTTATTTCTTAAAAACTTCATACAATATGTATAGGCGGACTTAATGCCTGAAGCATTCTCTACCAGTCATCCTTTCATACAAAGCCGCACATGCAATGTCAATCCTACAGAATAAAATAAAATAGACTAAAATGGAACTCACAGTACAGATTCATTATATATTTCAGCCCATAAATATACTCTTAGCCTTGAAACTGAAACACAGTGGATGAAATATTTTATAGCGCCAGAAAGAAATAAAAATCTAATATCAACTCAGATGGAGTCCTAGACAGAAATTTAATTCTACAAAAAAGATAACCTAATATATAAAAATCTTGATTAATTCGTTCAAGATAAAAATTAATGTTTGTTTGTTCGTATTGTATGCGTTCATCAGAATGCGGTAAAACTTTATCAACTTATTGCTTATACTTGCCGGAAGGTTATAGACATAGTACAATTATTAATTTACCGACAAATTTATTTTAAAGTTATATCATTCAATTTGAAAAATGTATTATCACTCTTATTTAAACAATATAACTCTTCCAAATTTAAACGATATTTACACAATTATTTCTTCTGCGGCAGTAACCAGCTAGTACCTATTTTATTAAATGCGAATCATATCTATTATTACTATGTACACCACGTAGGATGAATACTTAAAACAGAGAGGAATTGATATGAATAAAGAGCACCATTTACAATAGGTAGAAGATAGCAGAATTCGCCGAACATACTCATACTTATGTTGGGTGTCTGTTCTATATATTACGGATCAAGACGGAGGGTGTTTGATGAATGGTGATAAGAACAGAAAGATTATACAAATTTGAGTAAGGCAAGTAATTTTCTTTTTACCACATTTTTTTATTATTCGCTTTCATGTGTGTGTGTTTGGGTGGGATTTAGTAATTGTTTTAAATTAACTTTCCGATGAGCTTGATACTTGAAATTTTAATTTTAGCTCGAAATCGGATGACAAAAAAATATAGATCCTACCTAAATTTTTTTAATACTACGTTTATAGTTTCATTTTTTGTAAAATAGATAGTACTTTTGATGCTATTACTTGTAAAATATGGAAGATGGCGAAATAAATAAAAAACAGTTTCAAAGTATAAATTTTTTAAAGAAATAATTTTTGTTACTTTTAGTCTTTGTTTACAGCATCTCGTCACGATATTGTCAGGTGCCATCATATCTATAGTAGTTTCGCCTATTATATCTATATTTTTTTGAATTATAGTAGTTTGAAGAGCACCTGACGCCCTCCCTCAATTGCGTGCACTAATCCCGTCAACACTAATCCCAGCACCACTACTCCCAACACCACTACCCTAGGAAAGACATACCATCGACAATAATACACAACACTACTCCCAACACTACTACACTAGGAAAGACACATCATCGACGCTAATACACAACACTACTCCCAACACTACTACACTAGGAAAGACACACCATCGACGATAATACACAACACTACTCCCAACACTACTACACTAGGAAAGACACACCATCGACGATAATACACAACACTACTCCCAACACTACTACACTAGGAAAGACACACCATCGACGATAATACACAACACTACTCCCAACACTACTACACTAGGAAAGACACATCATCGACGATAATAAACAACACTAATCCCAACACTACTACACTAGGAAAGACACACCATCGACGATAATACACAACACTACTCCCGACACTACTAAACTAGGAAAGACACATCATCGACGATAATAAACAACACTACTCCCAACACTACTACACTAGGAAAGACACACCATCGACGATAATACACAACACTACTCCCAACACTACTACACTAGGAAAGACACACCATCGACGATAATACACAACACTACTCCCAACACTACTACACTAGGAAAGACACACCATCGACGATAATACACAACACTACTCCCAACACTACTACACTAGGAAAGACACACCATCGACGATAATACACAACACTACTACACCCAACACTACTACACTAGGAAAGACACACCATCGACGATAATACACAACACTACTCCCAACACTACTACACTAGGAAAGACACACCATCGACGATAATACACACACACTCCCGACACTACTACACTAGGAAAGACACATCATCGACGATAATACACAACACTACTCCCAACACTACTACACTAGGAAAGACACACCATCGACGATAATACACAAACTACTCAACACTACTACACTAGGAAAGACACACCATCGACGATAATACACAACACTACTCCCAACACTACTACACTAGGAAAGACACACCATCGACGATAATACACAACACTACTCCCAACACTACTACACTAGGAAAGACACACCATCGACGATAATACACAACACTACTCCCAACACTACTACACTAGGAAAGACAGAGATCAGTGTACGCAATTGTGGGAGGGCGGGAGGTGCTTTTCAAACTAGGTAAGACACATCATTCTAATTTATTGAGTGGAAATGTGCGAATTTATTCTTAACAACTTTAATTATATAGCATTCGCAACCCAAATATGGTGGGATATTACAATATGTGGTAACATTCCACATCTAATCGCAGAAACAGATACATTATTATAGCCTGACCTACCTGTATCCAATACGCATTTGTGATAGGAGCAGGTAAACAGTTGGATGCAGCGCCTAATCAAATCGGACAAGATTTCATTCTCAAAAAATAATAATGTTACAAGCGCAGAGTACTTTTTAATAAACTAATTACAAGTAATGCCACTGTAACGTACAATACCTATTCAAATTATTTATTAAATTTGTAAAATGAGGCTGTATGACATGTTTGTAAAGGGCGAAATTCTTATTTAAAATAAAATCAAATGGTAAATTATTCTTATTATTTGCTTAAGTTTGAACCCGTAATAAGTATTTATAGAATATTTACCTAAACAATACTACGCCTACATATAAATAACAAAACAATGAAAAATAGCTAACTCTATATTGATAATTTTGTCCTGTATAAAATGACGTTTTATTATTAAATACACGATAGCTAACAAGTTATTTTGAAGTTTGCTTCACAGTACACTTTTTATTATTAACACCACACTTAATATCTTTATAACTCGAATTCAATTCTAATATTTTGATCATTAAACCATTTTCAAATTTCACAACAGAAACCACTAATTGTTACTAATCGCGTGCACTAGGTAATTACGAAAGCTCTCAAAAAGTTCTGTATGTAAGCATACGATAACCACGTGCCTCTTTAAGCGGAGATGTTTTCCGACTGACCAATAATCGACTAGTAGTTCCAAGTTCCAACTGCCGCGGCGGCATGTCTGAGATGGGCGTATTTTCCAGTTAAAGTATCGCATCCGGTTGATCTCATATTTGGGGAATTATTTTACAGTGTATCATTAAATAACAAAGAAAGCGCCAAGTAACTTATACTTTTAATAAAAGCTTATTTTAAAAAATTAAGAAGTATAAGATAAATATTACATAATAGCTTCTGAAGTCCGTGCTAAAACGTAGTGTTAATTAGAAGGAAAGCTAATATTTCAGAAGTCAATATGTGGATATTAGGTAAAGTACCTATATTCATTTTATAAAGTTGTTTGAAGTTGGCTTTTACATTTTATTAAATATTTAAATTCTCGACCTTTTTAAGAAAAAAAATGTACAACCGACTTCAATATAAATAAAATAAGAACACCATCAATGTAATCGAAGTTAATTAAATACGAATTATTAAAGGTAACTCAAAACAACTGGTCAGATCTTGATCAAATTTATATAGAATCACATGAAAAGCACCAGCTTTTAAATAAAAAAGAATCATAAAAATCACTTCAGAAAAAAATCTGAGGTAGGTCACACAAAAGGCACACACAAAAATAAAGTCGAATTGAGAACCGCCTCCTTTTTCGAAGTCGGTTAAAATTGAGAATCTGCTCCTTTTTTGGAGATTTTTACTTGGACTGGAATTATATTGTAATTTCTTAAAAACATTATTTTCTACACCAGATGGTAAGGTTTTAATATCTGTCTACGATACCGAACTTCATCAATAAAGAATGCAACAGCTAAACTAAATTGACGTAGGCTATCATGAGTAAAGCATTATATATACAACGAGCAAAGCATTTCTATCTTTACTTACTTATCTTCACGCACAATCCCTAACAGGGTAGCCAGAGAGAACAGATCGCCAAGTGTCACGATCCTTACATACCTCTTTTGCTTCTTTCAGCTTCATTATCTTCTTCATACGTGCATGTCTAGGTATCCGAGTACTCTTGACCTTCTCCTCTTCGAGTAATTTGCTCACATGTTTTTCGAAAGTTAGTCTCGGACTACCTCGACACCTTTTGATATTTACTTTCGCGCTATATATTTTCTTCACCATTCCGTCTTCACTCATTCGCTCAACGTGCCCAAACCATCGGAGTACGCCCCTATCAATTTTTGTGATAAGGTCATCTTTCAATTCTGCCATATTGAGAATCTCTTTGTTTCGCTTTCGGTCGGCTATGGTAACGCCGCACATTTTACGAAGAGATCGCATCTCCACTGCATTCAACTTGCTTTTATGCTTCTTCCGGCATACCCAGGTTGCGCTGCCATATAACAAAGTCGGTACCAACACTGGCGTTATGTATTGCAAGGCGTGCACTCTTCACTACGCCTTGCCTGTTGACTAACGCATTCAGGGCACCATTGACTTTGTTCCCGGCAGCGACACGCCTGTCCACATCTAAATCACATCTTCCATCCCGGCTGAAAGCACTCCCCAAGTATACAATGTCATTTACCTGTTCTAGACATTTCTATCTCTCTTTATTAAAACGCCTCGAAGATACAAAAGAAAATCTTAGTGAAATACGTTTTAATTAAAATATACGTGGTAGAGCCTCGCTGCAGTTATATTAGTTGTAGCACGAATGGGTAGGCATGACCGGGGTAGGACCAAGCTCTCACAAAATAGCAGCTTAAGACTACTGATGTGTTTCGTATGGTGAGTGTAGAGAACTGGAGTTCCTTTCTACTGGCAACGAGGCATTCTATCTTAGTTCTCAAGGGTACCAACGCATCTCCATTTTGATTCTTAATCGAGGATAAATATCATCTCAATTCATCTATGGGTCACAGCATCCACTTAACATCAGGTGGATTGTGTGCTCGTTTGTATCACCTTTCTTTTTTGATAGAATAAGGGGAAAAACGAGCACACAGTCCACCTGATGGTAGGTGGATGCTGTGTCCCAAAGACATCAACATTTATTATGAATTAAGAATCAAATTGCACATGCGTTGTCACCCCTGAGTACTAAAATGAAATGCCTCATTTCTAATAAAAAGGTTATTCGGTTCTCTATACTCGCCACACGAAACACGACAGCATTAAGCTGCTATTTTATGTTGGTATTCTGTGAGAGCGTGGTCCTACCCCGGTCGGGCCGACCCATTTGTGCTACAACCATAATATAGCTGCAGCGTGGCTCTACCACGTAAAAGCATACAATTGTTCTGTTATAAAAATCCGCATATCACAATAACGTCATCTCGTTGGAGTGGATTGAAGTAGTATATAAACGTGAACACACACACTCGTAACGTTTATGTGTTCAAATCACGTTAAGAAACAGGTTGTTTTGCTTAAATATCTTGACTTATTAATATGCAGTTATTTGTTTACTAATAAATGTTATTGCAGAATGATCTTAATACATCAATATGGTCGATAGGAGATTATTTCCGAGAAACTAAGTTATTGCATATATTGCGGAGCCGTAGTAGCTTAGGGGCTAAGCGCTCGCTATAATTTTCACAGTACGCAAGCAAAACGGGTTCGATCCTCGCCTGCACCAATGAAATTATTAATTGGAATTTTAAGTGCTGATTTACCACGTGCTCGGTGGTAAAGCAAAACATCGTGAGGAAGCTTGCATGTCTGTGAAATAAGAAAAATACACTTTTAAGGCATGTAAAGTTTGCCAACATGCATTGGGGCATCGCGGCGGACATTTCCTTGCCCTAAAACTGAAATGGGAGGAGGCTGTAATTTTAAGTTTTTTTTTTTAAATTATTGCAACCACTATCACAATAACAGTCTTTTGAGTATACTGCTGGACAAATATCCATTACTTGGAATATTAGCTCATACCAACCACTGGTTGGTGAGGGTAATACGTTGCTACCCATTACCATTCTGTAAAATTTGGATTTTCCGCTATTAGTTAGTTTTAAACTTTTATGACAATCAAAATGGACCACGTGTGAGTGAGGTTAGTATTTGCAGAAGTTACTGATGTACTTAAAAACCAAAAAAACCAAGTACATACATATCGGTCAAAATATCACCGTAAAATTACCATGGGTTAACATAAAGGGGTTTCACCGTTGTCAGCTTTTAGAAAAATGCCTGAAGTTGTTGAATAAAAGTAATGAGGTGTAGAAAGACAATAAGGGAGCGAATATTATTGATTTTATCGCGTTTAAGAAATCAGTAAATACATGTTATTATCATGAAACGTGCATCATCGCCGTTTTGTTATTCCTTCCATTCGATTTAAATGTGTCTTTTGAAGCGAAAATAAATAGGCTTTTATTGAGGCAATCCAGAGGTTTTGCAATCTGTTGAATCAGGTGGAGGGGAAAAAAGAAACGAAATGAAAGAAGGGAGACGAGAGCAGTGGCGTGGAGGAAGCGTAGCGACATAAGAGAGCGTCATGCTATTTGCTGTCACGGCATAAGAGTCAGTTTTACTGCGCCAAGGTGAGCCAATAAATACAATAATAGCCCAGAAGTTTATTTTTTCACAATTTTACCCACTCTGTGCATTGAGAATGCCGTGGTTTAGCTAATCACCGCAAATTATCACTTAAATGGGCGGTCGGATCGAGTAAGACATGCAGGAATTCGATGGATGCAGGTGGCTCATAAGCTCAGAACCGCGCTTTGTGGAGAAGAGGAACTTGTGAAAGGCTGTAATGATGGTGATAATGGTGAATTTCTCATTGTGTTGTTGTTGACTGTTCTTGTGCGATATACCTTAGAGCCTTAAGACAAAATTAAGTACCAGTGCGTGATCCCGAACCGGAACGCGTTACTTCACTGCTGGTCATATGAGGAAGCTCAAAAGCATTTAGTGAGTGGATAGAAAGAGCTCTATGCTCGGGATTTCTCCATATTAAAATCGGTAACGAGGATATCAGCAAAAGAAGAATAGTACTATTATACTAATACTATAAGAATACTACTGATATCAAATGAAGTATCGAGGGCCGGACATATATCATCATCATCATCATCATTACAGCCCTTCACAAGTCCACTGCTGAACATAGGCCTCCCCCAAGGTATGCCACATAGTACGGTCCTGAGCCACCTGCATCCATCGACTTCCTGCATGTCTTATCAGGTCGTCACTCCATCTAGTGGGGGATCGCCCTACACTTCGCCTACCGGTACGAGGCTGCCACTCAAAAACCTTTTTTCCCAACGGTTGTCGGTTCTTCGAGCTATATAGCCGGCCCACTGTCACTTCAGCTTACTAATCCGTTGGGCTATGTTGGTCACTCTGGTTCTACTGCGGATATCCTCATTTCTAAGTTTAACACGCAGAGAAACTCCGAGCATAGCCCTCTCCATAGCTCGCTGTGCGACTTTGAGCGTCCTCATACGGCCAGCATTGAAGGACCACGTCTTGGTTCCGTAGGTCATCACTGGCAACACGCACTGGTTATACAACTTAGTATTCAGGTTTTGAGGTATACCTGACGAGAAGATGCGTCGTAATTTCCCGAACGCTGCCCAGCCGAGTTGAATCCGTCGATTGAACTCTCGGTCGAAGTTGGACTTACCTAGTCGGACTATTTGTCCCAGGTAAGCGTACTCGTCAACAACTTCGAGCTTAGTGCTCCCAACAACTACCGGAATGGGTGTGACATGGACATTAAACATGATCTCTATTTTATCCACGTTCATCTTAAGAGCTATCCGTTGGGAAGCACTATTGAGGTCCTTGAGCATAGTGCTTAAGTCCTCCAGCGATTCTGCCAAAAGGACTATATCGTCGTCAAATCGAAGGTGAGTAATGTACTCGCCATTGATGTTAATACCGTATCCTTTCGAGTCCGGAAATATATAACTGATGGAAATAAAACTTTCTTGTGAGGCAGCCTCGTGTCAGCAAATATAGTGTTTGCAAAACCTCACCAGATTTAGTAAAGACCTGATGAAACATACTAGTAGTCGATGGCTGCAGGTTTTTCAGGTAAATCTTGTGTCAATCTATGCCTTATTTCAGGAGTGGATAAGTCTACTGCTAAAGAAAGGGATGTAGTGAGTAGTGGGTGAGTGTGGGTGATGCGTTTGTAGTTTTATAAGAACAGTTCACTAAAGTATATATCATCTAAAGCGTCTCCTGATACATATAGATTAGAAAGCGCTATAATTTTTTCCTGAAGTGAATTTGTTGCAATGGTGGGGTTCTAATTTTTCCCGCCTTAATCAGCAATTTACAGAAAATCGCTGTGTTGTTTCCTAGAGTTATTTTCTGGAACATAGAGTACAATCTACGTTTCCTTGAACAGTTTTAGTACGAAAAGAAATCGAATGTATTTAAATTTTAAAACAGGTAAACACTATTAAAGGAAATGTGAAAAAAGTAAATCATTGATGTGTGCTTCAGAAGAAAGCATAATTTACCAGATAATGAGTAAAAAAGTAGCAGATATATAATTAACATGTTACAAAATAAAAACAAATAAAAGAAACCCGCCTTACAAACGGCATCTCTGTTACAACGCTCACAGATTCTGAATTAAGGTGTGGTTAAAATTGGAGGCTGCGAGTATAAACGTGTAACTGATTATGATCGCATGGTTACCGAGAACAGAAAGACAAAAAATAAATTACAAAACACATCATTGAATAAAATTGCGGTCGTTTGCTGCTTTCGCAATATGTTGAATGTAAAATTTTATACATTTGTGTGTTTTGAAAGTTTTATTTTTTAATAATATCAGAGCGATGAACGAGCTCACAGTCAACTTGCTATTCCTTTAACCAACTTCAAACATAAAGGCCACAAATGGATTGGCACTCTTGAGAACTGAAAAAATCTGTAGTATAATTTTTTTTGATTTTAAATAAACTTTATTTATTTTTATCCTAGGAACACCAACAGAAAATACTCTATACTCTTGTAAATATAATATATAAATAATTGAGATGTGCCATGAGATACTAAGGTACTTGGCCTTACCAATTATAGGCGACCACGGCTTATACCATTAAATAATCTTGCACAATAACAAGGTTACGAATAATAACTATATATTAACAAGAGCTCAGTAAGGTTATCTTTGCAGCGGAAGTGCGTAATTGCCAGTTAAAACAGACTCTTAGGTAGAAAAGTAACCCTACCTGTAATGGATGTCTCCTGGATTTTTATATTCTTAGATAAATGTTATTCTTGTTGCGGTTGATCATGGGCGGCGGTAGTCACTTAACATCAGGTGAACCGTATGCTCGTTTGCCCCCTATTCTATAAAAAAATCATAGGATAAAGTAAGGTTTAGCCAATTATGAATTAAAAGTGAAAAAAATTAAAACAAGCTTTTACTTAAATACAAGACAAGAAGAAAAAAATCTTTAAATTAAATCAAACCTATCAATTTATTACAGTACACAATTTATACGATATAAAAGCTTGTCGCGAGATTTGCCTGTGTACATAAACAAAAATATAGTATGTGAATTGATATTGACATAAGTAGGTAATTCTTAAAAAAACATATTTTTTATAAAATCTTTTATATCATATAAATTGTGTAATGTAAATAAATTGATGGGTTTGATTTAGTTTATAGTTTGTTTTCTTCTCTTTAAAGCATTTAAATAAAATCTTGTTTTTTTAAATGTTTTTTAATTATTCATTTAATGCGTCGTTGTTGGTTTTTGTTCGTGACTTAAAGCTGAGTGGAGACCATTTAAGTGAATATTACGTTATTCCTTTTTTTATATTTTTGTTAAGATATAAAAAAGCCAGAAGCCACCTGCATCCATCGACTTCCTGCATGTCTTACCAGGTCGTCACTCCATCTAGTGGGGGTCGCCCTACACTTCGCCTACCAGTACGAGGCTGGCACTCTAGAACCTTTTTTCCCATCGGTTGTCGGTTCTTCGAGATATATGGCCGGCCCATTGCCACTTTAGCTTACTAATCCGTTAGGCTATGTCAGTTACTGGTTCTACGGCGGATATCCTTATTTCTAAGTTTATCACGCAAAGAAATCTCGAGCATAACCTTCTACATACCTCGCTGAGCAACCCTGAGTGTCCTCATACGACCAGTAGTGTAGTACCACGTCTCAGTTCCATAAGTCATCACTGGAAAGAAGCACTGTTTGTACAATCTCGCTTTCAAGTTTTCAAGTTACCGGCATACGTGTGACACAGACGTTAAACGTCTAACGTCACACACGTGTAACGTCTGTGCCACACGTATGATGATTTGTCCATATTCATCTTAAGACCTATCCGTTGGGACGCATTATTGAGGTCATTGAGCATAGTACTCAACCGCTCGGTTTGCACGCCAAGCTTTTTAGAGACCAATTTAGCTTTTCCTTTCAAGTGACCACGAAATTTTTTTAAGTGAACATCATTCTATATGTCGACGCCGAGGATTACGATGCTGGCTGAGGCAACAAGTGGAATGCCCTGAAATTGAGGAAATACGACAAAGGGGTTCTTTTTAGCGAGCAAGATTTAATCGTCTTCAAACCGAGATTGTTTATTATGAAAAAGTCAATACATACAAACTACATTGTATAATTGTTTTTTTTTCGAAAAAAATTAAGAAGTCAATGTTAATCAAAGTCTGGACTTATATTAAAGACAATATTTACTTTTTTTTTACAAAAATCATCACCTACGAGTGTAGGGCGATTTCATAACATATTCTCACGATTTGATACAGTCGTACTATCGCAATTGCTAAGTGAGTTTAATTGCTAGTGGGCGAAGTTCTGAAACCAAAACGTAGCAGATAATATTGTTGGTTTGCATTATCACACTTAACGCATAGTAAAGTAAAGAATCATTCGCAGTCTGAAGTGCGAAAAATTTATCAAACCAAACATACCATGTCACGTCCTACGCACTTCATGTATGAAATTGTTATTGACAGATACAAACGAAAATGCTTTTGTTTTATTTTTAACCACTAAACAGTAAACAATAATTTTTGTTTCAATAATATTTTTTTAAGTCATCCATTTCACACATTGTAGCGCAGTT
The DNA here is from genome assembly GCA_907164705.1 of Parnassius apollo. Taxonomy (NCBI): domain Eukaryota; kingdom Metazoa; phylum Arthropoda; class Insecta; order Lepidoptera; family Papilionidae; genus Parnassius; species Parnassius apollo. Next base: position 17,144,242 of record CAJQZP010000008.1, read on the forward strand.
GTGTGTATGTAGATTCGGAACTCACCAAATAGCTTGGCATGAGTAGGTTACGATAGCTGGCGAAATAAGTAAATAAAATACTAAATCGAATAAAGCTGAGTCCAAGTAGCGTGCGTGATTAGATAAAGTCAAAAACGACTTAACGTAAATGATATTCATGACAAGGGTAATTTTAGTCTGTAATGTGGTTCGATTCCACCACTAATGAAATTTTAATTAATTTTTAATGTTGAAAAATAATATTGAAATACATGTGCTTCCAAGAAATGAAGTACCTATCATGATACTTGCGCTTCTGTGAAATAAAAAGTGTCATGATCTGAAGTAGTGCGGCGGTCGTAGGCTTCATATAATTTGCAGAGACGCTTCTGCAACAGTCAATCGTATAAGACTTTTCCTTTAGCTTATAAAAGTTTACAGCTTGCCTTCCCTACTACTTGTACTAATGCGAATTGTTACTTGATCCAAAACCCTCCTAGAAAAAAAGACTTCTAATCAACAGTCAAACGTACGTGTTTATCTTACCTTTACTTTACTTTTTTGACGTGGTAGAGCCACGCTGCAGCTATATTATGGTTGTAGAATGAATGGGTCGGCACGACCAGCGAAGGACCACGCTCTTACAGAATACCAGCATAAAATAGCAGCCTAATGCTCCTGTGTTTCGTATGATGAGTGTAGAGACAGTGGTAGAGCCACGCGGCAGCTTTGCTGTTGCACGTATGGGCCGGCTGAAACCGGGGTGGTACCACGACCTCACAGAATACCGGCGTGAAGTGGAAGCTCTGCTTCCGCGTTTCGTCTGGTGAGTGCAGGTGGCCGGAGGCCCAAATTCCCCCCCTCCATCAACATGGTAGCGGAATTAAATGATGATAGACTACCCGAGGAGGGTACCAGCACCGCAGGAGAATCCCTCGCTGAGCATCCACGATCATGTTTCTCCCCTTCTGAGCGTGGGTGCTCAGGCTGCCCCGCGTATTCTGGGGGGGGGGGGGGGCAAAATTCCGCTCAAGACTACAACTGCTCGGGGCAAACGGAGCAACAAAACCAAGGCGATCCCTGCCACGCTGTCCGTGAATTTCTGCAATATCAGGGGACCTCACTTTAGAATCACTTTAGACCTAAACGCCGTCCACTACCATCTCGAGACGGCGAGGCCGGCTCTGCTCTTTCTGACCGAGACGCAGGTGTCCTCTTCGGCTGATGTCTCGTATCTCTCCTACCCGGGGTACAAACTGGAACACTCCTTTGTGCCTCGGGCTGGATTTTGCGTTTACGTCGTGAGGACATCTGTTTTTGACGCCTCGGCAGTCTTGAAGGTTCGGACCTGTCCATCCTTTGGCTACGCGTAGACAGCGACGACCATCCGCGCGTCTACGGGTGCCTCTATAGGTCCCATAGCAGTAATGCCGAAACAGACCGACCCTTCGGCCACGTCCAAATGGCTACAGATTCGTTGCTACAGCAGATCCCCTCCGCAGAGATCGTGATCCTCGGCGACTTTAACGCCGATCACGCCGAATGGCTTAATTCAATTTTAACCGATCATGCGGGGAGATCTGTTCATGATTTTGCCTTGGCATATGGTCTGACACAACTGGTTACTTCGCCTACGCGGATTCCAGATGTGGAGGATCATGCACCTTCCCTGTTGCCCCTTATGCTGACCTCTCACCCGGACGGATATCAGATTTCCGTTGACGCCCCTTTAGGCTCCTCGGACCATTGTCTTGTTTGGAGTGTGGTGCCACTCACGCTGAAATCGCAGTTGCAATCTGCAGGCTGCCGCCGTGTTTGGCACTATAGGTCAGCCGATTGGGATGGGATGCGGTCTTTCTTTGCATCCTACCCTTGGAGGCGGGTTTGCTTCTCGCCGGACGATCCCAACGTTGTTGCGGATTCTGTCACTGATGTGGTACTTCAGGGTATGGAACTTTTTATTCCTTCCTCTGTGGTGCCCATTGGAGGCAAATCTCAGCCATGGTTTAGTCGCTCCTGTAAAATAGCATCATGTTATGAGCAGGAGTGTTACCGAGCCTGGGCTGACGCATCAGCGTCCCAGGATATAAACACCAGCGCTCTAAAAAAGAAGTATAATTCCGCCTTTAGGTCCTTCAAAAGAGTCATTGCCAAGGCAAAGTCAGAGCACATAGGCAGAATTGGCGAGAAACTAGTCCGCCTTCCTTCTGGAACCCATGTATTCTGGTCTCTCGCCAAGGCTGTCCAGGGGGAATTTCTCTTAGCCATCTTTTCCATCTCTGCACAGGGAGGACGACTCACTGTCCCATACCGCAAAGGAGAAAGCCGATCTTCTAGGCTCTTTCTTTGCGTCCAACTCGACTCTCGATGACAGGGGGAGTACGCCGCCGACCATCCCGCGGTGTGAGTGCTCCATGCCGGAAGTGCAGTTCACACAGCGCTCGGTTCGCAAAGCACTCCTCTCCCTGGACATCCACAAGTCGAGTGGGCCTGACGGAATCCCCCCAATTGTGCTGAGGACGTGTGCTCCAGAGTTGGCACCGGTTTTAACGCGTCTTTTCCGGTACTCCTAGTATCTAGGCGTAGTCCCAAAATCATGGAAGACGGCTTTCGTCCACCCGATCCCTAAAAAAGGCGACCGCTCAGACCTGTCCAACTACCGGCCTATCGCCATCACCTCCTTGTTCTCCAAAACAAAGGAGTCCATTGTAAACTGCCAGCTCATGAGGTACCTTGAGGATCACTAGCTGATAAGTGACCGCCAATACTGTTTTCGCCGTGGTCGGTCAGCTGGTGATCTTCTGGTCTACCTAACTCACAGATGGGCGGAGGCAGTAGAGTCCAAGGGGGAGGCATTGGCCGTTAGTTTGGACATTGCGAAGGCCTTCGATCGGGTTTGGCACAAAGCGCTTCTTTCGAAGCTCCCTTCCTATGGGCTTCCCGAGAAATTGTGCGTTCGGATCACCAGCTTTCTTGCAGATCGGGGCATCAAGGTCGTTGTAGACGGTGCAAGCTCCGATTGCAAGCCTATTAATGCTGGTGTTCCATAAGGCTGCGTGCTATCGCCAACGCTGTTTCTTCTGCATATCAATGATATATTGCAAACCTGTAACATTCATTGCTATGCAGATGACAGCACTGGTGATGCTCTTTACACCGGCCGAGCCAATATTTCTCGGGAAAACGTCTCCAAGTGCCGGGGCAAAATTGTGTCTGAAGTCGAGTCTTTGCTGAACAGAGTCTCAGATTGGGGGCGAATAAATCTAGTCCAGTTTAACCCCCAGAAGACACAAGTTTGCGCGTTAACCGCTAAAAAGAACCCCTTTGTCGTATCTCCTCGTAGTTTCTCCTTGTTGCCTCAGCCAGTATCGGAATCCTCGACGTCGACATATCGAGTGACGTGCAGTTTCGTGGTCACTTGGAAGAGAAGGCCAAATTGGCCTCTAAAAAGCTTGGCGTGCTCAGCAGAGCGGGACAGTATTTCATGCCGGCACACCGCCTGCAACTTTACAAGGCGCAGGTTTGGCCGCACATGGAATACTGTTCCCATCTCTGGGCTGGGGCTCCCCAGTACCAGCTCCTTCCACTTGACCGCATCAAGTGCAGAGCGGCTCGAATCGTCGACGACCGAGTGTTTTCTGAACGGCTCAATTCATTGGCACTGCGAAGAGATGTTGCATCTCTTTGAATTTTCTTTCGCATATACCATGGGGAGTGCTCTGAGGAATTGTTCGGATTAATTCCAGCCGCCAAATTTCGTGAACGCACTCCGCGGCAAACGTTGCGATACCATCCACACCATCTGGATGCTTGGCGGTCCACCACTGTACGTTTCAAGAGGAGTTTTCTTCCGCGTACAACCTCTCTGTGGAATAGTTTACCACCAGCGATTTTTCCGGACCGATACGACCTGGGGACCTTCAAGAAAAGAGCTTACTCCTTTCTAAAGGGCCGGCAATGCACCTGCAATTCCCCTGGTGTTGCGGTTGATCATGGGCGGCGGTAGTCACGTAACACAGGTGAGCTGCATGCTCGTTTGCCCCCTCTTCTACAAAAAAAAAAAAAGAGAACCGGAGACCCGTTTTACTGGAATCGATGCATTCCATCTTAGTCCTCAAGGGTTACAACTCATCTGCATTTTGATTCTTTATCGAAGTTAAATGTAGATGTCTATAGGCCATAGCGTCCACTTACCATCTGATGGACTGTGTCCTCGTTTGTCACCCTTATCCTATAAAAAAACTTTTTGTAGGTAGGTTTAAGCTACAAATTTGAAAGTCGTCGCCATGTTTGAAAATCGGTTTCGGATCGAATCAAGATTGCTAAATACAGAATTTTATTACGTAAGTGGAAATTTTAACATCTTCATCAACATGTTTAGATGTGTATGGTTATAATGATCGTAATGAGAATATTATTCATTCTTTTACTTAAGCATATGCTCTCAATCAAGTGTCAATATTTTTGGTCGAAATGTATGCCAGCGGTCGCATCTGCAACTTTCGTAAGCGAGAGTGGCTGTTTGTGTAAACATTGGTAATGTCTAAAAGGTTTTGATATAGAAATTCCTTTCTGTAGTTTTGATCTTACCCAACCTTGATACTTGTTGTGTGGTTGCGGCGTTAGATAATCAATCTGCTCATTTTAAACCGTGGGTTTCCCGAGAGGCGACCTTGCAACCATTTTTTTTCGAATAAGGGTGACAAAGAGCACATAGTCCATTCGATGGTTAGTTGATGCTCTGGCATCTATCCACGATAAAAAAACAAAATGTACATGCGTTGTCACTATCCATTCAGAACGAAAATAAATAAAAAAGTTGAAAAACAAGTAATCAAAAATAAAAATAAAATTAAATAAATTCAAACATAATAATTTTGAAGTCAGGTTTTAAGTCTTCGATACAATATGTTTCAGCTCAGAAGCTTTTATGTGGAAATTATTTCACTTTTTTGTTATTGAAGGCGGATTTTACGTTTTTTGAAAAAAGTGTAATAACATTACAAATATTTAATAAAATAAAATATAGCAGACAAAAGAAAAACGTTGCAGTTCAGGTGGTTAGCGCTGGCTGTAAATTTCACAGCACGCGAGCAAACCGGGTTCGATCCCCACCGACACCAATGAAATTATTAATTGCAATTTTAAGTGCTGATTCCCCACGTACTCGACGATGAAGGAAAACATTGCGAGGTAACCTGCATGTCTGAGAAATAAGAAAAAAAATTATTTTATATTTTTTATTGGGGCAGCGCGGCGGGCACTTCCTTGCCCTAAAACCATCTCAGAAATGAAGGAGGTCTGTGCCTGTACTTGTGCTGTGTGGGACCTATGTAGACTTTAACTTTAGACAAAAAAAAAGATATTAAATTTGGTCAAAATACAAAATAGTAACGTATTAGAACCATTGAAGCACGAATGGGTCGGCTCGACCGGGGTAGGACCACACTCCCATAAATACCGGCGTGAAACCGCAGAATAATACAGCTGTGTTTCGTATGGTGAATATAGGACCAGAATTTCTGGTCCTATACTCACCATACTGGCATTCTATCTTAGTTTTCAGGGATGACAACGCATATGCATTTTGATTTTTAATCTATGACAGATACAGATGTCTTTGTGTGTGTGTTTGTATGCTTTTGTATATAAATAAATTTTATACTTACATTGTAAAAAGATCGAAATGCATTCGGAGCGAAGTTTATCGAGCCTTCTAACGGAGACGGCGGAACACCATCTGACTGGCTGACTAGTTATTATATAGTATTGTACCAACACTACTCCCCTTCGCTAGTTAGTGCACTTAGAATTTGGCCTTTTTGGATGGATTTTCCGCCAATTTTCGCTAGTCAAATCTTTAACCGTTGTTAGTGAAACTTTTTATAGAATAAGGGGATGTTGTGGCAAATAGACATCTACATCCGTTCTCGATTACTATGAACAAAAAGCCAGATACGTTTTTACACTTGTGGAATTAGATAGAATGCCACGTTTCCTTTAAGTCTTCGATTCTCTACACTCACCATACGATATACATCAACATTAAGATGCATTTTACGCTGGTATTATATGAGAGCATGGTGCTTCCCGGGTCGGTTCCCCGAACTATATAGATAGAGCATGGCTCTACCACGTAGAAAAATATTTCTTTCTTTTCATTTTAATAAGATGAAACGTTTTCCGTTAAACCCCCATCAGAAATATATAATTGAAAGAATGTGTGAATTGTTATAATTTTATTTTTAAGAAATTAAATAAGTCTTATAATATAAAAACTAAAATTTCTTCGAATTAATTATACTAAACATGTCGATTATTTCAACATGTTTCACATAAATTAATGGTCTTGAACCAAATAACCATATAGCTTTTAGTTACAAAAATGTAGTTCAAAGAATGTCGTTTCCAGTTAAACTTGTTAAAACTTTACTAAATCTCTCCAGGCACTTCCCATACAAATAAAATAATATTAATTAGTGGCCGCCTAATGTTGAAAATTCTAAAATTCTTTAGTGACAATTTCCACTCTGTGCGACTGTTCAACCACAGACTATAAAGTGTTTGTACTAATAATATTTACTCTAAGACATTGGCAGTATGAAAGTCAATTCGGTAAAACGACAATGTTTCACAAAAAAAAAGAAACCCAAAAAAAAAAAAAAAATCATAGATTACTGACGGATACAATTATGTATGTGTTTTGGATAGATTCTGTATAATAATAAGATGAGAAATATGTTAAAAGAGTGATTTAAATTTTTATTGATAAAAATAACTGTAAGAAAACGCTGGTAGTGTGAACAGCCAGCGATATGTATAGATCTCTTTTAGTGACGCGGGATCTATATCTATTGTGCGTTTCTTGACTGAGAAAATAGTTGATAGGCAATCGCTTCCTCATCGGCGGCGAGACAAGTGCCTTATAAAAATTAAACAAGCTTACAGTAATTTTAAACCGCATTCTTACCATACGACAAAGCACTTAAAATATAAAAAGACAAATCTATAAAAAATACAAGGATTCTTTCCTCTTTCAGTCAGTATTTACCCTACGAAATCTAAAACGTTTCTTCCTACATTTCCAAAAACTATTAGTGTTTCTAAAAAGTTTTGTAACATCTTCAATTTATAAACATAACAATAAAGATTTTTTTTCATAATATCACCCGTAGCAATAAATCCAAATTATAATAACGAGCACGTTGCAAAAAAATTACCTCAAATAATATCACATTACAATTAAGGCCAGCGCGACACTTGACGGAAATTCCGACGCGGATCTTTCCCAACGGAACGTCAATACATGTTATTGCATATAAATTACAAATAGCGGGCACACTACGCGGAAGATCGGTCGTTCCGTCGGTCGCTCCGTGGCGGACCGCTCGCCCTCGCGTCTGCTCCGTCCTCCGCGCACTGATCTTCCGTCGGCGTAAGATCGCCAACATCATATTTCAGATATTTGCATGCATCACGCCACATTCGGCAGATAATTCGCGGTGACGGCGCACGCACAGGATGTTCGACACTGAACCATTTATTATCGAAGTGCAAAATAGACTCTAGAGAAAAGCCGGATAGAACGCCAAAATGAAAATTCTTGTGATGAATTATCAAGTAATGCAAACTCACAATTAACTGTAATTGAGAATTTGAGTCCTCTCAAATAAAGACCTCTCAAATAAAAAGAAAACCTAAAATGACAGTCTTTCAACAGAGTTTAATTACAGCAATGAATAAAAAGCAACAATCACTTAAAGAAGTTGAAGATGCCGACACGAAATTTTTACTTTTCTTACTTCCTCAAATCAAGAGCCTGAATGAAAGACAAAATTGTGAGTTCAGAATCAAAGTGATGAATTTGATTTATAAAATCAAATATCGTAACCCATACAACATATCACATAATCAAACGTATTCTTACAACCATCCTAGCTATAGTACATACGAACAATCACCTACAACATATATAGCAGATGGGTCACCGCCGGTGTACCAATCATATACTACGAATACAAACAGTATAAATTCCTATTAGACCATACAGTCACCCGAATCTATTGAAACTCAAGTTCATCCAATTCAATCAGCTGAAACTAAAACAGCACACTCAATTGAGGAAATAGAGGAAATTTTTCAGAATAGGTCCAGCAATTCAATTCAATTAAAATTAAAGATTTGATTAATCATAATAAATTATTTGTCTCATAAACACTATTAATATTTATCTTACTTTAATGTAACTGTCTGCCTTTTTTCAGGAGATATAGCCGTTCTAAGTTTTGTATTTGGCTTGGTAATATAGTCCTTCGTTAAATTCAACAATACATCAAATGATTGTATGGACATTCGATAATATTCGAATACTTTATCTGAATTATGTTTAATAAAGTATGAAATTGCCCAATTTCTAGTCGAGGAGTAGATGAACCCAATATTTACGCTTTCTTTTTCTTTCTTCTTCTAATGCCTCATAAATAGCTATCACTTCTATCGGATTAATTACGACCACACCGTATAAGCGTTGGCAGTCAACTGATAATATGCCACTGAATATTTAGTGTGGCTGCAACGTATGGTAACGGATTTACTCCCGCGGAAGTTCGGCGTCGGAATTTCCGTCAAGTGTGGCGCTGGCTTTAGTCACATTTTGACGGAAAAGAAATTGCGAGCTGCTAAACTATCTGTTGAAAATTTCTGGAGAATTCATAGAATTGCGTTGTTATTTGTGAGGTTTCCATTTGAAAGGTAAACGCTTTACGTACTATACTTGGCACACTTGGCATTTGAGGTATTCAATTTTCGTCGAACATTATTGTTAAAATAAATATTATTTTAAAGTTATTGAATGCAGCACTTAGAGAAAACAGCACATTGAAGATTAATCATATTTAAAAATAATACGGCTAGGTGTCGTTTGTGTTTGTTTTGCCACAACTGCCACGTTGGTCTAGTGGTCGTCAACGCTGTTATTTATTTTTATTTATTTTATGAAATAATCGTCACAAACGAGCACACGGTCCACCTGATGGTAAGTAAATAAAAATAAATTTAAACCTGGTTGCTGTGGCCATAGACATCTACATTTATCCTCGATTAAGAATCAAATGGCAGATGCGTTGTCACCCGTAAGGACTTAGATAGAATGCCTCGTTTCCAGTAAAAAAGGGTCTCCGGATCTCTACACTTACCACATGAAATACAGCGGTATTAAGCTACTATTAAATGCTAGTATTCCGTGAGAGTGTGGTCCTACCACGGTCGAGCCGACCCATTCGTGCTACAACCCCCGTGTCGTGTTGCTGATCGTGAGGTTCTGGGTCCGAATCCCGCGTCAGGCTTCAATTATTATTGCATTTTATTGTCACGAAATACTCAGTATAAGTTCCTGGTCAGGAAGTTGAAGGTGTTCACCTCCTGTGATAACCGCCCCATCGGACTATGAGATTCAGGGAATAGAGAGTGCACCTGTGCTTGCGCATACACTTGGGCACCATAATCCTGTCCTGCGCCGATGGCTAGTCTCCATTGAGACTGACCGCCGTGACCGAAACTCGATCTGGAGGACATGTGGTTCTTCCTAAAATATATTCAAGATTTAAATCGCGATTACATTTTCTATAAGTAAATATAAACATTATAATATTAAAACAGTTTAAATACATTGTTGTTCTAGTGGTCCGTTGTAGCGACTGTGGATCATGGTTTGAATCCCGGGTGGAGTAACCATTCATTAGGTTTTTCTCTAAAAAAATTCTGAATAGCAGCCCGTAGTCAGGAAGTAAACGATGCTCTAACTTTTATGCCTCGGATAGCACGTAAATCCATCCTGCGTCTTTTGTGCACGTATTGCCGTCCCGTCGAACGATAAGAGTGTAGTCATAGAGAGTGCTACTCCGGGAAGTCTGCAGTCTGTGAACACGTATAAAATCGCCCCCGTCCCAACATGAGATTTGATGGACCAAGAATACTCGCTAAAGAACACCGATTCCTTCCAAGAATGATTCGCGAGGCTATTGAAACCAAAAAACATTATAATTCCAATAGAGATGATGGCTGGGTGCTACCATGCGCTTGGGACCCTATAATTAATAAAATACCAACCCAAGCATACAACTGAAAGACTTCAAGACACTAAACGCTCATACTGCGTAGATTGGAACAAAATTAATAACTTTAATATGGAGGCAGCCGTGATCATGGATGATGTAAAGTGCTCTAAACGCAGGGAACTGCTATATAATGAGTAAAAACTAGTTTTATTTAAAAGAGAGTGTTATTGTTTTCACGTACACCCTCAGGCACAAGAATCCCGCATGCGCAGATGAGACTGGTCAGCGTGAAGATAAGGTTCCGTTTCCACTCTGTAAATAATTACTATTATTTTACAAATTTTTCTTCTTTTAAATGCCTCAGAGTTCTTTAACATTTTTAGTCATAATTTAATATTCAAAATGATATCATATCGTCTGACAATACAATGGCATTTACCACGGGGAATGCTCAGAGAAACTGTTCTGATTAATTCCAGACGCCAAATTCCACCAACGCACAAAACTCACGATATCATCAATACGATCTGGGTGCTTGACGGTCCGCCAATTTGCGATTTAGTAGGAGTTTTCTACATCGTACAACTTCTTTGTGGAAACGTCTACAACTGATCGACTCCCGAGGTCCCTAACCTTCATGAAACGAGTTTACTCCTTTTTAAAAGGCCGGCAACGCACCTGCAATTACCCTTGTGTTGCATTAATTCATAGGCGGCGGTCAACACTTGGCATCAGGTGAGCTGAACGCTCGTTGGTCTGTGAAAAAACAAAAAACAAAAAGAAAACCTTATAGAATAGACATACAGAAGACGACAAGAAAAACCAATAAGACACCTAAAAATAAAATTACTTTTTTTATAACCAACAATATAATGTTAGAGTCATTTAAATGTTACGCACGTACTTCAAGTAAAGTTTGATTTATCGCTAGCCTTCCACGCCTTTTCAATGAATGCCGGTAAGCTGCGGCCACTACAAGAAAATAATCTGTGCGTAAAGTTTATGGTCGCGTTGTAAAGCATGCGCTAAAGGTACCTTGGAATTGCTTCTTGCGTTTTCAAGTATAAGTGCATGTCGTATTAACTTCAAGTTTATGTTCATGTAACAGAAGATAATATCCCTGGGTGTTTTTGACAAAATTACAATCTGTAAAGTCTAGTCTAATACTATATTGAACTAAGAATCCATTGAAGTGTTTAAAATAATTGACCGCACTATAACATGATCGTTTTGGTTAAATCTACATACTCTTTTTTCCATATTATGGTTCATAGTTTTCTTATTTCTTTTCTAAATGATCTTTTTGGTGGAATTAAAAAAAAACATAATACAAATATTTACGTATTTTACTTGCTACATTATGCATTTATTAGAAACTTGGGGCATCGCGTAAAAAATATAATTAATTTTAAAATTTATGTATATATTTGTACTGTACGCCTTAGAACCATGTTGCAGATATATTATTTATATAGCCGAATGGATCGGCGCGACCATGGAAGGACCACGCTCTCACAGAGTACCAGTTAATGGTGGTGAGTGTAGAGAACCGGATTTTTTTTGACTGGAAACGAAGCATTCTAACGAAGTGTTCAGTGTTGACAACGCTTTTGCATTTTGATTCTTAATAAAGGATACATGTAGATGTCTATGAGCCATAGCTTCCACTTATCATCAGGTGGACTGGGTGCTCGTTGTCACCCCTATTACAAGTAAATAAATACGTTTAAAATGGTTTGCTTCACCGTGGTGTGTACAGAAAAGGAGCAGAATGATTTGCCAGCATCTTCCTTTTCATCCGATTACAATGTAAGTGTCTTTTAGGTAAAAATAAAGTGGCTCAGTACATTTTACAATGATCGCCTACATCACCACTTACCGTCGGGTGGAATAGTAGTCAAGTGTTAGATTATAATAGTTAAACAATTTAACATTCAGTAACATATGAATAATATGAATTTCAATTAACCCCAGGCGTTTTACAGCTTGTATTCACCATGAAGTAGCCATGGTTACGAAAACGTCATCGTGATTCTCAACAATAAAATACATTTCAAAGATTATTATTTTTATTGTTCGTTGCTTTGTAGTTGATGAACATGACTAAACACTTACGATAATATACACGCAAAAAATATTTCTACCATTAAATTTGTTTTTCATCCTTGTACAATATACATATTTATAAACTTTCTACACAATTACGTGCAATATAATGGTATTAACCGCGGTTGCATTTACATTTCTATGGCTATTGTACGCTTGACGTAAGAGGGACGGTTATATCGCCATCTAACGAATGCCAATAAGAACTTCCAAGCGTTTCCTGTACTCACTTGCTACTCTTCCTCTTCAGAATACTTTTACGGCACCACCACACGGCAAGTTCCTTCATGTTGATTATGTGTAATATAACGCTCACTAACGTGTTCGTTTAACCTTTCAAATGGACTTACGGCATTACTGGGTTCAAGGACTCCTTTCCTGCCCATGAGTCCGTCTGGGTACCTTCCTTTTAATTATTTCTGCCTTTAAATAGCAGTGCCTGCATTGCTGTGTGTTAGACATATGTCATTCATTCAATTCTAGCGAACCAGGTCATTCGGGTCGATCTTTCAAATGAATCATTTCGGGTTTCAGTATTCTGTGATCTGTGAGAATTGCTCGATAATGTTGGTCGTCGGACATAACTTTACTCTTCAGTCGTAAGTCCTGCCAATTTTTAGATCCAGAACGTTCAAAAAATGTAATTGCTATCATCAATACTTTGATGCGACCCGGGTCAAATGAACGAATCATTCACGATCGACTCATGTCTACTGTGTGTTTTAGTCCGAAGGAAATAGAGATCCAGTATTGTGACACGCATCTGTGGCCTCCTTTTTTTGAAGTTGGGTGCAGATGAAGTTTTCGAAAATACTAATAAATAAGACTTCTACTTTTATTTAAAATTATCCCATATTTAATGGGGTTATGGGCAACAACGTTTTTGCCTACCGATCGAATCTTGCGAATGTGTGCGTGCGCAGTAAAATCGGTTAAAATAATGTATTACCACGCATTTTGAATTTAAGAGACAAAAAGTACAAAATGTTTAAGTTTTTTTTTTTTTCAATAAATTTTTCTTCAATATTTGCCTATATTACTTATTGTGAATCTTCTCTGCAAATTTGGCCGGTTATTGCAAAATAACCCTGTATAATGTCGAACAGTACCAAATAGGAAATAATTCAAGCAAAGAATAATGATTTCTTATATTTACGCGAACACTACACATTGAAATAATACTAGTTTTTACGGAATTTATCGCGTATATCGTCGCCTTGGAGGGCAATGGAGCTAACCCACAATTTTTGCGAAATGGAGTTAAGTGCATTAACGTACTGAGAAAGAACCATAGTTTATATTAGTCAATACATGTAACTGATATCATAACTGTAAGCAGGTTTTTTTTAAATTGCCAATAAATTTAAGTGTAGTTTCAATAAGAGTCAAAAATTCTATGCCGCTTAGATTTATTGTGATGACAAGGTTACAAGTCATAGTTAAAGTAATAATTCAGTGGTCAATAGTTGTAAGAGCTCATAGAACTCTTGACCACCAAAATTATGTCTTCATAATATCTATGTATGTTATGTCATTTTTTATCCAATCCCGATTTTATTTGGGAACATTTTAATTGGCAGAGAAAAATCATGTTTATTCCTGTTAACCAATCCACATTCTGTATTTCTACGAGTTTGTGCGTGCATTGTTTAGTTTGCTTTGATAGTGAGTCGGTGATTTGTGCAAAATAACAATAATGATCTATTATATTAATAATATAAACTACTTAAATAATTGAGAGTTCATTATGATTTCTAGCAATTGATGTGCATATAATATAAATATATATATTATTTTATCAGTATTCAGTGTGTGGTTAATATTATTATCATGAATTTATCGCGAGGACAGAAGATGGTTGCGGCGGTTTTTGATCTATACAAACAAAACAATCAAGGTATGTACATACTTATGTTTTTATTAATAGACATCTAATTATTTTAAAATACTACTAGGTGACATTCAAACATAACACAACTTTCATAATTCGTTTTCGATCAATCAATCTAAAAGACATTCCAAACGATTTATGCGGGGCGGGGTGTCGGGCGCGACTCACGTGTTTCTTACTTATCTGCTTTTTTTTGTATTAAATGTAACTTTCTAGATGATTATAATATGGAACCATTCTAGAAGATTTTAAATATCAGAGTAGAGGTTTTTTTTTTTTTGATTAAATTGAAGGATTAAACCCAATTTTGTCAGGTGTATAGTGTACAAACTTGTACTATCAACAAAAAGGTACTGGGGTGTTATTTAGCGCGGTCTCGTGGTAGATATTGGAGCAACTTAGTGCTACCTGCATTTAATTTTAATTTTATTGTTTTAGTTCTTGAAGAAAATGAAGAAAATTCGTATCATGTACTTCAATCTGTGCCTCCAACAGTTGAGACAACCGATGGTTCTAGTGTTTCACTCACAGAACAAACACGTAAATATACTTACAACTTTATTGTTTTTATTTAGGTAATTTAGCCATAAAGATTCTTTTAATTTAGAATTGTATCAACTGCCCTCGTCTTGCTGCCCTAGGCAAGCGCTCATGACGAGTGAAGCGGTTGGTGACCCTGCGCATTGTGTCCCTTGTACCCTTGATAGTCACTGGCGCTTTAACGTTGAATTCACAAACGAGATATTGTAAAATATTGCTATATTTATATAGATATACATACCCAAATTTGATTTTAATTTTTATTGTTTTAGTATTTGAAGACAATGACGAAAACTCGTATCATGTACTTCAAACTGTGCCTCCAGCAGTTGAGACAACAGATGGTTCTAGTACACTCAGAGAACAAACAGGTTAATATAGTTATGTAATACGATCTAGGGTAATCTAGCCATAAATTTTCTTTCAAATCTAGAATTTTAGTAACTGTATTTATTTGTTGTAGAATTTACAAAGTTTGTAGGAATTTTTGAATCTTGGTGTAGCTCAAACGTGGTAGAGCCATGCTACAGCTATATTATTAGTATAGTTGTAGCACGAATGGGTCGGCTCGACCGGGTAAGGACCACGCTCTCATAGAATACCAGCTTAAAATAGCAGCTTAACACTGCTGTGTTTCGTGTGGTGAGTGGAGAGAACCGGAGACCCTTTTTACTGGAAACGAGGCATCTTAGTCCTAACGGGTGATAACGCATCTGTATTTTGATTCGCAAACGAGGATAGATGATGTCTATGGGCCACAGCAATCACTTACCATCAGGTGGACTGTGTGCTCGTTTGTCACCCTATCCTATATAAAAAAGCTTGCCAGACTTATTTTCAGGTAAAAATAATAATGCTCTTTCTGGACATGGTTATAATTTTTCTTGTTTATACTTTCAGGTTCTATAGTTGATCGCAATCCTTACTTTACCTCTGATTCTGAAAACGATACAATGTACCACCCTGTAACGAGAGTTTCGGAGACCTCTACCTCTGAAAATATATCTAACAGTTCTGAAGAAGACAATGAAGTCCTATGGAGTAAATACATTCGAAAACACGTCACCTCTACAAGTAAAAAAGTAGACTCCGACACTTTGACAAGAAAACGTCAAAGAAATCCACTTAAGTGGAAACGTAATACTCAAAAAACTTTAAGGCTAGCTGGAAAGGAATATACAACAAGATCAGGAAATAAAATAGGTATTAAAAAAGTTAAAGATATATCGTGTAAGTGCCATTACAATTGTAACTTTAAATTTTCATTACAAGAAAGAGAAAATCTTCTACAAGAATATTTATCTTTGAAATCTGAACATGCAAGATGGTGTTTCATAGGTAAGTGTGTGCAACGTGTACCTGTCAAACGAACCTACAAAGAAAATCAAAGTAGACGTAAAAACACGTTGGTATATAGCCTGTTTAGAGATAGCCAAAGTTTCCAAGTATGCAAGTCATTTTTTTTGACTACTTTTAATATATCTGCGAAGAAAGTTGAGACAGCTTTAAGTAAATTGACACCATCTGGAGTTACTGAACCAGATATGAGAGGGAAGAAAGAACCACCCAACAAGAAATCAGATGTAGTTAAAGATATAATTAGAGACCACATTAAGTCTTTACCTACTGTGTCTTCACATTATTGTCGTAGTACGACGAAGAGAAAATATTTGCCTTCAGGTTTAAGCGAAAACCGTTTGTACTTAGACTATGTAGAGTATTGTAAAGAACGTCAAGTTGTACCTGAAAAGGCCAGTTTTTACAAATTTATTTTTACCAACGAATTTAATTATGGTTTCCATCGCCCTAAGAAGGATCAATGTGACCATTGTATTCAATTTAAGAATAGGCCAGAGCATGAGCAGCAACTTCATAAAGAAGAGTATGATTTGCATATTATTCGTAAAAACGAAGCAAGAAAGCATAAAGTTCTTGACAAAAATCGTACCAAAGTAGATCCTGGCTTTATTGCCTTTGCTATGGACCTGGAAAAACTACTATTAGCTCCAAACTTACAGGCTGGTCAGGTGTATTATAAAAGAAAGTTAAAGATTTACAATTTTACATTGTATAATTTAGGAGATTCTGAGGCTACAAATTATATGTGGCATGAAGGAGTAGGTACTAAAGGTGCATCGGAGATAGCCACTTGCATTTGGATGCATTTATCGTCATTGGCTCCTGAGATAAAAGAAATAACTTTATTTTCTGATACTGCTTCTGGCCAGAATCGGAACACTATTATTGCCGCAATGTTTTTACATGCAGTAACAGTTTTGCCAATCCAAACCATTAATCAAAAGTTTATGGAGTCTGGACATTCAGAGATGGAATGCGATAGTGTACACTCTGCAGTTGAAAACAGAGGGAGGCATGTAGATATCTATACACCAGAAGGCTGGTACACTGTCGCACGTACGGCTAAAACAACAAAGCCATATTACAAGATCAAAGAGTTGACATATTCAGATTTTATTGACTTTAAGTCGTACAGTAACAAAGTTATCACAAATAAAAATAAAACAGATACTGGTGACAATATGAACTGGCTGTTATTAAAATGGATACAATATCGAAAAGAAAGTCCTAAAATTATATTTTTCAAGAACCAATTATCAGAAGAAAATTTTAAATCTTTACCTATACAGCGCAAAGCTCTACGCAAATCTACTATGACACCATGTTGCGATTTACAGAAGCTCTATAACAAAAAGCTTAAGATCTCTGCCAATAAACTTAAAGATCTGAAGGATCTCTGCGCAAAAGGTACCATACCTTCGGTGTATCATGATTTTTATAACGATCTGGAAGAAGGACTAATTAGTGACAACTCAGAAAGTGAATAATTTATTTTAACTTCCTCATTTTTCTACATTACTTTTTAATTGTTAATTTGATTTATTTTCCTTTAATAAAAGTAAATGAACAATTAATTATTATGTATTTATTTTTAAACACTCCACTCCGCTTGCGCGTTTTTATCTATTTAGATTGATATGTCATCGGAATAAAAAGTCAATAAGGCAAGAGAGTTAAGTGACATACACCTCGTAATATGAGTATTACATTGTAAATAAAATGGTAGTCAATAGGTCTAAGCCACATAACTTTTAAACCATGATGTTTTGATATTTTTTAATTATAGCATTCAATGGTAACACGTTTTAATAATCTAAGGTAAAAATTTGAACTCTCTACTAAAATATGACGCTGATTTATGTTAAAATAACTGTTCTTACTCGCATCATTTAGTTTTTAAACGTCCATAACTCAGAAGTGTAGTTCTGAGGAATAGCTCCATTACCTTCCAAGGCGACGATATTTAACTTTTTAAATACCCGACGTTTCGAACGCTTTACAGCACTCATGGTCACGGGCGGGACTGAGATGTTCAACGTCCATATGTCATAGTTAACCGCTGTTACCATAGATTAAAATTTAACTTTTGTTCCGATCTATACAGTATGAACTTATGGTATCTTGAAGTCTTGCAGTTGTATGCTTGGGTTGGAATTTTATTTTATTTATTATAGAATCTCAAGCAGATGGTAGCACCCAGCCATCTTCTCTAATTGAAATTAGGATGTTTTTGGATTTCAATAGCCTCGCGAATCATCCTTGGAAGGAATCGGTGTTCTTTAGCGAGGATTTGCGGTCTATCAAATCTGATGTAGTGAGGGGGCGATCCTGTACGTGTTCACAGACTGCAGACTTCCCGAAGACGCTCCGGGATCGCCCGTGACCATGAGTGCTGTAAAGCGTTCGAAACGTCGGGTATTTAAAAAGTTAAATATACGCGATTAATTCCGTAAAAACTAGTATTATTTCAAAGCAAAGAATATTTTGAAATAATGCATATTAATCTACACCTGCAATGTCAGGGATTATTTCGATTAAGCGTGTTTTCATGTACACAAATAATATCGGACACGTTTGTTTGTATTGGCATCCAGGCGCATCACCGACTTTTGTGTGTTTAGGATTGAATATCTTTTAAACTCGGACGTTAAAAATAGCTTTTCAAACATTTGAACTACAATGATTATACACAGCTAAATCGTTCAAACAGTAATGATATACAAGATCGTTTCCACTACAATTGTGGGAAGAGTTTGGGCTCCACGGACATTCATGTTAGAAAAATGCTGGTAGCTCCCGTCACGGTTCTCTAAACGATGTTATCCGTAGGGGTTCTTATCACTGTAAATGTTCCTTTGGTTTAAAAGCCTTGTGAAATATTTAAATATGATGGCAGGAGTCCTTTCGGAGAGAGAAATTGCTCTCAGGGATGTTATGTGCGAAGATACTTTGACAGCCACTTATCTCCGGGGTACCTCGTTTATAACCGGGGTGGTATAAGGTGTGGCTGAACTAAGTTAGTGGCGCCAGTACGAGTCTCTAAGAGATGACTACATTTGCTGTAGAGACTATCGGTATGTTGGTTGAGTCCACGTGTGGTGAAATTCCTAAAGGAACCACACCACACCTACCACCACCGAACAACCACAGTTTTTAGTCAAACTGTGTAAGAGGGCTGGTTCTTTTCTCGTTCAAAGGCTAAGTAGGCATAGTCATCTAGCGACAAAGCGAATCCAGCGTTACTGGCACCTTACCCGGGAGGAGTAGCACTGTATGGCAATTTAAGCTTTTAGTTTTACTTATTTTTTGCTATGGTAATAAGTATAGTGTATGTAAATAGTCTACATGTTCACCATATCTGGCATACGAAAATTATCAATCAAGCAAAACAATTAATTATGTATACCTATATATTAAATAAAAAATTAAAATGTTTATATTTCAATCGTCATTTCAAAGAAAACAATTTATTATGTACACAACAAACACACAAATCAAATTAAATCAAATAAAATTAAAATTACAATCGCCATGTCAATCATTATGTATAGATAAAAATTAAAATGTCAAAAGAGCAGTTATATTTACAACCTATTAAAGTCTACTGCTGAAGATAGACTTCCCCCATAGATAAGTTCATAGGGAGGATATTTGCTGTAGCTGTAGCTGTAGGTTGTACGTGTATGTGCTGTAGCTACTATTTATATACTATTTAGTATTATATATACCTTTTTACTATATATATATATATATATATATATATATATATATATATACATATACATATATATATATAAATCATGGATATATTTAATATGCTTAATTATTCTTATTTTCGAATACAAATTAAAATCTTGTTTATGCTACCTATTTAAAAACATAACTAAAAGGCGCTGCATTACATGACCTATTAAATAATCTTGATAATACTTCCTTTAATGAAGAAATATTATGTAATCCCGAAAAATGTACTGATTTGCTTACATCTTATCATAGTTGTCTCACTGTTTTGTTTCAAAATATCCGTAGCATCAATGCAAATTTTTCAGGACTTTTAACGTTGTTAGAAAGAATTAATACTTGCTGCGACACTATCGTTCTCTCTGAATGCTGGCTATCTTGTAATCCTATAATTCCGATTCTCAATGGATATAATCATTATAAAACTTCAAAAAACTACAATAAAGTGACGGTGTTATTGTATATATCAAGTCTTGTTTAGCTAATATTAAAGTAAATATTATATAGATACGATAGTTACATATATATCATATGTAACTATCGTATCTATTATTATTATTATTTATTGATTTATTTTATTTTTATTTATTGTTTTATTCTATATAATTTCCGTAACATTGTGTATATTATTTATTTTTAGTAGTACTAATGTATGCACTAAGTTTGCAATTTAAATATAATTTCCTTTATGGGTCTACTGGAAGATATTTCAGCGAATTTGGAATAAGTAGAACCTTTGTACGTAATTACTATAAGACTGCTTCTGTACCTTAATGTGTGTACATAAAATAAATTAAAAAAAAAAGAACCTATAACAATTGAATGTAACTGTCTGGTGATTACTATAGGTGTAGATGTGGCTATTGTTGCTATATATAGACCACACGCTTTTGTTGATCCTTCAAAATTCTTTCAGTCTTTGGATCTTGTCCTCACGGATCTTAAATCATACCGAACCATTATTCTTGTAGGAGACATTAATGTAGATATTGCCAACGGGTTTCATTCTACAAATACTTTAGATTATCTTGATCTACTTGTTCATCATGGACTTCTTCCTGGTCACAACTTCCCAACTCATGGTTCTACCAGTCTTGATCACGTTAATTTAAAAACTGCTTTTTCCGCTAAGGTTCTAGTTCTGAAAATTACTTTAACAGACCACTTTGCCGTTATGTTTGCTCTCTCAAAAATTGAAATGAAATTATGTAACCGTAAATTAATAAAAAAAATGAATATAAGCATATTCATGAATTACGCTGTATTAACTTTAACTCTGTATACACAACGAATGACCCTAACTTAGCTGTTAAATTCTTGGTCGAACCTATTATTTCAGCTATAGCCAACAATACCAAAACTTTATTTCTGTCTTGTAGACGGAGACCTATTAAGCTATCCTACCTGACCTATCACTCTGGCTTTGTTGAAATGCATGCGAAACAGAGATAGATTATATAAAAAATCGAAAAAATACCCATCAAACCAGATTCTTAGAATTACTTATAAAAGATATCGCAACTTCTGTACCAACCTCCTGTGAAATGCAAAAAGTAATTATGAGAAGCTGGAATTTCAAAGAGCCGGCAAAAACTCCAAACAATTGTGGAAAGTCATTCAAACTGTTACAAATTTATCTAAACAGCAATCAACGGCGTCTGATCTCCTAGACAATCAACGAAATTAATACTCAAAAATCTGTTGAAGATATAAACACTATTTTTCAAACATAGGAAAATCACTGGCAGACAAATTAGAAAGAGGCTCGGCAATATTAACGGCATCCGTTACTTATTCCAAATCCTTTGTTTTGCTTGAAACTGACGAGAGTGAAGTCGAACGCTTGATTATGTCTTTGGATAACAACCGAACAGCTGGTTGGGATGGTATTTCTTCAGAATTCTTAAAAGCACAAACATGTTATTATTTCACCTCTTACATATATTTGTAATTTGAGTCTCCAGACAGGTATTTTCCCTGATTTGTTTAAAAATAATACATAATAACATAACCATAATTAAAAAAAACCCGACGAACGGACATAAAGCACTAACCAGTGAATCTGTTCTCTGATCCCACAGAACACTGATAGTTCCATCGTCGGGTACAAGTTTTTTTTTGCGGATGATTTAGAACAAAAAGGCACATCACGCAGAGATCGCCCTATTCAGCCTTATTAATGGAAACATTCGACATCTTACGTCTGTTAAGAAATCAATAAATTTATCAATCGAAATGGTCGTGAAAAATGCCTAATTGTCAAAAAATAGAAACAAAAATGTATTAATTATTTTTGAATCACATTGAAGTAAAAGATCACATAAGATAATAAAAGTTAAACATTTTGGAAATATCAAGTGTTTTATGTGAAATTGTTTTAAAAAACAATTGATTGAATTCCAACAAAATTAATATTTTGACTCAATGTACAACAAGTTTTCAATTTTAATGAAATGTTTTGGTTTTTCTCAAACGTATTGCCGTCGCGAACGTCGAAACGGTCAGAACATTAGTTGTTTCCAAAACATGCAAAGGAAATACAAAAAATAATAAATTACCGAATTCTATGTTTTAATAAGTTTTTGATATCACTTTATATGTACAATTAATAGCAATGAGTGCATCTGTGCCTGCAAGTAAGCTACGGAACTAAAACTATCATAGCTTTTCAGGCCTAAGAAGTTATATAAGCCAACTGGTAATAGCACTAACATTACAGAAAAAAAACAGCTGTTACTATCCCCTTCGTAGGCGATAGCTTCCGATTGTTCGTAAGATGTCACCGTGGTCGGAAATTGGAGGATGTAATATAGCCGTATTAGCTTGACATTAAATTAAAATGTTAAATTATAAAACCCTGATAGTGATACTTTGCAGAAGTAAGTAATAAAATATTTTTGAGAGCAAATATTTTTTTAATAAAATTAGAGTGATAAGCGAACATACAGTTCACTTGATGGTAAATGTAGGTGCAACACATATCCAGGATATATCCAGGATTCGTCACCTGATACGATGTTGCATTTGAGGATCCTGCGTGGAATCTTTCGAGAAATCGGACGCACCAAGTAACGCGAGCCGCTTTTTGCTCTTCACAGAGCGAATGCGGTATCCATCGGGAAAACAACTTTTTTACACCTAATTGTTCATGGAAGATTATTTGTATTGGACTCATGCCAAAGTCTTAAGTTGCCTGAATTTCGCGATATATCACATGCCGATCTTCCTCAATCAGCTTACGCACAGCATCAACGTTTTCTTGGGTGACTGTAGTTTTTGGACGACCTTGACGGGGATCATCACTGAGCTTGACACGTCCACGTTGAAATTCAGTAAACCAGCGATAAATTGTGGTTTTGGATAGGGCTCCATCACCAAAAGCAGAAATCATCCGGTAAATACACTGTTTTTGTGTTAAACCAATTCGAAAGTCATAATAAATCATCGCTCTTGAATTTTCTCGAGTCAATTCCATTTTCTCAACGACTAAACAAGTTTGACAAAACCTTGTGACAAGAACGAGAATCTTTTTTAAAGGGTTCCGTAGTCAACTAGGAACCCTTATAGTTTCGCCATGTCTGTCTGTCCGTCTGTCCGTCCTCGCTTAATCTCTGTGACCGTTAGCACTAGAAAGCTGAAATTTGGTACCAATATGTGTATCAATCACGCCGACAAAGTGGTAAAATAAAAATTGGAAAAAAATGTTTTATTAGGGTAGCCCCCCTATATGTAAAGTGGGAAGTGATTTTTTTTTTAATTTCAACCCTTACGTGTGATATATTATTGGAAAGGTATTTAAAAATGAATAGGGGTTTACTACAATCATTTTTTGATAATGTCAATAATTTCAGAAATAATCGCTCCAAAAGTAAAAAACAATGTGTCCCCCCCCCCTCTAACTTTTGAACCATAGGTTTAGAAAATATGAAAAAAATCTGAAAGGTAGAACTTTATAAGGACTTTCTAGGAAAATTATTTTGAACCTGGATGGAAACAGTTTTTGTACAAAAAAGACAAAAAGTTGTCCAAAATAATTTCTGGACTAAGTTTGTAGTATAATCGTTTAAGCAGGAATTTTTTTAACTTCGTTTACATATTTTATTATCCTGAACGTATCTTTTTTCAAACAAAAAAAGAATTATTAAAAAATTATCCAAAATTACCACCGAAAACTTCTGGCACGTCTATGTATTAATTAGTAACCCAATTCCCTGAGAGATGGCGCTGTAGGTACTTATTACATTGGGTCGGGTTATCGAATTGTTCGGTTGGTCTCTCCTTGGCATCGCCTGTCGCGGAGCGTGCAATGTTGCACGCTCCATGTTCGCGCACGTACCCACTACCGGGAGCAGTTGCAGGAGCGCGGAGCGCTGCTGGAGCGCGAACATAATGGATACCCACCTTTACACTCATAAGTGGGAACACTTATTGTGAAGGACGGGAAACTACGGAACCCTACACTGAGCGTGGCTCAACACGCTCTTGGCCGGTTTTTTTAAATAAATAAATGGTATTCGATTTTTAAAACCAAGGAGTTTTCAATTAAAAAGATTTTAATATGACAGGAACAGTGGAAATATTCCATTCCCGATACTTTTAGTGCAGCCTAGGTATACAAGACGTAGTTTTATTTAAATATTCTAAAACTGTATATAATATGTGAGCCGCATGATCGTTTGCCCTATTCTAAAAAAACAATTATACCGTTCCCTTCTGTTCTCGCTGTTGCTTGGCGGCAGAAATAGGTAACCAATCTACCACACTTACCCAGAAAGGGACTCACTTACCAGAAAAGAAATTCTACCAACCTTCCACTTATTAGGTACTTACTTACTTACTTATCTTCACGCACAATCCCTAAAGGTCCAGAGAAACGATCCAAGTTCGATCCTTATTGACCTTCCCCTCTTCGAGTAATTTGCTCACATGATCTTCGAAAGTTAGTCTCGGTCTACCTCGACATCTTTTAATATTTACTTTCGCGCTATATATTTTCTTCACCATTCGGTCTTCACTCATTCGCTCAACGTGCCCAAACCATCGGAGTACGCCTCTATCAATTTTTGTGATAAGGTAAGATCTTTCAATCCTGCCATATTGCGAATCTCTTTGTTTCGCTTTCGGTCGGCTATGGTAACGCCGCACATTTTACGAAGAGATCGCATCTCTACTGCATTCAACTTGCTTTTATGCTTCTTCTGGCATACCCAGGTTTCGCTGCCATATAACAAAGTCGGTACCAACACTGCGTTATGGCGTGCACTCTTCACTACGCCTTGCCTTTTGACTAACACATTCAGGGCACCATTGACTTTGTTCCCGGCACCAACACGCCTGTCCACATCTAAATAACATCTTCCATCCCGGCTGAAAGCACTCTCCAAGTATACAATTTCATTTACCCGTTCTAGACATTCCTGATTTACCCATATTTCACATTTCGTTCTCTCTTCGTCCTTTTCAAATACCAGAACCTTAGTTTTATTAGCGGATTACTTATTACTATACTTATTATATTCAAACGGAGACCTTTAATTTCACAATTCTCTTTCCTACACGTGACTAATGCGTGCAGTTCTGCTTCTGATGGTGCAATAAGCATTGCATCATCAGCATACAGCAGACAATTTACTTTAATGTCACCCAATTTCACACCCAAACAGCTATTTTTCAGCTTGGACGAGCGGGGACGATTCATACAGACATCGCCGCTTTGCGCTCTGCATTCCACATCAGCTCGTCCCCGTTGGTGTGGAATGCAGCACGCAAAGCGGCGATGGGGACCGCCACCTGTCACGCACAGCCCGACACGGCGGAAGGTGGAGGACGCAGTGCAGAGTCGGTACGTGGAATGTTAGAGGGGGCATGAGAGATAAGACGAATGAGTTGATCGAAATAAAGAAAGAAAGTGAATTAGATGTCGTGTGTATGTCGGAGACCAAACACAAAGGCAGTGGTACTGAAGAGCTCCCTGTCGGGACGTTAGCTATATGGCCCGGAGTCTCAGAAAGCGAGAACGCCTGCCAGGGAGTGGGGGTGCTGTTGTCGTCCCGGTTGGTCGATCTTATGACTGAATATAAGGTTGTAAACTCAAGACTTCTCTGTGTTCACTTTAAACTGGGACTGACAAAGTTATTCCTTTTGGCTGTTTATGCGCCGATAGCTTCGTCGTCCAGAGCTGTGCTGGAGGAGTTTTGGGAGAATGTGAGAGAAGTTCTAGATTTGGTTAAGGGAAACGAAAGAACTGTTGTATGTGGTGATTTTAATGGATGGATAGATATCGCTCGACCAGGATACGGGTCGGTGCTTGGAAAGTTTGGCGATAAAAGGTTTAATGATGCTGGCAAGCTTATACTGGCTGTATGCAAGGAAAAGGGTCTTCTTGTGACAAACACTGTGTTTAATCACAGGAAACTCCATATGTACTCTAGAGAAAGAAAGAATGAGAGAAGTATGATTGATTTGTTCCTGGTGGACCGAGAACATATGGATACACGAGTGTTCAGGGGTGCTGACCTGGGAACGGATCACTATCTAGTAATTAATAGATTTATGGATTTGTTCGCGGGTTGGCGCTACCGGACGGCAGTAACATAACCACAGTCGGTCTGTCGCATCCGAAGCTGGAAGCTTCAGGATGCGGATACTAAGGACAAATATCACACGAGGGTAGCCGAAAAGCTAGACACCATCGATGGCAGAAAAGAATGTGTGGAAAGAACATGGCAGAACCTTGGGGATGCAATGGTAAGTGCAGCGGAAGAAGTATGTGGAATGACAAAAAGAGATAGTAGTAAAAGAAGAGATGCATGGTGGAATGATGAAGTGAGAGAAGCTGTAAAGAAGAATAAAAAAGCATGGTTAGACTACTTGGCTCCTAGTAACGATAAGCATATGAGAGAGAAGATGAAAGAAAGATATAAGCTGCAGAAAGTTCATGCGAAAACATTGATTGTGGAAGTACGTGAAAGGTGTAGAATAGAAGCGGACGAAAGGTTGTCGCACAACTTTAATGAAAACTTCAAACTCTTCTGGAAAGAGGTTGGAAGGTCCAGGATTGGTGTGACAGCCTTAAGAATGAACAAAGTGCTTTCGAAACCCAATGACGTCCTCTCAGAAAAATCGGACGTCATGCAGCGATGGAGCGAATTTTATAGAGAAATGTATGCGTGTCATGATCTTAGTGAAGGATCCGGGGCTGACGCCGTGACTGGCACGCCAAACACGGACCTCGATGACACTGAGATCATCAGCATGAAAGAGATTGAACGTGCGATTCGAAGTTTGAAATGTGGTAAGGCTGCGGGACTAGACAGAGTTACTGCTGAAATGGTCAAGTACGGTGGGCCTCGCGTCTGGGACAGCTTTCATCTGCTGTGCAATTTGTGCTGGCGGACGGGAGGTGTCCCGGATGACTGGCGATCCGCGGTCATTGTGCCTTTATATAAAGGTAAAGGTTCACATTTTGACTGCGGGTGCTATCGGGCGATCAGCTTGACCAGTTTAGCAAGTAAAGTTTACTCGAAGGTTTTGACATGTAGGATGCAAGAGAAATCGGAAAGATTATTATGGGAGGCACAATGCGGATTTAGACCTGGAAGAGGATGCACGGATCAAATGTTTTTCTCCGCATGATCACGGAAAAGCTTCTGGTTGTTAACCAGAGGATTTTCTGTGCTTTTGTGGATCTGGAGAAAGCATTTGATAAGGTTATAAAGAAGAAAATGTGGAAACTGTTGCCGGAATATGGTGTGGATGGTCGATTGTTAAGGGCTGTGCAGTCACTTTGACCATGACTGTAAAGCCTGTGTGCGGATAGAGCATGACCTGTCACCCATGTTTAGCGTCCAAGCGGACGTAAAACAGGGTTGTATCATGTCTGCCTGGCTGTTCATACTGTATCTCGACAGCTGTTTACAGAAGCTGAAAAATAACTTATTAGGTAATAAAAAATTCCGTATTAGAGTATCATCGAACTTCATTAGGAATGTTCTTTTATGAGAAAAGCTCCGTTTTATACCAGGCTGACTTGATTCCAAAATATCCAATCATAAATAATTCCTAATTGCGTAGATAACAGCTTCGTTTAACATTCGAATGTATACGAACGACTACAGATTAAGTCATTAAAGACCGCCGTTAACTTGTGCTTCGAGTTAACTGCAACAGAATCATTCTTATATCTTAGAAAGACGTTATTATAAATTTCGTATAAATTTGTAGACTAAACGAAAATATGGAGTTATAGTTAACATTTATTCGTGGCTTCTTTTTACTTTTAATATTAATCCTTTTATTACATAATATAAAAGTGCCGTATAGTCGTGTTGTAAGAATATTCTTTATCCCATATCCTCCCGTGGGTGTCGTACGAAGCGACAATAAGAAACTGAGACAGGCGATAGGCAAAGCTTAAAATAATTAATTACCGTGGCTGCTAACTCGTCTGCTAATCGTGGCAACTATGGCAAATATCCTCCATGTAATGTAGGCATAAAGCAAAGTACTTTTAATAGACAGTCATAAATGATTGAATGAATGGAATAACCAAATGCCATTCGATCGTGATCTTTGCCCTAAAACCCTTTCAGAAATGAGAGAAGACCTGTGCCCAGCATTGAGACTTATATAGGCTTTTTTTTTTTTTTGTTACATGGGGAAATGCCTACGCATACCCGCCTCGCGGGGGCAAGGACGGGTTATGTCGGACTCGCACCGACTAAAACCCCATGGTGTTCCACCTTTGTCGCATATTGGCAGGGCTACGGGAACGCTTTCGCACACATCCGCGGCCCTACTAGCGCCTGCCACCCCATGGCAGCACCTCCTCGGGAGAGGAAAATTCCTCCCCGTTCTCCTTCTAGGTAAGGCGCACCAGAACACATGGCGCGCCTTCCTCCACGGCCTCCACGTCTGTTTACGTCTGTGCAACAGACGCCCCCCGCGTCCCATGCACAAAGGCCATGGGGCCAGGAAAAACGAGCACTTAGAAGTACTAGCCTTCCCGACCCCAGCGGCGGATCTGGTCTATGGCTCCGCCGCCAACCAAGATTCGGCTGCGGAGGGTAGGGAGAGCGGCGCCTCGCAATACCGACAATCCTCTCCCCCCCGCAGCCCCACCACCACCGCATCAACGGTGCGGCCCCGTTTGAGTCGCGGAGGATAGGGCGAGTGGCGCATCGCCATACCAACACTCCTCTTCCTCCGCGACTCCACCTCGGCTGCAGCGGTAGGTGGGGAGGACACACCTCTCACCGCAGTCCACCAACACACATCCAAAGTGGGCTTCCCAAGCCCACTCGGAGTGGCCACCTTGGGCCGGCCCTCCACCTCGGACCAGCCATATGGGTTCCTCTTTGTTTCGCCGTGGGTGACCAAGCCACGGCTTCTAAGCCCCCCGCCACGACTAGGCGGGAACCCGTTCGGGTGGGGGGGGGAGGTACTTATATAGGCTGTAACTTTACTTGACTTTAGCTTTAAATTAAGTAAATTACTTGAAAACTTAATACATGTAAATCGGCCATAAGTGAGGTTTATCCTCCTTTTTAAGAAAAAGGCTTTGTTTGTCAGTGAACTATTAATAGGTTGACAAAGAAGAATGCTTATCTTGCGGAAGAGATTCCAAGTAAACTCATCTATGCCAATATTACTTACAACTCTCTCACATTTTTATTAAATCATCCTTTATAATACAGTTTTAATGATGTAATTTTAAGTTTAACTTACGAATTCTGTAAGCATAATACAGAATTAACCTTTGAATGAAGTAATTTCTCGAGTCAGATCGTTCGATACTATTCTACACAAGCAATGAATGGACGGTAGTCGTTTAAATATAATGTGCATTACAATGGAGCGCTTATAAGCTTGTGGAAAGTATAGAGCTGATTATGATTAATGTGGTTCTTTTACAATTTTAGCTTGGTAACTATTAGTAGTAAGGTCCTAAGTGCAACGGTTTTAGATACATGCATGATTAGAAAAGCTGTAGTACAAAAACACATTTCACAGTCCAGACGCGTGCTTTGAGTTTCATAAAAATAATAGTCTACATACCAAATATAGTTTATGGGGTCCAGGCTCAACGGAGCTAAGGCTAAAAAGTAAAGGGAGGTGAAAGGCCTGTGCATTGAAACAAATTAAAAACTTTATTTTTAACTGTACATTAATCTTTCTACATATTATGACCAATTAAATTTAATTTCATTCTCGGATTTACTTACTTACTTACTTACTTATCTTCACGCACAATCCCTAACGGGGTAGCCAGAGAGAACAGATCGCCAAGTGTCACGATCCTTACATACCTCTTTCGCTTCTTTCAGGTTCATTAACTTCTTCATACATGCACGTCTAGGTATCCGAGTACTCTTGACCCTCCCCTCTTCGAGCAATTTGCTCACATGGTCTTTGAAAGTTAGTCTCGGTCTACCTCGACACCTTTTAATATTTACTTTCGCTCTATATATTTTCTTCACCATTCGGTCTTCACTCATTCGTTCAACGTGCCCAAACCATTGGAGTACGCCCCTATCAATTTTTATTTAAATTAATTCTCGGATTTAAATATATAAATATAGAGGCGATGTAAGAATATTCACTAACCCAATGGTCTCGTAGGTGTCATAATAGGTCACAGGGGGAAACTGGAACAGGGGATCGGCAGTAGTATTAAGCAGCATCAGTAATAATCAAAAACTGATCGTCAAAACTATGGTAAAAGGGCTGCATTAAACTATACCTATATATAGCAGCAGAGCGTGTTATGGGTCTACCGCTCACTTCAATACAAGGCAATAAATACAACGGAAGTTTTTTTTTATAGGATAGGGTGACAAACGAGCACACCGTCCACCTGATGGTAAGTGGTTGCTGTGGCCCATAGACATCTACATCTATCTTCGATTACGAATCAAAATGCAGATGCGTTGTCACCCGTGAGGACTAAGATGGAATGCCTCGTTTCCAGTAAAAAGGGTCTCCGGATCTCTACACTCACCATACGAAACACAGCAGCATTAAGCTACTATTTGTCGCCGGTATTCTCCGGTCGAGCCCACCCATTCTTGCTGCAACTATACTACTAGTATAACATGGCTCTACCACGTATAAATGTAGTACCATGTATAAATGTAGCCAAAAGGCAGTTATAAGATGATAATTATAATAATTTGCCATCAGAAAGGTTTTGAGTAAATGACATTGAGTATATGCATTTATCGATCGATCATGTTTGTCTCACCCACCAGCTAGTTGCCTTCAATCATTAAAAGGTGGAAAATTTACAGAGATATATAATTATGTTGTTATATAAAACATAATGAAGATCAGGCAGCTTGCAGGTCTGCAGGTGTGAGTCAAACCAAGACGCAGAGAGCGCCATTGAGAATAGCCACCCACAAAAGAACTATCGCAGAGACTCGATGCTGCAGAACTCAACAAGCCTTAATATGACTATCGTCGGGCTTACACCATCATGAGATCCCCCATACACTCGTAGCAGACATCACTATCCACATACCTTCATCGACCAGAACAAAAAGATGCGTCTAATCAGGCGCAGTACACCCGCAGATCCCTCACAAGACGCAATATCGCAAGGACCAATAAGCATTGATGCGACAGTCATATAGATGGCGAAATACACCCACATGAACCCTATTGACTTTGGCAACAGAATTGGTACTGTTGTTAACCAAAAATAACACCAACGTATCATAGTAGCACGCAGCCGAGACGCCAGTAGCCAAAAATCCACGTAGCGCACTAAGACATGTTTGTTGCACTTAAAAGTACTACGAAACACACTCTCCAAAATCCAAAAGACAGCCGACGTATCATAACGCTTTGCGCTATGATGCCAGCCACAAACAGTAGGGGTTTGCGATGTTCACGGGCAAGCCGTATTACTAAAATAAACCCGCTTATCGCCGACACTAAGATGATATGCCTAGAACACATCGGTTAACAAATCCAAGCTTACCTCGTGTCTTGGACAGTGTGGTGCAGTCTACACGCCACCATAATAATTCTTTTCAAGTCCCGTTTCCATCAATATAATGCTTTTACCAGTGGCGAAGCTAGAGCTCCAAGCTAGGGCAAGCCCAAGATATAAATTGATAAAAATCTAGATTGTTGTTTTTAGCAGTTTTATAAAAATACACCAATCTCGATCTGTCTCCACGCTTCAGTTTCATATTCAGTGCTGTCAAGGACGTATTTAACAAAGCACACAGAAGGCATACCACTGCTAGATAGATTGTATTACATATCAGCAATTGCATAGCTTCGGTGGCTTTGAAGAAAGCCGTTTGGATTTGTTTAAGCGAAAGAAAAAAAATATTTACATCCAATACAATACATGAACAAAAGTAAAACACGAACAAAGTACAAACAAACTATGTACAAAATTAAAAAAAAAAACAAATTATTTACATTCTAATGGATAAGAGATAAGATAAGATAAGTGGAATCGTCTCGCTTTCTTATGGAAAGATTTAATTACGTCCACGTAAAATGTTGATGAACGTTTTAATTGTACCAATAACTGTTTTTAATTGCGATAATTGATAAGTCTGAAATACACTCTTAACCTTGTGCATTATCTCAACAAAGTTTAAAGATTTCCTCTCCGATTATCACTTTAACACACTTCAATTCATCACAAGGAACACTATTATCCTCCATTTTCATTAAAAATCTTTAAAAAAAGCATAAATTTTGAACTCGTAATATTAAGAATCGCTTAAGACGAGGCATCACCCTCAACGCAAGTTTTATAATGCCTCAAAGTATATGATCCACTAAACAAACCCAGAAAAATATATGATATTGTCCAGGATATATGCTAGTTAGACAGTGTGTTGAAAACATGATACCACTAATTTAATACGATAGAAAAAAATCACAAACATACCTCTAAAAATTTCTTTTAACTAGTAAAACCCATACTAGTATACATGCAATCATTCAGATTTTTTTGTCAGATTTTATAAATTCAACATATTAACGTCATAGTGTTTTAATTTTTTAGTCCAACTAATAGTTTTTTTTTTAAAACCGCATATTCTTATTTCTGAAATAATACGTACAGATGTTTGCGTAAACGCCTCTGCAGTCACTGCCGGCCGAGGCCTGGTGCTGTAGAGACGCGTCGCTCTTTTTGCCGCAGTATTTAGGTTAAGATTTTTTAAGGACGCGTTTACGAAATTGATATAGGTATAGAATCGAACTATTACATTGACATGAGTAACGCACACAAGTGTACGCACGGTTGGCTGCGGGAATCGTAGTCAAATAAAATTATTTTGATGATTTGAAAGATCGAATTTGTTTTTGATTTCTTACACCTCAAAAATATACATAGATACATAGAGTAATTAGACTTAGTTACGAAATACGAATACCTACTCTAGAGACTGCTTTGCACTGGGAGCCCTCTGCTGGCACTGAGAAGTTAGCTGTGGACTTTGGGCTGGTTTTGTCAATTATGATAAGACCTTACCTCCGGACTTGATGGAGTGACCTGAAAGTGAACTTCAGTAACTAATACTGGCACACCTGGACTAGTAGAACTAGGTGTGCCGAGTTTGGGCTCGTTTTGTTAGGTATGATGAGTCCTTACCTCCGGACTCGACGGGGTGACCTGAAGGTGTACTTTGGTAATTGGTATTGGAACTGGTCGCCGAGTAGTACCAGGTGTGCCGTGCTTGGGCTCGTTTTGTTAGGTATGATGAGTCCTTAACACCGGACTTGACGGAGTGACCTGAAGGTGTACTTTGGTAATCGGTATTGGAACAGGTCGCCGAGTAATACTAGGTGTGCCGGGTCACTCCATCAAGTCCGGAGGTAAGGGCTCGTCATACCTAACAAAACGAGACCAAACTCGGCACACCTAGTAGTACTCGGCGACCTGTTCCAATACCGATTACCAAAGTACACCTTCAGGTCACTCCGTCAAGTCCGGAGGTAAGGGCTCGTCCATACCTAACAAAATGAGCCCAACCTCGGCACACCTAGTAGTACTCGGAGATCTCTTCCAATACCGATTGCCAAAGTACACCTTCAGGTCACTCCATCAAGTCTGGAGGTAAGGGCTCGTCATACCTAACAAAACGAGACCAAACTCGGCACACCTAGTAGTACTTGACGACCTGTTCCAATACCGATTACCAAAGTACACCTTCAGGTCACTCCGTCAAGTCCGGAGGTAAGGACTCATCACACCTAACAAAACGAGCCCAACCTCAGCACACCTAGTAGTAATCAGCGACCTGTTCCAATTCCGATTGCCAAAGTACACCTTCAGGTCACTCCATCAAGTCCGGAGGTAAGGGCTCGTCATACCTAACAAAACGAGCCCAACCTCGGCACACCTAGTAGTACTCGGAGATCTCTTCCAATACCGATTGCCAAAGTACACCTTCAGGTCACTCCTTCAAGTCTGGAGGTAAGGGCTCGTCATACCTAACAAAACGAGACCAAACTCGGCACACCTAGTAGTACTTGGCGACCTGTTCCAATACCGATTACCAAAGTACACCTTCAGGTCACTCCGTCAAGTCCGGAGGTAAGGACTCATCACACCTAACAAAACGAGCCCAACCTCAGCACACCTAGTAGTAATCAGCGACCTGTTCCAATTCCGATTGCCAAAGTACACCTTCAGGTCACTCCATCAAGTCCGGAGGTAAGGGCTCGTCACACCTAACAAAACGAGACCAAACTCGGCACACCTAGTAGTACTCGGCGACCTGTTCCAATACCAATTACCAAAGTACACCTTCAGGTCCGGAGGTAAGGTAATAGAAAACAGTAAAATAAATTTGAATTTTCTAATGGTTTTATTTGAAACTATTCTTTTTCTCTTATTTTAGCTATTTTGCCAACGAAACTTGATTTTTTTTTGAATTTGTGAGTTGGCGTTTTAAATGTTTATGTATGTAAATAGTTGACTAAGTACCTGCTCATATCATAAAACTGACTTTAAAAAATATTGATAATTAAATGTAGTATGATGTCCAGACTACCGATATTGTAAACAGTTTTGATATTAGTGAGTAGGTACTCAAAATATTATTACTATAATACCTAGTAGTGTTGAGAACAGTAGACCTCACGGAAAAGTTTTTGTTCAGAGGTGAATTGTCTGCTTGCTTTGCGCATACTGTGTTCACGCGGCGCTCTCCGACAACCGGTTGCGCTCCGTCCACTGCAGGACGCGCGGGTGAAAAACGATTTTGAAATCGTGCTAAGACGTCGTCTTAAGATAAGCACACAGAGTAAATAAACATTGAAACGTGAAACGAACTTGCAAACGTATTGCCCGCGCGCCTCCGCTTTTAACAAATTTATTCCCAAAAGCCTGGCTTTAAATCTCTATACTAATTGCTATATATACAATCGTAGTTATATTTCATTATAGAATATTTTGCCATAGGTTAGAAAGAGAGCGATCGTCTTCTCGAAAGCCCCGCAAAAAGCCCACACGAGCGAGGGAGACAACTATTAGCTCTATTAAAACTCATTTTTTATGACAGCAGCAGTATCGCTAAGGCAATACGAGGTCATCGGTCGACATGTGCCGAACAGTGGAGTGCGCGGGAAATTTGAAATAGCTTGAAACATTTTACGAGTTATTTTATTAGTTGATATTATTGATTGATATTATTGATTGATTCAGGTTTAATAAGGCAAGCCCGGCTTTTCGGCTTTAATAGAAGCTTCGCCACTGGCTTTTACATAATTGAGACCTTCCAAATATTTGCTTTATTTCATAGACATTACTATTACATGTCTTAAAGATATGGGACTTCAATCCACAACTCTGCTATTTTAATGGTTTTTCAAATTCAATTTTCTTTAATTGCCATAAATAGGCAAATAAAGAAATTTGAATTTGAATTTGAAACAGCATTAAAATTATAATATATTAAAATTTCTTATTTGCAATAAAAATGAGTTGCTTAAGGACCTATTTAGCCATAAGATACTGTATGCAAACTTTTCAAAATTACCAAGTATAGGTGGTAGTTGATTATAAAATGTCAACTTTTCAATGTAATGCGTACATTACACGCTCATGCAGACTGTCAGTTTTACAACAATCACGATTGTGATTGACGAATAACCTACTGTAATGCAGTGATTGACGCCTGCATGAGCGCGTAATGTACGCCTGCCAGTCACCATCAGTTTTTTATCAATCATGATTTATGGAATCGATTGACACCTAAATGAGCGTGTAATGTACGCCTAATATATAAAATTCAAAATGTCTATATATAAAAGTCAAACTTTTGCTAAAGCGTTTTGTTGTTAAAAATAGGCGTAGACTACTTATAGATACTTATAGACTTTTTGGTATTTCGCTAATTACTATCCGATCTGGGTATCTCGTGTTCATGGATACCACTTCTTTATTAATTTTATAAAAACTCTTCCCTCGCTGTTTTATAAATTTGGCAACTTCTAAGATATACAAGCAAGGCACGGGTAAGATCTCCTGAGCAGGGTACATAAACTCTCAATTACTTGACCAATTTTCCAATTATATTATAAATGTTATGTATCTTTATTACTATAATATAATCGACATGTATTTCTATTATTTAATATATTTTGAATATTTTAGCAGAGTTTTAATAAATTTAATGATTATTAAAGTCAATATTAAGCTAAACTTAAACTTTTATCATTGCCTTTAAAAGTTGTTAAGAGTTCTCCTAAATACGCCAGACTAATAGTTTCTTCGAATACAATTGTTTGTTTTAGTTCAGTAGCATGTTACACATACAAACG
Organism: Parnassius apollo; assembly: GCA_907164705.1. Classification (NCBI taxonomy): domain Eukaryota; kingdom Metazoa; phylum Arthropoda; class Insecta; order Lepidoptera; family Papilionidae; genus Parnassius; species Parnassius apollo. The sequence goes on from CAJQZP010000008.1 coordinate 17,180,713, forward strand.
CTTTTTCAACTCGAAAATCGAAAGGGACGCCTTCATTAATTTTAAGACAGGTTCACGAACAAAACAAAGACTACACTTAAGTAACGTTTTCAGAAATTAAAAAAAAATACTTGAGTGGTCTAACTACGATAAGAATTATTTCATATAGTATAAACAGCGCTAGTTTACTTAGTGCAATGAAATAACAATTTGATTCGTGCGACAGATTTCCAATTATTTGACCCCGTTTATTATATCTATGGACCCCGGTGACAGTACGTTTCCACAGAAAAAGATCTCATCTGATAGTAAGTGGTGATGCAGCCAACGATAGTCCAGACAAAGAAAACCGTTTGGTTCATATTCGTGGTTTGTTGACAAAAAAAGGGTGGAGACCAGCCAAGCGTCTGGTGGTTTGAATATGAAACGAGGAAGGGGGAATTAAGTCATTTAATTCCAGAGTACTCTCCGAAATGTATTTCGTAAGAAAATCAAAAGTCTCCCCATTCAGACTGCCTGCACTGAGAGATTTTCACGCAGATTAGATTTAGTTAAATTATTTATTATTACTAAATCTGTGTGTGACATGGATTTGATACAATTCTTCATAAAATTTGACACAAAATTGTCCTCCAGACCAAATTTCGGTGACGGCGAACAGTTTCAACGGAGACTAGCCATTGGCTCTCTATTTCTTTACTCTCATAATACGATGGGACGTTAAACCGACACGACTAAAGACAGATCAGACAGGCATCAACAGCTTTACGTGCGTTCCGAGGTAAGGGGTGAGACTCTGGCACTGACACCGGGCAGCTACTGACAATTTTTTGACGTAAATACTCATTAACTAATTCATTGGACCGACCCGGACCCGAAACCTCATGATCAGCAGTCGCGCAACAACTAAAGGGGCAGTCGATGATTGATAATAACCCCTGCTGATATGGCAGCTGCAGCTATATTACGGTTGCAGCACGAATAGGTCGGCTCGACCGGGAAAGGACCACGCTCTCACAGAATACCAGCGTCAAATAGCAGCTCAATGTTGCTGTGCTTCGTATGGCGAGTGTAGAGAGCTGGAGATCATTTTTACTGGAAACTAGGCGTTTTATCTTAGTCCTAAGGGTGGCAACGTATCTGCATTTTGATATTCTTTCTTAATTAAGGATTGATGTAAATGTTTATGGGCCACAGCATTCACTTACCGTCAGGTGGCCTGTGTGCTGTCGTTTGCCACTCTTATTCTATATAAAAAAAAAAGAAATGTTTTCATACTTAATCGTATAAAATATTTTATGTCATAAATTATTTTTTTGAATTGTCCCCCTGGGTTTCTAGCTAGAGAGAGAAATAATTATATAATTTTTGCGAACCAGTGGTAAAGCTTAAATTACTTTCTATAAGTATTTTTGTAATCTATATTGATTAAAAACAATAATATTCAATTCCATTCTTTCCACCGTATATGAATTCAAAATCCTAAAACTTTGGAAAAAGTCAGAATATTTTTTTGTGATAATTTAGCAACCAAATGGTAGAAAACCATGTTATTACTTGCAAGACTTATAATACTAATTAGAACTGACGTCATAAATTTATTTGCAAAGTGTGACGATTACAGAAAATCGTCCTATTGAGAGGCCTTCTACTGGATCTTGCTCTGGAAAGATCTAACACTCTATCAATATGCGGTTGTTGATGAAGCTTGTACTTAATATTATATGTGGTAGAGCCACGCTGCAGCTTTATTAGGTTCAGCACAAATGGGTCGGCTCGATCGGGTAGGACCCCGCTCTAATAGAATACTAGTGTAAAATAGCAGTATAAGGCTGTTGTGATTCGTACGATCACTGTAGAGAAACCTAGAACCTATTTTACTGCAATCGAAGCATTTACTCTTATTCCCCAGGGCTGATAACGGATCTGTGTTTTGAGTCCTAATCGAGAATAACTTTAGCTTACTAATCTGTTAGGTTATGTCCGGTCACTGTTGTTCTACAGCGGATACCCTCATTTCTAAGTTTAACACGCAGAGAAACTCCGAGTATGCCTCCCCATAGCGACCTTGAGCTTCCTCATACGGCTATCAGTGAAGGACCACATCTGAGATCCATAAGTCATCATTGGCATCACGCACTGGTTGTATAATCTCGTTTTCAAGTTTTGAGGTATGCCTGACGAGAAGATGTGTCGTAATTTCCGGAACGCTGTCCAGCCAAGTCGAATCCGTCGATTGACCTCTCGGTCGAAGTTGGAGTTACTAAGTTGGACTATTTGTCCCAGATAAAGATACTCGTCAACAAATTCGAGCTTAGTGCTCCCAACAGCTAGCGGCATCGGTGTGACATGAACGTTACACATGATTTTTGTTTTGTCCATGTTCATCTTAATACCAATACGTTGGGAGGTACTATTGTTGTCATTGAGCATAATGTTTAGGCCATAGAATACTATAATACATACGTAATAGAACGAGGGAGTGGGCGGAGCCCGTGTGGTCACTAACATGTCACTAACACGTCAATTCACACGTATAAATGTCAATTCAAGCGTCGCTGCATGCAAATTATTTAAAAAATGGCAAATTGTGCAATTACGTGTTGAAAGAACAGCAGGAAATGGAATTTAAATAAAGGAGACATATTCTACAACCAGTAAGTCGGAACTATTTATATTTTTTGAATATTAGAAACAAAAAGAAAGAAACAATTATGTGTCAAAAACATTAATCAAAAGTCTAAAATGTGTTTGTAGTACTGATAACTGATAATAAGCCACGCTGCAGCTATATTATGGTTGTAGCACGACTGGGTTGGCTCGACCGGGGAAGGACTACGCTCTCACAGAATACCAGCGTAAAATATCAGCGTAATGCTGCTGTGTTTCGTATGGTGAGTGTAGAGAACTGGACACCCTTTTTACTGAAATTGAGTCCACCTTAGTCCTCAGGGGTGATAACGCATTTCCATTTTGATCCTTAATTGAAGATAAATGTGGATGTCTATAAGCCACAACATCCACTTACTATCAGGTGGACTGTGTGCTCGTTTGTCATCCAATGCTTTAAAAAAATGTACTAAGTTCGCCTGAAACCTCTATAAACACATTACGTTATGAACCATAAAGCTAATTTTGTTGTTCAAATTTAATGTTGCTCGCCTCCAGCTGATAAATTTATTTTTTGTTTCGTAATTTCTTTACAACAATACCCACAATGAATAAACTGTTGATTTACAATAATTACAGATATTTGATACTCACTTAAATCATTTTATTTTATTATTTTTCGGCCACACACAGTCGAAAACAGTAAATGTTGGCTTTTAATTACCTTAAATGTCATTGCAATCGTTAATATTTTTTAATTTATTATAATATCCACCATTAAGCCATAAGCTTAATGACTTTTTGTGGAAATATATTATGTAGTTCACTGGATGCAAACATAAGAATTAAAAGATCCCGTTACTTATACTTGCTGGGTGGTAAAACTGCTTTTCTGCCAGAGTCCGTCTGATAACTACCAGTTATACTCAATATGCACTGTATCCTTGGAATACACTGACCACTTTCAGTTGTTAGGGGTTTAACTTTCTACGAACCTCAACTATCGGCGGTTCATTGAGTCCAGGGCCGAAGAAGCCGCAAGGAAGCGAGGTGTCATTGCAAGGATGCGGTGGTACTTCACGCCGGCGCATATAAAGTGCAAGTCCGGTCGAGCATGGAGTACTGCTGTCACGTATAAGCGGGTGAGAATTTTACATTATCGACATGCTTTACGGGAGGCCCTGCTGCATCGATGTTATATGGTTTAGGACATACTGGTAGATAATTTCTTTTGATCGGTATTAGTATATATTTTCCTCTTTAATAATGCAGAACCGAACTTATATTAAACTCTAATATTAGTCTCATAATTTGACCAGGTTTTGCAGAAATATTTTCATTTTTCTTGTGACAGAAGCGCTATTATATCATTTAAAGAAAATTTAATAGGGATATTTTTCAGAAGACTTTCATATTTGGAAACAAATTAGAAAAATGGCCGCTGAATTATTATCTTGGCCTGTCTGTGGGTTGGATCATTTCTGCCCAACACGGCCAATTGTGTACTAACCCAAAAGCAGTCACAAATTAATAAAAGAACGATAAACTTGCGACCGGGGTGTCATCTAAGCTAAAGTCACGAACTTATATAAAACAAGTAGTAAATTAATGATCCTCATAAAATAATATAGAGCAATCAACATGCCGCTAATAAAGTGGCTATTAACCTCACCCATACGCACTCCCAATTCATATTAGATAAGAAAACTCTAATAGAATTAGATAAACAGTTTATTTCTACTAAGGTACGTGAGGGTAATACTGTCACCTAAAACTTTGCCGCCATATAAAACCAAAACTAGGAGGAGGTCAGAGACATAAACACAAAGTTGTATACTAAAACTAATATATTAAGAAAAAAATAGCAAAGAAGCTTTGGAAATAATTAGGAACACTTCTAAATTAACTAAAAAATAGTTACTATACTACACATTACTAAAATCGACTAAAATATTTACTATTGTATCAACTATCAAAATGGCGTCGATAAAGCATCGCCCTTTTGATCCTTTATTATTCGATTGACTATTGAAGAGCTATCGTATCACATAGTCATCTATGCAAACAAGGCTGTAGGTTTTGAGTTATAAGAAAGTGACCATAATAACCAGATAACTATATTACCCTCACGTACTATACTTTTGATAAATATTTTGGTAAGATATAACCATAGAATACTATAATACATATATACATAATAGAACGGGGGAGTGGGCGGAGCCCGTGTAGCCACTAAAATGTCAATTAACACATATAAATGTCAACACGAGATATGTTTTGACGTAACAATCGTTTCCAAATTTCGCATGCAAATTATTTAGAAAATACCAAATTGCACACTATTTACATATAAATATGTATTTAAATTTAAACGATTTTTTAATGATGATTTTTAACATTAATCCAAAGTCTAAAATGTGTAAATTTACTCAGTCTGTCCAAACAGAGAATCGGGTTTCTAGTAGTTATAATACGACGTAATTGCTTGTATGTGTGCTCCCGGCGACGCGGAATCTCGTACAAAATAAGTTTGACAGCCTTCGATCAATAATATACTGATCGAAGTTGACGGCCATTATATTTTGTATTATAGTATTCTATGGATATAACCGCAAACTATATGAGTTTTAAAATTTCTTATCCTAATTTCAGAATATTTATTACTTACGAGGTGTTAGGACTCATTTTATACCTTGCAGTCTACCTGGAACTGCTTAGCCCTGGTCTGAAGGATATACAGAGCCAGTATAGCTATGGGCTGTGAGATATTCCATCTTAGTTCACAGAGGTGACAATGCGTCTGTAACTCTTGATTGAAGTTGGCTGCAGATGTCCATGAGCTGCAGTAGCTACTTACCATCAGGTGAACTTTGTATGTCAATTATAGTGAACCAAATCTAAGAAATACATTTTGACAGCTGTCAGAATTGTTGCACCAAGCACGCCAACCAAAAATAGGAACGTAAAATATTCGGTTCTTAAAAAAATCGATATCGACTATTTAGAGTTAGTAATCATTTATAGTTTGACTGGGATAATACCAGAATAAATTTAAAACTGATAATTTAAAACACAAGATTTATCAGTTTCTTCGTATTTGTTGTAACTACTTATTTCTAGAGGCACAATTATACAAATTTTAGATTGAAACTGGATTAAAAATAAATTTATTCAATCACTTTCAGTACAACTACTTGAGTTGTCGTTGTTTAGATTAATTATTATTTGATTTTTAATAATGCAGTAAAAATTAATGTCTTTCAAAATCTTCCATAACCTTTTTTAGTTTTTTTCTACCACTTTTGCACAATCTTCGTTTTTGACATGGGCACATGCTACAACGAATAAAGAAGAAACAGTCCAAAAAGTTAAAACAGAGTCACAAAATAAGAAGACAAACAGAAAATCAAAAAATTACGCACAGTAAGCTCCCGAAATGGCGGAAAATTGAAATTACTTAGCAGTTTTCCCAGCGCGACCTTCTATAAGAGTTTTTTTGTCTACACAAACGACAATGGCGAAATAATTGGTGATGGAATTATTAAGCCTCTACTTAAGTCACCATTACAGATATCAATAAAATAATTTACTATATATTATCAAATCAAACTTATGAGTTATATAAAAAATAATCCTGCAAAATTCAAAACTTATAGTCCACCAAATCTAAGAAATACATTTTGACAGCTGTCAGACTTATTGCACCAAGCATGCCTACCAAAAAATGGGAACGTACGATATTCGATTCTTCAAAAAATCGATATCGATTATTTAGAGTTAGTAATCATTTATAGTTTGATTTGAATAATACCAGAATAAATTAAAAACGGTTAATTTAAAACACAAGATTTATCAGTTTCTTCGTATTTGTTATTTACTTATGTTGAAACTAGATTAAAAATAAAATTTATTCAATCACTTTCAGTACAAGTACTTGAGCTGCCGTTGTTTAGATTAATTATTATTTGATTTTCAATAATGCAGTCAAACTTAATGTCTCTCAAAGTCATCCATAATCTTTTTTTTTTGTTTTTCTACCACTTTTGCCCAATCAACTTTTTAACATGGGCACATGCTTCAACGAATATAGAAGAAACAGTACAAAAAGTTAAAACCGAGTCACAAAATAAGAAGACAAACCCAAAATCACAAAATTACGCACAGTAAACTCCCGAAATGGTGGGAGATTGAAATTACGTAGTGGTTTTTTCAGCGAGGCCTTGTCGGTATATATGAGTTTTTTTGCCTACACAAGGGACAATGGCGAAATAATAGGTGATGGAATTATTAAGCGTCTACTTTAGTTACCATTACAGATATCAATAAAATAATTTACTATGTATTATTAAATCAAACTTATGGGATATAGAAATAATAATCGTACACAATTGAAAACTTAATTGACTAGTTGTTGTAGTTATTACGATTCATCAGTTAAGACGGAGAAAGATCTTATGAAAATACAGCTGAGTTTGACGTGTATTTTATACAGAAAACTCTTTTATATATACTAATGCGTTCTTTAAGGATTCCCTCTATGCTAGTAACTATCTTATATAAACATATATGAAAATTATATTGACTAGTTGGTGTTGTAACGATTTGCCAGTTAAGGCGTTTTATACCATACAGCCTAGTCTACATCAAACTTTTACTTTGTATTTTGTTTAAACTGGAGTATCTCTATTTCCCGACATCCTGCAGTAGTATGACTGAAGAAAAAAATGTTCAGGATCTTAAACTATATTTTTACATATTGTTACGAGCTTGAGGTTCGTGACAATAAAAATTGCCGATAGGATTACCTAAATTAACACTTTAATTTTATTTACACCAAATAAAACTTAAAACACACTAATAAATAATCACACTGATTCGCTTTATTTCGCTCCGAAGCTTCGCTTGTCTCGCCAAATTCAATACTTCCCCGATCACATCTTGCAGCGCCTATAAATACAAATTAGCACCGAAACATCCAGAATATTCAAGTAAACACGCGCAAGGGGCCGAGAGTTCGAGTGTCAACTTCTAGAAGCTTAGTTCTTCGTTCCGAGACTAGATGGCGCTGTCGGTTGAGAGATTAGTGATGTCGTTTTCTGGAAAGCTCCCCTCGCTCTCGTCCCTGACAATAGATGGCGCTAGTGCCGGATACACGACGTCGACTTAATCGCGCAACAATATTTTGCATTTGTTGTTTATTACTGTTTGCAAACGCAAGAAAAAAAGTCAACTAAAATTTATTTGGGAGTGTGCCATTGTCCATTACGTTGACAAAGTAAAAAAAAAACTTGTTTTATTCATGATTCATGTAATTTAAAGAATTTTAAAAATAAAAATTTAATTAAACAAATATTTTTAACGATTATTTGAATATTTTTGCTGATTATTCGCATATCAATGAATTTTAATCATCCAAACACTACGGTAAGGCACATAGCGACGTATCATTGAAACGACGTCAAGTAAAAAAGTTGGTACCGGGTATTTTTTTAATATTTTACTTTGGTTGAAAGATTCGAATTCAAATTAGTGATAAAAAACTACACACGTTATAAATAAATATAGATAACTTCATAATTCTTCGGATTTAGGTAAAAGGTTATTGTAAATCATATGAGTACGCTTGCGTAAAGTTACTGCGGAATGTTTAATGTGAAACCTCAAAAGGTATTTCTTAGATTTGGTTGACTATAATTGACAAGTTGTTGTAGTTGTTACGTTTCGTCAGTTAAGACAGACAAAGGTCATATAACATACAGCCGAGTTTAACGTGTATTTTATTCAAAAAACTCTATATATATATCTATATCTACTACCCTATATAAACATATATATCAATATATATATATATATATATATATATATATATATATATACTTATGCGTTCTGTAAGGATTTCCTCTATACTAGTAACTACCCTATATAAATATATATGAAGATTATATTGACTAGTTGTAACGATTTACCAGTTAGGGCGTTTTATACCATACAGACTAGTCTGAGGTGTATTTTGTTTAAACTCTAATTCCTGACTTCCTGTAGTAGTTTGACCGAAGAAAAAAATGTTAAGGATCTTTAATTATATTTTTACATATTTTTATTTTGTAGACGCAAGAAAAAAGAGTTAACTAAAATTTATTTGGGAGTTCGCCATTGTCCTTTACGTTGACAAAGTAAAAAAAAATAAACTTGTTTTATTCATGATTCATGTAATTCAAAGAATTTTAAAAATAAAAATTTAATTAAACAAATAAAAAGAAAAGAAAATTAATGATTGGATTATTTCAATATTTTAATCATCCAAACACTACGGTAAGACACATAGCGACATATCTTTGAAACGACGTCAAGTAAAAAAGTTGATACTGGTTACTTTTTAATATTTTGCTTTCTTTGAAAGATTTAAATTTAAATTAGGGATAAAAAAATAAACACGTTGTAATTAAATATAGATAACTTCATAATTCTTCGGATTTGGGTAAAAGGTTATTGTAAATCGTATGAGTAGGCTTATGCAAAGTTATTGCGGAATTATTAATGTGAAACGTCAAAAGGTATTGCTTAGATTTGGTTGACTATAAGTTAAAAAAGAAGAAGAATCTATTATTTTAAACATACTTGTACATTTAAACCACAAAGAAATGCCTGCATGCCTAATTAAGTCGTCGCTCCATTATGCTTCCATTTTTGGTGTTTATTACTTAAGTTGCTTAAGTAATAAGCAAATGTTATTTTATTTGGTGACTGCACCTGACCTTTGTTAGTACCGCCAGAATAACAGTACTGTGGCAACATTGTTGCAGAGCTTTGCATTAAGCTGCAGTGCAGTGAACTTCCACGCTGCATCCTAATACATGTACTAGAAATATTTAGTGTCATTTTTGGGTGTTTTTTTTTCTCAACAAAATATAAAAATCTTGAAATAAAATTTAAATGATTGTTCAAGGAAAAGAAAGTGTCATTCTTCTTGAATGTTTTTTATGATTTCGTAACTTACATAAACATTAGTTAACATTGTAACAAAAACAATGCTTTAAAATTAAAACTTTAATTTCACAATGCTTACTTAAAATTTATATGAATACTAAAGATGATTATGGTTACAAATAAATTAAAATTGTGCTTGTATAACAAGGAGGAACGTTCTCACACCATAAGATCAAACTATACAATTTAATTTTATACGATCCTAAAGCTGGATTGTAAACGAGCTGTAAACTTTAAATTATCTGTAATTTGGTATGATTTTGCGCCAGTGATAATCTATGCATGAATAACTACCAATTGCCTACGAAATGCTATTGCCGTTACACAATAAGGATGATAATTTTCGTACAATTTACCGTATTGTGATTTATATTCGATTTTAAAATTAAACAGGTTTCGATTTCAAAAGCCCTATCATTACTAGCATATTGGTTATGTTTGTAATAAACCTTCCTACCAAATATTTTCGAAATAATGTTGTTTTTCGAAGTTTGAATTAAAAATTTTAATCTTATTTTTTATGTTATAAAATAATCATTATGAATTTATTCTATAGTCAATATTATTGATAGATACTTAAAGATAATAAACGAACATTAAAATAATATCATCAAACAGTTGTGAAATGTGATCACTAATCACCCATGAAATTATAAAAGTAATTTTAAATGAAATAAAAACCAGTATCATAAATTAAAATCTTACAAAGAAAAATACTTTACCCGCAGTCAGATAGCCACTTTAATCAACAACTTTAGTAAAGTTTGACTTATCTTTGTAACAGAAACAGAAGAAGTAATTTTTTATTATTTATAGATTATAAATAGTGTTTATTGCAAGTCACTCTTTTGTTTAATTTCCACTTGTTAAAAAAACCTCTGTTCTTGGAAGAACAGAGTTAAAAAAATAACAGCTTACTACCATGTTATACAATTAATCAACACAAAACAAATTAGACATAGGTTGGTAGCGATCAACTCATCATCATCATCATCATTACAGCCCTTCACAAGTCCACTGCTGAACATAGGCCTCCCCCAAGTAATGCCACAAAGCACGGTCCTGAGCCACCTGCATCCATCGACTTCCTGCATGTCTTACCAGTCACTCCATCTAGTGGGGGGTCGCCCTACACTACGCCTACCGGTACGAGGCTGCTACTCGAGAACCTTTCTTCCCCATCGGTTATCGGTTCTTCGAGCTATATGGCCGGCCCATTGCCACTTCAGCTTACTAATCCGTTGGGCTATGTCGGTCACTCTGGTTTTACTGCGGATATCCTCATTTCTGAGTCTATCACGCTAGTGAAACTCCGAGCATAGCCCTTTCCATAGCTCGCTGAGCGACCTTGAGCGTCCTCATACAGCCAGCGGTGAAGGACCACGTCTCAGATCCGTAAGTCATCACTGGCAACACGCACTGGTATATACACTTTAGTTTTCAGAGATTGAGGTATACCTGACGAGAAGATGTGTCGTAATTTCCCGAACGCTGCCCAGCCGAGTTGAATCCGTCGATTGACCTCTCGGTCAAAGTTGGACTTACCTAGTCGGACTATTTGTCCCAGGTAAACGTACTCGTCAACAACTTCGAGCATAGTGCTCCGAACAACTACCGGCATAGGTGTGACATGGACATTAAACATGATCTTTGTTTTGTCCATGTTCATCTTAAGACCTATCCGTTGGGAGACACCATTGAGGTCATTGAGCATAGTGCTAAGGTCCTCCAGCGATTCTGCCATAAGGACTATATCGTCGGCAAATCGAAGGTGAGTGATGTACTCGCCATTGATGTTAATACCGTATCCTTTCCAGTCCAGTAGCTTGAAAACGTCTTCCAACGCAGCGGTGAAGAGTTTCGGGGATATAACATCACCCTGTCTTACACCTCTCTGCGGTTGGATAGGTTTCGTACTCTGGTTCTGTACTCGGATAGCCATCGTAGCCCTACTGTACAAACACTTCAGCACTTCAATATACCGATAGTCAACTAGGCACCGCTGAAGAGACTGTAGCACCGCCCAAATTTCGACGGAATCAAAGGCTTTCTCATAGTCCACATACGCCAGGCAAAGTGGCAGATTGTACTCTTCGAACTTCTGTACAATTTGCCGAAGGGTATGTATGTGGTCTATGGTACTGAAGCCTTTTCGGAAACCGGCTTGTTCGGGAGGCTGGAAGTCGTCGAGTCTGCATGCGAGACGATTCGTAATGACTCTCGAAAACAGCACGTAGACGCGGCTCAGAAGGGAAATCGGTCTGTAGTTCTTCAAGAGAGCGGATCAACTCATAACCATAGGTTATTGTCATCCATAAATTCCTTAATATTATAATAACCCTTTTTATACAAACTTAGTTTAATAAAGTTTTTGAACTTTGAGCAGGTCAAATTTTGTATAGTTTCTGGGATTTTTTGTAAAAGCGTATACATCGCCCTAAGAATGAATTATTGACTCGGTGGCGTCGAGTAACTGTTAATATTTCTTTGACTATACATTATTATTTGTTTATGTAACTAAGAACTATTTAATGTAAAATTTTGAAATGATAACGCTGATAGTCTTTTTACCAGGAATTATAACGTATTAGCATGTTTTTGGATCGTAATCGTTTGCGCAGATCTCAATGATAAACGTTTCCACGAATCGCTCCTTGCTAATCTGCCACCTCCTTTACGTAGCCTTACAACGATTAACAGTTTTAAAAACAAATATAAATTACTTCTACTCAATGAACAAAAAGATGTTGGTTAAGACGTAGTATCCAGGTAAAATAACTATGATAATTATTTAATGTAGTAATTTTATTACTAAATTAACGGTGAATGAATTTACCAGAAAGTTAAAATAAATAATAAATCCGCTTTCAGTCCAATTATATATAGGTATGGGTATGCATATGTATATGTTTATAGTTTATTATGAATTTTCGGGCATCTAGAGCGAGCGTGCACTCAGCCGCCCGAGCTGCCTCTGGGAAAGGGCTGGACTGAAAACCAGTGCTATCACTGAGTCCGGTCCGTTTCACAGTTTCATGCTGCAGCACGGGGTATTTTTAAAATATTTTCTTAAATTTATAATAATGTTAAGTTACTTTTAATTTAGTTGTATTTATCTTTTGGCTTATATCTACTTTTTGCTTGTTATGCTGCATGTTTGAACTTGAATAAAATGCATTTCTTTCTTTCTTTCTTTCTAATAGACGTAACTAGGACAACGTTTGATTAAAGATGCTCAATCGTATTGGTAATGTTCACTTGGGCTATAAAAGTACTTGATTCGTGAGCAAATACGTATGTTTGTCAGATAGGTTATTTCTAACGACAGACCGTGTATGAGTTGGTCGTGTATTGTAGGTGTAAGTATATCCACCGCCGTATACACCGTGTCGTGGATGCCGTAAGAGGTATCAGAGGAATAAAAATGGAATATGGACAGCGGCGTCTCCATGTTAACAACTAAAAAATATAAAAAACAGCGTGGCAACCAACTGTTTTAACTCCAAACGAGGCATACCAACTAATTTCTCAGGGTTGACAATGCATCTGCATTTTGATTCTTAATCGAGGTTAGATGTAAATGTCTATCAGCCACAGTATACACATACCATCAGGTGGACTTTGTGCTAGTTTATCACTCTTATAATATAAAAAATGTTTTTTTTTCACTCACCCGCCAAGCGTGGCAACTTTGACAAATATGGGAATATTTGTAATCATTATTATAAAAAATTCATTGTTCAGCAGTGAACTCTTGTAGCTGAAGTGGTATTGGCAGCAAAAGATTAGCGGCATGTGGTGTTCGACTTCTCTACGTAGTATAAAACAAAGTCGTTTCACGCCGTTTGTACGCTTGATCTTTAAAACTACGCAACGGATTTTGATGCAGTTTTCATCAATAGACAGAAAGATTGAAGAGGAATATTTATATGTAATACAAGCATATGTTGTTGAGTTCCAAAAATCACCCGTGCGAAGCCGAGGCGAATCGCTAGTATTTTTATGTTTCTTTTGGTTATGACAAATTTAAAAAATGATGTCTCGATTGACCCATGTCTAACTATTTTGGCACAACGTACGTATCATAGTCTTAGGGCTCTTGTACACGCTAAGAAAAGTCGCCGGGTCTATGCAAGAATTCGTGTCGTTTCTACACACGAACTGTGCACAATGCTCCGGCGCTGAATAAGAAAAAAATCTTGTCTGCGCTAGACTACACGGGCTCTGTGTTCTTGCGGTGAAGGGAGGGGTGGAGTAGGTGAGTTGCTTCAGATAATTTGAGTTTTTTTGTACATGTGTGGAAGTGTTTACGTACTTTTTCAGTTTTTTAGTATATATAATATGCTATAATCATTTTTTGCTTCGTAGTTAACATGATTCTATTCATTACAAACAAACTTGACTAGTGCACTATACCCTACGCACGGCTGCCCGAAAACAATCTTATCGTTTACACGTCTCTATTTTTAAAATAAAAAATAATAATATTAAAATAAAAATATCTAAAATGTTCCTGGCTAGATCCGACAAAATTCTTTTCTGCCGCAGACACGGCGACTTTTCTTAGCGTGTACAAGAGCCCTTAGAATATACTGGCGTACCTAAGTCTATGGTACGTATTTATAGTTCAAGTTCATTTTTTCTTGATAATTTTTTGTATGTATGACTTTGTAGGTGTTTTTAGGTGCCAACATATTTTTTATTGTACTCTTACAAGGCTTTAATCGTAGTTAGTCATCGTCCACTAAGGTCATCAGCAAACGACTTCTGCAATTACGTGGCAGTTTTGTAATTACATATTTTGTAATACGTCCTATAATTATTGGTAGGAATTCAAATCACCTGTTCTGCCTCGTTCTATTTAAAAGTAATTCTGATGGTAAGTGGCGACTGTAGTCCAAAACGTGTAATCAACTTAAACAAAGAAGATCATAGATGCGTTGTATCACATTAGAAGTACAGATGTGCTAGAATTGGTATGTCTCACAAGCTGTAATTTTATTGATTCCTTATGAAATTATTTGAAACGGGCACAGCAGCTGGTATACCGCAACTTGTCGGTGCAAATATGTAAGATGGTCGTACCAACCGAGATAGAAACTAAGCAGGAATGTTAGACATAGTATTAGAAAAAAAATTGATATTTTATCATTGTAAGTAAACAGCATTTGGTCCAGTCGGTTGTGTTATAGGCGATTATAGAAAATGCTTGAAAAAACTTATGGCGGTCGATAGATGGCGGTGAAATCACCTCGTTTAAGCCAGACGGAAAATATTAGAGACCTGCGACAGGTAGCAGCGTTAAAGGTGCGAAATATACCAGATGTAGCAAAGACTGCAGTGGACTGCAATGGTGACAAGCGCGGCAGAGAGGCATTTAATGAAATTTTACAGGCTAAAAAAAAGAAGAAGAAAAAAGTAACCGTTATAATCCATACAATACCTTACGATTTTTGTGTTAAGTTTTTAAATTGTAAAGATATCTACTGTAGAAAACAAAATTCTTTAAATAACAATTAACGTGATAATAATGAAAAAATTATGATCAATTTCCTTTTAACCCTGTTACTGCAGAAGAAAGTCATTATATATATGAGTAGGTAACAATCAAAATGTGATACGTCACTTGGATGTGGAACAAAGAATAATAAACATTTTTGATTTTAGCGAATTGAGTGTAAGTTTAAGATTCATATAAAAGTCAAAAAACAAATTATTACTACACAATAATATTATTATATTTTAATGTATAAGTCAAGTCTCTATCTCTTTATTTTAATTTTTGAAAAATGGACAAAACACGTTATGCATGAACCACATGGACAAAACATGTTTTGACTTGAAAACATGTTTCAATCTCGCAGTCGAAACGTGTTTTGTCCATTTCTAACTACAATCTTTTGAGTCTTAGATTAGTGTATGTTGTGGATCTGTTTTGATTAAAAAAACAGTATTTTAGAAAACATGTTTATTTTAGCAATATTAATTAGTAAAACTTTTATTGACTTATTTTACCAATACAATCAGTAATACTTAAATTCTCATACAAATCTCATTATCCAGACAATCACACTCATTTTCATTATCATCAATTGTTTCCTGAATAGTGGTTGGAGTATTGAAAAGAACTTCTTTATACAAGTTGAAACGGATGTTCTCAATCTCTTGCCAGTTTCCAAAAACAGACTGTAGTAATTTGTCTACATCCATCTTTTTTCATTAGATAAAGATCTGCTTAAAGGCAGTGTTTTTGGTTGCATTCTGTTTAACATGTTAATGGTGAATGATTTCTTGTTTAAATTTTCGTATGTTTCATTTCCTTCATAAATAAAGTTTTCCATCGCTCGAACTCTGACTGACCGTTTACCATTAACCTCACTGACTTTGAAGAAAATCCTTTTCATATTGCTTATGTTTTTTAGATCTTTGTAGAACTTCTTTAAGTCCTTGGTATCTTTGAGTTCCCAGTCTTGTCCTAATGAATACAACTGTCCCAGTTCTTTAAAAATTTCTATATATTCTTCTTTTGCGATAATAGTGGGCTTGTTTCGCAACAGTTTTTCAGCCCTGCCAAAAACTCTATCGGCAGGTAAAAAGGAATGGCCTCGATTTGGAAAATGCATATGAATTTCCTTAAGAGATGTCCTTGTAGTTTGCAAATAGTACATAATAGTACGTATTACAATATTATTTTTATTTTGAGAGATACATCCATCACTAAACAGTCTTAAAATGGTGTGTGATTGGAAATCAGTATTCAGAAGGAAATGTAACAAAGCAGATGATATTTCTGTACTTCCTTTACCGGCTTGTTCTTCAGACCAGCAGTAAAACTGTGGTTTCAGTCCTTTTAAATCGACTATACAAAAGCTGTAAAATCCAATTTGTCTCAAATAGTATGCCTCCTGTACCGGTGCTTTTGGCAACGGTTGGATTTGTTGTAAATCAAAACAGTAGCTTATCGAATCTTCTACATCCTGCCTCATTAGCTGATAAAATGCATTCGCTCTCTTCTTATGAATTCTTTTTTCTATAATGACATCATTCCTCTCCTTTGACCCTGATGGATATGTTTTTATTTTGTGATTTAGAATTGTGCAATAACTGCACACATCGGTAGCTGGTGATTTAAAACCAATATTAAATTCACTAACAAAGATTCGTCTAAACATTGAAAGTTTCACTTTCAGTTCATCAGTGGTATTCGTATTGTATATTTTATGTATTTTTTTAATACTCAAGCCTGCCATCAAATAGATTCGTTTAGACTTATTTCTTCCATAATGACTTTCACTTCCTCGAAGTTTTCCAATGAATTTTCTTACATTGTCTTTCTTCTCCTGGCTTAAATGACTTTTTCGGTCACCTCCTCTATTTTCTTTAATTCTTTCACCCTGAAACTGCTTTTTTGCTATGTTTTGAAGCCCAGTACGCCCCATCTTAGTTACTTCAAGAAAAAACTTCTTGCAAACTGGAACCCTCTAAGAATCAACTGTTAAGAAGTATTTCACATTAAATAGATGTTCTGACACAACCTTCTTGTTAGGTTTTACTCTAGGTCTCCTTCGCTTCACTTGGTGAGTCTGAATTAAAGATGAAATGATCCCATCTTGAGCAAGTTTTTCCGGAACCGAACACAACTTTGTTCGCATATACATAACGTGCTTTGGTGTAACTTTTGAGCAACGAAAGATTTTCGTATCGTGTGCACAAGGGTGAATAACATTAGAATTATAAAGTTTTGAATACTTCATTTTTGACGTGACAACGTCTTATAAATTGGTTTGCCGGGTGACACTTCAAGAAACCGCTCACGTTATGCGCTCACAATGAGAGCGAGTGAGAGGCACGCGTCCCTTCTACTCGGGCATGGTTAGCCCGCCTAAGAGCGAGAGAGACAGACATAAAAAGTGAAAGGCACGCGTCCCTTCCACTCGAGCACAGTTAGCCCGCCTAAGAGCGAGAGAGACAGAGCGAGAGAGAGAGAGTGAGAGAGATAGGCATACACACCGGTTCATGTCTTGCGCTTCTATTTCGCTTAGGCGCCTGCATACAAGTTTACACGTTGCCAGTTAATTGTAAAACGATTGTGTAGTGATAATGTGAAGCTTTGTATAAATTAATGTTTTAAATATAATTCTTTGTATAAATAAATGTTTTAAATTGTTACTATTATTTCATCCTTCTTCCTACTATACGAATGAATATTCACATTAAAATTATTTTACCACTCAAAGTCGTTGTCACGTAAAACTTTCGCCCGTATACCGACTTTACAGGCAACCAATATTTTTTTGGCAGCAATTCTTTTTCCACCAGTGATACGTCTTTTACGGCTACCACTATTTCCCGCTTGTACTTCTATAATACATATATTGCATTAAAAATTAGCGTCACAATATTATTTTATTTTATTCAAAAATCGAAAAATACGACACAGTAAAATATCCTCACATAGGTAATGAATGACAACAAGTGGTTCATTCAGATTCATTCAAAATGTGTTAAGTCAAATGTCAAAATGGCATCCACTTATTTGTGATTGGTTGTTCGGACAAAACATTTAATGATATTAGCCTGCTGAAGCACAGAAAACGTTTTGTTTTTACTGCCTATTTTACTCATTAAAATATTTAGAGAAAACATGTTTTGATGCAAACTGTTCTTTTTAAAAAATGTGGAGCCCATAGAGTAGAGGAAAATGGTATTATCAACTTTTTTTCTTTTTTTTGTGACAAATCACGTTTTGATTGTTACCTCCTCATTATATATATATATATATATATATATATATATATATATATATATATATATATATATATATATATATATATATATATATATATATATATATTTCATATGTTATATTTCATCCGAAAAACTTGGTCTTACATATTTTTATGACATCTAAAAATTCATAAAATAAATTGTCATTTATAATTACTAAAAAAATCTATATCACGCCTCATTAATAGAGTCGTAGTTAAAAAAAAATCTTTACATTTTATCATACTTTTAAAAGCAGTAGGGTTAATAAATTTTATTCTATAATTTTGTCAAATAATAATTACGGATTCGTGATTAATATAATATAGCAACAAAACATTAACTCAGTTGCTTAGGCATAAGATTTAACACCTACAGCATTTCCAGCACATAATATATACTCAGGAATATCATAGTTGAGTGTCGTTTACACAAAACAAAATTTATCTGCAATTAAAAGGTTCGCAAACAAGTTATGAAACGTTGAAATGTGGATAATCTTAGAATTCTCACATTTCTACTTCATAAATTATGCATTCCGCAACTTATCTAAGTGGCATACGTTTAGTTGCTTACCAAATTTTATATATTATAAAAATTCTCTTCTTTCCTTTTATTACAAGTTTGTATTTTATTGTCTTTATTTATATATATTTCCGGTTCTTGTAGTAAATTTTCAAAGTATCTACTTACTGAGATCCGATAGTGCTCAAATTCCGCATGCTTAAGTAACTTCGATAACAATGGAGTAATACATCTGGAACTGTTCTGATGATCGAGACGGACGTTTGACCTAGCAATGTTTATAAATGCTTGTTTTAAAAAGATTTTATTATTTCACATAATAAGGTCGACAAATGAGCACATAGTCCTCTTATTGCTGTGGCCGTAGACATCTATCCTCGATTAAGAATCAAAATGCCACCCCGGAGTACTAAGATGGACTGCCTCGTTTCCAGCAATAGGTCTCCGGTTCTCTACACTCACCATACGAAACACAGCAGCGTTGAGCCCACAGAAATTGTAATAATATTGTCTTATTATTACCATTTCTGTGTTTGAGCCGCTATTTTACGCTGGTATTCTGTGAGAACGTGCTCCTTCCCCCATCTAGCTGACCCATTCATGATACAACCATAATATTGGTGCACCATGGCTCTATTTATATATTTTAACCTAAATAACTAAATAAATAAATAAATATTATTTATTTATTATAACTTGTTTATTATAATTTATTTATTATAATGTATTTATTATATATATTATTATATATATTTATTTATGATTATATATAATTTTTACCCTCATACTTTATATTTGTTCTAGTGATCGTAAGCCCGACTGCTGAACAGGTCAGTGTCAGGAAGTTGGTGGTGTTTCTCAGAAAGCACGAAAAAACGTTGGCCCTGCGTCCTATCGGACTACGTGAGTGAGGGAATTGAGAGTGCTACTGAGCTTGCGATCATCCTTGTGCACTATAATCCTGCCATGCGCAAATGACTAGTCTTTAGTAGTCTGGTACTCTAATAATAGTCTCCAAACTGGTCCCCGTGACCGGAATTTGATCTGGAGAACATTATTACAGTATTATTATTTTCCCAACTAACGTAAGCAAGTTAATATTGCTTGGTACCTATGATAAGGCTGATACAGACTGGCTGATACAGACAGTGTGCGATCTTAAAGCAGTCAACTTAGCATATCGGTCGAATTTTCCAGCACAATATACTAACCTATCACCAGATAGACAAATTCTAGCGTTTTAATTTCTTTTATATTGTCTGTGAACTCAATATTTGTTATTATTTATTTGTTTGTTTCGTGGGTTATTGCTAGTATAATCCGGCACATAATAGAACTTAAGCAAGATGCTCTTTACTGATCTTGACATAAGATGAGATCTGATCTATATAAAAAATTTAATTTGGTACACAAAATGTATTAAATTGTTCAGTTAGTAAACTGTAAATCTTTTCATTGGTGCTCGTAAATTCATTAATGAAGATACATACCTTCCCGCGGACTTTAGTTTGTTAGCCTCTCAAACCCCTAGCGGTCTCATGAGACCGCGACCATATTCCGTCAAATCCCTAGCGGTCTCATGAGGCCTCACCCACCCATAGCACTTTAACCCATAAAAACTTATATATAGAGACTACTTTTCGATGAAGAAGTTTGGCATTATAGAATCAATATGAAAATTTCTATTCTCTAGTGCAATAAAAATAGTTATCCTATAGATATTTATTAATAATCTACGTTCATATCGTACGCCATTTTAGAGTGAATGTTATTGTGTTGATTTTTGGATTTTTCTAGTGTTTTAGTATAGTGTTTTACTGTAGTGTTTTATTATGAAATTGTAATGAAAGTTTTTGTATGAATATAATTTATCCTTTTACGTAAATAATTTCGAGTAATATATATTGAAATAATAGTGATTTTCACGCTGCCGGCATTCGCTTGGTATGTTTTTTTTATGATAACAAAATACATCATCATCATCATCATCATTACAGCCCTTCACAAGTCCACTGCTGAACATAGGCCAATAATAACAAAATACAATAAAATCTTTTTGTAACGAAGTAAAACCTGCCTTTTGTTTAGACCACAAAATAGAGAAATTTGTATAGATTTTATAATGCCAAACTTCTTTACAGAAAAGTAGTCTCTAAATATAAGTTTTAATGGTTTTATGTGCTTTAGGTGGGTGCGGGCGACTGCATAGGATATTTATTGGGCTTGAAAGGTTAGGCAAGACTCATAGTAGGGGTCCACGCTTCGCAGGCAAGTTATGTTTAAACACACTAAATTTAAAAAAAATATTCCTTTGTTATACTACAGTCATCTTTTTAGATTAACGTCAGAAACAAAATAAATTATAAATAAATGTATTGTAGCTGTGATTATTATTTCTCTCAGTTATTCGCGTGATCAAATGACCAGTCAAAGAAGTTTTAAGTAGGTTGCGGCCTAAGACACTAGTGTTTTAAACCAAATTATAAGGTGCCATTGTGGTTGCCTGAGGACTGATTACAGTGTAATCATAACGACAGTGGTGTTTTACAAATTGGTGGAAAAATGAGGTGAATTAAAATAATACAGACGATTAGAGTATTAATATTTTTTTATTTTATCATCATGTATGTTTCATCATCATCACATATACGTAAAAATTTACCGTAGGGAGTCATTTGTGGGGAGTACTTGCCTTAAAAATTTCCCTGTTAGCGAAATAAACACAAACACAATAGTTAAATCGAAATGTTCATATGTGATTCACGAACAGTGAAATGGTTAATGTATCAATCAATACGTAATCTGTAGTAGTTAAAGAGCTAGCTTAATACAGACAACACATATTTTAACAAACCCTAAATTTCGTTCAGCATTATACTCACTGAACAAGACATGGTGACTAGCCGGCCGCGGCAGGTTATATACATACATTTCAGATTTGTTAAAATAATTTTGAAATTAAATTTTTTTGGAATATGCAAAAGTGGCTTCCGTGACGTCAGAACCTCGTGTTCGCTTGTCACCTCTTCCTATTAGAAAAAACTTTTGAAATTTCTTTTCGTACCTGTCACATCTGAGTGACCCAGAACCTAGTCCCCATGTCTTGTTTAGTGTGTACAACAGGCACAATGGAGGAAATTTTAGGTTTGTTAAGGTATGTGTTGTCTGCTTTAAGAGGGTAGAGTAAGTCAGCTCAAATTCTAATTTCGCCCCCACTTCCCCGCGCGTCGTATGCTATGTACCGATATGTTTGTAATCACTAATACTGTAAGTAGAAAGGTCGTTAGACACTTATTTCATTAGGTTTATCATATTTATGCCTGTTTCTTAACGCCAAGCCAGCCGCTTCTTATTTTTATCACGGTTATTTCCCATTTTAATTTTACGTCATACTGTTGCGTAATGTATATTCTGATCGTAAGCGACACAACCTCCCCGTTCAAAGGCCGAAGCGTTGTGAGCGTGCGGCAGAAATCACGCTCAAAAGGCCGATAGTTTAGGTAATTTCTTTTTACAGTGAAAATAATGGTATTTTAAAAAAAGTAAATAACATAAGCACTGCTTTATAGTTAGTTCAGTTAGTATGCAAAATTTCATGATCTTATTTAAAGTATTTTATGAATAACAGCGGTTTATTGTTTATTTTGGAGGTAACTGTGGATTTTTTTTTCTATCGAGAAAATTTTACGAAATCGTGTTTTCGTCTAACATAATCACTAACATTAATCCTCAACTTTACCATATATTTATTTCAAAATTAATGCTGCAATATTTTCGGCATAACGAAGGATCTTGCTAAGCCATTTGACATTATATTTCCCCTTAAGCTGACTCTTTAACTATGGGGATTATATGTCTTAGTCGTCATTGGCAGAATCGACGACGCAGTTTTATTTAAATAGGATAATGGTGACAATGAGCACACACTCCACATGTTGGTAAGTGGACGCTGTAGCCCATAGACATCTAAATTTATCCTCCATTAAGAATCAAAACGCAGGTGCGTTGTCACCCCTAAGGACTAAGATAAATGCTTCGTTTCCCGTAAAAAAAGGTCTCCGGATCTCTACACTCACCTTACCAAACACAGCAGTAATAAGCTGCTATTTCACGCTGGTATTCTGTGAGATCGTGGTCCTTCGTAGTTCGAATCGACCCATTCGTGTTACAACCATTATATATAGCTGCAGCGTGGCTCTATGACGTATAAAACGCAGTACCAGACGTTCCGCACCTTCGAAGCTGCTTTCCGTTGTCAGTCTGAGTGTATTACACCTAATCTAGGCCATCTATTGGAAACCATAAGATATTTCTTGCATAACACATAGTCGTCTCAGATGACACTCATGGGATGAAATGGAGTGATGAATTCAATGAATCCGCCACCACACGACGTTGCTATAAAATTATGGATTATAGAGAAACTGAATTATAAAACGTAGTAGTAGAGCAATATGTAGCTAGCTATATTATGGTTGTAGCACGAATGGGTTGACTCGACCAGAGAAGGACCACGCTCTCATAGAACACTAGCGTGAAATAGCTATTTTACGCAGCCATTTTTTTGTGAGCGTGATCTGTACTCTGTCGAACCGACTCAGTTTGCTGCTACGTTAATACAACTTTAGTGTGGCTTTACCACGCAGAAAAACTCTGCTGGTATTCCTTTTATTTGTAAATTATAGCCTTTTAAAATAATGACAGAGACGTGGTAGCTCAGATGGTTAGAGCTCGCTGTAAATTTCACAGTACGCGAGCAAACCGGGTTCGATCCCCGCCGGCACCAATGAAATTGTTAATTGCAATTTTAAGTGCTGATTTACCACGTGCTCGGCGGTGAAGGAAAACATCGTGAGGAAACCTGCATGTCAGAGAAATAAGAAAAGAAAATTTTTCGAAGACATGTGAAGTTCGCCAAACACGCATTGGGGCAGCGCGGCGGACAATTCCTTGCCCTAAAACCCTCTCAGAAATGAGCGGAGGCCTGTGCCCAGCAGTGGGACGGATATAGGCTGTAACTTTACTTTTTTTTCTTTTTATATAAAGATTTAATATATTATAATCGAATTATGTTACTTGACGTCGTACGTAGTATTTAATGAAATTCGATATCATTTATTATATATGTGTTTGTCTGTCCCAAGGAGGTGTCGGATTTATCATCCACAAGTCTCTCGTCAACAACGTTATAAAGATTGGGAGTGTGTCGACGAGGGTCACGTACCTGATACTCAGAATCATCAAACGGTATTCGCGGAAGGTCATACAGGTCGATGAGGAGGTGGAGGAAATGTATGAGGATATTTCCAAAGCCATGCATTCCTCCAAAACCCACTACACGGTGTTGATGGGAGATATCAACGCAAAACTAGGCACAAGAGAAAACGGTGAGCTGAAGTTAGGGAAATTTGGAGTAGGCCAACGGAACCGAAGGGGCCAGCAGCTGGCTGACTTTATGGAGAAAGAGGGACTCTTTATGATGAACTCTTTCTTCCAGAAGCGGCCCCACAGGAAGTGGACCTGGTCGAGCCCCGACGGTGAAATGAGATTGACTTCATTATGACGACCAGACGCCAATTGTTCAGTGATGTCTCAGTGATCGCAAGGGTGAAAACTGGCAGCGATCACCGAATGGTTAGAGGTACACTGAACCTAAACGTTAAGTTGGAGAGGTCTCGTCTAATGAAGTCAACGCTCCGTCCCCCTCATGCTCTAGTCCAGAATCCCGAAAACTTTCAGCTCGAGTTACGTAACCGCTTTCAGTGCCTACAATATTGCAATGCAGTGGACGATATGAATGACAAGCTCGTAAAAACTGTCCATGCGGTCGGAGCTAAGTTCTGCAAGACCCGCCGCAGAAGAACACAAAAACTCTCCGCTCACACTCTTAATCTCATGGCTGTTAGACGGGAGATAAGGCTGCAATCGTCAACAGATTTGACAGCATACGGGCAACTGAGACTTATGCAACTTTAATACTGCTCGTATTAAAGAAACGATCGAGCGGAACCAGGGCTCCAAAGTCTTTGCCAGAGATCTGTCTGGCAGTAAGAGCCAACTGTCAGAGCTTAAGACTGAGTATTGCAGCATCGTTTCCGGAACACCTGAGATTTTGAGTGAGATTGAGAGGTTCTATGAGCAGCTGTACACATGATCGTTGGAGCCATACGCAAGTGTGTGTAACGATCCAAAAGCAAGTCTTATCCGACACTATTCCGATGATATCCCGGACGTTAGTCTAAGCGAGATTAGAATGGCTTTCCAGCACCTTAAAAACGGCAGGGCCCCAGGCGAGGATGAAATTACAGCGGAGCTTCTGAAAGTGGGTGGAACACCGGTACTTGAAGTCCTTCAGAAGCTCTTCAATTCCGTCCTCCATGGTGGCACTACTCCAGAGGCGTGGAGCAGAAGTGCGGTGGTCTTGTTCTTTAAGAAAGGCGACAACGCTCTCTTGAAGAACTACTGAACAATTTCCCTTCTGAGCCGCGTCTGTTTTCGAGAGTCATTACTAATCATCTTGCACGCAGAGTCGACGACTTCCAGCCTCCCAAACAAGCCGGTTTCCGAAAAGGCTTCAGTACCATAGACCACATACATACCCTGCGGCAGATTGTACAGAAGACTGAAGAGTACAATCTGCCACTTTTCCCTGGCGTATGTGGACTATGAGAAAGCCTTTGATTCCGTCGAAATTTGGGCGGCGCTACAGTCCCTTCAGCGGTGCCAAGTTGACTGTCGGTATATCGAAGTGCTGAAGTGTTTGTACAGTAGGGCTACGATGGCTATCCGAGTACAGAACCAGTGCTCGAAACCTATCCAACTGCAGAGAGGTGTAAGACAGGGTGATGTTATATCGCCGAAACTCTTCACCGCTGCATTGGAAGACGTTTTCAAGCTACTGGATTGGAAAGGATACGGTATTAACATCAATGGCGAGTACATCACTCACCTTCGATTTGCCGACGATATAGTCCTTATGTCAGAATCGCTAGAGGACCTTAGCACTATGCTCAATGACCTCAATGGTGTCTCCCAACGGATAGGACTTAAGATGAACATGGACAAAAAAAAGATCATGTTTAATGTCCATGTCACACCTATGCCGGTAGTTGTTGGGAGCACTATGCTCGAAGTTGTTGACGAGTACGTTTACCTAGGACAAATAGTCCGACTAGGTAAGTCCAACTTCGACCGAGAGGTCAATCGACGGATTCAACTCGGCTGGGCAGCGTTCGGGAAATTACGACACATCTTCTCGTCAGGTATACCTCAATCTCTAAAAACTAGATTGTACAACCAGTGCGTGTTGCCAGTGATGACTTACGGATCTGAGACGTGATCCTTCATTGCTGGCCGTATTAGGACGCTAAACGTCGCTCAGTGAGCTATGGAGAGGGCTATGCTCGGAGTTTCTCTGCGTGATAGACTCAGAAATGAGGATATCCGCAGTAAAACCATAGTGACCGACATAGCCCAACGGATTAGTAAGCTGAAGTGGCAATGGGCCGGCCATATAGCTCGAAG
This sequence comes from Parnassius apollo, assembly GCA_907164705.1. Lineage (NCBI taxonomy): Eukaryota > Metazoa > Arthropoda > Insecta > Lepidoptera > Papilionidae > Parnassius > Parnassius apollo. The sequence goes on from CAJQZP010000008.1 coordinate 17,207,104, forward strand.
AACCGATAACCGATGGGGAAGAAAGGTTCTCGAGTGGCAGCCTCGTACCGGTAGGCGTAGTGTAGGGCGACCCCCCACTAGATGGAGTGACGACCTGGTAAGATATGCAGGAAGTCGATGGATGCAGGTGGCTCAGGACCGTGCTTTGTGGCATTACTTGGGGGAGGCCTATGTTCAGCAGTGGACTTGTGAAGGGCTGTAATGATGATGATGATGATGATGATGCGTTTGTCTAAAGTGAGTTAAATAATACACCAAAATCAGTACCGACATGAATATATTAATGCAATAAATAAAAATAAAAACTTATACATATAATGTCTGGTTTAATTGCTAATATTTCGTTTCGTTAATATTTTCTATATATACTCCACAAAATCTGAACTAAGTTATAATACTGTTTAGCTTAAATGAGGAATAAGTAAAGTTACACTGTATACTTATGCACTTACTGGGGTTTCCAACTATTTTGCGGCCTCAAAAGATTATGAATCTTATAAAAAGGACTAGTCTTTTTTACCCGGGTTAAAAATCGATGCAATTTAAGTAAAATTTTGAATGATATTGACGTTGCAACTATACTTTGTTACAGACTTTACTGCTCGCTATGTATCTTTATCGCACAGATGGCAAAGCTAGCATATACTTTGGCAGAGAATAAATACGTATATACGTATTGCCTTTCATATAATATACGTATAGTATTGGTTTTACTAATACATTTATGTAAAACAATTATGAAGTTTTTATGCGTCAAGTAAACTGAAAATTAAAATAAATCTTAATACAAATAACAAATGTTTAAAAAAATGCAATAATTTTAATAACATCAAATATTTATTTATAGATAAATTCTGAATTGAGATTGCTATATCATATTTCACAAAGTAACACACGTCCAAATGCACCTCACTTTTATTGTAATGGTAAAAACAACCAGTTCTAAACAGCACTTTCCCTTTGCAATGTTAGCGTGACATCAGGAGGTGGGACCCACTCGTGTGAAGTGTGTGCACAGTGGCATTCTACAAGTGAGGGATTGTCTGGCTCTTCTGAACAATCACTGCTGTTCGATCTTAGACTGCACGACGGATGCACGTGGATATCTGTATAACAACAAAGATATTAAATATTTTTATAGATATCAGGATGACAAACTAGCACACAGTTCACTTGCTGATAACGTGGTCTAAATAGCTCGCTGCATATTGGACTCTTCCTACCCTTCTTGGAGATTACAGGCAAGTTCTCTTGATAAAGTTATCTATTTGAGATAATCTGTAGAGCACAATCAGTACAGTACAATCTTACACGTGTCCCAATACGTATTTTGTCATATTTTTATCGTTTATGTATCTACTATTAAATTTATAAACATTTTACAAACATTAACCTATGTGGCTAGGTTTGTTTTATAGACGACAAAAATTTTATTAAATGTTGATGGCTGCGTTTCCTATAGTGAGTATAGAAACCGGAGACCCTTTTTTCAAGTAACGGGGCAATCCATCTTAGTCCTCAGGGGAGACAACGCATCTGCATTTTGATTCTTATATCAAGGATAGATGCAGTTGTTTTGTCACCCTAATTACGTAAAAAAAGCTGTTTTCTTTAAAGCGCTTTTTTTACGTAATTAAATAACCTATATATATATATGTATATATATATATATATATATATATATATATATATATATATATACTCTTATAGAATAAAGATAAAATATGACAAAGGAGTAAATTCAATTTTATGACTGACATACCTGAGAAGACTGCGTAGTATGAAAAAATATTTTCCTTATTATTCCCAACAATTTATTTTATATATGCTTTAAATTACTAACATAAAGTTACCTCCAGTACGATTGAGATAGTCTCGTGTGACGTCATCGAGTTGCAGTACTTGTATGACAGGCACCTGTGCCTTCTTTCGCGACCTTCTAGCGAGGCGAATCGCTAGAACTGTCGAACACGCGAACATTATCACCAATAACACTACACCGATACATATAACCGCGTCCTTTTCAGTTAAAACTGCAATAAAATAAAAGCGTGATACATTACGTTATATTATCACGAATTTTAAAACAGCCAGTAAAGAGTTTACATCAAGCCATCATAGGCCTGTTATTATTTGAGAAGCTGTGTTGTAATTTGTAATCAATAAGCGAGCCGTGCAAGGGCAGCGTATGAGATTTCTCAATCTATTTCGTCCCGTAGGTGTCGTAACAGTTAAATTTTGGTAAGGTCATAAGCACCTCATAAGAAGATCAAGTACAGTTACAGTTTATATACCTCCTACTGCTGGGCACAGGTCTCTCATATCTGAGAAGATTTTTAAAGGTAAGGGAATTTCTACCGCGCAGCCCCAATGCATGTTAACAGACTTCAATGCCGATGCCTTCGATATTTTTTTTAAATTACATAAAAGTTTAAGCTCGCATCGAGAAAAACTTTTACGTACTTCCCCGCCGAGCACCTGAAAACACTTTAAATTAATATTATTATCTTGTTGCCGCTTGAGATCAAACTCGGGTTGCTCGCGTACTGTAATATTTATAGCGAGCTTTTAGAATTTGAGCTACTTCGGCCCAATCTCGTATATGCCAGATGTAAAATATTCAGACCAGCAAAGAGCAGCAGCGTTAAAGGTTCAAGCAGGGAAATATCTAGCAGCTAGCTTTCAGACTGATAAAGAACATGCGGAAAGCTTGATAAGACATTATAAAAGCTTCCAACAAGTTTCTTTGCAAAAAAAGTTCGTGTACATTTTAGTAAAGCATTGCAAGTGTGAATTAACTATTTATTTCCTAAAGAAAGGTTCTATCGTCACATATTTTCCTTATTTATCATAGTAAAGATTAACATATGGAAAGTAGTGCAGCAAAAATGAACTAATAGTGAGAAAAAATGTAACTAAGTTCAAATAAGCCAAAATTACATACATATATATAAAATAATACAGACGTAAACAAATACAAAAATCTACTTAAATACGTACAATATACAGGTTGTAACATATTAAACGCAAGCCCTTTCGTGGGGTTGCTCAGACCATCAAATTGAACAAATTTGACTACGGGACCACCTTCGAAATAAAATAAAAAAATAAGCGATTTCATACAAAATGTCAACGGCCGTTTCACACGAATGTGATAAAAATGAGCTTTCGTTTAATATGTTACACCTTGTATATTGTATTTATTTAAGTAGATTTATGTATTTGTTTACGTCTGTATTAATATATGTAAATTATTATATTATGTACATTTTTGCTGCACTACTTCCCATATGCCTTAAGGCATTAAGTCCGTCATATTTACGATTTTATTTTTTGTGCATAAAAGTTTAAATAAATAAATTGTACATACATTTCCACCACGGAGATGCAGCAGCACTTAGTAGATTTTCCGTGGGTCTCAAAAGCAAGGCCCCGGAACATCCGTAGCGGTTACATGCAGCCGCCCCAGCTTCATCACCTGTGTTAAGTAGCCCCAATGCTCCCCTGACGAGCCACGGCTCATCACCATTTTGCGTTAATGCAAGACTATTGCCTACTTCTACAGACTTCTTTCGATCCAAGACCAAGGAAGTGTTGGTTTTCGATAAACGCCAGAGAGATAATTCATAATGGGTGGCGTTTTCCACTAAAAATATAACATTAACTTGTAGCAAATATGCTCGTACCCATATCGACAAGTGGTAAAATTAAAAAAAATGCAATATAAATAAAATGAGAACATCATTAATGTAGATGAAGTCAATTAAATGGGGATATAGTAAGTCAGCTCAAATTCTAATTTCGCCCCCACTTCCCCGCGCATCGTATGCTATGTAACGACATGTTTGTAATTACTAATACTGTATGTAGATAGGTCGTTAGATACGTATTTCATTAGGTTTATCACATTTATGCCTGTTTCTTAACGCCAACCCAGTCGCTTCTTATTTTTATCACGGTTATTTCAAATTTTAATTTTACGACGTCCTGTTGCGTAATGTTGTGTATTCTGATCGTAAGCGACACAACTTCTCCCTTCAAAAGCCTAAGCGATACTAACGGGGCGACAGGAATCAAGCTTCAAGACGCCGATAGTTTAGGTAATTTCTTTTTACAGTGAAAATAATGGTATTTAAAAAAAAGTAAATAACATAAGCACTGCTTTATAGTTAGTTCAGTTAGTATGCAAAGTTGCATGGTCTTATTTAAAGTATTTTATGGATAACAGCGGTTTATTGTTCAGTTTGGAGGTAACTTTGGATTTTTTTCTATCGAGAAAATTTTACGGAATCGTGTTTTCGTCTAACATAGTCCTTAACATTAATCCTCAACTTTACCATATATTTATTTCAAAATTAATGCTGCAATACTTTCGACATAACGAAGGATCTTGCTAAGCCATTTGAGTTATATTTCCTCTTAAGGATAACTCAAAAACTACTGGTCAGATCTTAAACAAATTTATATGGGACTACATGAAAAACATCAGCTTTTAAATAGAAACTTAAAAAGTTATGAGGTAATACACATGAAGAAATACAGTCGAATAACAACATTTTTAGTACGAATTTAACCTTAAATTAATCTTGATATGTAAATAATTTATAATACAAACTTATTTTTATAAAATATTTAAATTAAAATCATTTTCCCTGGGAAAAGAATAATGCCACATTAGTTAATACATTCTATGTATTAAATAATGTGGCAAGTTTTAGATCTAAGATAATCATCAAAGATGTTTTATAAACATTTCGATCCCTCAATAAAAATCATCAAGTTTTCCGTATGAAATATCTCTCTCTCTCTCTCTCTCTCTCTCTGCTCGTCAAGTTTCAATGCAATCAGTTCACCCTTCCAAAAACTAGACCGGACAGACATACAATATTTTTTCTATAATTATTCTTTTTTATAGAATAAGGGTGACAAACGAGCACACAGTCCACCTGATGGTAAGTAGACGCTGTAGCTCTTAGACATCTACATTTATCCTCGATTAAGAATCGCAGATGAGTTGTCACCCCTGAGGACTAAGATGGAATGCCTCGTTTCCAGTAAAAATGGTCTCCGGATACCGGTCTCTACACTCACCATACGAAAAACAGTAGCATTAAGTATAATGTGAGATCGTCCTTCCCCGGTTAGGCCGACCCATTCGTGCTACAACCATAACATAAGTGCAGAATAATTTTATACATGGCATTTCTATTTAAAAAAGTTCCGAGGTAACATACATTAAAATAATTCTATTTTATTCTAAGTATTCTTGTCATAATGACATACAAGTAACTGCCTAACCTCAACAAAGGCATATTTCGATATTACAGACGGACAATTCAATTTTATTTTTATGTATACTAACGATCCGACCCGGATTCGCACGGGTGATTTCTGCATCACCATAACAGCGCCACCTATCGGGCCCAAATGTAGATTTAAATTATTTAAGGACCCATTGAAACACACACAAAAAAATTTTATCAAAATCGGTTGGATAGTTTCAAAGTCTATCACGGACATAAGTAGAAACATATTTGTGTTTTATATGGATAGATAGATTATAGATATAAAGAAGATAATTCAATAATATTAATTTACCTGGAATACATCTAATCTGAAACTCTTTGTACTCGAAGGCAAGATCACACTGTTGTGGTTGTGGGGGTCTTAAGTGTCCTAAACTTATAATTTTAGTACACGATTTGTATTGCGAAGCGATACCATTCTCGGCTTCACAACTAACGTTTAAGTTTTCTGAAAGGGGTCCAGCTACATGGTCTAAGGACAACGAAGATGAACCGGTAGTCAAATGTTGTATATCGTGATCTATCTGCTGGATATGCCAGAAATACGTATCAGGTACAGGTAAGCCCTTAACATTACAATTCAAGGTTTCCTTATCGAGTGTGATGCCAGGTTTTTTGCATTCTGGTGGATCTGTAAGGTTTTGTAAACTTTATTAAATTATACTTAAAATAAACTGTTTGATAACAAAATAAGAATTATCTCCTTTTTCTTTTTTCTTTTTCGTTATCGGCCAGTGACAATCCATAGCGGGAAATGAGCCTCTTCAATTGTAAAAAAATCGCCTCGCTTAGTGACTGGCAATTGGCCAGATGTCCTGTACCATTCACTGATTTGGGAAGGTCTTTCTTTTTTTACACCACCCACGTGTCGAAATAGACAGATTATATCACCACGGAAAATATAATTAAAAATATATTGTTAGTGTAAAAAGTAAGAATATAACGTGATTTTTAACTAAAAATTTAGATGTAAACTTATGTCATAATACAATATAGAATGTTATTACTCACAAAGGACAATAATACTGATAGGATCTGCTCTTGTTTCACCGATTGTATTACTTGCTGCACAAGCGTACTGGCCGGCATGTCTTCTTGATACTTCATCAATAAATAATTCGTTTGTGGAAATGTCATCACCCCACATGCCACCTGGTTTTATCTTCATATCCTAACAGCAAATAATAAAAGCCAATAAAAAATTAAAAACAAATTGATTTCTATACAGTGGTGTTGGATGACCATCCCATCGGGCAACGAGAATGAGGGAATAGAGAGTGCATCTGCGCTTTCGCACACACAACCGGTAAAAGTAAGCTGCTGAACATGAGCCCTTCTTCAGCCGTTGTATGGAGAATTTACCTTAAACTTTACACTTGGTGGACAGATTCACGATCTCAGTAACAGACATCTCACAATCTTGATACCTCGGCGTAAGCGGTTCTCTCTCTCTCTACCCTTTAACTCTAACCTCTTACAGTTCTTGCAATTCATGAGTGCGGTTGACCTATGGATACACAGTGTGACAATTTGCTCGCGACTGACCACTTCGTCAGGCACGTACACTGTCATAGTTTGCATGTACATCATGTACATGTACATGTACGTGTCACTTACGTCACGAAATGTAATAGATTTTTTCATAGATCTAGTATCAACTCCACAGATTGGGCTTATGAGTAAAAGAGAGCTACCGCGCCTTACTGTACTTTTGTGTATTAGAAAGAGAAAGCGAGTGAAGCTGTCAGCGAGACTAAACACATTTAGCTACCGGTACATAACGGCCCAGTAAACTGTGCGCAAATACATTTTAGCAATTTCATAAATGATCTTAGGTGGTAACTAGTTAACATATGTGTATAATACGATAGTTTTTTTTTGTTCTGCACCAGGATGTAACTCTTCCAAAAAGTATAACTCATTCCACCAGTAAGCTTATAATCTGATATCTATAGTTTTTGCTTAATAGTGGCCACAAATTTGCCGCCTTCGAAAATTACTAAGAAAATTTTATGAAAAATTAATTTTATTTAGTATTGAGATTAACTAACACAAGATATTCAGCCATATTTGGAAAATAACAAATAGAGAAATATGAGGGCATTAATAACCTCACTGGTTAGTGATACGCTCGATTTGTTTTTGATGTCAATTTCAATCAAGCAATGTGACGGATACCTAGTAAGTTACATTTGTACAGCGAATAGTTAATTTTATTAATAATAATAGTATAAAATGTAAACGTAATAGAGACATTATTTTACTATAAAGCTTGTCTCACGATCGGTTTTTGAGGTCCTTAGATAAACAAACTCATAATGCTATTGATTCAATAAGATTATCTATATAATTAAATTTCTATTTAAAATGAGTGTTTACGAACGTGTCGAAAAACTTCGGCTTAGATTAACACAGACACCAATATTCAATAATGACAAGGACACCTACTGCACTGACATAAGGTTATATGGTTATGACAATATATGTATTATCCATTTGTTGATACTGAACAACATACTATTTGCAGATTCCATATCAATCCAAAGATAAGAGAAAAGTGGTTGCGAATGTTAAATGGATAAAATTGGACTCCGCATAAATCTATGATATGTAGCAATCACTTTCATCAATGTTGCTTTTCTAGTCAAAAAGGAAGAAAGTTAAAAAGTGGTCCTGTTCCTACTATGTGTGCAATATATATATATATATATATATATATATATATATATATATATATAGGGCAGTCAAGAAAAAGCAATAACCTTTTTAAATCATTCAGATAACCTATTTGTTACACTTGTCAAATTAAACAATAATGATAGTGTGTTCATGTTCAGTTTTCGATTTTATGAAAACTAATTTGCTGTATATAAAGCTTCTCAGAGTATAATAAATGAAATTAACTAACATTCCTCTATGAAAGCTAGTGAAATAAATAATGAAAGCTGTAACCCATTCTGCTGAAAATAGATGTTTCAAAACATATAGTTCATAAATTTGGTATTACATTTATAATAATAAAATGATATTCTTACTACATATATTAAGAGTTGTCTAGATAAAGTAATAGTATGAAAGTTGAATTTATTTCTCTTCTATTTATTAGATTATATGTTAGATTGCCCTTGCATCACATAAATCATATAAGTTATGTGAAATAAGTCTGCCTTGTCTATTTCATTTGTTTGAATTCCAGGTTGAACCGCATCTTCCTCATAGATCACCTACATATCAATGATATTGTAGTGGCAAGGAAGAGGGAAATATTAAAAATAATATTCAAATTATAGATATAATATTCCGCTCAAGACTAAAACTGCTCGGGGCAAACGGAGCAACAAGACCAAGGCGACCCCTGCCACGCTGTCCGTGAATTTCTGCAATATCAGGGGACTTCACTCTAACCTAAACGCCGTCCACTACCATCTCGAGACGGCGAGGCCGGCTCTGCTCTTTCTGACCGAGACGCAGGTGTCCTCTCCGGCTGATGTCTCGTATCTCTCCTGCCCGGGGTACAAACTGGAACACTCCTTTGTGCCTCGGGCTGGAGTTTGCGTTTACGTCAGAGAGGACATCTGTTCTCGACGCCTCGGCAGACTTGAAGGTTCGGACCTGTCCATCCTTTGGCTACGCGTAGACAGCGACGACCATCCGCGCATCTACGGGTGCCTCTATAGGTCCCATAGCGGTAATGCCGAAACAGACCGACTCTTCGACCACGTCCAAATGGCTGCAGATTCGTTGCTACAGCAGATCCCCTCCGCAGAGATCGTGATCCTCGGCGACTTTTACGCCCATCACGCCGAATGGCTCGGTTCACGTTTAACCGATCATGCGGGGAGATCTGTTCATGATTTTGCCTTGGCATATGGTCTGACACAACTGGTTACTTCGCCTACGCGGATTCCAGATGTGGAGGATCATGCACCTTCCCTGTTGGACCTTCTGCTGACCTCTCACCCGGACGGATATCAGATTTCCGTCGACGCCCCTTTAGGCTCCTCGGACCATTGTCTTGTCCGGAGTGTGGTGCCACTCACGCTGAAATCGCGGTTGCATTCTGCAGGCTGCCGCCGTGTTTGGCACTATAGGTCAGCCGATTGGGATGGGATGCGGTCTTTCTTTGCATCCTACCCTTGGGGGCGGGTTTGCTTCTCGCCGGATGATCCTAACGTTGTTGCGGATTCTGTCGCTGATGTGGTACTTCAGGGTATGGAACTTTTTATTCCTTCCTCTGTGGTGCCCATTGGAGGCAAATCTCAGCCATGGTTTGGTCGCTCCTGTAAAATAGCATCATGCTATAAGCAGGAGTGCTACCGAGCCTGGGCTGACGCTTCAGCGTCCAGGGATGTAAACACCAGCGCTCTAAAAAAGAAGTATAATTCCGCCTCTAGGTCCTTCAAAAGAGTCATTGCCAAGGCAAAGTCAGAGCACATAGGCAGAATTGGCGAGAGACTAGTTCGTCTTCCTTCTGGAACCCGTGCATTCTGGTCTCTCGCCAAGGCTGTCCAGGGGAATTTCTGTCAGCCATCTCTTCCATCTCTGCACAGGGAGGACGACTCACTGGCCCACACCGCAAAGGAGAAAGCCGATCTTCTAGGCTCTTTCTTTGCGTCTAACTCGACTCTCGATGACGGGGGGGAGTACGCCGCCGACCATCCCGCGGTGTGAGTGCTCCATGCCGGAAGTGCAGTTCACTCAGCGCTCGGTTCGCAAAGCACTCCTCTCCCTGGACATCTATAAGTCGAGTGGGCCTGATGGAATCCCCCCAATTGTGCTGAGGACGTGTGCTCCAGAGTTGGCACCGGTTTTAACGCGTCTTTTCCGGTACTCCTACTCCCTAGGCGTAGTCCCAAAATCATGGAAGACGGCTTTCGTCCACCCGATCCCTAAAAAAGGCGACCGCTCAGACCCGTCCAACTACCGGCCTATCGCCATCACCTCCTTGTTCTCCAAAACAATGGAGTCCATTGTAAACTGCCAGCTCATGAGGTACCTTGAGGATCACCAGCTGATTAGTGACCGCCAATACGGTTTTCGCCGTGGTAGGTCAGCTGGTGATCTTCTGGTCTACCTAACTCACAGATGGGCGGAGGCAGTAGAGTCCAAGGGGGAGGCATTGGCCATTAGTTTGGACATTGCGAAGGCCTTCGATCGGGTTTGGCACAAAGCGCTTCTTTCGAAGCTCCCTTCCTATGGGCTTCCCGAGAAATTGTGCGATTGGATCACCAGTTTTCTTGCAGATCGGAGCATCAAGGTCGTTGTAGACGGTGCAAGCTCCGATTGCAAGCTTATTAATGCTGGTGTTCCACAGGGCTGCGTGCTATCGCCAACGCTGTTTCTTCTGCATATCAATGATATATTGCAAACCCGTAGCATTCATTGCTATGCAGATGACAGCACTGGTGATGCTCTTTACACCGGCCGAGCCAATATTTTCTGGAAAACGTCTCTGAGTGCCGGGACAAACTTGTGTCTGAAGTCGAGTCTCTGCTGGACAGAGTCTCGGATTGGGGGCGACTAAATCTAGTCCAGTTTAACCCCCAGAAGACACAAGTTTGCGCGTTAACCGCTAAAAAGAACCCCTTTGTCGTATCCCCTCAGTTTCAAGGCACTCCCCTTGTTGCCTCAGCCAGTATCGGAATCCTCGGCGTCGACATATCGAGTGACGTGCAGTTTCGTGGTCACTTGGAAGGGAAGGCCAAATTGGCCTCTAAAAAGCTTGGCGTGCTCAGCAGAGCGGGACAGTATTTCATGCCGGCACACCGCCTGCAACTTTACAAGGCGCAGGTTCGGCCGCTCATGGAATACTGTTCCCATCTCTGGGCTGGGGCTCCCCAGTACCAGCTCCTTCCACTTGACCGCATCCAGCGCAGAGCGGCTCGAATCGTCGACGACCGAGTGCTTTCCGATCGGCTCGACCCACTGGCGCTGCGAAGAGATGTTGCATCTCTTTGCGTATTTTATCGCATCTATCACGGGGAGTGCTCTGAGGAATTGTTCGGATTATTCCCAGCCGCCAAATTTCGTGAACGCACTACACGGCAAACGTCCCGATACCATCCACACCATCTGGATGCTTGGCGGTCCACCACTGTACGTTTCAAAAGGAGTTTTCTTCCGCGTACAACCTCTCTGTGGAATAATTTACCACCGGTGATTTTTCCGGACCGATACGACCTGGGGACCTTCAAGAAAAGAGCTTACTCCTTTCTAAAGGGCCGGCAACGCACCTGCAATTCCCCCTGGTGTTGCGGTTGATCATGGGCGGCGGTAGTCACTTAACATCAGGTGAGCCACATGCTCGTTTGCCCCCTCTTCTATAAAAAAAAAAAAAAAAATATAGAGAAGAATAATAGATATGAAAAAAAAGATATATATGCTCAAAAAGTATAGAATCTAAAATAATGCGAGATAATTATATGTTGTATTGCTATAATGCAAATTCTCTGCCACTTAAAAATATACTAGCATTAAGTGATTTTCTTTGTCATGTATATAAGAAAAAAAATTAATATTGTTTTGCAATATACATAGTTAAAGGTTTGTAAGTTTTGAAAAATAAACTTAAGAGTAAAGATTGTATTGCAGTTTTACATTCTCAACATAATGATGTAAAATTGTTAATATATTATTAATAATCGTTAATATACATTATTTTTTCTCATCTCTGGATGATGAGGATTCGATAAACAATCAAAAGTACTTATAAGTAAAATCGATCATTGAGAAAATTTTAAACAAAAGAATTAAGTATGAACACAAATTACAAAATGTACATAAAGACAGCATTCGACGATTTTGTAATAAAATTATTTTTATTAATTATTTTTAATGGTATAATTTAATAAACATTTTTAGTACGTCTTTATTTTATTTAAACTTTTTTCCTGTAGCTATTACCATAAATATGCTTTACTCGGCAACAACTAGGTATAATATATATTCCTAGTCATTGTTAGTTGATAACTTTAGGAATACAAATATAATTGTTGTCAACTCTAGTTACAGTCAGGAGACTGAGTAGAGTAACGTCAGTGTGGTAGGGCCATGCCGCAGCTATATCATGTTTGTAGCACGAATGAGTTGGCTCAACCGGGGTAAGTTTCGTGTAGTGAGTGTAAAGAACCGAAGACCCTTTTTACTGGAAATAAGGCATTCCATCTTAGTCCTCAGGGGTGACAACGCATCTGCATTGGGTGCTTGATGAGAGATAAATGAAGATGTCTATGAGCCGCTGCATCCACTTTTCATCAGGTGGATGACTGTGTGCTTGTCAACCTAGTTTTATTAAATAAATAAAAAAACAGTCGCATATTGATACAAACATTGCCTTGCCAGTTGCAGACACCGGTCGCAGATTGTCAGGGTTGAGCATCCGTACTGTCACATTTTAGTCCGCTACGGACCACGGTATGCGAATGCACCAAATTGGTTTGATAAAAAAGTTATCCGCTAGTGGTCCATAAGCGTGTTTAGGCTACTGTAGTTCGAACTTACAAATGTTATCATTGTGTTAGGCGTTAGTATTTTTGTATTTTACTAGAAATATTGTGATATTTGAAAATATATTATTCGTCCTAACATTTCCTATTTCCTTGTTTTGCATTACTTTGCTCGCACCACATTGTGCTTGCAATGCTATAAGAATCGAGTCAGAAATTTCACCCAAAAATTACTGGTTACCAAAAAGTAGCTTATATGCCGAGAATATGGTAGTGTGATCTGAAAGATTGCGCGTTAATATTCTGCCTCTAGGGAAATTTCACATCGTATATTCTTTATGTCTTCATCCCATTCCAACCTGCAGGTGTTTTAAAGTACGAGGAGTAAAGTGCGGTACGTGAACACAATTATTACAAAAAACCGAAAACTCAAACGAATCCTCACTCCTCACCAACCCGTCCGGCTTATAGTAAGATATGCGTATAGGCGTACCAGAAGTGGAGTATGAATAGGCCGTGATAATATTCAACAAAAAATATGTACCTATAAAACAAACCCGGCTTAATTCCTTTTCTATAAATCTCATACGTTTCCAATCTGAAAACTTATACATAAAATAGGAAAGGATGTTATATGACATATGTACAGTATCTTTCATATTGACACATTTCATTTAACGTTAATTTTGATCGATATCGATAAATTATTACGATACAACAATATTAATGCATACGTTGACAATCTACACACACAAAGACAATCAGTTTATAGTCTCGTTTGTTGGTTATAGTTGCCAATCCATGGAGCTTATACTAAATCTATGGATTTTTTACGTTATCACCATACCGTATGTGTTTAGTGCCAGTTTTTTCAAGCCATTAATAAAAATAGTTTTTACATGTTACAAGCACTCGCTTGTACTTGTTGCTTGACTACAACTCCATCTGGTGGTAAGTTTTGATGAAGACCTAGATAGTTAATCACACTGTATTATCGGCACAAAAGCTTATTCACTCTTGCTATTGTAATTAGAGGGAAAAATCTGCCTTTCAGATTATTCCACTTCTTTGCTATACGCATTTCAAAAGACGAAGCAAACCGTTTGGTTCAAATGCGTGAAATATCGATAACAAAAAAGTAAAGCTCCGCCAACCACTTAGTAACGCCAACTACCGGTAGTGAAAAAGGGAGGGAGGAATTAAGGCATGTACTTTCCTAAAATTAGGGCTGCGAATTTAAAAGTTCTTAGTTACTTACGTTAAAATACCACATGTATTTATCGGCGGGTGGGTTCGCTTTAACGTCACATTTTAAATGTAAAGGGTCGAGTTCAACAACTTCATTTCGCTTTTCATCATCAAGCTTCATTATTTCTACTTTTGGACCGACTGTAACAAGCATTTAAAGATCAAGCCTAAAAAATCAGCGTGTTTTATAAAATATAAAGTCAGTTTTAATGAAAACTTACAAGTTACATTCAAATTGATAACATCAGCTTTTGAATTTCGCTCCGATGGCATGATAGGGTTAACTGCTTCGCATGTTAGAGTAGCTTGGTTATCTGCCATAGTCGGAGTTATTTGAATAAATGAAATTGCGGCTTGTAGAGAATTGTCCCAAGTCTAAAATAGTAAAGATATTTGTCAATGTTAGTTTTGATTCTGCATGTCATTTTTATAAGAATTTATGTAAGATCTTAAAAATTATGGCAGCACGAATTGTATACTTTTTTTTTTTTAATTACTCACGTAAAACATACACGCACATACAAGCACACGTGCACGCGCGTACGCACGCACGGTTGCGCTATAATATCAAATACACTTTAGGGATTTGACGTTTTTCTTTTTTTATTCTATTTTAAATTAAATATCTATTTTAAATATATGGGAAATATGTGATTACGTTTAAGTGGTTTATTTATTGATGTAATAATAAAAATTCTAATAAATAAAATTAATAAAAATAATTTTTCTTATCCAAACACTTTTAGTGAAAATAGAAACATAAAACATTGTTAGTATTTAGTTATACTTTAGTAGAAGTATTTATTTGTGACAAATATGTATGCAGCGTGCGTCATTACACTAGTAATATATAAGTCAATGGTCATAACACGCTCCTTTAGCTAAATGGTAACGGCTTGTTTCACGCGACCCAGAAGGCCATACAGTTTCGTGAGCTTTATCAGATTCAAAATATGTTTTGAAAAATTCTACAAGAAAATCAGACGTTAGAACTAACCGGTAATGAATACCTGATTACTGTGCTTCTTGAGACGTTTGTTGTTTAGCCTCCAAGTTATATCAGGAGGTGGATGAGATCCGTACGCTTCACACTGAGCTGTCACCGTTTCACCTGATCGGAGAGCACCGTCCAGAGTTCCTTGAACCCATTGAATTTTCACTTGATTGGCAGGCACTAAAATAAGATATCTATGTTTTATATATTTTTTTATATACACATACATATACAGTAAAGTTAAGGGTTACTTTGACTCATATAGTTACTTACGAGTGTACCTATACTCGTACAATCCCTCGAGACAGAATTAAGGTTACCAGAATGTTGTGTTTCGTTTATACGTATATATATATATATATATATATATATATATATATATATATATATATATATATATAAAAAAGGGAGAGGCCGCTGATTCCTAAGATACAACTCGTCTAGTTTGGGCGTCAGAGACTTCAAAAATGTTGTGATTTATTTTTGATAATAAAGAATTATTATTATTATTATAAGCAAAAGAATAATTTCGGCGGTAGATTTCAAAAATTTTACGTTACAATGTCTAAAACCATAACATGGTTCCGAATACGTAACCGGTTTATTATTGGACGAAAGAAGATCTTAACACCGAATAAAGATTGTCAAATCTTGGGAGTTGCAACAATTTTACAAGAATAGTATGTAGTATATTTATACTGGCTTCTTTTAGTAGCGCCTTTTTTAATTAAATTAGATTTTTATTATTTTATAATGTATTTTTTATTATAAAAGGGAATGGTAACTATTCTTGTGCAATCTCTATAGAGAATAAATCATTAACAGGCTAAGCGTTTCGCTTAAATCACACAGTACGCGGGCAATCTAGATTCTATCTCTGCCGGCACCAATGAAATTGTTACTATATAATAATTGTTTATTGAAATTTCAAGTGCTGATTTATCACATCCTCAGTGGTGAAGGAAAATATCGTGATTTACTCATGTGTAAGGAATGAAATATTACGAGGACATATGAAGTCTGCCAACACGCGCACGTAGCACGAGCATGAGCAGTCTGCTGTCAATTTCTCCAAAAAACCTCTGAGAAGGCTTGTGTCCAGGTAATGAGATTTATAAAGGCTGTTACTTCATTTTTTTATTATTATTACGTGATATATATTTTTAAAATACGTACTAAAATCACTTACAATACAATTCTATTTGAAGGGAAGCTTCAAGCGCCGGTACTAAACGTGTGTTACTGGCTCTACACGATAGAGTCTCAGTGTTATCTCTTGTGAGTGGTAGATAAAGCTCATTTTGCCATACATTAGGTATGTCACTTACACTATACGTAGCATCAACTAGCGTTTCACCCGAATACCAACTTATCTTTGGTGGTGGGCGCCCTGAAAATGAAAACTTACTCAGGAATACGGTTCTTAATATATTTAGATTTTTCGACGTAGTAATACAACGATTGTAACATTATTTCATAATTAAAATTTGATGCGGCCCCTTGTTTCAACTCCCAAACATAGTAAAATATCTAAGTTACCTACAGCCAATCTTCAGCAATCACTGCAAGACTTCATGATACTATTGTAAGTTCGTTCTGCGTACATTAGACAAAAAATGCTATTTTGAAGTTAAAAAAAACCGGGATTAACTATGGTATGAGGATGTAAAACTTTTCAGTCTTCCCGTAACTATTATTGATATTATTATCATCATTGCAGTTTATTACAAGTCCAATACTAAACTTGTTCTACCCCGAGGAATGCCACAAGGCTGTGTCGTTTCTCATGGGACCCATAGTTGTACGCTTAACGTATATACTGTCCATCTAATGAATTTGTTACCCCCTTACGTTTTTTACGATAAATATTTGATGATACTGGATAGAATATATTCTTACTCCGCCACTACAAGGCAATGGTGATGTAGTGCTATAAATCACCCGAAAGGCTGAGAATTATAAAAAATTAAAATTTAACTCGATAAAATCCGCAAAATTAGCTTCATTCAAAATTGTCATAATGTTAACATAACATATAAATATTAAATTCAAAAGAATTCATTTATAAAATCTTGATAAATCGACTTCTTGGGGAGCTCCCCATCATATATAATATTTTCAATCTTGCGTCAAGGGGACGGTTATAAAGAAGCGGTAACAAGATCTTTTTAGCATTTCGCACAGTCGTCTGTTACATCATCTGCGACATAAATTGTTTCTGTTACAACGTAGAGGTGAAACGAAAATACATGACGTAATAATTTATAACATTTAATTAGTATTAAAAAAACACAATACCTCCAATAACCAGGCAACTTAGTACAAGCGTGTCGCCTTCGTAATATGGTCTAGTTTTATTAGTGACTGTATTTCCTAATTCATCCAAAAAGAAAGGCTCACTTGGAAGAACTGAAAATAAAAAGTGGTTGAAATACTTTAAATCAATCAAGCGCATGCTATGTACATTTATGCTGATATTCAGAAAAAATCTCGTGTATAATCTTAAATTTCACAATGTCGAAATTTTAGCGCAAACTCTAACACACTTATGGTGTAATTTTACATCACTGAGGGTTTTATACCACATTCAAATATTGGCAAAGAGGAGTTAGGGCTTAGCATAGAGATTTTTTTTTAAATAAAATAAGGGTGACAAACGAGCTTAGTGCATCTGATGGTAAGTAGAAGCTGTAGCTCATAGACATCTACATTTATCCTCGATTAGAATCAAAATGTAGATGCATTGTCACCTCTGAGGACTAATATGAATTCCTTGCTTTCAGTTATAAGTGTCACCGGTTATATACACTGACTATACAAAACACAGCAGCGTTAAGCTGCTATTTTACGCCGGTATTCTGTGAGAGCGGTAGTCCTACCCCGATCGAGCCGACACATTTGTGCTATAACCATAATATAGCTTCAGCGTGGCTCTACCACGTATTTTACCAATTTAAAACTTTAAATCGATTAAGTGAATGCTATCGCAATTGTTTCCGAATACATTCAGATTGGTACTCGGAAACAATTGCGAATATAACTACCTAATATCGGAAATTTGAGTGTAGACTCTAAAATAGCATGTACTTATTACATCATTTAGGGTATAATACCGTATAATAATATGATACAAATTGTGACAAACAGAGTGGCGTTGGAGCTTAACAAACATAAGTATATGTCGAGGACTTAAACTCGAGATAGTCTCCAAATGTGTCATTGCGTGCCATTAGCCATCCTCCTAACCCGTCTATCTTAATTATTTAATACGTTGTTCGTAGCAATTAGGGATAGCAATTTTTTTAAACTTCCATTTTTTTAAGAATGTTAATAGATAGCGCAAGTATGACTTTTTTCTTTCAATTAACTATCATAATTATTTTCAGATTTTTCTTAGCGATATTTTTGTAGATACGTTAAGAAAGAATAATATAAAAAATTTGTCACCAAAAAAAAAATTCACATTTTTAAAATCTTGCTACAAAAAGCTGTAAATTCATTCCCAACATAATAAAGTAAATCACTTTCAAATTAAATTTAAACAACCAAAGACGAAAATTTATATTTTACACCACACGCGAATATTTCAGTTATTTATATTTCTGTCGCAAACACCAAATACAAGGCACACAACACTAAAAAAAGTATACTGAATTAGTTTTCAATTATTACCAGTAACAGTAAAATTAACTCCAGTATTCCTGGTAGGTGACAGGAGGAACTCCACTCTACAATGATAGAAAGCTTGATCGTCTTCTCTCAACGCTGAGATGGTCAGGGACGTGGGATTTTTGTCCATATCGGCAATTACTCTACCACTCACATTGAATGCAATGTTTGACCATTCGCTTCTCACGCGAGCGTCGTAACTAGGAAAAAATTACATGTCTTAGTTTGAAATATAACAGTTGGTAAATTAGATTCAACTTTATACGAAATAATACCTATTATACTTTGATGAATAAGTTAAAATAAATCACTACATATTAACTAAAGAAATTTAGTATAAAATATGAAAATACGTTTGTTATTATATCGGACTTATTATGTTACTTGTACGACATCGCCAAATAAGGTAAGCAAAGGTACTGTCTAGTACCTTTTCTTAAGTTTTTTACGTTACCGTGCTGCCCAGAAAATTTGACCATATCCACCTCTCGAACACGCACTCTGAACACTTATCGAGCAATACCCTCGTACTAATGTTGCTGCTATCACTGTGTATGTGGGATTTGTTTGCCTCATTGGTCTAGTGGTTGAAGTAATGCGATCGCTGATCATAAGATCATCCTGGGTTTAAATCCCCGGTCGGGCCAAAAAATCAATTATTGAGTTTTTCCGTCAAGAAATTATCAGAGAAACCGCCAACGTTAGCATTGGCAACCAAAAACAAAGATGGCGGTTTCTCACCCCCGTGCCTCGGAAAGCACGTAAAGCTGTTGGTTCGCGCCTGATCTCTCTCTGGTTGTGTCGGTTTACCATCCCATCGGATTATTAGGGTGGGGGAATAGAGAGTGCACCTGTGCTTGCGCATACATTTGGGTATATAATCCTGTCATGCAACGATGGCTAGTTTCCGTTGAGGCTGGCCGCTGTGACCGAATTACGATCTGGAGGCCATTATTATATGTGGGATTGGGGTTTGGTTTACTTGGGATAATGGTATAACAGTAGAAGAGTAGAGTAAAACTACAGCTTATAATTTCCCTACAGTTGAGCACAAATCTCTTCACATTTCTAAAAAAAGGGTCTTAGAACAAGAAAATACGAGTTTTCACGGCGCTGCTCCGATGCGTGTAGCCGGACTTCACATGTCTACGAAATGTTTAGATATGAATTTTACTTTTTCATTTTACTTTTTATTACATTTAACTGTAAAACGAGCAGTTTTGTACATCGTGAAGCCTTTTTACATACATAAATTGCTTGTAAAGAAACATGGTCATACAAATAGTTATTGTTCCTAGTAGGGTTCGAACCCATGGTCCACTGCGCTGCTTAACCATAAAAATGTATACAATACTTTTAAAAATTTTAAATGTGTAGGTACAATTATACTTTTATTACATTTCATTTAAAAAAAGTTAATTTAAAGCGCTCCCACTCACGAAACTTTACATTAACCTTTTACATTTATTCTATTCTAAAAACTTACGAGGCGTTTCACCTACCTGTAAATTGACTCATTATCCTTATACCACACTAGAAGCATGAGTTCATCATCGCTTGTATCCGGCGTTGCGTCGCAAAAAAATGTCGTATTCCCATTTTCTAAAGCCTCATGAAAGGTTACTGGACCTAACGCACGTAAAATATGTTTATCTTTACTCCTGAACGTAAGAATAAAAGTTCAAAAGTAGAAAAATCATTTTAAAAATACTTATACATTTAAATGTTTTAGATAATTGCATAAAATATTATTTAGTATATCTACAGAGAAAATTTTTGTAACTTAGTGCTGTGAGTTGACCTTCGAATGTCGGGCATTTTGGCCAATACTCTGTCGAGCACTTTCCGAAGTACTAAGTAAGTATATAACAAGTATACTAAGTATAAAATATAAAAATGTATATATTAAAATTATATATCAATGGAAACGTTATTAAATAAGCTATCAGATTATGCATAACAGATATATATGTTATATATATATATATGTATGTATATATATATATATATATATATGTATGTTATATATATATGTATGTTATATATATCATATATATGTTACAAATAGTTTGCTATCACTCGACGCCATATTATGGCGTTTGTCATATGCGCATTTTGTTTGAGACGCCAGAATATAGCGTTTGGACACACGAGGGAAAATTTAATTAGGAAAATGCGGATCTGTTGTCACCCCTGAGGACTAAAGAAGTGACTCGTTACTTTGATGTTTTTTCTTACTGTACGAAACACTGAAAGTATAGCTACTATTTTACGCTGGTACTATCTTCTGTCCCAAGTCGAGCAAATCCATTCGTACTTCAGCCATAATACTGTTCCGGTGATGTAACATTATAGAATAAAATGTATCTATAAAAATTGATACCTGGGTGAACGAGCTTTGCTTGGTGTTAAAAAACTAATTTTATAAGAGATGGCACCTGTCCAACTGGACAGGTAACTAAACTTAGTAAAACATTATCCACAAATAAAATTTCTTCATAAGAATTGCTCTCTTGAATTATAAGATAAGTAACAATTTTTTGACTTACGAATTTTGAAAATTTTAGTTTTTAATATTAAAAAGGAGAAAAGTAAACTTACTTTTTGCAAGTTAACATTACTTGTTGATATGCAAGCTTTGAATAACACCAGTTAGGACGTTTTTAGATTTTACATAAAATATAACGTTTAAACTTTGAAAATGTATAATTTCTTATGTTTTATATGAGCATTTTTGGACGTACAAAGCATGTGATACTTGTTTTACTGGAAAACTATTATTATCCATATATTATGATCAACGAAATCGTATATATGATATATATATATATATATATATATATATATATATATATATATATATATATATATATATATATATATATATATAATGCGATACCGTTATTACGTTAGTATTGTAAAAAATCATAACTTACCATCAGCGCCAGCGACAAAGGCGGAGACAGGGCAGTAGATTAAAATGACGACCAAAAGCAACGCCTCAGCGACGCGCATCCTACGGTCCATCCATACTACTGCGCTCCCTCTTCATAGGTTTAATATTTTAGTTGATATCATTTTTAAATGATAGTAGAAATCCTATGTTCACCGCCGTATAAGTTGCAGATTGTTCTGTTGTGTTGCAAAATTAAAAATATTATTACTTTAAAAGCACGTCCGTGTACATTTTAATATAATTTTTACTCCTTTTTATTGTATGTAAATATATTTAGAGTTTAACTTTGAGTGACATAGTTTGAATAGCACCACCCACCCTCTAATATGTGATAGTTTTTACTACTATCACTTCAAAAATCACTAACGACATCACTGTATAGCGATATCACCACGCAATATGTATAAACGAGTGTTTCGAACGAGCTGTCAGTCCACCTGATGGTATGCGGCTATCGTAGCTCACAGATACCTGCAACCAACTTTATACAAAGAAGGACACAGATGCGTTGTAACTCTGGAGGACTAAGACGTAACACCTAACAGCCTGTTAATATACAAAGTAGGTGAGACGTTAGTACCAATCAAAATAGACTCCTAGAAGAAAAAAAGTCCCCTCCTGGGAAACAAAAACATACAACTAAAGTCAAAAATGCGACACTTGTTTCACCTTACCACGAAGCATCACAGGGAAACAATGTTTGAGATACAAGTTTTCAGACGGTTACAAACATCACGTAGATGTTCACTTACATAAACAACTCAAATAAAAGGGGTGTTCGGAATTATTTGCAAGCGATTTCCAACTATAATTATAAGATACTTCTCTTCACGAGATCTCAAAAAATATACACCCCATTAACTTGAAATTTAGTAAGGATTTTACGATAGTCCGATCAAAAAATATTCCTGATATTTTACATCTAGCTATCGCAATAAAATATTATCGCCCACCCAGCGAAGCGAGCGGGTATCAGCTAGTAGTATTATGTAAATAGTATGATGCGACGAATTTGTAAGCAAGTATTTTTAGTATATGCCATTTTTAAAGGCTGGTTCATAAATTATTTTTCATATGTGTAAAGATGTGAACAGTGTAGGACGAACATAGAGACATATAACTCCATTTTGTTCATCTGTGCTAACGTTTTACTGTATGTTTTATAACGGCTGGAGACAATACACGATGCTTTATACATTTGTGTGAACGCTGATTTAAAAGTGATCTTTTTCTTCTCCATCAGCCCGTTATGTTTCACTTGTGAAGAGTCTTCCGTTTTACGGCGGATTTGTTTTAAGTTTTTTTAATAGAATAACAGTGACAAGCGACCACACAGTCCACCTGATGGTAAGTAGATGCTGTGGCCCATAGACATCAACATTTATCCTCGATTAAGAATCAAAATGTAGATGCGTTGTCACCCCTGAGGACTAAGACGGAATGCCTCGTTTCCAGTTAACATGTTATCCGGCGTGTAGCGCACTCACCAAACGAAACACAGCAGCATCGAGCTGCTATTTTACGCTGGTATTCCGTCCTACCCCGGTCGAGCCGACACATTCGTACTACAACCGTAAGACGTACCAAGTCATCCTTCCAAAAAAGCTATGAATTTAACTAACAAGATTAAAGACCATATTATTTTTCTTTACCAATAGAGGGCCTATGAATTGACAGAGAGGAAATTGGTGAACTACGTTATACGGTCGTCAACTTGTAAACAAAAAAAAAAAAAAACAACAACAACAGTACATCACGAAAAGTACTCTGTGACTAATCGAACATCCGCTTTGGTTTTTGTTAGAAGTAACGGTGCTAAGCCAAAAATATTCAAGTGACGGGTTATTATATACTTACATATCTGCATATCAGGAACCTGAGACTTGATCCTATCGTCACCACCATCATCATTTTTAGGAGTTGATTTTGCAGCTAATTTATTTTTCTTAGTCAAACTTTTTTATTTTCTAGATATAATTCTAAAGTGAGACACAGAAATAAGACAAAAGCCGGACACACATAAGGTACGAGACCCTATTTTTCGTAAAGTCGTTTGTATTTGCGATAATTACATTTCTCTGTACATATGTTTGTCAGTGAACTTTTCCTAAACAGCCGTACCTATTTTGATAATTTTATGTGTATGCTTGAATGTTTCTCTGGGTGGTTTAGATTTACAATTTGACCCGATAGGCGGCGCTACCATCTAGATTCAGAAATCAGAAATCATGGGTTTGATTTTGATGATTTGGTATACTTTAAATTGACGACCGCTTCATCTAGTGGTCAGATTACTTGGTTATTACATTGTGTGTTTAGGTTCGCAACTTAGCCAGAGACAAAATTTGTGCAAAAGACGGGTTGCGTTCAGAGTTATTTAATATCCGCCATGTTTCTGTCAACATACATTTAACGTATACGCTTAGTCTACCTCTAATCTTATGCTATGATTGTTACAATTTTGGTTTTATTATCTCATGTGTATTTACATAGTCGACCAGGTGCCTCTAGTGTTGTCGCTCCGCACTGCTAGAGCCAAAAATGTCATCCCTACCCCTATTTATGCATAAACCTTAATTTGTATAAAAGATAAGTAAGTCTTGCATCAAAAGTATAAGCTATTGTTTAGTATTTTTTAAGAATTTCACTGGTATAATTTAGAAAGTTTGTGCACTGCAGCGCATTACTGCAATAGGCATTTACCATTAGATGATCAGTAAACTCTAAAACTAGGTACCTCGAGCGATGTCACGTCTCTCATACAGTTCCATACAATACAACTATTGTCGTAACACACACATCACGCCTTCGTCAAACTCGTCAAGTTAACAACTTTATTTACTTTTTAATATATAAAGGTATTAAAATCATTGAATAGCTTTCTTTATTAAAATAGGGTGCGCATTCCATGTTCGAGTGTTCAAATATTACGTTTGATTTTTTATAAAGATTTTCTCTTCTATCGTGGAAGTCTTTTACATAGGTACTTAATTTGCGGATTGACAAAATTCCAGACATCGAATTTGCATCATAGCAGCGTTGCGACCAAAGTTTAGGCGGAGGCACTTTGATATGCCCTACGCTATCGACAACTTCGAATTCGAAATATTATATATATATATATATATATATATTGAGAGGCTCATAGCTGTTGTTGTAGTCAGCCAAAAGAATTTAATGGTATAGAAAGATTTTTAAGTATGAAAAAGCTTTCTTTTTCGAGTTCGCCATTAGACTATTATCAGGCTGTCGTAAACCACTCCTAACACAACCATATTAAGCTCACCAGGAAAAGTTATTTATTAGTAGTTAAAAATGTGGGATACCAAAAAATTTGCGTATCTGAAGGGAGAACCTGATAGGCAATAAGGTGGACCGTTACGAAATATTTCTAAGATACGCACGATACGGTATAAAAGTATTTTCATATTGAATTAGAAACCCCAAATTAGAATTATTAAAATTTGGCTTAGTTGGTTATTTAACTTTTACACATTATAACTTATGAAAACCCATTGCTGACATAAGCCTCCACCATAGATTAAAGCAGGCATATGGGGGGCGTTGCTATGATCGCCACGCTTGATAAGCGATATACCAACCGTAGTTTTTTATTATTTTTTATTGTTATCATGAAGATGTTGCTGT
Source organism: Parnassius apollo (assembly GCA_907164705.1). Classification (NCBI taxonomy): domain Eukaryota; kingdom Metazoa; phylum Arthropoda; class Insecta; order Lepidoptera; family Papilionidae; genus Parnassius; species Parnassius apollo. Next base: position 17,232,370 of record CAJQZP010000008.1, read on the forward strand.
TTATGACCTTTCAGTTTCCCTCTGTCGCCTCTTACGACACCAGCGTGCTGATGCTGGTCATCTCCTGTTACAATTTCCCACTGTGGTGTAGTGGATTCTATATCACCGCCAGTAATCGGCATTACAAATTATGTAGTAACTAAAACGAACACGTTTCACGAAAAACGTTTTTGTTTAATCTTACTTGAATAACATTACGAAAACCGATGGCCGAAATATGGCTTAAAACTTCAATTACTTACATTTACTAGCCATCTGCTGAGTAGGTTTTTATGGTGCTTGCATTCTTCAAAAGGTCTATGTCCAGAGGTGGACTAAAAAAGCTATTGATTTGTTGTGATATTAATGCTATTGTTGTAATATGAGGCTATCTATACAGATAACTAATTTAAAGTCAAGCCCATATTAACGCTACGACCTTAAAAGGAATAAACGTTATATTCAATATATATATATATATATATAATTGGCAACATCCGCGAATAACCGCACATATTTGTAGAATTTTATTTATCCACAATAATATTCAAGCATATTATAATATTCGATACGGCGATAATTCATATAAGTTGTCAAACTTTGAGTATATTTAGTTGAAGTATTGTTATTCATAATATCAATTAAGATATCTTTTAAACATTACAAAATTTAATTATTAATTTATTAATCGATAACTGTATTAAATTAAAACTTTTAACTTAATACTAAATATTCCTGTGCATTTTCCATAAATGTACAAGAGTGTTCTATTAATGTTTCGACTCATTATTTCAAACCAAAGACCTACAAACTTTCAAAATAAATGATAAAACTATAATATTTGAGTTCTTCCAAATAGTCTTGATCAACTACCAATCTAATTAAAATAAAATTAAACTGATCTGTTAAACTGCCAACGTAAATTACTTAATCATAACCAAAAATACTCACGTGCTATAAATATTTTATAACTTCATTAAAATATTTGTGTGCTTATTTCTTTCCTTCTCAGATAAATTTAAATTTAAAACCAGTCCACTCAATTAAATGTTGAATTATAAATACTCACTGAAGTAACAATTAAAACACAATTCTTTAAACACCGCAAATAAAATAATCGTCCAGCCACAAATAAAAACATTTAAAACTTTCCAAGTAATTTTGACTCATATGCATACGTAAATTATCCGGATAATAAAGTGTATATACACCGTGGTTATATTGAAAGAAATTACGTGGCTCGAAAGACTTGTAACTATTACGGAAATGTCCTATAGCGTGTAGAGTGGTGTAGAGTCCGTAACGCACTGAACAACTACCTACGGTGACGTTGACTAAACGAAAACCGGTCGTTGGAAATTGTACTTTATAAAGACGTGTATTTGGTATCGGTACAATATCCATTTCCGAGCTTTTATTTAAAAAAATTGCAGCGTTTATTCCGATACAAGCCTAATTAAAATAAAGAGCGATATTGTATGCCATCTGATCTGAGGCAAAATAAATGAATATAATCAGATTTAGTGTAGCAAATTAATATATAATAATAGAATCTATGATTTTACTTATCTTTATAATACTAGCGGGAAATATTTATTATTATAATTTATAACTTCCTCTTCTACTGAATACAGTACCTCCGAATAAAAATTATTTTTCTTGTCCGCACGGCTCAGCATTAAGACCAATCGAATTGGTGCATCTAGATTCATTTATACCGGTTTTAATAGTTTTTTTTAATATAATATGACAAACGAACTTATACTCGTAGTCCACCTGATGGTAAGTACCTACCACAGTCTATGAAAATCTTTTTTGTAGTATAAGGGTGACAAACGAGCACACAGTCTACTTGACGGTAAATGGATGCTGTGGCCCATAGACATCTACATTTATCCTCGATTAAGAATCAAAACGCAGATGCGTTGTCAGCCCTGAGGACTAAGATGGATTTCCAGTAAAAAAGGTCTCCGGACTTCTACACTCACCATACGAAACACAGCAGTATTAAGCTGCTATTTTACGCTGGTATTCTGTGAGAGCGTGGTCCTTCCCCAGTCGAGCCAACCCAATCGTGCTACTACCATAATATAGCTGCAGCGTGGCTCTATCACGTATAAAAACCTGCAGATAACTTAAAAAAAAGAAGGCGACAGATGGTCTTTTCCCCTGAGGACTAAGAAGTAATGCCTCTCAGCCTGTAATCATACTGGCTTTCTATAGAAAACCAGAACACAACAATTCGTAACCGATAATAGATTGTTGAAATAGATTAGAGGGTTGTACATACCAGCTAGCACCCTTTACTGCTATCACTACCGGTATCAGCTGCTAAGCTATGGTATTTCTATTTAAAAAAACTAGTTGACCCGGCAAACATTGTTCTGCCTTTGTATGCGGAAGCGCGAGGATTTTTACTCCGAACTTTTTACAGTGAAATTATAGTATTTTCTTGAGTCTACAACAGCGCAGTCTATCAAATTCTGATTTATTTTTGTTTTCTTTTTTAACACTATATATTTTACTAAGCCAAGATATATATTGAATTTATGATTCGTTCGGTTCATAAATGTAGATTTTGTTAATAGTTTCACCAGAAAATATTGTATGCATATAACCTAAATGGGTCTAGTCATTCTGAAGTTACACGATCACTAACAGACGTTCCAACGACACTATCAAAGATATTTCCTTATATTTTTTTAAAATATTTATCATTTCATAGTCGAATACATAAACATAACTTAAATAGCATCCATATACCACAAAGGTTTGTAAATAATGCTATCATCATCTACGTTGACATTTCCAGGTCAGATAAAAAAATAGAATATAAGTAATATTATATTGCGTTTATATTTATATTTTTATAATTTATAATTTTGATAACTTAGGTAATTAAATAAGTAGATGCTTAGTAAGTTCATATCTAAGTGTCAAAATCAGGGTAAGTAGGAAGTAAGATTTTAATTTTGTTTTAATATAATTAATATTAAACCTTAAAATATTAATTTTCCCGTGATGTTGTTTCGTAAATTACAGGGTAAGTTGCTTATTAATCGGAGAACTAAATAAGTAGCTGATCGTTGCCGTAGATGCTATTAGCAGGGGTAGTATAAAACCAACTTTGTGCGACTGCTCGCGTGTATACGGAATGTTTAATTTTATTCGGTTTTTCATTAAAGAATTGTTCTTTGAGTAAGCTATGTTTAAATTGTGTATAAATGGGTAAAATTTTACACTGAATAATTTAACGATATCGATTTGAAATCTTCCCTTATAATTTGGAGACACTATGTGATAGAGAATTTTTAATTGATTGAGATATGTTTTATAGGTGCGCCTATAACTACTGAGACCGTATTGTATAAAACATTCAGCTAATGATTGTTATTATTAATGATTCAGCTATGCGGTTCTTAAGAATTATAATATTCGCTAAAATTGCCTTAGCTCATTGCAAACGTATATTATATGATAGTTCTAATTGAATTTGTTATAGATAACAAGACCAAGATATGTCTGAATGACTACAGTTTCTATGAGAGGGCAACCACATGTTATAATAAGGCCGTTCAAGCAGTTATGGTTGTGTGCAACTATGTTTTTGGCAGGATGGCGCTTGATGTGCAGGGATTTGATAACTATCGTTTTGGTTTTTATTACTAATACCGGCACCAGGTATTTAGTACTAATACCGGCATCATGGCACCATCTCAATAAAAACCTATATCAGACTGCAGAAGTTCAGACTTTTGGTGTATCCTAATCCGTTGCTAAAAGGCATGTGTCATCTGCAAACTGATAGCAGGTGCAGTAATTAAGGCAGTTATTTATATCAATAACATAAGTTAAAAGTTTAAGGGCCCCAAAACTGATCCTTAAGCGGTGCCTACCGTCACTTCTAGGGGTTCACTTAACATAAACCAATGCTTGACAACTTCTATCATTTCTAACTGATAGCAAGTGGTAAAGTAGCCAAATACGGTAGCACATTGACTTGGCAAATTGTTTTTTTTTTCTTTTCTATCAGTCCGTAAAATTCCTTTAATAGATTTGGAACTCTTGCGTTGTAGGGAGTAGGTAAGAGGCTAAGCGCTCGTCGTAGATTTCTACGCAGGCAACCTAGGCTAGATCCCGACCAGCACCAATGAAATTGCTAATTAACTTATGCAGGATATTGGAAAAAATTGGCACACCTGCATGTCTGAGGAATAAAATATGGAAATGTGAACTTCGCCAAAACATACTTGAGCAACGCGGCGGACTCGTTAATTCGTAACCCTCACAGACATCGCAGACGTTATACGCAGGCAACCTAGGCTAGATCACGACCATTACCAATGAAATTGCTAATTAATTTATTTCCATAGCATTATGTCATATGGTGTTTTGCTATTATATTTATTTTACAGAAGAGGGCCATTAGAGCAATATATAATTTAAAACCAAAAGAGTCACTGAGACAAAAATTTAAGGAAATTAATATATTAACTCTGGCCTCTCAATACATTTATGAAAATGTAATTTACGTACACAAAAATAAAAGTAGTTTTGCGAAAATAAGTGATTTCATTCTGTAAATACCAGGAGCAGACACAAGCTAGTAGTATCAGTTACTCGACTCCACCGAGTCAGTAATTCATTGTTGGGGCGATGTATACGCTTTTACAACAAAATCCCAGAAAATATACAAAATTTGTCATACACAAAGTTCAAAAATGTTATTAAACTAAGTTTGTATAAAAAGGGTTATTATAATATTAAGGAATTTATGGATAATAATAACCCTTCGGAAGGGTGATCGCTACCAAGCTATTTCTAATTTGTCTTGTGTTGTTAAATGTAAACATGAGCTATGTAAGCTATTATTGGAAAAATATTGTCCCGCTGGGTTTCTTGCTGGTTCTTCCCAGGACAGAGGTTTTTTGCGAACCAGTGGTAAATGAAAAAACTGACTCAATAAGTATTGTTATAATCTACATTGAATAAAAAAGTTTCTGTTTCTGTTTCTGCAGGATATTGGAAATCATCTTAGGCATAAAATATTTTGTGGAAATGTGAACTTCGTCCCAAAACGCGCCATTACTTCATAACCTTCTCAAATAATAGATAATGTCTGTAGACGAAGATGCCTAAAGATAAAAAAATGCCTTTGCGATAAAGAAGAAAACCCTAGTATCAAAGAAAACAAAAAACAACTACACATTATTAGGATTTAATCACTTAAGTGTGGATCGAGCATAAAATTTAATCATGAAAGCTACTAAAAGTTTAGTATCCTTTATATATCAGAAATAAATGAAATAAAAGAAGTTGCTAACTAGAGGATCATACTTAAGGCAGAGCAAACACGTGCGGAATTCTCGGCGCAATTGCAGCAGTAATTGCATTGTATGATGCTGTATCTAATAATGTGGATTTTTTATTATACCAATCTATTTAAAATCGGTTATAAAATATCCTAGTACCTATAAAGTTTACCGTACCTGGGGACCGAGCTCCATTCGGCGCAATAATAAAAATATATCGTATTTTATTTTAACCATATTAATTTATATTTTGTTGAAACGATTTTCCTCAGATCTTCCAGGCATCTCTTAAGGTAAACATAAAAAGTAAAACATTTTCTACATAAATAATTCCATTCAAATGATTAGATAGGTTTCGGTTGACCAAAAACTATTATTGTATATACATATTAAAACTCATCAGACGTTTCTCAAGGTTAACAGGAAAAATAAAACAATGTCTACATACATAATTCCAAAATGATCGAATCGATTTCCCAAAAACCTCTACATAATATATTTACATAACTGTTGTATGTAATATAATTGCTTTGTTAAAGAATTTAGGATATTAAATATTTTATTTGATTGATTGGATTTGTAGAATATACCTCTCCTACATAAAGGTTGACTGGGCCAATTGAGTAAGCGACGATGATGACAACGACAGGTCACATATACTCGGCCAAATCGGGGAAATACCTTTTGACGTATTACATTAATCATTTCGCTATAACATCCGCATAATTTCCGTTAATGCACACACAGTGAAGAAATCCACGCCGTTAGCGTCAAGCCACGGAGGAGACTCTTAAAACCTTGTTGTAAGCTAACATATGTTTTGAAAGAAAGAATCTATTTATTTTGCCACGTAAGCACTATGCCGTATTCTACATAATGTTTTCTTACTTTGTAAATTAAATATTAATAATAAATTATTAGACGTTGCCGAACGTGACGAAAAGATCGCTCAATATTCGGCGTGGCGAACCACAGCCGATGTTGTTCAGTGTGGCCCGTTTCGTCTCTTTCGAGTAGTTTGAATAGTGATATTTTTTTTTGATAGGATAAGGATGACAAACGAGCACAAAGTCCACCTGATGGTAAGTGTATGGCCCATAGATATCTACATGTAACCTCGATTAAGAATCAAAATGCAGATGCGTTGTCACCCGTGAGGACTAAGACACTGACCATACGAACACAGCTGCATTAAGCTGCTATTTTACGCTGGTATTCAGTGAGAGCGTGCGTGGCTATACCACGTATAAAATCTATCCATCTAATTAAAAAACAAACAATAAACACGAAACTTGGCTATACATAACTTGTGTTATAAATTGTTCAACTCAAAATGACCGCGATGGAACCAAAATACAACGCATTAAAATTTAAAATTATGTATAATTAAAAAAAAAACAAAGAAATACTATAGGAGTAAAATTAAAAATTTGGTGTGTGTTTTAGATGCTATGTTTATAATGTAATTATAACATACAAATAAATATTACGCGCGCGCGCGTGTGTAATGTATTATAATAAATTGTGATTACTCGGTTTTCCGATGGTTTAATAGGTGTAATTTGTATTTAATGTTAAAAAGTTTTACTGTTTTCAGATTGCGAATATGTGTTGGTAAATTATTACCAATGTTTCGTAGCGGTGTACTTGAAGCTACTTCGGAAAGCTGCTGTGCGGTATGTGCGATACGCCAGTAAAAAGCTCTAGTATTGTGTGAGGTATTAAAGTTTTTGGTCCATTGTGATGTAATTTTTATTTAATTTTGACATGTTAATATTGCATTGTATGCCATTATGATTTATTGTGCGTGTTTGTTGATTTGATTTATTGAATAATTTCATAATGTTTTAAATTTCATGATTTTAATAATATTATTGTAAGCCATATCTAGGCAGGTTGTGGTGATCCCCAATTACTAGTATAATGTTTAATCTCTAAAACCTACAACTAGCACAATAAATATATTCTATTATATTCTATTCTAAAGCACACGCTGTGGTTGTGTTCTGAGCGGCATCTGCTTGAATTGTATATTCCAATGAGGTCATAGCCTGATGGCGTTATCAGAACCGCTTTATTTCTTTTAACTTATTAAAAATTGCCCGTGTGGGTGCACCTACTTGTCACGTCAAAAGATAAAGATAAAAGAAATGCTTATAAAAGCGTTTTTGGGTTTTTTAATTCACCATTTAATTTATTCAACTTTGAAACGGTAAATTGTCTAACAGATAAATTAAGAGACGATGATTTATGTTAGCTGTTTAAATGTTTAAAAAATCCATCAAATAATAATAATAATAATTTCTTTATTTGCTTAGATACACAGTATGATAAGCTGGTACAACTTTGATAAAGCGCATATGTTTCGCCATAATGAAATTAATAAGCAAGTAAATAATATAATGAGTTTAAGAATGTTATAATGTAATAACATATCAATCCATACAATTAATGTAATAATTATTACCAAATATGTCAAGGAATAAAAATTTAATAAAATAAAATTTTGTAACTATGTATATTAATTTATGTTAAATTTTTGGTACAGAAAAACGAATATATGATGTACAAGTTATTCTGACTTAGTAATTTGTACAAACCTACGTTTAAATGTTTTGTAGGTACCTAGATAAATATTATACTCAACCTCCTACACACATACACACACTATCACTCTACACACAAGGAGGCTTACCTACACTCTACAACTATAAGTTAATGATTTTTATCTTTTTATATACAGTGAAATGTAAATCTTAAAGGGAAGAGCGCTGCTGTCTGAAACACAGATATTAAGTTATGTAGTTCAGACACAGATGTTCACTGAATTGTATTTAGTGTTAAGCTGTATCTTAAAGTGTTTGTATCCTTGAAATTAAGATATTCTTTATTTGTTTTAATAAATAAATTATTATAAATTATTATTATAAACATTTTGAGCATTTTAATATATGTCTAGGAATCTAGTTATATATTCTGACACACATACAGAGGCAACTTTTTGTATACTTATCCAACCTTGGAGTGTCATTATATATCATTATATATCTGTGAGGATCTCTCAATCTAAAATTATTCACTTTATTAAATAATTCAGTATTTTTGTGCACAAAAAGTGCAACTTCATAAATGTAAAGTGAAGGTAGTTGAAATAAATTTAGTTGGTTCCCGATTTATATTAGAACAATATTTTTGCCTATTCATACAATCGGAGTCCACAGCTGAACATTTTTACATAGAATGCCCCATAAGGGGGATATTTGCCATCGCTGCCACGCTTGGCAGACGGAATGATGCTGCTACCCATTTCCTTGTTTGTTTCCCTCTGTCTTCTCTTACAATATCCACGGTATACCACGGGAAATGGGGTAGTGGACAATCTTACGCCGCACGCACTTCAGGGTTAACTACAACGTAATTAACGGTGGAGTGGAGTTAACCGTGTTAAAACTACACGGTTGACTACTCTTACCCTACTCGAAATTGTATGAATGTATGAATAGGCAAAAATATTGTTCTAATATAAATCGGGAACCAACTAAATTTATTTCAACTACCTTCACTTTACATTTATAAAGTTGCGCTTTTTGTGCATAAAAATACTGAATTATTTAATAAAGTGAATAATTTTAGATTGAGAGTACCCCACAGATATATAATGATATATAATGACACTCCAAGGTCACAAACACAGCTGCATTAAACTGTTATTCTCGCTGATATTCTGTGAGGGCGTGGACTAAAGATCGAAAATATCTTTCTTACAGAAATTGATAAAAGGGTTATGTCGGACACGCACTGAAATAAACTTAAGCTTCATGGCGTTCCACATTCACCTAACTAAAGCAGGGCGTGTGAAAAGTTTCGCACACATCCCCAGCGGCACCAGAGGAGGTGATCGCTCCTAGAAGAAGAACAACACGTTTTCCTATTACCTTTACCAGCCAAAATGCGTTGTAACACAACATAGCGTGTTTTTTTAAGATGCTAGACAGAGCGGCGCACTATAATATTGACCGACACTTCTTTCCCGGCGATTATTATTCGTAAGTGGTGATGTGATTTTGTTAGATATTAACGGTTAGATATATATGACTATGGTCCTCAGGATCCACTTAGCGTAGGTGACCTTAACGTGGTACGCCCATCACTTTGAGTTAAGAGATACGGTTATACTCGTATAAAGATGAAATCAAAATTGCGTATACGGTAAAATCAACATTTGCGTAACTTTTGAGTATTACATCTCACAAAGTGTAAATCTCGGCAATCAAAGAGGGGATTAACTTTGATAATTGAACTATGGCTATCATCCGCGCGTTAAACGCATGCATTACTGATGCATTAAAAATAGTTATACAAACAATTAAGACCAATGACCACACTCGACGCTCAAAGCTGCACGTGGACACGCTACGTAAATCAAACAAATCAAATACGACTTTATGGCAAACATCAACACAAAAACTTTACAATGGAAATGTTTCATACCGCATTAGATAACACAAATAAATTAAAATTCGTTTGAATTTTACTCAATCACAACTCGGAAATACTTTTTATTTTTGTTCGGCTAGGTATTGCGTTGCTTCCAAACTGTGTTAATACGATGTATTTATATTTTAGAAGATTTATATACCTTATATTGAATGACTTTTTTTACTGTCCGGATAAAAATAGGTTGTAACAGGTGAACGGAATAAAAACCTATGGCACTGATATTTTACATTTTTTTTCTTTTACATTAAGAAATGATGAAAATGATCAACAAATACTATTATTGGGTGCGTATTATTTTAATTTCGATAGTTTTTAATCGATTTATTTATGTAGTTCAAAATTTTTGTTTTTATTTTTTAGTACCGAAAGCTTATTTAAAATTAGCAGTATTTATTGATAGATCAATTTTATAAAATTATGTTAATGTAAAAGAAAAAAATTGTAAAATATCAGTGCGATAGGCTCTTATTCTGTATACCTGTTACACCCTCTATTTTCAAGACGGTAAATATCATCCAGTATATTTACATAAAAATCTTCATAATGAAATCTTAAGGTTGCCCTAGTCGATGGCACGAACTAAGTGGTGGGCGGCATGCTATCTCAGCCGACATCACGTGCGAAAGGGATAGACGCTGTGATGAGCAGTAAAAAGCTAGTGCGCACACATACGCACTCGAGTGACGCAATGCGAGACTGCGTCATCGCGTACCTACCTATGCGATTCATTTTTAAATAATAACATAAACTCAAACGGCAATTTGAGCTCCGTATCGCAGTGGCTTAGCAATGAGGCTGCGCTGGGCGCCGCGGGTTCGAATCTCGCACGGAACAAATATTTGTATGGCCTACAAATAGTTGTTCCGGGTCTGGATGTTTGTCCTTGTGCAATTTATGTTTGTAAACTGCATCCACGATACTGGAGAAAATCCTACTGTGAGGGTAACGTATTTTAAAAAGAGAAAGGAGAGAGAAAACAAATTGGTGTTAACTTAGGATCTGCTGTGTGAAACGTAATTATTATGAACCCAATTTATGTACTTAGTTGTTATTATGAAAGTTCTTATGTGAACTTAAGTAGATGTTGTTATTATATAATAATTCAATTGATTTGTATTTACCTATTTTTAACAGACTTCGAAAAAAGGAGGAGGTTCTCAATTCGTTGGTTTTTGTTTATGTATGTTCTGTTCCCCGATTTTTTGAAGATGCCTGAAGCCTGAACCGATTTGGAAAATTATTTTTTTGTTTGAAAGGATATATTTTCCAGATAATCCCACGGTAATCGATGATGGTCAGATCAGGATCTGATGATGGGATCTTGGAGAAATCGGGGGGCACTCTTCAATAAATGACAGCAAATCAACCGCGATTGCTGCTATCGCCTATCTAAGCATTCTTTACACAATCACACAATATAATATCACGCCTGTACCCACTAAAGGGACATAACTCTCAACTAAAAACGGTAACATAAAAAACTTTTTTTGAAAAAAAAAATATGTCAATTTCTAAAACAAACACAAAAAAGTGTAACATAATTATGTTTGCTTTATGTTTTTGTATTTTACTGTAGGTTATTCAAATATTACTGTAGGTACTATGTATTCTAAATAGGTATTAACTTTCCATAGCTAGTTAGCTATAATAGCCCACAGGCAACTCCCCGAAGTATATGACAGCCAGTGTCAGGATAACTGCTTTTTCGACAGCGCGATTTTGATGTGAGTGGGGCTTTTATATAGGTTAATTAGATAAATAAAAAATGTTAGTTTGTAAATTGTTTATTGATTGTTAGTGTTCAATAGCGGTTTGAAATATTCTCTTAGTACTTAGAAAGTTAACAATAGGCATTGTGTCACTGCAGGGACAAGCACAAACGTCTATCAAAATAGTAACGTATATAAACGGAATACTAACAGCACAGACTTCCTTACAGAAGTCCAAAGAACACGTCTAGGCAAGGTAAGTAATTATAAGAAAACTACAATTTAGAGATCGATTGTAAATCAAATTCACAGTACAGACACAATTAGCGAAATATGAATAAAATTTTGATTTATTTTATAATAGATAACGCTAGTTGAAAACTAAACACTGTATGGGAATGGCATCACTGAACGTGTAAGGTGGTCAGTCCAAACAAATAAAAGGCGCGATTGTAGAAAGAGATTCGTTACGAAACGTTTGTAGGCTAGGAGGCTTAGCCTGTTTATGCTATTCATAACGAAGGCTATAAAATATGTAGGTACAACTTAGAAACTAAATCCTATGTGTACTTATCTGTATTCATAACCCAATATCTAAGGTAGGTTGATGCGCTCCTTAGTTTTTATATAGTTCGTATTATTCTGTAATAAATTAAATCTAATCCAAAAATATACTATAATACCATAGCAAAGCTACTATTATTTTATTTAGTAGTAGCTTATATAGTAGTATTGTAAATTATATATAAAAAAATATGAGTATGTCTGAGGTAAGGTTCAATATAAACAAATATTTTGCCAAGTGCGAATCGGACTTCCGAGCTTCCGAGATTACAAGATTTAAATACCTATACATATTACTATCGATCAAAAAGGCCAAAAATACACGTTTCTTTTTCTAGTAGAAAATCCTTTAATTTCAAATTTATTTTTACCATTTATAGCGGCAACAGAAATACACGTTCTGTGAAAATTACAACCATCTACCTACTTATTACGGATCATGAGATGTAGCCCGCTGACAGACAGACACACGGACAGCGGAGGCTCCGTAATAGGGCCCTGCTGGTTAACCTTCGGGTACGGAATCCTAAAAAGTATTAAGTTGTCCACTCACATCTGTATGATTCTTTCTTCAAAGGATCATATTAGCCTGGTTCTCGTATGACATGACCAATGTAATACCGGGACTGACCTCTCTGAGTTTGTTTCGGCAGATTGGGTGCTTCTTCTCAGTTTCATGTTTTTGTTGTGTTAAAGTGTTTTAAAAAAAAAACAACTTATAAAACACATTTTATTTATCATTGACTGCCCTTCTTAGATTATTATGTACTTGAATTACATTAGGTATATTAGGATATGAGATTCCTATACGTAAGCACGATTATCGAAAATCTAAAAATTACCTATTCTAATTAAATTAATAGATAATTTTAAGATTTTCGATAATCGTGCTTATCTATGAGATGTTTTCGTTAGTTAGCAAATTAAAGTAGTTAAGTACCTAATGTACTACATGTATCGAAAGTTCATTATTATGTACCTACCTGTTTTCAGTTTTAACTAAATATGCTTCAACAAACTTATGGGCACATTTTAGCAGCTAAATTCATCCCGGCTTCAGCAATGGACACGAACAAAAGGAAGCAATTTTTCTAAATAAAGATGTAGATATGTAGGTATTACAACCATAAATAGATAGCAGCGGCTAACCTAGTGAGCATGTGTGAGTGCGCGCTGCGTCCCCCCTCCGTCCGTCCCACTGAACCGGGAAACAATTTGTAGCGAAAGGCAAGATGTTTTATAACAAAAACGGGCGCGCGAAATTTTATAAACAGACCTTTGGTAGTCTGGATGTCACGAAAAATCTATTGAATGTATCTGTTTATAATAAAATTATTTGCATTTTTGAACTACTAATCTATCCCTGTATGGTAACTGTTTTGCAATTTTCTTTCTTCTTATGGTATTTATTTCCGCCCAAAAATGTGTTAAAACTAGTGTTGAAATTCGGAATTTTCGACGCTTATAACTTCTAAACATACTCCTTTTTTACTTTTTTGTTTCCATTCAGGGCTAGATAATGATGAGACAAATTGAAATCATTTTTTATTTTGAACGTACACCATCAAACAGTGAAGTAATCGCCGGACTACGTTTGTATGGAAGAATAAGCGACTAGTGTACCCTTAAATAAATTAGGGCCGATGCAGATGCAAAGGTAATTTAAAAAAACCTTTTGCTAGCATCATAAACGGAGCGGAGTAAAAGTCTAAAGTCATAAACTATCTTTATTTCAACAAAAGATTACACTTGTTTTAAATTAATTCTTCTCTCAATAATTATTACAAAAGCGCGCGCTTTTGCTTTGCATGTATATTCCCATAGACAATTTAGTTTTTGGTTATTTTTTAATATCTTTTAGACAAATTCAGATTTTTATTTTTTACAAACCTTATCTCCGTTGAGCTATAAATATTGACGAAAAAATTATGTTAATTGCCTTACGGGTTACGGAGGAGATGGATTTCAAAGAATCGTTTTCTTGCGCCATGGAAACTCACTCCGCTCCAATTAAACTTAACTACAAATCGCAATTCCCGAAATCTAAGCAAGACATTTTACAAACTTGATTTAAAGGCTTTGACAGACTTGCAAACCTATAAGAATTCCTTGTATAACCCGATATGTTGACTTTAAAACGAAATATCCATGAAAAGTTGAAAAGGTTTGGATATTTCTGACTCAAGATCCATTATATTCAAAAGAACACACTCATTCCCATATCACATAGGTTTTAAATTGTGTATAGTAATAAATTTGTTGTTTGTTAAATTAAATTTTTTACGCTATATATTTATGTATGTCATAAATATTGTAAAGCGTAGAGTTGATCTCTCATTGTAATAAATATAAAAATGATGAGTCAATATATTCTGGATAACAATCTGGAACAATACTGTTATATTTTTTTTAATGTAATTTGATTGTTATCTGTTTTGTTGTCTATAAAATTAATAAATAACTTTTTTCTTTTTTTATAGAATAGGAGTGATATAGAATAGGATGATAACGACCTCACAGTCCACCTGATGGTAAGTGGATGCTGTGGCCCATAGACATCTACATTTATCCGCGATTAAGAATCAAAACGCAGATGCGTTGTCACCCCTGAGTACTAAGATGGAATGCCTCATTTCCAGTAACACAGCACACGAAACACAGCAGTATTAAGCTGCTATTTTACGCTGGTATTCCGTGAGAGCGTGATCCTTCCCCGCTCGAGGCGACCCATTCGTGCTACAACCATAATATAGCTGCAGCGTGGCTCCACTACGTATAAATTATTTTGTCGTGTAGTGACTGCAGAGAATCCATCAACCCATTTTATCCGGTGCGTGTCGTTAGAATCGAATAAGGGATATGTCGTCAAAGTCTTGTGGCTTCAGACTGAAAATAAACAGACCGGCCATGGCTGGCACCGTCAAAGGTACGAGACTTCAACCGTCTATTCTCCCAACCGTGTCAATTAAGAAACACTCTTCCTACAACGGGATAGGTTCATGTTAAGCAATGGACTTGATGGTGAAGAATAAAAATATTTTTCTTGAATACTAGGCTTTCAAATTACAAAAATATTTAAAATTGTTAATTAATGTTTAAAATCACAAAATTTTGCTAGGTGATAGGACACTAGGATAGGATATGATTATGACATGGTACCACCCCCTTAGGTATTTCTTCCGTTCTTCTGCCGAATAGCAGTGCTTGCACAGCTGTGTTCTGGCCTTGAGGGTTAGAGCCAGTATAGAGAGAGGTGACAAAAGCATTATGTAGACTTCCTCGTTTGAATTTGTCTGTAGGTGTCCACTGATTGCATAAGCCACTTAACGTGGCTGTACTCCGTACTCATGTGGCCTGTAATTTGCCACGATTTTCCTCGGCGACAAATTCAAAATAATTGGGAGTTATCGATTGCTCCGTTGTAACTTTGTCTTCTCAGTATGTCAACTTGATTTTATCGATTCCTCGATTCTTACTTCCTTGCTTTCTTTCTCAACTTGCTGGGCCCATGCCTTTATTAGGCATAAGGTCTACTACCATAATTTCGATCACAGAGAAAACTTCAGACTTTGACGTTAAAATTGTGCTAACTACACTAATATTGTGCGTCTGCGTCTTTGTTACGTAGCTTTTTTAAAACTTCTGAGCCAATTGCCTTGGGTTACTTTTTCGGTCTATTGACTCTTTACAGTAACATTAAAGCGACGTAGACCTAACTATTAAGTTTTTTTAGCCTGCTGTTGTCACCTAACATCTTCCTGTCATTAGCTAAAGTTTTCATTAGAGAACTTGGCTACGTGTTGCTTATCGAAAAACCGTCGTATCTGAGGATTGTTTAAGTTCAAATAGATTTTTAGGTCCAAACCAAAATTGGTCTGAGATAGACTCTATCATATACGAACTTCCAAGTGTGAAATCGATTTTAAGAGTGCTTCGCATAAGTCGGTGATCACTCCTAATTTCTGATATTTACTTTCTTCTCTTGTAAAACGATCACTTTTGTCTTACTTGCGTTCACTTTCATTCGTTTCTTTTTCTTCTTGTTATTTCTGTTTACAAGACTGTGGGGCTCTCACAATTGACCACGAACTGGTGGCCGTGTTTTTATTTATGCTGTACATGAGAGGATTTCCATAATCGCCTCGTTGATCCAGCGGGGTAGCAAGTTCAGCGCCAGACACATTGCATATTCAACGTTACAACCCATCACAAACCTGAACATTTTAGTTTAACAAAGTTTTTTATGGTTATTCCACTTCCTGTCGGAAGAGTGAACGTCTCTTTTTTCTTTCACCTCATTTCCTTCAGTCAGCTTGTATGACATCCACGGGCGGAGAAGGAATCGCTGGATTGCCCGTCGCTACATGGCACTTTTGATTAATGATAAATCTGGATCTTTTAATAAATCTGCAGTTACTAAGAGTGGTTAGCAAATTAAGTTCAAGACAAAGCTTAAGTAAATACATTTTCACATATGATAATCGCGCCGACATATTTGTATAAAAATATTGACACAGACTAATTTAAAACTTCTGTGAATATCTAAAACAAAAACTTTGTGAAGTTTGATCAAGCAAAAGCACTCAGATAGGTCAACATTCCCTTTAGTTTATTAAAACAATATTGCAACATGCCTTGGCGCCATACGTTTTTCTTATCAGATTTTTTGCCTAACAACTTCTAGCAGAAACTTGTTTAGCAAGATAAAAAATAAACTGTGTATGTATATAACTTAAAATTAACATAAAGAAACCTATACCTTTAAACTAGACACATTTTTAATATGGTAATAAAATTAATAAAAATTGCCTGTCTTGTAGTTTGGTGAAGAAAACCTTTCATAAGTCGAAAGAAACAATATATAGTTTATACAAAGCCTATAGAATATAACGAAAAAATTCGTCTGAATAATATTAATTTAACGGTCCACCTTTAAGTTCATACTATTGTCTTCTTGAGATTTTGCTGTAATAGATATATAGAGAAATCATTTATTTGTTCCTCCAATATCACACGTAAATTCAGTGACTAAACTAGATACAAAGTAACGTTTTACGAAAAAAAGAGGGCTAACACTAACTAGGGCATACAAATATTCTTAGCTTAAATACCCTCGAGATGACGAGATCAAAATGAGCACTATAGTATAATCTTTTTATTTATTGTTCTTATTTATTTATTCTTTATTGCATTTTTTAAATCAAAAGAATACAAAGGGCGGACTTAATGCCTTGAAACATTCTCTACCAGCCAACCCATAGAGTGCTGAGAATTTGACGTAGGTGTCGCAATTTAGAATAGAAGAACACAAAATAAATAATAATTAACCACTTAATACATACATTTCATTAATAAAGCAACGATATATATGACCTATTCATAGATATATGCAGATATATAAATACATGGATATACATACAAATATACATATTTATATACATATGTAACTAGTATGTATATGTCAGCTTAGCAATACATATTAAATGGATGAGTATTGTGTAATGCGTTGTCTTTAATAGATGATTAAAAGGTTGAAGATGATTTGAAGGATCAACTTTTCAAAAGCGTATTTATTGGGTGCTTTTCTGTGTAAATATGTATGAATGATGGACTCTGGTTCTGTACTTGGACCGCCGTCGAGCCCTACTGTACAAACTGTTCAGCACTTCGATATACCGACAGTCAACTTGGCACTGCTGAAGGGACTGTAGCACCGCCCTAATTTCGACGGAATCAAAGGCTTTCTCATAGTCAACATACGCCAGGCAAAGTGGCAGATTGTACTCTTCGGGATTCTGTACAATCTGCCGCAGGGTATGTATGTGTTCTGTGGTACTGAAGCCTTTTCGGAAACCACCTTGTTCGGAAATCGTTGAGTCTGCGTGCGAGACGATTCGTAATGACTCTCGAAAACAGCAAGTAGACGCGGCTCAGATGGGAAATCAGTCTGTAGATCTTTACTTCTGCTCGACGCCTCTGGAGTAGTTCCACTATGGAGGACGGAATTGAAGAGCTTCTGGAGGACTTTAAGTACCGGTGTTCCACCCGCTTTCAGAAAATAAAGTAAAGCAAAGTTACAGCCTATATTCCTCCCACTGCTGGGCACAGGCCTCCCCTCATATCTGAGAGAATTTTAGGGCAAGGAAGTGTCCGTCGCGCTGCCCCAATGCGTGTTGGCGAACTTCATATGTCTTCGAAATATTTTTTTTCCTTATTCCTCAGACATGCAGTTTTCGTCACGATGTTTTCCTTCACCGTCGAGCACGAGGTAAATCAGCACTTAAAATTGCAATTAACAATTTCATTGGTGCCGGCGGGAATTGACCCCGGATTTCTCGCGTTCTGTTATATTTACAGCGAGGGTTAACCATCTGAGCTACCACGGCTACAGAAGCTCTTAGAAGCTCAACTGTAATTCCATCCCCGCCTGGGCCTTGCCGTTTTTAAGGTGCTGGAGAGCCATTCCAATCTCGCTCAGACTGACATCCGGGATATCATCGGAATAGTGTCGGATAAGACTTGCTCTTTCATTGTTACTCACACTTGCGTGTGGCTCCAACGATAATGTGCACAGCTGTACATAGAACCCCTCAATCTCACTCAAAATTAGTAAAATTATTGAAAGGGTGCGTAAGTGTGTAAGATTGCGTACAAGTAAAAGCTAATAGCTCAAATGCTTACACAGCCATGATGAGTTAATGGAGAGAAAGAAAAAATGTCATGGTTTTTAGCTGGCAAACGAAGTGTGGGAATAGCTTGTTTTTGTTTGTTTGTTTTTTTGTAATTGGTGTTTATATGTCAATTGTGGTGGTGTAAATTGTAATCACCATGATCACAATACCAAACGTCTCATGTTTATCATCATCGCTAGTAATCTAGTAAGGATGTGCAGAGGAACAGAATCGGCACATCCGTGGTTTGGTTAGTCCCAAGATGGACATGTTTTTTTTTTAAATAACAATGCCCAGTCAAGGCTCTTGCCAAAATACTCTGTTTATTACTCTGTATACTTAATCCCAGGTTCTCTAAAGCGAATTTGCAATCATAAGCCTGGATTAAGATTTGAGAATGTTTTAAGCCTGGTGTCAGACCAGCTTTTAAGTGATTTATTGTGATAATGAGTTTCAAGTGTCAATCGAGCCAGGCTTTTAGAGATTCCACAAAATCTCACAAAAACTAGGGTCCAAGTTGTGTACTCTTTGAAACCACCCGTGCGAGTTTGCCGGCTAATTATTTGCCTACTCTCATCTTCATGATGAACCATCATCATTACAGCCCTTTACAAGTCCACTGTTGAACATAGGCCTCCTCAAGAAATGCTACAAAGCGCAGTCCTGAATCACCTGCATCCATAGACTTCCTGCATGTCTTACCAGGTCGTCACTCCATCTAGTGGGGGGCCGCCCCTCATTTTGACTATCGGTACGAGGTTGCCACTCGAGAACCTTTCTTCCCAACTGGTTGTCGGGTTTTCGAGCTATATGGCCGGGCCATTGTACGTTTATTATCCATTTAATTAAAAATCAAAGTGCAGATGCTTTGTGCCCATTAAGAACTAATAAGGAATCTTTTATTTAGTAATAAGCCTCTACGGTTCTCTACGCTTAACATACAAAACGCAGCGACATTATGCTGCTATTTTACGCTGGAATTCTGTGAGTGCATGTTACCTCTCCGGTCGGGCCGACCCATTCGTGCTGTGATATTCGTGGAGTGTTTTGCCCGCCGCGCTGCTCCAATGTAGGTTGGTGGACTTCCAGACATGCAGGTTTCCTCAAGATGCTTCCTACGACCGAGCACGTGGTAAATCAGCACATAAAATTGCAATTAGTAATTTAATTGGTGTCGGCAGAGAATGAAACCAGTTTGCTCGCGTACTGTGTTTTTTTCACCCTTACTTGCGTGAAAAATAAATTTAATTTCTTAAACCTTAATTTGATAATAAAAATAATGTACAGAATTTCAGTTACGGCAGCCAGTCTAAGCGGATACTAGCGCAGGGTAGGATTAAAGTGCACTACAACACACAGTGTATAAGTTTTTTTAGACTGTGGCACTAGTGCGTACGTCAGAACAGGTGCACTCTTTATTCACTTAAACTAATAGTTCGTTAGAGACATGATGAACAGTCACTATTACGTCCACTAGATTATTGAGGCATTCTAAGTATTTTAAGCTAACCGAAGGATTTAATATGAGTAGTAAACGGTAAAAAACTTTGTAATCTAGTACGTGCGGGTAATATGCTCATCCGGTTAATATGGTCACTTTCTTATAACTCTAAAACTTTGTGATACGATAGCTCTTCATCGGTCAATCAAATAATAAAAGGTCAAAAGGGCGCTGCTTTATCGACGCCATTTTGACAGTCGATAATATAATAAATTTACTATATATTTATTAGTCGATTTTAATCGCAGAACGAACTAACTTAGCGTAGATCGGACCAAAAACAATAATTAAAAAGCTGAAGGTACTCCGGGTTAACTTTGACATCGGGACGTCAGTCACCTCAGTCCCTCGTGACCATGGGTACTGGAAAGCACCCGAAACGTCGGGTATTAAACTGATATAAATAAAACGCGATAAAATCCGTAAAAGTAGTTTTAATCAATGTATAGTGTTCGCGTAAATATAAGAAATCATTATCTCTTGCGTCTCCAAACCTTGCTTTTCCCAATAACTCCACCATGATTGTTCAACATCATTACTTTCTTTTTTCCAACCATTTTGTGTGATATACTGTGTTATACTGGCGCAACTTTTATAGTAAAAATAAATGTACGAAATAGGTGCAGTCTAATGGCGGCAATCTCTACGCCGCTTTTTTATTTTACACGGTAGGATGACAAACGAGCACACAGTCCACCTGATGGTAAGTGGTTGCTGCGGCCCATAGACATCTACATCTATCCTTGATTACAAATCAAAACGTAGATGCGTTGTCACCCGTGAGGGCTAAGATGGTATGCCTCGTTTCCAGTAAAAAGGGTCTCCGGTTCTCTATACTCACCATACGAAACAGCAGCATTAAGCTACTATTTACGCTGGTATTCTGTGAGAGCGTGGTCCTCCCCCGGTCGAGCCGACCCATGCATGCTACAACTATACTACTACTTTTAAAGAAGCATTACTCTGATCTTTTTCCATCGTAATATCTCTATCAATGACATTATCAAACCAAATAGTCATCAGAACGCTTACATTTGTATTTGATTTAAATTGCTTTTAATGTATTATATGTATAAATCTTCCATTCACGAGTGAGAATGCTTACTGTATAAATTGCTTCATAATCTGACACATCTGTGCGCAGTAATGAATATTACCGGACTGCAGTCGTAAATTGTTGAATTAGGTAAAGGCGCCGCAGCGACGGGGAGTTTATTTAGGTCTTCAGTAAACAGAATTAATCTCGATTGGGTTTAACTCAACGGCGTGGTCTGTTGTGCGTTAGCGCTAGAAGTGAACGAAGGGATAGTGAAGACGCTAATACGACGTTATTAACACTGAAATAATTAAAACAGGGATTTTATAACGAATAACAAAAATATTAGTACGGAGGAAATTTCATAATAAGTTAACAACATAATTGATAACTGCAACTTTGGGTGCTGATTGGCGTACTTGGTGATCAAGGGAAACGTCGTGAGGTAAACTGTCTGAGAAAGGGGGATGCCCACTGTTCATAGACACTTCGGCCATTGGTGCCCACATATAAAAGCATATGGAAACGATAATATGCAATTAAAATAATGAAATGGCTAAGGAATTGGTTTAAAAAAAGTCGGGATTTTTATGATATAAAAGTTTTTATTTTCACAAATACAGTTTTTTAACGACTACTTTTACCAATTTTATCGCTTTTAACTTCTTTAACTTTTGTTTCCCGACATTTCAGGTGCTTTATAGCACCCATAGTCACGGGGGACTGAGGTGACTGCCATTCCAATGTCAGTATTGGGACACCTACCTTCCACGATACCATGATACTTTCAGCTTTTTATTATTATTTTAATAGTCCAATCTATGCAGATTGAACTTACTCTCTCTTTAAGTCTTGCAGTGGTATGCCTGGGTTTGGTTTTAATTTTATTAATTATAGTGTCCCAAGTAGGTGGTAGTACCCAACCGCCTTCTCTATTGAAATTAGGATGTTTTTAATTTCAATAGCCTCACATATCATCCTTGGTAGGAATTAAGGCTCTTTCGCGAGGATTTGTGATCTATCAAATCTGATGTATGTCTATCTGGTTGGGGTGACAACCTCGACATACGGTAGTACAGCTAGCACACGCTCAACTGCGGTCGGCTTCACTCAGTCACTGTGACGTAGATGTGGGACCCGAAGCTTGATTTTGTGCAGAACCTGCTTGATGTGCTGAAGCTCCGCGGCCAGGTGCTTGCTCTTATAGATCCCATATGCTCTCTGTAACAAATATTTGCTCACGGTAACTAACTGTGAAGGATGATGGTGAGATTCACCGCTTAAATATAAGTTTGTATGGGTCTTTTTTCTATACACAGTGTGACATATGATGTTGTTAGGATTTTGGAGAACAAAAACATCTAGGAAAGCTAAGAAATTATTTGCCTCTAATATAATATCGTAATTACTGAATGGAATTTGGCACAGAGAGTGTTAACGATGGATAAAATTCATAGTAACAACATCCTGATTTAATATTTCACGGGCCATATTCATGAGCCGCTCTTATTTGTTTCTTGGCACTTGCAATAATGCCGATATGCATTCATCACTATCTCATGTTCCTATTTTCATCAAATATACAGCAAGTGCAAAACATCCACTATGTTTACTTGACATTTTGGGAACTTTAGACAGAATTTATTGTTATTGTGCTTTTGATAAGCCTAGATAATAATGTACACTATATTCAGGCATACTGTGAATACTTTCAAAGTCTATAATATGATGGTAAATATTATCTTACAATAATGTAGAAAAATCTATAATTTGTGCTACACTAAATGTTTTAATATGATTATATATTGATTCTAAAAGTAAATACCAAGAGTTACTATTTAAATGGTAGTTACTGATTCTACATTCTGGAGGTACATAGTAATTGTATTCAAAAAAAGACATACCCGCAATGTTGATGGAACTGTGAGTTGATTGGAATAGTTACAACCAGGAAAAAACATTGATTTTGTGTGAGTGGTGGTCTTACAAAATTAGGCAGCAGTATATTGTACGATGTATGATCTAAGCTTTGTTGTTCTAGGTTCAATATATTACTCACTTTAGATTGCAACGAGGACGGACTAGATGATTCAGATGGTTCCCGTTCTAAAGTTTAACGTGATGCTGCTTTATCAGTCCTTTGCCAGCAATCATGACACGCGATGACGATAGCAACTGAAATAATATTAAATAAAAAAAATAAGACAAAGTGAACAAAATAAAATAGATTTGTTTACTTTAAACTCAAATATAGGTAAATGTTACTTAAAACTTAATGCCCTATATTTTTAATAATTAAGGACTGACTGCCTACCAGTAGTCCAAAAACAATTAAAAATCGACTTTCTCATTTCTTGGTATTTGATAAAAATTGTCCATTATATAACTATCTGGTGTTAGCTAGCTAATCTTATCGCCATGTTATAAATAAGCTATTATGTTTGTCAGATATAGCTCGTGCATATGTTAAAAAAATAAAACAACTTCATCATTTCATTCATTCATCACTATCAAATATCAGCACTAGAATTATTAAATTAAAACTGTTAAACACTTACTTTTAACTGTTGTCACACTATAATGTGATCGACAATCTCACTCCATATGAGTTCTTGAGAATTTATTTGAAAAATAACAAACAAAATAACACAATTGCGACTATTTAGTTGTGAATTCTCTAGTATCTTTTTATTTGTTGAATTGTGATTTCATTTTCATTCCCAATTCGCATGACATATTTCCTAGCTGTCAGATTTGATGTTGCCACATAACTAACATAAATACACAGATTTATCTGTGCATAAATACAATGAAACGATATCGATTTTTATTCGATTAGTAATTTAATAAAAAAAGTAATATATGAGGCGCTTTAAGTTCTATACGCTTTTTAAAATATATTTTCTTTTATTTATTTAAATTCTTTTTTCAATGTATTTTTAAAAACAGTTAAAATGTGGAGTAGCGTATTATCATGCTCTAAACAGTTCATGGTGAATCAGCTAAAAATTCACTTGTTTAATTATCATAACATGATTCCATTTTAAATGTATTGTTAAAACAGATAACAATTACTGTTAAATTGTGCAGCAGCATTTTGTTATACTCTAAAGAATTCATAGTAAATCAGCTAGTAATTCGCTTTTTTAATTATCATAACATCATAATATCGATTCGATTATTATTCGATTAATAATTCCATAAAAAGAGAATAATCTTGGAGGTGCTTCTGCTCGCTTTTTAAAATGTATTTTCCTTTATTTATTTAAATTCTATTTTAAGTGTATTTTTAAACAATAACAATAAAATAGTAGTAAACCACAGCACTACTCTCCATCCTAATGACGACACTGTCGCGACTGGACGACAACGGCGTAGCTGACCTTCCTTTTTGAAAGATTCTTAGAATGTTGTGTATCGATTTCAAAATCGATCTAACCGAAATATACAGACATCGATTCATAATATTTTATGTGTCGGGGAAGGCGTAGGCCAAGTGACGCACAGAAGAAAAGTCTTACACTCTTATGACAATGGGGATTTGATATGATGCTGACGCTGCTAGATGATTTTGAGACTGAGAAAGAAAACGGCACAACACAAAATGAAAAATTGCTCTTCACACCCTAAGTAAAAAAAAACATTAATTGTAATTTTTTATTATTATTAAAAAAAGGTACATAATTATTCATTAATCAACAATTGTATATAATTATTCGCACTAGGTAAATCAGCCTTATAATACTAAAATCTTGGTCATGGAATAAATAAACATATTTGTTCACCAATCAATCAAAAATTCAATTCATCAATCAAAAATCAAAATTCATCATCATCGACGCTTTCCAAAATCCGAATGAGTTCTGAGGAATCGTTCACGTTGCATTGCTCTACTTTTCTCGGTAATCACTTATGACGTCATCAGGGTGTCGTCTATCCTTGATCACGGTGCCCAGTGAACTGATTTTCGATGACGCGCTAAAGATGCGCTAGAGTTGAGACATTAGATTTATTATGCGAAGATAATCTGATAACATTTTTTTATTCATGTAGCTAATTATAGTTGTATGTTTCTAACCTTTAATTTTATTCAAATATCAATAATAATAGAAAAAAAACACCATTGAGCTGAATTTTGGATAGTTTTCAAGAAATCTATGCCTCCCGCGTTTGACACTAGCGGTCAGCCACAGACGACTTTGGCGTGCTGGACATAGTATTTGCTTAGATAAAAATCCATTTTTATTAGTTCAATGTTTCTTAGTACTTGTGGCTCTAGAAGACTTGTTTTTTATACTCACATGTTGCTGGGTTATTCCTATTTTGAGGAGTGTAGAATTAAAATACCTGTAATAATTTTCCAATATCTATATTTCATATTTTTCGGAGCCGGGTTTTTTGTCAACTATAGACGTCGTTGGCGCTCAGGGCCCGCAGGTGTTGGTCAAGTATAGGCGGCTTTGGCGCTCAAAAGGTTAAAGGATTCATGGTAAATCAGCTGGAAACTAACTTGTTTCGTTATCATAACATGATTCTATTTTAAATGTATTGTTATAAACAGATAAGAATAACTTAACCGATCTTCTTTAAAAACAGATAAGAATAACAGTTCTTATCTGTTTTCAAAGAAGATCGGTTAAGATTAACAGTTAAATTGTGCCGTAGCATTTGTTACTCTCTTAAGAATTCATTGGAAATAAGCTAGTAATTCGCTTGTTTAATTATCGTAACATCATAATTATTTAAAAATTATATTAGCACTGTAATGATGACACCGTAAATAATCGATCGAAAAAGAGAATCGATTTTTTAAATGTGTTTTGTGATTGGCAACACTTTTTTTTATTCACGAACTAATGACATAAAGATTTACCTAATTTTTATTATTATGTTTCCGGTACTTTTAATTAATAACCATAAATAAAGATATAATTTTTTAACAAATTCACATTGTTGGGCGTTCCATGGCCGAAAATGGGCGTCCCCTTTGAAATAGGCTTGGGCAATCGTTGCTGCCTTTTCTTTGCTATAAAATCCTCCTAGAAGTGAAGGAATGCCTTGTCGTAGCCGTTTATCAGCTTAAATAAGCTTTTTATGTGTACTACATTTCCATATATAGTACTTTTTATGTATACCACCCTGCATATATTGTTCTTTTTTGGCAAACAAGCATGCAATTCATCTGATGGTTAGCGATCCACGCCCATGAACAACTGCAACACCAGGGAAATTACAGGTGCGTTACCGAACTTTTAAAAGAAGTGAGCTCGTTTTTTGATGGTCCTTAAGTGGTATTGGTCTGTAAAAATCGACGGAGGTGAAAAAATTGCTCAAAGAAGTCATGCGAGGAAGAAAAATCCTAGTAAATCGCGTAGTGGTGAACCGATTCGGTAAATACAAAATTAATTTAGGCAGCCATGGCACAGTTTATACAAGTTCTGGATAAGTAATGGAACTTTATATTTTAATAGTGTAAGTTATGATGTAGAATTAGTGGAGTAAAGAAATAAAAATTTATTAATTATTTAATTTATTAAAACTCGACCACAGCTCTACTTATCGGGTACGGATTAAGTAAATTTGTGTTTTGGCACTACAGTAACTTACATTGTTGATATAAGTATCAACTCAACAGTAAGAATACAAATATAAAAAGATACACGATCACTAACAGATGATCCAACGTTTATCCTAATATATAACATGTAACAAAAACCCTGTTGTTCCCGTTAAGTGCGTTATCAGAATCTGTATTCAAACGTATAGAAATTACTACAGAAAACACGATCGTTAAAAATCAAATTAAATTTAAATACACATACATTTTTACCTACAAATTGTATGTGGATTTATTACTTCTGCACTATACTCTATTCCAATTACGAAGTCCATTTTGACAGTTTTTTTTGCGCCCGAAGCAAATATGGGCAACCCTCCGGAAAGTGGGTGTGGGAGGCGGTGAATGCTCATAGCATACCACGCAGCCGGCTGCGTGGTTATGTGTAGACTTTTACCCACTAAACACCGCCTTTATGCATTGGCTTACCGAACTGACGAGAGATATCTAAGCCGTATACAAACGCGATCCTCCTTGGCAGAAAGGAGGGCGCAGGGCGCATTTGACAGGTGTCAATAATCAAGTACTAGTAAAGTACCGCTATAGTCGATACTTACGACATTGATCTTCGATTACTATAACGAACAAATTAAAATTGTATAGCCGGAGAATAAGAGTATTATCAAAGACCCCGCTTCAGCGATGCTCGTGTAAGTTACAAGTACAATTTGTAAATATTTTTTTATATTTAATTTTCTTTTATGATCAAGTTTTCGAAAGTAAAGTTATTTCTACATGTTTGAATATTGATTCTGATGATGCACTTAACGGGAACCACATGTTTTTGTTACATTTGAAATTGTATATAACATTCAAACCACTTTTAAAAGTTAATAAAATATATCTTAACAACTTCCCTGTACGGGAGAAACCAAACTGTAAAAAAATCGAAAGATTCTATTTTTATTCTAATATATAACTTACAGGACAATGAAGTGGTAATGTTAATACATAATATATAAGAAATTCGTGTCACGATGTTTGTTCACGCTAATATCCGAAACCACTCAATTGATTTTAATGAAATTTTATGCATGTGTAATGCCTGCTCCAATTTAAGAGATAGTTTTTATCCCGATATATCCCGATCAACCCGCAATATATTCTTTATTGTGAATTTAAGGATTTTTTTATTGAACACAGGATCATCGGAAAGGTCAGAATAACATTTGCTTTAGCTCGGCGGTGAAGGAAAACATCGTGAGGAAACCTGCATGTCTGAGAATAAGAAACAAAAATATATTTCGAAGACATGTGAAGTTCGCCAACACGCATTGGGGCAGCGCGGCGGACACTTCTTTGCCCTAAAACTCTCTCAGAAATGAGAGGAGGCCTGTGCCCAGCTGTGGGATGTATATAGGTTGTAACTTTTAATAGTTAGTATATTTTTATAAAGATATACATGAATTGCCAACTCAAAGTATAGGATAATATTATACTTATTCTGGTGGATTAAGTTATATAGAAAAGGAGTTGAAGTTAAATAATAAAGATAGCTTGAAACTTTCAACCTGTTATTCCAAGTCAACTTCTATGTGTGTGTTAATCTCATTAAAACTGGGAACATATCGGATGTGTTGCAAGTCTTGCGATTGCATCTTTAAGAGATCATTATCTTGTAAAATCATGTCCGCTATGTAAATCACACAAAGCTACAGGAAGGGTGCATTACTAAGGGGTCATTTGAATAAATAAGACATTACTTTCAAGCTTAACCAAAACAACTTTGAGATGTAGGCAAGGGACAGAGAAAACTTTATTCTGTGGGAATTTAAAACGATTGAAAGCAACTTTTATTTGTTAAACGTTCTTTAAACAGTTCTTATATTGTGAGATATAAGGGTAAAAAAAAACCCGAAGAATTGAGGGTACAACTGTAATCTCCTGAGGAACCTCATGAGGGATCAGTTGGTAATTCTACGAGTTTCGCTGTCGTTATTATGCCCGTTGGGACAATTTTTCTAGTGTTGGCAAGGAAGATCGTGTTGCTGAGAGGCTGCCCTGTGTTACATTGAGATGGGTATTGCTGTCGATTTGCATACTTTTGTTATTATTTAATTATGTCCTTTATGTTACACTAGTGTGTGATTGTGACGGGGACATTTTACGGTTGGTCGAACTGTATTTGCTCTATACTGAATGTATAGTGAAGTACGCTGTTTTATTGCTGATAATGATTAATTGCGTAAGCAAGAGAGCAAGTTGAACATCCTATTTCATACTTTCATTCTTTTTAACAATTAATTGTTGTTGTTGTTAGAAATTATTCTAGACGTTAACATGCAGAATAATTTCTAATAGTAAATTAAGTTTTTTAGCGAGTACCTAATATTCTTTTATTTAATTATTTTTGAGAATAATTTCAAACAATATTATAATTGAATACTATTTCTTCATATTAATGACTTACTTATTTCCTGTTAGTACTACTTTAATGTTTAATAAACAACGAAGGAGTTTCATTTTTATATATACTGATGGACAATAAAATTGAATTAATTTAAAATTCTCCGCATGATCGCGGAGAAGTTTTTGGCCAAAAACCAAAAGGTTTTTTGTGCGTTCATGGACTTGGAAAAGGCCTATGACAGAGTGGATAGGGATGTGCTATGGCAAACACTGAACTCATTTGGGTTGAGCGCTGGCTTGATACAGGCAGCAGATTGGAGTCTCTTTATAGGGACTCTAGTGCTTGTGTTAGGATCAACGGGGTCTACTCGGACTGGTTTGACATCCATAAAGGTGTCAGACAGAGTTGTTTGCAAAATTTGAAAGTTGAAGAATGCGGATTAAGAATGGGTGAGTTAACCGTCAAATGCCTTTTGTACGCCGATGATCAAGTTATCCTTGCGTCGTCGGCGGCCGAGTTGCAAATGATGGTTACATTAATGAACAGATCATTAAAAGAAAGGGGTATGAAAGTGAACGCATGTAAGACGAAGGTTATGGTTTTTGAAAGAGAAGAAAGTAAAACGATTTGTGAAATAAGAATAGAAGGGGAGTTGATCGAGCAAGTAGATGAGTTTGTATATTTGGGCTGCGTATTTAGCAGAGATGGGAGATATGATAAGGATATAGAACGACGAGTGAATGCGGGAAATAGAGTAAATGGGGCCCTGCACTCTATTGTGAAGAGTCAAAATGTGTCAAAAAAGGCACGTATGGCAATTCACAATGCTGTGTTGGTCCCTACTTTAACGTATGGTAGTGAAAGTTGGGTGTGGCAGAAGAAGCACGAGAGTAGAATCAACGCAGTAGAAATGCGGTCCTTAAGGAGTATGTTAGGGCTGAATCTGAACGACAAGGTAAGAAATTGTGTAATAAGAGAGTGTGGTTTGCAAGATGATGTTGTGACTAGGATTAAGAAAGGAATGCTTCGGTGGTTTGGTCATGTGGAAAGAATGAATGAGGAAAGAGTGACAAAGAAAATTTATGTTGCAGAAGTGAATGGCAGAGTCGGAAAGGGACGTCCTAGGCGAAAATTTATCGACCAAATTGGCGATTTATTGAAAACGGGCCAAATTAGGAGTACCCTTAACCGACGAGCATGTATGCATAGGTGTATGGATGTGAAGGAGGCGAGAGAGGTGTGTCAGGATCGTGCCAAATGGAAGTCTGTAGTCTCTGCCTACCCCTCTGGGTGACAGGCGTGAGTGTTTATGTATGACAATAAAATTCGGCCACTCTTAGTCTTATGATTTATTAATTATTTACGGTCTGTTTAAAAATTAAAATAAATAATACGTAATGATTTCTTATACTTACGCGAACACATTGATTAAAACTACTCTTACGGATTTAATCGCGTTTAATTTATTTTTAATACCGACGTTTCGGGTGCTTTCCAGCACCCATCGTCACGGAGGACGGAGGTGACTGACGTCCCGATGTCATTGTAAACCCGGAGTACTTTCAGCTTTTTAATTATTATTTATGGTTAGATCTATGCAGAATGAGCTTACTGTGTCTTGAAGTTTTGCAGTGGTATGCTTGAGTTTAGTTTTAATTTTATTAACTACAGGGTCCCAAGCAGATGGTAGTACCTAGTCCCCTTCTCTATTGAAATTATGATGTTTTTTTTAAATTTCAATAGTCTCACGTATCATCCTTGGTAGGAATCGATGTTCTTTCGCGAGGATTTGTGGACTATCATCTGATGTAATGGTTGGGGCCGTCTAGGATATGATCACAAACTGCAGACTTCCCGTTGTGATCATATCCTGAGAAGGCCCCAACCATTAGATCAGACTTGATAGACCACAAATCTTCGCAAAATAAATTAAAGGCGATAAAATCCGTAAAAGTAGTTTAATCAATAAATAATATTATCAAGTGTATTGTGGCAAATGTCATTAATCATTTCTCTTAGGTACCAACACTTTTATTCTTTTATATTTAATGCCCTGTCGATAGGACGCTATTTAAAACTATTATTAAATTCGTATTATTGATTTAAGTTCTGTGCCTCCCACTTCCTTTTCATTGATAAATATGGATCTACGTGAATCAGAAGTTGTTCGAATCGTAACGTTGTAACAAACTGGAACGAGCCAGCGAAACGTCGCTTGACAATGTGAAGTAAGTCTATCGACGGTTCAATATACCTACAAAAGGTATCTGGAGACCGGTGGCTACATCAGAAGACATGGATCAGGTCGAAGAAGAAAGACGTCTGAACGGGATGATCGATTTATAGTGTCAGCCAGCCTCAGAAATGGTCATCGTTCTGGAGTAGAATTGCAGCACCTGCTCAGAGATGTCAGAGGTGTCACTGTAAGTGATAGGACAATAAGCAAACGCCTTAAAATACGTCGTTTCAAACCATACAGACCCGCAACAGGTCTTTATCTTACCACAGCTCTTAAGGCAGCAGGGTTAAATTTTGTTCGTGAACACCGGGACTGGACTGTGTCACAATGGAGGCAAGTACTCTTTTCTGATGAGTCTCATTTGTGTCTACAAAAGAGTATATCGTAGATCGGGAGAAAGATATGCACAATGTGCCATATTTGAAAGGGCAAAGCTTTGGAGGTGGCTCAGTTTTATTCTTTGGATGTACGAGATAAGCTAGAAGCCCGTACAGAGCTGGTTATCGTAGATAGAAGAACTGTGACTGCTGATTTGTACACTGCGATGTGCGTTAGAGATTACTTGCGAGAAGTGTGAATACAGGTTCTGGACTGGCCATCACGAAGTGCAGACCTTTATTCTATGGAACATTTTTTATGGGACGACCTAAAACGGCGAGGCAGCACCGGAAAACATGCAACAGCTAAAAGCGGCTTTATTGGAGGAATGGGAAAGCATACCACAACCTTCTATTAAGAAGTTGATAGAATCCATGAACAAAAGGAAGGTATGTGATATCAAAACCAGAGGAGGCAATACCTCTTACTAAAGAAAGATTAACATCAGCGAAACAATTTTTATTTATTTTTATCATTGTGAAAGTCGTTGTAATTATTTTCATTTTGGATTTTCATTTTGTATTGCTAAAAAACTACAGTTTGTTGATTTAAAAATACATTTTTCAATTTAAGAATTAACACACAATCAATATATAAAATTAAAAAAGTTTTTATTTTGAAACACAGTCACGACAATCGGTTTGGTTGGTTAGCCTAATTTTATTGTCCATTACTTTAGTTACATCAATTCCTTACGATAAATTGTCAAAAGACATCGCTTTTAATTTAATAATCCCAAATATTTACTATTTACTATCATTTCAGAACTTAGACCTTCTCCGGAGACTGGTGAGACACAATTATTTTATAAGACTCTTATAAGTTAGAGGGATACCCCAAATTCAATAATTAATGCCTGGTACATAACGAGTACCCACTAGCGCCATTTAGTATCATTGCAAATTAACTGCGAACTAAAGTGATCAATGTGATTTATTATTAGTGTGTGTGTGTTTTTTACAGTGAAAATAATGGTATTTAAAAAAAAGTAAATAACATAGCACTGCTTTATAGTTAGTTCAGTTAGTATGCAAAGTTTCATGATCTTCTTTAAAGTATTTTATGAATAACAGCGGTTTATTGTTCAGTTTGGAGGTAACTTTGGATTTTTTTTCTATCGAGAAAATTTTACGGAATCGTGTTTTCGTCTAACATAAACCTTAACATTAATCCTCAACTTTACCATATATTTATTTCAAAATTAATGCTGCAATACTTTCGGCATAACGGAGGATCTTGCTAAGCCATTTGAGGTTATATTTCCCCTTAAGTTGTAATTACCAGGTCGTCACTCCATGTAGTGGGGGGTCGCCCTACATTACGCCTACCGGTACGAGGCTGCCACTCGAGAACCTTTCTTCCCCATCGGTTATCGGTTCTTCGAGCTATATGGCCCGCCAATTGCCACTTCAGCATATTAATCCGTTGGGCTATGTCGGTCACTCTGGTTTTACTGCGGATATCCTCATTTCTGAGTCTATCACGCAGAGAAACTCCGAGCATAACCCTCTCCATAGCTCGCTGAGCGACCTTAATCCTGGTAAGACATGCAGGAAGTCGATGGATGCAGGTGGCTCAGGACCGTGCTTTGTGGCATTACTTGGGGGAGGCCTATGTTCAACAGTGGACTTGTGAAGGGCTGTAATGATGATGATGATAATGAAGTTGTAATTAGTGTTCGGTAATTAAAGTGTCAATTTTGGTAATTCTTACACCCCAAATTCCCGAACCCCAAGCTATTTATTATTTTGTATGAAAACTAATTATATTGTAAAATTTAAAATAAAAATATTAGGTCTGTATATTTGTGTGACTAAATTATTTTGTAAGTGTTTAGGTTGATTATATAGGGGAATCTATAAATAAAGCCGATGCACTTATATCAACCTCTTTTGACTTTAAATTCCTGTATCTTCAAGGCAGTTATTTTTCATGATGTTATTGTAATTATTTCTAATGGTAACTTTTAATCGTTAATTTACTTGTAGCAAATGTCGCTTCATTAGCGTACACATCGAAATAGAAGAATTTTTTTTGTAATTTTAACGCATAAATTACCACATAACTTACCACTTTGAGTGGCTCTCTGACAATAGCATCGAGAGCGTCTTGTGTTCTTTCAAAACTTTTCGACTACTAAGCTTTGTGAGTGTTTAAAAAGCACTCGATGTTGATATTGGTGTTGAGATTTGGTTTGACTTTATTTTTCAAATTGAAATTCAAATTTTAAGTAAAAGGCAAAGAACTGTATATTTTAACAATCTTAACAACTTGTTCATTTTCTAACGATGCATCTTAATTTTTAAACAAGTAGTCGAATTAAAAAATTTGTACAACCGACTTCAATATAAATAAAATGAGAACATCAGTGTAGTCGAAGTCTATTAAATACGCTTTATTAAGGATAACTCAAAAACTATTGGTCAGATCTTGAACAAATTTGTACGGGAAAATATGAAAAGCATCAGTTTTCTCAAAAAGACTGAGGTCTTAAAAGGTTATGAGGACATAAAAAGATACAGTCGAATTAAGAACCTCATCCTTTTTTGAAGTCGGTTGACAAATGACTAAGTACTCGGTTTTAGCGAAAGTTGTCAGCAAATTTACTTCACTTGTTTAATCGCACATACCATCGCATTTATTCTTCCTTGTTAGAAAGCGTTACAACGATAGCCAAAATAACGGGGATGATAGTTGAGTGTTATCAAGGCCAGAAATCGAATCCAGTGCCCTATATGAATGACCAGGAAAGAAAAGTTTGATAGAGGTAATAATGACGCACACTACAATGTTATCTATGTGTGCGTGTCAGGGCGAGCGTGAGTGTGCGTGTCAGGGCGAGCGTGAGTGTGCGTGTCAGGGCGAGCGTGAGGCTATACTAACAACGACTACGAATCACTTTGATCGTTGATTATATACCTGTCTTTGATACTGTTGGAACTAAAATAATAAAAAAATAATTTCCATATAATGGCTTACTTATATAGTGTATAGAAATCGGAGGCTAATATGTGGAAATTGTTTTAGGTATTCTTTTAGTAAATTGAAGTCGACTTTACATTTTCACCCTATTGAGTATATTACAATATGTACCTAAGTATATGTTCTAATTGAAAAATATGTATTGTATAAAATATATATCATTTGATAAACTTTTATTCTGTTTCATAATGTAAACATAATTCATCAAACTAACAATTTCATCAGTGTCGGCGGGGATTAGTGTTGCCAGGTCTAGCAAGTAAAATTTCGGGACGGAAGGTAAAAATAATCGGGGATTTGGTTTTTATATCCGGACAACTAGAATGACTACAAAATATAGGTTTCTTTGTAGCCTTTTGTGCTTTATTGAGAGCCGTGGTAGCTCAGATGGTCAACGCTAACTGTAAATATGCGAAGATGAAGAAGATGCTGTAAAAATGCGAGTAATGCGAGAAATTGTGACTGTAACTTTACTTTTGTGCTTTATAATTATTATTCGAGTCTGATCTCATGAACGAATAACTTTTCATCCAAACATCGTAAAAACTGAATTTTTTCATTTTAGGCAAATTAAAACATTTTTGAACTACTTGTTTTTTTTTGCAGTCCCTGAATTTTTCAAATCACTCATTTTAATATAATTCTGTTTAAAACTTTTGTGGTTTTTTTTCGACTGGTGAGACAATGTCGTAGTAAAAATATTTTAATGTGGTAGTAGCTAACAGATATAATCATTTTTGCTGTCAAAATTATGGATTAAAGTATAGAATAAGAAGGTTAGTGAAAATCGGGACATTTGGCGTCCCGATCAATGATGAATCGGGACGTGTAACTAGACCTTTGAAAATCGGGACGTCCCGCGCAAATCGGGACACTTGGTTTACGGCGAGCACTACGCCATTGAGCTACTCAACTCAAGCACGGCTCATATGTTTTATATCTGGGGGCACGGTAGTGCCCCCGCCATGTAGACCAAAACAGCGGCACGGCCGTATCATCATTGCGAGACTTGGTTATTTTACAAGTTATGTTTTTGATGGCATGTCTTTGTTTAATCATAACGTTATCTCCACACTAGGAATTTTTCCTAAGTACATACATCGTTGGGGAAGCTTAAATACATTAATTTCACAAGGACAAACATCCAGACCTGGAACAATTATTTGTAGGTAATACAAATTTTTGTTCCATGTGGGATTCGAACCCGCGGCGCTCAGCGCTACTAATCATTACCAAGTCACTCCGCCACGGAGCCAAAGGTGAAAGCCAACGATTTCGTATTTTTACTTGATCCGAATTGCTTACGTTCAATTACTCATTTCTAAAAAATTATGTATGAAATGAAAATTTGCCACCATTACATCATTTAATATTTAAATATTACAATCATAAACATATTTCAAAATTACTTACTACCAAAAATATCGCTTATAAAAGTAAATCGTTTAAAATGCTCGATGGTACTATAGGTATCTAGTTATAGTATAGTGTAGTATAAAGCCCTATCGGTGTATCAACGCGATCGCGCGGTGTCGGTGAGAAAAAGTAATACGTCCTATCGTTGGGATTACCCGGAGCGCATAGATAAATAAATATGTAGCAAGCTACCGGAGCGTACTGTAGCTTGCTACATATTTATTTATCTATGATCGAATTGCGTCTGCGCATGATGTTTTATAGTACTTTTAAAATAATCGTATAAAATAACTGAATAAAACGAGCTAAAAAATTTTTTTGGATATTTAACATTCCATGTATTTTGATAAAATAATTAAAATAGATATGTTTATAAGCAAATACATGGAAAAAATTACATTGAAGTAGACAGTTTTGGTGATTTTATAATACTATTTTATAATATTAAATCGAAATATTATCGTAATTTAGGTTTTGCTATACCCTAAAAGACTATATATTTCATTATAATAACGCTTAAAATAAAGTATTTTAGCTTATAATAATGGTTGTATTCAACCCGAAAGATAACTCTGATGCATATTTTCGTAAAACACAGTGAAGGGATTGTCTTCGCCCTAAAAAACCGTCATTAAAAACTATGATTTTGCACTGCTATGTACTAAATAAATACTTCATCTTTCTAAAGGCCTAATTTTCAGCAAATAATCTCCTCACGTCGTTACGATATCGCCTTTGGAAAAACCATAAAACATGTAGTTTTCGACGCGAAACGCATATGCCCTCTTAAAGTTGCGAGACTTTACGTACTGCGATATTCAATTTTTTTAATTATAAAATTTGCATATTAAGTGTGGCCATTTTAAGAAATATCGCCCCTATGACGTAATCTATGTGAGAGGCCTATGTTCAGCAGTGGGCTCTTGATAGGCTGTGACGAACGAAGGAATGGGACGATGACATATTATATCATCTTCTATCATTCATATTCTATCATCATTATATCAGGAATCATGATGATGATCATAATATGTGCTAATTCTTTCGACCACGTCAGAATTTCCGATTTTTTACGAAACCAGTACAAGCAATCACAGGCGTCATGTTAGAAGTGGTATAAATGGGAATAAGTGCCAGCGATACAGGACCATCATTGAACTTACAGAAACTTACAAGCAATACAAACAAATACAAATACAAATTTTGCCAACAAAGCTACGATACTATCGATTATGACTTAAAATTATACATAAAAAAACAATGTGTTTTCCATCAATAAATCAATCAACCAATATATTATTATTTGTTGTAAGCCACGCTGCAGCTATATTATAGTTACCTCCAAAATAAACAATAAACCGCTGTTATTCATAAAATACTTTAAATAAGATCATGAAACTTTGCATACTAACTGAACTAACTATAAAGCAGTGCTTATGTTATTTACTTTTTTTTAAATACCATTATTTTCACTGTAAAAAGAAATTACCTAAAGTATCGGCCTCTTGAAGCGTGATTCCTGCCACCCCATAGATTACTGACTATATACTAGAGATAGATGAGCAACTCAAATTTTATTTACGTTAAGTTCCGTGTCCATCCGTCAGGTGGCGTAAAATTAAGAGTGCTTTGGGCCCGCCCTTTATTTGCACTTTACAATTTTATATTTTCAGAACCATTAATTACATTGCACAAGTGCTGCAATGTAATTAATGGTTCTTTATATTTCTTGTGCTAATTGCTAGTTCCTATTAATAAAATAAAAACCGGATATATTTAAAATGTTTATTGTTTAAAAATTCTTTGCCTAAATTATTAACATTAGATGTGTTAAATTTAACAATATTTGCACAATATCAATTGATTTCTTTAAACACATTCTTTTTAACTGGTTAGTTAAGTTAGGAAATATATTATGTTACAGAGAATACAATACTTATAATAGAATTATTATTATTAAATATAGATTATTACATAATACTTATTGAAAGTCATGTTTTTTTTACTACAGATACCTCTGTCCTGGGAAGAACCAACAAGAAACCCAGCGGGACGTTTTTTAAAACATATTTCACTTTACAATCATTTTGTTTATACATTTTTTAAATAAATTTTAATAGTACAGGCATGGTGGCGACCACCTCAATCCCAGGGGTTATTATTGATGTATTTTTTGATATTATAATAACACTTTTTGTACATTTTTCCTTAAATAAAACATTTCAACTTATTTATTGTCAAATTTTGTACATTTTCTGAAATTTTGTTTTAAAAGCGTATATGTTGCCCCATAAAAGCACTACTGACTCAATGGAGTCTAGTAACTGGTGTTACAAGCTTATGTTTGTTCTTAGTTTTTAAAGTATAAACATCTTTATTCTTATGAAAGCTATTTATGTATACATACATTATTGCTATGCCAAAGTTAATATATATATTTCTTTAAATTTATCTCTACGCGACTCTTTACAATTTAAGATATAAATTGAACGTACGGCTCTCTTTTATAAAACAAATTTGGCTTCAATGTCTAATACTAAGAAAAACGGTGGTATCCACAAGACTCAACTACTTCCCATTTAAGAGCACATTGATAATTGAATCCTCTCCAAAGGTTTGCTTCTTTTCCATAATTTCAAGAATTAGTATCAATTAATTCTTAATAGTGGTACATATTTAACTTAATATAAAAAGATACATTTTGTAGCAGCATTATTAATCTTTAAAATATGTACTTGATAACGTTATCATATTTTGGTAACAAAACTTTTTTTTAATGTGTGTAATAAACTATACTTTTAAAAATACAAACAATTTACAAAAGTGACTTTCTTATGCCCACTATACCATTGTAAATGTGTAAATCAATATATATTTTTTACGAAATCAGTATTTTATATATGTATTATAACATACTCATACATAAGACAACCTCACAAACCATTTGCGAAATTATAATCAATCTAATAAATTGTGGAAGGTAAAGCAACAAAAATAATACTAAGAAATAATATTTCAATAAAACTGATATCGTTGACTATGCACACCCACATATTCCTGAATGTGCAGTTAGTACAGCATAATATGTATATCGTGGAAGATGGTACAATTTCGAAGACAAATTGTTTGGCAAAGACGAACATTAAAAAATGTCCTTACATAAATACTAATTAAACCAGATATAAACTCAATTATATTTAAGCAAACGAAACAACAACGCTTGAGCATGGCAGAGTGCTTGTGTTTCTAAATGCTTGATGAGATGCTAGTGTTCTCCTCACTACATTACAATGCAAATGTCATAGGTTTTGAGGACTGAGGATGTTAAGAGTGAAAATATGATCATGAACATGTTTTGGTTTGATGATAAAGGAGATAAAGTTCATATTAAGCTATCAACTAGTTATAGATTTTGCAAAAATGCTACGATGGCAGTAATTAAAAAATATATATAATAAAAGATTTATAACAAACATGATTAAATGTTGTCTATGATCAATTTACAATTAACACCAAAGTAAGCAATAATTAAGTTAATAGGACAAAGACATCAAGAATGTTTTTGAAATTTAAAATAAAAAATAACTTCCTTTATTTGATACTTATACTTATCGAAATGGGAAATTTTATTTCAAAAGAATTAAGATTTATATGCATGACACTTTTTGTACATTTTTCCTTTAATAAAACATTTCAACTTATTGACAAATTTTGTACATTTTCTGAAATTTTGTTTTAAAAGCGTATATGTTGCCCCATAAAAGCACTACTGACTCAGTGGAGTCTAGTAACTGGTGTTACAAGCTTATGTCCGTTCCTAGTGTTTAAAGTATGCACATCTTTATTATTATGAAAGCTATTTGTGTTTTAATGCACATACATTACATTTTCGTAAATATATTGCTATGCTAAAGTTAATAAAACATCCAACACACCCTTAAAATAAAACAACAATTAATGACAATTACAACAAATTATTTAAATTCTGTGGTATTCTGCCAATCGAAGAAAAATTAAAACTTAGTACTTTACTTATAGAACAGTTCTTTAATACAAAATTACAAGTCATACCGACGTACAAACACCAGCTTAGAAGTATATATAACCCTAAATTAATTATAGCTAAAACACATAATATGTATGACGATCATCAAATAAATTAATAAACTACCTAAAACCTTAAAGGAAAATATCAATCCCAAAAATATTAAATACAAATTAAAAACATACTTTTTGAATCAACTAACATAATATAACTAAAAACTAACATACTTAATATTTGTAATATAATTACCATATATCACAAAAATATGAAATAATATTTCCTCCAAACAGCCTGTATACTACTCTAACTAGCCACTACAACTCATTCTAATGTTATTTTTATAGTAACGAGCGAACCTTCTAACTCTAAATAATATTAAAATATTTGCGCTCGAAAGACGGCGAACTGCAGTGTGCAGAAAAATCTTATATAGGTTTATGTTGCACTGTACTTATGAACTTTGTTTAGTATGTATTTTAGTTGTTGTAAAATAAAAAATAAAATAAATAATACATTTATTTCTTTAAGTTTTTCACTACGCGACTCTTTACAATTTAAGATATAAATTGAACGTAAGACTCTCTTTTAAAAAACAGATATGGCTTCAATGTCAGTCACATGACTCTAGTAGTAATACCAAGAAAAACTGTGCTTTCCTAATCCATTTAAGAGCACATTAATTATTGAATCCTCTCCAAAGGTTTGCTCCTTTTCCATAATTTCAAGAATTAGTATTAATTAATTATTAATAGTGGTACATCTTTAACTTACAAATATACATTTTGTAGCAGCATTATTAATCTTTAAAATATGTACTTGATAACGTTATTATATTTTGGTAACATAACTATTTTTTTAAATGTGTGTAATAACTATACTTTTTTTAAAATACAAATAATTTACAAAAGTGACTTTCTTACGCCCACTATACCATTGTTTACATGTGTAAATCAATATATTTTTTTCTACAAAATGAGCATTTCATATATGTATTATAACATACCATAGAATACTTTAATATACAATAGAATAGCACTTCCGTCGACGTAATTACGACCACGCATACAAGCAATTACAAAAATTAATATAGGTATGTAATTGATGTAATAATTGTAATGATGATCTTTGTAAGACAACCCCACACCAAGAAAATACATCAAATTTGTAGTTTCAAGAAAAACGTTTTTGCAACTTTCACAGAACTTCATAATGTGTTGAGGAGATTATAACAAAAATAATTAAAAATTTGACCAATGATTCCCCCCTAAATGGGATATTTCAAGTCATTAAATTGCTAATAAATATCAAATTAAAATTTCCAACATGACATAAACATAAAAAGTAAGGACCCTTATCATTAATTTGTTGATCAAGTTAATTGTACATAGTTCAGACCCTCAAAGATTGCATAAGAGATGGTGCAATAAAATATTAAAAGGCAGAGATATTAAAATCAATAATGACAAAATAACACTTAACTACTAACTTAAACAATGAATTTGGTTTTACACAATTTTTATAGATCCTGTATGTTTTCTTACAGGAACCTCCACTAAAAGAATCAAACAATTTATCAAACAGGAGTAGTATATCTGCCGTATCTTCACATTCTTGTGGCAGCAACTTATTTTCTGCAAAGAAATAAAATGTTATGAGCACTTTTTAAATAATAAGAAGCAATAAAATGTTTGACACAAGAGGAAATACAAGTAAATACTAAATATGCGATAAAAAGATATCTTACAAAAAATAATTTCAATATTGAATGTATTTAACAAAGTATATATACGTACACTTGCACAAAATCGTAAAGCTTCAATTTTTTCTGCTGCTGTTACTTGACTTTTTTGTCTTATATTTTGTTTTTTAAAATCATTATTTTGTTTAACATTTTCTTTATGTTTTATCTGTACATTTTCTTTTAATCAATGTATCTGAAAAAAGTATGCCAAACAGGTAATCATATAAAGATCAGATGAAATAATGACACCGTAGACCTGATTGTATTGGAATCTCTTTTTTTAAAGAATTTTAATTCTAACTTCTGCATTGTAATGATATTATAGGGGGAGACCGGGGCTGGTTGACCAAATTTCAGCTTAAAGCTATCTTTTCCAATTTCCTTAGAGTATATTAATTTAAAAACGAGTTCAGTTAATAGATATACTATTAAGCTTTGAAAAAAAGTGGCAACAATCACTTTAATCATTATGATATAGAGTACAGGCGAGTTCTTGTATAATAGGAAAAACTGGTCAACCTACCCCATGCTTGGGGCAGGTTGACTAGTCACCTGGGGTAACTTGACCTATGAAGTTGTAAAGGCAAAACCTACGAGGAAATAGGATAAAAGACACAAAAATGTTGGTATTACTCATTTCTTTTATTGAAACCAATAAGCGAGCTTCCACCACTTTAATTAAACACATTAAATTACAAGAATAAACAATCAGACGTTTAACATTAGGTAATTCGAGTACCCAAAAATAAACTAACTACTTTCTTATTAAATATTTAAAACAAAACGAAATAACTTCTCATAAAATTCAACCATTTGGTAACAAACAATCTTATCTAACTAATATAATTATATATTTTTAATTAAAATTATTTATTTTGAGATCATACTATCAATCAGTCTTCTAAATCGGACGTGCAATTTTTGCATTCATAGAACAATATGTTCCCATTTACACATGTTGTGTGTGCCCACAACTTGCACGTAATGCATTGAACCCATTGTTCTCCTAAAATACTAGAGCTATAGGATTCAGTGCACTCCAAACAAAATGTTTCATCATCATCACTTTCATCGTCGTCACTTTTCTTCTTATTAGCCGTATGAAGAGTTTTTTTTCCTTACCTTTTCCGTCCTTTCGAGTTCCTGTAGATTTTCCGCCTGTTATCTTTGGCTTTTTCTTCTTTTTTGGTCAGCGTCTTACTAGATTGTTGTTTTGCCTTAAGTTGCATAAGATTTTCTTTTTCTGGTGTGTCTGTGTAAATAGTGCTCTTTCTTTTTCGGACATTTTTTTTATTTTCTAAACGTGGTCCAGCTTTCGGAAAGGGTCTAATATCTTCAGGTGAAGTAAACGATGTGTTTGGCATATCCAAATTTCTTTCTTCAGTTACTGGACTTTTCTCAGGAGTTTTGAATCCGTGATCTGCATTGGTTACTAAAAGGGCATCAGAAGTAGAAGGCACCTCGAAAAACGCATTTGAAGTCGATGGTGTGATAGTCCTAAGAGAAATAGCATCATCTTGGATAGGTAAAGTACATGGATCAGTTTGGTTGCTTAGGGCATGTGATGGTGAAGCACTTTCAGTTACCGATGCTGAAGTTAGGGCAGGAAACACATCCGGTGCTGGCCTGTCAGTCACATATGACCCGTTAAACTCTGAGTCAGGAAATATATTTTTATTGAATGGTGATATCCCAGTCACACGGAATCCAGATTGAATATTATCAATTGTAGCTGCTAATGGCAAAGATGTTTTTACCAGCTCGGGTATGTCATAAATTGTAATAGTCTTTCCCGGATGACTTACTAACCAATTATCGCTTGCTTGATTGTAATACTTCTTTAGTGGCCCATAAACTGTTCTATCTAGAGGCTGCAGCTTATGGCTGCAGTGGGGAGGAAATGATAAAATTGTAACCCCATTTTCTTTGAAATAATCAAGCACTTCTATAGACAAATGCGAGTCATGGTTATCGAGAAGTAATAAAACCGGGGTTTCTTTACTAGGTTTGGCGTATTTTACGAAGTGTCTAGCAAACTTTCGAAAATTGTCTTCTTTCATCCACCCAGAAGGATTAGCATCGCCATCTGAGCCCACTGGTCCACCTCTGATGAAGTGTTCTTTATAGTGAACTCGTGGAAAAACAAAGAATGGAGGAACCATGTTACCAAGAGCTGAGATAGCAACCGCGACCGTCACCAGCGTACCTCGTTCAGCGGAAGTCATTTTTCCCAAGTTCTTAATTCCTCGACGAGCTATCACTTTGTTAGGAACATGTACCGTTGTCAGTCCTGTTTCGTCTACGTTCCAAATATCACCAGGACTCAGATTATGGCGACGATAAACGGCTTTCAAGTTGTCAAAAAACAAATTAACGTTAGTTTTGTTAAAAGATGTGGCTCGAGATAAACTAGTGGCTTGAGGAGTTCTTATAGAAAGTGCAGGATGACGTTTAAGAAAATGCCCCAACCAATCTTCACCAGCAACCAATTTTTTATCCCATGAGTCAGGTACGGATTTGTTGTTTTTTTTTTGCAAATTCATACGCAAACTTTCGGGTTTCATAAGGGGTTAGGCCGTAATAAATGTCTGCTGCTTTCTTCAAGTAACTCTCCAAAGCAAGCTCTTCCTCGTCACTAAATATTTGTCTATTTCTTTTGTAGCCAACGCTGTCCAAAGTTGATTCGGTTTTCGATAATTCAGGATTTTTTTCTAATTTTTTCTTCATATTTACGACGT
This sequence comes from Parnassius apollo, assembly GCA_907164705.1. Taxonomy (NCBI): domain Eukaryota; kingdom Metazoa; phylum Arthropoda; class Insecta; order Lepidoptera; family Papilionidae; genus Parnassius; species Parnassius apollo. The sequence continues at coordinate 17,277,148 of CAJQZP010000008.1, forward strand.
GGCGTTGTAGTGTTTTATACGGTATAGCGAACTTTTTCGCCGTAGAATTAATACTTTTTTCGTCAAAAATAACTTGCTGACATGCTCTATCTATTACATCTTTGGGTGTGCTCCCTTTATCAGTCTTTCTCTTGTATGTTCGCATGGTCCTGAAACAACAAAATTTTAGATATAATTTCAAAAATATTGACTTCATTGTATGTGTGGAATTTCCATAACATGATGGGGCTGGTTGACAAGGTGGTCAACCAGCCCCGTTACACATTAGTCTACTAGCCCCAAACCACCTTTTAATTTTTAACCATGTGCCATAACCTCAAAACTGCGACGAAATCAAATAGAATAGCACATAAAAGAAAGAACATGAATCAAACATTCGTTATAAATGCTTTGACAAACAATAACCATGAATAAATAGGCATTATTACAAATAAAATTACAACAAAAATAATTACTTACGTGAGTTGTTTTTCAACGATACGTTCTTTCTCTCAAACGACGTGCGTGCACGACGCCGCGTTCCCGGTGACTGAGCGGGGGGAGGTGCCGAACATTCGTGTATCACTGGTTAGCTCAAGGCTATTGCGTTGGACGAGTTTTTGCTAGTTAGTCAACCTACCCCTATAGTCAACTAACCCCGGTCTCCCCTACATATTATGCAATATACTATTAGAATGCTTTTGGAGCTGGCGCGGTGCTGTGTGCACAGTGCAAAAAAGTAGCATTCCTACTGCATGGCTTGCGGACCAGTGAATCTGCAAGAGTTTTGAGTCTGGAGTGCTTCGTCTCAAAGTTCTAGTTATTTCAGATGCAACAAAAGCAAGATGAAACCACGACTAACCCGTTCCTAGGTTTGGATACAGGAATAATTTCGGTCAACTGCCTACCCCACATGTTATTTACCTAGTGAGTTGTGAGCCAGGTTTAGATATAAAGCCTTTTTTACTTGTTTCAGCTATAAAAAGATTCTCAGGATATTAAATCTTAATGTTGTACTTGTTATTATTATAGTAAATCTATGTATTGGTCGGGCGAAAAAATTAATTATTGGGTTTTTCCATCAAGAAATTCTCAATAGCTGCTGCCCGGAGTCAGAAAATTGGCGGTATATCACCCCCGTGCTTCGGAAGGTACGTAAAGCCGTTGGTCCTGCGCCTGATATCTCTCCGGTCGTGTCGGTTTACGTCCGATCGGAATATGAGAGTGATGGAGTAGATAGTGCGCCTGTGCTTGCGCATACATTTGGGCACTATAATCCTGTCCCACGCCGATGGCTAGTCTCCGTTGAGGCTGGCCGCAGTGACCGAAATTCAGTCTGGAGGACATTATCATTATTAAATTCCAGTCACTACATCTTTAACTAATCGCACACTTACTGGTATAGTAATAGAATATAGTTACAATAATTAAGAGTTTATCAATATTATACTACCACCAGAGAATTTTCTGGACCAATACAATTTGGGACCAAGAAATGAGCCTACTCTTTTTTTAAAGCTGGCAATGCGTATGCCCCTAGTGTTGTGGTCCTACATGGGTGGCGGTAGTCACTATCCATCAGGTGAGCCGCATGCTCGTTTCCATGCCCCCTCTTCTTTAAAAAAAATTAAATACCTCTTATACGATTATCGTGTGATCTTGTAGTAGAAATTTGTGAAGAAAGTACATCCGGTATAAGTGATGTGGGTTCAATTCCTAATGTTTCAGCATGTAAACCTGTAATAGTAGTGAAAGTATATGAGTAACACATAGAACTCTCTTGGGCTTGTTTTGTTCACTGCTACGTACCATATATTATAATTACTAGCTTTTTACCCGCGGCTTCGCTCGCGTGGGTTTTAATTAAGCAACATTGATAAATGTTGTTTCATTCTAAATTTAGCAAAATCCAATCACTATTAGAGTCACCTCGCTGTGTGTCTTTCTTTATGTCTGTTTGTCAAAAATTTGGTTTTGAATTCTCAAAGAGTATTGAACATAGATGATTGATATTTGGCATAGATATAATATGTTATAGGAACACGTGAATGAAGTTTTTCGTAATTGCATTAATATCTTATGTCTATAATCACCTGCTATTTTTTATATCAGGTGTATCTTCTGATGTATCCATAAAAAGGTATCAATAAACAAATTGTCTTAAAATCAATTTTTTATTAACCTTTTTAAATTTGGAAAAAATTGTGTTAATATGTACATTCTTTCAAAATTAAAATTATTTTTAACAAAACAATGATGAATTTAAATCCCCCCCCCCGTGACCATGGGTACTGTCAAGTATCAAAAAACCACTAATTTGGCTTCAATGCCTTTTACTTAGTCCCCTGGACTTGTTTTTTCAAAAATATATTAGAATTACAGACACAACTTTTCTACAGATTTATTATATGTATAGATAATAATAATAATGTCCACCAGACCAAATTTTATAGTGCCCAAGTGTATGTGCAAGCACAGGTCATCTCATAATCCAATGGGATGGTATTTCGTCACGACCGGAGAGTGAGAAAACAGGACTAACGGCTTTACGCGCTTTCTAAGGCAAGAGGGTTGAAACGCAGCTAATTTCTTATCTCCAGACTGCTCCTGAGAATTTCTTGATAGAAATACCCAAAAACAGATTTTGGCCCAACCCAGGATCTCATGGTCAACAATTGCATTTACGACACTAGACCAATGAGGCATTCAAGTGTTATTATAATATTAAGGAATAAATTAATGTATTTTCATTGTAATCATTCACATCACAAAATAAAAAATAAAAAGTACCGGCCAAGTGCGTGGCAGGCCACACCTTAAACCATTAAACCCAATGGGCTCGCCCCGCATGGTTATTTCCCTCTGCCAAGATAATGGATTTAAAAACTTTTTGCATTTATAAAAACTGTTTACAGAATCTATTTTATTATTACAAGAATCATTACCACTAAGTAGGCACTCTTTGGCGATCTGTGCAATTAAGGTGTGTAATAAAGCAGTCAAATACTTAAAATTTACAAAAAGATGAAGTTACACTCCATATGTAGATATTTTTTATTGTGATACATGCTTTTTTTCTATTAAAATCATTCAAAATAATGTTATAAGTAATAATCGAAAACTTTACCAATTAGGTAATCTGTTACTACCCTAAATTATACTGTGGGTCACCCGCATAAACCAAGAGTATTACAAATGAAACTGTGTGAGGCTATTTCATTGTATGAGTACTTTGAAAGGGACAACAATAACTACCAACTAAAAAATAAGTGAAAGTAGTAAGTAAGTAAGATTTCTTCATAAAATGTTTATTTCTTCATCATCATCATCATTACAGCCCTTCACAAGTCCACTGCTGAACATAGGCCTCCCCCAAGTAATGCCACAAAGCACGGTCCTGAGCCACCTGCATCCATCGACTTCCTGCATGTCTTACCAGGTCGTCACTCCATCTAGTGGGGGGTCGCCCTACACTACGCCTACCGGTACGAGGCTGCCACTCGAGAACCTTTCTTCCCCATCGGTTATCGGTTCTTCGAGCTATATGGCCGGCCCATTGCCACTTCAGCTTACTAATCCGTTGGGCTATGTCGGTCACTCTGGTTTTACTGCGGATATCCTCATTTCTGAGTCTATCACGCAGAGAAACTCCGAGCATAGCCCTCTCCATAGCTCGCTGAGCGACCTTAAGCGTCCTCATACGGCCAGCAGTGAAGGACCACGTCTCAGATCCGTAAGTCATCACTGGCAACACGCACTGGTTGTACAATCTAGTTTTTAGAGATTGAGGTATACCTGACGAAAAGATATGCCGTAATTTCCCGAACGCTGCCCAGCCGAGTTGAATCCGTCGATTGACCTCTCGGTCGAAGTTGGACTTACCTAGTCGGACTATTTGTCCCAGGTAAACGTATTCGTCAACAACTTCGAGCATAGTGCTCCCAACAACTACCGGCATAGGTGTGACATGGACATTGAACATGATCTTTGTTTTGTCCATGTTCATCTTAAGACCTATCCGTTGGGAGGCACTATTGAGGTCATTGAGCATAGTGCTTAAGTCCTCCAGCGATTCTGCCATAAGGACTATATCGTCGGCAAATCGAAGGTGAGTGATGTACTCGCCATTGATGTCAATACCGTATCCTTTCCAGTCCAGTAGCTTGAAAACGTCTTCCAATGCAGCGGTGAAGAGTTTCGGGGATATAACGTCACCCTGTCTTACACCTCTCTGCAGTTGGATAGGTTTCGAGCTCTGGTTCTGTACTCGGATAGCCATCGTAGCCCTACTGTACAAACACTTCAGCACTTCGATATACCGACAGTCAACTTGGCACCGCTGAAGGGACTGTAGCACCGCCCAAATTTCGACGGAATCAAAGGCTTTCTCATAGTCCACATACGCCAGGCAAAGTGGCAGATTGTACTCTTCAGTCTTCTGTACAATCTGCCGCAGGGTATGTATGTGGTCTATGGTACTGAAGCCTTTTCGGAAACCGGCTTGTTCGGGGAGGCTGGAAGTCGTCAAGTCTGCGTGCGAGACGATTCGTAATGACTCTCGAAAACAGCACGTAGACGCGGCTCAGAAGGGAAATCGGTCTGTAGTTCTTTAAGAGAGCGTTGTCGCCTTTCTTAAAGAACAAGACCACCGCACTTCTGCTCCACGCCTCTGGAGTAATGCCACCATGGAGGACGGAATTGAAGAGCTTCTGAAGGACTTCAAGTACCGGTGTTCCACCCGCTTTCAGAAGCTCCGCTGTAATTCCATCCTCGCCTGGGGCCCTGCCGTTTTTAAGGTGCTGGAGAGCCATTCTAATCTCGCTTAGACTGACGTCCGGGATATCATCGGAATAGTGTCGGATAAGACTTGCTCTTGGATCGTTACTCACACTTGCGTGTGGCTCCAACGATGATGTGTACAGCTGCCCATAGAACTTCTCAATCTCACTCAAAATCTCAGGTGTCCCGGAAACGATGTTGCCACACTCAGTCTTCAGCCTTGACAGTTGGCTCTTTCTGGCAGACAGATCTCTGGCAAAGACTTTGGAGCCCTGGTTCCGCTCGATCGCTTCTTTAATACGAGAAGTATTAAAGTTGCGTAAGTCTCGCCGTATGCATCTGGAGATCTGTCTGTTCAGTTGCCTGTATGCTGTCAAATCTGTTGACGATTGCAGCCTCATCTCCCGTCTAACAGCCATGAGATTAAGAGTGTGATCGGAGAGTTTTTGTGTTCTTCTGCGGCGGGTCTTGCAGAACTTAGCTCCGACCGCATGGACAGTTTCCACGAGCTTGTCGTTCATATCGTCCACTGCATTGCAATCTTCTAGGCACTGGAAGCGGTTACGTAACTCGAGCTGAAAGGTTTCGGGATTCTGGATTAGAGCACGAGGGGGACGGAGCGTTGACTTCATTAGACGAGACCTCTCCAACTTAACGTTTAGGTTCAGTGTGCCTCTAACCATTCGGTGATCGCTGCCAGTTTTCACCCTTGCGATCACTGAGACATCACTGAACAGTTGGCGTCTGGTCGTCATAATGAAGTCAATCTCATTTTTTGTCGAACCGTCGGGGCTCGACCAGGTCCACTTCCTGTGGGGCCGCTTCTGGAAGAAAGAGTTCATCATAAAGAGTCCCTCTTTCTCCATAAAGTCGGCCAGCTGCTGGCCCCTTCGGTTCCGTTGCCCTACTCCAAATTTCCCTACCTTCAGCTCACCGCTTTCTCTTGTGCCCAGTTTTGCGTTGAAGTCTCCCATCAACACCGTGTAGTAGGTTTTGGAGGAATGTATGGCTCTGGAAATATCCTCATACATTTCCTCCACCTCCTCATCGGGATGTGCCGAGGTTGGTGCGTAAACCTGAATGACCTTCAGCGAATACCGTTTGGTGATTCTGAGTATCAGGTACGCGACCCTCGTCGACACACTCCCAATCTTTACAACGTTGTTGACGAGAGATTTGTGGACGATAAATCCGACACCTCCTTGGGACAGATGGTCGCCCTCCCGGTGATAGAACAAGTTGCCGGACTCGAGGATTGCCGTGTCCTCCCCCCTCTCTTCGGACCTCGGATAATCCAATAATATGCCAGCGCAACTTGTCTACCTCTTCTTCCAGCTCCAGTATCTTCTCGTCAGTCCTCAGGGTGCGTGCGTTATACGTTGCCAGGTCGAGTCGCCGTAGGTGGCAACCGAACCTCCACCGGAGATTCTTAGCACCCCCTGCCCCGCCGTTACCATGGTCGCCACCGTAGCCAGGAATAGCGGGGCCGCCGGGGACTGGGGGCCGTCTGTTTGTGTATTTATTCATTGGGGGGTATTTGCCATAGTTGCCACGCTTGGCGAGCGGGTTGGCAACCGCAGTTTTTTATTACGTCACAGTTGTCATCAGGAAGACGCTGCTGCCCATCTCCTGCCTGTCTCCCTCTGTCGCCTCTTACGACACCCACGGGAAGATATGGGGTAGTGGATATTCTTAACCGCCACTACACGGCATATTTCTTACAGTTCACAATAGCATTACAAAGTTATAATGTTGTTTTATGTCATTTTCTATGGAGTTGTAACAAAATTTTTACTAATCCAACTTGTTAATTCTAATTTTCTGCGATAGTTTGCCTTTTAATTACATTATATATGCTACCATTGAGTATACTTTCCACATTTCCAAAAAAGAGTTGGTAGAGGGGACACATGACATGACTCTAATGAAAAATACGACTAAAGCTTAATATTTAACAAACAAACCACTGAATCGTAAAGATGTTCATCCATACCCGCAATGTTTTTGAAAGACCTATCCAACGATACCATACACAGTTAAAAAAATCATCATTCATTTACCTGTATAGGAGGTACCCATAATAAAAATGTTTTTAAGATTTTAATACATAATTATGTAGGCGTGATTAATGTCTATAATTATGCCAAATTACAGATTTGTAGGACCTAGAATCTAGTGAAACCACAGACGGACGAACATGGCGAAACTATAAGGATTCCTTGTTATGTAACTATAGAACCCTAAAAGTTCAAAATATTATTTATCTTTAAGATAAAAGTGAATAAGCTTTTATTGCTAAGCCAGTGTGTGAATTGTAAACCTTACCCTGCTTTATAATCTAGGGCTTACTGCTAAAAGAATTGCTATTAAACATGACAGTGAGAAAGCTTTTAATAGACTTACCAAGGTTAAGACTGGGGTCTGGGTAGTCTTTTGGTTCGAGGATATAAAAAAACGATCCTCAAAGATCCGATCACAAATGCGGTAGTTATTGTAAATTTCACAATCGGTTTTATCCTTTCTAAATATGTTCTAGCTATCTTCTTGACTTATACTATCTTTAACATTGCTGAAACCTTTCTAGTGAAGGGTGTTCCGGTCTAGGAAAGTAGTGTAAAATATCTGAAATGATAAAATATAATCATTAATTTCGAGGCGAGAGAGGGAAACTGAAACAAAAGATGGGCAATACGAGGCAATCCGTGGAGGAATAAGCTTAGCAGTGCACTTTTGATGATTACAGCCCATGCCTTGAACTTTCAATTTCTTACATATTAGCTGTTTACAAGTGAATAAAAACTGGAAATTATGCAAATATTATAAAAGTACTTACCAAATTTGTCACATTTAAAAACACATTGCTTGGCATTGACAAAATTCGTGTCAAATGAACAGCACAGTATATAAATGCACGATAAATCGGAATAATATTAAATTGATGTCTATTTAACACAGAATACTATTACTCCTATCGGAGATCGGCTATTTAAGCTTTACTATTAGTAAGTAGTGACCGCCATTATTGCGTATGTACGTAGCACATGGATTGTTTCCTTTGCATAGACTTAATACATAAGTATGCCCTCTAGTTCGATAAAAGTAAGTCTTAGTTTACGTGTCCACACGAAAGATGGCAGCACAAAAAGATATCAATTTGTTCTCAAAATAATGTTCTAAGTTGCATGCCCATGTGCCACCCGGTCAGTTTCGCTTCGGCCTTTGAAGGGAGAGGTTGTGTCGCTTACTATCAGAATACACATTACGCAACATGACGACGTAAAATTAAAATGGGAAATAACCGTAATAAAAATAAGAAGCGACTGGCTTGGCGTAAAGAAACAGGCATAAATATGATAAACCTAATGAAATAAGTGTCTAACGACCTATCTACTTACAGTATTAGTGATTACAAACATGTTGGTACATAGCATACGACGCGCGGGGAAGTGGAGGCGAAATTAGAATTTGAGCTGACTTAATGATTTCTTATATTTACGCGAACACTACACATTGATTAAAACTACTTTTACGGATTTTATCGCGTTTATTTTACCATTATTTTTAATTCCCGACATTTCGGGCGCTTTCCAGCACCCATGGGTGCTGGAAACGTCTCCCGCGACCATAGGTGCTGGAAAGCGCCCGAAACGTCGGGAATTAAAAATAATAGTAAAATAAACGCGATAAAATCCGTAAAAGTAGTTTTGAGCTGATTTACTATATCCCCTTAAGGATAAGTTGGATAAATGCGAGTAAGGCCGGGAAGTATGACCGGAAATATAACAGCTATAAGTAATAGACTATGAGTAGATTTTTGAAGGGAAAATGAGTCTGGGCACTGCTAATATTTATATTGCAAGGAGTTTCGAAAACAAAAAATGCTTGAGTACCCTACCGTTTAGCGGCAGTGTATGAATATCCACTACTCCATATCACCCCGTGGGTGTCGTAAGAGGCGACAAAGGGAAACAATTCTTGAGATGGGCAGCAGCGTCTACCTAATTTAGGAAGACCCGCTTGCCGAGTGTAGTAACTATGCCTATTATCCCCCTACAAGGCAATCTATGGAAGAGGCCTAGGTTATTAGGCAACAGAAAATGATTTATTGAAGAAGAATAATAATAATAAATCATTTACTTTCTCTTCACAAACAGTAATTTTAGGGTTAACAATTTGCCATACTTACGTTAGCTTTGTGAGAGACTGGTGCCTGAATTAGGTTTTCGTAAAAAATCCTGTGTTACAGGTCACCAGAGCCCCAACCCGCGAACAGAACTAGTGGCATAATTAAAACTATAAAAGCTATTGATATACAAAGAGGATAATATAGGTATATACTGGGGTACGAAGAGAAAATATGTAGTTGGGGCAAAGATCACGTAGGTCTATATGGTAACAGGGCATGGAGGAATTGAACAGTATGTAGTATGAAGCGTCCGCTTGTGATTTGAGTGTTAATCGGTTGCAACTTGAGACATTGAAACGATAACTATTCTCTACATAAACGTTATAATAATGAAATAAATAATGGTGTTATTAAAACAACATAGATAATAGTCGTTGGAAAACAATTTGTTTTTATGCAATACAATTTTCGATATTTATAAATAAACAGAGAAGTGTTACTTTTCTACGACTTAAAACTTTACTTTTGTTTGTGTTTGTATATGTTTTCATTAGCTTTAGGTTTTCTAATTGCTTAAAAACACATCCAGTAATTAAACGTAAACTATCGATGAACACTTTCTGCTATGCATAATTGCCTAATACGCTCTATGGACATTGATTGTATTTACATATAATATGTGAAAATTACTGTAGGTATTTTATTACATCGCAATAAACGTGCGGTACATTATGGAGATCTATATGTTCAGTTTTGGAGTTTGATAGGCTGCAAACGTAACCGTACGGAAACGGTAACCGTGCGATTAAATATCAAAACGTTTCTACTTATTTTCGTATTCATAATCGTTTTATTGAGCCGTGGTTACTCAGGGACTAAGGGCTCGCTGTAAAATTCACAGTACGCGAGCAACCCAGGTTCGATCTCCGCCGGCACTAACGGAATTGTTAAATACAAATTTAAGTGCGACTTACCACGTGCTTGGTGGAGAGGGAAAACATCGTGAAGAAACCAGCGTATCTGAGAAATAAGAAAAATATTTTGAAGACATGTCAAATTCGCTATCACAGCGAGGCGGACATTTCCTTGCCCTAAACCCTTTTAGAAATGAAAGGCGACCTGTGCCTAGTAGTGGGACGTATGTATATAGGCTGTAACTTTAACTAATCGTTTTATTTATCTCACTGTTTTAAAAAAAATATTATCTATCCTTTATGTGAGTGGCTGGTAGCGTAAGAGAATCCACTATGCCATATAATTCCGTGGGTGTTGTAATAGGCGATAGAACAAATCGGGAGGTTTATGTCCAGCAGTGGACTTTTTTATAGGCAGTAATGAATTAAGGATTGAATGACTATGGACGACACACACGGTCGGTTAAACTGATCAGTTGAACTGATATCAGTTCAAACGGATTTAATCCAAAGAAAGATGCACACACCCCGTCAGTTCAACTGATCATTCCAACGGATCAGTTCAAACTAGGACTTATGATATTTTTTAAAATATTGGATTTTCGATATATCGATAATTATAAATATATCAATGTCGGAGTTTTATATCTCGAAAAATATGGATATTTCTACTTTATTTAATAAAAGCAATCGTAAGTCATTTAGCATAGTTTATTTTCTATATGTATTAAGCAAATTAAATGATAAATATATGAAAATGTTAGATTACAGTTCTTGTTAATTATTATTTAATTTAAATAAAACGTTTATGTGTACCAATATTTTTCAGTAAATGTTTTCAAAAATACTCGTTGTTTTATATGTTCAGCTGTCTAATATGTTTAGAAGTACAGATGCTACAGATGTAGCTGAAGAAATCAAATACTTAACAGCTATTTCTGATAGAACGGGAGTAAACTGTCTACCCAGCTGACAGTCGATGACGACAGTCACTCAAGTTCATAAGACGCCTAAGCGATAAAAATAACGTTTCATCGTTTTCTCTAATAGTTCACTTGCGCGGACACTTAATACACAAAATCGCATTACTTTTACGTATCATAATCCGTTTCAAACCATTATTTAAACGATAAAACAGGACCAATGAGCAACAATCCGTCGACGGTCGAAGTTCCCGCCAAAACTCACAGTAAGGTTCGTAGATTACAGTAATTTTAATACCACATATACCTATATACTACACAAAATTACATTTCTTTTTAAGATAATAAGCAAATAAATAAACTGTGGAGAAATGAAAAGCATAATATAGTGCATATAAATAAATACAGTAGATTGGGCTGTAGTAGCTTAAATGGTTCACGAGAAAAAATAACAAATTAAAACTTTTTATTTAAAAAAAATATCGACTGCCGGTATTTTTATTTCAACTCTTTACCCCACCGCGCACAATCGTACGTCATCGAGCAAATGCGTGAATGACATAATAAACATAAGACTAGAATTAATGAAATACCTAATTATTATTTGATTTGTGAAACAATAAATTTTTCATATTGTATTAAGTTATATAACACATTTTCTTTGTTTTTCTTGTGATTTCTGGGGGTTTATTTAAAATTTTTAGTCGGGCAGTTAAATAAGTAAAAATAAGTTAAGCACAATTAAATCCGAAAATTTTGTTATGTTAAATGTCTAGTATTCGTGTAATAAATCATTCAGTACAACCATTTAAAGTTCATTAAATTTTGAATACCGAGTACAGGTAATTTGATCATTTACAGGAATTGGTGTTGATGGTGTTAGTAGGCTTTCTTGAAGTACGCAGATATTTTCGTCTTCTGGTTGTAGTTGATTATGCAATTTTTCCCGTGTGCCTTGTTTTTTACTGTCTGTAAAATATGTGGCAGAATTATAATTCTGTACCTACGGAGTTTTGCTGGTTTCTTAATTGCCTGAAAACATAAATTAAGTAAGTAATAATACTGTTTTTACTATTACATTACACAGCCTGGTACTAAGCCACCAACCACAATAAATATAAAAGAGTATTTTAACTAGTTACTTCTTAAAATCATGGCATATTTACTCAATCATGTTAGTCTACCCGAGCCCTTTGAAATAAGCCTAAATACGATGGTATTTCGTAGTGATGTCACTAAGATCTTTTATTCCGCCTTCTAAGTCCACTATCATGAGGTAAGTAATCATCACAGTTACCTAGATTCGAACACAATCCTTCTATCGAGTGCCATCAGTGAGGTCCTATACACACCTTCGGATTGCACCATCAGAAAGGTGAGATCATAGCAGTCATCTAGTTCTTTATGAGCCCTTCAAATGAGTTCAAACACGATGTTTCTGCGTAGTACCGTCACTAAAATCCTATAACCACATTTGAAGTCCACCATCATCAGGTAGGATAGATCATCACAGGCACGTTGGTGTTTAAATGCGTATAAAAACGATTGGTTCCAAGTATTGGCATAACTGAGATCCTTTACTCAGATATTGAGTACGCCATCAGGAATGTGAATTTATCACAGTTACCTAGGTCTTTATGAGCCCTTCCAAATGAGTTCAAACACAGTGGTTCTATGTAGTGCCATCACTGAGATCCTTAACTTACCTTCGGACTCCACCATAAGAAAGGTGAAATCATTACAGTCATCTAGGTTTTTACGAGTACCTCTCAAATGAGTCCAAGCACAATAGTTCTATGGAGTGACGTCACTGAGATCCTAAACTCACCTTCGGAGTCCACAATTAGCTAAGTGATATCATCGCAGTCATCTAGGTCTTTATGAACCTTTTTGGAAATGAGTTCTAACACGATGGTTCTACGTAGCGTCACTGAGGTCCTTTACCCACCTTCCGAGTCAATTATAAGGAAGGTGACATCATCACAGTCACCTTAGTCTCCATTCTAAGTCCGGAATCCAAAATTCAAAAACAAAACAAGATTACAGTGCGCCCGAAAAACTCCCTAGAGTGTCGTCAGTTAAAAATTTCAACTTAAGATTTCACACTCACGGTCAGTTTTTGGATGTACATGAGTTCAACTGATCATTTTAACTGACTGATAATAGTGATAGGCTCGGCTCTTATTGCTTTTTATTCTTTTAGTTTCGTTTGTTGAATTATATTTTTTTATTCAAAAAATAAATACCTCCCCTCACACTAGTATTTTCTCCTGTATCGTGAAGACAGTTTAAACACAAGTATTAGCATATAGCATAAGCCATGCAAATATTTGTTACTTGTTACGTGCAGGACTCAAACCCGCTGCTATCAGCGTCACAATTCAATGCTGTCGCTGCACTGTTTTGGAGCCGTCGAATGCCTGCTTGTTGTAATTTTTAGTGAATTTATATATTAATATGTGAAAGAACAGTATTGTATCCATTTTTAGACATATTGCGCACGAGGAGGAGTGTGAGATTTGGTACAGTAGCAGTTCTTATGTAGAAGGAGTGCAGGAAGCTAAAGTATATATAAAATATGCGTTACAAATACATTAAATTTTGAAAATGTTTACGTTCATACTGCAAAAATCAAGCAAACAGATAAGTTAGTAGTTTATATACGTTTACTTACGCATGTAATTTGAAAATGAAATACAGCTTGTTGATGTGCATCATGTGTTTTAATGAATAACATCCGAATTTCGCTAATATAAATATAATATAAAAACTTAGTTTCATATATCTGCCCCGGCTTCGCCCGGGTGTTATCCGGATTCCACAACAGCGCTACCTAGCGGGTTCAACTTCGCGAAAGTGCAAATTCATTCATTCATCACAATGCGGTAAAATGCGACAAAGTTTTATCGCATTGTAATGAATGGTATGCCAGGGCATAAAACACGAAGAAACAAAATTAAGTTTTATGTATTAGATATAATATTTTTAAAGAGAAGTGTCAACTAAGGTTATTACTAATAACTTACTTATTAGTAATATATGCAGTCAACAACCTCACGGGGCAAAAACAATAGTTTAGGCTCCAAGAATTCATCTACACCTTGTATATAAATTACTGTTTATAAAGATTATCTAAAAAGTCTGGTGCTTACGTCAATTTACAATAATGTGTGTGTGGGAGCGGTCCGGTCTGACGTAACTATAAATCTCCCATTTGGTGTGTAAATGATGTCCATTATTTTAGCTTCGTCATTTTGAATTTTTAGTTTTAAACAAGTGATTTTTTTACAAACAATTTAAAAAAAAACTAGGTTTTTTAACATATTCTTGCATTGTTATCTGAATATGAGCTATGCAATGAATTATGTATTACTAGCTTAAGGAAAGGGCCGACCGAACGACTAAAACGGACCAGTGCGCTGGCCCAAAAGTTTAGGGCCAACGCGAATCAGTCGACAGTGGTGCGCGCGCAGGACAGATTTGCCTGTCATAAATATGTCTAGTTGCGTGGTAAAGGAATGCAAAAATTACGATAAAAAGATTTAAAAAAACATGGGATATCGTATCATCGGTAAATAACCTTATATTAACTTTGTTACAATTACATTATAATATAAACGCATTTTTAAAGTTTTGTTTTACAGTTAATTAAGTTACGTTACCAAGATTAGCCCAGGGTGGGATTCAGACCCTCAAAAATATTGTACATGGAAAATAAAATTATACTATTTAAAAAAATATATCACGTTTGACGTTTTATTTTTCTTTTTTCAATGTGCCGGGATTTTGGCGTTACGCGTCTAGTTTATCTATACTTTTCGTATATTGACGGTTTTATTTTTATTTCTGATTAATTTTTGTCTAATAACTTAGTGTAATTTTTCTTGTATGAAAAACTTATGAGTATCATTGGAACTATGTTCAAAATTGCAAATTTCCAGCTCACCGGGAAGTTAGCTTAAAATAAATTATTAAATTCCACCCATAACGACAGACAGACAGACAAACAAGTAACTTAAAATACGTGGTAAAATATGCTGCGCATATTATTTGACACGCCATATTCTGGCGTTTCAAATAATATGCGCATCTGTTAAACACCATAATATGGCGTCGAGTGATAGCAAACTATTTGTAATATATATATATATATATATAAAAAAAAACAATATATATATATATATATATATATATATATATATATATATATATATATATATATATATTATGTTATGATTTTAAAACACAAAGTAAAAGAAGAGGTTTTAATTTTCACAAAAAGTTCACCCTTCGAAGTACGTACTTAGATTCACGTAGCCCCAGTTCGTTATCGTACTTTTTTGAAAATATAAATATTTTGCTGTAACGTGCAAACCACTAACATAATCGCTTATCATTTAATCAGTAAAAAGAAAATACCATTATAATGAAATTAAAGCTTTCCAGTCATGAACGCACGTAATAATTTATCACCAGCACATCACACAAAATCTTTCGCCATTCAAAAATATTACGAGGAATTATGGGTACTGATGACATTACTGTGTTACCATAATTATTATTATTTACGCGAACACGAGCCATGATGGTAAGTGCTGACATCTAGATTTATCCTCGATTAAAAACCAAAATGCAGATGTGTTGTCTCCCCTGAGGACCAAGATGGAATGCCTTGTTTTCAGTAAAAAGACTCACCGATTTACTACGCTCATCATACGAAACACAGCAATCTTGAACTGCTATTTCACGCTGGTATTATTTGAGACCGTGGTCCTACCCCGTCGAGTTGACCCATTCGTGCTACAGTGCTTTTACCTTTTTACCTTGTATACAGCAAGTAACCGGTACAGATCAAGAGATAAAATCAACTTAAAGTTCGTGATTGTAACAGATTAGAACACAATGTACAGTTGAATTGCATCAAAGACATGATTAAATGGGGTATTAGGACAGGCATGTTTTAAGCTGAGTTTTTGGGACCAATCACGTTCAGTATCCGAATTGGTCACGTTTGATGTAGGTGCATACCGCACAGTGGCGATGTAAGAATATCCACTTCACCACATCGTCCTGTGGGTGTCGTAAGAGACGACAGAGGGAAATTGAAACGGGTGATAAGCAGCAGCATCTTCCTGATAACAGCCCAAAATAATAAAAAAAACTGCAGTTACCAACCTGTCTGCTAATTAAAGAATCAAAATTATAATGTGACATCAAATTGGTCCCGAACTCAGCATAATGCTGCAAAGGCAGCGCTGGTTTTCAGTTAAAGCCTTGTGACTTCTGATAACTGACTTATAAGTTTATCAACTATCAGATCTATTATGAAAAAAATGTTAAATTAATTAAGTTCCATTCCATTCCGGCTTCTAAATGTCATGTTTGGTACAGCTATTACTGGATAAAAAGATTAGAGCACTAGTCTTAAACTTTTTCTTCATGTTTGTACTTTTATATAAGAATGTTATTATTATATACAGAAATATAATTAAGTGAAAGTGGCAATTGATGCCATTAGAAAAAAAATGCAGTATTATCTACCAGCTCTATGACAAAAATTGATAAAATTAATAATTCATCAAATTATAATAAAAATTTTAACGAGCTGCTGCAAGAAAGTAATGAACCTATCCCAAACGAAGAAACAGATTGTGAGGAGGATATGGTGCTATTGGATAATACTGCCTCTTGTACTCTGATGTCTATGTTGATAATGATTTCTTAAATTTACGCGAACACTACACATTGAATAAAAGTCTGAACAGAAGTCTGCAGTCTGCGAACATGTTCAAGATCGTCCCCACCATTACATTAGATTTGATAAACCACAAATTCTCGCAAAAGAACACCGATTCCTACCAAGGATGATACGCGAGGCTATTGAAATTAAAAAACATCCAAATTTCAATAGAGAAGATGGTTGGGTGCTACCATCTGCTTGGGATCCTATAATCAACAAAATTAAACCCAAACCCAAGCATACCACTGCAAGACTTCATGATACTATAAGCTCGTTTTGCGTAAATCGGACCAAAAATTAATATTAAAAAACTGAAGGTAGCCGGACTAACTATGACATTGGGACGTCAAACATCTCAGTCCCCCCCGTGACCATGGGCGCTGTAAAGCACCCGAAACGTCGGGATAATAATAAAAATAAATTAAAGATATTAAACGCGATAAAATCCGTAAATAATAGTTTTAGTCAATGTCTATGTTGATGTCATAAGAATATAATCTGGTGATATTATCTGACTATAAACTTCTTGTTGTGTGTATGTGTGTTGGCATCAACTGGGACTCAAATCGAAATAAACTTCTTAGCATTCATTATGTAGGTACAATAAATCAATACAATAATGACCCATCATCATCATTACCGAACTCTACAAGGCTACTGCTAGACACAGCACGGTCCTGTGACACTTAAAAGGAGGGGTGATAACTTGATTGGACATGCATACATGTTTTGCCTAATCCATAAACTTTCTGCAAATCTTACCCGCTACTGTCATGAAAAAAAAATAAGTTTAGTATTTTGACAATTGCCTGATAGATCAGGCGAGGGTAGAATTCCTCTAGTGGGTAATCGATTACTATTCTGAATAAGTTCTTTTCCTCCACTTAGATTACTTGCTTTAGAGTTGATTGAACTTTACATACATGCGTATCATTTCCAGTAAACAATTGTTCAGTCAAAGTTCATTTCCTCCAATTAGAGCCGTCAGGCATCTTATGTAGTATTTATCTAGATCATCAATAAATCTAATGGCTTTTATAATAAAGAATTTGACTTTGAATTTCCGGGAAGGCAAAACAAAAGTAATTTATGTATTTATTGGCCATTGCAGAACATGATAGGTATTATTGAGCAACCTCCCACTAGATGAATTTTATTTGAAAGCTGGTGCTCCTCGTGCAGTTCCATATAAATTTGATCAAGATTTGACCAGTAGTTTTTGAGTTATCCTTAATAATGCGTATTTAATTAACTTCGAATACATTGATGACTTTCTCATTTTATTTATATGAAGTCGGTTGTACAAAATTTTTAATTTCAGAGGTCTGTCTATTTTCAAAAGTGGACTTATAGCGATGGTGATGGAGGTTCTATCATCACAACAATCTCACAGAAATTTTTGTCTTATCTTTTTTCAGTCTGAATTTTTACATTGTTATCGAATGGAATGACAGACGTTGATCGTATAATGGATAATTATTGGATGCGTTTGGCAGAAAAAAGCGCTAGCAAGCGCTTGTAAGCAAAATGGCGATCTTTTCCTCCAGGACACGATGTTAGTTTTAACCGGTGAACCTAACCTAATTTAAATATATGTTTCTAAAGTATTCATATTAAAAACTTACCAATCATGAATTTTTAATAACATTTATATGTCTATTCATGTCATTATATAACTTAAAACTAATATTGCACAAAACAACATAATTTCTACTTCAAAACAAACAAATTAAATAAGCAAAATGGCGGATTGTGTCAGCGCTACTGAAGTAGCAATCGTGTCCTGGCCGAAAACTATTTTAGCGCTTGTAAGCGCTTGCTAGCGCTTTTTTCTGCCAAACGCACCCATTCACTACCCTATATTGTCGCTTGTGTGTCGTAAGAGGCGACAGAGGGTAACACACCAAAATATGGACACCAGCGTGTTTCTAATAACGAAATAAACTACGATGGTTGGCAACCCGTCTGTCAAGCATGGTAACTATAAGCGACAGTAGCCTAACGGCAGGGCGCGGACCGCGAACTCAAAAAGGTCGTGGGTTCGAATCCACCATTCGACTACTGGCGTGAACCACTCGTAACACAAGCAATTTAAGCTTACCACGAGTGGTTAAGGGGAATATTAGTAATGTTTATGCATTGTTAATATTCTTTAAAAAAAAAAACTATGGTAATTATGCCCTCAATAAGACAATATATGGGGGATGCCATGAAGTTTTGAAAGGCTGTAAAGGTGACGGAAGAAATAGCAGTCACTGTTAATTTAGTCCTCTCTTTTACTGTATGCATTGCGAGTGACCAAGCAAACTGTTTATTTCAAACGCATGGTATGTTGACAATAAACGGTGATTTTATTCCAGTGCACACTCGCAAATATGTATCTTGTAGAATGAAGATATCTTAAAGTTACTTCTCTTTTTCTTCTCTTATAGTATACGTATAAAATTCAATTGCTATCCGTTAGTCTTATTGAACCTAGTGCGAACTGTTCAATAAATTTTTTACAGATGTCAATCCCTTGCATAAATCGAAAGACTTCCATCAATTTAATTTTAAAATAGTGATTATTAATATCATTTATATGGTGTATTATTTTAAATTATATTTCGTGGATTTAATAGAATATTTTACTCCCAAAAATTTCTCTTTAAACAATTGCAAATCATTTAATGAATGAGTGACAGTAGGAATTTATAAAAGTAGGCGAAAATTATACGAACAATAAAATAAAAGATCATAATATAATCATAGTGTTATATTTAGCGAGTATGTAAAAACATACTTTAAAATATTTAAAAAAGTATGCTTTACAGCTAAGGCTTTGATTCAATATCAATAAATACTTAAGCTAAATATAAAGGCTTGTTCAAATACATTTAGATTCCGTAGAGCCATGCCAAAAAATTTCAATAAATATTTTAAAACTATCGATGTTAAGAAAACGCTAGATTTATGGGGGATTCCAGTTTTAGTTATTGCATCTATAATAGATACAATAGCACTTTATCTAGTCACTATTTCTAACACAAGCGTCGAATTTAGTGTGTTTCCTGATTTAATAAAACATAGTAAAGTCATACCTTTATTTAAATCCGATAGTATATTAGACCCCCTAATTATAGACCAATGTCTGTGCTACTAACATTAAATAAAATTTTTGAAAAAATTATATTACATCAGATAAAAATAAATTTGTTCATAAAAATAAATTTGTTTTACAAGAGGTCGCTCGACAACTGAGGTCGGATTTGAGATTAAAAACATATTTTCTGTGCATGGGAGAATTGAGAGGATGTGGAACGTTGAGATAATTTAAGTTATTTGAGGTATGTTTTGTGACCTTTCCAATGTCGTTGACTGTGTCCAGATTAATCTAATGGTGACGATGTTCACCATGAGACATTAATCTTGACACTACAGTACTATGGTATCAAGTATACAGCGCTCAAACTTATATTTCTTATTTAAGTAGTAAAACGCAGAAAGTTATTATCAATGGTGAAAAATCCTTCCGAGTCACCTGTCGTAATGGGTGTCTCTCATGGATCAACTCTTGGCTCACTCATATTTGTAGTGCATATTAATGACTAACCTCCCCTTGTAAAAGGAATAATCATGATATAGTATTATTTCTAGATGATACTTCCAATGTTTTTAAACTTAAACATCAATCATTTAAATGTGACGAAGTGAATAATGCTATATAAAAATCGGTGCATTAGTTTAACGTTAATAATCTATATTTAAACGGCAATAAAATTAAATGTGTTATATTTACAACTATGAATGCCTGCCCTGTTGAATTATTTGTTTTTCTTGGCATCACTCTCGACGCAAAGTTTCTTATAGCTTGCATATACTCCCTCTACATGAGGATCATCCAAGCTAGCAAACAAATTTAGATCTGCAGCTTATGTAAAAAAGTGTGTCACACTAGTGTCGAGATAGCTAGATTAGTTTATTTCAGTTATTTCCATAGCATAATATCTTATGGAATTTTGCTATGGGGAAATGCGGCTGATTTAGAAACTATTTTTGTTTCGCAAAAGAGGGCCATAAGAGCTATTTACAACCTAAAATCGAGAGTCTCTTAGAGAAAAAGTCAAAGAAATAAATATCTTAAATTTGTCCTCTCAGTATAATCAATGAAAATTTTATGTATGTAGACAAAAACAAAGGTAGTATTAGAAAAAAAAAAACGATGCCACAGCATCAGTAATCAATTCTTGGGACGATATATACGAGTACGTTATTACAACAAAGTCCAAGAAAATAACATACAAGGGTTCTCTATTACTAAGTAAATTTTTATTTAATTAAACAAAAACTGTATAAAAAGGGTTATTACAATACAAATGTATACATGGTTGATAATTACCCCTGAGACTGTGTCCCTTAGAACTGTCCCTAAAATAAATGTTGTAAATAGTTTGTAATCATTCATATTGTAAAATTTATTTAAAAAAAGTCCCGCTGGGTTTTGTTACTGATTTTTCCCAGCCGTAAGATATTTTTGAGCACACCCTATAGTCGACTTTTAAGACAACCTCTAAATGAATGGGGTGATAGATTTATCACGCCCACGGCTTAACAAATACCCACATAAAATTTTGTAGACTTGCTTACAGTATACATAGGGCATAATAATAGTTCTGCGCTCCTGGCCGCACAGTGATGTTTGAATTCCGAATGTTATAATTTTTAACATATAACAAGTTCTTATATTGATTAAAATAAATTTTCGGGAGATTTTTTTATGATTTCTAAAGTGCACTCTCTCCGCAAGTTTGCACTGCTTGTCTTCAAAATGCTTTTGGGAGGGAAACACTTCATGTGAGCACCGTAATGCGTGCGTTGGTACGCAGAATTTGATCATAGCCGTGTTTCTCTTCATGATGAAAATCGTGAAGGTAAACTCAACTGAGATTACTGAGGAAAACGTTACTGTTAGGCGACTAATTGTAAAAATCCAGTGTATCACTTATGAGGAGATACGAGGACATTAATGTATTGGTATGAGCTATATTTAAAAAAATACTTACATCAACATTCAAAGTTAGAAAACTTTGTGAAAAAACCAAACAAAAACGGGCTCGACCTGATGTGTGTTAAAAATGTTTTTAAGGTATGATTACGGATGTTTAAATGATATGTATGTCATTGTGACAGGATATGAAACATCGATATATTGTTAAATTTTAGAAAGAAAACAACAGCTTTATGTAGGGGTGTTTGAAGGTGACAACAACAAACTATAAAATTGATGCAGGCGAGAAAGGTGGACAAAAATATGATTACATTTTTTCTCCGAACGGTTTCTGACTCTCCTGACAGCATGATCGCACTCGATGAACCAGTATTCATCAGTAGTCCAGAGTCTTTGAAAAAGTTATGGAAAATCGACCAAGAAGTTGCATCCTATTGCACCAAAATAATGCTGCGGTGCACACCACAAAAAAGCCGAAGTTATTTTTGGCTTCTGAAAAAGTGGAGCTTATGACTTAAAATCAAAGATTTGATTTGAATCTGGAGAGGCCGTTTCGAGGCTTTCAACCAGCACCTGAAAAAATACAATAAAATAAATAAATAAGATAGCCTTTTATTCCTCATTAATTACACAATTGCATTACTATAATATAAGAATTACATTCAGTTGGAAATTTCATTACACAAATTTGTTACAAAATCAATTTAATAACTAAGTACATACATGCATTATTATTATATTAGAATTACATTAAATGGGAAATTTCATTACACTGAATCAATTTGTTACAAAATCAATTAAATAACTTTAAGTACATATATTATTTTTATATTAGAATTACATTCATTTAGAAATTTTATTTTGTATTTAATTTGCTTTTATTTGGATAATTTGATTTAGTATTTTCTTTAAATTGTATTTTCTTACAATTTAATTTCGTAATCTTTTTTAGTACTTATTTATTATTGTAAAATATATATATTATATATATAAATATTATTATTATATATAAAATAATAATATTATATTTAAAATTGACTTTCAATAAGTATTGTTTATAATTTACATTGAATAAAAAAGTTTCTGTTTCTGTTTCTATATATGTGTGTGTATATAATTTTAACTTATATATACCTATTATTCGAGGACCCCTCTTCGGGTAAAGGCCTCCTCCAGAGTTTCCCATACCTGTCTATCCTGTGCCTTTTTCATCCAGTTTTTCCCCGCTGTAGCCATCATCTCGTCGACCCATCTTTCTTTTGGCCTGCCTTTTGCACGTCTTCACGCTGGTCCTTGCCACTCTGTCACCGATTTAGTCCATTTTTAGTCTGAAATGCGTGCTAAATGTCCTGCCCATCACCATTTCACCCTCGGACCGTGATGGAGAACGTCTACCCCTTCTATTTTGTTCCTTAATTCCAAATTCCTTACTCTGTCTTTCAATTTTATGTTAAGAATTGCCCTTTCCATTCATCTTTGACGTTTTGCGATCTTGTCATTGTTGTGTCGGTTAAATGTCCATGATTGGCATCCATAAGTGAGGATGGGCAGTATGCAAGAATCTATTATCTTCTTTTTGAGATGTATAGGTAGAGTCAATTTTAGAATCTCCGTGTAGGTCCAGAATTTTACACAACTTGTTATTATTCTTCTTTGGATTTCGTCAACATGTCTCGTTCTTTTAAATGATATTAATTTACCGAGATACACATATTCGTCAACATATTCTAATGGAATGTTGTTCACGATTATAGGTATTTGGGATCTATTCATCAATCGTTTTAATGTGTTTAGTTCCCATCGGCGTTGTTTAGCTCGTTTACCCTCAACTCTATCTGTTTTGCTAACTCGGAAAATATTACTATATCATCTGCAAATCTAAGATGACTGAGGTAATTCCTTTTTATATTAATACACTTATTTATCCATTTAATCCTTTAATGACGTGTTGCTGCTATAAATATTTTTGGTGAAAGTGAATCTGCCTGTTTTACTTCTCTCTTTATTAAGAAGGCTGGTCCGGTTTGGTCTAATTTGACTCTACTAGTGCTCTCATGGTAGATGTTTTTTAGGATGTTTCTGTATTATTGAGTAATGTTTCGGTTTTCTAGAGCTTTCCAAATGCTGTTGTGACAAATAGAGTCGAAAGCTTTATCAAAGTCGATAAATACCAAAAATAGTGGTTTTATAAATTCATTATCTTTTTCTATTATCTGTTCAACAACGTGAATGCAATCGATGGTACAATATCCCTTACGAAAGCCGGCTTGTTCAATAGGTTGACATTTTTGGTAGCTGGACTCAATCTTTCTTCTAGGCGAGAAGCATAAAGCTTATAAACGGTTGGTAGTGAGCTAATAGGCCTACAATTTCCAACATCTGTGGGATCTCCTTTTTTGTGTACTAGTATAAGATCAGTTGCCAACCAGCTTTTCGGTAGCTTTTGCGTATCAAGAATTTTGTTGAACAGATATGTAAATGTGGTTGCTAATATCTGTCTAGCTGCTTTAAAAAATACCCTCAGACCAATGGTTCTTGTTTTTAAAAAAAATTAAAAAATCATTACCGCGATTGGCAGTCGGATAGACGATTAACGTTGCTCCCCGTCGTAGATTTTGATCCCAATTGATCTTCCAAACTTAAAACTCATGTTCTTCTTCTTTCTTCTGTCAACATTACTTTTGTGTTTTGATTTGAAACTTGCGTTAGCAATAAAGTTTTACGCCTAATAAATTTCGAATAGCAAAGTTTTATATACGCAAGTTAGTTTTTATGAAGTTTACAACACATCAGCTCAAGACAATATATTATTATACACACCAACAATCTCCATAGCAGAAAATAATCATCTGAACAGGACAATAGTTCCGTGATTATATCAAGCTCAAACTAAGAGTAAATAGCAGATTTTACGACTGCTTGAAATTCACGCGTCTATTTGTAGGGTTTATGCCTTTATTAGTTTTGAGTAACGCGAGGAGTTGTGACAGATGCCGTTTCGTCCATTTGGTACAAATGAGTGAATCTGCCTGTATAATTGTAATATTGTGAGTGTGACACTCACACTGAGTGTGACTCATTCGAGTCTTGCGGAGGACACAGTACAAATTCGCGCTGCAGCAACGTAATAAATCTGGTGGGTCTAACAACATTTAAAAATTTTACAACTTAAATAACAATCAAAAATGACATTTCTTAAACAGTGATGGCTTTATGATGACCATCTATAGAATACGGAATACTATAATACATATACAATAGAATGACTGCCAACCTTATTTTGTATGAGAGCCGGTGTCGCCGGGAGCACACATACAAGCGATTAAGTCGTATTTCACTATTAGAAACTCAATTCGGAGGATCATGCACCTTCCCTGTTGGACCTTCTGCTGGTCTCTAACCCGGACGGATATCAGATTTCCGTCGACGCCCCTTTAGGCTCCTCGGACCATTGTCTGGTCCGGAGTATGGTGCCACACTATCCCAGTCATCAACCCTGCGAAACCTAACAAGCCGCCGAGATTGGTACACGACGCCGCAGCGAAGACAGGAGGAATATGTCTCAACGATATGCTTCACTCGGGGCCGGACTTATTACAATCATTGCCCGGAGTAATCATGAGGTTCCGACAGTATCCGTATGCAGTGAGCGCCGACATAAAAGAAATGTTTATGCAGATCAAAGTGCGCAAAGAAGATAGAGACGTTTTACGTTTCTTGTGGAGAGGCAAGCGGCGGGAGGGCCAACCGGAGGAATATAGGATGACATCGATCATCTTTGGAGCGACATCATCACCATGCACAGCATTATACATCAAAAATAAAAATGCTGAAGAACATTCAGAGGCATACCCCGAAGCTGCGGTCGCCATAAAAAGAAATCACTATATGGACGACTACTTGCAGAGCTTCCACTCTATCACGGAAGCTCAGCAAACTGTAAAAGCAGTCGATCACGTCCACAAACAAGCGGGATTCGTACTCAGCGGGTGTACATCGAACGATGAAAAAACAATAGAAGAGATAACGACAGAGCATAAACAAAACGACGCGACCGTGCGTCTGGGCGGAAAAGAAACTGAGAAGACGCTTGGCCTGCTCTGGCATGTACAAAGCGATCATATTGGATTTAATACAAACAATATGAAGATGCCGATTGACGTAAAAGAGAAACAACGCTTGCCAACTAAACGTGAAGCGCTGAGCATAATAATGGCATTATTTGACCCGCTGGGGTTAATATCACCAGTGACTACCCCAGCGAAGAGAATATACCAAGACACATGGCGTTACAAGGCGGAATGGGACGACCCTCTGCCAATAGAGTTAAAAGAAAAATGGGAAGACTGGATTACTTCACTTCACGCTCTAGAACAACTGAGAATACCGCGATGCTACGATTACAACCCAGTGTCAACGCGGCAACTACACACATTCGTCGACGCAAGCGAGGAGACCTACGCAGCCGCCGTGTATTGGAGAACGGAACGAGCAGACGGCAGCGTTAACATATCATTGGCCGCCGCCAAGAGCCGCGTGACACCACTGAAACCAGTCTCCATACCACGGCTCGAGTTACAAGCAGCACTACTGGGAGCTCGTCTTGCGCAGACCGTGATCAGTGAGCACGATGACGATATAGCGGGCAAGACGTACTGGTGCGACTCTCGCACTGCACTAGTGTGGATAACGTCGGAGCCCCGCGCGTACAAAGCTTTCGTCGCTCATCGCCTGGCGGAGATAGAAGATACGACCAAAAAGAACGAATGGCGTTGGCTACCGTCTAAAGAAAACGTGGCAGACGACGCGACCCGAACCACGCCAGAAAGGTTCGACGAGTCGCACCGGTGGTTCCGAGGGCCTCCGTTTCTACAACGCCCACCGGCCGAATGGCCGCAGGAAGAGAAAACGACACAATACGACACCGGAGAAGAACGAGAAATATGTAACATCACAGTTAAAAATGAAGACTCGCCAACAACACATCTGCCACAAATAGAAAGATTTTCAAAATGGATTCGCCTCATAAGGGCGACAGCGAGAGTCCTCCTATTCATCGACATGTGCAGACCAAACAAGCACGTGGTGAAGGCTGGGCGCAAACGCAACAAAGCAAGACAAGATAGCGACCCCGGCTGGCAAAGAACAAACCGACGCAACAACCCCACCAAGGAGAAAAGGGCAACACCTACTGTCTCATCGCTTGTAGGAATACCAGCCGCTTATCATATAAGAGCCGAACAACTGTGGGTGCAAGCCAGTCAGCGGGAAAGCTTCACGAAGGAGCTCAAGAGAATCGCCAACAGAAGTGTTCCAGGAGGCGATGACAAACTAGGCCACCTGAGCACATATATCGACGAAGAGGGGACCCTACGCCTCAGAGGTCGAATAAAAGCAGCATCAGAAGTAGAGGAGGACACGTACGACCCTCCCATACTAGACGGGAAGCACACATATACTCGTCTGTACATACCACACGTACACGAGAGGTTGCATCACGGAGGAGTGGAAACAGTCGTGAACGAATTAAGACAGAGACTGTACATAAGAAAAATACGTCCAGTAGTAAAAACTGTCATAAAGGCTGCCTACCGTGCCGTCTAAGAAAAGCCAAGCCTGCATCACCGTCTACAGGAAACTTGCCGTCCGCGCGTCTCGCTCATCACGCACGTCCGTTTACATACACCGGACTGGACTACTTCGGGCCAATAGAAGTCACAGTGGGACGACATCGTGAAAAACGCTATGGCGCGTTATTTACCTGCATGACGTCACGAGCAATACATATAGAGGTTGCCCACTCGTTAAGCACCGACTCAGCCGTATCAGCGCTTAGGCGTTTCATGAGCAGAAGAGGATGCCCAAAAGAAATCTGGAGTGACAACGCTACGTGTTTCAAGGCAGCCGACAAGGAGCTGGCCGAAGCAGCACTCGCAGCCCTCGAGAACGAAACCACATGTCGACAAATTGTGTGGAAGTACATACCACCATCAGCACCATTAATGGGCGGCGCCTGGGAGAGAATTGTTCGCTCCGTGAAAGAAGCCCTACGCGTCACCCTCAACGAACGCTATCCCAGTGACGAGACACTGGTGACCCTGCTCGCCGAGGTCGAAAACACGGTCAATTCAAGACCTCTTACACACGTCTCAGTTGACCCAGGAGACCCGGAAACCATCACGCCGAACCACATCCTCATCGGTCCCAACTCACATGTACCTGCACCGGGACACTTCAGCAAGAGCGACGTGACGGCTCGCCAGCAGTGGAAACGAGCTCAAGCCCTAGCCGACGTATTTTGGCGAAGATGGGTAAAGGAATACCTGCCCCTACTCCAACACCGGCGGGAGCCCAGCAGCATAGGCGCATCACCGAAGATTGGAGACCTGGTCATCATTTGTGACTCCAATCTACCGCGCAACATCTGGCCCAGGGTAAAAATAAGCAACGTGTATCCCGGCGTTGACGGAGAGGTACGAGTAGTGGACGTAACCACTAGCAGTGGGCATGTACTACGCAGACCAACAAAGAAGATCGTCATGCTACCAGAGGGATCGCAGCGTGGCGACGGCGGGAGAATATGCACGACGCAAGCGACGAGATACCTGCTTAGTGTAACCAGCACTGGTTGAGCAACTCAGGGGCGGTGGGCGGAGCCACGGGGGTCGCGACCAGCGAGGTTCGACAACTAGCGAGGGTGCATACAACAACACAGAAAAACAGCCGTAGTCTTGGTTATTGTATTTAATTTTGTTAAACATGTATAACTTATATTAATATAAGATTTAGAATAAGATAATAAAAAAGAATGATGTTGTAACTATGCAAATAACTCTCCCAATAAAGGCATCGAATAAATAACGAGAGTTAGCATAGATTTTAAAATATAAATTGTACTCTTATAGTTAATTTACCTTTATTGCATATCACCTTTATTGTATACATATTACCATTCATATAAATTACCTTTCTTAAGATAATTATAACATTATCAGGGCATGTTATCGTGACGCGGCCGCGGAGTTAATGAAGCTACACGTAGGGCGTCACGACGTTTTATATTTATAGTGCTGAGGTGCGGGGCAGGGTTCTCAGCTTAAAAATTGTAAATTACAAGGTTTAAAACCTTTTAGAGTATAAGATAATTATTGTGTACATAATAGTATAAGAATTAGATGTAAAAATATTATATAATTAAATATGTTTGTTAATAAATAAAAATTTTAAAGAAATAAAGAAAGGCGCGGGGGTGAGGCAAGGGTCCGCTGGCCAGCAGTGGCCGAATCATATAAAAAGACGGACCGGCCGGTAGGGTCCGTCGTCGCTCTCCAGCCACTGAAAAGGCACTACAAGAAGAAAAAAGTACAAGTTCCTCCTCACCGCCGCTTGCCTCCTATATAAGCAAGAACAACCCCTTTTATTCATTTTTCGAACGGCGTTACGGCGATCCGTAACAAGTATCATGAAGTCTTGCAGTGGTATGCTTGGGTTTGGGTTTAATTTTGTTAATTATAGGATCCCAAGCAGATGGTAGCACCCAACCATCTTCTCTATTGAAATTTGGATGTTTTTTTAATTTCAATAGCTTCGCGTATCATCCTTGGTAGGAATCGGTGTTCTTTTGCGAGAATTTGTGGTTTATCGAATCTAATGTAATGGTGGGGACGATCTTGAACATGTTCGCAGACTGCAGACTTCCCGGAGCGTCGGTGCTTCACATCAGCTATATGTTCCTTCACGCGGGTTTTATAGATCTCTCCACAATAGGTAGGCATGTAAATAGTGACTGAACATCAAAACTGACCATAGTTTCATTGTTAGCGAGATGTAGGTCTTTTATCTCACTCACAAAATGGTATGAATCCTTTGTGTGTGCTCTGGTACGTCCTCTTAGTGGTGATAGTATTTTTGCTAAGTATTGTGCCAGCTTATAAGTTGGTGAATCGATCTGGCTCACTATGGGACGTAGTGGAGCGTTTGGTTTGTGTATCTTCGGTAACCCATACAACCTCGGTTGTATGGGTTACCGAACTTGTGGACTGCATCTCAATTGTAACTAGGAAGCTAGAAGAAAATAACATGCCTCAAGAATATGCAATACTACTTGAACATTGCCTCACATCTGGCTATCTATTGTGGAAGGAGGAGTTCTACAAGCAAGTAGATGGTGTGGCGATGGGCTCACCTGTGTCTCCCATAGTCGCCGACATATTCATGGAGGACTTTGAGGAGAAAGCCCTTCTTACTGCTCCTGTAAATCCAAGGTTCTACAAGCGGTACGTAGACGACACTTTCACAATTTTACCATCTGACAAAGTAACTGCATTTTTAGACCACCTTAACTCCATAAACTCTAAAATACTATTCACAATGGAGTTAGAGGCAAATAATTCGTTAGCTTTCCTAGATGTTTTAGTCATCCGAAATCCTGATAACACTATTGGTCACACTGTGTATAGGAAAAAGACCCATACCAACCGATATTTAAATGGTGAATCTCACCATCATCCTTCACAGTTAGCTACCGTGGGTAAATCTTTGTTTCAGAGAGCACGAGGGATCTGTGACAGAAAACATCTGGCCGCGGAGCTTCAACACGTCAAGCAAGTATTGCAAGACAACAAGCTTCGGGTCCCGCGCCTACGTCACAGTGAACGAGTGAAGCCGGCCACAGTCGAGCGCGCGCCTGCTCTACTACCATATGTTAGAGGAGTCACGGACAAGATTGGCTACATCTTGAAGCGAGCGTCCATTAAGACATACTACAAGCCGCTGAAGAAGATTAGTCAATTTTTACCATCCATCAAATGTAATATTCCTCTACAAGATGCAGGTGTGTATAAGCTAGATTGTGAATGTGGTCTCTCTTACATAGGTCAAACAAAGAGATCTATAAAAACCCGCGTGAAGGAACATATAGCTGATGTGAAGCACCGACGCTCCGGGAAGTCTGCAGTCTGCGAACATGTTCAAGATCGTCCCCACCATTACATTAGATTTGATAAACCACAAATTCTCGCAAAAGAACACCGATTCCTACCAAGGATGATACGCGAAGCTATTGAAATTAAAAAACATCCAAATTTAAATAGAGAAGATGGTTGGGTGCTACCATCTGCTTGGGATCCTATAATTAACAAAATTAAACCCAAACCCAAGCATACCACTGCAAGACTTCATGATACTATAAGCTCGTTTTGCGTAAATCGGACCAAAAATTAATATTAAAAAAACTGAAGGTAGCCGGACTAACTATGACATTGGGACGTCAAACATCTCAGTCCCCCCCGTGACCATGGGTGCTGTAAAGCACCCGAAACGTCGGGATAATAATAAAAATAAATTAAAGTAATTAAACGCGATAAAATCCGTAAATAATAGTTTTATTCAATTGATGGGCCATGTCAGTTACTAATGCTGATACTTCAATTGTCACGCAAAGAAGCTCCGCGCTCTCTCTTCACAGCTCAGTGAGTGACCGGAACCTTGACCGTCCATATGGCCAGCATTCAACGACTACCTCTTAAATCCATAAGCAATTACTGGCAACATTCACTTTAAAAAATCAGCAGAGTTAAATCCAGCGATTGACCTCTGCGTCGATGTATGGACTTACTAAGTCGCAATATTTGTCCGAGGCTAACACACTCGTCAACAACTTCGACAAGGGTGGGACATGGAAATTACACATGATTTTTGTTTTGTCCATGTTCATCTGAAGACCTATCCAGTGGTAGATACTTTTGAGGTCACTCAGCGTAGTAGATTCTCTCATTCACAAACAGGGAGTAAAGTAAAAGTTGCCAGACTTCTGATGATATGATCATCAATCCACCTGCAAAGCTTGGCAATTATGGCTAATCCTCCCTACAATGGAGGGGCCACATCCACCAGCGAATTATCATTATTGAACCGATATGAAGTAGAATGTTATTCAATTAAGGTTATAGAAGTACTAGGCTAAGAACTTTAGCCACCCAGAAAGGATGGTGTTACACAGCCAGTTTATATTATAAAAAGAGAATGTTTACGTTAACTTAAAGTTCGATAACCTTATGACATTTTATAACGCTGATTAACGGCTCAAATTCCTTCACACTTCTTCTGGTTTACCTAACTTGTAATGATGTAATTACCAATAAACGGATTTTAAAATATATTTACCTAGTTGCGCCCCACGGGTTAAGGCCATACCCCTAGCGAACGACCTTGAGCGTTCGGTCTGCCGACGCTCGCTACAATATATCGCGTAAGAAATCTGCAAGACGCCACCTACTGGTACGAACGTAGTATTAATTTTTCAATGTTAATAAATATGGAAATAGACACGGCATACAATGATAAATGTATTTTAATTTTCTTTATTCCGTATATTAGTTGCATTATATTAGAATTATGTATTCTCATATATTATCTAATTAATAAAAATGTCTATTTTGATTATTTTTAACTATATACTATTCTGCTAATATTGAATTAGCTTTTTATAGTGTAAATTATCTCTCTATTGGCAGAGGGTCGTCCCATTCCGCCTTGTAGCCATGTGTCTTGGTATATTCTCTTCGCTGGGGTTGTCACTGGTGATATTAACCCCAGCGGGTCAAATAATGCCATTATTATGCTCAGCGCTTCACGTTTAGTT
This sequence comes from Parnassius apollo, assembly GCA_907164705.1. Lineage (NCBI taxonomy): Eukaryota > Metazoa > Arthropoda > Insecta > Lepidoptera > Papilionidae > Parnassius > Parnassius apollo. The sequence goes on from CAJQZP010000008.1 coordinate 17,309,238, forward strand.
GGCAAGCGTTGTTTCTCTTTTACGTCAATCGGCATCTTCATATTGTTTGTATTAAATCCAATATGATCGCTTTGTACATGCCAGAGCAGGCCGAGCGTCTTCTCAGTTTCTTCTCCGCCCAGACACACGGTCGCGTCGTTTTGTTTATGCTCTGTCGTTATCTCTTCTATTGTTTTTTCATCGTTCGATGTACACCCGCTGAGTACGAATCCCGCTTGTTTGTGGACGTGATCGACTGCTTTTACAGTTTGCTGAGCTTCCGTGATAGAGTGGAAGCTCTGCAAGTAGTCGTCCATATAGTGATTTCTTTTTATGGCGACCGCAGCTTCGGGGTATGCCTCTGAATGTTCTTCAGCATTTTTATTTTTGATGTATAATGCTGTGCATGGTGATGATGTCGCTCCAAAGATGATCGATGTCATCCTATATTCCTCCGGTTGGCCCTCCCGCCGCTTGCCTCTCCACAAGAAACGTAAAACGTCTCTATCTTCTTTGCGCACTTTGATCTGCATAAACATTTCTTTTATGTCGGCGCTCACTGCATACGGATACTGTCGGAACCTCATGATTACTCCGGGCAATGATTGTAATAAGTCCGGCCCCGAGTGAAGCATATCGTTGAGACATATTCCTGCTGTCTTCGCTGCGGCGTCGTGTACCAATCTCGGCGGCTTGTTAGGTTTCGCAGGGTTGATGACTGGGAAGTGTGGCAGATACCATGTCTTTCCTTGTGGCGGTGGCATGGGTGCGCGCTCTGCGTAACCCGAGTTGAAGAGGTTCTGTATGCGTTCTTCGTATTGTAGCTTGAGATTGCTGTCTCGGTCGAGCCTCTTCTCTAAAGTGTGCAGACGTCTTTCCGCGTCTTTGTAATTATTTGGTATTTGGAAATCCTTTTCTTTCCACAGCAACCCTGTCTCGAATCTGCCGTCCGCTGACCTCCTGCTGGTCTCCCTCAATATTTGCATAGCTCGCTGCTCGGGATCTTCTTTAGGTCTTCTTGGCTCGATGCACAGTGATTCTAATTTGAAATAATTCTTTATTTCTTCTTCTATTGGCTGTGCCTCTTCCCTTTGATGTAGTCTGCCGCAGAAGGTGACCGTAGATGTCAATGAGCTATGACAGCCATGTAGAACCCAGCCTAGGTTGGTGTATGAGGCGACTGGTTGATCTCGACGACCGACGCGCAGTTTTCTAGACACTATGAGGTGCCAGTTATCTTGCCCGATTAGTATTTTCGGTGAGGCGCGTTCGTAGGTGATATCCTCTTTGATATCTAGCAGATGTTGGCAATTCTTCAAGTGATTTTCATTCACGGATTCTGGCGCGAAGTCCAACCGCTCTACAGTACGCGCTGCTTCTATTTTGTGTTCCTCTTGCGCGTGCTTTCCTCTTATTTTAAGGCTGACGATCTTGCTCTTCTCATGCTTCACCTCCGAGCCAACCCCTTGTATCCACATTGCGTGGGCTGGGCCGTCGGCGCCGATGACGTCAGCGATCGAGGCGTCGACTAAGGTGACCGTGCTTCCTTCATCCAATAATGCGTATGTCTCGACGCAGCTTAGCGGCCCCTTTATTGTTACGGGCGCAATCTTTAAGTAGGCGCGGCGGTGTTTGTATGGTTGAGTCGTTGTGATGACCTCCCTTGCCGATGTTGCAGTTTCCATAGCGGGTTCTTTTTCAGTTTCTGCTTTTCTGTCGTGATGCAGCAATTTATGGTGTTTCATCATGCATCCGCCTTTTCCGCACGGTGGAGCTTTACACAGCAATCGGCGATGTTTGCCTCGCAGACAGCGATAGCAGATATTATACTTCTTCGCTACTTCCCATCTGTCATTTGTGGACAGAGCAGCGTATGACTTGCAATCGGGCAGTTTGTGTTCTTGTTTGCATTGAGGGCAGCGTTCTTCATATTGTTTCTTGCTTGTGGCGAAGGCGCGTTCTGTTTTTCTCGGCCTTCGCTCTCTCGGTTCGTTGTCCTCCGTGATGAATTCCGGCAAGGCATACGCGCTGCATTTATCCGCTTCTTCGTTTAAGAAGATTGATATTTTCTTAAGCTCTGGGATATCTTCTTTCTTCCTGGCTGCATAGTCGTACCATTTGCTTTTCAATATGGGCGTGAGTTTGTCTGTGATAACTCGCGTCATCTCCGCACTATGCAGTTAGTGTGCTTTCTTGAGTGCTTCCACGGTGCCCACTACGTTTGCTATGCGATTGGCGAATATGCATAACTCCCTGGGATTGTCCGTAACTTTGTTCAGCAGCTTCAGCTTCTCTATTTCTAAGTGAATTAATGCTTCTGGTCGTCCGAATCTCCTTTCCAAAGCTTCTATTATTATTCTGGGGTCTGATTGGCTTATAAGTAGGCAGCTTGCGGCCTCTTTTGCTATCCCTTTTAGGCTTCGGCGTATTCTTGCTATGTTTTCGTTCATCGTGAAGTACTTTGAAGATTCTTCGTACGTTGTTTTGAAGCTGAGCCATTCTTTGCTACTACCATTGAATGTGGGCAGCTCTTGCAAATATTTCGGCGGCTCCTTTGTGCTTCGTACTGCTTGTGACAGAGCAGCGGCTAAGGTAGCGACGTCGATTTGTTGCTGCGCTTGTCCATAGTCTTCTTTCTGCGGCGCGGTATGTTGTGGAACGTATTGCGGTGCATACTGTTGAAGTACGGGTGGTGCGATCTGCGGTGCTGGTTGCGACGCGAAGTACGACGTGGATTGCGGCGCGGGCGGCGGCGCGGGTTGTGTTGCAAACTGCGGAGCGGGTTGCGATGCGAAGTGCGACGTGGGTTGTGGTGCAGGTTGCGGCGCGGGTTGCGGCGCGGGTTGTGATGTAGGTTTTTCTTGCAACCATGTACTAATGCGCACTGATGCTAAGTCATCTTCTATTTCTTCCTCTTCGTCCTCGGTTGATCCGGCTTCTGCTTGTAGTCGCTGCACGTGTATTTCTTGCAGTTCCGTTCTTGCTTGCAATCGGGCCTGCTCGAGCTTGAGTTCGGCTAACCGCTCTTTCGCCTCTAACTCCGCGAGGAGTCTCTTGCGTGAGACTACGAAGCGGCGTGACCTAGTCTCGCCCGGCTTTAATGTGCGCTGCGATCTTTGATCACTCTCTTGCTGGGTTTCTTCCGTTGCAGTCGTTTTATCGGTCGCAGAGGTAGCGGTTGTATCGCTGCCCGTTGTGGTTTCGCTAGTGGTGTTTGATGAGCCACTAGCGGCTGAGTCGCCCCCGGAGGTCTCTTCCGTGGCCCCCTGGGTTATCTGTTCATCCTTACGACGCTTCGATGATTCTCCGCTGTTACTACGCGTAATCACCATTTTTCTTCTAAATAATATATTTTTTTTCGTTCTTGTGGTTTGCTTCTTAATTCGGCTCTTCGAAGGACCATTAATGTTACGGATCGCCGTAACGCCGTTCGAAAAATGAATAAAACGCGTTGTTCTTGCTTATATAGGAGGCAAGCGGCGGTGAGGAGGAACTTGTACTTTTTTTCTTCTTGTAGTGCCTTTTCAGTGGCTGGAGAGCGACGACGGACCCTACCGGCCGGTCCGTCTTTTATATGATTCGGCCACTGCTGGCCAGCGGACCCTTGCCTCACCCCCGCGCCTTTCTTTATTTCTTTAAAATTTTTATTTATTAACAAACATATTTAATTATATAATATTTTTACATCTAATTCTTATACTATTATGTACACAATAATTATCTTATACTCTAAAAGGTTTTAAACCTTGTAATTTACAATTTTTAAGCTGAGAACCCTGCCCCGCACCTCAGCACTATAAATATAAAACGTCGTGACGCCCTACGTGTAGCTTCATTAACTCCGCGGCCGCGTCACGATAACATGCCCTGATAATGTTATCTTAAGAAAGGTAATTTATATGAATGGTAATATGTATACAATAAAGGTGATATGCAATAAAGGTAAATTAACTATAAGAGTACAATTTATATTTTAAAATCTATGCTAACTCTCGTTATTTATTCGATGCCTTTATTCTATTATTACGCGCACTCGGAAACAACTTCAGAGCAGAGCACACCTTTTGGTTCCATAGTAATTGCTATATAAACATTTCGTAGTTATATTTCATTATAGAACATTTTGCCACGGGTTAGAAAGGGAGCGATCGTTTTGTCGAATGCCCGGTAAAAACCGTGCGAGAGAGACACTAACGAAATAACATTGCAAGCCCGTAAAACGCGTGCGAGAGAGACGACTAATCGCTCAAATCAACTCATTGCTTTCATTAATTTTGATAGTCCATTGCGTGTTCGCTTTGAGACAGAGAAAAAACGAATCAGTGTATTTCGAATTGAAAGCAAACTGCCAAGTGTTGACGTTACGTAGCGAGCATCGACAGACCAAACGCTCAAGGTCGTTCGCTGGAGGTATCGCCTTAAGGTGAATCCCTGACCAAAATGTTGCGAAAGTGCGTTTTTCAGACTCTATTATCTCATTAGTTATGGAAAATAAACTACATCTAAAAGTACATTATTAATGTTCGATATCTTATCATCGCATTCCACGTTCTAATTTATTTTTATGTGCTATAAATACATTTAAAATAAACTTTTAAAAAATGACTAAAATTCTTGATTACATGCATCTGTTGCTAAACGCAACGGTCTAATTATTTGAGGATAACACTAATGGATAGATAATTAAAAAATCTATATTCTCCACGCTTTATTTAAATTTTTAAGTTCGTTTTTTCTCTTTTAATTGAAATAATTCCGAAAATTGTGTGACTTCTATGATAAAAGGGCGTGCGCAGAGTGCGAGCCGTGCGGCATTACGCTGTATGCGTTCATAGCAGGTGGCCGCGTCGCTGGTCGCCGCGTCCGTATTTCGCCGCAAACATAATATTATTTGAGTACCTACCAACCGATGCGCTTACGTCACGGTATATTGTAACTCGGCCGTATCTTAGAATAAATCTTACAGCCGTGCGGTACGTAAACATGCGACAGGGCTGCCTGCCTCCAGCATTTTTACATTTGCCCATTGATTTATGTGTTTCATAACTCAATGCATTTTCCTACTTTGTGTTTCCATTTAGTTTATGATTGTACTTAAATATACTTTTTTATATAAACAAATAAGAGCCGTGGCAGCTCAGATGGTTAACGCTCGCTGTAAATATAACAGAACGCGAGTAACCCGGGTTCGAACCCCGCCGGCACCAATGAAATTGTTAATTGCAATTTTAAGTGCTGATTTACCACGTGCTCGGCGGTGAAGGAAAACATCGTGAGGAAACCTACATGTCTGAGGAATAAGAAAAAAAATATTTCGAAGACATGTGAAGTTCGCCAACACGCATTGGGGCAGCGCGGCGGACACTTCCTTGCCCTAAAAACCCCCTCAGAAATGAGGGGAGGCCTGTGCCCAGCAGTGGGACGTATATAGGCTGTAACTTTACTATACTTTACTTTATATAAACAAATATATAATAGGTACTTTGTGAATTGAATAGGAAGTGTTCAATAAAAATGCGTGTCGTTTTATGATTGGTAGATTTAATTAAAAAACCATGTTTATGTTTGAATAACAAATCGGTCTTATAAATTTGCGGCCGAAAAATATTTGCGCCTCGGCTGAGACGTACGAAATGCTTTATTATTAAAATTTTAAATATAAAAAAATCCGCATTATAATATAAAGCCTAATTAAAAATTGTTTTGGGAAACATGGACAAGTTGGAGTAAAGGAATATCTTTTACTTGGTTATACTCGTAGATACCTGCAGCTACTTTACAATTTATATGTTTGGTTTTAAATAAAGTTTGGATTTATTATTTTTTTATTTCTATTCTATTTTCTGAAAGGGTCCTAGGAAACGAATTATCCACCGCGCTGCCCCACGCGAAATGTAGATTTTAAAAAGAACCATGGCTATTGAGTGGCGCTGCCCCATGCGTGTTGGCGAACTTCGCATGTCTTCGAAATATTTTTTTCTTATTTCTCAGACATGCAGGTTTCCTCACAATGTTTTCCTTCACCACTGAGCACGTGGTAAATCAACACTTAAAATTGCAATTACAATATTATTGGTGCCGGCGGGGATCGAACCCGGTTTGCTCGCACACTGTGAAAATTTTAGCAAGTGCTAACCATCTGAGCTACCACGGCTCCTCTCCTCTCGAGCTAGAGACTTTATTTTATTTATCGTCAGGCCTGTTGGTCTAGTGGTTAGTGACCCTGACTGCTATGCCGCAGGTCGTGGGTTCGATTCCCACCCATGACAAATGTTTGTGTGATGAGCACTTCAAAATTTTATTGTGTGAGTATTTTAAACTATTTTTACGGATTTGATGAACCATATTAAATAAAAAATAGTCTCCTATCTTTCTCTCTATGTTTTGATCTCCTAAAACGAGTTTGAGTTGGTAAAATCAAGACAAACTTAGGGTAGGGTTGTCAATTATTATTTTGATAATAAAACTAGTGAAATTCCGCGGTTTTATATGCGCAAGCGTGAACGTAGTTAGAACATAATATAACCTTTATGTTTTACATAAATATCCTAAAAAACTTATTATTTTCATATTTTACTAAGTACCTATAAAATTAACAAGTTTATTGCACATGACATGTGCAATGTTCGCGTAAATATAAGAAATCATTAAGTTTATTGCATTTTTATTTGAGTAATTTTTTATGCATTTCTTTATCTACGTATATTTTTAGGAACCTTTATTTAGTCTGAATCATACATAACACTATATTACTGATTTACTTACTTATACGTAGTTTTCTTTTTTGCAGTTACAAATATCTTGTGAGGTTGAAAAAGGCCACTCTCAGTCACTTCTTTTCATAAAAATTTCAGATCATGGTCCATTAGGTTGCAGCTTCACCGAACCACAACTTATAATATTAATAATAACATTAATAATATAATATTATTTTGTATTTATTTTATTTTATTGATATTTATGTATAATTATCTTTTCATTTTAATTTATAATTTTTATATATTTAAAAATTTATAGAACCGAACCAGATGAGAAAATTATACGGCTCCAACGATTTTAGCGACGAACGCTTGGATTTATTTTCACAAAATGTCCTTTTGTCCATGTTTTCAGGCAATAAAAAACTGCTACAATATAAGAAGGTAAATTTCGACAAAACACTAACGGTCGTTATAGCTCAGGTGGTATGTCGGTCGGGCGTAATATCGGAGTTCCGTGGTTCGCGTCTTGGCTTTGGTCCCGCTTTTTTTTCCTTTTTTTTTTTCAAGTTCCCTTCTTTTATGAGAAAATCTTATAAAAGAAGGGAACTTGAATTTGTTTCAAACCCTTTTTTTAGTTATTTTTAAAAATACGAAAATTTTAATTTTAAAAATTTAAAAAAAATCCAGTAGGTAAATATTAAAATAATAAATGTAGCATTATAAACAGTAAATCTCCCTCAAACTCAATTTACTAATATTGTTCCCAAATAAGGAATAGCAGATAAAAGATTAGTAGGTAATAACTATTGCTCCTCAAAATTATATTTGACCTCAAGGTAAAACATATCCTAAAATTCGGTAGCTAAATAAAATAATAATACCTACTACTCAAGTATATTTTCAATATGTAAGTAAATGAAAATAACAAAAATGAAGCACATTAGCATGTAAAGTTCGAATCCATAATTAATATTTCGACAAATATTATAATTTACACCATAAAAAGCTAATTCAATATAAGCAGTATAGTATATAGTTAAAAATAATCAAAATAGTCATTTTTATTAATTAGATAATATATTAGAATACATAATTCTAATATAATGCAACTAATATACCGAATAAAGAAAATTAAAATACATTTATCATTGTACGCCGTGTCTATTTCCATAGAATAGTTCATTGACATTGAAAAAATAATAATACTACTACTTCGTAGCAGTAGGTGGCGTCTTTTGGCGATTTCTTACGCGATATATTGTAGCGAGCGTCGACAGACCAAACGCTCAAGGTCATTAGCTGGAGGTATCGCCTTAACCCTAAGTGCCACGCGGAATACCATGTCACTACAACTTAAAATAATTTGTTTACTTTTGAATACATTTTTTTCTCAATTTTCTTAGTTTTATTTTATATTATAATTGAATCCCCCGCAGTATGAATAAATGTCCGCTATACATAGCGTCCGATTTATCGGACGGGCTATAATATCTAAGCCGTCGGAAAATTCAATTGTTTTTTGTCTTCAATCCTTCAAGCTCATCCTAAATTATAATAATTTTCAATAAACAAGACAAAAAATCCATAAAATAACTTTATGCACTAATGGGTTAATAGAGTATAATATAAAGGTTTATTATATTTACGCGAATATCACATATTAAATAAAACTACTTTTACTGATTATATCGTTATGATTCAAAGTATATAAATATAATCTAGTTATCGAAAACATCGAAAAAACACATCTCCTTGACTGAGAAGAGGGAGCAAGCGGCGAGTAGCCGCTTAGAAGTGTGCCTAATTAAGGCAAATTATGAGATGAGTTAAGTAGGCTCGGCCTGAGCCGCCAGGAGGCAGCTCAGGTCAGCTGAAAGCTTGTTGAGGGGTCCGAGAGAGAATTTCTCGGTCTGTGGAAACTATAGCGAGTGCGAAGAGGCGCTGCATAACCAGCTGCTTGCGAATGAAGCAATTTGAGTGGGACTTTGATGCATTGAAGAATCTCTCAGAGAGTGATTTGAGGAATTGCTGAATTGTCGGGAGCTCAAAGTCTCTGTGTATGTCGGCATTACGAACATAATAGGGTGAGTTAGTGGCCCTACGACAGAATAAATTTTGAACTATTTGAAGTTCATTTATAACTTTGAGTTTAGCATGTGCGAAAATGGGGGCCGCGTAGGTCATAACAGGTCGTATACAGACCTTATATAGGGTTCGCTTGTTGCGGAGGGACATTTTACTGTGTCTGCCCAACATGCTGTTGAGCCTACACATGTAAAATCGCGCGGTGCGAGTTACCTTCTTGATATGGGGCTCAAAAGTGAGCCTTGCATCAAGGGTGACGCCTAAATATTTGGCTTTTGTTTACCATAGGACAGGGGTTCCTAACATCCTGATTGGCGGAGTAGCGGTGAGACGGCGTCGTTTATATTCGAAGCAAACGGCGGAGCTTTTCCCCGGGCTTACGTCGATACGCCATTTTTGGAACCAAGCTCCTAAGTCGTTAACTAACTTTTGGATCTTGTTCCGAATCTGTGGCAGTGAGTTTTCTTTAGAGTAAAGGGCTGTGTCATCTGCGAAGAGGGCTAGTTTAACACCATTCGACGGGATAGGGATGTCGTTGGTGAATAGTATATATAGGAGGGGGGCAAGCACAGAGCCTTGAGGGACACCGGCTTTGATTTGACGAGTAGAGGATAGCGTGCCTTCGTGTCTAAAACGAAAGGTACGATACTTCAAATAGGAGGCTACAAGGCGGACGAGGCGGTCAGGGAGCCCTAAGTCGTACAATTTGTAGATAAGGCCCTCATGCCAGACTCTGTCGAATGCCTTGGCAATGTCGAAAAAGACCGCGATGGTCTTTTAACGACGAGGATAAAAACCGCTGAAAATATATTCCACTATGCGGTGAACTTTCTGGGGGCACGAGTGTTTGGCTCGAAACCCGAATTGTTGAGGGATGACAAGAGGGTCGCCATTGGGAAACAAATGGCGCCTCTTGCGCACGAGAATAACTCGTTCGAAGAGTTTGTCCATGGCCTTGAGGCTGATGGGACGGTGATTGGAGATGGGAGACAGTTGCTTCAACACCCAGCCCCCCAATCTGATCTCTGCATATGAAGAATTCGACAGTCGCCAGCTACAGAAACTTCTATCAGAAATAGAACTTGGAGACCAGAAGCCCACACAACTCCTACGCATAATGCGTACTTTGGCGCGAGATAAAGTCCCAGATTCAACGCTACGGCTAATGTGGGTAAACCACCTACCACCACATCATGTTCGATCGGTACTAGCAGTCAGCGAAACATTCAGCACGCAGACGAAGCTCGACGAACTGGCACTCCTGGCGGACAAGATGATCGAAAACAGCAGTAGCTCACACATATCGATGATCGAAAGCACTTCAACCAGGGCCAATGATACCCAGTTTCTTCTCGAAGAAATTCGGAAGCTATCATTCGAAGTCGCCGCGCTCAAAGCTTCCCAGCATCACACCTTTTACCAGCAACAGTACAACCAGCGCAATCAGCAACACCGAAGATCACATTTTCGTCGCAACCGCTCTGCAAGTAGAAGTCGAACAAGCTCAAAATCAAGATCCCCTTACTGCTACTATCATCGACGTTTCGGGTTCGAGGCAAGAAAATACACAACACCGTGTACATTCAAAAGTGAAAATACGAATACGGAAAACTAACTAATACGCTCGATGCGACGGGATCCAGCGTAACAGCAAAGTCCTACCGTCTTTTCGTCACCGATAAAAAAAGCAAGCTTACTTTCCTTATCGACACCGGAGCGAATATCTCAGTGTTACCGCCGAAACAAAGGCAGAAGTTGAAGCCACTGGATTTTCAACTCTATGAAGCAAACAATACGGTGATTCCTACATATGGAGAAAAAACAATGGAGCTGGATTTAAATCTACGCCGACCATTCAAATGGAGATTTATTGTCGCCAAAGTCAGCAAACCAATCATCGGTGCTGATTTTCTTCAACATCACCAGTTGATCGTCGACATCAAAAATAGAAGAATCATCGACGGGAAAACCAATTTTGCATCTCAGTCTTTCGTCCAAGAAACCAATCTACCCACAATAAGAAGCATAGATGTTCAACAATCGTATCACAAGATCCTCGAAGAATACCCTGGAATCACAAGAATAACTTCAATGAAATTAACACCGAAGAGCGACGTTGAGCATTTCATCGAAACCAATGGACCACCACTTCATTGCCGTGCAAGTCCAATCGCACCACACCTATACGAACAAGTTCGAAAGGAATTCGAAAACATGATTGAGCAAGGAATATGCCGTCCAAGCAAAAGCCCTTGGTCATCACCACTTCACATTGTACCGGATAAGAATGGAGAATTACGAGTTTGTGGCGATTACAGAAGACTGAACTCTATTACCACTCCTGACCGCTACCCAATACCGCGAGTCAAGGATTTCACTCATCAACTGTCAGACAAGACTATATTCTCCACCATCGATCTCAACCAAGCTTACCAACAAATAATAGTACGCAATTAAGACATAGAGAAGACAGCAATAATTACCCCAATGGGATTATTCAAATTTCCAAGAATGACCCCAGGATTAAAGAATACTGGTCAAACCTTCCAAAGATTCATACACGAAGTACTTCATGGACTGGATTTCGTTTTCGCAATCATTGATGATCTCCTTGTTGCAAGCCCTGATAAATAAACGCACGAAACCCATCTACGCACCGTGCTACAGCGATTAGAAGACAACGTAATCACAATCAACCCTTCGAAATGCATATTTGGCCAACAAGACGTTCAATTTCTTGTTTCACCGTCAGCAAGGAAGGAATCAAACCGCCTGCCGAAAAAGTCAGAGCAATCATCGATTATGCGAAACCTAAAACTATCGAAGAGCTAAGGCGTTTTCTTGGGATGATAAATTTTTACAGAGAACACGTACCTAAAGCCGCTGAAATCCAAGCACCACTTCACGCCTACCTTCACAACACGAAGAAAAAAGATAAAACGTCAATCGGATGAAACGAGGAAGCCAAGAAGGCATTTGAAGCTTGTAAAGTTGCGATCCAAAATGCAGCTTTGCTCGCTCACCCATCACACGAAGCAACCCTTGCTATCTTCAGTGACGCGTCCGATCTCTCAGCAGGAGCCGTTCTCCAACAATACAGCGATGGGAAATGGCAACCACTTGGCTATTTTTCGAAGAAGTTCTCCGATACTCAACGTAACTACAGTACATTCGTCCGAGAGCTACTCGCTATTTACATGGCTATCAAGCACTACAGAAAAACGTTTGAGGGTCGAAACCTGATCGTTTTCACCGACCACAAGCCATTAACATATGTACTTCCGAAGAAACCATCGCTATCGGAAACACCACGACGAGCAAGACAACTTATTTTCATAAGTGAATTCACGACCGACATACGTCACATCAGTGGAAAGGACAACATAGTCGCCGACGCACTCAGTCGCATACCAATCGACAGTGTAACGTGCCCTACATCAATCGACTATCATAAGATCACCGAAGCACAAGACAGAGATAGCGACAACATAAAGCATCTATCGAAGCAAAGTAACTTGTCCATCAAGCAAGTTACAATGCCAATGACGTATCTACCTATCTACTGTGAAGCCTCAACGTCAACCATGCGACAAAACCTCCCAGAAGAATGTCGTCGCGAAGTCTTCAAAACACTGCACAACATCAGTCATCCAGGTTTTAGAACAACAAGAAAACTCATCACTGAAAAATTCTTTTGGCCTTCAATGCAAGTGGATGTTGGCAACTGGGGGAAGCAAAGCATTCAATGCCAAAAATGCAAAGTACAAAGGCATACATCAAGTAGCCTAGCTACATTTCCACCCACGGAGAGATTCGAACACCTGCACGTTGACATCGTGGGACCATTACCTACTTCACCGCAAGGACATCGTTACCTCGTAACAATGATCGACAGAACAACAAGATGGCCAGAAGCAATACCTACCGATGATACTTCAACTGAATCCGTCGCAAAGATAATTTATGAAAATTGGATTACTCGTTTCGGATCACCTAAAACCATCACAACGGATCAAGGTAGAAACTTCGAAAGCAACCTATTCCTCAAACTTCTTCAAACTATGGCAATACAGAAGACACGTAAAACAGCATACCATCCTCAATCAAACGGAACAATCGAACGATGGCATCGTACATTGAAGACCGCACTCAAAACTCGTTTATCTCAACATACAAAGTGGATTGATGAGCTACCTACAGCGCTACTCGGACAACGAGCAACACCTCGTGCAGACACTAGTTTTAGCGCCGCTCAGCTAACCTACGGCTGCAGCATAAGACTACCGTGTGACTTCTTCACTTCAACATCGTCAAACAATCAAGAAATGGATTACGATTTTGTAACTCAAATTCGAGAATCAATCAACAAAGCCTTATCGTCGAAATGCTCATCATCACACGGAAATAATAAATCAGTATTCATTCATAAAGATTTGAAAACATGCAAGCAAGTTTTTGTTAGAAACGACTCAGTGAAAAAACAATTTCAATCTACCTACGATGGACCGTATAAAGTGTTAGAGCGAAATAGCAAGACTTTTAAATTACAAATACCCGGAAGGAAATCTACAATTATATCGATCGACCGACTAAAGCCTGCCTATATTATTAACGAGGATACTTCAGAGGATTCATCATCATCATCACAACCACCAGCGAGGAAGCTTGAAAATCCATCATCTATATTAACCCAGTTGAAACCTATTTTAAAACTACGAGACATGGGCGAGTCGTCAAGCCTCCGGTACGCTTTCGCTAGGGGGAGAGTGATGTAGCAGCCAGGCTAATCGGCAATAAATAATATATACCCTGCTGCTACCATAACACAGAAGGCGAAGAAAACATTTATTTCCTAACTATCCCCGGCTACTGAGATACTGCGGGCTGCTTATTGATGCGAGATAATTTGACGTATTTATTTAAAAAAAAAAAAAAACGCCAGCCCATCTCTTCACACGCCGCTATCGTATGTATCCATCGACCATTTTGAAGCCGTTTCTTCAACGCCGCAGCTCGCTTCTTCTTGCTGTTCCGGAGCTGTGTCCCACGCCGCCGCCGCTCGCCGACTACGCGCGTACGTTTTTTTTTTTGCGCCCAAAGCAATATGGGCAACCCTCCGGAAAGCGGGGGAGGGAGGCGGTGAATGCTCATAGCATACCACGCAGCCGGCTGCGTGGTTATGTGGAGACTTTTACCCACTAAACACCGCCTTTAGGGACTGGCTTAACAATCTAGCTAGAGATCTTTAAGCCGTATCGAACGCGACCCCCCTTGGGTGAAAGGGGGGCGCTAGCGGCGAGTAGCCGCTGGGAAGAATTACTGCCTAATTAAGGCAGCTTACGAATGGGATAACTAATTATATTGAATTTAGAAGGTATTGGTGCTCGGTAAGCGCGAGCAGACGGTCTGAGGGGACTGGGAAGCGCACAGTTTGCATGCTAAAATTGCGATCTCTCTTACGTCGATATTGCGGATAGCAGTGTATACTGTATCTACGTTATCGGCGTAAGAGGGTTCCGCTTGATGTCGGGGCCCTAGTGGGCGAAGGTGAGGAGGCCTGTAGGGTTCCTGAGGGGGCCGATATAGGTCCTGAGGTGACTGAGAGTTGCCCTGAAGGGACATTTTGGATGGGAGAGCCGGGAATGTACGGTCATTGACCGGTGGCGGTGCTTTTTTGGCAGCTTTGTTGCCGAGATTGGGACGAGGCGCGTGAGGGCAGCCTCTGAAGTTGGCCGTATGGCCAGTGGAGAGGTTTCTTCGGACAATAAAAATAAAAACTTGCTGTTGTGTTGAAAATATATATAATATCGATTCCACAATAACTAACTATAGAATTGACACTGACTCTAATAGCAGAAATTGTGGACACGTAATGCGCGTTCAAGATTCGGTAGCCAACTGAAGTGGTGGGGGGAGGCGTCTTAGGCTTGACCATCTTCTCCCGCCCTTAGAACACCCTGCTGTTCCAATAGTGCTGCTAGGCGGCACAGACGATTGTATGCTCGTCGCAGCGTTCCTGTGCTGGTGGTGTCGTCAGCGACGCGGTTGATGCCGTCAGAGCCGGGATAAAATTGCGTGACCCTTCCTAGGAGCCACCGATTTGGGGGTAGTTAATCCAGTACTCCTTGATTAAAACCATGTCCCCCAGGTTGATGTGACCTTCATCCTTGCGCCACTTATTTCGCATTTGCAATTCTGCAACATACTCTTTGTGATATCTTTTCCAAAAATGATTAACGAGCGCCTTGATTCGCTCGTAACGTGAAAGACTGTGAATCGTTGAGTGTTCATCCACCTGTGGAAGTGGTAAGTTAGTTAAGGTCCGTCCAATAAGGAAGTGTGCGGGTGTCAGGGGAACGAGGTCATTGGGATTAGAGGACAAGGGAGTAAGCGGCCTTGAATTTAGTATGCCTTCGATTTGAATTAAAGCTGTATTCATTTCCTCATATGTGAGATGAGCGAGTGATAACATACGTTTTAATGATATTTTATAGACTTTACTGAGCTTTCGGCTAAGCCGTTAAAATGGGGACTGTAAGCAGGCGAAAACTTAAAATTAATTGATATGTCGGATGCAAATGAACTAAGGTTGTCAGGTTATTTTTTAAAAATTTAGAAAGTTCATAGTTTGTGGCCACAAAGTTTGTGCCATTGTCTGAAAAGATGTTGGCAGGTCTGTCTCTGCAAGAAATAAATCTATTGAGTGCAGCTATGAAACCTTGGCAAGATAGATCTTTCACTAACTCGATGTGAACTGCACGCACCGCTAGACAAACAAAAACGCAAATATAAGATTTGATTAATTTTGAACCCCTCCCTTTTCTGTCCGATATCATTACTGGCCCAGCATAATCAACAGCTGTGTTAGAAAAAACATGTTCAGTATGAGTTCTTTCAGAAGAGTGATTACCCATGATAGGCTGTATAGTTTTACCTGAAAAGCGACAACATTTTATGCAATTTTTAACTGTTTTTCTTGCTAGATTTCTCCCTCCTACTGGCCAATATTTGTGACGAATACTTGATAATAATAATTGTGGTCCTGCGTGCATGAGAAGTGTGTGTTGATGTTTGAAAATTAACATAGTGAAATAATGTGAAGCGTGAAGTATGATTGGATGTTTTGTGTCATAATTGTAGTGTGAATTCCTTAACCTGCCTCCAGCTCTCATCACACCGCTGTTATCTATGAATGGTGTCAGAGAACTTAATTTATTTTTAGGTGACAGCTGTTTATTCTGTGCAAGATTGGAATATTCAACAGGAAATAATTCTTGTTGAACCGTCTTACATAAATAATTATTTGCCATGGTAAGTTCCGAAACCTTTAAACATAAATTTAATTTATTTGATTTGTTTCGAATATTGTAAATAAATCTAAATACATAAGCTGTTACGTGTAATAATTTTGTAAAGCTTGAATAACGATTAATCAAATTGATTGTGAAATTATTATTTAATGATAAATGACATCGAATTTTAGTTTCAGGTAAGTCAGTTGGTTGAATCAGCTGTGGCTGCTGCGGCCAAGACGATTCGTCGTGTGATAAAAATGGAGGACCTGACCCCAACTGAGCTGCGTTTAAACCTCTGGACCCGATATCTGCTGGATTTAACTGTGTGGGAATGTATCGCCAAGAAGATTGATCTGTGTGTTCTGTGATTTCATTGATTCTATTTAATACAAGCAATTTTAAATCTATTTAGATGTTTTAATCCAACCTAATACTATGGTAGAATCGCACCAATAGATGCTATTTTGAACATTATGTCGTAATGAATTTTTTACCTTGTTAGCTAAACGTGACGCCAATAGCGCACCGCAGAGTTCTAACCTAGGTGTGGATAATTGTTTCAGTGGCGCCACCTTGCTTTTGGCTAATAGAAGTTTTGTCTGAATTTTATTGTTTTTATCAATTGATCTGAGATAAATACAGGCGCTGTATGTGTTGCAGGATGCATCACTGAAAGCATGAATTTCTATTTTAATGGGTGAGTTACATATTATGTGTCTAGGTACCTTAATCTTGTTTATATGAGTTAAATTTTCTTCAAATATATTCCAACTGTATAAAAGTTCATGGGGTAATTCATCGTCCCATGATATATTTGCAGCCCACAATTTTTGTAATAATAATTTTGCTTGTAGTATGCATGGATTGATAAGCCCTAATGGGTCAAATATTTGAGCAATTGTTGAAAGGACTGATCGTTTACTAGATTTTATGTTTTTTATGGTTTGTGTCTGTTTTTACGTGTCTGGTTTACTATCCCAAAGAAGACCTAATGTTTTAGCGCAACTGTCATTGTTTAAAGTCAATAGTTCGTCTGTTGAGTTATTTTGTTGTATAGCGTCCAAAATAAGTTTACTATTAGACCGCCATTTGCGTAAATTAAACTGCCCTGTTTGTAGTTGTGTAGTAACGCCCTTGCATATGCGTATAAGTTCTTGCATTGAGTCGTGGCCTGAAATGTAATCATCCACGTAAAAGTCATGAAGTATAGTTTCTTGTATGTGTGTGTCTGTGCACTCTTGGCCCAATTGAACAAGACATTGTGTGGCGAGATACGGGGCCGATGCGGTCCCATAAGTAACTGTATTTAATTTAAATTTCTTTACTTCCTCAGAAGGGTTGAAACGCCATAAAATTTGCTGTAAACAGCGTTGATTTTCAGTGATAAGAACATTTCTATACATTTTTTCGACATCAGATGTCACTACGAATTTATGCTGACGAAATCTTATTAAAATACTAATAAGGTCATCTTGTACAGTTGGCCCAACATGCTGAAGTTGATTAAATGAAATGCCGTTAGATGTCGCTGCGGAAGCGTCGAACACTACTCGCAGGTTGGTTGTTAGACTGGATTCTCTGAGCACCCCATGATGAGGTAAGTGTAATATGAATTAAATTTATTGTTGTCTTCATTTAAAGACATATTGCCTAAGTTTAGGTATTCTTTCATGAAGTCAATGTATCTTTAAAGAAGGATCACGTGCAAATCTACGTTCCAATGATAAAAATCTCGACATGGCTTGCTCATGAGACCTACTTAGTAATTGTATTTTTAAATGACTGTTCACACTCGTGATCTTCTTTGCAAAGTGTGTGAGATGAAGTGACTGTTTCCAATTCAAAGAATCTATTCAATTGTTCTTGCAACTCAAAGTCGTGTGAAAACTGGCAATGGAATGTATTCATGTGTGTTTTTTTGTATGAAAAGGGATGGAGCCCGAGACTAGACATCCTAGTTTTGTTTTGTTTAAGAATGGTTTGTTTTTTCCTAAAGAAATGCGTTCTGTATTTAAAATACGCCAAAATGTATCTGCGTTCAATAAAATATAGATACTCGATGGCTTATAGAAATGTGGATCGGCGAGATGTAAGTTTTGTGGAATGTTCATTGAAGAACAATCGATTTCAATGATTGGCAATGATTGAGTGATTTGTATTATATAACAGTTTATGTCTTGTATGTATGGTTCAAAAAGTGATGAAATTGTTATATAACACCGATTTTGTATGAGTGATGACTGACCGTTCAATCCTTCCACAGAAACTGATGTTGACTGTATAGTAGGGTTTGCGTCCCGGGACGTCTTGTGTCTCGAAGTCCCGAGACATTTCATAATTTTAGTTGTCTCGAGTCCCGGGACTTTCGGATCGAGACTCGAGACGTGACAAGATTGTCGAAAATGTTATGTTATCATTTTTATTTTCAAATAATTGAAGGAGCCTAGCGCCATCTGTTAGTTAAATTACAAAAGGAGTTTCAGTTGTTTGAAGCATCCGGAAAACGTACAGAAAGTTTGGAACTACTGCATTAAGCTTTAAATACAATTAAACTGACATCTGTTGATAACTAGGGTATGTGTGCTCCTTGTCCGATGGCAATATTACAAAAATCAGAAACAAATTGCCGAACAAAGCTGTTGACGCTCTGATTTTTTAAAGCCTATTTTATTAAGCCAGAAAAGAAGTCTAACTAATGTGTTAGTTGATTAATTAATTATGAAACAAATCTGAATTAACAATGTTGTTATTATGACTGATGAATGATTAGATTCTATAATTACTTGATAACTTACCAGCTTAAAAGTGAACCTGTGTCTGATTAAAAGAAATGAACAATGCAATTATTAAGACTGAAATAACGTTAAAGTTAATAAGATAAATTATATTTTTCTTAATAACATTAATAAATGTTGATTTTTACAAAAAAGTGCCTTTTTAATACGTTTGACCAGAAATTTACTTGATTAAAATTCATCAAAAAGGGCTCACTTCTCTTAAAAACTCTTTTAAAGTCGAAATCCCGGGAATTCCCGGGACTTTGATAATAGACTGTCTCGTGTCCCGGGACTTAAAAATTGTCAGGAATTTCTAAACCCTACTGTATAGGTAGATTTAATTTATCACAAAGAGTTTTTGTTATGAAGCACGAAGTGCTACCATTATCTAACAAAGCACGTATTTTATGTTTTTACCATCAAGGGTAACAATGAAAAATTAACAACAGAGATGAGATAAGAGAACATAACATTGATGTATGGATGAAAGAGCAATATTTGTTTGTGTGATTTGTGGTTGTGTGCTTGTGGTATTCCCTTCCTGCGCCACACAGTTGTTGCTCTCCCTGGAGGCCGGTGAAGTTACAGCTTCTCGGGGTTCCAGGTGAAGCATAGTGTTATGTTGTTTTGAACATACCCTGCAGGAACCTAACTTACATTTGGTGTGATCATGGCCTGTGCGTAAACAATTAATGCACAATTTTAATTGCTGCACCCTTTGTATGCGTGTTTCTATTGGTAATGATTTGAACTTAGAACAGTTATAAATTGTATGATTATTCTTACACAACGGGCATGAGAGGTTGCGTGAATGTTGGTTGTATAAATGTTGATTGTAGAAATGTTGATTGTTTGAACGTTGATTATATGAATGTTGTTTGTAAGTGGATGAAGTGCGAGTAGAAGGAGTGACGATGAATGACCTAGGTTTTATGTGAGTGATATCGCTATGTCTACGTCTGGGATGAGCTTCTTCTATGGTCTCAAGGAAATCAGCTCGATTTCTTAAAAATTAAATAAATGTTTCCAAAGCAGGTACGTCAAATAAGCGGGATTCCCATTCTCTTAAGGAGATAGGGTCCAATTTACTTGAGACCAAAAAAGATAATAAGTGCATCCCAATATTCTGTAGGAAGTTTGAGTGCTTTGAGTGCTCTTAGATTTTTGTTTATTGTGTCTATAGTTTTACGCAGCGCTTTGGAGGATTCACTGTAAATATGCTCGATATTAATTAAATCTTGAATGTGGTTATGAATGAAAAGTTTATTGTTGTGATAACGTTCACAGAGTAACTTCCAAGCGATGTCGTAATTGTCTGATGAAAAATCTAATGAACGAATGACTTCAGCAGCGCTGTCTTTGAAACCGAAACATTTTGGAGGCATATATGAGTAATGTGTCGTGGAATTCGAGCCAGTCTTGATAGCGGCCAGAAAACGTAGGCAAATTTATGGTAGGCAGCTTAAGGCTGGATCTACCTGATTTGTTGGTGCATGCAGTCCGGGAGCCGGCGCCAGACCCGCCGCCGCTGCCGCTGTCCGCGGAGGCAGCCCTGCCACCGCCATGTCTCTCCAGCAACTCGCGTGCTGTACCCACGGCACTGAAGTACTGCACCTCGAAAGATTCTCTTTCTTGAAACTCCTTCTCAACCTCTGAAATTTCAGAAAAAATTTCTATGTCTAACTGAACGGTATCGAAATCGGTATAAAGTTCCTCAATTTTAGACAATCGTGCATTAAGTTCGTTTAATTGAATACTGCTAAGTTTTTGACATGAAACTGTAACCTTTAAATAATTTTGAAACTGAGTTAATTTAGTTTTAAATGATCCACGTTTTTTCTTTAATACCTTAATATCCATGATTAGTCTTCCTGCAAGTGATTAAATGAGCTAAAACAAAATATGATTAAGTAATTTTTAAGTTGTGAAAATTGATTTTATGTAACTTTAATAAAAAAAATTTAAAACGTTTTTTATTTATCACGATGTTACGACGTGGCCAAGCGAGCGAGCTCGGCGTGGATCGGCCGGCCGGCCGTCGTTGACCTTGAATCTAGTGCTGCGAGCGAGCGGAGATGCGCCCTGTCCAACGTTTGGTTGCACTGTTGCAAATAAAATATGATTTGAAAGGGGACAATCATTTTTGGGCCCACTAAAAATATTAACGTCCACTAATGGTATTACATCAAAAAAAAGACACCAAATTATAATAGTAAATGGCCTACAGATTTTTCGAAAATGTAAACGGAATCAAGAAATACGAAAAAAAATTAGTTGTTTTGATATTCGTGTTCTGATTAGTGTAATATGGGTAAAATGCGTGTACCTAATTAGTCATTTTGCAGCTTGTATAAAAAGAAAACTATTTTTTCACAAAGCTGACTTAAAAAAGATACCACTAAGAACTTTATGTTTAATTTCTAAAAATTTTAGCTAATATCACGTTATAACATAGTTCTAAATGACTGTGAACCAAAACGTTATTTTATCATTGACTTCCGGTAATTCCCAGCGGCCGGCGGCCGGGTACGGCGGGGCGGGGCGGCGGGGTATTACCTACGTCTTTAATCTTAACGGCATTGACGTTCGTTACGCTACTGTTTTTTTGTATTTATATGCGATTTTAAGAAAATGGAATCTGCTAGATCAGCATACAATGAAAATAGAAGTGTATGTTGCAATTGTGGAGTCAGGTTTCAACGCAGTGTGCGAAGACAATTACTGGCCGAGACAACTGCTGATGTGCGCCAACTTTTATCTGTGTGGATTTCTCATGAGGTAGGTATAATATTATCTCATGGAAAGCTAATCACTGCACTATACAATCTATCTACTTACATATTATCTAGATTTAAACTTTTATGAGAAATATATATTATTTTTGTTACTCTCGATTTTATTCCAACAATATTACTATACTGCGGAAACGAAAATTATATATTTTCTTTATTAATGTATTACTTAATATTTTTATTTTTGTTGAATAATATGGGATATGGTACGATTTTTTAGAAATAATACGAAAGAAAACGATCCACAGACTCCAGGCACACATAACGATCTATACATGATTAAGTACTTAATTATTTTAAGTTTTTAAAAGTAATAATAAATATCCCTTCATATTATTAATAAATTCATACCTTCTATAGCTATAATTTTAATCTTTCGTTATATTAAATTGATAAATGATATATTATATTGATTGAATTATTTTATATTTTGACACAAGATGACACTGCATTCTTTCCTGCTATTTACCAACTTACAGGCATAGTTCTTTGCATTGACTCCATTGACTGGCATTGACTGTAAAAATATAATATGGCATAAACTTGTTTGTTTAAATTGATGTAAACTGTGTTCGTGTTAAAGTAAAAGTTTAAAAATGAAAATTCACGTAGTTTTACTGCTTACAAGTGGATTAGTATGTTAATGTCTAATTGATGCAAAAAATGTTTAACCTAAGGGTTATATCATGCACGTAAGTCAAATATTAAATACCTATATCACATTTATGTATATAATTTGCCAATGACATTCGAAAATGCAAACTGACGAGTAAAAGTCCATGTGAGTAATATAAAAGTTTATTTTTTCCTCCTAGAATTTTGTAAAATCTATAACTTATACTGAATTAACCTTTAACAAATGATAAACACAGGTCTTACTAATGTGTTAAATGTTAAAGTATTGAAGTTTTATGTTATTAGTGAAATCTAATTTAAATAATAGATAAAATAAAGTCACACAATATACACAAAAGAAGTTTTTGTGGCATGGTATGATGTATCACATGTTATGTGTGTCTAATTATCTTTTGTCAGTCAATCAGAAATCAAAGTCGAAAAAGTATAGGTATATATGTGTCAATATTTATTCTAAGGATAAAATATTATGTAAATAGAAAAGTAAGTTATTTTGTGCAATGAAAAATATTTCAATCCACTGTAATATTACCGTTACAGCCAATTAAACTCCACTGCCGAACATAGGCCTCCCCCATATATTACTAATATTACACAACTCCATAATACTCTAATATTATAAAGTTTATTTATCACTATATGATATACCTGAAATACTGTAAATATTGTAAAATCATAATATATTAATCGATATTTGTCTTTTGGATTTCCAATTTTTTTTTAATTGAAAATGTATTGTATTTCAAATAATATAGGGTTCCACATCAAACATTCACTTTCATGCCAACTTCGCTTCCCTCCTCAAAATGTACATTTATCTGAACTTAATATTTATTTACTCTTTTATTTTTAATTCCTGATTTTTTCAGTTACACCCACTTGATGCAGTTTGTTGTAACTGCCTAAGAATATTGCAAGAAAGTGTTGCATCAGCTCACTCCATTAGAAGATTTGGGTACAGGAATATTTGTATTCCATGTGGATCTTCAATGTTAAGAGCACACCGTAGACGGATTGTGCCTATTAACTCTGAAGAAAGAGATATTATTTTGCAGTGGATACCATCACACCAGGTACTTACCTTATTTTAAAAGGCTGTAAATGGTCCCCTGCCTCAAATAGGCAGCCCAGAGGATTTGCCACAATCGCTTTGGTACACAGATTGATGTTTGTAAAATCAGACACCTTGCATACAATTTGGTCTGATATTTATGCTCATTCAACATGGCAGTTCACTAACAGGTTATCTTTAAATTTACAGTCTACCAAAAGTCTACTGCTGAACATAGATTGTCTTATGGGGGGATATTTGCCATTAATAACCAATTTTTTTATTTTTAGTTATTAGATGAACGATACTTCTTCCTTATCTTACACCCATATTTGTATGCTTTTGTACTTATTATACAAGTAATATTTTTTACCTTAAAAGACATTAGTATAAATAAAACGGGTTGGGTTTACAATTCGGTCGCCTCAATTTGAAGATTCTGTTACTGTGGGGGGCGTCAAGGGAGTTTATCTGAAGCACCTACACGCGAGTTTTGCTACCGGAGCAGCATCGAAGTATTTTTATTTATTTTTTGAAAATATTGGTAAACAACTAATTAATTAAATATTCTCACGTTTTTGACGTTTTATCTGTCAATGTCATATCGATATATAGTACTAAATCGATCTAGTGAATCGATATTTCACCCTAGAGAATCAAGATCAAATCTTTTCTGTTTTGTTAAGATTTACAAAATTATTTATAATTAGTTGAAAGTACCCCAACTCGTAAAGAATGACAGTTTTTCAATTTAATCATTCAATGTTATCTGAAACTTTAAAGAACTTGGGCTTAGTGAAATATTGTTAATAATTCTAAAATAATTACTTCTTGTCTGATATGTGATGTATTATTTATTTCTATTTAAATAAGTAGTGCCACAAAAAATATTATGAGGGGAAACAATTGCATGCTAATATTTATAATTTTAAAAGACATTAAAACTATTTAGTGTTAGAAAGATTGAAATAAATAGAACAATAATAAATATTATTAATATTTAGAGTAGACACTGTAAAACTATAGTTCATTTTGTTAGTTGATAAAAAATA
The DNA here is from genome assembly GCA_907164705.1 of Parnassius apollo. Taxonomy (NCBI): domain Eukaryota; kingdom Metazoa; phylum Arthropoda; class Insecta; order Lepidoptera; family Papilionidae; genus Parnassius; species Parnassius apollo. The sequence goes on from CAJQZP010000008.1 coordinate 17,333,606, forward strand.
ACTTTTTTTCAGGTGGATCGTTTAGAACGAGTATGCAGTCCTTGCTGGCTGAGGGCTTCCAGAGCTGTATGGAGACAGAGACAACAAAATGAGAACAGGGATATTGAGCTACAATCCATGAATATAGAAGACATCGGTAACATCCCACAACCACCCCCTATACCTGCACCTGTAACCCCTGCCATTTCCAGAGCGGCATCAACAATTACTATGGCTAATTATAAGCGTGCTGCTTCTACTTCCCGTCACTGTATTTTTAAGTCATGTAATCATTCATCTAGATTTTTAATACCTAAACTACTTAAAGAGAGATTGCTGATAGATCACTCATTTTATGTGCCACTGTGCGCTCGTATTTGTGAATACCATTTAAATGAACCCCACAATGATTGGAATAATTTATTCACGAGTAGTAACTGTTCAGATTTTACTGCATCTCAGATAGACAACCTTTTGTTCCTTACTTAAAAGTAGTGTTACTCAAAATTATAATATTTTAAATATCATTGAACATAATTCAATATTATGCAAATATTGGTTAGGATTTACCAAATACCAATTTGAACAGTTACTAGTTGAAATTCCATCTATCAGTGAAAGAGTTAAATCACCTAAAAGAAGTCTAGCTATGTTCTTAGTGAAACTTCGTACAGGTGATAGCAATGAACGCATAGCTTCTCTATTTAATGTAGCTTCATCGACTGTGTTCAATCACTTAAATATTGTAAGTCAGTGCTTTGAAGAGCAATTCATCCAACTGCATTTAGGGACAAATACCTTATGCATTCAACAAGTTGCTCAATATAACTTGACAATACCAAATGGCTTGTTTGGTAATCCAGATATGGATCCTGAATTTATGCCAGCCATAGTAATATGTGATGGTACATACATTTATGTGCAAAAAAGTAGTAATTACTTATACCAGAAGCAAACATATAGTTTACATAAGTATCGTAACTTAGTTAAGCCATTTTTAATAGTGTGCTGTAATGGTTATATCCTTGATGTTTTTGGACCATATCCTGCAACAGAATCAGATGCTTCTATAATTCTTAGACTGTTCAACGATAGTAGTCCACTGCGAACCTATTTTAGAGAAAACGATGTATTTATTCTTGATAGAGGTTTTAGGGATGCAATTCCATTCTTGCAGCAATGTGGTTATAAGGCTTACATGCCTGAATCTAAACAAGCTGGTGAAATACAATTATCAACCATTGCTGCCAACAAGTCCAGATGTGTAACTTTGTGCAGGTGGGTGATTGAAATTGTAAATGGGAGATTTAAACGGGACTTCAAATTATTTCGTCAGGAATATTTTAATACTGCATCTACTCATCTCATGCTATACTTTAAAATTGCAGCTGCATTAATAAATCGATTTCATACGTTGATTCGTAATAATTTTCATGCTGTAGAGATATTGGCAATTGCTCAAGCCAAACTAAACACTCCAAATAATTTAGCCTCCTACGTAGAAATGCACAATTTAAATAGAGTGAGAGTGCGATTTGCCAGCATTAATGGTAATCTTCCAGAGCTGGATAGTTTTCCTCAACTGACATTCCAGGATCTCATTCTGTTTAGTCTAGGAATTTATCAAATTAAACAAGCTCGTAGTTATTACGGGGAGCATGTCAGGGCTTCTGGAGAATATAAAATCGAGGTATACCTGCAATCTGTCCATGATTTTGGTCCAAATAGTTATCTATTGCAAGGTAGGATACAATCAAGGCACACTAGTAAAAAAACTTATTACACTTATATACTAGTTGACACCAACCCATCAATTGCTAACACTAGGGCTGCTCTTACTGGGTACTGTTGCAACTGTTTGGTAGGCAGACGCACTGTTGGCTGCTGTGCACATGTCATGTCTGTTGTCTGGTTTCTATCTTGGGCACGGCATCGAGATGAGGTTGAACCACCTGCATCTTTTTTAGATGATATATTACTTTCAAGTAATGATATTGAAAATGATGAATGATGATTATTAATCTTAATGCGTATTAATATTGTAATATAAATGATCATTTTTGCTATAGTTGCTTCACTTGTGGCAACCAAAGTTTTTTGTGGTATTCTATAGGAAGATGCTGCTCCCCATCTCCTAGTATTTTTATTTTATTCTGTCGACTTTAACGACACCATACGGGACGGAACGTGATGGCAATTCACGGAAGGCCTCTGTAATATTTTACATTATATCTTTAATTTAGGAGCCATATGTTCGGCAGTGGACTGTTGTAATGATGATGAATAATGATGACTAAAAATTGTAATTTTTGTTGCTTATTTGAACTATTTCTATTTTACTGTGTGCTTTATTATCTGTTATATATTATGTTATATGTGTAATTTATAAATAAACGCCGAGCAAAGTTGAATTTATTGCTTTGGCACCCTTTTTTATCTCTTTTAATTGACAATATCCTTCTGATTTCTAATAATATCGTAAACGGGCGAGACATTATATTTTAATGATGTATGGGATTTATACTTGCTAATAGATGAATACTTTAATGAACAAAGGGCCGGCACTGCACCTGTCTGCTGTGTTATTTTTAAAAGAGGACTCATAAAACACTGACGATTTTAACCATAATTAATGCAGTGATTATACATGATCTTTGGGACTTATTACATATCAATATCGTATCATAAATAGAAATGTTACCATCAAGTTATTTTGAAAAAATCTTTTAATATGATCTTTTGATATGAAAACACGAAAAATGTTTCTACCTATGTCCGTTAGAAACCATCCAAGCGATTTTGATGATATGTTTATGTGTGTTTGAACGGGTCTCTATATGATTCATATTCACATATGGACTCGGTAGGTGGCGCTGTTGTCGAAATCCAGAAATCACCTGTGCGAAGTCGGGGCGGATCGCTAATAATAAATACAATTAAACTATACCTGTGTGTTTGTTATCCTGGCACAAACAGTTCAAAACATCTTACTTCCTCACAATTTATCAGTGTGTAATAACAGATAAGCATGATATTACCTAGTCATTTTGGTATTTTAGAACCCAGTCATTTTAAGATGTATAATTAGGTATTTAATAATCAACCAAAGCATATTAAAAAAAGTCTTGACACCGGGCCTGTCTGTCTGTCTGCATAAATAGATCTGAATTATATGTCTGAATTATATAGACTATGTTGGAAATGATGATTTACCATCTATAAATACGGTTGCATTATAACTTGTTTTTTACACAGTCAGTTTAAAACATCTTTCTTACTATATAACGTGTGTTGGTAATATTGTAAATATAAATGGATATATTATACCTTAGTCATCTTGAATTTATTCATATTATTTTAACGGTAATTGGGAAGTACACTCACAATCAATATATGTAAAAAATTGTATCCATACCACATTTGTACACAGACAGGCACTATATTTTGCCGTAACTACTAAAAATATTGAAGTACCTGAAAATGCTGAATGTACCTACAACTTGGTTTTATATGAACTATTATTCAACAGTGCACTATTTTAACTTAAAATACCGGTAAAAACCACTATAAATAGCTTTTAGTTTATTTATAGGTTATTTTAAAATTCATATTTTAATTGTCAATTTCTCGATTTTCCGTCTAGATGTGGTAAAACTAATATTACTTTTGTAAACTATAAATTATAAGGAATAAATCGACATCCATTTCATTGCGTGACGCGAAAATTTGTGGTGGGCCCATTCTCCATACAAAAATTGATTGTCTCCTTTGAATCAAATAAAAAACTGTTTTGCGTAACTATTAATGATTGAAAATTGGGTGAGTATGTCTGAATGAGATTAATTTTAAGTAATGCCTGCTGTAATGTTTTTAAACAGAAGATAGGAATAAGTACCAACGTAAAAGTTGACTAAGTATGGAAATAAATGAGAAGTTGATAAATGCCTACTTGTTTTTGAGAACAAGTTATGATTAATAATGATTGCAATGAAATTATGTTAGAAAAGTAGGCAGGTAGGTACTAGATTGTGATCTTACTGTAATGAATGGATTTTCTGGATAGATTTGTGCATAAAAATAAAAATAGGTAAATTGGTATAGGTAAGTAAAGGTAATCGATGGATGGTAGGATTGGAAATAGGTATGTGGGCTGTATTGGAACGGACTCACTGTTACACCACTTCGCGTTGCTCCTCACGGTTTCTTTGTTTCTGTAAATCTGGACGGATGATGTGAAAAGCTATGAATGAGTGCGATGACTGCTGTCTTTAGCTTCTGTAGGTGAAGAATATGAATTTGTAGGTGCCTTCTTTGGCGTGATGAATCAATGATTTTGATGATTTATGCTGCGTAGATGGGCCTTGCCGCTTTTGCCTACACAGGATAGCTTGAATGATGAAAATTGGATGATGAGTTCCACCACGTAGATGGGCCGCGCCGCTTATGCCTACGGGGGGATTTCTTGAAAGCTTGATGATGGGTGAAAGCTTCTTGAGTATGTGATGAGTTGGCTATTGTTGATGAAGTGAGCGAATCGTCCGTTAAGTTTAGCCCCAGTTATAAGACACGTTGGCACGACACTTGCACGACGCTTCCACAAAATGGCCGATGTCGCCGCGGGTCGATTCTTGCGCTGATGATAATGTAATTCGTCTCGATTGGACCAGCAATGGGGAGGCTTCTTCGGACAATAAAAATAAAAACTTGCTGTTGTGTTGAAAATATATATAATATCGATTCCACAATAACTAACTATAGAATTGACATTACACACACATAGACACACATTGACTTTAATAGCAGAAATTGTGGACATGTAATGCGCGTTCAAGATTAGGTAGCCAACTGAAGCGGTGGGGGGAGGCGTCTTAGGCTTGACCAGCCAGCCTGTCCGCAAAGGACGCAAGCGGGTGGGTACTCGGTATCGGTATCGGTCCTAGGACACTCTTTCGAGCTGTGCGGGTCTAGGCACTTAACGCACCTGGGAGGGGCTGAGCAGTTGGCCGCCGCATGCCCGTAGAGTTGGCAGCGGTGGCACTGCGCCGGAAAACCGCGCCTATAGGGGCTTCGACTTTGACTCTCGACAGGCCGCACACAGTGTGTACCTGTCGGAATATGTCTTTCGCCTCCGGCACGTTGGACAAAATGAGGAGGGCAAGCGTGTACCTCTTGCCCCCACTGCTGTGCATCTTGTGCACAGCCTCAACTGGGAATCTCTGGGACTTAAGGTCCTCCAGGATTTCCTCGTTGGCGAGTTCAAAGGGAACTCCGCGGAGGACAGCCCTGACTTTACGTTCTTCAGGGAGAGAGTAGGTGTGATAGGGCACACCTTCGGATGTGAAGAGTTTGGTGATGTTTCTAAAGTCTTCCATAGACTGCGGAACGATTTTAATTGACGCACCAAGGTTGGTGGCTTGGTCATATTTAAATCCTGCGTCGTAACAGGCTTTAGAGAGTCTAGTAAATTGCGCCTTGTCCCAGAGGAAGACAGGGGGCGGGACCTGTTTCTTTGTAGCAGCGACGGGGGCTGCGGTGGAGCGAGCAGGCGCGGGGGCTGCGATGGAGGCTACCGGGACGGGAGGTGTGCGAGAGGTCGCAGCACGTTTCGAGCCGCGCTTGGATTTCACTTCCGTGAAGGGGGTCGTATCAATTACCGGTTGATTAGAGTCTGTTGAATCCGAGGAACAGCTACTACATGAGGTGATTGGCGTTTCAGCGGATCTTACGGGTGATGAAGTTTCGGACGCGGTGTCCGAGTGCTCCATGACTTCGGAGTTACGGGTCGCTGAGAAGGCCGCGACAGAAGGTGGAGGTTTACATGCCTTAGGGATAGTGGAGGATAGAGCGGCGCTAATTTTTTTTGTCGAGAAGGGCTTCGTCATGGGGAAGGGTTTGGCCATGGGCTTGAAAAAACTGTTAGGCTACGGCCACTATTTGGATTGAAAGTTGTTTGAGAATGTCTGTAGTAGACATGTTGAATAGGGAGGGTGTTGACGACGCTTATTTCAAGAAACTGGGCTTGCTCTGAAAAGAGTAAGTGACGCCTATTCCAAGAAACCATAACACAATATTAACAAAATAGTAACAAGAAACATAAACAATAAAAATAACAAGAAACAATAACAATGCAAAGCAAGACAATCGCTCAGACCTCCTCGCCGGAGCGAGGGGGCAAGAACGGTGCTAGGAAAGATGACTCACCAACGGCGACTGCTCGGTCGGTGTGAGCCGGGGAGAGCGGGGCGCGCGGGTGAGAGGTTGCACTACCGCACGAGGACGGAGCGCGGACTGTATGCACTACCGCTCGGGAGCGGTGCGCAAACGGAACGGCGCGCGCGCCGGCCTGCACAACTTTTATAGCCCAGTCTAGCGACGTAGATACGAGAAGATAACACGAGTCTCACGCCGGCAAATGTAACGTACATAATAGTTGTATTTTAAATAATCTTTATTAGTCATAATGTATGTACTGTAATTGGCTAGACAAATAAAAATTGTTACTATTGGTTAACTAACGACGTAGTATTACTTCAATTCATTCCTATTCCGTATTCCATATTCAATACTTGATACACCAGTCATTTGCACATAAATAGTAGTTTCATTTCTCCGTCATTAGACCTCTCAGAGTCTATTAATAGTGGACCGCTTATCCCCACTATTACAATATCATTCCTTAACATCCATTATCCGGCTATTAGAAAAAATCTGGTTAATTGACCATCTCCCATTTAAGTTATGTATACAATTATATTTAGACAATTTACGGGTGTGCACAGTCATAAAATTAAAATCACCTATAATTACGCATCTATCACATGAATCTTACATAAGTATGTTATAATATTTTATGTTTAAATTTTTTGTTTGATTATTATGAGTTACCGATATTTTCTATACGCAGGTAAGGCGCACAATAAATTGTATTTTTTAAATTAAAAAAAAATAAAAATTATTTATTTCACATCACAGTGGTTTGCAACTGTAAACAGAGGTTGAGACCATCCTATTAAGTATAATAATAATACTTGTGCCAGGTTGCCCCGCTCTTCCTTACTTTACTAAATATCTTTAAATGTATTTGTGAAGACAATCTGGAAAAACACTTATAAAAAAATTAATGTTAACATTAGTTTTGAGTGAAAAACAAGGCAAAACAACAATCAATTTTTTCAATTTACATATTACCTGAAATAAATATAATTCTTATTTTTAAATTAAAGGCATGAGCGATTGTTTGTGTGTGTGTGTGTGTGTGTGTGTGTGTGTGTGTGTGTGTGTGTGTGTGTTTTTGTGTAAATATATATGTGTATTGTGTGAGTGTAAATGTGTAAGTTAGTATAAATTGTCACAGTTCTCATTCACCAAAACCTATTTCAACATATCAACATAATAAATATAAAATTAAATCAATTAGCATATTGCAATAAACATTCTGTGTCGTTATATGTTTTAGTATATAAATAATTTGTAACTATTTGTTTACATTTGTATGTGTTCAAGTGATATAAATCCAAATCTTTGTTCAGTCTATCGTAGAGATGAGCAGATTACGATAAGAACTGACGCTGAGCAAATTTGGTTTTTACGTATCTAGTTACTGCTACCCTATCTTTTCTTCTTCTCGTCATTATTTCTGAGTTAAAAGGCAAAAATTTGTGAGTCCGCAAAACTATTGATAGGATATATATCTGTCTTATTGAAAGAAGCTCACTCAACCTGTAAAGTTCTTCAGTTGGAAAACAAAATGGTTTAAAATACATAACTTTGAGTAGACAACGCTGACGTCTTTCGATTTCTAATAATTTTGATTTAGCTGCACCTCCCCTGACTGAGATACAGTACTCTTTTATGGATTGTGCCAATGCAATATATATTTGATTTAGTAGTTTTTTAGAGGTGACATATCTTAGTTTCCTACATATCCAAATTAATTTCCGTATCCTATTACTCGTATATTCAACTTGAGAGTGCCAGTTCAAGTGTTGGTCCATAACAACCCCTAAATACTTTATAGATGCAACCTTTTCGATAACTGTACACTTACACTTAGAACTATTAGAAATACCACAATAATGTATTTTTAAACTATTTTTATTATTTGGTTGCGTTCTATTATTAATCGTAAAGCATACATATTTAGTTTTTGCAATATTTAAGGAAAGAAGGTTACTCTGGAGCCATTATATATCACTGATTGTCTGGATCTGTCCACTACCAAAAAGCTATTCCTCACAGCAATTAATACACCTTCCCCCCGCGTTTGTGATGTGACAAATTAATTACAATCCCACTTCCACACTAAATTTCAGTATAATGTATACTGTTGACCAACCAGGTTTCGGGAAATTCCAATGCGTTGTGCCTGGATTTACATATTGCAGCTACTGAGTTTTCAGGACATATTTCAATAACCGACAAGATTAACTGCGGCGTCGGGCTTCTAAAATATCTGCATTTTTGTAGATTTTAAGGTTAAGGCAGTACATTTAGAGATAATAAGTTCGTTGAGCACCGAGGAATTCATTTTAACATTGCATCGCTTTATATCACGTCGTGGTACAAGCCGTGAGAAATATTTTGCTGTAACACAAGATATTTAGTTGGCGCAAGCAAAGAGGTGGGTAATTTTCTTAACTGTGAAGCAAGCTCTGGCTCTGTGTCGAACTCCTATGTAAACATAGGCAACAAATTTAATTTTTCACCAGCGTATGCAAAAATTTGGTGGTGTGTATGAAGCACCTGTGAAATCAACCAAGTATCATACGAATATGGTGCTAGAGAACAGTCATTTGACGTTTGAAGAAATCACTACTCTTTTCGCTCAGACTAAAGCAAAACTCAAGGCCTTTATCTCAGCTATCTACTTCTCCAAGCCTTTGTCACCTCTCACACTAGGAAACTTTCTAATAGGGAGGGCGCTAAAATTATCGAGCCCGATTGGTGCTCATCAAAGATGATATAACGTCTTCACCTAAATGACTTCTCAGTTGAGTTGAGACTATTTTTACTACAACATCTGGGGTGTTGACTGCGTTTGCCGGGTTGCAGAAAATTTTACTGCAAGTAACACGATCAGGCGAGCCCAAAATCGATATTCCCATTCCTGGATTATAGAAAAAACTTAATGATTTCTTATGTTTACGAAAACACTACACATTAAAAAAATCTTTTTCTTCCTTGTGTTTGGAATGGAGCACATGAATATATTTTTCATTTTGATTTTAATGTCGGCCACAATTCACTCATTTTTGTAAGTCTTGTCTTATTAAACCAATTTGTTGAAGTGGATACACATTTTTAATTTTGTTATTGTGGGCCCGCTCGACGTTTTGATCAACTGTAAATTTGTATGTTACCATAGAGATATCCATAGAGATAGTGTAGAGTGGGTATTCGTATCGTCAACACGTTTGTTCTGGTGTGCACCTTTTTTTATTTGTTATAAATTTAACAGTGTATGTTAAGTGTTATAAATGAATTAATTGGTTATTAAACTCATCTACGCGCACTAATCACAACGTATCCTACAAGATTTATATATATATATATATATATATATATATATATATATATATATATATATATATATATATATATATATTTATTCTTATACCACCTAATATGGATGTTCAGTTGGCTAATAATCTTAACGAACTCGAAAAGATGTTCGGGTCCCGAATGCGAGAATATGAAGAGAAGCTGCTAAAAGTCAATACCGAGAGCAGCTCATCGAATCCTGACATAACTTCATTGTCTCGTGAGTTCTCTGAGTTTAAATCATTTGTTTGGCAAACTCTTTCTACAATTAAAACACAAATAAATTTACTATGCCTCGGCCTTGATAGACATGAAACGGTAATGCGAAATAAAGTTCTATTGTTTCATGGCATTGCTGAAGAGCAAAATGAAAACCTCCGTGAAGTTATTTTAAATATAATATCTAATCAATTAAAGCTGACAGATATAGAAAAGGATTGTATTAAAGTTTGCCATCGGCTTGGATCATCTCTAAATAAGACACGACCAGTTTTAGTTCGGTTTTTTGATTCTGAGCAGAGGCGGTTTATTTGGGAAAACAAAGCCAATTTAAAAGGCTCCGGTATCACCATCTCAGAGTTTTTAACGAAAACCAGGCATCACATATTTACTACAGCACGTAAGCACTTTGGAATTAAGCACTGCTGGTCTTCTGAAGGAAAAATTGTTATAATCCTCCCCGATAAAACCCGACAAAAAAATTGAAACGTTGGCTGAACTGGAACTACTCATCGTGAAATATCCTTCTAGCTCCGCTACTAACGATAACGCATTACAGTCCGCTAATAGAACATCAACAACTGTTAACGCCCCGAACAAATCACGCCGACGCATAAATAATTGAATATAGTAGTATTGTTTTCTATAAACTCAAAAACCCAAAAAAAAAAAAGCCCGAAAAAAAAAAAAACCAAATCTTTGAAAAAAAACACAACCCCCCCCAACGGGGGAAAAAAACAGGAAACTAATTATTATTTCATAAAATTGAAGAGAACTAACTTCGACGGAACGCATACACGTCACAAACAATGCACAAACAATGTTATCAAGGTACATACAACTCCCTGGCGAGAGATTGTTTTATTGCAATGAACGCAAACAAAACTAACTTAATAAGATTTTACTACTTACCTCCTTTTTAAAGATTATTTGTAATGTTTACTTATACGTTGTTTAAAATAATGTTCCGTTTTTACTTTCTTAATTTTGTATTGCAATTAGTAGTTTTGTTTTTCTTCTTCTAGTTTTAATATAATATGTATACATAGACTTAGTTAAAAATAATTCCATTACGCTAGTGAGTTGAGCTGAGTTGTTTTTATATTTATTTACGTTTTATTTTTTAATTATAAGTTAGGTATATTTTCTCTTTAGAATTTATTTTATGGTATTGCTTTATATATTATATTATTAGGTTATTTTTATTATAATTTTATAGTTTTTACTTTTTATTTTTATTGTCATAATTGTGGAAAGTCCATCTGATTTTAATGTTAGTTTTTCTCGTGTAATTCGTCTTTTATCAGTTTCTTAAGCGCGGATGCCGAGTCATCCGACCATCTTGGACTGCGTGATCATATTTCTGCTATTTTTTCTCCCTATCCCAATAATTTTAACGTTGCCCATATCAACGCACAAAGTGTTCCTGCCCACTATCCTGACCTTCTTGCATCCATTAGCAGTAATCTAATCGACGCACTTCTTATATCTGAAACTTTTTTTAAACCTTCTCTCCCTTCCTTTCAGTTTTCACTTCCTGGTTACGTTTTGATACGTAATGATAGGACTGGTAAAGGAGAAGGTGGTGTAGCTATTTACTTGCGTTCTGAAATCCCATACAAACATATCTCTGCTTCCCCGTCTACTTATTCTGAATCTGCTGAGCACCTTTTTCTTGAAGTTACACTTCATCATACAAAAATCCTTCTTGGTGTGATATACAACCCTAATATGCAAATTAATTATTTTGATGTATTTGAAAATTTACTTACAGACTTCTGTCCTATATATAGTCATGTAATCGTGATGGGAGATTTCAATACGTGCTTACTGAAGGACGATTCACGTGCACTTAAGCTGAAGTCTATTGTGTCCTCACATAACCTACAAATTTTACCCCTATTTGCCACCCATCATTTTCCAAACTGCACTCCGTCTTTACTTGACCTTATCATTGTTTCATCTTTAAATAACATTGCAAATCATGGACAAATAACAGCTTCTTTTTTCGTACCATGACCTCATTTACATATCGTACCGTGTTCGTTCACCTAAGAGCAAATCACATTTTCGATTTCTTCAGCTATAAGGGTATTGACTTGGAAGGCATAAGACGTGATGAAAATAAAATAGATTGGTCTTCCGTAAAAGATTGTCATAATATTGATGATATGGTTAACAACTTTACCGCTTTAATTCTTAGATTGTATGATTGCCATGCACCTGTAAAACGTATAAAAATAAAACATTGTCCTGCGCCCTGGATTACAACTGAGATAAAAGAGCTTATGGCGCGTAGGGATAAAGCCAGAAGTAGATATAAACATTGTCCCTTGGAAAGAAATTTAATAAAGTTTAAGAGTCTGCGCAACCGCTGCAATCGTTTGTGTAGAGATGCTAAAAGGCGCTACTTTTATGACTCACTTTCAAATTGCGATTCAGCAAAAGCCTGGAGTTTTCTTAAAACAGTCGGCATTGGCAAACACCCTGCGCTTGGGACTGGAAATCTTGATATAGATATTCTCAATCAATATTTTTCTCTTCCACCTGTTTCCTTATCTTCATTTATAAAAGCTAAGACCCTGCTAGAACTATCCAGATGTCCATTGCAACATTCCAGCCAGTTTGAATTTGTCAGTATCAGAAGATGAAGTAAAACGATCAGTGCTATCTATATCTTCTACTGCAACGGGAAATGACAAAATTTCTTCCACAATGATAACTATGATTTTACCTTGTATTCTCCCAGTTCTTACTCACATATTTAATTTTTCATTATCTTTCTCCTGTTTTCCACGCTCGTGGAAGTTAGCACAAATTATTCCAATAGCCAAGGTTGCTAACCCTATATTACATTCCGAATTTCGACCTATATCTATATTACCATTCCTCTGTAAAGTACTTGAACATATTGTTCACAATCAATTGTCTTCTTACCTTAATTCTAACAATATTTTAAATATATTTCAATCTGGATTCCGGCCCGGTCATAGTACAACAACTGCTCTTCTTCAGGTAACTGATGATATCCGTAGAGCCATAGATCAAAAACAATTAACCGTACTCGTTTTATTAGATTTCAGCAGTGCCTTTAATTCTGTTGACTTTGATATCCTCTTAAAAATTCTCCAGTCTATTAATGTTTCACCTTCGGCCATTCTCTGGTTTGATTCCTACCTTCGGGGTCGCTCACAATGTATCCGTTCCAATGATACTTATTCCAACTGGTGTAATCTTATAACGGGTGTACCCCAGGGTGGCGTCTTGTCTCCGTTGCTCTTCACCGTTTTTATCAATTCTATAACAAAAATAATATCCTCCAACTTCCATCTTTATGCAGACGATTTGCAGCTTTACCGTCACTTTGTGGCATCTGAAGCTAAATTGGCGATAGAAGCACTGAATGATGACTTGAAGAGAATTAGTCGTTGGTCCAGATCACATGGTATAACTATTAATCCAAGTAAGTCTCAAGCAATAATAGTAAGTAGCAGATATACTAGTAGCTTAATTGATAAATGCACCCTGCCAGATGTGATTATCAATGGCACATCAATTACTTATACTGAATCTGTGAAGAATTTGGGCTTAATTATTGACAATAGGTTATCATGGGGTCCTCACATAATGGACTTAGGTAGAAAAGTTTATTATGCTTTCCACTCATTAAAACGTCTTCAAAGTTTTTTACCCTTATCAACGAAAATCACTCTAGTTCAAACCCTTATTTTGCCTATCTTAGATTACGCTGATGTCTGTTTTTTGGATGCCACAGAGGAGCAATTAAACAAACTTGAGCGATTACAAAACCTTTGCATTCGGTATATTTTCGGACTCAAGAAGTTTGACCACGTCTCTGAATATAGAAAGCAACTCAAGTGGCTCCCGATCCGATTTCGCAGGAACACTCGTATCCTTTGTCTCCTTTTTAACATCCTACACAGCCCAAACTTCCCTACATACCTCCGAAATCGATTTACCTTTCTTAAATCCCCAGATACAGTTTGTAGATCACACCTTAAAACTCTCTTAAAATTGCCATCCTTTAATACTCATTCATATTCCCGTTCATTCTCCGTACAAGCAGTAAGACTCTGGAATTCGCTTCCTACTGATATTCGAGAAATCAAAACACTGACATTATTCAAAAAACGAGTGAAAGAACAATATTTATCGCTGTCTTCTGTGTAAGTCTCAAATCTGTGATATGTACTATACTGTTACAAATATGTGCATGTACATATATGTATGTATGTGTGTCTGTATATATGTTTATATATTTAATTATGACTTTATATTATATTTAGTATTTATGTATGTATTAATGTTTGTTTAAATATGAATATATTCATGTATTTGTATGTATATGTATATATGTATATATATATATATATATATATATATATATATATATATATATATATATATAAGTATTTGAGTTGACGTATATATTTATCTTACACCCATATGTGTAGTAAAATAACAAAGTGCACACCTTATAATCATTTAGTAATCATATGTGTTTGAAACTGGCCTACTGGAAGAAATGTCATTGTGAGATAAGTAGAGCCTTTGTACAAACTTTTTATTATGATGTGTCCTCTCCCTAACTTGTGTGTACATAAATTGTGAAATAAATAAATAAATAAATAATATCCTGTACTACGAAGTACAAATTATTTCAATGTTTGTTACTTTTGTTTTACAAAGTCCAGCGATGCGTCCTAGCGTCGCGCGGGTGATTTCTAGATCTCGACAACAGCGCCACCTACCAGGTTTAATTCTGAATCTAAACCATTTTAAGGGACGCACTCAAACGCGTACAAAACATTTCATCAAAACGGTTTGTGCCATTGCTTTTTCATTTTTATATAAAGAGATAATCCCATTTTCAATAAAACGTCATTATTGCTGCGATTCTACGTTACTGTTTGTAATAAAGTTAAGAAAGTTATTATTTATACATATCTTTGTTAAAAAAATATTAACATTGAACTCAAAACGTTCTCATTTAAAAAAAACAACATTAAGTTTAATTTATATTGATTTAATTTATGAAATAAAATACATCATTAAAGGTTATTAACAAAATTATAATTTAAATTCTTTGACTATCTATAATAAAACGCAATGAAAAAAAATATAAAGAAATTTTTGCAAGATATGATTGTTATCATAATTTTTCTTTACATACACGTTTTTCTAGGGTTTGATAGTATCTAAAATCCATTTCATAAACTTTCTGACATCTGTGTATATTGCTGGGGTATTAGAACCACACTGTGTGGGACCGTAAGACACGATACCAAATTGTATATATCTGTCCGAGTCATTGTATTGACCTTCAAGCATGAGGGGACCGCCGGAGTCGCCTCCGCACGAATCTCGACCGATCTCACCGGCACATAGTGTATGTCTCAACCTGTCAATAGTATCAGCTCTTTGATTCCTGTAATGGAAAAAATACTAAATTCTCAGTACAATTGACTAAATATTAAATAACATTTGAGTTTAGAAAATTTTATAATACGTATTGATCTATCCATCTAGTGGGGGAACGCCCAACACTTCGTTCAACCGTACGAAGCTACTACTCTAAAACTTTTTTCCCCATCGGTTATCGGCTTCAGCTTACTAATCCGTTGGGCTATGTCGGTTACTTCGGGTCCACTAAGAATATCCTAATTTAAAAGTCTAAGTCTATCATGCAGGGAAAAATCGAGCATAGCCCTCTCCATAACTCATCATCATACGACTAGCAGTGAAGAAACACGTCTCAGATCTATGTCATTACTGGCACAACACGCACTGGTTGTACATGCTCGTTTTCAAGTTTTGAGGTATACCCGACGAGAAGATGTCGTAATCTCCCGAACACTGACCAGCCGAGTTCAAATCTTCAATCGACCTCTTGGTAGAAGTTGGACTTACATAGTCGAACTGTTTGTGCCAGGTAAACAAAGTCGTCAATAACTTCGAGCGTGGTGCTCCCAACAACTACTGGCATGGATATGACATAAACATTACACATGATCTTTGTTTCGTCCATGTTCATCTTAAGGCCTGTCTGTTGGGAGAACCTTTTGAGGTCATTAATCATAGTGCTTAGTTCATTCAGTAAGGACAATAATATGTAGGTATAAGGTAAATCGAAAGTGAGTGATGTATGCACCATTGATTATGACTGGTATGGTTAGGTTTCGTACACTGGTTCTGTACTCTGATAGCTATTTTAGTCCTATTGTTGCTAGAAATGATGCTACCATATTCGGCCTTTAGCTGTGACTGTTGGCTCTTTCTGCAGACAGATATCTGGCAAAGACTTGGTTCCGCTCGATCACTTCTTCAATATGATCTATATTGAAGTTTCATAAGTCCCGTTGCATGAATTTGGAGATCTGTATTTTCAATTGCTTGTATTCCGTCATATTTGCTGAAGACTGTGGATTCATTTCCCGTCAAACAGCCATGAGATTAAGAGTGTGATCGGAGTGTTTGGGTTCTTCTGCAATGGATCTTGCAGAGCTTAGCTCCAACCACATTGATAGTTTCTACGATTTATATTGGGTATAATGATATTTACTGGTTATCATGAATTGCCTACTTAACGTTCATACTGGAGCTTAGATGAAGATTTTGGTGTTCCATTGATTGCTAATTGCATGTCTCGTAATCGATTTTTAGACATAAAAGGATATTTACACTTTGTTGATAATTCTCTAGCGGAAAGTTCTACTTATAAAATGTTCAAAGTGATATCACTGTACGAACTGATTCAGCGAAATTCAATTCAATGGGGAGTGTTTCATGAAACCTTGTCTATGGATGAATCATTGATAAAGTACTTTGGCTGTAATTGAGAAAAACGATTTATAAGGGGAAAAACTTGTATGATTTGGTCATAAGAATTGAGCTGCAACTACCTCAGATAGCTACTGGTACACAATTGATGTTTATTGTGGCCAGGGTAACAAAGAAATAACTGATCTTCATAATTTATTTTCTATCTACGACTTACTGCATGATTTGCGTCTCTCAGGCTACAGGCCGACAGGCACCATATGGGACAGCAAGACAGAGCGTAATATGAATACCGATTTGACACTAACAACGAAATAACATCATATGCAGATAGACTTCAATATTTTAATATGCTACCCTAATCGATACGTCTAAAATTAATAGATATTATGTTTTTATACAAGGTGCTTAGAAATGAAGTAGATTGTCCACAGCTTCTCGCCCAATTTAAATTTCGCACTCCAATAAGAATTCCACGCAAACCAATTCCACTTCTTTACCCACCACGTCGTAGAACTGTTCTCGGTGCGCATTCGCCAGTCGCAAGGCTTTGTAAAGTCTTTAACGAATGTAGTGAAGACGTTGATGTTAATTTTGATTCCATATGTCAGTATTATAAGAATTTATGTAAGTACTTCAAACATTGTGAAAGTACAAATCGTGTACCAATTTGTTAATAATTAATGTAAAATACGCGCACACACACACACACACACACACACACACACACACACACACACACACACACACACACACACACACACACACACACACACACACACACAGCTCGCTCGCGCACACATGCACACGCACGTGCACGCGCACGCGTTTATACAATATCAAATTATTTAAAATAAGAATTCCTTAGATAAATAGTAGTAAAATGTAAATTGATAGCATGTTGTGATTACCTTTAAGTGATTGTACGTTTAGAAATAACGAAACCGTAAATTTTAATTAACGATGTAATAATGTATCAATCGTTGGTTATCCTAATAAAGAGAAAAAAAATAACGATTGTCCGCTGGAAGGACAATAGCGTGGTAATATTGGGATCTTATTATGATAATTAAAAAAGTAAAAAAATGGTGCAAGGACACAAAGCAAAAACTGGATGTAAATATACCAAGTATGTTTGTAAATTACAACAAAGGAATGACAGATGGATCAGTTCATCGATCTCTGTAATGTGGCTACAAAAGGAAAAAAATGGTGGTGGGTAGGGCTCATTTGCTTGATATGGCTATTTGTGATATTTAGCGATTGCAAGTTTTGATTAGGAAGACTGATGAGGAACTGACGTGCATGGATCAGTTATCGTTCAGACGTACCATCGCGCGGGCGTACTTATGACTAACAAAAATAAAGAGCCGCCCCTCATCATCAGCAATTCTTGACGGATTGGAGAGAAAAAACTACGGTCACAACCCTGAGCGTATTGAAAAGCCACTACGGTGTGTTATTTGTTACAATCAAGGCCGTTGGCGCTGTAGACTACGTATGAAAAAGCTATTTGTTGAGCTACCTTGCCTTGGGCAGTTCTACTATTGAACCGCCCAATGTACATAACTGTGTACACCCCCCTAACTTGATCATGTTTAGATTTTCATCTGTTTTTCTTTACAGCTCTTTCATTTAACTTCCTTCCTAGTAATAAACAGTAATAAAACCAAAACATTACTTGCATTTTTAATTTTGGCGGTATTGGGTTAATTTCCAAACTTCTGCATCTTCGGACACTACCTGGGATATATAATTCTTCAAGAAAGATGATAAAAACTTTTTGAATAATTACAGACCCATTTCGCTTCTGAGTTGCGTCTACGTAACTCGACCATATACAACTATCCGAACGAAATCGGTTTTTATCAAAAAGGGATTTAGCACCATAGACCTTTAAAGGCTTTGGAAGATTATAGAGAATACTGAGGAGTATTACCTGTCGTTACGTGTGGCGTTTGTGGCAATATTAAATGGAACATAGACGCAAGAACTAGTTTATAAAGTACTAAAAATGCCTTCTATTGTCTTTTAATATCGGGACGCGTATCGCCGGTTCCCAGTTAACACACATAGACAAACAATAAATACACAATTTTCGCCTACACATGTCTCTAGCATTCATGCAACAAAGATTAAATTATAAATTATTGCGTCAAGGAATATTTTATAAAAACATAAAATCCAAGGAGACGTAGCCACTTGGTCCAATAGTTAACGTGAGCGAAAAACAGAGAATGACATTGCGCGCTCACTCTCACTTGGGCATAGTGCAGCGCAACGTACGTTTCGATAACATATTATTAAGCGTCGTTGATGGTTCCGATCTACACAGATGTGTAGATCGGAACAAAAGTTAAATTTTAATCTATGATAAGCGCGGTTAACTATGACATCTGGACGTTGAACATCTCAGTCCCGCCCGTGACAATAAGTGCTGTAAAGCGTTCGAAATAGTGTTGCCCAAAATCGGTCTTGGTCTTACAGTCTTGGTCTTGTTCTTGCTCTTTTGCAAGACCAAGACCAAGAACAAGACCGCCTAATTTTAGCAAGACCAAGACCAAGACTGACCGTGCAAGATTTGAGCAAGAACAAGACTAAGCCTGCGAGACTCTTGCGTCTTGCAGAGGAATGAGTGTCGTTTCAGGGAGTATAGGAGTTCGGGTATACGCTTAGGGACTCTAAGAGACGCAAAAAATATATTAAAAAAATTTGGAAAATTGGACTTATGCGCATTACGAACAATATCATAAACATACATTGCGGATGAAAATATCCATTAAAAGAAAAAAACAGTGCATCCCTAGTTTTGACCGTCGGCACTTTGATAGTGCGCGGCGTCTTGTTGTCGGCATCATCAAAGGTCGAATACTGACCTGTCAAAGAAATTTTGCAGCTATTCGGAGTACGAGGTCAAGATACACGCGCCGGCGACTTCTATTGATATCCCATTCAATCGACGCCGCCGCGCTGCAAGCACTACATTTGACACTGTTTGAATGCCGCCACAGAGTACATGTTCCAAAGAATAAAATAAGTTTCCGGGTGCTCAGAATGGACATGAATACATTATGCCGATCTCGCAAGGAATATTGTAATAAGATAATGGTAAGGATAGCTAGATACCATAGTAATTTATCCTAGTAAATAATTATTATAATATTAACTGTATGGGTTTATAATATTTACTTATTATTATTATTATTATTACCTAATAGATAAACATGTTCATAAAGTTCACTGCAAATCTCGATTTTTGGAAGTGTGTGTTTTTGAACACAAAGTGTTCGATATGTCATCACCCATTTGATAAATATTGTAGACACTTTTAACACACTTGAAACGTGTAAACATTTTGTACAATGCTAATCGAATAATATAAAAAGTGTGCATATC
Organism: Parnassius apollo; assembly: GCA_907164705.1. Classification (NCBI taxonomy): domain Eukaryota; kingdom Metazoa; phylum Arthropoda; class Insecta; order Lepidoptera; family Papilionidae; genus Parnassius; species Parnassius apollo. The sequence continues at coordinate 17,353,541 of CAJQZP010000008.1, forward strand.
AAATAAAAAGCGTAAAATAAGATCTATGTACATTTTAGGAGCCCGAGTATCTCTTAGAGAACCGTTTAAAGAAATTGATTGCATCGAATTGATGTAAATAATAGTGATTTGCACAATTTCAATAGTAGAAATAAAAATAAAATCACAATACCTGCTTTCCGGTTACACAAAGTATATAATGCGTTCTTGGGTAGCGATATATGCTTTTTTATTAAGATTCCAAAAGAAATGTTAGATCTTTCACCTTTTCAATTTAAGTCAGACAAAAATGCTTGGAACTGACCTCTCGTACTACACAGGACTAACTAGAAATTTCTAAACCGATTTGGTATCTACATATACATATACATTTGACATTTTATGTTTGTCTTATCGCTTTACATAATTATAGAACTGTTGTAAAAATATTTTGAAAAGAGCAACTACTAAGTTTCTTAATTTCTTCCATGATTCTTCTCAGTAGAATCAGAACCCCTGGACATGGAAAAGAAAAAATTGGGGAAAACAGTGATTATATGACTATTCAAAAGTATATTTTTAATGCCTACTTGAATAAAACATATTTGAATTTTGAATTTCAAACGAGGGAAGGCAAATTTAATTTAATTAACGTAGATTAATTCAATCACAAGAAGAACATAATATACACAATTTTATTTACATATTTACATTTCATTTTTACGTAGGCACACTATACCTATCTGGCAACGCATCTACTTTATTAATCTTCTAAAATATACTTATCACACAATTACGTAACACATATATTATGTAACTAGCGTCCGCCTGCGACTTCGTCCGCGTACAATATCTGATTTCCTGTGAGATTTTGAAATTTTCTCGCTGCGAAAGTCTTACCTAAGTATTGTTACGAGCTTGAGGTTCGTGACAATAAAAATTGCCGATAAAATTACCTAAATTAACACTTTAATTTACTTTACACAATTAAAGTTAAAACACCAATAATTTAAACACACTAATTCACTTAATTCCACTCCGAAGCTTCGCTTGTTTCGCCCAAATCAACACTGCAAAGCTCCCCTCGCTCTCGTTCCTGACACTAGATGGCGCTAGTGTATCGTCGACTTTAGCGCGTAACACTGCCCCCTCCTAAGACATGCGCGTCCCGAGCATTATCGGCCCCATAATAACGCGCCAAGCGATTCACATGGACGATCTTAGGAGTCCGTCTTGCGCCTTTCTGTAACGGCTCCGCAATGTCAAGGGCTGTCCTATCCTGTGGTGCACCAACATTGTACAATTTCGGTGCTCCTCTACTACGTGTCCGAGGTCCCCGCACGGCCGCACAACTTGTACATGTACGACACCAATCCTCGACATCGTCACGATAATGGACCCAGTAAAACTGTTCTCGGACCTTCAGTAGAGTTCGTTTAACTCCCAGATGGACTCTTGAACGACCATTATGGCACAACTGTAGAACATTCGGCACTTTAGCTTTAGGGACAACCATTTGCAAACGACAGCTGTCTCTTCGACCACTGTCCCATTTACGGCACAGGACTCCATCCTGAATCAGCAAGCTGTCCCATTGGGCCCAATAGCTTTTCGTGGTTGAACTCATCGCTGAGACGTCCCTCCACTTAGGCTTGGTAGCACGGGCCTTCATCCATCCCAGAATCGGCTTGATGTCCGGATCTTCCTGCTGTGCATGTCGTAGGTTGTCCTTCCATTCGTTGCTGAGGTGGTCCGTCCTGAGCATCCTCACGGATACCACCTCCTTACTCTCTTGCCTACTACAATGGTTGCAATCTTCAGGACAAGGTCTTCTTGACAATGCATCTGCGTTGCCGTGAGATTTCCCGCTGCAGTGTCTGATAGTAAAGTCGTATTCCTGCTGCTGCTGGGCGGTGCTGTTAGCCGCACTTCCTTTCTGAGACCGTTCACCTTCCCTTCCTAGGGTGTGCTTAGGGCAGCTGGACCGAAGATGGCCCCTTTCCCCACAGCCATAGCACCTAGGGCTGTATCTTTTATTGTGGTCGCGAACCGTAACTGCTGTAACCTCCCTAGCGTGAGGTGAACGATGATCCTGTCGCCGCCAGGCAGTGCCGTTAGCTGCACTACCCTCTCGAGATCGATCAACTCTCCTTTCCACGGTTCGTTTAGGGCAGCTGGATCGAAGATGGCCCTTTTCCCCACAGCCATAGCACCTAGGGCTGTATCCTTTGCTGCGGTCACGGACTGTAGCTGCTGCAACCTCCCTGACGCGATGGGAACGATGATCCTGCCGCACGGCTTCCACCTCCAGTGCATGGGCCAAGGCGTTCTTAAGCGTGTCGTGGTGCCCGAGTCTCACAGCAGCTCTGACTTCAAGGTCGCGGATGCCGTCGATGAATGTCTGAACCAGGTTCCCTTCAATGAGCGCAGGTACAGACTGGTAAGCTTTTCGCACCAGCTTCTCCACCTCTAGAGCCCACTGCTGCAGGTTTTCGTTGATGCGCTGCTCGCGATCTTTAAGCTGCGCGCGAAAGACGTGTTCCAGATGAGCGTCGCCATATCTCGCTTCCAAGGCCTCAAGAAGCTGCTCATAGGTCACTTTCTTACCGAGAGCTTCCAACACAGTTAAGGCTTGGTCGCGCAGGCCTAGAGTGAGTGCAGTCATGGCTTGGCTTTTATTCCAGCCGTTCGCCTCCATGACGGCCTCGAACTGGATTTTGTAGGCCGACCAGGAAGAGGTACCGTCGAACGGTGGCACCTTGAACCCACGTAGCGAAGGTGTTGTAGCTACTACGGGAGCTGTAGCTCCATCTCCAAGTTTGAGTTCGTCCAGTGATTTCTTCATGTCAGCCACTACGTTGTCAACCCGATTGTTCACTTGGTCGATTCGGGTTTCAGCTTTCGCGATTTGGGTTTCAGCTTCCGACAGGCGGTTGTCATGCTGAGCAACCCTATCCTTCACCTCCCTTATCTCTTTCCCGAAGGTAGCGTGAAGGTCCTTAATGAGGAGCATCTGCTGTTCCGACCGACGGGCCTGTTCCTCCTGTCGGCGGGCCTGCTCCTCTTGTCCGCCCCGCAGCTGCTCTTCCAATCGGCGGGCCTGTTCCTCCTGTCCGCTCTGCAGCTGCTCTTTCAACTGACGGACCTGTTCCTCCTGTCGGCGAGCCTGTTCCTCCTGTCGGCGAGCCTGCTCCTGCAGCATCACCATCAGAGCACCTAAGTCAGGTGCTGCAGATGTAGGAGCTACCGACGGGCCTGCAGCCGGTGGCTGGCCCTCCGACGTCTGCGGCGTTGCACCACCAAATCTTCGTTGGTCCGTCTCCTGCTGGCGTTGACTTCGGGTACGAACACCCTCCGTTTCCTCCTTAGGTAAAATCGGCATAATTTTATCCCACTTCTGACACCAATTGTTACGAGCTTGAGGTTCGTGACAATAAAAATTGCCGATAAAATTACCTAAATTAACACTTTAATTTACTTTACACAATTAAAGTTAAAACACTAATAATTTAAACACACTAATTCACTTAATTCCACTCCGAAGCTTCGCTTGTTTCGCCCAAATCAACACTGCAAAGCTCCCCTCGCTCTCGTTCCTGACACTAGATGGCGCTAGTGTATCGTCGACTTTAGCGCGTAACACTGCCCCCTCCTAAGACATGCGCGTCCCGAGCATTATCGGCCCCATAATAACGCGCCAAGCGATTCACATGGACGATCTTAGGAGTCCGTCTTGCGCCTTTCTGTAACGGCTCCGCAATGTCAAGGGCTGTCCTATCCTGTGGTGCACCAACATTGTACAATTTCGGTGCTCCTCTACTACGTGTCCGAGGTCCCCGCACGGCCGCACAACTTGTACATGTACGACACCAATCCTCGACATCGTCACGATAATGGACCCAGTAAAACTGTTCTCGGACCTTCAGTAGAGTTCGTTTAACTCCCAGATGGACTCTTGAACGACCATTATGGCACAACTGTAGAACATTCGGCACTTTAGCTTTAGGGACAACCATTTGCAAACGACAGCTGTCTCTTCGACCACTGTCCCATTTACGGCACAGGACTCCATCCTGAATCAGCAAGCTGTCCCATTGGGCCCAATAGCTTTTCGTGGTTGAACTCATCGCTGAGACGTCCCTCCACTTAGGCTTGGTAGCACGGGCCTTCATCCATCCCAGAATCGGCTTGATGTCCGGATCTTCCTGCTGTGCATGTCGTAGGTTGTCCTTCCATTCGTTGCTGAGGTGGTCCGTCCTGAGCATCCTCACGGATACCACCTCCTTACTCTCTTGCCTACTACAATGGTTGCAATCTTCAGGACAAGGTCTTCTTGACAATGCATCTGCGTTGCCGTGAGATTTCCCGCTGCAGTGTCTGATAGTAAAGTCGTATTCCTGCTGCTGCTGGGCGGTGCTGTTAGCCGCACTTCCTTTCTGAGACCGTTCACCTTCCCTTCCTAGGGTGTGCTTAGGGCAGCTGGACCGAAGATGGCCCCTTTCCCCACAGCCATAGCACCTAGGGCTGTATCTTTTATTGTGGTCGCGAACCGTAACTGCTGTAACCTCCCTAGCGTGAGGTGAACGATGATCCTGTCGCCGCCAGGCAGTGCCGTTAGCTGCACTACCCTCTCGAGATCGATCAACTCTCCTTTCCACGGTTCGTTTAGGGCAGCTGGATCGAAGATGGCCCTTTTCCCCACAGCCATAGCACCTAGGGCTGTATCCTTTGCTGCGGTCACGGACTGTAGCTGCTGCAACCTCCCTGACGCGATGGGAACGATGATCCTGCCGCACGGCTTCCACCTCCAGTGCATGGGCCAAGGCGTTCTTAAGCGTGTCGTGGTGCCCGAGTCTCACAGCAGCTCTGACTTCAAGGTCGCGGATGCCGTCGATGAATGTCTGAACCAGGTTCCCTTCAATGAGCGCAGGTACAGACTGGTAAGCTTTTCGCACCAGCTTCTCCACCTCTAGAGCCCACTGCTGCAGGTTTTCGTTGATGCGCTGCTCGCGATCTTTAAGCTGCGCGCGAAAGACGTGTTCCAGATGAGCGTCGCCATATCTCGCTTCCAAGGCCTCAAGAAGCTGCTCATAGGTCACTTTCTTACCGAGAGCTTCCAACACAGTTAAGGCTTGGTCGCGCAGGCCTAGAGTGAGTGCAGTCATGGCTTGGCTTTTATTCCAGCCGTTCGCCTCCATGACGGCCTCGAACTGGATTTTGTAGGCCGACCAGGAAGAGGTACCGTCGAACGGTGGCACCTTGAACCCACGTAGCGAAGGTGTTGTAGCTACTACGGGAGCTGTAGCTCCATCTCCAAGTTTGAGTTCGTCCAGTGATTTCTTCATGTCAGCCACTACGTTTTCAACCCGATTGTTCACTTGGTCGATTCGGGTTTCAGCTTTCGCGATTTGGGTTTCAGCTTCCGACAGGCGGTTGTCATGCTGAGCAACCCTATCCTTCACCTCCCTTATCTCTTTCCCGAAGGTAGCGTGAAGGTCCTTAATGAGGAGCATCTGCTGTTCCGACCGACGGGCCTGTTCCTCCTGTCGGCGGGCCTGCTCCTCTTGTCCGCCCCGCAGCTGCTCTTCCAATCGGCGGGCCTGTTCCTCCTGTCCGCTCTGCAGCTGCTCTTTCAACTGACGGACCTGTTCCTCCTGTCGGCGAGCCTGTTCCTCCTGTCGGCGAGCCTGCTCCTGCAGCATCACCATCAGAGCACCTAAGTCAGGTGCTGCAGATGTAGGAGCTACCGACGGGCCTGCAGCCGGTGGCTGGCCCTCCGACGTCTGCGGCGTTGCACCACCAAATCTTCGTTGGTCCGTCTCCTGCTGGCGTTGACTTCGGGTACGAACACCCTCCGTTTCCTCCTTAGGTAAAATCGGCATAATTTTATCCCACTTCTGACACCAATTGTTACGAGCTTGAGGTTCGTGACAATAAAAATTGCCGATAAAATTACCTAAATTAACACTTTAATTTACTTTACACAATTAAAGTTAAAACACTAATAATTTAAACACACTAATTCACTTAATTCCACTCCGAAGCTTCGCTTGTTTCGCCCAAATCAACACTGCAAAGCTCCCCTCGCTCTCGTTCCTGACACTAGATGGCGCTAGTGTATCGTCGACTTTAGCGCGTAACAGTATAAAGAGGCTATATAGGTAAAGCTTAACTATGCAAGTATTTATTATTTAAAACTAATAAAGTAAATGTCGATCTTCATATCTATACTCTAAAAATATAGGACTTGCATATAACCATTTTACCCCAATTTCACCCCCTTAGGGTTAGGATTTTGTAAAACAGCTTATTCAGGATTTTATTATTGAAAACTTATAACTTTCATGCCGATTTTCGTGTCTCTAACTTCAAAAACGTAGGACTTTCATACAAACATCCAACTCCCATTTCACTCCCTTGGGGATAGATTTTCTCAAAACCGTTTCTTAAACTGATCTCTATGCCATAAAAGGAACCTACCTTACAAACTTCAACTTTGCATGTTTTATAGTTCCTGAGATATCGTTATAGTCAGTCAGAGAGTGGTAGTATATATCTATATATATATATATATATATTATAGTTTTAAATATGTATTTATAATTCACTCATATTTTCATTTGTTTTTATAATCGGCGAGACATGATTTTCTGTTTTATTTCAGTCTGAAAATAGCAGTGACAACATCACGATAGCTACAGTTGATTGGATGGTTAAAAAATATCTTCCCTTATCATTTTTCGATGACGTAGCTACAGAAGTATATTTTCGATCAATTTGCCCAAATATAGTGTTTCCTAAAAGGTCCTCACTTAGAAGGAAGGTCAAAGAACAGTTTGAAGAGCTTCAATTGAATCTTAAAAAACGACTACAACAATTTTTATCTAAAATGTCATTTACCATTGATGGACGGACGTCAATTGCTGTTAGGAGTTACTACGGGGTCACTATTCATTATATAGACAACCAATGGAAGTATCGATCTGTAGTCCTTGATTTTATACCATCACGCTGTAGACATACTGGGGAAGATATTGCAACGATTTTCCACGAATGTTTATTGGAATATGACATAATTGATAAAATACAGGGTATCACGGTCGACAACGCAACTGAAAATACCAAATTTATGTATGAATTGGACAAACAGCTGCCACACTTTGATTCAGACAATCAACATTTCCGGTGCTTTGCTCACATTTTGAACCTTGGTGTACAAGATTTATTAAAGACCTTAGCATTACACAGTGAAACTGACAATAAGGGACAAGAACAGCAGTATGAAGATAATGAAGACGAAACTGAGGAAGATGAAGAATATGCGCCAAATATTGCTGACTCACGTACAGCTATAACAAAATTACGCATTATTTCCAGTAAAATAAAAAGAAGTGAGATATTGAAGAAGAAGTTTCAGTCTGCTTGTGAAGCAGCTGGCGTGCCATCAAATCTGAACCTCATACTCGACTGTCCAACGAGATGGAATTCCACACATGATATGATTGGATTTGGTTTAAAAGTGAGAACTGGAATTAACATATTGTGCACTTCTGTCACCAAATTGAATGATTTTCAAATCACAGATAGTGAATGGCAAATACTCGAAAGAATACATAAGTTTCTAATAAACTTTAAACTTCTATCAACGAAACTTGGTGGAGAAAAATATGTAATACATTACCGCTAGTCATTGTATCATTCAATCTCTTGCTCGATAAAATTGAATCCATGGTAAAACAATTAGATGAGAAACCTAATCGATCCGAAGTGGATGAAAGGCTCATTCTGGGTTTTCAAGCAGCTCGAGACAAAATGCTTAAACATTATAAAAAGAGCAACTGGATTTATTGTACCTCTTTAATTTTAGACCCAAGGCATAAGACTCAGACTTTTGACATGACATCATGGGGGAAGCAAATTAAAACAGAAAGCCTGCGCAAATTTAATGAACTTTATAAAGAATATAAAAGTCTACACTCAGTGAATACATCTCTAGAATCACCAAGAAATAAAAAGAAAGTATGTGAATATGATGAAGATGAAGACGTAATAGACTTTGAGAAATTGTATGCATGTCCCTCGACGTCATCTGGATCTGTATCTTTTCATCAAGGCTTAGTTATAGACGAGTTGGAGGAGTACCTAAGTAAACCCAGAGCCGCCAGTTCGGAAGACATTTTAGAGTGGTGGAGGACGCATGAGACAGAATATCCGACTTTATCGAAGATGGCCCGTGATATTCTTTCAATACCTGCAACTTCAGTACCTGCTGAGAGATTATTTTCTAAAGCATCATTAGTAATTAGAAAACATAGAAATAGGTTAAGTGATGAGTCAGCCAGATGGTTACTTTGTATTAATTCTTGGTCAAAAGAATTAATATAAAGTAACAGTAATGTCAAAGCTGTTGTGTACTGTTATGTAATTTAATTTGTATTGTATTTTATTTTTTTATTTAAATAAATGGTAAATTATATAACTCTTTTATTCCATTTCATATAAGGGTCTATCAATCTCTTTCTAGACAAATAATGTTCTTTATAATACAGTCAAGTTAATGTCATTAATTTGTTTTTTATATGTTTTGACTAAGTTTTAGCACATGTAAGCTTATTAAATGTAAACGTTTATTAAGAAACAGACTAACTCCCGTGACCGTAAGACTTGGTAGACAGCTCAGTTGGTTAGAGCATCGGCACGGATCGCTTAGGTCGTGGGTTCAAACACCACCCGGTATTAAATGTTTAGACATTTATTAATTTGGTTGGTCTTTCTATGGCTATGTTAATTCAAGCTCAAAATGCGCCTACTCTGTTAAGGTGTTCTAAGATCTAAAGTAACGTTTAATAAATAACAATAGGCTAATAGGTAATTTCGAGACTTGCAAGACTCTTGCTGTAAGACCAAGACCATGAACAAGACTGAGAGCGCAATACCAAGACCAAGAACAAGACCAGGTGTATTAGCGCAAGACCAAGACCAAGACTGGCTAAGTCTCGTCTTGTTCTTGCATTTGGGCAACACTAGTTCGAAACGTCGGGTATTTAAAAAGTTAAATATACGCGATAAATTCCGTAAAAACTAGTATTATTTCAATGTGTAGTGTTCGCGTAAATATAAGAAATCATTACGTCGTTGATCAACCAGGAGTCTCACACTAAGATATAACTAATTAACTGAAGGTATCTCAGTAATAGACGCTTTTATAACTAGAGAAAAGAGGATATAATAAAACATTAAGGATAAGTATATCCATTTATCTTTAATATCCGGATCTTTTGGAAACCTGGAATAATAGCATTGTATTAAATAAACAGATGTATAAATAAAATTTATACAACATTATACAAACATCAAACAAATATATATATAGATATGGGTGACATATTTATCATTTTTTATTAGTTTTAAAGATTTGTAACTGACTTTCGGTTGTTTGTTAAATTTCAGTTCAGTTATTCTACTGCCCTTACAATATAACTACATACTTATCCTTGCAATATATTAAAATTGCATCAAAGTTTATAAAGTAATTTAAAATTACTAACAAATAATAGCTGATAAAAGGTAAACGTTATAAAATATTTATAAAGAAAAAAAAATAGAGGAAGTGTAAATAATATTTAACGAAAACCCACATTTCGTTCCCATTTCTGTAAAACTAGGTAAGCCAAACATAATAAATTATCGATACAAAGTAGTAGTGTCACGCCACTATCTCGCGCTCGACTCCTGCGGCCGTGTTCTTGGAAATTTACGTACGCAACAATATTCTTTATTGCCCATACTATACATCCATCGCTGCTTTTAGTTGTCGTACTCGTAGACATGAACTAGCTTAAGAATCAATGGATATTGAAATGTGAAAACAATTACATTTTCGGAGACAATTGTAGTACTGGAGGTGAATAATTTTATTTAAGTATATTTCATTAAAAACAACATTATATAAAACACTAAGTCCTTATTTATGAAATGTTATCCCTTTAATTGGAAACTTGCAAGTTGTGGAAGAATTACCGCAGTTGGATATGCTTCAAAACTCTATTTTACGTGTCTGCGTCTGAAATAACACTGGTGACCGAAACAAACGCTCCTTGCGCGCTTCTGGCCCACGAGTTACATGTGTGGCGACAAGGTCACGCGCTTTTACGACTTCTATTCCCTAATTATTTAGATTTCTGTGTATTAACCTCTCACCTTACACCCACAAAAATTGAGAGTAAATTTAAGGCTATGCCTCTTTCTGAAAGTTTTTAGACTCAAACCGTTACTGAAATAAAAAATAAAAAATAAATCGTCACCTGTTATAATAAGCTTTACATGTTTTGGAAGAGTATACGGGTAATTCAACTTTAAGTAGAACATTGGATCTTTGATGATTCTCAGTAAAACCCCAACCAGCAACTGTAGCACTTTCACCATCTAAATTCATTTCACGTAAGCTTTTCATAACTGGAAGACATATTGTTCCTGAATTTTCTGAAATAATAAATCGTTACATATACGAAATTATAATATATTTATTAATATGTGTAATAATATAAATTTAATTGTTTTCGTCATAATATTTTATTATTTTTAAACAAATATAATTTACATTAACTATCTAGTCTCATTTAAAATTGTGAGTGGGGAAGCTCCCCAAAAGGCAAGCATCATTAAGAAATAATAAAATTTGTTAAATAAACATATTCAAAGCATTATTAAAATAAATTACACTTTGGGATATCTTACATTTATTTTTACTTTAATACCGTTATTACTTTAGTCATGTTTGTTTAGTAAAAAACTTACTATAGGTTAAGTCAACGGGTCGCCTCAGGCGAAGTAGAGCGATATCGTTCATCACCGTTGGAACGCCAACATATTCATTATGTGTGATGATTTCTGCAACACTTCTATCCTAAAATAAATAGAAAGAGAAGTTTAAGCTAAATCGAACTTGCCACATTCAAGTTTAAGGAGTTGTTCCCTAAGGTCAAGCTTAAGGTTTACTAGAGTAGACTTGTGTTTTGTGTGTGAGGGACTGTAATGATACTACACGATTTATAGCTTGATCTATATGTAGGTGATTAACTATCATGTTATTTTCTTAATCAATGTAAACCACTTCCAGACGATTGGATAATTTTAAATCTAGTTGGCGATTAATATAATCCGGCGGGCGCGGGGTAGAAAAGTGTGGGTTAAAAAGTGGCAATTAAACCGACATCAATATTTGCACATTATAAATTAATATTAAAAAGAATTGAGGTTTCACCCAAAAGACTGTCACAATTATATGAGAATGACGGAATCGACGTACCAACCTCGTCGATCGCAAAGATCCATACACAGTCGATTTATCGTTACGATATATTCAAGATTGCCTGGGTTGTTGTTGAGATCTCCGACGGCGTCTGCTATCTAGTAAATCGCTAACGATCGTAACATACACTACAGATCCGTCGTTTCGATCAGTCTGAACCGAGGCATCGTACCGATGGATCGACGTGTGACGTCCTGTGGGTGTCAAGATAAACTATTGTGAAATAGTCAAGCTCGTGGCCTCTTACAGATGATGGTATAACCATTGCGTATAATATGCCATCAATGTTGCGAGATGCTCGTTAGTACGATCGCTAATACAGCTGCCAAAAGTAACAACTACAGAAAATGCCCACTTTTATGGGAACAACCAATGTCCATCAAATACTAAACTAACCAAGAAAGTATTACAGCAGCGTCAAAGCTGCTTAACGTGTGATGCTACGATCGTCAATCCGCATGCATGGGATTCGCGTCAAAAACGTTATGGCACGGTAATATTATCTATACGGTATTGTTGTAACTCGGCCGTATCTTTGAAATAAATACCTACAGCCGCGCTGTACGTAAACATGCGATAGGGCTGCCCATTGGTTATACAATACTAAATTAATGGGGCTGCCTGCCTCCAGCATTTTTACATTTGCCTACTTTGTGTTTCCATTTAGTTTTATGATTGTAGATATACTTTTTTTATATAAACGAATATAATAGGTACTTTGTGAATAGAATAGGAAGTGTTCAATAAAAATGCGTGTCGTTTTTCGATTGCTAGATTTAATTAAAAAACCACGTTTATGTTTGAATAACAAATCGGTCTTATGAATATGCGACCGAAAAATATTTGCGCCTCGGCTGAGACGTACGAAATGTTTTATTATAAAAATTTTAAGTATAAATAATCCGCACTCTAATATAAAGCTTAATTAAAAATTGTTTTGGGACATGGAACATGGACAAGGTGGAGAAAAAAAATATCTTTTACTTGGTTATAGAGGTATCTATATTTTATAACCAAGTAAAAAATATTTTACAATTTATATGTTTGTTTTTAAATGAAGTTCGGATTTATTATTTATTTATTTCTCTTCTATTATTTATTTCCTCCATTTTTTATATGTATATATTCCACAAAATCATAACTGCGGCACAGTCACGACTCTCTGCATGCCGAGCGCATGCCGAGATCGAGGCGCGTAGGTATAGCTCTCGCTTCGTCCGTTTGTATGAAGTTGGAATACTGTATAGATAAAATTACCGTGGTTATGGGTTTTTTTTCAAGGGAGATATCGTAACGATGTGAGCAGAATAGGAGAAAACGGATAGGTCTTGAGACGAATATGGACAAAACAAAGATCATGTTTATTGTCCATGCCACACCTATGCCGGTAATTGTTGGGAGCAATAAGCTCGAAATAGTTAACTAGTACGTTTACCTGGGACAAACAGTTTGACTAGGTAAGCCCAACTTCGACCGAGAAGTCAATCAACGGATTCATCTTCTCGTCAGGTATACCTCAAAACTTGAAAACTAGATTGTACAACCAGTGCGTGTTGCCAGTGATGACTTACGGATCTGAGACGTGGTTCTTCACAGCTGGCCGTATGAGGACGTTCAAGGTCACTCAGCAAGCTATGGAGAGAGCTATGCTCGGGGTTTCTCTGTGTGATAAAATTAGAGGTGAGAACACCCCCCTTTTTTAACCAAAAAAAGTGGGGTGGGGGGTTTTTTTTAAAAAAAAAAAAAAAAAAAAGAAAAAAAAATTTTTTCTATTTTCTTTTTACAAAACCAAACCCCCCCAAACACAAAAAAAAAAAAAAAAATAAAAAAAAAGACAAAAAAATCGATTCACCAACTTACAGAGTGGCTCAACACTTAGCGAAAATACTCTCGCCGCTCAGGGGACATACAAGAGCACACATAAAGGATTCCTACCATTTTGTCAGTGAGATTAAAGACCTACATCTGGCAGACAGTGAAACTATGGTCAGTTTTGATTTGCAGTCATTGTTTATTTGCTTACCTGTTGAAGACTGCATCTCAATTGTAACTAGAAGGCTGGAAGAAAACAACAGACCCGTAGAATATGCAGTATTACTCAGACACTGCCTTACATCTGACTACCTATTGTAGAAGGAGGAGTTCCACAAGCAAGTAGATGGTGTGGCGATAGGCTCACCTGTATCTCCCATTGTCGCCGACATATTCATAGAAGACTTTGAGGAGAAAGCCCTGCTTACTCTCCCATAAATTCAAGATTCTACAAGCGGTACGTAGACGACACTTTCACAATTCTACCTTTAGATAAAGTAACTGCATTTTTAGACCATCTTAACTCTATAAATTCTAAAATTCAGTTCAAAATGGCGTTAGAGGCAAACAAAAAGCTTTTCTAGATGTGTTAGTAATTCGGAATCCTGATAACACCTTGAGCCACACAGATAGAATAAGCCATATAAATAGAAGAAGATAGCCATATAAAAAAGACCCATACAGATAGATATTTAAACGGTGATTCTCACCATCATCCTTCACAGTTAGCCACCGTGGGTAAATCTTTGTTTCAGAGAGCATAAAAGATCTGTGACAGTAGGCACCTGGCTGCCGAGCTCCACCATGTCAAGCAAGTTTTGTATGACAACAAGCTTCGTGTCCCGCGCCTGCGTCACAGCGAACGAGTGAAGCCGGCTACAGTCGAGCGTGTACCTGCTGTACTGCCATATGTTAGAGGAGTCACTGACAAGATTGGCTACATCTTGAAGCGCGCTTCCATCAAAACATACTTCAAGCCGCCGAAGAAGATTGGTCAGTTTTTACCATCAGTCAAGTGTTACGTCCCTCTGCAAGATGCAAGAGTGTACAAGCTTGATTATGAATGTGGTCTCTCCTACATAGGACAAACTAAAAGATCAATCAAAACCCGCGTTAAAACACATATAGCTGATGTGAAAAATCGACGCTCCGGGAAGTCTGCAGTCTGTGAACACGTACAGGATTTGATAAACCACAAATCCTCGCTAAAGAACACTGATTCTTTCCAAGGATCATTCGCGAAGCTACTGAAATCAAAAAACACCCTAATTTCAATAGAGAAGATGGCTGTGTGCTACCATCTGCTTGGGATCCAATAATAAATAAAATTAAATCCCAACCCAAGCATACAACTGCAAGACTTCAAGATACCATAAGTTCATACTGTGTAGATCGGAACAAAAGTTAAATTTTAATCTATGGTAACCGCGGTTAACTATGACATCTGGACGTTGAACATCTCAGTACCCCCGTGACCATGGGTGCTGTAAATCTCTCGAAACGTCAGGTATTTAAAAAGTTAAATATACGCGATAAAATCCATAAAAACTAGTATTATTTCAATAATTGTCATCATTTATCGACTGAGAAAGGGTCTATGTCAAATGAAATAAAAAAATATTTTCTAGGTATAAGGAACTATTTAGCGGCGGGCTCGGGCGGTTCACGGGTGGCAAAGCGACGTTGCGGGTGCGGGACGGGGCGGCGCCGGTGTTCCATCGCGCACAGCCGGTGCCCTACGCACTGCGTGAGCACGTCGACGCGCAGCGGTTAAGGATCTCCTAGGTGTGCGTTGTTTGGGTTTAGCAGTGAACACATACAACCGCCGGTACGACATACTCCGCCAATCGTTGAGTCCCGTGATTCCGTGAGGCGTCGAGGTCACCGGCCCCTAGGCAGATTCTTGACACTTTCTGCGTTCCGTTCATTTTTTGCCCAGTCGCGTACCACCACCGCACTTCCCCCAACCCGGATATGTCAGGTAAGGATAAGGGGGAGCCTCCTCCTAAATCGAGGAAACCACCGGACCGACCAGGCGTATTGGAGAGACCAATCGCCTACCGTGATATTTTTAATCCGGAGAGGGTGAGAGTAGTCTCATCATACTCCCAAATACCGACCCGCAAGCCTTCGTCGCCGGGTAAGGAGCCCGCACCGAGGGCCGCACTCTCGCCCATCGTACCTGAGTGTACGACTGGGCGTGAACCGCTGCCCTCCCAACAACAGCGGCCTATGAAGACGCCACGAAGGCATACGCCACCTGAGACCGAAGCCTCCCTCTATGAGAAGAGGCAGCGCATCGGTGACTCATCTGATCCATCATCAGCATCATCGGATGATGAGGAGCCCCAAGCAGCGACCAGGAAAAAGGTTTATACCTCACCTCCTAAGTCGCCATCACCGCCACAACAGCCACCATCCATGTCACCGGACCGACGAAGCCATGACTCGGCCCAATATGAACAAGGAAATGAGGATTCCTACAGCTGGGGCTCAACAACATACGCAACCCTAGCTGCATCAGCCGGGAGATCATACCCGGCAAGCTACCAACCAGTCCGGGTTAGCTCTTGACGATGGACAGCGGCCGTCAACGAGCTATGCCCATATGGCAGCGGCCCCCGCAATACCACGGCCACAATCGGCGGAAGAGCCACAAAAAACCGAGAAAGAAAAGGAGAAAATGAGATATCCGCCGATTGTTGTTGAATGCCTCCCGGACTGGACCAGGCACTTCGAGGTCCTCAATAGGAAATTGGGCCACCCTCCCAACGCCCGTCCGTTCGGGAAGGGAGTAAGATTCGCACCCCAGAGCCCGGAGGAATTCCGCACCATCCAAAAATATATGGTCGAGCTCTCCGAGAAAGTCCCAACCATGTCGTGGTACTGTTACACCCCGGCAGAGGAGAAGCCCACTAAAGTGGGCATCCGGGGCCTACCAGTGGGCACTGATACCAAGATGATCGAGGAGGCTATCCGGGCAAAGGGCTTCCCCATCAATTATGTGAAGGCCATACCACCACGTAGAGGCATACCGGGCTGCCTCTACTACCCACAGCTGGAGCATCTGAGCTTGGAGCGGCTGCAAAAACTTTACCATATCGACGAGCTCCTCTACATGAGAGGAGTCGTCATCGAAGCCTGGTAGAGAAAGACGGGACCGGCACAATGCCACCGTTGCCAGGCTTTCGGACATGCCTCTGCAAACTGCTTCAGGCCAGTAAAATGCGTTCGCCTCGCCGGGGAGCATATTGCAAGCCTTTTCCCTAGGGGTAGAGACGAAGAGCCAAAGTGCGCAAATTGCGCCAAAAAACACACGGCCGCTGCCCAGTCCTGAGGAGGATTGCCAGGAAGCAGGGGATCGTATTACCTGGGCTACTCCCGGAGAACCCTAAGAGGATCCCCCAGAGTCGCCCAAAGGCTGTTACCATCCAGGAGGACGAGTGGACCACGGTTAACAGAGGAAAGGGTAGGCAACCACCCCCCCCCCCCCACCCCCTCATACAGCACCAATGGAAACGGTGGAACCCCCAGAACAAAGGGCAACCACCGGGGCGACTCTCCAACCTCCTGCCAACAACGCCACGGAGAGGCAACCCTCCCAAAGGAAGAGGCGGAGGAACAGGAGCAGAAAAACCCAACAGCCCCCTCCTCAGGCTGTGACCACCTTTACCCCTACTACAGGACTGATAGCCTCACAGGCGCAGGTTACCGCAAGACCACCACCAACAACTACGACGGGTAGAGCACCAGAGAGGGCTCTACAGAGCGTAGACCACCAACGTCCGGCTTCGAGACGGCTGATGCCATCCACAGATTGGTGGGCATAGCCATCGAAGTCGGTACACAAGTCCTGGCCAACATAAGGGCCGGGACAGACCCTATTACCGCCGTCATGAAGGCGCTGGCAACGTTACTGGCAAGACACTACTGAGGACAGTAACCTGCGTCTGCTTTACTGGAAACCGGACGGGATTCGACAAAGGATCCATGAACTCCGCACGGTCGCCCAGCAACAGGACATCCAGGTGATCTTGCTGGGCGAAACCAAATTTCGACCTACAACGCATCTCAAGCTGTCTAATTACACCATCTATAGGAGGGACGATCCTCAAGGGATCGCTTATAGAGGGACAGCGATTCTGGTGAGGAGAGACATCGTCCACCAGGAGCTGGACCTGCCAGACTTCCAGACGATGCGTTCAATCGGCATAAAAATGGAGGCGGCGGGCTAGGAACTAAGGATCTTTGCAGCATACCGCCCAGGGACGCCATTTCATTCCTCAGACATCCGGACGGTAATGGAAGGTACGGCACCCATCATCGCCGGGGACCTGAACGCCAAACACCCGGCGTGGGGGTCCAGAGTGATCACCCCGCCGGGTCGTGAACATTACGACGACGCAGAGAGCCATAATTATGACGTTCTAGGTCCCGAGGAACCGACGCACATCCCTACTGACCCTAGGAAGCGTCCGGATGTATTAGACATCGTGCTCACTAGGAACGTCAACTACCCGGTAGTGATAGAAGTGCTGTACGACCTGAATACACAGCACCTCCCGATTCTGATAACCCTTGGCACTAAGGAAGTGACTTCGCCGCCCAGAGCTGTTAAGACCAAGATCGACTGGAGGCTCTACTACCAACACCTGCAGGAGTGACCTCCAGTCCATGCACCGATCAACTCAGCGGGCGACGTAGAGGCCGCTGCAACTAGAATAACCACGAGCATCCAGGAGGCTCTCAACGCGGCCTCTACGATCGTCCCTCTCTCGGGGAGAAAAGAGGAGCTGCCGCTGAAGATACGCGTGCAGCTAAATCACAAAAGAGCACTGAGAAAGCTCTAGGCGCGCACTCGCTGCCCTAGAGTAAAAAGAAAATTGAACACCCTGTCAGACGAACTGTCGGTTGCAATACAGGCCCACAGAGGAGAGGCCTGGGAGCGGCGCATTTGAAAGGCTGATGAACATCACGCGTCGCTCTACAAATTGAACCAGCAGTTAACGAAAACTCGACCACCTGTTTGCCCGCTGACCAACAACGCGGGCGAACAACGTTACGATGCCAAGGGCAGAGCGGATATCCTAGCTGAGCACTTCGAGGAGCAGTTTATGCCGAACCCAGCAAGTGCGGAGTTTCTGGAAATCCACACCCGGAAAGAGAGCTGCGTGCAGGAGCTCCTGTCATCGCCCGCGCCACCGCTTGCAGGAGAGTGATTCATCTCCCCCGCTGAACTGCGGAGGACAGTAACCCGCCTGCAACCGAGAAAGGCGCCGGGGCACGATGGGATTACTAACGCTGCACTGCGACAGCTGCCCAATAGAGTCCTTGTAGAGATAGGTCGGCTCTACAATGGCATATTGCGGACATCCCACTTCCCGGAGGACTGGAAGAAAGGCAAAGTCATCGTCTTGCCGAAACCCGGGAAGGGCAGGCGTAGAGATTGCGGCTAGTGGCGTCCTTCCTCGTAGACAGGAAGTTCTACGTCTGTGTAGAGGACGCCGAGTCCGCAATAAAACCCATAACAGCTGGTGTGCCACAGGGCAGCTGTCTGTCTCCAGTCCTGTACGCGGCATACACCAATGACATACCTACCCTGGCAGGACACTTGCACGAATGGGAGGACGACGTCGAACTAGCGCTTTTTGCGAATGACAGCGCCTACGTCGTCCAGAAGAGCCCACATTGCAGCTGCCAGGATGCAACGTCTGCTGGACCTGCTGCCACCATGGTTGGATGAGTGGAGGATGGCCGTCAATGTTAGCAAGACGACCGCTCTGCTCACTCGCCGCTAAAGAAATCTACCACCACCGCTAACCCTCGGAGGCCAGGAGATCGCATATGAGAAGGCCGTGACCTACCTTGGATGCCGGATCGACAGGATGTTGCGCATGACTGCAGACGTCGACTTTGCTATACGCAAAGCTCGATGTGCGCGGGCAATGCTCCGCCCTGTCCTGACATCCAAGTTACCGACAAAGTCGAAGTTAACCATCTACAAAACATACATAAGACCCCTGCTAACATACGCTGCTCCGTCCGGTCTGGTATGCACTCCTGCCGGGCTAACATGAGCAGGGGATAAAAATTTTATCCACCGATTATATCCACTGACAAGGGATAAAATTGTCTTATCCCTATGTCAAAGCTTTATCCACCCTGCGAGCATGGGCCTATGGTGGATATAATATCGACAGTAGATAAACTTATCCCCGCGCATAGATAATATACGATAGCAAAGATGTTTTATAAAACATCTTTGTACGATAGTATAAAGCTATAAACTATACTAGCTATAAACTTCTTTTAAGATTAAGTAGATTTACATTAACTTATATTTTCTTTTACCTTTTGTTTATTATATTGCTAAACTGTTAATGATTTTTGTTAAACAATATGTCATTTATAATATTTGTTATATTTATTTTAAGCGTATTTCTGGCTTGTTTTTATTTTTTATAAAAACAAGCCAGAAATTATACATATACAAAAGAAAATAAAGAAAGATTATTCTAATTCTTTCTTTATTTTCTTTTGTATAATATTTAAGTTAAGTATATATTGCTTGTATCAAATCGCAGGTATTACTTCGCTTGTGATAGCATTTATTAAAAAAATATGTGTCTAGAATTAAGCCAATTGCGAAACTGGACAATACAGACCCTTTGGAGGTGGTGTAACCTCTTGAGGAAATTAAAAAAAACTTATCCCCGCAATTACTGCCATTATAAGAAAATTACAAAATACATCAAAATTGATGTCTACTCTAAGTCACAAAGATTTAATTTTAATTGAAAATGATGAAGCATGAAGAATAAAAATGTAATGATTTCAAACAAAACAAGGAATAAATAATTTTATAATCATGAGTATTGTGTTATTTGTATTCCTAATATTGTGTATATTAGTCTTTAAACTTTTATTTACCTACACAAGAGGCTAATTAAAGTATATTGCTAATAACTTCGGTCAAGTATTTGCTGATCATTTGTTGTTTGAACAACAGCCATGCCATGGTCTTGACTCGTACCTCTCTGGTAACTACCATCTGCCAAGAAACTGAAAGATGTAAACTACCTACCTAGAAAAAATATTAAGATAAGTTACATAAGCCACATATATTGATTGCAAATATACGATGTTTTTGGACAAGGTGGTTGTAATAGATGCTTACTTCAATATGCACTGGTAGTCCATCCACAGAATTAATAGGCTTTAAAGCCTCATAGAGTTCTTTACACAAATACAAAACAATCTTTGAGCATCCGAAACCGGCGTAAAAATTCGTTGTCGGAGAATTCCAATAGATTAATTATTCTGATCACGTATCGATCGCTGGTGTAATTTTCTTTTTTGTTTTTCAATTTCTGACACGAAAATGTAGTTGCAATAGGCTCGAGACATCTTTTTCGTATTAAAATGGTTTGAAGATAAACTTAAACCCACGTCCGCAAAAGAGGATAAAATTGTCCCTTTCAAATGTCAAAAAAGGGATAATTTTTTCTCTTTCCCTTGGCCTCATGCTACGGACGGGGAGATATATGTCCACTCGTTATGTCAAACGGGGATATACTATAGAGATAAGACAATTTTATCTCGTCAGTGGATATAATCGGGGGGATATAATTTTTGTCTCTTGCCCATGCTCGCAGGGTGGATAAAATTAAGCAAGGGATAAAAATTATATCCTCTCCCCCGGGGATATATTGTCCCCCGCCCATGCTAGCCCGGCTGAGCGATCATCAGAAGCGGCTACTTCAGGCCCAGCAGTGTTTGTCATTACGAACTATAGTCGGTGCAGGTCGCTACGTCCGGAACGACGTCATAGCGGCCAACCTAAAGATAGAGAGCCTACAGGAGTTCGTGGTCCGGCTGGCGCGCGGTATGTTCTACCGCGCCGACAACGGGCCACATGCACATCTCAACGGCTTCGCGCCGTTGCACTCACGGCAGCCGGACGGGCGACCCTATCCAAGAGAACTCCTCCCTATATATATTAGGGAGTCGAGTAAACCCCACAATGCCGCAGAAAGGCCAACTTTGACAAAATAATTTGTGTTTAAACACAATTATATAGATAACCTCCCTTAATGACATTTTACGCGACTGCGACAAAAGTCGCTAAAACAACACACCTTTTACCATTAAGGCGCCCAGGACCGGCACATTGCAGTGTGCCGTGAGGAACATCCAGGTAAAGGGTGTACCCCGAGGCCCGAGACCTGCATGGCATTATGCCTTGCAGAAGACAATGACGACGACGACACGCAGCTCGACGCCATGCTGCGGGACGGCATCATCTAGTCCGTCGCCTGCTCCGACTGGGCCTCACCGATTGTTCCGGTAAATAAAGCGGATGGCTCCTTGAGAATTTGTGCTGACTATAAAGCAACTCTTAATCCGGTATTGCAGATTGATTGATATCCCTTACCACGAATTGATGACCTTATGGTAAAATTAAGCGGGGTATGCTATTATTCCAAAATATATTTGTCACAAGCATACAACCAGATCGAGTTAGATCAGTGATTCCCAAAGTGGTCTATATCGACCCCTAGGGGTCTATGACAACCTGCAAGGGGTCTATGACAACCTGCAAGGGGTCTACGTCAGCGAAAAAAATATGGGGTCCATGAAACGAAAATGGGGGTCCACGATAGTGGATCTCAACACATACACTGATAGTACCTATTTAATTACATCATACTATCCTATAATATCAAAACATATACATTATTTATAAAAGTACCTATGAAGTAAAAAATTTATTATATATGTTTATAAAATTGTGTAAGTGCTAAGTAAATATTTAAAAAAATATAAACAGATAGTATATCACACAAATTATAGTGAGTCAGTGTTATTTTGTTTGAGAGTGCTGGAGAAAAGTAAGTAGAATACTTTTATTAAATTTTTGTTTTGTACTCGTAGTTAGCAAAGATAGATAAATAACGCCAATCATGACTTTAGTTATTAGTAGTTTAATATTCAATCATGCAAAATTACACGAGTACTCCTCAATAGTTTCTTTTTGAAAGTTTTAGCAATCGGTATTATAATTACAGTGCAATCTCCGTAATTCGAGCTAATTGTTGCAAGAAGATGTTCGAATAATGTTTTCGGAAAAATCAAAAAATATTTTTAATATACAGCTGCTGGATTTTCTGTCTTATTTAAATAATTTAATTTTGCCCACGAGACTGAGTATGTCCGAATCTAAAAAGAAATGTAGACAGTACAGTGTCGATTATTTGAAATTTGGCTTCATTCCATCATTGCCGGACAAACAATTGCCTATATGCTTTTTGTGCAACAAAGTTTTGGGCAATGACGCTATGAAACCATCTAAACTGCAAGATCACCTGAGAAGTTGCCACCCTCATAAAACATAGAAAGATTTCAAATACTTTCAAACACTCAAAGATAAACTTCAGAAGAGACCTACACTGGACAGAATGTTCGCTTCGACGTAGAAATGATGATGGTTTGCGGGCGTCTTACAATATCTCGTTACTTATAGCAAAATCCGGAAAACCGCATACTATCGGAGTGAAGTCAATTTTGCCAGCCGTTGAAGAGGTTTTAAAAACTGTTTTACACAAACCTGCATCTGATATCATTAAAAGAATTCCCTTAAACAACAATACTGTTGAAAGACGTATTGATGAAAAGAGTTCTGATATTGAAAGCTTTTTATGTAATTATTTGCAAACGACCCATTTCTCTATACAACTGGACGAGTCAACTTTACCTGATAATGCAGCATTATTATTGGCATATGTTCGTTTTATTATGAATCAAGAAATCTACGAAGAACTGCTCTTCGCAAGAACTTTGATAACCGACACTAAAGGCGAATCAATATTTCATGTTTTGAAGGATTACTTCATTGAAAAAGTAATTCTTTTATCAAATATAATATCAGTAGCTACAGATGGAGCATCTGCCATGGTTGTACGTTATCGTGGATTTATAAGCATTTTTAAAACAAAATGTGTCAGGGGTGTTAACAATACATTGCGTCATCAATCGACAACATTCAGTTGCTAAAAATTTGAGTGTTAGATTGCATGAATCACTTCATTTAGTCATTGATGCAGTAAACCGAATCCGAAATTACAAAATTTAATATGGTTAATTTGCAATTACAAGGCGACAGTTTAAATTTGATTAAAACAAAGTCCATCTTATCAGCGTTTCTTGCCAGAGTTAAACTAATGAAGCAAAATATTGGACGGGGCGAATTTTCTCAGTTCCCCAATTTGTCACAGACAAGCTGCCAGGAAGACGCAACACGTTCAACATTTAAATGCCCTCTATTCAGATTTTGAATCTAGGTTTGAGGATATTTTGACTATGGTAATACCACCGTGGATAATTAATCCATATGGTGACATAGAAGAAACGAATGTCATAATACAAGACGAACTGACTGAACTAAGTGTAAACGAAGAACTTAAGGTTAAGTTTAAAAACGGATATCAGCAATTCTGGCTGCAAAACAACATACCCGTTACTTATCCCGTATTATGGAATATAGCGAGGAAATTTTTAACTTACTTTCCATCGTCATACCTAGTGGAAAGGGGGTTAAGCGCTGTTACTAATCTCCTAACGAAAAAAAGAAACAGACTGGACATCATTAGCCGAGGAGATTTAAGATTAACCCTTACAAAATTGACTCCAAATGTTGATAATTTATTATTAAAGCGTCAGGATCATCCTTCTCACTAAAAATATTGACTTATTGCTTATGTTATTTTATTTATAGTTTACTTTATGTTTATTTAATGCTACGTATATTTTACATAACAGATACAAAATTTTATTTTCAGTAGTTTTAATTTAAATTCAATTAATAAATGTATAAATTAACATGTGTTTTTACTTTAAGTTTTTAACACTAAACTTCACTACAGTTAGAAATTTACAGGAAATCAATATCAGGTAAGTAGGGGGTCTACCCAACACAGAAAAACATGGCAAGGGGTCTACGACACAAAAAATTTTGGGGAACTCTGAGTTAGATGATACAACAAATTACAGTCATAAACACACACAGGGGCTTGTATAGGTATAACAGATTGGTCAATGGCTTGTCATCGAGCCCGGGAATATTTCAACGTATAATGTGTAATGTACTACAGGGGATACCTAACGTAGAAATATTTTTAGATAACGTCATCATCGGAGGTAAAATCAAAGACGAATATTCAAAGGCTCTGGAGACAGTCATAGGTAAAGTACATCATAAATCGGGTTTCAAACTAAAAAGTAGTAAATGTGTATTTCTACACATTTACTACTGTGAATTATTTGGGATATATTATAAGTAGCAAAGGCATTAAAACTGATCCCTCGAAGATAGAAGCCATATTAGGGATACCCAGGCCAACAAACGTGACGGAGTTGCGTCGTTTCCAGGTATATTGAATTTCTATGGCAAATTCATAAATAATATGAGTGATAAGTTATTTCCGTTGTACGATTGCTAAAAAAAGATAAACAAGGGCACTGGTCATCGGATTGCGAAACATCGTTTATTCAAATTAAAAAAAATACTGTCCAGTGTACTGTCGAGGTACTAGCGCATTATGACCCTAAGAAACGTTTAATTGTTACTTGTGACGCAAGCGCGCGGGGAGTCGAGGGCGTCCTTTCCCAGGTAGATGACGAGGGCCGGAGCGAGCGGCGCATAGTTTTTGCTTTTTGCATCGCGTTCGTTAAATAACGCGGAAAAGAAAAGAATTACTTCCAAGTACATGGTGAAGCGCTGGCTCTTAATTTTTGCTTGAATAAATTTAACCAATATTTATACAGGAG
The DNA here is from genome assembly GCA_907164705.1 of Parnassius apollo. Lineage (NCBI taxonomy): Eukaryota > Metazoa > Arthropoda > Insecta > Lepidoptera > Papilionidae > Parnassius > Parnassius apollo. Next base: position 17,378,448 of record CAJQZP010000008.1, read on the forward strand.
GAGTTTTACATTACGCACCGACCACAAACCTTTAGTTTCCATTTTTGGCCCGAATACGGGAATACCGACCATGGTAACTAGCCGTATGCAGAGATGGGCAATTATTTTATCTGCTTATTCGTTCGACATCGAGTATGCCCGTACAGATGAAAATGGGGCGGACGGTTTATCGCGGTTACCGCTTAATACTAATGAACAAAACGTGACAACCCCACCCGAACAAAAGTACTTACATTTTGTGCAACAAGCTCTGTCATTATATTATAACGACATTAAACGTGAGACGTTGCGGGATCCATTATTATCAAAAGTACTAAGTTATATTCGCGACGGCTGGCCATCACACTGCGAAATTACGAATCTTCAACCTTATTGGAATAGACACAAAGAATTATACGAGGAGCTGAGCTGTATAATGTGGGGCCATAGGTTAGTAATACCGGATAATTGCAGGGACAAAATCTTGATTATGATTCATGAACCTCATTTGGGAATAGTGAAATCCAAAGTGCTGGCTCGAAGCTATGTATGGTTGGCCGGCATGGATGAGGCGGTGGAGCGAGCGTGCCGTGAGTGTATATAACCTGCGCAGCGCAGGCTGACGCGCCGGCGCGGAACACGCCGCGAATGTGGACCTGGCCCGCACGGCCTTGGAGTCGGCTTCATTTGGATTTCATGGGTTCCATCGCGGGAAAAATATTATTGGTAGTAGTTGACGCCATGTCGAAATGGATTGAGGTTCATAAAATGACGAGTATCTCTGCCAACTGTTTAACTGACCGCTTAAATGAATTATTTAGTAGATTCTGCTTACCTCGACAAATAGTAACGGACAATGGAGCACAGTTCACGTCGAAGGAGTTCGAATATTTTAATAAGCACAACGGCATAGAGCATGTTTTTACGGCACCCTATCACCCTTTCTCGAATGGTCTTGCGGAAAACGCGGTAAGAACATTAAAATGAGTAATAAAAAAGGCGTTGCAAGATAATCAAAATATAGATAGGGCGTTGTGGGCATTTTAATGTATTATAGAAATTTCGAACACGCAACAACGAGTGAGTCCCTAGCAATGCTTATGTTTGGTAGGCGAATCCATACACGATTGGATGTCATCAAACCTGATAGGGAATGTCAAGTACATCCAGCTCAGCGATGCCAGCAGGACGCGGCCGCAGGAGTGAGTAGGATTTTCGGCAAAGAGGAAGAAGTACGGTATACGCAATACTTAAAGAGGGGAAAATGGATTCCGGGTCGCATTGTAGACATTCTAGGCTCTAGTAACTTTAAAGTGAATGGTAAAGACGGAGAAATTATACATAGGCGCGTCGATCAGCTACGTAAACGACAAAGTAACAGTAGATTATCTCTCGCTTCTACTACGCCCAATTTGGATCAACAGTCCACCAGAGGTTCTCAAGAGGTTCATTTGTCGATAGATCGTAGTAGTCCCGCCCGTAGGTCGGAGGAGCCGACGGAGGCGACTAGCTCGTCCACCATAGAGGTCAGATCAGGAGTAGATCAGTCTAAGCTAGAGGGGGCTATTCCGGAGTCACCGGAACGGCAGTTCTCTTTGCCTCTTGTTGCTACACCCCGAGCTCGCCCTATTAGGAAATGTAGATTGAATAAACCTAGTTATAAGTAGTGTAAGTAATTGTTATTTTAAGATATAATGTGTGGTATCTTTAGGGGTAAGAAATAGTTTAGGTAAAGGTAATTTAAGTACTCCTTATGTTAAAATTAGTTAAGTATCATTGTTGGGATTGGTTTAAGACAGTTATGTATTAGTTTAAGTATTATTGTTATGGTTGACTTAGGATAAACATTGTTATTATAGTCATAAGTATGAATTTAGTGTAGAGGAATGTATTGTATGTATATAGAATTAGGTAGCTAGCACGAGATTGTCCGTGCGGCGGCAGTCGGGAATTAAACGTCTTAGCGAACGCACGGTGTATTATTTAAACATTACAATTTCATCTATACACTATGTCTAAGCACCGACCTCATAAGCTATTATGTGAAAATTATTTTATTCTTTTAGTTCCAATAGTATTAAGATGATTCGTGCTAGATGACACTAGTAACCTTGCGCTCGCCACACCTCGCTCATTCACGCACACAGAGAGAACATTGTAGTATGCATCAATATTACGCCGTTCCAGAGCGATCGTGTAGATTTTAACTTGTGAATATTTGAATATACGCTCTTAAGACAAATCCTTCCTAACGGAAGAGGCTCTTGCTCAGCCATGGTTTTTCGGGCTGATAAAGATGAAAACATTGTAGTCTGAGCGGGACGATGGCAAAAATGAGTGTTCTCTTTTGAGCTTGACACAGGCCTCACTTATGTGCTGCTCCAGTGTGTATTGGCCGACTTCAATTGTACTTGAAGTATTCTATTCCTCAGACAAACAAGTTTACACACGATATTTACGTTACTGTTGAATATGTGGTAAACAATAAACAATTCTCACGGGGATGAAACTAAAGCGGCGGTAAAATAACAAAAAAGTGTAAAATTTTCAGCCACTGTTTAGCTCGTGAGATATCGTGACCTATTTCAAGTAAATATATAAAAAAATCCTTTGATTACCTGATATCTAGTCTCACAAACGCGGGTTTCTCCTTCTCCTACACAGTCTATACGTGAACTGATATCGTAATCTCCAACTCTGACACTGGCGATGGTCTTACCCCGGACGCAGTGTGCTGCCGTTAATACATATTTTGAGTTTATCAAGGTACCCCCACAATCGAACTTCAACGTCTGTCCATCTGAAATTAAAAACAATATTAATAAATACACTGGTTTATCTATAATCTAAGTGTTCAGAATTTTAGCCATGTACCAAAATATCTTAATTCAATATTAATCATATTTATCAATTTACCGATTTAATTATTCATTCGCATAGAATCTTTTTAGAAGAGTGGGATAGACCAAGGCTTACACTAGACTTTTACGGACTGATGATAATGAAGAAGAAGAAAAATAATTCTTTTGACGTTTTTAGATCAAAAAGAAATGCGACAAAATTCTTCAGTCTTTGATTCTCTCTAATTCGAAGCTCATGAAAGACGTTCCTGCTCCCGATACCTAAAAAAGGTGACCGCTCGGACCCATCCAAAACATACCTATCACCATTCTCCATAATAATAGAACACAATATTAACTGCTAGCTTATCATCATCTTCACTCTGCTGGTCATCTTATTGTCTTCCTGAATCATCGATAGGAGGAAGAAATCGAAACCATCAATTCTCTTGCAGACCGTAGTATTAAGATTGTTGCCGATGTTGCGTGCTCCAACTCCAATCCTGATCCCGATAATGCTTTATACACCGGCCATTCTAATAATTCTAAAAAACACGTCGTCGAGTGCCGGAACGCACTTGTGTCTGAAGTCGAATCTTTGTTAAACAAAGAAATAGAATATCCGAGGTAAATTAGGGGCGACTAAATCTAGTCCAGTTTAACCCCAAAATACACAGGTTTACGCATTTACCGCGTAAAGAAACCCTTTGTCGTATATCCTCTTGCTACTTCAGCAAGTATCGGAATCCTTGGCGTCGATATTTCGAGAGACATACAAATTCCAGAATTAATTGGAAGGAAAGGCCACACTAGCAAAGAACGCTTGATGCACTCAGTAGATCGAGACGCTATTTCATGCTGCCTGTCCCGCCGCTTGCAGCATTACAAAGCGCAGGTTCGGCTTCATATGGAATATTGTTCTCATCTCTGGGTCGGAATACCCCAATACCAGCTCCTATCACTTTAGAGCTAGCCTAAGCTCAACGCTATAACGTATGAAAACTCTTCCTTTATCTTTACTTATTTAACTTAACCAAAATATATTTATCAAAACATACATCTGTAAGCGATAAGAACCATCCAAGGAAACTCGTACAAAGAGGCTGTACTTCCACCCACAATGCGATTTCCTTCAATTTCACCGCAATCCTCCGAAAGAAGTTTGACATTGGGATGATTTTCGATCTCATCATTATCATTTTTAGGAGGCGTTAATACAAACTCTGAGCAGCAAATCTGTAAGTAAAGAAAATCATAACGAAATATTTAAAAAAAACTTATTTTGGATATAAGGATATTCAATAGGAAACAGTGGTCACGTGGTAGAGCCATGCTGCAGCTATATTAGTAGTATAGTTGTATCACGAATGGGTCGTTCGACCGGGGAAGGGTCACGCTCTCACAGAATACCAGTGTAAAATAGCAGCTTAACGCTGCTGTGTTTCGTATAGTGAGTGTAGAAAACCGAAGACCCTTCTTATTGGAAAGGAAGCATTCTATCTTAGTCCTCACGGTTGACAGGGCAACTGCATTTTGATTCGTAATCGAGGATAGAGGTCTATGGGCTACAGCAACCACTTACCATCAGATGGACTGTGTGGACATTTGTCACTCTTATGCTATAAAGTAAAAAAGCAAATAAACATGGATATAAAACAATTCGTCACTTTCAAAAGAACGGATTTGTAGGTGCCATATTAAAACGGATTTGTAGGTGACATGTATTTTATTTGATACTATCGATGGAAAGCAGATAGTAAATGAAATCCATAATAATTTCGTAATATACACAATAATTGCCAATTATTTTGGTTTATAATTAAGTTCACCTTTGGTAGTTTATCGAAACCACAATAAGCGTTTCTCACTAGGCTCGCTGTTTCCGGACTTTTGTCGACAAGAACCCGCTCCCACGCGGGCCTGCAGTAATCTATAGTAATACAGTCATCACAGTCTTCTGTAATAAAATTATATTATAGTAACTGATTACAATCGATACGAAATTTGTTTATTTATTTTTGTATATCTTTATATATGCATATACATACATTATATTTACAAGGTGGAAGGAATCCTTTTAGGCCTAGCCTCCACTTGGGGAAGTTCCACACTTACAGCTACTTCATAACGCCATAAGGCAGTGCCTACACTGCAGTGCTCCGGTGGAGCCAGTATAATTACGTGTTCTGTAGCCTTGTTTGTTTGGAGTTGACTGCAGGTGACCGCGGCAGTTGCCACTTACAATCAGATGAGTCGTCATCACTAAGTTCGTTTGATACTTTAGTTTTACTTAAAAACTAACAATCAATCATTAATCATAAACCACCAATCATCAAGTATGATCAAAGCACAGACAGAAATACAAACAAATATACTTAAACGTTTAACAAGTTGGGGTGAACTATAACAATGTAACTGTTATATAAGATACAACAACACGTTTTATACAAATTAGTTTTAAATATATATGAACATTTATTAATAAAATGTAAACTCACCCAAAGTATTTGCATTACTGATAAAAAACACGAAGAGCACCGTTATAACAAACAACATTTTGCACACACGATCTCTCCCGGATTCCTCATACAACTGATTTTATTTACAGAGCTTGCGTGTTAATATATACTAAACTAGCTTTTCCTCCTTTTCTTATTCAGTGAATATGAAAAGCTAATTTTTTTTCACATATTCCTTCGGTTTCATTAAAGTGAAACAGTTTCTAGTAAATACGTATGGGTAAAATCTTGTTTTATTTGTAATTTAAGGAAGAAATGCTTTAAATTAGAATCTGCTGATTGAAGGACAAATAGCGGATTTGTACTGTTTCATTTTACTATTTTTATTTTTATAACGACGACGTTGAGCACAAAACCGATCCTAAATAAATCTACTTTACTGGAAAAATCATTTCCGAGTACTGTTTTTTTTTTTGTAGGAACTCGTTGAAATATTGAAATAATTTTGATATATCAAATGAAAGTAATTTTTTATAGAATCTGATTTTAATGTTAGCATTGAATTAAGAATTTTCGAAACTAAACAATATGGAAAGATACAAATAACTGAAAATGCGCTTACAACATTGTTCCACTAGTATTCACTAACGAGTTTATTGTAGTAATTTTTTCTAAAGTGATATTGTAATAACATTATACTACTGACTCATTGGACCATTTTTTATTTAATAGGCAACGTTCAATGTACTATATAAGAATGGTAAAATTAAAAGTTTCGTTCAACCGACTTCAAAATATATAAAATGAGAATAGCATCAATGTAGTCGAAGTCAATTAAATACATATTTTTAAGGATAACTCGAAAAGTCGAAAACTACTTGTCAGAGCTCGATCAAATTTATATGTGACGACATGAGAAGCATCAGTTTCAAAATACAGAAAGATTCATCAAAATCCGTTAACCAAGAAAAAAGATATGAGGTAACACACATAAAAAAAGTCAAATTGACCTTTTTTGAAGTCGTTTCAAACTGATAGTTGTTTAAATTAGAAGAATAAATTCAAAATTATGAGATGAACTTTAGATGAGTTTTTAGGTATAATATGATATTCTGAATAAAAATTTAATTATTGATGAGCTCCAAAACCCACACGGTACAATTAAATTTAGACAATAAAATTGGCCAAGTATTATCGTCAATAATTTCTTTCTCTTTATTTTCGTCAATAATTTCTTCAGTGCAACATGTCTGATAAAGATTTGGCTTTAGCTATCGTGTGTTTAATTGTAGCGAAACAGCAAAAACGAAAACGCTGAATCTGGACTAAGGGTTGGTTGATGAAAAGGCCAATCTACAATAATATTGTGCAATCATCAACATTGCGCAATATTTTTGTGGGTGTATTTGTCCTCTTATAGATAGATAATGAACTACATCTATTTTTCTAACCACTTCTGTCTACCCACCTACTTAAATATTTTATATTATTTTTCTTACCTCTTTCACTAACCTTAATAGTTGCCCAAATGAGCTACTTTCCGGTATCTATTTTGATTACCAACTAGTTAATTTATATTTTTTAATTTATATTTATAATTCTAAGGAAGTAGGCATTTTAACTTATCTACCTTCTTATTTTTAGAACAACTACTAATCTAAGTATAAGTATCTATCTACCCTAATTGGATTGTAAATTGAAATTTACAATCCAATTAGTATTGTTCCTAAATAAGGAATAGCAGATAAAAGATTAGTAATAACTGTAGCTCCTCAAAATGATATTTGCCCTCAAGGTAAAACATATCCTATAAATGCTGTAGCTATTAAAATAAATAAAATAATGACTCCTACTATTCAAGTATATTTTAGATTAAATGATTCATAATAAATTCCTCGTCCAATATGTAAATAAATACAAATAAAAAAAATGAGGCTCCATTAGCATGTAAAGTTCGAATTAATCATCCATAATTAACATTTCGGCAAATGTAGTTTACTCTGTAAAAAGCTAATTGAATATTAGCAGTATAATATATAGTTAAAAATAATCCAGTTAAAATTTGAATGATTAAGCATAATGCTAATAATGATCCAAAATTTCATCATAATGAAATATTAGATGGAGAAGGTAAATCAATTAATGATCCATCATAGCTAAATTTCAATTTTTAATTTCAATTTCTATTTAACTGCTTTTTTCAAGAAGTAAATCTTTTTTCCTATATTGATCAAAACGCGTATGAGTTATGACTCTAAAGATTATGACTTGCCTGTGAAGTAAAAGTCACAAATAAAAAGTAGTGATTAAAATATACTTACAACTTCCTTCATAGACATCACAATCAAGGGCAGCCAAAGTACGTCGGATTGGTGTCTTTTTACCGACTTCAAAAAAGGAGCTATTCGATTCTATTGTATGTCTTTTGTGTGTTACCTCACGAATTTCTTCTGGGTTCACCGATTTTGATGATTATTTTTTAAAGCTTGTGGTTTTCGTGTGGTCCCATATCAATATGATCAAGATCTGATCAGCAGTTTTTGAGTCATCCTTTAATAATGCGTATTTAATGACTTCGAATGCATTGATTCGGTCGTAGTGAAGACGGTTGTAAGAAATTTTTAATTTTACTAATTGTGAAACTTCCCTAAGGCATAATAATAATAATAATGTTCTACAGACCGAAATTCTTACCAGAAACCATTTGCATAGGACACGATTGTAATCAGTAAACTTATGTGGGCGCAAGCAATACACACACTTTTAAATATGAACGGCAACTTTATGCCTATTTTAAGGTAGAGGGGCAAATTTGCCATCACTTTGGTAACTGTGTAAGTGTGCCAACGCAATGGAAAATCTGCTCCTCGGTAAGACGGCCGGCGGTAGACTGCCATAAGACCAAAGCTCGCAATTTGAAAGCATTTACTTATCTGTGATGCAGATTAACCATCATTGCGATCAAAAATTGATCCCCAACTTAAAAATAGCAACAGAACTGATCAGAAAACTTTAAATTAATTATACATGCTATACGCACACCACAAAACCACCGCCAAGCCAATAATGCGCTGTCGGTTGACAGTTGACATTGACGTTATAATATACGGTGATGAAGGCAAAAGACCTAAGATATATAATATAGCAATGCGTAGTAAAATTGCTAACTAGCTAAAAAAGTTTCTAAATTAAACCGTACATATGATCAGTTACAATAACTTTTTTATGTTTTTAACAGATGATGGTTAAAAGAAATCGCAAAAGCAACAAGAAGTCAGATTGTGTCTATGTGTGTATATAAATATAGGGAATTTATCAGGGAATTTGAGCCGTTAAACAGCGTTAAACAATGTCATAAGGTTATCGAACTTTAAGATAACATAAATATTCTTTTTTATAACTGATGATAACAAGCCCATGACCACGATATACGGGCTGGGTAATACCATCCTATCTAGATGGCTAAAGTTCTTAGCCTTGTACTTCTGTAACGTTAACTGAATAACATTCTTATTCATACCGGTTCAATAATAATAATAATTCGCTGGTGGATGTGGCCCCTCGATTGTAGGAGGATTAGCCATAATTGCCAAGCTTTGCAAGCGGATTGATGATCATATCATCAGAAGTCCAGCAACTTTTACTTTACTCCCTGTGTGTGAATGAGAGAATCGCTGGAGGATCGAGGAATCGAGTATCTTGGTACTACGCTCAGTGACCTCAAAAGTATCTACCACTGGATAGGTCTGCAGATGAACATAGACAAGACAAAAATCATGTGTAATTTCCATGTCCCACCTATGTCGAAGTTATCGACGAGTATGTTAACCCAGGACAAATAGTGCGACTCAGTAAGTCCATATATCGACGCAGAAGTCAATCGCTGAATCTAACTGCTGATTTTTTTAAGGTGAATGTTGCCAGTAATTGATATGGATTTAAGAGGTAGTTATTGAATGCTGGCCATATGGACGGTCAAGGTTCCGGTCACTCAGTGAGCTGTGAAGAGAGAGCGCGGAGCTTCTCTGCGTGATAATTGAAGTATCAGCAGTAGTAACTGACATGGACCATCAAATCAGAATAAAAATTAAAGAAGTATATGTATGTCTCGAAGAAACGCCAAACAATGGTGAAGAAATGTTTCGAGTTGCCGTCTCTTACCGGTACGGGTTAGCCAAGTGTAGGGTAACCCCCACTAATTGGAGGGACAGTACCCGGTAAGACGCGCAGTAAGTGCGCGGCTCCTCGGTTGGTAGATGTATGAATAAAATGCAGTTAAAACTTTGACTAATTTTATTTTTAATATTTTACTCATAACTATAGCAGCACAATTAACTAAAACATCTTATACAAGGGCACAAAAGTGACAATGTTGCCTGTACTATTCTATTCAAACTAGGGCAAGCCCAAGGTTTTGTTGATTTTAGCAGTTTTATAAAAATACACCAATCTTGATCTGTCTCCACTCTTCAGTTTCATATTCAGTGCTGTCGAGGACGTGTTTACCAAGCACACAGAAAGCACACTACTGCTTGATAGATTGCATGATATATCAGCAATTGCATACCGGTGACTTGGAAAAAAGCCGTTTGGGTTTACTTGATCGAAAGAAAAAGTTGTTTACATACAATACTATACATGAACAAAGTACAAACAAACTATGTACAAAGTAAAAAAAAAAAAACAAATTATGAATATTCTAAATTGAATGGTTTCTCTTTCTTAAGAAAAGTATTGGTGAACGTTTTAATTGTACCAATAACTGTTTTTCAATTGCGATAATTGATAAGTCCGAAAGACGCTTTTGACCTTGTGTATTTTCTCAACAAAGCTTAAAGACTTTATTACCTTTTCCTCGCCGATTAGCACTTTAACACACTTCAATTCATCACAAGGAATATTATTATCCTCCATTTTCACTACAAATGTTTGAAAAAACATAAATTTTCAACAGACACAGCAAAAACACACATAAAAATTGACATGACAATGAGTTGTCACGGCAAACATCGAGCTCTATACACAGTAAATCAGTGCGTTCCATATAAAAATAGATACGATCGAGCGGTGGAAATATTATCCCACATATAATAGTGAAAACTAGTATAAATCGTATGAAAATCAATAGGTATTGATAAGGTAGATAACACCGTAATAAAAGTACGAAGTGACCAAGTGCAGGTGAATTAATAACTGTCCTCTCCATAGTCTTTCTACAAACTATAACGTAAGTGAAAAACTAATCCATAAAATATTGAATTTTCTATTTTTACACAATTGGTAAAACGTTATCTGTTCAAATTTGTAAACACAAGTCAGCTGACCAATCAGCTGATTCTATTCTATCTTCTCAAAGTGAACTAAATGGCGTTGTAAATCGCCATCTACCGGAAAAGCAACGAACTAAAACTAATTTAATGATTAATAGACCATCGATGATAAATCGCATGCTTTGTTAGATAAGTAAAATAATAGTACAGCTGCAACACAATAGATGGCGATAAGTCAAAAACAAAAATTATTTTAATTGGTTTTACACGAGAAAGGAAAGACTTCAAAATGTCGAAAAATTGTTTTAAATGCAGAGAAGAAATAACAAAAAGGGACTTTATTGAATGCTCCAACTGTAAGAAACTCTTTCACTTAGACTGCACAAGCATAGGAGAAAAGTTTTTCTTCTTATTAGATGTCGAAAAAAGAAAAAAATGCCTATGCGATTTATGTAAATATCATATACTACCAAATTTAGTCCAACAAAACATAAATATACCCACAACTAACTCTTTCGATGCACTAGACGTGGATGTCGAGTACACAGAATTTGTCACCTTTCGTCAGAAAAATAAAAAAACTATCAGAATCACTTCCAGATTTATCAGACTCATTTATGTCAACGACTAATACACACTCTCATTCATTAAATTTACAAAAAACCTCTCGCAGTCTACCAGACGACGACTTAAGAGATTGCTTAATCATACAAGAGTTAAAAGAAGTTTCAAGGTTACGTACAGAACTAATTATAGCGAACAAAGAGGTGGACAATTTAAACATAACGAATATAAAACTTACCAAAAAAATTTTAGAACAAGAAAAAATTATAAAACTCTACAAAAGTGTTCATCGACGACGTAAAATTGAGAAAAACAGTCAATAATTCCTATAACTCAACACCTTTAAGTAAACCCAAAAAACAAAACAGGAAAAGTTTAAAGTCAGATACACGCCATAGTTTCGAATGTGTTGAACGAATAAAGCTTAAAGAAACACTGCCTGCTACTCAACCTGAAGAATATGTAAATGATTATGTCGAATCCCTAACCTCAAAAATTAAGACTAGTGAAGAAACTTGCGAATATCCACCGAAAAGGAAACTGTGCATCATTAGTAGCATTCGTAGCAATAAAATGGAGACTACAATGAGAAATCACTTCGAAACGCAAAACATCTGCCACTACCGCATAACGGGAGGTGGTATTATCCGACTGTTAAGTGGTCTACAAACAAAACTTATGAATTACACCCTTAATGATTTTTGTATTTTAATTGTAAGAGCAAAAACACAAAGGTAAAACTGATTTTGATGTTTCCAAAAATTATAATGATTTAGTTACATATAAGGAAGACTCTTTTGACCGTTCAGCACACAAACATCTTGATATGTCTGCCTACTTTTAAATTTTGTTACCACTCTAATATTTATAATAGACGAATTGAAACCTTTAATAACCTTTTATACTCTGATAATATTAATTTTGAATATTGTTACATTTTAGACTCCAACAAAAATTTAGACTGTTCTACTCATATGTTCTCAGGATATAATGGAAAATTAAATAAACGCGGATTAAAGATAATTTTGCATGACATAAACGAATTTATAAGAACATTTGATAACATTAAGTGAAAATCGACGAATAGAAGATATCTCTGATCTAAAAGTAATAACGTTTCAAGAAAATGAAATTAATACAGAGAAGTCTTCCTTTCGCCCCAAAATGCTATAAAATTATGTGTCAAAACATTCAATGTCTTTCTAACAAAATTGACGACTTAAACTTATTGTTAATGAAAGTTAAAATAGATATATTAATCGTAAGAGAACATTGGTTATTATCTATTAACTATAATTTTTACACATTAGAGGGCTACGAACTACGTGCGAAGTATTTGCGGCAAAAACATATACACGGTGGGGTTGGTATCTTTGTTAGAGAAAACATGAAAACTAAAGAACGTTTAGACATTCAATTATTCACAATAGAATTTATCGTGGAATTGTGTGCGTTGGAGATTACTGAATCTAACTTATTGATTGTGGCCATCTATCGCTGTGAGAGAGAAATAGAAAAAAATTTCGTTCAAATACAAGCTTTACTAAACCACTTATCCAAACATGCTCATAATAAAAAAATTATCATAGCGGGCGATATAAATATAGACATCACAAGGGATACAAAAATATCTCGTAGACTTATCAATCTTTTAAAATCATTCGGGTTGCGCTGTCTTATAGAAACCCCTACACGTGAGACCCAAAACAGTAAATCATGCATTGACCAAATTATAATTTCTAAAAATACATATGCCGGCTACACATGACGGCTTTTGTACAAAATTATGACTTATCAGACCATCACGCATTAATTGGACAAATACCAGTGGAAGAGAACATAAATAGAAATAATATTACTTATAATATAAACAAACGACTTTTTAATGAGAATAATATGAAAAAAATTCAGAATTAAACTAAATGAAATTAATTGGTAATATAATGACCCCAACGATTGATATAAATACAAACTATAATAAATTTCAGAATCAAATCAAGTCTATTTTAGATAAACATATTCCACGAAAATTGTATAAATTACAAAATAAAGAAAAGACAAGATGGGCAACAAAAGGCATTAAAAATGTTGCTACAACAAACGTGTTTTACGTTATCTTACTAACTACTATAATAATGAAGCCTCTAATCTTATACAAAAATCTACAGGAAAATACTAAAAAGAATAATAGTCACAGGAAAAAGAAAATCTTACATAAAAAGAGTGCAAACGTCACGTAATAAATATAAAACTATGTGGGCTATGATAAATGAAAAAACTAAAAAAGTTAAAAGTGTAAAATATGAAAACATTTGTTTACGTAATGACGTTTTAAATATAACATCTCCAAGTAAAGTTGCAAACTTATTCAATAATTAATATATAACTATAAGTTCAAATAACTGCTCCTCTCTAAATAAGCGGCCATCTCGAGTATCCTTGCCAAATTCACTATATCTTAGTAGTGTTACAGAAGCTGATGTAAAAAAAGCGATAATGGGACTAAAAAGAAACAATTCTTGCGGATATGATGAAATCCCAGCTACTCTACTCATATATTGCGTAGATGAGTTTGTAAAGCCCTTAACTTTTCTTATAAATCAATCGTATAAGGATGGCGTTTTTTCCGGAAAATCTAAAATTAGCCGTGATAAAACCTATTTTTAAAAAGGCGATAAAACTGCTGTATCCAATTATCGCCCCATTACATTACTGTCTGTAATTTCAAAAATTTTTGAGAAAATAATTTGTAGTAAAATACATAATTTTTTTGAAAAATACAACATTTTTAGTAAATATCAGCATGGTTTCCAAAAAAAGCATTCTACTACGTCCGCTGTATTTGACTGCATCAGAAACGTGAAGAAGATATGCTATAGCTATTTTTATGGACATGTCCAAAGCATACGATCGCGTTTTGCATGGACCCTTGCTGGAAAAGCTATATTCGCTAGGTACCTATACGAGGGAAACCGCACGAATGGCTCTCTTCTTATCTTGCGAATAGAAAACAGTACGTGCAGGTATCACATTTAAATGAATATCGAAAACTGATAAATGACATAAATTCGTCCACTGCAACAGTAACAGGTTCTATACCGCAGGGTAGTGTCCTAGGATGCTTGTTGTTTTCTATTTATATTAACGAACTTCCTTCAGTAGCACCACATAGAGTCGTTTTGTTTGCAGATGACGCGACAGTTATAATTACTTGTAAACGAAAAAATCTAAGTAGTTTGCAGGAAAAAATAACCCAATGCCTTAGAAAAATTGTGAATGAATTAGAGGTTTTATTGCTCGTGAAGCAGCATACACGCCACCATAATATTCCTTTTCAAGTCCCTAATAAGGACTAGTCATTTTGCTACAGTACTAGGAGCAGTCGGTCACCCGACCACTCCATACAATGCTTATGCATCAAGGAGACCTCCTATAATATTGCTTTTGTATCATAGACCTTACTTTCATAAGTCATTAATATATAGGGTTCGAACCCACGACCCTACTATTGTAATGCAAATTAATCATAGAGACCTTCTATATTATTGTTTTTGTATCATAGACCTTACTTTCATAAGTCATTAATATATAGGGTTCGAACCCACGACCCTACTATTGTAATGCAAATTAATCATAGAGACATTCTATAGTATTGTTTTTGTATCATAGACCTTACTTATATACTAATACGACTATCGTCGGGCTTACACCATCCCAAGGTCCCCCATACATCCTAGCAGACATCACCACCTGCATACCTCCATCGACCAGAACCACAAGAGTGCATCGAATCAGGCGCAGCACACCCGCAGATCCATCACAAGACGCAATACCGTAAGTAGCAGTAAGCATCAATGCAACTATCATACGGATGGCGCCCCCTCACAACACACCCACATGACCCCTATCGACTTTGGTAACAAAGTTTGTATTGTTGTTATATAAAAAATATCACCAACGTATCATAGTAGCACGCTACTAAGACGCCAATGAACAAAACTCCACGTATCATAGCGCTAATGCACTAAGACATGAAGTTGAGTATGCCTGTTACACTTAAAAGTGCTACCAAACACACTCATCATCCCAATCCGAAATATAGACGACGCATCGCTATGCGCTACGACGTCGCCCACAAACGGTATGGGTGTGCGATGTCCACGGGAAAGCCGTATTGCTACAACAAACCTGCTTACCATCGGCACTAAGATGTTAATTGTATACCTCCATCGACCAGAACCACAAGAGTGACGGTGAGTTGTGAGGGGGCGCCATCCGTATGATAGTTGCATTGATGCTTACTGTTACTTACGGTATTGCGTCTTGTGATGGATCTGCGGGTGTGCTGCGCCTGATTCGACGCACTCTTGTGGTTCTGGTCGATGGAGGTATGCAGGTGGTGATGTCTGCTGGGATGTATGGGGGACCTTGGGATGGTGTAAGCCCGACGATAGTCGTATTGATGCTTGTTGCGTTCTGCAGCGTTGCGTCTTTGTGATGGCTGTTTGGTGGGACGCTATTCTCAATGGCGCTCTCTGCGTCTTGGTTTGACTCACACCTGAGTAGCTTTGCCCAAGTCGGGTCCCTTCATTACGGGGCTGCAGGCTGTCTGCCCTCCATGATGTTTTATATAACAACATAATAATATATCTCTGTAACTTTCGCACCTTTGAATGATTGAAGGCAACTTGTTGGTGGGTGAGATAAACATGATCGAAAATGCATTTACTCAACGTCAGTGACACAAACCCTTTCTGATGGCGAATTATTACTCTTATCTTATAACTGCCTTTTGGCTAATCTGCCGTTGTATTGGTTGGTGGAGCATATGTGTCGACCTCATGCGGGTGGTAGCTGGCGGGAGGATCTGAGGAGACTCTCAAGGCTGCGGCCGAAAGCCGCACAACGTGGGACCCCATTCCCTTGAGGTGAGCGGTAGACTCATGACACGCTCTGCGGCTAGTAGCCGTGCTGATCATGCAATTGGTGGTGATGCCATACACTTACATCACGTCTGCAGGAGCGGCGGTCTGGCAGGTGATGGCGCTCACGGAGGATTTACGGCCAGCGTGCCTATTTGCCTAAACCGTGTGACGTACATTCACTGTGGCTGGATTCATTCGTATTCTCTTTGGCGTTTACACGCATTGACATGCGCGACTTCGGTCGATGTTTGTGCTTACGCACTAGCAAGGAGCCAAGCCTCTTTTACTGGTTCGCCAGTTATTTTGCTACCTTTGTTCCCGAATTAGCTTTTCCTTCGGGGGGAGTGCATCAAAATGGTTGGCGCTCACCGTGCATGGCGTGTGTGGGGCCGTGTGCCTCCCCTTACATTTTTTAATAAATGTAGAAGAGCGAAGCCCTTGTATCGGGTATTTTGTATAAATATATTTTGAGCATTTTCCGAGCAGGAAGGGATAAATAATATTAAGTTAATAATGTAAACCTGATACAAGGGGAATTGGGACGTTTTATGTTCTTAACCTTTCTCGGCCCTGTCTTCGTGAACGGGGTTCACTTAGCTTATAAGGCACTACCAACAGCTTTCAATTGCTCTAGCGAATATTCATTCTTCCAAAAGACACCTAAAAGAACTAAGTTACTAAACAAACACAACGTAAATAAGGGTCCTAACTAAGTCGATCACGCCAAAATATTACAAACGGCCTATTATTAAACCTTTAGAAAGATCATTTAGAAAGACCAAAACATATTTTATTTATCCTAGTCACATATATATAATTTTTATTATAAAGGAGAATTAATTATATTTAAACTAATATATTTATTATTATGAGAGGGGGGGAAGCGCTACACCTTCATTAAATTTGACAGTCCATTGCGTGTTCGTTTTGAGACAGAGAGAAAACGAATCAGTGTATTTCGAATAGAAAGCAAACTGGCAAGTGTTGACGTTACATATAATATGCTACGAGATCATGACCTGTGTAGAACAGAGAAGAAATTTGAAATAGTTTGAAACAGTTTACGAGTTATTTTATTAATTGATATTATTGATTGAGCAATTTGAAAGGGCAAGCCTGGCTTTTTGGCTTCTATGACGGCTTCGATACTGCCTATACAAATTATGCTATTTTGAGTAGCAAGTTATCTAATACTGATTTCCACTAACAACTTTTATGTTTCAGAATTTCTTGAACTAATCGGGTCCAGCCAAATACAATTTAATCAAATTAAAAAAAATTACTAATTTATTAAAAAACTGAATAAATAGTTTAACTTTTTATTCAACCAGGTGTTCAACTATTTATTTGATAGGTAACTTTTTACTGACGATTGAAAAATCGGCCAAAGTTGTTTTTTTTTTCGTTTTTTGATTGGACTATGAGGAATATCAAAATCTCACGTTTATTCATGTTGTCTTAGTAGTTAAAATAAAAAAATATCATCCTGACTTTTGTTAGTCTCAGGGGTGGAAGTTTTACCTCATAATACAAGACAACCCCTAGGTTATCCATAATCTAAGGGTGGTCTAAAAGAAGTTTAAAAAAGGTTTATCAAAGTCGGTAAAGCGCGTAACACAAGGTTTTTTTAAGTCAGTTAAAAAGTGCATCAAAACCCTTTCTAATTAAATATACTATTTCAATAACGTTGAATTTGCTTATGGTTGTATCAATTTAAGTCCTTTTAATTTTTGAACAAATAGTATTAAGACGGATCGCTACAGAGAAAGAAACGTTTCTTGTTTACACAAATAAGTAGTTCGACACCACATATTTTACCATTAGTATGTGGTGTCGAACTACTTATTTGTGTAAACTATAAAATAATAATAATAAATATTAAAATTATAGACGTAAACTACCATTATAAGGTTACAGGTTATAATAAAGTCAAGCGAATCTGCGGTTAACCAACTTCATTTATTTTAGTACAAATGTTTTCGTATTTTGTCTGCTATTTTCCTTTTGCTTAAATATATAAATATATAAAAGAGGTTTTCAATAATATCCAATACGGCGTACTTAATTTCAAGCTAGATGGCTGCAACGCAAAATCATTTATTTCCGCTATCAATAATCATCATCGCAGCCCTTTACAAGTCCTCTGTTGAACATAGGCCTGCGTCAAGGATTGCTACTAAACATGGTTGCAGTATTTTAAGGATATCTATACGCATTTCGTCAGTTCAGTCTTACACTCGGTGATTAAGTGGTCCCCGTAAACACAGTGTACCGACGCATTATTATTAATAATTAAAATATACAAATGCATAAAAAGTCATCGTAAAATATCATAAAAGTAATATTTTGAACTATCGAACTGCGATAATAAACATATAGACAAAATACTTTCATTTTAAACTGTGCTTCGAAACACACCGAAGCCTAAATCACGCTATCAAAATTCCGAATCATAAACAGTATATATAGAACATCTCCGAACTAACACATTGAGTGTTGGCAACTCCCCGGGCAGAACATCTTGCCCGGCACGAGATCTCCCCTTTTCCTTCCACGGCCACAATGGTGACCCCGACGTGATCTGCTTCAAACTCATCATCGTCATAGAATACCCCACCCATTCGCTCCCGAGTAAATATCGTATGCAGTCTTCATATCCTGCAAGCCAGCTAGCTTCACAAGGTTCATCGCAGCACTGGAATAATAATGCTTCCTGTTCCTTCAAGCTACTCTCTGCACTACAGTGTTCGGCATGGCTCTGAACCTTACTGCTCGCTTCTGCTTCACGGCACTCTCGCAGGTTACTTGCCTTTTTCTCGACTTACCACAGACTTCAAGGCGATTTCCTGGCAGTTGCACATTCGTCGACAACGAGGCTGCACTATCGACCTCCGATCTGAGCAAAGGGGGTGATGTGGCGACGCTGTCATCGCGCCGCAAGCGAAACACACCGAAGCCTAAATCACACTATCAAAATTCCGAATGATAAACAGTATATATAGAACATCTCCGAACTATCACACGGAGTGTTGGCCGCTCCCCTGGCAAAACACCTTGCCCGGCGGGAGATCCCCCCTTTTCCTTCTACGGCCACAAAACCTTAAGTGAAAAGGCTTAATATTAGACTCAAAATGCACTATTTTACTAAAAATGTGATTATAATATTCTAAACTATTAAATAATAAAAATACATGGCGATTTTATTACAATAATAAAAATAAGAATTAACGTGGTAGTGCCGAGGTGCAGCTGTTATGATTGTAGCACGAATGGGTCGACTCGCCCGGGATTGAACCACGCTCTTACATACTCGTAATAGCAGCATAAAATAGAATGAAATGATTTCCATGTCAGTCCTCAGGGGTGGTAACGCTAGATGAATTGAATTGTCTGTAATATAAAATTAGTAACTTTTTACCAATACTTATAACAAAAACACAATTTTTATGAAGAAATCTTTCTGTTTGTTCCAGCTAATCTCCGAAATGGCTAGACCAATTTTGACGGGTCTTTCACTAGCTCTGATGTTATAAGGAGTAACTTAGGCTACTTTGATTTTGGACAAAGGATTAGGGTTCCGCACAAAAAAAGAACCATGAAACGCCATCGTAATAATATCGACGCGGACAAAGTCGCGGGGAACAGCTAGTTGAGTATAAATGTGTGACTGTGTGTTTGTTTATCACCATTTTATCTATATAAAATACAAAAAGTGTTTTATTGATGAATTATCCAACCGATGTGCCACAAACCGGTTTCATTAGAAGGGCTATAATGCGAAGATGGTTTTAGACCACTAAAACAATGTGGTACGCACTACATAAAAATGATAATAAATAAACAAAATTTACTTTTTTCCAACAAATAAACAAAATGTATATCTTTTTCTAGCGTAGTAGCACACGCCGGGTATCCGATAGTGTTCTATAAAATAGACATAAACAACGTTTATAAATCTTATGTTATAATTGGGAAATAAATTGTTAAAGGTCATTTTGAAAAACTTTGGAAAAATAGGTGGTGGCAAGTTCCAGGGATGACCTGCGGGGTCAACCAAAATTTTTTGGTTGACCCCGCAGGTCATCCCTGGACCGGCCATACCGGGCCCGGAAGGTGACAATGTCGTCGAGATCCGGAAATCACCCGTGCAAAACCAGGGCGGATCAATAGTTTATAATAAAAGAGAGTAAATACATTACCAGTTAACCTGATAAAGAGCTGAACTAATAGCCGTAAAGTCACAATATGAAAAAGATAAGTGTTCTTCTTGTTTTCATCAAGTTTATGTATTTCAACAGAATCAGCTTTTATAATCAAAGGTTTATGGTGCACATCTGCGGGCATTGTTAATATTTCATAGCATTCCTTAACATACAGGGTCATTAGAAAAAACCAGGACTGTTAGTCTCCCATTTCGGATTCGTATGCAATTATATTGAGATAAGCTACAGGTGTGTACAGAGTCGAGAAAATCAGAAATATACTGACAGAAGTTTAAGACTTTTAAGACTCCATACCGAATTTCGGCCACGACGGCCTGCCTTAACGGAGACTATCCATCGGCGCAGGACAGGATTATAGTGTCCAAGTGTATGCGCAAGCACAGGTGCACTGTCTCTTAGCTTACTCTCATAATCCAATGGGACGGCAAACCGACACGACTGAAGAGAGATCAGGCGCAGGACCAACGGCTTTACGTGCTTTCCGAGGCATGGGGTTTAGACACCGCCAACTTCCTGACTCCGAGCAACTACTGAGAATTTCTTGAGGGAAAAACTCAATAATTAATTTTTTCGGCCCATTTGAATTTGAACCCAGGACCTCATTATCAGCAGTCGCACTACTACAACCACTAGACCAACGAGGCAGGCATTTTCCAATCTTATTGACTCACAAATTAAAATCACCTACAATTATGAATGTCACATGAATTTTATATATGTAATAATATTATTAATATTTCAAGTTTAATTTTGTAATTGGGCATTATGGGTTACCCATATTTTCTCTAAACAGGTAAAGCGCACAATGGTTTACTTATATGTCAAATGTTATATGAGACCCAAATATTTTCCGCAGATCTACAACAGTCACATCTCTCCTATCAAAAAGTTATTATTCACAGCAATTAGTACACCTTCCCCCGCGTTTGTGATGTGCTAAAGTAATTACGATCCTGCCTCCATACTAGATTTAACTATTATGTAATACTGTTGATCAACCAGGTTTCGGAAAATTCCAACGCGTTGTGCCTGGATTTGCGTTCGATTTTACGGGCACCGACTTTGCAGGACCTATTTTAATACTCAACAGGATAGGCCGTGGCCTTAGGCTTATAAAATCTCTGTGTTTTTGTAGATTTAACGTTAAGGCAGTACATTTAAAGATAGTAAGTTCGTTGAGCACTGAGGAATTTATTTTAGCATTGCATCGCTTTATATCAAGTCATGATAAGCTGCGAGAAATATTTTACTGTAACAGATGATATTTAGTAGGCGCAAGCAAAGAGGTAGGTAATTTTCTCAGTTCGGATGCAAGCGTTGTCTCTGTGTCGAACACCTTTGTAGACGATGGCATCAAATTTCATTTTTCTCCTGCGTATGCAAAGTCAAAGCTTTGGCTTGTATGAAGCACCTCTGAAATCAACCAAGTATTATATGAATAGGGTATTAGAGCACTCTATCGAAATTAGGATGTTTTTTTTTAATTTCAATAGCCTCAAAAGAATCGATGTATTTTGAGAGGATCTGTAATCAATCAAATTTGACGTAATGATAGGGCGATCTTGAACATCTTTACAGACTGCTGACTTTCCAGAGTATCGATGTAGAGCACCGTCAACTGTATGCTGTCGGTTTTCTTGTAAACATTTTGTTTGTCCTATGTGAGAGAGACCATATTCACAATCAAGCTTGTACACTCCTGCGTCTTTCAAAAGGATATTACACTTGACGCATGGTAAAAATTGACCAATCTTCTTCGGCGGATTGTAGTAGTTTTAATGGAAGTTTGCTTCAAGATGTAGCCAATCTTGTCTGTGACTCCTCTGACATAAGTTAGCACAACAGAGACCCGCTCGAGCGTATCCGGCTTCAGTCGGTCAGTGTGACGTAGGCGGGGGCCTGAAGCTTGTCTGAAAGCTTGAGGAAGCGCTAACATACTGTGTGTATTAATTGTTATTTGTACAAAGTAATTTATTATTGTGTGGTAGACTCCGGTATGCCAAGATCTTTGCGGCGGCGTTGTGTTCGACGGTTCGATCACTTTAGTTGTAAATAATCGAGGAGGGCAATGGCAGATCTATACTTTTGAACCTGTTCAAAAGTATGTGGAGCTTATGGAGACTGATTTGCTCGGGCTCGCAATACATTTTTACATTTTAAATTTTTACCTTTTATTTTTACATATTCTTCAGAATAGGTCATTTTAGTGTGCAAAGTACCCTACTATTTTAGTATTTTATCTAAAGTTATGAATTATATATAATATATTAACGATTAACGATTTGAGATGTTATTTCATGTTGTACCTGATAGTTGTCTTAAAAATGATATTTTAAGAGACCGCTGATAATGATAATGTGACTGATAATTTGGATGAGATTAGAGAGCACGCCACACATAATATTGAAAAGTATGCCAATTATGATAAAACTCTATGTTAACGGCTGTACAGACGAAAATCCGTTCTTGGTGGAGTTCATTAGGCGAGATCCTACTCGCGATTAACTGCCCGAATAATCGAATGACGAAAACTAGTCCCTTAGAGTTGTTATTAGGCAGGCGCGGCCTCTAACATTGATAGCAGCAGATGATGTAGAAATCGAGGTTAACTTAAATACCGTAAGAGAAGATGCGTTACGTAATGTAGAGAGTGCAGCATCTTATTAAAAAAATAGATTGCGTAAGACAGAGGCGAGGCTTAATAAATTTTCGGTAGGTGATTTTGTTTGATTTGAACGAGGAGCGTAATCAGAGTTGATCCAAAATTTAAAGGGCCGTTTGAGATCATAGAGGTTCTCGGCGGTGATCGTTGTAACCTAAAAGCCCTTAATCTAACCGTATTTACAAATACGCACAGGATAGGTTGCTAAAAATGCCGGAAAATCAAAGTGTAACTGACGAAATTGAGGTAGAGCAAATTAGTTCTGATATTGAAGAGAGTATTTAAGTTTGCATGATGATCTGACCGTACCAGAGGTTGTCGTGTAGCCGCATTTCAGTGGAAATCGGCGTCTACTAACTTAGTAGTCCGTGAGTATATGGTAAGCAGTCAACTCTGGCGGAGATCAGGTTTCAGTGGAAACCATGGAATCCAGGAGAAGCTCAGCGTAGTATAACTAAATGTGTGTTTGGCGCAACCACATGGTGTAACGCTGAATGTGCTCAAGTTGATAAACGCAAGCATTTAGCGTACCAATCCTGGGTTGCCGCTCGAAACCGCAAAGCTCCGGATATCAGCTCCAAGAAGAGAAATTTCAACCAGGCCACCAAGTCCTACAACTAAGCATTAAAGAAAGCCAGTCTCGATCGCATTAAAGATATTGGCGCAAAACTCTGTGTCGGACCATCCAGCACTGGATCTTTTGATCTCTTGCCTAAACGGTCCAGACAAACTTCTATCGGCCTACACTGCCTCCGCTGGTAAAACGAGATGGCACTCTAGCGCATACGGCTAAAGATAAATCGGACTTGCTCGCACCACTATTTGTCTATAATTCGAGTCTTGACAATGGCAACAACATTCCACCTAAATTACCTCACTACGGGATCGCTACGTTGGAGTCTCCTTAATACAATGCGGTGTCTAGACGTGAATAAAGCTAGTGGACCAGATGGTATACCAGCTAGTTCTAAAGGCCTGTGCGCCGGAGTTGTCTCCTGTGTTGATGTTGACATGCTTGTTCCGCCTCTCATTTAGTGGAATAGTGCCAAAACCCTGGAAGCTGGCCAACGTGCAGCCCGTTCATAAAAAACAGCCGTGCTGACCCTGTCATTTATCGGCCGATCTCGATTACCTCCATACTCTGCAAGATTACGGAGCGTATATTGAATGGTCACTTAATGACATACGTAGAACAGAATAATCTCCTTAGATACCGGAAATACGTGTTTCGCCGAAATCTGTCAGCTGGGGACCTTCTAGCGTATGCCACACATATATGGGATGAGGCACTCGAGAACAGTGGGGAAGCACTTGCTGTATCCCTTGATGTCTCGAAGGCCTTTAACAGAGTTTGGCACGCAAGCCTTCCAGCGTACGGCTTATCCCCTGATTTGATTGACTATGTGAAGGACTTTCTGAATGAACGGTCTCTCCAAGTGGTTGTCGATGGATGCTTTTCCGACCTGTGGCGATTAACGCCAGTGTTCCTCAGGGGTAAGTTCTCTACGCAACTCTCTTCCTGCTGCATATTAATAATTTGCTTTTGCCCGGTATCTATGAATACGTAGGCGACAGCACAACTGTGTAGAGATACCAACAAAGTCCTCGGGCCTGTCGGGATCGAATCCAGTCCGAAAGAGAAGCTATAGTAGAGCGCGTGAATCCCTCACTACAGGCAATTTCCATATAGAGCGATGCCAATCTTGTGAAATTCAACGCCTCCGAAACACAAGCATGTCTCTTCACTGCAAAAGGGAGTCAGCTCACCTTGGCTACTTCTTTCCGAAATGTATCACTGGAATACTTCGATCACCTCCAGTTGTTGGGGGTTGAGATATCCTCAAATATGAACTAACGGCGGTTCATTGAGTCCAAGGCCAAATAAGCTGCAAGGAAGCTAGAGACCTTACAAAAGTGCTTACTTAATATAAAGCACAAGTTCGGTCGTACATGGAGTATTACTGCCATAAATGGGCTGGTGCTGCAAAATGCCACCTAGCTGGACTTTTGACACCTTTGGACTCAATGGCAAGGCGTGCTACGAGGCTTATTGGTGACCCAAATTAGGTTAAAACCACTCTTACTAGCCTCGAACTTAGGCGCAAGGTAGCCAGCCTTTCGGTTTTCTACAGGATGCATTACGGAGAGTGTGCACTGGAATTGCATAATTTAATTCCTTTCTCTCCCTTCCACCATCGGAAAACCAGACGTTCGGTCAGTCTCCACACTTTCGTTGTTAACTTACCATGCATTCGAACCAAACAGTTTGCTACGTCGTTCATCGTGCGTACAGCAAAGGAATGGAATAAATTGCCAACATCTGCCTTTCCATCCAACAGTGTGGTTGTCTTGAAGGCAAGAGTGAATAGGTAAGTCGGTGAGCTTCACCATCTTAGGATATATCACCACTTACCATCAGGTGGGATTGTAGTTAAGTGCTGGTTTATAATAATAAAAAACATATTCGGTAAACTACCAATATAATACAGGTTAAAACAAAGCCAAGCGAATCTGCGGTTAACCAACTTCATCTATTTTAGTACAATTGATTTCGTATTTTGTCTGCTATTTACCTTATGTTACGAAAGAGGTGTTCAATAATATCCATTAGGTCGTATTTAATTTCGAGCTAGGTGGTGGCAACGCGAAACAATTATTTCCGCTATCAAAAATCATCATCACAGCCCCTCACATGTCCTCTTTTGAACATAGTCCTCTGCTAAGCATTGTAACAAAACATGGTTCCAGTATTTTAAGGATATCTATATGTATTTCGTCAGCTCAGCTCGCTACGTGGCTCAGTGATAAAGTGAGCGCCGTAAAGATAGCCTGCGCTATGTTGATATATTATTAATAATTAAAATATACAAATATTTTAAAAAGTCGTCTCAAAATATCATAAAAGTAATGTTTTTAACTATCAAACTGCATTTATAAGCATGTGGAAAAATACTCGTACTTTCATAATAAACCTTAAGTGGAGGGTTAATATTGGACTAAAAATGCATTAAAATTATTACAAATGTGATTGTAATACTTAAAAATATTAAATAATAAAAATACACGGCGATTTTAATACAATAATAAAAATAAGAATTAACGTGGTAGAGCCGCGGCGCCTCCATGTTATGATTGTAGCACGAATGGGTCAATTCGACCGGGACTGGACCACGCTCTCACAGAATATCAGCGCAAAATAGAACTAAACGATTCTCATCTTAGTTCTAAAGGGTGGCAACACATCTAAATTGAATTGCCTGTTTGTAATAACAAACTTATAACTTTTTACATAATGAATTTGAAAGTATATACGATACTAATAAACCACAATTTTAAAAAACATCCCAGTCTTTCTGTTTGTTAATCTGCGAAAAGGCTAAACAGACCGATTTTGACGGGAATTTCACTGGCAGATATCTGATGTTATAAGGAGTTACTGAGGCTACTTTTATTTTGGAAAAAATAGGGTTCCGTACAAAAACAAAACCCGTGAAACGCAATCGTAATAATTTCGACTCGGACAAAGTCGCGGGGAACAGCTAGTTGAGTATAAATGTGTGACTGTGTTCGTATATTACCCTTTCATCTATATAAAACACAAAAATTGTCACAAACACACAAAGACAATAATGCGAAGATGGTTTTAGACCATTTAAACAATGCAGTGGGCACTATATAAAAATACTTACTTACTTACTTACTTATTTTCACGCACAATCCCTAACGGGGTAGCCAGAGAGAACAGATCGCCAAGTGTCACGATCCTTACATACCGCTTTCGCTTCTTTCAGGTTCATTAACTTCTTCATACATGCACGTCTAGGTATCCGAGTACTCTTGATCTTCCCCTCTTCGAGCAATTTGCTCACATGGTCTTCGAAAGTTGGTCTCGGTCTACCTCGACACCTTTTAATATTTACTTTCGCACTATATATTTTCTTTACCATTCGGTCTTCACTCATTCGCTCAACGTGCCCAAACCATCGGAGTACGCCCCTATCAATTTTTGTGATAAGGTCATCTTTCAATCCTGCTATATTGCGAATCTCTTCGTTTCGCTTTCGATCGGCTATGGTAACGCCACACATTTTACGAAGAGATCGTATCTCCACTGCATTCAACTTGCTTTTATGCTTCTTCTGGCATACCCAGGTTTCGTTGTATATAACAAAGTCGGTACCAACACTGCGTTATGTAGTGCAAAGCGTGCACTCTTCACCATGCCTTGCCTTTTGACTAATGCATTCAGGGCACCATTGACTTTGTTTCCGGCAGCGACACGCCTATCCACATCTAAATCACATCTTCCATCCCGGCTGAAAGCACTCCCCCAAGTATACAACTTCATTTACCTGTTCTAGACATTCCTGATTTACCCATATTTCACATTTCGTTCTCTCTTCGACCTTTTCAAATACCAGAACCTTAGTTTTATTAGCATTCAAACGGAGACCTTTAATTGCACATTCCTCTTTCATACACGTGACTAATGCCTGCAGTTCTGCTTCTGATGGTGCAATAAGCACTGCATCATCAGCATACAGCAGACAATTAACTTTTATGTCACCCAATTTCACACCCAAACAGCTATTTTTCAGTTTCTGTAAACAGCTGTCGAGATACAGTATGAACAGCCAGGAAGACATGACACAACCCTGTTTTACGCCCGCTTGGACGCTAAACATGGGTGACAGGTCATGCCCTACCCGCACACAGGCTTTACAGTCATAGTAAAGTGACTGCACAGTCCTTAACCATCGACCATCCACACCATATCCCGGCAACAGTTCCCACATTTTCTTCCTTATAACCTTATCAAATGCTTTCTCCAGATCCACAAAAGCACAGAAAATCCTCTGGTTAACACTCAGAAGCTTTTCCGTGATCATGTGGAGAGAAAACATTTGATCCGTGCATCCTCTTCCAGGTCTAAATCCGCATTGTGCCTCCCATAAGAATCTTTCCGATTTCTCTTGCATCCTACGTGTCAAAACCTTCAAGTAAACTTTACTTGCTAAACTGGTCAAGCTGATCGCCCGATAGCACCCGCAGTCAAAATGTGAACCTTTACCTTAATATAAAGGCACAATGACCGCGGATCGCCAATCATCCGGGACATCTCTCGTCCGCCAACACAAATTGCACAGCAGACGAAAGCTGTCCCAGACGCGAGGCCCACCGTACTTGACCATTTCAGCAGTAACTCTGTCTAGTCCCGCAGCCTTACCACATTTCAAACTTCGAATCGCACGTTCAATCTCTTTTATGCTGATGACCTCAGTGTCATCGAAGTCCGTGTCTGGCGTGCCAGTCATGGCGTCACCCCCGGATCCTTCACTAAGATCATGACACGCATACATTTCCCTATAAAATTCACTCCATCGCTGCATGACGTCCGATTTTTCTGATAGGACGTCATTGGTTCTCGAAAGCACTTTGTTCATTCTTAAGGCTGTCGCACCACTCCGAGACCTTCCAACCTCTTTCCAGAAGAGTTTGGAGTTTTCCTTAAAGTTGTGCGACAACCTCTCATCCGCTTCTATTCTACATCTTTCACGTACTTCCTCAATCAATGTTTTCGCATGAACTTTCTGCAGCTTGTATCTTTCTTTCATCTTCTCTCTCATATGCTTATCATTACTAGAGGCCAAGTAGTCTAGACATGCTTTTTTCTTCTTTTTTTACAGCTTCTCTCACTTCATCATTCCACCATGCATCTCTTCTTTTACTACTACCTCTTTTTGTCGTTCCACATACTTCTTCTGCTGCACTTACCATTCCATCCCTAAGGTTCTGCCATGTTCTCTCCACACATTCTTTCCTGCCATCGATGGTGTCAAGCTTTTCGGCTACCCTCGTGTGATATTTGTCCCTAGTATCCGCTTCCTGAATTAATTACTAGATAGTGATCCGTTCCCGGGTCAGCACCCCTGAACACTCGTGTATCCATCACCTGTTTTCGCAGTCGGTCATCCACCAGGAACAAATCAATCATACTTCTCTCATTCTTTCTTTCTCTAGTGTACATATGGATTTTCCTGTGATTAAACGTAGTGTTTGTCACAAGAAGACCCTTTTCCTTGCATACAGCCAGTATAAGCTTGCCAGCATCATTAACCCTTTTATCGCCAAACTTTCCAAGCACCGACACGTATCCTGGTCGAGCGATACCTACCCATCCATTCAAATCACCACATACAACAGTTCTTTCGTTTCCCTTAACCAAATCTAGAACTTCTCTTACATTCTCCCAAAACTCCTCCAGTTCGGCCCTGGACGACGAAGCTACCGGCGCATAAACAGCCAAAAGGAATAACTTTGTCAATCCCAGTTTAAAGCGAACCCAGAGAAGTCTTGAGTTCACAACCTTGTATTCAGTCATAAGATCGACCAACCGGGACGACAACAGACCCCCCCACTCCCTGGCAGGCGTTCTCGCTTTCCGGGACTCCGGACCATATAGCTAACGTCCCGCCAGGGAGCTCTTCAGTACCACTGCCTTTCCGTTTGGTCTCCGACATACACACGACATCTAATTCTCTTTCTTTCATTATTTCGATCAACTCATTCGTCTTATCTCTCATGCCCCCTCTAACATTCCACGTGCCAACTCTGCACTCCGTCCTCCACCTTCCGCCGTGTCGGGCTGTGCGTGACGGGTGGCGGTCCCCATCGCCGCTTTGCGCGCTGCAATTCCACACCAACGGGGACGAGCTGGTGTGCGTCGCCTTGGGGGGGATGCCCTAAGTCCCGTTTGCATGGGTGCGCAGCTGTGTAGAATTGCAGCCCTGAAAAGGGCTGGCAGGGGTCGTGACGAGCACGCTTCTACAATGACCCCCACTATATAAAAATGATAATAAATAAACAAAATTTCCTTTATTCCAACAAATAAACAAAATGTGTTTCATATTTTAGCGTAGTAGCACATGCCGGGTACTCATTAACTCATTAGTATTCTATATAATAAATATAAACAACATTTATAAATCTTATATTATAATTGGGATGTAAATTTTTGAAATTCATTTTGATAAACTTTTGAAAAATAGGTGGAATTTGGACCGCTTTGCATTCAAAATTAACCGGAAGTTCCAGGGATGACCTGCAGGGTTAACCAATGTTTTTGTGTGTATTTGAATCAATTCCTGGAACGTTTAGAATTTCAGTTGGACCCATGTCCAACGTCCAGATATCATAGTTAACCGCAGTTACAATAGATTAAAATTTAACTTTTGTTCCGATCTACACAGTATGAACTTATGGTATCTTGAAGTCTTGCAGTTGTATGCTCGGGTTGTGAATTAATTTATTATAGGATCCTAAGCAGATGGTTGCACCCAGCCACCTTCTCTATTGAAATTAGGATGTTTTTTTGATTTCAATAGCCTCGCGAAACATCCTTGGAAGGAATCGATGTTCTTTAACGAGGATTTGTTGTCTATCAAATCTGATGTAGTGACATGGGCGATCCTGTATAATATATTCACAGAATGCAGACTTCCCGAAGCGTCGATTCTTCACATCAGCTATATATTCTTTAACGCGGGTTTTAATTGATCTTTTAGTTTGTTCTATGTAGGAGAGACCACATTCACAATCAAGCTTGTACACTCCAGCATCTTGCAGAGGGACATTACACTTGACTGATGGTAAAAACTGACCAATCTTGTTCGGCGGCTTGAAGTATGTTTTGATGGAAGCGCGCTTCAAGATGTAGCCAATCTTGTCAGTGACTTCTCTGACAAATGGCAGTACAGCAGGTACACGCTCGACTGTGGCCAGCTTCACTCGTTCACTGTGACGTAGGCGCGGGACCCGCAGCTTGTTGTCATGCAAAACTTGCTTGGAGCTCGGCAGCCAGGTTCTTACTGTTACAGATTCCTCGTGCTCTCTAAAACAAAGATTTACCTACAGTAGCTAACTGTAAAGGATGGTGGTGAGAATCACCGTTTAAATATCTATCTGTATGGGTCTTTTTTCTATACACAGTGTGGCGCAAGGTGTTATCAGGATTCCGAATTACCAACACATCTAGAAAGCTAAAGAATTGTTTGCCTCTAACTCCATTGTGAACTGGATTTTAGAATTTATAGAGTTAAGATTGTCTAAAAATGCAGTTACTTTATCTAAAGGTAGAATTGTGAAAGGGTCGTCTACGTGCCGCTTGTAGAACCTTGGATTTACAGGGGAAGTAAGAAGAGCTTCTCCTCTTCAGCCTTCCATGACACACCATCTACTTGCTTGTAGAACTCCTCCTTCCACAATAGGTAGCCAGATGTCAGGCAGTGTTTGAGTAATACTACATATTCTACGGGCATGTTGTTTTCTTCCAGAATTCTAGTTACAATTGAGATGCAGTCTTCAACAGATAAGCATATAAACAATGACTGCGCATCAAAACTGACCATAGTTTCGCTGTCTGCCAGATGTAGTCTTTAATATCGCTGATAAAATGGTAGGAATCCTTTATGTGTGCTCTTGTATGTTCACACATAAAACATAAAAGAACATACAAGTACATACAAGAGGTATCCTCTTTTTCCGTCATTTTATTTTAAGTAGTACATTGTTTATACAGAATATAAAATTACCATAGATCCTCCAGATAGAATTTCAGTCATGAAGGCAAGCCTCAACGGAGACTAGCCACCAGCGCTGGAAAGGATTTTAGTGCCCAAGTGTATGTGCAAGCACAGATTTTCTCTCTCTTTCCTAACTCTTATAGTCCGATGAGACGGTA
This sequence comes from Parnassius apollo, assembly GCA_907164705.1. Classification (NCBI taxonomy): domain Eukaryota; kingdom Metazoa; phylum Arthropoda; class Insecta; order Lepidoptera; family Papilionidae; genus Parnassius; species Parnassius apollo. The sequence continues at coordinate 17,410,110 of CAJQZP010000008.1, forward strand.
AACTGTCACAACCGGAGAGAGATATGGTGAAGGCCAACGGCTTTAAACAGAAAAAGAGGATTAAAAATTTGGAGCTTATTAACTTATAGCGAATCCGAGCAGACTAGCCCACCAAACATTAGCTGTTCACAAGTATGATGCATGTAGCAGCTATCGCCCTCATCGACCGTATTAAACGGAGGTGGACGACCTGCTACATGATGCCGTCACAAGAAGAGACCTTTAAGCGAGCATAACACAACCAAGTCCGTCACACACACATTTTTAATAGAATTCATAAAAAATTAGCACACATTCCACGTGATGATAAGCGGATGCTCAGACTCATGGACATTTTAATTTATCATCGATTAAGAATCAAAATGTTAATGTGTTGTCACCTATGAGGACTAAAATGGAATTCCTCGTTTGAAAACGATTTTATAACTCAAGCTGAAAGTTTTCGGAGCTTTGGATTAGAGCAAGAGCGGGACGGAGCGTTGACTTGATTAGCCGTAGCCTCTCCAACTTTGAAAAAGCTACGGTTACTGGTTGGGGTTCTACTAAGAATAACCAAAGATCCCATGTTCTACGCAAAGTTGAATTACCCATACACTCTTCCAAAACATGTAAAGCTTATTATAACAGGTTACGATTTATGCTTTATTTTAGTAACGGTTTGAGTCTAAAAACTTTCAGAAAGAGGCTTAGTCTTAAATTTACCCCCCATTTTTGTGGTGTCTCCATTTTTGTGGGTGTAATGTTAGAGGTTAATAGATAAAAGGAAACGAGTTGTTGTGTCTACTTTCCGTTTAATATTGGACATACATCACACATGACGGCGGGTTACACTCCTCAGTATTCTTTAAAATCTGCGAAAGGCACTACTGTAGACCAAATTCATACGTCTATGGCACTAAAGCTGTTTTAATGAAACCGATTTCGTTCGGATAGTGACAGCGACGGATAGAGTCACGTAGACGCAGCTCAGAAGCGAAAGCATCGGTTCACCGCCTGCTTTTTTTCCACAGTTACGAATAAATTATTTGACGTCATTTTGACGTTTTCATGACGTCATCTCTGGTCCGAAATATTTTCATTTTATTATATATCCAGTAGCAGGTAACAAATGATAGTCATTAAGAATGAAGTTCTATTCATCATGGCTAACTATTCTTTTTATTCCTAGTAATGTGCAAATACGAGGTCCGTGTCATGCATTCGTACGAATATGTTTAATTTCTTCTTTAATTTCTTTGATGAAAAATGCGTTATCATCTTATTTTAATTATGCATATTTCTTCGACAACTTTTTTTTGCAAAACACGCAGAATTTTTTTTATATAAACGTCTCGCATACAATGTGAATTAAAACGGAGATTATAATATAAATGCAAAACATTAAGATTCAGTACCTACACAATTTATCCGTTTTATTTTCTAATTTCGTCATTTTGCACTAACCTCATTTATACTGCTCTATCAGGTATTCTTAATATTTCTACCTTTACTTGTTCAGGCTATTGGTTCGTATTAATACTTGAGGTCTCATTATCACTCCTTTTACTCATCTGTATTCTTCGCTCTAGCTTATGCCCTTGTCATAGCTCTCATAACTATTGCTCTTAATTAAATCTTTAAAATTTTTTATCGTTATCCATACATGTGAAAGCATATCCGCTTTCTACTTTAATTTTACGACATTTTCTTTTCCTTTCACAAATATAATATATTCAAATAAAGTCAAATACCTCTACATACAAATGAAACGTGAACAGTCTACTAGATTGATCTTTCATTACAAGTATATTGGAGTTTTATGTTCTGTAATGATGAAAAAAATAAACCATACAGATAGGGCCTAAAATAATTTAATATTTAGCTCAACAAACAATAGCAGTTAATTCTTTCTGTATTGTGTGAAATTTTATTTTGGCTTTATTTAAAGGCCTACTACCATACGCTCCTTCTTTCATATTTTTGCTATAAAGTACTGAGCCAATACCAATGCCAGCAATGCCAAAAACTGCTGGGCGTAGGCCTCTCCTCATTCGTGAGAGGGATGTTAGGGTAAGAAAGAATTCACCCTGCTGTTTTGTGTTTGGCGCCTCCCTATTTAACCGGAGACCCCCTTTACTAAAAACGAGGCATTCCGTCTTTATCCTCAGAGGTAACAACACATTCGCATTTTGGTTCTTAATCGAGGATAAATTAAGATGTCTATAGGCCTCAGCGTCCGCTTACCACCAGGTGGATTGTGTACACCATTTTTATGAATTCTATTTTAAAAAAAATCCGTATGTGACGGACTTGGTAATGTCATGCTCGCTTAAAGGTCTCTGCTTGTGACGGCATCATGTAGCAGGTCGTCCACATCCGTTTAATATGGTCGATGAAGGCAATGGCTGCTACATGCGTCATACTGGTGAACAGGTGCTGTTGGGTGGTCTGGTCTGCTCGGGTTCGCTATACGCTAAAAAGCTCCAGATTTTTAATCGTCTTTTTTGAGTACAAAAAAGAACATACTTCAGTTACCTCTGGATCTGTCTGCCTCGTTGGTCTAGTGGTTATGGTAAAGCGACTGTTGATCATGAGATCCCTAATTTGAATCCCGGATCGGGCCAAAAATATCACTTATTGAGTTTTTCCATCATGAAATTCTCAGTAGCTGCCCGGAGTGAGGAAGTTGGCGGTATCTCACCCTCGTGACTCGGAAAGCGCTTAAAGCCGTTGGTCCTGTGCCTTATGTTTCTCCGGTTGTGACAGTTTAACGTCTCATCGGACTATAAGTGTAAGGAAATAGAGAGAACACCTGTGCTTTCGCATATACATACTTGCACCCTATACTACTACCCTGATCTGAAGAAGGACCCTGTGGGTCTGTCATAGTTTTTTACTTATTTAAAAAAACGACGGAAAAAGAGGATACCCGCGGAGTTCATTACGTTTTCTTATCCGATCAGTAGAACCTTATTTAGAAGTGGTAATAGATTTAGTAGGTTTAAAAAAATTACATTGAAGACAAACGAAATTAATATTCTTACGTAGAAGAAATTAATATATTTATTTTATTTTACTGCGTTTCCATATATCAACTAGTGTTTTTTCGACTAGACGGCAACTGTTCAATGATGTCTCAGTTATCGCAAAGGTGAGAATTGGGAACGATCACCGTACGGCAAGACACACACTGAACCTCAACGTTAAGTTGGAGGGTGGTGACGCTACTGACTAAATTTATATCTGGTATGAAGGGCTACAAAATGGTGACGCTAATGGTTCCTAGGTCCGAATGCGGAACAGATGATCACTAAATGGTTAGGGTGACTATGTTGCCTTTCGTATCCGGTTCGAAGGAACCTGAAAATGGTGCGGCCACAGGCTGTCCCTTCGAATCCGGGTCGAGGAACTAGAAAATGTTGGAGCGGTAGGGTCTCGGGTTAGATTTCCTGGTCGGGCTAAAATTTGTTATGCGGGATAAATTTTGTTGTGAACTGTAAGCATGGTTTTTTATAACCAAACAAGATAGCTGATGTGGCACGTGGCAGTCTTGGACAATGCACTCGCTATTACCTAATATATTATTTAGCCAGTGCCCTGTGATGGAATTAAACTCACCTTTTGGCACTACCCAAATTTGTAAATTAAATATTTTTTTGAAAATAAACAAAAGTTGACAAAGCAAACAAAAACAAAATAGACAAAAATTTAAAAAAATTCCAATGCTTTTTTTTTTAATTTTTGTCTACTTTTCTGTCTGTTCTTTGAACACAATAAGCTCTGAAACTAATGAATAGATTTTGACAAAGTGTGTCTTGATTAAATCTTATACACTGGTATAGTATTTAGGATTTTTTAAAATATTAATCAAGTGCGAGTTGCTCACACAATGAGGAAGGTTTCACATTTATGTATAATTTACAAGGAAATGAAAATATGACCAATAGTAATAAAAAATTAACAACATCACGAAAAATGATACGATTATTAAATTGAATTCGCAAGGTAATTTCAGGCGCTACATCAAACTACACTCGACTCACCAGGCCACTCCCACTCGTAGTGCTGCACAGCACTGCGAGTGGGAGTGGCCTGGCGAGAATTTTATTTTTAAAATTATAAATTATCGGTATCGTTTTCCATTAACTCGAAGTGGGTTTAATGTGTTGAAGTAATCCATGCATTTAATCGGTTTTCTGCCGAAATTTTACCTTACAGCATAAACATTTACATCATTTTAGTTGGAACAGTGATGTTATTCATAAAATTTAAATTATGCCGAAGGTAATAAAGCTTCAAACCGATTAAATTACCAAATTACATTAAGAACTTACTTAAGGTAGAAGGCACAACTAGTATTAAATTAAATTTAACAGTCGAAATTTAATTTTTAATCATATTTTGCTTAGTGTACAAATTAAGAACAGTTTTATGGTTTAATAGTATCCAAAATCCATTTCATAAACCAAGATACGTTTGTATAAACCCCCGGAAAGTCCGAGCCGCATTGGCGCAGACCGTATGAAACGATGCCGTATTGGATAAACTTGGACTCATTGTTGTAATCGCCCTCCAACATCAATGGACCTCCAGAATCTCCTTTACAAGAGTCTTTCCCCAGCACTCCAGCACAAAGTATATTTTTTGTCGTGTCTTCTGTCGTTTTTCTGAAAGCAAGTTTCACATTATACCTTAACATGTCAAAATTTGTTAACAAAAAGTTCATAGTAGAATATGCCATAGTTGCCACGCTTGCAAGCGGGTTGGCTACTGCAGTTTTTTATGTTTATTAAGCTGTTATCAGGAAGATGTTGCTAGTGTCTCCTAGTTCAATTTCCACCATCGGGTGTTACGACACCCACCGCTATTGTGCGCCTAAGCTGACGTCATGTAACCGGCATTAGCGCCATCTGTGTCGGGTAACGGAGCAAGGAGAGCTTTCCAGAAAATGACATCACTCATCTTTCAACCGACAGCACCATCTAGTATCGAAACGAAGAACTAAGCTTCTAGAAGCCGACACTCGAACTTTCGACACCTTGCGCGTATTTACTTGAATGTTCTGGATGTTTCGGTGCTAATGTGTTTTTATTATTTTATAGGCGCTGCAAGGTGCGATCGGGGTAGTATAAGTGTTGAATTTGGCGAGACAAGCGAAGCTTCGGAGCGAAATAAAGTGAATCAGTGTGATTAATTATTAGTGTTTTAAGTTTAATTAGTGTATAGTGAATTAAAGTGTTAATTTTGGTAATTCAATCGGCAGTTTTTATTGTCACGAACCTCAAGCCCGTAACAATTGATGTCAGAAGTGGGATAAAATCATGCCGATTTTACCTAAGGAGGAAACAGAGGGTGTCCGTACCCGAAGTCAACGCCAGCAGGAGACGGACCAAAGAAGATTTGGTGGTGCAACGCCGCAGAACTCGGAGTGCCAGCCGCCGGCTGCAGGCCCGTCAGTAGCTCCTACATCTGCAGCACCTGACTTAGGTGCTCTGATGGCGATGCTACAACAGCAGCTGCAGCGCGAACGGGAGGAACAGGCCCGTCTGTTGAAAGAGCAGCAGGAGGAACAGGCTCGCCGACAGGAGGAACAGGCTCGCCGACAGGAGGAACAGGCACGCTGACAGGAGGAACCGTTTGAAAGAGCCTCTTTGAGGGTCCATCAGTTGAAAGAGCAGCTGCATGTTGGAAAAGAGGAACAGATCCGTCATATGGAAGAGCAGCTACGGGACGGACAAGAGGAACAGGCCCGTCGGTTGGAAGAGCAGATGCTCCTCATGAAGGATCTTCATGCTACCTTCGGGAAGGAGATCAAGGAGGTGAAGGATAGGGTTGCTCAGCATGACAACCGCCTGTCAGAAGCTGAAACCCAAATCGAGAAAGCTGAAACCCGAATCGAGAAAGCCGAAGCCCGAATCAACCAAGTGAACAATCGGGTTGACAACGTGATGGCTGACGTGAAGAAAACGCTGCACGACCTCAAACTGGGGGATGGAATTAGAGCTCCCGTAGTAGCTACAACACCTTCGCTACGTGGGTTCAAAGTGCCACCGTTCGACGGGACTTCCTCCTGGTCAGCTTACAAAATCCAGTTTGAAGCCGTTATGAAGGCGAACAGCTGGAATAAAAGTCAGGCCATGACTGCTCTCACACTAGGCCTGCGCGATCAGGCCTTAACAGTTCTGGAAGCTCTCGGTGGGGAAGTGACTTATGAGCAACTCCCTGAGGCATTGGAGGCGAGATATGGCGACGCTCACCTGGAACACGTCTTACGTGCGCAGCTTAAAGATCGCGTGCAGTGCATCAACGAAAACCTGCAGCAATGGGCTCTAGAGGTGGAGAAGCTGGTGCGAAAAGCATACCGGTCTGTACCTGCGCTCATTGAAGGGAACCTGGTGCAGACATTCATCGACGGCATCCGCGACCTGGAAGTCAGAGCTGCTGTGAGGCTCGGGCACCACGAGACGCTTAAGGACGCCTTGGCCCATGCACTGGAGGTGAAAGCCGTGTGGCAGGATCATCGTTCCCATCACGTCAGGGAGGTTGCAGCAGCTATATTTCGCGACCGCAACAAAGAATTCAGCCCTAGGTGCTATGGCTTTGGGGAAAAGGGCCATCTTCGATCCAGCTGCCGTAAGCGAACTGTAGAAAGGGAAGTTTTTTAACAGTGGTAGAGCCACGCGGCAGCTTTGCTGTTGCACGTATGGGCCGGCTCAAACCGGGGTGGTACCACGACCTCACAGAATACCGGCGTGAAGTGGAAGCTCTGCTTCCGCGTTTCGTCTGGTGAATGCAGGTGGCCGGAAGCCCAACTCCCCCCCCACCCCATCAACATGGTAGCGGAATTAAATGATGGTAGACTACCCCAGGAGGGTACCAGGACCGCAGGAGAATCCCTCGCTGAGCATCCACGATCCTGTTTCTCCACTTCTGAGCGTGGGTACTCAGGCTGCCCCGCGTATTCTGGGGAGGGGGGGGCAAAATTCCGCTCAAGATTACAACTGCTCGAGGCAAACGGAGCAACAAGACCAAGGCGCCCCTGCCACGCTGTCCGTGTATTTCTGCAATATCAGGCGACTTCACTCTAACCTAAACGCCGTCCACTACCATCTCGAGACGGCGAGGCCGGCTCTGCTCTTTCTAACAGACTTTACTATCAGATATCGCAGCGGGAAATCTCATGGCAACGCAGATGCGTTGTCAAGAAGACCTTGTCCTGAAGAACATTGCGTAAGGAGGGTATCCGTGAGGATGCTCAGGACAGATCACCTCAGCAGCGAGTGGAAGGACAGCCTACGACATGCACAGCAGGAGGATCCGGACATCAAGCCGATTCTGGAATGGATGAAGGCTCGTGCTACCAAGCCTAAGTAGAGCGACGTCTCAGCGATGAGTTCAACCACGAAAAGCTATTGGGCCCAATGGGACAGCTTGCTGATTCGGGATGGAGTCCTGTGCCGTAAATAGGACAGTGGTCGAGGAGACAGCTGTCGTTTGCAAGTGGTTGTCCCTAAAGCTAAAGTGCCGAATATTCTACAGCTGTGCCATAATGGTCGTTCAGGAGTCCATCTGGGAGTTAAACGAACTCTACTGAAGGTCCGAGAACAGTTTTACTGGGTCCATTATCGTGACGATGTCGAGGATTGGTGTTGTACATGTACAGGTTGTGTGGCTGTGAGGGGACCTTAGACACGTAGTTACACTGTCAGGTTCAACAGGAGCATCGAAATTGTACAATGTTAGTGCACCATGGGATAGGACAGCCTTTGACATTGCGGAGCCGTTACAGAAAGGCGCAAGAGGGACTCCTAAGATCGTCCATGTGGATCGTTATTATGGGGCCGATAATGCTCGGGACGAGCATGTCTTAGGAGGGGGCAGTGTTGCGCGCCTAACCTAAGCAGCTTGACGTCATGTACCCGGCACTAGCGCCATCTGTGTCAGGTAATGGAGCGAGGAGAGCTTTCCAGATAATGACATCACTAATCTTTCAACCGACAGCGCCATCTAGTATCGAAACGAAGAACTAAGCTTCTGGAAGCCGACACTCAAACTTTCGACGCCTTGCGCGTATTTACTTGAATGTTCTGGATGTTTCGGTGCTAATGTGTATTTATAGGCGCTGCAAGGTGCGATCGGGGAAGTATTGAATTTGGCGAGACAAGCGAAGCTTCGGAGCGAAATAAAGTGAATCAGTGTGATTAATTATTAGTGTTTTAAGTTTAATTAGTGTAAAGTGAATTAAAGTGTTAATTTTGGTAATTCAATCGGCAGATTTTATTGTCACGAACCTTAAGCCCGTAACAATATTTAATGGTGTAAAGTGTAGACTTCAAAAACTAAGGCAAATATCTGCCATTCGATGCTTTGGTAAAAAAACTCGCAGCACAAATACATATTTGAAGCTTTCTTTGAAGTTATTGTTACGGTTAATCTAAAACAGTTCATCAAACTTACAGTGGACCTCTGCTCCAACGGTTGTCCTTCAATTTGCAAGTACAAAATGATTATCTCAGTGATTTTGATTTATGCGGAGGATAATACGAGTAATTATTAGGAAAAGATAATTACCTGCTGTGATAAGCCTTGCACATTTCTCCGGAAAGCACAGGTAAATTCACTTTAAGTAGCACGGATGATTCGGTATGGTTCTCGGTTACTCCCCAACCAGCAACAGTTAATTGCTCTGTATCGAGTCTACGTTCCCTTAATTGTTTTGTAACTGGTAGACATATCACTCCTGCGTTTTCTAGAAACAAGAAAAGACTATCTTCATTCCTTACAGTATAAATTTATGAAGAAAAGTTTTAGATGTTATCCAAGTCATTCATTCTGTATTACCCGATATATTTTAATGATGAATAATATATTTTTGTCAATAATTAATTTAAATTTCATTATATACATATATAATTTTGATATTAATGTCCCATCTGTATCCATGTAGCCATCGGCGTGGGACAGGATTATAGTGCCCAAGTGTATGCGCAAGCACAGGTGCACTCTCTATTCCCTCACTCTCATAATCCGATGGGACGGTGAACCGACACGACCGGAGAGAGATCAGGCGCAGGACCAACGGCTTTACGTGCTTTCCGAGGCACGCGGGTGAGACAACGCCAACTTCCTGACTCCGGGCAACTACTGAGAATTTCTTGATCTGGTACTTTTTTGGCGCGACCCGGGATTCGAACCCTCATAATGAGCAGTCGCACTACTACAACCACCAACGAAGCAGTTTTAGTACTACCGAGCACATTTTTTATCTTTAAATTTGCCAAGTGTACGTGCTCTGAACCGAAGTTTTGCTTCGGAAACCACGTAAAGCCGCTTATTCTGCGCCTGATAATTCTCCGGTCGTATCAAATTACTATCCTATAGGACTATGAGAGTGAGGGAAACGAGAGTGCACATGTGCTTGCACGTACGTACTATAACCCTGTTCTGCGCAGTCGGCTAGCCACCGTTGAAACGGGTTGCCATGACCGAAATTCGGTCAGAAGATCATTATTATTATTAGGTTATAAAGTTTTAGATGGCTTATTTTAAATTTGTGTAGCATTGTTGTAAAATAATTATCGTTATGGTTGTTCCACTGTCTTTATTATGTCGCCCGCAACTGTTCATTTGTAGTAGTGGGTCTTCATTATTGTTGGAAGGATTGGACATAATCGTCGCGATTCGCAGTTGGATTGACGATCGTAGATCTAGATTATCTCATACCTATGACGCTAAACTAGCGCAAGCCACAATAGCCGACTCTTTGGCCCCATATGAAGCGAAGAGGTGAAGTAACATTGGGTGCACCTCGTCTGTAAATATTAGAGGGCGGCATTTTAGGAATTAAGGTCCGCTCCCCATCTTAACTCTTTAATTGATGCCATTACGGTTTCAGGATTTAGACAAGGGTAAAAATAAGTATATCTAAATAATATTGAAAATTTTAAACGATTTTTATTAGTTAAGATCTAAAATTATTGCCATTTAAATTTTTCTAAATAATTTTTTTTTGAGATAACTTTTGAATTCGTCGATCCATTGACTCAAGACTTCACAAACAATTTTTATACTGAAAAGTCTGCAACAAATGCCGTCAAGCAAGTCAAAATTGAACGACGCGTTCAAAAATTATTGCCTTTTATACATCTGAAATAATCGTTTCGAGCTCAAAATTTAATAGATATTCGAGCGTTGCGCTCGAAAATAAACGATAAATTCCAGGGATGGCCTCCAGGGTGAAACATTTTCCAGTTTTTATTTGAAGACATTTAATGTAAAAGTGTTTTGAGGTATACCTGAAAACTAAGTTGTACAACCAGTGCGTGCTGTCAGTGATGACCTACAGAACCGAGACGTGGTCCTTCACTGCTGGCCGTATGAGGACGCTCAAGGTCGCTCAGCGAGCTATGGAGAGGGCTATGTTTGGAGTTTCTCTGTGTGATAAACTTAGAAATGGAGATATCCGCAGTAAAACCAGTGACCGACATAGCCCAACGGATTAGTAAGCTGAAGTGGCAATGGGCCGGCCATATAGCTCGAAGAACCGAATACCGTTGGGGAAAAAAGGTTCTCGAGTGGCAGCCTCGTACCGGTAGGCGAAGTGTAGGGTGACCCCCCACTAGATGGAGTGACGACCTGGTACGACATGCAGGAAGTCGATGGATGCAGGTGGCTCAGGACCGTGCTTTGTGGCATACCTTGGGGGATGCCTATGTTCAGCAGTGGACTTGTGAAGGGCTGTAATGATGATGATGAATGTAAAAATTTAATTAATATAATAACAAAATAATCTATATTAGAAATATTCTTTGGAACTTTCTTACAACAGCACTTATAAATACTTAGTTGGGTTTTATTAAGATTGCGCGAACCTTGAAAGACCATCAAAGAAAGATTAAGCTCATCGTTTTGTTCTACCCACCACTAGTTGACGCTGCAGTAGGTCAACTTCCTATACCGTTCAACCGTTACTCTTACTGTTACATCCTATTGAAGTCCACTGATTGACTCATGAGGGGATGGCTATCGCAGTTTTTTATTTTCGTTGTTATGAAGACGCTGCCGATCTCCTGATTTATTTCCCTATGTCGTTTCTTACGACACCCATGGGATGATGTTACGTGGTGTATATTCTTACACCGCCACTGTACGGTACTTCTTTATATACTTTACACTTCTATGTTTGAAACTTGGTATACACAGGCGGGATATGGTTTGTCGGGTTTTGCTAGCTATTATACAAGAATAAATGAAAATAACGCCAACTTCTGATAAATTAAGATAACTCCTATAACTTAATACTTACTGACTCTAAGGTTTACTGGTTTCGACAATCGTAAAAGCCCGATGTCGTTTCGTACAATGGGTGGGCCTTGATACGCCGGGTGGGCAAGTCTTTCTGATACGGCAATTTCCTAAAAAATATATTTTAAATTAGGAATATCATAATATTAACTTCCAAGGAAAGAGTTATTGTAATAGATCAAAAAAGAAAAAAGCGACAGTAGCCTAATGGCGGGGCTCCGACCGCGAACTCAAAAAGGTCGTGGGTTCGAATCAGACATCCGACTACTGGCGTGAACCACTCGTAACACAAGCAATTTAAACTTACCACGAGTGGTAATATATAGTGATAAATATTAGTAATGTTTATAGCATTGTTAATATTATTTAAAAAAAACATCAGACTCTTTAAAGTACAAATTTTAGAATCTCTCCACGTTTTAAGGTCTTTAGAATCAGATGCCATGGGTATATTTAGAAGAATGTCTGTGTCTGTGTATGTAGCCACGTTCATGGTTGATTTTCGTCTTTTATATCTCGAAAACATACATGGTTATTTTTCAACGAGTAGGCATATTTTAAACTTAAGTTCATTTATTTTATAATTATTCTGGCCGCCGGAATTTATACCTTTTTACTAGTATTAAAACAGTGGTTATGTTGGTTCCCTTTTGCGTGAGAGAAAGGAAAACTTATTTAAATAAGTTTTACATAAAGGGAAATATCTAACTAGAAGACGAGTTTGAAGAGCTATTTTCTTTAGTCTACCTAAATACTGATATACCGGTATTAAAGTTTTTGAAACTGAAAGTAAATAAGGCTTCTACTTTTATTTGAAATTATCTCAAGTTGAACGTGATTCCCACCTCTGGGCTGGGGCTTTCCAGTGCCAGCTCCTTCGATTTGATTGCATCCAGCGCAGAGCTGAATCAGCGGTTACCTGATGTTAAGTGGATGTTGTGGCCTATAGATATGTTTATTTATCCTCGATTAAGAATCAATACGTAGATGCGTTGTCACCCCTAGGGACTAAGATGGAATGCCTCGTTTCCAGTAAAAATGGGTCCCCGGATCTCTACACTCACCATACGAAATACAGCAGTATTATGCTGCTATTTTACGATGGTATTCTATGAGAGCGTGGTCCTTCTCCGGTCGCGCCGACCCGTTCATACTACAACCATATATACAGAATACCACGCTGGTTTTAATATATATATATATATATATATATATATATATATATATATATATTCAGTATCTTCTCAAATAATAAGTGTACTATAAGCAGTTTGTAAATTGGTACTAAACTTGATGCTTTCATAAGTTTTCTTTTTTTTTCTATGAAATATATGACAAACACTTAGCTCCTAAAATACCATGGCTTTTTTCTACATCAATTTAAAAATAATTTGTTACCTGGTAATACGATTCACACAAGTCAGTGCCTTTCTCGCAATCAACTTTACTCGTCCAATCATAGTCCCCTATTCTCACGCTTGCAATTCTTCTACCAATGATACAATGGGCTGCTGTTAGCACATACAATGGGCTTATGAGACTGCCTCCACAAAGAAACTGATGTCCAATACCTGCAATTTTTTAATAATAATGTATTAATTAGATTTCCATGAATCTAAATAATAAAACAAATGAAATGTATCAGTTTAGTCGGAAGTATTAGATGAGGTCGGAAATTAATTCAACGGCTCGACAGTTCGAATCCCGCATAAAACAATTAAACGCCTACACGATACAGGGGAAATCCTAGTGTGAGAGTAATTTCTTTAAGTTTGTTAACGTTAACAAAAACGTCTACATTTAAAAAAGCGACAAAATGGTTGAGGGTGCAGACTGCCTAAATTAAACTTTCAAATTCGCTCTTCGTTCACTGTCGTTACCAATGAAAGTATTTAGGTAATATATTGGGTTTAGCCATTCCATTAGTTTGGAAAGAGAGACAAACGAAACTTTTAGAAATGGTTACTCATGTCTCTATGGAAGAAAACTATAATACGAGTACACAATGGAATGGCTGTCAACCTTATTTTGTACGAGGGTCGGCGTCGCCGGTAGCACACATATAAGCGATTACGTCGTACTATCACTACTACAAACCCGATTCGCTGTGTTGACAGACTGAGTAAATTTAAATATTTTAGACTTTTGATTAATATTCAAGAACATCATTAAAAAATTGTTTCAATTTTAATACATATTTATTTGTAAATAGTGTGCAATTAGGCAGTGTTGTTTGGCAGTGTGTTATTAAAACGTAACTACCTGTTTTTAATATTTGTGTATGTCTATTCAAGCTTATATATATATATAATACGTTGTTCTGCGCTTTACGACGACCCTTTGCCAAGTCCTATTAAAAATCCTTAAATTCGCAAAAAAAAATATGGGTCATTCATGAGCAAAAAAAACTATCCTATCTCTCAAGTTGGACTAAACTGCACGGTGTACAAATTTGATTAAAATCGGTTATGTAGTTTAGGAGTCCAAAGCGGACAAACAACGTGACACGTAATATATATATATATATATATATATATATATATATATATATATATATATATATATAATATCACAAGCCCCTCATGCCTTTAACAAGATCAATCGTTTACTCAATATTTTACCCCACGCAACTGTTTCAGTGTAAAAAAACTCTGATCGAGTGGCTCTCCACTCTTAATTACAATGATGTGGAAGACATTTTGGTGAGAAAGAGTTGAACCTGTTATAAATAACACACACATTCACATTTTCAATCCCATTTATGAACCGCACGGGTAGTAGAAGCATTTTAAATACTACACATGAACAAACAAACAAAACCGCCATTATTATTTGTGGGCCGTACAAACATTTGTTCTGCACGGGCTTTGGGCTTTGCTACTGCGCTATTCAACCGTCAAAATTCTAATCATTAGCCATAAAAATATTTTGATAAGACTTTTAATAAACTGCAATGGAAAAAGTAATATTAAATACGTACGAGTCTCATAAGAAATGAGCACCATCCATGGAAATTCATAGAGTTTCGCAACTTGGCCACCAACAATTCGACTGCCTTCGATCTCACCACAATCCCTTTCTTCGAGATTCGGGTGGTTGTCTATTTCTTCTGGTGCTGATGGAAACTCGGAGCAACATACCTAGTTCATGACTTAAAATAAGCGAATTGCTTTGTTTAAGCTAATAAAACAAAGAAGAAAATAATAAGCAGGATATTATTACGAAGGTTTTTCATACGAGTGTTTTTTTTTTGTACAAGACAGTAGTTACGTTGTACCAGTTCTGGCGCACTGAGTCAGAAGTGGTACAAGTACGACGTTCGTCGACTCACGATCCTAAAAAAAGAAGGTATTGGCATGCTCTGATCACGAATCTGCGGTCCATTTTTGCGTAGGATGCACGGTTCCGGAGGTGTACAGATCAATTAACTCTTATCTAATTGATATCCGGTGAAGGCCTCCACCGTCATTAGCGCTCCATTGTTCTTATCTACTTATCTATATTGTTCATTGAATACCGTCATTATCTATTCTTCCTCAGCGTGGTGCTATTGTTCTCCTTTGTTCCTATCTACACTAATCTGACTCATCAATAAAACACATTACCTAATTTTGTTAAATTTACCAAATCATTGTATTTTCGACATTTGTATTCTTCAATATTAAAAATTCTATCATTCGTCGTCAACATTTTTAAAACAAAATACCTACAATGATTTGGTAAATGTCATAAATTTAAACAAACGTTATGTGTGTAATAATCATATATTTGCAAAAAATAATCACAAAATTTTACATTGTTTTTGTGACGAAGTGTGGGTTTTTTACAAGTGGTTATTGCTTGATTATCAATTCCACTGTAGAAATTCTTTAGATTAGAATTATTACTTACTGGTACTATATAAGACCAAGCAACTGCAGTCGTGGAGTTAGTGTATGGTCGTTTGACCGCAGTGGATCTATCAATACTACATTTGTGTTACTTCAACGCATCAAAGGCCATAGATGTAAGTGTTTATTCTATCGACAAACATACTTTTCTTTCTGTTATTTTCTTACGTGTGTATGATTTAGTGTTAACAAATTATATTTATATATTGTGTGTGTATATATGATTAAGCCGTGTAGCTCAGATGGTTAGCGCAAGCTGTAAATTTTACAGTACGCGACGTGAGTTCGATCCCCGCCGGCACCAATTAAATTGTTAATTACAATTTTAAGTGTTTATTCTATTGACAAACTTACTTTTCTTTCTGTTATTTTCTTACGTGTGTATGATTTAGTGTTAACAAATTATATTTAAATATTGTGTGTGTATATGATTAAGCCGTGGTAGCTCAGATGGTTAGCGCAAGCTGTAAATTTCACAGTACGCGACGCGGGTTCGATCCCCGCCGGCACCAATTAAATTGTTAATTGCAATTTTAAGTGCTGATTTACCACGTGCTTGGCGGTGAAGGAAAACATCGTGAGGAAACCTGCATGTCTGAGAAAATTTCGAAGGCATGTGAAGTTCGCCAACACGCATTGAGGCCGCGCCGCGGACATTTCCTAGCCATAAATACAAAGACAATAGCAGAAAGTGAAAAAGTTTAAAAAATACTTTTTAACAATGACAGTCATTAGTTGATCATTAGTGAATGTGATTCTGTTTACTTAAATTACAGGAAGACAAGAGCAGAAGGAAGAAATGGGATGATGGGAAGTAATGAAGCATTGTTATGTGAAGTTTGTTGGAACAAACATATTTTTAGTCACGTGTAAATACTTTAACATTTTGGTTCAAAATGATACAAAATCTAAAAACTATTAGATATATCATCGACATGGACGGATTTTACATTACATATCCTCATAAACATTTTCAATGTAGAGAAATGGCTATTCTAAATGTAAAAACTATCTAATAAAAATGATGCGTTTATCGATCATTATTTATTTCGGCCAAGTTATCCTTTCAATTATTTGTCGCCTAAAGACAAAAAAACTGTTCGTTATTGTGAAACACACGTGCACGGAATTCCATATTTTGATATGACCGAAGAATTGAAATGTGCCTACAAACAAGAGAAAATAATTCCCATATTAAATTGGTATATTAGAAATTTGTGCAAAGACGAAGTGATCGCATACAAAGGTGGTTCAACAGAAAAACAATTTTTAAAAATGTTGACGACGAATAATAGAATTTTTAAT
The DNA here is from genome assembly GCA_907164705.1 of Parnassius apollo. Taxonomy (NCBI): domain Eukaryota; kingdom Metazoa; phylum Arthropoda; class Insecta; order Lepidoptera; family Papilionidae; genus Parnassius; species Parnassius apollo. The sequence goes on from CAJQZP010000008.1 coordinate 17,426,588, forward strand.
ATTGAAGAATACAAATGTCCAAAATACAATGATTTGGTAAATGTCATAAATTTAAACAAACGTTATGTGTGTAATAATCATGTATTTGCAAAAAATTATCACAAAAGTTTACATTGTTCGTGTGACGAAGTGTGGGTTTTTTACAAGTGGTTATTGCTTGAAAATAAATTTTGAAATTAATCATAAATTTTGTTTGATTTCACAAAAACATTAGTTATGCTCGTAGTATACTATATAATACAAAGGTGATTCAACAGAAAAACAATTTTTAAAAATGTTGACGACGAATGAGAGAATTTTTAATATTGAAGAATACAATTGTCCAAAATACAATGATTTGGTAAATGTCATAAATTTAAACAAACGTTATGTGTGTAATAATCATATATTTGCGAAAAATAATCACAAAATTTTATATTGTTCTTGTGACGAAGTGTGGGTTTCTTACAAGTGGTTATTGCTTGAAAATAAATTTTGAAATTAATCATAAATTTTGTTTGATTTCCCAAAAACATTAGTTATAGTATACTATATAATACAAAGGTGGTTCAACAGAAAAATAATTTTTAAAAATGTTGACGAATGATAGAACTTTTAATATTGAAGAATACAAATGTCCGAAATACAATGATTTGGTAAATGTCATAAATTTAAACAAAGGTTATGTGTGTAATAATCATATATTTGCAAAAAATAATCACAAAATTTTACATTGTTCTTGTGGGTACGAAGTGTGGGTTTCTTATTTTGTTTGTTAAATTTAATTGGTGCCGGCGGGGATCGAACCCGCGTCGCGTACTGTGAAATTTACAGCTTGCGCTAACCATCTGAGCTACCACGGCTTAATCATATACACACACAATATTTAAATATAATTTTTTAACACTAAATCATACACACGTAAGAAAATAACAGAAAGAAAAGTAAGTTCCTACGCGGGCCCCGTCTTTGCCCACGCAAACCCTAACATTTTAAATGAACTCCAAATAGTTCAGAACCTATTCTGTCGTCGAGCTGCGAACGCACCGTGGTACGTTCGTAATGCCGACCTTCATCGGGACTTAGAGCTCCCAACAATTCAACAATTTCTTAAAAAACTCTCTGAGAACTTCTTCAAAGCCTCAGAGTCGCACCCAAACCATTTAATTCGTGAGGCAGCTTCTTATGCAGCCCCACCCCCCCTCTCGCTATCGTGTCCGCAGGCCGAGAAACTCTCTCTCGGACCCGCCTAATAAACTTTCAAACGACCTGAACTGTCTCCTGGCGGCTCAGGCCAACTCTAATTAAAAAAAAATTATTGTAATATCTGACATTAATTTGCCTTCGTAGGCACTCCCTCAGCGGCACTTAGCCGCCTGCGCCCTCTTTTCCCAAAAGAGGGTCGCTCATGATAAGGCACAATAGAGCTTAATCAGCCGGTTGCCTGTCCCTAAAGGCGGTTTTTAGGGGGTATCACTTAGGGTCCCCGGTAGGACAGTGAGTCCCCATAACCACGATAGACCGGCTATCGTGGTATGCGTAATGCATTTTCCGCCTCCCCTACGTACAGGGTAGCCCTTTAATTGCTTCGGGCGCAAAAAAAAAAAAAAAAAAGTAATTTTGTCAATAGAATAAACACTTAAAATTGCAATTAACAATTTAATTGGTGCCGGCGGGGATCGAACCCACGTCGCGTACTGTGAAATTTACAGCTTGCGCTAACCATCTGAGCTATCACGGCTTAATCATATATACACACACAATATTTAAATATAATTTGTTAACAGTAAATCATACACACGTAAGAAAATAACAGAAAGAAAAGTATGTTTGTCAATAGAATAAACACTTACATCTATGGCCTTTGATGCGTTGAAGTAACACAAATGTAGTATTGATAGATCGACTGCGGTCAAACGACCATACACTAACTCCACGACCGCAGTTGCTTGGTCTTATATAGTACCAGTAAGTAATAATTCTAATCTAAAGAATTTTTACAGTGGAATTGATAATCAAGCAATAACCACTTGTAAAAAACCCATACTTCGTCACAAGAACAATGTAAAATTTTGTGATTATTTTTTGCAAATATATGATTATTACACACATAACGTTTGTTTAAATTTATGACATTTACCAAATCATTGTAGGTATTTTGTTTTAAAAATGTTGACGACGAATGATTGAATTTTTAATATTGAAGAATACAAATGTCCAAAATACAATGATTTGGTAAATTTAACAAAATTAGGTAATGTGTTTTATTGATGAGTCAGATTAGTGTAGATAGGAATAAAGGAGAACAATAGCACCACGCTGAGGAAGAATAGATAATGACGGTATTCAATTAATAATAGATAAGTAGATAAGAACAATGGAGCGCTAATGACGGTGGAGGCCTTCACCGGATATCAATTAGATAAGAGTTAATTGATCTGAACATCTCCGGAACCGCGCATCCTACGCAAAAATGGACCGCAGATTCGTGATCAGAGCATGCCAAAACCTTTTATTTTTAGGATCGTGAGTCGACGAACGTCGTACTTGTACCACTTCTGACTCAGTGCGCCAGAACTGGTACAACGTAACTACTCAAGACAAATGATCTCAGATGGGCACGCAGGCGATAAAAGAGATGCAGGATAATAACTTTATAGCGTATTTTGTTCAAAAAGTAATTAAATAATGGAAAAATACCTTTGGAAGTCCGGTTTCTAGCTCCAATGAACACAGACCTTGTGTAATTAAACCTTCTGTTTTCGCATTTTTTTCATGAACTGCGAGATGCATTGCTCCCGGGCATGAGGTAATAAGTATGCAATCATCGCAGTTTTCTGTAAAAAAGAAAACAAGAATACGACTATACAGCTTAAGAAGAGGGTTCTTGTAAATTACATGGTAGTTGCATGTGCATTTTGTGTTGTAGTTCACATTTTACACTTACCGTTACAGCCTACCGAGAGTCCACCGCTGAACATAGTCTACCTATAGATTGCCTCATAGAGGGATATTTGCCATAATTGGCAAGCTTGGCAACCGCAATGTCTTATTTTTTAGTTGCTATTAGAAAGTGACTTGCCCAGGTTCGTTTCTCCGTGTTTTTATTTTTAATTTCATAATGTTGGCGTAACAAACGAGCTTACAGTAAAAAGGAATTCCTGACTCTTTGGATTCGAGCAACTGGTATAACTAGTTTGTGCTTGTTCCTACTATTTACAGATCGTATCATGACTATTTAAAAAAAATATTTTTGTTTTTTTTCGTGTACACTTACATAAAATTTTCGTAAATATACTGAGTGGAGAAAGTTTATATTATATTTTTTCTTGAAATTTTTTCTGGCTATAAATTGCTCTTACGGCTTTCCTATGTAAAAAAATGCCACCCGCACTAACCCCATAGCAAGATTCCATATGATACGTAAATAACTAAAATAAAGTAATGTAACTAGTTCAATATATTATGTAGGTAAGGTCTTTAATCAGTCTATGCTAAAAACATTTAAAAACTTCGGAAGTATCAGTAATATTCATGTTTAATATATATAATAATCAGTTTTCTTAAATTTTCATTACCTGTTAATAATATAATTTGATATGGCCAAATTTCATTTTTTTTATTCAACTGATTAAATTTCTGTTTACTTATAATCTATATTCAATGTTTCTAATTATTCAGTAATTTAATCGCCAAATAAAAAATACAGACTTTACAATATATTAAACAACTATTATTTATAACTAAAAGACAGAACATTATAGCTGAAAATATGAATTTGAACGATTTAAACATTCTGTCTCCCGTCACGTTCTGTCTCCCGGAGGGGCGAAAAGTGGATTGCAGAGGCCCGTCTGGCTACGTTGAATGTATGTGGAGCAATGAATGATAAAATGGATGAAGTATGCGAGGTGATGTATGATAGAGGAATAGATTTGTTATGTGTAAATGAGACGAAACGGAAGGGGAAAGATGTCACTACATATGGCGTGTATACCGCATACTGGTCTGGTGTAGACGAGCTCGAGCGGGCATGCCAGGGAGTAGGTATCATCCTATCAGAAAGAATGGTGCAATGTGTGAAAGAGTATGAATGTGTAAGCCCAAGACTGCTATGGATACGATTGAAAGTGGGCTTAAAGAAGTTGTTTGTGCTAGGGGTCTACGCCCCAGACATGTCTAAGCTCACTCATATCCGAGAGCAGTTTTGGGAAATGGTAAGGATGGTATTAATGAAATGTAAGGGAAATGAAAATGTTGTTATGCTAGGAGATTTTAATGGAAGAGTTGGGGTGAGGAGGCTTGGTTATGAAAGGATATTGGGAACATTTGGTGATGAAAGTATAAATGAGAATGGTGAAAGCCTCCTCACTGTATGTATGGAAAAGAATCTTTTTGTGACGAACACTTTCTTTCGCCACAAGAGGATTCACATGTATAATTGGGAAAGAGGAGATGATAGAAGCATGATAGATTTCATAATTGTGGATGAAAGATTGAGGGGCGCAGTGGTGGATACAAGGGTTTACCGGGGGTCAAACGTAGGAACGGATCATTTTTTGATTTTATGCCGAATTAATGGTCTATTCAGGCGGTGGCGCCATCGGTCATCTGTGTCTACCACTGCGTTACAGCGTATTAGAACAGAAAGATTACAAGATGAAGGTGAAAAAAACAAGTTTAAATGTAGACTGAACGAAAACGTAAGTGGTTTGGATGAATTATGTATGAATGAGTTAGACTTGGAGAATGTATGGCAAAATGTTAAGAAAGGTTTAGTAGATGCAGCTACCGAAGTATGTGGTGTTAGTAAAAGAAAGAATGAAAGGAAAAATAATACTTTGTGGTGGGATGATGAGATACGTACGGAAGTTGAAGCAAAGAAGAGAGCATGGCTAGATTTACTAGCAACTAAGGCTGGTAATTCTAGAGGTACGAATGATGATTTTGAAAGAAAAAAGGCAGTCTTTAGACATCTAAATAAAAGAGTAAAAGAAGTAGTTGAAAGGAAAAAGCAAGAAAGAACGGATAAGAATGATAGAAGAATATCGGATAACTTCCTGGCAAATATTAAAATGTTCTGGAAACTCGTAAGAACTGCCAGGGGACGTTCAAAACAGCCTATAATGAATGCTATAAGAGATGAGAATGGCTATATTCTGAATGATGAAGTTTTGAGTTTAAAGAGATGGAAGGAATATTTTGAAAGCATGTTTATGAGTGAGGAGACAACGTATAAACTGAATGAAATAGGAACTCCGAAAGAAGAGGAAGGAGGTAGCGAGATAAGTATAGATGAAATAATGAAAGCAATGAAAAGCATGAAAGCAGGTAAGGCTGCCGGTTACGATAGAGTTTCACTCGAAATGCTAAGGGCTGGAGAGGAAGTGGTGGCAGGCCTGCTGCACACCTTGTTTAATGTATGCTGGGAACTGAAGCGGGTATCGGGAGACTGGTGCAAAGCCGTGATAGTCCCAGTATATAAGGGAAAAGGGTCACAGCAGGACTGTAAAAATTACCGCGGTATCAGCCTTCTTAGCATCGTGGGAAAATTGTATGCCAAGGTACTAATTGAAAGGGTCATGAAAGAAACCGATGGAAAAATTTGGGATGTGCAAGCGGGATTTAGAAAGGGAATGGGATGTACAGATCAAGTCTTCTCCATGCGCATGATCGCGGAGAAGTTTTTGGCCAAAAACCAAAAGGTTTTTTGTGCGTTCATGGACTTGGAGAGGGCCTATGACAGAGTGGATAGGAATGTGCTATGGCAAACACTGAACTCATTTGGGTTGAGCGTTGGCTTGATACAGGCATTGGAATCTCTTTATAGGGACTCTAGTGCTTGTGTTAGGATCAACGGGGTCTACTCCGACTGGTTTGGCATCCATAAAGGTGTCAGACAGGGCTGTGTGGCTTCCCCGTGGTTGTTCAACCTATTTATGGACAGTTGTTTGCAAAATTTGAAAGTTGAAGAATGCGGATTAAGAATGGGTGAGTTAACCATCAAATGCCTTTTGTACGCCGATGATCAAGTTATTCTTGCGTCGTCAGCGGCTGAGTTGCAAATGATGGTTACATTAATGAACAGATCATTAAAAGAAAGGGGTATGAAAGTGAACGCAAGTAAGACGAAAATTATGGTTTTTGAAAGAGATGAAAGTAAAACGATATGTGAAATAAGAATAGATGGGGAGTTGATCGAGCAAGTAGATGAGTTTGTATATTTGGGTTGCGTATTTAGCAGGGATGGGAGATATGATAAGGATATAGAACGACGAGTGAACGCAGGAAACAGAGTAAATGGGGCCCTGCACTCTATTGTGAAGAGTCAAAATGTGTCAAAAAAGGCACGTATGGCAATTCACAATGCTGTGTTGGTCCCTACTTTAACGTATGGTAGTGAAAGTTGGGTGTGGCAGAAGAAGCACGAGAGTAGAATAAATGCAGTAGAAATGCGGTCGTTAAGGAGTATGTTAGGGCTGAATCTGCATGACAGGGTGAAGAATTGTGTGATAAGAGAAGAGTGTGGTTTGCAAGATGATGTTGTGACCAGGATTAAGAAAGGAATGCTTCGGTGGTTTGGTCATGTGGAAAGAATGGATGAGTAAAGAGTGACAAAGAAAATTTATGTTGCAGAAGTGAATGGCAGAGTCGGAAAGGGACGTCCTAGGCGAAAATTTATCGACCAAATTGGCGATTTATTGAAAACGGGCCAAATTAGGAGTACCCTTAACCGACGAGCATGCATACGTAGATGTATGGATGTGAAGGAGGAGAGATAGGTGTGTCAGGATCGTGCCAAATGGAAGTCTGTAGTCTCTGCCTACCCCTCTGGGTAACAGGCGTGAGTGTTTATTAAACATTAAATATAGGTAATTAGCTCAGAGGCTCAATGGCTACTACAAGTAGCTCTAAACTCTGGAATATAAATACTAATCTATGTTGTGTACAAATTATTTATACATTTACACCGAAGCTTAGGTACGATTAAAATCACTCGATTATTGAAATATTTAGTTGTCTAAATGCTTAGTTTTTAAGCAGGTACAAACGATTTCTACACAAATGGATGACAAAATTTATCACTACCAAGCTATTTCTAGTTTGTATTGTGTTGTTAATTGTACATAATATACATGATTGTAAGCCGCTATTTAAAAAAATTGTTCCTCTGGGTTTCTTGCTGGTTCTTCCCAGGACAGAGGTTTTTTTTGCGCACCAGTGGTAAATGAACAGAAAAGTGACTTTTAATAAGTGTTATTTATATTGTAATTCTTATTGAATAAAAACGTTTCTGTTTCTGTTCTGTTATCACATTTTATAACATTAATGTTCTGAATACATAGGAACTGAAATAAAAATAATCACAAAAATGCGAAAACTTACAAATGCTTACAATTTTACATAGATGTTAGAGATTAACACTATCGATAACGTCTAATTGATATAACCGTAACTTGCAAAGGTATGCCTCGCATGCAATTAGCCTTATTCAATTTTGTAAGTTTTTTTTTTAATTTTTAGGGTTCCGTAGCTGAATATTCTTCGTATCGTATGAAAAAATATTGTTGCGCACCTAAGTTGACGTGAGGTACCTGGCACTGGCGTCATCTAGTGTCGGGGACCAGAGCGAGGAGGGCTTCCTAGAAAATGTCAATCTTGAACTTTCGACCAACAGCGCCATCTAGTATGGAACAAAAGAATTAAGCTTTCTAGAAGCCCCACACTCGAACTTTATGCGTCTGGTCCGTTGGTACTTACTGGAATATTCTGGATGTTTCGGTGTAAAAGATGTATTTAAAGCCGCTACAAGACGCGATCAGGGAGTATTGAATTTGGCGAGACAAGCGAAGCTTCAGTGTGATTAATTATTAGTTTTTTAAGTTTTAATTGGTGTTATGTGAATTTTGGTAATTCAATCGGCAGTTTTTATTTTCATTTTGTTTACTGTAACAAACTAACACACAGTTCACCTAATGGTAGCCAATGAAGCCGTGGCAGATTTTTATAAAATATTGATGTCCGACAAAAAAGAGTTAAAAATGATAAATAGAGGAGAGGAGGTTCCCAAAATAAAATATTCGACTATAGCAAGTACTTTAAAGAAATATTTTTTCCGTTCCGTTGGTACTTACTGGAATATTCTGGATAATGGTTTCTTAAATTTACGCGAACACTACACATTGAATAAAAACTATTATTTACGGATTTGATTAAACGCGATAAAATCCGTAAATAATAGTTTTTATTCAAAATATTCTGGATGTTTCGGTGTAAAAGGTGTATTTAAAGCCGCTGCAAGACGCCATCAGGGAGTATTGAATTTGGCGAGACAAGCGAAGCTTCGGAGCGAAATAAAGTGAATCAGTGTGATTAATTATTAGTGTTTTAAGTTTTAATATGTGTTCGGTAATAAAAGTGTAAATTTTGGTAATTCAATCGGCAGTTTTTATTGTCACAAACCAAGCTCAAACTCGTAACAATTGGTGTCAGAAGTGGGATCAAATCGTGCCGATTTTACCTATGGAGGAAACGGAGGGTGTCCGTAGCCGAAGTCAACGCCAGCAGGAGACGGACCAAAGAAGATTTGGTGGTGCAACGCCGCAGACGTCAGAGGGCCAGCCCCCGGCTACAGGCTCGTCAGTAGCTCCTACATCTGCAGCACCTGACTTGCCTGACCTGATGGTGATGCTGCAGGAGCAGGCTCGCCGACAGGAGGAACAGGCCCGCCAGCAGGCGGAACAAGCACGCCGATTGGAAGAGCAGCTGCAGGGCGGACAAGAGGAACAGGCTCGTCGGTTGAAAGAGCAGATGCTCCTCATGAAGGACTTTCACGCTACCTTCGGGAAGGTGATAAAGGAGGTGAAGGATAAGGTTGCTCAGTATGACAATCGCCTGTCGGAAGCTGAAACCCAAATCCCGAAAGCTGAAACCCGAATCTAGAAAGCTGAAAGTCGAATCGACCAAGTGAACAATCAGGTTGACAACGTGATAGCTGACGTGAAGAAAACGCTGGACGACCCCAAACTGGGGGATGGAATTACAGTTCCCGTAGTAGCTACAACATATTCGCTAACTGGGTTCAAGGGGCCACCGTTCGACGGGACTTCGTCCTGGTCAGCCTACAAAATCCAGTTCGAAGCTGTTATGAAGGCGAACAACTGGAATAAAAGTCAGGCCATGACTGCTCTCACACTAGGCTTGCGCGACCAGGCCTTAACAGTTCTGGAAGCTCTTGGTGTGGAAGTGACTTATGAGCAGCTCCTTGAGGCATTGGAGGCAAGATATGACGACGCTCATCTGGAACACGTCTTTCATGCGCAGTTTAAAGATCGCGTGCAGCGCATCAATGAAAACCTGCAGCTGTGGGCTCTAGAGGTGGAGAAGCTGGTGCGAAAAGCATACCGGTCTGTACCTGCGCTCATTGAAGGGAACCTGGTGCAGACATTCATCGACGGCATCCGTGACCATGAAGTCAGAGCTGCTGTGAGGCTCGGGCACCACGAGACGCTTAAGAACGCCTTGACCCATGCACTGGAGGTGGAAGCCGTACGGCAGGATCATCGTTCCCACTGCGTCAGGGAGGTTGCAGCAGCTACAGTTCGCAACCGCAATAAAGGATACAGCCCTAGGTGCTATGGCTGTGGGGAAAGGGGCCATCTACGATCCAGAAGCCCTAAGCGAGCAGCAGAAATACGACCTTGTGATTGAACACCGCAGCGGGAAATCACATGGCAACGCAGATGCATTGTCGAGGAGACCTTGTCCTGAAGATTGCAAGCACTGTACTAGGCAAGAGAGTAAGGAAGTGGTATCCGTGAGGATGCTCAGGACAGACCACATCAGCAACGAGTGGAAGGACAGCTTACAACATGCACAGCAGGAAGATCCAGACAGCAAGCCGATTCTGGAATCGATGAAGGCCCGTGCTACCAAGCCTAAGTGGAGCGACGTCTCAGCGATGAGTTCGACCACTAGAAGCTATTGGGCCCAATGGGACATCTTGCTTCTTCAGGATGGAGTTCTGTGCCGTAAATGGGAAAATGTTCGGTGATACAGCTGTCATTTGCAAATAGTTGTCCCTAAAGCTAAAGTACCGAATGTTATACAGCTGTATCATAATGATTATTCAGGAGGCAATCTGGGAGTTAAACGAATTCTACTAAAGATCCGAGAATGCTTTTACTGAGTCCACTGTTGAAACGATGTCGAGGACTGGTTTCGCAAATGTACAAGTTGTGCGGCTGTAAAAGGACCTCAGACTCGTAGTAGAGGTGCATTGAAGTTGTACAATGTTGGTGTACCATGGGAGAGAATAGCCATTGACGTGGCGGGGCCGCTTCCGGAGAGTGAAAGCGGTAACAAGTATTCATGGTTGTGATGGATTACTTCACTAAGTGGCCAGAAGTCTTCGACATTCCAAATCAAGAAGCTTCAACAGTTGCAGATAAACTAGTTCATGAAGTCTTCTGTCGTTTTGGAGTACCTTTCGAGATTCACAGCAATCAAGGAAGGAATTTTGAGTCTCAAATATTCCAGGAAACTTGCAGAGTTATGGGTACACATAAAACAAGAACGACTTCTTATCACCCGCAATCTGATGGAATGGTAGAGCGATTTAATCAGAATTGGAGAGGTAAGAGTACGCACCACCTCCAAACTACATATCCCTAAAATATTGTCACCCGTGAGGACTAAGATGGATGCCCAAGGCCAGCTAATACCGAGTCCTCCTACAAAAGTTGTAGACAATCGGCAACGAGATTGGGACAAGCACATACAAACGTTTTTGTTGTCATATCGAAGCGCTGTTCACGAAAGTACATCAGTGACACCAGCTTTCGCAAACTTTGAAAGAAAATAAGCTGCCTTCAGACCTGATCACTGGGATACCACCTGATGCCCCACGCAGTATAACCGATTATGCTAATGACTTGCGGTGAACGACATTTATGAGCACGTCAGACAATCGGGCCAACAAATGTCTGAGAAGATGAAAACCCGGTATGACCGCAAAATGAACATAAAGGGTTCGACGAAGGTTCACGTGTTCACGTTGCACAATCCAGTCCGCAGCAAAGGGAAATCTCCTAAGCTTCAAGCTAAATGGGACGGCCCATACCGGATTGTGACCAAGATCAACGATGTAACCTACTGGATACAGAAAGGCGCAAGAGGGACTCCTAAGATCGTCCATGTGGATCGCGTGGCGCGTTTTTATGGGGCCGATAATGCTCGAGACGAGCATTTCTTAGGAGTCGCAGTGTTGCGCGCCTAAGTCGACATGAGGTACCTGGCACTAGCGCCATCTAGTGTCGGGGACCATAGCGAGGAGGGCTTCCTAGAAAATGTCAATCTTGAGCTTTCGACCAACGGCGCCATCTAGTATCGAACAGAAGAATTAAGCTTTCTAGAAGCCCCACACTCGAACTTTCTGCGTCTGGTCGGTTGGCGCCCGTACTTACTGGAATATTCTGGATGTTTCGGTGTAAAAGGTGTATTTAAAGCCGCTGCAAGACGCGATCAGGGAGTATTGAATTTGGCGAGACAAGCGAAGCTTCAGTGTGATTAATTATTAGTTTTTTAAGTTTTAATTGGAGTTAAAAAGTGTGAATTTTGGTAATTCAATCGGCAGTTTTTATTGTCATTTTGTTTACTGTAACAAACTAACACACAGTTCACCTAATGGTAGCCAATGAAGCCGTGGCAGATTTTTATAAAATATTGATGTCCGACAAAAAAGAGTAAAAAATGATAAATAGAGGAGAGGAGGTTCCCAAAATAAAATATTCGACTATAGCAAGTACTTTAAAGAAATATTTTTTCTGATAGAAATGCACTATTGGTAAAACTACGTTATATCCAACCACAACACTAAATAATAAAATTACTTATTAAAATTTATTTGATTGTTTGGCTAAATGACGTAGCGAAATTGCAAAATAAGTAGAGCTTACAAAATTTTTACAATTAATCAGTTATCTTTGAACTAACAACTTTTGTTTGAACTTTTTTTTCCTAAAATATAATGAAAAGTTCAAAATTAATACCCAACTATATTTCTGGACATGATAATAATGTGTGACTAGAGCTCATTTTTATTCAAATCATTTTAGCGGTAGTTTTATTTATTTATATATTAAAACACAACCACCTGCACACACACACACACACACACACACACACACACACACACACACCCCACACACACACACACACACACACACACACACGTACACGCACACACACGCACATACACACACACACACATACATAAAATTTTCGATTGATTCAAGATTCGATCACGTAGCAAAGAATAAGAAGGCAGAGTTCAAATGTATTACTGAAAGTCAAGAGAATAATACTATTAGAAATAATTAAGATAACAATGATGAACTTAGAGTAAGTTAGAAAAAAATAAGGTAAGCTATATTTAATTACTACAAAATCATGAGCTATCAGAAGATAGAAATCAAGAAGAAGAAGAAGAAGTAAGAATGAGTCAGGAGATTAATGAGATGAGTGGTGTTCAATTTCAACAAATTCAGGAGCCTTCTCAGGATACAATAAAAGAAGAAAGAGTTCCAGCTAGAAGTAGAAAGGTGCATATTAAGGTAGCTCAAAGCGAACCTCCACAAAAGCAAGCGCAATTACAGGTCAATTTCAATAAGGTTGGACTGAGCAGAAGAAGAAGTTCAGTAAATACTTCTCTACCAAATGACACAGTTTGGGATGATACTGTCACAAAAATTGCTTCTATAGAATTTAAATCAGCAGAAAACGAATTTTGTTTGAAATTTGAAGTTATTCAAGATACCACATGCGAAAAAGTATTTAACCATCTATTTACGACCGAGATTATACAGTATTTGGTTGAGCAAATAAATTCCAATGCTCTTAACAATATAAATCGACCACATACACGTCATGCACGCAATGTTTTCTTTCGAACAACAGGTCCTGAAGAGACGAAATTTTTTTTAGGTATTATTTTATTCAAAGGTCACATTCGCGTTCTACAACAAAAGAAACTTTTTACTTATGACAACCCTTTGTATTTTCATTCCGTTTTTAACTATACAATGTCTTGTAAAAGATACAAGCAAATTTTACAATGGCTGTAAGTAGCTGATTTGGATGCAAAGGGCTCTGGAAAAGTTGAAGGCTTTATAAAAAAATTACTCAAAACTATTTAAATGTATTCAATCCAGGTCATACCTAGTCCCTTAATGAGTCTAAGTTGCTTTATTGAGGATGATTAATATTTCGTCAGTGTATGATAAGTTTATTTTTATATAGGATAGGGTACCAAACGAGCAAACAGTCCACCTGATGGTAAGTGGTTGCTTTGGCCCATAGTCGCTTACATCTCTCCTCAATTATGAATCAAAATGCAGATGCGTTGTCACCCGTGAGTAGAGATGGAATGCCTCGTTTCCAGTAAAAAGGGTCTCCAGTTCTCTACATTCATCATACGAAACACAGCAGCATTGAGCTACTATTTTACGTTGGTATTCTGTGAGAGCGTGGTCCTTCCGCATACATGCTACAACTATACTACTAATATAACTGCAGCATGGCTCTACCACGTAAGGTTTTGTGTTTTAACTATTGCGGACGAATAAATTTTAAGCATTTAAATATATACTGAAGCAGCAAATATTGAAGCTAATGTAAGGATGATTGACAAAGTGGTATTATGTTTAATGCGCTTATTTTTAAAATTACATAATTTAATCGTAGACAATTATTAAAATTCATTGTTCCTTTCTGAAACATTACTTGATTCTAAAACCAACACCATCGATACGTTTCTTAAGAAAAGACAATTTTAAATACATTGTACTAAAGAAACTCCAAAAAAGAACACCGTGATCTGTGGGCAAGAAAGAAACAGTCTATAAAAGTGCCTGGAAAGATAAATGAGATGGATGGATTATCTAGCGCTCATTGAAGTCACAAACCGATTTAGAAAAAAGAAAACTAAACCCTTAGAAGTGAACAAATATAATTAATACATGTCCGGTATTGATCGTTCGGCTGAGATGATAAGTTATTATTTATTACCGAGGAATGGAGTATGAGAATGTGACATAGAGAGAAAAATTGATCAGAAAATTGATCGGCCTAAAAATGAAAAGATTTCATTCGAAAATCCAATTGATACGCATCCATCGACTTATCTTAAGCATAATTTTAATTTTTTTCATTCGATCGACAGTTGAACATCCTGACAGTCAAACCGTCTGAGGTTAAGGTTTTCACAGCATAAGTCTAATTTTTTTAGGTCGTCTTTTACGATACAAGCTATACAACTTTGGAACACCCTCTCCAATGATATTGAGAGTGCCACAAATAAGAAAGATTTCAAAGTCTTCTCCGAGAACATTAACTGAGGGCGACTTCTAATTGACATTATTTTTCTATACTATATGTGTATATATATAAATACAATGTATATTTACTCGTAACAAAGTGTATATTTAAACAAAGTACATACATACACAAAACATTTTGTATATATGTGCAGTTTATTGATGTCTAATGTTCGCACCTGCCAACAATTGTCCTTGGCACCCAGGGTTGACTGGCAGAGAATGCCATATGGCATTAAGCTCGCCTATGTACCCTTTAGCTTAAGTTGTTACATGTAAGTTTTTCACTAAATAAATAAATAATAAAACATGCAAGTATTGTACGAAACAAAAGGTACGACGTGAAACACAAGTTACTTCTGTAAAGATTGCGATAATTCTCCAGCACTCTGACCATTATGTTTCGAAGATTTGTATAAAGATTTGTTAACAATTAAAGATAATTTTAGAAATATATAATATACTAAGTACAAAAGCGTACTGACGTATGAACTCGATGATTTCAATCACAATGCGGCAGCAGGACGAGTTTGTGTTACGTATCGTGGTGTATACATATGAATACCACAATTTTAATAACGATGTGCCAGCATACTATTTCGTGCTACGTGCAGAAGCATCCTGTCATATTACGAACATGAATTATCCATGCCGGATGTGTGGTTCACACAGTGCTCAGTTCGCAAAGCACTCCTATCACTGGACGTTAGCCATTAAGTGGGCATGACGGAATCCCCCCAATTAGGCTGAAGACATGTGCTCCAGAGTTGGCACTGGTTTTATTACGTCATTTCCGGTACTCCTATTCCCTTAGCGTAGTACCAAATTCGTAGAAGTTACCCGCTCTGATCTGTCCAGTTACATGCCAATCGCCATCACCTCCTTGCCGCTAACCGGTATCGATAAAAGACGGCCACTCAAAACATTTCTTGCCCGTTGGTTGTCGGTTCTTCGGACTATATTCTTCATGTATTCTTATTCTGATCTGTTGGGCCATGTCGGTTAATACTGCTGGTACTTTAATTATCATGCAAAGAAGCTTCGCTTTCTCTCTTTACAGCTTTCTGCATATAGCCAATATGGCCTAATCCCAATATGGCCAGCATTGAAATTTTAGGTTTTAAATCGTATGTGACGATGAGATGTGTCGCAATCTTCCGGAAGCTGACTACTAGAGTTAGATCCATCGATTAACCTCTGCTTCGATGTTGAACTTACAAACTCGTACAGTTTTTCCTAGGTTAAAAAACTCAACAATTTCGAAGTAGGTGGGACGTGGACACTACACATGATAATTGTCTTGTCCGTGTTCATCTGAAGACCTATCCAGTGGTAGATACTTTTGAGGTCACTGAACTTAGTGCTAAGATTCTCGATTCCTCAATCCTCGAGCGATTCTCCCATTCACACACAGGGAGCAGAGTGAAAGTTGCCAAAATTCTGATGCTATGCTCATCAATCCGCCTGCAAAGCTTGGCAATTGTGGCTAATAAATGGAGGGGCCCCAACCACTAGCTGTAGGCTAAGGCTAAGAACTTTAGCCAGTCAAAAGAGGACGGTAATACCCAACTAGATTATATCATGGTCATAGGCTAGTTATCATCAGTTATAAAAAGAAAATGTACATGTTATCTTGAAGTTCGATAACCCTATGACATTGTATAAAGCTGATTTACGGCTCGAATTCCTTGAAACTTGTTCGGGTTTTCCTAAGTTGTAACGAAGTAATGACCGATAAACGGATTTTAAAATATATTTAAGTAGTTTCGTCCCACGGTTTTACCCGCATGTCACACTCATAGACATATAGAAACAATCATACTATGTTGCTTTTGAGATTTCTTTTAACCATTATCTTCACACAACTTTGTAACAACAAACTCCTTACAAACCCAATTTATGAGAACCTTTTACTCCCAAAAATAATCACGCAGCAGCTTAAAAATTCATGCTCGCTTAAAGGTCTCTGCTTGCGAAGGTGTCATGTGGCAGATCGTCTACCTTCGTTTAATACATTCGATGAGGGCAATGGCTGATACATGCGTCATACTGGTGAACAGGTGCTGCTGGGTGGGCTGGTCTGCTCGGGTTCGCTATAAGCTAATAAGCTCCAAATTTTCAATCACCATTTTTGAGTACATACTAGAACATACTTTAGTTACCTATGGGTCTGTCTGGCTCGTTGGTCCAGTGGTTGTAGTAATGCGACTGTTAATCATGGGGTTCCGGGTTCGAATCCCGGGTCGGACCAAAAAATATCAGCTATTGAGTTTTTCCATCATGAAATTCTCAGTAGTTGCTCGGAGTCAGGAAGTTGGCAGTGTCTCACCCCCGTGCCTCGGAAAGTACATAAAGCCGTTGGTTAAGCGCCTGATCTGTCTTAAGGTGAGGGAATGTGAAGGTAAGGGAATAGGGAGTACACCTGTGATTGCGCATACTCTTGGGAACTTTAATCCTGTCCTGGCTGGTGGCTAGTCTCCTTTGAGGCTTGCCGCATGACCGAAATTCGGTCTGAAGGAGGACCTACGGGTCTGTTGTAGTTTTCCATTCTATATATACTATGTGATATTAACTTTAAAAAAACGACGGAAAAAGAGGATACCTGCGGTGTTTATTTAACAGTTTCTTCTCTGGTCAGTGAAACCTTTTTTCGATACGGTAGTAGATTTAGTAGATTAAAAAAATGACATTTGACAAACGAAATTACTTTTCTTACTTAGAAGAAATAAATATATTTAATTTCATTTTATTCCAATCTTCCCTTCATTTTCATACCCTAGTTAGTGTTCGTTCGACTAGGCGGCAACTGTTCAATGATGTGACGAAGGTGAGAATTGGGAGCGATCATCGGACTGTAAGAAACTGAACTGAACCTCAACGTTAACTTGAAGAGGTGACCTCTTATGTAGTCAACGAACTGTTCCATTTTCGCTCTAATCCATAGCCCTGAAAACTTTCAGCTTGAGTTATAAAATCATTTTCAGCGCCCAGAAGATTGCAATACATTGGGCAATATGAATAACGAGTTCGTGGAAACTATCCATGTGGTCAGAGCTAAGCTCTGCAAGTTCCGTCGAAAAAGAATCCAAAAACTCTCCGATCACACTCTTAATCTCATGGCTGTTTGACGAGACATGAAGCCACAGTCTTCAGCAAGTATGACAACATACAAGCAATTGAAAAAACAGATCTACAAACGCATGCAGCTGAACTTATGAAACTTCAATAAAGTTCGTATTGAAGAAGCGATCGAGCGGAAAGTAAATGCCAGAGATATGTCTGCCAGAAAGAGCCAACAGTTGCAGTTGAAGGCCGAAAGTGGTAGCATCGTTTCCAGGACACATGAGATTTTCAGTTCAGACCGAGATTGGTAGGTTCTATGGGTAGCTGTACACTTCATCGTTGAATATAAAAACGGACGATTGAAAATTGAAAGGAAATTTGGGCGGTCACTGTTTCTTTAGCGGTGGCAACAAGCAATATTTAATTTAGTGCTCGCCCCATTGTGCCACTTGCAGTATAATTTTCTGCTACCCGGCAAACTCCGTGAACACCCCAGATGTTGTTGTAAAAATACTATCAACTTATCCGAAAGGCCATTTAAGTGAAGGCGTTATATCACCTTTTATAAGCGCTGGTTGATCAGGCTCGATGTTGGGTCTGCTTTTTTGCCATTTATTGCGTTGTTGTAACTCACAAATATACTCCTGGCTACATCTGGTACAAAAATGCTGTCGTGCTTGTTTAATTTTTGCAAACAGGTGTAAGCGATTGGGGTCGACAATCTGTAGATCTGTTGATGGCAATGATTTAAACGACCTCCCTATTAAAAAGTTTCCTAGAGTGAGAGGAGACAAACGCTTGGAGAAGATAATAACGGAGAAAAAGGCCTTGAGTTCAGTTTTGGCTCAGTTTGAGCTAAAAAAGTAGTGATTTCTTCAGACGTCAAAAGACTGTGCTCTAGCATTCTATTCATATAATTACTTGACTGATACTTCATAGAAGCCACCAAAGTTTTTGATACGCAGGAGAAAAACGAAATTTGATGCCTTCGTCTACAAGGGTGTTCGATACAGAGCCAAAGCTTGCTTCCGAATTAAGAAAACTACCTACCCCTTTGCTTGTGCCTACTAAATATCTTCCGGTACAGCAAACTATTTCTGGCGGCTTGCCAAGATGTGATATAAAGCAATGCAATGCTATAATAAATACATCAGTGCTCAATGCACTTACTATCACTAATTTTAACCTTAAAATCTACAAAAATTCGGAGATTTGATAAGTTTAACCTGCGGCATCCTGTCGTTTATTAAAAAAAGGTCCTGCAAAATCAAGTACGACGAATCAGGCATAACGCGTTAGGATTTTCTGAAACCTGGTTAGTCAACAGTATTCACAATAGGGAAAGTTAGAATGGAGGTGAAGTCGTAATTACTGTAGCATAACACAAATGCGGGGAGGTATGTATTAATTGCTATGAGGAATAAATTTTTGGTAGTCGATAGGGTACTGACGTAGGTCCGCAGAAGATATTTAGGTCTCAATTTTATTAAAATGATCCAGACCGCCAGTGAGATATAATATGAACCATTGTGCCCTTTACTTGCGTAGAGAAAAAATCGGTAGTTCATAATACCTAATTACAAAATTTAACATAAAATATTAATAGCATAATTGAACCAAATTCATGTGTCTGTACACGCCTTAGCTTATCTCAGTATAATTGTATATGAAACTTTAATGAGAGACTAATTGACTGGGTTTTTTCTAATGACCCTGTGCATGTTAAGGAATGCTTTGAACTACATATGTGTAATGCCCGCAGATGTTCACCATAAACCTTTGATTATAAAAGCTGATCTTATTGAAATACATAAACTAGATGAAAACGTATAATACATGTCTACTTATCTACAAGATAACTCACAAGCTTATTCACTCACACATAATATTCACAACAAAAAGTCAAATAAACAAATATATAACCCGCCGAGCCAGCAATTTTGTGAAAAAAATAACATAACATTTGGGGGAGCACAGTTATACAATCAACTTCCAAAACATGTGAAAGAAGCGACTTCAATCATAATTTTTATTATTATTATTATAATTAGATTATTTGAATATATTTATAATGATGCAACTATGCATTAAAATTATACTTGGACCACCGCCTTATAGTTGATAGGAACACAATGAACTCGCTTCTTGGTTAACGATCGACCGGTGTTATTTTTATTTATTTTTTACTACCTACACGCACTAGAATTATAATATAGATGTTATTGTTCTCATGTAAGTGACTTATTGTCTTAATGAGAAATAAAGTTCTTTAAACCGAAAACAAGAAGAACACTTATCTTTTTGTCATTGAGATTACACCGCTATTAGTTCAGCTCTTTACCAGGTTAACTGGTATGACCTTTTGGGGAAAGACTTTCTAGACAATGTGTATACCCTCTTTTACAAGAAACTAGTGATCCACCCTGGCTTTACACAGGTGATCGCTGGATCACGACAACAGTGCTACCTACCGAGTCTAACAGAGTTTTTAAACATTCCAGGAACTGGCCCAAATACACAAAACAATTGGTTGATCTTGCAGGCCCATCTCTGGAACTTCCCGCTAATTTTAAATCCAAAGCGCTAAACATTCCACCCATTTTTTCAAAAGTTTTTCAAAACGACTTTCAAGAGCTTATTCCACAATTATAACATACGGTTTATAAATGTTGTTTATATCATCAGATCATCTGAGTTAAATCTGTCTTTGACTAGTGTAAATGTTTCATTGCATAACCTAATCGAACATGTCATCATCGACGTCCCTAGTAAGCAATCCTCAAAGCGCCATGTCTTCAGTGCTGCTTACATACCCCCCAAAACACCCTCTACCGTATACGAACTTCACTTTGAAACTTTACAAGAGGTACTGTGTGATCCTAATTTGGATAGTTTCTATATTTTGGGCGACTATAATCTCCCAGATGTAACTTGGACACGAGGAACCACAGACGCCTTACATGGCAGTGGAGTAGGCTCATCCGTTACCTTTAACCTATTATGTAATTTAATCTCATTTCTAGATGCCGCACAATACAACTACGTAGTGAATACCAAAAATAAAATACTTGATTTATGCATATCAAACCGCTCGTGTAAGATATCGGCCGCTTTAAGTCCCCTACTTCCTGTTGACGCATATCATCCACCCTTTGTTCGTGATGTAGCTCTCAATGCTGATATTGTTCCATTGAAAAAGCGGACGCTTCAAAGGTACAACTTTTATAAGTCCGACTACACGCACATCAACCGCAAAATAGAGTCCACTGACTGGGATGAAATACTTACTCCACTGGGATCTGAAAAGCACTTAGCGCATTTTACGGAATCATTGACGAAATTATCAAACAACACACGCCATTTGTTGGCTCCAGAACCTCTGCTTTTCCTGTCTGGTTTTCGAAATCTCTAATTAGCACATTTAGAAAAAAACGTAAAGCTTGGGTGAAATGGAAGAAATATAACAACATATCAGACTATGAGATATTTTCCCAGTATAGAAAGTTATTTAAGGATATGTGCAATAAATGTTTTTCTAAATATATTGGATCGGTCGAGGATAGCATACGCAAAAATATTAAGGATTTCTGGATATACATCTCTAATCGTCGTGACAAACCTGGAATACCAGCTAAGGTTGAATATAATGATGATGTTTCAAGTGATCCACAAACAATATGCAACATGTTTTCTGAATTCTTCTCTTCCGTTTACGAACCGCCCTCACCTACACTATCGCAGTGGAGACCACCTGCCGATTCAGCATCCCATGACACTACTATTACTAATCTTCATTTTGAAGTAGAAAAGGTATTAAGAGAGCTGAAATCCATCTAAGGGGCCAGGCCCTGATGGCTTATCTGCTTATTTTCTAAGAAACACTGCCACAGTTATATGTAAACCCCTAACTATCATCTATAATAAATGCATTACTGAATGTGTTATGCCCACAATATGGAAACAGGCTAACATCACACCTGTGCATAAGAGCGGATCTAAACGTAGTGTTGATCAATATCGCCCGATATCAATTTTGTCCACTTTGTCGAAGCTTTTCGAGAGACTTGTGCATAACGAAATATATCCCATACTGCACAATATAATTATACAGCAACAGCATGGTTTCGTTAAACGTCGATCAACAACCACCAATCTATTATTATTTTCCAGCTATTTATTTGAAAATGTTGATGATCGCGTACAGGTCGATGCAGTATATACAGACTTTCGAAAGGCCTTCGATAAGGTGGACCACGAAATGTTACTAAATCGAATAGCTTACAATGGCATTCGGGGTAATTTGTTACGATGGTTTGTTTCTTATATCACTAACCGTTGTCAAAGGGTTGTAATTAATGGATACCACTCTAACGTTACGATGGTTACCTCCGGTGTACCTCAGGGATCTATTCTCGGGCCTTTGTTATTTATAATGTTTATTAATGACATAAGTAACTGTTCTCTCAACTCAAAATTTTTATTATATGCAGATGATCTTAAAGTTTATAAATCTATCCATACCACACAAGACTGCATTCTTCTCCAAGAGGACCTAGATAGACTTACAGACTATTGTTACAAAAGTAAGCTTCAGTTAAGCATTCCGAAGTGTAAATATCTCCGTTTTACTAAAAACAAGAATATTATTACATTTTCGTACTCACTGTGTAACGTTCCTTTAGCTAAAGTGGATTCTATGCGAGATCTCGGTATACTGTTTGATTCAAAACTGTGCTTAGACTTACATATTGAACAAATTGTTAACAAAGCATACAAACTATTTTATTTATTTTAACGTGGTAGAGCCATGCTGCAGTTATATTAGTAGTATAGTTGTAGCACGAATGGGTCGGCTCGACCGGGGAAGGACCACGCTCTCACAGAATACCAGCGTGAAATAGTAGCCTGATGCTGCTGTATTTCGTATGGTGAGTGTAGAGAACCGAGGACCCTTTTTACTGGAAATGAGGCATTCCATCTTAGTCCTCACGGGTGACAACGCATCTGCATTTTGATTCGTAATCGAGGATAGATGTAGATGTCTATGGGCCACAGCAACCACTTACCATCAGGTGGACTGTGTGCTCGTTTGTCACCATATCCTATAAAAAAAATTATTATGAGATCAACTCGCGACTTCAAACGGACCTCTTCATATCTTTGTTTATATAAAACCCTAGTTTGCTCTCAACTTGAATATACTGTGCCCATTTGGAATCCTTATTATAATAAATATATACACAAAATTGAAAATGTTCAACGCCGGTTTCTACGTGCAATGCATTATAGATGTCATAAATCTCATTTACCGTATGACCAGTTACTCAGTAGATACAAACTTCTAACCCTCCGCTCTAGACGTAAGCAATTGGAGTCTATGACATTGTTTCATATAGTAAGATGCAAATTTGACTGTATTGAGTTAAACAATCTGTTATGTTATGTAGTTCCCAGAACTGTCCATAGACGACGGGTGCGTGCGGGTAAACTCTTTGCCGTAAGTACCTGTCGATCCAATACCGGTATTCGTTCACCAATTCGACGTATTGTTGCCGTATATAATGAGACCTTCGAGCATATAGACATTTTTACATGCTCAAAGGAAAAGTTTCGTGGTCTTTTATACAAGACACTTTTCACATAATAATTTTGTTATCTTAGTCACATTATAATATCACTGTTGACCATACTTTGACATTTGTATAATACCTTCTGTACAGCTGCAGGTCTCCTAGCGTCTTAATTATCTATCCCAAGAGGTAATCTGTGAACAGCACTGTGGGCTGCATTATTGCGTATACTATGTTACTGTACTATCTATATGTAATTATATATAATGTAGTTGTTAGCTGTTCCACTTTGAATAAAACAAAATAAAATAAAATATCTATTTTATAGAACACTAACGGATACCCGGCGTGTGCTACTACGCTAGAAAAAGATATACATTTTGTTTATTTGTTGAAAAAAAGGAAATTTTGTATATTTATTATAATTTTTATATAGTGCTTACCGCATTTTTTTAGTGGTCTAAAACCATCGTCGTATTATAGCTCTTCTAATGAAACCGGTTTGGGGCACATCGGTTGGATGGTTTCAAAGTCTATAACGGACGTAGATAAAAACAGTTTTTGTGTTTTATATAGACAAAAGGGTGACAAACGAACACACCGTCACGCATTTATACTCAACTAGCTGTTCCCCGCGACTTTGTGCGCGTCGAAATTATTACGGTTGCATTTCATGGGTTCTATTTTTTTTCTGCGGAACCCTAAATATTTCTACAAAATAAAAGAAGCCTCAGTAAGCCCTTATAATATCAGATATCCGCTAGTGAAAGACCCGTCAAAATCGGACTAGTCATTTCGGAGATTAGCTGGAACAAACAGAAAGACAGATTTTTTGTTAAAATTTTGTTTTTGTTATAAGTATCGTATATACTTTCAAATGTATTAAGTAAAAACTTATTAGTTCGATATTACAAACAGGCACTTCAATGAAACTTCAATGAAACAAATGAACAGCATTTCAAAGATGCGATTTTATAAGTCTAACGCTACGGCTACCTCTGAGGACTAACATGGAAATCGTATCGTTCTATTTTACGCTGCTATTCTGTGGGAACGTGGTCCAACTCCAGTCGAGTCGACCCATTCGTGCTTCAAACATAACACAGCTGCACTGCGGCTCTACCACGTTAATTCTTATTTTTATTATTGTAATAAAAACGCCGTGTATTTTTATTATTTAATATTTTTGAAAATTACAATTACATTTTTAGTAAATTTAGTGCATTTTTGAGTCGAATATTAAGCCTTCACTAAAGGTTTAAAATGAAAGTATTTATCCACATGCCTATTAATGCAGCTTGATAGTTCAAAATATTACTTTCATGATATTCTAAGACGACTTTCTGTTGCATTTGCATATTTAAATAATTATCTAACAATTATGCGTCGGCACACTATGTTTGTGGCGACCACTTAGTCACTGAGCCATGTAATTTTCTATTTATTTTTATTTTATTTTGTGTAGCAATTTTAGTGACTGCAGAGCGAACTTTTAGCCAAGATGACTTTTTACAATCTTGTAACGCTATAATGAAATGAGCATTCTATTCATATCATTACTATACTTATATACTCAATTTATAAAAATGAGCTGAGCTGACAAAATTCATATAGATGTCCTGAAAATACTGCAACCATATTGTTTTACAATCATTAACACAGGCCTATGTTCAACAGAGGACTAGTGAAGGGCTGTGATGATGATTATTGATAGCTGAAATATATGTTTTGCAGAGCCGCCACCTAGCTCGAAATTAAATACTACGTAATCATTGATATACTAAAGAACCGAACATGCACAGTATCGAACAAAAGTAACACTCAAAACTGTCCTCAATTATACAAAATAGTTATAGTTATTGTGTAAACATTTTTTTTGCAACTTCAGCCTTACGCGCACGACTCAAAGTTGTTTTTAGAAAGCAATGTCCAAACAGCTATAAAATATTATTATCAAAGTTTGCTTGTACCACAAAAATTGTAATTGTTGTAGAGCCAAAAAAATTTACCGAGTAGTTTCTAAAATTTATAAAAATGTGTGTTCTAAACATTATTTTTGCACTTTTATCTGATCGTAAATGTTACTTTTTTTTAACGAGCACAGCACTTTATGGCGTTAGAAGTAGGTGTAAGGGTGCGCAACTTCCCCAAATGGACTGCTAGGTTAAAATAATTCTTTCCACTTGGTAAATATAATGTATGTATATGTATTTCTTTTATGTTTGTGCGTAACTTTATGTATACATAAATAAAATTAAAATAAAAAAGCCTTTTATTTCATGCATTGCACATAACATTTTCTTGTAGTAATAACGGGTTATAAATGCACCGTAACATCGTTTTTGTTACTATCTCATACGTGAATAGTTATATATATTACACCTACTCCTAATGGCAGAAGCAGCACTTGCACTGCAGTGCTCCGGTACAGCCAGTATAATTACGTGTTCTGTAGCCTCGTTTGTTTGGAGTTGACTGCAGGTGACCGCGACAGTTGCCACTTACCATCAGATGAGTCGTCATCACTAAGTACGTTTGCCACTTTATTTTACTTATAAACTAAAAATCAATCGTTAATCATAAACCATCAAACATCAAGCATGATCGAAGCACAGACAGACATACAAACAAATATACTTAAACGTTTATCATGTTAGGATAAACTATGACAATGTAACTGTTATATAAGATACAACGTTAAACTAGTTTTAAATATATATGACCATTTATTAATAAAATGTAAACTCACTCAAAGTATTTGCATTGCTGATAAAAAACCCGACGAGCACCGTTATAACAAACAACATTTTGCAGACACGATCTCTCCCGGATTCCTCATACAACTGATTTTAATTACAGAGCTTGCGTGTTAATATATACTAAACTAGCTTTTCCTCCTATTCTTACTTAATCAGTATGATGGCTCATTTTTTTCATATATTCGTTCAGTTTCATTAAAGTGAAACAGTTTCTAGTAAATACGTATGGGTAAAATCTTGTTTTATTTGTAATTTAATGGAAGAAATGCTTTAAATTAGAATCTGCTGATTGAAGGACACGTAGCGGATTTGTATTGTTTCATTTTACTATTTTTATTTTTATAACGACGACGTTGAGCACAAAACCGATAATCTTAAAAAAATCTATTTTACTGGAAAAATAATTTCCGAGTACTGTTTTTTTTTTTTTTGCAGAAACTCGTTGAAATATTGAAATAATTTTGATATATCAAATAAAACTAAATTTTTATGGAATCTGATTTTAATGTTAGCATTGAATTAAGAATTTTCGAAACTAAGCAATATGGAAAATACAAATAACTGAAAATGCGCCAACAATATTGTTTCACTAGTATTTACTAACAATATTATTGTAGTAAATTTTTCTAAAGTGATATTGTAATAACCAAAGATGTTTTATAGGTCCAAATACCATGTACGCACGCATAAAACGCTTCCATTTTAAAGGCGCCAATGTTGGTGTATGCGTTCGAACGTTCCACCATTACGACCGCGACGTTCACTGCGAACATACGTCACGCACCAGTGTTTTCAATTACGTAAAATGACTGTTTGTGCTGTGAAATCATGTAAAAATTACTTTTGGAAAAAAGATAAGGATAAGAACATCGCTTTTCATAAGAAAATATACAATTTTCTGGTGTATTTATTTATTAAACAATACGAAAGCTGAATGTCAATACAATAATACTGCGCAATATGCTGAGAGTGTTTACCATTTTTTGATGTCATGAATTATAGATGTAAAGCAACCATATACACGGATATTTATCCAAAGCTGCCGATTCGCAACCTTAGTTAACTGGTTGTTTATCCTACTACAGACGAAAAAGGATGGTTATGTTTTTACTGTGTGTGCGGATGGCTAAGCTGAATCGCTTTTTGCAATGGTGCTTAAAACTACTTGGCCCATCCAAAAAATTCTTTCACTATTAGAATGCTATTACGACTATGAAACGTAGGATGCATTTTATTATAGAAGGCATTACTATCAACGAATATGTTTTTTAGCTATACTTTTAAAGTACTTGACCGATTTTGAAAATTCTTTTACCACTAGAATGTTACGTATAATTATAGATGTCTAATGTACGATGTATTTTGTTATAGAGGGCGCCACTTTCTATGAATATGTTTTTTTTGGCTAATCTCGAAAATTACTTGACCGATTTTGAAAATTCTTTCACCATTACATTACTAATGAGGACTTTAGTTGTGTGATTAAATTATATTATTATAACAGTTATTTGTGTGATTAATATTTAAAAAAAAAAATTTATAATTACCTAAGATCTACTCCAATTATTATATTTGAAAAAGTGCTTATTATATCTCAAAAAATGGACTATTATATATTATAGGACTTTTTGTGGTTTATTCATTACCAAAGAGTAAAAACTTATTAGTAGTTACGTTGTACCAGTTCTGGCGCACTGAGTCAGTACTACTATACTAGTAGTTACGTTGTTGTACCAGTTCTGGCGCACTGAGTCAGAAGTGGTACAAGTACGACGTTCGTCGACTCACGATCCTAAAAAGAAAAAAAAAAGGTTTTGGCATGCTCTGATCACGAATCTGCGGTCCATTTTTGCATAGGATGCACGGTTCCGGAGATGTGCAGATCAATTAACTCTTATCTAATTGATATCCGGTGCGGGCCTCCACCGTCATTAGCGCTCCATTGTTCTTATCTACTTATCTATTGTTCGTTCAATACCGTCATTTTCTTCCTCAGCGTGGTGCTATTGTATTATACTCCTTTGTTCCTATCTACACTAATCTGACTCATTAATAAAACACATTACCCAATTTTGTTAAATTTTTTATTTATAAAATACAAAATCTTATTACTTTTATCTATAAAATAGGAGTGAAACCCACTAAAATATCGTTGTACAATGTGTTCCCTGTAAATATACTCGTAAAACTATGCATTGAACATCCCTGAAACTTATATAACAAATACATTAAGCAATATTCGCCACAAACTGAAGTCCACTCATTCTGAATCCTATCAACATTCCAGTTCCATCTTTTACAATTCTTTTTTAAAAACTCTAGATGATATCGTACAGATGCTCGTCTGTATGAATGATATCATATATATAAAGCTACCCAATGTGACCCTGGTTTATCATCTGTACCCAAATTGCATATTACCTAATCAAGTCATAAATTCTATTACATGTTTAATATAAAATAAATGAAACAAGTTTATTCATTATGTAACCATTTATATACCAAAATGAACTTAACAAAAACATAGATTCTTATGACACTATAGTTTATTCAAAATGACCTCCGTGATTTTGAATACAGGCCTTCAATCTGCGCGGCCAGTCGTCTATCGCAGCACGAACGAGGTCCATGTCAATATCGGCGGCGGCCTTAATCAAGGATGTCTTGAGTGACTCCAAATTGGGATGAGGCTTTGAGCACGCCTTTTCCTCCAAGTGTTGCCATATCTTGTAATCTAACGGATTCAAATCTGGACTGGAGGAGGGCCAGTCTTCGTGTCGGATTAAGTCGATTTCACGCGCCACCAGCCAGTCTTGTGTGCTCTTCGCTCTATGAGCTGACGCCGAATCTTGTTGGAATACCCAGTGCCTGTTATTGAACATGGTATGAGAAACAGGTTACACAAGGTTCGTCAGGACTGTATTTTGATACACAACTGCATTCGTTTTTACACCTTTCTCACAAAAATGTACTTCTGTTAAGCCCCAATAAGAAACTCCCAACCATACCATGAGCGAGGATGGAAAATGACCTCGTTGGACACGCGGAATACGGTTACTCGCTTCTTCACTACTGTGTACGTACACCTTATCATTTTGTTTGTTGTAGCTCTCTTCTACGGTAAAAGTTTTTTCATCTGAAAAAATAATTTCCCGATATTTTTTTCACGCGTACCACTTCAACAAAGCGCAGCATCTCTTCAGTCTCAGGTCCATTAGACGAGCATTCAAACGATGTCCTGTTTTTCTTCGATATGCCCGAAGCCCTAAGTCTTCATTTAACACCCTTTTCACCGTGGTTCTGCTTAACCCCATCTGAAGGGCCAACAGTTTCTGCTTACGTTTGGGATTTCTTTGAATTCGCGCCTTGACAGCTTTTATCACTGCTGGAGTCCTAACAGACCGAGGACGACCACTTCTTGACCTGTCATCTACACTAGAGTCTTCGTTAGTGTTTATTCTATTACCAAACTTACTTTTCTTTCTGTTATTTTCTTACGTGTGTATGATTTAGTGTTAACAAATTATATTTAAATATTGTGTGTGTATATGATTAAGCCGTGGTGGCTCAGATGGTTAGCGCAAGCTGTAAATTTCACAGTACGCGACCCGGGTTCGACCCCCGCCGGCACCACTTAAATTGTTAATTGCAATTTTAAGTGTTTATTCTATTGACAAACTTACTTTTCTTTCTGTTATTTTCTTACGTGTGTATATGATTTAGTGTTAACAAATTATAATGTTAACAAATTATATTTAAATATTGTGTGTGTATATGATTCAGCCGTGGTAGCTCAGATGGTTAGCGTAAGCTGTAAATTTTACAGTACGCGACGCGGGTTCGACCCCCGCCGGCACCACTTAAATTGTTAATTGCAATTTTAAGTGTTTATTCTATTGACAAACTTACTTTTCTTTCTGTTATTTTCTTACGTGTGTATGATTTACTGTTAACAAATTATATTGTTAGCAAATTATATTTAAATATTGTGTGTGTATATGATTAAGCCGTGGTGGCTCAGATGGTTAGCGCAAGCTGTAAATTTCACAGTACGCGACCCGGGTTCGACCCCCGCCGGCACCACTTAAATTGTTAATTGCAATTTTAAGTGCTGATTTACCACGTGCTCGGCGGTGAAGGAAAACATCGTGAGGAAACCTGCATGTCTGAGAAAATTTCGAAGGTATGTGAAGTTTGCCAACACCCATTGAGACCGGGCCGCGGACATTTCCTAGCCATAAATACAAAGAAAATAGCAGAAAGTAAAAAGTTAAAAAATACTTTTTTAACAATGACAGTCATTAGTGATCATTAGTGAATGTGATTCTGTTTACTTAAATTACAGGAAGACAAGAGCAGAAGGAAGAAATGGGATGATGGGAAGTAATGAAGAATGAATTGTTATGTGAAGTTTGTTGGAACAAACATATTTTAGTCACGTGTAAATACTTTTAACATTTTGGTTCAAAACGACACAAAATCTAAAAAATATTTGATACATCATCGACATGGACGGATTTTACATTACATATCCTCATAAACATTTTCAATGTAGAGAAATGGCTATTCTGGACGTAAAACTATCCAATAAAAATGATGCGTTTATCGATCATTATTTGTTTCGGCCAAGTTATCCTTTCAATTATTTGTCGCCAAAAGACAAAAAAACTGTTCTTTATTGTGAAACACATGTGACCGAAGAATTAAAATGTGCCTACAAACAAGATAACATCATTCGCATATTAAATTGGTATATTAGAAATTTGTGCAAAGACGAAGTGATCGCATACAGAGGTGGATCAACAGAAAAACCATTTTTAAAAATGTTGACGACGAATGATAGAATTTTTAATAATGAAGAATACAAATGTCCAAAATACAATGATTTGGTAAATGTCATAAATTTAAACAAACGTTATGTGTGTAATAATCATACGTATTTGCAAAACATAATCACAAAATTTTACATTGTTCTTGTGACGAAGTGTGGGTTTTTTTACAAGTGGTTATTGCTTGAAAATAAAATTTTAAATTAATCATAAATTTTGTTTGATTTCCCAAAAAACATTAGTTATAGTATACTATATAATACAAAGGTGGTTCAACAGAAAAACAATTTTTAAAAATGTTGACGACGAATGATAGAATTTTTAATATTGAAGAATAGAAATGTCCAAAATACAATGATTTGGTAAATGTCATAAATTTGAACAAACGTTATGTGTGTAATAATCATGTATTTGCAAAACATAATCACAAAATTTTACATTGTTCTTGTGACGAAGTGTGGGTTTTTTACAAGTGGTTATTGCTTGAAAATAAAATTTTAAATTAATCATAAATTTTGTTTGATTTCCCAAAAAACATTAGTTATAGTATACTATATAATACAAAGGTGGTTCAACAGAAAAACAATTTTTAAAAATGTTGACGACGAATGATAGAATTTTTAATATTGAAGAATACAAATGTCCAAAATACAATGATTTGGTAAATGTCATAAATTTAAACAAACGTTATGTGTGTAATAATCATATATTTGCAAAAAAATAATCACAGAAGTTTACATTGTTCTTGTGACGAAGTGTGGGTTTTTTACAAGTGGTTATTGCTTGAAAATAAAATTTTAAATTAATCATAAATTTTGTTTGATTTCCCAAAAACATTAGTTATAGTATAATATATAATACAAAGGTGGTTCAACAGAAAAACAATTTTTAAAAATGTTGACGACGAATGATAGAATTTTTAATATTGAAGAATACAAATGTCCAAAATACAATGATTTGGTAAATATCATAAATTTAAACAAACGTAATGTCTGTAATAATCATGTATTTGCAAAAAAATAATCACAAAATTTTACATTGTTCTTGTGACGAAGTGTGGGTTTCTTACAAGTGGTTATTGCTTGAGAATAAAATTTTAAATTAATCATAAATTTTGTTTGAATTGTTTACACCAACACTTTTTTATTTCACACCTTAGAACTTTAGACGTGTGTAATGTTTCACTTTATACATCGTTTACTGCTATTGTGGCAGGACCAAGTGGATGTGGGAAGTCAAATTTCTTAACAAATTTCATAAAATCAGTTACAGAAATATGTAATTGTGATTTTAATCAGATCACATGGTGCTTTGATGAAATGCAACCTTTATATAATTTACCAAATGTAAACTATCATCAAGGAATTCCAAATCTTAATATGTTTGATGGTGAAACTCAACAAATAACCATCTTTTAATAATAGTATATTTACATCAGCATATCATACTCATAAACACACATAAAGTTGGATTAAATTTATGACATTTACCAAATCATTGTATTTTGGACATTATGTGTATGATTAATTTAAAATTTTATTCTCAAGCAATAACCACTTGAAAGAAACCCACACTTCGTCACAAGAACAATGTAAAATTTTGTGATTATTTTTTGCAAATATGTGATTATTACACACATAACGTTTTTTTAAATTTATGACATTTACCAAATCATTGTATTTTGGACATTTGTATTCTTCAATATTAAAAATTCTATCATTCGTCGTCAACATTTTTAAAAATTGTTTTTCTGTTGAACCAATTTTGTATTATATAGTATACTATAACTAAAGTTTTTGGGAAATCAAACAAAATTTATGATTAATTTAAAATTTTATTTTCAAGCAATAACAACTTGTAAAAAACCCACACTTCGTCACAAGAACAATGTAAAATTTTGTGATTATTTTTTGAAAATACATGATTATTACACACATAACGTTTGTATAAATTTATGACATTTACCAAATCATTGTATTTTGGACATTTGTATTCTTCAATATTAAAAATTCTATCATTCGTCGTCAACATTTTTAAAAATTGTTTTTCTGTTGAACCACCTTTGTATTATATAGTATACTATAATTAATGTCTTTGAGAAATCAAACAAAATTTATGATTAATTTAAAATTTTATTTTCAAGCAATAACCACTTGTAAAAAACCCACACTTCGTCACAAGAACAATGTAAAATTTTGTGATTATTTTTTGCAAATATATGATTATTACACACATAACGTTTGTTCAAATTTATGACATTTACCAAATCATTGTATTTTGGACATTTGTATTCTTCAATATTAAAAATTTTATCATTCATCGTCAACATTTTTAAAAATTGTTTTTCTGTTGATCCACCTTTGTATGCGATCACTTCGTCTTTGCACAAATTTCTAATATACCAATTTAATATGCGAATGATGTTCTCTTGTTTGTAGGCACATTTTAATTCTTCGGTCACATCAAAATATGGAATGCCGTGCACGTGTGTTTCACAATAAAGAACAGTTTTTTTGTCTTTTGGCGACAAATAATTGAAAGGATAACCTGGCCGAAACAAATAATGATCGATAAACGCATCATTTTTATTGGATAGTTTTACATCTAGAATAGCCATTTCTCTACATTGAAAATGTTTATGAGGATATGTAATGTAAAATCCGTCCATGTCAATGATGTATCTAATATTTTTTAGATTTTGTGTCATTTGAACCAAAATGTTAAAAGTATTTACACGTGACTAAAATATGTTTGTTCCAACAAACTTCACATAACAATTCATTCTTCATTTTGAAATAATACTAGTTTTTACGGAATTTATCGCGTGTATTTAACTTTTCTATTACCCGGCGTTTCGAACACTTTACAGCACTCATGGTCACGGGCAGTACTGAGATGTTCAACGTCCATATGTCATAGTTAACCGCGGTTACCATAGATTAAAATTTAACTTTTGTTCCGATCTATGCAGTATGAACTTATGGTATCTTGAAGTCTTGCAGTTGTATGCTTGGGTTGGGATTTAATTTTATTTATTATAGGATCCCAAGCAGATGGTAGCACCCAGCCATCTTCTCTATTGAAATTAGGATGTTTTTTGATTTCAATAGCCTCGCGAATCATCCTTGGAAGAAATCGGTGTTCTTTAGCGAGGATCTGCGGTCTATCAAATCTGATGTAGTGACGGCGGCGATCCTGTACGTGTTCACAGACTGCAGACTTCCCGGAGCGTCGATTCTTCACATCAGCTATATGTTCTTTAACGCGGGTTTTTATTGATCTTTTAATTTGTCCTATGTAGGAGAGACCACATTCACAATCAAGCTTGTACACTCCTGCTTCTTGCAGAGGGACATTACACTTGACCGATGGTAAAAACTGACCAATCTTCTTCAGCGGCTTGAAGTATGTTTTGATGGAAGCGCGCTTCAAGATGTAGCCAATCTTGTCAGTGACTCCTCTAACATATGCCAGTACAGCAGGTACACGCTCGACTGTGGCCGGCTTCACTCGTTCACTGTGACGTAGGCGCGGGACTCGAAGCTTGTTGTCATGCAAAACTTGCTTGACATGGTGGAGCTCTGCAGCCAGGTGTTTACTGTCACAGATCCCTCGTGCTCTCTGAAACAAAGATTTACCCACGGTAGCTAACTGTGAAGGATGGTGGTGAGAATCACCGTTTAAATATCTATCTGTATGGGTCTTTTTTCTATACACAGTATGGCTCAAGGTGTTATCAGGATTCCGAATTACTAACACATCTAGAAAAGCTAAGGAATTGTTTGCCTCTAACTCCATTGTGAACTGAATTTTAGAATTTATAGAGTTAAGATGGTCTAAAAATGCAGTTACTTTATCTAAAGGTAGAATTGTGAAAGTGTCGTCTACGTACCGCTTGTAGAACCTTGGATTTATGGGAGAACTAAGCAGGGCTTTCTCCTCAAAGTCTTCCATGAATATGTCGGCGACAATGGGAAATACAGGTGAGCCCATCTCCACACCATCTACTTGCTTGTAGAACTCCTCCTTCCACAATAGGTAGCCAGATGTAAGGCAGTGTCTGAGTAATACTGCATATTCTGCGGGCATGTTGTTTTCTTCCAGCCTTCTAGTTACAATTGAGATGCAGTCTTCAACAGGTAAGCATGTAAACAATGACTGCACATCAAAACTGACCATAGTTTCATTGTCTACCAGATGTAGGTCTTTAATCTCGCTGACAAAATGGTAGGAATCCTTTATGTGTGCTCTTGTATGTCCCCTGAGTGGTGAGAGTATTTTCGCTAAGTGTTGAGCCAATCTGTAAGTTGGTGAAACGATTTGGCTCACTATGGGACGTAATGGAGCATTGGGCTTGTGTATTTTTGGTAACCCATACAATTTTGGTGATTTGGCGCACGTAGGTATTATCCATTTTACGTCCAGATTTAATTTTCGGAGGTTTTCTTTATGAGGTCACTAGTTGTTTTTAGTGTGCTATTTGTTGGGTCGTTTTTAACCTTTTTTATAAGTACTTACATCCGACAAAAGTTCTTGTATTTTAGAATTATAATCTGACGTATCCATGACTACCGTGGCGTTTCCCTTATCTGCGCGGAGAATCATAAGTTCGTGTTTAATGCGTAGGTTCTTTAACGCTATAAATTCGTCTTTGGGAAGATTCGGTTTAGGCACTGAACATCGACGTAACATAGACGAGATGTCTTGATAATTAAATTAAATTAAATTAATTAAATTAATCTGTCAATAAACACTGGATGATGCAACAATTAGGGTTTTATCCAAAGGCCTCAACTTTGCAATTACACCCCGCAAATTACCGTACGAAAAAATTATCTGTAGTGTCGAGGACTGTTGATTTAAAAACAATATGCGGAAAGAAGATTTGGAGGCGATACGTACAAGACATCTCGTCTATGTTACGTCGATGTTCAATGCCTAAACCGAATCTTCCCAAAGACGAATTTATAGCGTTAAAGAACCTACGCAATAAACACGAACTTATGATTCTCCGCGCAGATAAGGGAAACGCCACGGTAGTCATGGATACGTCAGATTATAATTTTAAAATACAAGAACTTTTGTCGGATGTAAGTACTTATAAAAAGGTTAAAAACGACCCAACAAATAACAAACTAAAAACAACTAGTGACCTCATAAATAAAACCTCCGAAAAATTAAATCTGGACGTAAAATGGATAATACCTACGTGCACCAAATCACCAAAATTGTACGGGTTACCAAAAAATACACAAGCCCAATGCTCCATTACGTCCCATAGTGAGCCAAATCGATTCACCAACTTACAGATTGGCTCAACACTTAGCGAAAATACTCTCACCACTCAGGGGACATACAAGAGCACACATAAAGGATTCCTACCATTTTGTCAGCGAGATTAAAGACCTACATCTGGCAGACAATGAAACTATGGTCAGTTTTGATGTGCAGTCATTGTTTACATGCTTACCTGTTGAAGACTGCATCTCAATTGTAACTAGAAGGCTGGAAGAAAACAACATGCCCGCAGAATATGCAGTATTACTCAGACACTGCCTTACATCTGGCTACCTATTGTGGAAGGAGGAGTTCTACAAGCAAGTAGATGGTGTGGCGATGGGCTCACCTGTATTTCCCATTGTCGCCGACATATTCATGGAAGACTTTGAGGAGAAAGCCCTGCTTAGTTCTCCCATAAATCCAAGGTTCTACAAGCGGTACGTAGACGACACTTTCACAATTCTACCTTTAGATAAAGTAACTGCATTTTTAGACCATCTTAACTCTATAAATTCTAAAATTCAGTTCACAATGGAGTTAGAGGCAAACAATTCCTTAGCTTTTCTAGATGTGTTAGTAATTCGGAATCCTGATAACACCTTGAGCCATACTGTGTATAGAAAAAAAGATCCATACAGATAGATATTTAAACGGTGATTCTCACCACCATCCTTCACAGTTAGCTACCGTGGGTAAATCTTTGTTTCAGAGAGCACGAGGGATCTGTGACAGTAAACACCTGGCTGCAGAGCTCCACCGTGTCAAGCAAGTTTTGCATGACAACAAGCTTCGAGTCCCGCGCCTACGTCACAGTGAACGAGTGAAGCCGGCCACAGTCGAGCGTGTACCTGCTGTACTGGCATATGTTAGAGGAGTCACTGACAAGATTAGCTACATCTTGAAGCGCGCTTCCATCAAAACATACTTCAAGCCGCTGAAGAAGATTGGTCAGTTTTTACCATCGGTGAAGTGTAATGTCACTCTGCAAGATGCAATAGTGTACAAGCTTGATTGTGAATGTGGTCTCTCCTACATAGGACAAACTAAAAGATCAATAAAAACCCGCGTTAAAGAACATATAGCTGATGTGAAGAATCGACGCTCCGGGAAATCTGCAGACTGTGAACACGTACAGGATCGCCCCCGTCACTACATCAGATTTGATAGACCGCAGATCCTCGCTAAAGAACACTGATTCCTTCCAAGGATTATTCGCGAGGCTATTGAAATCAAAAAACATCCTAATTTCAATACAGAATATGGCTGGGTGCTACCATCTGCTTGGGATCCTATAATAAATAAAATTAAATCCCAACCCAAGCATACAACTGCAAGACTTCAAGATACCATAAGTTCATACTGCATAGATCGGAACAAAAGTTAAATTTTAATCTATGGTAACCGCGGTTAACTATGACATATGGACGTTGAACATCTCAGTCCTGCCCGTGACCATGAGTGTTGTAAAGCGTTCGAAACGTCGGGTAATTAAAAAGTTAAATACACGCGATAAATTCCGTAAAAACTAGTATTATTTCAATGTGTAGTGTTCGCGTAAATATAAGAAATCATTCTTCATTACTTCCCATCATCCCATTTCTTCCTTCTGCTCTTGTCTTCCTGTAATTTAAGTAAACAGAATCACATTCACTAATGATCACTAATGACTGTCTTTGTTAAAAAAGTATTTTTTAACTTTTTTACTTTCTGCTATTGTCTTTGTATTTATGGCTAGGAAATGTCCGCGGCCCGGTCTCAATGCGTGTTGGCAAACTTCACATACCTTCGAAATTTTCTCAGACATGCAGGTTTTCTCACAATGTTTTCCTTCACCGCCGAGCACGTGGTAAATCAGCACTTAAAATTGCAATTAACAATTTAAGTGGTGCCGGCGGGGGTCGAACCCGGGTCGCGTAGTGTGAAATTTACAGCTTGCGCTAACCATCTGAGCCACCACGGGTTAATCATATACACACACAATATTTAAATATAATTTTTTAACAGTAAATCATACACACGTAAGAAAATAACAGAAATAAAAGTAGTTTATCAATAGAATAAACACTTAAAATTGCAATTAACAATTTAAGTGGTGCCGGCGGGGTCGAACCCGCGTTGCGTACTGTAAAATTTATAGCTTGCGCTAACCATCTGAGCTACCACGGCTTAATCATATACACACACAATATTTAAATATAATTTGTTAACAATATAATTTGTTAACACTAAATCATATACACACGTAAGAAAATAACAGAAAGAAAAGTAAGTTTGTCAATAGAATAAACACTTAAATTTGCAATTAACAATTTAAGTGGTGCCGGCGGGGGTCGAACCCGGGACGCGTACTGTGAAATTTACAGCTTACGCTAACCATCTGAGCCACCACGGCTTAATCATATACACACACAATATTTAAATATAATTTGTTAACACTAAATCATACACACGTAAGAAAATAACAGAAAGAAAAGTAAGTTTGGTAATAGAATAAACACTAACGAAGACTCTAGTGTAGATGACAGGTCAAGAAGTGGTCGTCCTCGGTCTGTTAGGACTCCAGCAGTGATAAAAGCTGTCAAGGCGCGAATTCAAAGAAATCCCAAACGTAAGCAGAAACTGTTGGCCCTTCAGATGGGGTTAAGCAGA
The DNA here is from genome assembly GCA_907164705.1 of Parnassius apollo. Classification (NCBI taxonomy): domain Eukaryota; kingdom Metazoa; phylum Arthropoda; class Insecta; order Lepidoptera; family Papilionidae; genus Parnassius; species Parnassius apollo. The sequence continues at coordinate 17,465,092 of CAJQZP010000008.1, forward strand.
ACCACGGTGAAAAGGGTGTTAAATGAAGACTTAGGGCTTCGGGCATATCGAAGAAAAACAGGACATCGTTTGAATGCTCGTCTAATGGACCTGAGACTGAAGAGATGCTGCGCTTTGTTGAAGCGGTACGCGGGAAAAAAATATCGGGAAATTCTTTTTTCAGATGAAAAAATTTTTACCGTAGAAGAGAGCTACAAAATGATAAGGTGTACGTACACAGTAGTGAAGAAGCGAGCAACCGTATTCCGCGTGTCCAACGAGGTCATTTTCCATCCTCGCTCATGGTATGGTTGGGAGTTTCTTATTGGGGCTTAACTGAGGTACATTTTTGTGAGAAAGGTGTAAAAACGAATGCAGTTGTGTATCAAAATACAGTCCTGACGAACCTTGTGTAACCTGTTTCTCATACCACGTTCAATAACAGGCACTGGGTATTCCAACAAGATTCGACGTCAGCTCATAGAGCGAAGAGCACACAAGACTGGCTGGTGGCGCGTGAAATCGACTTAATCCGACACGAAGACTGGCCCTCCTCCAGTCCAGATTTGAATCCCTTAGATTACAAGATATCGCAACACTTGGAAGAAAAGGCGTGCTCAAAGCCTCATCCCAATTTGGAGTCACTCAAGACATCCTTGATTAAGGCAGCCGCCGATATTGACATGGACCTCGTTCGTGCTGCGATAGACGACTGGCCGCGCAGATTGAAGGCCTGTATTCAAAATCACGGAGGTCATTTTGAATAAACTATAGTGTCATAAGAATCTATGTTTTTGTTAAGTTCATTTTGGTATATAAATGATTACATAATGAATAAACTTGTTTCATTTATTTTATATTAAACATGTAATAGAATTTATGACTTGATTAGGTAATATGCAATTCGGGAATTTAAATGATAAACCAGGGTCACATTGGGTAGCTTTATATATCGATACGAATGACGTCGGTCAATATTTTGATTCATACAGACGAGCATCTGTACGATATTATCTAGAGTTTTTAAAAAAGAATTGTAAAAGATGGAACTGGAATGTTGATAGGATTCAGAATGAGTGGACTTCAGTTTGTGGCGAATATTGCTTAATGTATTTGCTACATATGTTTCAGGGATGTTCAATGCATAGTTTTACGAGTAGATTTACAGGGAACACATTGTACAACGATATTTTAGTGGATGAGATGTTTCACTTCTATTTTATAGATGCACCGGATATCAATTAGATAAAAGTTAATTGATCTGCATATCTCCGGAACTGCATCCTACATAATGCATCCTACACAAAAATGGACCGCAGATTCGTGATCAGAGCATGCCAAACCCTTTTTTTCTTTTAGGATCGTGAGTCGACGAACGTCGTACTTGTACCACTTCTGACTCAGTGCGCCAGAACTGGTACAACCTAACTACTAGTATAGTAGTACTGACTCAGTGCGCCAGAACTGGTACAACGTAACTACTCTTATTGCAAAAACAATATGTCTTTATCCATTTCAAGCCATTAAAAGCGGTTGTCAACCGTTGAAAACGAAAACAACCGTTGTTACCCGCTCAGTTGAAATCGTTGACAACCAACGTTGCCTTCACATCTTTAGTCATGATCAAACGAAAAAAATGTCTGAAAAAAATGTATAGGTGTTTTAAATAGAGATGGGCCGAATATTCGCTTTATATTCGGTATTCGGCGTATTCAGCAGCTTTACCGAATATTCGCTTTCGTCCGAATATTCAGCCAAATCACCGAACATTCGTTAAGTTGTTCTCAGTGTCCACTGTATTGAAAAGTACGAATTGAGTAATGCCATGTCTTTCATAATTTTACTGTTCAAAATATATTTTATTTATGGGTTAAATCTACTTTTATAGCGTTATATTTTTGAGGCACTGTAGATTTATTTCCAATTATAGCAAATAGAAAGCTTGATAAGTTTTTTATATAATCAAATAAATAAATATTACATTACATTAGTACATTTTACTTTACTTTGGGCGTCAGTTTCTCTAAAAAAAAAGTCCAAATGGTATATCTCCTGCCACTTATTTTTATCACATAATTATCAATTTTCATTAAGAATAACACAACGAAATACTTTTTTTTACTAAAATAGTCAAAAATAAGGATGTACCTGTAATATGCTCAGTAGGTACTAAATAATGCAATAACATGTCAGGTGTGGCGGGGGATCGAGGGGCAGGTCCGGCGCTAATCCTGCGCGCTTTTCGGTAACAAGTTTCGACATAAATTGGATATGTACCGTGGTGATCCTGGCAAATAAAGTTCGGCCGAATATTCGGTTCGGTAAAAGTTTTACCAAACTTTCGGCCGAATATTAAAATTCGTTGAAATCCATATTCGGCCAATCACTAGTTTTAAACAGTCTATTTTTACAGGTTTTACCCGAGTTAAACCGTTTTAAGGCTTAGGGTTGAAATAAATCTGGCAGCACGGAATCGCACTTTCCTGTGCTTCTATCCTTTTTGGTCACTTAAAACCGTGATTTACTAGAGCGAGAAAGAGCGGGAGTGTGGTTTAACCCTCAAAAAGCGGATTGTAAACCGGTTTCAAAAGTTATCTGTCATTTTTGACAATCCATATTGATATTATAAATTGCTTTTATTCCCTCCGTAGATTTTCACCTGATCGCGTAATTTCAAGTTGTTGGACTGAAATAATAAGGCGGGCTAGAAATGAATCACGGTGGAAGCCTAAAGAAAGGATGTGTGTTGCCACCGCTTCTCAAATTGAAAGATTCCGCATTTCTGGTCAATCTTGTTGACGAATCAGATTTCATTTATAATACCTTTCATTCATTCATTCATCTCATTCCCTTTTGCAACCGACAACAGAGTAGAAGCGTAGTCTAAGTAAGACCACGCCCGCACGCGCAAGCACATTGTGTCACGCTCGCTATATCTGCTTAATTATCATAAACTTAAAATCACGGCCGTGAATTGTGTGAAATAAGTGTAAATTGCGCAAGACAACTAGGAGTGCACCACGCGAGTGTCAACCTGAGGTACGAGAAGAAGCTGCCAGCGTTCACCAGGTGCGTGCCTTCAGTTTTATGTGTCGGTTGTAAATTTCAACGAAATCTAATTCCAATTACCTATTACAGTCCACTTTAACCCACTTTAACGCGTCACCATATTTTTTTTTTGGTCACTTCGCCCGGATATTCTCTGGTCCATTCGGCCATATTAAAATATTTCAGTTCAATAACCATTCCTTTTTGCCACCTTCGTTGAAATATTTCCATGAACAATAGGCATAAAATATAGTCATATGCAACCCATATATGATATAATATTTATATACCATTATTATTATATACCAATGAGGTAACCTATCACATTTCACGACGTGATTTTACTCATAAATTCGGTTTATTTCTTCCACGCTGAATGCGTACGAGTATATTAATTAAATCTTAATTTCTCGCATATATACATACATTAAATATTTATTACATTAATTTAAAACCGTATATTCATCACCAATATATAACTTCTTATCATTCGCCACGTACGGCAATACATAGTACAATTTCTGCATACCTACTCACTCACGAACAAATTTAGATCAGTTTAATAAATCTACCTGATATTTTCGCGAAAGATTAATGTTTAGTGCGCGTTAATAAATTTGTTGCTAGTTAAATTTAAGACTTCGCATATAACTTTATTATTCCGTATATATATTTATTATTAAGATGTCGAAAGCTAGCACGTCAAAAATGAATGAACCTAGGGCTGAAACACCAGACCCCAAATTAATAATGTTGTTGAATATAACTATGGCTAGGAGCGATTCTTTATTTAACCGCTTACAAACGATTTATGATCGCTCTCAACAATTAGATAGTGAGGTGGACAGAGAGGAGTTCCTTTCTGGCGCGATTTCGATTGATGTATTACGAAGTGATTTCGAAAAAGTATTAACCGATTACAACTTTTATAACATGCAAGTCTACCCAGGAGCAAAGGTGGAATATCAGTCATGGGTCGCGTTCGAGGAATTATACTGTCATATAAAACGTGTAATGTCTCGTCTTACAAGTCGAATAAATGAATTTCCAAAATCGGCCACAATATCGCGACCTTCCTTACCACCTATAGAACTAGCGTCGTTTGATGGTGATATCCGCTCATGGTCGTTATTTTATGCAAGTTTTAAATCCACTGTGCATGATAATCCGTCCCTATCAGACGCCGATAAATTGTATTACTTGCTAGGTAAATTAACAACCAAAACGCATTCTGTGTTCGTAGGTATTACTCCTTGTGCTGAGAATTACGAACTTAGCTTGAATACGCTTATAGAGAAGTTTATCATTGCATGCTAGCATCGACCTATATTAATCAAATTTTCGACTTTAAACCAATTTCTAACTCTTCTGCTCGAAACTTAGAAATATGTTTAGATACTTTCGGAACCGCGGTTAGCGCATAAAAAAAACTTACAAATACTTGATTTAACTGATTTTATAATATTACATACTGCTTTAAAAAAAGTTGGATCCCGAAACAGTTCGTTCTTTCGAAATGCATTCTCGCAAGGATAAAATTCCTAAATTTAAAAGTTTAACCGACTACGTAAAAGAACAAGCTAATATATTACAGCGCTCTTATCATTCGAGTTTGACTTCGAATTCGAACCCGAAACACCGGCCCACCGCAAAAGGTCCACAACCACAATCTTATGTCACTATGGCCAATGTATACGAATGTTTGTGCAAAGATATTGTGCATGATCATTTATACAAGTGTCCGGCATTCTGTAAAATGACAACAAACGACCGTTATAAATATGTTAAAGAACGACACGCTTGTGTAAATTGTTTGAGTGTTATACATAGGGCAGGGACTTGCAACTCTAATTGTAAATGTAAAATTTGCAAAGGTAAACATCATAGTTTACTCCATTTTGACGCTTTCAAACCTGCTAACGCTCGCGTTGTGACCACCGCCGCTAAGTCATCAGGGACAGTGCGCGCGACCGTACCGACAACTGCGCGCCCCGCACCCGCATCGTCGCCCGTTGCGCGTAGCAGGAGCGTTTCGTTGTGTACAACGTCCATTGCTACGCCGCTATCAACGCAATCTTGCCTATCCGAAGATTTATTTACACGCAATGTATATACTACAGTTTTGCTATTCACTGGAATGGTTATGGTACGCGACGAATATGGTACGAGCCGTAGTGTACGTTGCTTATTAGATAGTGCATCACAGAGCAATTTTATAACGTCGGAATGTTGTGATCGATTAGGTCTCTCAGTAAATAATGACAATATAAAGGTAAAGGGTATCGGGGTTCAGAAAAATACGCAAAGGGAATTGTGGCATTCCAGTTCACTTCTCGTTTTAACGCTAACATAAAATACAATATTTCGTCGTTCGTCGTCGATAGAATAACAGATGACTTACCGTCCACTCCTGTCGACGCATCCGCTATGCCGTTCTTACAAGGTTTGCCGTTGGCCGATGATAAATTCTTTGAGCCATCACAGATCGATGTTTTGATCGGTGCTTCTTTATTTTCAACTTTTATTACCCGGCATAATAAGAGATAATTCCGCTGTACCGCCCGCTATACAAACCACGCTCGGTTACGTCATTATGGGCACCGTGCCCGCTCTTCCCGCTCGCGAAAACGTAACCTTGACGTGTTGTAGTACGTTACGCGCACCCGCAGATGAAGATCCGCTAGATACGCTAGTAAAAAAGATTTTGACAAATAGACGAATCTCCTTTGAGAACTCCGCCCACTCAGTCCCCGGCTGAGATAGAGTGTGAGCAATTCTTTCGCAAAACCACTGAACGTGACAAAGAAACGGGCAGATACATAGTCTCGTTACCTTTTCGGGATGATATATTTTCGCTTGGTGATACTTATGAAACCGCTCGGAAACGTTTTTTGATGTTGGAGAAGAAGTTTTAAACTTCCTGAGTTTAAAGCCGCGTATGACTAAGTTATCCACGAATACTTAGAGAAAGGCTATCTTTCACCCGCACCGCTTGTTGACAGTGACAATCGCTATCCCGTGTACGTCATACCATAGTGGTCCTAATTTACAAGGTGATCGGTTTGCAATTATTTTAAATTTTCGTCTTTTCGCTACCGCGCTTTCCGCTGATTGTAAACAGATGTTCCTTCAAATTATAATGAATAGACGCGATCGTCGCTTTCAACGCATGTTATATCGTTTTCACCCGCAAGATGAACTTACCGCATATAAATAATAGGGTTTGTTTTGGATTAAGGTCCAGCCCGTACCACGCGCTCCGTGTCATTCAGTAACTAGTTGCGGATGATGGAGATTCATTTCCGCTAGCAAAGATAATTGCTTCTCGCTATATTTATATGGACGATATCGTTTTTAGCGTTATGTCAGAAGAAGAAGCTATATCAGCTGCTAATCAGCTGATTGAACTATTTAAACGTGCGCAGTTCGATTTAGTTAAATGGACGTGTAATTCCGACTCGGTCTCAAGCGCTCTGCGTCACATAAGATGTCTGAGCCTCTAGAATTTAATAAAACCGCTCAATTTAAAATTTTGGGCTTGAGTTGGGATAAATCTCGCGATCGTTTTGAGTTCAAGGTACCCACGCTTGACGAAAACTGTTTGTAGCGGCGCTGTTGTCGCCGCCACAAGCGAAAACACACCGAAGCCTAAATCGCGCTATCAACATTCCGAAACATAAACAGTATATATAGAACATCTCCGAACTATCACACGGAGTGTGAGCCGCTCCCCGGGCAGAACACCTTGCCCGGCGGGAGATCTCCCCTTTTCCCACCACGGCCACAGTGGTGACCCCGACGTGATCTGAACACGCAACCAACAACCTTCGGAAACTACAAGCTTCATCATCGTCATAGAATACCCCACCCATTCGCTCCCGAGCAGATATCGTCTGCAGTCTTCATATCCTGCAAGCCATCTAGCTTCACAAGGTTCATCGCAGCACTGGAATAATAATGCTTCCTGTTCCTTCAAGATACTCTCTGCGCCATACAGTGTTCGGCACGGCTCTGAGCCTTACTGCTCGCCTCTGCTTCACAGCACTCTCGCAGATTACTTGCCTTCTTCTCGACTCACCGCAGACTACAAGGCACTCTCCTGGCACTTGCACATTCGTCGACAACGAAACTGCACTATCGACCTCCGGTCTGAGCAGGGGGTGATGTAGCGGCGCTGTTGTCGCCGCCACAAGCGAAAACACACCGAAGCCTAAATCGCGCTATCAACATTCCGAAACATAAACAGTATATATAGAACATCTCCGAACTATCACACGGAGTGTGAGCCGCTCCCCGGGCAGAACACCTTGCCCGGCGGGAGATCTCCCTTTTCCCACCACGGCCACATGTTCAAAACGAATCATTTTAGCCACTGTAGCTAGAGTTTGGGATATAATGGGCTTCGTAGCGCCTGTTGTTCTCTTCGCTAAATTTCTCATAAAAGATTTGTGGCTGTTGAAACTTGATTGGGACGATTGCCCGCCCCAGCATATAGTAAAAACCTGGAAAAGGTTTTGTATAGAGTTACCGCTACGTAATGACCTCAATACCACGACATTTGGGTGTCTTCGAATATTGCGTTGTACGATTGGTCGGTTTTTCTGATGCTGTGTCTTGTGAAGTCGAAGATTTATTATATCAGCCATCACACCAAATGACTGTACTTACTCAAAATATTCGTAGTATTTCAAGAAATTATGATGTGTTATTATATGGTTTTTTGGTAATTCTAAAAAGTGTTGATATTTCCTATGACATTATTATACTGACAGAATGTTGGTTATCCTGTAATCCGGTAATACCGTAGACAGAGAAACCAATAGACTATTGATTAGCGTGGCCTCGAGTGAGAAAGAACGATAACGTAGTTTTAGGTTATACAATAATCTTTATGACTTTTAAATACATTTAGATATAATTTTTAATTGTTCTAAGAACTGAACAGAACAATATTCACCGATCTTAAACTCACAAAACACTTTTTTCTCACTTAAACCAACTTGTAAACTCCTTAGATCGCTACGAACTGTCAAAGTTGTTTAGCAAACTACACTTTGACATTTCACAAAAAAAACCGGCATGGAGAAAGTGACAAACAATCACACCGCTCTGTCTAATTTCTATGCAAGATGTACCTATGCATAAATCTATCTTTATCGTGTGCGAATACGAAAGAAGGCGTCAATTTGTATATAGGTTTCTCAGTCTACGGGTAATACCTTACTTGGATGGTTATAACTATTATATGAAAAAAAAAACTATTTAAACCAAAATGATGGGATCGTAACATATAGTAAATATAATCATCATATCACTATTGAAGAACCACAATGTCAAGATTGTAAATGTCTTATTATAAAGTTAGGAAAAGATTTTGCATTTTTGGCCATTTTCTTATCTCTATCGTTCAAAAACATTAAAGTTTTCCTTCATTCACTTGACAGGATTCTTGCAAAGCTCTGTACTTTCAAAACAATGTCCATAATTAGTGACATAAATATTAATATTTGTTCTGAAACTAGTGACCCCAAACCATTAAAATATTTAAATTTATGCTCCTATTATGGCCTTTTATCAGCACTAATATCCCTACTAGACAGAATAGCTGCTTAGATCACGTTATTTTGAACACTAAATTGCAATCCCGAACTTTAGCGTTACAATCTTCGGTCACGAATCACCAGGCAACAAAAAAAGATTTGGTCCTCCTAACTTTTAATAAAATAAGTAGTGTGGCTTTGGAGTCTGATTTAAAACAGATTAATTGGAATACCACGGTTCATGTGATCCAAATAAATCCATGGAATTTTTCATAACATCAGTTCAAAGGGCTATAGAGTCAAATACTTTAACGACCAAACTAACAAAATGAAACGGAATCATCAAACCGTGGATAACTCCGGGACGTTGTATGAGACACAGAGATACTTTGTATGCAAAAAATCAGGGCAGTCACCAAACAATGAAATAATTAAACTAAGCTACACGAGATTTTTTATAGGATGAATTGACAAACGAGCACACAGTACACCTGATGGTAAGTGGTTGCTGTAGCACATAGATATTTACATCTATCCTCGATTACGAATCAAAATGCAGATGCGTTGTCACCCGTGAGGACTAAGATGGAATGCCTCGTTCCCAGTAAAAAGGGTCTCCGGTTCTCTACACTCGCCATAAGAAACACAGCAGCATTAAGCTGCTATTTTACGCTGATATTCTGTGAGAGCGTGGTCCTTCCCTGTTTAAGCCGACCCATTCGTGCTACAACTATACTACTAATATAACTGCAGCATGGCTCTACCACGTATAAAAGATAGAATGTAGTATAGTAGTACTGCGTATGAGATATAGAAATTACTGTAATAATTTATTTAAAAAAAAGTTAAAAGAACATATGAAAAACATCTATTAATAAATGCAATGAAAAACAACAAAAACTATGGAACGCAATAAAAACAAATCAAAATTTAAAAATAAAGCAATTGAATTGATAGGTCCTACACACGAGCAAAGGTCAGTCGATGATATAAATGAGTTTTTTGTAACAATCGGGTAAGATTTAGCAGAGCAAATACTTAAATACGAATAACTTTCACACAATGATTATAACAAAGAATGTACTACAAATTCCGTAAAATTCTTCGTATTGTTAAGCACTGATGTAGTTGAGGTAAAGCAACTCATCATAGATTTAAAGGATGTTTGTTCCGTGGGCTGGGACTGCATATCAAAGAAGGTCCTTAAATACTACAAGCACATTAACGTTCCTTCATACACATATAGTTAACAACTGTCTATCTCAAGGTGTATTTCCCACGTTCCTAAAAATATCAATGGTATATCTAATTTACAAGGCAGGTAAACGAGACTGTGTCAACAACTACAGGCCTATATCGATACTTTCATCCATCTCTAAGCTTATGGAACGCGTAGTCAAATACATAGAAGGAAATAACTTTATTTCTTAAAACCAGTTCGGTTTTAGACCCGATAAATCAAATAGTGATGCAGTCCATGAGGTTACTTACAATAATAATATATAGTATATTATAATAATATATAGTATATTATAATAATATATAGTATATTATAATAATATATAGTATATTATAATAATATATAGTCTAATTCCCTTATTATTACATAAGCTTAAATCTCTTTGAGTTTATTTAAGGAACACCTTTCTAATATATCAATCTCTCAAAATTAACGATCAAGTTAGAGGAGATCTACTGATTACGCTTGGTGTGCCTCAAGACAGTATATATATTGTTACGAGCTTAAGGTTCGTGACAATAAAAATTGCCGATAGAATTACCAAAATTAACACTTTAATTCAGTTTACACTAATTAAAACTTAAAAGACGCTAATAATTAATTACACTGATTCACTTTATTTCGCTCCGAAGCTTCGCTTGTCTCGCCAAATTCAATACTGCCCCGATCGCGGCATGCAGCGGCTTTGAATACACTTTTACACCGAAACATCCGGAATATTCGCGTAGATACGGGCGCCGACCGACCAGAAAATTCGAGTGTGGGGCTTCTAGAAAACTTAATTCTTCTGTTCGATACCAGATGGCGCTGTTGGTCGAAAGTCAAGATTGACATTTTCTAGGAAGGCCTCTTCGCTCTTTTCCCCGACACTAGATGGCGCTAGTGCCAGGTACCTAACGTCAACCTAGGCGCGCTACAATATTTTTTTTTAATATAGAGAGGAGGAAGTCCTCAAAAAGATTGTTCTTCTTTTTAACAGCGGTAGCGTCAGCTTTGCTGTTGCACGTATGGGCCGGCTCAAACCGGGGTGGTACCACGTCTTCACAGAATACCGGCGTGAAGTGGAAGCTCAGCTTCCGCATTTCGTCTGGTGAGTGTAGGTAGCCGAAGGCCTAATTCCCCCCCCCCCTTACATGGTAGCGGAATTAATTAAAGATCTACCCTAGTAGGGTACCAGAACGCCTGGAGAATCGCTTGCGTGGCGTGAGCCACGTGGCTCCCGAGCGTGGGTACTCAGGCTGCTCCGCGTATTTGGGGGGTATGGGGGGGGGGGGCAATTCCGCTCAAGACAACAACTGCTCGGGGTAAACAGAGTAATAAGACTAAGGTGACCCCTGCCACGCTATCCGTGAATTTCTGCAATATCAGGAGACTTCATTATAACGTAAACGCCGTTCACTACCATCTCGAGAGGACATCTGTTGTCGATGCCTCGGCAGTCTTGAAGGTTCAGATCTATCCACCTTTTGGCTACGCGTAGACAGCAACGACCATCCGCGCGTCTACTGGTGCCTCTATAGGTCCCATAGCGGTAATGCCGAAACAGACTGACTCTTCGATCACGTCCAAATGGCTACAGATTATTTGCTACAGCAGATCCCCTATGCAGAGATCGTGATCATCGGCGACTTCAACGTCCATCGCGCCGAAAGGCTTGGTTCACGTTTAACTGATCGTGCGGGGGAGATCTGTTCATGATTTTGCCTTGGCATATGGTCTGACACAACTGATTATTTCGCCTACGTTGATTCCAGATGTGGAGGATGATACACCTTCCCTGTTGGACCTTCTGCTGACCTCTTATCCGTACGGATATTAAATTTCCATCGACGCCCCTTTAGGCTCCTCGCACCATCGTCTTGTCCGGAGTGTGGTGCCACTCACGCTGAAATCGCGGTTGCATTCTGCAGGCTGCCGCCGTGTATGGCACTATAGTTTAGCTGATTAAGGTAGCATGCGGTCTTTCTTTGCATCCTACCCTTGGGGGCGGGTTTGCTTCTCGCTGGATGATTCCAACATTGTTGCTGATTCTGTCGCTGGTGTGGTACTCTAGGGTATGGAACTTTTTATTTCTTCCTCTGTGGTGCCCATTGGAGGCAAATCTCAGCCATGGTTTGATCGCTCCTATAAAATAGCATAATGCTATAAGCAGGAGTGCTACCAAGCCTGGACTGACGAATCAACGTCCTGGGATGTAAACACCAGCGCTCTAAAATAGAAGTATAATTCCGCCTCAGGGTCCTTCAAAAGAGTCATTGTCAAGGCAAAGTCAGAGCACATAAGCGGAATTGGCGAGAAACTAGTTTACCTTCCCGTGCATTCTGGTTTCTCGCCAAGGCACACTGGCCCATGCCGCAAAGGAGAAAGTTGATCTGCTAGGCTCTTTCTTTGCGTCCAACTCGCCGACCATTCTGGGGTGTGAGTGCTCCAAGCTGGGGGTCAGTTTACACAGCACTCGGTTCGCAAAGCACTTCTCTCCCTGGACATCCACAAGTCGAGTGGGCTTGACGGTATCCCCCCAATTGTGCTGAAGACGTGTGGCTCTAGAGTTGTCACCGGTCTTAACGCGTCTTTTCCGGTACTCCTACTCTCTAGGCGTAGTCCCAAAATCACAGAAGACGGCTTTCGTCCACCCGATCCCTAAAAAAAGGCTACCGCTTAGACCCGTCCAACTACAGGCCCATCGCCATCACCTCCTTGTTCTCTAAAACAATGGAATCCATTATAAACTGTCAGCTCATGAGGTACCTTGAGAATCACCAGCTCATTAGTGATCGCAATACGGTTTTCGTCGTAGTCGATCAACTAGTGATCTTCTGGTCTACCTGACTCATAAATGGGCGGCGGCAATAGAGTCCAATGGCCGTTAGTTTGAACATTACGAAGGCTTTCGATCGGGTTTGGCACAAAGCGCTTCCTTCGAAACTCCGCTCCTATGGACTTCCCGAGAAATTGTGTAGTTGGATCACCATCTTTCTTGCAGATCGGAGCATCATGGTCGTTGTAGACGGTGCAAGCTCCGATTACAAGACTATTAATGCTGGTGTTCCACAAGGCTGCCTGCTAACGCCAACGCCGTTTCTTCTGCATATTGTGACGGCCCAATATTATTATTATTATTAATAAATAAATTCAATATAAAGGGGCATCAGAAATAGTCTTAATATATATATATATATATTAAGCAAAAAAAATTACATTAATAAGCATAAAGTTAATATAAACACATTTCAGACATTAGACCAATAACATAGTAAATTAAAGGCAAAATATTGTCTTTCATATTAAATAAATTTATTTAAAAACTTGTAAAAATGTTTAAAATATGATAAATAATAAAAATACAAGTCCAAAATATTATAAAAATAAAGATAAATAACATTTATAAGATAATTAGAAAATTTGTTAAATATTGTCTAAAGCCCGGTTTACATTTTGAGAAGTGACAAGTGCGAGTGACAATGACAAGTGACAAATGACAAGTGCTTAGTGCGTGTGAACAGGCAGTGACAAGTGCGAGTGACAAGTGATAAGTGCGAAATGAAAAGTAACAAGTGAATAGCGGCCTGCTCTATTTTCTGACAAGTATCACTGCCCCGCGCTAACCTTGCTTTCAGTCATCCACATTCGCCCCCGTTCTAGCGGCGACGTCAGAACATACACGTGGTTGGTAAAAATATTTTATTTAATAACTATTATAAGTTATTAAATAAAATATTTTTGTTATATATATAGTATACATACTCGTGTTTATAATAATTTTGTTTTATTATGAAGTGGTCAGATAGCAATAACAATAAATTTGTCAAGGAATTATTGAAACACGAATGTTTATACAATATTAAATCGCTGAATTAAAAAAAAATGATGCGAGACGCTGCTATGCCCTCAATATCTCAAGCAATGGGAATGGCCGGTTTCAGGCGCAAAAGAAGTAGGTATATGTGAAGTTAAGAAGCATTAAGTTTACATATTACCAAGAAAAGAAGAAAATTATAGACTCCTGTAGGTCAGGGCTGGAGAAATATTATTTTCAGGTACTTAAATTTTTTCCTTGTTATAGCTTTAAGACACATTTTTCTCACTTAAGCTTTTTCAGGAAATTGCTGTGCACCAATATCTTTGCAATAAGGCACTTCATACATCTTTTTAATCAAAAAAAGTAAAAATTGTATGATGAGATACCAGTTTTAAGCTTTAAAGCTATGCTAGCGCCTCTTTGACAATTACCAACCCAATTTCACACTCGAAGATTTCACATAATAATGACATGCAATTGCCACATGTGTGAACACTAACTTGCTACTTGTCACTTGTCATTTGTCACTTGTCATTGCCGCTCGCACTTGTCCCTTCTCAAAATGTAAACCGGGCCTTAGTTGTGGAAGGAGTTAATGTAAAAAGAAAATTTTTCTAAGTTGTGGAAGGTGTTCACGTATATATGTATCTTGTATGGAGGAGCTGCCGGTGATACATACCTGCAGTTGTACATATATATGGGGTTGTCGGGAGCCCGACTACTTGAAGTACTGTAGCACAATGACTAGTCCTGTATTAGGGACTTATGATAATAAACTCAATGATACAAAAGCAATACTATAGAAGGTCTCTATGATAAATTTGCATTACAATAGTAGGGTCGTGAGTTCGAGTCCTATTATGAATGACTTATGAAAGTAAGGTCTATGATACAAAAGCAATACTATAGAAGGTCTTTATGATGAATTTGCGTTACAATAGTAGAATCGTAGGCGGAAGTCCTACATATTAATGACTTATGAAAGTAAGGTCTCCTTGATGCATAAGCATTATATGGGGTGGTTGGGTTACCAACTGCTCTTAGTACTGTAGCAAAATGACTAGTCCTTATTAGGGACTTGAAAAAGGATTATTATGGTGGCGTGTATGCTGCTTCACGAGCAATTGGTCCGAGGTAAACTTGGGCTCGCTAACCGATGTGTCCTAGACATATCATCTTAGTGCCGGTGGTAAGCGGGTTTGTTGTAGTAATACGGCTTTCCCGTGGACATCGCACACCCATTCCGTTTGTGGGCAACGTCGTAACGCATAGCGATGCGTCGTCTATCTTTCGGATTGGGATGAGTGTGTTTGGTAGCACTTCTTTTAAGTGTAACCAGCATACTAAACTTTATGTCTTAGTGCATTAGAGCAGTGATGCACAGACTTATTAAGACTAGGGGCCACTCGGGCAAATTATGAACTGATGGCGGGCCGCCAGAAGTATAGGTAATTAAAGATAATAAAGAATTGATAGTAATGTATTCAAATTGAAAAAGAATGTATTAATTTGAAGCGTGGCACTGCATAGTGCTTACAATCTTTTTTATATTTGGCTCAAAACTTGTAGCAACACGTAAAACTGCTTTATTATTATTTAGTATTGAAAAGATTTGTTCACATATATAGGTAGAACCAAATAAGCTGGCATATTTCAGAGCGTTTATGCGCAACTCTTTGTACGTATTTTTATCAATGCAGCGGTAAAAGTTCAGCAAGTCTCCTTTGTTGAATTTGTTGCGTAAATCTTTGTCGTTTAGGACGTTGATAATTTCAAACTGCGTTGACTCTGGCGCATTTTCAACTGAAATCGCAAAAGGATAGCTGAATATGTCCAACAGAGGTTTCACATTTTTAAACTCCGAAAATCTGTCTTGAAAAGATTGAATCAAAATATCTAGCTTTTCTACATAACTGAAATTAATCGCAGTTTTGTTGAATTTTTCAGCCATTTTCTTATAATTCGGAAAATGCTTGTAATTTCCAGAATTCAATTGCGATCTGAAAAGTGTCAGCTTGTATTGAAAGGACGATACATGAGCGTAGAGCTGGGATATCAGTTGATTTTTGCCTTGAAGCCGTGTGTTCAAGACATTCAAATGATTTGTAATATCAACTAAAAAAGCCAAATCACACAACCAATCAGGATTTTTAAGTTCCGGGATATCCGTTTGCTTTTCCGCCAGAAATATTCCAATTTCTTCTATTAAATTTAGAAATCGTTCCAGTGTCAATCCACGACTTAGCCACCTTACTTCTGTATAATACAGTAAATCTCCATATTCGCTTTCGATGTCATCAAGGAATTGTTTGAATTGCCTGTGATTGAGTTCTCGTGATTTTATGAAATTTACAGTCGAAACTACCACTTTCATGACATTTTGAAATTCAATTTTTTTTAAACAGAGGGCTTCTTGGTGTATAATGCAGTGAAACTGCATGAGATCTTCAGCGTTTAAGTTTTTTTCTTGCAGATGCTTTTTCAGCAAAGTAACTAGCCCAGAATTGACACCAATCATCGAACGAGCACCGTCAGTCGCAACTCCCGATAATTTTGATAAGTCCAAATCAGTTTTTGAACATTCATCCAAAAGTACATTGAGTGTATCTGGTTTGACCTTTCAATTAACACATTCCTAATAACTCTTCTGAGACTTCAAAATCTTGAGTAACACTTCGTATGAATATCAGAAGTTGAGCTGTGGAACTAATATCAGTGGATTCGTCGAATGCTAATGAAAAAAATTCAATGATCTTAGTTTTTTCATTTAATTGTTCCGCAATATTACCTTACAAAGACATAATTCGTCTTTGGATAGTCCTACGATTCAGTTGAATTTTCTCAATCCTTTTTGCTGCTTCTGGACACATTTTCTTAGCGGCAATTTCTATGCATTCTTTTACAAAATCCCCATCATTGAAGGGGCGACTTCACTTTGCTATCATTCGAGAAATTTCATAACTAACTTCTGTAGCTGTTTCTGAATCTTGAATGGGTTTTGTAAACATAGCTTGCTGACCAATAAGCTCCAAGATTAGCTCAAAGATTAAATAAAAATAGTACGAGAAAGTTAAAGTAATTTATCTAATAGCGTTCTAAATAATACGATTTAACAAGACTTTTGAAAGAGTGTAGAGATTTAGCACGACGAATATGGAGAGGTAAGGAGTTCCACAATCGCACAGCAGTTACGGTGAAGGATTTCTTGAAAAAGGAAGAAGAGTGCAAAGGTGTAGAGAGAGAAAGATTGATGGAGAAACGAAGAAACCGATTATGGGTAAGAGAAAGATACTGGAAACGGTTTTTTAAATAAAGAGGAGTGGAGGAGGATATGATCATATTTGCGAAGCCCAAATATAAATCTAATGCATAAATTTTGAATACGCTCAAGCTTATTAAGCTGCTCCTCGGTAACGTCAAGATAGCAAATATCAGCATAGTCAAGGATAGGCAGAAGTAGAGACTGGGCAAGCGTAACTTTAGTTGCTGTGGGAAGGAAATTACGTAATCTACGTAATGAGCTTAACGCAGCAAACATTTTTCTACCGACCTCATTAACCTGTTAGGTCCAAAACATACAGGAGTCAAGATACAAACCCAGGTTTTTAACCTTGTTACTGTAAGTGATTAGACTGCAGTCTAGTATAATAGGGGGTAGGGAAGACCAGTCAATTTTACCAATTAATCTAGATCTACCGATGACAATGACCTGAGTTTTATTAGGATTAATTGTTAAACCATAACGTTTACTCCAAATCGAAATACAAGTCAGATCAGCGTTAATAGTGTCAACTGCTTTAGATAGATCTTCAAGAGAGGACTGAGTATAGATTTGGAGATCATCAGTATACAAGTGGTAGGAAGAGGACAAATTATTACTTATAGAGTTAATGAAAATTGCAAAAAGGAGAGGAGACAACACGCCACCTTGTGGTACACCAGCAGCTGTAGTAGTCCAGGTGGAAAAAACCTCTTGCACCTGAATTCGCTGTCGGCGACCAAACAAGTAACTTCGGAACCAGTCAACTACAGTTGGAGATATGTTGAGAGAACATAGGATGCTTAACAAGATATCAAAATCTACAGTATTAAATGCGTTACTAAAATCAAGCAACGTGAGAATAGTAAGCGTTTGTTTCTCCATACCATACCGAATATCATCAGTGATTTGTAAAAGTGCAGTAGTCGTACTATGGCCAGGACGGAAACCGGATTGCAAGGGTTTTGTTGTTTTTTGTGTTTTAAAAGATAGGTGCTTAATTGATTGTGTACAAGACCAAAATATAGATAGGTCTATAATCAGAAAAATTAGAGGGATTTGACTTTTTCGAGATTGACTTTGAAGAGGAACTACAAATGCGTCTTTCCAAGCTGAAGGGAAAAAAGCAGAATTCAGTGAATTATTCAGGATAAAAGGAGATCAATGAGAGGGATGACCATTTTCCGACTAATGCAGTTACTACCAATCGAATTTGAATGGATGGACATTATGGCTCTCTTGACATCACAACTGTTAAATTGGCTAAAATTAAAAGCAGAGGTGTCCGGAGTGGGAGCTTTTGAAAGAGAATCCAAAGTATTATGTTTTGCTTTATCGTTAATGCAAGACGAAGATGAGAAATGCAAATTAAGTTGATTGAGATCAAAGTTATGGTGTGTGAGATTTTGTCGTAATTTCCCAACTCCTAAAGACTTAAGAAATTTCCAGACCACAGGATCAGGATCTTGTACTGATTCATGGATATGGCGTCGTTGTGCTTTTCTACACAGATTGACATTGTCATGCAATTGCAGAATGCAACGATTCCGTACTAATCTATACTTCTCTCTATTCAAATCGCTAGGAACTGACTTGTATTTAGCTTTGGCACAATTTTTAATGTGGATGATTTTTTTTATATCATCGGTCAGCCAAGGAGAGGGAGGATGCTTTACACGCACTGGACGAACAGGAGCATGAACGTCGTAAAGCTGAATTAACAGAGAGTTGAACAAAGCAACCTGTTCATCAACAGTAGACGCATTGACGACTACACTCCAATCAATCTTTACAGCGTCATTTAAAAAGCTGTCCCAACTAAAGTTACGCTGAAGTAGTATCCTTGACTTAGCTTTAGGGGGACGGATTTTGTATGACAAGTATAAAAGGTCGTGATAGGAAAAAGAATCAGCAGCATGCTGCCCAAATTTAAGAACATGGTCAGGTAAAGACACAAACATTATGTCGAGAAGAGAAGGGGCACAGTTCGGGAAAAAGTGTGTGGCAGAAGTAGGAAGAAGTTTTATTTGCTGCTTCAATGATAGATTTAAGTTTTATTGATCTAGCGCTGTTTTTTAAAAGACAGATATTAAAATCACCCATAATAATACTGTGACAATAGATAGGTGTAAGATTGTCAAGAATATTTTCTAACGTGGTGAAGTAGTCAACAGTGAGAGAGGGACTGTAAAAAACTCCGAGAAGTAATTTTGTATGACCAAGAAGAACTTCGATAAAGAGAAATTCAGCTTCGCTTCCAGTCTGCGAACCATTTGAAATTTGAATTACTGGAACAGGTATATGAGAGCGCAGATAAATAGCAACACCACCACCGCCCCGATCGGTACGGTCGTTACGAATCAAATGAAAACCTGGAAGCGAGTAGGAAGTTGATGGAAGACATGGTTTTAACCACGACTCCGAAACAAGGATAGCGTGTATGTTTTTGCTATTAAAACTTGACTACATGTCGGGGTAATGAGCAGGAACGAGCATTTATGTGAATAGCGTTAAAGTTTTTGTTAAATTCAGAAAAAGTTGAATCTAACATAATATTTAAGGGTGCAATACTTTCAAAGCTGTCAATACTGCTTAATCCATCAGAGGCAGAATCAAAGGCGAAGGAATTGAAACTCCGAACACTATCATCAGAAGAAATCATATTAAATTATATCTGATTACTAAATATATGTAAAACTAAGTAAATATGTATTATAAAATAAATATGTAATATAAAATAAATATAATTAAATGTATAATTATAAAATAAATAATTCAAAAATAAATAAGTCTAAATAAGGTAAACTACCTGCCAGCATTATGGAAAGAAATGTAATATAATTCACTTAACAAAAAGTGAAGAAACGGAATGTTAACATACCATAGACACAAAAGTGAGAGGTGTTAATATCAGATGAGTTAAAGTGTCATAGTTACAGTACATAACTAGCAATTATCTACCTTACAATATACTTTTATCACTAATACTAAACATTCCACAGAAAGATTACAATAACAATTACCAACATATAAGAAAAATTATGACACTAAATAATAAACATTCCAAAGAGAGATTATTAATCATTACATTTTACTATCTTATCTACAACTAACAAGAAAAAGTAATGAAGATATAATGATAAAAAGAAAACTAAAATATGAAGTCCAGAGAAAAGTTATAACAGAATTACAAAAATTAATAAAACATAAAATAAAATTATTTACGAAAAAGTTCATATTTTACCGGCCCTCTTAGTACGCTGTGGTGCACCTTTATCTTCGGGGGCCTTATTTGCCTCAACCACAATAGGATAAACGGGTGAAGCAGAAGTTGACCCGTTGCAAAATGCGTCAAGCTCAGACAAGGTCTCAAGTTGGTGCCTTGTGCCATCTGGAGTAAAGATATTGATAACTCCATCCCTGGTCCAACATTTGGTGATGCCATACCTTCGCCTAGCTTCTAGAAAAACACTGTGGCGCCTCCTTGTTATAAACTCAGACTGGGTTATACCTGTGCCCTTAAGTTTGATTTTGGAATACCAAACCTTGTCTCGCATCACAGTATCTCTGAATTTGACAACTATAGGCCTGGAAGATTTATCACAAGGGCGTCCCAGACGATGACAACGGCTTATGGATGTTTTACTGAAACCTGGGACTAGGAGTTTATCGAAGTGTACTTATGACGGCGGTAGTATCCTCAGATTTTTCTTCAGGAACTCCATGGAGTAGGATCATCTTTCTGCGGCGACGCATTTCACTACGATCCAGTTCTCTTCCCAAAAGATCTACTTGGTTATGCAAAGATGTTAAAGCAGCCAAGATGAATTTTCTAAAAGCATTAAAATCACCTGGTAGAGAAGATGAAGTTGTGGCAGCAGAACTAGATTGTTGCAGTTCCCGCTGAAAGTTATCCATTTGACTTTGGAATGACTTTGACATCTCCATAAGTGAACCTTTCAGTGCTTCCATGGTGAAAGTAGTTGTAAAGTGCAGTGATGTTAGAGAAAATACTTGGAAATAAGAGCTGGTAGGTAGTAATTTATTACATATAAATAATAAACATGAAATTCAAACTGTAACTATTTTTAAAATATATTTAATTCTAAGATGTCTGAAATGTGTACTACTCAATTCACCTACCCTCACAGAAAAAAAAATTGGATTCCCAGCGCCCTTGCCAGAGCACAAAAAAGCCCCGCCTTCTCGAGTCCTTACGTCCTTCAACGGTTCCTCGCCAGCGCCCCGAGCATCCCAGATACCCTTCCTCTCGAATCCCAAAATGTCGATTGGGATTGTACCTGAAATGACCAACACTGCTGCTTCCGATACCGTTCGATAGGCGCAGGCAGTCCTCAGTTTGTACCGACGCAAGCCGCTTCCGATTTTTTTCTATTTTAAGTGCGTCTCCCCAGACCTCTACTCCGTAGAGCATAATCGAGTTTGCGACAGTCATGAGAACACGACTGCGGCTGCTGTTTGGCTAACCGAGAAAGACTCGCCACCGTCGTCGCTGCTTTTGTGTCTACATTGATAATGTGTTCTCGAAACGTTAGTTTGGAGTCCATCGTCATTCAGAGGTATACAAGGCCCACACGCATATTGTGCCCAAGCATGTAAATTATGGCGTGAAAGAATATTACATTTGTCCTCGTCTATGTCTATAGCGGGTAAATGCTTCAAAGGCATTAGATTCAAAAAATGCGCTGGAGTTAGAGCCAGCAGCTCCGAGGGGTCACTTGACAACGTACGACAAATGCGGCGGCTATTCATGACGCACTCGATTTGTGCGAGTACGGTACTTAATTCTTCAAACGACAGATTTTGATCTCCTATTACTCAGTATAGATGACTCTTTAGACTCTTAATAATATTAATATTAGTCTCCCAATTCCCCCAAAAGGACTCCCGGCGGGGACGCTTAGAGACCACTCGATGCGGTTCTTAGCTAAGATTTAACCGAACTCCAAATTATAATATTTAGAGATTAGAAATTCGTGTAATTCCAATAAAATATGTTTCGCCCTTACGTAGTTCGTAGCGTTATCCAAGTACATTTTACTTACAGGCCCACAGCGAAAAAGGAACCTTTTAAATGCACCCATGAGGATAGCCGTGCTCAGATCACCGGCAAGTCTTACGTGCGCAGCGCGAGTAGTCAAACATGCGAAAATATAAACATTTCGTGGATCTTATACCACGCCAACAAGAGAGCGTGACCTTGATCGAACCAGCAAAGTCTATTCCGGTATGCATAAAAGGCTTTGCAGATTGTGTTATACGACAAGACCCAAGGTCCGCCATTTCCGGAAATGAAGTCCTAGAACGCACTCGAAAGCAAGCTATACATCTGTGCACCCAATTGCGAATTAAATTACGTGCAGAAAGAATCCAGTAATCCTGGCGCAAAATAGAAATCAACAATTCGGGGTCAGCGTGACAGTTCAATTTATCGTGGTAATCAACAAATAAATTCAAAATATTAATTTTACGCGGCAAAACTATAGGGTGCCGTTGATCTAAACTCAAAAGTGAGTCAGACCCACCTACTCTAACAATTCTATTCTGCAAAAATGGCTTGAGGCGTTGAAAAGCGCGACTACAAGTCCTATCTGATTGTAATCTTGTTATTTCATCGAAAAAGTGCATACGTTGAAGCTCACGTAATATTAGCAACTCGGCATAACTATTATCGGGCGCAACGATATACGGACGTCGTGGTAGAAGCTTTACAAATGGACAAACGTAAATAACACTATGCAATAGAAACTACATACAAACAATTGATACTACAAACACGGACAAATACTACTTAATCACTTCATGAACTAAAAAGGCTATATATTGTAACGACAAAATAATTTAAATATCACACAGCGTCAGCGTACTGCTGTGGCGTAATTAACCTATAAATTTCATACGTAATACTATTAAGCCAAATAAACACTAATAAGTCAAATATAAATTTATAATTGTACTAAAAATAATCAATACTTAAGACTCTAACGTCTTGCCTTTCAATTCCTCGCATAATCTTTTACTAAGTATAGGCTGGAGGTTCCCATCCACCTTTTCCCAAAAAATGCGAGTCAATAATTCGGGAAGTTCAACAGCAGCGGTGCACAGTAAGAGGTTGCTGAAACATTATGAATCGTAGGAACGGAATCAACAATAACGTAACCTAAAACGGTTTCTAATGCGTAAGGTGTAAAGTATTGGTAAAAATAAAAGATAAAAATGTAAAAGGCAAAAATGTGTTGCAAGCCCGAGCATATCGGTCTCCACAAGCACCACATACTTTTAAGCAGGTACAAAAATATAACGCTTGTGGCAGCCATCGCCCTCCTCGATCATTTACAACTAAAGTGGTTGAACTGTCGAACACAACGCCGCCGATAGGCTACATTTTGAAGCTAACTTCCATTAAAATTACTACAATCCGCCTAAGAAGATTGGTTAATTTTTACCATGTGTCAAGTGTAATATCCCTTTGAAAGATACAGGAGTGTAAAAGCTTGATTGTGTATGTGGTCTCTCTCACAAACAAAAATATTTATAAAAAACCCGAATAAAGGCAATCAGCTGACGGTGCTTTACACCGACCGAATACTGTGAACTTTAAGATCGCCCTGCCATTACGTCAAATTTGATAGATCACAGATCCCATCAAAATAACATCGATTCTTTTTAGGCAATTGAAATTAAAAACCATTCTTATTTCGATAGAGTGCTCTAACACCCTATTCATGTGATTTTTTTATTTATTTTTTAATAGGAAAAGGGTGACAAGCAAGCATACAGTCCACCTGATGGTAAGTGGTTGCTGTGGCCCATAGACATCTACATCTATCCTCGTTTGCGAACCAAAATGAAGATGCGTTGTCAGCCTTGAGGACTAAGATGGAATGCCTCTTTTCCAGTAAAAAGGGTCTCCGGTTCTCTACACTCACCATACGAAATACAGCAGCATTAAGCTGCTATTTGACGCTGGTATTCTGTGAGACCGTCGTCCTTCCCCGGTTGAGCCGACTCATTCGTGCTACAACTATAGAATTAATATAGCTGCAGCATGGCTCTACCGCGTAAATATGATACTTGGCAAATTTCCCATGTGCTTCATACAAGCCACCAAAGCTTTGCATACTCAGGAGAAAAGTGAAATTTGATGCCATCGTCTACAAAGTTGTTCGACACAGAGCCAGTGCTTGCTTCCGAACTAAGAAAATTATCTACCTCTTTGCTTGCGCCAACTAAACATCTTCTGTTATAGAAAAATATTTCTCGCGGCTTATCACGACGTGATATAAAGTGATGCAATGCTAGAATAAAATCCTCAGTGCTCAATGAACTTATTATCTCTAAATAACCTTAAAATCCGCCATACATAGATTTTGTAAACCTAAGGCCACGGCCTATCCTGTCGATTAAAATAGGTCCTGCAAAGTCAGTACTGTGAAATCGAACACAAAGCCAGGACAACGCGTTGGGAACCTGGTAAGTCAACAGTATAATATAATAGTTAAAAATCCAGTATGGAGGCGGGATCGTAATTACTTTAGCACATCACAAACGCGGGGGAAGGTGTACTAATTGCTGTGAAGAATAACTTTTTGATAGGGGAGAGGTGACTGGTGTAAATCCGCGGAAAATATTTGGGTCTCCATTTTACTAAAAAGTTCCAGACCGCTACTGACATATAATATTGGTAAACCATTGTGCGCTTTACCTGTTTAGAGGAAATATGGGTAACTCATAACACCCAATTACAAAATTTAACATGAAATGTTAATAATATTATTACATAAATCAAATTCATGTGACATTCATAATTGTAGGTGATTTTAATTTTGGTAGTCAATAAATTGGAAAATTAGCAGCGACAGTACTGAGTACCTACCAATTACTCCTGTCAGTATATTTCTGACTTTCTCGACTCTGTACACACCTGTAGCTTATCTCAATATAATTGTATACGAAACTCAATTGGGAGACTAATAGTTCTTGTTTTTTCTAATGATCCTGTGGATGTTAAGGAATGCTATGAAATATTAAAAATGGCCGCAGATGTTATGATAAACCTTCGAAAATAAAAGCTGACTCTGTTGAAATATATAAGCTAGATGAAAACAAGAACACATATCTTTTTCACATTGTGGTTACACGGCTATCAGTTTATCTCTTGGCCAGGTTAACTGGTATGACCTTTTGGGGAAAGACTCTCTAGACAATGTGTATACTCTCTTTAATAATAAACTATCTATCCGCTATGGCTTTGCACGGGTAATTTTTGGATCTCGACGACAGTGCCACCTACCGGGTCCAACTGAGATTTTAAATGTTGCAGGAACTGGCTAAAAAACATTGGTTGACCCTGCAGGCCATCCCTGAAAGTCCCGCTAATTTTAAATACGAAGCGCTCCATATGCCACTTATTTTTCCAAAGTTTTTCAAAACGACTTTCAAGAATTTATTTCCCAATTATAACATAAGATTTATGAATGTTGTTTATAGTTATTTTATAGAATACTAACGAGTACCCGGCGTGTGCTACTCTAAAAAAATATATACATTTTGTTTATTTTCTGGCAAAAAGGAAATGTTGTTTATTTATTATCATTTTATATAGTGCCCACTGCATTGTTTAAGTGCTCATAAACCATCTTCATATCATTGCCTTTTTGTGTTGCCGGTCATATATAGATTAAAGAGAATATAAATTATAGACGTAGATAAAAGGGTGACAAACGAACTCGGAGTCACACATTTATACTCAACTAGCCGTTCCCCGCGACTTTGTCCGCGTCGAAATTATTACGATTGCGTTTCATGAGTTTTATTATGTTTTGTGCGGAACCCTAATTCTTTGTTAGTGCTAGGGAAAGTACCGTCAAAATCGGTCCACCCATTTCGGAGATTAGCTGGAACAAACAGACAGAGAGATTTCTTTATAAAAATTGTGTTTTTGTTATAAGTATTGTAAATACATTTAAATGCATTAAGTAAAAAGTTATTAGTTTTATATTACAAACAGAGAATTCCATTTAGATGCGTTACCACCCCTGAGGACTGACATGGAAATCGTTTCGTGCTCCGATCCCGGACGAGTCGACCCATTCGTGCTACAATCATAACATAGCTGCACCGCGTCTCTACCACGTTAATTCCTATTTTTATTATTGTAATAAAATCGCCATGTATTTTTATTATTTAATAGTTTAGAATATTACAATCACATTTTTATTAAAATAATGCATTTTTGAGTCCAATATTAAGCCTTCACTTAAGGTTTAAAATGAAAGTGTTTTATCTATATGCTTATTAATGTAGATTGATAGTCTACATTAATAAGCATATAGATAAAACAAAATATTACTTTTATAATATTTTAAGACGACTTTTTAAAGAAATTTGTTTATGTTAATAATTAATAATAATGTGTCAGCGTACTATGTATACAGCGTTCACTTTATCACTGAGCCACTTAATGACCTGAGCTGACGAAATGCATATAGATATCCTTAAAATACTGTAACCATGTTTTGTTACAATCCTTAACTTAGCCTTAGCTCGAAATTAAATACCAAATAATGGATATTATTGAAAACCTCCTACATAACATCTAAGCGGAAGGAAAATACTAACAAAATATGAAAACATATGTAATATAAATGAAGTTGGTTAACCGCAGATTCGCTTGACTTTGTTTTAATTTATTAATTGTATTATATTGGTAATTTACCAAATATGTGGTGACGAGCTGCATATTATCTGGGGGCATGGCAGTGCCCCCGACAAGTCGAGCAAAAAAGGCCATTTTCGACTCCCTATAACTTCGTAGTGGATAAAACTAGAAGCCTAAATTTAGTAGTAATGAAGTAGACATTGTATAAACATGGTATATTTCAAATTTCATTCAATTTGAACCAGTAATATAAGAATTATAACTAGTCAAAGTTTCTTAATTTTGTCACTCACTGACTGACTGACTGAGGCACTTCTAGCAGACGTAGAAGCTTCAAATTTAGAATACAATTAGTGTTTAGTGTATAAATCAAGGAAAAACTAAAATATTTGTTAATTTTGGTCCAGTTTTCTAGATACACCAACTGCGGAAATAACTTTGTAATCCATATAAATATATAGAATTACAAAGTTACATTTGCAGTGAATGAATCAGTATACTTGTATATGTATAACAGGTGTAGATAGGTACGTTGTTGGTATTCAAGAAGTAGAAGGTACTGGACAGGTAAAAAAGTAGGACTATCTTATCTACAAAAAGAAATGAGATGCCATCAAAAACATAACTTGTAAAAAAACCAAGTCTCGCAACTCAGTTCTTCTACCGTAAAAAGTTGTGAGATCCAAGTCCCTACTTATGGGTCCCTCTGTTTTAAGTTATTATGTAATTAGCTAACCTGACAACATTTTATAGTGACCATATCAATGTTAAAATCTTATATGTTTTAAATATATAGATTGACTCGGAACTTATTGCGGGTGAACCGATTTTAATGATTTTTTTTCTTTGAAGGCTAGTGCTTCTCTTGTTGTCCCATATAAATTTGCTATGATTTGACCAGTAGTTTTTTGAGTTATCCCTAATAATACGTATTTAATTTACTTCGAATATACTGATGATGTTCTCATTTTATTTATATTGAAGTCAGTTGTACAATATTTTTAATTTCACTACTCATTTTTCACATATTAAAACCAAATTAATTTTGTTCACTATTATAATTTAAACACGCAAAGCATGCACAATGGCGATATTCTACTACTTATACATATTTAAATTTTAATTAAGCTATTGTTTATTTTTTAGTTTTATATTACCCTCATAGACAAAGTCATAAAACTACTGTATTTAAACAGTGTAAAAATAAGTTTTAGAAGAGTGTGCATAGACCATTGTTAACAAATAAAATTTGAGTGAAATATACTATAATAACACTTAGAGCTGTAATAAGCAAGTGACAGCTTGCAAAAACAGTTTCTATACAGCATTAATGATAAAACTTTTAAATCAGCAATTGAGAACTACCGTCCCATTTCTATCCTGAACGTACTCAGTAAACTTTCTGAAAGAGTAGTCCATGCTCATATATATCCTGTATATGTGTCATGCCATATATGTGTCAATAATTGCCACTTCGATTCCCTCTGAACAACATGGATTTATAAAAGGCCGGTGAACTACTACAAACCTTGGAGTTTTTGTAGACTATTTATCGAATAGTATGGATGGTGGGTCACAAGTACATGTAACATATGCGGATTTTGAGAAGGCATTTGACCATGTTGACCACAGTATCCTTCTGCGTAAACTATCTGAACTGGGTATCCACGGTAATTTGTTGAGATGGTTCAAGTCTTATCTGCGCAATCGTTCTCAAGCTGTAGTGGTAGGTAGTTCACGCTCCGACTTTTTGGAGGTACCATCTGGCGTACCGCAGGGTTGCATCCTAGCACCTTTGTTATATGCCACGTACTTATATGATGTTCGTAGATGCTTTAAGCATGCAAAAATTTTAATGTATGTTGATGACACAAAAATCTTTACGAAAATTAATGGGATTACTGATTGCAGTAACCTTCAAGCCGATCTAGATAGATTAAACTCTTATTATATTGAAATTCGTATTGGTATTAATTTAAAGAAATGTTGTTTTGTATCATTCACTAGTAAAATTAATCCAATTAAATACAATTATAAAATAAATAATTTTACTTTATCAGAGGTGAATAGTGTACTTGATCTAGGGGTAAAAATTGATTCAAAATTAACATTTTCCGAACATATCGATACAATAGTCGCGAAAGCATACAAAAATTTGGGTTTTGTTTTACGAGTCAGTAAGCCCTTTTCAGACATTGGATGTTTACGAGTACTATACTTTGCATATGTCAGAAGTATTCTGGAGTATAATATGGAATTCTCAATATGTGACGTATATTCAAAAGCTAGAGAATATTCAGTTAAAATTTTTAAAGCACCTACATTTTCGTTTTTCTTGTCACTTTTCAGATGATAGCGAATCTAGTCTCCGCTATAATTTCATGCCTCTTCAAAGTAGACGAACCTTAATGGATATGTCATTCCTACACGGCATATATTATAACTACATAGACTGTTGTAAATTAGCGTTACAAATTTTAAGTTTATGTGTTCCAAATAAACGAACTAGACATACGACACTTTATGCTACTGCCCTTAAAAGAACTAACTATGCTCAAAATTTGATTGTCAATAGGCTTCACAGAATTTATAATAAAACATTTGATACAATTGATATCTTTCACTACAGTAAACCTTCATTCAAACGTGAAGTTGCCAAGTTAATTTGCAAGAATATGTCAAATTATAAACTGACCTATAAATTTAAATAGCAAATAGCATTAACAATATAAATACAAGAAAGTTTTTGTAGCAGGTATAGAGATTGCAATCCCGGAAGGTTTTTGAATACCGGGATTTCGGAATCATGTCGGAGCGATTCCGAAATCCCGGTATTGATCCCGGGATCATAAAAAAATTGGAAATTGTATAAAATAACAAATAATAAAAAAAATTTATTAAACAAAATAACAATAAATAAAAAAATAAATGAATAAATTAAAAGGAGAAAAACAAAAAATTATAAATTGTAACAAAACGAACAAAACCATTGTAGTAATGTAATGAGATAAATTAAAATAAAAAAACACGATTAAAGACATTCATTACACAAGTTCATTACTTTTATTTCAAAAAACAACAGTTATATGACAAATATGTACACCAACTTATTTTTATTTGTCTGTACGCAAAAAGTGAGCACGCAAAAAACACAATTTGTCGATGATTTTGAAAATTTTAGTCCCTCATTGAGCGTTAAGTTATTTATAGAACAATAAAATTATCGTTGAGTTCAGAAAGCAATGCATGAAAAGAAAATCTTTTCTCGAGACTTTAATGAAACAAAAAGATGTCATTCGAGACCTTTTTTCCTTAATCCCGAAATTTCGGGTTGTCTCACGATCCCGGGATTGTAATCCCGGAGAAAAATCGGTGCGGGATCCCGGTTTTCGGGATCGGGACGCACGCACGCACGCATGCACGTTCGCACGCACGCACGCGCACACACACACACACACACACACACACACATGCACGCACGAGCGCGCGGTCTCCTTCGATAGTCCCAATCAAGTTATCAATAAAATTTTGAGAGATTGCGTTCCATTCTTTCTGCAATGCATTTTTACGATCTCTGAAATTAGCAGGGGTAGAATTTCTTTTCTTAATTTATCTAAGCTTATCTCATACATGCTCTATGGAGTTTAAGTCAGGCAAGTGGGCTGGCTACCACATAGCATTGATTTCAACATCTCGAAGGGATTCTACTGCTATGGCTGCAGTATGGGGGCTTAGTCAAAGGACTCACTCTACTTCAGAGCAGACCAAAATAAATAAAAAACTACGAATTTAAAAATAGGAGACCTTTTTATTGGTATAAATGATAATACTCAACTACTTGAATGGCCAATGGCCAGAATTATTAAACGAGGCATACCATCTTAGTCCTCAGTGGTGATAATGCATCTGCGTGTTGATTTTTAATCCAGAATATAAGTAGATGTCTATGGGCCACAGCGTCCACTTCCCAAGTAAAACAGGAAGCATTTTAACAATCAAAATGTGCAGGGGCCATTGCTGGTGGTAACCACTCCGCCTGATCTGGAAATAGCGCGTCCACCACATCCTTCACAAATTGAAGTTGGTGACTCTCAGTCGCGCCCAAGATCGAAGTTTGCTCCTGACATACGATCATGAGACATGGATCTCGGTTGAGGGTCCCTAAGAGCTCCAGAACTTTCCGGCATTCTTTATACTTTTCGTATAGCTGTTCTTCCACAGTATCGTTACGGAGCCGTCTTCTGCGATACTTGGGGTACTGGCGCCTTGCTTTCACACAGCTAACGCGTAGGACTGCTACCTCTACAGACCACTAGTACACCTGGCGTCTAGGAGGTGGGTGCTTGCGCGGGGCACGCTTGCATCACAGATGTGTGTCATAGCATCCCGAAACCAAGTTGCCTCCGTCTCAACCTCTATAGGCCCATTTAGTGGGGACAGCCACGATTGGACAATAGAGGCTTCACAGGATCTCTACTCATACCTCTCAATACCCATCTTTTGGATATGACGGGATATGCCTTCTGACCGGAAGACTGACGCTCGAAGTCTCTGGAGAAGTGGAGACATCGAATCGAATGTAACGATGGTCCGACAATGTTTCCACATTCTCCAAAACTCTCCAGCCACGAACGTGGCTTGTTATGGCAGGGGATGCAAACGAGACGTCTACGATAGATCCTCCCTGTCTCCGCACGCATGTGTAGACCGATCCTTGATTCAGCACTATTGGGCCCGTTATAGTCACCCAGTCCTCTAGTGGCTCGCCACGTGCATCAGTCATAGGAGAACCCCAGACAGTAGATTTAGCGTTAAGGTCTCCCATGACAAATACTGGGCGAGGTAGGTTTTGCCCAATAAGAGCCTCCAACTCGGTGGAGAACGTCTCAAACTCAGCAAGGCATCTGCTTGGGGAAAAGTACACCCCGATGAGAATTATTTCTCTAAACTGAATCGCCGCATATCCCTTACCTCTCGCAACTATTGTGGAAGGTGGGACGCCTGCAGCCGTCGACGATATGATGGCCGCTAAGCCATAGATGTTACCTACCCAGTTGTTTCTGGAAGCGACGAAGTATGGCTCGCCGACCACCGCT
The DNA here is from genome assembly GCA_907164705.1 of Parnassius apollo. Classification (NCBI taxonomy): domain Eukaryota; kingdom Metazoa; phylum Arthropoda; class Insecta; order Lepidoptera; family Papilionidae; genus Parnassius; species Parnassius apollo. The sequence goes on from CAJQZP010000008.1 coordinate 17,496,735, forward strand.
ACTTCAATCATCCACTGTGCCATGTTCTGCAAAAGCAAATCTTCAGCACCAGCACAGTGGTTGATCTTGGCCTGAAGCAGACGATAATGGCAATTATCAGCCATCATGTTAGTGGACAGGCATTTGCGGTTCAGCCTCCATTTGTTTCTCCTTTCTTTTTTGCTTTGGAGGCGAGCAACTCTTGCTCCCCAGGACATGGTCAGCCAGCCTGTTCGCTGCAATTCATAGTGAACATTTTGGCGTAGCTGTGTAGTTCGCTGACTTATAGCCAGTCTGGCCACATCGATAGCAGTCATTGCTACCATCCACCTCTGAAGTGCACTGGACACGCACATGTTGAGGAAATAACAGTTCATGCGAGCAGCGTCTTCTTTGCCCGGATAAGCCTATGCGTAACCCGTCAAAGGGTGTCGGCTAGTACTCTGACGGGGGGCAACGCTAACGACTGAACATTTACCCATCAGCCCCTCAGGTGCCGTGAGACATGATCCACAACACGCCAAAGGGATTCCGAAGTTTTAACGGTGGCAGATTCGATACGGGTTCTTCCTATGTCTGCCCAGAGACCGGGTGAGGGAACACTGAGTCTATTCAATTTCATTTTTTACAGGAGGTGGTCAATGAAAATCATGCGATGACGGGTTGCCCGGTGTCGGCAAAAGCCGAGTGCACCTGGCATCTCACCGCGCATGTCACACCCTCTGTTCCTCTCAACGGAGAGGATACGGGAAGCAATTAGTAGGCCCTCCAATCTCCAAACAAGCCCATGGCCGTTTCTGATTCCATGCGGAATAAAAGATACGCCCAAACCCAGCCAGTTTTGGTCCGCGACGGTTTCTCGCTACCACCCATATCTGAGTTACGTTCCTCTATAAGCCACACAGGGACGCGCCCGTGACCCAATAAGTTCTTGAATTGATTCATCTCTGTCTAAAATAAGTTAGCATAACATTTACTTTTAAGCTATAAATAACAAAATTTAAAATATTTTGTCAGTCCAAGCTAAGATATAGCAAAAACGGCCGCATAAATATAATATGAAAAAAGCATTAGCTGCCCAGAAAAGAGCTATAAGAGCAATGGTATGCATTCCGCCTTGGAAATCGTGTAGAGAATATTTCAAAAACTAAATGTACTTACAGCATCCAGCCTATCTATTTCGATAATTCTGAACGACGTTTTTAAAAACAGACATTTTTTATGAAAGTGAGGAAGAAATGAAAGAGAGAAGTACCAGAAGGACGAACTTGAACTTTCCTATTATGCCTAAACTGGAGATTTTTAAACACTGTCCTCGTTATCAGGTAGTTTTACTAATTAACAAGATGCCTAAAAAACTAAAAGAAATAAAAAGTTAAGTGTTTTTAAAACAAAGTTTAATTGATTGATTGGTTGGTTGTTGATGGAGCCTATAATTTATTTAGAGCAGTCTCTTGTCTTTTGTATAGGACACCAAGTGTTGGCTTGTTAAATGTGGTTGCAAATTGTGGATTACGTTATTGCAGTCATTTTGTTATTTATTTATCATATGAAATGTATAGGCAATTCGTTTCTCGGTTCGTTTGCGGGCCCGTGTGTTTGTTCGTTCGATAGTTTATCTGACTGACCGACTAGCTGAATGTTTTGATTCTGATAAGTGGCTTTTTAGATCTTTGAGACAGTTAAAAGTACAAATAAGACATCATCAATTAGATAACAAAAATAGAACAAACGAAGTCGCGGACACAGCTAGTATATGTATATAAATATTTTTTTCTTTTATCTTCATAAAGTTTTTGGTCGTCAACTAAACATAGATAGGTCTTTTGAAGAATGCGCAAACTCGAAACACAACGACGCCCTCGAATTGTACTACTAGGCGGAATATAACATTTTATACGTGGTAGAGCCATGCTACAGAAATATTATGTAGGTAGCACAAATAGATTGACTCGACCGGGTAAGGACCACGCTCTCACAGAAAAACAGCGTGAAAAGCAGCTTAATGCTGCTGTGTTTCATATGGTGAGTGTAAAGAACCGGAGATCCTTTTCACTGGAAACGAGCAATCCCATCTTACTTCTCGGGGTGATAATGCATTTTCATTTCGATGTTTAATCGAGGATATATGTATATGTCTGTGGACCATAGCATTCACTTACCATTAGGTGTAATGTGTGTTTGTTTGTCACCCTAGTCTATAAAAAGAATGATTCAGTTCATGGACTTCAATAAAAAAACCTTTAATTTTTTTAAACTTTATTACGAACAATATACATTTTTAGTATTAAGGGAAGACCTTTTTTCCAATTTATTTGAGAAAATTACTTTAATCCTCTATTTTCGATGATGATTATTTATAGTAAAAACAAAAGAAACAACATATTATTACTCTAAGATGACCTTTTAATAGTTTTTTTTTTATTTGATATCGCCGCTGCCCCTGCCAAATTTCATATGTGCATATTTACATTTTTTGTTTTTTGCAATAAAATACTCGGTTTCGTTCTCTATATGTTAATAAAGTTCTTATTATTGATATATGAACTAGAAACGATCTTCACAAATTCCATATGTATTTTGACTGTTCGTATGTGCAGAAATGCACATAAAGGATTTGTGTTCCGTTTTTAGTCGTCCACCAATTATGCTTTGATTACATAGACAAGTATATAATCAAAGCAACTGTGTTAGCAATGTAAAATGTAAACGATGTGATGAAAACAAATAATAAAAATAATTTTAGGAGTCAAAACACAGTAAAATTGGTAAATTCATTACGTACTTACCACTTTTACTGAGTTCAGAAATCACTGGCTAATTAAGAAAGGATACGCAATTACTTGAGAAAAATTTCTATAAAAATAACTACTTACTCGATAAAAAGACTAAAAGATAAAGGGACACTAGAGTGAAATAATAATACGGCTTGCACATACAATTATTTATATTATAATTATATACTCTTTATTGTACTCCAATATAAGATAAATATAACAAAACTAAACAAATATTAAGGAAAATCAAAGGGCAGTTTTATTGCTCCATAGATCTCCTTCAGAGAATTCAGAAAATAATTAAATAAAAATTATAGAAATATGAACGGATAGCGTACACTAAATTATGAATGGATTCCAGGTTATGCACTAAAAAGACAACACATTTTAGGCAGATCAATGACCATAAATAAAAAGACGAAGAGAGAGGGGTCAGAATGACAAATAGTGTTCGTTAACTTGTTTCTTGAACACGTGTGAGGATTGGGTACTTTTAATCGAATAAGGCAAAGAATTCCAAAGTTTTACTCCTAGGACAGAAAATGATTTTTGTTTCTCAAAACCTTTCAAATACTTCATATAGAACTTGTCAGGAGTAGCGACGATATTTAAAGGCGTTTTCATTTAATTTTGTGAAAAATTGCATCAATTAAAAACACACCGATTCAGCAAGAACATAAGTTTGTAATAAGTTCAAGAATCAAGATAATACGATCATCTATTACAATATGATGTAGCAAAGCTTATGTAATAAGATTCAAAGATATTAATAGTGACTACAAATAAAATATCTTCCCAAACTACACTCAAACATATTATTTTATATAATATACATATTACAAGAAATCTTAACCAAAATAAATCAAATATGTATGTAAAACGAATTAAACAAATTCAAAAGTAACAGTCTTATTTCGATATTGTCTTTTTTATTAGTGATACGTACAAAGAACTTTCAATAAATTATTGTATTCTATTTTATATTATTTTATACCACTACAAAAACTTCCAAACTGATTTTAGAAAAATAATCAGAAACAATTATTTTTGTACCTTTAATTACGTAAATAAAATCAACAAACCCATTTCATTTAAAATGCCTCGGTAGGCAAATGCTTATTACTATATCTTGCATATTTTAAGCGCACCATGGAACTTCAGCGTCGAAAACATGTCTCGGCGGATGAAGACTGGGATGCGATGGATGATGAGGTTGTGGAGAGCCGTGCAACAATTCACACATAAAGCTGATATAAGTGATAGCTAAACGAAGAGTTTCAATGCGAGAGAGTCGCTTTTCATAGGCAAATGTTGGCACCTGAAACGTGTTTTTTTACAATGCAATACCTTAACTTGACATGTTATATAAAAATTTTGAATAAAGTACCAAAAAAGCCTATTTCATTAGCTAAACACATTTATTGATTGAAAAAGTCTGAAGTCTAGGTTCATATTTGGGATTAACATTACTACAAATTTTGTAGACCAGACATCCTCACAAAATAACACCGATGCTACTGAATAAGTATGATTTGTGAAGCTAGGCTTACTGGATATTCGACCTATTCCTGCTAGGAGGTTATAGGGGAGGTTATTACTGATGAATGAGGCCATAAAGTCACTCAGCAAAACTATTTATGATAAAAAATACATTAAAGATTTGTTTTTCACTTTATCGAGGTAAGGCGTTTTATAAATTAATAAAAAGAAAATTATTGGCTGCAAATTTTTATTTTTTTCTCACCAAAACATTACCACATTAGAAAATACAAGACGGAAACATCATAAATGGTAATACTTTTAATTAAAAAGTTTCAAAATAATAACAAATAAAAAAAAACACTGAAACATTTGGCGTGCAGAAAAACTCTAAAAACATCTACTTGCTGTTAACTTCCTAACAACATATGAAAATTTGGGGTCGATTTTATGGTTTAACAAAAAAGAAACGCATTTTAGATATAGTATGTGCTAAATCGATTGAGAAAACGGACACTGAAGTTTCGGTCGTTTAACCAGGGGTTACAAAACTTCAATATATAAGCACATTTTATATGTAGTTAGTATGTATTCTTTATTCTTGTGATGATTGAATGATTTTTTTATTATTTTTTTATAATGATTGATATAATATATATTTATTAACTATTATTAAAAAGTTATGCAAAAGATCGCTGTAGAAGAAAAATTATCTATTGTTCTAAAGTACTTTATTCATTTAACAACAAAAAGCATTCATTTATAACACATATATAAAAATATAAAACTTTAATTTCAATATTATATAAGAACTTTATTTTTATTCAGTGCAATCATCCCTTGTATCTTCACTTGATGTTCAGTGACATTGATTATAAAGCAATCTGCAGTTTGGTCAATTCTATCATCCATGCCACGCATTTTTTATTTAACCTTAATGACATGCTGAACACAGTTTTTCCATTTATCTGACGTGATTTGAGTTAAACCATCTTTACGTAAATTTTAACATTTGATAACTTGAAAGTTTTATTTTTTCGTGCAACGTACCCTTTCCAAAAAAAGTGACGCATCTCTGGCTGCCATTGTCACGTTTCTTTTAGAACGAACTGACGTAACGCGCGTTTTGTTTATTTTAAAGGGATGAATTTGCAAAAGCTCAATATGGTGATTATATTGCTTCAAATATTTTTTTTAATATGAAACTGTTATTAAATGAATTGCTGCGTTATTTACCATAAATTGAAATTATAACACATAAATAATTAAATATTGTTATTGCATATAAATTGAGATTTTGTAAGTTCGTCTTTTGACACTCGGCTCATATCACGTCGTTGTCCGTTTTTCTCAATCATTGGCACATACTATAGTAGAGGTATCGAATTTCTGGGAAACAATCGTTTTACTTATCAATCTTTTCACTGTCGACAAACATGAAATTAGTAATCTTAAATGCATGTCCTTAATAATGTTTATTGTTCTTACCGCCGCCTGTGATGGCTTACGAATGATAAATTCTCAGAAGTGTTACTTGGAGCACAGCTAAAAAGTATTCGGAACTTAATCATTAAGTTCCGATTTTTTTTATTAAGTCTTAATGAATATTAGCCAGTTCGCACTGTTGGTACCGTTCAGATGCCGTTTGGAACTTATTTTGCGAACCATTTAATAATTCGGCTTCAGGACAGGAGTGATTTCTCATCCCTATGACTTGGCTAGTGAACCAGTTTTGTGATCGACGACATGTAAAGGACTTGTGGTAGTGCTAAGACTATTACAAAGCTAGGAACGTTATCATGTCAGCAGAACGTAATCGAAACCGCCGTCATGGCCGGCAATATTCAAACGAAGAATACGCCGATATTATGTTTTGTTACGGCTATTGCGCAGGTGACTCTGCAGCTGCTCGACGTGAATACATCCGTCGATTTTATGATCGCCGTAGACCTGATGTAAGCGTCTTTGATGGTATCTATCGGCGACTCCGAGAATCTTGTAGTGTACAAAAGAGAACAAGCGATGTTGGTAAACCACGCGTGTATACTAACTATACGGGCTGCAGCACGTAGGTACATTTTTGTGGCGTCGGCAGTTTACGCTATAACGCTACAATAATGTATTTTGAGTGAGTGCGCTAATTGAGCCCAGCAATACCAGTCACACGTGCTCGCAGTATCATTTCCCATCTATCATTAAATTAGATTTAGTTGGTTCTATCATATCAAATCAAAAAACATTCTTCGACGGTAAATTTAAAAAAAAACTATACATAAATATATAAGATAAATTTAAAAAATACCTAAATGTTTTTTCTCATAACTGGGTCTCTTTTCCTCAGAGATTTTATGATCTATTTCATCGCTAATAACCTCCGCTACAAACTCCTAGCAGTTCGAATAACCAGTAACCCTGTATATAATAGGTCCTTACATATGAAATTGGCGTTTTGTACGGGAGGAATATAAAGTCAATTTTTTTTTTGTAAAATATATTTAATTAATCAAAGTATGCACCGTTGATATATATGCACTTTTGCCATCTCATAGGTAGTTCATTGATCCCTTTACTAAAAAACCCATGGGAGCGAGAATCAATAAACTCTTTGAAGGCGGTTTGGACTGCCGCATCGTCCGTAGTTAATATCGCAGTCGTCCGAATTCGGTAAAAAAAAAATGGTAATATGTTGGAGTAAGATCCGGGGAGTACGGTGGATGTCGCAGACATTCCAATTGTAGCTCATCTAACTTAGTGGTTGTTTGTTGTGCAGTGTGTGGTCTTGCGTTGTCGTGAAGCAGCAGTGGCCTAGAGCAATTGATCTCGATTGTTTAGCAGCAAGTTCTTCCTTCATGGTTTGCAGTTGCTAACAATAGATATCTGCCGTAATTGTTTGGCCAGATTTTAGAAAGCTGTAGTGAACGACACCGGCACTAGTCCACCAAATACTCACAAGTAACTTTTTCTGAGTCAATTTTCGTTTAGGGCGGGATTTGGCTGGGTCTCCAGGGTTCCATTGTAACGAGCGCTTCCGATTATCGTACAGATCCACTTTTCATCACATGTGTGTTTGCAAGTTCGATTCACTCAATCATGAATTGAGGTACCCATCGTTCAAGTTTTTTTTACTTTCCCGATTTGCTTCATGTATTAATACAGTTTTATCACTTACCCCGAAGCCTGCAGCTATATCTGAAGTACTTTGGGATGGATCCGTTTCCACAATAGCCTTTAAGTCTTCATTTTCCACTGTGGTCTCCGGCCGTCCACGAGGTTGGTTCTGAAGGTCGAAATTTCCAGAAGGAAAACGTTGAAAACAAAAACGTACCATGCTTGCACCGTACACATCATTAATCCTTCGAGCTGTTTCTGCAGCACTGATGCCACGATAGAACTCGTACTCGTAAATATACCGATATTTCATGTTTTCCATAGTGCAGTAATAAGCGACGCCAAAGAAAAAATAATGAGAAAAAACAAATGAATGACTGTGGTCATTACGACAAAACGCTAATTTCATATGTAAGTACCCAATATAAATATATATATATATATATATATATATATATATATATATATATATATATATATATATATATATATTAAAAACGGCCTAAAACGTTAAAGAAGGTAAATAGGGGCTGCCATTTGCTTGAAATTATGTCATTAAATATATCATATTAAATTAATTCCAATTTCTGCAACCACTGCAAAGTTAAACATTATTGTTTAATCTATGTATTCCTGACAGATAGGGTGTTTTGCTGATCAATTTATACGTCGGAAATTTAAGATAAGTTTAAAATAAACGCAATAAAATCTGTAAAAAACAATGTACAACAAGACGTTATGCCTACGTGGCGAAATAAACATTTTCTTTCTTTCCTTCTTTCTGATAATATAATAATTAAATTAGAATTGTGCTTTTGTAAACCTCACACAAACAGTTTCAAACATCTTACTCCCTCACTATTTATCAGTGTATAATAACATAGATAAGCATGATATTGCCAAGTCATTTAACAGTGTATAAGTACTTACTAATCAACCAAAACATTAAAACAAAGTTTGACACCGTGCTTGTATGGCTATTTGGTAAAAAATCATTTTTTCAGATGTGTCGCATACTGATCGCCTATTAATGTAAATAACTTAGCGCTAGAACTTATAATATCATATTTAAGTAATAGAACGTAAGCAAATGTTATCAATGGTAGTAGTTTTTCAGGGTCTGCAGTAACTAACGGTGTTCCTTAAGAGCGGCCAACCCGTCTTACTTTTCATAAAAACGCTCGTACGTGATTATGGCCTTGTAATATATCTTTCTTTGAAATTTTTGAACTAATAGGTATCTTGTGCACTATAGCTAAGTTTCTATCAAAACAAAGAATCAAAAGGAGACGGGCGAAAGTTCATAGAAAGCTGGGCCTGATGTTACAGTAACGATTACTGCATTATTTTATTTATATACCAATACCATTACCAAAAAACAAAAATGTTTACAACTGCTTCTTGGTAGAAAAAAAATATAGGATGTTATTGGTTTGTATAAAAACAATGTTATTGATTACGTTATGCTTGCAATGTTATTATTACACTAAGCTCTCACATTACACTTTAAGAAAATAATTATTAGATTTTATTGTAAAATAGACTTTTCCATAACTATATGTATTGTAGAACATTCACACAGAGGATTCAGACGCCGCCGTCCAACTAAATTCTAGAGGTTTGAAATAATTATAAATAAGCAGAGGGAGTATGAATTAAAAACACTTTCTCTTTTAATGATTTATTAATCGTCCACTTCATCATAAACAAATAAAATATAGACCAAAAACGGTGCATGCGGTATTCAATTCTCTTGATGCCTTGCCCAGGTTAAGTACTAATTATGGACATTACATGACAACAGCAACCTACAGTTATTTTTCCTACCAAGCAATTAAAATAATACTATTAGATGGCCTCTCTACCATTAAGAGTACTGTCAACTAAAATATATGTGAAATACATAGACTTATTATATTACTGCGTACATTTATATCAATAGTAAAATATGTTTTTGAGCTTAAGTATGTCTCGATTTTATTCGACCTCTTAATAGCCAGCTAAAATGGTTGGATATTGACAGTTCCCTTAGTGGGTTGCTGACCGTTTCACGACACACTTCTATTTCGTATCTCCCATCTTGTCGTATGTGTTCTCCATAATGGGACCTAGCCTACTTTATTTGATAAATACCTAAAGATATTTTTAATAAATGACTATGTGTGAGCTGTGGAAAATCATTTAAGTTATCATTTTGCACATGTATTCTTGTAAAATCAGAAAAGAAACCGTCAGTATCCTTTATACGTAGCCAGAGTCGTTAAGGATCAGAATATTATTACATCACACAAAAACAATAGAAAATATTCACTATCACCGCAAGCTCAGACCTAAACAAACCCAGCAAACGATTTGATTGACGTTTGAGTTTTTGAACCATGAAGGTCATGTTTTGAACTAACGTTGACATTTCCGCTTTGTGGCCTGTATAAAACATTGATAATCGATTGTGGAATCGATTTATTAATCTAACCAGTCAATTTATTTTTACGACTCTTTTGAAACGTTGAAGTGTCACGAGGAAACCATTATTTAAATAATAAGTTTCTTAAACTTACCTAAAGAAGAAAACACTGAATAACTTTTTATTGTCTTTTTTTCTATTTTTGTATTAAAATCGATTAACTAATCTATTTCATCCGGCAGCATTGTTTAAAAATGAAAATAACGGAAGTCAGTATTATTTTTATAAAATATTTAATATCTTTTGCCATGATAAAACTGCTTAATATTTCATTATTAACTACAAAAAAACTGTAAAAAAAATATTGATAAATATTTCACTTGTGTAACGTTAGGTCCGAATACACCCGTCTCCTTTGGAGAAACAAATTCAGTATAAGCCTCCAAAAATCTGCTTTTTTGCACGAAATTACCTGAATTTTGGCCGTTCATAATAGACTCATAAATTGTAAAACCAAAAAAATATTTTGATAGAAACCTCGCAAATGTAATAGAGTTTCTAAATGACAAACATTTATTTCACAAACTTGTAAGGCTTACTGAAAAACACGTATTTCCTGGAACAAGTTTTATGAAATTTCCGCACAGTATTTTTCGTTCAATGTTATCGCGTTCTCACTGGCTTGTTAGTCAAGTGGCGGTGAGGTAAGCGGGGGACGAGTCGTGTGGGGTTAGGGCGGGGTGAGACGGGGGAGATGAATGACGCTCGGCTCTTGGGCCTCTCGGAGTTGTTAGCAGGTATAGAATTTGTTGACTGCGCGTACGCGAATGTGATGTTGTATTTTAATTTTTGTGAATTCTGTTTTACCTACTATGACGGTCTTGTTTTTTTATATCGGACACTACTTTGGCTTGCGAAAGGTTTAGTGTTGTGAACAACAGAAATTATTGACTCAAGTTTCCCACGCAAACTGCCAATGAGAGATAGACTCGATAATTGACTGTATTAGGTGATAATAATTATATTTTTTCTAAATTTTCAATCACTTCTGACAGTTTAAAAACTGTTTGTGTTCGGAAAACGGAATCTTCTCGACAACTGGGTTGTTTTATGTATTATTTATAAAATGTGACAAAGTTTTTTAGAATAAAAATTGATATTTACCCGACTGTATTTAGACTACTTTATTTGATCAACCGCCTGTACTACGGTACAAATTAGTACCTATATAAACATACATTTGTAGTCATTTACATACGGTACGTACATGTTAAATAATTAGGTACGTTACCTAATTTCCGCATTCTCTAATACAATACTAATACAGACAAACTGGATAGATAAAGAATTTATTCTGCTCCTACTACTAGTCCTAAGCAGAATAAATCATTTACCTTTACTTTTTCGTGCTGTATTTACTTATATGATGGATGAACAAAAAAAAATCGAACGGAACTCCCTGCTAAAACAAAACTGAGTCTGGTCTATGTGTGAGTATTGACGTTTGCGCGTGTAATGGCTGACTAATGTGTCAATGTGTCCGGGCTTGTACGCACGACGACCATTTTGAAAAAACCATTTTAGACCGATCTCTCATTGTATGGGAAATTGATACAAAGCGAGACCATTGTATACTGGAAATGTCCAGCTTTATGTGTTTACAGTTTTTTTTTTTACTAGCGAAAATCTGTCTGACTTTCTTTGTTCGTCCATGGGGTACCTGTGTATATGAAATAAGAAAAAGCTAATGTATGTTATAAATAATTTCCATATCGTCAACAACAACGCACGCATGGTACATAGATTGGTAAAAATACAACACAAATAAATCTCCGAGGCCAAGCGTTACGTCCGTACTAGACAAAGCATGTAATATAATAAAGTAATATGGTACTAAATGTAGGTATATACCTGTCTTGTATGCAGAGAAATTTACAAAACTATGGCTATGCGCACACGAGGACATAGTTGCGAGACTTCGCGTGCGATTCAATATTATAGTCGTGAATGGCTCACTAGCGGTCTACCGCCCGCGAGTGAGCGGCAAAAGTTACCGAATGCTAACCGAGCGCTCAGGCGCTATCTCTCTCTTTTCGCTTTGCCTCTTTTTCTAACATTGCGCTGGATGAAACAACAAGCTTTTCAACCATACTCGCGTTGACGATAGACGGGCCGGGAAGGGCCCTCTTAAGGCTAAATGTTTGGCCCTTTCCTATTCTTAGTCTATATTAATGACTGACAGCAACATAAATAGTGTAAAATATACAACGCCTTGCTTGTGTATTACTTACACTTAAACTAGTTTATTTTAAATATTTCCCTATTACAAACTAATATAACGAGCATGACGTCACACAGAATTGTGCTTTGGTGTAATGTGACTAGGGTTCCCAGATGTCCGGTATTTAAGCATACAGTCCGGTATTTTCGAGGCCTGTCCGGTAAAATATAAATGGTCATACCGGACAGAACAATGTCCGGTATTTTGAGGAAAGTCGGTACTACTGGTCACAAGCGCCTACAAAAGTAGGCATATGAAATCCCTAAACGCAAAACTCGCGCGCGCTCCTCGCTCGCTGTTTTTATCTGCGTCTGCGGGCTCTCACTTCACCACTGTATACCCGTCTCACTCACTCGTACTCGCTGCCTGCGTCCACTCCCCCACCCGCGCGCGTCCGGTGTGTTTTGTTTTGATTTTTCGAGTTTTGTTTACCGAGTCGATAATTAGATTACGCAACGTTCGAGAGTGTTTACGCAGTTGACCTAAGTACCTACTCGTTGAAACAAGCAAAGTTGTTCGTCGTAGTTGAGTGTATGTTTGTGTTTTTGACTGTTTGTTGAGTTTTACACAAAGCTAATGGAAAATGGAGGAAGAAGAAGCTTCCACCAGTTCTGCAACACCGCCAAAGAAAATAAGACGAATGTGCCATTATAATAAAGACTGGGAAAATAAATATTCTTGGATAACTAAAGCCAACGTCGACACTAGAGCTTACTGTAAAATTTGTAGAAATGAATTTGCTGTGGCTGAAGGTTTGAAGGGGGTGAACCAGCATGCCTCTACAAAAAAGCATAAAGAGGCGGAAAGTGCGCAAGCCAAGTCCCAAAGAATGGACTCTTTCTTTACGCCTAAAGGAAGCGCACAGGGTGAAAAAGTAACCAACTCTGGACCAACTAATTGAATTGTGGACTCTAACGAGAAGCAACGACACTCCACCGGAAGCACTCTACTCAGAGTTGGCTATACTTAGTAGTGTTTACCAGTCCCTGGAGGGAAAGTCAGTGGATATGTGGTGCAGCTTTTTTAGTAAAGAATCAGCGCCAAATGGTTCAACATGTATGCAGCATTCCTGTATCGAACGCCTTCGTCGAGCGCATTTTCAGTGTGATGGGGAATATATGGACCAATGAACGAAACCGCCTTGGTCTAGAGACTGTGAAAAGTGAACTGTGTGTTTTTTTCAACATAAACTCGAGCTGCACTGATTTTAAAGAACTTGTTGTATCAAATAAAACACTATTGAAAGCGGTTGCGTCAAATGCAAAATATGTTAAAAAGAAGTAAGTAGGTACTACCTAAAAGTAGTACCTAGGTACAGTACAACATACATAAATTAGTTTTAGAAGAATGATTTAACTTTATTATTTGTTCATTGGAAGTTCCTATTATTTTTGTTAAACATACCTATCTAGTTTTAGGTGATTTTATTTTTTTCTGAAGTTCTTACCTTTATTTTGTTAAGTAAGGAGTAGATTATAATATTAATACCATTGTTTAATAAGACTTTCTCAAAGTAAGCATAGTCTTGGCGACCACAATTTTATGACTGCATTATATTTTGTTACTAATTAAGTTGATTTATGTGATGTAGATTAATAAATAAAAACTATTAGTATAAAAAACCCGTATTTTGTTCGAACTAGCTTACAACCCCCCCCCCCCCGTTTGGGGTTGTCCGGTATTTTTTTCGCGACTCACCTGGCAACCCTAAATGTGACTGATATTAAAACTATATTATCCTTGTTTTACAGAAGAAGACTTACTTGCAGAATAAATAAATGGTTTTAATAAAAAAAAATGTTCATTCTGCCAATAAATATTATGGATATGGATGCGCGATCTGAATCGATTTTTGGAAGATCGATTTATGGCCATACGATCTACCGATTTTTGAATCGATTCAAGGGAATGCGATCTTCATACAGATCGGATCGTATGCCTATAATATCGTATGTAAAAGAACTAAAATGTTATCTAGTAAGATTAGCTACCCACACATTGGATGAGAGTAGCTTCGAGTTACATTAAAAGCGGTAATGTATGAAATATGAAGGTAGGTATGATAATATTTTGTTTATTATACCATCAGGTACCTATGTTAGTGTTCTGTGATCTTTCATTCTTAGTATTATTGCGATACGAAAAGTTGAGCTGTTCTGTGAGTGTAAAATATTATTTTAAAAAAGTTTTTCCGCAAACCAAATCAAACGTTTCGGCTTTTTTAATTAAATGTAACATGGCTGGACAACGTAAAATGTGTAAGCAGATGGTTAAAACTAGTAAAAATACTACCAATTCGTCATCACACATGTACCTATTCTAAGCTAAGCAAAAGTGAAGAATGTTATATTACAGCAATTGCCGAAATCGTAAATATCTATCTTCTATACAAATAATACTGAAAAAAATTGAAGTGTCTGTTTGTGTGCATTAAAGTTTCTGACAATTGCCTTTTCCCTAGCTGGAAATACATTAACAGATAGCCGTGATAAGATAGATCTAGTGCGGCTGTCAAAATTACTATTTTGAAGAGTTTAAATGTATAGATAGCTGGAATTTATAATGTAAAACCTATTTTACACTTTTCTTTTAGTATACTTTTACTTGTAATAGTAAAAGATAAAATATATTATTAAATATTTTATCTTTTACTCACTGGATACTGTAATAGGCATTGTTAAAATAAATTATAATTTTGCATGCATAATGTGCGTTTTTTTATTTTATAAAATTTTATTTTACGATACGACTTTCCGAGATCGAATAAGATCGATTCAATGTAATATGATTAAATCGTGAATCGATTCACGAGATCACGATCTATTACGATCCAGAGGATCGATTCAAAACAAAACATCGGACATCCCTAGTAAATACTAAGAACAAATATAAGCTAGTAATAGATACCAATTACTCGACTCCAAAAAAAACTAATTCCTTCATGTATCAATTTAAACGCTTTTACAACATAATCCCAAAAAATGCTGTAGCTCTCTATCAAAAAGCTTAAAATTTTTACTAAGCAATAGTTGTATAAAGAATGTTATGATTATTATTAAAAAATGTTTCAATATTTAACTGTACATTGTACATCCTGAAATCAATGTCGGTTGCTATTTCTTTAAATAAATAAAACAAAGAGATAACCTAACCTAAAATTAAAAAAGTGAAGTTACAGTCTATATAAGTCCCGCAGCTGGGCACAGGCCTCTCCTCATTTCAGAAGGTTTAACCTAACCTAACCTAAGCTTAAATTTTATTATAAACCTAAACAAGTTCGAGATTAAGTAATAATTTTTTTCTTTTTCCCGTTCTTGTTCAAAAGTCAAGGTTTTTGTTCAAAAACCTGATTTTATACTATAAAAGAGAGAAATGATTACCAGCGCAATAAAGTTCAAAATATTAATTTATGTCATAGACATAATCTGGGAAGCCAGAGCAACGAAAAGTAATTTCGATATGAAAATATGAATAAAATGAATTTAATATGACTTCCAGATTATGGCTTTACAAACTTTAGATACCAAAAAAAAAAATATATATATATTTGAATGGTAGATATATAAGCTTATATTATCTCTACACATACTTATGTATTTATTTATCCATCTTATTTACATAAGTATATATTAAATTAAACCAAATTTACAGATTTTATCGCGTTTAATTTGACTTTTTAATTCCCGATGATTCGGGTGTTTTACAGCATCCATGGTCACGAGGGCAACAGAGGTGTTTCAAGTGCCGATTTTATAGTTAGCCTGGCTACCTTCAGCTTTTGAAAATTAATTATTATTGTTCTGATTTACGCACAATAATCTCAAGAACTATTTGTAACGCAACTTGTAACTTTTAAAATTGTATTCGCTTGTGAAACGTTGTAACTTGGAGTAAAAAAATCCGAAAACTACTCACTTTTGGAAGACTATTCTGAAAATTTCGCCACTATGTTTTAGAAGATCATTGATTTATTAGTTGCGGTAAAGTGAAACTATTTAATTATTTAAATTATTTGTTTTAATGAAAAGAATAAGAAGAGAGGGATTGTTGCCAGTGCAATAAATTTCAAAAAAATAATTAATGTCATAGATAGCGATGAATTCTTTTTCACCTCAATCGCACAACAAATATCGACATTACTATTAAAAGCAAACCTTTCGTCTGAGCTTATCAAAAGCCTCATTTAAGTTGAACATGCGGCGTCGCTCACGGATGTTCGCAGCGCGTCGCTGTGCCACAGAGGCAACTCGACGCCGAGGTTTCTTCCCGCCGGGTGTGGATCTAGCCCCGCCACGTCCACCGCACCCGGCCGCCGACCACACTGAGAAAATAAATAATAACTCGTCATTGAAAATTTTAATAGTCATGGTCAATTAAAATCAAAAAAGTAAAAGGTAATGCACAAGGTAATGCAAGGTGCATTACCTTTTACTTTGTAATGTCTGTAAAATAAAAATGTGCCTCGCAAGGTGGGAGGTATTCATGGTATTCCACTCAATATGTCAAACACTTACGCATAGTATGTGGTAAAACAATCCCACAGAGTTAAGATTGTCTCTTAAGAATAATTTACTTTATATACAAACCTAAAAATTCGATGGATTACGGATGAATTTCTACCACTAGGCGACTACTA
This sequence comes from Parnassius apollo, assembly GCA_907164705.1. Classification (NCBI taxonomy): domain Eukaryota; kingdom Metazoa; phylum Arthropoda; class Insecta; order Lepidoptera; family Papilionidae; genus Parnassius; species Parnassius apollo. Next base: position 17,513,399 of record CAJQZP010000008.1, read on the forward strand.
CCTTATTAGGTATAAATTTTAGCTGTATTCACTACTTTTCCATAAACATTTTAAATATGCCAAATTTCACACTCCTACATGCTTAAAAAGGGTATAGAGTGACCTAAAACGTTAAAAAGGAATTAAATATCGACACCGAATATTGATAGTTCCTTCTTCTTTCATTTCTATCTTTGATGCCAAATTTCAAGTTTCAAAGTAACCTAGAAATTGTGTACTTTTCATTGAGCGTATCGATCAGTCAATAAGTGATAAAAATTTACTACTATAACAGTTTCATTTGAGAAATTTCTTTTAGGATTCTTGGTATTCAAGACCTCTTTAATAGGTATGCAATATTTCAACTGTGTAGGGCTAATCACTTATTGAGATTTTTTGACCTACAGGGGTTCGAAAGTGGCTCGAGATGGTTCTTTTCTTATCCGTACTTGGCTGTCACGCTGCCATGTGTCTAGATCGGACATAAAACATCACTGACGCAATGCAAGCAATGTGAACTAAATTTTTACTCTTACTACACACCTATAAAAACATAAGAGATTTGATTATTCGTGGACCTAAGCTCTTTAAATTTTAAATTATGTAAAACCGTACCTAGGTCGGCGGGTGGGAAGGCCAGGATGTCTGGATAAGGCACTGAGGCCTGCGGCGCGTCCCACAACGGTCCGTAAGGTGACACCTCGCTACCCTGAAACATACATTTATTATATTGCCGATATTTTCAACATATTTACATAAGTCAAACGTTCGTTAGTAACACTACACTTTCTAGCCGTACGTTAGGTATTGTTCCTCGTCTTTAATCTTTTCCGGTTTATGCTGTTAGATTATTGCTGTTAGAGAACGGCCAGTAAGATTAAACGATGTCCGTCAGATGGCGATATACAATCTTAAATATTTTACTTGATACTTCTATTGCCAATCAGCGTGCCAAGCATGGTGATTACGGCAAACCCATCTTACAATGAAGAAGCCCCTGTCAAGCAGTGGACTGGGCTGTTACAGGCTGATAAAAAAACAAGAAATAATATAATATGTAATTGTGAGTTGCATATGATATAACATGGAACAGAGAATAGGTCTGTCAATATGAAAAAAAAAATTGCCACTTCCTGTTTTATACACGAGGATTTTTCAGAGATTTTCATAAGTCACGTCAAACGAAAAGATTATTTTCAAAGTCGCTCTAACATCGCAAAACATCATCCCTTGGAAAACCTCAGAGGCATTGTGACAAACAACTGGATTCAGACTGTATTTTTATTGTAATATCTGACCATGTTGTGACATGTATATTAATGGTATCAGACCGAAAATCAATATTAAATATTTTGCTAGTAGCTGCGGGTAATAAGGCCTAGCTAAAAGAAATATTCGAAAAAAAAAAAGGTGAGAAATATCCAATTTGGTCTACAGATATTAATAAAAATCATTGGCTTAGTACAGTTTCCGCAAAGTATGAACGAAAAATTGTCACATTTGCCATAAAGAAAAATTTTACATTTCAAAAACCTTGTTAGTAGGCCCTATTTGGTAATAACGCCTATTGCTTTGACGAACTCAAATAATCAAACTATACGTATTTATGATCAATAATCACAAGAATGCTACAATGACTGCTTAAAGTTCTAAAAAAAATACGTGTGGCACTCGGTGACTGCCGCGGTAAAGCTATTGCATAGCATTTTTTATCAACTTATGCAATTATAATTATTTATTTATTTTATTTATGCAGTTAAGTCTTTGATATTAAATCAAGTTACACTTTTTGAGAGTGGTGACCGATAAGAAAACAATTTTTTTTCTCTTATTGAATAAATGAGAAGTTAATATTGTTTAAAATATTTTTAATATCTTACAATACATTTAGGTTACTCAGGAATTTTTATCATTCAGTTAGCAGCTAGTGTACACGCATACGTCTAGTCGCACGCACACAAACACCGTGCCGAACTCTGCCGAGTGCCGATGTCTGGCGAACTGAAAGAACGTTAGACGATGCACGGCTTTCAACGCCACACCTCCGTGCCCGTCGGAGTGGGGGAGCGTGAGGTTTTTTTTCGTTACGGAATTTCTGGATTCGGTCCCCGCGCTTAAGGCCCGCGATAGAAGCTATGCAATAGCTTAAAGTATATAGATTTCCTCGCCTAACAGAACTTTAAGTCATTAGTATATGGATGAACAAACTGACAAACAAACGCACTCCTCGTAAATGTGAAACATATTTTACATTTATTTAAAGTGTTTATTTGAAAGTTTTGAAACTGTATTTTTAATTTTATTTTGGTGTTTAAATTAAAAGCTCTTTTGGGCGTTAAACATGCCTATGTTTAGGTTACATACTGTAAAAGGTCTTATTAAAGCCTCCGCTATGTACAAACTATAACAATATTAAGAAAAGTATTCAGATTACATTTATTCACATATTGTTGACAATAATCTGATCTAGTTACTATTTTTAGAAATGCTTATTGTCTTATTTGAAGGGCTTAAAAAGTTGTAGTTCCATGATTTTTTTTACTGCAAATATCTATTTTTTTCTATTAGAAGTATAAATGTAGCAAAGTCGTACTTAAAACCATATAAAATAGAACTATTTTGAAGTGAATTAGAAATAAATAAAATTCAATTTTTGGTAAAATAATTAATAACTTATATATTTAATGAAACAACCTTCACCGGTGATCTCGAACGTATTTATGCAGGGGGGAGAGCGCCACCTCTAATAGTTGGAAAAGTCAAATAGCAAAGCTAGACAGAAGCCTTAAATCGATTAAGGTGAGACGAAGAGAGAGTCAGGGAAGTGCACAGGATGCACCCCCCCCCCCACAAACGACGTTAACTAGATTTATGCCTGGTCATTCTGGACCTGTCTCCAGAAGGCAAGGGTATATTCAACGTCAGCCGAACCTCCAACCTCACGGGGATTGTAGCAGAGACACCACGTAACAGGGGCATCGTCGGCCAATGCCACCGATGTTAACTATACGGCCACTCGGCCAAAAATTTTTTTCACCCGGCCTAGATGCGTAACGTGTCTAGGCGATCACGGCACACTCGAGTGTACCCGAACGCCCGAGTTGAAGGTCCTCAGAGCTGTGTTCTGTGCGGTGAAGCAGGATACCCAGAGAACTATCGTAGGTGTACTAAAGCACCACGCAGGAAACGGCGCGGAGGAGTAAACCGGTGTGTACGAGCGACTAGTGCTAGCAGGTCCCGTCCACGGCATTCTGTCCCTTCTGTTGCACCGAACTCGGTGTGCCAACCTGCGCCCTCTCAGGCTATCATCAAACCCACTCCCGTTTTAAGGAACTTCCGGGCAAGGCCTAAACCTTCCGATGCCTTCAGCACCAAAACCAAACGCATGGGTAAAGCCCCCGGTGATTGTAAGCGCGGCCGCCACACTGCCAGCGCTCTCTCTCCAGGCTCAAAATCAGTAAGGTGTACCGATAGATCTACCGCTTACTAACATAACATAGAAGCGTTGGTCTGTAGGATTACACTTACTTACTTAACAATCCTAATGGAAACATTCTAAGCAACCACACGGAAAACCTTAACTTCGACGTTATCGCTCCCCAGAGTCCAACACGCTATCCTTAACCTGCAAACCAACGTTCGGACGTCCTTGATGTAGCGTTACTCAAAGACATCCAGCTTACTAGAAGCTTTTACCGAACTACTCTCAGACCAGAGGCTGGTCGTTTTACAACTGGGCTGGTCGGCAGGTGAGGTCCCTCAGACCAAAACCACTGGCGTAAACTTGAGATCAAACTCAAGTCTGCGAACCCTCCAGAATTAAGACACTATACCGGACAAGATAGACTCGCCAGAGGAAGCCAATAGGACGATAAGCGCCCTGTCGACTCACCTCACTTCAGCAATCGAAGAATGCTTCCGTAAGGTTCGTGTGTCGAGTGATCAATACATGAAGTTTCCGGCAGATGTTCGACAACTGATTAGAGCGAAGAACTCCGCACTATGATCTTTCGACCGTTATCGCACAGAAAATAACAAACTTCGGGTACGTTCTCTACAAAACGAGATTAAACAACGAGTAGCCGAAATTAGAAATGACAACTGGGACAACCTCTTAGAAGGAATTGAACCATCTCAAGACGCTTTCTGGAATATAACGAGAACTCTTAAAGCAGATAAATCATCTTTAATGCCGCCTCTCGTGAGGCTAGACCACCCCGATCTCACCTTAAACGATCTTGAAAAAGCCAAATGCCTAGCCGACAGTCTAGATTAGGTACCAGTGCACCCCATCTCATCATGATCTCGCTCACCTACTAGAGGTAGAAGCGGAAGTCGAACCTAGGTCTACATTGCCACCAGCGGGTGAACCACTCGATCCTGTGACTGTAGATTAAAACACACACAGAAACCATTAAAAGCCTTAAGAATAGATCAGCCCCTGTCCCAGATGGCATCAGCAATAAGGTGTTCAAATCTCTTTCGGCGCCACTTATTAACATCCTCGTAGGAATTTTCAACTTTTTGCTCTACAAGCTGTACAAACTAAACGTGCCAGATAGGCTTGTGCACATCATACGAGCCTTTCTCTCAAACCGTACTTTCCGAGGGAACCCGTTCCACGAAACGCTCTCTAAAGACCGGGGTCCCACAAGGCTCCGTCCTATCGCCACTCCTCTTCACACTCTTCACGAGTGGTATTCCAAGAGACCCGGTGGTGAACACCTCACTCTTCGCCCACGATACGGCGCTCTATGTATCAGACTATAATAAAAATAGTCTCACTTTGAAACTCCAAATGGAGAATAGAAGTAAATCCCGTAAAAAGTGTAGCAGAATACTTTCAACAGACTCCAACACCACACCACAAGACCTGCGGTTCAAAACCCAAACTAAAAGTTATTTCCCTATATGGCCGTCCCACCTCTTGGGAAGAATCGGCCAAATACCTGAGAGTCACATTCGACGCCCGCATGTTTTGGGAAACATATAAGTGTAGTACGCAAAAGAACCAAGTCGGCAACCACCGTCTCCACCCTCTCGTCAACAGCAAGAGTAAGCTGTCGCTAAGATACGAACTCCACCCGTACAAAACCTGCGTTAGACGTATAATGTCTTACGCAAGTGTAGCTTTTGCCCACACTTATGAGACCCATCTTCTTGAGCTTCAAAAAGTCTAAAATCATTTTATCCGAAAAGCCACGTACCCACGTAGCCGCCGCGTGCACTGTGGTATCAAAGGAATACTTCAAGGAGATGTCTCAGAACTACTTTGATAGCGTTGAAACCCACCAGAACCCGCTAGTGACAAACGCAGCCAACTACGTTCCAACAGCAAACGTCGCGCGCCCTCTCCGTAGACCACGAAACGTACTGATAGAACCACCACGACCGCTCGATCCAGTCCATCCAAACATCGCAGGTATATCACACAATAACATCACACCCACACCAACTGGGACAAGCACAAATAGGATAACGGATGCGGCACCCGTGTACCTGGTTCCAGGTCACACCGCCCAGAACATCGACCGAAACGAGCTAAGCAGTCAGAGGCGAGGGTCCGCACTCACTGGACAGCGGTTAGATAACTCAAAAACACCCAACGAGGTGACATGATGATTGGTAACAATAACAAATCATAAACTATCATCATCATCATCCTCACGTTCACTGCCTTTCCCTTTTTTACTTAGCTGACTTACCCTGAATAAGTTAAAGCTGTAAAAACCGCATAACCGGCTAACGGCACAAACATCTCGAAAATAGCTCAATGCAGTCGAAGTCTATGAAATACGCATTATTAAGGATAAATCAAAACCTACTGGCCAGATCTTGATCAAATTATGAAATGAAAATTCATGAAAAGCACCAGCTTTCGAATAAAAAAAATCATCTAAATTGGTTAACTCAGAAAAAAGTTCTGAGGTAACACACATAAAAAATACAGTCGAATTGAGAACCTATTCTTTTTTGAAGTCGGTTAGCTAGTTATCTAGAGGATAAACTATGTAAGTATATAAGAATGCTTAAAGACTGTATATCAGCTTTTTGTACCACATGTACTCTGGGTAAATTAAGTACCTACTGTGCAACAACAGAGATAAAATAAAACGTGGTGGAGATTATGAATTTTGTTGTAAGATTTGTGGTAAAAATATGTAGGACAAACTGGTAGATCCTTTAAACACCAGAATAAAGAATATATTAAAAGTTTGATGTCAAAGAATAATGATTCGGCATTTGCACAGCACATACCACCACAATTTCGACCAACATTTAGATTTAGTTTCTACATACATACAGTAAAGGGTTAAAATTTAATGATTTAGAAGCTCTTGAAACTATTTAATTAAACTATTTTAATGAGGATATTATAGTCCTAAACCAGAAAAAAATATCAGTAAATTCCCACAATTGACATATTTTAGCTAACAGTTTAATTTAGTTGCATATAATAAACTGGTTTTTCGCCTCGCGGTTTTATCTGCGTCCATGATCGCAGATTTTAAATTAGACTAAGGCCTTTCGAATGGTGAAAACCACTCTAACAATCTTTCTCTTCGTATCATAGAACATTCGTCCATTTCTTCAATAAATCATTTTTGTGACGGCTGTACGCTTGTGGAACTCCTTACCTCTACATATTCGACGTATGAAATCCCTTTTTTGCTTCAAATATATACTATTAGCTTAGATATTAGGTACTTTGAAGTCTAATAAGTCTCATCATACTTCTCGCCCATTCTTGTATCTTGCCCACTCTCCTAAACTGTCATCATCTGGTGTTTTTATTTCATTTTATCATAATTTTATTATTTATGTGCAGTACAGTACACCTCCTCCTAGCTATTTATCGTCAACAATACTTCGCGTAAAAAGGTTCTCTGTAAGAAATCACTTCCAAAGTGAAAAGACCTTTTCTATTTATTTAATTTTGTTTTTCTTTCAATGTGCATTGGTGTAAAATGAAAAATGTATTAAGTGATTGATTGAAAACCGCATCAAAATAGTTTGCAATTTTATAATAGCTTTCATTCCGTATGTTTAGGGGTGGTTGTTTCCTTTAGGGGTGGAGTATCCAAAAAATGTTAAACAAATATTACTTAGATTTTAATTTAAAGCTTATGATAGTGCTATCAAAGATATAGCAATTAACTAAAACATGGCGGAATTACAAACAATCTCTCATCCTTAGTTTTACCCCTTACCAATAGAGTTATCAAAAATACTGAAAAACGTCACTTAATTTTTAATCTGAAGCATAAATACGAATATTTATTTATTTTACTTCTCTAATACCTACTTTTAAAAATTATGTATCTTTATACAAACTTTTATCCCCTATTTTACACTTTTTAGGGTGCAATTTCAAAAAATCGTGAAACACGAATTTCTTAGTTTTCAGTTAGATACCTAGAAGCTATTGTTCCAATTTCACGCACCCTGTCATAGATTTAGGCTGTGCGTATATATTATATACTTAACGACCTCTTTCATCGTCTGGAAAAAAAATAGGGTGTAACATGTGAACGGAACCTATGGCATTGATATTTCACCAAAAAAATAAAAACAAAAATTATAAATTTCAATCATCAGGATTTGAATTTCGATAGATTTTAATTAATTTATTTATTTAATTAAAAAAATTGTTTTTATTTTTTGTTAAACATCAGTGCCATAGGCTTTTACTCCGTTCAAATGTTACATCTTTTTTTCAGACTGTAAAAAACCCACCGTATCGGTCACCTAGTAGGTATATTAAACAATATTTTTCGTACAAACTTTGCACCCTCGTTTTATAGCCTTAAAGGTTATTTATTTTTAAATAAAAAATGTATATTTTATTATTTGGATTTAATAGTATTTGCACCAATTTTCATATTAAAACATTAAATACTTTTACCAATTCATACAAATTTGAGCACTCAAATGGGCAATCAGTTCTAGTGTTGCCGAAAATCGGTCTTGGTCTTGCAGTCTTGGTCTTGTTCTTGCATTTTTGCAAGACCAAGACCAAGAACAAGACCGCCTAATTAAGCAAGACCAAGATCAAGACTGACCGTGCAAGATTTGAGCAAGAACAAGACTAAGCCTGCGAGACTCTTGATTCTTGCAGTTAAGAATGAGTGTCGTTTCAGGGAGTATAGTAGTTCGGGTATACGCTTAGGGACTCTATGAGACGCAAAAATATATAAAAAAATTTTGCAAAATTGGACTTATGCGCATTACGAACAATACCATAAACATACATAGCGGATGAAAATATCCATTAAAAGAAAAAACAGTGCATCCCTAGTTTTGACCATCGGCACTTTGATAGTGCGCGGCGTCTTGTTGTCGGCATCATCAAAGTTCGAATACTAACCTGTCAAAGAAATTTTGCAGCTATTCGGAAGTACAAGGTAAGGTACAAGATACACGCGCCGGCGGCTTCTATTGATATCGCATTCAATCGTCGCCGCCGCGCCGCACGCACTACATTTGACACTGTTTGAATGCCGCCACAGAGTACATGTTCCAAAGAATAAAATAAGTTTCCGGGTGCTCAGAATGGACACTAATACATTATGCTGATCTCGCAAGGAATATTGTAATTAGATAATGGTAAGGATAGGTAGATATCATAATAATTTATTCTTGTAAGTAATTATTATAATATTAACTATACGGGTTTATAATAATTACTTACTATTATTATTATTACCTAATAGATAAACATGTTCAATAAGTTCACTGCAAATCTCGATTTTTGGAAGTGTGTGTTTTTGAACACAGTGTTTGAATATGTCGTCACTCGTCACCCAATTGATAAATATTGTAGACACTTTTAACACACTTGAAACGTGTAAACATTTAGTACAATGCTAATCGAATAATATAAAAAGTGTGCATATTAAATAAAAAGCGTAAAATAAGATCTATGTATGCATGTACGCTTTTTAGGAGCCCGAGTATCTCTTAGAGAACCGTTTAAAGAAATTGATTGCATCGAATTGATGTAAATAATAGTGATTTGCACAATTAATAGTAGAAATAAAAACAAAATCACAATACCTGCTTTCCGGTTACACAAAGTATATAATGCGTTCTTGGGTAGCGATATACGCTTTTAGAATAAGATTCCAAAAGAAATGTTAGATCTTTCACCTTTTCAATTTAAGTCAGACAAAAATGCTTTGAACTGACCTCATACAGGACTAACTAGAAATTTCTAAACCGATTTGGTATCTACATATACATTTGACATTTTATGTTTGATAAGTCAAATTTTTTTATATAATTATAGAACTCTTGTAAAAATATTTTGAAAAGAGCAACTACTGAGTTTCTTACTTTCTTCCATGATTCTTCTCAGTAGAATCAGTATTTAAAATTAATAAAGTAAATGTCGATCTTCATATATATACTTTAAAAATATAGGACTTGCATGTAACCATTTTACCCCAATTTCACCTAAGGGGTTAGGATTTCGTAAAACAGCTTATTCAGCATTTTATTATTGGAAACTTATAACTTTAATGCCGATTTTCGTGTCTCTAACTTCAAAAACATGGAAAGAAGCGTCACAAAAATTAAAAAAGTCAAAAAATTCGTCACACTATCATCAGGCAAAAGACAAGAGTAACAGATGCCCTCACACGCTCTAAAGTTAAAATGGAGGTGGGCAGGACACGTAGCGAGAATGAACGACGAGCGATGGACAATTCGCATGACGTCATGGCCAGGTCCTACAGGCACTCGGAAAAGAGGAAGACCTACATATAGATGGGCAGACGACATCACCCGAGTCGCAGGCAAAAACTGGATGTCGGAAACCAAAGACCGAGACCGCTGGCGTTCTCTGGAAGAGGCCTTCACCCTCACTACTTGAGGGATTCATGCATCGTTTTTTTAATCTTAAATCTTTATTCTATTTTAAATCTTTAATTTTATTTTCTTATAATTTTATTTTAATTTTATACTATTTTTTAATTATATTGAAAACCAAAAATTGTATGTATATTAAAAGAAATGAATGATTTCTAAAAAGTACATTTAATATTTTATTTGATTTAATTTAAATTTAAATAAATTTAATTTCATTAAATTAATATATAATGAGAGACAGAAATGAAAATAAAAATGTAATAAAAGGGACAAAAAATATATAACTATTCACTCATGAGATAGTAACAAAAACAATGTAACAGTCCATTTATAACCTATTATTACTACAAGAAAATGTTATGTGCAATGCATGAAATAAAAGGCTTTTTTATTTTTATTTTTATTTATTTATTTTTTAACTTCAAAAACGTAGGACTTTCATACAAACTTCCAACTCCCATTTCACTCCCTTAGGGATAGATTTTCCCAAAACCGTTTCTTAACTGATCTCTATGCCATAAAAGGAACCTACCTTACAAACTTTTGTATGTTTTATAGTTCCTGAGATATCGTTATAGTCAGTCAGTGAGTGGTAGTTATATATATATATATATATATATATATATATATATATATATATATATATATATATATATATATATATATATATATAGATTATAGTGTTAAATATGTATTTATAATTCACTCATATTTTCATTTGTTTTTATAATCGGCGAGACACATGATTTACTGTTTTATTTCAGTCTGAAAATAACAGTGACAACATCACGACAGCTACAGTTGATTGGATGGTTAAAAAATATCTTCCCTTCTCATTTTTCTATGACGAAGCTACACAAGTATATTTTCGATCAATTTCCCCAAATATGGTGCTTCCTAAAAGGTCCACACTTAGAAGGAAGGTCAAAGAACAGTTTGAAGAGCTTCAATTGAATCTTAAGAAACGACTACAACAATTTTCATCTAAAATGTCATTTACCATTGATGGATGGACGTCAATTGCTTGTAGGAGTTACTACGGGGTCACTATTCATTATATAGACAACGAATGGAAGTATTAATCTGTAGTCCTTGATTTTATACCATCACGCGGTCGACATACTGGGGAAGATATATTGCAACGATTTTCCACGAATGTTTATTGGAATATGACATAATTGATAAAATACAGGGTATCACGGTCGACAACGCAACTGCAAATACCAAATTTATGTATGAATTGGACAAACAGCTGCCACACTTTGATTCAGATAATCAAAATTTCCGTTGCTTTGCTCACATTTTGAACCTTGGTGTACAAGATTTATTAAAGACCTTAGCATTACACAGTGAAACTGACAATAAGGGACAAGAATAGCAGTATGAAGATAATGAAGACGAAACTGAGGAAGATGAAGAATATGCGCCAAATATTGCTGACTCACGTACAGCTATAACAAAATTACGCAGTATTACCAGTAAAATAAAAAGAAGTGAGATATTGAAGACGAAGTTTCAGTCTGCTTGTGAAGCAGCTGGCGTGCCATCAAATCTGAACCCCATACTCGACTGTCCAACGAGATGGAATTCCACACAAGATATGATTGGATTTGGTTTAAAAGTGAGAACTGACATTAACATATTGTGCACTTCTGTCACCGAATTGAATGATTTTCAAATCACAGATAGTGAATGGCAAATACTCGAAAAAATACATAAGTTTCTAATAAACTTTAAACTTCTATCAACGAAACTTGGTGGAGAAAAATATGTTACATTACCGCTAGTCATTGTATCATTCAATCTCTTGCTCGATAAAATTGAATCCAAGGTAAAACAATTAGATGAGAAACCTAATCGATCCGAAGTGGATGAAAGGCTCATTCTGGGTTTTCAAGCAGCTCGAGACAAAATGCTTAAACATTATAAAAAGAGCAACTGGACTTATTGTACCTCTTTAATTTTAGACCCAAGGCATAAGGCTCAGACTTTTGACATTACATTATGGGGAAGCAAATTAAACAGAAAGCCTGCGCAAATTTAATGAACTTTATAAAGAATATAAAAGTCTACACTCAGTGAATACATCTCTAGAATCACCAAGAAATGAAAAGAGAGTATGTGAATATGATGAAGATGAAGACGTAACAGACTTTGAGAAATTGTATGCATGTCCCTCGACGTCATCTGGATCTGGATCTTTTCATCAAGGCTTAGTTATAGACGAGTTGGAGGAGTACCTAAGTAAACCCAGAGCCGCCAGTTCGGAAGACATTTTAGAGTGGTGGAGGACGCATGAGACAGAATATCCGACTTTATCGAAGATGGCCCGTGATTTTCTTTCAATACCTGCAACTTCAGTACCTGCTGAGAGATTATTTTCTAAAGCATCATTAGTAATTAGAAAACATAGAAATAGGTTAAGTGATGAGTCAGCCAGATGGTTACTTTGTATTAATTCTTGGTCAAAAGAATTAATATAAAGTAACAGTAATGTCAAAGCTGTTGTGTACTGTTATGTAATTTAATTTGTATTGTATTTTATTTTTTTATTTAAATAAATGGTAAATTGTATAACTCTTTTATTCCATTTCATATAAGGGTCTATCAATCTCTTTCTAGACAGATAATGTTCTTTATAATACAGTCAAGTTAATGTCATTAATTTGTTTTTTATATGTTTTGACTAAATTTTAGCACATGTAAGCTTATTATAGCTTGTTTATTAAGAAACAGACTAACTCCCGTGGCCGTGAGACTTGGTAGACAGCTCAGTTGGTTAGAGCATCGGCACGGATCGCTTAGGTCGTGGGTTCAAACCCCACCCGGTATTAGTTGATTATTCGAATTTCTCATTAAATGTTTAGATATTTATTAATTTGGTTGGTCTTTCTATGGCTATGTTAATTCAAGCTCAAAATGTGCCTACTCTGTTAAGTTGTTCTAAGATCTAAAGTAACGTTTAATAAATAACGATAGGCTAATAGGTAATTGCGAGACTTGCGAGACTCTTGCTGCAAGACTAAGACCAAGAACAAGACTGAGAGCGCAATACCAAGACCAAGAACAAGACCAGGTGTATTGGCGCAAGACCAAGACCAAGACTGGCTAAGTCTCGTCTTGTTCTTGCATTTGGGCAACACTAATCAGTTCCTTTTTTACAGAGCACTTTCAATAGGTTTCGAGTCAATCGCTATGTAAAATAAAAAGTTTCATACAAACTGTAAAATACTATTCACCCTTCTTAGTAGATAGCCTGAGCCATAAAAGGCAGTGAACTACTGTCCTAATAACTGATTTTGGGCTGTACGTTGACGTTGACAGTTGAGTCAGTTACTCAGGACATGGATAAAATATCATATGGACATCTTCTTTTATATTTATAATAATAATTATAATTATAATAATCTTTATTAATTATAAGAATTCATATAGATACTATTTAAATACTTATCAATTATTTATTGAAATTCGATTTTTGACATTGAAACAAATTGCTATTCCTGCCATCCATTACAGCCAATAAAAGTCGACTGCTGAACGTAGACCTCCCATATAGATTGCCTCATGGTATTTTTGCCATAGCTGCCACGATTGAAAACATTTTGCCATAGTTGCCGCCACGCTTGGCAAGCGGATTGTTAACCACAGTTTTTATTATACTAAGTTGTTATCAAGAAAAACGTGGATGAAGATGCTACTGCTCTCCAGTAACATTTTCCCTCTGTCGCCTCCTACGACACCCTCAGGTGGATAAGGTAGTGGATATCGTCACACCGCCACTGCATGGTTACACCGCCACAACAACAAATTGACCTTAATGTGACATAATTAATCAACAATTTTTATAATAACAACTTATTTCATTAACAGAATACTATAATCAGGATTTGAATATTATTTCATATTCATCGCATGAGTTCCAATAGCATAGGACTGTGACACCGCTAACGAAAGTGGAATTTAAATAAAGGTAAAGCCATGTCTTTATCTTGAATTTGCTTGTTCTAAAACACGATTGTATAACTTTTACTCGATCACCATTATTTGCGAAAACACCTCTAAAAATCACTATATTTAATTGAAATAGCAACGAAATTACTTAATCTGTGTGCTTGGGAATCACTGAAATATATTCACAACATTCGTGATTTCCTTGCTTATTATTTTGATTACTTAAATCAATTTTTTTATATGTTTTAAGATTCTGACAATTTCTAAACGGTCTCAATAGTCGCGGGCGCTACGCAATTTTAGACCTAGTGACGGCGTTTTTAAAGTTTTTATAGAAATTATGTATTCACTCGGATCAGTCCGACGATAGCCCGGAGTCTTAAAAAGTATATTGAGTAACACACTTCATTTCTTTTGCGTTCTTTTATTCTATATTGCCACACCTACGTCAAATTCTCACCACTCCGTGGATCGACGACTGGTAGAGAATGTTGAGGCATTCTTTACCAGTCGTTGATATAATTTCCTCAAAGCTATTAATGCAGGAATGTTTGCAATTGTTCGTTGTTCTTGGCGAAACCGTCGGTCGGTCGGTTTTATAATTAATATAATAATACAAAATAAATATTGTGAAACTAGTACAAGTGTCTCTCCACATCACAAAATTAAGAGAAGTCTTTTGCCTAGTATAGTGATGAGTATAAAATGCTTTTTTAAATTAAGATTATTTGTAAAACATACTGCAGAGCTGCTCCAGACGTGCGGCGTCTCGCTGCCGTAGGACATCAGCGGGAAATGAATCTTGAAACCTGGCTTTACCACCACAATGAAAAACTACAACTTTAGCAGCTATGACTAGGCACCACTTATTAGCAGATTCAACTGAATGAAGCTTGAACCGACCAAGTATAATGGGGTAGCAAGCTATACTAAATCAAAATAAAGAGTAACTATACTGCATCCCCCGAATCCTGTATACGCAATTATTAATTTCACCACCATCGCAATTTCATCTCTATATGCCTGTATTTAAGACTCGTATTTAAGAAAATTTACATTAAAGGGATCCGGTACAATGTGAACGCCAGATTTCTCTCTCATGATTGGCCGACAGAAGGGTGGCTAAGATTTAAAATTGTTGATTGGCTACAACAGGTGCGGTAGGCGGAGATATCGACTTCTGAAACTGCTTGGATACTACCTATGTATGTATTTATAGATTTTTTAATCCGCTCGTTGAAATGGTTTTACAGATATTAAGAAAGACTTTATTTGTTTTACTTTGGATATATTATTAGTATTATTAATAGGCATTAGTACTTATTTTTTATTGGTAAGTATCTTCACCTTTACCTTTAATGCAGAAAAGACCCATACGAGCAATTTGTAACCAAAGGGGTCTCTTGAAGAAATATTTAAAGAAATAAATATATTAGCTTTAGTATCTCAGTTTATATTTTTATATTTACGCAAATTTAATGTATGTACACAAAAACAAAACTATTTTTATTTGTCGGCAAATACAAACAGGAGATCCCATTTTTAATATCAGAAAAAGGTTAATTGTTAAAAATGATTAAAGTGTGAGAGCGGATGTTCAACTTGCTCTTTCTGGCTTACGGAATTATTATTAGATAACAATAAAACAGCCGTGGTAGCTCAGATGGTTAATGCTCGCTGTAAATATAACAGAACGCGAGTAACCCGGGTTCGATCCCCGCCGGCACCAATGAAATTGTTAATTGCAATTTTAAGTGCTGATATACCACGTGCTCGGCGGTGAAGGAAAACATCGTGAGGAAACTTGCATGTCTGAGGAATAAGAAAAAATATTTCGAAGACATGTGAAGTTCCCCAACACGCATTGGGGCAGCACGGCGGACACTTCCTTGCCCCAAAACCCTCTCAAAAATGAGGGGAGGCCTGTGCCCAGCAGTGGGACGTATATAGGCTGTAACTTTACTTACTTTTAATAAAACAACGTACTGCACTATACATTCTGTACAGGCAATTACAGTTCGACCATACCGTAATATTATGTCCCCATTACAACCACAAACTGGTGTAACGTAAAGGACATAATTATATGATAACACCAAAGTATGCATAACAACAGCAACACTACCCAGCTCAATGTACGTAACACAAGGCGGCCTCTCAGCAGCACTTGCCTGCACCGGAAGAACCACCACAACGGACAGAACCGTGTCTATAGAATATCGGTTTGATCAAGAGTGAAAGTAAGTGGTAATATCCGTACAATATAGTGTTATTCAATAAAAAGAATGCGTCATTGAAGGTCTTTTAAGCTTTAACACTTGTTCGAAAAAACCTCTGTCCTGAGAAAGACCAGCTAGAAACTCAGCGGGACTTTTATTTTTTTTATAGGATAGGGTGACAAACGAGCACACAGTCCACCTGATGGTAAGTGGTTGCTGTGGCCCATAGACATCTACATCTATCCTCGATTACGAATCAAAATGCAGATGCGTTGTCACCCGTGAGGACTAAGATGGAATGCCTCGTTTCCAGTAAAAAGGGTCTCCGGTTCTCTGCACTCACCATACGAAATACAGACAGCATTAAGCTACTATTTCACGCTGGTATTCTGCGTGAGAGCGTGGTCCTTCCCCGGTCGAGCCGTCCCAGTTCGTGCTACAACTATACTACTAATATAGCTGCAGCTTGGCTTTACCACGTGCCACGTACGTACGTGCGTACCACGTGTAATATTTAAACATTGATGATTTATTTAATAATATTTTACCACATATTTTTATCTCGTGGGTTTCGTGATAGCCTACAAAGAAAAATAAGACAGGATATGGACAGCAGTATCTTCCTGGCAACACAACAAAATAACAAAAAAATGCGGTTACCAACATGCTTGCCGATCGTGGCAAATATGGTAAATATACACTCCATGAGACTATATATAAGGGAGGCTTATGTGCAGCTATGGGCCTTTTATTAGTTGTAATGAATTAATTAATAAATACGAAAATGCGTTAAAATATATAACACTAATTACTCGACCCGTCTTCGTACGGATGATGCATTTGAGTAGTGTGCATTGTTACAAATGTATTGTATTGACCCTTGGCTTGCCGCAGACGGACGGAGAAGTCAAATACCCATGCAAATTTTTCGAACTGAAACCCCGCAAACTGCGCCACCCACTGCCAAGCACTTTTCATATTTTCCTAGAAATTCAACACAACACCACTTCGGAAAGTTGTTTTTAAATAAAATTATACACCATAGAATACTATAATTACATACATAGTAGAACGAGGGAGTGGGCGGAGCTCGTGTCGCCACTAAAATGTCACTAACTCGTCAATTCACAGGTATAAATGTCAACTCGAGATGTGTTTTGAACTCGTTACAATCGCTTCCATATTATTTCGCATGCAATTTTTTAGAAAATGCCAAATTGCACGCTATTTACTGTCAACATAGCGAATTGGGTTTGTAGTAGTGATAATACGACGTAATTTCTTGTATATGTGTCCCGGCGACGCCTCTCCGCGTACAAAATAAGGTTAACAGCCATTCTATCCACCTACCACCCAAGTAATATTTGCTGAATCCTGAAGGTATTTTCCGCGACCCGTAGAATGCCAAATACAATTTTTTATAGGATAAGGGTGACAAACGAGCACACAGTCCACTTGATGGTAAGTGCATGCTGCGGCCCATAGATATCTACATTTGACCTCGATTAAGAATCAAGATGCGTTGTCACCCCTGAGGACTAAGATGGAATGCCTCGATTCCAGTAAAACGGATCTCCGGTTCTCTACACTCACCATACACAACACAGCGACATTAAGCTGGTATTTTTCGCTGGTATTCTGAGAGCGCGATCCTTCCCTGGTTGAGCCGACCCATTCATGCTACAACCACAATAACTGCAGCGTGGCTCTACCACGTATAAAATGAGATGGCTTGTCTTGTATTTTTTTTCAAATTGGGTGGCCCCGACAGCGCAATTTTATCCAAAGTTTTCATGTCTGTCCTAGTCAACTCCAAGGGCTTGGTGCTCGCTAAGGGTTGACACACACGCACCGCAACCACACCACATCACATCGCAGCGGCAAAATGTGGTCACGTGTGAATAGTGTCGGTGCAGCTTTTTGCAGTTGCGCCGTGGTTATGCGACAAAATGTCGATGTGGTTTCGTTGTCGCTGGTAGGTAGTTGCGATGTGATATGGTTGTGGTACGTGTACGTGAGGTACGTGAGGCTTAGGCTTTTCCATCGTATACAACCAAAACTTCATATACGAAAACAGAAGTTACACCTGGAGGAGCAGCACTGAGACAAAAACACAAAGTCGTATATATTAGGAAAAAAATAGCAAACAAGTTTTGGAAATAGTTGGAACACTACAAAAATCAACTTAAAATAAACGAACTACACGATACTAAAACGACTAAATTATTTACTAGGTATTAGCTTTCACCCGCAGCTTCGCTCGCGTGGGGTTTAATTGTGAAACATCATTCATACTAATGAGTAGTATTATTATCGTGCCAAAATTAGCTAAATTGGATCACTTGTAGTCACTAAATGTGCCTAAATTGGACGTAAATTATTCTATCAGTTTATCAATTGGATTAATAGCATACATCTAGCAACACCTTTATATCGGGCATGTCTTGCGATGAGTCTTCACGAAGGGTAAGTTATCCTGTAATCAGAAATGCGTAAGTTACATTTATTCATAATTAAAGTTGATATAATTTTGACAAAATAATGTTGAATTTCATGGTTTTTTTATTAATACATGCCATGTTGTTTTTTTTTGTGATAGTGTATATTGACCATTGGCCCATTGAATATTGATTGTCACCATATAATAGACACCGGTATTTTTTGATGACTTCTAAATTTTATAATGTAGTTAATTCTATTAACGATGAAAGTATGAGAAGAAATATATTCATGAACGGGAATAGAAATATATAGAAGATAGGTAGCAGCGTTTTTCTCATTACAGCTCAAAATATTGGGCAATAAAGTCCCTTACATATGAAATATAGTGACTTTAAACACGTCGTGCTGACCAGCCTTTGATCTCAAATATCTCCTCTTTGGTTAAGAATAACCATCCAAATTCAAAATTTATAGGTAAATTCATTTATTTTTGTGTAAAAAATTTAACTAAGTATAATACTCTCTGGTTGTACTATTTTGCTGGTTTTAATATCAATACATATAGGACATTTAGAAAAAGAAAATTTAAATGTAAAAAAACACTTTTCCGCATTTTTCAATTATTTTTCGGTCCGCCAGAATAAGTGAATATAACGAAAAACTTTGATACATTCTGAAGTTTTATTCTAAAAGGAGGAAGAATGCAACTAGAGCTGCGAAAAAAATTTATGACTTTATGCACCTAATGCAGTGTCAGTATGATTAGGCATTTTGATGTCAAAGATGCAGCTCGCTCTGATTGCCCTCATACGAATAAAATCGATGCTATTTTGAAAAAGTAGACCAAAATCAGCATATTTTTGACCATTAAAATAAGTCTAGCTATACAAAAAAGCTCGATATTTGGGTGCCATACGAACTCACTGAAAGAAACCTAATGAATCGTGTTTTCCGATTCTCTTTAAAACGTAATGAAACCGAACCATTTTTGAACAGATGGATCACTGGTGATGAAAAGTGGATCAGTTACGACAAAAAAATTAAGATATAATATTTACCGATTAAAACTTAAGATATAATATTTACCGATTGTTTCTACATTTTCTGAGATTACTTGTGTAACACTCTCTCTACGTTCAGAGTCGTTTTAATACGAACGTTACGCCAATCGAGTACCTAAATTTGCTTTGAAAATTAAAAACGAAGATCTTATAAGAGTCGCTGGTACCTTAAATATGACGTATTTTTGTGCACGTGCAATTCTAAATATCTCTTCAGCGTAATAACTAGTCCAGTATCGATTAGACTATAATATTCGTATGATAGGCGTGACCGGAGGACAGATGGCGGATTCGTCACATAGGGATCGCACAAATTAGGGGGATTTGTCATTTTTGGCGCGAAAATGACGTGAATGAGGTAAATCCGGTGGGTTCACGCTATTCATTCACGGTCTTTTGTGTAAATGCACTTGCTGTTTTAATTAAATGCTTCATCTCGATTTTTAGTCAAATTTCTAATAAATATATAGGGATTAATGTCATCATACAATTGTAGAGTATATCGAACATAGAACATAGAGCCACCGGCTAACGGGAGATGAGTAGCCATACGTAGGCGTTCCCCTCTGTCAAAATGTAAGTCCACACGGTCCTGTGCGTATTATAAAACTTTACGGAGTTTGTCAATTTACAAAGATGACGTAAACTTTCATATACAAGTAATTTTTAATCAGATTATTGCTATTTACTTAGCTAGTTAGCTAGTTAATCATTACAATAACAACGATCGTGTTATTCCGGATTTGTTTACCAACACGAGCGACTGATCCGAGTCTGTATAAGTGTTATTCGTGTCACCGTACAATACTATTATAATGTATCTATGTATGTTTTTTTTTATATTTCCAAATTCTTTTCAAAAAGACGCTGTTTCTCATCTCCTGTTTCTGGTTTCCTCGGTCGTCTCTTACGACAGGCACGGGACGATGTTACGTATTGGGTAATCATACAACGCCACTACACGTTTAAGAAGCTACTATGGGTTATGTCGAAAATATGTTATGGCTTCCGCTATATGACAGTATAACCGGGAAGCTGTGTCAAATGTGTATTACATCAGGTAATACGATCTTGTATCCGCCTGCCAAGCGCGATATTTAAGACAGTCCCTCTCTATAGTAGGAGAGGCCTATCTATTCTATCTATCCATCCAATCTATCTACCTTTCTATCCAGCAATCAACTTTTACAGGCAGAGGAATCAGAAGAATTACAATATTTATGAAAAGGCCTCAATCATTGTGGATAAAGGCCTTTTAAAAAGGCGCCCAACACTTTAAAAGTAATGCACCAACTGGCAATCATTACTTCGGAAACAGTTGTCCTTCGGAAACAGTTGTCCATACCATCTTCACCTGGCATCGGTAGATGGCGGTATAACCACCATCGTTTATAGGCCAGATAAACACCCAGACCGACGACGAGAAGCAAAGTCAAAGGTGCTCAACGTCTATTATTAAGATCATGAACACGCCTGCCACGCGTTAAGGATAATTACCCTTTGACCGTGTAAGGAAAAGAGGACATCTCCCGGGCAAGGTGATCAGCCCGAAGAGCGATATACTCTCCGTGAGTCAGTAGAGGTCTATATATAGCGCAGTACTTCGGAACTTTGATGGCGTGATTTAGGCTTCGGTGTATGTCGCTTGTGACGCGACTATAGCGTCGCCACATCCCTTACATAAAGAGAAGCCCACATCCGGCAGTGCACGCGGTGATTAAAAAACGACACTCCTACGCCTACTCATTTCTAAGAGGCTGGTAAAACACCTGCAGTTCCTCTGGTGTTGCAGATGTTCATGGTCAACGGTGATCACTTATCATCAGGTATCATCCGCCATTCGACTACTGGCGTGAAACACTCGTAACACAAGCAATTTAAGCTTACCACGAGTGGTTAAGGGGAATATTAGCAATGTTTATAGCATTGTTAAATGACTTTTGATTTAAAGCTTTAATGAGTGATAAGTTTTACTTTTGATCTATATTGATTAGAAATTATTATATTATGTTCGATGCTATTCCATTGCTGAGTAAATCTTTTAAAGAATACGCTAACTGGTATGACATACCTAACTTGAAATATTTGCCTTAAGAAATTTCGTTTTTTTTTTGCATTACCTATAGCCCATCAAACGTCCAATGCTATTATTGTCTATAAGCCTCTTTCTTATTTATTCTGCCCTGTCTCCTCTTACGGGTTGATATGGAGTACCTAGTAAATTCTATATCGCCGCTACTGCATAACAATTTCGCGAAAATGTAGAACCTTAAGTATTATATCAGCCTAAAATGTATTTATAAGTATTTGTTTTCATCATCAGGAAATAATTGTAGTGGCAACCATTCGATTTTCAACAAATAGTAATAGTGATTCCACCTGATCTATTATCTGTTCTGTGCCTGGGTTAAGATCGAATCCAAGTAAATCGATTCAAAAATTAGCCATGGCTATTAATAAGCATTGCATTGTTTCGACAGTGATCTTATTAGCATCACATTAAGAAAGGGCATAGTTATCTATGTCAAATTATGAGATTTAATAAAACATGTCAACAGAATTACACGGTTCAATTACGAATAACAAGGGAGAGATAGTTATATTAAAACCGGGGGTGTAGGGACAGACTGCACGTGTCGTTTCGAGGGGATACGCGAAATATGTTTTGATATTATAACAAAACTGATTCGGGACTCTTATTGTTTTCTAATTGGCTTAGGGGTTGCATGTCACTTATTGTTGCTTAAACCGTGAAGGAGTTTCTGGGAATCTCGTGACGCAATTTAAATATAGTTTTTTTTTTTATAGGACAAAGGTGACAAACGAGCACACAGTCCACGTCCATGGTAAGTGGTTACTTTAACCCATAGACGTCTACATCCATCCTCGATTACGCATCACGATGCAGATCCGTTGACACCCGTAAGCTAATATTTTACGCTAGTATTCCGTGAGAACGTGTTTCTTCCCCGTTCGGGCCGAAGCATTCGTGCTGCAACCGTAATATAACCGCAGCATGGCTCTACCACATAACCATTTCCAAATCTCTATTTATTCAAAACGAAATAAACTGAATAAATACAAAAAAATAAGATTTACTATTTCTTTATTTGTTAGTTCTGTGTGTGTCAGATTTCGCATTCGAATTCCAGTCAAAGTCAACGTTTGTGCAAAAAAGGAAATAATGTGATATCCAGTCTATATTACTAATTGGATAATTTAAAAATAAACAGGTCAATTAATTACGTTTTTACTTACTGTGCATTGTTGTTCATAAAACTGAAGTGACAAACAAACTTACAGTCCACATGACGGTAAGTGGCTGTTGCAGCCTAGATACATGCAACTTCAGGCAATGAAGGTCTGACTGGTCTCTTATGTTAATGCTGTTAGCTTTTTGGCTTTTACAGCTTCATAAGTCTAAGAGCCCGCGGCCTGAAGGGTGGCCGAGGATGTCCGAGCAATGGATAGCGGGCGGTGAGAACTGCCCATGGACGCGGGTGTAGTGGAGGGGTGTGCGGCGCGCCCGTCTGCGGACTCACTGCGTCCCATTCGTTGTCCTAACAGTGTTTGTGGCACTAGGCGAATGTGTATTGTCTGTGTGTAACGACTCAGCAACATTTAGGTCGTCGGAATCTAGCGGAACTGAGGGTTCTATTAAAACGCTACGGGGCTTCCGCAGACTTTCCTTAACATTTGGAGGCGAAGCGTAGGTGGATTTTACCACTAGCGGGTTGGGATGTATCTCGACGCTCTCAAAGTAGCACTGAGATATTTCCTTCAAATATTCAGAGATCATCGAAAGCTGACAATATCTGTGCAAGTCTGAATTTCAAGGCAGTCGCAAGGCTGTGCGAATGAATCTATTTTGGACGACTTAGAGGTCGTACAAATGATTATGAGCCGCATGCCCGAAGGCTGCGCATGTGTGGAGGAGAAAGGTGGAGCTTGTGTCTCAGGGACAGTTTGCTCTTGCTGTTAACTAGCGGGTGGAGACGACTAGTGACGAATTTGGCACGATTGCGAACAGTGCGAATATTTTGGCAAAGGGAGGTATTTAGCGGTTGTTTGCCACGGAATCTGGTGGCCTAATAGGGTGATCGTGCCTGGAGAATTTTTCGGATTTAGGTTCCGACGATTGAGAGCGGGTTTCCTATGAAAGTATATTGCTACACTTTTTTCAGGGTTCACTTCAAATCTCCATAAGTGAAACCAAAACTAAGCGATTAGCGATTCTTTGGAGCATCGTTGTGGCAAATTTCTTCTTGAAATAGGCGACATAATGTGCCACGTCATCTGCAAAGAGAGCAGTGTTGACAACTTTGTCCTTCGGGATGTCATTCGTATAGAGTGTGAAGAGGAGCAGGGAGAGAACGGAGCCCTGAGAGACTCCAGCCCTGAGAGGGCGCTTGGAGGTGCGAGTACTAGAGTAGTAGAGGGATACTAAAAAACGGAAATGGCGGTCGGCAAGGAAAGCTCTGATGACGTGAGTGAGCCTATCGGGTTTAGCTTATATAGCTTGTGAAGCAAGCCATCGTGCCAGATTTTGTAAAAGGCTTTTGCAACATCGAAGAAGAGGGGCACCGGAGTCACCATTACACCTTGAGTAGGAGAAGCCCAAATACATGTAAGTATTTCGTTAGGCGATAGATCTGATCGGTGCACGAGTGTTCGATTCTGAAACCGAACTGTTCGTCAGGAAGAAGCTTGTTGGCAAGGACGTGTTTACAGAGGTGATTTAATCTTATTCGTTCGTAAACTTTCCTCAATGTGCTGAGGAGACTAATGAGTCTGTAGCTGGAGGCTAGGTTGCACGGTTTCCCTGGTTTCGCGATTCTTATGACGTCCGCTTCTTTCCTTGAGCCCGGGAATAAGCAGCTGGAGAAAAGGGCGTTAAAATATCTACTAGGAGGCAGACAAGTGGCGCTGAGAGGGATTTCAGCACCCTGTTGCTAATGCCGTCAGGGCCGGATGCTGATTTCTTTTCTACGTCGATAATTTACCGTTATTGCGTATAGCGTATAGGAGGGATACTTGCCATAGTTCCTATGTTGGCAAGCACGTCTAAAAATACTTATTAAGGTTGCCCTAGTCGATGGCACGAACTAAATGGTGGGCGGGGCAAAAATGCATTCTATCTCAGCCGACATCTCGTGCGAAAGGGATAGACGCTGTGATGAGCAGTAAGAAGCTAGTGCGCACACACATACGCACTCGAGTGACGCAATGCGCGACGGCATCATCTCGTACCTAGGTACCTATGCGATTCATTTTAGAATAATAACATAAACTCAAACGGCAATTGTGAACTTCGTGCCACAATGGCTTAGTAATGAGTAGCTGCGCTGGGTGCCGCGGGTTCGAATCCCCCACGGAACAACTATTTTGTATGGACTACAAATAGTTGTTCCGGGTCTGGATGTTTGTTCTTGTGCAATTTATATTTGTAAACTGCCTCCACGATACTGGAGAAAATCCTACTGTGGGGATAACGTATTTTAAAAAGAGAAAGGAGAGAGAAAGCAAATTGGTGTTATTGTAACTTAGGATCTGCTGTGTGAAACGTAATTATTATGAACCCAATTTATGTACTTAGTTGTTATGATGAAAGTTCTTATGTGAACTTAAGTAGATGTTGTTATTATATAATAATTCCATTGATTTGTTTTTACCTACTTTTTAACCGACTTCGAAAAAAGGAGGTGGTTCTCAATTCGTTGTTTTTGGTTTATGTATGTTCTGTCCCCCGATTTCTCGAATATGCCTGAACCGATTTGGAAAATTATTTTTTTTTTGTTTGAAAAGATATATTTTCCAGATAACCTCACGGTAATCGATGATGATCAGGTCAGGATCTGATGATGGGATCTTGGAGAAATCGGGGGCACTCTCAATAAATGACAGCAAATCAACCGCGATTGCTGCTATCGCCTATCTAAGCATTCTTTACGCAATCACACAATATAATATCACGCCTGTACCCACTAAAGGGACATAACTCTAAACTAAAAACGGTAACATAAAAAACTTTTTTTTGAAAAAAAAATATAACAATTTCTAAAACAAACACAAAAAAGTGTAACATAATTATGTTTTCTTTTTGAATAAAACTAAATTTACGGATTTTATCGCGTTTATTTTACTACTTTTACTTATTTTTAATTCCCGACGTTTCGGGTGCTTTACAGCAACCATGGTCACGGGGGGGACTGAGATGTTTGACGTCCCAATGTCATAGTTAGTCCGGCTACCTTCAGTTTTTGAATATTAATTTTTGGTCCGATTTACGCAAAACGAGCTTATAGTATCATGAAGTCTTGCAGTGGTATGCTTAGGTTTGGGTTTAATTTTGTTAATTATAGGATCCCAAGCAGGTGGCAACACCCATCCATCTTCTCTATTGAAATTTGGATGTTTTTTAATTTCAATAGCCTCGCGTATCATCCTTGGTAGGAATCGGTGTTCTTTTGCGAGAATTTGTGGTTTATCAAAACAAATGTAATGGTGGGGACGATCTTGAACATGTTCGCAGACTGCAGACTTCCCGGAGCGTCGGTGCTTCACGTCAGCTATATGTTCTTTCACGCGGGTTTTTGTGGATCTTTTTGTTTGACCTATGTAAGAGAGACCACATTCATAATCTAACTTGTACACTCCTGCATCTTGTAGAGGGATATTACACTTGACGGATGGTAAAAATTGACTAATCTTCTTCGGCGGCTTGTAGTATGTTTTAATAGAAGCTCGCTTCAAGATGTAGCCAACCTTGTCTGTGACTCCTCTGACATATGGTAGCACAGCAGGTACACGCTCGACTGTGGCCGGCTTCACTCGGTCACTGTGACGTAGACGCGGGACCCGAAGCTTGTTGTCTTGCAATACTTGCTTGACATGCTGAAGTTAGCTAACTTAGTAACTTAGTTACAAAGTAGCTAACTTTGAAGGATGATGGTGAGATTCACCATTTAAATATCGGTTGGTATGGGTCTTTTTTCTATACACAGTGTGACCAATTGTGTTATTAGGATTTCGAATGACTAAAACATCTAAGAAAGCTAAAGAATTATTTGCCTCTAACTCCATTGTGAATTGTATTTTAGAGTTTATAGAGTTAAGGTGGTTTAAAAATGCAGTTACTTTGTCAGATGGTAAAATTGTGAAAGTGTCGTCTACGTACCGCTTGCAGAATCTTGGATTTACAGGAGCAGTAAGAAGGGCTTTCTCCTCGAAGTCTTCCATGAATATGTCAGCGACTATGGGAGATACAGGTGAGCCCATCGCCACACCATCTACTTGCTTGTAGAACTCTTCCTTCCACAATAGATAGCCAGATGTGAGGCAATGTTTGAGTAATACTGCATATTCAGCAGGCATGTTATTATATTCTAGCTTCCTAGTTACAATTGATATGCAGTCTTCAATAGGTAGGCATGTGAATAGTGACTGAACATCAAAACTGACCATAGTTTCATTGTCAGCGAGATGTAGGTCTTTTATCTCACTAACAAAATGGTATGAATCCTTTGTGTGTGCTCTGGTATGTCCTCTCAGTGGTGACAGTACTTTTGCCAAGTGTTGTGCCAGCTTATAAGTTGGTGAATCGATCTG
Source organism: Parnassius apollo (assembly GCA_907164705.1). NCBI lineage: Eukaryota > Metazoa > Arthropoda > Insecta > Lepidoptera > Papilionidae > Parnassius > Parnassius apollo. The sequence goes on from CAJQZP010000008.1 coordinate 17,540,532, forward strand.
GCTCACTATAGGACGTAGTGGAGCTGAAATTAATATTCAAAAACTGAAGGTAGCCGGACTAACTATGACATTGGGACGTCAAACATCTCAGTCCCCCCCGTGACCATGGTTGCTGTAAAGCACCCGAAACGTCGGGAATTAAAAATAAGTAAAAGTAGTAAAATAAACGCGATAAAATCCGTAAATTTAGTTTTATTCAATGTGTAGTGTTCGCGTAAATTTAAGAAATCATTATGTGAACCATTACGGACTGGTAATAGCAAATAAAATTCGCCGATTAGAAGATCTTAAAACCAAGCGCGCAAGATATATAACATCTTTCAATTTCTTGAAGAGATGCAGAGACCATAATCTCATTCCTACGTGTGTCAAAATATCAACAAAAAAAGGACATTCGAGGAAGCGCAAAAGATCTTAAATCAGGCAAGTAAAAAGTTGTTACGAACGGTGATTCAGCAGAAACGGTTCGATTTACATTTCATAAACAACACCATAGACAATTTGTTCAGTGAACTAAAGACAGTTTTAACGACATTTGATTTTAATAATTGCATCGAAACTTTAAACAAACGAGAAACAGCAAAATACAATGAATGCAAAAATAAACAAATAGAAAAATACCAAAAATTAACGATCAAATCAAATGCCAACCATCTAAGTCAACGTCAGAACGAAACACAACCGTTGACCACAGACGCAAACAATAAACAACGCACGGTCTATAATCTGTCAAAACATACACTGGACGCACCAACAATAAAGGTGTTAGCGATGGGAATGAATTTCGCATTAACACCGCGAAAAATCCCGTACGAAGAAATTATCTGCAGCGTTGAGGATTGTCTGTTTAAAAATAATATTGGTAAGGAAGATTTGGAGGCTATACGTCAAGATATTTCGTCCTTGTTACGTCGTAGTTCAGTGCCGAAACCAAACCTTCCTAAAGACGAATTTACAGCGTTGATTAACTTACGGAACAGACTAGATCTAACGATTCTCCGCGCGGATAAAGGAAATGCTACGGTAATAATGGACACGTCAGAGTATAATTTTAAAATACTACAGCTTTTGTCGGACGAAAGTACATACAAAAAGGTCAAAACAGACCCCACAACTAACACGATTAAATCAACTAGCGATTTAATAAAGAAACACTCCGAAAAATTAAATCTCGACGTGAATTCGCTAATACCATCATGTACCAAACCACCGAGGTTGTATGGGTTACCAAAGATACACAAACCAAACGCTCCACTACGTCCTATAGTGAGCCAGATCGATTCACCAACTTATAAGCTGGCACAACACTTGGCAAAAGTACTGTCACCACTGAGAGGACATACCAGAGCACACACAAAGGATTCATACCATTTTGTTAGTGAGATAAAAGACCTACATCTCGCTGACAATGAAACTATGGTCAGTTTTGATGTTCAGTCACTATTCACATGCCTACCTATTGAAGACTGCATATCAATTGTAACTAGGAAGCTAGAATATAATAACATGCCTGCTGAATATGCAGTATTACTCAAACACTGCCTCACATCTGGCTATCTATTGTGGAAGGAAGAGTTCTACAAGCAAGTAGATGGTGTGGCGATGGGCTCACCTGTATCTCCCATAGTCGCTGACATATTCATGGAAGACTTCGAGGAGAAAGCCCTTCTTACTGCTCCTGTAAATCCAAGATTCTGCAAGCGGTACGTAGACGACACTTTCACAATTTTACCATCTGACAAAGTAACTGCATTTTTAAACCACCTTAACTCTATAAACTCTAAAATACAATTCACAATGGAGTTAGAGGCAAATAATTCTTTAGCTTTCTTAGATGTTTTAGTCATTCGAAATCCTAATAACACAATTGGTCACACTGTGTATAGAAAAAAGACCCATACCAACCGATATTTAAATGGTGAATCTCACCATCATCCTTCAAAGTTAGCTACTTTGTAACTAAGTTACTAAGTTAGCTAACTTCAGCATGTCAAGCAAGTATTGCAAGACAACAAGCTTCGGGTCCCGCGTCTACGTCACAGTGACCGAGTGAAGCCGGCCACAGTCGAGCGTGTACCTGCTGTGCTACCATATGTCAGAGGAGTCACAGACAAGGTTGGCTACATCTTGAAGCGAGCTTCTATTAAAACATACTACAAGCCGCCGAAGAAGATTAGTCAATTTTTACCATCCGTCAAGTGTAATATCCCTCTACAAGATGCAGGAGTGTACAAGTTAGATTATGAATGTGGTCTCTCTTACATAGGTCAAACAAAAAAGATCCACAAAAACCCGCGTGAAAGAACATATAGCTGACGTGAAGCACCGACGCTCCGGGAAGTCTGCAGTCTGCGAACATGTTCAAGATCGTCCCCACCATTACATTTGTTTTGATAAACCACAAATTCTCGCAAAAGAACACCGATTCCTACCAAGGATGATACGCGAGGCTATTGAAATTAAAAAACATCCAAATTTCAATAGAGAAGATGGATGGGTGTTGCCACCTGCTTGGGATCCTATAATTAACAAAATTAAACCCAAACCTAAGCATACTACTGCAAGACTTCATGATACTATAAGCTCGTTTTGCGTAAATCGGACCAAAAATTAATATTCAAAAACTGAAGGTAGCCGGACTAACTATGACATTGGGACGTCAAACATCTCAGTCCCCCCCGTGACCATGGTTGCTGTAAAGCACCCGAAACGTCGGGAATTAAAAATAAGTAAAAGTAGTAAAATAAACGCGATAAAATCCGTAAATTTAGTTTTATTCAATGTGTAGTGTTCGCGTAAATTTAAGAAATCATTATGTTTTCTTTATGTTTTTGTATTTTACTGTAGGTTATGCAAATATTAATATAGGTACTATGTATTCTAAATAGGTATTTACTTTCCATAGCTAGTTAACTATAATAAATAGCCCGCAGGCAACTCCCCGACCCGAAGTATATGTCAGCCAGTGTCAGGATAACGGCTTTTTCCACATCGCGATTTTGATGTGAGTGTGGCTTTTATATAGGTTAATTAAATAAAAAAAAAGTTAGTTTGTAAATTGTTTATTGATTTTGTGTTCAATAGCGGTTTGAAATATTCTCTTAGTACTTAGAAATTATCAACAATAGGCATTGTGTCACTGCAGGGACAAGCACAAACGTCTATCAAAATAGTAACGTATATAAACGGAATACTAACAGCATAGACTTCCTTACAGAAATCCAAAGAACACGTTTCTAGGCAAGGTAAGTAATTAGAAGAAAACTACAATTTAGAGATCGATTGTAAATCAAATTCACAGTACAGACACAATTAGCGAAATATGAATAAAAATTTTATTTATTTTATGGTAGATAACGCTAGTTGAAAACTAAACACAGTATGGGAATGGCATCACTGAACGAGTCAGGTCGTCAGTCCAAACAAATAAAAGGCACGAACAAAAAAGTAAGAAATTTTTCTAAATAAAGATGTAGATATGTAGGTATTACAACCATAAATAGATAGCAGCGGCTAACCTAGTGAGTATGTGTGAGTGCGCGCTGCGCCCCCTCCGTCCGTCCCACTGAACCGGGAAACAATTTGTAGCGAAAGGCAAGATGTTTTATAAAAAATAAAAAGACCTTTGGTAGTCTGGATCATATACGAAAGGAAGATGTTTTATAACAAAAACGGGCGCGCGAAATTTTATAAACAGACCTTTGGTAGTCTGGATCTGATCGGGGCAACAATTTGTAGCGAAAGGCAAGATTTTAAACAAAACGCGCGAATTTTATAAACAGACCTTTGGTAGTCTGGATCTGATCGGGGCAACAATTTGTAGCGAAAGGCAAGATGTTTTATAACAAAAACGGGCGCGCGAAATTTTATAAACAGACCTTTGGTAGTCTGGATTAGCTTGCTACATATTTATTTATCTATGGTCTGGATGTCACGAAAAACCTATTGAATGTATCTGTTTAAAATAAAATTATTTGCATTTTTGAACAATTAATCTATCCCTGTACGTTACTGTTTTGCAATTTTCGTTCTTCTTATGGTATTTATTCTCGCCCAAAGATGTGTTAAAAATAGTGTTGAAATTCGGAATTTTCGACGCTTCTAACTTTTAAATATACTCTTTTTTTACTTTTTTGTTTCCATACAGGGCTAGATAATGATGAGACAAATTGAAATCATTTTTTATTTTGAACGTACACCATCAAACAGTGGAGCTATCGCCGGACTACGTTTGTATGGAAGAATAAGCGACTTGTGTACCCTTAAGACGACACATCGAAAACGCTATCTCCGTACTGATCCGAGTGAATACATAATTTCTATAAAAACTTGAAGAAACGCCGTCATAAGGTCTAAAATTGCGTAGCGCCCGCGACGATTAAAAGTGCTTAGAAATTGTCAGAATCTTAAAATATTTTTTAAAAAATTATTGATTTAAGTTATCAAAATAATGAGCAAGTAAATTATGAATAGTGATGTTATGAATATATTTGAGTGATTAAAAGCAATAGCATATAGATCAAATGATTTCGTTGTAATTTCAACTATAGTGATTTTTTAGAGGTGTTTTCGCAAATAATTATGATCGAGTCAAAATTATACAATCGTGTTTTTGAGCAATCAAATTCAAGATAAAGACATGAATTTACTTATATCAAAATCCCACTTTCGTTAGTGGTGTTATAGTCCTATACTATTCGATGAAAGGAGGTGCATTTTTTCACGGTGTCGCCTTAAGCTATGAACACCTGTCCGTAGCTTAAAGTATTTTTCGATTTTTTACAACTCTTACGGGACGATATACAGTAGTAGTTATTCTTACACCACCACTACACGGTGCATACAGCTAGACTTTAAATGTAAAGTACGTAACAGCTTATATACCTACGTTCCACAGCTGGGCACAGGCCTTCTGTCATTTTGAGAGGATTTTAGGTCAAAGAAATGTCCACCGCGTAGCTCGAAAGTGTGTTGGTAAACTTCACATGACTTATTTCTCAGATATGCAGGTTTTCTCGCGGTGTTTTCCTTCACCGCCAAGCACGTGGTGGTAAATCAGCACTTAAAATTTCAATTAAGAAATTCATTGGTGCCAGCGGATCTGCATTTTGATTCGCAATCGAGGAAAAATGAAAACGTCTATGGGCCACAACAACCACTTACCACCAGGTGGACTATATGCTCGTTTGTCACCTTTATTCTGTAAAAAAGGTAGACTTTACTTTTTCAAAATATGTAAAGGCAGTGGATGGTGATAAACAATGAGGTGAAGTTAAGGCATGCCGTTGACTTCCATGTATAAATTGAATTTGTCATGACAAAGAATAGGTACTGATTTTTATTATCGTGGTTTGATAAGAGATCACGTTAGCGGCGGTATATGATCATCTAATGGCAAAGGAATGAGATACGATTCTTCAGAAACATATTTGCCATTCTCCTATCCATGGGGAATAATAGATTTCCTGGGGATTTCCATTTATCGACTTATTACACCGCGAAGCTTCACACACCCCTTTTTAACGTAGAACTGTAAAATATTTTGTAGTCTCAAAGAGTCATTTTATCACAGAATTTTTTTCCGGGACATTTTTATCATAGCCATGTCATAATTGTATTATTGTGTTTTTTTTATATTTATATCTAACTTAACCGATTTTCTGCCTTAACGATTCTAAACACATGATAATGCGACTTTAATTAAACGGAACCGTGAATAACGCGCCTAGTTATATGTTCCCCTTTCTGCATAAATTAGGGTAACCAAAAATGTATAGTTAAAAAGAAGACACAAATTACAAAGAATTGTTGTATTATTTTTAATTCTAATAAGTTAGCTTACTTAGTACCAATTAGCTTATATACTTGTTATTATGTATACTTATAATTATTATTAGGCATAGCACAGTTTAAAGTTCGAAAAAAAAAAGTGATAAATATCCAATTAGGTCTATAGATTTAAGAAAAATCATTGGCAGTACAGTTTCTATAAAGTATGAACTAACAACATGTAACAAAAACCCTGTGGTTCCCGTTAACTGCGTTATCAGAATCAGTATCCAAGCCTATAGAAATTTTTTTTTGAACAAAACACATTTTAAAAAATTAATATTATTGAAAAAAAAATTTGCAATTTGATGTGATTTTATTATCTCTGCATTGGCCGAGAAGTAAGAGGATTGTCAAAAAACCCCGCATTACCGATACTCGTGTGAGTTAGAGGACATAAAACCACATACTAATAATTTTTCTTTTAGTATTTACTAATTTGCAAATTAATTTTTTTTTCATTAAAATAAATTTTTTTAAATGTTTTTTTGAACAAAAATTATTTCTATACGCTTGGATACTGATTCTGATACCACACTTAACGGCAACCACAGGGGTTTTGTTACATGTTGTATATATATATATATATATATATATATATATATATATATCAATATCACTTGCCATAAACAAAAATAAAATTAAACATTTCTAAAAACCTTGCTAGTAGGCCTTATTTTACTATGATAGGGTAATAAGGCCAACTGCTTTAAGGAGCTCAATTAATCAAACTATACTATTTAATATTTTATGATTCAATAATCACATAAATGCAGGAATTAAGACTATACATTTTCTCGCCCAACAGCATTTAAATTCATTGGTATAATAATGAACAAACTGACAAAGAAACGTACTCCTCGTGTTTATCATCGGTGCATGGGTTGCGTCTCGAGTGTTAGATTGATTTGAGAATTGGCTTTTGAGCGTCCTCCCAACCGATTTTTTCTTACAGCGTCCAACCTCCACGGAGACTAGCCTATCTGTACGGTACAGAATTATAGTGTACGAATGTATGCGCAAGCACAGATGCACTTTCTAATCCCTCACGGTCCGAGAGAGCCCGGGCACAAGACCAATAATTTACACATAATTTAATAGCTTCTAATGTCAAAGCCTTAATTGTTCGACACACTTTGTCTTTGCACTGTTTAGATAGCTGAAACTTTTGTGATTACGACATTAGTTTAGTAATAAAAGCGTACGATTTATAATATTTTGAATATTATATAAAATACATTATTAAATAAAAACACCACACGAAGAGAGAGTATAATAATGCCTATGATGAAATTTAGTAGGGCCTTAATAACCACCGACCAAGTATTTAAGAAAAACCAAATTAAAAAAAAATTACGACGATAAGTTATCCAAATGATTAACAAAGCATTTATTCACATAGATAAAGATTACGATTCTAGATAGCTAAGTTTAATATTATAAAACATATCTAAGATTTGCTTGGACAGATTTTTTTTTATTGGGGTAGTGCGGGTTGCATCATTATATTATGATAATGATGCAACTCTGGTGGCAGGACACGGGGTAGCGCTTGTCTGCAAACTTGTAGAGATATTATCGCGCAATAAGGAGCCTGTTATTATCCACTTGAGCGAGAGCGGGTATTATAATTACAATTTTTGTTTTTTTTAGGCATTATTACCCGCCGGTACCTTACTTTCACCTTATTTTTTTTTCTTTCAAAATCTTTGAATTTCTTACCAAAATTCAGTATTCTTCGGCACCCATATACGATATGGCGTGATGAATTTTGTTGTGTTTTTTATAACAATAACAACATAAAAGAAAAACTTCTTTTAAAGAGTTTAGAAATGATTAAAAACTTAACAATTTTTATAAGTATAACACTATTTTTTTTTGCGCCCGAAGCAAATATGGGCAACCCTCCGGAAAGCGGGGGAGGGAGGTTGGGAATGCTCATAGCATACCACACAGCCGGCTGCGTGGTTATGTGGTGACTTTTACCCACTAAACCCAACCTTTTAGGAATTGGCTTAACGATCTGACTAGAGATCTCTAAGCCGTATACGAACGCGACCCTCCTTGGCAGAAAGGAGGGCGCAAAGTATAAGCACGTAGTTGACTACAACATGGGCACTCTAATTTGTATGAAATAGATTATGCCGCCTGTAGTGCAACTGTTGTTTAAGCATGTCTAATTTGAGATTAACATTAATATCCAATTAATATCTTATAATTTTTGATAACAAAACAGAAGATAGGTGACAGCATTTACAAAATATGTGTATATTCCTGGTATTTCTAATATAGAGGTATTATATTGTAACTGTCTGTTAAAAGCGTAAATGACAGTATCAAACTCTCCATCTCGAGTCAAAACCCTTGAATCACCAATTTGACCGTGAAACAATGTTACCAACTCTACCAACTTTTCGAATTTTTTAGAAATTTTGATCTATAGGTATCAGCAAAAATTAAATTTATGCTTTCATTTTTTCATCAACCTGTCTTTTAATAATACCTAATCCCTCAGCGGATTCATTGAATATACTAAAGAATGGAAAGAGGACATTGTGCTCTGACCAAATATAATATAATCACTAGATTAGAGCCGTGGTAGCTCGGATGGTTAACGCTCGCTGTAAATATAACAGAACGCGAGTAACCCGGGTTCGATCCCCGCCGGCACCAATGAAATTGTTAATTGCAATTTTAAGTGCTGATTTACCACGAGCTCGGCGGTGAAGGAAAAAGTCGTGAGGAAACCTGCATGTCTGAGGAATAAGAAAAAAAAAATTATTTCGAAGACATGTGAAGTTCGTCAACACGCATTTGGGCAGCGCGGCGGACACTTTCTTGCCCTAAAACCCTCTCAGAAATGAGGGGAGGCCTGTGCCCAGCAGTGGGACGTATATAGGCTGTAACTTTACTTTACTTTACTTTAGATTAAGAGGCGAGGACTCCCTTAGTAAAAAATATTCCAATACTCAAACTACTTTTACTATAGAAAAATAAAAAAAATTACTCTCAAGGTTATTGAATTGAATATTTTACATCAATTGATTCTAATAATAACATAGGCACCATAGAATCTCAAGTGAATTACCAATTATGATAATCACTACAATAAATTGTCTTCAGGTTCAAGTACGTTTATTTATACGAATAAAGGAATTGAATATTTATAATCAAAATCTATTAACTCAGGATATACTCAACTTATCATGATTCGTTTTTTAATTTTTGATATTTTCGGGTTTTATTTTGGGAATTGATGATCAATGATACTGTACTTTCACATGGGGTTACAAAAAGAGGTGAAATATTTGTTACCCAATACAAGCATTAATTATAAGTATTACATTATTATTGGAAGGGTTTTTTTATAGAATAAGAATGACAAACAAGCACAAAGTCTATCTGATGATAAGTGGATGCTATGGCTCATAGACTCTATTATACTCGATTAAGAATCAAAATGCAGATATTATAAACCAATTTGTTATATTATAAACCAATTTGTCTCTTGTATTTTAGAGCTGAATTTACGATCAACAGTATAACTTGTTCATAAGATAAAATACAACATTAACAAATTAAAAATTACAGTTGTATAAATAAAATTGTTTAATTATTTTACTTTTATATTCTATCAGGTTATAATTAAGAGCTTTATCACACCGGCGACTTGCAAGCGAGTTCAAATTTTGATATTTTTGCTCTCCCCTTGCTTTGAAGTCGCTTTGTAAATCGCTAGTATTATAACGCCCTTAGTTTTTTATGTACAAATTTTATCTGAACATTTAAAAATCAGCCCCTTCTCGACTTTGCCAGAAGGAAATATATTGATCATATATTTCGAGTTTATTTATGTTACTATAATATCCTAATTTTAATGAATTCGAGGTGAGAGACATTGGGTGCGTTTGGCAGAAAAAAGCGCTAGCTAGCGCTTACAAGCACTGAAATAGGTTTCGGCCAGGACACGATTGCTACTTCATTAGCGCTGCGCTGACACAATCCGCCATTTTGCTTATTTAATTTGTTTGTTTTGAAGTAGAGTTTATAAGTTGTTTCGAGTAATATTAGTTTTAAGTAATATAATGACATGTATAAACATATTATACATGTTATAAAAAATTCATAATTGGTAAGTTTTTAGCATGAATACTTTACAAACATATATTTAAATTAGGTTAGGTTCCCCGGTTAAAACTAACCTCGTGTCCTAGAGGTTACTACTTACGATTTGACAGCGCTTACCGCTTACGATCGCCATTTTGCTTACAAGCGCTTGCTAGCGCTTTTTTCTGCCAAACGCACCCATTATTAGTATTCGTCTTTATCTCTTTCACAAAATATTATGAATAGCATTGTTCGCAAGGAAAAAAAAACAATATGATGTGGTTGCGCGGAAAACCATTCGTATTTATTTTATTTGACGGTAGGCTGCCAAATCGGTTATCCCTTTCCAAAACGATATCATTCGTACACTCCTATCGACACATCGGAGTGGTGGGGTGGGAGGGGAAAGAAGATGATTCTAGAACATCACGTAATCATCGGAACCGAGGATATATAAGACACGCGCGACCGACGCGTGGCCTCTTCCCGCCGCGCTCGTCGTTGAAACCACACCGATAGTAGAAACCGCTTTAGCCTGGAAGCAATCGAGCTCCAGGGAACCCGCCTCACCTCGTGTGAGATATAGTCGCGCACCGCCTCTCTCCGGAGTGTTCCAGAAGTCGCAGTTATAGTGCTCGACCGCACAGAAGAAACATCCCGGTGAGTCAACATTTTCCTAATAATATTTTCCTGCTTGATATAGTAGTTTTAACCCGCTCCAATTTTGTTTTTTCCTAATCAAGCAGGATTCCTTTCATCGATTTGGCATAATAGTTCGTTTTTTTGGGAAGAGCGAGTGCATTGTACCGCATATACAAGTGTAGAAGCATTAGTAGATACAGTCCACTTAGATTAATAATTCGCGCAATAGGTTTAAGGTTCGACCGGGGAACTAGACTTCGGCAGCCTTAAACACGTGGCTCCACCATTTTATGGTCCTTCGAGCAGGATTTGGATTGGTGTTTAGTGGTTATCCAACCATTTTCTGATCGAATAATTAGTGTTCGTAAATAGTGTAAATAGTGTTCGTTTAAATTTTGATTAGGTACTCGCAAACAGAATTGTTTATTTCATAGCGCTCGTATTTGGTTAAATTTAAGGTTTAAAATTGAAACAGTGTGATAGCAACCGTTTGGTACGATTACCCGACAATCTTTATAAAAACATTGAGTTAGCAAGCAACGTGTCGCCTCGACTGTAGCAGGTGTTCGATTTAATTACGTAATACGGCATACCGAGCGTCCATCGTCCATCGTTTATGCGTGTGAGATTAATTGTGATTAATAACTTTGTTATAATAATTTAAAATGGCAGGTAGTGGAAGTGAATTTAAAATTAAAACGCTTAATGCCAAGAGGGACGTACTTTTTTCACGTATACAAAGCATAAGCGATCATATAAAGAACATTAATGTAGAAGCGGTGCGGGAAACTTTTCTGAATGAAATTGAAACGGTGGATTCTTTGCGGACGGATTACGAAAGAATATTAGACCAAATTAATCATTTGGAATTACAAATCGACCCGAAATACATAGTGAACTACCAACCGCTACTGGCATTCGAAGATATGTTGTGTCGCGTGAAAAGAACGGCAAAACTCCTACAATCTCAAAACGAAGCAAAGCCGGAATTGCAGGTACGTCCTCGTGACTCAATTAGGTTGCCGCCAATAGATATTCCGGTATTCAATGGTGATATTAAGACGTGGCCCTTTTTCTTCAGTAGTTTTCAAAACAATATACACAATAACCCATCGTTATCGGACGCTGAAAAATTATATTACTTAATTAGTAAACTTAGTGGCAGGGCACAGTCGATCTGCTCTGGGTTTACACCTACAGCAAACAATTACTTATTAATATTCGAAACGCTTAAAACTAAATATGAAGATAGGAGAATGTTGGCTTCCGAATATTTGAACCAGATATTCGATCTTAAACCTATATCATCCGCGAACATCAACGGCTTAGAGCAGTTTCTAGATAAATTTGTGGCATCGGTGGCTGCACTTAAGAATTTAAAATTTAATGACCTTATGGACGTGGTGTTTCTCCATATTGCACTAAAGAAATTAGACCCCGACACCGTGCGTGCGTTTGAAATGGAGCATCGTAGCTCGGAGATGCCTTCCTTTCATTCATTAGCATCGTTCGTGCGAGATCAAATAAAGGTGATGCAGCGCTCTCCGAACGTTAAACAGGAGATTAAAAGGTGCGTCGACCGTAGACAGACTCAACCATCTAAAATAGCAGGGTCGTTAACTTACGTAACCGCTACGTCAACATCACTTCAGCATACTTGTATCGTATGTAAAGATAAACACGGTAATTTATATAATTGTGCGACTTTTCGTAAATATTCACCAAGCGAACGTTACAAATTAGTAAGGACAAACAACCTATGTTTGAACTGCTTAAGCGATAAGCATTTAGTTGCAAAATGCAATTCGAGTTCCGTATGTAGTAAGTGCGCCAGGAAACATCACACGCTATTACATTTTGAGAATAGCAACATAGCGGCGTCAAGTAAAGCGGACAAGGAATTCACCCCTACTAAGGTCAACGATTCTAGCGGTCGACCTGGTGATGTCGCTCTGTGCTCATTGGCAAATATGGGAGCACAACCTCCTTCAACCGTGTTACTGGGTACGGCGCGTATTTTGGTTAGGGATTCGCGTGGGAACGAACAAAGCGTCCGTGCACTGCTGGACAGCGGAGCCCAAAATAGCTTTATAACGCGACAATGTTGTCAGCGCTTAGGCTTAGTAATAAATAGGTCACTTTCATGTCCTGTAGTTAAAGGCATCGGAGGTACTAGTAAAGCTACCCAGGGATATATTAATTTAAAATTTTATTCTCGGATAGATCGTAATGTTAACTTTGATATAAATGCACTAGTAGTAGATAGGGTCACTGAACGGTTGCCAACCGTTTCGGTTGACACCTCGGCAATGATTGAATTTAAAAATTTGATTCTAGCAGACGACACTTACGCCGTTCCTGGAAACATAGTCATGCTCATCGGAGCATCGCTTTTCCCTAATCTTTTGTTAAACAATAAGGTCAGGGGCAACTCCTCGCATACCGCGCCTTACGCACTAGAAACCGTATTGGGCTATGTTATCATTGGCTCCGCCCCCATCATAGATAGTATTTCGGCAACCTCTTATTGTGGTATGGCTGTCGAACCGCTCGAGTCGTTAGTCCGCAAATTTTGGGAGATGGAGGAGGTGAACGTCCCACCCATATCTAGCTCAGATGACAGATTATGCGAGGAAATTTACGTCCGCACGACCGTTCGTGATCGCGACGGTAGATATAGTGTAGCGCTACCCTTTAAAGGAGATGTTTTATCTCTCGGCGATTCGCGTCAAATGGCGGAAAAACGTTTCTACAGCTTGGAGCGTAGGATGCTCGCTTCACCCCAGTTAAAGGAAGCTTACGACGGCGTCATTAACGAATATATAAGAGAAGGTTACATATCACTCGTGGCTTCGAAATTAGATAACTACGAAGACACACCGTCGTATTTCATACCACACCACGGGGTCATTAGGGAGGACAAACTTACATCTAAGTTACGTGTAGTGCTCGACGCTAGTGCTAAAACTAGCACTCACCTGTCGCTTAACGACATCCTCTATAGTGGGCAAAATTTACAGGGCAGTTTATTTAATATAATAGCCAATTTTCGTTTGTTTAGTATAGCACTATCCGCCGATATTCGCCAAATGTTTCTTTGCATAGGGGTCCGTGAATGCGACCGTAGATTCCAACGCATTTTATATCGTTTCAACCCAAAGGAACCTCTAATGGTGTTTGAATTTAACCGCGTTTGTTTTGGTTTAAAGTCGAGCCCATTTCATGCGTTACGCACGGTGAAACAGCTCGCCCACGATGAAGGTCCCTCTTATCCTAAAGCTAAGAGGGCAATTGAGAGCGGATTATATATGGATGATTTTGTATACTCGGTCGATAGCGTGGAGGAGGCCACCCTAACCACCGCCGAGGTTATAAGGCTCATGAAATCGGGTCAATTCGATCTTGTGAAGTGGACTAGTAATTCGCGTCCGGTTTTAGATACAATCCCACTATCACACCGTCTTTCGGCGATAAAGGAATTCGACGATTCCGATACACACAAGGTGCTCGGTCTGTGTTGGTCACCAGAGTCCGACGTGTTTAGCCTTAAGGTAAATCCGCCCGTAGAGAAATGCACAAAGCGCACAATACTGTCATGCGTTGCTAGATTATGGGATGTCATGGGTTTCGTAGCTCCAGTGGTATTATACGCTAAGCTTTTGATTAAACAACTTTGGTTATTTGAATGCGATTGGGATGACTCGCCGCCTGACAGCATTGTTCGATTGTGGCAGCGCTTTAGAGAGGAACTTCCTTTACTAAGAGAAATTAGAATACCGCGTCATATAAACGTCGATAGAAATAGCGTCATAACGGTCGTTGGGTTTGCAGACGCCAGCGAGAAGGCTTACGGGGGCGTTGTATATTTCCACGTTCAGAATAATGGTAGAAATTCGATTAGCCTCATTAGTTCTAAGTCGAGAGTCTCCCCCCCGTAAGGTTGTCTCTCTGGCGCGCTTAGAGCTTTGCGCAATATTGGTACTCACCAAGCTTATTACCGCAGTTATCAGCGCATGTAGGGATAGAGTTCACATAGAAAGGATATTTGCCTTTTCCGACTCCACCGTCGCCTTATGCTGGGTTCATTCTTCACCCCACCGTTGGGATACGTTTGTCGCGAACCGAGTGGCCAAGATCCAAGACGAGTTAGAAACGCGGAACTTTTATCACGTATCCGGTACGGAAAACCCTGCCGATTGTCTATCCCGGGGACTCACCCCGATGCAAATAATGGACCACCCGCTTTGGTTCCATGGACCTTCTTGGGTTCACTTGGATCCCTCACAATGGCCGATAACCGATTTCGAACCTTCGTCAGTGTCACAACCGCCGGAAGAGAAGAGACACGCTCTAGTGGCGAACGTTTCGAGCGAGGTTTCTCCAATCATTGCTTTGGCGAACCGCTTGTCCTCTTGGTCGAAATTATTGCGTAGCGTAATTTACGTTTGTCGATTCGCGAAGCTTTTACCGCGACGTTCGTATGTCTTAGCGTCCGATTACAACTATGCCGAGTCGCTAGTATTACGTGAACTTCAACGTGCGCATTTCTCTGAAGAAATTACAAGATTACAATCGAATAGAGCTTGTAGTCGCGCCTTTCAACGCCTTAAGCCATTTTTACAGGATGGGATTGTAAGGGTAGGTGGACGCTTGTCCAACTCGCAGTTGAGTTTCGACCAACGGCACCCTATAGTTTTACCGCGTAAAGACCATATCATGAACTTATTAGTCGATTACCATCATAAATTGAACTCGCACGCTGGCCCCGACTTGTTGATGTCGATTTTGCGTCAAAATTATTGGATTCTTTCTGCACGTAGTTTAATACGCAATCGGGTGCACAGATGTATAGCTTGCTTTCGGGCACGCCCCAAGCCGTCATTTCCGGAAATGGCGGAACTTAGATCTTGTAGAGTAATACAATCGGTAAAGCCCTTCACGCACACCGGGTCGGATTTCGCTGGTCCGTTTAAGGTCACGCTCACTCGCGGGCGTGGTATAAGATCCACAAAGGCTTACGTCTGCATTTTCGTATGTCTAACTACTCGAGCGGTGCATATAGAACTCGTTGGTGATCTAAGCACAGCAGGCTTTATGGGTGCATTTAAAAGATTTCTATCCCGTAGAGGCCCTGTAAGTAAATTATATTCGGATAACGGTACGAACTACGTCGGTGCAAAACGTATTCTATCGGAACTACATGAGCTCTTAGCTAGCAAGTATTATAATTCGGAGTTCGCTCACATTCTAGCCGAGAACCGCATTGAGTGGTCTCTGAACGTCCCAGCCGCGAGTCATTTTGGAGGCAATTGGGAGACTAATATTAAGAGTCTAAAGAGTCACTTATACCGAGTAATAGGAGATCAAATTTTGTCCTTCGAAGAGCTAAGTACGGTGCTCGCTCAAATTGAATGCGTAATGAATAGCCGCCCACTTTGTCGGACGTTGTCTAGTGACCCCTCGGAACCGCTGGCTCTAACTCCAGCACATTTTTTGAATTTAACGCCTTTAAAGTATTTGCCCGCCGCAGATATGGATGAGAACAGACTTAGCATTTCCGCACGCCACAAATTATTAGACCGGTTAGTGCAATCGTTTTGGAAACGATGGAGGATGGAATACTTGCGTACTTTGCAGTCTCGGCTAAAATGGAACACAGCGACTGAGCCTTTAGCTGTAGGGACTGTAGTTGTGCTCACTAAGGAGAATACGCCACCTCTCCATTGGCCGTTAGGAATTGTCGAAGAGGTCTTTCCCGGTTCCGACGGAGTAATTAGGATAGCTCGCGTTAAGACCACGGTTGGGTCTTACCTACGTCCTGTTGTCCGTTTGTGCCCCTTGCCTCTTCCATAATTTAAATTAGCTTTCTAGATTAAAATTGTAGTTGAATTTAGGTAATCTTAGCGTTAGTTAGTTATTTGTTAGTTAGCCTGATCTTAGCTCTAGTTGTTTTAGTTATTTTGAAGGAGATCCTTCAAGGGCGGGGGGAGATGGTTGCGCGGAAAACCATTCGTATTTATTTTATTTGACGGTAGGCTGCCAAATCGGTTATCCCTTTCCAAAACGATATCATTCGTACCCTCCTATCGACACATCGGGGTGGTGGGGTGGGAGGGGAAAGAAGATGATTCTAGAACATCACGTAATCATCGGAACCGAGGATATATAAGACACGCGCGACCGACGCGTGGCCTCTTCCCGCCGCGCTCGTCGTTGAAACCACACCGATAGTAGAAACCGCTTTAGCCTGGAAGCAATCGAGCTCCAGGGAACCCGCCTCACCTCGTGTGAGATATAGTCGCGCACCGCCTCTCTCCGGAGTGTTCCAGAAGTCGCAGTTATAGTGCTCGACCGCACAGAAGAAACATCCCGGTGAGTCAAACTTATTTTCCTGCTTGATATAGTAGTTTTAACCCGCTCCAATTTTGTGTTTTCCTAATCAAGCAGGATTCCTTTCATCGATTTGGCATAATAGTTCGTTTTTTTTGGGAAGAGCGAGTGCATTGTACCGCATATACAAGTGTAGAAGCATTAGTAGATACAGTCCACTTAGATTAATAATTCGCGCAATAGGTTTAAGGTTCGACCGGGGAACTAGACTTCGGCAGCCTTAAACACGTGGCTCCACCATGATGCTTGCTTTAAATGCATTGCATGAATATGTCGTTCGCATGTGAGTTAAAATTACAAGTCAGTTTATTTGATTTTTAAATAATTTTTGTCCTTGTTACAGATTAGCTTAGAAGTAATATGTTATTTAATGAATTATAAAATTGAAGCCTATATACATACAATAGTTAATAAGCTACTATATAAGTTTATTTTTAAGTAAACTGCAATGAACTTACAATCCTTACGTGGTAATTAAAATATTAGTAGCATAGTTGTAGCATGAATGGGTCGGCTTGGCCGAAGGAAGGAACACGTTCTCACACAATATCAGCATAAAGTAGCAGTTTAACGCTGCTGTGTTTCCTATTGGGAGTGTAGAGAACCGGAGATTTTTTTTACTGAAAAGGAGGCATTACACGGGTAATAACGCATTTGTATTTTAATACGTAATCGAGGATAGATGTAGATGTAGAACCTACACATACTCCTACTCCTAGAAAACTAGGTCTCATAGGAACAACTTATATACTTGCTTATTTACTTGCTTATATACTTGCTTATATGCTTGCTTATATACTTGCTTATATACTTGCTTATATACTGGCTTATATACTTGCTTATATTGCTACTTGCTCTTATACTTGCTTATATACCTGCTTATATACATGATTATATACTTGCTTATTTCGTTGCTTATATATTTGCTTATATACCTGCTTATATACTTGTTTATATACTTGATTATATACTTGCTTATGTACTTGCTTATGTACTTGCTTATATACTTGCATATATACTTCCTTATATACCTGCTTATATACTTGCTTACATACTTGCTTATTTACTTGCTTATATATACATGCTTATTTATTTGCTTATTTACTTGCATATTTTCTTGCTTATATACTTGGTTATATACTTGCTTATAATCTTGCTTATGTACTTGCTTATATACTGGCTTATATACTTGCTTATTTACTTGCTAATATACTTGCTTATACACTTGCTTTTATACTTGAAGCTTATATACCTGCCTAATATACTTGCTTATATACTTGCTCTTTTACTTGCTTATATACTTCCTCATATACTTGCTTATATACCTGCTCATATACATGATAATATAGTTGCTTATGTACTTGCTTATTTACTTGCTTATTTATTAGCTTTTTTACTTGCCTGTATACTTGCTTATTTACTTGCATATATACTTGCTTATATACTTGCTTATATACTGGGTTGTATACTTGCTTATGTACTTGCTTATGTACTTGCTTTTATACTGGCTTATATACTTGCTTATATACTTGCTTATATACTTTCTTATACACGTGCTTATGTACTTGTTTATATACTTGCATATATACCTGCTTATAAACTTGCTTATATATACTTGCTTATATAATTGCTTATTTACTTACTTATATACTTGCTTATTTACTTGCTTATATATACTTGCTCATTTATTTGTTTATTTACTTGCATATTTACTTGCTTATATACTTGCTTGTATACTTGCTTATGTACTAGCTTATGTACTTGCTTATATACTGGCTTATATACTTGCTTATTTACTTGCTTTTATACTTGCTTATACACTTGCTTATGTACTTGCTTATATACTTGCTTATGTACTTGATTATTTACTTGATTATTTACTTGCATATATACTTGCTTATATACTTGCTTATATACTTCCTCAAATACTTGCTTATATACTTGCTTATGTACTTGCTTATATACTTGCTTATATACTTGCTTATTTACTTGCTTATATACTTGCCTATGTACTTGCTTATATACTGGCTTATATACTTGCTGATTTACTTGCTTATATACTTGCTTGTTTACTTGCTTATATACTTGCTTATTTACTTACTTATATATTTGCTAATATATGTGCTTATGTACCTGATTATATACTTGCTTATATACTTGCGTGTATACTTGCTTATATACTCGCTTATATACTTGCTTATATACTTGATTATATACTTGCTCGTGTACTTGTTTATATACTGGTTTATATACTTGTTTATTTACTTGCTTTATTACTTGCTTATATACTTGCTTACATACTTGCTAATGTACTTGCTTATATACTTCCTAATATACTCGCTTATATACTTGCTTATATACTTGCTTATATCCTTGCTTATATACTTGCTTATATACTTGTTTATTTACTTGCTTATATACTTGCTTTTATACATGCTTATATACCTGCCTAATATACTTTCTTATATACTTGCTTTTATACTTGCTTATGTACTTGCTTATATACTTGCTTATATACTGGCTTATATACTTGCTTATTTACTTGCTTATATACTTGCTTACATGCATGCTTATATACTTGATTATATAATTGCTTATATACTTGCTTATATACTTGCTCAAGTACTTGTTTATATACTGGCATATATACTTGCTTATGTACTTGCTTATATACTGGCTTACATATTTGCTTATATACATGCTTATATACCTGCCTAATATACTTGCTAATATACTTGCTCTTATACTTGCTTATATACTTGCTCACATTTTTGCTTATGTGCTTGCTTATATTCTGGCTTATATACTTGCTTATATACTTACTTATGTACTTGATTATATACTTGCTTATATATTTGCTTATATACCTGCTTATATATTTGCTTATATACTTGCCTATGTACTTGCTTATTTACTTGCATATATACTTGCTTATATACTTGCTTGTATACTTGCTCAAGTACTTGTTTATATACTTGCATATATACTTGCTTATGTACTTGCTTATATACTGGCTTATATATTTGCTTATATACTAGCTTATATACTTTATTATATACTTGCTTATTTACTTGCTTATATACTTGTCTATGTACTTTCTTATATACTGGCTTATATACTTGATTACGTACTTGCTTATATACTTACTTATGTACTTGCTTATATACTTTATTATATACCTGATTATATACTTGCTTATATATTTGCTTATGTACTTGCTTATATACTTGCTTTTATACCTAATTATATACTTGCTTATTTACTTGCTTATATACTTGCTTGAATACTTGCTTATATACTTGCTTATGTAATTGCTTATTTACTTGCTTGTATACTTGCTTATATACTTGCTTATGTACTTGCTTATATACTTGCTTATATACTTGCTTTTATACCTGATTATATACTTGCTTATATACTTGCTTATATACTTGCTTATTTACTTGCTTATATACTTGCTTGTATATTTGCTTATATACTTGTTTATATACTTGTGTATATACTTGATTATATACTTGCTTATGTACTTGCTTATGTACTTGCTTATATACTTGCTTATATACTCGCTTATATACCTTCTTATATACCTGATTATATACTTGCTTATATTCTTGCTTATTTACTTGCTTATATTCTTGCTCATATATCTGCTTATATACTTGTTTATATACTTGCTTATACACTTGCTTATGTACTTGCTTATATACTTGCTTATATACTTGATTTTTTAATTGCTTTTTTAGTTGCTTATATACTTGCTTATTTACTTGTTTATATAATTGCTTATATATCTGCTTTTATACTTGTTTATATACTTGATTATATACTTGCTTATATACTTGCTTATTTACTAGCTTATATACTTGCTTATATACTTGCTAACATACCTGCTTATATACTTGCTTATATACTTGCTTATTCATTTGCTTATTTATTTGCTTATATACTTGGTTATATACTTGCTTATAAACTTGCTTATGTACTTGCTTATATACTGGCTTATATACTTGATTATTTACTTGCGTTATATACTTGCTTATATACTCTATTATATATTTGCTTATGTACTTGCTTATATACTTGCATATATACTTGCTTATAACCTGCTTATATACTCTCTTATACAATGGTTTCCGATGTCCGATACTTTAAGGGGTTAAACAATTAATTTTATCGACAAATCAGGGATCAATGATTTTTTTTCGCCATCAATAAAAAAATGGCAGCACTTTAAAAAAAATTGTTGGCGAAGCATAGATGCTTGTATTAATTTAACAATATCTACCCAAGTAGAAGACTTTCAAAAACAAAATTGGTCTCAAAACTCAGTTAATAGTGTAGACAATAAATCTAGATTCAAAATATTATTTTTTAATTTTTCAGTATTAGTAAAAAACATTTTTGAAAAAATAAATTAGACAACAAATTGATGTTGTTTTACAGATTCTTAGCTTTAAAAAAAACCATCGTATTAACCAATATTTTTACTTGTTTTTATTATAATACGGGATATTTGCTATAAATGCACATTTAAATCTTAACTCTGAGTTAGATAGTTTAGGAGCTATGATAATTTGAATGTAACTGTTCAAAGTGCCTCTACCCCGATATTAGATAACTAAACACCCATTCCAGTGAGTAAGATAAAATTCTTCAATAATTCAAGGAATCGTAAGCCAGCACAATAGCTTATTTACTTGCTTATATACTTGCTTATATATAAAACATAATATAAAGCAAGTATATAAGCAAGTAAATAAGCAAGTATATATGCAAGTAAATAAGCAAGTACATAGGCAAGTATATAAGCAAGTAAATAAGCAAGTTTATAAGCAAGTATATAAGCAGGTATATAAGCAAGTATATAATCAAGTACATAATCAAGTATGTAATCAAGTATATAAGCAAGTATATAAGCAAGTAAATAAGCAAGTATATAAGCCAGAATATAAGCAAGTACATAAGCAAAATATAAGCAAGTATATAAGCAAGTATAAGAGCAAGTATATATGCAAGTATATTAGGCAGGTATATAAGCATGTATAAAAGCAAGTATATAAGCAAGTATATAAGCAAGTATATAAGCAAGCATATAAGCAAGTATATAAGCAAGTAAATAAGCATGTATATAAGCCAGTATATAAGCAAGTACATAATCAAGTATATAAGCAAGTATATAAGCAAGTACTATAAGCAAGTAATTTAGGCAGGTATATAAGCATGTATAAAAGCAAGTATATAAGCAAGTAAATAAGCAAGTATATAAGCCAATATATAAGCAAGTATATAAGCAAGTATATAAGCAAGTATATATGCAAGTAAATAAGCAAGTAAATAAGCAAGTATATATAAGCAAGTATATAAGAAGGTGTATATGCAAGTATATAAGCAAGTATATAAGCAAGTACATAAGCAAGTATATATATTTCAAACTTGACTCAAATATACGCACAAAAAATTTACTCAAAATCGTTCGAGCCGTTTTCGGGTTTTAACGAAACTAACGGAAAATTGATTTTGATATATAAGGAAGATAATGCACACCTTCATATTGTGGCCGCAGTAGTCGAATACCTTCGAGACGTGGAACACAATGCTATGGGAGTAGCCAGTACGCTCACCCGACTTAAAAACTCCATAGAGCACGTACGTAATAAGCTTGGAAGACAAATTAAGAAAAAGTTCTGCCACCGCTAATTTGGGAGATCATAAAATCGCATTACAGGAAATATGGAACACAATCTTTCAAGGTTTTATTGATAACATTGGAACAATTTTTTTTTAATAAAATTCAATATTATAAACCACATAACAGTTTATTAAATTACGGCGTAACAATACACATAACTAATAGTCTTTACAGTTCATTGCAAGTTGAGCTTCGTGGTAATAAGCACCCTGACGTTCTGGTCGTACGAGGTGGCGACAGCGAGACCCAGGTGGTCTCGGTTCCATTCCCACGCGTTTATCGGCTGCGTGCTGACGATCATGCGTTGCAAACGTCTTAGTTTCCCGGGGACACCACACGCTACCCCCTGACTGTCTACTCGACATCTTTGTTCAGGGTATTCGCTTGAAAAAAAAAAACAAATCTACAACGTGACACATATTGTAAAATTCTACAAAGTTACAGTGTGGAAGAGGTGTAAAAGAAGCTAGTATCCGATTGCCACCCGTGGGTTTTATAAGCGGCGGCTATGGGATAAATTAAAAAGATCATAAGGCCTCTAAAATATAACGGTATAACCACACCAGCGTGTTTAACCAAGTCGACTTTCTACAATCGTTAACGCTTAATAGAGCATTATAAAAACTAATCAAATTATAAAATTTTATATATAATTAATGTTTGTTTGTTCGTATATTATGCGCTGCCATACCGTTAAAACTTTGTCAACTTATTGTTTTTGCACTTGCGTAAAGGTTATAGGCATAGTACAGTTTACTTGCAGTAGATGGCGCGCGTTATTTTATTAAACAATATAACTCTTACAAATTTAAAACGATATTTCCACAATTATTTCTTCTACGGCAGCAAAGCGCCAGCTAGTCAATAATAAAAATTCATAGCTCTTTTTTTTCAAGTTACCGATTGTAGATCGTCAACTTGTCTAACCGTGCACATGTAAAACGGCGCTTAAAAATCCAGAACTTCGATAGTCTTAGAGTATTTAACAGTAGTATAGAGCGCGCGCAACGAAGTGGGAACAGTAGGCACAGGTGAAAACAAAAAGACGTTCCCAGTTCCCACCGCGAGCGCTTGTAGTCGTGGTTGTGTGCTAGCACCGTGCGTTCTTCTAGAGATTTTTTTCATATTTACTCGTCACGATGGTAAAATGTGCAGTTCGATCGTGCAAAAATGTTACTAGAAAACACACCAAATTGAAATCCAGTATTACATTTCATCGGGAAGTCAATTGTTATACTTATTTTCATAATAACATAACATAAACACTCACGCCTGTCACCCAGAGGGGTAGGCAGAGACTACGGACTTCCATTTGACACGATCCTGACATACCTCTTTCGCCTCCTTTACATCCATATATCTACGCATACATGCTCGTCGGTTAAGGGTACTTTTAACAAGGCCCATTTTGAAAATATCGCCAATTTGGTCGATAAACTTTTTTCTAGGGCGTCCTTTCCCGACTCTGCCGTTCACATCTGCCATATAAATTTGCTTTGTCACTCTTTCCTCATTTATTTTTTCTACGTGACCAAACCACCGAAGCATTCCTTTCTTAATCCTGGTCACAACATCATCTTGCATACCACATTTATCTCTTATCACGCAATTTCTCACCCTGTCATTCAGATTCAACCCTAGCATACTCCTTAAAGACCGCATTTCATAATTATTTTCATGAAAACAAATCAATTATCGCGGCTATAAGCGGGGTTGAAGGAGACGTGGGAGGCGGGCACGCTCAAGCTCGCCTCCGCACCGCACCTCACCGCACTCCCCGCTCAAGACTGTAGTGTGTGTGTGATACATCCCAAGATGTAATACACTCATCTATAAAGTATTTATAGCTCACCTGCCTACGATGAGCATTGAGTAATTTTTGCATATGCGCGCTCTATACTAATGTAATAAATACTCTAAGCTGATCGCATCGCGGGTAATGACTGGTTATGGACTAAAATCCCGTGGTATTCCTCCTTCATCGCATATTTCAGCGCACCATTCGGTGCCCCACCAGCGCCGGCCGCTCCACGGCGCCTCTCCTCAGGAAAGGACTACTCCTCCCCCATCTCTTTCTCAGTTAAGTCACACCATAACAAATGGCGCGCCCTCCTCCGCGCCCTGCAACTTCACATGCGCAACCGCCTTCACTTCGGGCCAGCCATGTGGATCTTCGTTCACCGTGAGTGACCAAGCCACGTCAGGACAAGGAACCCATTCGCGAGGGGGCAGGGGATAGTATCTTGTGCAACGTTGCCTGTCACCAACTCACTAATCCGCCTGCCATAGGTGGAGATTGAGAAAATTCCTCTCTGCAGTAGTAAAGGCCCTAATCCAGCGGTGAACTTTGACGGGCAGATCAAAAAGACGGTATATCCGAAGATACTTACTACTTCCACAGCGATACCTGCCCGTTGCCAGCGCAAGTTACAAATAAGTCGCGGTTCTGCGGAACGTGGCGCGCTACCCATACAGTGCCGCTTTTAGTTGAGCTATCCAGCACCTATAATAATAAAACAAAGTTGTAATTGTGAATAGTTAGTTTTTGTTGATGTAAGAGAATTCATTTTCCGTGGTGGTCGTAAGTGGTAAGTGGAAACAGAGGACAGTGAAACACAAGTTGGACCGAAGCATATTCTTGTTCCCATTACTTACATATAAAAACCGAGGTCGTCAACTCGCCTACCAAACAATGGAACCATGGCATACCCCACCTATGAGGCAATCATCAGGGATGCATGTGTTCATCAGTGGACTTATATATAAGTGGACAAAATAATATTCTGTAAAAGAAAAATATATTTAACGCGGTAGAGTCACGTTGCAGCTACATTACAGTTGTAGCACGAATGTGTCGACTCGACTGGGGAAGGATCACGCTCTCACGAAATACCAGCGTAAATTAGGGGCTAGATGTTGCTGAGTTTCGAATGGTGAGTGTAGTGAACCGGAGACCCTTTTTACTGGCAACGAGGCATTCTATGTTATTCCTCAGAGGTAACAATTCATCAACATTGCGACCATTATTGTATCAAAAAAAAACTAAAAATAAGTTAACAAATCCTTTTCAGCCTACAATATTAATTAGATAGCAATCTCTTAAGTGTATTTGCCACCAAACAGTACAGAGTAATAATACAGTATTGTTTTGTGTTTGGAGTGAAAGAACGCTAGTGCTATTTTAGGCTGTGAAACATCCCTGTAAGTCTAAGACCTTCTTTTTTTTGATGGTTGGTTACAGATATCCAATGAATTGCATTAATCACTTATCATTAGGGGGTTTCGAAGATTGTGACTCTAATATTAAACTAATAATAGTAAAAAGTTATCCATCCTAACATAATACAAATAATAGTAATTATATTTTAAAGACA
The DNA here is from genome assembly GCA_907164705.1 of Parnassius apollo. NCBI lineage: Eukaryota > Metazoa > Arthropoda > Insecta > Lepidoptera > Papilionidae > Parnassius > Parnassius apollo. Next base: position 17,566,563 of record CAJQZP010000008.1, read on the forward strand.
ACTATAACAAAATGCATTAATAATGAGCTAACAATTCTACTGAAAATTCTAGGTCATAGTAATATTATCATCGGTTCTTAGTACGTATGGGTAAAAGTTGAATTTAAAAAAATTGTCAGTTGTAAGACTGCACGTCAGAAGTGAAAACTTCTCAGCTTCACAAACATATATATATATATATATATATATATATATATATATATATATATATATTACGTGTCACGTTGTTTGTCCGCGATGGACTCCTAAACTACTTAACCGATTTTAATCAAATTTGCACACCGTGTGCAGTTTGGTCCAACTTGAGAGATAGGATAGTTTTTTTTGCCCATGAGTGACCCACAATTTTTTTTGCGAATTTAAGGATTTTTAATAGGACATGACAAAAGGTCGTCGAAAAGGGCAGAACAACGTCTGCCATGCAAGCTAGTACATATATATGCTTTTTCTCCACGCAAAAGTGCCCAACGTGCCTAAAGAAGTTATCACTTCCATTATCACTGCAAAATTCCATTAAATTATAATATAAATATATACATACTCGACAGGCAATTAAATAGGTGTAAAAAGTAAAGATACAGTCTCCGGATCTCTACAATCACCATACGAAACACAGCCGTAATAATCTGCTATTTTACGTTGTTATTCTGTGAGAGGGTCCTTCCCTTGTCGAGCCGACACATTCATGCTACAATCATAATATAGCTGCAGCGTAGCTCTGCCACGTCTACCAGTTGTGGCGGCCAAGAGAATCCACTACTTTGTATCATTTTGTGGGAGGCGTAAGAGGCGAAAGAGGGAAATAAAATGGGGATGGGCAGCAGCACATATCTGACAACATAAAATTATAAAATGCTTCGGTTGCATTCCTGCCTGCAGAGCATGACAACTGTGTCAACTTCCATCGCTACGATACAATTCATGGGAGTAACTTATTTAGTAATGGACTTTTGGAAGGCTATAATTAATGAATGAAGTAAACTATTGTAATTGTATTGATTATATTTCCTTATTATATCGCATTATCAGAATTGCTAAATTAAAATCCAAATATGACATAAATATTTAGTTATTCACCTACACAAATTACGCATGCAGATTATTAAAAATTACGACCCAACTTTTAATTATCATTGAACGTAAACTTTCTTCACATCAAAAAACATATAACATACAACGAAGTTTCTATTTCCTCAGTACCTCATACTTACTTGTGCAAACCCTTTAGATGGATTTTGAGTCCTTACGTCGAACACGTGAAACTTTCCTTCGAGGGTTGTGGCGATTAATTTGTTCATTGGAATGTCCTTCCGGTCAAATTCAGTAGAACAGACCTAAAATCAATTTTCTCTTTTTAAAAACTTAGTGATAGCAATCAAATACTACGTAGGAGTCTATCTTAAGTAGGTACGACCCTCTATCGTATTTCCGTCGTCAAATAGCAGTACTTGTACTGATGCGTTCCGATCTGAAGGGTACCTATAGAGTCAGAATAATTACAGGTTGACGTAGCATCAGTTTAGTTTGAAAGCTTCTGCAGCAGGCGTTTGCTTCCATGGACTGCAGTAGACAAATACCATTAAGTAAACTGTAATAGACGACACACACGGTCAGTTCAACTAATCATTCCAACTGATCAGTTCAAACTAGGACTGTTGATATTTTTTAAAATATGAATTAATAAATACGAAATATTTTTAAGCTATTGCATAGCTTCTATAGCGGGCCTGGAGCGCGGGGACCGAATCCAGAAATTCCGTAACGAAAAAACCTCACGCTCCCCACTCCGACGGGCACGGAGGTGTGGCTTGAAGGCCGTGCATTGTCTAACGTCGTTTCTTTTCGGCAGTCTTCGACACGGTGTTTGTGTGCGTGCAACTAGACGTATTGTACGACTCTACGAAGCTCGCACGAATCGAGACGAGCTGCTCCGAAATCGGACGAATACATAAGCATCTGTTTATGAGAAAGTATATAGGTGTATAGGTATTTATGTACAACAGTGAATAGCTGTACTTGTAAAATTTGTGTATAAAGTGTTTTGAATATGAATGAACAAAGTGCATTTATTATTTATTTATTTAATAAAAGAAAAAAATTTGTTTTCTTATCGGTCACCACGCTCAAAAAGTGTAACTTGAATTAATATCAAAGAAAAAGAAATACTGCATAAATAAAATAAATAAATAATTATAATTGCATAAGTTGATACAAAATGCTATGCAATAGCTTTACCGCGGCAGTCCCCGAGTGCCACACGTCTTTTTTATTTATCGATATATCGAAATTCGGTATTTTAAAAAATATCAACAGTCCCAGTTTAAACTGATCAGTTGTAATGATCACTTGAACTGACCGTGTGTCGTCCATAATTTCGTTTTTATTTGCATTCTTCAGTTTTACTAAAAAAACAATATAAAACAGAATTTGCGAGTTTTTGTTTACTAATATGTTTAATTGTTCATTTTCATTACTGTTATGTAGCTGCCGTTCAATACTTTTATTATTGGTTGAATTAATTAATCTTTCGTCACACAAATCACAACATATTGGTCCGCACGGATAAAGAATGGTATTAGAAATGGCGACTCATCGAGCTCGTACCGTCAACATAGACAGTGCCAATAACGAAAACGCACTAATAACGGTGTATCGTTATAACGTTATATTACGTTGTACGTTTTACGTGGTAGAGCCATGCTGCAGTTACATTAGTAGTATAGTTGTCGCACGAATGGGTCGGCTCGACCGGGGAAGGACCACGCTCTCACAGAATACCAGCGTAAAATTGTAGCTTAATGCTGCTGTGTTTCGTATGGTGAGTGTAGAGAACCGGAGACCCTTTTTACAGGAAACGAGGCATTCCATCTTAGCCATCACGGGTAATAACGTAATCGAGGAAATATGTAAATGTCTATGGGCCGCAGCAACCACTTACCATCAGGTGGACTGTGTGCTCGTTTGTCACCCTATCCTAAAAAAAATTTGTCGGTTAGTTGGGAATTTTCTTTTCATGGGAAGATATTTGAAAAGAATTGTAAATACGAAAGTTTTACAACATTAATTTAAAATAACATTTATAACTAGCGACTTGCTCTGGTTTCGTCTGGATGAGATATATTAATGTGGTTTTAATTAGACTCAAGATAATTAAAGACCATTTATTTTATTTTATAAATATTCCTATTTTAGCAAAATCTCTAAATTTTTCAGATAAAATTTAGTCTATGTTACTTCTGGTATTACTCTCTATTTGTTCGTGAAGTTTTCTTACAATCGGTTCAGCCATGCCAGAGATTAGCTTGAACAGAAACATTTTAAAAATGCTTACTTATGTATAAAGCTTACTTATGTAAAAAATAAGCGAAACCGTACTGATTTTTTTTTTGTAATTTATGGTATTTTGTTATCATTAATTTCAATGACAGGTTCGACTAAAATCCTATAGCGTAAGAAAAACGCATATCGCAACGTAATTTTTTGTAGTCTTTACCGGCGGATGTAAGTATAGATAGCGACAATGTGTGAGCAAAATATGAATAGAGGCGACACCATTTTTAATCCCATTCTTTAAACGCACGGGTAGTGCAAATAAATACACAATAAAACTACAAAGAACACATACATACATAAAAAAACATAAACACTCACGCCTGTCACCCAGAGGGGTAGGCAGAGACTACAGATTTCCATTTGACACGATCCTGACACACCTCTCTCGCCTCCTTCACATCCATACACCTACGCATACATGCTCGTCGGTTAAGGGTACTCCTAATTTGGCCTGTTTCCAATAAATCGCCAATTTGGTCGATAAATTTTCGCCTAGGACGTCCCTTTCCGACTCTGCCATTCACTTCTGCAACATAAATTTTCTTTGTCACTCTTTCCTCATTCATTCTTTCCACATGACCAAACCACCGAAGCATTCCTTTCTTAATCCTGGTCACAACATCATCTTGCAAACCACACTCTTCTCTTATTACACAACTTCTTACCCTGTCATTCAGATTCAGCCCTAACATACTCCTTAACGACTTCATTTCTACTGCGTTTATTCTACCCTCGTGCTTCTTCTGCCACACCTAACTTTCACTACCATACGTTAAAATAGGGTTTCACTACCATACGTTAAAGTAAAGTAACAAAGAACACAATATACAGAAATACATTGAGTTGCACCAACGAAAAGGTATCCGGCTCAGCAGGATGCTGTAGCAGTGTTGCCACAGTCACAGCGCTGTAATTCTGTCGGAATTCATCGAGTACTAGGTATGATTTTTCTAATAATATTTTTTTATATGATAAGTGGCCCTTATACATCTACATTTAATCTTGATTAAGAATCAAAATGCATACGTTGTCACCCCTGAGGACTAAGATGGAATGCCTTGATTCCATACAAAACAAAGCATCAGCAGCTACTATTTTACGTTGGTATACTGTGAGAGCGTGGTCCTTCCCCGGTCGAGCCGACCCATTCGTGCTACAACCATAATATAGCTGCAACGTGGCTCTACTACTTACAATGCACGTTTTCTATGATTAGATATTTAATTTCATTTTATAGAAGCAAAAAGATTACAAATATCTGGATTAAAGCTATTCGAGTTTGCCTACAGACTTCCGACTTTTCGACACATTATAACTGTTGCAGATAAGTATAATATTATATTAATACTTTATTCATAAATAGCGACCCGTCCAGTTTCACTTGGGTGGAATGTAGCGTAATTTTTTTTTAAATAATTATCAAAAACTATTGATTTTATCAATCCATCGATTTCATAAAAAATATATATGCCACGATTTTCGGATAAAATATAGTCTAGATCACTCCGAGCATTGCTCTCTATCAGTTTGTGAAGATTCATCACGATCGGTTCAGGAGTTGCGAAGTAGCCTGGACTGACAGAAAAACAGATAGGCAGACAGACAGAAATTTTACAAATGGTAATAAATGGTTCGCAAACAAACCCCTGAGCTCGATAAAAGGCATTTATTTATATAACGTTGCGCGCCACAATTAATGCCCGGTATATGACGACACTAGTTACCACTAGCGCCTTCTAATATCGAGTAACAGAAGTAGGGAGTCAAGATCCTTCTAAAAATTTCCATGCTGGTACTTTGTAGAACTATCGACACTTAGTCAGTCGGGACCTGTATGTACTCGAACATCAATGTTTCTACATTAGAAGGTTCTTTAACTATTTGACACCCTATATAAGGCCGGTCACCAATCACCAATCATTCTCAGATCAGAAATCGAACACACAATAAAATCTCAAAAAAGCGACAAGACTCCAGGAAGTGACAATATAGCTAACGAAGTTCTTAAAGCGCTAATCGCTACACTTTTGGAACCTCTTCAAACATTGTTCAATAATATACTTAGAACCGAAAAAACACCAGATCAATGGTCAAAATCTACAATCATAGTGCTGTTCAAAAAAGGAGATAGAAGTGATCTAGGGAACTATAGACCAATCAGTCTCATGTCAAATTTATATAAATTTTTTTCAAAGATCATATTAAATAGGATAACAAACAGTCTAGATGAAAACCAACCACGGGAACAAGCAGGCTTTCGCAAAAGTTACTCGACTGTAGATCACATACAAGTTATAACCCAACTTATTGAAAAAGCAAAGGAATATGGGAAGACGTTATATATGTGTTTTATAGACTACACAAAAAAAAGCATTCGATTCTTTACAATTCGAAGCTATATGGACATCACTTATACAACAAGGTGTCAATCAGAAATATATAAATATTATTAAGAGTATATATACAAAATGTCTCGCTAAAGTGCGCCTAGAACAGGAAGGTACAGAATTTCCTATACAAAAAGGAGTAAGGCAGGGAGACCCTATCTCCCCCGAAGTTATTTTCAGCGGTGCTCGAATCTATTTTCAGACGTCTAAATTGGGAAACGAAGGGAATACAGGTAGATGGAGAACTACTGAACCATTTGCGTTTCGCGGACGACATAGTGGTCTTCGCAGAAAGCGCTACTGAATTGGAGAATATGGTGTTCGAACTAGCAATGGAAAGTAAAAAAGGTGGGATTGTCAATGAACACGATGAAAACCAAGATTTTAACCAACGGACTACCTCAGGATATTATAATAGCAAATGAAAATATTGAATATGTAAAGGAATATGTATATTTAGGACAGCTAGTACATACATAAACACTCACGCCTGTCACCCAGAGGGGTAGGCAGAGACTACAGACTTCCATTTGGCACGATCCTGACACACCTCTCTCGCCTCCTTCACATCCATACACCTACGCATACATGCTCGTCGGTTAAGGGTACTCCTAATTTGGCCCGTTTTCAATAAATCGCCAATTTGGTCGATAAATTTTCGCCTAGGACGTCCCTTTCCGACTCTGCCATTCACTTCTGCAACATAAATTTTCTTTGTCACTCTTTCCTCATCCATTCTTTCCACATGACCAAACCACCGAAGCATTCCTTTCTTAATCCTGGTCACAACATCATCTTGCAAACCACAATCTTCTCTTATCACACACTACTTAGGACAACTAGTGTCATTCGTAAACAATACAGAAAAAGAAATAGAAAGAAGGATAACTCTAGCCTGGAAGAAATACTGGGGATTGGAAGAAATAATGAAAATAAAGATATTAGTATAAATATAAAGAAAAAACTCTACGAAGTAGCGATATTGCCATGCCTGACATATGGCTGCCAGACGTGGTCACTGAGAAAAGAAGACCAAGAAAAAAATTGCTATATGTCAACGTAAAATGGAAAGAAGCATGCTTGGTCTAAAAATATCAGATAAGGTTAATAACGTCCACATCAGGAAAAAAACGAAAATAATAGATGTAAGAAAAAGAACAAGACTACTGAAATGGCACTGGGCAGGACACATCTGTAGAATGAATGATAACAGATGGACCAAGCGTTTAACAGAATGGATACCAAGAGACAAAAAAGAAAAAAAGGGAGACCTAGTAAAAGGTGGAGAGATATATTTAATCAGAAATGTGGACCGCTATGGATGCGAGCGGCTCGGGATAGAGATATGTGGAAAGGTTTGGGAGAGGCTTACGCCGCAGAGGCGACTACTACTAACATTAACTAAGTCATATTTATACATACATTTTTATACATACATTTTTATACATACATTATTATACGTAAAAAAATACATATTAACTATTCTCTACTATTATTACCTACATTAATCATAAGTCAAGTTTGTATTGTAGTAGAAATAAAGGCTATTTTATTTATTTATTTTATTTATTTATTTATAAGGCCGTTATAGACCGCGACCCAAGTGAGTGTTGAATTTGCGATACAGGCGAATACTTAGAAACGAAACAACCCCGAACTAGAGTGAGCAGTAGTACTATTGTGTTTTGTGCTCGGTAATTAAAGTGTCAATTTTGGTAATTCAATCGGCAGTTTTTATAGTCACGAACGCAAAGCTCGTAACAATAAGATAATATATAGAATAAGACAGACACTTCAATTTTATTCATATAATTAGAAAAAGTGTTTAAACATACCCCATTTTTCAAATTACACTCCCATCTCAGAGACATAGTACGAAGGTCAAACATTTTCAGGTCCCCATTATCGTATCCGGCGACAACAATTCTCTCCGTATCGTTGAAAGAGTTACCAAAGCTAACAGCCCAGCAGTCTCGTTTCGTCTCACCTTTTACTGGCTGCATGTTCGCTACAGGTTTGCCCCTTTGACGTGGATCCCATACTTTAACGGTACCTTTAAAATTACATAATTATAACGTTAAGACTAGACCTAATTTTGGTCACGGCGGTGAGCCTCAACGAAGACTAGCCATCGATGCAGGACATGATTATAGATATACACATCTGCACTCTTTGGTCACGGCGGTCAGCCTCAACGAAGACTAGCCATCGATGCAGGACATGATTATAGATATACAGTACAGATATATTTGCACTCTCTATTCCCTCATTCTCATAGTGCGATGGGATGGTAAACTCACACGACCGAAGAAAGATAAGGCGCAGGAGTAACGGCTTTACATGCTTTCCGAAGCACGGGGGTGAGACACCGCCAACTTCCTTACTCCGGACAGTTACTGAGAATTTCTTGACGGAAAAACTCAATAACAGATCCTTTGCCTGACCCGGATATCTAACCCGGGACCTCATGATCACTATCGTTGCGTTTGCAATCACTAGATCAATATTACATAATATTTGTCCTTAGCGCAAGAGCTTGACACAAACGTTTTTGTATTATAATCGGCAAACATTTTATGGAAGTATGAACAGCGCCCTGACAAACGGTAATAGAACATTCACTCATATAAAGTTACTTGTTTACGATACGAAAGAAAACTCACGCACAGTCCGTAGTGATAAATGTTATCTCATAAAAGAACAGAACAGAATAAAGTTAATTATAGTTCATAAAAGATAGCTTGATCTCTGCGACAGCTGTCAGTAAAATCACGCATGATATGAAGTCCTGAATTTCTTAGTAGTACAGACAGTACCTGTCAATGTCATACTTTATGGGCATGCACTAATTAGGTCGGCATGCCCATAAAGTATGACATTGACAGGTACTGTCTGTACTACTAAGAAATTCAGGACTTCATAGGCGTGATTTTACTGACAGCTATCGCAGAGATCAAGCCATCTTTTATGAACTATAGAATATCTTCATTCAATACTAGCCTTTTACCCGCGGTTTCGCTCGCTTGGACTTCAATGTGGGAACATCATTAATACTGATCCGTGCCAAAATTAGCAAAATTGGATCATTCGGTCACCGATCGAGTCTCCTTGGTGTACGTATGTTTCAATATCTATTTGTCACAGGATTTTTTGAATTTTCGGGTACTATGAGATAGTTGAATGCATTTTGATGGATATAGATGGTCATAGGTGGTGATATTTTTTTTTACGTTCAAAAATAGTTCTATTCACGATGAACATGATTAAAACTACATTCGTGCGTATAAATATTTTCACTTTGCCACAACGCGGCGGCGAAAAAGAAAAACCACTATAAGGTAGTGGTTTTGCTTTTTCGCCATTGTGTCGTGGGTGTTGTAAGAGGCGATAGAGGGAATCTGAAGCAGGAGATGAGCAGTAGCATCTTTTTGATAACAGTTCAAATAATAAATAGCTGCAATTGCAAGCTCACTTGCCGAGCGTGATAACAACAGCAAATATTCCGCGTATTTTACATTTTATAAAGAAGGCCTAAGATGACTATGGGCCACAGAATCCACCCGCTATCAGATGATCATGCTTGCTCATCACCCTTATTCTATATATTTTTATAGAATAAGGATGGCAAACGAGTCCGTCTGATGGTAAGTGGTTGCTGTAGCCCATAAACATCCACATCTATCTCTGATTACGAATCAAAATGCAAATGCGTTGTCACCCCTGAGGATTAAGATATAATGCTTCGTTTCCAGTAAAAAAGCGTCTCCGGTTCTCTATACTCACCATACGAAACACAGCAGCGTTAAGCTACTCGATACCTCAATCCGCAAATCAGTCAACTCCATAATATGTCGAAATTTTACATTACTAATTAGAAATAAAAAAATTAAAACCCCGTTGGCAAAGAATATATACACTACGCGAAAAGAAACGACACTTAAGCATGTGTGCACGTAAAATCGCTTGCGGCTATGTATGGGTGTCTGGATGTGCGCCGGGGCCTTGAAAGGCGCACGGGGCGTGGAACGGGCAGTTGCCGACTGCCCTGGCCGAGGGCTAGGTAGCTAGTAGTTCGATAGTTCGCTAGTTCGCGTCTCATCTCTCTAATCTCACGCACCGCACGCAAGCACAGACTGACTGTGCTTTATACCAAAAATAATAAGGCCCGGAGGGCTTCATTGATGTATTTATGGATTATTTCATTAGAAATAAAAATGACTTATCTCCTCAACACATAGGTAACAATTTGTTGGCAGTCATGTCCCAGGAAACCTGCTTCCCTTTGGATTTTCTAAAAAAATTATACATGCTACGAATTTTTGATTTTTTTAATCGAAAAATCCAAAAACATATAACAGTAAATTAATTTTTATAGGATAGTGGGTAATACTGATTATTGCGTACTGAAATACTAAGTGTTGGTTAATTATTTAAGATTATCATTAACTGTCGTGCATATTTGGTTTTGTCGGAAGGTTTAATATTCCTCATTTGTAAAGATATTTTATTTATATCGACGAGATATTTTATTTTAACCGACGAGCATGTATGCGTAGGTATATGAATGTGAAGGAGGCGAGATAGGTCTGTCAGTATCGTGCCAAATGCAAGTCTGTAGTCTCTGCCTACCCCTCTGGGTGACAGGCGTGAGTGTTTATGTATATGTATGTATTATGTATTGTAAAGATATTTAATAAAATTTGATTTAAAATTGAACGTATCTTTCACTACCCAAATACATAAGTTTACATAATATATAACATACACCTACTATGTATCTTCTTTGGCACAAGTCTATAATATTCCAGTTCGGTTCGATATCAACCCTAGCGTTACACGCTTCGACTCAAGGTCACAGGCGCTTAAGCTCTCACGTACAGAGACATAGAGTGTCACCGCTGTGCCGTTAGTGTATTATGTTAGTAGGTAATAAATTTCATTGCCTGTTTTATTTACAATATTGATGTTACTAAAATATAGACGCTTTTTTGAGTTATCCGCTTTTCCTACTACATAAATATAAGTATGTAATATGGAGTTAGCTGGTTTTACTTAGTATGAAGGTAAAATAAACACGATATTAAGGCCCGCACATACTACATACGGAATTCCAGAATACGGAACAAAAGGGCCGGATACACACATACGGAATCCCATTTTGCCCGCAAAATTTCGTACGAAAAACTACCCGAGGTGTGTCGGGTCATTGATTTTATATGGACTTGCTGCGTTTTTCGGAATCCCGAATCGAAGTCCTGAATCGGAATTCCGTATGTATGTGGCGGGCCTTAGACATGAAAATATAACTACGCTGCGCGGTCCCCTACAAGGTACTAATTCAGTGAGGTCAGGCCTCTATCACTCTTGCTACCTACGTGAAATAATTACCTAAAATCGCGACGCGCCCGGGCGAAATAACGCAGTCAGGGCTAGCGCGTTGGAGGCGATTGAATGTTAAAGTTTTTTAACGCTGTTGACGTATATAACTTTTGTATATTGTTGAAATAGTTTTTGTTTAGTGTTTAGTATATTTAATTATAGGATAAAATAGTTCAAAAGTTTTAATGTAATTTAAGAACTATATATTATGTATATTACCCATTATTTAATAAATTTTAATATGGCAAAACGTCGTTCCTACTATAATTGTAGCGTGGATAGACACTAAATGACCAACAAAATATTTCAGATATATCAATCTTTATTACCGAAGGATATTAGTAGGAAGTTATGAAACGTGAATTTATTTAATTTTTATTGTTAGATAGGTACTTATAGCAAAAAAGAATTAAGTAATAATTTATTTAATATTTAGGAACTTTATTACAAAATTTAGTAGCCTTTTGTATTAATTTTGTATTATGTTAATTTTGTATTAAAACACTGAAATCAAAACTTTGTTTACCAACAAAATTTTTAAGTAGAATACGAATACATTTCTGTTAGGAATCGTATTTCAAGTTTATTTGTTGTTTACACTATCTACCTTTTCCTTCCGAGCCAAGCGTCGCGATTCCCGACGAACGGCCTTGCAAGTTGCATGCGTTAGGCATCGCAGAACTCACGTAGGTGCGAAAATATGGTTTGCCGATCATAGTCAGAATAGGTATTTCACCTAAGTAACCTAATTAATATTTCGTAATGTATTTTGTTATTCTTTATTGACATCCCTCCATAACAACGGAAAGTCCACCGTAACGTAGGAAGAGGAAAATGTGCAAAGTAATACGGACACTCTCGCGCAGCGATAAAGTTTTATTTAGCTTGCGTACGCGATTTATCTAATTAATAATAATTATGTAGGTTATTAAAAGCCGGCAAGCAATCAACATCAAAAAAATGTAACTTCTGTACGTAGTACATTATTATTCTGTGTCCACAGCTTCGCAGGTTTCGGTTTTTTCGCGTATAATGTCAATGACCTTAAAACGTTCAGTGTAAGTAGACCTCCAATTACTGCATACTAATGCAAGATCAGCATATACTGGTTATTGGTTAAACACTTGGTCGATAAAATAAAAAGATTGAAAAGAGTAGCACATCCCATTGTCACTCTTTCATTAATAATGCCGTCGCGTGTCGCATGTTTGTAAATAGCAAAAAAAAAATGTAAACATGAAAATGGTAAGTAGGTAAATTATCTGAGTTTCAAAGATGTTCACGTTGTAATAATCTTAATATTTTTAAATGTTGCATATTAACCTTCCACTAAAAACTTAAAATACTAGGACATTGCATAACAACTCGGGTTATCAAAGGATTCAATTTGTTTTCTCACAACACCTAACCCTACAGTAAGACCGGCCTTAATATAGGCGCGTAACGGGCTAACTAAGTGATACAGACACGCACGCGGACGTAAAGTGAATTTTGATTTAATACGCGCGCCGCATTAATTTTTTTTTTTTCGAAGCTTTAATCGGTAAGTCAATTTCACGCTTCCGAGAGGTGCAAAGTATTGTGAACATTAGTTACGTTGTAACTAGGTTTAAACTCAAAAAAAAAGGAAAAAGAAAAAAGGTTTTCATAATAATTTTGGTAGTCATCAGGCTTTGTGGTACGTGGCAGAGCCATGCTGCAGTTATATTAGTATAGTTGTAGCACGAATGAGTCGGCTCAACCGGGGAAGGACCACGCTCTCACAGAATACCAGCGTCAAATAGTAGCTTAACACTGCTGTGTTTTGTATGGTGACTGTAGAGAACCGGAGATCCTTTTTACTGGAAATGAGGCAGGCAGTCCATCTTAGTCCTCACGGGTGACAACGCATTTTGATTTTTTCAATCAATTTTGATTCATAATCGAGGATATATGTGGATGTCTATGGGCTACAGCATCCAGCATTTTGATTCATAATCGAGGATATATGTGGATGTCTATGGGCTACAGCATCCACTTACCATCGGGTGGATTGTGTGCTCATTTGTCACCCTATTCTATAAAAAAATGCTAGATAACAATGTATACGCTACTACAACAAAGTCCCAGAAAATAATATAGGAGGTCTAGCTATCACCAAGCGTAAATATTTAATTAAACAAAAACTGTATAAAAAGGGTTATTATAATATAAATGAATACATGGCTGATAATAACCCCTGGGAATGAGGTGGTCACTTTCAAGCTGTTTCTATAATTTTTTAAATATATTCATATTGTAAAAATTCATTTAAAAAAGAAAGTCCTGCTGGGTTTCTTGCTGGTTCTTCCCAGGACAGAGGTTTTTTTCAAAAATAGTGGTAAAGCAAAAAATGCTTTTCAATAAGAATTACATATGATCTATACTGAATAAACATATTCTATTCTATTCTATTCTATTTTTTACTTTATTGAATGCCAAAAACTGTATAAATATGAAAAAAAATAACACCCAAATGAGGATATAAGTGATAAATTTCACAGGTCCTATCGATCAATGCATTATATAATAAGACAGAGCTCATTGAGGTTTCAGCAATAACTTATTTTATAATAAAAGTATAAGATGGAATAAGTCAATCTTTTCTCAAATTTCTTTTATGGAACAATGCTCACAAACAAACTCACATTTCACCTAAAGGTAAGTAGCAAATAGACACCTACATTATCTATCCTCAATTAAGAATCATAACAAAGATTCATGATGATCTCTGAGGTCTAAGATAGAATGCCTCGTTACATTAAAAGGGGTCTCTGATTATCTGCACTCACCATATGAGATACAGCAGTATTTAGATGCGAGTTTTGTGCTGTTATTCTGTGAGTTTGGTCCTTCCTCAAACGAGCTGATGTCGAGCTGATAAACTGACAAGCAAAATAGCATCTTCTAAATTTCTATATTCATGTAATATTATATAATATTATTATATCCATGTAAGCCAGAAGAAACATTGTTGGAAATGCCTATGTCCAGCAGAAGACTTACAAAAACAACTGAATAAAATCCGGAAAGAATGAAAATAAATACATAAAGATAAATATTGTAAGTGCATGTGAAGTTTGTAAACAGAACATGCCTGCACTGCCAACACCTCCCTATACCAATTATTTAACTGTTTATTTTTTAAATTATTAACCTTAATCATAAGGTTTGAACACCAGCATAAAATAGCAGCTTAAGGCTGTTGTGTTTTGTATGGTGAGTGTAGGGAACCAGATTCCCTTTTTTAATGGAAATGAAGCATTCCATCTTAATCCTCAGGGGTGACAATACATCTGCATTTTGATTCTTAATTGAGGATAAATGTAGATGTCTATGGACCACAGCTTCTACTTACCCTAAGGCGGACTGTGTGCTAATTTCATTTTTAAGTGAAAAAGTAAAAATGTGAAGTTCTATTTATGAAATGGTCTACGAACTGCAGTAATGACTGTTTACTTAACAGTCTGTGCAATATGATATAAATATAGACCTCTTACCATCTCTGCTTCCAGTGACAATCTCAGGTGCACCACAATTTAAAGTATTCCCTCCCATTCCATCTATAGAATTTATTATATCTAAGTGCTCTTTAGTAATATAAACTTGACAACTTTTTTCTAAATCCCTAAAATTAAATGAAAGATCTATTATTATTATATTATTAAAGAAATCTGAATGAATAAAAACTTACAATTAGGACAAGTTATTTTAGTAATTGAAGCATTATTTAAATTTCTACATACATACCATATTTCTAATGTCCCCTTAAAATCTCCTGTAGCTAATCTTCGCTCCACATCGTTGCTTGCACCAAAAGTAGCGCACTTAAATGAGTTAGGTCGCTCAATATCTTTTACTTTTTTTATTTCTCCTGATGTAATCTCAAATATTTCTATTGTCCCACTACCTTTAGGAAGAGATCCAATCACAACAAATTTTGCAGAGCATGGTATCCACTTACAATCAAATAAAGAATGATTTGAATTGTGTTCAATATGAGTTATAATTTGTGGTGTATCCTGGTTTTCCATTGTTTTTAGCAATTAAAAACAAGCTCTTAATAATAACATAACCTATATTGACAAAACATCTAAGTTGCTATGGCAACCACAGAGTATTTATGTTGTGTTCTTATCTGAAGTCTGAATTTTAGGCTAAGAAAGGCTAGAACCCAGAGCCGTAAAGCCAGTTAAATAAAAAAATCTGAAGTCTGAACCATGAAGGCGTAGACAGAGAATCCGATATAGCATTCTCTGTCTACGCATGAAGGTTAGAGAACAAGAGAACGATGGCTACGTGCTAAAGCATAGCTCGCCTGTCCCTAAAAGTAGAATTTACGCTGCCGTCGGTAAGTACCTAGTATCTGCGAAGTAATTTTTTAATTATTGACAAAAAGAAACTTTACAAAATGGTAAAATATTATAAAAAATAATAATAATAAATCAATAATAATTATTATTTTATATGTGTAATAATTTATAACATTTATAATAATGAAAATTATAAAAAACATATTTTATAATTCTTTTATTAATAAATAATAATAATTTTGTTCTTTTCTTTTTTCTTTGAATGATAATAATCATTTCAAACTAGCGCACAAAATAAAAACGGGTTGTCCGTTTTTATTGAGACAACTTAGCGATCGCAGTGTCTCACTTATTTTGTCCATATTTCTGGGACACTATTTTCTACAGAGATCGTTCTCCAATTTTCTAACATCCATGGTATGAACTATGGAGTTTAAATATAAGGAGAACAAATTGTACAAAAAAGTGTCCGTAGAAAAGCGCTAAATAAGGGTGGCACCACTGTAGCTACAGTCTAAATTTTAAAGAACTTTTTATAATTTTTTTATTGCACAGGCTTTCACCATAATTCTTTTTACAATAATTATTTTATTGCTTTCAAAATTTTTATTTTCAAAATCACTCTCAATGTATTTTACGGCGATTTTTTATACCCTGTAGCTACTCGGGTGCTGTTGTGGAGAGTTTTTGAACTATTATTTACTGCTTACAGATAGACACATTTTCAACTATTCTCATAAGTGAAATTGTCCTCCTTACCTCTATACTCCATGGTTTGATACTTATTTCCAGGCATGAGGGAGTTTTGGCGGGAACTTGGCCGTAGACGGATTGTCGCTCCCGTTTTGTGTGTGTGGCCTGAAGTGGATTTTGATTCGTAAAAGTGATACGATTTTGTGAATTAAGTGTCCGCGCGTGTGAACTATTAGAGAAAACGAAGAAACAAGTGCTTTCATTTCGATATAAACCTCAAGTTATTTTGATCGCTTGGGCGCCTCATGAACTTGATTGGCTGTCGTCATCAATTATCCGCTGGGTTCAGCTGTCTTCAAAATCTCCCAAGGGCTTCATAATGTGATGCATCAGCATATTTTGACGAAAAAGAATATAAAAATGAAGATTCCGAAAGAAATGATGGGATCAGAAAGGTTAGAACCCAGAGCTGTAAAGCCAGTTAATAATAAAAAAATTCCAGGCATTGAAGGTTAGAGAACAGGAGAACGATCACTACGTACTAAAACATAGCATGCCTGTGCTTGAAAATTGTAGAATTTATAGCGGCACTGACGTCGGTGAGTAGTGACTGGGAAGTTAGCTGTTTCTGAGTACAAGTAGATGAAGTTAGCTGAATAATGTACAAATTTTCTCCGCGGCATTGGTGAAAAAATTTTCGTGCTCCGTAATTTTGTAATTTTGAGAAAAAAGAAATATTAAAAAATAGAGAAATATTTTATTGTGCATGAATGTACAAGTGGTTTAGCATCGGATCGGAAAAATAGACTGAAAATAACTTTTATTGACCAAACTGAGTGTTCGCAGCGCCTCACTTATGGTTTCCATATTTCTGGAATACTATTTTCTACGGCGATCGTTCTCCTGTTCTCTAACCTTCATGTTTCCATGTATATATATAATATACTCTGTGCTTATTCTATTTATCTATGCTATTAAAGCCGATAAAGCACAGCGGAGTTTTGGCGGGAACTTGGTCGTCGAGGGATTGTCGCTCCTGCTTTGTCGCTTCAACAATGGTTTGAAGTGGATTTTGATTCGTAAAAGTGATGCGACTGTGTGACTTAACTGTCTGCACGTGTGGACTATTGGAGAAAACAACGAAACAAGAGCTTTGATGTTGATAGTTTGATCACTTGGGCGCCTTATGAAATTGAGTGGCTGTCGTCATCGACAGTCCGCTGGGTTGAGCTGTCGTCAAAATTAGGCATGTCGATTTACTCTTAAAAAAATCGATCTTTGAATAGATTTGAATCGAAGGTACTTGAATCGATTATCGATTAAATCGAGGATTAAAAGATCGATTTTCGATTAATCGCGACATTTTCAAACATGAAATTTCAAGAATTTTCTATTTTTTTTTCTTAAACTTCTAAACTGTAATATTTTTTTAAATAATATATTAGTAATCTTATTGATTAACATTACTAATATTCCTTTTAACCACTCCTGGTAAGCTTGAAACGCTTGTGTTAGGAGTGGTTCGCACATACTCCACTCGATCAATTTTTTACAAAGTGATTCCACGTAACACTTTTATTTGACATTTTAGGCTAAAAACAACAACAATACTTTAACAAAAATGCAAACTGCATGATTTCTCAATAAATCTGTTTCAATCTAGTAACTCACTATTTATCATATTGAAATGAATGCTACACGAACACAATACTGGGTATTTCCTTACTATAAACCTCTATAAACTTCGTCGTACGGTATAATATTTATTTACAGTATCTAGGTATTTAAAAAGTGCTCTTTCTGTACTTACAGCTCACAGTATGTATATTTTTGATAATAAATAATGTAAATTCACGAGTTCACAGTTCAAACAGGTTCACAGCTATAATATATTATATTATTACAATATAATATGAAAATATCTATATATATAAAAAATATTTATAGTTTGGGATGTAATATATATTACATCTCAGTGGAAACGGTTCCATTTTAAAGTACGGTGAGCGAATTTCTATCTCAGATGTATATAAATTACATTAAATCCCTTAGTGGAAAGTGAGCTTAAGAATTTTGGAAGTGAAAATGAAATGACAACTTTTCGATATTGTTGGATGCGTTCATAAACATTTATTTTATTCAAATATATATTGCGTTCAAATTATCAACCAAGTACGACCGGTTGTTTTTGCGTCCCCCAACAGCAAAAAAATTAAAAAACTGTGGTATCTTACCCCAGCCAGTTTGGGAATTTGGCTAGTTCTTGAATCAAATGAATCAGTCCGATTCAAGAGTTTTTTGGATCGATTCAGTGAATCGATGCGGTGCTTCGAATCGATCTAAAAATCGATAATTTTACTCCAAAGAGTCGATTTTTCGATTAATCGATTTTAGATCGATATGCCTAGTCAAAATCTTCTAAAAACTTCGCAATGTGAAGCATCAGCATTATTGTGAAGAAAAAATTTATAAAAAGAAGATTCTGAAAGAAATTATAGGCTCAGAAGGGATATAACAAAACCTGAAAAAAAAAAACCCCCCCTCCTTGGTACGTCCGTAATGCGATTCATCGAACGAACCAAACCAAAAAACCACGCCCCCCCCCCCCGCGGAAACCCCACCCCAAAAAACCCCCCTCTTTTTCCAAAAGAGGGTCGCTCATGATAAGGCACAATAGAGCTTAATCAGCCGGTTGCCTGTCCCCAAAGGCGGTTTTTAGAAGGTATCACTTAGGGTCCCCGGTAGGACAGTGAGCCCCTCATAACCACGATAGAACGGCTATCGTGGTATGCGTAATGCATTTTCCGCCTCCCTACGTATAGGGTAGCCCTTTAATTGCTTCGGGCGCAAAAAAAAAAAAATTGTTATTTAAAGAAATTAATAACACATTCAGTGTGAAACAGCAATTTAAAAAATGGGAAAAACTTAACAAATATTTAGTTAATTTGTTATATTTTTTGCCGATAATGATGAATATTATTATTTTGATATTTTAATGTTCCTATACAATTATAAATCTGGTATTAAAATATTTTCTATCCTAATTTACGATTTAGACATAGGTTTTATAATAACTACTTCACAAAAGAAAAATTAACAAACTTCACAAAAACAAAATAATAGACTTTTCCGTCACCTTTGATCACACAATTTTTAATCAGGCATCTCAGGCAGTAAGTATCCACAGCCGTTTATAAAATGCACTGTAGAATGCACTTTGCAGTGAAATTGTCTATGCTCACGAATGCCTAGTGATTTATTCTGATATACTTCAAGCAAACCATAAACTTGTTATCCCAAGCTCAAAAAACAGCTAAATATAACTAAATTGTATAGATACATATTGTTTCAAAATTATGTGTGTATAGAGAGCAAGGAAAAAAACAATTAATTTGAATATCAATTTATGTAGAATAGTTATTAGGCGTCAGCCGATAATGACACCACAATAACAAAGCGAAAGCAAAGTACAACAGTGACATTACAGTTCACACTCGACGGGGAGTTTGACACAACATAATGATAGTTTTTAGGTGATCGATGCATTTAGGAATCCTTAATTATTTAAAATTTTAAACCTTTATATGAGATGAAATATTTAGGTGATATTTATTTCGCGGGTTCTTATTAATCGATTACTGGTTGATTGACATCGATGTTTCAATCAACCATTACGTAACATCGATGTTAAACAACAATCGAACATCGATGATCATCGAACATCCCTAATACATAGATAAGAGTGTTTAGACCACAGAACACTATTACTCTATCCTCCTATCGGAGTTTAGACGGAAAATCATGATTCATGAACATCTATATAAAAATATGTATACGCGATAAAGACCATTCATTCAAGATTCTATTATTATTTCCTCATAAATTAGAATTACTCACAAAAAATTCATTAAATTGATGATGATAAATTACTTATATAATTAATAATACGTGGGTTTAAAGGTTTGTTAGTTATAGGTTAGATAACTACTCATAAATTTAACATTATTGTTTTCACTACAGTATAAACGATTTTGGTTATTTCCAAAAATTACGATGAGTGATAAAAAGTATAAACAAAGTGTAAGTATTTTTTACGTTTATTTGTTTTAATTCAAATTTCTAAACATCATTCAATAAAATATTGTTTATTTTTACAGAAAGCAGATATTGCCAAGCAGTTTGATTTGCCTGAACGACAGTCAAAGATCACATCGCTGCTCAATCAAGCTGGTCAAGCTTATTGCATATGCAGATCATCGGATAGTTCACGGTTTATGATGTGAGATTGTATTTCAATTCTTTTTGAGATATTTGAACTTATGTTCTTGGCTTCTTGGTAAAGATACCAAAAATATGTAATGTGAAAATTGAATATTTTTTTACCTTTAAATTCACTTATACTAAACTAGCAGAACAATTCAACAGGAATAAAGGAAATTATATATTCTTGCAATACATCTATAAACTTATAAAAAATATATACTTATACAAATAGCAAAGTCATCAATATAATTATCAAAAATTTAAAAAGTCCATTTAATTTTTTTCGTGCAGAGCATGTGATGCTTGTGAAGAGTGGTACCATGGTGATTGTATCAATATATCTGAGAGAGAAGCAAAATACATCAAAAATTATTTTTGTGAGCGTTGTCGTGAAGAGGATCCCAGCTTGAAGACAAGATTCCGACCACAGAAAAGAGAAAATGAAGCAGACTCAGGTTTGTAATCAATTACCTTTTTAACTACCTATACATACATTTATTTGTTGTGAGGTAATATATTCATTTCCTATCGCTCCTTGGGTGTAGCCTATTTTAACCGACTTCAAGAAAAAGAAGTTCACCTATCGAAAACTTTTTTTTTAACACATTGCCAAAAGTTAGCATCATAGTGAAATCGGTGGCCACCATACAAGTGGTGTGCTACGCATTATTACGTAGCTGGCACCCACTAGAAAAAGTATCCCATGGATGCCAATCTATGTGATAGTACGTATTCATATTATTGCGTAGTCCGACACCAATTACAACCCTTTCATCATATGATGCCATTCTACGCAATATTACGCATTCGTAATTTTGCGCAGCTTGGCATCTCTATTACTTATTTTCGTCCTGCTTACTCCTGCATTCCTAGGTGATTTTTTTTTCAAACGATTTTGTGGATTCATTAGTGCAAGCAACAAGCAACTACGAAAAGACATAAAAGGGCCTGTACAAAAACATGACCGTTTTAGGTATTGGAAAGATACTAATCAGAAAGAAATGCGTAAATTCATTTTTATGTTGCTCTGTATGGGACTCGCTCGTTTAACATCCACTGTACAATTTACCACTTTTTAGAAAACCTATGAGTCGAAATCGCTTTCAATTATTGCTACGCAATTTTCATTTTTCTTAAAGTGATGACACAGCAACATCAAGACTGTATAAAATACAACCAATATTAGATCGTTTTAACAGTATTACGTCTAAGATATATTAGCCACAAACTGATTTAAGTATTGATGAATCAATGGATTTATGGAGAGGAAGACTGGTTTTTCGTTAATATATAAAAAATAAAAAACATAAATATGGTGTGAAACTTTATTAACTTTGAGAATCATCAGGAATAGTTATGAAGATACGTGTTTATAGAGGAAAGAGCGAGAAGCCGCCATTGGGAACATAGCACCGAAGTTGTATTAGATCTAATGGTAGGGTATTTAGACAAAGGCCAAGTTATCTACGCTGACAATTTTTATAACTCACCAGATCTAACAATGTGTCTTAGTCAAAGAAAAACGTACATCTGTGGTACTCTTCGAAAGATCCGCAAGAACCTTCCTCTAGACATAGCCAACGCTAAGTTGAAGCATGGCGAAATGGCTGCAAAAGCATGCAATGACATTACTGTTTGTAAATAGAAAGACACACGCGACATCTTAGTAATTTCCAACAAACATAAATTGCAATTCATGACATTAAGAAAGAGGGACGGGAAATTGTCGTTGAAGCCTAACGTCGTTGCTGACTACTGGGGATGTCTGGTGTAGACAGAGGAGTCATTTTACTCGACACAGATGGATTCATATTACTCGTGCCTTCGAAAAACACTTAGATGGCATAAGAAATTGGCATTATACCTTTTTGAAGTCTATGTCCAAAATGGCCATCGATTACTACGCGTCAATGATCATACTTCGAAAATGCGGCTGATAAAGTTTAGTAAAATATCTCATGGGACTAAGTTTGAATCTAGCAGTAGCATCACCCGGGGCATAATGCGCAGCACCTGTACAACCACAAGATGCCCAAGACAAACTTCAACTTATACCTTCGTCGTCGTTACAAGGGCCCTCTGAACCATCTCGATCGCCTGCTATTGTTGCGAGTCGCTTATCGACAAACGAAGGTACACGAGTTCCACTGCAAAACTTTTATTACTTAGAAAACTACTACCCACCACTAAGAAAGCTGTTCCAGCCAAACCTTGCTGCGTTTGTACAAAAAACAAGAAGCGAAAGGAATCATCGTTTGTGTGTGCTACTTGCCCTGAAAAGCCTGCCTTATGTGTAAATAATTGCTTTAAAATTTTCTATACTGATCCCCGTTTTGCATAGCTTATTTTAATTTTTTTGTTACGATTCGTTTTTCGTTTCATTAGAAATACGTTTTCTAAATTTATTTAAAAATAAATAATTACTACTTTTGTTATAAAAAGTAAACTAAATATGAAGTATCTCATTAGAATACGAATATTTTTCAGTAAAATTGCCTAAGAAAGCAGCAGCAGCATTTGTGAAATATAAAAGAAATAAAGTTAATATTTTTCTATCTCTTGTTTTATTTAAGAGGTTAAAGAACATAAAAATATGCAATACAAGGTGCCAATTAATATAATTTACCATTCTAATATAATAATGTAATCTGCTACCTGTGCCGTTAAAGATAGGGATCTGTACTCACACTCGCTGGTCTGCAGAAAAAACATTTTGCTATTTGTATTTTCGATACATTAACTTCAGCCCAACTTGTCATTGGAATCAATTAACAAATTTCAACAAACTGCAAAAAAATTCAGTCACATTTTACTAATTTGTGACCTATGATGCATTCTGAGAGTTTTCTTCATAATTATTGTTGATTATGTTTGTTAATATTTTTATATAAAATATTTACATGCCATTAAGACATGAGTAAACATTATTAAAGTTTACGTTTGTCTGACTATCGGAGTTAATCTTCGACATGGCTGAACAGATTGTAATAAATCTTCATGAATAAATAGAAAGTAAAACCAGGAGCGATTTAGACTAACTTAATTGCCATCAAAAACTTGTAAAAAACCCAAGACTCACAACTCCATTCTACTGTAAAAAGTTGTGAAATCCATCTAACACAAAGTTGATTAATTTATGCAGTCTCTACTTAAGGGTCCTTCTGTCTTAAATTATTACATAATTGACTAGCCTAATCTCTAGCCTAATCTTCTTGTGACCATACCGATGTTAAAAATCTTATGTTTTAAATATATAGATTGACTTGGGTCATTGCATGTCCAAATATTTTAGTTTTTCCGTAATTTGTACACTAAACACTAATTGCATTCTAAATTTGAAGTTTCTATGTCTGCTAGAAGTGCCTCTTAGAGTTTTGATGATCGGTCAGTCAGTGAGTGGCAAAATTAAGAACTTTGACTAGTTATAATTCTTAAACTACTGGTTCCAATTGAATGAAATTTGAAATATGCATAAAAATTTAAGCTTGTAGATATATCCACAATGAAGTTATAGGGGGATCGAAAATGGCCTAAACTGCTTCGAGAAAAGGATGGTATGGCCGTGCCGCTTTTTTTCTCTACTTGGCGTGGGCACCACCGTGCCCCCTGATTTGAAAAAATTTGAGATTTTATTGATATAATAGGAATATTGATAAGATAATAAATGGTTAGTGATTATCTTAAGTCCAAATAATGCCACATTAATAGATCCCAGGAGAAAAAATAGCATGTTCCTACTTATAAAAGTTGTTTTAAAAATTAATATACATACTTGGATATTCATCTCAAATATTTTCCCATTAATAGAAAATTTCAAATTGACCAAATAGTATAACATTATACTGTTATTAGTGGATCTTCGCTATTGGTACTGTGCACATTACAGGTACGGGCTCAATGAGGCACCTTTTATAATCCCATTCTTTATCCATACTGACTACTCATTTATTCATACATTCATTAGAGACCAGTAAAAGTCTACTGTTGAATGTAGACCTCTCCCACATATAGGCTTGATGCTAATAGGAATTGAACACCAGTTGCTCATGTACTTTGTAATTTAATGAGTTTTTATCCTCTAAGCAACCACTAGTCTTTTTTTAAGGGTGTCAAACGAACACACCAGACCACCTGATGGTAAGTGGATACTGTGGCCCATAGACATTCGATTAGGAATTGAAATGCAGATGTCATCCCTGAGGACTAAGATGGAATGCTTAATTTCCAGTAAAATGGTTTCCAGTTTCTGGTTCCATTCACTCACCATACGAAACACAGCAGCATTAAGCTCCTGTTTTATGCTCATATTCTGTGAGAATGTGGTCCTACCCGGTACTCTAACATATTCATATAATATGTATGTAATGCTGCTTTGATAACTAAGGATGCAGTGACATGACGTAAATCATAACTCAACCATAACTAAAAACCAAAATTTTTAGGGTTTTTTACAAATTTTTTGTGGATTGGAATTGGGAATTTAGAGCTGGATCTGCAAAGTCGATTGGCCTCCTCAATTCTGAGAGTATTTTAGGGCAAGTATGTCATGTCTTTGAAATATTTTATTTTAATTTCACAGATATTTACCTTTCCTCACAATATTTCCTCAAGCGCTGAGGATATGTTAGTCAGCACTTAAATTGCTATTGCAGTACTTCCAAAAGTAATATGAAAAATTATTAAAATTCCTTGATGAAATTAGGTGGCATGAATAATATCTAAACCAATAAAGGGGTGAGTTGTGCATTACTTTAAAAGGAGTACCTGTGGTTTCATAAAACAGTTTCACTTTTCGTCATAACCTTAAATCATTTTATCCCAAAGCACATAAAGCATTTAATTCTTATAATAATAGCAGATAAAAAGTAATAAATGCAAGATTATCAAATTTTTTATTCCTAATAAATGAAAGCTAAAATTTTTTAGTGTAACAAAGTATTTTTGTTATTGAATAAGTGTGATAAACGGGCATGCAGTCCACCTGATCGTAAGTGGATGCTGTTGCCCATAGATATCTACATTTATCCTTGATTAAGAATCAAAATGCAGAGTTGTAGTCACCCCTGAGGACTAAAATGGAATGCCTTGTTTCAAGTAAAACGGGTCTTTGGTTCTCTTCACTCACTAAACGAAACACAGCAGCATTAAGCTGCTAATGTACGCTGGTATTTTGAGAGAGCGTGACTACCATGTATAAAATACGCAGCTAAAAAGTTTCGCTTTTAAACCATTTTAGGCCATTCCATTATCAATTTTATTAACTATAACATGTTTCATGATAGGCCGGGACGACAGAAAGAAAAAACGTAAAGAGAAAGATCATTCAGAAAACAAGTCATCAAAAAGATCTAGCATAAAAGATGGCTGCGGAGATTGCTCTGGTTGTTTGCAGGAACATGATTGTGGACAGTATGTATTTTTTCAAATTTTAAATAATCTTTAAATTGTTTTACAAGGGTTATTGATTTAAAAAAGCCAGTTACATGACTAACTTCCATATTATCAACGTTATTAAGTTTCATTAATTAAATTAATATTATTAACACTAACTACCATATTATCACTTATGCAGCTAAGAAATTCAGAAACATTGGAAAGTAGAAAGTTAAGTTTAAACCATAGATTTCCAGTACTCGCGTACAGTGGTGGGAGTGGGAGGGGGCGGGGGAGGGTTCAGGGGAAGCCCCCTTACCTTCTCCATTTGCGGAAATGTACGAGTGTTTTTTTGTACAATCATAACCACACTTTTTTACACATGAATATTCTCACAAAGTTACTTCTGCAACGGCTTAGGCACTGCGGGAAGTGCAGACACCCTCCGTCCTTGCGTAGCAAATCACAGGCACCCATGCTCGCCTTCACAGCTTCGGCTTATTGGTCGCCCTTGGTGACCAGCCTCAGGCGCTACGGCTCACTCAGGGACCTGCAATTTGCTACAGTGGGCCGGGGTTGCTCTCCCTCTGCGGCTACGGCTTAGCAAAAACACTCTAGGGGTAGGCAGACAAGACTACGTGAAGCCAGGCGTGCTAATTCGGTTTTAGAACTGATTCGACAAATTGTATCTATAAAGTCAGGTTGTCCTAAACTCTGCTATTATAGTGGTGGTAAATGAAATGATGTAATGTGAATTGTTATAATTTTGTTTTCTGAAAAACCTCTTGACTGCTCTCCACTGCGACTCAATTTGTTGTATATAAGTCCCGTA
Organism: Parnassius apollo; assembly: GCA_907164705.1. Classification (NCBI taxonomy): domain Eukaryota; kingdom Metazoa; phylum Arthropoda; class Insecta; order Lepidoptera; family Papilionidae; genus Parnassius; species Parnassius apollo. Next base: position 17,593,154 of record CAJQZP010000008.1, read on the forward strand.
TTCAGCCATTAATGGATTTCTGGGTCCGAGTGATTAACATTTTTATGAGTGTATCTGTGTTAAAAAAAAAACAAATTGATATATTTGCGTTTTGTTATTGTGATTTTTATCGTAATTAATTCAAAAGGCATTTCCAAAATCCGAAAACAGTGTAAAAGGTTCGAAGTTCGAAACTAACCCTGACAAACCTCCTAAATTGGAAACAAAATTAAAAAATCAAGTACCGGATGTCTACTTCATAATACGAGAGCAAATTGACATATTTGCGTTTCGTTATAAGCTTATAAGCAATTTTTAGTGAAATTTGTTTTTATCGTAATTAATTCTAAATGCACTTCATCCTACGACATCCTAAAACAGTGTAAAAGCTTAACGCTCACAAGCCTCCTAAACTGAAAACATAATTAAAATCAAGTACTGGATATCTATAGCCAACCCAAGTTATGTTCTTAAAATTTCCAGGTCTACTGCCTAGCTGCCATCCAATCACTAAAAGTAGTAACATTCTAGTCGTTTTCATTCATCATTCATTACAGCCTTTCAAATTCTACAGCTGAACATAGGCCATACCCATAGATTGCCTCCATTACTGTAAAATAATTCTATATCCATTACTGTAGTAATAATGTAAATAATTACGGCCATATAGCTCGAAGAACCAACAACTGTTGGGGAAAAAGGTTCTCGAGTGGCAGCCTTGTACCGGTAGGCGAAGTGTAGGGCGACCCCACACCAGATGAAGTGACGACCTGGTAAGACATGTAGGAATTTGATGAATGCAGGTGGCTCAGGACCGTGCTTTGTGGCGTTCCTTAGGGGAGGCCTATGGTCAGCAGTGGACTTGTGAAGGGCTGTAATGATGAATGTAAATAAGTGTGACAATTGGGCACACAATCCATTTGGAGTGGATGCTGTAACCCATATACTCCTACATCTCTCCTCCACTATGGATCAAATGAGATTCTTATTCTCTACACTCACCATACGAATTACAGCAGCATGAATCTGCTATTTATTCTGCTTTCTCTCTCTCTGCTTCTCTCTCTGCTTCTCTATATCCTATCTATATCTCTATTGCCTATCTGCTTTATACTCTTTATATTTATTTATATAAGTATGCAAACTTACTGCCCATAGGCCACCTGATGGTAAGGATGGATTATGTGGCCTGTAGATAGACATCTAAATCTATCCTCATTTAAAAATCTAAATGCAGTAAAAAGGGTACTCTGTGAGAGCGTTGTCATTCCCTGGTCAAGCCAGACCATTTGTGCTTCAAAAATAATATAGCTGCACAGTGGTTGGACCATTTTGTTAGTGTGATACACCCTGCCAACTGTTGAGGTCATTAGAGACCAACTGATGGCAGAAAATCCATTCCAATATGTCAAATACAAATCCGACACAATGAGGTAAAGAGTACCAGTCCTAGGATCCCATCACATTCATTCATCACTCTTCTAAAAGAAGGCCAATGTTCAGAACTCTGCTGAACATTGGCCTTCTTTTGGAAGAATGTTAATTCCCATAATCACCTTAGCAATCCACTCTTTGAAGTTATATATGGGGTACTTGCCATAGTTGCCTCACTTGGTGGGATAGTTGGCAACTGAGTTTTTTTATTTGTCAGCTCTTATTAGGAAGATGCTTCTGTTTTCTCCTGTTATGTTAGTTTGAAATAAATATTTATTAACTGTTAACTCGATTATAATTTTCAGTTGTGAAGCATGTGAGGACATGTTCAAATATGTTGGAAATAACAAACTGAAATTGAAATGCAGACAGCGCTTGTGTATCAAGGATAAGAAGGCATCACGGCAGTCCAGGTGAGTTTTATTGCCATCCTATTTATTTATTTTTTTTTCCATTTATTGTGACACAAACAGTCATTAAAAAGAAAGTACAATATTATAACATTACATAATTAATAGACAACGAGTGCCGAAGAAATACATTAGAATAACATCTCAATTTAGCTTGTTGAAAGATTTACCCATGTTAGTTGAAGCTGAGTAGTAAATTTATCTTTATGTAACAACAGTACAGTAAAGCTTAAAATAGGTAACTTAATTAAAGTTGAAAAACATACATTTTTAAGGGACAATAATTAATACATCGTAGAGATTACCGAATGTTACGCTGACAAGTATTCATCTGAATAACTCTTAAAGATACTTCGTTTAAGACTTTTTAAGGAGCAACTAAAGAGATCGAGATTTACAAATTCTTTATTGTATAATTTTAACGAACGGGAGATAAAGCAGTTTTGTGTATATTTTTTTCGAAGTGTAGGTGGTACGAATGTTTGAAATACACGTTGAGGGCGAGTGGGCAGACGAAAATTACTTTTAATGTTTATTTTGGCTAATAAAGGAGAGCAGTCAATTTTATTATTTAGAATTTTATACAAGAAAATGATATCGAAATATTTACGGCGATCACTGAGACTCAACATTTTATGTTTATGAAGGGAGTTAATATACGGTTCGCCATAAAGGTCACAGCGGTAATTTAAAATCTTAATAAATGTTTTTTGGACCTTTTCAATTCTATCAATATGGTTTTTATAAAATGGACACCACACTATACAGCCGAAGTCAAGAATGGATCTTACAAATGAGAAATAAAGGATTTTAAGAGTGATAGTCTTATTGAATGGTTTAGTTATTCTATTAATGAAACCGAGGCTTCTAAAAGCTCTTTTTATAGCTAAATCTATGTGGTCATTGAAAGAAAGCTGATCGTCCATGATGATGCCCAAGTCACGAATGTTTCTAACACGACTAAGAGCCTTCCCAAAAAGAGTATAATTATAAGTTAAGAGGTTTGATTTTCTTGAGTAATTTATTATAAAACATTTATCTGCATTGAGGTACAAGTGATTACTTTCACAATAATTACATAAGCTCTCAATATCCGATTGTAGTTTGTGGCAATCTTCAATAGAATTTATTGTCCTGAAAAGTTTGGTGTCATCTGCATACAATAGATGATGGCTGTTATGTAAGACATCACCTATGTCATTGATGTACAAGGAAAAAAGCACAGGGCCCAGATGAGAGCCTTGTGGGACCCCAGAAGGGGCCACAAGAAAGGACGAGCAGTAACCATTCAAACAGACTGCCTGACTGCGATTTCGTATATATGATTCGATCCATCTAAGCAGACTTCCATGCACTCCTAATCTCCGAAGCTTTTTTAGAAGTATGTCATGGTTAATTTTGTCAAAAGCTTTGGAGAAGTCGGTGTACACGACATCAACCTGGGTGTTATTATCCATTGCATTAAGAAGGAAGTCTGTAAACATGACCATATTGGTGTCCACACTGCGCGATTTCATAAAGCCATGTTGATTTTCATCGATATGATTACGCACAACATATGACAATTGATTAGTTACAATCTTCTCAAAAATTTTACTAAGGACACATAACTTAGAAATTGGCCGATATTGAGTAATTTGATCTTTTTGTGAGTTCTTTGGTATTGGAGTAATGAGAGCCCGTTTCCATACACTAGGAAACATTCCAGTTTTCATAGATAGTCGAAAAATATTAGATATCGGTTTTAACAACTCTTTAGCACAACGCAATATAATCACTGGGTGCACTCCATCCGGCCCGGCACCTTTATTTATATTGACATTCTCTAGTTCTTTAATAATGATGTCATCACTTAAGTAAATTGTATTTATGGATATGAGCGGATCAGTATTTAAATTATTATCTAATTTACTATTATTATAATTGGTGGACGGCCTAACAAAAACAGATTGAAAGTAATGGTTAAAAGCATCGCAAATGTCGTTACCGTCAGACAGGGTCTCACCTTTGTAAGTCATTTTTTGAGGGATGGTACCAGTCATTCTCTTCGATTTGACGTAAGACCAAAAGAATTTAGCATTAGATTCAATTTTCTGTTCAGAGAGGGTAATGAAATTTGAGTAACATTCACTTTCCATCTTGCGCAGTTTCGATCTTAGCATAGAAAATGTATTGTAGTCTGCTTCATTATGATAAGTTTTCCATTTTTTATGGTATTTGCGTTTTTCTTTATCGAGTTTAATAAGGGGACGATTGTACCACGGGGGATATCTACTTGTATCGTGTACAATGCGGGATGGTACATGTTTATCTATAAGACTATTAAGAATTTCATAAAAATATTTAACTCTATCCTCAACGTCAGGCATAGTACAAAATTTTGCGTCCCAGTCTACGGAGACTAATCCCTTTCTAATACTATCAAAATCTGACCGAAAGAACAATTTTTTGTTTATTGTGTTGGTTTTGAGGGATTTGTGTAAGTGAAGAGGAAGTTCAATACATAAAGATTTATGATGGGCATCTTCAGCTATTAAGGGACTGTCACAGGCCCGTAAACAGCAAGCAGTCGTGCAAAAAACTAAGTCAAGTAGTCTGTTATTTACGTTAAATTCATAATTAAATTGTGATAATAGGGAAAGGTTCATGAAATCGCTAGTGAGGGCTATTAATGGATCATTACTTGTTCTTATGTTCATGCTACCTATGTCGTCATCATAAAACCACTCTGCATGTGACACATTAAAGTCACCTAAAATAAGAAATAAATCGTTAGGATTTGTGTTAATTAGATCACTAGTTCTATCGTAGAATGATGCTAGTAAAGATTCGTGTCGGACGCCGTGAGGTATATAGGTACAGGCAAGGTGTAAATACGATACCGCGTTCGCAACGTCGTCAGTAGGTATAGGCCGGGTGCGCAACGGAATGCTCACCCACAGCTCGTCGGCGGGCGGCGGGGCGCACCAGCGCGTGCGCAAGCTTGGACGCAGCTCGCGACTCACTGCTATTATGACGCCACCGCCACGCGTGCATTGCGTGGAAAAAGAGTCTCGATCGCATCTAAATACCTCGAAGCGCTCATCAAAAAATTCAGAATTGAAAAATCCTTCATTTAGCCATGACTCAGTGATACATATCACATCAAAATTACAATTTAGAATGCTTTTAAGAAAGTCGTGAGATTTAGTTCGCAAGCCCCTAACGTTTTGATAATAAATTGATATTGTTTTACGAGTAGCCATTTCATAAAATTAGGTTATTTATTATAGAAAATAATAGAAAAACAATGTTACATTCGTACCACATTATTTTAATATTTTTTTTGGTGCTTATTAAGAGGGTAGATAGGTATTTCAATTCACAATAATTATTATTTTGAATCTCCCTATATCCTGTAGTGACACCTATAGAATATTTATTTTTTGATTTAATTAGCAATTTATGGATTTTAAAGAAATTATAGTTATCAGATATTTGTTCATTAAAAAGTAAATAATAGCACATAAATAAATATTCACAGCGCAATGATGCATGCTTATATTGACTATCGTATACAGCGTCAAGAGTTATAAAATTAAATACAGTACAACGGCTCAAATGTAATAAACACATAAATGCAAACAAAAAAATCGACACAATGTTAACAAAGTATACCTTATCAATAAGTAGTCATATTTTGTTTAAATCGTGTTCATTGGATATTTGTATTATTTTAGATGTATCCGATTTGCGCAAAAACATTTTACAATCCCGTGACCAAATATACTTATAATGGAGTTCTTTACCTAGTTTACGCGCTTTTCCAAATAAGATTTTATTATGTGGTGCCAGATGGTCATTAATAAAAACCGGTCTTGAGGCGCCGTCCAGGCCTAAGTCAGCTGTAGTCAGGCCGCGGCGCACGCGCACTGCCGCCAACATGTCGGATTTTCTTTTTCTTTGAGTAAATCGTACTATGATATTCGGGATGTCAGATGATTCTCGACCAAGTATGGTTTTCTTATTATCATCATTACGAGGATATCGCCCGACTCTGTGAATATAGTCGACATCAGAAGGTGATATTATGAATCCAACCTTAGTTGCGATGCAGTTTAGGATAGTATTGAGGTTTTCGCTTCTCTTGAACGGGATTCCGGTAATCTCCAAATTATTCAAGCGACCTTGCTGCTCTCTGTCGCCGAGCTGTGTGGATAGGGAGGTAATGACGTGGTTTTTTTCAGACAATTCTTTTTCTAGGGTACATACTCTCATATTTGTCGATTCAATTTGTTTATTCAGGGTCGTTATGTTAAGTTTAATGTCATTAATTTCACAGGACATGTTTTCGGTAGTTTTATTCAGGTAAGACATATGCTGCTTCACATCACTGATGTCCTCACACAACTTGCATATTTTGTCACTTTGCTGGTCGAGCAGTTCCTTTAGTGATGCCATCATACTTTCCTTAAAAGCTGCTAACGTCTCGGACATGTCACGACGATATGAAGAAAGCGAGTTACTCAGCTCCTCGCGGAAACCAGTAATTTCACACTCGGGGGGATTTTTTCTTTCTGAGGGTAATGCCTTGTGAAGAGTCAAAATCCCGTAGCTTGGTGAGGTCGAGGTGCGATCCAGTAGGAGGACTGCGCTGCAAACTCATGTTTATAAGAGATTATACTTGTACGTGGAGGTTACTCGACGTGAACAGCAGGTGGAGCGAAGGTATCAAAAGAAAGATTCACGAAGTATTCCGAGGTTAATCGATACGCTTACGATGAGGCACATTAGTAAACGTAGTAACGTGAGTAAACGTAATAAGAATGTTAGCCGTTTCTTTCGCTCACATACGGAGGAATGGATTACACTTTCAATAAGCCTATTGCACTGCACAAGATAATGAACACTGTAGCAACGTAATAAGGTAATAGTTTAAGTCACACTGTCAGTATTTCAATATCGAATCTAACCGACTCAGGTCCGCTCATCAACAAGCTTCGAACACGACTCTTATATTATAGCAATACTCGGTGAAACTGTACATATATACAGGGTGTTAGTGTAAACACCGTTGTCTTTGAAACCAGTGGTTTGGTTTCACTTATAGAACGTAAATTCAACGAAAAATAACAACATTTTTTTTTAGTAAAATCTCAATTTTTCCTTAATTCTTCAATTTTTGCATGTCCTAAGCCAGGATGAAAGTATGATGGAAAAGTTAAATCACAGATTATGTGTACCTATTGTGTTTTTATGTTGAATGTTGTGTAGGTAGCTAGCGCAGGCGGTGATCTTTACAGCGATTACTTCCCTCGGACGCATAGGGTATCCATGAATTTACGGACGGTGACGGAGAGAAACTTTTTAAAATGTATGAAGGAAAATGGCGTTTTTTTTTAAATTCATTAAATTTACGTTCTATAAGTGAAACCAAACCACTGGTTTCAAAGACAACGGTGTTTACACTAACACCCTGTATATATATGTATTTATATAAATATATAATAATGTCCTCCAGGCGGAATTTCGTACACGGCGGCCAGTCTCAACGGAGACTAGCCATCAGCGCAGGACAGGATTATAGTGCCCGAGTGTATGCGCGAGCACAGGTGTACTCACTATTCCCTCACTCTCATAATCCGATGGGACGGTAAACCGACACGACTTCCACGGGCCTACTTTTACAAAACTCAATAATTTTTTTTTGTCCTCCCATTCGTACCCAGAACCTCGTGATCATGATTGAGTATAAGTGAGTTGAGTTGAGTGAGGCAGTGTGTATATATATATATATATATATATATATATATATATATATATATATATATATATATATATATCATGAAAATTTACTATTTTAATTAATCAAGCTTATGGTCTATACAGAGGCTGCACTAAAAGTATCGGGAATGGAATATTTCCACTGTTCCTGTCGTATTAAAATCTTTTTAATTGAAAACTCCTTGGTTTTAAAAATCGAATACCATTTATTTATTTAAAAAAAGATTCTCGGTCTTGTCACAAGGTTTTGTCGAACTTGTTTAGTCGTTGAGGAAATGGAATTGACTCGAGAAAATTCAAGAGCGATGATTTATTATGACTTTCGAAGTGGTTTAACGCAAAAACAGTGTGTTGACCGGATGATTTCTGCATTTGATGATGAAGCCCCATCCAAAACCACAATTTATCGCTGGTTTGCTGAATTTCAACGTGGACATGTCAAGCTCAGTGATGATCCCCGTCAAGGCGTCCAAAAACTGCAGTCACCTAAAAAAACGTTGATGCTGTGCGTAAGCTGATTGAGGAAGATCGACATGTGACATACCGCGAAATTCAGGCAACTTTAGACATTGGCATGAGTCAAATACAAATAATCTTGCATGAACAATTAAGTGTAAAAAAGTTGTTTTCCCGATTGATACCGCATTCGCTCTGTGAAGAGCAAAAAGCGGCTCGCGTTACTTGGTGCGTCAGAACTCTCGAAAGATTCCACGCAGGATCCTCAAATGCTGTATACAACATCGTATCAGGTGACGAATCCTGGATATACGCGTACGAACCCGAAACAAAAACCCAGTCACGAGTTTGGGTGTTCGAAAATGAGTTAAAGCCAACAAAAATTGTTCGTTCACGGAGTGTTGCAAAAAAAAATGGTGGCCACGTTTGTCTCCAAAACCAGCCATGTTACGACTATTCCTCTTTCTTTTTCCTTTCTCGAGGGACAAAGAACGTTTAATGCAGAATGGTATGCTAGCATTTGTTTGCCACAGGTCGTTTCTGAACTCCGTAAAGAGAACTGCCACCGCCGCACACAGAACAAAACAGTTTTTAGAGCAAGAAAACATAGAATTATTAGACCATCCGCCGTACAGCCCCGACCTAAGCCCTAATGATTTCTATACTTTCCCTAAAATAAAGAATAAATTGCGTGGACAGAGATTTTCATCACCTGAAGAAGCTGTGGACGCCTACAAAACGGCCATTTTGTAGACCCCAACTTCCGAATGGAATGGTTGTTTCAATGATTGGTTCCATCGTATGGAAAAATGTGTCAAATTTCGCGGAGAATACTTCGAAAAGCAATAAATACATTTTTAAATAGTAAGGTTGTGTCACTTCCTTGATTCCCGAAATTTTCAGTGCCCTCGTAAAAGTAATACATAATTTAAAACTAAATTGACCAGTTGTTTGTTACGATTTGCCAATTAAGGCAAGCAGCTTAACCCAATGGTCAGCAAATGACGATAATATTCCAAGGAACGGATAGGAAAACTTACAATTTATATCACTCAAAGCAATTGTTCATCATTTAAATTGATGTTTCACTTGCGAAGACATTTAATAGACAAAATCGCTCCACTTTTATGTATCAAAATTCACATAAAACGGTAAAACATTATTTATATGGTAAAGCAGCAGTTCACCGGAAACACCAAAACTACTGTTTCTTAAAATCACCCTAAATTTATTAGTTTACTGATGATAAAATGTAAATTTTTGTGGCTATCGCCATGAAATTACTAAGTTACATTACAAAAAAAATCCAGCCCAACTTACATAAAATTCTTTGCTTTACATATTCCAATAACCCTTCAAGCGCCAAAATACCCCTGGCAGGTGCATGCGCCCGGCAAATCCCGAGCGGTCGCATGCGACCGCACCCACCCACAGCACTTAAAACCATTAAAACATATATTTAGTATTTCATATTGATCATAAAATGCCAAAATAGTCTATAAATAAGTTTTTATGGGTTAAAGTGCTGTGGGTGGGTGCGACCTCATGATACCGCTAGGGATTTGACGGAATATGGCCGCGGTCTCATGAAACCGCTAGGGGGTTGAGAGGATATTATACTTGGGAAAATATATTTCTATATCAGTTTAAATGTGAAACTAAGAATAATTATGTTTGTGCTAAGGAATACAAAAGGTTTTCGCTATCGCCAACAAAAAAGAGCCGTGGTAGCTCAGATGGTTAACGCTCACTGTAAATATAACAGAACGCGAGTAACCCGGATTCGATCCCCGCCGGCACCAATGAAATTGTTAATTGCAATTTTAAGTGCTGATTTTACCACGTGCTCGGTGGTGAAGGAAAACATCAACAAGACCGAGAATCTTTTTTTTAAATAAATAAATGGTATTCGATTTTTAAAACCAATGAGTTTTCAATTAAAAAGATTTTAATATGACAGGGACAGTGGAAATATTCCATTCCCGATACTTTTAGTGCAGCCTCTGTATAGACTATAAGCTTGATTAATTAAAATAGTAAATTATTTTATTGATATCTATAATTCTGACGTAAGTTATATATATATATATATATATAAAAATTTTATATAAAAAAAAAAAAAAATAATAATATATATATATATATATATATATATACTGCCTCACTCAACTCAACTCACTCATACTCAATCATGATCATGAGGTTCTGGGTACGAATCCCGTCGTGTCGGTTTCCCGTCCCATCGGATTATGAGAGTGAGGGAATAGTGAGTACACCTGTGCTCGCGCATACACTCGGGAACTATAATCCTGTCCTGCGCTGATGGCTAGTCTCCGTTGAGACTGGCCGCCGTGTACGAAATTCCGCCTGGAGGACATTATTATATATTTGCCTGAAACCCGCATGTCTGAGGAATAAGAAAAAAAAATATTTTGAAGACATGTGAAGTTCACCAACACGTACCTATTGGGGCAACGCGGCGGACACTTCCTTGCCCTCAAACCCTCTCAGAAATGAGGGGAGGCCTGTGCTCAGCAGTGGGACGTATATAGGCTGTAACTTTACTTTACAATAAAAAAAGCTATCTGCTGCTCGTTATTTGAGCGTGCTTCTCGATGAATTGTGTATTCCATTGATTTGGGTATTCCATCGATTTTTCGTAATTTTCTACTTTTTTTTGATTGCTTTTGGTTATTCACTCTGTCTTTTTCCGTTCCCATTGTGACTAATGCTTGCCTAAGGATTCTGATTATCTGCCTATACGTCGACATTTTTCTCTGACTGGACTACGATTCTGCTTGATGCCGAGAATTTTACTTATTTTCTTTCTTATTTTGTTCCACGAATAAACGTCATACATAGCATACAGAGTTTAACTACAAGAATTTTGTTTTTATTTTAGGATTCCCTTTATGCTAGTAAGTACTGTAAGTATAATTGAAAACTAATTTGACTACTAATTTGTTGTTGTTGTAATGATTCGCAAATTAAGGCAGGCAAAGGACTTATATAATACAGCCTAATCTGATGTGAATTTTGTTCATACTGTAATATATTTAGTTCTTGACTTCCTGCAGTAATATGACTGAAGACAAAAATTTTCAGGATTTCAATGTCAATATTTTGACTTATTTTCTGATGTGATGGCTCGGACGATCTTGAAAATGTTCACAGAGTGTAAAGCACTTTTCAACCTTACTAAAAGCACAATTATTAAGAAAAAATAAGTTATACTAAACGCGATAAAAGCCGTAAAGTTATTTTTATTCAATCCTTATTAACAGTCCTCTTAAATTATACAGTAGTATCAGGGTAAAGAAGAAACATCACGAACGCGATATGTATGAGCCGGAGGAATCTATATCGCACCTGCAGACGTCCGAGCCCCGGCAGTGCTACGGGCCGCAATGCACGAAAGCGGCGCAATACGGCTCCAAATATTGCTCTACGGAGTGTGGCATGCGGCTTGCCACCGCTAGAATATATCAGGTAAGGTTTATTAGATTTTGGATGAGTGACATTTGACACTATTCTGACATCGCTTATTTCACATCCATAAACCTACGCTTACATGCTCGTCGTTACTCTAAGGGTACTCTTAGTTTGAATCATTTTGAATATAACACCAATTTGGTTGTTGAACTTCAGTCCCTTGCCGACTGCCACTCAGTTCTCAAAAAATTATTGAAAATAAAAAGTGATTAATGAGAGTTATTATTACAACGAAAGTTACTTCCATCATCAAGACAGTTTTACGAAGATAAACTTTGTTCCTCATAGCATGTTATTTGGACTCATGGTTTAAGAGATAATTAAAAATTAAAAGAATGTAGGTAATATTCGGATTGACGTGCGAACGATGCCAGATAAGTTGCGAGAAATCAGCGGTAAAGGTCAAAAAATAAGTTTATTTTTATAACAATGAGAGTTGTTTTATTACATTCAAAAGATGGGGCCAAAGGTTTTAAGTATTATTTGTAGTTGTGCCAGGAGATCCCGTTCTTCCATATTTGACCTTTCTAAAATTGGATAAAGGAATGAAGAAAAAACAATCTTAATGTGTGTGCGTGAGTATGAGAGAGAGAGAGAGAGTGTGTGTGTGTGAGAGAGAGAGAGAGAGAGAGAGAGAGAGGGAGAGTGTGTGTGACATACTCGGGTGATATCGCGGAGCACATGTAGTAAATAAATAAAAGTTGTGTATGTGTATTGAGACCCGTGGGTAGCTCAGATGGTTAGCGCTCGCTGTAAATTTCACAATACGCCAGCAAACCGGGTTCCCCATCCCCGCCCGCACCAAAGAAGTTGTTAATTGCATTTTAAGTGCTGATTTACCACGTGCTCGGCGGTGAAGGAAAACACCGTGAGGAAACCTGCATGTCTCAGAAATAAGAAAAAAATATTTCGAAGACATGCGAAGTTCGCCAACACGCACTGGGGCAGCGCGGCGGACACTTCCTTGCCCTATAACCCTCTCAGAAATGAGAGGAGGCCTGTGCCCAGTAGTGGGACGTATATAGGCTGTAACTTTACTTTACTTTACAATAAAAAAAGCTATCTGCTGCTCGTTATTTGAGCATGTTTCTCGATGAATTGTGTATTCCATTGATTTGGGTATTCCATCAATTTTTCGTAATTTTCTACTTTTTTTGATTGCTTTTGGTTATTCACTCTGTGTTTTTCCGTTCCCATTGTGACTAATGCTTGCCTAAGGATTCTGATTATCTGCCTATACGTCGACATTTTTCTCTGTAAGTAAAGTTACAGCCTATATGGCTGTAACTACTTTTATGTGTATTGAGTTGCAGGTCCTACCGCAGCGGATCCAGGAGTGGTCGCTGTCGGCGTGCGTGGCGGAACAGCACAACCGCAAGGCGCTGGAGGGCGTGCGCGGCGCGCTGGCCCGCGCGCAGGCCGCGCTGCGCGCGCTCGACGCACAGCACCACGACCTGGACGCACTCGTGGCGCGCGCCAAGAACGCCACCATCGTGCACAGCGATGAAAAGGTACGGCACATGTTCTTTTTGTCTCGGAAAACCAGCGTATAGCTGCTTAAGGGGATACCTTGAAAATAAATCGAAGTTTTGGGGGCGTGTCTTATTCCTTTGTCGGTGATGCTTACGGACCACTGTGGGAGTGTCAAAATGAAAGTGATGCAATGACTTCATAGTACGCAAATTATGAGATAGTCATACCGAGCAAGGGCTCGGAAAAAAACTAAGTAAGCGCCAAACAACATTTTTATTTATTTTAACAAGACTTCGTTATGGATTAAAAAACTAGTTTATGAGAACTTAGATATGATTATTTACTATGCCTTAAAATAATTCCGGGAAATTATTCGTAAGAATATTGTGGTGTCATCGAGAAATGTAAATAATTAGAGCCTACTTTGCAATTTTTTTTCTATTGAGTAAATTACATAATGTCGTGTTTTCATTTTATGCAATCCAAGGTCATATAGTTAAAAATCATATACCAAAATTTTGGTTTGTAATCTATAAACTCAGTCTCTATCAGCTCAGACCCGTCCAACTACCGACCTATCGCCATCACCTCCTTGTTCTCCAAAACAATGGAGTCCATTGTAAACTGCCAGCTCATGAGGTACCTTGACGATCACCAGCTGATTAGTGACGCCAATACGGTTTTCGCCGTGGTCGGTCAGCTGGTGATCTTCTGGTCTACCTAACTCACAGATGGACGGAGGCAGTAGAGTCCAAGGGGGAGGCATTGGCCGTTAGTTTGGACATTGCGAAGGCCTTCGATCGGGTTTGGCATAAAGCGCTTCTTTCGAAGCTCCCTTCCTATGGGCTTTCCGAGAAATTGTGCGATTGGATCACCAGCTTGCAGATCGGAGCATCAAGGTCGTTATAGACGGTGCAAGCTCCGATTGCAAGCCTATTGTTACGCGCCTAAGTCGACGGCACTGGCGCCATCTAGTGTCAGAGACGAGAGCGAGGGGAGCTTTCCAGAAAATGACATCACTAATCTTTCAACCGACAGCGCCATCTGTTCTCGAAAGGAAGAACTAAGCTTCTGGAAGCTGACTCTCGAACTTTCGGAGCTTTGTCGATTGGTGCGCGTATTTACTTGAATGTTCTGGATGATTCGGTACTAATGTGTATTTATAGGCGCTGCAAGGTGCGATCGGGGAAGTATTGAATTCGGCGAGACAAGCGAAGCTTCGGAGCGGAATAAAGTGAATCAGTGTGATTAATTATTAGTGTTTTAAGTTTAAATTTGTGTAAAGAAAATTAAAGTGTTAATTTAGGTAATTTTATCGGCAATTTTTATTGTCACGAACCTCAAGCTCGTAACAATTGGTGTCAGAAGTGGGATAAAATCATGCCGATTTTACCTAAGGAGGAAACGGAGGGTGTCCGTACCCGAAGTCAACGCCAGCAGGAGACGGACCAAAGAAGATTTGGTGGTGCAACGCCACAGACGTCGGAGGGCCAGCCACCGGCTGCAGGCCCGTCGGTAGCCCCTACATCTGCAGCACCTGACTTAGGTGCTCTGATGGTGATGCTGCAGACGCCGACAGGAGGAGCAGGCTCGCCGACAGGAGGAACAGGCCCGTTGGTTGAAAGAGCAGCAGGAGGAACAGGCTCGCCGACAGGAGGAACAGGCTCGCCAGCAGGCGGAACAGGCTCGCCAGCAGGCGGAACAGGCACGCCGATTGGAAGAGCAGCTGCGGGGCGGACAGGAGGAACAGGCCCGCCGACAGGAAGACCAGGTTCGTCGTTTGGAGGAGCAGCTGCGGGGCGGACAAGAGGAACAGGCCCGTCGGTTGGAAGAGCAGATGCTCCTCATGAAGGACCTTCACGCTACCTTCGGGAAGGAGATAAAAGAGGTGAAGGATAGGGTTGCTCAGCATGACAACCGCCTGTCGGAAGCTGAAACCCAAATCGCAAAAGCTGAAAACCGAATCGAGAAAGCTGAAACCCGAATCGACCAAGTAAACCATCGGGTTGACAACGTAATGGCTGACATGAAGAAATCACTGGACGAACTCAAACTTGGAGATGGAGCTACAGCTCCCGTAGTAGCTACAACACCTTCGCTACGTGCGTTCAAGGTGCCACAGTTCGACGGTACCTCTTCCTGGTCAGCCTACAAAATCCAGTTCGAGGCTGTTATGAAGGCGAACGGCTGGAATAAAAGTCAGGCCATGACTGCTCTCACACTAGGCCTGCGCGACCAGGCCTTAACAGTTCTGGAAGCTCTCAGTGAGGAAGTGACTTATGAGCAACTCCTTGAGGCATTGGAGGCGAGATATGGCGTCGCTCACCTGGAACACGTCTTTCGTGCTCAGCTTAAAGATCGCGTGCAGCGCATTAACGAAAACCTGCAGCAGTGGGCTCTAGAGGTGGAGAAGCTGGTGCGAAAAGCATACCGGTCTGTACCTGCGCTCATTGAAGAGAACCTGGTGCAGACATTCATCGACGGCATCCGCGACCTAGAAGTCAGAGTTGCTGTGAGGATCGGGCACCACGAGACGCTTAAGGACGCCTTGGCCCATGCACTGGAGGTGGAAGCCGTGTGGCAGGATCATCGTCCCCATCGCGTCAGGGAGGTTGCAGCAGCTACAGTTCGCGACCGCAACAAAGGATACAGCCCTAGGTGCTATGGCTGTGGGGAAAGGGGCCATCTTCGCTCCAGCTGCCCTAAGCGAACTGTTGAAAGGGAAGTTGATCGGTCTCGAGAGGGTAGTGCAGCTAACGGCACCGCCTGGCGGTGGCAGGACCGTCGTTCCCCTTACGCTAGGGATGTTGCAGCAGTTACGGTTCGCGACCATAATAAAGGATACATCTCTAGGTGCCATGGCTGTGGGGAACGGGGCCATCTTCGAACCAGCTGCCCTAAGCGAACCCTAGAAAGGGAAGGTGAACGATCTCAGAGGGAAAGGAACATTACCGCCCAGCAGCAGCCGGGATACGACTTTACTATCAGACATCGCAGCGGGAAATCTCATGGCAACGCAGATGCATTGTAAAGAAGACCTTGTCCTGAAGATTGGAAACATTGTACTAGACAAAAGAGTAAGGAAGTGATATCCGTGAGGATGCTCAGGACGGACCACCTCAGCAACGAGTGGAAGGACAGCCTACGACATGCACAGCAGGAAGATCCGGACATCAAGCCGATTCTGGAATGGATGAAGGCCCGTGCTACCAAGCCTAAGTGGAGCGACGTCTCAGCGATGAGTTCGACCACTAGAGGCTATTGGGCCCAGTGGGACGGCTTGCTGATTCAGGATGGAGTCCTGTGCCGTAAATGGGACAATGGTCGAGGAGACAGCTGTCGTTTGCAAATGGTTGTCCCTAAGGCTAAAGTGCCGAATGTTCTACAGCTATGCCATAATGGTCGTTCAAGAGTCCATCTGGGAGTTAAACGAACTCTACTGAAGGTCCGAGAACAGTTTTACTGGGTCCATTATCGTGACGATGTCGAGGATTGGTGTCGTACATGTACAAGTTGTGCGGCCGTGAAGGGACCTCAGACACGTAGTAGAGGAGCATCGAAATTGTACAATGTTGGTGCATCATGGGATAGGACAGCCCTTAACATTGCGGAGCCGTTACAGAAAGGCGCAAGAGGGACTCCTAAGATCGCCCATGTGGATCGCCTGGCGCGTTATTATGGTGCCGATAATGCTCGGGACGAGCATGTCTTAGGAGCGGGCAGTGTAACGCGCCTAAGTCGACGACACTAGCGCCATCTAGTGTCAGAGACGAGAGCGAGGGGAGCTTTCCAGAAAATGACATCACTAATCTTTTAACCGACAGCGCCATCTGTTGTCGAAAGGAAGAACTAAGCTTCTGGAAGCTGACTCGAACTTTCGGCGCTTTGTCGACTGGTGCGCGTATTTACTTGAATGTTCTGGATGATTCGGTACTAATGTGTATTTATAGGCGCTGCAAGGTGCGATCGAGAAAGTATTGAATTCGGCGAGACAAGCAAAGCTTCGGAGCGGAATAAAGTGAATCAGTGTGATTAATTATTAGTGTTTTAAGTTTAAATTTAGAAAAGAAAATTAAAGTGTTAATTTAGGTAATTTTATCGGCAATTTTTATTGTCACGAACCTCAAGCTCGTAACACTATTAATGCTGGTGTTCCACAAGGCTGCATGCTATCGCCAACGCTGTTTCTTCTGCATATCAATGATATGTTGCAAACCCGTAACATTCATTGCTATGCAGATGACAGCACTGGTGATGCTCTTTACACCGGCCGAGCCAATATTTCTCGGGAGAACGTCTCCGAGTACCGGAAGAAACTTGTGTCTGAAGTCGAGTCCTTGCTGAACAGAGTCTCGGGTTGGGGGCGACTAAATCTAGTCCAGTTTTACCCTCAGAAGACACAAGCTTGCGCGTTAATCGCTAAAAAGAACTCCTTTGTCGTATCTCCTCAGTTTCAAGGCACTCACTTTGTTGCCTCAGTCAGTATCGGAATCCTCGGCGTTGACATATCGAGTGACGTGCAGTTTCGTGGTCACTTGAAAGAGAAGGCCAAATTGGCCTCTAAAAAAGCTTGGCGTTCTCAGCAGAGCGGGACAGTATTTCATGCCGGCACACCGCCTGCAACTTTACAAGGCGCAGGTTCGGCCGCATATGGAATACTGTTCCCATCTCTGGGCTGGGACTCCCCAGTACCAGCTCCTTCCACTTGACCGCATCCAGCGCAGAGCGGCTCGAATCGTCGACGACCGAGTGCTTTCCGATCGGCTCGATTCACTGGCACTGCGAAGAGATGTTGCATCTCTTTGCATTTTATTTCGCATATACCATGGAGAGTGCTCTGAGGAATTGTTCGGATTAATCCCAGCCGCCAAATTTCGTGAACGCACTACGCGGCAAACGTCCCGATACCATCCACACCATCTGGATGCTTGGCGGTCCACCACAGTACGTTTCAAAAGGAGTTTTCTTCCGCGTACAACTTCTCTGTGGAATAGTTTACCACCGGCGATTTTTCCGGACCGATACGACCTGGGGACCTTCAAGAAAAGAGCTTACTCCTTTCTAAAGGGCCGGCAACGCACCTGCAATTCCCCTGGTGTTGCGGTTGATCATGGGCGGCGGTAGTCACTTAACATCAGGTGAGCCGCATGCTCGTTTGCCCCCTCTTCTATAAAAAAAAAACTTTAAAAAAATAGGTTAAATAGAAAAACCACCAAATTTTCGAGGTATCACCTTATACTGCAGTGTTTCGTAGGCTGAGTGTAGAAAACTGACGACCGTTTTTTTACTGGAAACGAGGCATTCCATCTTAGTCTTCAGGGGTGACAACGCATCTGCATTTTGATTCTAAATCAAGGTTAGATGTAGATGTCTATGGGCCACAGCATCAACTTAACATCAGGTGAACTGAATGATCACTTGACACCGTTTTTTGTGTAAAAAATATTGCTTGTCATATATGTTTAAAAGGCCGGCAACACTCCTGCATTTTCCCTAGTGTTTTAATTGTTCGTGGACAGCGGTCGATACTTACCATCAAGTGGCAACATGTTCGTTTACCCGCATTCTTGAAAAAAATGTTATCAACATTTTTTGAATTTGTTTTTTGCAAATATTTTGTATCTTTATATAATACTAGCAGTCTGTCTCAGCTTTGCTTAGGTGATTTCTGAATCTCGACCAAAGCGCCACCTACCGGATTCAATAATTGAATGAATTCGCAATTATTGCGAATCTAAGTTATTCTCAAATCAACTTAATCGCACACACAAAATTTGATCAAAATCGGTCCTGCCGTTTAGGACGATTTCAATCACATACGGTCAGAAGAATTACGGTACGTGTACACCAAAACCGATTTTGTCGACCGATGGGGGACAGAACTACCAGACGAGTAACTCAGACGTGTATGTGCTTACACTGCAACAATGTATCACTTGTGCCGTCATTGGACGTTGCCGGTATTCTTTTATATTTTTCTGAGTTGAATTTTTGTCCTTGTGTGTGAAGAAGTTGTCCAAATTCCGGAAAAAATGGTAATCTGTTGGAGCAAGGTCCTGGGAGTATGGTGGATGTCGCAGACATTCCAATTGTAGCTCATCTAACAAGGTGGTTGCTTGTTGTGCAGCGCGTGGTCTTGCGTTGTCGTGAAGCAGCAGTGGCCTAGAGCGATTGACCAATCTCGGTTGTTTAGCACCTAGTCCTTCATGGTTTGCAGTTGCTAACAATAGATATCTGCCGTAATCGTTTCGCCAGATTTTAGAAAGCTGTGGTGAACGACACCGGCGCTAGTCCACCAAACACTCACACGTAACCAGAGGAGATATTTCAGATCAAAGTGGTCAGCACGACAAAACACTAATTTCATATGTAAGGACCCAATATGAATCAAGTTAGAGTATGGGGGTCAGAACACTGTAACACAGGGTATCCTAGTACAGGTTCTGCTCTCTCACAATGGTCAATCTTGCAGTAATTATTTCATAGAATTAAGACAATAATCTAAGCATGTTTTTGTTTTATGTACCATTGTGATTGGAAATAAACGATTTTTATTATTAATATAGATCATTAAAACCAATTAATGGTGGTTAATATAGCGCATAGCGCCATATTATAGCGCGCTATCTCTCCATAACGCATAGCGCGTGCTATGTAAGTAGTCGCCATGGCGCTATAGCGCTATTACGCTTCGGCGCTAATAAGTATTCATATCTAGCGGGAACTAGTTTTAGCAGCAGCGCTGTTGGGAGTGGACGTGTGACGTAAATTTGATCCAGTAGCACGCTACTCATCGCGCGTCACCTAATTTAGTGTTAGACGTTGTTTATTTCGTGTATACTGTATATTTATAAATGACCTAAGGACACAGTTGTCTGCTACCAAAAGTAGCCTAAATAATTCTTTATTCTTTTTTTTTAACGTTACCCCCTACACTAGGATTTTCTCCTGTATCGTGGGGGCAGTTTACAAACATTAATTGCACAAGGACAAACATCCAGACCCGGAACAATTATTTGTAGGCCATACAAATACTTGTTCCGTGCGGGATTCGAACCCGCGACCCCCAGCGCAACCACTCATTGCTAAGCCACTGCGCCACGGAGTCGTCAAATTAATATATAATAATGTTTTTAAATGTAAATAAAATATAGATACAAAAGTGTATATAATAGAGCATGTAAATATTTTGTTTTTGTTTAGGTATGCAATAAATAATTTTTTAAATACGCCTTTAATTGATTTATAATTTATATTAAGGTTAAAATAACGTTTTCATCGATTATAGATGGTCGTAAGCCTGAAAAGTATGAAGGAGTGTTCATTGTTTTTTTCTTTACCGTTTTAATTTATTTTAGTCTAAAATGCGACTATCCAACGAACGACATGTGTAGCGTGCTACGAGATATAGCGTGCTGCAAAACTTAACGCGCTTGCCGGCCCCCTACACGCTTTCTTATAAATAGCGCGCTAGAAATTTATAGTTTATAGTCTATAGCGTGCTATCGATTTATAGTCGTTTTGAACAACTTTAAAACCAATTATCGCTGCAGCATCCTCTTTTAACCAACTGCCAAGGAAGGGTTATTACAATCGTGGGAAATGCTAACAAAAGCTTAATGTTTTAATTAGATTATAAAATTATAAAGAAACATTGTCTGTATATATTTTAGGAAGCGGACGACGAAACGTCGATGTACTGCATAACATGCGGCCACGAGATCCACTCGCGAACCGCAGTCAAGCATATGGAGAAGTGCTTCATCAAGTACGAAGCGCAGGCTTCCTTCGGCAGTCGACATCGCACGCGTATTGACGGCCAAAGCATGTTCTGCGACTACTACAATCCCGTTAACGGGACGTACTGTAAGAGATTGCGGGTATGTGAAAATATACTTATGTTAAACTCATTTTTTTTATTGTCTATGAATTTAACTTATAAAGGAAACAACTTGCTTATTAAACTTATGTTATACATATATAAAACTATAAATACCAAAAAATACCATTTCAGGTAATGTGTCCAGAACATTTCAAAGACCCTAAAGTGAGTGACACAGATGTATGTGGATGTCCATTAGTTCGTAATGTTTTTGAACCAACGGGAGAGTTCTGTAGGGCTCCGAAGAAGTCGTGCTTAAAGCATTACCAATGGGAGAAACTACGGAGAGCGGAGATCGATATGGAACGGGTCAGGCAATGGCTGAGGTTGGATGAGCTTGTTGAACAGGAGAGAAATATCAGACTGGCAATGGCGTCTAGGTATATATAAAAAACTTAGTAAAAAAGTATAAGCAAACTAGAGAACTAAAAAGAATAGAATAATTTCATTTAAGTATTAAAGTCAGTGCTAAAACATAGTGTATTGGATAATGAAGGCTCGAATTTCTGTATACGTTTGCATGTATGCTGGGCAACAGGCCTTCTCTCATTTCTGAGAGTGTTTTAAGGCAAGGAAGTCTGCCACGCTGCACTATGGGTGCGTTTGGCAGAAAAAAGCGCTAGCAAGCGCTTACAAGCGCTGAAATAGTTTTCGGCCAGGACACGATTACTACTTCAGTAGCGCTGACACAATCCGCCATTTTGCTTATTTAATTTGTTTGTTTTGAAATAGAGTTTATAAGTTGTTTTGTGCAATATTAGTTTTAAGTAATATAATAACGTGAATAAACATATACATGTTATTAAAAATTCATGATTGGTAAGTTTTTAATATGAATACTTTACAAACATATATTTAAATTAGGTTAGGTTCCTCGGTTAAAACTAACATCGTGTCCTGGAGGAAAATAGCTACTTACGATTTGACAGCGTTTACCGCTTACGATCGCCATTTTGCTTATAAGCGCTTGCTAGCGCTTTTTTCTGCCAAACGCACCCAATGCGTGTTGGCGGACTTCACATATCTTCGAAATAAAAGCCATCCCTAGAGTTATTTTTAATTACTTCCCCAGAATTAAAAAAAGCACCTTCACGTCTCTTTTTCATATACAACAGTAGTGACACAATTTTCCATACAATTGTAAATTGAGTTGTATTTTATAATTGATGTCCTTGATCTGTTTTTAGTGGTGCTGCTAAATGCAATTAAGAACAATGAAAAAGTAATACAAAATGGTTGGTACAAGGCTTTGGTTGATTTTATAGAAATACTTTATATAAAAATATAAATATCATCAGGTATTCTAATGCCAATGCAAATCGAATAGTGTCAGAACAGGACGAGTCCGATATTTTCATACAAGTGGTCACATACGATTAGCAAACAGAAAATAACGTAGTGTTCGTGTCGGCAGTACTAAATATCGCCCATTTTCCTGAATTTAAGGCACACACATAGCATAGAGCCGTGGTAGCTCAGTGGTTAACGCTCGCTGTAAATATAACAGAACGCGAGTAACCCGGGTTCGATCCCCGCCGGCACCAATGAAATTGTTAATTGCAATTTTAAGTGCTGATTTACCACGTGCTCGGCGGTGAAGGAAAACATCGTGAGGAAACCTGCATGTCTGAGGAATAAGAAAAAAATATTTCGAAGACATCTGAAGTTCGTCAACACGCATTTGGGCAGCGCGGCGGACACTTCCTTGCCCTAAAACCCTCTCAGAAATGAGGGGAGGCCTGAGCCCAGCAGTGGGACGTATATAGACTGTAACTTTACTTACTTTACATAGCAGATAATTATCTTATGAGAGACTTTTATATTTCGTTCACTTAATAAACCTTATATTTTTATCACGGTACGAAGTCACCCGGTATATGAATAAAAGAATGCAGCACCTCATTTTTTCCTGTGGGAGTCATAAGGTGCGACTATAAGAAAGGTTAGAAAGATTGTTTTAAATCAATAATGTAATTCATATATTCATTCGGTACAGCCTATTACAGCTGAGCGTAGGCCTCTCCATAGATTGTCCAATAGTGGGGATATCTGCCATAGCTGCCACACTTGACAAGCGCAGTTTTTTCCTGGTTTATTTCCTTCTGTCGCGTTTTACGACACCCACGGGACGATATGAGTTAGTGAATATTCTTACGCCACCACTACACGGTCTGCGGTCACTTCTAAATCGGTCTAATCGATTTTCAATAATGATCTCTAATAAGTGTTCCTTTTTTAGAGCGGGCGTGTTGGGCCTCATGTTACATTCGACATACAACCATGAAGTGATGGAACGTATTACGAAGGTTAACGAAAACGGCAAATTGAAAGAAGGCTCCTGACAGCAGAGAGTACGCAAACGCGCGGCCAGCAGAAGCAGCGAGCAAGTGTCAAATACATAGTTATGATTTGTAAAACTGAAAATTTCTATAAATCATGTATAAAACACATTCTGTTTCATTACCTATTTTCGTATATGCTTGAAAAATTACCTATTGGTTCTGGATTTACTAAAAATACTTTTTTCATTCGCATTTGCAGTAACACTGAATATTTTTTTTGTAAATAATCTACTTATGAAATAAAACAACAAATCAAATTTCTAACTCAAAAGAGCGGTTTTATTACCCTAGCATTTATTATAAATAAAATTAAGGCTAGCATTCAGTTCTTATTTAGACTAATGTTAGAACAAGTTGTTACACGCCGAAGTCTCACGGAAGTCTAATACTTCTCTAACTCGACTTCCATTGCGCCATACATTTTAAACTCTGGACATAAATTAAACACACGATATTTGAATTAAATATTATTACTATGGAATCAGTTTTAAGCGTGTTTTAGGCAAACTGATTATAATTATAGCGTATAAAGCATGACTTACGTGTATTCCAATTCTCAATCCAAAATCAGCTGGATAAACGTCTAACAAAGTAGAAGTTAAATTTATCATTGTGATATTACGCGTGAACGAAATACAGTGTGTTTAATTCATTCCGAACCTTATAGTCTCACCCTAACGAAAATAATGCTAATTATATCAAAACACGTATTAATGCAACATAAATCTTTACAACACAGATATTGAAGCTGAACGTGAATACAGACAAAAATTTATCATTTTATTAAAAGCTATATGGGGCTATTACAAAAATCAATTTCAGCCACAATATGTTATGATCAAAACATATAAGGAAAAAGCGTCATCTTTCTATAATTTATCTCATTCTTTCTATAATTTATCTCATTTAAATATTTCGTTCTTCATTTGACTGAAGTATCTTCACAAAATGTCTATATAAATTTTAAAATAATATTGCAATTTACTTCTCGCAGTAATCATTATGAACTGTACTACGATAACAAATGCATTTATATATCCTTAAGTCTGACGTTAAAA
This sequence comes from Parnassius apollo, assembly GCA_907164705.1. Taxonomy (NCBI): domain Eukaryota; kingdom Metazoa; phylum Arthropoda; class Insecta; order Lepidoptera; family Papilionidae; genus Parnassius; species Parnassius apollo. The sequence goes on from CAJQZP010000008.1 coordinate 17,617,443, forward strand.
AGGCAATAATGTGTAATCACTAACTAGTGGTTTCGAATTGTACAAAAACTAAATCTCTCAATTTTGTAAGCTAACGTCGCTACCTCTAGATGTAACTTACATAATTTTTACAACTCCCCGTTCGTGGGGTGCATTGACGATTATCATTATTGATTAAGTAGTAAAGCGCTGTCGAAGATTTTAAATTATTATCAAACTGCATTAAGTTTTCTCCTATATAGCTACATACCTCTGTCGAATGGGAAAAACAATTTATCTACTAGCAATTTTTATCCCTACAGCAACATACGTTTCTCAAACTGAGCACTACGTTTAAAAATAAAAATGGGTCAGTTGAAATTATTTGATTACTACAATTATTTACTAATATATGAATGGCATATTGTATCACGTCGAGTGACAATCTTCGATTAGAACCTATATACCTAATAACCTTTCAATGACATCTTGTTATTGATCACAATCACATGTTCTAACTATGGTGAAAAAACCTCACATCAGTAATTCTTTCAGTTTCGCAATTGTGTTTAATGTTTAAAATGCGAAATTTTAGTAAATTCATTGTCAATACAATAAAGTTATTGCCTTCACCTCTTCCGCCACAAACGCTTGTTGCAGACATATCATAGCACAGGTCTCCGCGTTAACAATGCCTGTGTTAAGAAATAAAACCCAGTATACTGGCCAATGCAAATGACGTCATAAATGGATGCCATACTGGTGATTCGTTTCAAAACATTGGCCAGTATATGACATCATACATGCTCTCGACCACTTTTCATTAGTAACAAAGAATGAGTATGATTTCTCTATTCTCTGAAGAGAAAGAGATGAATCGTACAGATTTAACTGTTACGACTCTGCCATTTTTTTGTATTTAAATAAATAAAAACAAATTCCGGCATGCTTCGATTCAAAATTGTTTTAATATGTCGGGATATCCGACACAATATGGCGGCAGCACGCCAGTAAAATATGGCGTCAATTATTGACGTCATTTGCATTCGCCAGTATACTGGGTTCTATTTCGGAACACAGGCTATGTAAAATGACAATATAATTCCAAACATTTCGTTCACAGGCAGATGCACAAAAATTATACAAACATATTGACTCTGTATTAATTATATTATTTTATATCCAACGCCAACAATCTGAACCACATTATATCCTAGTTGGCTTATACTACCACTAAAAGGCTCACTTACAACTAGGAAGCATTTCACACGTTACAAGGTAATTAACACAACATAAATTAATTAACAAGAGCTTGAAATGAAATATTTACATTTTACTCATATATTTCATACGTTCAACTTATGACGTGTCATTTAGAAGCACGAATAACAACAGAGAGCTGTCGAGTTAATGAAAAACTTTAAAAAATTGTCTTAATTTTTCAATTGAAAAATGCTCCTCTATCATATTCATTCTGAGTTTAGTTGAAATAAGTATTATAATCGTGTGATGCTGCGATATACGAGTGGTAAGTGGTTTGAATAATATTTTTGCAATTAAACAATACAAAGCTAACAGACCATATATAATAGAGACAGTACCTAGCTTATAACTCCTTAGAAATGAAATCTTACAATTCAAATAGATGCAGATGCTACTTTACTTATTTGTAGATTACATGTATTCAATGAATGACTTACATCATAATGGGCTGTCCTTAAATATAAATGTAAAAAAATAAATGTCCCATCAAACCCTTAAAATTGTCTCGATTATTGTTTTATAATATGTCTGTAATTGAGATTGCTAATTAAATAGTTTAATGTTGAAGTATTTAGAAATAATTATTGATTTCATTGCTACATTGCAAACATATCGCACCCTTAGTAATATAAAGGCTCAAGTCAATTTTTTTGTGAAATGTTATTTTTAACGCTTAGAACGTAAAACCAAATTATCTACCGGTTGCCGCTGACAGAGAGAGAAAAAAGGCAATAATGACTCAGTAAATGTATTTGTGTCCCTCTCACACCCTTCCCGCTCGTCTCCTAATCTTACCGCTACACAGTCGCAATTAGTAACGTGCCCATATTTATCGGAGGAAGACCGTTCAAACGTTGTGCAATTCGTGTTTGTGCCCTTATATGACAAAAAAACAGGTGAGTTTTGTTTTGAATCTTTTGTACTATTTAGAATAATTTGTAGTTGTGCCGTAATATTACACAATATATTGATTTTTTTGGGTCTAATTATTAATAGATCGCTATATTGTCAAAAACTAAAGATGTCAAAGGGAATTATATCATAATTGCTCATTATAGTATGTAATTTTTTTTTATTTACGACGACGTATTTTGTAATAGGCCATTACTTATATGAAACATTCAATTTGTTTTTTAATTTAAGCCTTTTAAATGAAAAGTAAAATAATTAAGTTATCGTAAACTTACAGAAATATAAATCATTATTTACTAGATAGGTGGTATTTCTTGTTTTTGGTATAAGTATTGTTAGATTTAATGTGTTTTCAGAAAAATGGAATCCCGATCACGAAGAATAATGAATCTACTTAAATCACCAAGTCACCATAGATTGGATTGCGACAGAGAGAAAGATCTTTGTTTGGGAACTGAAAATGTAATTTGACTTTTGTCTTTTTTGTTCAAGTTTTGTAATTTACTTAATGCCATTTATTTTATTAATTGTAATTTACTGTCTTGATTTTATTTATGTCATTTTTTTTTCAGATTTGTAACGAAGAAAAAGAGAACACACCATTAGAACTTATTAGTCCAAAAAAAAAATCAAGTTGTGTTACCCAGCAACCAATTGATTATGATAGTTGTAAGGAGATGAGTGACGAAGTAATAGGAAATATAAATGTCATGACCTCTCCTCAGAAACCTATCAGGCGCCGTCTTTCTAGCTCAAGCTCGTCCAGCTCTAGTAGCTCTAGCAATTCTAGATCTAGCAGCAGTAACTCAAGTATTACTTCATCTAGTACTAGTTCTTCTAATGCTCATAACACAGGGCGACGACCTTTAGATGAAAACACCGTTCCACTGCAAGATAGTTCTAGACATACAAACGCCGATCCACAGCCAGGTACATCTAGAGATGAAAACGCCGACCCTCAGCCACGAACTTCTAGAGACAATTTTTCTCCACCATCCATATTGACACCAATTTGCAACGATTTGCCATTGGTTCGACCCCGAACAGCGGTTTGTAAATATATAATTTCTCCACTTCATTCGGAGGAAAGTGACGTAGATCTCAGTGATGACGACCCCTCTTACATTCAAGAGAAAAACCATCGTCAACGTTCACCGAGCCCAGCAGCTGGCAATTCTATTGACGATTATGTTCCAATGAAACCAAGGAAACGTAAAGCAGATCCAAATAAATGGATGCAAAACACGCAAAAAATTAAACGAAACTTGGGTCAAAGTTATGTAGCTGTACATTCAAAGAAATTGGTCCCTGCACGTAATATTAAACCACCTTGTGGCCAAAACTGTCGATTAAAATGCAGTGATCGCATCGATAATTCTAAGAGGTTACAGATCTTTAACGCCTTCTGGGCATTAGGTGATAGACAGTTGCAAAGAATGTATATTTTGTCTAATAGCACAAAAATTACACCTAAGTACAAGTATACCAATGCCCAGAACCCGCGTAATCCAAACCATGCATTTTATTTTACTGTAAATGATGAAAAAGTAAGGGTATGTAAAGTATTTTTTATTAATACTCTTGATATTTCACATAAGATGATTCGAACCGTACAGGCGGAGAGCAGAAACACTGGAGGTTTCATAAAGGATGACCAACGTGGTAAACACAATCATCATAAAACTGCAAGTGCTGAACTTATCAATGACATCATCAGCTTTATCAACTCTATACCTCGCATTGAGTCACACTACCTAAGAGCATCTACCTCCAGAGAGTACATCAGCAGTAGTAAAAGCATTGCAGAGCTCTTTAGAGATTTTGAAGCTTTGCAAAAGGAGAGATCGCGCCCTGCTGGACTCTATCACACGTTTAATGAAACATTTAACACCAAATTCAATCTTGGCTTTTACCAGCCCAAAAAAGATCAATGTGATCTTTGTCTACAGTACCACAATTCTACCGAGTCACAAAAGCAAAAACTAAAAAATAAATATGATACCCATTTAGAAGAAAAGGAATTAAGCAGAAAAGAAAAAAAGAACGACAGAAAGAACATTGATGAATGCAATATTTGTGTATGCTACGATGTACAAGCCATTATGCAAAGTCCGAATGGTGAAACTTCGGCATTCTATTACAAATCTAAACTCAACAGTTATAATTTTACTATGACCGAATTGAATAAAATTCAGGAGGAAAATGAGTCAACAATGGATATTATCTCTAAAAGCTATGGTACTGTCCATTGCTATTTTTGGGAAGAGACACAAGGTAAAAAGGGGAGCTACGGAGATAGGTAGCTGTGTTTATCATTATTTGAAAATGGTGTGTGAAGAAGCAGGTGAAAAAGAAGTTAACATAACGTTTATATCTGATAATTGCTGTGGGCAAAATAAAAATAAGTACCTCACCTCTTTATATTTATTTGCTGTGGCCAATATAAAAAATTTGAATAAGATAACTCACAAATATCTTATCAAGGGCCACACACAAAATGAGGCTGATAACGTACACAGCTTAATCCAAAAACAAATCACTAGAGATCTGAAAACAGGACCAATATACTCGCCAGTACAGTACATTTCAGCTATAAATAGAGCAAGGAAGTCTGGCACCCCATTTAAAGTTCATAGTTTAACCCATAATTTTTTTTATGATCTTCAGCAACTGCAAGAAAAATGGGGCTATAATTTTAATACTGACGAACAGAAAAATAATGTAGTATGGAATAGTATCAAAGTATTGCAATTTACCAAAGACGACCCCTTTTCTTTTTATTACAAAAGTTCATACAAGGATGATTTCAAAAAAGTAAATGTTCGTAACAAGAGGAAAAGAATGCCAAATATTGAAGAAATAACTATGCAAAAGGCATACTTAGAGCCACTTCAACTTAGTTCTGCTAAAAAGAATGATCTTAAGGATCTCATTGATAAACAATTGATAGATCCATACTATGCTTCTTATTACAATACCATGTTGTCTTAAGATATTGTTAAACATATTAGAGATATTTTTGTTTAGACAAGACTGATTACTATGTAAAAGTACTACTTATTAGGTTTTTGTTTATTTTTCATACTATACATTTTTTTGTTATGAGTAATTATCTGAGATTAAAATGGAGTAAGTGGAGAGGTTAATATAAAAACTGTAACGCTGAAACTTATAAGGGATTTTATCCTTAAAATAAGGTTTTCATACTTATCATGTTGACTTAATTGTTTTATTATAATTTATAAGAAAAATATCTTAAATATTTGATACTTTTGTTATGTAAAGTTTTTGAGGCTTTTGTTTACTTTTGCTAAGTAAGTATGGATAGTTTTTTTAAGTCTGAAGTGAAAAATATTGTAATGTAGAATAAATAGTCATGTGGAAGTTATGTAGCTTTATAGTTGGAAAGTACCTACTTGTAAGAGTTTATAGTTGTAATGTTATTAATAATATTATGTTGACTTAATTGTAATATGACAATAGCTCATATGTTTAATTGTTGATAAAAAGAAACAACTATTAGATTGTTTGTTATTTTGGGCTGATTATTTAAGTATTATTTTTATTGATATCTGATGTTTTATTTACAAAATGGAAACAATAAGTTCAGACCTGTGGTTTGATTTTGTTATACAGAGTACCAACTACGATTGTAAACTAAACAGTGACATGGATGTCAATAATATACTGAATCAAATCTAAATAGGTCCACATTACTATTATATTTTTTGTGATATATGGGCCTAACTTGAAAGTGATTTTTCAAATGCTTATAATTTATGGAATTTCATAATATTTTATTTTATTTTATTGGCTACTTATAGAATATCTCTTAAAGAATAAGCCCTCAAAATTTTATATATGTAACTTAAGTAATAAGAATTTTATTCACAAAATAAACCGGGACGTAAGAATCCAGAATCTTTAAACACGTATACCCAAAGAATTACTTTTTAGTTTTAGGCCCATATATTACTGGGGGTGCGATATGTGAAAATTATAAGTTTAACGTTTTCCTGTAATTTGAACAAAAGTAAAGTTAAAAAAAAGTGTTGCTTCATTACTCTTTTGAATTTTTCCTACCTTTCAACTGCATGACTTGATAGGTTTTGTCAACGGATTTTCTTTATTATTTGGTGCTTGTTGTCTTTGTTTTTATATTAAAACAACTAAAAGCTATCTCAGTTGATTTAAAATATGAACACTGCCAACACTAAGATTCTCCTCTCTAACTGAAAATAATCGATAATTATGAATTTTCTTTGCAACTGCGTACTCTAGCAAAGTTTTAAGTCAACCCTACGTTGTCTTTTAAGTTATCGTTCCATTTACATTTAAAATCATTCGCTCGTTCACGACAAACCATTCAAAACAAACATTGCAATGTACAAAGCTATGAAATATTTTTCCTTGTTTTATATTCCACGGGTCATTTTATTTTTACATACTTACTTTAACAAATAAATAGTTCGTTATCCAAACTCTATAAAATATGCACTAACAGCAATTATTAATGTAAGGAGCAAAATGCCCTCTCAACTTTATAAATATTTGCATCTCATAAATTACAATTTTTAATATGCGTCAATAACGAGTATCGTTGGGGATTACCATCGTTTCTGGACATGAATCTAGCCTTTAACTTAAATAATGCCACATAAAATAATTTTCTCAACACAGTTACAAATTCATTATTTTAATGACTGGAACTACACTAATCCATTATTTGTTTGCTTTATTAAATTAAGAATAGAATAGGTAAAGTGAAGTAAGGTTCAAAAATAATGTACCATTACTGATGAACATAGAAAAAACAAATGCCAATAAATTGAAATTTATTTATCTACAGCAATTATGAGAATAGCACGAAATGACATTATAATTTCTTGTAATCAAGCAAAAACGTTATTTTTAACATAAATCAACAAAATCTAATTTCACTTAAAAGTCAAACGTTTTTGTATAATATAACGAAATACAGCTAGAAATTATATAGGGTTAAGTAGGGTAAGTAAGGATATTTTTAATAACCCAATTGTTATCACAACCACAATATGTAGGTTTTATTTTCGATGTGCTTATACTGTGTAATATGAATTATTACGATACTTAAAGCTTTAATTTTTACACATCGAGAGAGAGAGAGAGAGACTGATATACTTGTTGCACTGACAGCTCGTTAATGGCTGTGAAAGCTAAATGGTCAGATAGAACAAGTATTATCGTTTACAATATCTGTGTTGCCATAATAAATAATTGTATCACTTAAATTCCACAGATTATATGGTTTCCAATAGATAATAGCTACTACTTTACTGTGTAGTGGTGAGATAAATATAACCACTAGACTACTATCCCTTATCATTCGATACGTCGTTAGAGGCATCTTCCTGATGACAACCGAAATTTTGCCAGATTGCCAACTTTGCCTGGCAACTATGACCGCCTTATGAGGCAGTCATATGTTTGGCGGTGGACTTTTGATATGCTGTAATGGTGAAGGAACTGTAATAGACAATAGGAAAGTTGTCAGTGCCAATGATAACACTTTCATTGTTCGATTTTCAGACACAATAGTGAGACAATAGCAATGAACCATATGTGGGTCACTGCACACGGAATGGGTTGAATTCAGTGTAGTTTCAATCATTAAAATAAAATGATACACATAGTAACAATACATTAATTTAAACTAAACATATCTATTGTATCACATTATGCAAACGTCTGAACTGTAGTCGTACGATATTGTACTCACTCCGATTGCATAAATAAATATAGTTAAAATTGGTACTAAAAACTTATATAACGTAACCAAAACCAAATTAAATCTTCTTATAATATACAGTAGAGTTTAAAATTTAATTACCTTAAATATGAGTGAATAGAGGTCTGTTTATACTGAAGTTGATAATAGTGCATTAAAATCAAAGAATTACATTCTATTTAGGGATTTAAATATAATAACGGGTTTTGTTTTCCTTATTGTATTGCAATGTAAGATTTTGTCGAGATCTTTTGTTCGACAAAACCAACTTTATCAACAGTAAATAACATACATAATTTTATTTAATATACGCACGACTACTAAACAGATAGACGCCACTCTTTCTAGTGAGATTCCGTCTATACAAATGTGTTCGGTGCATGCCTTAGTGAGTGCACTTGAAGGCTCAAGAATATAATTGTCGACGTGTCGTACGAACGTAATTTTACAGATGCTTAACGAGTAGCGAGAAGCAATTGTCCATACATCAAAAGTGATCGCTGATGTTGCCGCAGGAATCACTCTTTGTAGACACTTTCACCGCGATGCACTGTTCTGCGTACAGTTTTGAACGCAAATCTGTGAATAAAATTTTATATTTTAACATACATGAGACAGATAAAAAAAATTATCGTAAAAATGTATATTTAATATTTCCATCAAAATTGATTACATAAAAACATTAATTTTTATCTTGCGAAAGTAATGTACAATATTTACAGCTATAATCAAAAATAAAATGCATCATAATATAGCACTATTCCTTGCGTTATAATGTCAAGAACGTTGCTTCCATTTCCACATTGAATGGCTTATATTTAACTTTTGAGCAAGGAAATAGCCGCCCCTTCGTCACCAGAGACTACGACTAGTGGCGGACATACTCATTTCTTTTAGAAACCTTACCGCACGTGGATTCGACGAACAGACATATATTTATTTGATTAATATATTATGCTTAAACAGTAAATGGCACAAATATGTAGTCATCTCTCAAAGACACATTATTTGCGCCAATTACTGCGTTCAAGCCTCAGAGAACCTCGTTTAGGGCCGGGGCATCTTGAGATATGAGACAATATATTTTATAGCGATCGTATAAATATATGACAGCATAAGAAAATTCATTAAATTTCATTAGTCATTGATGTAAAAACGGAGAAAGGTGAATTACAAATCAATTACACGCTCGTTTTCAAATTTTATCGTATATGAACAGGCAGAGCTTGATCGTCCCTATACTCCTCACCACTATTATTGTTAGCTGCACTTTTAAATTCGATTTACGTGAAGCGATTTATTACAGATTTATTTTTAATTGAGTAGCCAAATTTTAAACTTAAGTTCAAATTTATAAATAATGACATACTTTTATTGCAGTTTTTGAAAATACGAGTAAAGAAGGCTTATACTTTTATTTGAAATTATCCCAAATTGATTGTGATTTATGATCAACAACGTTTATGCCGATGTGCCGATACTGATCGATCCTTACGAATGTGTGCGTGCGCAGTAAAATCAGTTAAAATAAATAATAACATTTTGAATTTAAAGGATAAAAATGACAGATTGATTAAGACTTTTTTAATTAATCTTTCTTCACCATTTGCCTACATTACTTATTCTGAACCTTCTCTGCAAATTTGGCCAGTTATTGAAAAATAACCCTGTATAATTGAATAATAGGATAACAAACGAGCACACAGTCCAGGTTGTAAGTGATTGCGGTGTACCACGTGGTAGAGCTGTGCTATAGCTATATTTACGTGGTAGACCCACGCTACAGCTGTACTATAGTTGTAGCACAATTGGATCGGCTCGACCGAGGAAGGACCACGCTCTCGCAGAATACCAGTGTAAAATAGCAGCGTAGTGCCGCTGTGTTTCGTATGGTGAATGTAGAGAACCGTGACCATTTTTACTGGAATTGAGGCATTCCATCTTAGTCCTCAGGAGTGACGACGCATTTGCATTTTGATCCCAAGTTTAAGATAAATTGTGGACGTCTACAGGCCATAGCATTCACTTACCATCAGGTGGACTGTGTGCTCGTTTGTCACCCAATGCTATTTAAAAAAAAACCATATAAGACACCTACCACATACTACATATTTCCTCAATTAAGAATAACAATGCAAATGCGTCGTCACTCCTAAGGACTGAGATCGAATGCTTTGTTCGATAACCAGTTAAAAGCGTCTACGGTTCTCTACCATACGAAATACAACAGTATTAAGCTGCTACCTCACGTTGGCAATTCTGTGAGAGCGTGGTCCTTCCTCGGTCGAGCCGATCCAATTGTGCTACAACTATAGTATACCTGCAGCGTGGGTGTACCACGTAAATATAGCTGTAGCACAGCTCTACCACGTGGTACACAGCATCCACTTACAACCTGGACTGTGTGCTCGTTTGTTATCCTATTATTCAATCATACTGGGTTATTTTTCAATAACCAGCCAAATTTACAGAGAAGATTCAAAATAAGAGATATAGGCTAATGGAGTATTTTAAAATTATTCGTGTCTTGCAAATAGCCCCCTCAGTTCAATCTATGGTACTTATGTCGATAATACATGCAGGCACTTCAATTTTATTGATTTATAGATAATTTCTTAAATATAAATAGAAGTGTAAGCACAAGATATATAGTTACCTGCGGTGTTGAGATTCAGTCGAGGTTATCCTGGAAGATGAGGCGGACGTACCCGGGGGTGCCCTGCAGCGGCGCGGCGCAGAACGGACAGATCGCGTGGAACCCGTTGGTGCCGTGCGGGATGTCCACACTCGCCCAATATCTGCCGACATACGTACGATGTATCAATACAATGAAACTTTATATGAGACATATTAAATTGTGAACCAAGGTAGCCAGTTAAGAATTAAAAAAAAATCATTATACCCTTTTCTAATAAAGTTCCAGAAAATATGCAGAACTTATCTATCAAAAACTTTAAACGAGGATTATATTTAGCAGTGGACATGTAAAGGGCTGTAATGATGACTATGAAGTGTATTTGTTGATATTAAGTATGGGATTGAGACTGTCACTCAGATTATACTGCATCTTGGCTAGAAGAGAATTCCATCCATTTGTAGAAAATACGTATAATTTATTTGTAGAATAATGTTCAGCATTAGACTTGTGATGGACTGTAGTAATAGGATCCCAGGATTGGGATTTAAAATCAAAATGCAGACGCTTTGTCATCCCTGAGGAACAAAATCGAATGCCTCCTATCCAGGAACCTTTTTTTGTAAACATTAACACACAGCAGCATTAAGCTACAATTTCACGTTGGTATAGAGGTGGTATTGTTGAGGATATTAACAGTAGAACCAGAGTAACCGGCATAACTCAACGGATCAGTAAGATGAAGTGGTAATAGTTCAGACATATTGTTCGAAAAACCGGCAATCGACGGGGTAACGGAAAGACGGTCTCCACTAGATGTAGTGACGACTTGTTATGGGGATAGAGTAAGTCAGCTCAAATTCTAATTTCGTCCCCACTTGCCCGCGCGTCGTATGCTATGTACCGACATGTTTGTAATCACTAATACTGTAAGTAGTTAACGGTCGTTAGACACTTATTTCATTAGGTTTATCATATTTATGCCTGTTTCTTAACGCCAAGCCAGTCGCTTCTTATTTTTATTACGGTTATTTCCCATTTTAATTTTACGTCGTCCTGTTGCGTAATGTATATTCTGATCGTAAGCGACACAACCTCCCCGTTCAAAGGCCGAAGCGAAGTGACCATGCGGCAGGAATCACGCTTCAAAAGGCCGATAGTTTAGGTAATTAGGTTTAGGAAAGTAAAAGGTCTTTTTACAATGAAAATAATGGTATTTAAAAAAAAGTAAATAACATAAGCACTGCTTTATAGTTAGTTCAGTTAGTATGCAAAGTTTTATCTTTCTTTTATGAATAACAACGGTTTATTGTTTATTTTGGAGGTAACTTTGGATTTTTTTCTATCGAGAAAATTTTACGAAATCGTGTTTTCGTCTAACATAATCCTTAACATTAATCCTCAACTTTACCATATATTTATTTCAAAATTAATGCTGCAATATTTTCGGCATAACGAAGGATCTTGCTAAGCCATTTGAGATTATATTTCCCCTTAACAGAAGCCCTTCTCACAGTGAACTTTTATAGGCTATAATGATTTTACTCCTCGTTGCTGTTGACTATGCAATTTTTTTTTTAGAAACACAGAATATCACCTGATTTAATTGACTACCACAGCCCATGAACAACCGCAACACCAGAGGAATTGCAGGTGCGTTGCCGGCCCTTTAGAAAGGAGAAAGCACTTTTCTTGAAGGTCCCCAGGTCGTATCGGTCCGGAAAAATTGGAAAAATTGAGTTCGTTTTTATGTCAAGTAATTCTCATAAACAGCACGGAGTCAAGTGCGGTGCAGAACGTGTTTTCCAAACAAAACACGTTCTGCGCCTGATCTTTCTCAGGTCGTGTCGGATTGCCATCCCATCGGTGTATGAGAGATGAGGCAATAGAGAGAGTATCTGTTCTTGCACACACACATTTGGGCACTATAATTCTGTCCCGCGCATATAACTAGTCTCCGTTGAGACAGGCCGCTGCATTGTGACCGAAATTGACTGAATGCCTTAAGTCGTTCTGTACCAGTCAACCATAAGCCTCAGCAGGGATAAACATGTGGGAGGTAATGCAGCAAACATAAACTAAAAAAGAAAAAAAATGTATTGATAAACTAGAATATATAAACAACGTAATACTGACTCTGATATCGCACTTAACGGGAACCACACGATTTTCATCACATGTTGTATATATATATCGAAAACTAAGGATGATGTAGATTTTTTTTATAGAATCAAAAAGGACAAACGAGTATACAATTCACCTGATGGTACGTGTAGTTTCTGGTTCTCCAACTCACCATCCGATACACAGCGATATTGCTATTTTACGCTGGTGTTCTGTGAGGGCGTGACCCCTGTCGATCCGATTCATTCGTATTACAATCATAACATAGCTGCAGCATGGCTGTACTACATATAAACGGTGGTAAGGTGGTGAGGCAAGTGGATGGACTCACTTGACGGTGCGCTCGGAGGCCATGTGTCCGCAAGGGTTGAAGGCGTAGGTAGGCGGGCCCGCGTCCACGTAGAAGGCGGGCTCGATGCCCATGCACACGCGCACCACGGCGCCCGCCGTCAGGCACATGGGGCAGCGCCGCACACCCGCCTCGCTGCCCTCCGCGCCCCACGAGTGCTCGCCTGCGCACCAAAACGTTTGTCTATCACTACACTAGCTAGCGGCGGTTAGTGAGCGGCAGTGGCAATGGTCCGGCCGTATAGCTCGCAGAACCGACAACCGATGCCGAAGAATTTCACGAGTGGCAGCCTCGTAGCTGTTAGCTAAGCATGGGGCAGCCCCCCACTTAAGGGAATGACGACCCGGTAAGTCATGCAAGAATTCTTACCCACTCTGACACACTGACAATTTGAAAGTTAACAAACAAAATAATTAGTCTAAGTATGCAGTATGATACTTTATTCAAGAACATACATTAAGTGTTTAGACATTGACATTATGAACGTAAACACAGTGTTTTATTTTATATAATTTATAGTATGCTAAGATAGTGTCGGTACACCCGAAGGCGCAATTATTATTTTGCTATTGCATTTTTTGTTCTGACATAGATAATATATATGTATATGGCCTAATAATTAGATAGGAGAGAATGCCCTATGGCATTAAGTCCGCCATATGTACTGCTTTATATATAATAAATAATTCTTTACTGTAAATGTTAAAGAAATGCTTTTCTGTTCTAAAAATAAAATACTATTTTATTCTTACGATTATTGTAATAAAATAAGAATACAAATAGTAAAGACAAGTTAGGTACCAAAGAACCGTTCACTAAAGCGCTTCAGTTTAAATGCCAAAATTTCCTGCGGTTGTACGCCGCGCGCGACGACCTTTGATGTGACGTCGACGCCTTTGACAAGATGCGGCACTTGCCAAGACGGCGCGATACAAAGGCGATCGTATCTAAGCGAACATACTATAATGTATGTATTTGTAACACACACACATACATAAATTGAAGTTTTTGCACTCATTCCCCATATAAACCGTAGCTATGCCAAATCACACACTCCTCGGTGCGCGTAATGTGCTTAAAAAGGCGTACAAAGTTATCACTTCACATAAATATATAGATTTCAAACAGTTCTGAGAAATCAGTGAGTTTTTCTGTCAAGAAATTCTCAGTAACAGCCCGGAATCAAGAAGTATACGGTGTTTTACTCCCGTGCTCCACGAAGAACGCGGAACCGGTGCACTACGAAACTGAGGGAAAAGAGAAGGCATCTGTGGCTACTTACACAATCGTGCTTACGATGTTTATCATAAATTCATTGATCCCATTTTAAAATATGAGGCAATCTATGATCTCATATTTTAAAAACCAACTTATAGCCCCCGCCCCCCTCTCTGGTGATAAGTTATATGACCAGTGTCTTGATATTATGTCGACGTGAGGAAATCTGCTACCTATATAATTGTGTGGGTGTCGTAAAAGGCGACAGAGTGAACCTGAATCAGATGTTTAGCAGTATCTTCCGAAAATTTCACTTCGCAATAATAATATAGAAACTACGTTTGTCAAACCGCCTGACAAAGGATGCAACTATGGCAAATGTCCAACATAAGAGCCTGCTGTAATAATATGTTAGTATTAAATTCTATAAAAACTTCGAGTCCGTCAGTCTGTTGCCGATGTAGATCGCGTACCTTGCACGTGTCCGCAGTTGAGGTAGACGTAGGGCTGGTTGAGGTCCTGGTGCGCGGCGGACAGCTTGCGGGGAATGACGAGCGTGTTGAGCCCCACCGGGCACTGCGGCCGCCCCGCGTTCAACTCGTCCACCAGCGCCTCTAGCGTGCGCTTCGTCTGCGCACAACCAATAAAGTCAGCGGTAACAAACGTACAGCGCGCGACGGAAACATATCAACACGGCTTTGATTAAATCAAAAGTCAGGGGTTACAAAAATTGGCACACCACAGAAAATATCGACACATTCTCAATTCAGCAAAAGTTATGGGTGACAAACATTTGGCATTGGACAGTCAAATATCAACACGCTCTTTATTTAGACCAAAGTCAAGGGTGATAAAAGATTTCGCACGCGGCAGAAAAATATCGACACATCTCGATTTAGACAAAAAGTCAGGGGTTACAAACATTTGGTACGCGGCAGAAAATTATCGACACATCTCGATTTAGGCGAAAGTCAGGGTTTACAAACATTTAGCACGCATCATATGATACAAATATAACATCAAGTCATACGACGAAAAATATATATGTGGTCTTTTTAACTAGGCCACGCTGGTATTACGGTTGCAGACAAATGGCTCAGCTCGACCGGAGATAAGCCACGCTCTTACAGAATACCAACGTAAAATAGTAGCTTTATGCTACTGTGTTTTTTGTATAGTGAGTGTAAAAAACAGGAAAAACTTTTTACTGGTAACGAGACATTCTTAGTCCTCAAGAGTAACAATGCTACCTACACTTTGATATTTAATCGACGATAGATCTAGGTGTAGTATATAATATATAGGCTTAGCTTAGGATAAACTTTGTGTTCGTTTGTCACACTCGTTATATAAAAAATGTAACAAAAATCAAAGATGACAAACATATGGGACACGACAGAAAAATATCGGCACGGTCACGGACAAAAAATTTTAATATAGTCAAGTCATCATTTCTCACATCGACATCGGCACACGTGCATCACAGCAGATGGCTTAACAAGGATAATCCCATGCTCACACAGAAAACTAGCATAAAATAGCGGCATAAAGCGGCTGTGCTTCGCATGGTGAGCGACGAATACCAGTCTTTTAATTGGTACTAAGGCATTTCATTTTGGCCCACAAGGGTGGCTACGCACCTTGATTATAACCCTTATTTTAAGGGTCATATCATCTGAGGATAGGTGCATATGACTATGAAATACAACCATCACATACCATTAAGTGGACCGTGTGCTCGTGTTACCCTGACTTGTATAACTAAACAGGTCATCGGTGGTAAATGACCACCGATACCATTGAATTGTCTGCAACACCGGAGAAATGGCAAATGTGTGTATTTTCTGAATTTATCGGTTGGTTTCCAAAAGCGGTAGTAATCACTTACTTAAGGTGAACACTTTTGTACAAGTAAAGATGATAAATGAGCACTCGGTTCACCTAATAAAGTAAACATGATTAAATTAGTTTTTTTTTTAAATACATACGGGAGAATTTTTAAGTCCTTCGGCGCTCCTCCATAGCAAAGTTGCTCCACACAAGTCGATCATAGTTCCATCTCTCAGCACATTTGTTTCAGCCTGGCATGGCACACCCTGTAAATTAATATTTTACTTTCGTTAGCTACTGTGAAATTCATATAAAGCAGGCTCTTTTAATTATAAGAAATTTCTATGACGAATATTTAGCTTCTACTAAAATATCCTAGTATTGAAGTGCAAAGAAAAAAAAAAAAAAAAAAAAACTTAGAGTAAATGAAACAAAACGGAGTAAGATATATTTTTTTATAATACCAATGTGAGAAATGAAGTTAAAGTTCATGTGATGGTAAGTGGCGACTGCAGCCCTTAGATACCTGCAGCCAAAATAAAGAAGGCTACAGATCGTGGTCACCTCAGAAGACTAAGATTGAATGACTCACACCCTGTAATTGTACTCGCTATTTATACCCCTTAGACCGAAACAATGGTAGTGCACGCAATGCCGTTTGACGGAAAAATAGTAAGAGGGTGGTGCCTCAACAGACATACTTCTAGGTAGAAAAGAAGTCCCACCACGAGTTCCTCATTTAGACTTCCTACAGCCTTAGGCTAACTATGAATTTCTCCCCCTACCGACCAGTTCTGTTTTTGCCAGCCCAGCCCACGAATATATTTACTAGGTTTTATATTTTAGTAGCTTTCTAGTCGGTTCCGCCCACATTAAATTAAATTTTCCTGGTAATAAATATCGATTATCGCCCATCAACAATTACAACATCAGGAAAATGCAGGAGCTTTCCTGGCTTTTTTAACAATGAGTAAGTTCGTTTCTTAAAGGTCTCTAATGTCGCAATGGTTCGGAAAAGTGGCCGGTGATAGAGTATTCCACAAAGAAATCTTACGTTGAAGAAAACTTCTAGTAAATCGCACAGTCATGGTAGACCGCCAAGCATCCACGTGGTGTGAGGACACTAAATTAGACCACAATCAGGGTAAATCAGGCCACGCCTACCACTGGTATAAATTACCTTCGTAACAAATAAAAAGGGTCTACGGTTCTCTACACTCTCCATATGAAACACGGCAGCATTAAACTTGCTATTATTTACTATATATGTTAAATTTGCTATATTTTTCGTCTTCGCCCGATCGTTATTTCAGTTACGTATTCGTGATACAACTAGAACATACCTGTGTTGTTTCTCAAATCCCACCACGCCACACAATCCCACCCAAAATAATAGTCTAATAATAATGATTAAGCTCTACTGATCATGATTCCGCGACGTACGAGTACATGATAATGTATTTACTAAGGCCAAATGGTCTAAGTGTATTTATTGTTACCTTCTGTTGAGCTGACCGACTCTCCCTAAGAGAGAAGACCGCACCGCCAACTGAGGTTTCGCGCCACGGGCCACAGGTGGCGTTGCCGCCGCAGAAGTCACCGCGTGGATGCATTATCAATACGCCGTTTGTCGTCAGTCCGTCAATTTCGTGATTCTCCGTCCATTTTGTCGCTTTTTCCTGTAATTAATTACATAATTTTACAGACATCCATTTTTAAAGTAACAATAAGTGGCAGTAGAAACTTTGTCACTTAAAATACGAAGTTGTTAAAATAAAAGCCTCAATATAAATTGTATTGGAACATCAGTAAATGATGGCTCGCCGTGTAGTTCAGGCGTAAGTGAATCTACTACCACGAATTATCGTCTCGTGGATGCCGTAAAAGGCGACAAAGAAAATCTGCATGGGCGGCAGCATCTTCCTGGTAACAACTGAAAATAAAAAAACTGTTTGCCAAACTGCCTGCCAAGCGTGGCAATAATGGCTAACTCTCTTTTATGAGGAAATCTGAAGGGGAAGCCTATGTTCAACAGCGGACATTTTATGGGCAGTAATAAACGATTCATCTCGTGTATAATTAAAAAAAATGTAATGGCAACTAAAACTACTTAAAACAAAAAAAACGTACATGTTTTTCTCAAAACTGAGACACTTAAATATCAGTTAATAGTAGATTGAACGAGAATACAGGTTCACTCTGCTCTTAATTTGTATTTTACACTTTTACCCTCCTGAATGGGGTGACCCCTTTCCTACACAATACACCAGTCTTTAGGGAACTGGTTATAATTCCTTGATATAATTCTTTCGTATATGTTCTCTACAATACCGTCTTTCTGAATGTGTCCGAAACCGAAGTATTATGCAAGCGTTTCGCAAAGCGCACACACAAGCGCGGAGTTCACCTACAGTATTATTTTTTTATTATGTGCGAGCAGCTACGCAGGTCTAGGAAAAGAGACCAGTATCACTGCGACTAAGAAGATCTATTGTGATCACCTACAGTAGCAGCCAGAGAAAATAACGTAGTACCGGCGTTGGCAGTACCACAGAATAAATAATAGGCAGTATTAAACATCACATTTTTTATCTGTCTGCTACCGTATGTGAACTCCGTGCCAGTGTGCGTGCGTCGCGAGACGCTTGTCTGCAATATACGTACACTCGTTCATTCTGTTGTAATTTATTAAGGATTATATCAACTACCCAATTATAACAATAATTATCGTTTGACAGCTTTACTAGGTCTAAGGCCTAATAAAATATATACATAACTCGCGATTTCACTCACGCACAGCCTACAAGTATAAAGCGTAGAGTTAAAAAAAAAAAGGAATGAAATTATTCCGATGGGTTTCTTGCTGGTTCTGTCCTGAAGACAGAAGTGTTTTGCCAAAAAAGTTTTTTTTTTTATAGGACAACTGACCAAACAAAAAAAAAAAAGCGCCCACAAGAAAAGTGACCCCCCCCAAAAAAACAAAAATTGCTTTCAACAAGAATTATTTATAATCTATATCGAATAAAAATTATTCTATTCTTTTGTCAACTAGTGCTGCGATTGTAAATGCTCTCATATATTCAATAATAATAACGTCCTCCAGACCGCATTTCGGTCACGGCCAGCCTCAACAGAGACTAGCCATCAGCGCAAGACAAGATTGTAGTGCCCAAGTGCATGCGCAAGCACAAGTGCACTCTCTATTCCCTCACTTTCATAATGCGATAGGACCAGAAAGAGATCAGGCGCAGGACCAACGGCTTTACGCGCTTTATGAGGCACGGGGTTGAGACACCGCCAACATCCTGATTCCGGCCAGCTACTGAGAATTTCTGGACGGAAAAACTCAATAGTGGATTTTTTGGTCCGACCCGGGATTCGAACCCAGGATCTCATGATCAGCAGTCGCACTACTACAACCACTAGACCAACGAGGCAGTCAATAATAACATAACATGAATGAAAAACTTACGAAGATAAGTGAAATATCTACCAATAGTGCGTGCCTAATAGGAGTAATTTTTTATTTCTTATTATTTTAAGGATCAGTTTATCAATCCTCAGTTGAAATTTATTCATAGAAATAAGTATTAATTAATTCGAACATCGACTGATAAAAATTCGATAATTTTTATCAGTCGCTGGCAAAATTAACCCTTACCCTACTTGTATGGAGCAACAAAGAAAGACGAAACGTTCTTTTCAAGTTATGCCGAAACCATACTCAACATCTAAATTATTACCAATAATAAAGTCTATCCATCCATCAGTTTCATTACAGCGTATAAAAGTCCACAGCTGAACGCGGGCCTCTTTCATAGATTGTCTCATAGGAATATATTTTTTTATAGAATAAGTGTGAAATTTTATAATCCTAATAAACTCCCCAGCTTTCGATTTGGTTGGATGGTACGTGGGTGCTATGAGCCATAGACATCTAAATTTATCCTCGATTAAGAATAAAAACGCAGATTCATTGTCACCCCTGAGCACTAAGATAGAATACCTCGTTTCCAGTAAAAAAGGGTCTCCGGATCTCTACTCTCACCATACGAAACACAGCGGTATTAAGATGCTACGCTGGTATTCTGTGAGAGAGCGGCTCGAGCCGACTCAATCATGCTACAATCATAATATAGCTGCAGGGTAGCTCTACCACGTATGAATTTTGCCATAGTTACTACGATTGGCAGGCGAATTGGCAACTGCTGTTTTTTATTATTTGAGTTGTTTTCAGAATGATGCTGCTGCCCATCTCCTATTTTAGTCTCCCTCTGCGCCTCTTACGACACCCCCGGGACGATATGGGGTAGTGGATATTCTTACTCTCGTACTACCAATTTATTATTTATAGTTCTATTATCAATTAGAAACAAGCCCGAGGACATTAAGTTATTGCGAGTTGAACTTACGCCGAGAAATATGTTCCTCGAGGAGTCGAAGCCTGCTGCATAGATGCGGCAATTGTTGACGTCGTTGCGGTCCGCGATTATGCGGCACGCGAACCGCGATATCGTGCTCTGAAGCACCTTCGTGTCGCCGCTCTTGTCGCCGGCCACCGTGTCCATCACTACAAAGTCGATCGGAGACTCCGACGATCTACCAATCTGTTGACAAGTCATATATATATATATATATATATATATATATATATATATATATATATATATATATATATATATATATATATATGAATTAAAAACAAAGGAATGTGGGCACCTGGAGTAAGAAGGTGTTAGTTGTCGTCTCTCTGCACTATAAGAGTAATGAGAATAAAGAGTGAAAGTTCCTGTGTGAACAGGCCTTAGTAAGGGTACGAGTGTGTGCGCACACACTCGTACTCTAACGCTTCGCGTACACCTAATCCGTCATCGGCCGAAGTTTGCTCGGGCGATGACGGCCGTACACGGACGATCGAATCAAACACTTGTAAAACAAAGAGAGCGCGTACACCAACACGACCGTTATCGTCAGATAACGCACGAAAACGGCCGATCAACCGTCGAGTCCGAACTTGTTTGGATTTCTCACCTGACTGCCGGCGTCTACAGTGCAAATTGAGTGTATTTATAATTTAATTTAATCATTTTGTCTTTATTCTCTTGTTTCTGTCAGTGTTGTTATCTAAACGACTATGGATAATGAAAATAGAAAAATATAAAAGAATATCGGCAACGTCCAATGTCGGCACAAGTGGTACACTGTTGCAGTGTAAGCACATACACGTCCGAATTACTCATCCGAGTAGTTCTGTCCGCCATCGGCCGACAAAATCGGTTTTGGTGTACACGTACCGTTAGGCCTGTTCAGATGGCTAGACTCAGTTGACACTGGCTGCTGTGATCGAAATTGAGTCTGGAGAACATTATCATTTAATATAACCCTATTATTAATTAAAAGTTATTATAATTTTTTTGCTATATTGCATTGAAAACCTGTCCATTGCGCTCGGACATAGATGATAATTAAGTGTCCAAGGAAGTCATTATATTAGTCGCGCTTAAGATGCTAAAAAACGTTTCATAGTATCAGATCCCTTTGGAACCATAACGATAATGAAAGAGAACGACTTCTACAGAATATTTGCTATTATGATTCTGGTCTGCTTGGGTTTTCGCTGCATTCACTAGCTGTCACTTACACTTGTTATTTTTCTAAGGATTAAGTTAGTAAAATTACAGCCTATATACGTCCCACTGCTGGGCACAGGCCTCACCTCATTTCTGAGAGGGTTTTAGGGCAAGGCAGTGTCCGCCGAGCTGCCCTAATGCGTGTTGGTGAACTTCACATGTCTTCGAAATATTTTTTTTGTTATTCCTCAGACATGCAAGTTTCCTCACGATGTTTTCCTTCACGCCTAGCGTGTAAATCAGCACTTAAAATTGCAATTAACAATTTCATTGGTGCCGGCGGGGATCGAACCCGGGTTACTCGCGTTCTGTTATATTTACAGCGAGCGTTAACCATCTAAGCTACCACGGCTCATTGATTAACTTTGTGTGACTAAACTTTTACTTAACTAACTTTTAGTTACATCAAATAATATTGTTAGTCTACAATTTATTGCATCAGTAGCTTTAAAGAAGAGGATACGTGTTGAGTTTTTTACACCGTATAAATTTCCAATCAGAGGAACCTCATTTTGATACTGCGGACGTAGATTTAAAAATACAACGTCTGAAGACTATTTCTAATCTTTTACGTTGGAAAATAAGGCTATATCATTAATTTTATTTCATATTCATCTACCCCGGTAAAAAATAATAACCTTAAGTACATTACCTAAACTTCCCGTTGAAATGTAATCCAAAGCCTACGGGGATTATGTACGTAAAACCTAATTCGTTCAAGATAAAACTTATTCCAGAACGTTTCGGCATACAGAGTTGTGGCATACAAAGAGTACCTATATTGATAGTCTAAATGCATGTAATTATTATCACTGCAACAGTCTATCTAAATAAAATTCTATCACAATATCACAACCGACACCCGTCTCTCTATTCCTCTTATCGTACGTTTATGAATAGTAAACAATAACAACGATAGGAAACTTTTGTTTTTAATTTCCTTATCGTCCGTTCATTTGAATGGTTTCATTTAAATTGTAGCTACACAAGTAAACACAAAAGATAAATGAAATATTTACTATTGTTTTGAAATGAAAGTACATGGAAATGCAAGATAGCAACATTACTGTCACAGCAGCTATTATAAATAATTATAATTATCTTTTACTTGCTTAGTTTATTTTAAGTTCTTATCAACTTTAAAATAAATTCTGAAGGTAGTGTAAATTATATTCACGACAAATCAATAGCCAGAAAAACATGCATAGGCCGGTCGCCACACAAGGGATAATCAGTAATGAAATGAGACTTAATTTTTTATGAACAACTGTAATATCATTTACGTAAGACAACGTTATGGTTACAAAATGAATGGATCGACTCGACTGGGAAAGCACAATGCTCAGAATACCAGCATAAAATAGCAGCAACGGCATAATTATTAATTACTACCGTTCCTATGGTGATTGTAGAGAACCGAGGACCCTTTTTCATTCATTAGTGAAAGGTATCCCATCTTAGCATGTAGGGGTAACAAGTGACAACAGGTCTGCATTTTGATTCATTGATACCGTGCGCATATGGGCACCGCATGGGTCTAGCATCTACTTACCATCAGGTTGGTAAGTGGACAAACGAGCTGTGTGCTTTTTGGTCATATTATGTAAAAATATATCATTTAAAAATTAAGTCTTCTTTCTTTTTGAAATATATTTTACTCGATAAGAAAAATGTTAAAAATCAATAGGTATGTGAAAAAGTCTGCATCATTTATGGCCGAAGGAATCGACCTTAGAAAATACTAGGTGGATTTTATGGTATCCGATAGATGATTCACTACATATCCACTAATCTTGTACACAGACCGCTAAAGATGAGAGACGTGAAGTAATTCGCTCATCAATCCGCCTGCTAAGCAAAACGATCGCCACAAAAACTTGTTTCGGAAAGACCCACGTTATACAATCAAAGACTCACGTACAGCTATGGACAATTTATTATTGGGTAATGATAAAGGAGATGCATTTTGGCAAACGTTGTTTTTTTAACACAAAATAAGGGTGGTATACGAGCACATCCGATAAGTTAAGTGATAAGTGGACCATAGATATCTACATCTACCCTCGATTAAGTATCAAAATGCAGATGCGTTATCACCTCAGAGTAATCACTGAGATGGAATGCTTCGTTTCCACTAAAAGCAGTTCTCTACAATCACCAGACGAAACAGCAACATTAAGCTGTTATTTTACGCTGGTATTCTGTGAGAGCGTGGTCCTACCCCGGTCGCGCAGACCCATCCGTGCCACAACCATAATATAGCTGCAGCGTGGCGCTAACATATGAGAATGTTCGAACCATTAACTACGGTTAGGTTTTGGATGTTATTCAGTATTCCTTTTCTGCCACTGTGTTGGTCTCGATAGGTACCATCTTCTCATTTTACTACTTCCACGCATCAGAGCGCACTGTTCCGGTCTAAAGGAAACAGGAAGCCAGTATAATTACAGGTTGTGTGGCATTCCATCTTAGTCTTCAGAGGCGGCAACGCAACTTTAACCTTATTTTTTTTATTTTTTTTATAAAAGAATATTAACAATGTTATAAACATTACTAATATTCCCCTTAACTACTCGTGGTAAGCTTAAATTGCTTGTGTTACGAGTGGTTCACGCCAGTAATCGAATAGCGGATCTGAACCCACGACCTTTTTGAGTTCGCGGTCCACGCCCTGCCATTAGGCTATTGTCGTTTTATTTATACGTAGTAGGTTTGCAGACGGCCATGAATAAAATAGAATATAATATTTTTATTACGTAGACTACTTACTACATACTTATTAAAATAATTTTTTTTATTTGTCAATGATTTGGAAAACATCTCTATCTTGGGAAGAACCAGCAGGAACAAGAATAATATACAATTATATAAGAGAATCATAACAGAACCAGCGATAGCAATCAATTCATTCCCAGGATTATTTTGATTCATTATAGAATTAACTATAATAACTCTTTTTATACATTACTAGCCGGCCAGGCAGACTTTGTTCCGCCTTTTGGACGACTGTTTGTCCTTTATAAAATCTTTAAATTTACAAAACAAAATATTGTATTATTATGTATTATGTCACTTATGGGGATAAAATCCTATCTCTCAAGTGAGAAGATGCACAAAAACACATACTTACAAAATTCGATTAAAATCGGTTGAGTGGTATTTTTATATATTATAAAGAGTACCTGGATGACCGAGCTTTGCTCGATATTTTTTTGGAAATCGTGTGTTTTGGAAATTATATTTAGATAGAAATTACCGACTGAAAAAACATGAATGATATTTTTTATTCTTATTGACATAATAGAAAAAACTGAACTGGTTAATTGAATAAAAAATCATGAGTGCAATTAGTTTAATTTAAATTTTCGTATTTAAAAAAATACTAAAAAAAGGCCTCTAAATTATAGATTTTCTCAAAAAAGAAGGGAACTTGAAACAGTTTTTTCAGTTTCAGACAGTTTTTCATTGCCTGAAAACACGGACAAAACGACATTTTCTAAAAAAATCCTAGTTATATCGATTTATTAACCCCGAAAACCCCTGGACACAAAATTTTATGAAAATCGTTGGAGCCGTTTCTGAGATTCCGATTATATATATATATATATATATATATATATATATATATATATATATATATATATATATATATATATATAAGAAATGCTCGTTTAGGTATAGGAAAGGATTAGTTGAATGAAATTTTGAAACCTGTAGATGCCATATGGGATTTTGTAATAAGTAAAATCATATACTTTTTCCAAAGTTCAAGTTTTTTTCTAAGGAACTCTAATTTTTATAAATTATACTTACAGCCCTTTTTGCAAAATAAATAATAGTTCTAATGTCAGTAGCGTTTTGCCATAGCAAGATTCCATAACACATCACGCTATGAAAATAACTAATAAATAGTAAACTAATCTGGGTGTCTCAACATTAGTGAGTCTTCTAATTATTCTTACAGCATAAGCTACATAACTAAGTCTGCTTGTTAAATCAATTATCAATCAATCAATTTCTTTTTTTTAAACGTTACCTCCACACTAGGATTTTCTCCTGTATCGTAGGGGGCAGTTTACAAACACAAATTTCACAAGGACAAACATCCAGACCCAGAACGATTACTTGCAGGCCATACAAACACTTGTTCCGTGCGGGACTGTAGATAGGGAAGGGGTTTTTGATACTATATTATGGACGCAAAGCTCTATTGTGGAGAGAGAGCTTTGCGTCAAAAGAAACCAATGAAAAGATTGAAATCCACAAGTCTCAACTCCTTCCCATTTAAGAGTGTTTTACATTGGTTTAACGCCAACAGTTTGCTTTTAAATGGCAACAAAATACCAACCAATGTGTGGTATTTTGTTGCCATTTAAAAGCAAACTGTTGGCGTTAAACCAATGTAAATGGGGAGGCCATTTAAGAGCACATTGGTTGGTATTTTGTTGCCGTTTAAAAGCAAACTGTTGGCGTTAAACCAATGTATTTTAAATGGTAATGGGCTGCAGGAGCCGCTTACAATCGGACGGAGTGTAAGTTTGTTCGTCTCTTCAATCCTGTTACATAAATTGTCTCTGATGAGCACCGCTGTGAACCGCCCGGTCAGCGGCTGTGAAGGTAACATGACGTCATCGGTTCCGCACGCCGCCCGCGCCGCTCTGATTGCCGGCAAGGAATACGCAAGGCTGAGTACTATACCATCCTCTAAATTGTTTAAAATTAAGTTACATTAAACGCGTTTTTATTGCTAACTTAAGACAATCCCCAAACCCACAACCTTTTTGGACCGCGAACTCAAAAAGGTCGTGGGTTCGAATCCACCATTCGACTACTGACGTGAACCACTCGTAACACAAGCAATTTAAACTTACCACGAGTGGTTAAGGGGAATATTAGTAATGTTTGCAGCATTGTTAATATTCTTTAAAAAAAAAAGGGTACACGTAGCTAACTTGCTAACAATCACGAGGCGCTTCACCTCGAGCGCACCTTTGCAATTCGCAACGCTTCAACTCAGCCGCCTCGAAGGCCGTTCTTATCGCCGCTTCCTCGCACGAGCGCGCTCACCGGCGTTGCCAAATTACATTCAAACTAATATCAAGTAATGGATTCGTAAAACACTTCGATTACAATTATTTATTATACTGTTATTGTATAGAAGTAATATTGTGAAAAATAAGATGCTCATTTAAAATTCTGATCTAATATATATAGTTTTATACGTGATAGAGCCATGCTGCATTTGTATTAGTAGGATAGTTGTAGCACGAACGGGTCGGCTCGACCGGGGAAGGACCACGCTCTCACAGAATACCAGCGTGAAATAGTAGCTTAACGCTGCTGTTTCGTATGGTAAGTGTAGAGACCGGAAAGACCCTTTTTACTGGAAACAAGGCATTCCATCTTGGTCCTCACAGGTGACAACACATCTGCATTTTGATTCGTAATCGAGTATAGATGTAGATTAGTGATTCCCAAAGTGGTCTATATCGAACCCTAGGGATCTACGACAACTTGCAAGGGGTCTACGTCAGCGAAAAAAAATTCGGGGGTCCATGAAATGAAAATGGGGGTCCACGATAGTGGATCTCAACACATACACTGATAGTACCTATTTACTTACATCATACTATCTTATAATATCAAAACATATACATTATTTATAAAAGTACCTATGAAGTAAAAAATTTATAATATCATCATTCTCTAAACCATTTCCCATTATCTGGGGTCGGCGCAATAAATCTTCTTGTTCAATTCCTCTCTATCAGCCGTCATTTCCATACTTACTCCTTTCATTCTCATATCACTCTTCACACAATCGATCCATCTTTTATTCGGCCTTCCTCTGCCCGTGTGTCCCTCCACATTCATATTCAACACTCGTTTTGTGAAATGACTTTCATCCCTCCGCATCACATGCCCAAACCATGCCAATCTGCTTCCTCTCACCTTTTCTACCACTGGCGCTACTTTCAGGCTTCCTCTTATATACTCATTCCTTATCTTATCCATCCTTGTCACACCACACATCCATCGTAACATTCTCATTTCATTCGCATGCAATCTATTTCCATCCTTCTTCTTGACGGCCCAGCATTCACTTCCATACATGACGACAGGTCGGATGGTCGATTTGTAAATTTTCCCCTTCAGCCTTATTGGCATTCGGGGATTCTGTAAATTTCACTTCTTTCTTCAGAAGATTTCATCACATTCTTCTTCTTTCTTGTAAATTTTTTGTATTGTGCAAGTTGTAGGATGTTGGTATTCGCTTTGTGGTCGCAATACATTTTGAACTTGTAAAAACCTGAGAGTCGCAGTCTCAGAGCTTCGCTACCTTGCACTGACTTGTTCAATTCGTCACTCTATAAATACGAATGTGGGACAAATACGTTTATTCGTTTCCTGAATCTTGAAAAGGAAAGTGCTAAGAAAATATTTTAAAAAATATAAACAGATAGTATATCACACAAATTATAGTGAGTCAGTGTTATTTTGTTTGAGAGTGCTGGAGAAAAGTAAGTACATTATTTTTTATTAAATTTTAATTTTGTTCTCGTAGTTAGCAAAGATAGATAAATTACGCCAATCATTACTTTGAAGTAGTTTAATATTCAATCATGCAAATTACACGAGTACTTCTCAATAGTTTCTTTTTGAAAGTTTTAGCATTCGGTATTATAATTACAGTGCAATCTCCGTAATTCGAGCTAATTGTTGCAAGAAGATGTTCGAATTGTTTTCGGAAAAATCAAAAAATATTTTTAATATACAGCTGCTGGATTTTCTGTCTTATTTAAATAATTTAATTTTGCCGAATGTTCGAATCTAAAAAGAAATGTAGACAGTACAGTGTCGATTATTTGAAATTTGGCTTCATTCCATCATAGCCGAACAAACAATTGCCTATATGCCTTTTGTGCAACAAAGTTTTGGGCAATGACGCTATGAAACCATATAAACTGCAAGATCATCTGAGAAGATGCCACCCTGATAAAACAGAGAAAGATTTGAAATACTTTCAAACACTCAAAGATAAATTTCAGAAGAGACCTACACTGGACAGAATGTTCGCTTCGACGTGAAATGATGATGGTTTGCGGGCATCTTACAATATCTCGTTACTTATAGCAAAATCTGGAAAACCGCATACTATCGGAGATAAGTTAATTTTGCCAGCCGTTGAAGAGGTTTTAAAAACTGTTTTACACAAACCTGCATCTGATATCATTAAAATAATTCCCTTAAGCAACAATACTGTTGAAAGACGTATTGATGAAATGAGTTCTGATATTGAAAGCTTCTTATGTAATTATTTGCAAACGACCCATTTCTCTATACAACTGAACGAGTCAACTTTACCTGATAATGCAGCACTATTATTGGCATATGTTCGTTTTATTATGAATCAAGAAATCTACGAAGAACTGCTCTTCGCAAGAACTTTGATAACCGACACTAAAGGTGAATCAATATTTCATGTTTTGAAGGATTACTTCATTGAAAAAGCAATTCCTTTATCAAATATAATATCAGTAGCTACAGATGGAGCACCTGCCATGGTTAGACGTTATCGTAAAACAAAATGTGTCAGGGGTGTTAGCAATACATTGCGTCATCCATCGACAACATTTAGTTGCTAAAAATTTGAGTGTAAGATTGCATGAATCACTTCATTTAGTCATTGATGCAGTAAACCGAATCCGAAGCAACGCGTTGAATACGCGGTTATTTGCGCAGTTGCGTGAAGAAAATGACGAACACTTTCATCAATTACTCCTTCACACTGAAGTACGCTGGCTGTCGAAAGGTTTATGTTTGACAAGATTTTTTGCACTTTTTGAGACTATTTTAGAATTTCTGGATACTAAAGATAAAATTTTAAAAGAAAATTTAATGAAGAGAAAAACAGACATCGCCTATTTAACAGATTTGTTTACAAAATGTAATATGGTTAATTTGCAATTACAAGGCGACAGTTTAAATTTGATTAAAACAAAGTCCATCTTATCAGAGTTTCTTGCCAGAGTTAAACTAATGAAGCAAAATATTGGACGGGGCGAATTTTCTCAGTTCCCTAATTTGTAACAAGCTGCCAGGAAGACGACGTTTCAACTTACGTTCAACATTTAAATGTCCTCTATTCAGATTTTGAATCTAGGTTTGAGGATATTTTCACTATGGTAATACCACCGTGGATAATTAATCCATATGATGACAGAAGAAACGAATGTCATAATGTCACAAGAGGAACTGACTGAACTAAGTACAAACGAAGAACTTAAGGTTCAGTTTAAAAACGGATATCAGCAATTCTGGCTGCAAAACAACATACCCGTTACTTATCCCGTATTATGGAATATAGCGAGGAAAATACCTAGTGGAAAGGGGGTTCAGCGCTGTTACCAATCTCCTAACGAAAAAAAGAAAGAGACTGGACATCATTAGCCGAGGAGATTTAAGATTAACCCTTACAAAATTGACGCCAAATGTTGATAATTTATTATTAAAGCATCAGGTTCATCCTTCTCACTAAAAAATATTGACTTATTGCTTATGTTATTTTATTTATAGTTTATTTTATGTTTATTTAATGCTACGTATATTTTACATAACAGATACAAAATTTTATTTTGAGTAGTTTTAATTTAAATTCAATTAATAAATGTATAAATTAACATGTGTTTTTACTTTAAGTTTTTAACACTAAACTTCACTACAGTTAGAAATTTACAGGAAATCAATATCAGGTAAGTAGGGGGTCTACCCAACACGGAAAAACATGGCAAGAGGTCTACGACACAAAAAAGTTTGGGGAACTCTGATGTAGATAGATGTCTATGGGCCGCAGTAACTACTTACCACCAGGTGGACTATGTGCTCGTTTGTCACCCTATCCTATATAAAAATATAGAAATAAATATTTTTTTGTTCGTATTTAATGCGCTGCCATACCGTTCATCAGTCTGCTGTAAAACTTTGTCAACATATTGCTTGCACTTTCACGAAGGTTACAGGCACAGTTGTAATCGGTAGGCGGTGCTGTTGCAGGATCCAGATATCACCCATGCAAACTCGGGGCAGATCGATAGTATTATATAAAATATACTAAATGTAAAGTTACCGCCTAAATAAGTCCATTCCGCTGGGCGCAGGCTAGTGTTGCAAGGTATCCCGATTTGTGCAGGACGTCTCAATTATCAGGGGTTTGATGACACGTCCCGAGTCACCCTAGATCGGGACGCCAAATATCCCGTTTTTTCACTAACCTACTTATTCGTAGACCACTTTCTCTGAATTATTTTTTTAATAAACGGTCAACTCTCCGCCCCCTGGGTTTTCGCGGCACGATTTACTGTATATTTCTTATAGGATTAAATGTCCTAAGGTCAATCATGTGATGGCGCATCTGCGTAATCTAGCGAGACTTAATGTTGAAGAACTTCAGCAAGGTGCTTGTAGTATAGATTGGAGTGATACTTACAGCGTAGAGAGTGTTGACGAAAAAGTAGCTCTTTTTAATTCAAATATACAGAAGTTGTATGATAAACACGCTCCTCCACACAAAGTCAGACTGAAACGATCTCCTGCGCCGTGGATTACTGAGGATATCCGCAGGGCTATGGCAAAGCGTGATCGAGAATTTAGTAAATATAAGAGTAATCGGTGTACTGTTAACTGGACTCGATTCAAAGCCGCTAGGAATCGGTGTAATCAGATGGTGCGGGCCGCTAAACGCCGTTATATTCATCGAAATATCCTTAACGCTTCTATGGCTGATTCGTGGAAATTTTTGAAATCAATCGAGATAGGTAAATCTGCTTCTAACTTTGATCCTTCAATCTTCTCTCTTAATCAACTTAATACATACTTTTCTACTGCACCACAGCTGCATTCGTCAATTAAATCTACTACTATTGCCCATGTTAATTCTCTTCCAAAATTTTACAAAAGCTCTTTCAATTTTTCTCCCGTTACTGACGAGGATATAAAAAAAGTCAATTTCTTCCATCAAGTCCGCCGCAGTAGGCTCTGATGATGTGAGCAGAATCATGATCAATCTCATCCTCGATTATGTCTTACCAGTACTTACCCACATAGTAAATTTTTCATTGAATACTGGGGTTTTTCCTTCACTATGGTGAAATGCTTTTGTTCTCCCACTTCCAAAAATAAATAATCCTAGTTCTGTTTCTCACTTTCGTCCTATCTCTATTCTTCCTTTTTTATCAAAAGTACTTGAAGCTGTTGCTCACAGACAAATTTCTGACTACGTTTTTAAAAATAACTTTTTAAGTAGCTATCAATCAGGTTTCAGGCCAGGACATAGTACAACAACAGCCCTGCTTAAAGTTACGGAAGATTTACGTATAGGTATGGAGGAGTCAAAATTAACTGTGTTAGTTTTAATAGATTTCTCAAACGCTTTTAATGCTGTTGATCATGACATCCTTCTTACAATACTTTCTCACATTGGTTTCTCCTCATCAGCGCGGGAATGGTTCGCATCCTATCTTCAGGGACGTCAGCAGGCTGTTCGCGTGGGTCCAGTTATTTCTGACTGGTGCACGCTGGTTGCTGGCGTTCCTCAAGGCGGAATTCTCTCACCTCTTTTGTTTTCAATTTTTATAAACCTCATTACATCTCACATTCGTTGCACGTACCATCTCTATGCCGATGACTTACAAATATATGCTCAGTCTGATGTTAACGATATCGAAGATGCGATCACTGAGCTAAACTCTGACCTCACTCGTATCTCTGATTGGTCTAGCAAATTCGGTATTACTGTTAACCCTACCAAGTGCCAGGCAATTATAGTTGGAAGTAGCCGTCGCTTATCTAGATTGGATTTTAATTCACTTCCACCTGTAAATTTTAATAATGCTGTCATACCTTATTCAGCTACTGTGAAAAATCTAGGACTTATCATTGACAGCAGTCTAAGTTGGCGGCCACAAGTCACGGATTTAAGCAAAAAAGTTATCAACATCTTGCGTTGTCTGTATAGACTCAAGAATTTTTTTCCAGTGAGAACAAAGGTAATGTTGGTTCAAACGCTCGTATTACCAATACTAGATTATGCAGATGTATGCTATGCTGATGCCTCTCAAGAACTTCTTAACAAACTGGATCGCCTTCTCAATAATTGTATTCGCTTTATCTTTGGCTTACGTAAATTCGATCACGTTTCTTCATTCCGTTCTCAGCTCAAATGGCTGCCTCTTCCACTTCGTAGATCTT
This sequence comes from Parnassius apollo, assembly GCA_907164705.1. Lineage (NCBI taxonomy): Eukaryota > Metazoa > Arthropoda > Insecta > Lepidoptera > Papilionidae > Parnassius > Parnassius apollo. Next base: position 17,650,376 of record CAJQZP010000008.1, read on the forward strand.
TTAGAATCCTTTCTATGCTATTCTCTATTTTACACGATCCGTTTGTCCCTGCATATCTGAAATGCAAATTTCAGTATCAGGGCGATTCTCACAACCGATGTCTCCGTTCCGCGGAAAATCTAACTCTTCATGTTCCTCTCTGTCGCACGGGCTTCTCTTACAATTCTTTCATTTCAAATGCAGTAAGACTGTGGAACACGTTACCCAGAAATATAAAAGAAGCAAAAACTAAACCTATCTTTAAACGTTTACTCTGGGATTATTACTTAACGAAGCAGTAGTAGTTTCGGATAATAATAAAAAATTTAAAAAACTTCGGAAACTGTTATATTCTCAAGTATGTATAATATAAAAATATCATATTTATTTATTGTCTATGTATTTATTGTGGGTATTTGTGTATATGTATAAAATACTATTGTATGCATGTAAGTAGTAATGTAAATGTATATGTATGTGTATTGTATTTATTATCATTATATTATAATTTTGTATTTTTCCTTAAACCTTTAATTTTTTTTTATTATGAGTTTTGCACCCATCACTAGATTCTCTGCACAAACCAAAGGTAGACTGGTAGAGAATGCCTTTAGGCATTAAGTCCGCCGTTTTGTACATTTCTTTTATGTGTGCAAATAAAGTTTAAATAAATAAATAAAATAAATAAAGTGACATTATGTGTGGGATGCTAGGAAAGCACTATTCTGAAGTTTCACGCCAATATTCTGTAAATGCGTGGCCCTACTCCGGTTAATATATCCATTTGTGCCGCAGTCATATAATATCGCTGCAACGTGGCTCTATTAGGTAAATGTTGCAACGCAATAACAGATACTTATTTTACTATAGCAAGTTGCTTTTTGCCTAGCGATAACAAATAAGAAAAATATAAATTGTAAAAAAAACGTTTCTCTGTAGACAATTATTAAATTATGATTATTGACGTCATATTTTATATTTATATACATTTAAGGGGTGGTTAAATTAACCCAGTTATATGCACGTAGCGTGATCTAGGCCGCATTGCTGATGTTGGATAACGAGGCACCGCACCGGGTTGCTTGCGTCACGCTGCCGTGTCGTTGTTGGTTGTTGATAATACATCGACGTACGACCTTTATAAGAAGCCATATCAACGTTTTCAGAAAATCGCTTATTTAATAAAAGTTATTTTGCAATAGTGTGTTTGAGTAAACAAACCATAATACTATTGTGTCAAACAGTCTACATTATTCACCTAATATATAAAAATGAATGTTGGTTTGTTCGTATTTTAGATTGATTTATATATTTTTCTATAACCCAATGGTATTTTATGCGCTGTCATAGCGTTCATCAAATTGCGGTAAAACTTTGTCGACTTATTGTTGACTTATTGCTTGCACTTGCCGTAAAGGTATTATATGGATTTATAGTCTGTGGTATTATTATAGACATAGTACAATTGACAACTTAGAAGCTTAGACAATTAACTTACAGAATGTGGTGCGCATATCTACCGACATCGTATATTATACTGACAAATTTATTTGAAAGATATATAAATTATTCAATTTCAATGAATGCATTATCATTCCTAATTAAACAATTTAACTTTTCCAAATTTAAAACGATATTTTGATATTTAACCGCTAAGATCGTGTCAAATAGAAGTCCGTAGTCTCTGCCTACCCGTCTGGGTGACAGGCGTGAGCGTTTATGTTATACACGATTATATAAAATATATAAGTTGATTATTAAGTAAGATTGATTTTCCTGTATAAAAATGCAGTGTCTACATCGCGACGCAAGCGTGACTTCATCGGGTTAACCAGAATAAGTGCATCAACAAGTTCAAAGTAAACAGGTCGTCCGCGGACACGGTCAATTGATTTATCAGAAGCCCCAGTGGCAACAATGATTTACTCAGTAGTTGTACGATATTGAATCCAAAGATGTTTGTAATACAAACGCACGAAAGATAAACTATATTCCAGTGACAATCTTTTATTTATTCATCGGGCAAAAATTAAGAGATTTTATACTAATATTTAAACTTTTATATCATTTTAATTAGTGGTATATAAAAGGTTCTAGCGACGTGGTGGCAAGGAAAATTATTTATTCCTTTGGTAGCTAGCAAAATAAATTAAATATTAATTTCGTTAAGAATTTAAATTAGGTATGCTTTTAAGAGTTCAAAAGGCTGATGTTTCTATAAATTATCTACCAGGTTTAGAATAACAAAGAAAGACGGATGGTTGCGTTAATTTATAGATATGCTGAAACCATGCTCAACTTATTAACACACATTCACACATCTTCTTTCATTCTTTACCAGTTCGTAAAGTCTGCTAGGTTTTGGCTTGGTTTTTAGTCACGTAAATGCATGCAGCGTTCCACATTTCTTCCTTTGTTGGTCTTTTCTACAATTTAATAACAAACTATTGACGCTCATGTGTTAAACTTAATGCTTTGTGCATTTATTAATGCGGAGTAAGCATTTGTATAATTTCAATCAAGGTTCAAAACAACTACATTTTAAAATGAACGCTAAACCTATATTATATCAGTGAATTCAGAATTAATTTAAATGAATTAAAGGGTTAAATCCCAAGTATTTTTTATAGGATACGGTGACAAACGAGCACACAGTCCACTTGATGGTAAGTGGTTGCTGTGGCCCATAGAAACTCTCATCTATCCTCGATTACGAATCAAAATTCATAGTCACCCGTGAGGACTAAGATGTAATGCATATTTTCCAGTAAAAAGGGTCTCCGGTTCTATACAATCACCATACGAAACACAGCGGTGTTAAGCTGCTATTTTATAGTAAAGCCGCAGCAGGCTCTACCACGTCTAATATAAACACAGTTTTAATATAAAAACAAGTGATTGTCGAAAACAAAAGTTCTTTTTCAACAAAAGGAAAGTTGTAATACATTTTTTTCACTAATGTTTTCATAAGTTTTTATCTAGTTCATATTTCATATCTCTGTCAAAAGAAAAAAAAGCAAACGTTAATCTAAACTGGAAATACTGGACACATCAGCCCTATATGGATTCCAAGATTTACTGGAAATGTGATAATGCCCAAGTAGTGTCAGGATTACTAAATATGCACTCCTGGGAGATATGTGGTGTCAATGTAGTAAAGTTACGCTGCAGCGTATTATGGCTGTAACATGAATGTGTTAAGAAAAAAATAATAAACGTTACTCAAATTGAAATATTTTAACCGCTAACATTTATCTAACTTTCGAAACGATAAAAATGTACGAGTACTTAAGCATTTACATGTCATAGGTGTATAATTATACATTTATATATTACAATATATTTATTTTTTCTGACGATGTAGTTTGCGAAAAATGGAATTGACTTTATTTTAAAAATAAAATCGGTCATTATCATTATCATCATTACAGCTCATCACAGATCCACTGCTAATCATAGGCCTCTAATAACTAGAAAACCTGTCTTACCCATCGGTAGTCGGTTCTTCAAGCTATAGAGCCGACTTCGGCTTACTGATTCGTTGGGCTATGTCGGTTACTCAAGTTCTACTGCGGACATCTCCATTACGAAGAAACTCCGAGTATGGCCCTATCTATAAATTGCTGAGCGACTTTGAGGTTTCTCTTATTAAATCATATTATAATACTGATTGTTATTATACATATACAGTACTCTCTCGCTAATCCACCACTATAAAATCCTAACCATTGGTGGATTACTAAAAACGGCAGATTATAATGTACGGGGAAAACAAATTGAAAAAGACCAAAAATATATATGATTTATTTTTATATTTTATTTAAGAAATCAACAAACATGAATCTTTTATTATAATAATTATTCATAGTTGGAACAAAATGGGTCCAATTTTGCTTGTTTTTTTACCAAAATATATCTTCTTGATAACTTCATCGCGCATTTTACGTAAATTTGCAACCATATCGCATGACTCCATTTTCTTGGGACCATTTAATAAAAATATTTACACTAATCAGGGTAATCTTCAGATTTGACAGTGCTAACAACAGGAAACATGACTTCTTCGTCTGATGTCGATTTAAAAAGTGACTTTCAATAAGTATTATTATAATCTACATTGAATAAAAAAGTTTCTCTTTCTGTTTCTGATGAATTTTTCGGCTAACTAACACTCTTTAGTCCGGGCGGACTAAAGAGCGGTTGCTTAGCACCGTGCGACGAGTATAGAATTATGTTCGTCTTACGCATGAAAGAGAGGTAAGACGGCGGATTGTCGAGTCGAAGACTTTCAGTGTCGGCGGATTACAGAGTTTAATCAAGACCAATCTCCTGTCCAAAATACGGCGGATTATAGTACTTGTCGGAAAAACGAGCGGCGGATTAGCGGGAGAGTACTGTATATAAAATTTCAGTATTCTATTACGATTCATCGAACAACGAGGAAAAGAAAACCAGTAGAATAAGTATAATAGTCTCACGTAACTGTAGATGGTTCCACTGTCGTATAATGAACTCTTTGAAACCGATACGGACCGACCGCAGAAAGGTAAGACGCTTATGCCAGCGGTCGGAGTCAATTTAAACGTTCATAAGTTTTGCAATTATAAGCTAAAGAAATATTATAAGCAATAACGTAAAATCTGAAACAGTTTACTACAATTACAAATAAAAAGACAAAAACATACAGAGGCAAATGTACAAAGACGTGAATACAAAAACTTTATAATTGTAAACCTCTGAGAATTCATCACTTTCAAAGTTTAAATTCTCATGTATTTTTTTATAGAATAAGGGTGACAAACGAGCACATAGTTCCCCTGATGGTAAGTGGATGCTGTGGCCCATAGACATCTACATTTATCCTCGATTAAGAATCAAAACGCAGATGCGTTGTCACCCCCGAGAACTAAGATGGAATGTCTCGTTTCCAGTACAAAGGGTCTCCGGATCTCTACACTCACCATATGAAACATTGCAGTATTAAGCTGCTATTTTACGCTGGTATTCTGAGAGCGTGGTCCTTCCCCGAGCCATTCGTGCTACAAACATAATATAGCTGCAGCGTGGCTCTACCAAGTAATTATATAATAATAACGGAGCTGGATAATGCAGTCAAGACTTAAAGAATCATGTCCAATTTTGACCTGAAAATTTTCTAACGCGTCTAGTAATATAAAATATCTTATAAAATTGCCTTTATTTTGCTTATTTCGTATCGCATAATAGAATTTTTCAATAAAGCCAGGAAAAAGAGTAATATTAATATGTTTATCGTTCTCAATAGACTTTTGGAGAAGGAACGCGTTTAAAAATGACTTAAAAGCCCAGAAGCCATGACAATATATATTTAAAAAAAAAACAGTAACAATGTTTTACACATTTCGTTTCACAGACTACGAAAATCTTATTAATTTGTCATGTGGTTTATGAACGTTCAAAATAACCAATTGTTTTTTGTTACTTATCTTATTATTTTATGATCAGATATGCTTTTTTGTGGTTTTATACTATGGTGTGGAAGTTATTTTTCTTTCCACGCCATAGTATACCATAGTGTACAGTTGACAGCTTATAATCTGTAAAATTTATTTACTTTATAGCATTTTTCCCTGGCCTCTAAATAAAAAGGTGATAAGTTATTATGTTATTATAAACGATAATTGATTTTATGCAACAGTAGTTGTAGGTAGACGCGACCTCTAAAAAGAATCAAATGACAGGTCAATCAATGTATGGAAAGTGGGCATACTTCTTTCTTAAGTAGACATGATCGAAGGACCGTCCGGGGCACGCTTTGGGTGTCAATATTGCATTCGTGAGGACAATTATTTATAAAAGTTACAGCCCATATATGTCCCACTGCTTATACGCCTCACAGCTGGACCTGAAGCTCAGCTGAGGCCTGGCCTCTCATTTCTGAGAGGGTTTTAGGGCAAGGAAATGTCCGTCGCGCTGCCCCAATGCGTGTTGACGAACTTCACATGTCTTCGTAATATTTTTTTAGTTTCTCAGACATTTGTCTTCACGATGTTTTCCTGCACCGCCGAGCACGTCCTAAATCAGCATTTAAAATTGCGATTAACAATGTCATTGGTGCTGGCCGGGATCGAACCCGGGTTGGTCGCGTACTGTGAAACTTGCAGTGAGCGCTAATCCCCTAAGCTACCACGGTTCTTTTGTTTAAAAATATAACCGACATTTTGTTTAAAAATAGAACATCGACTCTCTGTAATACTACAAAAACAGTTGATGATTTCTTGTTTTTATGAAAATTAAATTCGGTATAAAAATCTAAACAAAACATCGAATGTGAAAAGGCCGTATTTCTACAACGTCTCAACGGAGATTAGCAATTTGCGCAGGACTATAGTGTACAAATGCGTGCGCTAGCACGGGTGAACTCTATTCTCTAACTCGTAGACCAATGCGACGGCATCCGATACAGCTAGGGTTGCCAGATGGTCGGGATACATTTGGATTCTACCGAAATTTTAAATGGTCACCCGACAAAACTAAAAATCTTCAGACAAACAGAATTTCTTCACATCACAACTGCTTTTGATTTAATAAAAGCTGAGTTAGCAATTAGAATGAACTTTGAAGTAAATTGTTTGAATTTTCTAAATACTAATAAAGGATCCAAATTATGGACTCGGTAAAGTCCAAAACATGTGGTAACCCAAAAATTAAGTGTTCTTAAATTAGTTATGTGTCAACAATGTTGTCCTGTACTGGTTTACATAATGATTTCTTATATTTACGACATGGTCCATGTGGTGGACTCATGGTCACGGGGGACTGTCACCCGTGACCATGGGTCCATGGACCATGGGTGCTGGAAAGCGCCCGAAACGCCGGGAATTAAAAATAAAAGTAAATAAAAAGTAAAAATAAGCGCGATAAAATCCGTAAAAGTAGTTTTAATCATAATAATGTCCTTTTTCTTTTTCCTTTTCGAATTTTGTCCAGATATTTTGGTCTTCCGATCTGGCATTCCTAGATACAGCCGTAGAGAACAGTCGCAGGGCCAACCAACGACTTTACATGTTGTGATGACGTGAAACACTACCAACTTCCTCACTCCGGCCTACTACTGAGAATTTCCCGACAGAAACATCCAATAACGACTTTCGAACTCAAGCCAACGACAACTACACCAAAAATACTAAAGTAGCAGCCGCTGTACGTCTTGCTTCTCTGAAATGAAGTCTGTATACTTTCTTTTTTGAGATTAAAAGAGAACAGATCGTCGTGCTGTTCCTGTGTCAATAAGCGGACGATCACGATGCTATAATTTTGATTAAGACCATTATCGGAGATAACGTGTTAAATACAAAAATTATTTAAAAAATTATGTGACGGGCAAATGCTAACGTTTTTATGCATAAAAACTAGAGATGGCCCGGATATTCGTATTATTTTCGGTATTCGGCCGAATATTCGGCTAAATCATAGAATATTCGTTAAAGTGGTACTCAAGGTGTCCACTGTATTAAAATGTACGAATTGAGTAATGCCATGTCTTTCATAATTTTACTGTTAAAGTATATTTTATTTATGGGTTAAATGTACTTGTATAGCGTTATGATTTTGAGGCATTGTACATTTATTTCCAATTATAACAAATAGAAAGCTTGATAAAATATTTTTAAAATCAAACAAAGAAACATTACATTACATTAGTACAATTCACTTTACTTTGTCACGTTACGGTTGTCAGTTTCTCTAAAATAAGTCCAAAGAATAGATCTCCTGCCACTCATTTTTAAGCTATTGCATAGCTTCTATCGCGGGCCTTGAGCGTGGGGACCGAATCCAGAAATTCCGTAACGAAAACAAACCTCACGCTCCCCACTCCGACGGGCACGGAGGTGTGGCGTTGAAAGCCGTGCATCGTCTAACGTCGTTTCAGTTCGGCAGACTTCGGCACTCGGCAGACTACGGCACGGTGTTTGTGTGCGTGCGACTAGACGTATTGCGTGTACACTAGCTGCTAACTCAATGATAAAAATTCCTGAATAACCTACATGTATTGTAAGATATTAAAAATATTTTAAACAATATTAACTTCTCATTTATTCAATAAGAGAAAAAAAATTGTTTTCTTATCGGTCACCACTCTCAAAAAGTGTAACTTGATCTAATATCAAAGACTTAACTGCATAAATAAAATAAATAAATAATTATAATTGCATAAGTTGATAAAAAATGCTATGCAATAGCTTTACCGCGGCAGTCACCGAGTGCCACACGTATTTTTATTATATAATTATGAATTTTCACTAAGAATAACAAACGAAACACTTTTTCTCACAAAAATAGTCAAAACATATTAAGCATGTACCAGCAATTTTCTCAGTACTAGATGATGCAACAACATGTCAGTTGTGGCGGGAGAGCTAGAGGCAGGGTCCGGCGCTAGCCCCCCCGCGCGCTATGGCAACAAGTTTCGACATAAATTGGTTAGGTACCGAGGTGATCCTGCCGAATAATGTTCGGCCGAATATTCGGTTCAGTAAAAGTTTTACCGAACATTCGGCCAAATATTCGTATTCGGTGAAATCCATATTCGGCCCATCTATAATAAAAACGGTAAATAACCAGCTGCATACACCCCGCTGGCAGCCTAATGAAAAAATGAGCCCACTCTTTTCAGTCTCACATTCAAACTGCTGCAAAATCGCATGTTCACATGTATCTGTGTGTGTGTGTTATATTTTTTCTTTCATTGCTCCTACTATCAAGTAGGTATATTTTAATGATTTCTGTATCATAAGGACTTACCCTCAATAAAAATGACTATTCAAATATATAATGACTAAAATGAAAATTGTAATGAAGATTTGTTGTCGTAATTTTTAGCAAGACGACTAATCACTAAGAGGACATAAAAAATCCGTCAGTTTCATTCAGTCTGGTAACCTTATGTCTACCGCGTCAGCCATCTGTTTCCTTTGTCTCGTAACTTAAAAAAACTCAGTACAAACCGTTTCGCTGTTCGAATGACTGAATTTACAAAAATTTTCTGTACAACGTATAACGGTGCCGCTTTCTTGGTAGCGTTGACCATTGTATAGCAGCCGCTTCGGTCTTCGCATTCCTTTGTTCGTAGGCACGCGAGCGACGCCTCGTAACATATAGCGAGATCAGCTTTCAGCCGTTATTTGTATATAAAAAAATAAGCAGGGTGATAGATATAGAAGCGCACGGACCGTGCTCTTTGTTACGTTCATGTTTGTGTATATAGCATTGCTTTTTGTTTGATAAAGTTGTACCGTATATACTTGAAAAAAAAAACATGATGAAACGTATCTCAGCATAACAACAACGAATGCAGTCGAATTAAAAAAGAAGATTACTTTTAAATACCAAAAAAAAATGATTTCTTACGGCAACATACCTGCGCGAATCGCTATAAATCCATAAAAAATTGTTCCATTTTACAACAAAAAAAGGTTAATATCAACAGCGTTATCTAAAACAACCGTGTTGCCTAGAAGTCTATATTTGTATGGTAAGCCGTTGTGTTTTAGAGCCGAGGAAGCTGAGGAGCTTAGCTTAACTAAGCTAAGCTATCAGCATAATTTAATAGTACACGAGATAACCTAGTTCAATCCGCGACTGCACCAATGAATTTGTTATTTCTAAGCGCTGCTTCAATGCACGTTGGCGGTCTTACATGTGCCCGAAATAATTTATAATTTTTTACTAATTATGCCAATCGCCTCACGAAGTTTTTCTTAACTACCGCACATAGTAAATCCGCCCATAAAATTAAAATCAACAATTATTCGGTGGCGCTAGGGGTACTCAAGCTCGGATCGTTCGCGTACTATGCGGTTAACCTCTAAACTACCACGGCTCTTCTGTCTTTGTCTTTTTTTCATGTTTGTAATGTGTTCCCAATTTTGGAACTCAATTAAATATAAAATACATATATATATATAAATTTGGTACATATACAGATATAGTATAATATATACTATATCTGTATATGCTGTCAGTCGTTCATTAACTGGTAACACGATAAGCCCATGATTAACATCGTGACACCAGGATATCAATCAACATAACGCGTCCCGTCTAATCGGTACGCTATATAGTAGCTAAAACTCAGTATTATTAAACTATTTCCTATTATTATGGATGTATCTACTTCGTCAACAGTTTATTATAAACAAAATTGTGTCAGTTAATAGGAGGAATGACTGTTAGATGAATAAAAGAAAAAAAATGTTTAATACGAATAATAAATGCACATAATTTTCGAAAATAGCACTGTATCTATTTTGAACTTACATATTTTATTCCATGGCGTTTCGTAACGTCCTTACCGTTACCCTGATTTTATAAAGGAATAATTTATAATGCTGTTAGCTAATTTAACAAGGGTATTGTCACACCAGAGTGCTTCATTACTGTTACCTTTACACTCTCAATGTTTCAATAATAAATGTACGCTACAGGGGACAGAGTAGATGGAAAAAATAAATAGTAGTAAGTACCTAACAACGTAGCTGAATTAAAATATGAACTTTAAAGAGATCCAGATTTATTTAATAATAAGTTTTGTATAAAATAAAGTCTTTATTCAACCCTCAGTTAACGTAAGATTAGATGTTTATAATTTACGTCGGTCTTTCCGGAAATACGTAACTCATAATAAGCACAGACTTTTCATTCTACATAGGTATACGTAGGTTGTATACACTTAAGGCTATAAAGTATGCGTAGCTTGTAGTTATAAATTATAATATATGCTTGAGTACACATCAGAGCTCTCCATCCATTAAAGCTCTATAACGAACGTAATCAGATCACATACATTATAATATAAAACGTTTGAAGTTTCTACCACATTTATAATGGACTATCTAATGCGTTTGTTCTTTTATGTAAATTATAAATATAAATAAATGTCTTATATTATAGTTGATCAACTAAGAAAAAGAAAGAAAAATGTATTGGAACAGCACATGAAACTACACACAAATAATAATCAATAGAGAAAAAAGAAAGAAATAAACATAACAAAAACGATTTTATATAATAACAGCTTATATAAAAACAGTAAAAAGTAATAACACAATCAAGAAAATACACACAGTTCATGTCTCATGAAATTGTTAATTGCAATGTTAAGTGTTCATTTACAACGTGCCCGGCGGTGATGGAAAACATCGTGAGGAAACGTGCATGTCAAAGGAATAAGAAAAAAAAATATTTCGAAGACATGTAAAGTTCGCCAACAAACATTGGGGCAGCGCGGCGGACACTTCTTTGCCCTAAAACCAGAAACGAGGGGAGGCCTGTGCCCAGCAGTGGGACGTATATAGGCTATAACTTGTAAGATACACACATTGTAATCGGATTGCAGGACAGATGCTTGCAACTTATTCCACTCCTGCTGTAAGCATGACGAACGACGAACAAACCGGTTTGAATGCGTGGTAAGTCGACAACGAAGGGCTGGAGACAGACATAGCGTGCGATGGTGAAAGGAAGAGAAAATCAAACAAGTATGGTTAGTTCAACATAGTTTTCCGATTTTCTTTGAATTATTCCCCCACAAATTGGAGGCTAATTTGAATCTCCATATATTTGAGGTAAACCAGGTTTAAGGCGAGGATTTCTGCATGCATATTTGTCCAATACGAAGTAAGCGTGCGACATTCGGTAGACAAAATTTACTTTATTTGAATCGTTTTTGCTTACTATTAGAAAACAAAGAAACTATATAACAATGTGGTCGACAAAGTATCTAATTCAATAACATGTCTTTCTTCATATTTATAAAATTATATGGTTATCGATTAAAAAACAAGACATCGCACGTCATTGTATTTTCCCAGCTATTAGTTTGTATTTTTTTTTGTCTTGATTAATATAAAGTATTTCAAAAATCGATTCGATTACTAATTTAATTGAGTATTTCATGCATATTTTTTTCGAGAACTATTTCAAGGCATATCAATTCTCACGCGTCATTGTCGTGTCTAAAATATAATATTTTGTCCAACATGGCCTTCATTGCTAAAAGTACTTTTTAAAAACCTTATATTTTAAAAGACCTTTTGTAATGCTAACCCTCTAAATATTGAAAGATTCATTTTTCTGATCACACTAGGCTTCTCCTGTATCGTGAAGGTGTCATCATCATCATTGCGATTATAGCACTTCACAGATCCACAGCTAAACATAGGCCTCCCCAAAGGAATGCCACAAAGGTAAGACATGCAGGAAGTCGGCAGGCGGCTGACAGGATGTCTTAGCAGGTAGTCACCACATCAAGTGGGTGCCGATCCAAACTTCGCTTACCGGTAAGGAGCTGCCACTCGAGAACCTTTCTTCCTCATCGGTTAACGCTTCTTCGAACCTATGGCCGACCCATTGCCACTTCAGGATACAGGTCCGCTGGGCCGTGTGATATATATGAGCGACCTTGAGCTTTATCATACGGCCAGCGGTGAAGGGCCACGTCTCGAATGCACATATCACTGGTAACACCCACTGGTTGTAAGCTCATATATTCAAATAACGTTTAGGTGTATCATTATAAATAAATTGCGCTTTAACAAACATCCAGTCAACTAACAGTTATTTGTAGGCCATACCAATAGTTTTTCTGTGCGGGAAGCGAGCATGCGTCCCGCAGCAAAATGCGCGATGGCTGAGCTAACTACCCTCGCTACACATCGAAATATCGTAAGAATATAGTCCTAACTCCTAATAGTTCATAAAAGTCAGTCAAAATCCATGTCCAATCGAACCGAACTTAGGTTGGTGTAACACAAAATCACATAAGGGCAAATTAGACAAAACGAAATCAATGTACAAAAACGGAACTCCGAAAAAGACGTATCTATACATAGGTTTCGCTGCTGCAATAGTTTCTCGGAAATACTATGTTGGTATTTCAATTTGGGAGAATTCGCCGTTAAATCTTCACAACGCATAATTGTAATACACGAAAAACTGCGGTCAGAAGTTATAACACTTGTATTCCACTACTTGTGTTTTTTTTACATAGAATAAAGGTGACAAACGAGCACACAGTTCACCTTATGTTAAGTGGAAGCTGTGACCCGTAGACATATACATTTATCTTTGATTAAGGGCCAAAATGCAGATGCGTCTTCACCCCTGAGGATTAAGATGGAATGCCTCGTTTTCAGGAAATAAGTCTCTCTATACTCACCATACGAAACACAGCAGTATTAAGCTGCTATTTTACGCTGGTGTTCTGTGCGAGCATGGTCCTGCCCCGGTTGAGCCGACTCATTCGTCCTATAACTAATATATTGCAAAGTGTCTCTACCACTTAAAAAATGTACTTATGTGTAGTACTTAGTGTGTAGGTTCCATTGCCATCTACCACTCCACGTGCGGCGACCGGCGTGCGCTAAACAAGAACGACATCCAAACAATTCGTTTAGCATTTACATCTCAATACACGGAGTTTAATCGTCGATAGGCTTTTTCCCGCAGTGGGAGGAATGTGGGCGATCTAATAGTGGAGACAGTTATTAAACTGTCTCCACGAACACATTAGTGTTCCAAATTTAATTTAGCTATCTCCTTGCCCGCGGTTTTGTTCATTTGTAATAAATTTCACTAATCATAAGAACAATATATTATATACCTATGAAAGAAAAGCGTGAAGATTTTTAATTTTATTAAAATCTGGAATCTTTTAAGGTTAAATGAAAACTTGTTGGTGTCCGGGCAGAGCTATGTTTGACGTATTTTATACGACCGAAGTTTTTTTGAAAATATAACATAACAGATAAACAAGCTAAGCTCAAAAAATACAAGGAGGTACATATTAAAATAGTAATAATAATTAACATTAAAAACACACCAAGTCATTATATCAAGTTTTTATATATAAATGTTTACATGTCGTGTATAAAAAAGTGAAATAACAGTTTTAAAAGAAAGGAGTCCGCCGTGCCGGTCTGCCATAGTGCATATTGGTAAACTTCCTATACTCTACAAAAAGGGTTTTACTTATTTGGCAATCAGAGTTTATTTTCCTTTTTTCACCGTTGAGTACACATAAAATCAGGATTTCGAATTACAATTATTAATTTCAATAGTGACAGCGACAATAATTTAAGTTCGGAAATTTGGCGAACATTTATCCTCCGAGCTACTATGGTTTTTACAATTGGGGGAAACCCTAAGCATTAAATGTTCGACTTATCTAAATTTCTGATAAACACAATGACCGACAGATTTGTAATCTTTTGCTATATGTTTTATCTGAAACTAAAGCGACATCGACTTCTGTTCTGTAGGCGTCTCATTGTCATGATTAGGCCTGTACAAATTCTTGGCAACAGTTGAATTATTAAATTTTTCTTCAAATTCATTTTAAATTTCGAAGTAGATATTTTTTTTAATATACTTTAAATAACTTAAAGTATCTTTGTCAACAACAAAAAAAACCGCATGTAAATTACAATAAAATTAAACTAAATTAAAAATGTAAAACTATTTTGATGCTAATAAATGTAACAGCAAAGTAAAGGGCTATTGTACGAAGGTGTCGGTGTCGTTAGCGTTAACGGATTGTCAATGTCTACCTGGGGAGTATTTCAATGCGGATTCGAATGGCTGCGAGAAAATTGAAAAGATTAACTTTATTGACGCAGCACATGATTCATATTTATTTCTCAGTTTTATCACACAAATCTCTATATATCCCTCGGCTTCTTTTATAAAACCGTTTTATGAAAGGTATTTTTATCAACATTAAATATCATTAGCCAACATTAACACAGACAGAGCGCCCTGAATACTTGAAAGTTAGTTAAGAGTCGTTTAGTATATTTTTGCACCAATTATCTTTCCAGAATATCCCAAATTGTTAATCCGCCTGTGGTCGCACTTGCGACACAAGTGCCAACTTCAGTAACCGAGAGATTCCATTATCTTGTCGTTGAATTTCTACGAACTCGTACAAAGCAATTTGCAATGTTATTTTAGTGCGAACAGATTCTTAGCTTACATCAATTTTCCCAGATCGATATGATTTTGTACACATACATTATTTATTGTAATAGACTTTTGGCATGCTAACGTGAACATTATCTCACCGTTAATTACTTTCTATCTATCCAAGTAAAACACAAAATGTTTATACCCATGTTCGTTATTAACTTTGAACCCCTATAAATCAGGCGTTACTTTGCGGAAATCCATTATAATAAAGATATTAATTAATTTGCAACCATCCGCTAACTAAATACAATGCTGTGTCTTACCTAGATTGAAGAGCACCACCTAAAGCGGTCACCCGCCGTAGAGTCTACATCACCTGAAGATGCCTCGTGTAGAGGCGAAATACGTGTCGTATTATCGTCGATGGTGTGTTTTTCCTAGAGTAGTGGTGTGCGGAGTAGTGGTATTGGGAGTAGTGGTGTTGGGAGTAGTGGCGACGGGATTAGTGCACGCAATTGAGGGAGGGCGGGAGGTGCTCTTCAACCTAGGTAAGACACATCATTGTATTTAGTTAGCTGATGGTTGCAACATAACTATTGACAGGTATCTTTACTATCCAACGGATTTTTCTGAAATTTTCCATGTGTGTTTAAACAGGTCCCAAGATAGTTTATATACACATTTGGCACCCGGTGTAGGTGGCGCTGTTGTCTAGATTCTGGATCTAGAATCACCCGTGCAAAGCCGAGGCGGATCGCTAGTTAGATACAAAGTACGGTCTAGAATTTGACCAATTCTTAAAAAGAAAATTTGTACAACAATCTTTTGTAGCAAATAAATTAGGAACCGGCGGAAGCTTAAAATAATCCAAATGTTTGCATATTAAATGTTTTGTTTTTTAGTGTACGCCCATAGTTTATGCCTTAAAAATGTTTTTCTTATATTCATTAACAACCTATAGTCTAAATATTAAAATCTAGTTCATTGCTGTAAATGTGTTAAAATAAGAACGAAGAAGACAATAGTTACAAATATTGCGCATACGATAATGCTCTGATGCAGTTCGCGTGCAATACACAATGCATTTGACCCACGCAACCGAGTATTGTTTTAAATGGGACGTCCTTCCTTCTGATCTGTAGTTGCACGAAACTTATGTAAAATCTTTAGCCAAAATTATCAGAAAACACGATTGTATTACCACGGTAATATTATCTATACAGTATTGTAACTCGGCCGTATCTTTCAAATAAATGCCTACAGCCGTGCGGCACGTAAACATGTGATAGGGCTACCTGCCTCCAGCATTTTTACACTTGCCTACTTTGTGTTTACATTTATTTTATGATTGTAAATATACTTTTTATATAAACAAATAAAATAGTTACTTTGTGAATTGAATAGGAAGTGTTCAATAAAAATGCGTGTCGTTTTTTGATTGGTAGATTTAATTAAAAAACCATGTTTATGTTTGAATAACAAATCGGTTAAATAAATTTGCGACCGAAAAATATTTGCACCTCGGCTGAGACTTACGAAATGCTTTATTATTAGATTTTTTAAATATAAAAAATCCACTTTCTAATATAAAGCTAAAAATAATATAAATTAAAAATTATTTTGGGAAACATGGACAACGTGGCGAAAAGGAATATCTTTTAATTGGTTATAGATACCTGCAGCTACTTTACAATTTATATGTTTGTTTTTAAATGAAGTTCAGTTTTATTATTTCTTTATTTTTATTCTATTATTTATTTCCTCCAATTTTTTTTATATATTTCACAAAATCATGACTGCGGCACAGTCTCGACTGTCTGCATGCCGAGCGCATGCCGAGATCGAGGCGCGTAGGTATAGCTCTCGCTTCGTCCGTTTGTATGAAGTTGGAATACTGTATAGATAATATTACCGTGGTATTACTTAATAACAACCATTACAAAGTATACTCTTGTAATGTTTCATTTGTAATAATTTAAGGTGTGGCCTGCACCAACGAAATGACCCGACACGGAACTTGAATGATTAATAAATGAAGAACATGCTTATACAATTTATCTATAAAGCTATTTTGATTACCAATGGAAAAAAAGAGTACTTATAAAAAACCTTTCCGAACGAAATACATTTCCGAGTGACTAACGTAAATGTGGGTTTATGTATACGGATATGGTATAATTGTTTGTACATCCATCGATTGTAAATTAAAAGATATTTTCACTGAACCCCTGCATTCCATTTTAGTCCGCCGGAGGTGCAACTTATCTGCATCTAATTCTTAATAAAGGATTTAGGTTACAGCATTTCCGCCATGCATGCGTCAGAGCCATGCTGCATTTATATTAGTAGTATAGTTGTAGCACGAATGGGTCGCCTCGACCGGGGAAGGACCACGCTCTCACAGAATACAAGCGTAAAATATTAGCTTAATGCTGCTGTATTTCGTGTAGAGAACCGGAGACCCTTTTTACTGGAAACGAGGCATTCCATCTTAGTCCTCACGGGTGACAACGCATCCGCATTTTGGTTTGTAATCGAGGATAGATGTAGATGTCTATGGGCCGCAGCGACCACTTACCATCAGGTGCGACTGTGTGCTCGTTTATCACCCTATCCTATAAAAAAAACACGCACCCCTACAAGCAACTTCAAACGAAGAAATCTTAGATGCGTTGTCACCTCTGAAGAATAAGATGAAGAATGTCTCAAAGCTTGTAATTATATTGGCACTATATACCCTAATTACCGGAGCACAGCTCTGAAAGCACTAATGTGGTACCGACCAGATGGACTGCTAGGCATAAAAGATCACATACCACATAGTAAACTACCATTTACCATCAGTCGAACTGATGGGTCAGTTGCAAGTTTAATGTTTAAATAAAGGTATAAGAAATAAATGCCTTTTTTTTTCAGAGGGTGTAATTGAGTTCATAACGTTACTCTGTAGATCTTTTACGATTCTTTTCTATATTAATGTGGATATTAAACATAGCTAAATTAACCTTTGGACGTTTGTCCTTGTGAAATTTATGTTTGTAACCTGTCCTAATAAAAAATCCTAGTGTGGATACCTCCACGTTTTAAAAAATAAAATAAAGAAAAGAAAAAAAACCTATTGTAACGGGAAGAGTCACTGCCTGACACTCAAAACAATTTAAAAAAGTTAATATTAAGCGCAATGAAATCCGTAAAATTACAAAGGCTCAAATATTTATATGTATGAGGTGAGCCGCATGCACGTTTGTCCCCTCTTCTATAAATAAAAAAAAATATTACATACACATGGCATAAATTTTTAGATAGATTAGCATAAAATCTCAAGTCCTAATGGTGAAGAATTAAATGTCCGGTATCATTGATACATTCGACTTATGTGAGCATATTCGGTCGCTGGGTCTAATTTTGGTACACTAATAAACCTTAATTTAAGTTTATAAATACAGCCTATATACGTCACATTGCTATGCACAAGGCCTCCTCTCATTTCTGGAGGGTTTCCAGGGCAAGGAAATGTCCTCCACGCTACCCAATTCGTGTTGGCGAACTTCACGCCTTCGAAAATATTTTTTTCCTATTTCTCTGACATGCAGAGTTCCTCACGACGTTTTGCTTCACCGCCGAGTACGTGGTAAAACAGCGCTTAAAATTTTAATTAACAATTTCATTGGTGCCGGCGGGGATCGAACCCGGATTGTAAGCGTACTGTGAAATTTACAGGGGGCGCTTACCAGGGATATTTAAATTTATTAGTTTTTTTAATATAATAAAATATAATTTCTTCATAAGAAAAATAATAAACATTTTAAGATTGTAAAGTTTAGATCATTATAATATAACGGCAATGATGAAAGAAAAATATGACATAATCAATTATTCGGTACAAACGTTATGCAAGCAACATCTAGCACAGGACATAGGGACTCAGTTGCATACACGCGTACTTAGAAATTTAATGCCCGAGAGCATAACTCCCAAGCTAACATGGCTCTATTTACAGGTGGGCGGGCTGTGGTCGTGTCACGCTTGCTTATATTAAATTAAAATAGCTTTTGAAGTAGACCTGTGTCGATCGATCATTTCTCGTGACCTGGGTCGATCATGACCCACTCGTATGTTGATCGGGTTAAAAAGATTCAATCGTTTCGATCATTTGGGTCGCAGCTCGTTTGTATACTTTGTATGACTGAATGAAGAATGCTGAACAGGTGCTATAATAGTAATAATACTACGATTTGTTTATTGGTTGAATTGTATGTAAACGAAGGAGACAGAAGACATTTTGTTTATTACGCCGTTGTGTGATTGATTGCACGATTCTACCGATTATATGTATGTAAACAATGCAAAAAAAGTAGAATTTGGTTTGTCTTGTCACCTTGAAATCGGGTCAAATAAGATCAAATCTTTTAGAGATCCATGATTCGATCACTCGTGTACAGGTTGCAACCGAATCAAAAAGATTCATAGACACAGGACTATTTTGAAGACTTTTTAAAAAACAATGTTACACTTGATATTGATGCAGCTCTGGGGCAGTGACAATATAATCAGCTAAAATCGTTGGTCAAAGTATACTGCGGATGTGTGCGTGATTTTGGTCGCGTGGAACAGAAATGTATAGTCACCGTTCGGAATTTTTGTAATGTTTATGATGCTTTCGTTAACGATTGTGTTTCATATCTCTTTTAAAATTGAACTTAAGAAATGTTACATAGTATATTTTATTCTTTCCAACAAAGTGTAAATAATCTTAAGATGGATTTAGTCCCTGTGTATTATACGTGACCATCACGTTTAGTAGCAGAGTTTTAGAACGTAGTACCAGACGAAAAGCCTTTACACAGGTACTTGAGGTCGACGTGCCATGTCGAGATGAAAATAGTATTGACTCAGGACAGCATTTTCGTTAAACACATTTCAGTTTCGTACCGTTTCATAGACAGTACCTGGATGACCGAGCTTTGCTTTTTTTTTTTTTTTTTTGGAAATCGTATTTTATGGAAATTATATAGAGATACAAATTACATACTGATGAAATATGAATAATATTTTTTGATCTTACCGACATAATAGAAAAAACTCAACTGGTTATTTGAATAAAAAATTATTAGTGCAATTAGTTTAATTTAAATTTTCGTATTTTTTAAAGAATACTAAAAAAAGGGCTCGAAATAATAAATTTACTCACAAAAAAAGGGAACTTGAAAAAAAAGGAAAAAAAGACGGGCCGAAGACAGGACCCGAAACCAGGGTTTTACGACTTCGCTACCGCTCAATATCCCATTTGTGCTATTATAATCATTAACGCAGTGCCAAAATTTACCTTCTTATACTAATGACATTGTAGCAGTTTTTCATTGCCTGTAAACACGGATAAAACGACATTTCCCAAAAATGAATCCCAGCTAGATCAATTTATTGCCCCCGAAACCCTCTGGACACTAAATTTTTGAAAATCTTTGGAGTCGTTTCCGAGATTACGATTATATATATATGTGTGTGTGTGATGTAGTTATGTATATGTGTGAGTGTGATTGTGAGTGTGTGTGTGTGATGTGTGATGTGTGATTGTGTGTGATGTGTGAGTGTGTGAGTGTGCGAGTGTTGAGGTGGTTTGATATATAATTATAAAGGGTAGTGAGTTCGTGTGTGTGTGTGTGTGTGTGTGTGTGTGTGTGTGTGTGTACATATATACAATAATTGCTAGTTTAAAGGATTTCATATTACGTAAGAAATTTATAGTAAAAATGTTATCGATTACGTAAATAATAAAAACACAACATTCATGGGATAGGGGGAGTATATACAACCCAATAAAAAAGTTAGTAAAGGAAAACTTAGCGTATCCTACAGACGGAATATAAGAATCGGGGAATTAATTATTTAATTTTAAAAGATTTAGTATTTCTACGAATACTAAAGCACACCCACGGCGCTGTTCATTGCTAATTAAGTTACGGTGATGTCAGTGGTAAGCGAATACTGTCAAACGTACCAGAAGTGGAAGCGTACGTGTGTAGAAGTGTTATGTTTGATGAATTGATGTGTGAGTTACATAGACTGTATCAAATACATTCATATATGAAGCGTTACGATTAGATCGCAAACCAGTTCAATTTTACACCTTTAGTGCCTACATAAAAATATAGTATAAATTCTTTACAGCAAACAGTCAGCCCAAAGTAACGTAAAAATATGAAAATCAATGGGGCAATTGTAAACAGTCACAAAAATTTCATAGTTTTAAAAATGTTTATACTACCTAGTGTACTGTGTAACTATTACTACTGTATACCATTAGCAATATATTCAACTGCTTTAATGTACATTTTCAGTCACAAATATATTTGCTATATTTTTATGGGAATTGGTAACAGCTCGTAAGGTTTTTTTTTTCCTATACTGTTTACCCCGCCTGACCCTACTATTTTTATTCACGCCTAATATAAGCTTGACCTTTATTCATTTATTGATAAAATATAAGCTTACAGTATGTACAACCAAATCGCTTATATCTATCTACACTAAATTTACAAAATAAGATAAAATACACAAAAAAAAATCACCAATTATTAAATTGTCATACACAATATAAATTACAGCCACAACAGTATAATGAGATCTATTTACTATATCATAAATTAAACTTATTTACCTAAACATATACTATTCTACTATCTTACAAAGTTGTTTAAGAATATTAATTCATTTTTATACATTGCGCTGGGTTTGTCAAAAAATATATCTGCGTGTGGGGAGCGCCACGTACGCGGACAGGAGAGGAGTCTACGTTTTCGTCTACCAGCACCTCGCACATAATGGTCCGGTACATAAAGATGTATGGTCTCACGAACTGCAGGGTTATCTACTTTGTTACTTAAGAAGAAATAATATTGCATTATATGCATAAGTTCCCGCCTACACTGTAGGGTATCCAGACCAACCACGCCCGATACAAATGTTGACGGATATAGAAATGGGTAGTACGTATTGGCGTTTATACAGATATCTGGCAAACTTACGTTGGATTTTTTTCCACCATCATTGTATACATGATTTCTCGGGGGTTCCATACTAAGGCGTTATACTCTAGCTTACTTCGCACGTAGGCATTATACAGGAGTTTTATCACACGGACATTTTTAAACTGATGCGAAGTTCTAATTATGAAACCTAGACTTTTATTCGCTTCTTTGCACGTTTTAATAATATGTTTTAATATCCATGATTAGGCCTAGATCGCGAATTGTATAGACACGTCCTAATGGAGTGCCTGCTAGCTGGTATGTCGTTGTGATTGGATTGCGTGACCGAGAAAAAGTTAGAGTCTTACACTTTGAATTATTAAGGGGCAATTTGTTTTTTACACTCCATTCAACCACTGCGTCAATGTCGCGCTGTAATGCCATACAATCCTCAGCTCCGGTCACTGCATGGAAAAATTTTATATTGTGGCCGTGGTAGGAAAAGGGGAGATCTCCCGCCGGGCAAGGTGTTCTGCCCGGGGAGCGGCCAACACTCCATGTGATAGTTCGGAGATGTTCTATATATACTGTTTCTGATTCGGAATGTTGATAGCGTGATTTAGACTTCGGTGTATTTCGATTGTGGCGCGACGACAGCGCCGCTACATCACCCCCTGCTCAGACCGGAGGTCGATAGTGCAGTCTGGTTGTCGACGAATGTGCAAGTGCCAGGAGAATGCCTTGTAGTCTGCGGTGAGTCGAGAAGAAGGCAAGTAATCTGCGAGAGTGCCGTGAAGCAGAGGCGAGCAGTAAGGCTCAGAGCCGTGCCGAACACTGTATAGCGCAGAGAGTAGCTTGAAGGAACAGGAAGCATTATTATTCCAATGCTGCGATGAACCTTGTGAAGCTAGATGGCTTGCAGGACATGAAGACTGCAGACGATATCTACTCGGGAGCGAATGTGTAGGGTATTCTATGACGATGATGAAGCTTGAAGTTTCCGAAGGTTGTTTGGTTGCGCGTGTTCAGATCACGTCGGGGTCACCACTGTGGCCGTGGAAGGAAAAGGGGAGATCTCCCGCCAGGCAAGGTGTTCTGCCTGGGGAGCGGCCGACACTCCGTGTGATAGTCGGAGATCGGAGTACTGTGGCCGTGGTAGGAAAAGGGGAGATCTCCCGCCGGGCAAGGTGTTCTGCCCGGGGAGCGGCCAACACTCCATGTGATAGTTCGGAGATGTTCTATATATACTGTTTCTGATTCGGAATGTTGATAGCGTGATTTAGACTTCGGTGTATTTTGATTGTGGCGCGACGACAGCGCCGCTACATCACCCCCTGCTCAGACCGGAGGTCGATAGTGCAGTCTGGTTGTCGACGAATGTGCAAGTGCCAGGAGAATGCCTTGTAGTCTGCGGTGAGTCGAGAAGAAGGCAAGTAATCTGCGAGAGTGCCGTGAAGCAGAGGCGAGCAGTAAGGCTCAGAGCCGTGCCGAACACTGTATAGCGCAGAGAGTAGCTTGAAGGAACAGGAAGCATTATTATTCCAATGCTGCGATGAACCTTGTGAAGCTAGATGGCTTGCAGGATATGAAGACTGCAGACGATATCTACTCGGGAGCGAATGTGTAGGGTATTCTATGACGATGATGAAGCTTGAAGTTTCCGAAGGTTGTTTGGTTGCGCGTGTTCAGATCACGTCGGGGTCACCACTGTGGCCGTGGTAGGAAAAGGGGAGATCTCCCGCCGGGCAAGGTGTTCTGCCCGGGGAGCGGCCAACACTCCATGTGATAGTTCGGAGATGTTCTATATATACTGTTTCTGATTCGGAATGTTGATAGCGTGATTTAGACTTCGGTGTATTTCGATTGTGGCGCGACGACAGCGCCGCTACAATATCATCAGCGAACATTAAACATTTTGCCCTTGAGATATTACTGGGCAGATCGTTAATCATTATTAGAAATAGAGTTGGACCGACCGTACTACCTTGACTCACACCCGAGCGTGTAATATTCTTGAGAAATATAACCTCTTAGCTTAACAAATTGCTTTCGGTCTCTAAGATAATCTGCCATAAATTTTAAAAGTGGTGTAGAGAATCCGAGCATTGCGAATTTCAATAAAAGGATATCATTATCAACAAGGTCAAACGCCTTCTTAAAATCAAAATAGGCTGCGTCGACTTAACAACTTGAATTAACCCGAGTGGTCACGTAGTCCACAAACTGTATATGATTCGTCAAAGTAGAACGTTCCGGCCGGAATCCATGTTGACAGTTATCTAGAAACCCACCTATTTGTTTATAAATGGAATTGTTTATAATGGATTCAAACACCTTGGCAAATACTGATAACACCGCCATAGGCCTGAAGTTAGTTACATCAGTGGACGAACCACTTTTAGGTACAGGAGTTACCCCGGACACTTTCCATGCATTGGGATAGAGGCATTGTTGAAGTGAGAGATTGTAGACATACAGTAAAGATTCCTCTAAAACTGCCATACAGTCCTTTATTAAAAACGAAGGTATGTTATCAGGGCCACAAGCTGCCGATGCCTTAAGACGGCGTATTGCCCATCGTAGATCTGCAGCTTTAATAATACTAATACTGACTTTGGTTACACAGCCTATTACTATCACACAGTCTATTACGTACATTGAATCGCGTTCCGCTGCCTCTGCATTTAACAATGGAGTATCAGGTTGAAAAACTGAGCTGAAATACTGCGCGAATGCATCAATAGCTTGCTGCCTTTCTAAAATTCTATTATTATACACAAATTCCTTATTCTGTTGTCTATTCTTTCGTTTTTCTTTCACGTATTTCCAAAAATTTGAAGGTTCGCATGCTATATCATTTTCAACTTTTATCATATAATTTATAGATGCTGTATTAATAAGTTTTTTTTACTTTGGTTCGCCTTATTAAATTCCAAGTCACGACTTTTAAACATTATTAAATTAAAATATTTCAATTTTATGTATTTTATGATTTCTTTAGTATACCATTTTGGATATATATATTAATGATTGGTAGTTAAGGATTTATAGGGAACTCGTCTACTAATGACTTTATTAAGCTTATTATATAAGATCTCTAAAGCTACATTTACGTCCTGTTTGTGCATTAGGTCCGTCCAGTCCAAGTCATTTATAATCAGTGTACAAGCCACAGAGATCTGCTTTACGGAAATTCCATTCTGTGCAAAGGTTCTGACATGGTGGCAATGGTATGTTTATTGCAGCACTTGTTGGTAGTGTAAGCACGATCTCTAACGGAGGGTGATAAGCATCAATAGGTACCAATGGTTCAACTTCAAATGACACAGTACAACTTCCGGAGTCTAGATTAGTCAATACCAGATCCAAGATGCACCCATATTTATTACAAACATTATTACATTGCTGTAAGTTGCAACATTTTAAGAAATTATGAAACTGAGTTTGAACTGATTTATTACAAGACCTTAAGTTGAAATCACCAACAATCAAGAATTTACAGTCAGAATATGTGTTAATGGCATTTTCTATACAATTTAATGCATCAAGATATTGCTTGTCAATGTAGTTTGGTGGTAAATATGAAACACACACTAAGAATTTAATATTTTTCAACGTTAAAAGAGTAAATAACAATTCTTTATCATCAGTTAAACCATCTATGTTCGTAATTCTTTTAACGGTAAAACTATTCTTTACTGCTAAGAGAACACCACCCCATCCGACGTTACCTGCACGATCCTTCCTTAGCACAATATACTCAGGTGGGAACAGCTCAGTTTATATACAGAATCGTTGAGAAAAGTTTCAGTAAGGATGACAAGATCACTTGATAATAAAAGACATAAAAATAAAAAGACATTATTATGGAAAGTAACAGTTTTTGTGCGTAGACCTCTTACATTTTGATAGTACAATAGTATTTTTTTTAGATCGTACTTTATTACTACGTTTATTCTTTTTTTTTGCGGGTCGTTCTATACGAGAAAAAACTTAGTACTTTCTACTTCAGGATTGGTCTTTCGATGTGTGATTATTGTAGTATAACCATAGTAGTTATAGTCAATATTTATATTATCTAGTATATTTTTGTAAATATGTTGTATTCCCTTTTTATTGATTTTCCCAGTTTTCATAAAAGTATGCATAATGATTGTTTTGTAATTCCAAATACATTAATTTATTAAATAATTCTATATTGGTGATCCACATACGTATGTAAGAGTACATAGAATTATATTAGTATGAGAAATATGGTGTAATGCTTCCCTTATGGTTTTTACTAAATCTATACAATCACATG
This sequence comes from Parnassius apollo, assembly GCA_907164705.1. Classification (NCBI taxonomy): domain Eukaryota; kingdom Metazoa; phylum Arthropoda; class Insecta; order Lepidoptera; family Papilionidae; genus Parnassius; species Parnassius apollo. The sequence continues at coordinate 17,676,572 of CAJQZP010000008.1, forward strand.
TAGTTCTAAAATCTCTTTCACCTATCATAATAATACAATAGTCCCACATATCGTATCCATGCATTTTTTTATCAATATTCTGGAGTAAATATTTAATATTACTATTCGGCGAGAAATAGCGGATGTAGTCAAACTGTTTATTGAACGTAGCATCAACAGCTGACAGCGTACCCCAGGATGATCTGTTAGTAAGGATACACAATCTGGGTCTCTTACTTTTATCTATTTCCGAGTTTAAATTAATCGTGTGCTGAATTAGCGAGGATTCTTCGAATTCTTTAGCTTGGACTGCCTTTTGAAGGGTTATGATTTGATTATTAAGGTCCGTTATTTCATTTTTGGCTGACTTCAGTTGCAGCTCGAGATCTTTAAGATTCTGCTCGAGGGTTAGGATGTTCCTGTTAGAGAATTCCTCTGTCTTGTTGTCACTGGATGCCCTGGGCGGTGTGGCTATTATATTTACATCTGAATATCGTGGGGAACTTCTAATTTTCTTTTTGGTGCTACAATTTGATTTACTTTTCTTTGGCGGTGTTTATGATAGAAAAGCCTTTATGTGTTATTTTCTTTGATAAGATTGGTCACTTGTGAACGGAGGTCGTTATTGTCTAGAATAATGTTTTCAAGTTCATTTTGTGTTGTGGCAAGGTCTATTCGTAGCTGTTCTATGATGTCTCTTTTTTATGTATCTACGTGTGTAGGAATGAATGTGATTGAAAATCAGTTTTCACATACTTCCTCAAGTTGGAATAATCTGAAATTTTGCAGACGTATTAAGACACGATAACAATACAATTTTTTAAATTGTTGAAAATAGAATTATAAAAAATAAACTCAAATATATTGTTTCGCAACCAGTATATTTGACAGTGCATGGATAGGTTAAAGAGTTGGCAACAGTAGCAAGAAATTCTTGAACTTCTTCTTGAAATTCTTCTTGGCTTTGAATCAGTTCGAACATTATTACGTAGTATATTATAAGCGTTATGTTATTTGTAGGCTAGGCATTTAGTTGAACAAATAAGACATATTAGATGTTTGACTAACAAACTGGACGTGCAATTATATTATTAAACAATCGGACTGAGTTTATACCTGTATCATAGGCACATGTAAGCCAAAAGGTATGGACTAGAGCAACTACTGCAGATTATTCCATATCTCTCTCAGAAATGATCGTCTCAAAGGACTTTTATAGGCTTTACATTTCTCATTTTTTTTCTTTTTTTCTCCTGAACTCATCTCAAACAAAATCTCCAAATACTGGAAACTTTTAGGTAATTTAACACTGATAAAGTAGGTGTAATGCTAATAACTTAGGTAATAAAGTAAGTAGAAGGGGGAAGGAAATAGAAGGCGGGGAAAACGATCATCCGGTTCACCTGATGGAAAGTGTCGACCGCTGCCCACGAACTTAATTTTCTTTATGTATTATTTGTTAAATTTAATTTTTACTTTCAAAATTCCTTAAATACTTAACGAAATCTGATATAAAAATTTGGTGTAAATATAAATTATTTTCAGAAAGCAACAATTACTTTTTAGCTTTTATCTATAGAGAACTTATATTCCATAGTATTTTGAGTCTATACTCAAAATACTATGGAAATATAAGTTAAAAAAAGTTATGAACCCGCATCTGTCTACTTTTCGACATACTCGTAAGCCTTTCCAATTGCAGGACAGATTCGCCCCAATTGCAATCGAAGTTTGGTGATCTAATATTATCCACAGTACTGTTAGCTTGTTTGCACTGACGAGATTTTCACAATAAAACATGTTTTAAGCCATAGAATACTATAATACACAATAGAATGGCTATCAACCTTATTTTGTACGAGGATAGGCGTCGCCGGGAGCACACATACAAGCATTATCAGTTAAACACTACTACAAACCCGATTCGCTGTGTTGACAGACGGATTTTAATACATATTTATTTGTAAATAGCGTGCAATTTGGCATTTTCTAAATAATTTTCATACGAAATTTGGAAACGATTGTAACGTCAAAACACATCTCGTGTTGACATTTATACGTGTGAATTGACGTGTTAGTGGCATTTTAGTGGCTACACGGGCTCCGCCCACTCCCCCGTTCTATTATGTATGTATTATAGTATTCTATGTTTTAAACACTATTTTCTGACAATGTACAGAAAAACGTTTGCATATTTTACAGAGTACCTTTGTATAAACTGAAACTGAAAGCGTAGTCAAAGAACATGATGATAGGTTTGACGTTTGACACTTTATTTCAACAAATAATATTTTAAAATATTTTACGCAGCGAAACAAATGTTTGAATACAATTTTGTAGAAATATTGTCATTTAAAAGATAAGTTTGAACGTTAATTTTGTATTTGTAGGCACTTGTAGATACATAATTGAATTAAGTGATGTGATGAAGAAGTTTTTTTTTTTAAATATATGTACTTTATATGCAGAATAAAATGTTAGAAAGAAACCAAGGTTCTGGACAAGCCACTTTTTGAACAACATTAAGAAATATATCCAATGAAAATTAACGTTTATTTGTATTTAATGCGCTGCCACTTGCGCGAAGGTTATAGGCATAGTACAGTGAAATTTACAGTAGGTGGCTCGCGTATCGTACCATTGAATTTATTTGAAAGTTATATATCATTCAACTTCTATGAATGTATTATCATTCCAGATTAAGCAACATAACTCTTCCAAATTTTAAAACGATATTTCCTCAATTATTCTTCTGTGGCAGCACCGCGCCGGCTGCCAGTCATGATAGTAGTGATCCACCTTTAAGACTAAGATAGAATGTCTCGCAGCTTTCAACTAAGTACACTGGTTCTCCATAAACTTAAAGCTGGAACACAACAGTCGACAACTCCAACGGACCCATAGGCAAAAAGGAGCCCAGTTGTCGTAAGGACTATGATGGTGGTAAATACTGCTATGATAGTATCATTTCAACTAATGTCAATGATGTTGTGCCACAGAAATACGTGCTAATACCGAAAAACATGCAAACCTTGCGCTGTAATAACAATTCGTGAAATATTTTCGCAACCTTACAATTACATTACCGCACTTGATAGTTATATACATAATCGTATATAAAATTGCTGTACTAATTTAAAAATAAAATACGATTATCGAGATATAAATATAACGGTGGGAATTTTGGCAGTGATAACAAACACACCAGTCACATATTTCGATGTTTGTGTTTACTAAACGAGTTTTTTTTTTTTTGCAAGGTTAACTTGAGGTGAGGTGCTAATGCTAATACAAAAGTGAAACAAATACCTGAATGAGGCCATTACCCTGACACGGATAATATTTAGCAATATGGAATAAAAAAATTTAAAAAAAAAACGCTTTTAATAACATATAACACATCGAGTGTTTTAAGTCCACATCTGGGACTTGGGCAGAACGCGCCAATAGGCTTGCAATTTTTGGAAGATGTGCCCATACTTACCACGCTGGATCGTTGTAGACATATATAAAATATTTAAAGCGCGCCTAGCAGCGTCAAGTGTATCCAAACTAAACGCCTAACCAAATTAAAAATCAATCAAAATGATGAAAATCGTTAGAGAATTTACTACTAAGACAATTACATAGTGAAAATGGATGTGTCTAGCGACCATAGCATCCACTTACCTATCATCGGGTGGCCTGAGTGCTCTTTTGTCACACTTATAAAAATATCGAATACAAGTAGATTGCATTGCAAGTCGCGAGTGTGGTTTGGGCTTTATGATTTCTGCACAGAAACATAAATCAAATTATTGGGGTGTTCTGTTACGAAATTTACAGTGTCATGTTTTATATGTGAAAAAATTGTACGTGAATAAATAGTGTAAAATAATCGTAAATTGTAAGTTTTTCAAGCAAATAAAATAAAACATCAGTCCTGTTGGATCTGGACCTGCCCATAATCAGGAAGTCAGCGGTGTTTCAACCCCGTGCCTCGGTCGAGTTGTCGGTCCTGCGCCCAACCTCTCTTCGGACATGTCAGATTATAAGAGTGAGAGGATAGGAAGTGCACACGTATTCGCGCATACGTTCGGGCACTTTGTCTGTGTTGAGACTGGCCGCCGTGACCGAAATTTGGCCTGGAAGACATTATTAATTATGTGAAAATTTCCATATTGTGAACATTCTATAATGCTCCTTTTCATTCTGTAATTCACATGAGCAGCAGCTAAAAATTATACTGCAATAAAGCGCAATTGGTGTATTGCAAAAAGGTCTTACATTAGTAAGGTCACGTCATTAAAAACTTAGTACTTGCACGCATCGGCCGTAGGCGGTGAATGGTCAATTGTTCACAAATGGATAGATTCTTTGTCTAGCAAATGAAAAACTTAAAGGCCTATCCCAGTTCCCGTGGCCATCATTGTCTGTTGAACAAAGCTAGCGTCCAAGATTGAGGACACAAACCGACTGTAGGGTTACCATATTTGAAAGTTTAAAAAAATACCGTTCTTAACTTTTATAAACATCAGGGTTAGCAATAAATAAATAAAATTCGGACAATTAAACCACAGGTATTTACATAATCGATGTTATTCAAAAGGAATATACAATACTAAAGCCGTTAAGTATTCTACAAGTACTAGGAAATAAAAATCCGCGTATCCGTATAAAAATGGTATAAAAATGAGCGTCTACCCGCCTGCCAAGGTGGCAACGTTGCCGAATATCTCCATAATATGGTAATTTATGGGGAGGACTATGTTCAGCAATGGACCTTGAACGGCTGCATGACTATGATGAAGATATAAGTTTTTTGTAGAATAGCAGAACTAGTTAATTAAATAATCTACTCTCATTTCTATTAATTATTGATGAGTTATTACCACATTAAATATTTAGTGTAAAATGCAAGTAGGTATTAATATTTAAGTGATAAACGAGCTGAACTGGTGGGAAAGTGGTTACCATAGTCAATGTACACCTCCAAGTTATCTAACAATTTTAAACAGAGAAGACTACAGAACAAGAACAGTGGAAGACTATAAGAACAGTGGAGTGCGCGGGAAATTTGAAATAGCTTGAAACATTTTACGAGTTATTTTATTAGTTGATATTATTGATTGATCCAGGTTTAATAAAGCAAGCCCGGCTTTTCGGCTTTAACGGAAGCTTCGCCACTGCCCATAGGCAAAAAGAAGCCCACAGTTATCGTAAGGACTATGATGGTGGTAAATACTGCTATGATAGTATCGTTTTTGACTAATGTCAATGATATTGTGCCACAGGAATACGTGCTAATACCGAAAAACTCTCTCACGCAAACCTTGCTGTGCCCGATGTAACGCTTATGCAATAAAATAGGAAGCAGACTAAATTAAGGAACGTAGTCTATACACTGCACTATATTAGTAGTATATTAAGTAAATACCACCTTACTAATAGTTCGTATAAAAGGCTAAAAAGATTTTTAACATTTAATTCCAAAAAGAATTTGGTAGAATTGTGAAGGGCACATTCATAATGCTACCAAACCCGAGAGTTGTGTATTTGCACAAATGTGCCAGCTGTGGTTAAAAACCGGAACCACGGCTCTTCAAATCACGTAGGGTATTATTAACTACGAAGCACACCTATATCTTGATTAGTATTTCAACTTAAAGAATAATTAGATACCAACGTACCTACCTATCCAAAGTTTGTCTGACACATATATAAAGTGAAAATAAATTATTCGAATCGACTGTCAGTTTATTAAAATAATTTAATTTTTTTGGCGCTACGATGCCACAGATAGACGCACAGATACACACATACACACGTTAAACTTATAACACCCCTCCGTTTTTGTCGGGGGTTAAAAAGACATCACCGAGCATAGATGTCTGGAGGCGACACAGCATCGAAACCATTTAACATGGATGGTTTTATAAATCAACATGGATGTGTTGATTTATAAAACGTTTTATAAAAGTGTTGATCGTTCAAGCGCACAATATTAAAGCTTCCAGGAAAGGGGGAATTGATGTAACAACACAAAAGCGATAAATGAAATTTTCATTCGATTTGATTGCAGGGAAATTATGAATAGTTTCTATATATAGTCTATGTTTGCATGTATGCAAAGAAATTGGTTTTATAGTTCGAAGAGCGAATTATAATTTGGGAAAAAAATCTAAAGTGGCAGCCACGTATCGGTAAACGAAGTGTAGGACAGCCTTCCACTAGATGAACAGATTCTAGATTCCTTTTCAGACTAGGGGTCCATCTGGGTATGTACCACACCCCTCTATTACTGCCGCCTAATAGCAGTACTTGCACAGCTGTATCCTGTTATAAAGAACCCCGTGTCACGTAATTATAGGCTGTGACCTGTCACGCATGACAACTTAGTCCTCGGAAGTGAAAGGTGAAAAAAAAAACACGAAACAATGTGAATACGGGTATGTATACTCAAAAACCATATGTATTCTAGCAAAAATGTCGTGTCAAGTTCTTTTGTTTGAACCCAGTGCCCATTACTTAGGTAGTAAAGTACGCTAACTTCTTCACGACACGTAATAGTCATATTTAGTAAATCATTTAGCGTACACAAGATGATTACACCGCCATCCATTAGAAACCATGAGGTCTCAGAAATGAGAAGATGGAGGGTTCTCTTATACGTTCACCACGCGGTAAAACGACCAGTCCTGACGTAAATAGTCCACACGGTTAATTGGTGCAAAACTACTTTGTTCGTGCTACTTTGTATTTCGTAACTTTTTTTTTATTTTGAAGAGGGGGCAAACGAGCATGCGGCTCACCTGATGTTAAGTGACTACCGCCGCCCATGATCAACCGCAACACCAGGGGAATTGCAGGTGCGTTGCCGGCCCTTTAGAAAGGAGTAAGCTCTTTTCTTGAAGGTCCTCAGGTCGTATCGGTCCGGAAAAATCGCCGGTGGTAAACTATTCCACAGAGAGGTTGTACGCGGAAGAAAACTCCTCTTGAAACGTACAGTGGTGGACCGCCAAGAATCCAGATGGTGTGGATGGTATCGGGACGTTAGCCGCCTAGTGCGTTCACGAAATTTGGCGGCTGGGATTAATCCGAACAATTACTCAGAAAATATATCTATCCACAAGTCCAAAACATACAGACATATTTTTAATATATGCTGTGGTAAAGAAAGCAAAAATTATTTCCGCAAGTATTTTATACGTGATTTATTATTCGACGATTAAAAACGAAGGTCGGATGCACATCATGATTTGTTCACGTAGTGTGTCCGTAATAGCTGAACCGTTAGATCAATGCATTTGACCTCCTGAGTCTACTAAATTTAATATCCAATAGCCGACCAGTTCCACTTTGTAGGCTAATAAGCAATACGTAATTTAAAGCTGATTCTGAATATCATTGTAGTATTCTACAGAAATCATCGTTCCTAAGAAAACTACGCAATTAATTAAAAAGCAAACACAATTGTTATGTTTACCACGGGCTCCCACATTTACATATTTATGAGATATGATGCATAAAGCTTTGTGTTTACAATATCATTTTCCATAAGTAAAAACACACTGACCTAAGGAGTCAAATAGAAAACTCTCGCCCACATTACAACACTCGCATGCTAAATGTCACACAGTTAAACCCCTACCTGAATCGATTTGGGCGTTAAATAACTGCAGACCCTCTCACAAAAATATGCGCATAACAAGTTACATATTGCTTCCTATGTTTTTTGAATGCGCAGGAAGGGAATAAATGATTCTGTCGAAAATATAACACTATTCAACACTTACTGCAATTTTAGTTTGAAATGTTATACAACCATAGCATTTTTTTTATATAGAAGCAAGGGTGACAAACACAACGCAGACCATCTTATGGTAAGTATATGCTGCGACTCACGTCGAATACTAGGAGTATTGTACATCAGTACTTGTACATCAATTATGGATTAAGAATCGAAAATCAGACATGTGATCACTCTCGAACACTTACGTTTACCGTACACAGCAGTGTTTGGGTATTTAACCTTTCAATCCTAATAAAAATCTCATACAGTCACATGCTCCCAGCAAATCCCGAACGGTCGCATGCGACCGCACCCATCCACAGCACTTAAAACCATTAAAACTTATATTTAGAGACTACTTTTCTATGAAGAAGACATTATAAAATCTATACAAAATTCTCTATCCTGATTCTAAACAAAAGTCAGGTTTTACTTCATTACAAAAAGATTTTATTGTATTTTGATAACATAAAAACATACCAAGCGAATGTCGGCAACGTGAAAATCTATTATTTCAATATATATTACTTGAAATTATTTAAGTAAAAGGATGAATATAATACATATAATATTCACACAAAAACTTTCATTACAATTTTATAATAATACACTATACTAAAACACTAGAAAAACCAAAAAACGCGAAAATGGCGTACGAAATGAACGTAGATTATAAATAAATATCCATAGGATAACTGTTTTTTTATTGCACAAGAGGATAGAAAATTCCATATTGATTCTATAATGCCAATCTTCTTCATAGAAAAGTAGTCTCCATATAAGTTTTTATGGGTTAGTGCTGTGTGTGGGTGCGGTCTCATGAGACCGTTAGGATTTGACGGAATATGGCCGCAGTCTCATGAGACCGCTAGGGGATTGTGAGGTTAAAAATATATATTTTCATAAAAATTATTGAACGTTAACATCTGAAAGCAAAGCTTAAAACGTTTTTATAAAATTCTTGTACAATCACAAGTCGGGGAAAAAACAACATTTTTAGTTCTGACCGACAAATTCATCACACACACAATAAAAAGCGCTAGTTGTTTTCGTCAACAGCAATGTAGGTAAGTTATTTAAGGGTTATGCATAGACTACGAAGGTTAAATAGCATTTACTTTATGTTTAAAGTTACGTTCCGCTAAAACAAGAACGTTACACGAGGCAATAATATATTCAATAAAACAATAAACGGCAAGCAACCCGCAGAGACGATCTTTGCGTTCGGCGCTTAGCGGCGCTATCATCTGTCTAGACGTAAATAACAAGCTCGATAAAGTATCTCCCTCGCGGTGCGAAACTGCGAAGGTCCGATGAACTGCATCGTCTCGTCACGCCCCACGCTTATCCTCCTCATGTCGTTTCCACCATATTATTATTAACTCACGCACAAATTAAAATTATATTCCTGAGTAGCAAACAAAATCTTAAATAACATCTTAAGGGGAAATATAACCTCAAATGGCTTAGCAAGATCCTCCGTTATGCCGAAAGTATTGCAGCATTAATTTTGAAATAAATATATGGTAAAGTTTAGGATTAATGTTAAGGTTTATGTTAGATGAAAACACGATTCCGTAAAATTTTCTCGATAGAAAAAAAATCCAAAGTTACCACCAAACTGAACAATAAACCGCATTTATTCATAAAATACTTTAAATAAGATCATGAAACTTTGCATACTAACTGAACTAACCATAAAGCAGTGCTTGTTATTTACTTTTTTAAAATATCATTATTTTCACTGTAAAAAAGAAATTACGTAAACTATCGGCGCGTAAGCTTGGTTCCTGTCGCTCCGTTAGTATTGCTCCGGCTTTTGAAGGGAGAAGTTGTGTCGCTTACGATCAGAAAACACATTACACAACAGGAAGACGTAAAATTAAAATGGGAAATAACCGTTATAAAAATAAGAAGCGACTGGGTTGGCGTTAAGAAACAGGCATATATATGATAAACATAATGAAATAAGTATCTAACGACCTATCTACTTAGAGTATTAGTGATTACAAACATGTCGGTACATAGCATACGACGCGCGGGGAAGTGGGGGCGAAATTAGAATTTGAGCTGACTTACTCTCACCTCTTAAGAATCGCCTGCCTTACGAAATTGTACTGACGTAGTCCTTCGTGTCTTTTTTATAAGTTTATCACAAAAAATATATGCATACATTAGTGGTATACATATATTTTTGCACCGTGTAGTGGCGTGTAAGAATATCTACCATATCAAAAATAAATCAGGATGGGCAGCAGTGTCTTCCTAATAACGACTAGATAAAAATAAATACTGCGGTTGCCAACCCGCTGGCCAAGCGCGGCAACTGTGGCAAATAATCCCCCCTATGAGACAAAATAAGTGCGAACCCTATGTTCAGCAGAGGACTGACTAGTAGTAGGCTGTATCGTTAACGGTATACTAGTGGTCGCCTTGTAGTTGAAATACAACAATAAATCATAAAATTTTTAGGTTTGTATATGCTTTTATTGTTAGGTTTGTAAAAGCTGTATTTCACTATTAACTGCATATTTATATTTATATCAAAAACACAGGTATCCTTTATACAAAATATTAAATAAATGGTTTTTTGCCTTGACATACATTCCACACACTTCTGAAAAAGGAACATTTGAAACCACATAAACTTCACACCTAATTCAATCAAACTATCAGTAATTATTTGTTGGCAATATTTAAAAAAATTGTGGTGACAATCTACTCTGCGCAACTGTTTGACAATAGAATATAAAGCGTTTGACTTTGGCCTTAGAATAATAACATAAATACCTTGGCTTGAACATCTGAGATCAAGATCTGAGACCACAGAAATCTAAATAATGCCTTATTATGTATATTTCTGTGTCTGAGACATTGGCGTTATGAACGTCAACAAACGGCATGAGCGACAATTGTTTGACATTGGCAGCATAAACGTAAACAATATTTTTTTTATTTAATTTAACGTATTTCTTCTACATATTTTATATAAATTTTAGCTTCCTGCACTTCAACTCTATATAAATTTTTAAGTATGCAAAACCTCTCCTCCCTGCGTGCAATATGCTTAAAAAGAGGTACTAAGATATCCCTTCACGTGTTAATAAATAGGATTACATCTACTTAAAATGAATAATAATTGTAATATATGCATTTGCATGATTCATTCTTTTTTTTTTTACACTTTATCAAAAATCCGAAGCATATCGAAATAAACATGTAAACATGTAACTGCCATCCATTTTTTCACTACATCGTATAAAAACTCCATTATTATATAGTAAGCTTATATAGTTAATAAAGATTAGAGTAAAACAAAACTGACCTAGCAAAAAACAAAAAAAAAACTTTGTAAAAATTCGGATAGAATATAATTAACAAGGGTCTTTAAAATCCGTTCCACTGTTGAAGACGCATATATTTTTATATTAATAAGCCAATTCGTCATTTTTAAGAATTCGTCAAAAACATTTGTAAAATGGTAAATTAGTAAAATACCCCGGGGAGTAGCCGTCAATCAACCTGCGCAATTAATAATTGTTTGCAGGCTGTATAAAAGTTGTTCTCAGTTGTAGAAGTAACGGTATTCGTTTCTCACTTCGATCTTTTTTTTAATGTCAATGTGTTAACCAGGTAATATAAAGTGCCTAATTAACGCCGATTTAAAAATTTACATTTACTAACCGGCCTTAAAACCTTTGAGACTGCAACAATTAAATCAAAGACGTAGTAATTCAAAGTCAAAGATACTAAAACCCCTGCACTTAATGACAAGTAACCAAATTTACAACACGAAGGTGAAACCTAGCTTCCTCAAATTAAGTTTCGAACAACTATTGTATTTCAAAGCGCGACAACTTTGTTTAATGGCAAAGGTAATAGTTGTGAAGCCCCGCAAACTTGTTTAACATTCGAGCTTAAATTACTTTCACTGGTTTCAAAGACTGGATCAGAGCCAATAGCATAATCTCTTGTTATGTTGAGATTGTTTTAGATACTATTAATACATTTTTTGGTTTATCCGTAACGAAATTGAAATCGAAAGTAAATATTTAAACCACTTATCGTGTCGCCTGTCTAAGTATTTGTGTTGGAAAATACGTAGATAATTATAGAATAAGTGTTAAATAAAAGATATTTCATGATAAGATAACCGTTGTTATTTTGTTTTGTTTTGCATTCGTCGTAGCCTCTTTTCACTCAATCACATTATCCACCTGATATAGGAAGAGCATGTGGTCTATAGACACATTTATCAGGGATTAAGAATCAAGATGCCGATCTGTTGTCTCAACGTGACTCTTGAAGTCTAATAAGGAACAGGGTTTTCCCAAAAGATTATCATTGCCACACTTACACACTGCCATTCATAGGTTTTCCTTTTAGAAAACCTTTGTTGTTTATTTATATATTTGAATAACAAATAAATACTCGTACAGTCAACAAAATCAACACGTGTTCATCATTACATATTTTAGCTTTACTATTTAGCCTTTATTTCCGATATTGAATATTTTTTATTTTAATAAAACTGAAGTGAACAAACGAACTAGAAGTTCACGCGATAGTGTAAGGACTGGTTACTGTCGCCCATGGGCACCTGCGGCCAACTTTAAACAAAAAAAGAATACAGATGCGTTGTAACCTTTGAGGACTATGATGGAATGCCTTCTAGCCTGTAATTATACTGAATGTCTATAAACTTCAGACCGGAACAAAGAAGTCAACTAATAGACCTTTTCACTACTACTTGGCGACAGATATAGGTAAGGTAGTACACACCCAGACTACTTTTAAATCCAACTAGTAAATATATAAAAGGTTGTGTTCGCTTAAACAAAAACAAAAGATAATTTAATAACTATATAATAGTAAACAATACAAAGGACTACCCATATATAAATCAATGACTATATCCAGTCTCTGCTGTCGTAATTAAAAAATTAATATCATACAAATTTATGTTGAGTCATAATTCAATTTATAGTACGAGTAAACTCGTAGTTAGATATAATATGTACATATTTATGAAAACATATTATTAGTTATGTAAATTTTTTTTATAGGATAGGGTGACAAACGAGCACACAGTCCACCTGATGGTAAGTGGTTGCTGCGGCCCATAGACATCTACATCTATCTTCCATTACAAATCAAAATGCAGATGCGTTGTCACCCATGAGGACTGAGATGGAATGCCTCATTTCCAGTAAAAAGGGTCTCCGGTTCTCTACACTCACCATACGAAATACAGCAGCATTAAGCTACTATTTGACGCTGGTATTCTGTGAGAGCGTGGTCCTTCCCCGGTCGAGCCGACCCATTCGTGCTACAACTATACTACTCACAGCCCTAATATAATTGCAGCATGGCTCTACCACGTAACATACTTATGAAAACATATTATTAGTAAAAAAGTAAAATAATCAATAATAATCTAAACTTGGACATTTTGTATTATTTATATTAAATACAGAATACATCTTTTTTATATTAAAAAAATTAGTAAAACCTTTAAAGACATTTCAGGTTATTTTGTCGAACGCACTAAAAACTACACGTATTACGTTATACTTGGGTCCATATTAATAAAATTATATAACTCGTAGCAATAACAGACTCAATATAATTCGTTTTCCATAAAAATGTAATGGTGGAACATGATTGCCAGTAATAACCATAATGATCGTTATACGTTGTTAGTTGCTGCGTTCTATGTTGGAAATTTTGAAGATCATATAGTGAGTGGTAATAAGCAGTGGTCGAACGTAAAATATTAGCTATTTTCATTGACATTACATCAAAATTTTGAAAGAATATCTGATTGAGAGATTGTATACGTCGTAGAGCCACGCTGCAGCTATAGCATGGTTGTAGCACGAATGGCTCGACTCGACCGGGGAAGGACCACGCTATCGCAGAATACCAGCTTAATACTGCTGTTTCGTATGGTGAGTGTAGAGATCTGTAGACCCTTTTTTACTGGAAACGAGACATTCCATCTTAGTCCTCGGGGGTGACATCGCATCTGCGTTTTGATTCTTAATCGAGGATATATGTAGATGTCTATGGGCCACAGCATACACTTACCATCAGGTGGACTGTGTGCTCTTTTGTCTCACTTACTCCATTAAAAAAAAAGGGAATAGATGAGAAGAATTTTATTATACTTCACTGTACCCGGATAGCTAAAATGAGTTCTAACAACACTCGTCTTCGATCTATCGTAATCCAATTGGCTTCTAAAGTACGTGATCAGATTTTGGCTGCAGTTATCAGCTCCAATAAATCAAATCCGCAAAACAAACTCAACAGCGTGCACTTAGGTCACACTGGTATCAAAAAACCAGTTTATGTCGTCGAGCATTTGTCTCCATCTAATAAAGCTTTACATGCAGCTGCTAGATTGAAATCAAAAGAAAAAGGATATAAATACGTTTGGGTAAGAAAGGGTAAAATCTTCGTTAGAAAAGATGAAAATTCAGAATATATTTACGTAAGAGACTCGGACAATTTAAGTAAAATAGTATAATTTCACTTCCGTATATCTACACATCCTTACATACTTTGTGAAAGTAACAGAAATATCAGAATAAAATTCAAAAATTTAAAGATATATTACCAGAATAGTAGAGGTTTAAATACGAAAACACAAACATTTTATCGAAACGTTTGCTGTAATGATTACGATATCATAATTTTGACAGAAACGTGGCTGAATAGCGCAGTTCTGAATAGTGAACTGTTTGATAACAGATACGTGGTATACAGGAGGGATAGAGAAAGTTCCAATCTACAAAGCCGTAAAAAAGGAGGAGGAGTGCTGATTGCTATAAAGAAGAATATTAAATCGAAACGCATTCAGTGTTGGGAAAGTAGCTGTGAAGATTTATGGGTTATTATGGACTTTCCTTTGTCACATTTTATCCGTCAAATTGCTTTTTGTATAGTTTATTTACCACCACCTGTACGAGGCTGTACTAGAGCATTATATAAATCATTGCAATAACGTTTTTGAACAGATTGTAAACTCACATGTTTGTATTGTGGGCGATTTCAACTTAAGTAATGTAGATTGGAGTCTTATAGGAAACCAAACCTATACTTCAATACCAAATCTTAGCCAAACATTGATAAATTTTGCTAACGTTAACAACCTCGTTCAATACAATCGTGTGACTAACATCGGTCGTATACTTGATCTTCTTTTAACAACGATCTCATCTTGTAGTGTAAGCGAAACTATGGATGCTTTAAGTAAAATTGACTTACAACATCCACCTCTTAATATTGTGATTCACGGAGATAATGAAACTAGATTACCATATAATATCAATAATAAGAGACCAAATTTTTATAAAGCAAATTACGAATTAATCCGCAAAATTTTTACGAGAAATAAATTTGGTAGAGAAGTTTGATGGTCTGTGTGATGTGGATGAGTTTCTAGAGATCTTTTACGAAATATTATACATAGCATTACAAAATTTTGTACCACATTATAAATCGAAAACTTACAAATTTCTATCTTGGTTTGATCATAAACTTATTAAATTATTGAATGAAAAAAAAACAGGATACGGAAGCGATATAATAAATATAAAAATCCGTTAGATAGAATCGAATTAAAACTTATAGGCAAGCGTTGTGGAAACTTAGCAACTAAGTGTTACAATCGCTATCTGAAAAAATGTGAAGATACACTCTCGAAAAATCCCAAACTATTTTGGTCGATGGTGAAAGACAAGAGGGGTGGGTCAAGTACATTCCCGACAACCATGAGCGATGGATCATCTTCCAGCTCAGATAGTTCAGTTATATGTGAAATGTTTGCTTCTTACTTTTCTTCCGTTTATAGCCTAGAGGATGATGATAGTTATGAAGAATGCATGTCCGATTACTTACAATCACTAGTAAATAACAGCTTATGTCTCTCAAATCCAAAAATAGAATATGATACAATTTAAAAAAAACTCAAAGGACTAGATTGTAATAAAGGCGCAGGGCCAGACGAAATACCACCAATTTTTATAAAAGAATGTGCTTCGGAATTGATATATCCTTTAAAAGTAATTTACAACTTGTCTTTAGCATCTGGCATGTTTCCTTCAAAATGGAAAATAGCAAAAGTATTTCAATTTTATCAACCTTTGCCAAGGTATTTGAGTCGTTGATTTGTCATCATCTTCAACAGTACTTAAGCCTCTATATAAGTGACCATCAGCATGGGTTCTTCAGGTCTCGGTCCACTGGTACGAATATAGTTCCTTTTACGGAATTCTTGTAGGAGGCTATTAACATGGGCCATCAGGCTGATGTTATTTATACCGACTTTAGCAAAGCTTTTGACAAGGTTTCGCATAAGATTTTGATTTCTAAGTTGCGTGCCTACGGTATTTGTGGCTCGTTACTCAAATGGTTGAATTCGTATTTAGTACAAAGGACCTTCTTAGTTGCAATTAATGATTTTCAATCAAATACTAATACTATAGGTTCCGGTGTTCCTCAGGGTTCTCATTTGGGGTCAGTCTTATTTCTTTTTTTTCATAAATGATATTAAAAATTGTTTTCTGTTTTCAAAATATTTTTTATATGCTGATGACTTAAAATTTATGAGAATAATTAAGAGTGATGATGATACTAAATTATTACAAAGTGACATTGATAGACTAATCCAATGGTGCTGCAACAACAGAATGGACTTAAATACAAGTAAATGTTATCATGTTAAGTACTCCAAAAAACAAAATTTAATACATGTAAATTACTTTATTCATAATACTAAAATTAGGGAAGTAGAGACCATTCGGGATCTGGGCGTAATATATGATAAAAAATTAACTTTTGTACCCCATTTGGATAACATAATGAGAGCATCTAAAATGTTGGGTTTTGTCATAAGGAACTCGAAAAATATGCATTTCAAAACCAAAATATTTCTTTACAATAGTCTAGTTCGTAATATTTTAGAATATTGTAGTGTGGTCTGGAGACCACACTATGCTACACATTCATTACGTATCGAACGTGTTCAAAAGCGGTTCCTCTGGCATCTAGCATTTTCTGTTGGTAAAGCAAAAAAGCTACTGTCCTATGATAGTAAATTGCATCATTTTAATTTAGAAACCTTAGAAAGTCGTAGAAGTCGCAGTTTTTGTACATAAAATAGTTAATTCTACATTTAATTGCCCCAGTTTAATGGAACTTTTTAAGTTTCATGTACCTTCGAGATTACCTCGCAGCTCTATTGCACCACTTAGTCCACCATTAAGAAGAACTGTTTTGGGAAAGAATTCTCCTTATGCCAGGTTCTGCAAAGTTATTAATGGATATAGCGATCAAATCGACATTCACTTTGACTCACTCAAAACATTCTCTAAGTGTCTCCGTTAATGTATAAGTTAATAGCGTAAATTAAAATAGATTTCTTAGTATTTTTTTAAGTTTTTTTTAGTTTATGCAGCACTAATCTTACTAATAAATATGTATTTAATTTTAGTTGAGGAACAACTTATTGTTTTTTCAGTTTTTTTTTTTTATAAAGTTATATGCATGCGGAGTTTACCTTTAAGTAATTGTTGCACTTGTGTTACTTTTAAGTAATTGTATTAATTTGATGTGTTAGTGTTGTCAATTGTTGGTGAACCTAATAAAGAGAAAAAAAATTATAGTCAAATTAAATACCGGAACAAAGTGATAGCTTGGCACAGGTGTACATTTCGAGTACACGGCAAACGAATACATTTATTTGTTATCTGCCACCCCTTAGTATAAGGGAGGAAATCTATAAAATTGTCACAAATCTTCCTCTCGTATATGTAATTATCTCAACTATAGGACAGTTGTATTTCGATGATGTTTAATTTTTTTTAATTATATAAAATTTTGTTACAGTATCCAGTACAATACTGGCATATAAACCTCTAGGGGTTTATCTACGCTAGAGAGTCGTCTTATATAAACAAAGATGTATTGATATTAAAATTAATATTAAATCACATTATTCTAACAGAAGTATCTACTACAATAAGTATGGTTGCTTTAACAAATATGATTTAAGTTTACTTTTAAACAGTTTGGATTTACCGTAAGTTTTTCGTAATTCTGTTGGCAATTCACTAATAAAAGTAGGTACAAGATGGGCGGACTGACTTTCTTGCTCCATAAAAATTTTTAGTTTTCGGAAGTTCATACATGTTGGATTTATAAGCTATATTTCGTAGATTTATAGGTCGTTTTTTAAGAAGTAGATATTCTGAATTATTAACTTCCGTCAGTATATTAAATTTAACTTTATCGAAAACATTTATGACTGCAATATTTAAAAAGGCCCTGGTCATTATCTATGTACTTATTTTTAATGTGATTAGGCACTATCCATCGAAGCATCTTGCGTTGTAATGCGTAAATTTCCTGCATGTACGTTACATAAGTTCTACCGTAACTGCTTAGTCCATAACTAATGACGGAATCTGCTAGAGCCGTATAAAGTAAACTAAGTATTTTATATGGTAGCTTAAATTTTAAAACATAAAGTTTACTCAACACAGAGCGAAGTTTTGCACACACGTGATCTTTATGCGCTCTCCAGCAGAATCGTTCATCAATAATCAGACCAACATACATGTGATTTTTGACATTTTCAATGGGTTGACAATTACAGTGTTGAAGTATTCCATGGCTGTGGGAAACGATAATCGGTGCGGTGACAACTTTGCCACCTCTTGAATTTGAAATTCGCAGACCCGTCTCTAAAGAAAAAATAAGCTATTGGTGCTTTAAAATGCAACGTTTAGCGGTTGTTTCAGAGTCGAATGCACATAGAACACTAAACGTATCGATTGTATGATGGTGTTACGCGACGGTCGGCCAGGCGACGTCCTTGGCCCGATCACAATCTAGTTTTTCAAACTCTCATCGATATGGTAACCCATACGTTAGAAATAAAATATTCCGTAATTCGTGCTCTGCTTTCAACATGCTGAGATTAAACAATGCATAAGTGGACTAACTAGTGCAACTTATGCAGAATGGATCACACAAAGTTAAAATTCACAACTGATTTTCAGCTTAAATTGATTTCATTTTTACAACCTAATAATACGCATGGCTCAAGGCAGTCGGTTGCGTTGGTAACATTTGCCTTACCTTCTTCTACCCTTATTGAGCAGCAGTGCACACACAGCTGTGTTTCGATTTGAAAGATTAGAAGCAAATTTTCCATTTACAAATGTAACGAGAAACGATTACCATTTGAAAAATCTAATAAATTTATATAAATTACTTAATTTGAAATCAAGACGTTGTCAGTTAGAAATATTGTTATTATATAATGATGTATTCTAATATTATAGTCAACCAAATCTAAGAAATACCTACCTTTTGACGTTTCACATTAATCATTCCGCGATAACTTTGCACAAGCGTACTCACACGATTTAAAATAACCTTTTACTTAAATCGGAAGAATTATGATGTTATCTATATTTCATTATATCGTGTATAGTTTTTTTTTTTTATCATTAATTTAAATTCGAATCTTTCGAACATGGCAAAATATTAAAAATATAACCAGTATCAACTTTTTTACTTGACGTCGTTTCAATGATATATCGCTATGTAACTTACCGTAGTGTTTGGATGGTTAAAATTCATTGTTATGCGAATAATCGGCAAAAATATTCAAATAATCGGTAGAAATATTCAAATAATAGAATCATTATTTTTTTAATGTATTATTTTAACTAACTGATTTAAATATAAGAAATACTTGGCTAAAACTGGCAAGAAGATACCCGAATACATTGTCTACATAAACCAGACTATTCTTCTGTGAAGATCATTTTGATATAAGTATGACTTATTTATTTATTTATTTTATCTTCAAGGGAAACATACATAATTTTAGTCTATTACATAACACATATTAATCTTACATTTAACAATAAAGTTTCCACTGTTAAGTAACGCATCGACAACAAGCGAAAACCATGACAAACTTAGGTGTCAAAAAACTAACGAGCGAAGTTAAGTCAAAGTAAAGTGTGATATTTAAGTGAAATGATAATTTAGCTATTAATTTAACTATTATCCATTACAGCTTCAATTTCCTTCTTAAGCTGTCCATATGACAGAGAAAATATATCTACATGTGAAAAGTTTTTACCATAAGAATTACATGCACGAGTTATAAAATTGTTCTTGCCATATTTTGTGCGCATAGTGGAAGTACAAAATAAAAGTTTCTTTCTTTTATTATCGCACTTATCTTTTGGCATCTGAAACTTATTTCATTTAGAAGTGGTATGGAGTCGACCCTATTATGAATGATTTTATATAAAACCATCTGATCCCTGACAGTACGGCGAGATTTTAGGTCAAAAGCTAGTCTACACCAAATAGAGGCATCGCCGGCTAATCTAAATTGAATATTGAAATAATACTAGTTTTTACGGAATTTATCGCTTACGCAGTGCACACAAGTAAAAGTAAAAGTTAAATATACGCGATAAATTCCGTAAAAACTAGTATTATTTCAATGTGTAGTGTTCTTTCTTATATATTCGTTGAAGCATGTGCCCATGTCACAAAGGATGATTGGGCAAAAGTGGTAGAAAAACAAAAAATAATGACTATGGATGACTTTGAAAGAGACTTTAATTTTGACTGCATTATTGAAAATCAAATCATAATTAATCTAAACAACGACGGATCAACTAAGTAGTTGTACTGAAATTGGCCGAATAAATTTATTTTTAATCTAATTTCAATCCTAAATGTATTAACTAGATAAAATATAACTTAACCTCTAGAAATAATCAGTAATAACAAATACGAAGAAACTGATAAATCTTGGGTCTGAAATTATCCGTTTTTAATTTATTCTGGTAAGTATCATTAAAACCAAACTGTAAATTATTACTTACTCTAAATAATCGATATGATTTTTTTAAGAATCGAATATTCTACGTTCCCATTTTTTGGTTGGCATGCTTGGTGCAATAAGTCTGACAGCTGTCAAAATGTATTTCTTAGATTTGGTTGACTATAATGATTATCTTAAACTTACTAATGCACTATATTACATTATTTAGAATACCATTCAGATCGCAAATGTCTTTCACGCTTCCTCGAGAAATGTTAACGATATCATGCGGCAGTACGAATGCAGGAATTAGATGTCCAATAAAACGTATTATTTCAATATTCATTAAGCCGTGAGGCATTACATCTTAACCTTAATAAGATGTAACGCATCTTTGGCCTTATTATTTTAATTGTTTGCAGTTGTCCAAGGGCTGCAGTAACCACGTCCACTTCGACTATAACATTTTATCCATGTTCTAGTATGTTACCCCGACGACTTGTGAGCTTGTGACGTTACACGGCACCCTAGTTGAGATGTGGACCGGGTCGTCGGTGACGTCACGCGTCACTTAACGGCAAACGATAAACAACCAAGAAAAACAACACACACACATAAAAAGAACCCTATAATTAAGTGAATATTTTAAGAAGCCCAGGGCTTTTTATTACTGGATAAATACTTATAAGAACTATAAATAATATATAAATAAATTTTAGGAAAATTTTACATGCTTAACTTTAAATCTGAGGTTTACATAATATAATATTTAAATGAAGGTTTGATGGCCATATAAAAAAGAAGTCAACGTAATAAATTTTCATTTATCATTTAAAGTTTGGTACTTCCTGGCTACCTGTAGCCAAAAAGCAATTATTTGCGCTAGAGCTTATCAAAATTTATTAATAAGTCGACTTCAGAAGTAAATTTAATCTTAAATTAGCTACCTACTTATTTGCGCAGCACTTTTAATTTGGATGGGTTTATTATCAATTTATTATCAAATTCCTAACGAATATTTAGAAAAAATATTGATATCATTATCAAGCCTTCATGGTAATAAGTGAAGGCCTGTACCCTGTATCCTAGAGTACGATGTATGTAAATTAATTGCGAGGTCGAGTGGCTTCAAAATTTTTCTATCAGTTTCATATCTGTCTACGCAAATATCACGTTTCCCAATGTCGCCTTAAGTTCAAGTGCCTTACCTTCGCCATAACTTTTTCTCTTTTATAGCATCTTTTTTACCTTCATCCCAAATTTATCTTAAGGACTGTTTTATGCTTCTTCACCTTTCAAAACCTTGTTGTATTGTTTGTGTTCCTGTGAAATTCATCAGCTAAGGATGATGATATCTACAATTAACTTACGGTAAAACTTACGAGGCGGACAATTAAAAGGAATGTTCTTCCTGTTCCCAACAGCCATGCCAAAAAAGTGTTAATATTTAAATCCTTTGTTACTGAACACCATCTGTCGTGGCATCTACGTCCTTATTTTGTATTGTGCTTTTTTATTTATTAAAATTAATAATTTTGTATGTGTCTGTATATTGTGCATGTCTGTATATTGCGTATAGATATGTAATCAATTATTATTATTATTATGGAGCCATGTTAGCTCAGGGGCAAAGGGCTCTCCGTAAATTTCAAAGACATGCGAAGTTCGCCAACACGTTTTGAGGCAGCGCGGCGAACCTTTCCTGGCCCTAAAACCCTCTCAGAAATGAGGCAATGCCTATGCCCAATATATAGTCTGTAATTTTTTCAACTTTATATTATATTATTATATGGTAGGTTATTGTATGTAAGATATTTATTTAAAATATTATGTAAAAACGGGTAAAATGTAATTGTACATATTTTTATCTTATTTATTTTTAATGTAAACCACCCTCTATACTTATTTTAAGTTACTTAGTTTCTGTCGTCGGGTCGCTTGGTAGAGATTGCTTTCAGGTTTAAAGTACCTCATTACAACTTATATAAGACGCATTTCACTTACTTCGTATTTTTTACAAGTCTTATTTGTTTATTAATTTTACTTTACATAACACGTATTAACTAGTTTAATAGTTTTAATAACTTTGTAGAATGAATAGGCAATGATTTTTAACAATAGAAAAAATGCAGAAACGGAAACGCAATCTCATCAAGACAAATCGAAAAATGTTCCCAAACTCGCGAAGCTCGACTGCTAGCTCTCAATACATACTAACTTACTTGTAGATTAGTTGTTTACTGCAAAGCCCGCATAGAGGACTTACAATCGGTCAACTCTTATCGTAGATAAAAGTCGGTCAACTTGTATTCCGCGTTTTATTTTTTTTATAAGATCACCTGTTGCTTTCAAAGTCCTTTTCGCTCCTATCTGGTACGATAAACGACTTTGTTTACAAGTAAGATATGACTCATGTAAAATTAATACGTTATTGATGCTAAAATAAAGAATCGTTGTCTTTATTATTGCATTGCTAAATACTTGCTATATTCATTATCACATTACTAACAAGATTAAAATAATTAATTATCTGAATAAAAATAACATATAAAGTTCTCATCCAACAATTTATCATAGACATTCCCATCGTTTAGAAGTTTAATCGAATAAAGTAGAGTAATGTTACAGCCTATATACCAGAGGTGGCCCAACCGATCGATCGCGGATATTAGTTCAGTCGATCGTGGCAAGGCAAAAAATATAATAAAATTTTTTTAACATAAGAATGGGCAAACGTGAAACCTGATGGTAAGTCACTACCGCCGCTTATGAACAACACCAGGAGAATTGTAGGTGTAGGCTGCAGAGAGTAGGCTCTTTTCTTGTAAGTCCCTAAGTCGTATCGGTCCGCAAAAATCGTTTTTGGTAGTCAATTCCACAAGAAAGTTGTGCGAGGAAGAAAATTCCTTGTAAATCACCCATCAGTGAATCGCCAATCATCCAGATGGTATTAATGGTATCACGAGTTTTGTCGCGATCTGTGATAGTGAAATCAAGCGGCTGTCCGAGCTATTCTTCCGACCACTCCCCGTGGTAGATGCAATAGAGGACGTAAAGAGGTGCAACATCTCTTCGCAGCGCCAGTGATGTAAAGTTACTAGTAAATGCTTAGACCCGTGGAATTACTCACGATGTTTTTCTTCAACGCCAAGCACGTAGTAAATCAGCTTTAGTTAGCAATTAAAACAGTGTCGGCAGGAATCGAACTCTTGTGGTTAGTGTACTGTGAAAGAGCCCGTGCTTATCCCCAGAACTACCACGGCTCTAACACTGTGGATAATGTATACTAGCTTTCATAGATGACACTGATGTCTTTTAAAATTAAAATGTATCTATCACAAGCCTACTTTTTATAGGACAGGGTGACAAACGAGCACACAGTACACCTGATGTTAAGTGGTTGCTGTGACCCATAGACATCTGTATCTATCCTCGATTACGAATCAAAATGCATATGCGTTGTCACCCGTGAAGACTAAGATGGAATGCCTCTTTTCCATTAAAAAGGGTCTCAAAGGGTGGTGGTTCACTAGATGGTAGGATAGAATCAGAGATGAGAACCGTTGACCCTTTTACTGGTATCGAAGCGTAATATAGCATCACATCGAAGTTCTAGAGAGAGAGAATAGAGGTAGAGGTATATAGGTCACAACATCAACTTGTGAATGCTGAACAGATGTTATATAGTCCGCGATGTGGTTATTATCCGAGAAAATAGAACGCAGAATATAGTATAACTATAACGCAAATGACGTACAAAAGCACCGCATACAAAATCCGCCGAACTTCCCAGAAATCCAGCGTATTGGCCTTACTTAATGAATACAACTACATGTGTAAAGTCACGTCAGTGCACGCGCCACACGGCGCACTGTTCTCATTCGAGTTCATGACAAGCCTTTACGTACAATATCCACGTGAAATCAATCAAACGCTTTCACGATATAGAAGAAACGTTTTGTGTCAAATTTTATAAAATTGCTTCGCTAACTTTAACAGACAAGATTTCACTGAAGACTTATCAAAGGAGACCATTAAACTGAACTACATATCGTGGTAGTGCCATGGTGCATCTATATTATGATTGTAGCACGAATGGGTCGACTCGACCAACGTAGGACCACGCTCTCAAAGAATACCAGCGTAAAATAGCAGCATAAAGCTGCTGTCTTTCGTAGAGGCATTCCATCTTAGTCCTCAGGAGTGACAATGCATTCACATTTTGATTCTCAAAGAGAATCAAAATGAAGAATTTAAGAACTATCCATTGGGAGACACAATTGAGATCATTAAGCATGTTGCTATGGTCCTCTAGTAATTCTGCCATAATGACTACATCGTCCGCAAATGAAGGTGAGTGATGTATAAGTTATTGACACTGTCACCATATCCGTTCCAGTTATAGCTTGACAGCGCAACGCCCTTACTGAAAGTATGTAGTTATTTAGTAATAAATTGTCTTAACTGATGTTTTGTAGAAGATAGTACATCCCTTACACATCTCACAAAAGGCATTTTTCACAATGGATTGCCAACATAAAAATATTTATTATAAATACGGAAGCGTTTCGACGGACGAAGTGTAATTACCTGGAATAAACCTCTCGCAACAACTGTTGTTTCCCGCGATCAAGCCGTAAAAACAGCTATATTGTAGACTTTATGGGCACTGTGATTTCATAGCTTTGTGCTATATATGAGGGTTGCGAGGAAAGACCACCTGTGGTTTAATCCCCCCCTTAAATTTGTCATTTTTAGCTTTCTATTTTGACATTGTAGTTTTTTCATTTAGTTAAAGAATGAGATAATCAATGATAACAAAATGCCACACACCCCAAAAAAAAAATCAGTCCGGCTTGCTAATTTAAGAGCTACGAAGTGTTCTAAAGGATTTCTCATAATTATTGTTGATTTCGTTTGTTAATATTTTTATATAAAATATTTACACGCCACTTGCTGTCCGAGCTAATCTGAGGAATGATGTACCGATCGCAACAAAACTTCACGAACAAATAAGAGAGAAATACCACAAGTGATCTAGACCAAAATTTATTCGAAAAATTTAGTCTTTATTGAAATTATATACTGATAAGATAAAATAAATGGTGTTTACATAATGATTATCTTAAGTCTAAATAACGCCACATCAATAGATCCCACCCAGTTACCTAGTTATAAATGTTATTTTAAAATTAATGTACCAGAGTATACAATAGGCGTATGTTAGGGCTGAATCTGAGTGACAGGGTGAGAAATTTGTGTAATAAGAGAAGAGTGTGGTGTGCAAGATGATGTTGTGACGAGGATTAAGAAAAGGATGTTTCAGTCTTTGGTCATGTAGAAAGAATGAATGAGGAAAGAGTGACAAAGCAAATTTATGTGGCAAAAGTAAACGGCAGAGTCGGTAGGGACGCCCTAGGCGAAAGTTTGTCGACCAAATTAAGAGTACCCTTAACCGAAGAGCATGTATGCGTAGGTATATTGATGTGGAAGAGGCGAGAGAGGTGTGTCAGGATCGTGCCAAATGGATGTCTGTAGTTTCTGCCTACCCCTCTGAGTGACAGGCGTGAGAGTTATGTATGTATAATATATATGTACATATATTAATAGAAAATTTCCAATTAACCGAACATAACGTTATAATGATATACCGTTACTTGCGGGTTTTCGCAATTGGTACTGTGCATGTTGACGGTACGGGCTCGATGAGCCGCCATTTCTAATTCCATTCAATATCCGTACGGACTGTACTTGCAATGCCATTAACGCGACTTACACTCACTTTAACCACTTTTTGAATTTAAAATACTTGAGATAGGCAAAGGTAGTAGTCGAATAATGAATTCAAAACTATGACTTATTAGTTTAGGAGCATTAGATGCAGGTGCTGGCTAACTTGTAGCATAATACTCGTATTACACACAGGCAATATAATCCTCGGGGCTGATTATTACTTGCTATCGTCATTATTTTGTTATTGTAACAAAATATTATTTAATAAACATGATTTGTTACAGTTAGTTAAACCAAATGCATACAAATTAAGAAAACTTAAAATTAGAAAAACCCTCTAAATCCTAATTCACCTTAACATTGGCACCCTAAATATATTTAAAAAAAATATATGTTGAAAAGCATTAGATTTCTGTGTTAAAAAGGGATCAAGTTCGGTAAAGCCAACGTCATTCGGGGATGTTGCTTTGCTGATGAAAAGATAACATTTAAAGGGATCTAAGCTCCATAACAGTTGCTAAAACATAGCTAAGTTCATGGAACGTTACAATTTCTGATAACGAATCGCTACAAAAAATATTTTATTTAGCTTACTAGAAATTACAGTGTGTAAAGATATGAAATTTATCGTAATACTGTATGAAATTTTAATTCGAGATACTTGCAATCGTGATTTACTATTAAATTCGTAAAAGAATTGAATTTAATAAAAATAATTGAAAAATTCTTGTGACTTTTGACGATTTATATTTATAAACTTGTACATAATATTTAGTGTCATTATATCGTAAGCACTGGTATTTTATAAAACAAAAAATAAGTGTAAAGTAAATATGTGGGCTCATATTATCTACTTTAAGTAAGGCGGCCATCACCGTTTTAGAATTAAAAAAATTACTTAATTAAGACTTAAAATCCTACTTTTGTTCCACAATTAGCACTTCAATTCTTATGTGGATGACAACTGACAACAATGGAACGCCTGACAGGATGTGAGGCGGTGCGACGACCGCAGCGGCCGCTGCCTTGCCTTACCGCCAATTGAGAGCCAAGTAACGGATACTTGTATAATGTTATAATTTACTAATTTTTTACTCAATTCGATAAACTCGTGATTACCGTCATTAGAATATAAGGAATTAATTTTTTTTAACCTCCATGCTAGATTAGCGAAAGCATTGTCTAATATTTTCGCTGGTCTGAGTATAAATATAAAATTGTTATATCCACTGTCCACTGGATGCCACAAAATCTTTTGGGTATATTTTTTTAAATCTTTCGTGGTCAAAACTCGAAACGACATTGACTTTAGCTATTGTCACAGGGAAATACCGGGTTAGTCCCTTTGCCACTATTAAAATTCTGGGAATAACTATGTAATAAAAAGATCTGAACACTTTCTAGTAAAAGCCGTTTAGACGTAACGAGGAAACACTTAACGTAATTTTGACTTTACATAACTTCAAGGTATTTAGTATGACAAGAACTATAATAGTTAAGTATAGACTTTAGACAATACTCAACTATTGACAATATTTTTCGTTTTCTTATTATTTTTCTCTTGATTTAAACGCTCCACTATATAATTAGTAATAATACAGTGTACATATTTTATTTTTCTGTAACAACTTTTATACCTGTATTATGAAAATAAATGAATTTGATTTGATTTCAAAAAGTAAATAAATACACGAACATATTCGAATGCAACATTGTGTCAGTCTCGAAACAATCGGTAAAGAACTTTCGGAGATTTAAGAAAAAACAAAAACAAAAAAAAAGAAAAAAAAAAAAAAAACATACTAATGATTGAAACGATTAAAAAAAAGGCGTTATTTTTAAACAAAAAAAAACCGTTTGTTGAACGCCCCCCTTTTGAAGAGGGCGTAAACAAACAAAAAGGCAAAACAAAAAAAAAAATAAAACCCCAAGTAAAAAAAGAAAAAACAAAAAAAAAAAGACCCTGAAGAAGCTAACATTTTACATTTCTATTTAATGTGAATAAGTTAAATCTTTAAGGTTATAGAATTTATAATTCGAAAATACTTTAAGGTTACAAGAGACATATTTTTAACCAATTATTAGTATTTAAAAAAAAACCTTGGAAAAAAATAAGAAAAAGGAAATAAACAAACAATGAAACGACAACAAAGTGAGATGTAATTGATAAGGTCGTTGTCGCGCCGCGCCGATACGAAGGGACCAACGCATTGCCCTCGCTCCGGGGGGCACTAACCCATGTGCGCCGATTAGATACCAGCATACAGCGTAAACACGACTTCTCGCCAACCGTGGCGTAACGTAACTTGCATGATTGGGAGACGATCTGTGTGCGTTTTAATTAAATTAAGACATTATCATGATCATTATTACTAGTCATCACAAATCCACTGCTGAACATAGGTATTGTATTGTATAGGCAAGAAATGCCACAATACATATTAATTACTTTACGTGGTAGAACCATGCTGCTGCTATGTTATGGTTTTAGCGCGAATGGGTCGACCAGGAAAAGACCACACTCTCACAGAATACCAGCGTAAAATAGCAGCTTCGTATGACCGATTAGTATAGCGAGTGTAGAGAACAGCAGACCATTTTACTGGATACAAGGCATGCCATCTTTGTCCTCGGGGTTGAAGACGTATCCGCATTTTGATTCTTAACCGAGGATAACCGTAGATGTCTACGGGCCACAGCATCCACTTACCCACAGGTGGACTGTGTGTTCGTGTCACAGAACACCTAATATAGCGGAAGCTAGCTATATTAAGTGTTCTGTGGTTCGTGTTCTATAAAAAAATATATAAGTACTGGTACTTAGTAATACCCACGAAATTAAAATTTCGCGTGGAAGGACTACTACAGAGCTTCATTGACTAGGAGTTGGGGGTAGTGGACGAAAATGGTTAATTTGTAAATCAAAAAAATATTTAGCTGTAATTTAATTGCAATATTGATTATGATGAAAAGATGAAAATGAAATATTAACATAACTTGACAAACATTGATAAATTCTAAATCAAGCACTAACTATAACTATACACATATTTATATATCTCATGTCTCAAATATTTTCATAGAGGCTTTGTGATAACAGCACTTGTTATACAAAGCACACGTGCGCTTGTGAAATGTTTTCTTTATCACAGTGCTGTTTACATATTATCCTTGTTTCGAAATAACTTGCACTCCCTGGATGTGGGAATACCGGCGCCTTGGGATCACTTATCGGGCGACACGTGTTATTAACATTAAATGTTTACATACTGATTACTGACCCATATGATGACAAACAATACAACCTGAAAATTGATACCAACTTAATACACGTTAGGTCAATCGCTTTTGTTCAATAGCTTCAAGTTCAAACTTCGCACTGTCTACACAACAAGGTTTTGTACACTACTAAGTTATTGAACCTATATTGAATGAAGCTGGAATTTTCTAGCAAGAATCAATTTCTTAAACATTTTTGGATACGTCAGAAACCTAAACTGGCCAGCGTAAGTAAAAAATACTCGTAAAACGTACATTTATTTAGCGTTTATATTCCGCAGCTCTATCTGCTTTTAACATACTATTGAGGTAAAATGTTTTCTTCTTAATTTAAA
This sequence comes from Parnassius apollo, assembly GCA_907164705.1. Taxonomy (NCBI): domain Eukaryota; kingdom Metazoa; phylum Arthropoda; class Insecta; order Lepidoptera; family Papilionidae; genus Parnassius; species Parnassius apollo. Next base: position 17,706,534 of record CAJQZP010000008.1, read on the forward strand.
CGCAAGAATCCGTGGATTAGCTTTTAAAAGTTGATTTATTATTGCCAGCACTTTATTGAATGTCCCTCCAGCATAATAATCTACGTAGCAATTTTTCTCGAGATACATGTGACCTCAATATGACCCCAAAATTTCTCTCTACGATTTCTCTCACTAGATAATAGGCATAATTACTTTTTTCTTTTTCTTGTCAATGCCTCTTCACCTTTAATTTTTGATTTGTTGTACCGTTCCCGCCTTCCCTTATTACTTCGTCAATTTTTGATCTGCCACCCCTGATTGACAAAAATGGTATTTTAAGTTTCTAGGTCGGTTAAGAATCGATAAAGGTCGGCCTTTAATATAACGTTGTTCATTAACGTCAAAGTTTTGTTTGTTATTGTACATAACATATGTAGATTGGTAGGGCGCCAGGTATCCCCCCCGAACGGGTTCCCGCCTTGTCGTGGCGGGGGCTTAGAAGCCGTGGCTTGGTCACCCACGGCGAAACAAAGAGGAACCCATATGGCTGGTCGAGGAGGTGGGGGGCCACTCCGAGTGGGCTTGGGAAGCCCACTTCGGATGTGTGTTGGTGGACTGCGGTGAGAGGTGTGTCCTCCCCACCTACCGCTGCAGCCGAGGTGGAGTCGCGGAGGAAGAGGAGTGTTGGTATGGCGATGCGCCACTCGCCCTATCCTCCGCGACTCAAACGGGGCCGCACCGTTGATGCGGTGGTGATGGGGCTGCGGGGGAGAGGATTGTCGGTATTGCGAGGCACCGCTCTCCCTATCCTCCGCAGCCGAATCTTGGTTGGCGGCGGAGCCATAGACCAGATCCGCCGCTGGGGTCGGGAAGGCTAGTACTTCTAAGTGCTCGTTTTTCCTGGCCCCATGGCCTTCGCGCATCGGACGCGGGGGCGTCTGTTGCGCAGATGTAATTGGAGGCCGTGGAGGAAGGCGTGCCATGTGTTCTGGTGCGCCTTACTTGGAAAGGAGAACGGGGAGGAATATTCCTCTCCCGATGAGGTGCTGCCATGGGGCGGCAGTCGCTGGTGGGGCCGCGGATGTGTGCGAAAGCGTTCCCGTAGCCCTGCCAATATGCGACAAAGGTGGAACACCATGGGGTTTTAGTCGGTGCGAGTCCGACATAACCCGTCCTTGCCCCCGCGAGGCGGGTATGCGTAGGCATATCCCCATGTTAAAAAAAAAAAAAAAAAAAAGGGTGCCAGGTATCTTGCGGCTGGCGTATATTCACACGGAAAAATTCAAATATTGTGTGACGCAAACATATATTATAATATGATATAACATGTTATAAGACGAACCGACAACTGATAGAGAAGAAAAAAGTTTCTAGTGGCAGCCTCGTTACGGCCACCGGCAAGCAGAGAGTAAGAAGGCTCACCTTTAGATGGAGTGACTACTTGTTAAGAGTGCTGGAACTCGATGAATGCAGGTAGCTCAGGACTGTTCTTTGTGGCGTAACCTGGGAAAAGTCTATTTTCAGCAGTGGACTTGTAAAGGGTTGTTTAATATCAGCCAGTGTTTAGTGATGTTGATGATAATGATATAAAAATATTTTACTAGCAAAGACGTGTCGATTGAATTAATGCGTTATTACGTTTTGTATTGCGCTATTTTAACAGCGAAACATTTAGCCAACGGTACAAAAACTAGTAACGCCTACTACCTCTTTAAATATTTACAAATAAAATATAAATATAAAATCAACAAATGTAAAAACTGTAAAAATAAATGTTGACTACATTAATTATACAAAAACGAATAAAGAACGTACATAAATCTGTCAAGTGTGTACAGATTGGTACGTGTGATAACTGATAACCAATAGAGTAATTATAGTACAGCGAGCGCGGAGCGTTAGACGTGCATGATAGGCATAGACAGCTCTCGAATAACAGTGTCAGAAAATTTCTCACCTCATTTCGTCCAGTGGGTCTTCTGGCTTCCCATAGATAGCAGTATAGCAGAACATGGGTGGTGATGAAGGCAACTTCAAACAAGGCTAAAGATACCAATCAAAATATATTATGCCGCACGCGCCGCTACGATACACGTCCCGCCAAACGTTTCACGCTCAAATCTATTAGAATACAGTCATAGAATACAACATAATGGTACAGGCATTACAGCCTGTAAGAGCTCCCCACGGAGGCTTACCCTCGGGCTAAAATCGATGACAAGTCCCCGGCACGCCAATGTTAAAAACATAGAATACTATAATACACAATAGAATGGGTGTCAACCTAATTTTGTACGAGGATAGGCGTCGCCGGGAGCACACATACAAGCAATTACGTCGTATTATCAGTTAATCACTACTACAAACCCATGACATTTATACGTGTGAATTGACGTGTTAGTGGCGTTTTAGTGGCTACACGGGTTCCGCCCACTCCCCCGTTCTATTATGTATGTATTATAGTATTCTATGGTTAAAAACATGTTTTTATAGGATATTCTTTTAGAGTATAAGGGATGACAAACGAGCACACAGTCCACCTGATGGTAAGTGGTTGCTGTGGCCTATAGACATCTACTTCTATCCTGGAGTTTTGGCGGGAACTTGACCTTCGACGGATTGTTTCTCCATCTTTCTCCATTTTTTATCGTTTAAATAATGGTTTGAAATGGATTTTGATACGTAAAACGAATTTAACTATTAAATGTCTGCGCATGTGAACTATTAGAGAAAACAACAAGTGCTTCGACGTTGACATAAACCTCAAGTTATTTTAATGGCTTAGGTGCTTTGTGAGTTTGGCTGTCGTCATTGTGAAGAACAATTCCACAAAAGCGAAGATCCCGAATGAAATGAAAAAAAAAATACTTCTATTCTCCATTACGAATCAAAATGCCGATACTTTTCTAAAAAGTAGTTATCATAAACACTCACGCCTGTCACCCTGAGGAGTATGCAGAGATTACAGACTTCCACTTGCGACGATTCTGACATACCTCTATCACTTCCTATACATTCATATTTCTACGCATACACGCTCGTCGGTTAAGGGTACTCCTAATATGCCCCATTTATCAAAATATGGCCAATTTGGTCAATGAACCTTCTCCGTTCACATCTGCACTATAAATTTGCTATGTTACTCTTTCCTTGTTCATTCTTTTTACATGACCAAATGTTTCCTTACCACGCAATTTCTCACCCTCTCATTCAGATTCAGCCATAGCATACTCATTAAAGACCGCATTTCCACAGCATTTATTCTACTTTCGTGCTTCTCATTCATTCATCACTCATTCTTAACCCACATTCTTCACCTTTAAAAGTTTGCAAACAACTGTCCATAAATAGGTTGAACAGCCACGGGGAAGCTACACAGCCCTGTCTGTCTGAAATGCTTTGTCGCCCGTGAGGACTAAGATGATATGCCTCGTTTCCAGTAAAAAAGGTCTCCGGTTCTCTACACTCACCATACGAAACACAGCAGCATTAAGCTGCTATTTTACGCCTGTAGTCTGTGAGGGCGTGGTCCTTTAATATTATTTTTTATAGGATAGGGTGACAAACGAGCACACAGTCCACCTGATGGTAAGTAGTTACTGCGGCCCATAGACATCTACATCTATACTCCATTACGAATCAAAATGCAGATGAAGTTGTCACCCGTGAGGACTAAGATGGAATGCCTCATTTCCAGTAAAAAGGGTTTCCGGTTCTCTACACTCACCATACGAAACACAGCAGTGTTAAGCTACTATTTCACGCATATATTCTGTGAGAGCGAGGTCCTTCCCCGGTTGAGCCAACCCATTCGTACTACAACGTGTACCACGTACAAAAATTTTGTACGTAGTACAGCTATGCTGCAGTTATATTAGTAGTATAGTTGTAGCACAAATGGGTCGGTTGGACCGGGGAAGGACCACGCTCTCACAGAATACCAGCGTGAAATGGTAGCTTGATGCTGCTGTGTTTCGTATGGTGAGTGTAGAGAACCGGAGACCTTTTTTACTAGAAACGAGACATTCCATCTTAGTCCTCACGGGTGACAACGCATCTGCATTTTGATTCGTAATTGAAGATAAATGTAGATGTCTATGGGCCACAGCAACCACTTACCATCAGGTGGACTGTGTGCTCGTTTGTTACCCTACCCTATAAAAAAAACTATACCACCAATATAACTGCAGCATGGCTCTACCACGTATGATATATATAGCAGCAGCACGCCTCTACCTCTACCGCGTAAATACCTCCTACATTGCAACAATAAAAAAAGTTTACATAGTACTATGCCGCGTTAATTGTCCGTTCTAGTCAAGTCAGTCATAACAAATCGGTTATTTAAATCCGGCGCCAAACAAGTCTTGCGTACATCGTCTGTTATCTCGTTACAAACGTATAATAGTTGAAATAAAATAATGCGGAAAGCCATTACAGCGCGAAGGCTATTGCCGGTGTACATTAAAACTGTACAGTTTACAATGGTCTACAGAGCTGCGGGCCTCGCTTATTAAAGCAGGAAGTGCTAATTACGCTAAGCTAGGAAAATCCGAACAATGTAGGTTGGATACTCTACACTATTATTAAATACGAGTACATTCGTCAATGCCACAGTGTAATTAAAACATTATCTTCACTTTTTACTTTCCGTCTTCATCAGCCTGTAAATGTCGATTACTGGACCGTGGACATAGACCTATGCTATCGGTATTGCAATCAAATTATATGAGACAGTAAGGCTTAGCACACCCTGCGATTAAACGCGATCGGTTTAGGAATAGCTGAAAACGCAAAACCGCGTACAACCACGCACTGCGACTGGAGTTTTGCTTAATTCAGTACCACCATGAATTTCGGGCCAGTAGCATGTGTCGTGGCTTTGGTTTTTAAATTACTTTACTTTACTTTACTTATCTTCACGCACAATCACTAACGGGGTAGCCAGAGAGAACAGATCGCCAAGTGTCACGATCCTTACATACCTCTTTCGCTTCTTTCAGGTTCATTAACTTCTTCATACATGCACGTCTAGGTATCCGAGTACTCTTGACCTTCCCCTCTTCGAGCAATTTGCTCACATGGTCTTCGAAAGTTAGTCTCGGTCTACCTCGACACCTTTTAATATTTACTTTCGCTCTATATATTTTCTTCACCATTCGGTCTTCACTCATTCGCTCAACGTACCCAAACTATTGGAGTACGCCCCTATCAATTTTTTTTTAAATTAAAAAATAGAAAACGTAAACAACGGCGCTGCCATAAGTACTGGGTACATCCACTAACATATCAAAGACATCTGAAAGGATACTTTTGGAAAATGTACAACGACGTGCGACAACATCCCGATAAGTTTTTTAATTACTAAAGAATGTCGATTGGTACTTTTGATAAATTATTAGAAGCTGTGGGCCAGTATCTACAACATGAAGACACTGCATTTCGTATGGCAATATCGAGACCGAATGAAAAACCGAACGCGGTTAACCGCAGTGCGTGCGCCGCCATACTATTACTATGGATCACATAAAAATCGCGCGTTTACAAACCGCGATCGAAACGTAGCAAGTTACGTTTTTAAAATCAATCACTGAAAAAAGTCGCTAATGCGTACCCTTGTATAGAAAGCTATGTGTTACATTTTTTTGCGGTTTCAGATGTGCGGTTAAACGCGTGCGTTTAATCTCAGTGCGTGCTAAGCCTAAGCCCGCCATCTATCAGAGACCTTTCTTTGACCTGCCTTTTCCACAATTGCCTCTTACGATACCCACGGCATGAAATGCCGCGATTAATTCCTTTAAGCCGCTATCACATTTCAAAGTTCTAAAGTGGTCGTTGTTTTTAATACGATATGCAGTACATATAATCCTTTACAAAAACAGGCACACATATTCACAATTAGCATTAAAATCACATCATCAACGGGTCCAATTTAGGCGACTACGATGCTAAGGCGTTTTACAACGACTACAAAACTGGTTTATGAGAATATTGTTTATACTCTGTCAACTTGTTTCATCTCGCTTCCTCGGTAAACAATTTTGTATTTAAATTATGCCATAAATATAGATTAATGAATAAGTAATTACATTAAAAAGGCAATAAATCGCCGTATACAAAAGACTGAGAAACCGTTCAGTTTAATTAGATACATTGACCTAGTTTAAAAGCCTTAACAATTGGCAAATTATTTAAACTTTATTTTTACAAGCATTCATAGTAAACAAAAGACTAACCATTACCCAAAGGGTACTTAAGTTTTATTTACTTATCATTATGCGCCCGTTGACATCAAAGAACGAAATGCCGTCAAACGGATGTGAATGGAATTGAGTGAGAGCATTGATGGATTGTAGGTACTGATTAATCATTATCAAGATAATAATCAGACAAATTAGTGACTTATAAATCAAATTAATTGGGTTCGCTAAATATATTTTTCTAAAGCTTAACCCCACACTAGGTTTCATCTTGTATCGTAAAGGCAGTTTAAATATACATAAATTTCAAGAGGACAAACATTGAGACTAAAATACCTTAAGTAATTTACGGTCTTAAACAAAATAAAATAATTTAACTATAGAAATCAATGATTAAGAGGTGAGAGTAAGTCAGCTCAAATTCTAATTTCGCCCCCACTTCCCCGCGCGTCGTATGCTATGTACCGACATGTTTGTAATCACTAATACTCTAAGTAGATAGGTCGTTAGATACTTATTTCATTATGTTTATCATATATATGCCTGTTTCTTAACGCCAACCCAGTCGCTTCTTATTTTTATAACGGTTATTTCCCATTTTAATTTTACGTCTTCCTGTTGCGTAATGTGTTTTCTGATCGTAAGCGACACAACTTCTCCCTTCAAAAGCCGGAGCAATACTAACGGAGCGACAGGAACCAAGCTTACGCGCCGATAGTTTAGGTAATTTCTTTTTACAGCGAAAATAATGATATTTTAAAAAAAGTAAATAACATAAGCACTGCTTTATGGTTAGTTCAGTTAGTATGCAAAGTTTCATGATCTTATTTAAAGTATTTTATGAATAACAGCGGTTTATTGTTCAGTTTGGTGGTAACTTTGGATTTTTTTTCTATCGAGAAAATTTTACGGAATCGTGTTTTCGTCTAACATAAACCTTAAAATTAATCCTCAACTTTACCATATATTTATTTCAAAATTAATTCTGCAATAATTTCGGCATAACAGAGGATCTTGCTAAGCCATTTGAGGTTATATTTCCCCTTAAGTAATAAAATAACACTTTCGTCAGTATATTTGATCTTCAAGCAGGTGTCTTATGGTAGTGTATTTATGTTAAGGCTTCAGTGATAAGGACGAAATAAACAATACGTCGCACTTTAAAATCTGCCAACACGTTTGTCGCTCATACTCACTAGCGGCTAGTAGCCGGAGGGGTACTTGGTAGGGGCTAGCTGCGCTTGACCATAGTAAAAACAGTATAGTAGGCAATATTCTAATGCTAGCGTCGCATCTGCGTCTATCACTACAAAGCGACACGATACTCGCAGATGTGACCGGCTATTATCGGCTATCGTCCCGAACAATCCGGCCGTTGTTTTCGATTAATACAGACACATGCAGGTGGCTGTGTAAATTGGAGTGGGAGTGATGAAATGGTACTGGAATTCCTTTTTTTAGATTTTACGTTCCTTCTTTTTAGATTTTAATAAATGCATTACGTAATTGTTAGCACACATGGTAGAAGTAAAGAAATGCGTCGTCCATAGTTAAAGGTTTGAAACTCAGACATTTTTATTTCGTCTGAGGTTTGAAAATGATTTCGGCCATCTTGGATTACTGCACGATAGTTCATGCAAAATATTGTATCAGCTAATATGACCACATCTTTTATCGCGATAACTTTTTAGTGTCAAAACGTCCGAAACTTCGGCACGCATTACTTCGGGATATACACGCAGGTGCGGCCGAAGCATAAGAAATGTACCGAACGCCGCTAATATGTGTGCGTGCCTGGCACGTGCAGTACGGCGCTTGCTAAGTCGGGAAGATCGGGCCGAGTAGGGAACGCCCACCGCCGCGCTCCGCAATCACCTTTGTTTGAGACTTTGTTGACTTTTAACAAAATTTTGCTAGCAGACTTTTTCGTTTTATTTTCTCTCTTGGTAAAATAAATTAATATGTGCGTATGTTTAAGTAAATTAGCTTTTTATTAATAGGTTATATTACTATACTTATACATAGATGCATACCTCATAAGTACATTAATTATCATACCACATCACATCAAATTAATTTTACACATTAAATCTGAGCTGACACCATATGCTCAGTGTTAATTTATTCGGAATTATTTGGAATTGGTTGTAATGTAAAGCAGGAATTTTTTTTTGACAAACATCGATTCTTTGAGAGGAAACTAAAGAAATTATTAACAAAAATGATGCATACGTATCCGTATGTATTATGTATTGTAAATATTATAACTACTTATAAAACTAAATGTGACGTAGCTGTTAAACAAAAAGACAGTGATAAACCTGCAACAGTAGGCATTTAAGTCTCGCGGGGCGCCGGAGTAATCCTACTATTCTTTTTTTACTATGAAGTGACGCAGTTCGAATAGCTGACTATCAGGCGGTTCACGCACACGCCGTATATAGCAATGATAAGTTGACGTAGATGAATTGTGCCACCTCTAGGTCTTTCAATATCTAAATTGGGTTAAAAACCGCATAATATATTATGTAGATTGAATAGTGGTTGGTTAATGGGTGGAGGGCGTGGGGCGAGCAGCTCATCTCTTCTCAACAGCCTCAGTCGACATTCCGATACGGTTTAGTGCAAATGGAATGAGAGGTTTCAAACTACTAACAAACATGCTGCCTACCGCGCGGTTAACCCGCGGTGGATTATAGTTAGTAATATCTAGACTAATATCCTTCTGGCATAGTCGGGTATAAAGTAGTAAAACAAACCAACACGCTTGGTTACATATATGCAGATGTGTATATGTATATCTGACATCTGTTGTCGGTTCTTCGAGCTATATGACCAGTTCATAGCCACTTCAGCTTACTAATCCGTTCAGCTATGTCGGTTACTCTGGTCCTACTGCGGATATCCTCATTTCTAATTTATTCACGCAGAGAAACCCCGAGCATAGCGAAACTCATTTGGAGGTTAAATAAATTTCAACGCTAATACCAAGCGATATTTCCAAAGTCAAGAAAATCGTTGAATCGCGAACATCTCTACTACCGCCTTGTAATAAAGAGATTCACTGACCTGAAACATATCCGTGTCAGGATCCTCTGTGTACTCGACGATGACCGCTTGGCTGCGGCTGAGCGTGTACGAGATGGAGTGCTGGCTTGCGTCGAGGATCGCCTTGCTGCTGTGCGGTGTCTTCACCACGTAATGCTTAGAGCGTCGCACTCCATTCGCGTTCGGTCGCCGGTACAGGACAAATTTGCTCCGGCGACGACCACGCTCGCCCGCTGGTAAGTACCCGTTGTACCTAGAATGAATAGTTAATTAGAGATTGAAACAAGAAATGTATCAGTGACTTTTTGATAACGCACCTGTAGCCTTCTTAGTTTAAAGTTAAACTGCAATAGTCACTTACTATCAAAAGGCCGGTGTCGGAAAATTTAAATCCTATATACACGCGATAATGGAATTCAATTTTAGGGAGTTTATCCAAGATGTTATTTTAAGACATTATTTAAAAAAAAACAAGTTATCTTTATCAAACTACCTAGCTACCTACGTCATAAATGCTAAATATTTCGAAGCAATTATCTACACGCGTTAGGCGAAGTTCGACTGCGCAAGCTAATTTGATGCTCGATGATATTAAAAAAATATATGTATATAATATGAAACCTCATAATTGTTTAAAACATTTCTAATAATACCCTATGAAATATAAAGTGTGTTGAAATCATTTGCTTTTCCTGTGTAAGTCACAGGGTACAGGTCTCCTATCATTTCTGGCAGGGCTAACTATGTAGCAGTTTGTTTGCCACGCTACTTCAATGCTCAAAAATGTCTTATGTAGAAAATTCAACATGTTATTTCCCAATAAGACAAACGGACTTAGAAATTATAATGAAAACTCCACAATGTAAAAAATTGAGTATAGACCATTACTATGTTACACAGATTTTGACGTTGTGGAGTTTAAATTGATATTTGAGATTATCTCTGAATAATATTTTTATTATTTTTTATGGTATATCTATACATCAAAATTAAAGTTTATACCGGATCATAACCGGTATTCAGAGAGAATTTGAAGTTTAAGCTAAATTCCACAATGTATGTCTGTCAATTAGCTTACGGCCACACCGACCCCACCCGGTACCGGTAAATAACAGAAGCTGTTGACCGCGCAGAACAATTTTGCGCACTAATTCGTCCTCGATAATCTTTGTGTGGTTCGCCAAAACTTTATAGTTCTAAAGATAGGGCAGTTGTTGCTTTATTGGATAGTTCTTCAGATGATTATAATGTGAACATATTTTGTCATGGTTGAATATTACTTAAGGTAATATTACTTTATAACAAATATAAACTCTACTATAATATATAAAAAACGCTTCATTTAAATAATAATTTTGGCATACAAACAACCTTCTTCTTCTTCGGCTCATAGACATCTACATCTATCCTCGATTACAAATCAAAATTTAGATGCGTTGTCACCCGTGAGGACTAAGATGGAATGCCTCGTTTCCAGTAAAAAGGGTCTCCGGTTTTCAACATTCACCATACGAAATACAGCAGCATTGAGCTGCTGTTTTACGCTGGTATTCTGTGAGAGCGTGGTCCTTCCCCGGTCGAGTCGAACCATTCGTGCTACAACTATACTATTAATATAACTGCAGCATGGCTCTACCACGTACAAAACCTATCGAATTCCATTGCTGAACATAGGCCTCGTGCTTAAATTGTCTACCAGGGATTATTTTCCATGGCAGGCAGCTCGTAAAATTTTTAATTAAATATTCGTATACATAGTTTCTTGCCATAAATGTAGAGGGCGTTAGACACTTAATATTCATGTCATTTAAAACCACTAAAACAAGCAAACGTGCGCAATTTGCATACAATGCGCTGATAATGTGCCTGCGTCCTTTTTTTTAATTAATAAAAACATACTACGATAGTACAAAAGACTATGAGAAAGGTCAACTTCCGTGAGAACAGCCATGGAGAATTGCGGTTATACTGTATATAATGAATTTAAAAGGCTTGACGGTATCCACGGTCTCGGATTTAACAGCGGTGCACAATTACGTGTGTGTAGTGCCGGCGTAATAGAATCCAGCACCTCATTTTGGACCCGTGGGTGTCGTAACGAAATCGGAAATGTACTGTACTTTGTACGTGGTATGCTATAGTAGCATGAATGGTTCGGCTCGACCGGGGAAGGTCGAACCGGGGAAGGACGCTCTCACAGAATATCAGCGTAAAATAGCAGCTTAATGTTGCTGTGTTTCGTATGGTGAGTGTGGAGAACCGAAGACCCGTTTGACTGGAATCGAAACATTCCATCTTAGTCCTCAAGGGTGACAATGGATCCGCATTTCAATTCTTAATTAAGGTTAAATGTAGATAGATGTCTATGGGCCACAACAACCAATTATCATTAAGTGGACTGTGTGCTGGTTTGTCACCTTTATCCTATAAAAAATGTCTTTTGCTTAATGCTTTTGTGTTATGTATAAAGAACCCTCTTGCCTCTTTAAATAAAACTATCTAATCTATCAACAATATTTATTTTGAATAATGTCATGCAAAAGTTTTAATAATATGGCGGACAACAATTATACATAAATTTATTCAACATCAGTGTTCGTAAATTAAAGAATACGCTGTTTAATTATATCTTTAACGAAGTTGATTCGTATAACGTGCGTATGGTTATTATTATATTTACATGAACTTGAGAAATGTTTACTGTTTTGATTCTATTTGTGAAACTTGTAATTGGCCTTTTTTCTCAACATTTCTTTTGTATTACATGATGCTTTTAGCTGTAAGTTTTCCAATTAAATAAAACAAACCAGAGAACCTTTTTAATGGAAACGAGGCGTTCCATCTTTTCAAGGGTGATAACGCTTAGGCATTTTTATTCTTACTCAAGGACAAATGTCTATAGCAGGTCTATGGATCGCATCATTTAGTTACTATCAGGTCTACTATGTGTTCGTTTTTACCCTTACTCTATAAAAAAGTTCGTAAAATCCTACGGCTTTCGATAATCCTTGTATCCTCGATCTATCGCATCTTGCATGACGATTATGGCAAATCCTGCAACAGTAGATGCCAATGTCCAGTAGTGGATTTATAAGAAGAAGAATTCTATTTCGAAGAAGAAGAAGCAACGCTATTAAGAAGGCTTTATGCAACTCCAAACAAATGTAACTGGAAAGGTGTTTGGGTTCCTAGAGCTCTAGAAATTTTAAATAATTGATTGAAAAACATTTAAACTTGAATATTTCTGAATTTAATTTGTGATAAAATATCTATAATACATACATACAACACTGTCTAGTGATATTTTATATTTATTAACATAACCTTAAAAGTACGGAACCTATAATATAGTACTGCTGATTTTAATATAAAAATGTTTCAGGAACTTCTTCGTTGTTTTTAATACAAAAAAAAATAATAACAAATATCATTAGGTTGCGTTGGTGTATTTATTTAACAAATAAACATTAAAAAAATCAAGCGGCGGGCTAGTGATATACTTGTACAATCCAAGGGGAATTCTTCATCACAAATACCAGTAACGACCGTGATGTCACTCAAAACAAATCCATTACAACAAGAGAACAAACGATATACAGTTCAAAGCACTACAAGCGAGCAATTCACAGAAATAAACGAGTATTAAGGCAACAATATGCACAAGAAATTTTACAATATCAAGTGAATGCATCGTGCATGGGAAGTTTTACAAGTGCAAGCTTTGTTTGTTATTGTGTAACGTCATGTAACGTCTGGCTGCGCGTGTGAATAACGTTTTTCCAGCAAACATTCACATTTTTTTCAAGAAGAGTATACACCGTAAACAATATTTCAATGTAGGTCACGACACGTGGTTTTCTCCTACTAAACCTTATATCCAGTGGATTCTCAACACTTATTTGCAGTTTACCTTTTTTTTTCTTTTAAATGGGGAAATGCCAACGCATACCCCTTGCGGGGCAAGGACGGGTTATATCAGACTCGCACCGACTAAAATCTCATGGTGTTTCACCTTCGTCGCATATTGGCAGGGCTACGGGAACGCTTTCGCACATCCGCGCCGCGGCCCCAACAGCGCTGGCTACTCCTCCTTCTCCCCCTTCTCCTTCTTAGGTAACGCGCACTAGCCCTCCTCCGCAGCCTCCAATTTTACATGCGCAACAGACGCCCCCGTGTCCGATACAAGAAGGCCATGGGGCCAGGAAAAATGAGCACTTAGAAGGACAAGCTTTCCTGACCCCAGCGGCCAAGATTCGGCTGCGGAGGGTAGGGAGAGCGGCGCTTCGCAATACCGACACTCCTGTCCCCCCACAGTCCTATCACCACCGCATCAATTAACGGTGTGGCCCCGGCAAAGTCGCGGAGAATAGTACGAGTGGCGCATCGTCATACCAACAATCCCCTTCCTCCGCGACTCCACCTCGACTGCAGCGGTAGGGGGAGAGGGCACCTCTCTCACCGCAGCCCACCAATACCAAGCCCACTCGGAGTAGCCTCTTCGGCCCGGGCCCTACACGTTGGACCAGCCATGGGGATTAATCTAAGTTTACCACGGGCGATCAAACCACGGCTACTAAGCTTCCCCGCCAAGACAAGGCAGGAACTCGTTCGGGGGGTAATTGTCGTTTACCTAATACAGCAGATTGTGCAGAACCTCTTGACCATGTATTATTCAGTTTTAAAATACAATAAAGTTATCCGAATAAACCATATAATCCGAATAAATGCTATCTGTATAAATGATAACTTGGTTTCACCCGTGTTGGAAAGGCTTTACCGACACTGGGAACTAACTGCATTAAACATTACATACCTCTAAGAAAGTTCTTTTAGTTGTAAAGTTTATAGTTACAATAAAGTTGATTTTTTTTAAACTTTATCCACACTTGGACTTTTTTCCGAAGCTTTTTACAAATATCTTCTAGAAACGGTAGATCCATGCTCTATTTTATTATTTGAACGATAGAAGATATGATCACAATTTTTTTTTATAGAAGAGGGGGCAAACGAGCATACGGTTCACCTGATGTTAAGTGACTACCGCAGCCCATGAACAACCGCAACACCAGAGGAATTGCAAGTGCGTTGCCGGCCCTTTAGAACGGAGTAAGCTCTTTTCTTGAATGTCCCCAGGTCGTATCGGTCCGGAAAAATTGCAGAGTTAGTACTATTCGTGCTGATCTTTTGTACTACTTACGGATATATTTAGTACATCAATTATGTAACTAGTTAAATACTAATTCATACGTATTTTTAATCACATAAGTCTTACAACAAACTAACTGTAGTGAAAACAGTGACCCTTTAAAATGACGAAATATAATTAGATATGGTTAGAAAGGATTTGCTTATATACTTCCGTGGAACACAGTATCTACGTCTTTTACAACACTCGAGTGACGAATGGCTATCAGTTCATCTGATAGTATGTAGACTAAGCGACCCATCTAGCGGCATCTGTAGTCAACTCAAAGAAAGTCAAGTAAAAGAAAGCTAAGGATGAGTTGACACCTGTGGAAACGTTTCATGGCACATAAAGTCTCTCTATTCCTTTAAAGTTTAAAGCCTGTGTACCGTTCAAGTTTAACGATACTTACCTTATGCATTATGACATGGACTGCTCAATATTTTTTGTTTTAGTATACGTAGATAAAAAGCAAAAAGGAGTCACAGACTAAACGCTGCGTTACTAAAATGCACCATTATCTCAAAATATAATAAGTATTTTTATAAATATTGTTATAATTTGTTTGCTAGTTTACTAGAACCCTATTTAAGAAAAAATTACACAAACATTCGGGTCGCCGCACGAAGTAACATTTGGATCTGAAGCGTAATGAGCGCGTTGTAGTGTGCCACTCGAGATAACTACGGGCCCTACACAAAAAAATCTTACTCAAGCGATTTATCGACATACAATAATAATAACTGACGTTTAAGGTTTTTGTACAGCAGTAGCTAAGCGGTTGGCTGTGGTGCTGCGAGTTGTTTTTCAGATCCCAGCGCAAAACAAGAAATTGTGAGGTTCGAAAATATACAAATTCAATCTAAGAAGGCTATACGGGTGCATTGTCAAATCTAAGAACAATATGGAATGCCGTACAGGAAGACGCTGGTGCCCATCTCCTGATTCGTTTCCCTCTGCGCCTCTTACGACTTCCACAGGATGATATGGGGTAGTGGATGTTCCTACACCGGACCGCCGCTACACGGTATAACACTTTGTAGTTACATTTATCTCCTTTAAATATATATATAATGTACAAGTGTCAATATTTTTTTTAATTTGTGTTTTATGTAGTGTATTTTTGTGAGTGTAACAAAGCTAATAAAAATATATCTAGGCCTATAAGGTGGCAGATTAATGCGTGCTGAAAACGCTATCTTGAACGCTGCTTCAGTGCAGATAAGTTCTTAAATGCAATCATAAATGTTTTCTCTCTAATGGATCAAGTAGTTAGGCAGCAATTAAAATTGCAATTTAAATAAGTGGTAAAATTAAAAATTTGTACTACTGACTTCAATATAAATAAAATGCGAACATCATCAATGTAGTCGAAGTCAATTAATTACGCATTATTAAGGATAACTCAAAAACTACTGGTTACATCTTGACTAAATTCGACCACATGAAAAGCAAGCTTTCAAATAAAAAAGAATCATCATAATTGGTTTGCCTAGAAAAAAGTTCTGAGACAAATACAGTCGAATTTAGAACCTCCTCCTTTATTTGAAGTCGGTACAAAATGACTGATGCAGAGCTACTTTTCTTTTTCTTTTATAAACGTTACCTCCGCACTAAGATTTCCTCCTGTATCATGGGTGCAGTCAGTTTACATACATAAATTTCACAAGGACAAACATACAGACCCGGAACAATTATTTGTAGGCCATACAAATACTTCGCTGAAACTCATTGCTAACCCACTGCACGAGAGCTGTCTACTGCAAAATCTAACCGATGTTGAACTTGATTGTAGATTAATTTAAAATCAATTCCTTTGCTTTTGAATTATCTTTATATTTAAATTACCAAAAACAGGGTTTAAATATTTTAAAATAAGCAATCATAGCAAATACGAAGTATGGCATAAAAGGGTTACGTCGTCAAATCTCCACAACCGCGCGGAAAGCCAAAATGGCGCTAGAGCAAAAGGCTATTATTATAGCCTAGCATGCAAACAGTAGCAGCAAATGAGTTTGGCATGTACCCAAAGGTCGATCTTGAGTCTTGACCGCTTACGCGGTGACAGCACTTCAATTGTCGCAAGTTTTAGTGTAATATCTTTAAGACATTTAAGAAACAACAACTCTCTACTAGACCAGAAATTCTCTGGAGCTTTTAACTAATATACGCATCAATAAGCTTATATAACGAAAATTTCAACTTGAAGAGGCCCAAATCTCTCAGAAAGATCATGCAAGCATGGTAATAATATTACATCGCCATGCTTGGCAGGAGAACTACCAGACGTTTGTTGGCGATCGCCATTCCAAACTTCTGGCACCTTTAATGGCGCTCCAGGAAATGGTTACACTACATCTGTTTAGGACCAAAGAACGTTTTTGCCACACGGCTTATTTGATATGACCAGGACTGCTATACGCAACTCTCATTACAGGTCAGTTTAGGACCTGAACTGCGTTTCTTTTTCGTACTACGAACGCGCAACCAACCTGTGATGACGTAACGAAACATTACAGAGGCCGGCCAGTACTTAAATCGAATGGCGTAAATTCACCAATCCTAGTCAGGGGCACTTTTCACAATGATGAAAAGAAGCGGTTCTCTATAATGTTTTAAGATTAACATTAAATTCAAACCAACCGTATCTCGTCACTAACATAATCCAATTTGATAACATTTTAAAATGTAGGCTATTTTTCTAACGGCATTTGCCAAGGTTATGACAGTAAACGATACGCCACATAGAAATATAAAATCACTACAAGGCCTGACCTTCCGCTATCATCGGGCATTACCGCATTACCGCATCAGTCTACACTTAAGCCGGTGACTGTGAACAAACTAATTAAATTACTGCTCAATGCTCTATAACGATTATAATAAGTTCCCACAATGGCTTCAAAATACTTTACGGCTCTTGTAAATGCCGTATTTTCACTTCACTTATGTCATAAGCTTTAGTGAAGTACAACCTAAAAATTTATAGAACTCGTAATTAAAATGTTAGTATTTTAACGGGTAGGCTAAACGTTCAATGAACCATAGTGAGTTTTGATGTGAATAATTAATATAAATAAATGTCTAAAGATTAAGTTCGTTGCAAATTGTGAGCTACATTTATATAATTAAAGTTTTATGACTTTTCGTAGGAAAAAGAACGCCTTAGATCATTTATATTAAACGATTTGTTAAAAATAATCTCAAAAAAGCATTTTTCATCATATCATTTTCTTAAATAATTTTAATCAGTTAATATTGTGCCGGAGAAGCAAAGTTCTTGTTGTATCTTCTCAGATGACAATAAATGCACCAAAAGTCTTCTTCCATCATGTGAAGACAACGGAGCACAGATTAAAGACATCTATTTTCTAAGGATATTATTCTCTGATACACTGTATCCATTCATTAAACTGGAGTACTAGTAAATATATGTTTAAAATTGTTTTAAAAATTATGTAATGCACAGATTATAAGAAAGCAAACACTTTCTCCACAAACTAGATATTATGGCATGGTCCTTATTAATTAACTTAATAATAAAACATAAAAACACTCACGCCTGTCACCCAGAGGGGTAGGCAGAGACTACGGACTTCCATTTGGCACGATCCTGACATACGTCTTTCGCCTCCTTTACATCCATATATCTACGCATACATGCTCGTCGGTTAAGGGTACTTCTAACGTGGCCCATTTTCAAAATATCACCAATTTGGTCGATAAACTTTTTTCTAGAGCGTCCCTTCCCGACTCGGCCGTTCACATCTGCCATATAAATTTGCTTTGTCACTCTTTCCTCATTCATTCTTTCCACATGACCAAACCACCGAAGCATTCCTTTCTTAATCCTGGTCACAACATCACCTTGCATACCACATTTATCTCTTATCACGCAATTTCTCACCCTGTCATTCAAATTCAACCCTAGCATATTCCTTAAAGACCGCATTTCTACAGCATTTATTTCTACTTTCGTGCTTCTTCTGCCACACCCAGCTTTCACTACCATACATTAAAGTAGGGACTAACACAGCATTATGAATTACCATACGTGCCTTTTTTTGACACATTCTGGTTCTTCACAATAGAGTGTAGTGCCCCATTCACTCTATTCCCTGCATTTACTCGTCGTTCTATATCCCTATCATATCTACCATCCCTGCTAAATACACATCCCAAATACACAAACTCATCCACTTGCTCAATTAACTCTCCTTCTATTCTTATTTCACATACCGTTTTGCTTTCCTCTCTTTCAAAAACCATCACTTTCGTCTTACTTGCGTTCACTTTCATTCCCCTTTCTTTTAATTCCCAGTTCACTAATAATGTAACCATCATTTGCAACTCAGCCGCCGATGACGCAAATATGACTTGATCATCGGCATACAGAAGGCATTTGACGGTTAACTCGCCCATTCTTAACCCACATTCTTCATCTTTCAAAGTTTAACTTAATACTATGGAGATATTAGACAATTAATATACAGTTTTCGCTATTTCCTTTCTTATTATTTTACTCTTAACTGCAAAATTTATATGTTGTGCAATATCACGAAACATTAAAATTTAAAAGTACCTATGTGTAAATTACAAAGATTTTTGAAAAACATGGCTAACATCCGATGCAGGATGTCTGAGAGATGATTCAGAAAATACCCAGACACGTTGCAACCTGCATAAGCTTGTTCTGCGTTTGTAAACAGCTCCAATCCATTGAAAAATATGAAACAACAAATACGAGTATATTATATTTTTAAAACGCCGGTTCATTTAAAACAGTTTGAAAAAAATGAATCGACATTGCGTTGTGTGTAACTGACTGACTGACTTGTTAAAAGTATAAAAAATTTGGAAAATCCAAAAGTGCACACGTCGAAAACGCTCACTATTAGCACAGTATTTCGTTTAAAGCTATAAAAATTGTTTTGTGTTTAATTAACACTAATATTTTTTTTTGCTGGATACCGGTGATTCGTATTTTGAGGTCAACTGAAATTATTTTGTTAAAAAAAAATCGTTAATCGTATTTTGAAAAAAAAAATGTCAATAAGGATTAAAATCTACAGTTACAAAAAAAATATGAGTGATAATTTCAGTTTTTAGAAAGATATGTACCTATCTTGTTTTTTTATGTGTTAGAGCCATGCTGCAGTAAGTACCTATACCTACCTATTTTTATAGTATACTTAATTGTAGCACGAATGGGTCTGCTCGACTGGGGAAGGACCACACTCTCACAGAATACCAGCATAAAATAGCAATTCAACGTTGCTGTATTTCGTATGGTTAGTAAAGAGAACCGGAGACCCTTTTACTGGAAAGGAGGCATTCCATCTTAGTCCTCACGGGTGACAACGCATTTGCATTTAAATTCGTAATCGAGGATAGATGTGTGTATGGGCCACAGTAACCACTTACCATCAGGTGAACCGTGTGCTCGTTAATCACCCTTATAAAAAATATCCATACCGACCAACTGACGTCCAAGTGAAATTATTTTCAATTAACTTATTTTAATAATAAGCGAAATAAATAATTTTATAACTACGTCAGAAGTATTAATAGAAATTTCGTCTTTGGTGTACTTTTTTTCATTATATAAGTGCAATATAAAACTGGTGGAAGTGATTAAAGCTGAGTGAATCTTGATTTTCTGATTTGGTGACAATAGAGCACTACATCTTCGTTTCGCGTTCGATGTGTGCAAAAACTAAATAATTATTTGGCTTCGAAATCAATGTCAACGTTCAATTTATCACACGATCGGCATTCTTTATTTTTTACTTCAGTCTAATTAGATGCAGTACTTTATACACGTGCGATTTATTTTTGTGCAATACCCTATTTCTCCGTTTGATTAAATGATACCTACATTATTTTTCGTTTATTGTGAGAGTCTTTAGTTTAGTTGCTTGATTTCACTCCCTAGTAGTTACCACTCGTGGTTGTTTTGGACAGGTCGAGAGCTCGGGAGAGCCCGACCCAAGCATAATGCATCAATCTGCGAGGAAGCTTGCCACATCCTTACACACATGATTCGTTTTATTTTACTCTCTCTCTTTGTGATATTATTCAATTTACTCAAGATGGTAAAAGAAATTTTTAATCAGCGCTTTAAATCAACGATACACTTCTTAGCACCGACCTCAAGAAGCCATTATGTACGTGGAAATTGTTTAACTCATTTAGTTTTTGAAGTAGTTTTACCTTAATTAATTTTTCAATTCCTGTATTCGAGTTCGAGTGGCCTACTCGTATCAATGGATCGACCAAAGGACTCTAGATGCGATACGTTTGTGACAGTGAATTAAAATAACAGCAGTGATTAGGGTTCCCAACTCTCCCGGATTGCCCGGGAGACTCCGGTAATAATGGTTAATCTCCAGACCTCCCGGGGTGCAATAATTTTTTCGGTTTTTCTAAAAATTATATGCATCCATCGCTCGTACTCGCCTTGCGAAATCGGCAAATACTAGATGTTGCTTGAAAGCAAATTAAATATAAATTTAAAAAATTAATAAATGATAGAAATTTTCTTTCATCCCCCTCCCCCTCCTGTACTCGATCACATTAAATTCTCCCGGGTTGGTCCTTTCGAGAGTTGGTAGCCCTAGCAGTGATCACTAACAATCAGGTGAGATGTGTCAGTTGTTATTTCAAGTTTTATATGCCTTGAGACCTTCAGATATATCATTACGGTTGTAGCATGAGTAGATCGCCTTGATCGGAGAAGAACCACGCTCTCATAGAACACCTGCGTTAAAAAGCAGCCCAATGCTGCTGTGTTTCGTATGGTGAGTGCAGCGGAGATCCCTATTTACTTGGAACGGGGCATTCCATCTTAATCACACTTCCACTCTCCTTCCATCCTTCCATCTCAATCATTTAAACACACAATTATTTTGATTCCTAATCGGATATAGATGTAGATGTCTATGGACTCATCCACTTACCTCTTACTCTATAAAAATGTCAACCTTGCCGACAAACTAGTGCTAAAATACCCGCTTCAAAATCAGAACCGAACTACACAGCCTGATAACGGGGACTAACATAATAATTTTGAGTGTAGGAGCTTTACGCTTTACCATTACAGATGGAGTATGGGCTAATTTTTAAAGATATTAAGTATTGAATAAATAAAAATTGAAGGCAGCCTTCGTTAAATATGACTTCGGGACGTCAAACACCTCAGTACCCCACCCCGTGACCATGGGAGCTGGAAAGAGCCCGAAACGTCGGGAATTAAAAAAGTTAAAATTAAACGCAATAAAATCCGTAAAATTGGTCTCATTCCAAGTAAATTTTAAAAATTGAAGGAAAAGATCTTTTACCAGCAGTGGATTTTCAAGGAAAGTTTTTAAATTAATATGTACAACATCCCATTAATGATATCATTACTCACATCTGAAAGCTACAACTGTATTTTTTAGTGTTTCAACAGTTTTAGTGTTCAAACACATTGAAGTCAGTGGGTGCAGGCTCAAGCCCGTGTTTCGTACAGCATTACTACGGATAGGCCTATTTTGAGCAGTGCACTTGTAACGTTAGCTGCTGTAACAATGATAATTGATAAGAAATGAAACCTGGTTACTACTTTTCTATACTTACCTTATAAATTAATTGAACATCACGGACTTGTTTATGCAAAGCACTATCTATAAGAAAATTTCAAACGTCTCACATCACAATGTTTGTGGTCTCCGGTAAAGGTAAGTGCACTTTACACATTAATTGAATTACAAGGGCTGCGGAGCGCGAGTATTATGCCGGATCCACATTTGATCTTCTTTGTGTATCGTATCTCCAATGCGTTGCGTACACGTCGTATCATAATCGCAAGTTCAGACGCAAAATCATACGCAATTATGTGATACGCTATTGCGATATCTTTTGTAATACTTCCTATTTCGCACAAAATCTCTTTTTTTTATTGGATAGGTAGACAAACGAACACACAGTCTACCTGATGGTAAGTGGTTGTTGTGGCTCATAGAAATCTACATCTATCCTCGATTACGAATCAAAATGCAAATGCGTTGTCACCCATGAGGACTAAGATGGAATGCCTCATTTCCAGTAAAAATGGTCTCCGGTTCTCTACACTCACCATACGAAACACAGCAGCATTAATCTACTGTTTCACACCGGTATTCTGTGAGAGCGTGGTCCTTCCCCGGTCGAGCCGACCCATTCGTGCTACAACTATACACAATGTGATCTCCGGTAAAGGTAAGTGCACTTTACACTTTTAATTGAATTACAAGGGCTGCGGTGCGCGAGTATTATGCCGGATCCACATTTGATCATCTTTGTGTATCGTATCTCCAATGCGTTGCGTACACGTCGTATCATAATCGCTAGTTCAGACGCAAAATCATACGCAATTATGTGATACGCCATTGCGATATCTTTTTTTAATACTTCTTGTTTCGCACAAAATGTTTTATGTGATACACTTCGTATCGGATACACGCATCGTGATCGGTATAGACGTATTTTAATACTCTATCATGATACGATACTCAATACGTTTTTCATTAACTTTTTCCCAAATCTACAAAAGGGATACTACACACTGATACACGATCAAAGATACGAGAATTGGAGGAAAATTTGTAGCGTTAACATATTATTATTATGAACGTTATGCTGATATGATACAAAATGGTTAAGTGTGGAAGTGTTTTCTGACACGATACGGCTAGTAATACAATATGGTGGAAATGAACGTTCATACAAAAGATACAAGTACTCGATACGCTACGCCTAATTAAAATACGTCAAGATGATCTAATGTGCACCTGGCCTAAGTTACTTAATCTTTGCGACCTATTTTATTTACACCTGGTACATGGACTTTTCTAGAATTAAATACCTATGTCATAAGAAGTTTCTACAAATAGCTATAAACAATCAAATTATAACATTATGTACATTAAAAATTATTGTTGGTCAAAGACTTTTTTAGGATAGGGTGACAAACGAACACACAGTCCACCCGATGGTAAGTGGTTGTTGTGGCCCATAGACGTCTACATAAATCCTCGATTACGAATCAAAATGCAGATGTCTTGTCACCCGTGAGGACTAAGATGAAATGTCTCGTTTCCAGTAAGAAGGATCTCCGGTTCTCTACACTCACCATACAAAACACAGCAGCATTAAGATACTATTTTACGCTGGTATTGTGAGAGCGTGGTCACACATACACACAAAACAACGCCTCGGTGTGGTTGCTATTTGATTTTTGTACATTGTAGACTTTCTTTTTAATACTATTTACTTTTAGTAATAACCGTGGTGTTGTTTATCGATTTTAATCTAATTAAAACATTTTTTTTGTAAGGCAAAGTCTGCTTGTGTCCAAAACCGATACATCAATCTTATAATCACCGAGTATCCAATATTTTACTATTGATAAAAACACTTTGTTGTCTCTATCAATGTATTTTGCATACCATTTACAGAATGGTAGAATGCAACGATAGTACAACTTGACTGCTTTCCAACCTTCAAGGTCATAGGATCGATGGACAACAGCCTTGAGATAAAACTAGAAAACAAAACAATTAAGTGCATGCGCAATCTAATAATTTATTCAATGACGAAGAAAATATTTTTCCATGCAAACTACTTATTCTTCATTGTTTAATAAAGTATATAAACGTAACTTTTTTTAATTAAAACATATATAGGTACCTACCTAAAACTTTTCTATAAAGTAATTGTACTCTTTCACCATCATCAATGATTAATTAATTTTATATTAAAGTGAAGTAAAAATAAAGTTACAGCCTGTATACGTCCCACTACTGGGCACAGGCCTCCCCTCATTTTTGAGAGGGTTTCAGGGCTAGGAAGTGTCCGCCGCGCTGCCCCAATGCGTGTTGGCGAACTTCACGTCTTCGAAATATTTTTTTTATTCCTCAGGCATGCAGGTTTTCTCACGATGTTTTCCTTCACCGCCGAGCACGTGGTAAATCAGCACTTAAAAGTGCAATTAACAATCTCGTTAATGCCGGCGGGGATCGAACCCGGGTTACTCGCGTTCTGTTATATTTACAGCGAGCGTTAACCATCTGAGCTACCGCGGCAATTTTTAATATTAATTATTAATGTACATATTATCTATGTCGCAGTTAATCACCTTAATTAGCCTTTCAGTTAACAGACTAGGATTTTTCCTAAACGCCGCCGTTCAAGCAGCGGCCTGAATGTTATTCAGCCGATGCGTCTAATACAACATTGCAGTTATTGAAAGTAGGTTGAGTTGTGGCTGGGATGGCCCTTGGACCACCCTAAAGCCGCGTACTTTTATGTGTAATAAACTCAAACGAAATAAACTTTTATTTCGTCTGAGGTAATAAAGCATAGAGCGCATATTCAGGCACAGGCCAGCGACATCACACGGCACGGTCACCTTATTAATTTAATTTAAAAAACGGTTCCTATTCTCAGTTAAACAGCACCGTTTAGTAAAAAGACTAGGCTTTTAACTAAAAGTGTAATTAGGCTAGTTGGCTGCGACATCTACATCAATATAAATAATTAAAAAATAAGTAAAGTGTAGCTCTAAGCATATTCACAGATAGGTAATATTTTATGCACTGTTAAACAGTGCTATGATGGAGTTTTTCTGTAAAATATTGTGATAGTGATGAGCAAACTGACTGGCAGCTGTAGAAAGATAGCTTAAAATGCAGCTGTGAAGAAAATATTGCTAGTTTCAATTGAGGTTTTTATAACTTAAAATTATTACAAAAAGATGTTACGTTTCTTCTTGGCTCTCAGACACACATCCAAATATAACGCGTATTTGGAATGTGAAAAATCAAAAATTTTTGTGTTACTTTATTCATTTAACTATATGAACAAGATGGATTAGGATCGATAATCTCGACCGTGAAACTTCGACCGACTGGACGTAATAAATTTTGACCTACCGCGCTTTGCGACGCATTACCAATAACACCTACGGAAATAAAAACTTTCGAGATAGTCGTATTTTACGACTAGAGATTTAGCGATGAAAATGGTTAAAAGATTAAGACTCGTTGCAATTAATCAGTTTTAATAAGCTAATATAGTTTTAATTATTTATGTAATCAATCAATCCAACATTTATTTGGTAAATAATTGGTGAAACAACTATATATAAATTGTCAGGGCTATGTTGGGGCTGCCTCGATTTCGTAGCGCATCACGGATGTTTGCAAAAACACAAACAGATGACTTCTTCGCAATAATGCGTAAAAGAGTGTATTGGCTGTTGGCAGAATACGTGGCAGTCGCAACAGTATAATGTACGTGTTCGCCGAAAGATGTGACGGGCGTATGCTAGATTATTGGAACGATTTGTTGAAAAGTGATTACAAATATTTAAGGAACTAACATTAGTATTTAAGGTGCGCAATGTATTACTAACAACTTATATGGATCTATGTCTGAAATAAAAGAGTTATTATTATAACCTTTATCAGTCCATAAACGATTAACGGCTGGACATGGTTCTTGCTCTTGAAGGACTATTTTATTTTCGCACGTGGATTATCGACTACAATGCTAGACATCGCATACAACTAATCGCTGGTCTCAATATTTTACATCTGGCACATATGAAATGGTATATCTGCTCTCCTGTCCTTGAAACCTTGGCATTTCGCATATACGAATCATACGAAACTGAGAATAACACTCCATCAAAGCAAATATCCTTAAATTAAAGCAGCGTCGAAGGTGTGATCATTTAGGGAGTGCGATCTCCAATTTGCCTGATAAGTGTGGCAATTAAAATAAATCTTCCCTACAACAGAGGCCTATGTCCCAGCAGTCAAGCCTTCTGTTTGTGTCGGGGATTAAATATTGGCCCTGACTGGGATTCAATCCCAGGTGCTCTGAATACTAAATAATGCGTCCACTGTAAATAATATACTTAAATAAATCCGCGACCATGAAGTAGGTACCCATCATTCGTCTTTTCCTTTTCTTTCAATTATAAGAGTCGACTGTAATCCTCTTAGTGTTTATCGGCTTGTCAAGTTATTACTGTAATGTGCTTATGTACCACGACAGCTTTAGCTGCCATTGTCATACAGCAACCTCGCCAAGTCGTGTGTCCTGTGAATGAAATCTGGTTTTTATCTTTTTTGTATCTTTGTTAAAACTAATTTTACGGATTTTATTCTGTTTTATTAACTTATTTTACATTCCTGACGTTTCGAGTACTTTACGGCGCCCATGGTTACGACAGATGTTTGACTGAGGTGTTTGAGGTCCCAATGTCATAGTCAACCGCGGTTACCTTCAGTTGGAAATTAATTAATTTTTCGTCCAATCGAATTAAATAAAAAAAGAACAAGATAAATAGAATGCTACGGCATCTCATATTAATGCGACGGTTACATGCCCTAGTCCAGGGGTGGCGAATCTTTGTGTATCAATGTGCCATTTTTCTAAAGAAATGTTTAGAGAGGTCCTAGACGTGCCGTAAAATAAGTTTGTCATCGTGATTATTGGTAAAATAATAGTACTGAATACTATCGACTCAAAACCCTTTTACTACGAAAAATAAATAAAGAGTTTTGAGTTGAGACATTTATACGCGTAATTCAAATTAAAGTAACATTACCGGGTTGTAAAATCGTAAATA
This sequence comes from Parnassius apollo, assembly GCA_907164705.1. NCBI lineage: Eukaryota > Metazoa > Arthropoda > Insecta > Lepidoptera > Papilionidae > Parnassius > Parnassius apollo. The sequence goes on from CAJQZP010000008.1 coordinate 17,733,586, forward strand.
TTACACAAATAAACTTTTAAATACAGTTGTGTCAACGAAATCGACTACGTGCTATGCAAGTAACTATGGATTCCTTGGAGGAGGCGTGGACTTGTGAAGTGCTGTAATGATGATAATGATAAAACGAACCATGCGTCATTAACAATAGTAGTCCACGATGTAACTACAATAACAAAACGAGCGCGCTACCCGCCCGCTAACGTCGCGCCCGTTCGTGAACTTAGTGAGTGGTGGCGTGCCCAAAATTTTTTGTCACCTGCCATCGATGGCACGCGTGCCATTGGTTCGCCACCCCTGCCCTAATCTATTCGATGCGACATCTTTCGGATAAATGTCAACAAATAACAAGCAATGAAAAGTGTCCCGTATTTCACAAAAAAAAACTCGCACTTTGTTCTGTCCAATTTACGCCTAAACGCTATTGATTTTGGTAAAATTTATTATTTTTAAAAATATGCTGTACATACAAAGGACTTACCGTTACAGCGTATTAAAGTCCACTTCTGAACATAGGCCTCCCCCATAGATTGCCTCATAAGGGGGATATTTACCGGGTTGGCAAGCGCAGTTATTTTTATGTTTAGTCGTTATTAGAAAGACGATGCTTCCCATCTCCAGATTTGTTTCCCTCTGACGCCTATTAGACACCCACGGGGTGATATGGGCTACTGGATATTCTTACATTGCCGTAATTACAGAAAAGATTTAAAAAATATACGGTTCAATGGCGTTTTGTTGGTGATATAAAAGAATCCCTCACCCCAATTTGTACCATGGATGACGTAAGAAGCCTGAGTTATCTAATGCTATAACCAATCAATACGGTAAACGCCAATTTACATGGCTGATGTAACAAGAAATGAGGAGTGTATATTTATAATTCTAATAGCCAAAACAACTGATGCACCCATGGGTGTGAAAGCGTTTCCAACGTTCAGATAGCGCTGACAGTTATCTTTTTACGAGAGCAATAATATTATGATTTATGTAGCGAATGAAATAGTAAACAGGTGACCTTGCCCCGATCTTTTTTCCGCTAATAAATAATCCTGTGGACTAAGCCAGACTACGCGAAGACGGAATTATTGAATTGGTAATGCTTATAGATGATTATCGCTAGAAATCTTATTATGTATTTTTAACATGTCCTTATGATTTGTAGCTCGAAGAACCGGAAACCGATGGGAAAGAAAGATTCTCGAGTGACAGCTGGTAAAAGATGCAGGAAGGTGATGGATGCAGATGACTCAAGAGCGTGCTTTGTGACATTCTTTGGGGGAGACCTATATTCAACAGTGCACTTGTGATGAACTGTAATAATGATGATGATAATGATGGAAATATCCTTAATACCACATAATGGAAGAGGAATTTGCTGAAGCCGTAGCGATTTGTTTGGTGGTTAAGTGATCTTAAAGCTTTGTGCACACTGTACATACATAAAATATTTAAATTAACAAAAAAAAATTTACATACCACTTTCTATACTAACGTTACAGACATAATGGAAAATTGTGGTGATCGTTGTTTAGTTGTTTATGGAATAGTGAGTTTAGTTCTAATGCTATTAAATTTAAAAGCTGTTTTATTTCGGAAGTGGTAAGCTTCGTCTTTTAAAAGCTAAAAATATAATCGCATACAACTTTACTTATAATTGTTGGTTATCGGTTATATATATTTTAAGCATTCACTATCACTATACCTCTCTCAATCTAATGTCATTTCAGAGACAGAGTAACTTTTAGCATTTGTTAAATTGATGTTAATATTTTGAGTAAGGCACTCACAACCTCACACTAGCCCTTATATATCCAACAAAGTCTTGATCATGACCTTTCCGTTGACATTAGTTGTCTATGCGACCGGTTACGGAATAAATTTATGCGTTATAACAAACCATAAAAACGTCGTCAGAGCTGACGCACCGGTGTTATTAAATAACATACAATCGCAAGTTGCGCTTACGAGGATTAAAAATGTAGATATATATGTAGACTTGATGTAGAAAAACAAAATTGCTAAATCCTTAATCTGAATTCTGAACACACGCTCTTGCCAAGAAGGTACATTTTATAACCTGTTGACTAAAAACTGTGCAAAAATTATAATCACAGAATTACACATGTACAATGTGCACTATTGTTTCCATTGTTATTAAAATTATTGAAGTTATTGAATGACGATCCAGTGTTTCTCAAAGTAGTAGTACACAAGAAAATTAGGAACCACTCACTGGTATAAAATACATTGTATTACTGTTTTGTTCGCCGTGTAGTGTTAGCGTAGGAGAATCCAAACCGCCATAACATTCTGCGGGTGTCGTAAGACTCAACAGAGGAAATGAAACTGAAACAGGAGGTCAGCGGCATCTTGAGGATAACAACCCTAAATGATTAGAAAAACTGTAATTACCAACCTGCCCGCCAAGCGTGGTAACTATGGCAAATATGGGGGATATTTGCCTATGAGATAATATATGGGGGACGCCTTAGTTCAGCATTCAACTTTAGACTGAAATTTATAATGACTTAGTTCAGCATTCAACTTTAGACTGAAAATTATAAACAGGGCCGGCAAGTTTCGGCTAAAGAAACTCCGCGCGACAAAAATGTGGCGGAATACATTTATTTCACATCACTTAAGACTTAAAAATCATCATCATGACGCACGAACATCATCATCATTAACGCGATAAAAATGTGGTGGAACACATTTATTCCACAACACTTCAGACTTAAAAATAATATATCCTAAATTAGTAGGTTTTTTGAAAACTGTAAAAATGTAACTAATATCTTTTTTGTCATTGATAGATAGTTAAATAGGTTTTAAATCTACGACAAAATTATGAAATTAAATTTAAAATGAAACAATACCGTATACTTTTTTGTGATTTTTTTATTAACATATTATGTTAATGATCTATCAATAAATACTACTAGATAGCTACGAGTAGCTACTTAGCCAGTTGCGACAATGAATTCAGATAATTACAAGAGGCTTAGATATATATCTGTGCACAGTATACAAAGTAGTGCCTTTGTCATCGGTTTAATCCAGGTATCTATCATCCTCTTACCGATTAAACGCCGATGTGTGTGTGCCAACATCGAAATATTAGACACATACTTAAGCAAAGAAATATGTTTATATATAACACAAAAAGTTATATGGGTAAAAAAGTTAGTTATAGGTATAGTGGCTTTTACTCAAGAAGTAATTAAATGCCGCTACTTGCTATATAGCAAAACAAGTAAATTAAATTATGCTATCTATTAATGATGGCCTGATAGCACAATGGACGTGCCTTAGGTCAAATCCCGTGCGGAATTTGAAATGAAATGAATGATTTTCATTCAATATAGATTATTGCACAATACTTATTGAAAGTCATTTTTTATTTATTTTTTGTATGGTCTGCAGTGAAAATAACAACGATTTGTTTCTAAGGCCTAATTTATTCCGGGTCTGGATGCTTGTCCATGTCAATTTATAATATATAAAACTCTTCCCCGACACAGAACAAATTCCTTATGCGGGAAATAACGTTTTTTATATAAAGAGCAAGCAAAGGAAGAAAAAGTATAATCCTTTTTACATGAAAAGCTTATACTTACCATTGACGTTAAATAACGGTTCACGGTCCACTAGTAATAATTACTAAGATTTACGGCTTACGGTTACGGTTAAGTGGGACAAACGTTTAAAGACACGTTAAAACTGTTTTGCAAAATTCTTCGCATAACAAAATAGTTCACCGATCTTTAAATAAAATTGCAATATCACGCTGTTCAATTAATTAAATAACTACACAGTCAAAAATGTAATTGAAGCAATGTCTTCCAGACCGAATTTCGGTCACGGCGGCCTGCCACAACGGAGACGAACCATCGGCGCAGGACAGGATTATAGTACCCAAGTGTATGCGGAAGCACAGTTGCACTCTCTATTCCCTCACTCTCAATCCGATGGGACGGTAAACCGACACGACCGAAGAGAAATTAGGCGCAAGACCAGTGGTTTTACGTGCTTTCCGAGGCACGGGGTTGAGACACCGCTAATATCCTAACTCCAGACAGCTACTGAGAACTTCTTGACAGAACAGAAACTTTTTTATTCAATGTAGATTATAACAATACTTATTGAAAGTCACTTTTTTCATTTACCACTTGTTCGCAAAAAAAAAAACCCTCTGTCCTGGGAAGAACCAGCAAGAAACCCAGCGGAACTATTTTTTTTTTCAATAATAGCTTACTACTCAATAATTGATTTTTGGCCGGACCCGGGACTCAAAACCAAGACCTCAACAGTCACACTACTACAACCGCTAGATCAACGAGGCACTCAAAAACAGCCTATATAAGTATCACAACAGCATACAGCCCTACTATCATTTCATAAAGATCTTTGGGGCAAAGAGTTCACCGCGTGTTGAGGGACTTGGGTCTTTTCACTATTATGTATTCCCTCAATGTTTTCCTTCACCGCCGAGCTAAACATGGGTAAATCAGCACTCGAAATTATATGGTTGTAATAAAACAATGAACGAATGCGTCAAGATAATGAGACGACACATCATCATTACCATTGTCATTATATAGCCTATATATAAAGGAATCTCTGCCCTTTGAGCTTTAACGCACGGTGTATCCCTAACAACTGCACCTGGGTTTAAGACGAACTTACTATAAAGCCTAAACGGATTAGCGTAAACACACAGGATGGTGACAACCATCGTAAGGCTCTTTAGATGACCTTTAACCACAGGACCAGATGAGGTAATAGATTTTCATATGCCGCAAAAAGGAGACACTTGGAAATTTTCCCATTTTTCTAATTTATACAAAAATACTAAGTTAATCTAAGAGTAAAACTTCTAACAATACTAATATACTGATTCCGATGGATTACTGCCAAGTAATATTTTGTCGTATTTTTATAAATATATAATATGAGCCATGGTAGCTCAGTGGTTAACGCTCGCCGTAAATATAACAGAACGCGAGTAACCCGGGTTCGATCCCCGCCGGCACCAATGAAATTGTTAATTGCAATTTTAAGTGCTGATTTACCACGTGCTCGGCGGTGAAGGAAAACATCGTGAGGAAAACTGCATGTCTGAGGAATAAGAAAAAAAATATTTCGAAGACATGTGAAGTTCGTCAACACGCATTTGGGCAGCGCGGCGGACACTTCTTTGCCCTAAACCCTCTCAGAAATGAGGGGAGGCCTGAGCCCAGCAGTGGGACGTATATAGGCTGTAACTTTACTTTGCTTTACTTACTTTTATAAAACCTTAATAATATTTCGCAGTGAAGTAACGACAAAGGATGATCGCACTACGACTATCCCATAATATTATCGCAAGGGCGTCATAAGAGGGATACATACCAGGTGATGGAAATAGACTAGAAAATAAAATGCGTATTGCATGCAAATCTTAAATAAAAGCATCAGTTTTATTAATTAGTGTTTTTTCTTTATTCATGTTCTTTTCTTCACGTATTAGTGGGGTATAAAAATAATGTTCCGAATTTGATATGACCTCGTCAAGTCGACAGTAAAGTCCAATCTCTCGCATTCGAGGTGTATGAAATCCAAAACTTTGGTTGCTAAAGCCCGGTATACACGGCAACGATAAAAGGGCGCAAACGAACTGCACAGTTCATTTGCGCAGTTTATTATATTTGTATGAAGTTTTCTACGTTGATATCAAAAGAGCCTCTCAGTCAAATCGTTCCTGAAATGAACGAACTTGCAAAAGAACTGAATAATTGGTCCGACTTCCGTACACACACTACGATAAAACTGTGCAAACGCGATCAACAGCGATTTATCGAATAGATTTTAAACTTTGCTCCGATGGCTTGCGCCAACCAAAAAATCTGCACCGATTTTTGTACACACGTTCGATAAAACTGCACAAATGATCTGCGCAGTCAGTTTGCAACGATAGATCGTTGTCGCGTGTACCGACCATAACCCGACAGCCTCGCGTGGTAACTATGTTGAATATGAGCCGGAAAGCCCATGTTTTTCATTAGACTTTGATATACTGTAAAAAATGAATGAATACCAAAATGAAGGCGTTTTATAGATTTGGACGACAACTACGCGATGACGCACTAATCAGTATTTAAGTTCAAACCCATGGGGAAACACGTGGTAGACCCACGCTGTAGCTACATTATGACTGCAGCACCAATAGGTCGGCTCGACCGCGCAGAGTCCACGCTCTCCTAGAATAAAAAAATATCAGCGTTTATAGCAAGCTGCTATACAACGCTGATATTTTTTTTTTGCTTGCTTGTTGGGCTATGCTCGGGGTTTCACTGCGTGATAAACTTAGAAATGAGGTTATCCGCAGTAGAACCAGAGTGACCGACATAGCCCAACGGATTAGTAAGCTGAAGTGGCAATGGGCCGGCCATATAGCTCGAAGAACCGACAACCGTTGGGGAAAAAAGGTTCTCGATTGGGAGCCTCGTACCGGTAGGCGTAGTGTAGGGCGACCCCCCGCTAGATGGAGTGACGACCTGGTAAGACATACAGGAAGTCGATGGATGCAGGTGGCTCAGGACCGTGCTTTGTGGCATACTTTAGGGGAGGCCTATGTTCAGCCGTGGACTTGTGAAGGGCTGTAATGATGATGATGATGATGATAGCAGCTTAATGTTGCTGTGCTTCGTATGGTAAGTGTAGAGAACCGGGGAACATTTTTGCTGGAAACGAGGCATTCCATCTTATTCCTTAGGGATGACAAGGTTGATTCACAAGACAAGGGTGACAGGGTTAATTCTTAATAGAGGATTGATGTGTAATTTCTGTGGTCCACAGTATCCACTTACTATCTTGTGGACTGTATTCACGTTTGTCACTCTCATTCATTAAAACAAATGTCGGATGACATTTGGCAATAGTTCCCGTTTTCGGACACAACCACAAGGTTTGAACAAAACACAAGTAGCAAACCAAAACACCATTTCCCCCAAACAAAAACGGGGGGCCCCCCCCCAATATAAAAAATTTTTTTTAAAAAACAAAAAAACCCACCAAAAAAAAATTAAAAAAAAAAAAAAAATTTTTAAAAAACAAAATATTAAAAAAAAAAAAAAAAAAAAAAAAAAAAAAAAAACAAAAAAAAAAAAAAAAAAAAAAAAACCATTGATTCATGTCAATGTGTTACAGTGTGTACCTACTACACACTATGTTCAAAACCACATATAAACAATTTCATTTAAATGCCAGGTAATTCTATTACGTTCATTGCCAATGGGCCTGATAATGCATTTACACGTGCCAACAGTTCGCCGATCTAGATTAATTTATACACGGTTGGATACGGGTGTTAAAGTTCTCGATAGTACATGCCAATAGATATGAAATGATCCGATTTAATAGTTTGCAACCCAGACTTCTTTCCATAAATAATTTTAATTAAATTTAAAAGCAAAATTATTTTAATTAGCAAATTTTTTTTTACTAGACTATAAGAAATTGCATATACAATAGTTAATAGTGTAATTGGCCGTAATTATATGAGAACAATGCAGTGATTCTTTATTGATAATATACTAGCAATAATATTAAATGTCAAAGTCAAAACTTTTTATTAAATTTAGGAATCAACTATTCCATATCGTCCTGAGGGTGTCGTAAGAGGCGACAGAAGACAGGGAAAGTGAATCAGGAGATGGGAAGCAGCATTTTTTATAGGATAGTGACAACCGAGCACAAACGAGACATCTGCATCTATCCTCGATTACGAATCAAAATGCAGACGCGTTGTTACCCGTGAGGACTAAGATGGAATGTCTCGTTTCCAGTAAAAAGGGTCTCCGGTTCTCCACACTCACCATACGAAACACAGCAGCATTAGGCTAATATTTGACGCTGGTATTCTGTCGTGAGAGCGTGGTCCTTCCCAGGTCGAGCCGACCCATTCGTGCTATAACTATACTATATCTCTCGAAGTAAGAAAAAACTGCGGTTGACAACCCGCTTGCAAAGCGTGGCAACTATGGCAAAATTCCCCCATGACGCAATCTATGATGGAGACTTATGTTCGGCAGTGGACTTTTATAGAATGTAATGGAAGGATATATTTAGGTTTGTTTAAAGCTCATATGAACCTTGAAATCTAAACCAAATTGAGATATGATGATATATCTTACGTTAATCATCGTTGATGATCGGTCGTATGCACGACTGTTGATTTTGATATTCTGGGATCGAAGTCGACCATGTAAGCCCGTTAACAAGTAAAGCCTCGCTCCACGAGGCGCATACACTTGGGCACTATAATCCTGTCCGGCACAGTGTCCGCCGTGGCCGAAATTAGGTCTGGAGGACATTATTATTATTATTTGTATGCTTTTCTTTTAAACAATTACACTGAAGAAGTAGAGAAACAGAATTACAACATTTTTTTAATTTATGTATACAAATACAAAGGCTACAGAAGCCGTGGTCTTTGTTTTTACGTTTGTAAAAAAATAATAACGGCGCCGATCGTAATATGAAAATGATAAGAACAGAAGGAATACGTAGACGTAATAACGCATGCCTTTGTATGCTAACCCGGTTGTTGCAACCTTGTACTCGTCCAGTGACACTAATGGCTAGATACTTAGCTTAATGGATGGTGGAAAATTAAACGCAATAGATATAACGGTTTACTCTCGATCATAGTAAAGAGACCGTTGATGAGATTCAGAAACCTATACATAGTTTATATATAACTATATAGAGTACTAGCTTGCCAGGCAGACGTTGTTCTGCCCTTTTCGACGACCCTTTGTCATGTCCTATTAAAAATTCTTAAATTCGCAAAAAAATTGTGGTTCACATGGGTTAAAAAAAACTATCCTAGTTGGGTATCAAGTTTGGTCAAACTGCACACGGTGTGCAAATTTGATTAAAATCGGTTGAGTAGTTTAGGAGTCCACCGCGGACAAACAACGTGACACGTAATTTATATACAGTGTGTCCGGTCACGGACTAGCGATATTTTATGTACTTATAATACAGCTATTTTAATATAAAAATACACTACACACTGCGGTCTAACCCCCTCCCCCTCTATTTGGCAGCCATTTTGTTTTTCTCTTGAGATATTCTCTACGCGTTTACGAAAAAAGTCATATCTCTCAAAGTTTTAGTCCTACTGAGATAAAAATTAACTCATTCAGGCCAATATTATTGTTTATCGTTTACATTATCAAAATTTTTGTTGACATACTTGTAACTATGAAGAAAAAAATTTAACTTCAAAGTATAAATATCAAAAAAATATGCTAATCGGCAAATTATTGTAAATTACTGCAAAAACAACCCCGTTTACCCTTCTTATTTTTATACTAGATCGACAGATTTTGAGTTAGGCTACAATACAACATAAAGTTTACAGCTGTATCTTTATTACTTTAAGAATTATTGTTGTTTGAACATGGCGTATGCCCAAACACAAAAGGCCTTTGTTAAATGACAACTGGCACTGCCATCAGTAGGACTAAAACTTTGAGAGATATGACTTTTTTCGTAAACGCGTAGAGAATATCTCAAGAGAAAAACAAAATGGCTGCCAAATAGAGGGGGAGGGGATTAGACCTCAGTGTGTGTATATATAAAATAGCTGTATTATAAGTACCTAAAATATCCTAGTCCGTGACCGGACACACTGTATATTAAGATTCATGTGTTTTAAAGTTGATAAGGTTTTTGTAATAAAATGTCAAACATAACATCATCTCTCATTCCACATGAACCCACAAAGCTCTCAGTTAAATTGAAATTTAACCGATAATATATGATAAGAAGACGAGTATCCAAACTAAGTACCTATGATGATATTGCACAAAACATTTCTTCTCCAGAACAATTTAACAAAAGAAAAGATAATAAAAAATAATAAATTGCCAAATATTGATAGTAAATGGCAGCGTAGGAGAAATCATCACCACATCCCATTTCATAGGTGTCGTAAGAGACGGTTTAGGATAGGCCTTGATCTTGTGACTTCTTAAGCTTGGCGGAATAATCAATAATCATCTCATTTTTATTGCAGATATAAATAAATAATAATAAGTGTGGTACTGCAATCTTCCATATACCTGCCAGCGTGGCACGATGCAACGAACGAGCACACGCTTCTCCTGATGGTAAGGGGATGCTGTGGCCCATACACATCTACATCTGCATTAGATTACAAAGCAAAATCTAGATTCGTTGTCACGCCTGAGGACTAAAGTAGAATATCTCGTTATCATCGATAAGTCTCCGGTTCCCTACACTTATCATACGAAACACAGCAGCATATGATGCTATCTTACGTTAGTATTCGGTAAGAATGCGGCCCTTCCCCGGTCGAGCTGACTTTTGTATTACAACCATAGTATAGCTGAAGCATTACTTTACCCTGTATTATATAGCTAATATCGGAGTTCATTGCCATCACTAGACTAACCTTTATTTTTTTTTAAATATATCTACAGTTTTAAATCACAAAAACAACGGAAAGAAAAAACTATGCATAATAAGAATTTATATTTAATTTTAAGTTATCTGAATATGGGTTGCTCTGGCAAACCCGACCATCATTGACTCACATATTTAAAGGGAAATCCACGTACAGTCATAAGCAACTATAATCTAAGGGAAGTAGGTATTTGACATGAGACCGGACATTCTTCATAGACCACTTTTTTCGGAAATATTATAATTTATTTACAGCGGTTAATCATTAACTGGACATTACTGAGAAATAAGATTTAATCTATATTTTAAATGGTGACGAATCCGTATGATATAACGAAAAGAGAGTCAAAAATTCCTGGAGAATACATTGTTAAATTAGAAGCACAATGTTTATCCTCTCAGCCATCTTAAATGATTTTTGAAAATCGTAATGTATTGATGGCCTAAATGATCAAGAAAACAATATTATTAAATTTCACTCACCCAAGTATAACAAGTTCGCCATATTTGACAAGCGGTTTTGGCTTCTGTTCGGAGCCACTCTCACCGGCCTCCTCCAGTATCGGCGAGTCCGCACTGTCCGCAGCACTGCAAAAAATTAATACCGTTAGGAAAATACAAATCAAGTTAGTTGTACACTTAGATTAAATTTCCTTAATTAAAAATTCAGTGAAGATCACGTTTTGTAGTTTTGAATTTATGTTTCGCCTGGAATTGTTTTTTTTTAATAACAGCATTTTATCGCTTCTCAGTTATGATTGCGATCGAGCTATAACCGCATTCATCTCATTCGGTGAATTTCATTTACTGATAAATGGCAGTTACCCCCACCACGTGAATATGCGTGGTGGTGACAGGGAGAAACGTCCAAGGCTCGAAAGACATCAGGTATTGTGATCGTTATTTTGTCTGCTAGATGTGGTTTTAGAAAGACCCGTATACTATAAGAGGTTTACGTCCTGAATTGGGATATATTTTACTTTTCGACCGGTTCAGCTGTAAAGCTGAACCGGTCAAAAAGTAAAAGCTAGCAAGCTTTTTAAAGTAGTTTTTAATAATACCAATAGTTAGCACGATCACGAACTTTTAATTTTATAAGAGGAAAGAGGTTGAGATCATGAGCAAACAAGATAAATGTTGAACACCTAAAATCAAGGTTGCTATTAGCACAGATTACTTAAAATCCGGAATAGACTTATTTGCATACGAATACGTTAATAGTATCAAAGAACAATCTTGAATGAGACATATTTCAGGCATCTTATAGTGATTTTATAACTTATATTGTATTACCAACGTTCGCATACGATGCTAAAATCCATAAACTTTCAATGTGTTAAATATATTTGCTTATATATATGTATATAAAAAAATCATTAGTCAACAATGTTTTTATTGCGTTTAATTTTGACCTGAACTGACGGTCACCGGGCTAACTACGACATCGGGACGTCAAACACCTCAGTCCCCCCTCTCACAACCATGGCTGCTGTAAAGCACCCGAAACTTCGGGAATTAAAAAGTCAAAATTAAACACGATAAAATCCGTACAATTGGTTTCATTTAATGTGCAGTGTTCGCGTAAATATAAGTCATAATGAGTTAATAGTTACATTTATCTTTACGAACATTTCGACAAAACGAGTTTTTACTATAGTGAAGTATTATAAAGCGTTGCATATGTTTAATATACAAAATAATACAGGGTTGGTATGGTATCCCTTCCCGCATGGATAAGGCTCACAATATTTATATATAAGTACCCGATATAAGGGCTTCACTCTCCCACATATTTCAAAAATGTGGCGCAGGCACTCCGTGTGCGGTGAGGGCCAACCAACAAACGCACTCCCCACGAAGACGGACGTTAAGTTGGGAACTGGACCGTAGTCCACAGCAGAATAACTGACGAACTAGTAAAATAAGGTTTGGCCACTTGGTAGTGCGTAAGCACAATCATTAACCGAAGCATCGTGCATGTCAATGCGTGTAAACGCCATACAAAATACGATGAAATCAAATCAAGCCACAGTGAATGTGCGTCACACGGTTTAGGCAACACGTGGAATAATAGGCACACTGGCCATAAATAAACCCTCCGTGACGCCACCACTTGCCAGACGTGATGTAAGTGTAGGCATTACCACCGATTGCATGGTCAGCACGGCTACTAGTCGCCTAGCGTGTCATGAGCTCATGAGTTCTAACCGCTCATCGCAAAAGAATGGGGTCACATTATGCGTTGCGCCGCTTTCATCCGCAGGTTTGTGCACCTCCTCAGTCTCCCCCTTGCTACCGCCCGCATGAGGTCGACACATACGAGTATGCTCCAACCAATACAACGGCAGATATAGCCAAAAGGCACTTATAAGATAATAGGAATAATTTGCCATCAGAAAGGGTTTGAGTCACCGACGTTGAGTATATGCATATTTCGATCATGTTTGTCTCACCCGCCTACGAATTGCCTTCAATCATTCAAAGGTGGAAAATTTACAGAGATATTTTATTATGTTGTTATTAAAACTCATGGAGATCATACCGTCTGCAGGCCTGTTATGAAGGGACCCGACTTGGGAAAAACTACTTTTAAGCAGAGGTTTAATAAATTTAATGATTTTTAAAGTCAATATTAAACCTTTACATTACTTAAGGTTTGAAATGAATGTATTTTATTAATGTTACTTTTTAGAAATTAATAATTATTCATAATAATGCGACCCTTATACCGATTTCCGTTCACAAATTATAGTGCACCCACTGCTGAGTTCCATTTAAAGGGCAAGACACAATATAATTACGAGTCGTCAGGCATTTCGTCTAAGTTTCCAGGGAAGATAACTGTGCTCTTCTTTGTTTGAAGTTAGATTCAGGTGTCCTATAAGTTAGTAATAAGTAATAAGCTGTATCTGTGTAATAATCTCTCCAATATTATAAAATCAAAAACTTAAATGAAAAAAATACATAAGAATAACTTATTCATTACTAAAAGCAATAACATTAAGAATATGTAATATTTAGGATAATACATAGGGGTTGCGCCCTAGAACCCGCTCCCCATTAAGCTTGTGGTCATAAATTCACTCTTACATTTATTGTTTCTATTGAGCGTCGCTCTGTCGCAATAAAATTCATTAATAACAAGTATTGTTGCTATAAATTGATATTAAATTTTAATTAAGATTTCATGTTCATTTAAATTAATATTTCAACATTATTCAAAAATATTTCTTGTTTAATAATAATAAAAAGAATACATAAAGGCATTGGTTGTCATAAATGTATATAGGTAGTGAAATAACAAATAACCATAATATAGGAACTATTTATTAATAACAAAACAATTACTATAATAAAGATATTAAAATTTAATTCGCAATCATCCGCTTAATTAAATACAATGATGTGTCTTACCTGGATTGAAGAGCACCTCCCGCCCTCCGGCGGTCAGCCGCCGTAGAGTCTACATCTCCTGAGGATGCCTCGTGTAGAGGCGAAACACGTGTCGTATTGTCGTCGATGGTGTGTGTTTCCTGGAATAGTGGTGTTGGGAGTAGTGGTGTTGAGTAGTGGTGCTGGGACTAGTTGTGACGGAATTAGTGCACGCAATTGAGGGAACAAGGTGGAGCACCGGGACCACGGTGGTCTTCAATCCAGGTAAGACACATCATTGTATTTAATTAAGCGGATGGTTGCAAATTAAATTTTAATATGTTTATTATAATGAATTTCCGCAAAGTAACGCCTGAGTCTATCAATTAAAACAATTACTGTTATAGATTGCCCCATACGGGGGATATTCTCCATAGTTGCCACGCTTGGCAAGCCGGTTGGCAACCGCAGTTTATTTTTTTATTTTTAGGCTATATTTGGAAGATGCTCTAAAGCCACTTACGACACCCACAGGATGATGTGGGATAGTGAATATTTTTACTCCGCCACTACGCAATAAACAAAACAAACTAATTGCTTTTATACGCGATGTAATTATTCCGAAATGAATTTGGTTTCTTAATTAGTAAATGGAATAAAAATATACGGATGATAATCAAGCTGATAAAAAACTATTACGTTAATTGACTTAAAAGTAGTCTAAATATAAAGAATAATTAATTTGAAATTAGAATCTCACTGAATTTGATCATTATATGGTGTCTAGTATTATTTAAACTATTATTTTGTTCAAAAGTATAATAAACTTTGAAAAAATAATTGCAGTTGCGTTTTTAATGGAATGAATGACCCTTACATTACTTAAGGTACTTATACAAACTTGATAAAAAATATTAAGCCTTACACAATAAAACCCACGGAGTACATTCACGATGATCGCTCGCGCCCACAATCACCCACAAACTTCCGCCCCGAAATTATCTTTTCATATCACGGGTCAAAACTTAAGACGTGGACCGGTCGGAGACAGCTGTGGGTCAAGATTACCGATGTAAATTATGAGCGGCCGCTGGAACCGGTTAGGGGCCATGCACTGACACTTACGTAAGCCATGTCGAGCACAGCGCGAGGAAGTCAGTCGAACTGCATCAGTACAAATGTTTATTAATATATGATCTTCACCCGCAAATTGGTATGCTTGATAAGTTTCAAGTTTATCTTTTCGGTATTACGGATACAAAATAAATAACCATCTCTCAAATGCATCCCTATTTTTGTAATGGAATTCATTTCTTACAATTACAATTTTCTATAGCATATAATAAAATTTTATAGCATGTAGTAAATTAGTTATAAACAATTTTCTTTTTGAAATAGAATTAGTTTACAAAGTTAACCAAGTATAACTTTGTTTAAAACTTGTTACACACATCGTTGTTATTGTGATAGGTAGTTACTATGGTAAACTTTCGTATTTTTAAGTTGTCTTGGTTTAACGAAACTTACAAAATTTAAGATGTTAAAAATGTTTCCCTCAGTGTATATTTATAGTAATCATATATATTTAAACCGGGTATTATTATCGTTATGGCGGTTGGAGATTTTTTACAAACGTTAGATATACATTATATCTATCCCCAGAACTTTAATGTCAGACACTCCTTCGCTAGGACACTGATTGTGAGATTTAAAAGTAGTAAAATAAAGTTACAGCCTATATACAGGTCTTTTCTTTTCTCAGAGAAATATTTAATTTCTCAGACAAGTAGATTTCACCGCCCAGCTAGCCAATAATAAATCACCACTTAAAATAGCAACTAACAACTTCATTGGTAACACGGCTCTTTGATGACTGTAATTAACTGAATATTATTCTTGAAACGGCATTGACAAAATAGTGTTTCTTCCGACTACTATGAACACCTGGCAGCTAGCAGCAACCCCCAATCATATTCTTATGTGATACAAATATGAAAAGTATGTGACATGAAAAATAAAAAAGAATTTTATAAAATTGATCGATTGGTTTAGATTAAAACAGCTAATTTTAAATCAACAAAACGACAAATTTTATTTTCCTGAATAGAATATTTTGTAAGAATAGTTTAAGTTTACAAAATCATGACAAACCCCATAAAAATTGTCATTTTCAAGTATCTATATAGATAGAGAAGTTTAATGATAACGCGACGTAATTGAATCTTTAATTGATTTTTTAAATATAAAATCTTCAGATTTAGTTATATAATATACTTTTATCTTTGATAGGAGGCCCATAAAATTTCCATTAAAAATATCAGCAAAACTGCCTCGCTAACCTCTAACCAATAGTCTTGCATAGATTAAATTAAAATAATATTAAAATTTAAAGAAACTCAAACAACACACTTTGATCATGAGCTGTTATAATTCTAGCGCGGGTACTACTCGTAGGTAATAGTCATGAAATTATTGTATTGTCATCGGTCGATTCCGTCTGCAAAATTTCTGATTACTCATACGTCCGGAAGTGGGGGAAGAAAATTGAATTATAAAGTTCGATTACACTCACACATACATACATACGTACACATATGTAAATTCACACATACAGGTCAAGCTAATAAAAGCGTTCAGTCAAATTGATGAGGTTATCAAACTTTGCGGACGGTAATAAAACAAACAACAGTAACATTTTTTTAAAAAAATATTAACAATGCTATAAACATTACTAATATTCCCCTTAACCACTCGCGGTAAGCTTAAATTGCTTGTGTTACGAGTGGTTCACGCCAGTAGTCGAATGGCGGATTCGAACCCACGACCTTTTTCAGTTCGCGGTCCGCGTCCTGCCATTAGGCTACTGTCGCTTTACGCGCACATTATTCGACTGACAGTAAATGAATGGGATTGAGATTTCACGGTCGAAGTCATTTTTCACTGATTTCTTAATTTTGATATTCCACTTAAAAATTCGAATGTACATTGTGTGTATGCATATGCACACACGTGCATGATTAGTTTGCAAAACCACAATGAGCAAAGCCTTTTCTCCCACAATTGGAGCAGTTTGTTTAGCGTCATATCGATCGCGATGCCGATAACTTATCGGTACTACATAACTGCACTCTGACCACAAAGGGGGAAGTAGGTCACTTAAGCACTAAACACATATTGTGTGGTGGTTATCTGCTCGGCCTTTAAGTGGGTTTTGCCTGACACAAATTGCTTCACCTCGCTATGTCACATCCGATCTAGGATTGGCTTTGAACGACTTTGGAGGTATGAATATTTTACCTGCAACTCATTGTAAGTGCTTAATGAGTTCTTCGTGCCATTTTAAAGCAATGGGACAAGAGGCAAAATTAAATTTTGACAAATTTTAGAAAATAAAATCACACTTTCTTTTAACAAATAAACACATTATTGGGTAAGTTTTAAATAATACATTAAAAATATGTAATTTAATTTAAACTAGCAACTAGCTTGCCAGGCAGACGTTATTCTGCCCTTTTCGACGACACTTTGTCATGTCCTGCTAAAAATCCTTATTTTCGAAAAAAAAAATTGTGGGTCACTCATGGGCAAAAAAACTATCTTATCTCTCAAGTTGGACTAAACTGCACACAGTGTTAAATTAAAGTCGGTTAAGTAGTTTAGGAGTCCATCGCGGACAAACAACGTGACACGTAATTTATATATATATAAATATTGTAAAACTTACCAATTTTATGACATTGTGCGATTTTTCATAAAAATAAAACCAACCGACCACCGTGCAGTACAAAACGCAAGCATATTTTATATGTTATAGTACCTAATTAATATTATTTAATTAGGTTATACGTTTGGAAATTTAATCCGACATTTCCGACACGCAGAAGGTTTTGCATAAAAAAGTTTTTTGTATGTCGTTTTAATTTATTTGAAAATAGGAATATGTACTAGTAAAAATCCGAGTGTCCCTATTTAAGATTTCCCTTTATATTTTTTTACGATAGCTAAATAGAAATAGGTATGGTGTTTAATTGAAAAATTAATCTAGGTCGTGAACATTTTCGCGAAATGAATTTTAACGATTTCAAATGTCGCCCAAAACCGGACGAATCGTTTGATAGATATCAAATGACATTTATGAATAACGGAACCATCAAAGGCAACAGTGTACCACTGGCACACATCCAATTTTAGTACGGTCGATTAACTTCGGGAGATGAAGAAACATGTGGTCGCCCTTTGACGGCTGTTACGGAAGGATATCAGTTAAAAATTTACTTAAGGAGAAAAGGCGACGTACGAATTTCGCGTTGGTTGCTGCCTAACTTCACCGATGATCAGAAGCAGGGTCACGTAGAATGATTTCAATTGAGTGAGTGATTATGAATTGGAAACAGGTGTTTTCGACATTAAAACAGGTGATGAATATTGGATTTATCAACACGATCCTGAAAAGGAACACCAGTCGACGGTTAGGCTGTTTCAAAGTGAACCAATGCGTATGGAAGTGAAGTGATAGTAAAGTAAAGCGCATGGAAATTTTAATAGCTAGCGATTTTTTACTTCGAACGGGTGTCTGGTGTCAAATCCCTGACAAAATCAAAGAATGGCGTATATTATACTACCGAATACTTGCCAGAAGTGGTCACTGTTGTGAGCAACAAGCAACCGAACATGGAGCTATGCTTCAGAGCTCACTTCATCACGACAGCGCGCCCACGCACACAGCACTCGAAAAGTGGGATTTCCTGGGTAGCATACCCGTTAAGCTTTAGGTCACCTTATTCCCTAAAATAAAAATCAGCTGAAAGGGATACAGTATTCATTGCTGGAAGATGCGCTAGCAGCATTCGAGAAGGTGTCTGAGGCGGATTAGAAAAATTTCGAAATTTGATTAGACTCATGAAACTGCATAGATGCTGGTGAAGTTTTTGAGAAGATTTAACAATAAAGACTTTTTTTATAGAGTAAGGGTGACAATCGAACACACAGTCCACCAGATGGTAAGTGGATGCTGTGTGCCTGTGGCCTTAGACATCTACATTTGGCATTGATTAGGAATCACGTTGTTAACCCTTAGGACTAAGATAAAATGCTTCGTTTCCAGTAAAGAAGGTTGTCCGATTCTCTACACTCACTATACCAAACAGCAACACTACGCTGCTATTTTACGCTGGTATTCTGTGAAAGCGTGGTCCTAACCCGGTCGAGTCGACCCATTCGTGCTGCATCCATAATATTATAGTTGTAGCGTGGCTCTACCATGTGCAGAACTTTGTTCAAATAAGTGGTTCATTATAAATTTTGAAGTATGTTTCCGATTACTTCGTCTTAAACACAAAATCGAGCTTTAATAAACAATTTAAGATTCCGAGAGAATGGTAAAAATACTGCGTTAACGACTGACGTTAACGACCGCGAATTCGGACAGGGGTCAAAGCCCGTCATCTCGGTACCATTTCCACTTCAACGCCCCGAGGATAGACCTTGGAAAGCCGACTACGTCACTAAATTACATTTAATAACCGACCATAAAATGTAAATGCAGGCAGCCCTGGGCCGTCTTTTATTGCTGTTTCTAATAATCTTCCACCTCGATCGCATTCTGTAGATGGTTGTGATGTGATCTAGAAAAAGGCTAATCTAATAAAAACGTGACGGTGTTTCATCTTTATACTCTTTAAATAATTTATTATATGAATAGCATAGCAAGCCCAACTTACTTAAATGTGAAAATATAAAATTAAAACAAAATTATATTTATACTAAAATAATATCAGTTCTCGCCAGAAATTATTAAATACGGTTTGCTTTGTGGTGTTAAGTGTTAACATTTTCATGTAGGGTATCCAACTTCGTCTTAACGTAAATTCGAAAAAAAAACAATTATTTTATATAAATTAGAACATCTTTTAAATGTCATTTTTGATTAATTAAAAAAAATTGTGTGATCGTTGAGAACCGGAGACTGTGGAAACGATGAATTCCATCTTATTCCTGAGGATATATTATATAGATGTCTATGGGCCACAAAAACCACTAACCATCAGGTGGACCGTGTGGAAAAAACTAGTACCTTCATAATTTTCATTTAATTAGACAATCTTACACGGCATACATGCCGTGACTGAACACATTATCATAATTCGCATGTTTGTTCGCGATCATTTGTTTTTCCTAGTCTAGCCTTTGTCTAATGCCACAATTTTTTCACCTGAGAATAGTTCACACGACATTCCATCTGGATTTTGCGAACTCGTTTTAGTTGATTACAATTCCAAGAACTACTACGGACAGGTGAATCAGCGGGCGCCGTACGGGGGCAACCGTTCGTAGTAACCGTTCGTAAAGCGAGGCACGTGGCGATAAAAGGCTATACTGCATCCGGTCCGCCTCTGACGCCGCCGAAGTGTATATGGGCGCGACGGAAGTTTACGTGGAATCAAACCTACACGAGGTGAATTCCATTTGTACATTTCTACGAAGCATTCAACAGATTATTGATAATCTAGTGATGTCGTCATTTATTTGCAATTTACGTAACATTACAAATAAAATAAAACTAACTTATGTTAATACTAATAAACTTTTAGATACTGACAAATAGGGATGTAAGATTCCGATGCCTATATATCGGCCGATATAATCGGTAGATCGATATATCGACATCGCCGATTGTGTTCAACCGATATCAAGTTTGAAAAGCGCGCGAAACGAACAACGTGCGCGTGACATTCTTGATCAACTCAGTTGCCTCAGTGTCTGTTCTCAACTGCAGGTCTTTTTTAAAATGATTTGCGTAACAGATTATCCGCTAATAACTTAAACAAACTTTATATTAACAAATAAATGTTTTCTTTGAATTTTGAATTTTTATATTGAAATTTTGATTCGACATTTTGGTTTTCAACCCTCTCAAGGTTCAGTCTCTAATATAGGTAACTTTTATGCATAATAAATAAAATTATTCATTATTTTTTTTTTGTATTTCTACTTAGTCACCGATAAAGGTATCATATTTACTATATTATAATGTTTTAAGTTGTAGAGCCATGCTGCAGCTATATTGTGGATGCAGCACGAATGGGTCAGCTCGACCGGGGTAGGACCACGCTCTCACAGAATACCAGCGTAAAATAGCAGCCTTAATGTTGCTGTGTTTCGTATGGTGAGTGTAGAGAGTCGGAGACCCTTTTTACTAGAAACGAGGCATTCCATCTCAGTTCTCGGGGGTGAAAACGCATTTGCATTTTGACTCTTAATTGAAGATTAATGTAGATGTCTATGGACCACAGTATTCACTTACGATCAGGTGAACTGTGTGTGTGCTCGTTTGTCACCCGTTCTATAAAGAAAAAAACAATATTCGGAATCGTATCGGCACAATTATGTACCGTTACATCCCTACTAAATAAGTAAGCATTCACAGTAAATTTTATTTTATATTGTAAATCTAAAACATTTCATTCTCCCTTTGCAAAAAAAAATCGCGTTTCAATCACCTTTGATCAGAATGATAAATTAATACAATCATATTACATTACTTAGCGGCCTAAAAGCCTTATTCACTGTTCATTGTTCGCTTTATAATTTCTTAGACAAAGCAACTCTTATATTGATTTTTTTACTTTAAGTTATTATTTGCTAATAGGTGCAAATGTCATGAAATAGATACGCCAAAAATTAAAAAAAATTGTTTTAATATATTTTAATGTGGCCCTAATATTGAAATAAACCGATAAAAGCGAAACTGTGGGTTTTGTCTACTAAAAGGGTAACAGAATAGATTTCAACGATTTTATCGCACTAGATTTTACACAATGCTAAGTCAGTTTTAAGAAAATAAACCGAGATCGTCGCTAGTTATATAATTTAGTATAACATCACTTAAACAAAAACAATATAAAAACTGAGCAGTTGTACAATCTACTATCCCTTGTTGTTCACTTTCCCCGGTCGCACAGTCACGATCTAACCGCACACAGCACTTCGGTCCATGCCCACTTTCTATGACTGGCACATATTTCTTCTACTCAGTCGCTGGAGCCGTTCACTTTTGTTGCGATGTAATATGTAACGTAATTAACGCACACCCTCAGACATACCAATTAGTATATTATGTTATAATCATAATGCATACACTGAATTTTTAGTTAAACATTTTTATGAGCTGATTATTTATCGAATTAGTTATACTAATTCCGGAAGAATGTTGTGGTCACAGTACAAATCCACGAACGCAAAGACTTTAACGTGCTTGAAATAAAGTTCATTTTTCTTTATTTTTATTGAATTACAGAATTAGTAATAATACAAATAAAACTGCACTCTTAAAAGTCTTATTGCCTTAAGTTACGGTCCATTTCAGTTTGTTTTGACTGTACAGATTTAGTGTGACTGTAATTTACGTTTTTTAGTTTTAATTATTTTTGGGATAAAAAATTACCTATATTAAAAATGATAGGAATCGATTCAGTAAACGATTCTGAACAAAGTACTTTCTCAAAGTGCGTTAATTATGTTACGTGTTAATATATATATATATATATATATATATATATATATATATATATATATATATATATATATAGTGTGTCCGGTCACGGACTAGCGATATTTTAGGTACTTATAACACAGCTATTTTAATATATAAATACACTACACACTGAGGTCTAATCCCCTCCCCCTCTATTTGGTATCCATTTTGTTTTTCTCTTGAAATATTCTCTACGCGTTTACGAAAAAAGTTTTGTTTAAAGTGAAAGTTTTAGTCTTACTAAGATAAAAATTAACTCATTCGGAGGCCAATAATATTGTTTATCGTTTACATTATCAAAATTTTTGTTGACATACTTGTAACTTTGAAGAAAAAAAAATTTAACTTCAAATAAATATCAAAAAAATATGCTAATCGGCAAATTATTGTAAATTACTGCAAAAACAACTCAGTTTACCCTTCTTATTTTTATACTAGATCGACAGATTTTGAGTTAAGCTACAATGCAACATAAAGTTTACAGCTGTATGTTTATTACTTTAAGAATTATTGTTGTTTGAACATGGCGTATGCCCAAACACAAAAGGCCTTTGTTAAGTGACAACTGGCACTGCCTGCCTAGGAGTAATAGTGTTCTGTGCTGCCTGCTCTCAAATTATACTACTTATAAATGATGATTCTGATTCTCTGATCTCTCTTCATCATCTCTAATTCATCGAAGATCATAAGTAATCTCAGATTACTCTTACTCCTAGGCAGGCAGTGCCAGTTGTCATTTAACAAAGGCCTTTTGTGTTTGCGTATATGCTATGTTCAAACAACAATAATTCTTAAAGTAATAAAGATACAGCTGTAAACTTTATGTTGCATGGTAGCTTAACTCAAAATGTGTCGATCTAGTATAAAATTAAAAAGGGTGAACGGGGTTGTTTTTGCAGTAAATTACAATAATTTTCCGATTAGCATATTTTTTTGATATTTATTTGAAGTTAAATTTTTTTTCTTCAAAGTTACAAGTATGTCAACAAAAATTTTGATCAACATTAATTTTTATCTCAGTAAGACTAAAACTTTCAGAGATATGACTTTTTTCGTAAACGCGTAGAGAATATTTCAAGAGAAAAACAAAATGGATGCCAAATAGAGGGGGAGGGGATTAGACCTCAGTGTGTAGTGTATTTTTATATTAAAATAGCTGTATTATAAGTACCTAAAATATCGCTTGTCCGTGACCAGACACACTGTATATATATATATATACATATACAAAGACTATATAACCACTTGACTGCGCATACAGTGCCCCGACGCTCGAAAACTATTAGTATTTTGTCGCCTATGCATCGGCTATGGTACTATTAACCATTTTAGTTAATAGTGTTCTGTGATTTTAGTAATGTCCAAGTGTTAGACCTGTGTGCACGCTAAATTAATGCAAATTTTTATAACTTTTATGCAATTATAATGCATCAAAATTCGCGGTGAAGTGGTGTGGGAAACATTCCAAGGACAGATGTCCAAAAAGAATGGAGTAACTTTTCATTGCTAAGTAAAAAATACGAAAATTATTGTTGATTAATTCAGATTATGAGCCACCGCAGGGGTCTACCTAAAACGGTGACCGGGTAAATAACGACATGGTTGAGTCGCACGTTGATGTCTTTTGGAAAAGTCTCGTTCTATTATTAGACAATTCTAATGCTTCTATCCCTTTCTTTCCCTTTGTATGTTTATCGTAAACATTAGTACCTACTTACTGTTATCTTTAATAGCTAAAAGTCGATATCGAAAATAATAAAATTTAAATTAATAAAAAAGATTATTTAATTCACACATTGTGAAAAAATACTTATCTACTTTTAACCGTCTTCAGAAAAAAGAGGATGTTCTCAGTTTGTCGGTATTTTTTTCTTAGTTAAAGTATATAGTTACCTAGTTAGATTAGTTAGATTGGTGTACCAAATCAGAACGGCTTACAATTTCAAAAGGAAACTAAAGACAAGTTATTGTACGGATCCACTACAGTAATAGATATTTGTCGTCGTTGTAACATTTTTAATAAGAGGGCGATCAATGAGAGTGGTTCAAAAGTGCTGCCTTCGAAATATAATACAAATTATTTTATGAGAACTGTTTAAAAATCTCTGATTAGGTATTATTGATTCCCGTATATTTATTTTCAACAATTTGAAATATAATCAACAAATCATTAAATTGAATTAGCAAGATGCATAATTTACAAATATGTAGACGCTTGTTTATATTTTTTACAAAGAACAATCAGGACCCTTAAACTTTAATTCGAAATAAATATAACAAATTAATTCATTTTAAAATCAATAATAATATAATATATAAATGTTTTCGTTGTAACTGATTGATTTTGATTAAATATTAATTCTATGATTTTAATTGAGCATTTTTCATAATGATAAAATCCATTTTATCGATAACGAATATTTTCATTTATTAAGAAGAGCAACCCTAAAGATAGCCATAACAACACAACTTGACCATTTGCAGCCGCGCGTTCCTCCTCGTCCCCCCGGCCCGCAGTAGTGAGCCGTGTGCTTAGAAGAAATCTGCCTATACGCTCTCTAGTGGTTATATTCTCCATGTACATATATATATATATATATATATATATATATATATATATATATATATATATATATGTATATATATAAATTTCCTGTTATATATATAATTATAATTGTAATTATATATATACTAGCTTGCCAGGCAGACGTTGTTCTGCCCTTTTCGAAGACCCTTTGTCATGTCCTAAAAAAAGATTGTGGGTCACTCATGGGTCATGGGCAATAAAACTATCCTATCTCTCAAGTTGAACCAAACTGCACATTGTGTGCAAATTTGATTAAAATCGGTTAAGTAGTTTAGAGTTCATCGCGGACAAACAATTTGACACGTAAATATATATATATATATATATATATATATATATATATATATATATATATATATAATTTAATCAAATCATTTGCTGGTCATTAGCTGTTTTACTTGTCGTATTATCGAGTAAAAGTTACTTAGGATAGATTTTTATTTATTTATTTGCTCTTTAAGGGAAACATACAGTACAATAAAAAATACATTATAAAATATGTAAAAGTAATCCTAAAACCTATGAAGTTTCCACAGATATCTAATACATATTAAAAGCTAGGAGATTTCGAGATTCTACCAAATAAAATGTTATACCAGAGTAACTAACCCTCCAATAATTTTACTCCTTGGTATTACTCTCACATAACTTTGTTTAAGTTTTTCCAACACAAGCTTAGGTTATTGTGACTCTATGGCTGGTGAACGAATAATGAATGAACATGGATACCAACTAAAATTGAAATATAGTTGTTTATAAAGCGCAAAGCAAGGTTTTATATCCATATAATTTGCCTGATTATAACAGTGTCAGTCAAATGTTAATGAACATTGAAATATTCACACACAAGTTCTCATTTAACTAAAATTATCTTTGCAAGTTGTATTGCTTGTTATGGTTATTGTAAATAAATAAAACGTTTGAAGAAACCAGGAAACGTAGCCCAAATTGGTTATCCATCTAAGAAAAACTCGTCGTTAGAACTCGTGGACAAACATTTCCGTGTCATAAAAATAAAAAACCGGACGATATTACGTCTTGTAATGTATTCTTCATGACTATCAGAAACTTTAATCATATTTCGTAAACGTTACATTATTTTTTTAAATCCCTACAATCATCACAAAAATTATAAACGCACTGTAAAATATCCTTATTTTTCAACAAAGCATACGAAAATAGCTATTAAAATGTAACGTTTAAGGTACATTTAAGTGAATTATATTAACTGTTTTAATATAATTCACTTAAATGTTCAAAGTATTAAATCAAACACAGAACAATTGGAATTGCTAATGCTGGAGAAAAACATCGATGTATGTTGTTTCTGTGAAACTTTTTTAAAGAATCACGAAGTTGACATATTTCAAATTGACGGATATAAAAAAGTAGCTCATTTCTGTAGGAAACGTAAAAAGGGAGGCGGTGTTGCCATTTTTGTAAAAAAATCTATTGATTACCACGAACTTCAATGGATATCAGAAATGGCTATAGAAAATCATTTTGAATGATTTGGTGTGTTAATAAGTGTTAAAGTGGAAAACAAAAGGTATTAAGATATCCAGTAGGAACAAAAGACAGTTATATTTAAAGAAACGGTATACAAACTGCCATGCTGCGAAAAATAGATACAAAAGTTATTGTAAAATTATGAAGGCAGTTACTAAGCAATCAAAAAGAAATGCAAACATTAACTATATAAACCAAAGTAGTAATAAAAGCAAAGCTATGCAAAATATATAAATATTAATGAATACAAAAATAAATAATATTAATGAGAACAGAAACTATTCAAAAAGATGACATTACAATTAATCAACCTCATGGCATAACTAAATTAATGAATGACTATTATAACAAATTAAATAATCCTATCCAATCTATTAGCGACATAACATTCAAACCAGTGACTAATCCAAATTTAAATAACATTTTTATGACCCCTGTAAATATTTCCGAAACTATTAACATTATGAATAATTTAAAGAACAAAAAAGTATAGGCTACGATAATATACCGATGAAAGCAATAAAATCAAGTACACATTTAATAGCGGAACCTCTAACGCATATTATAAACTTGACCTTAGAAACAGGAATTTTTCCAAATGAGTTGAAAAAACACTAATAAAGCCTTTATACAAAAAAGGTGCCAAAAATGACATGAACAATTATAGACCTATTGCTCTATTATCAAATTTTTCAAAAATATTCGAAAAAGTCATATCAAATAGGTTAATATCATTTTTAGACAAATATAAGATTTTAAATGTAAATCAATTTGGGTTTCAAAAAGGGAAGAACACGACATTGGCTATATTTAAATTTTTGAAAGATATTTTGAAAGATGTAGATCAAAAAAAGACTTGTGTTGGTCTCTTTTTGGATCTGTCAAAAGCGTTTGAATGTGTTGTTTATAATATATTGATAAAACAGCTTGAACATATAGGCATACGTGGAATAGCCCTAAAATTAATGAAATCTTATTTAACTGACAGAATACAGGCGACAATATTAGATACATTTGACAAAAAAACAAAATCAATAACTCAAGTGCATTCCGATTTCAAAAAATTAAGCCTAGGTGTACCGCAAGGTAGCATACTAGGCCCACTGATGTTTTTAATTTACATAAACGAGCTTCCATTAATGATCAATCATCTATGTGTAATGTATGCTGATGATGCTACAATATTCTTATCAAGAGATAAACTAGATGATACATATTTTGTGAGTGAAATTTACAACACACTGAACACAGTAATGAACTTAACTTCAATTAATTTAAAAGTAAATTTGGGAAAAACAAAACTAATAGAATTTAGGAATTATATAAAAGCTCCAATTGAATCAAATATTATAATCGACGGTGAAAAAATTGAGAAAGTGCATGACATGAGATTTCTGTGTATCAACATTGATAGTAATTTGAACTGGAAATCACATGTTGAGAAAGTAAACAGTAGGATTTCAAGCAGTTGTTACGCCATATCAATAAAAATTAGCATCTAGAGATGTAGCAAAAAATTATTACTATGGTCATGTCTATCCACTTCTGACATATGGAATTATATTCTGGGGCAATTCTGTTGACAGTCAGTCGACATTTGTTTTGCAAAAAAAGTGCTTAAGAATTATGTATAATATTAATCAATATGACTCTTTAAGAAATGTATTTATAGATTGTAAATTTCTGACGTTGACTTGTATATACATACTTGAAATTTCTGTGTTTGTCAAAGATAACCAACAAACATTTTAATATTAAAAAAAGAATCAAAAAAGAACTTACGAACTCAACACGCTTTTGATGTGTGCATTGTTAAATCATCTAGTTACATTTATAATAAAAGTACTTTAATAAGCGGAATCAGAATCTTTAACCATTTACCTATATACATTAAATCGTTAGAGAGCCCAAGATTTAAAAAAAAGTTAAAAGAATGGTTATTATCAAAATGTTTTTATAATTTAGATGATTTTTTTGGAAGTAATTATTGATTTACTGTAGTGCTTTATTTTATTTTTTATTATATTGTACGTCCGAAATGGACAAACTGTTGTAACTATACTCTGTATTTGTAAGACCTCATGTACACAGTTATGACAATAAATGATTATCTTATCTTATCTTATCCAACGGCTGCCATTAAAATAATCTCCCAAAACCGATTTACTCCATGAAGTTTTGCGATATACTCTCGGATAGATATACCTGAGTTATGATTTAGTAAAACGAAAAGTTCTTTAATTAATGATTTTATTCGTAAGACTTATACGAGTTCGTTTGAATGGCCGCCCTTAGATAATGATATTTTTAAGTACATACATCTCAACTCGAATTTTCTTTGAAAAGTCAAAAAGACCTTTTTTAATTGCGATCATAGGAATATAAAAAACTATTATTTCGTTAGATGCCGGTATACCATAAGACAAATTTAAATACATGAAAGGCATATATCAATTATTGCGAAATCCTTTAAAAAGTACACAGCTGGCCAAAGAAGACTCTCCCAATATCGACAATGCATTTAGTACCATTTTGTGCATTTGTTGTTACTCGGCTCCATGACGTTGCGTTGCTTCCTTGCTTCCATCAGCGAATTGGAATATTTTTAATTCTTCAATTTTTGGCTAAAGACATTTCAATTATATTATAGTACTGTAAATAAGTTTTTTTATAAAAAAGAATACCTGATAATTGTAACGAAAACTTACACAACAAACTTACACGTAGAATAAAAAAAACTGAGAATCGATATCATCATCTGTTAATCAATATAAAACGTTCTCTTAAGTATTAACGCATGAAGGCACGAACGAATTACTGAAATCCTTTTTTTTTAAAACATGTACATAAAATCGGACTCAAGTAGCCACGAATCGCCGATATAGGTTGAAATCAGTACTTTCCACAGCTAACGGGAATCTTCAAATAAACAACTTCCAAATCAAAATTAAACGAGTGGTAAAATTAAAAATCTTGTACAACCAACTTCAATATAAATAAAATGACAACATCATCAATATAATCGAAATCAATTAAATACGCATCAAAAACTACTGGAGGTCAGATCTTGATCAAATTTAAATAGGACCACATTATAAGCATCAGTTTTCAATTAAAAAATAAACATCAAAATTGGTTCACATAGAAAAAAGTTCTGAGGTAACATAAAAAATTACAGTCGAATTGGGTACCCCTCCTTTTTTGAAGTCGGTTAAAAAAACGCTAAATTTAAGGTAAAATAATCAAGTCAATTATGTCCTTATATTCGTGTGCACATAGAATCGAAATTGCGTGTATTACAATGAAAGCACGATCTTTGCCCGCACGCCGCACGGCTAGTCCATTACATTAGGCAAAGCTATTACGTACATAATAAAAGTAATGTTAATTTTACCCACGCGCACATGTTGCTATTGTTATATTATATAAAAAACAGCAATTTATTCGTTCTTGAATCTGGAAACAGTTAATGGTTTTTTTACATTGACCTCTATATATACAAGTACGCTGGACTGGCTATACCATACAAAATGACTGTGCCAATTTGAAGCGCCGCTAAAGGTGTCTTGAAAAATAAAATTGACATAATATGCCAAAGTCTGTTGTCTTATTTATATTGTCATATTTAAAAAGTCTGCATTTTGAACTTTTAAACTACAAAACGAAAGTATTTTATGTTATTTGATTGTGTATAATGTTACATATTAAGAATTATTTTTAATAATAATGAGTGAGCGTAATCTGTCAAACTCGTTACCAAAAGGGAAGTCGTATAACATTACACAAGTAAGTGAGTTTGCAGCTAATATTTAACAAATTAAAACTATTTGATAATATAAGTACTTAAAATTTTGTTACTAATCATAATATCATATATACCAACATGTTTGGCTGTATATTACTGAGTTTTGATAAACAATAACATTCAATAGGGTTGTCGAGTTCCTTGTCTATAATACTTATCGATGTTCTTTCCTACCCATATCTGTTAACAAACAAAGTCGCCAACAACAGATGATTATCAAATGTTTATTAATTAACAGGTTTACAACAGAACCTAGACTAAAATTATGGCTTAAAAGCATAAATATTGTGAACTGGCGTTCGAAACAAAATGATCATATTTGTTCCAAACATTTCACAGACGATTGTTTTATTAGAAGTGAGAACTGCACCACTTTGAAAAAGTGCAGTATACCGACAATATTTTCTGGTAGTATCAGTACCAGTAAGTATTAGATTATTATTTGGAATGTTTTTTTTATCTCTTATTTCCTCATTTTCCACCAAACTCAAGGGCCATAGCCAAGTATCGAAAGGTCGCCTGTAGATGTCGAGCCACGTTGGATGTGTGTTAATGGGCTGCGGCTAGAGGAGATTCCTCTCCCTGTACCGCTGTAGTTGAGGTGGAGTAGTAAGGGAAGAGTTAGAGGTTGCGAAGGGCAGTGTTGCTTGTATTTCTGGTGCGCCTTATCTGAGAAAGAAAACAGGGAGGAGAAGTGAGCAACTAAGGAGGGGCTGCCATTGGGCGGCTGGCGTCAGAGGGGCCGCGGATGTGCATGAAAGCGTTTCCATAGCCCTGCGAATTTGCGGCGGAGGTAGAACACTATGGGGTTTTAGTAAGTGCGATCTAGAGAATTAATTCTCTCTCAATTGCAGGCATGTAATAGTATGAGTACATATTTGTGCTATTTGTTGTAGAGACTACTGGTTCGCAGGGTGCACGTGCGGCGTAGTTCCTAAAAAACTGTATCTGCGACTGATCATCACTGCTGGTAATAAGAAATTGTTTAGTTTGTTGCTTCCTCGCTTGAAGGCTAAGTATAGCCATTCAGAGAGGACACGTAGCCAGCATTCTTGGGACGATACCACAGAAAGTATGATGATTTTAGTAATTTTTTTTAATATTGTAATTTTATCTTCGAAAATGACGCTGTAAATAACTGATAACTATGTAATTCAAAGTTAATTTTTTTATATTATCTTGCTAGCTCGTACCCGGCGCATTGCTACCGCAGAAGAAATAATTGTGGAAATATCGTTAAAAATGTGAAACAGTTATATTGTATAATTAGGAATGATAAAACAATAATTGAAATATAATGATATATAACTTTCAAATAAATAGTAAGTATAATACGCACGCCACTTAGTGTCAGTTAATTGTACCATGCGTATAACCTTCGCACAAGTGCAACCAATAAGTTGACTAAGTTTTAACACAATCTGATGAACGGTATGGCATCGTAGAAAGTACGAACAAATATAAATTTTTATATAGTAGAAAATATTTTAATGTTTATAGACAGACCGGTAGTTGATTAGAATAAGTGTTATTATAGCAGCTGATTTGTTTTTCTTTATAATACTAGAACGGTTGAAAATGAATTATTTTAGAAATTATGTTTTTTATTTTTATTTTGTGTAGATAGTTTAATCTTAATAATTTTTAGTTGAATGGTCTAAAGGCTACGATGGCTATCCGAGTACAGAACCAAAGTACAAAACTAATCCAACTGTAGAGATGTGTAAGACAGGGTGACGTAATATCCCCGAAATACTTTACGGCTGCATTGGAAGACGTCTTCAAGCTACTGGACTGGAAAGGATACGGTTATAGAGTGTAGAAGTAAGGAGTACCAACTCCCATAGTAGAACAGTTGAAAAAGTGGCCATCTGTAAGCAGTAAATAATAGCGCAAAAACTCTCCACAACAGCGCTGGAGTAGCTACTGGGATGAAATGAACTTAGCATTTGAGGACGGTTTAA
The DNA here is from genome assembly GCA_907164705.1 of Parnassius apollo. Lineage (NCBI taxonomy): Eukaryota > Metazoa > Arthropoda > Insecta > Lepidoptera > Papilionidae > Parnassius > Parnassius apollo. The sequence goes on from CAJQZP010000008.1 coordinate 17,765,832, forward strand.
GTGTGGTGCGAAACTGCTCAGTAGCTCTAAAATCTAAAATAATTTTATTTAGTAAATATAACCTCGAAAAAGTCGTCTATCCCTCTAATATTTTTCGATGTGTTCTTTAAAACTTACCCCGTAGTTATAGTGGCGCCACCCTTATTTAATGGTTTTTATGGACACCTTTTAATACACAGTCTGTACTCCTTACTTCTACACTTCATAGATACGGTATTAACGTTAATGGCGTGTACGTCACTCACCTTCGATTTGTCGACAATATAGTCCTTATGGCAGAATCGCTGAAGGGCCTACACACTATGTTCAATAACCTCAATAGTGTCTCCCAACGGATAGGTCTTAAGATGAACATGGACAAAACAAGTCATGTGTAATGTCGAAATAATGTGGTTTTTGGGAGCACTTAGCTGAAGTTGTTGACGAGTATTTTTACTTGAGACAAATAGTCCGACTAGGTAAGTTCAACTTCGACCGACAGGTCAATCGAGGGATTCAACTCGGCTGGGCAGCGTTCGTGAGATTACAACACATCTTCTCGTCAGGAATACCTCAAAACTAGATTGTACAACCAGTCCGCCTGTTGCCAGTGATGACCTATGGATCTGAGACGAGGTCTTTCACTGCTGGCCGTATGAGGAAGCTCGAAGTCGCTCAGCGAGCTATGAAGAGGGCTATGCTCAGGGTTTCAAACTTAGGAATGAAGATGTCTGCAGCAGAACCAGAGTGACAGACATCGACCAATGGATTAATACGCTGAAGTGGCAATTGATCGGCCATATAGCTCGAAGAACCGAATACCGATGGGGATAAAAGGTTCTCGAGTGGCAGCCCCGTACTGGCAGGTGAAGTGTAGGACGTTCCCCCACTAGATGGAGTCAAAACCTGGTAAGACATGCAGGAAGTTGATGGATTCAGGTAGCTCAGGACCGTGCTTTGTGGCATTCCTTGGGGGAGGCCTATTTTCAGCAGTGGACTTGTGAAGGGTTTTAATGATGATGAATGATAATGGCATTATATTAATATGATACATAAATAGAATGGACGTTACGGGTAGAGTCAATCTATCCATAGAGTTCATTCTATTTATTTAGGTATAGGTAGGGTATAGAAATTTTATCGATATAATTTGATACACTGTCTTATCCCTATTATTAGTTCCGTGGACGTGCACTTCTGCTGTCAGCGCCAAAATGGCGGAAATCAAATCGCTTCATCATGACACGGTTTATAGCCAGTCCAGCGTACTTGTTTAAATTGAGGTCAGTGGTTTTTTAAATGTTGGTCTCAAGGACACTGTATTCCACGCGGACTAAATTTAAACGAAAAATTTGCCAATTCTCTATTACTCCTTCGCTTGTTGTGTAGCAACTGGTCACAAAAAATAATTGTGTATGTGATGTCTATTCAATTTTATGTCTACGCCCGTGTATTTGCTATGTAAGAATATTCACTACCCCATATCATTCCGTGGGTATCGTAAGAACTGACACAGGGAAATAAATCAGATTATGATGTATTAATTTTCCTGACGACAACACAAAATATGATGGTAAAAGTAAAGTTACAGCCTATATACATCCCCGCTGCTGGGCACAGGTCTCCTCTCATTTCTGAGAGGGCTTTAGGGCAAGGAAGTGTCCGCAGCGCTGCCCCAATGCGTGTTGGCGAACTCCACATGTCTTCGAAATATTTTACTTTTATTTCTCAGACATGCAGGTTTCCTCACGACGTTTTCCTTCACCGCCGAGCACATTCCCGGCGACGCGGAATCTCATACAAAATAAGTTTGACAGCCATTCTGTTGTGCATATTCTATGGTCTATTTATATAAAAATCAATTGCTATCCGTTAGTCTCGCTAAAACTCAACAATTTCATAGAAATCGGTCGAGCAGTTTTTGAACCGTTTTTCATTTTGTGTGTTTGAATGAGTCTCTACATGGTTTAGATTTACATTTGGATCGCGTAGATGACGCTGTTGTCGAGATCCAGAAATCACCCGTGCGAAGTCGGGGCGCATTGCTATTATTTAATAAATAGTGAGAGAGTATTAGCGCCTAACTTTTTGTACTTGCGACTTTATTAACAAATTTTTAATTAAACCAAGTTTGGAGAGATTGGCCTTAACAAATTCCGTTGTTAAAAACAACTAAAAACAAAGAGATACTATTATCTTCCCTATCAAACCATGAAGCCCGTGTGGCCCTCTGATTGTCACAACTTGCATTAATAGCCACATTTGACAGGCGCCTTTTCGGTCGCACAGGACGTCTAGCACCATTGACTCCTTTCCGTCAGCGGTCTGGAGAATTTGATAATAAATACGAGATGGCGATACCGTCGTCTATCGTAGATTCCGATCAAAAATATGTATGGAAAGATCTTCTAAGTCCTAATCTTAGTCTTCCAAGCCTAAGTCTTCTCTTATAATATCCAGGGTATAAGTTCAACGAATTCTCTTGTGCTCCACCTAACGGCCGCAAAAAATATTCAGATTTTCACACATAATACAAAAATAAATACAAGGGAATCGTCACCAAGCACACTAAAAAAAGTAGGTACTCATATCGTTACACAAAACTTAAGTTATATTTTTTGTTCAGAGTTTTTCATCAGTGCTTGTCAAATTGAAATCATACTTCAAATCAACACAAAATGGATTTTATTCAGTGAACGGCAACATTTGACGGTCCACCGATTAGTTATTTTTTTCACTCGAGCCGGAAATTAAGAACGAATCAACGCTCAATCCGAAAACGAAGTGATTAACGAAATCGAGCAGTTCGGTGATTTTTCACATTTCAAGATTCAGTGCTACGACGACGGGTCAATAAGGTTGCGGAATGAAGGGGTAGGGTGGGAGGCGGTGATGAGTGCAAAATTGCACTAATTTAGACACTCATTAGTAAAGTTATAACATTAACACCAAATTTCAAAACAATCGCATTGTTAGTTAATGAGATATTGTTGATTAAAGAAGTAAATCGGAAAAACAATTGAAAGAACGGAGAATAGCGAAAAAGACCCGAAATTCGAAAGTCATAAATTTGTACCTCCCTAACCAAGACACTAGTAATAGAAGTTGCCTACCCCTCCCTAGCATTAACCTAGTAATTTTATAAAACATTTAAGGTTCATGATTATTACTTTAATACTATCTTTCCATTTAAGTATCACATTATAATACACTCCAAGTAATTTAATTCTTCAGCGATAGTTAACGGTACCTATGACTCTACAGCGGTCATTTCCCATGAGATAACTGAAAATGTAGCTTTGCTCTAATAACAAAATTATTTGCAGAATGTTTTTCTAGCGATTACTTAATTTAAAAATAAACATTTTTTTCACGTTTATGTATATTGATATAATAAATGATGATGACGCCGAAATTTACATTCATAAAAAAAATTTATACCTCTGCGCGATCAATAATTCCTATAGAGTAGGTAGATATACAGTAGATAGATTTTTACGGGGCAGAGCCACGCTGCAGCAATATTATAAGCAGTAAGTTGTAGTACGAATGGGTCGGCTCGACCAGCTCTCAACGCTGCAGTGTTTCGTATGGTGAGTGTAGAGAAACCTGAGACCCTTTTTACTGGAAACGTAGTCCTCATGAATGACAATGCATCTGCATTTTGATTCTTAAGTGATGATGAATGTAGATATCTATGGGTAACGGCAACCACTTACCATCAGGTGGACTATGTGCTCGTTTGTCACTCTCATCTTATATAAAAAAGTGGTGGAGCCAAGATACAGCTATATTATGGCTATAGCACGAATGGGTCGGCTCGACCGTGGAAGGACAACGCTCTCACAAAATACCAGAGTAAAATAGCAGCTTAGTGTTGCTGTGTTTCGTATGGTGAGTGTAGAGAATCGGAGACCCTTTCTACTGAAAATGGGGTATTTCATCATAGTCCTAGATCGTATCACAGATATGTCTAAGGGCCACATCATCCGCTTACCATCAGGTGAACGGTGTGCTCGTTTGTTAACCCTAATTTTATAAAAAAAAAGGAAAAGTAATAAAATTGTAGAAAACATTTGGTTTATCATATTTGTTCCAATTATACTTGTGCTTAAAGCCAAAATCCACCAACGTTGATGCGTTATCGAATGACCTCAATTCGGGCCTTATCACACAGAGATTATACACAAAGTATTTTACTTCCTATCTTTCAATGACCGATATACCAACGTGCGAACTTTTCCCACGGTGTATATTTCTCTTTCTTTTTGACGACATGTATTCATGCGCTCTATGTCATCGATTATTATTTGTCATAGACCTCTCCCGTAGATTACCATCATAGGGGATATTTGCCATAGTCGCCAAACTTAGCACGCGGGTTGTAGCAGTTTTTTTCTATTAGATTATTTGTTATTTTTGAAAAACTGACATGATTTCTGAACTCTTTCTAACTATAGAAATTTACAATACGCAATTAGTTGGTACCAGTGGAATATAAAATTGAATTCAAAGATGCCTATTGAGAATGTGATTGAGTGATTAAAAAATTGATAAGATGAGCTTCCAAATTCTAGTATTTTCTCTAAAATAATATATAAAAAACATTAGTCTCTAGAAAACGTCTTGAACGATTTTGCTAAAAAAATTGTATGCATTTAAGTGGGTACCTCGATGATTTTTACATTGACGATTGGCCGCGGTAGGTGGCGCTGTTGTCGAGATCCGGAAATCGCCGTGCGACGCTGGCGCGGATCGCTAGTATATATTCTAGCGATATGTAATTCACATCTATTACAACGTGCATGCCAAGCAATCTACTATTATGCCTAAAAGAACTTTTGTGACTGGACTACACGAGCAGTTATTACAATGGATAGTTAGAATTTCTATCTGAATTTGTATAGGTATATATTCCACTCATTTACGGCACGAAATTATTCTATCCCAGCGTCCAGAACACTGTCGTGTTTACTATGAACGACGAAACTAAAATATCCATAAAATTCAAAGTAAGCTTTTTTTATTATCAACGAAGAACCATTAACCTTACTGTGTTGTCAGACAACCTAAATTAAATCTAAGCCATTAAATGGTCTTAAATGTTCAACATGTTGAGGCTCAAGGATTAAAGATTTCTTGCGCCCTCCTTTCTGCCAAGGAGGGTCGAGTCCGTTTACGGCTTAAAGATCTCTCGTCAGCTCGGTAAGCCAATCTCTAAAGGCGGTGTTTAGTTGGTAAAAGTCTCCACATAACCACGCAGCCGGCTGCGTGGTATGTTATGAGCATTCACCGCCTCCCTCCCACACTTTCCGGAGGTTTGCCCTTATTGCTTCGGGCGCAAAAAAAAAGATTAATAATAGGATGAAATAAAATTCGTTTTAAAAAAGCACACTTCGTCTTCTACGTATTATTGTTTTCTACGTTACACTACGTATTGTCATCACCTCAATGCATCTCGATTCCCTCGAAGTCATTGCGGAATAGTAAGAAATAGAAATCAAATAATCAATGACGCAGGCAATGATTCAACTTCCTGTATATATAAGGACAATATAGCCTCTTTAGGGATTATAAAAACATAAATTTGATTATATTTTAAATATTACAACAGCGCAAATAAAAATGTATTTATGTCACAAGCAGCGAAGAAAGAAGTCGCCATAACACTTTAATCCTTTTACGTAACAAGCTTACTATTTAAACGAACTATAACAGTATAATAGTATAACCTTGAGAGTCTATTATATATAACTTATACAAGACAGTTGAAAGTAACAAAGCGGTGTAAGAATAACATAATTCTATTATCTATTTATAATCTATTAGCAAACTTAATCCAGTCGCCGTGAGACGATAGGATATGTCCATCATACCATGTCCCGCATTTCAGAGAAAGAGGGAAGATCCCCCACGGAGTATGGTAGCCAACGTTCCGTGGGTATTATAGATCTTGTTGTAGGCCTACATGCAAAGTTATTCAGAAACTATGATAGCGATATTAAAACATCAGTTGTGTTGTTCGTCAGTATGAATCATTGAGCAGCGATGAAAATGCCGCTAAGCGTCGGTATTTTAAAGGCCAACTATAAATGGTTGGTTATAAACCACCTCATATATGACAGACATAAATCACTTACACCCGGTAACTTCTAATATCATGTAGGTTGCAAAACATCACAAAGAAGATGTATGCAAATTGGAGCTTGACATAGTTCGTAAGAGTTATACACAAATATGTAGGTAATAAAACGAAAAATTATAATCATAAATAATTTTAGTATTTGTAATACATGGGACAATCATAAAACATTTTTAACCATTCACTCCCAGAGTCATATAAACATTTCGATTAACTAGTCTATCCAAGAAGTTAAAACTAGAAAACGAAAATTAATCCTTTTACTATTGCAAAAACGAAACGTTATTAAATATTTTTCTGTATTTTTTCTATGGAAATAGATAGTGAAGGCTTTTTTATATAATATAGCCTTCATTTTCATGTACCGTGTTTTTACTTTCATTGACTTATATAACTTGACCCTTGGCTTTACCCTCGGATTACAGGACATTAGCTTGTTACGCTTACATAACGACAACAGACAATGTACAGCCTCTGGCTGCTATTCTAGATGACATTTTAATAATTATAATTGCAGAAAATAAGTAAACAATTTAAAAAGGTTGACACTACATTTCATAATAACAACAACAAAACTGCATTATTTTTTTTACAATTTATTCAAATAACTTATCACAAAGTCGAGTGATTTTACTACATAACCTACAAATCATAAAACATAATATAAAAACAAACCCCCAGGTACTGCAAAAATATAACTTTTTGACATAAGTAGCAAAAATGTTTAAATCTTCAAAATAAGACATATTTGAACTTTGTACACGCCGGGCCCAAGCTTGTATGGAATAAAGTTCATATCTTTAAGTACCTACTTACTCTAAGAGTGACCCACGCCCATCAGTAGACAGCCTATGCTCTTCAAAATAATCATACAAAGAAATAAAATTAATAGATATCTATTGTGGTGTTTGTGTAATCATACGTCATATTACCTATGTCGTAGTCCGATTAGATTATGCAGAAAAACCGTATTTTTTTATGAAATAAGTGTGACAAACGAGCACATAGTCCACCTGATGATAAGTGTATGCTGCAGCCGATAAACATCTACATTTATCCTCGATTAAGAATAAAAATGCAGGTGCGTTGTCACCCTAAAGACTAAAATAGAGTGAATAGTTTCCATTATAAAGAGTTCGGTTCTCTACACCCACCATACGAAACCACGCAGCCTTAAGCTGGTAACCCCGGCAATAATAAATAAATACAAGTGCACCTATCAAGAAATATCAACGATATAAGGTTCGGGTCCGACTGGATTGGCTTTAGCGAGCGCATTTCGCGCGTTAAAAAAATTAACTAACAAAGATTATAGATAGTCCTGGAGCAAAAAATAGAACTTACAATTCCTGAACCCTTTTCCCTATTATTAGGGAAAATTTTAACTAAACAATTATTTAAGATACCAACTGTTTACGTTTGTTTTGGCTTACATCATAGCGCATAGTTCACGATCTGATTCCTGTGGTAGCCATCGAGTGGCCGTTAATGGGCGTGATTTACGACTCGGACCGACAGCGTCGTCATCGGCTCGTCGGCACGGTTTTGGCCAAGTGCGAAGTGCATCGAACAAGGCCGACCGAAGGCATGGAGGTCAACGAACTCGTACATGTTAGTTAAGACACGCATGTGTGAGCAGGGTTACCAAACTTGCATATAAATGATAGGCATTTATATGTGCACAAAAATTAACCATAAAATATCTGCTCAAGGAACATTTTCTCAATATTTTTAAAGCAATACTTTAAAAATAAATATTTTTTACTTCCCGCTAAGAAAATCGAAAATTTTCAAAAATAGGGGGAAGTTATTGGTTTTACCACGATTTTCGAAAATCGCGTTTTCATCAGATCTCGACGTTTTGAGATCCCAGGAAACTATTCTGACTAATTTTACGTGGACGTCCGTGTGCATGTATGTATGTGTGTGTGTATGTAAAACTTTCATAACTTTGAACATCTTGATCGATTGAGATGCGCTTTGCGGCATTCTAAAGATCTCAATGTGGAATAGATTTGGTGATAATATGAACTGATTCGGACGAGTAGATTTTGAGAAATCTCAAAAATAAAAATTTTGAAAAATTATTTTTTTAATAACTTTTAAACGGCTTTACCGATCGATTTCAAAAACTAATCAGCTCTTAACCTCAAAAAATTACGTCGAATGTCGTTTGGAAAATAAAAATTGGTTCATTCGTTCATGAGATATCGAAGGGGAAAGAATTTGAAAATAAAACGTTTTTTTTAACATAACTTCGAGATTTCGCAACATAATTTGGTGAAATTTGGAGCGTTTTGCATTTGAAATTATCGATAAATTCCAGGGGTGGCCTGCAGGGTCAACCAATTTTTTTAAAAATAATTTACTCTCACCATGAAATTAAATATGTTTACAGTATTAAAGTTTATATATGTATATAATTTACACTATTACATATTATTTATGTAGAAGTAGATAATTTTTCAATTTTTACATTGAAAAGCGGAAATCAAATGACAATTGGAATAAAAAGATATTCTAATTTATGTAACTTAAATAGGTGTGTTTTATTTTTGCTATCGTTGGTTTAGTAGGTAACGAGGTTAAGCTTGTAAAGTATAAAAAAGTTAAATTACAGCCTACACTGGCCACGTATTTCTAAGATTGCTATGGAGCAGTTAGTTCTTTCCTTCACGATGCTACAGTGCATGTTGCCGAACTTCACGTGTCCTCGAAATATTGTGTTGCTGAAACATGCAGGTTTCCACACGATGTTTTCCTTCAACCCCGAGGAGGTAAATAAAAAGAGATGGGTTGCTCGCGTTCTGTGAAATTAACGGCGAGCGCCTTATTTACCCTGAGTTTTACCTAAGCTACCTCGACTCTATTTTGATTACTAACAAACGTTTCTTAATCATTACGGATATAAAATAAGTTTCTAAGAACCAAGTTTCAACAAAAGCAGTTGCATTTTTCCAACACTGGAATGGAAACTATAAACTATTCATATATTGTGCAACATAAAAAAAGGATTAACGGAATAGTAAGCAGAAGTAGCAATGGGCCGACCACATAGCTTGAAGAACCGACAACCGATGGCCAAAAAAAGGTTCTCGAGTGGCAGCTTCGTACCGGTAGGCGAAGTGTAGGGCGACCCCCCACTAAATAGAGTGACGACCTGGTAAGACATGCAGGAAGTTGATGGATGCGGGTGGCTCAGAACCGTGCTTTGTGGCATTCATTGGGGAAGACCTATGTTCAGCAGTTGATTTGTGAAGGACTGTAATGATGATGATAAAAAAGTATTGTAATATTTTAAGTTAATGAGATTCATAGAATATATAAAATCTTTCGTATAAAATTAAGACAAAAACATACTACTAAGTATGTACGTATGCATATCAAAGGGCCGTACTTGTGGCAGTCTATGGGGGATGGTCTATTAGGTGCGTTGTTAGTGGATTGTAATATGTCGATATTAAAAAACAATAATAAAAAAATCGCGATAATAATAACAGTAAAATTTAAAAAATAATTCGATTGTTGATTGAGATCTTTTTCTACATTTTTTCACGATCACATGAGCATTATGATTATGAGTCATGCACTTTTCAATTTTCCAAACATTTTTATTGACGTTTAACATAAATTTTTTGGAAAAATAGAAGTAATAGTAATAAGGTTATTTTTTAAAATTTGTGTAACAAACTTGTTTAAATTTAAAATACTTTAAAAATTGACATATAATATGAGCGCTTATACGCACATTTGGATTTACCAGAAGTTTTTTAAATCTCTTCATCTATCATGTAGGAAGCTATGGTGTAAATGGCAGATCATTTTGTTTTGTTTGGTTATAATTAATTTTTTGCGGTTCAGAAATTTCGAAATTTTCAGTATTTTGAGCAGTCTTGTCATAATAAATGTAAAATTTACTTACGATTTACATGAACTTTTAGTTTTACTAAATACACTTGGAGTTTGATTCATTCCGGGCTTTCCGGGCTCGGGCGCCGTCGTGAGTGGATTACTGTATGGTTTGTTTACAGCGGCCCGTGATGAAAATTAACGATCGCTGTAGGAATGCAAAATATTCCAAAAACCAAATTTGATATAATACTTAACCAAGGTAAGATATTTTTATTATTTTTATAATCACAGATTTTTATTACAATATATTGTTTCGCTAAAAGTAAGTAGGATTTATATATAAATATACTTATACGTCTTGGACTCTATGGAGTGACTTGAAGGTGTGCTACCGGAAATCCTCGACGAGTAGAACTAGGTATGCCGAGATTGTGCTCATTACGTTAGTTATGATGAGACTTACCCCCGGACTAGAACTCGCCGAAGAGTAGTAATAGTAAATTTTTTAAAGAATATTAACAATGCTATAAATATTACTAATATTTCCCTTAACCACTGGTGGTAAGCTTAAATTTCTTGTGTTACGAGTGGTTCACGCCAGTAGTCGAATGGCGGATTCGAACCCATGACCTTTTTGAGTTCGCGGTCCGCGCCCTGCCATTAGGCTACTGTCGCTTTTAACTTTATAAATTCGAAGTAGTTATTACATGAGCGCTTAAGGCATGCACTTTTGGATTCACCAAGTTTTTTTTCAAGGACTCCCTTATTAAAAAATTAATTAATTGTTTTTTAAATAAAACAGGGAAAGAGGACAATATAAATATTTTTTTCAAGTTACGTGAGTTTCATGAACCTACAATATCCAACTTTTTTCTTGAAATAAGAGTGCCAAATCAGCATATTTAATATTTATAGTCTACATGACGTTACGTTTATATTGTGACCCATAGACATCTACACCTATTCTCGGTCAGGAATCAAAATGCAGATGCGTTGTCACTCCTGAGGACTAACACGGAATGCTTCGTTTCTAGTAAAAAGGGTCTCCAGAATGACTATTAGTTTCAGATTCATAGATATTAGAATGTTCTAATGACATAACTAAAATAAAATAATAAAACATAAAATCTCATATAAGTTTTTGAAAGTATTAAAATACGCTCTTATAAACAAATATAAGCACAACCCTATCATAAGGCAAGCTCCCACCAATTCCGACCAATTTAAGTCGATTGCTTTTATAGGATTCGAGGTAGCCCCACGACTGGATGAGCTGAAACGTGCTGGCGCGTGCCTAGTGATCGATAGGGGAACCTGTTTAATCAGATTATTGAATTATTTACAGACGCGATATTGAGCTGATTAATTTTATTAGTTACATAATATCCTACATTTAAGTAATTCACTATAAAAATAAATGCAAGTGACATTTATATTGTAGTCGCACCTTAACTTCTAGCATGTAGGTTGTGAAACATACAACACACAAACCTACCTACTGTAAGAGTAGCTCATTCCATCACTAGACAGCTTAAGCTGTGCTAGTGATGGAATGAGTATTATTAAGAAATAAAATTGATAGATATCTATTGGGCGTTTTATAAAAATAAATGCAAGTTACATCTATATATTATAGTCGCACTCGCACCTTAACCAACAGCAACCAACGCAACATTACTTATTTTTTTTTAAATTTATTTTGAGTTGTTATCAGGAAGATGCTACTGCCCATCTCTTATTAACTTCCTTTTGTAATCTTAGACCATGCCCACGAGATGACTTGGGGTAGTGAAATCTTTTACGTCGCAAATACACGGTAACTAACTCTAAAATATATATGTAATCAGACCATTGACGAAAAACTGCATCTAAGATATGCGGTACGACACGGAACACGGGAAAAAATGAAAAACACGGGATATGAGAGATCTATGTGAAGCAAAGGATTGTATAAAACTGATATGTTGGTAGTATTGATTATAATTATTCCAAACACGTTACCTGCGCGGTATTTATCTGCACCACACTGTGCCTTTGATAAATCAATTCATCAAATTTCAATTAATGTAGGTGTCTAACGATGACCATATTGTAGTTGATGAATTACATAATCATCTTTGTTTATAAATTACAGCTATAAGTGAAATTTAAACTGACTTTTAATGTACTTACATTAAAAGTCAGGTTACAATTCTGATAAAAAATTACTGATTAATCGTTAAAAGTTTATATTAATAAATAAAAGGTTGGGGAAAGTGTTTTTTCGTGTTTTATTTACAAATTCAACAAATTCAATTACTTTTCATTATAACATTATACAGGCAATTTTGTTCTATAACTTGTTGCCATCTTGTTGGTAGTGACGTAAGTAATCCCGTTGCTGTAGAAATCTTGGAATTTCTGATCCAAAATGCGATAAGTACTTTTGACAGTCCTCTTTTGATGTTAACCTAATAACACCCGAAGAATTCTTAAGAGACCGAAACAGGTGAAAATCTGAGGGTGCAAGGTCACAACCATATGGTGGATGCATTAACACTGCCCAACCGTGCTCTCTCAATTTTTCCTGAGTTGTCAAAGATGTGTGTGGTCTGGTGTTATTATGATGAAAGACCACTCCTTTCTGTTGATCAATTCCGGCCGTTTTTTCAGGTCTGTTAAGCTGGAATGGTCATTTGGGCAAAATCACTTCAATTTTTGCTAAATATTTAGTGCTCATTTAGTGCTAATTTAGTGCTGCAAATTTAAATTTCACGCCAAAATAGCTTGATCAAAAATTAGAAAACTGCTAGCTTTTAATTAAGCTAGCAGTGTTCTACCTATTAAATCGATAAGCACTTAAATACAGCAACAAATAGAAGCATCAATAATTTAGTGCTTATTTAGTGCTGCCGATATACGCAAACACAAAAATTGGAAAAATATATTTTTTTTTATATCATAAATTCTGCTACTTTGACATCTTTAGCAGAGTATGTGATGAAACATTGACATCCAAGTGGATTCTCACCTAATGATATAAGATAATAATTTAGTGCTCATTTAGTGCTGTCGGTGTACGCAAAAACAAACTTGGGAAAATATATTTTTTTATTTTCACAAACTCTGCTACTTTGACATCATTAGCAGAGTATGTAATGAAAAAATTGACATCAGAGTGGGCTATCACCTAATGATATAAAATAATAAATTAGTGCTCATTTAGTGCTGTCGGTAAACGAAAAAGGATTTGGGAAATTATTATTTTTAAATACCGCTAACTGCTACTTTGACATCTTTAGCAGAGTATGTAATGAAACATTGACATCCAAGTGAGTTATCACCTAATGATATAAGATAATAATTTAGTGTTCATTTAGTGCTGCCGATATACGCAAAAACATAACTTGGAAAAATATATATATTTATTAATGTCATAAATTCTGCTACTTTGACATCTTTAGCAGAGTATGTGATGAAACATTGACATCCAAGTGGATTCTCACCTAATGATATAAGATAATAATTTAGTGCTCATTTAGTTCTGTCGATGTAAGCAAAAACAAATATTGGGATATTATATTTTTTTTATTTTCATAAACTCTGCTACTTTGAAATCTTTAGCAGTGTATGTGATGAAATATTGACATTCATGTGAGTTATCACTTAATGATATAAGATAATAAATTAGTGCTCATTTAGTGCTGCCGATATACACAAAAACAAATATTGGGAAAATATATATTTTTTTAATATCATAAATTCTGCTACTTTGACATCTTTAGCAGAGTATGTGATGATACCTTGACATCCAAGTGGATTCTCACCTAATGATATAAGATAATAATTTAGTGCTTATTTAGTGCTGTCGATGTACGCAAGAACAAAACTTGGGAAAATATTTTTTTTATTTTCATAAACTCTGCTACTTTGACATCTTTAGCAGAGGATGTAATGAAAAAATTGACATCAGAGTGGGCTATCACCTAATGGTATAAGATAATAAATTAGTACTCATTTAGTGCTGTCGGTATACGAAAAAGGATTTGGGAAATTATTATTTTTAAATACCGTAAACTGCTACCTTGACATCTTTAGCAGAGTATGTGATGAAAGATTGACATCCAAGTGAGTTATCACCTAATGATATAAGATAATAATTTAGTGCTGTATTTAGTGCTGTCGATGTACGCAAAAACAAATATTGGGAAAATATATATTTTTTTATTTTCATAAACTCTGCTACTTTGACATCTTTAGCAGAGTATGTAATGAAAAATTTCTCAATTTCTTGCTTGAGTCTCATTAATTGCTGGCAGTAGAGATCCGAATTGATGGTTTTGCCCGGCGGTAAAAGCTCATGATAAACTATGTCCTGCCAATCCCACCAAACACACAGTATCACTTTATTGTGTGTTAATCCGGGTTTCGCTACAGTCTGTGGAGTTTAACTACCCTCTGAACATGATATTTTTCACGCGTTCTTGTCGCAGGTGATCTATGATGATTTTCATTTTGTTCAATTAATTGTGATCAATCTTTTCGAAAATGTCCCATATTTATTGATATTAAAACCAGCCAGATACAATAACAACCAAAACAATTTTATACAAACAAAATATGAAGAAAAATTTTCCCCTGCTATTATTATTTAGTTAGAAAAAGTGTTATAAACACAGAACAGGAAAAGATATTTTGATGCTCCTTTCTTTATTTTTTATAATAAAATAAAACGACAAAGGAACGTACAGTCCACCTGATGGTAAGTGGACCTACTGCAGGCAATAAAATTCTGCAACCAACTTCAAATAAAATAGGTTACAGACGTAATACCACCACCTTAGCGTACTAGGAAGGAATCACGGCTAGCTATTTTACCGAAATATGATGCGTAAGTGTTTAAGACATATATCATCATTATGATGATGTTTTTTTTTAGAAAGATTCCGACAACGGCGATATCAGCTAAATGCACAGAAATCGCAATAATATTATTACTATTTCTGTGGGTAAACTTATAGGTTAGGTATTACTGCGCAAGAGATAATGATTTCTTATAATTACACGAACACTACACAATGGGTGTGTTTCAAACAACAGTAAAATAGTTTTCGGCCAGGACACGATTGCTACTTCAGTAGCGCTGACACAATCCGCCATTTTGCTAATTTAATTTGTTTGCTTTGAAGTAGAGTTTATAAGTTGTTTTTTGCAATATTAGTTTTAACTAATATAATGACATGAATAGACATATAGATGTTATTAAAAATTCATGATTGCTAAGTTTTTAATATGAATACTTCACAAACATATATTTAATGATTTCTTATATTTACGCGAACATTGCACATGATTAAAACTACTTTTACGGATTTTATCGCGTTTATTTTTAATTATTTTTAATTCCCGACGTTTCGGGTGTTTTCCAGCACCCATGGTCACGGGGGACTGAGATGACTGACGTCCCGATGTCATTGTTAAACCCGGAGTACCTTCAGCTTTTTTAATTATTGTTTATGGTCCGATCTATGCAAAATGAACTGACTATGTCTTGAGTTCTTGCAGTGGTGTGCTTGGGTTTAGTTTTAATTTTATTGATTATAGGATCCCAAGCAGGTGGTAGTACCCAGCCTCCTTCTCTATTGAAATTAGGATGTTTTTTAATTTCAATAGCCTCACGTATCATCCTTGGTAGGAATCGGTGTTCTTTCGCGAGAATTTGTGGTCTATCAACCATTACATCAGATTTGATAGACCACAAATCCTCGCGAAAGAACACCGATTCCTTTAAACAAGCATACCACTGCAAGAACTCAAGACATAGTCAGTTCATTTTGCATAGATCGGACCATAAACAATAATTAAAAAAGCTGAAGGTACTCCGGGTTTAACAATGACATCGGACGTCAGTCATCTCAGTCCCCCGTGACCATGGGTGCTGAAAAGCGCCCGAAACGTCGGGAATTAAAAATAAAAAGTAAAAAATAAACGCGATAAAATCCGTAAAAAGTAGTTTTAATCAAACATATATTTAAATTAGAATAGGTTCCCCGGTTAAAACAAACATCGTGTCCTAGAGGAAAATAGCTACTTACGATTTGACAGCACTTACCGCTTACGATCGCCATTTTGCTTACAAGCGCTTGCTAGCGCTTTTTTCTGCCAAACGCACCCATTGATTAAATCTACTTTTACGGATTTTATCGCGTTTAATTTTAATTGATTTTTAGTTCCCGAAGTTTCGAGTAATTTCCAACACAGACTGAGGTGACTGCCGTCCCGATGTCAGTGTTAACCCGGAGTAACTTCAGCTTTTTAATTATTATATATGGTCCATTTTATAATCATATGGTATGGTCCATTTTATAATCATCCATATTTTATCCGTTAAATCCGTAAAAGTAGTTTTAATCAATGCGCAAGAGATAGATATAAGTTAGTGAACCCGTAAACGTACAGACACTCTTGTTTTACTCTGATTTAAGAATTCGAAGGTACATAGCACGGATGCCGTGTGAGAGGCTGAAATAAACACGTACAGGTACAAAAATTAACAATTTGGTTGGTTTGTCTTTTGTTTGATGACTCGAGTATTACAAAATTACACCTGTGACTCCGTAGGTTAACCAATAAGCTCCGATAAAATGTGCCTAAGTGTGTTTTTAGATATTGCACAAATAATTCAAGTAATGTTAGCAAATACCAAGGAATAACTTTTTATCGGTTAATAAGATATTTAATCAATAAAAAGTATTGTAGATTAATAATAAAACATTGTTCCTAAGACGCCATCTCGTGTCATGGAATATAGATTATGAAATTAATTTGTTCAGATACGACATTTCTGTGGGTACTTAAGGCCCCAGTCTTGTAAAAATTAGTGTTCTCGCAAAATTTACAGCAAAACAAATATTTTTTATAGTATTTTAAAAAGAAAAAGTGAAACATATTTTACATTTATTTAAAGTGTAGGATTTAATATTTTCGAAACTGTTTAATTTTATTTTGGTGTTTAAATTAATAGCTCTATAAGGCGTTAAACAGCTATTAGGTTACATGCGTAAAAGGTCTTATTAAAGCCTCTGCTATGTGCAAACTATAACAATATCAAGAAAAGTATTCAGATCACATTTATTTACATATTGTTTACAATAATCTAATCTGGTCACATTTTTTATAAATGCTTTAATTTTCTTATTTGAAGGGCTTAAAAAGGTGTAATTTCATATTTTTTTACTGTAATTATCTATTTTTTTTCTATTAGAAGTATAAATGTAGCAAAGTCGTACTTAAAACCACACAAAATATAACAATTTTCAAGTGAGTTAGAAATAAATAAAATTAAAAAAGTATATATTTTCGTACTTTTTACCTATATGCCATTTTTAAACCAGAAACGCCTGAAAATTCTCTCAGTTCCGCTGGGATTTCTCGGCGTTCAGACGTGTGCAGTGTTGCTCAACGTTACTTTACATCTCGCTCGCACGGTTGATCTCTTTCCCTCGCGCAGCTCTTATGGACTGAGCGGAGCATATCGTGAAAGTTGCTCTACTTAAATATGTATTATTTTTATACAATTGTCATATTAGTTCTAGTTTTTAGTGTGTATATTAGTATTAGATTAATTGACTTGGACTTTTATATTTGGTATGTTTTATATATTTTAAGTTTTATTTATAATTTATTACCAAAACAAATTAACGGAAAAAGATGGATAGAAAAAAGAAGAAATATCCTTGTGTCAGTAAAAATAGTAGTAAAAGTAGTAGTAAAGTACAAAATGTACAAGGTAGAGGCGAAATTTGTATGAAGAGGCAGTTTTTATTTTCCTTCGGTTGTATATACCCATTTTAAACCTACACCCCGTATAAACATTACTAAAGACGACATTTATGAAATATAAAAGGGTAAAAATGTCCTACGCAAAAAGATGAAAAAAATTATAAGTCCTTACCGCGATCTCAAAAGTACAAATGACTGGGAATGTAAAACAGCAAAGCTAGACGGAAGCCTTATGTATAGGACGAATATGTTATTGGGCACAATTTTTTTGTAGAAACATATATAAGTTATCATAGTTAGGCAAAATTTTTATAATAATAGCTGTTCTAGTACGTAAGTACATATTATATTACAATCAATGGTTAAAATTCAAAACTTATAAATACACAGTTAATGTTAAATGGCAGAGCACTTATAAGGACATCCCTTCTCTTTAGAACTTTTTTCTAAAAGGCAGGGAACATCTGTCGAGCAGGTGTGTGCCCCTACCCTAGGCAGGTGTTCCATATGTTCACAACGGATGTTGCGTCCACTGCACGTGCTTTAGCACTTTTTAATGCTAAAATTCTAGTCTAAAGAATGAATTACTCCATACCACTCAACACTTATATTAACGTTAAAAATTTCAGTCAACTATAGTTACAGGTGAACGGATAAAAGTTGCCTATTATAATTGTTGTCACGCTCGGCACATGGATGAAAACTGAGTATTAGTAACTTTAAAGTATGAAGTAGGTTTTTAAACAATACTAGTTTTTACGGATTTTATAATATCCGTAAAAGCTAGAATTATTTAAATGTGTAGTGTTCGCGTAAATATAAGAAATCATTATATGAAGTAGGCTACTATATTTATTACTCTGGTATATAATATCGTGAACGTAAAAAAGATCGATATCATGATGACGTCTCCCTGATCGATTTTCAATCATGACTAATACTTTCACTCCATTGGAATCATAAAACTGACACTAAACAATGAAATTGCAATTCATATAAAACTGCAATTGGTTAACTAGGGTTTAATATTTTTTAATAAAATTAATTGTTTATTATATTTACGCGAAAACTACATTAATAAAACACATAATTGATGTTATAAGTTCTTTGCAACACACATCGGTCACGGTTGGAATGCCGTATGTAAGTACCTAGTTTTATACAATTTTCATAAAATTATTAACAATTTAATGACTATTGAAGTCATGGCGACGGGAATTGCTGAATTTTTAAAGAAGATTTGACTGCATCATTGGACTGTTACCTAGACTATGAAAATTCTTCCGAATTCCGAAAAAAAGGCCGCAGGAGCAAGAACTAGAGAGAATGGTTGATGATGAAGAATTTCCAATATGTACAAGCGTTGATAATTTTGAGACATTCAAAGCTCTGTGTTGGCTGGGACTAAAGCAATTGATAAGCCTCTGTTAGTGGATGTGGCAAACGTCGTTTGCAATTCTAATCATTATAATGTTGCAGTAATTGTTGTGCAAAATCACAAAAGACAAATGAATAATATCAGTGTAGATTCACCATTAAGTCACAGGCTGCTTCTTTACATGATCAAGAAGCTGCTTGTTTAGGATAATGGTTTGACTCACAACTACACTATAGTTATATATACAAGTATGGTTTGACACCAACTCTGTGTTCAACCCGAGGAACCTATTTGATTACCATACAGGAACTATTTACAATCAACTTCAAAAAGGAGGAGCTTTTCAATTTGACTCTATTTTTTATGTGTGTTATATAACCTCAGAACTTATTTCTAGGTGAATCGAGTTTGATGATTCTGATGTACCTTGTTCAAGATCTGACCAGTAGCTTTTGAGTTATCCTTAATAAAACATATTTAATAGCCTTCGACTATACTGATGATGTTCTCATTTTATTTATTGAAGTCTGTTTAACAAAAATTTTAATATTACCACTAGTTACATTGCAAGTTTGCGGAACTACCAAACTAAGGCGGTTTGTCATAGGTTTTTAATTGTCCTTCAGTAAATCCAAACGGCTCGAGATTCTTTGTTTCCATTTTAAAGACGAATTGTAAAACAGACTTTAGTCTCCGGATCGCGCATGAAGTACATTGTTGAGTTGAAACTTCCGGAATGGATGCGATCAAACCAAAAATGCACTGTTCTTTTAATTGCTGTAGGCCAAACACGTCATGTGGTATGTATGTCGTAAATATTTGTCGTCCCATATTCTAACATATTTTGTTACTTTGCCTACTTTTTTTTATTTATTTATTTAAGAAATTTATGATTACAAAGATGAATAGTTTTAGTGTAAACATAAACTCATTAGAGTTTTTCCATACACCATTGCTGTTGACACATTATTCTAATTAACACTTTACAATACATTACATTACCAAAGTTACATTAATATTATTATCAACTTAAATTAGGTGCATTAAATGTTATGTTTCTATTTGACAAGCTATTTGTGGGTACAAAAATATAAAATAGTTTTAGGCGATGAGCGTAAGATCACATGGTGAACTTATTACATTCTGTGGATAATCGTGATACAGGTGATTATAACATATATTTTCATAAATTTATAATAATATGTTGGTAAAGTAAACCAATAATATAGAAAGAGAAGTTGTTTTAAGTGTTACGAGTATTTAGTAAGAGTTAATTGTATATAAAAAAAATTAATTTATATTTTATGTTTTTACGTGTTATGACGTCTTTCAAAGATTTAGGTAACTGATTGATTAGATTAGGTATAACATAGTTTAAAGTTCTTTTTCCGTATAAGTTATTATATTTAGGTAATTGCAGTTTTAGATTATCAGTTCTGCGTGCGGAGTATAATAACTTATCTACCTTTTTAAAATTTTCAGTAAAGTAATTTTCAGTTAGTAATGTTAGTTCAACTTTGTCGTGAATAGGTATAATTTTACAAAATGCAAATAGTTTTCGATAATCATCTTTAAAATTAATTTTGAGATTATTAGGGACTATTTGTTTTAAACTGCGCAGCTGAAGTGAGTATATTCGATCTAGATATGTTTTATAGGTTCTCCCATAGCTTGACAAGCCATATTGTATAACAGATTCAGAGATTAAGAGGTTTTATAAGGTATTTTGTGTTTTATAAGGTAATTTTGCTAATCCCTCTTAATACACTCGGCGTCAAAAAATCGCACATCCAATGTTGCAATGTTGTGGTTTGAGGGTATCATTCGAAAGGTTGAAAATTTCATTAGCTTTCAGGAATTTTAATTGAATTTTACTTTTATAACGAGACGAAAGAGAAATTAAAGAAAAAGACAGGGTATGTACAAATTTGCAAATTTATAATTTAAAAAAAAACTTAATAAATACAAATTAAAGAAAAAGACAGGGTATGTACAAATTTGCAAATTAATAATTTAAAAAAAAACTTAATAAATACAAAAAAAGTTCTTAAAACCTAGTGTTACCCCCCCTTGCCTTGATAACGGCTTCCATGCGATCTTTCATGGACCTTACAAAGGGTCGCAACAGCCTCTTGGGGTATTTGTTCCCACTCTTCAAGTACCGCATCTTGGAGCTCTTGAAGAGTGGTTGGAGCTGGATCTCGAGCTCGCACGCGCCGTTTTAGGTCATCCCAGAGATGTTCTATTGGGTTAAGGTCTGGACTTCGTGCTGGCCAATGCATAACAGGGATATCGACCTCCTGTAAATAATCCCGTACAATAGCCGCGGTGTGGCAACGAGCATTATCATGCATTAACATGAATCCATCACAGACATAACCAGCATACGGGACCACATGTTCCTCCAGGATTTCAGTAATGTACCGACCAGCATTTAATGACCCTTGCCCACGGGCACACCGAGTCCGGGAAACGCACACAAGTTCCGTTTTCCCGTCGACGGAAATGCCGCCCCAAAACATACATGAGCCACCCCCGTATTCGACGGATTCTTCGAAGCAGGGTTGTGTGAACCTCTCCCCCCTGTCTTCTGTAGACCCTTCTACGTCTGTCATTGCAGAAGAGACAGACCCTCGTCTCGTCAGAGAAGAGTACGAGCCCGCCACTGTTCTAGAGTCCACTCGCAATGATTGCGAGCAAACTCTAGGCGATCTCTGCGATGCTGTGCAGTAAGTTTTGGACCTTTAGCAGGTCTATGGGCTGTTAAACTCTTTTCGTGTAACCTTCTTATCGTAGAAACACTCACAGATGTTCTCCGAGTTGATCGAAGCTGTTGTTGCAACTCAACAGCATTTGTAAAACGGTTTCGTAAAGATGTCGTAACGATGAAACGGTCATCTCTTTCTGATGTGCACCGTTTTCTTCCAGATCCCGGTTTTCTAACATAACCACCAGTCTGCTGAAAACGTTGGAACACCCGTCGAACTGAAAAACGGGACAGGTTCAACTGTCGAGCAACGTCACACTGCCGCATCCCCGACTGCAATAGGGCAATCACTTGAGCGGCTTCTTCAGAGCTGGTGTCCATCTTTACTTGTTCTTACTTGGGTTACTTATTCACGTGTGTTCACTGCAAAGTCTAAATTACGACTGACCCATATTTCATCCAGATCGACCCTTTTATACCCTTTTTAGGTGGTGTAACTAGCGTCCTTACTAACGAGCATTTGACTGTTTATTTTTGACGCTCTATAATGATAAATGTTTTAATGATTTCATGATTTTTTTATTAATAATGTAAAGCTATTCAAATACCCATTTCAAACATACCAATATTTATATAAATATAATTCGTTTCTAGCCATTACAGCCATTTTTCGCGCAAACTCAGAGAGGTGCGATTTTTGTGACGCTGAGTGTATATCACAAACACGATTTACATGCTCTTTCCAGTTTAGCCGATCGTCAATTATTAGACCAAGATAGGTGTGCTTATTTCCAATTTCTATGGCATCCCAATTACAGGGTATCGAATTGTCAGTATTTTGTATATGAAGGCAGTGATGTGTGTGCGCTATTAGTTTAAGTATAAAAGAACTTCTGTTGTGGCTTGTACTTATATACATAAGTTTAGTTTTGGCAGCATTGAGTACTAAACCGACGTCGTGTGACCACTTCGTCAGTATGTCAAACTCTTTTTGAAGTTTCATTAGTACCTCCTGTATACTACTACTTAACCCAGTGTACATAACAGTAATATTTTCCACATATTGGCATTATCATGTACATAATATATAATTAGCCTTGAACTTCACAAAACATTTAAAATACAGACATCATATTCCTTACCAGCAATATCTTTTAGAAAATAATTTATTTTTATCACTTATTCAATACATAAATGTCAGAACGTAACAAAATTCATATTCACATTTTTCAAATTCTGATTACTGACCTTCAATTCGGCACCACCACATATTATATTGATTAAAAAATTATGAACTGCACAAAACATATATCAAGTATTTGCACAAACACTCACAGCCGACTCATATCTGCTATAACAACTAGATATATAAGGTAAGATCAGAGGACAATTTTAAGGCTGACACACACTATGAGATATGTGAATATTTATACTAACCATTACTATTATTTAAACCATAACACTGATGTACAAGTTTGTGATATTATTATACAGTTGAGAGTGGATTATCCGAATGTCAATCAACCGAACGACCACTTAACCGAACCGCTACCATACCATGCTGAGATGCGACAACCGCAGTAGTCCGCCAGTCAGAAACCTTGTTGTTCCAAACACGTAATGCCTATTGTTTAATCCTCACAACAGTTCAATTTTCACGGAAGTTTTTGTACCCACTGTGAAAGTCCATCAGCTAAAGAATAGCGAAAGGGAGAAAAATTTATTACTCCTTGGTAATGCATCAGCTCATCTATCATGTGACATCCTAAATAAAAAGGATGAATTTATAAAAATGATGCTTCTTCCACCTAACATAACCTTATTACATCCCATGAACCAAGGTGTTATTGAGACTTTCAAGTGATATTACAGAAAAAAATTGCTACGTAAGTTGTTGCTAGAGCAATTACGAAGGAGAAGAGCAGGAAGAAGAAAGTCTAATTAAAAATTATAAAAATATGATTTAAAAGATGCATCCTACATGATCAGAGTAGCTCAAAAATAGTCAAAAATATTCCTACTGCCTCTGAAGCGTTTAAATGCTCAGATACTGCTTTGATGATTTGAAGCTCAAGATGAAAGCAATCAGTATCAGATATCTGTCCCGAAAAAAGTGCGTGACTTAGCTGCACATAAGAGAGTAGTTTCGCTTCGATAGACCAAAATTAAGGACCTCTTTAAACAATAATTATATAGGAATACCGTGTGTTCAATACTGATTGTACAATATTTTTTTACTAAGCTATCTGACTTTAATTATAATTGTACATAAAATTATACAGTTCGATTAATACAAATAAACCGGTTTTCTGAACAACTATGTCCCCCAATTAGTTCGGATAATTGACGCTCTACTGTATATAGTGTGCAGGCTGATGGCTTCAATAGTCTTGTGATCATAAGTACAACTATTAAACATGTGGTCCCAGGTTCAAATCCTGGATTAAACCAAAGCCAGTTGCTAAGTTTTTCTATCAAGCTCAGTGACAACCTGGAGTTGCAATGTTGATGGTGTTTAACTATTGTGCCTCAGAAAGCACATAAAGCTGATGGTCCTGTATCTAATCTGTCTATGGTTGTGTCAGATTGCCATCCTATTAGACTATGAGAGTGTACCTGTACTTACAAACCCACTCATGCACTCTAATGCTGCACAGATGGCTTACTAGTCTATGTTGAGATTGGCCACCATGATTGAAATTTGGTCTTGAGGACATTATTTGTAAACCGATCCCGAAAGAAGACAGATGATAGTACTAAGTGCTAACAATACTTTTGATGATGGGACAAAAAGAAAATCGATCTTGTAGCATCTCGAATTTTACATTTGATATAATTAAGGTGACCATTTTTATTGACTAGAAAGCGGACAACATGTCATATCAATTTTTGTTTGGGTATTTTAACAGATAGGGTTTTCTGATATAGGGATTAGGGTTTGAGAATTCCCGACAATTTCAAAGTCCCGGGACACGAGACAGGCAACAATCAAAATCCCGGGAATTCCTGAGACTTTGAGGATTTTTTTTAAATATTTTTAAAGAGAGTTAATTGACTTAATTTCTGGTGAAACGTATTATAAAAGGTATTTTTTTGTAAGAATCAACATTTACTAAACAGAAAAATTGTGTGGTGTGCAAATATTTTAACAAGCGTATAACTCGTTGCTGTCTTCTCTCTTCTAGGCGAGCTTTCAACCTTTCGAAGCACCGCTTCACCAAATCATTATTAGTCGTTGTTGATTGAATTTTTATTTGTGCAACACGTCAATTATTGCTTCAGCTGTAAGTAATTAAGCGTTTTGTCAGCCTAAGGACTGCAAGGAAGAAAATTGTCTTCATTCCACTTGTCTAACATGTTTAAATCAATAAACGCTTTCTTCTCGCAATTCTTGGGCTTCAGAAACCCTTCCGCCATCACAATTATGAAATTCAACCTTCTTTTAACTTCCATTAGTTAAACTGAGTTCACAATCCTAATCCAAATGTTATTATTATTATTAGGTTACGTAGTAGACCAAGTAATGATTCAATAAACTAACAGATGGCGCTAGGCTCCTTCGATATGTAATCATTTTTATTTGAAAATAAAAATGGTTACATATCAATTTTGACAATCTTGTCTCGTCTCGACCTGAAGTTCCGGGACTCGAGACAACTAAAATTACAAAAAGTCCCGGGACTTCGAGACACGAGACGTCCAGGGACCCAAACCCTAATAGGGATTAAGTTGTAAATTATTGTTATGATTTACATTGTTATGACGGGTTTCGCATCGTAAAACTAGGTATTGTTGGTTTTTGAAGAAATTACTTTAATATTTAAAACAGAATGTATGGTGATGAAAACTCAAAAAACAATATTGAGTAATATATTATTCTCATAAGAAGATATTTATTTCATGAATATTTATTTGACAAACAGAATATTAAAGACAGATGCTGCTGGGCTGTGCCAGAATGACCAAGCTAGACAACTGAGAGAGATAACTGAAATTCGGACTGATTATACCTATGAAAAATTAAAGAAGACCACAGTTCCAACACCTTTTTATAATAGCATCAGTAATTAATATTACAATACTAACATAGCTCAGCACCTGTAAAAACTTTTGAATGAATGCCATATGACTAATTATAAAGTAAAGTAAAATTATACAGTGCCAAAAGAATAGTAATTTTGACCAATGGTAGCTATTGACTTCTAGCATGTCTGTTTAGTGTAGATCAACTTTCCAAGTAAGAAGTGAATTCCATTTTCTCTAAATATTTTTTTTATAGAATAAGGGTGACAAACGAGCACACAGTCCATCCGATAGTGTATGCTGTGGCCCATAGACATCTACATGTATCCTTAACTAAGAATCAAAATGCAGATGCATTGTTATCCCTGAGAACTAAGGACTAAGGAAATGAGGCATTCCATGGCTCATTTCCAGTAAAAAGGGTCTCAAGATGTCTACACTCACCACACAATAACAGCAGCATTAAGCTGCTATTATACACGGGTATTCTGTGATTTATTTCAAATTAAAACTATTTAAACTACTAACATTGCATTCTCTACTATAATTTTATTGATTCCCACTATGGCAAAGTAAGTGCAAAGGCAATTTTTTTCATTAAATTCTATCAATGCCATTAACATAACAAATATTCATATTAACCACACCTAGTAAACTAAAAATTGTATATAATAGCTATATATAAGAGCTAGAGTTAGGAGAGTTGCCTGTCACAACCATAGTAGAATGGTGGGTATTGAACCCACAACCTTTGAATTTGCAGTACGCACCCTTAACCATTAGGCTACTGTCACTTAAAATTAAGCTTATATATAAGAGAAACCTATAATTATATTCCATCAAAACCACCAAATTATTATATAGATATTCCAAAAAAACCAGACTTCCACCAGAGCTTCCTTCAAGAAATACTTTTCGATTTAGCAGTCAGAAGATCTTATGTGAAATTACAAAAATATAAAAACATTATTATTTGTACACAACATGATGGGAGACATACAACTATGGTAATTACAAACATAACAATAGACAACACATTACTCATTTATCTAATTGTAAAGGGATCAATATATCATAGTAAACAAAGAAATGTTTGATTTTTTACTTCCAATGTCAATAAAATGTTTAGTTCACAAAAGTAAACAAACAACGTAAAAACGAAATTGCGTACACGCAAATATTTTATACATAAACATCATAAAGTTCGAAAACAAAAACAATATATGATCAATAATAAAGAGTTAATTATTAAGACGAGTTCTGTTATTAGGTAGGTATTCATCTTTATTGTACAAGGACCACGCTATAAAAACTCACCGTTTTACGACCATGATAGAATCCGTCTGCTCGCTTGTGGACCCTATGATTCGAACTATGCTTTTCAAATAACACTAATATTATCTGAAACACCATGAATTACATTAAATCACTATCAATTCAATTTAATGAATTCACACATCGCTACAAGGCGATAAACGCACTGCTTTTCATTATTCCACAATCCCAGAAGGATTTACACTTCACTTTCAGGAACATGAATTAGTATAATCGAAAAATGTTTACTGTAATGACGAATTTAGAAAAAAGCACAACTTATTGAGGGGATCGTTATAAAACAAATACAAATTCGCTCAAGACGTAACAAATCGTGTATTCAAAAACACAAACTAAAATGTAATCGTGTTTTCGATGGAGTTTTGGCTAACTTCATGTTGTATTACTAAACCATAGAGTAAATTATTATAGACTGAGGAGTTAGAATATTAAACATAGACATGGCAGTACCAAAGAGTATAGTAGTACGGGATATACCAAAAAAACGGCACGTTTACATTATCGGCACGAGCAACTCGCTGAGTTCGTGGACGAACACGACGCGTTTACATACTCGTATATATTCATTCAATATAGTAGAACTTTTAAACATGGATGACTTGCGACTGGCTGCCACTACTTTATGTCTACTTGATATTTATACTCACAAATATTTCTTTTGGGGATGTGGGGCGGCCCCGAATAGATACGAGTAAACTGACGACCCGGCATGACATGGAGGAAATCGATGGATGCAGGTGGCTCAGGACCGTACTTTGCGGCACTCCTTGGGTGAGACCTAAGTTCAGCAGTGAAATTGTGAAGGTATGTAATGATGATGATGATAATGACATATCTATTATCATTAAAATATAATTAAAACTGATTTACACTGTCTAAAACCGCATATCACGGGTTCTCCTTGAAAACGTTCTAAAAAAATGGTATATTCATTACACCGATCCATCACAGTAGGTAAGTATTTTTGTAATTATTATTTTACTAAAATATTTTACAAGAAAAATAGTAACCACCTGCAACAAGGTTCACTTCAACGACAAGTATGTAAACACCGACACGAATCTATAGCGAGTGAAGAACAGGTGAAATCACGGTTATTATTATATCAAATTTTTTTTAAATCAGACGTTGGCGGCATCAGACATCTGTGCCTACCACTGCATTACAACGTATTAGAACAGAGAGGTTACACGATGAAAGTGTAAATAACAAGTACAAACGTAGACTGAAAGAAAATATAAGTGGTTTGGATGAATTGTGTATGAATGGGTTGGACTTGGAGAATGTGTGGAAAAATGTTAAGAAAGGTTTGGTGGATGCAGCTACCGAAGTACGTGATGTTAGTAAGAGAACGAATGAAAATAATAATAATACGTTTGGTGGGATGATGAGTTACGTATGGAGGTTGAAGCAAAGAAGAGAGCATGGCTAGATTTGCTGGCAACCAAGGCTGGTAATTCTGGCGGTACCAATGATGATATTGAAAGAAAAAAGCAGTCTTTGAACGTATAAATAAGAGAGTAAGAGATGTAGTTGAAAGAAAAAAGCAAGAAAGAACTGATAAGAATGATAGAAGAATATCGGATAACTTCCAGGCAAATATTAAAATGTTCTGGAATCTTGTAAGAACTGCGAGGGGAAATTAAAAATAGAATTAATTGAATGCTT
Source organism: Parnassius apollo (assembly GCA_907164705.1). Lineage (NCBI taxonomy): Eukaryota > Metazoa > Arthropoda > Insecta > Lepidoptera > Papilionidae > Parnassius > Parnassius apollo. Next base: position 17,794,677 of record CAJQZP010000008.1, read on the forward strand.
TACGAGACGAGAATGGCTGTATTCTGAATTATGAAGTTTTGAGTTTAAAGAGATGGAAGGAATATTTTGAAAGCGTGTTTCTGAGTGTGGAGACGTATGAATTAAATGAAATAGAAACTCCGAAAGAAGAGGAGAGAAAATATAAATAGATAAGTAACGGCAGAATCGGTAAGGGACGCCCTAGATGAAAGCTTGTCGTCCAAATTGGCGATCTATTGAGAAGGGGCCAAATTAAGAGAACCCTCAACCGACAAGCATGTAGGTAAAATACTAAAATATAAAACAATCAATAAAAATTAAAATATTACCAGCTGATTATAGGGCCAATAAACGCGCGGACGCTGAACTCTTTTATTTAACAATGCATAGGTATTAGTGTACTTCGCTCGCTTTATCCGTCCCTTTCACACACGCGCTGCCGCCGCCCAGCCTACCCGCGACGCCTCGCTCTGTGCAATTTACACATGTTCAGCGTTGCCAACATGTGGGGAACTCCCCAAATTATGGGGAATTTAAAGTTGGTTGGGGATTGTATTATGCGGGGGAAATTCGATAGCCCCGGCCAAGTCAGAACCTTTTTTCAAGAAATCTAAATCCTTATCTTAACATTTTTGTTAAGTTACTCATGAATATCGATAGACTCACTTTTTATTAATTATCTTCATTGCATCACATTTAATTTGCCGATTTATTTCGGCAACTTTTGTGTGTCATTTAATACTTTTCATTTGTTTATTTTTGTAATTTAAGTAGAGTAAATGCAGATACTGTGGTATTTTTGACAGCAACAAGGAAAGAAATTAAAAATGGAAAGTGTAAAAATAATCCGTAAAAAAGAAAAAAAATGTTATACTTTTACTTTTATTTAAATATTTTTATAAAAAAATATATTTTTTTATAATGATTGATATAATATATATTTATTAACTATTATTAAAAAGTTATGTAAAAGATCGCTGTAGAAGAAAAACCATCTATTGTTATAAAGTACTTTATTCATTTAACAACAAAAAGCATTAATTTATAACATAAATAAAGAATCGAGTGATAACGACACCGAATAAGTACGTACTTATTCACAAGATAAAACTTTATTTTCAATATTATATAAGAACTTTATTTTTATTCTGAACTTTATGTTTAACTACTTACACATCCACGCACAATAAAATATTTCTCCATTTTATAATGTTTCTTTTTATCAAAAATTAAAAAGTTACGGAGAATGAAAATTTTCTCACCATTGCTGCAAAGAAAATTTGTACATCATTCAACTAACTTCATCTACTTGTATTCATAAACAGCTAACTTCGCAGCCACTACTCACCGACGGCAGCGCCGCTATAAATTCTACAAATTTTCATGGACAGGCGGGCTAAACTTAAGTACGTAGCGATCGTTCTCCTGTTCTCTAACCTCCATGATCTGATCGGATAAATAAATTGAGACAACTCAGCGATCGCAGGCTTCACTTATTTTGTTCATATTTCTGGGACATTATTTTCTACAGCGATCGTTCTCCTTCTCTCTAACCTCCATGTATGTGACGTTACTTTTTTTTTATAGAAGAGGGGGCAAAAGAGCATGCGACTCACCTGATGTTAAGTGACTACCACCGCCCATGATCAACCGCAAAAATTGCAGGTGCGTTGCCGGCCCTTTAGAAAGGAGTAAGCTCTTTTCTTGAAGGTCCCCAGGTCGTATCGGTCCGGAAAAATCGCCGGTGGTAAACTATCCCACAGAGAGGTTGTACGCGGAAGAAAACTCCTCTTGAAGCATACATTGGTGGACCGCCAACGGGAACATCATTCCATGTGCGGCTGAACCTGCGCCTTGTAAAGTTGCAGGCGGTGTGCCGGCATGAAATACTGTCCTGCTCTGCTGAGCACGCCAAGCTTTTTACAGGCCAATTTAGTCTTCTTTTCCAAGTGACCATGAAACTGCACGTCACTCGATATGTCGACGCCGAGGATTCCGATACTGGCTGAGGCAACAAGGAGAGTGCCTTGAAACTGAGGAGATACGACAAACCTTTTAGCGGTTAACGCGCTAACTTGTGTCTTCTGGGGGTTAAACTGGACTAGATTTAGTCGCCCCCAATCCGAGACTCTGTTCAGCAAAGACCCGACTTCAGACACAAGTTTGTCCTGGCACTCGGAGACATTTTCCCGAGATATATTGGCTCGGCCGGTGTAAAGAGCATCACCACTGCTGCCATCTGCATAGCAATGAATGTTACGGGTTTGCAACATATCGTTGATATGCAGAAGAAACAGCGTTGGCGATAGCATGCAGCCTTGTGGAACACCAGCATTAATAGGCTTGCAATCGGAGCTTGCACCGTCTACAACGGCCTTGATGCTCCGATCTGCAAGAAAGCTGGTGATCAAATCACACAATTTCTCGGGAAGCCCATAGGAAGGGAGCTTCGAAAGAAGCACTTTGTGCCAAACCCGATCGAAGGCCTTCGCAATGTCGAAACTAACGGCCAATGCCTCACCCTTGGACTCTACTTCCTCCGCCTATATGTGAGTTAGGTAGACCAGAAGAAAATGATTTCTTATATTTACGCGAACACTACACATTGAAATAATACTAGTTTTTACGGAATTTATCGCGTATATTTTAACTTTTTAAATACCCGACGTTTCGAACGCTTTACAGCACTCATGGTCACGGGTCACATCTCAGTCCTGCCCGTGACCATGAGTGCTGTAAAGCGTTCGAAACGTCGGGTATTTAAAAAGTTAAAATATACGCGATAAATTCCGTAAAAACTAGTATTATTTCAAAGACCAGAAGATCACCAGCTGACCGACCACGGCGAAAACAGTATTGGCGGTCACTAATCAGCTGGTGATCCTTAAGGTAACTCATGAGCTGGCAGTTTATAATGGACTCCATTGTTTTGGAGAACAAGGAGGTGATGGCGATAGGCCGGTAGTTGGACGAGTCTGAGCGGTCGCCTTTTTTAGGGATCGGGTGGCCGAAAGCCATCTTCCAGGATTTTGGGAATACGCCTAGGGAGTAGAAGTACCGGAAAAGACGCGTTAAAACGGGTGCCTACTCTGGACCACACGTCCGCAGCACAATTGGGGGGATTCCGTCAGGCCCACTCGACTTGTGGATGTCCAGGGAGAGGAGTGCTTTGCGAACCGAGCGCTGTGTGAACTGCACTTCCGGCATGGAGCACTCACACCGCGGGATGGTCGGCGGCGTACTCCCCCCGTCATCGAGAGTCGAGTTGGACCTAAAAAAAGAGCCTAGAAGATCGGCTTTCTCCTTTGCGGTATGGGCCAGTGAGTCGTCCTCCCTATGCAGGATGGAAGAGATGACTGACAGAAATTCCCCTGAACAGCCTTGGCGAGAGACCAGAATGCACGGGGTCCAGAAGGAAGGTGAACTTGTTTCTCGCCAATTCTGCCTATGTGCTCTAACTTTGCCTTGGCAGTGACTATTTTGAAGGACCTAGAGGCGGAATTATACTTCTTTTTTTAGAGCGCTGGTGTTTTTATCCCGGGACGCTGATGCGTCAACCCAGGCTTGCTAGCTATCCTGCTTATAGCATGATGCTATTTTACAGGAGCGACCAAACCATAGCTGAGATTTGCCTCCAATGGGCACCACAGAGGAAGGAATAAAAAGTTCCATACCCTGAAGTACCACATCAGCGACAGAATCCCAACGTTGGGATCGTCCGGCGAGAAGCAAACGCGCTCCCAAGGGTAGGATGCAAAGAAAGACCGCATCCCATCCCAATCGGCTGACCTATAGTGCCAAATACGGCGACAGCCTGCAGAATGCAACAGCGATTTCAGCGTGAGTGGCACCACCCTCCGGATAAGACAATGGTCCAAGGAGCCTAAAGGGGCGTCGACGGAAATCTGATATCCGTCCGGGTGAGAGGTCAGCAGAAGGTCCAACAGGGAACGTGCATAATCCTCCACATCTGGAATCCGCGTAGGCGAAGTAACCAGTTGTGTCAGACCATATGCCAAGGCAAAATCATGAACAGATCTCCCCGCATGATCGGTTAAACGTGAAATAAGCCATTCGGCGTGATAGGCGTTAAAGTCGCCGAGGATCACGATCTCTGCGGAGGGGATCTGCTGTAGCAACGAATCTGTAGCCATTTGAATGTGGTCGAAGAGTCGGTCTGTTTCGGCATTACCGCTATGGGACCTATAGAGGCACCCGTAGATGCGCGGATGGTCGTCGCTGTCTACGCGTAGCAAAAGGATGGACAGATCCAAACCTTCAAGTCTGCCGAGGCGTCGAGAACAGATGTCCTCTCTGACGTAAACCCAAACTCTAGCCCGATGCACAAAGGAGTGTTCCAGTTTGTACCCCGGGTAGGAGAGATAGGAGACATCAGCCGGAGAAGACACCTGCGTCTCGGTTAGAAAGAGCAGAGCCGGCCTTGCCATCTCGAGACGGTAGTGGACGTCGTTTAGGTTAAAGTGAAGTCCCCTGATATTGCAGAAATTCACGGACAGCGTGGCAGGGGTCGCCATGGTATTGTTGCTCCGTTTGCCCCGAGCAGTTGTAGTCTTGAGCGGAATTTTGCCCCCCCCCCCCCCAGAATACGCGGGGCAGCCTGAGCACCCACGCTCAGAAGTGGAGAAACATGGTCGTGGATGCTCAGCGAGGGATTCTCCAGGGGTGCTCTGTGCTCCTGGGGTAGTCTATCATCATTTAATTCCGTTACCATGTTGATGGGAGGGGGGGGGGGTTTTGGGCCTCCGGCCACCTGCACCGCAATTCTGTGAGGTCGTGGTACCACCCCGGTTTGAGCCGGCCCATACGTGCAACAGCAAAGCTGCCGCGTGGCTCTACCACTATCAGAACTCCTATGTCCTGTACTTTACAAGACAGGAGTTTTGGCGGGAACTTGGCCGTATACGGATTGTCGCTCCTGTTTTGTCGCTTGTATAATGGTTTTAAGTGGATTTTTATTCGTAAAAGTGATGCGATTTTGTCAATTATGGGTCCGCGCGTGTGAACTATTAGAAAAAACGACGAAACAAGTGCTTTGATCTCGATGTAAATTTCAAGTTATTTTGATCGCTTGGGCGCCTTATGAACTTGAGTGGCTGTCGTCATCAACTGTCCGCTAGGTTGAGCTGTCGTCAAAATCTCTCAAGAGCTTCGCAATGTGACGCATCAGCATATTGTGAAGAAAAAGAATATAAAATGAACACTTCAAAGGAAAGGACAGGCTCAGAAAGTCTAGAAACCAGAGCCGTAAAGCCAGTTAATAAAAAAATTAGAAGACATAACGTCTTTGGTCTATAGTGATTACGTTCGCAATGTTAGCAACAATCGACATCGATATACTCGTTTTTGTTTAGTTATTTATTTTTAGTACTGTATTATATGTCTCAAAATGTAAAGAAAAGAAAGGGAAATGAAACAGGAGATAGGCAGCAGTGTCTTCCTGATAACAAATTAAAGTAATAAAAAATTGAATTGAAATTGATTTGTCAAACCACTTGATAAGAGAGGGAACTTGAGACTCGATGTGTCGTCGAGAGAGTAGTATCGTGGTCGTGCCGCTGTTATTGTACTATTGTAGCAGTGCCTTCTGAGTACGTTCCGTGAAGCAAACCCTGTGTCGATTAAACGAACAGAGTTATTATTTCCCAAACCCCAGGGTGAAACCCATAATAAGTCTGAGGCCGTTCAAGTTCTGCCAAGTTATTGGCGGAAATATACCGGTTGAATTTAAGTAGATTTCATAGTGACCCATTCACGATTTATTTTAAATTATACCACAATAGTACGGAATTCCCCATTATTCGACTACGTTTTTATTGTAAGATATTAGAAGAAGCTTCCATAAACTTTCATTGATTAAAATAAATATTACGAACCGTACTTAATTAAAATCCCTAATTTTACTGTCATAGAATAAATGAATTTATTGACGTCTTTGTTTCGCTAATAGCACATCGATAGAGATGTCTATGGAATGGAAAAAGCATCAACAATTTTGTAATTAAGAAAGGTGATAATAATATAGCTATCTTATTTTGTACTATGTAAAACGTCATATGCATAAAAAGTTCAGTTTTAGGACTCTCTGTATGCTAGTAATTAGGTACTCTGAGATTGGTCCTCACTATTTATCAAAAAGTAAATCACTACCATAAAGCAATAATGGCCGCCGACGTACCGGACATCACAACAATGGTTCGAGCGGAAAGTTCAAAATAAACGTATCGCCAATATTTATAGTTTTCAAAAAGTTTGCATCCCTTTTTAACTTCACTTGTATGCATGTCCTAGAATTTTATGATTAAATTTCACATATGTACTACATTTAATTAAAAATTCTTTATATAATATCACCTATTTTTTTAAATTATTCAAATAATTTCGAGTAATAAAAATTTATGTAAACCATAAATTTAACCAATTAAAAATAAAATACTTACGATTTTATTAATATTACTGTCATGGCATCAAGTCGAAACAGAATTTGACCATTTTTTGATTGTAAATATTCTTGAAGCTTCAATGCTTTTATTATCTTGCTACGCACTAATTTTCTTCTTTTTTGCTCTTGAGAACCGCATAAAAACCCCATAATACCTACGAATACTAAGGTATTTAATCACCAAGTAATTTAATCTTGACACTGCTTAACTTAATAACGCAAATATCACTAGTAAATTCCGATCTGAGTTATTGTCTAATAATATGTTATAAAATATATAGTCTAATATATAATAGCACAGTAATGGTTATGCTGAAAGTCAGTCTCTACTGCGTTTGAACTTAATTTTGATTATTTGAAACAAGCTTTGGATCGTTTGCATATTATTCTGTTCTGACTGTAACGTTAACGCATGACCCCGATCATGCGGTCGACAGACGTTCATGTACCGACAAGTTTTGCTTGTACGCTTATACAGTGTTGGCTTATGAATGTTTGTATACACAATTTAAACATTCCTTGTTACAACAATTATAGCATATTCATCTCGTTATATTTTATTGTTTATTGGAATTTGCCATAATCGCCATACTCGGCATGCGAATTTTAGTCATTAAATTACTAGGGGTCTCGCACCTTTGAGGCTGGTTGCAATGGCCGGACTAAGTTATTTATATTTTACTCTGACATCAGCGATGACTATGGTACATCGTTATTTATCGGAGACGACGAGGTCTAATACTGGTCTTTTACATAGTCACCTCTTACGACTTATGACAACGACGCCAATAAATGGGGTGATAGGGTTGACGCAATGGCTAGTTGCAGCGCTAAGGGCCGCGGGTTCGAATCTCACGCGGACAAGTATTTGTATGGCCTGCAAATAATTTATCTTTAAACCGGATCTGGATGTTTGTCCTTGTGAAATTTATGTATGTAATCTGTCCCCACGCTACAGGAGAAAATCCTAGTGTGGAAAAAACGTGTTTTTTTTAAATAAGTGAACATAGAAAAATAAGAGAACATTGATTCTTCACAGTCGCCACGCCACTACTAGGCAATATGCCGTATGGACGAATCCCACACGGAACAAGTTTGTTGGGCCTACAAATAATTGTTTCGGATCTGAATGCGTGTCCTTGTGCAATTTTAATTTTTGATTTTAATGAATAAATAAACTAAAAAAAAAATAGACTTGCATCGTTAATTATTCTAGGTCTCTTAGTGATAAACTTGTGGCTATTTGATTTTAACTACCCCTTTTGTTTTATAATCTTATATTGACAACCTACTAGCATTGCTTTATATAGGTCTAACAACCGGTTTGTAGGCCTAGGGAGGTCTAAATATTAAATACCTATACCGACGAACTTGAATCAATACTTTGGGGTTTCAGGTTCTCAGGAACATATATGAGAGTGAGGGAATAGAGAGTGCACCTGTGCTCGCGAACACATTTGTGCACTTTAACCCTATCTTGTGCTGATGGCTATTCTCTATTGAGACTTGAGACTGGCGCCGTGAAAGACTAAAGTTTTATGTACAAGATATCAATGGGGGTCCCAAGATTTTCAGACTTCCCTCTGTCTCCACTCGTCTCTTTGCTGGTCTCGTATAGCTTGTCAAAGGCGCCATGTGCGTCGTACACCTGCAGGAATATTTGAATTTGATATTTTAAATCAAAATGCTGTAGTAAAAGGTTGTTTTTGTTGACCCTGCTACGTATAAAGAAAATGTTTTTTCATTCTTGGGAGGACAATGAAGTGCCTCAAGATAAAATTTGAGTGAACCAAAAACAAAAACACTATTTTAGTATGGATTCAGAACGTGATGATATTGAATGCCCTATTAACTTACTATATATACAGGTGGGAATGACTCTGACATTTCGAGTGACGAAGAATAGTGTCCATCTTAAATTTGTTTATGTTTACCTACTTATTTCTATTTTCATTTATATTATCTTTGCTACCTAACTATATATAAATATTATATATATATATATATATATATATATATATATATATTAATAATTCGTAAATAACTTTTATTATTAACAACAAACTAAAAAGTAATAAAATAAAAGCAAAATAATAAAATAATTGCGCCTCTTGGTGTACCGACCGACACTATCTTAGCGAACATATTATACCTGCGAAATATACATGTTGTAACTAAATTGCCACCTTTTTTGAACAAATATAGTTTTTGTAAAAAATAAATGTACTTTTAAGAAATTCGGGAGTAAAAATTACAAATAAATTTTTAATCTTTATGTATTTTCCGTATATATTTGTTATAACTCTCTGCTTAGCCCATCAATGATCTAACCAAATTACCTTCTACCTTACCTTTAAAATAATTACAGGAGTCTGAGCAAATTAGATTCATATTAAAATAAATTAACAATCACTTTTAATTAAATTAATACATGCTCTTTTTCTTTCTTATTTCATTTTACATTCATGATGATAAAATTCTTTCCGTAAAACTAAAGTATAAAAAAGCGATAAAATATAGTAATTTTCGTAGTATATTATTTTTCTTTAATACGACTTTACTTTTCGGACATAAAATTTATTGCGCACATAAAAACACAATTTATTACACTGAAAAGATAGAAATTATGATCCACCATACCAAAATCATGTTATTCCTGCGCACTCTCTTCGGAATATATTGTCTTGTTTGTTTTTTTTTTTTAATAAAAATATTAAAGTAATTTGAAATAAAACCAAATAAATATAATAATGACGTAGTTTTCCTTTAATATGCAGAAAATGTACAACTGGTTCCATGGCTATATATAATTTACATATTTTCTTTAAAAAAAACTATTTCGAAGCGTAATATAATTGTATACACATGAAAAATTACTTAAAATACTAAGCTGTTCATATTTCATATATTATAGAAACTGCTCTGTTATTTCATATATTATAGAAATTGACTGCCTCGTTGGTCTAGTGGTTGTAGTGGTGCGACTGCTGATCATGAGGTCCTAGGTTCGAATTCCGGGTCGGGCCAAAAAATCAATTATTGAGTTTTTCCGTCAAGAAATTCTCAGTAGCTGCCCGGAGTCAGGAAGTTGGCGGTGTCTCACTCCCGTGCCTCGGAAAGTACGTAAAGCCGTTGGTCCTGCGCCTGATCTCTCTCCGGTCGTGTCGGTTTACCGTCCCATCGGAATATGTGAGTGAGGGAATAGAGAGTGCACCTGTGCTTGCGCATACGCTTGGGCACTATAATACTGACCTGCGCCGATGCCTAGTCTCCGTTAAGGCTGGCCGCCGTGACCGAAATTCGATCTGGAGGACATTATTATTATAGAAACGTAGTGTTATTCTTTGATATAAACATAGTAAAAACCTGACTAAAGGTAATAAATATAAAACAATGGTAGATGTAAACTGCAAATTTTAATTTTAGATTAAAAATTAATACCGTCTTACAATAAATAGTTTATAAAATTAGTCTCAGGTTTAAGCTAGAACAAGTTTCACGAAAGAAGTCAGGCGGTAATATGCGATCTTTATTGTAAATTGTAAAACAAGGAATTTGACAGCAAATGTCAAATTTCGCGAAGACTGTGGCGCCGCGGCTAAGGGACTTCTTTTGTAAGAAGGACTCCTCTAAGCCAGAGACTCATAATTAACCACGTTTTGTAATAAAACGAATAATGTTCACTTAAACATAGTGATTATGGTACAAAGTATGCACATAATATATGTACATAGAACTAAAATATACTTAATTACTGCGCAATTTTACAAAACACTGCTCTTAAAATTACATATATAATTTAAAAAAAAATACGTGATTTATTGCATTTTGACAATTTTATCAACTTGAAAATATCACAAAGCAAGGGTTTATTTTTCGAAATACAACGTAATCACATTGGACTTTTATTACCATATAAAAACTATAACTAACTAACTAACTAAGCGGAGCGAGCGAAGCAAGCGAAGCTCCCATAGCGCAAGAAAACGATTCTTTTAAATCTATCTCCTCCGTAACCCGTAAGCAAATTTACATAATTTTTTTCGGCAATATTAGTAACTCAACGCACACAAGGTTTGTAAACAATAAAAATCTGAATTTAATTTTTTTTTTCTTTTACTATCTAATCAATTCGCTAATTTACATCTGCGCAATGTCGCACCATTTGATTGAATTTTTTGTGGAAATAAAGATAGTTATGAGTTTAGACTTTGACTACGCTCCGTTTATGATGCTAGCAAAAGGTTTCGCTCCGTTTATGATACTAGCAAAACCTTTGCATCTGCATCGGCCCTAGTATAAATATAGTCATTACTTAGAATATATTGCGTGTTAGATATCCTATACTGATTTATACCTACCTACTGATGGCTATGAGATGATGCTTTAGAAAACTTTGATTCTGATAAATCTTTACCGATATATCAGTTGCTTTCATCACCATCATCGTCATCATTTACAACCCATCACAAGTCCACTGCTGAACATAGGCCTCCTCTAAGAAATGCCACAAAGTACCGTCCCATAGCTGCATCCATTGACTTCCTGTATCTCTTACCAGGTTGTCACTCCATCTAGAGTATCAGTTACTTTACAAACTCAAAATGTACTCTTTACCTTTCGTTCAACATTAATTTCATGCAAATCATAAAATATATCATTCAATTAAAAAAAAAACATGTTTTATTGTAATCCAAGATTTCGATGACTTAACTTGCAAATCGGCCAACCCACTTTTGACCCAAAATGATGTTTTTAAACGGTTAAATGCGAGTAGTCTTCACCCACAGTAAGCAAAATGAAAAAACTCCTTAGCATTTAAACAGAACGCAGAAAACAGTGTGCACGTAAACAGGGCAACTCCCAACTGAGACATAGCAACACCGAAAAGTGGCTAACTCCTACACCGGGCGCCATTTTGTACTGGACAGTGACACAGAAGGATCCGCGCTTGAGGGCTGAGTTTACTTTTTCCAAACTGAGTAAGTAGTTTTGTGGTAAGTAATTTTAAATTATATTGCATTATTCTTCTAAATACTTAAAAGGAATATCACTTTTTACCTATGAAATTGTGACGATGGAGTTATCCGTTTTTCAGTGTGATATTTTGCGTTGATTTGGGAGTTGCCAGTTTTTTTTTTGATTTCTCTTCAATTCTATTTTTTTTTTTGGTTTTGTTTATTTGCTAATAATTGTACAAAATCTGTTTTAATACAAATTATATCAGATTTACCAATATAATGATATTTATTTTATAAAAATAATCATTAAAATATTTTGTAATGCAATTTGTTGGTATTTCAGCTGTAGAAGATGTCAAGGGCAAAAAAACTTATTGAAGCCGCTTTAAAGAAAAATGACATAATTATCACAAAAGAGTCTATTGAAAATATGCCTGTTATATTGGTTGCTGGTACGGCAACATCTAATGTTGCTTCAGAGATCGTTACGGAATTTGATCCTCTATCTGATTGTATTTCAACATCCGACCTTGCTACGGAGGTAATGGAAATTGAGACACTGCCTGGTTTGTCGTCAACATCTGATGCTCTTCTTACTTCGACAATAATGGTCATTGAACAAATATCTGATAATTCATCCGGCCTCGTAACATCGGTTACTCAGGAATGCATAGAAACCACCACAACTTCCGAGGGTACATCACGTAATGATAATAATGCTATCTTGATGGACAACTGTTTATTGGATGATATTGAATGCTTGGATGCTGATGATTCATTCAGCCTATTGACATCAGTTACTCACGAATGCATTAAATCATCTGCACCGGCTACAAATTCCGAGGGTGCATCATGTAATGATAATTGTGCTGTCTTGACTGAAAACAATTTAATCGATGATATCGACTTCGGGAATATACCACTTGTACCTTATTCTGAGCATTCCGATTCTAATAGTGAAGAAAAACCAAGGAAAATTAAGAGAAGAAAAAAAATGTCTGGTAAACAAAGCTACATGGAAAGATCAAAAAAACAAATTAAATAAGGAAAAAGGGAGGGAGTATACTGGGCGTAAAAAATTGATGGAAAATGGGAAGAAACGAAAAAGACAAAACGAGTTCTTAAGCCTCGATGCAAATATAATACGACTGTCAAAAGTGCTTTGAAATGCAGTGAAATTCCAGAAGATGAAAGAAAACTACTATTTGATAAGTTCTGGAGGATGACTTGGGGAGAAAAAAAGGTTTTCGTGAATGGATTTGTACAAAAGATACCTACAAAACGGCCAAGAGACAGGAAAGACCCATCTTTTACAAAACGAGAAAGTACAATGATATATAACTTGCTTTTGAAAGACGATCGTCATGTAAGAGTATGCAAAACGATGTTTCAAAATACTTTATGTATTACCAAAATGTCTATCTTGAACTGGTAAAAAGGTGAAGACAAAATGCCTGACAACAAAGATAATGTTAGAAAAAATCCTCACGAATCAGAAGTAAACTCATTTAAAGAGTTTTTGAAGAACATTACAAAAATGGAATCGCATTATTGTCGTAAACACACATCCAAGCTTTATTTGTTACCAGAATGGTTATCAAAGAAAGCCCTCTACGATTTCTACAAATCAGATTGGTGCCCGTCGCAAAATATCGAACCTCTGTCAATTGCGAAATTCAGCAACACGTTGAAAATTGAAAATATTTCATTGTTCAAGCCGTAAAAAGATGAGTGCGAAAAGTGCCTCTCTTACAAACTCGGAAACATACCAGAACCAGAATATAGAGAGCACATCGAAAGAAAGAATGAAGCCCGAATAGAAAAACAAAACGATAAAAAGACTGAAGAATTTGTATTTACAATGGACACACAACCTGTGCTACTGGCACCTAAATCTAATGTTTCGTCTCTATATTATAAAACCAAGCTGTGCACACACAACTTCTGTGTTTTTAATTTGAAAAACACGGACGGATATTGTTTTCTCCGGAATGAGACGGATGGTGGGCTAACCTCAGACAACTACGCTACCATAATTGTCAAATTTATTACAGAGAAACTACTGCCAAACATCCAAAGGGAACCTGAAAAGGAAATAAAAATTTTATTATACAGCGATGGATGTGCAGGTCAAAATAGAAACATAGTACTGGCAAATGCTTTACTAAATGTTGCAATATTAAACAACATCACAATCGAGCAAAAATATCTTGAAGTCGGTCACACTCAAATGGAGGCCGACTCAATGCATGCCACTATCGAAAGAAAGCTAAAAAATAAAATAATCCATGTACCAGCTGAATATGCAGGAGTTTGTCTTGGAGCACGTAAACAGCCTAAGCCTTATAACGTGTCCCATCTAACTCACAAATTCTACAAATCTTTTGAAAGTGTCCAATTCTACAAGTCAATAAGACCAGGAAAAGCCAAAGAAGATGCCAAGGTATCTTCGATTATATTTGATAGTAGATTTAATGTTATTTTATTAGTCTTTTTTTAGAGATAAGTAGGAGAATGGTAACTAAAATTTTTATTTTTTCAGGTCACTGATATTCGCGCGTTGCAATATAAAACAGGGAACATCTACTTTAAGCTAAGATTTACTGATGAATGGCAGTTACTGCCACAGCGACGTAATGAAAATATTACAGTAAAACCAATCGAAAGCTTACCGGATCTTCATAGAAGTCGCCTTAAAATAAACAGCCGTAAATTCAACGACCTCCAGGAGTTAAAAAACACCCTATCGTCGGACTACAGAGACTACTACGACAATATACCTCATGAAGACTAAATATTAATCTAGTCTAAGATATAAATATTAAGTATAAGATATAAATATTAAGTATAATAAAGTAAAATAAAATATTTTTGACCAAATTATAGTATTTTTAGAGATAAGTAGGAGAATGGTAACTAAAATTTTTATTTTTTCAGGTCACTGATATTCGCGCGTTGCAATATAAAACAGGGAACATCTACTTTAAGCTAAGATTTACTGATGAATGGCAGTTACTGCCACAGCGACGTAATGAAAATATTACAGTAAAACCAATCGAAAGCTTACCGGATCTTCATAGAAGTCGCCTTAAAATAAACAGCCGTAAATTCAACCGACTACAGAGACTACTACGACAATATACCTCATGAAGACTAAATATTAATCTAGTCTAAGATATAAATATTAAGTATAAGATATAAATATTAAGTATAATAAAGTAAAATAAAATATTTTTGACCAAATTATAGTATTTTTTCTTATTTTTCGATACGTACATAATAATACAGAAAAAAGGACAACTCCCATTTTTTGAATTTTTTTAAAAGCTAACTCCAAAAATCTAAGTATAGGGTATTTTATCAATATATTTCTCTGTAATTTTTGATAAATTCCATTTACAAAATAAAAAGACACCAAATAGATTTTTGGAATTTGGATAATATAAGTAATAACTGTTTAAATGATGTTTTTTCGTTTTCCTATACAATTTCATAAAACGGAGATAGACGATTTGCAAGTTAAGCCATCGATCTGGCACATGATAAAAATTCTAAAGAGAAATAATTTTACAGGTAAAATATCTATTATAAAAATTTGATGAGAATATAACTATTTAAAAACTTTGTTTAATATTTAAAAATCTTAATTATTTTGATACTATATTGCCTTAAAAGTATACACGTATTACATATCAATAAATTAGATGTGGACTATTTATGATCAGTGCTGAGTCCTTACGATAAAGCATAACAGCAAAATTATAAAAGTCGTTTGATGATTTTCACGCGAAAACGATAGCTACCATGCTGTTCTGCTTGTGACGTCACTGCTCAAGTAAATAAAACAATTTTGCAAAAGATTAAGATTAATTTGGATATTTAATAATTATTTATCATCTTTATTAATGGTGTGTTGTGCCTAACTGCAAAAATACGAGCATAAGAAAGCCGGGGATTCAAGTGCCAACTAACTTAAATATGAGAAATACTTGGTTAAAACTGGCAAGAAGATACCCGAATACATTGGCTACAAAAACTAGACTATAATTATGTGAAGATGTAAGTATGACTTATATTTAAGGGGCAATAGTACAAAATTAAGGGTCTATACTACCTCAAATGGCTTAGCAAGATCCTCCGTTATGGCGAAAATATTGCAGCATTAATTTTGAAATAAATATATAGTAAAGTTAAGAATTAATGTTAAGGTACTATGTTAGACGAAAACACGATTCCGTAAAATTTTCTCAATAGAAAAAAAATTAAAAGTTACCTCCAAAACTGAACAATAAACCGCTGGTATTCATAAAATACTTTAAATTAGATCATGAAACTTTGCATATTAACTGAACTAACTATAAAGCAGGGCTTATGTTTTTTTTTTAATTAACATAATTTTCACTGTAAAAAGATATTACCTAAACTATCGGCATCTTGAAGCTTGTTCCCTGCCGCCCGATCACCCGATCAGTTTCGTTTCGGCTTTCGAACGGGTAAGCTGTGTCGCTTACGATCAGAATACATATTACGCAACGTAAAATTAAAAAAGACAGGACGACATAAAATTAAAATGGGAAATAACCTCAATAAAAATAAGAAGCGACTGGGTTGGCGTAAAGAAACAGGCATAAATATGATAAACCTAATGAAATAAGTATCTAACGATCTATCTACTTACGGCATTAGTGATTACAAACATGTCGGTACATAGCGTACGAAATTAGAATTTGAGCTGAGGTAGTATAAGCCCTTAACTATCGTTTATACAAAACAACACATCGTGAAGTTGATAGGTATTGCAAGTCAAATTTTGTAAGAGATTATGTTATCTTAGATATTATAACTAATGATTGCTAATGATTGTAATTCTAGATAAATATAACTATGTATTAACAAAATACACTATGACCTGGTATTGTGTTATTGTATAAACTAAAATTGTTAATAGGTATTTATATTGATGTTCTAGCATTCCTCAATTCGGCAGAATAAAAAACGGGTTCTACTAACTTTATACTTTTACGGATCCGTCTTCCACTCTTCCATGATGCCATCAATCGTGATGATAACTTGAAATTTTTTTAAATAACACACAACACGTTAGCTTGTTTACTTTATCAGTGACGTCACGACGGATTCTAATATGGCGGATAGCATTTTGAAGATTTGAGGCAAACATTAAAAAAGTATTCTTAAATTTAATTACAAAATTTATAATGCATTTTTATGAATAAAAATCAACATTTCAAATTCACTTTTTACAAATTCTGTCATAAATAATATGTATTTTTACATGGTGTATACCTTATTGACAGCTATGACGTTAAAATATGGCGCCGGCCAGTCATTTTCTTATATGAATAGCTTAGTACTTACGTAAGTACATTACATTTCAATGATACCAAATTGATTATTGTAAATTATAGGCTTCTGCATTTTTAAAAGATAATTGGGTCCGAGAAAAAGTCTAACAGCGATGAAAAACGTAGATAGTTTACAATACGATAAAATTACGTACCTATTGAAATGGTTAGATTTTTTAAAAATAAATGTAGGGAGCCTCTACGATAGACGTATGTCCAGTTCTAAGAATTAGCTTCCTTCCAATTTAGAGGGGTTTTGTGCATGAATGAAGCGTTGCCCGAAATGTTCTCGAAATATTTTTAATTTGTGAAACATGCAGCTTTTTTCAAGATGTTAAGATGATTCAGTAACAAACACGTCAATCAGGATGTATAATTTTGCCTAAAAATCTGGTTGTGTCGGTCCCATACAAAACATAAAAGTCTCTCCTTACTGGAAGTACTGACTAACTTAAAGCTATATGCTTATTTGCCTTTTTAACTATTGTCTACGGATTTATCATAATTTATTATTAAGTCAATGGGCAAACACAAATAATTCAGAACAACTGCTCCAAATCATCACATCCAAATTAAGAAGGAATGCATTAAAACAGGTTGTTATCCCTCCTCTATACCAGCAAACTGTTTTCAATAAATAGCACTTAAAATTATTTTTAGATGTAAATTTTATTATAATACTATATTATAGTTTTTACAAAATTTGCTAAGTAATTATTATCTACAAAGAACACGGGTACAAAGACGGTACTTGTTTGGCCCACCGAACATAGGTAATATTGAGATATTCGAAATATTTTTTACGAACTAGAACTTGCATATTTCAAAAATCTTATTAATTTACCACGTTTTTATTCAGTCACTTCTGGGTCTGTATGTCAGACCGTCGTTCAGTATTTAATAATTGATTTTAAACTCACTTCCCGATGAACTGGAAACTTGATATTTTAAATATAGCTCAAATTCGGATGACAATGCAAGAATATGATAAAAACGTGGTATATTAAAAAAATTACAAAATTAAAAACATGATCAACAACCTTGTTTAATTCTTTTAACAATCTTGTTTAACTCAAAAGATACCCAATAAGTATATACATTATGTACTTAGTAATTTAACTATAATGTCGACTAATTTACTAGTCTATGTGCCAAGTACACACATTAGTAGTAGTAGTTAGCGTGTTAAACATTTATAAATATCTTACTGTACTCTTTAAATAAAAACGTAATGTTTTAATATTCCTCGTAACCATAGTAATCGTCTTCGTCACCATTCTGCAGCATGGCGGCGAGTGAAATTTCTCCGCCTGCGTCAGTGGGCTCCGCTTCAATGTCATCATCGTCGTAGTCGTCCAAGTTTTCTGCAACAGGAGCTTATGTAGTATTTTTTTCTTAATGTGTATGTTTTTGGCCATGCCACCTTTACAACTTCGCCGGAATTGACTTGAAGGCGAGGACTTACGAGCTATTGTTGAGTGCGCACCTACTATTGAAGTGAGGCTTCTATAGCTAAAGGGAGAGGGGTTGTGGAGGCTAAATGTCAAAGGTCCCTCAGAAGGAGGTACGGACACCGGCTTTAACCACTATCGGAATAGATGTAACTTATCGAGTAAATATAAATAAGGGACACATGTCCGTGCGGCACTTTAACCCACGCATTAATCAGATATCGTAGCCAACCCTGTTTACAATCTAGGGCAAATTAGGGGCGCTCGGATGGCAAATACCGGCTCTGATCATCGGATCATCAAAATGTGTTTATATTTAAAGCTGGTATAATTTCTAATTTATACTTGTGATTGTTGTCACTTGGTGAAACTCCAGATTAATTTTTGTGATTTGGATACACACACTCAATTTATTACGTGGTGGAGCCACGCTGCAGCTATATCACAGTTGTAGCACGAATGGGTTGGCTCGACCGGGAAAGGACCACGCTCCCACAGAATACCAGCGTAAAATAGTAGCTTAATGCTGCTGTTTCGTACGGTGAGTGTAGAGAAGCGGAGACCCTTATTACTGGAATTGAGGCATTCCATCTTAGTCCTTCAGGGATGACAACGCATTTGCATTTTGATCCTTGATTGAGAATAAATGCGTATGTTTATGGGTCACAGCACCCACTTACCATAATAAACCTTATTGGACTGTGTGCTCGTTTGTCACCCAATTATATAAAAAAAAAAAACAATTGTATTAGTTTCACAATATTTATTTTAAATTATTAATATACTATTATATATTCTTATATAATATTATCTTATTCTGTGTTTATTCAAATCACAAAAAAAAAACTGGTATATTTTAACCTATTGAAAATCGTACGCGATTTACATCTAAATGTTATGGGTTCTGTGCTTAAATGTTTTTATTTGACTGTGTAGATTTATATCAACGACATTTAATATTACAGGGGCGTCATATGAATATAATTTGGATAGCGTTTGCTTTATATCATAGTCACTAATGGATAGTCACAGTTGCCACGTCTGTTTGATACGTGCGCTACATTAAAATAAAAGAAACGGTTATTTCAACATCACACTTGCAACACACTGATGTGATTCACCAAAGTCGCCATATTGCCACATTCGCCAGATTAATTACGACGAACCTGAGGCTTGGACAAAGACTGTGATTAATTATGTGATTTCATATAGATTTTTCATGGTTTGATTTTTCAGTCTCACAAATCCATAACCATACATACGTTTTAAATAATTTTTTCACTTACTATGATTTTCTTTCAATTTCACTACTACTTGTAATAAGATACTGATAATATCGCGTTAGAAAAAGTGATATATCGATATTTGCTACTGTTCGGTATTAATATTGATATTTTTATGTCACGTCCTCAGGAACACGCATTTGCAAGCAAAATATCCATGTGTGCACCGAGTGCCATAGTGCGTCCAGCAGTGAACATTTACGTGACGATAAAGAAGGAAAGAAGAAAGATGTGTGCGCAAGTCAAGAAGGTGTTCTATCAGTTTTTTAACTTTGGTCTGGTTAAGCGCTACAATATTTCCAGAGTAGACGATGACAAATTAGTAGTTAGTTTTCACCGCGTTCGAGGACGTCATCATTATCATTATCATCATCAAAAGTTAGTATTATCGTTTTGTATTATCCTAATGCCGGCTGTACACACTCGTCGAGAGCCTCTCACCAAGATTTTGGAGCTCTCAGGGAATTCGTGAGGGCACAAGGTCTATACACTTGTTGTATCAGTAGAACACGCTCGTTTTCCTCGCGAGAGTTACCGCGGCTTTTTGACTTGGCCGCAAAAAACCGACACGCGACCGAGTTGGTGAGGTCAGACGAGAGACAGTAAGTGAGAAGAGACGAGAGCTCCATGTAGACGAAAGTGTACCACCGGCATAATGCCTTACCAGGCTGGACTTGCGTGGTCGTAGGCGTGGGCGGCGCTGGTGTGGTGGGCCGCGCGCTGGCGGCCGGCACGGGGCTCGCCAGAGTCGGCGTCGCCTTCTTCTTACGTTTACGTGGCACTGGCGAAGCGGGGACGGTTTCTAACGGGGTCACGGGTTTTGAGCTGCGTAAGAAGTGTAATTTGAACATGGCATGGCATAAAAATGGAAGTTTACTTACGAGTGATATTACTTACTAAATATTCGCATATAAACTAGGAGACGAACGGCAGTATCTTCCTTAAAAAACTCAGAATAAAAATAAATTGCGATTGGCAACCCGCTCGCCAAACACAGCAGCTATGGTAAAATCTCTGTGGCATTTTATGGGAGAGGCCTATATTCAGCAGTGGACGTTTAGTGGCTGAAATGAGTGGATCGAACTAGAAGACGAAAAACCATCCATCCATCATGTAGGTGACGCTGTGGCCGACTTATTAGACAATCGATTTTATATTTACATTAAAAGTTCGGAGTGGAATCGTAATTCCTCGCGTCACCGACCCGTAAAGGACCATAAAGGAAGTACAACGTCTGCCGGGAGAGTTAGTAGTCTATAAATGTCTTTTTAAGAGTAACCGAACCGTTTCTTTGTACACAAACAAGTTTGCGTGGTGCAAACAAGGTAGTGTGATGGATACCTTTACATCTAGAATGATATATTTAATGTGAAAT
The DNA here is from genome assembly GCA_907164705.1 of Parnassius apollo. Classification (NCBI taxonomy): domain Eukaryota; kingdom Metazoa; phylum Arthropoda; class Insecta; order Lepidoptera; family Papilionidae; genus Parnassius; species Parnassius apollo. Next base: position 17,815,549 of record CAJQZP010000008.1, read on the forward strand.
TAAGTAAAGTTACGGCCTGTATACATCCCACTGCTGGGCACAGATCTCTCACTTTTGAGAGGGCTTAGGGCCACGAAGTGTCCGCCGCACTGTCCCAATGCGTCTTGATGGACTTCACATTTCTTCTAAAATTTTTTAATCTTATTTTTAGACATGCTATGTTTTCTTTCACCGTCGAGCACATCGAAAATCAGCTATTAAAATTGCAATTAACAATTCATGAGTTCGTAAAACGGTGTTGACCGTATAGTCGCGAATTAAGCATATCCACTACCCCATATCCTACCGTGGGTGTCGACGTAGGGAAATATATCAGGAGATGGGCAGTAGCTTCTTCCTAATAATGACTAGAAATAAAAACCGCGGTTGCTAACGTGTCTCCACGCATGGCATCTATGGCAGTTAACCCGCTATAAGGCAATCTATGGTGGAGGCCAATGTTCAACAGTGGACTTTAATAGACTGTAACGGTAACGGTAGCGGTGTTAATAAATTAAAAGCCCATACTCAATCACAGGCTGCGAACTTCTAGCGGGCGTCGTCGGTACAGAAGTTGCGACTGGCGTGCCTGGCTGGTCCAGACTCTTCAGTATGTCATAGTTGATTTTCGAGCTGATCTTCTTCTCTGCTAGCATCTTCTCGATCGCTTCGCCCGCGGTGGCTGCGTTCAGTGCCACCTTCTTCTTGTAAGCGCCGCGGATTTTCTTCTTCTTGTCTTTACCTTCTTCGCGTTCTCTGGCGCGCATTTCTTCTTTTACTGCAATCAAAATATAAACCTTTAGGCAAAATAGCATGTAAGAGATGTACGAAGTAGAAGTCAGTGGCGTAGATACTATTCCAACTTAGTTTAAAATAAATCATTATGAAAATATAAATAAAGCTAGATATTTAAAACCAACTAAATTCAAATCATCTGCATCTTAGTTTAAGCTTAGCAAGAACGGATAACTTCCAACGCCATTTAGCATGAACCGGGCGCTAGATAAAAGTACTTTATAATTAGTAAGGTACCCGCGAGTGACAAGGTTAAAGTAAAGAAAATTTAAAACAAAATTGAAAGTATCCAATTTAGTCAACAGATTTACATAAAAATAATTATTTTAGTACAGATTTATTTTGTAGGGCCATGCTTCAGCTATATTATAGCTGTAGTATGAATGAGTCGGCTCACATGAGAATAACCACGCTCTCACAGAAAACTATGGCTTTCGTATGGTGAGTGTAGAGAACCGGAAACCTTTTTACTGGAAACGAGGTATTTCATCTTAGTCCACATCAAGTCGGCAACGTATTTTCATTTTAATTTCTAACCCAGGATAGATGTACAGAGGCCAGAGTAACCAATTACCCTCAGGTAGACTGTGTGCTCGATTGTCACAAACAAAATCTTATAACAAAAAACTATTGCTTGTTGGCCTTGTTACTATGTAATAAAAAAAAGGCTTCTACTTTGTTCACTAAATATACCCCATATTTTTATGGCAGTAAAAAGTCACCCTGTATAGGAATAAGAAAATCGAGCATCTCATTTTGTCCTGTGGGAGTCATAAAAGATAACTATAATTAAGACCAGAAAGATCACGTTTAAGTAGATAACGTTATACCATTTCATGTATTCTTAATTCATGCTTTCCAAGCTTATCAGTGAAGAATAGGGTGGTCCCACACTAGATGGAGTGACGACTTAGTAAGCGAAGCAGGAAGTCGATGATTGCAGTTAGCAGAGAAACGTGCTTTATGGTGTTCCTTTGACACCTATACTCAGTAGTGGACGTGTTGATGACCTGTAATGATGAAATGATGATGAAGAGCTCACTCTTTTGTTCCTTCAAATATCCAGCGTTGATGTTGTTCCACAATTTGGTTTTATACCGCGCCTCCTCCTCGGTCATGATGAGAGAGCTGATGTATTCCTCGTCTTTCTCATTCAGCAGCAGTTCATCGGCGCTGTGCAGATCTTTGCTGAATTGCGCCTTCGGCTCTGGCTTCACAAATTTATCCGATTTGTCTTCAGGCTGACCTAGGCCGATCACAGCTAGATCTGGACCTGTGAAAACAAACTTTATTTTTAATATGTTATCTTCTCGGTAGAATGTAGAATGTTATTGTTATGGGTTCAATTTTCAAAGTCCAAATTTTGGGTCACGTTTCAAGGTATGTGGAATTAGATGCTTAGTTCTTAGGAGTATATAAAATTTCTCATTTTTTGTTTGAATAAAGTACAGATTAGATTTTAATGAAAGCTTAATAAGATGTAATATAACATGTGATATACATTATTCAAATAAGGAACGACAAAAATCAGTTGCGAGACGATATCATAATTTTTCCGCAACATAAGCGAGACGAAAAACCTGCCCAATGTACAACGTACACAAGAACAGGCATCCTTCTAAAAACATTAGAATCAAATTGTGTGGACCTCACAATATCTCCACGTTTCGTGTTGAAATTAAGACCAAATAAATTCTAAACAAAACGTTGATTATTAATAAATGATTTATTTATAGAATAAGGGTGGCAAACGAGCACACAGTCCACATGATGGTAAGTGGTTGCTGTGATCCATAGACATCTACCACTTTCCTCGATTAAGAATCAAAATGCAGATGCGTTGTCACCCGTGAGGACTGAGATGGAATGCCTCATGTCCAGTAAAAAGGGTCTCCGGTTCTCTGCACTCAACATATAAAACACTTATAATTAAAATTTACTCACCAAGTCCCTTTTCCAAATAGAATTTCTCCTGTTTGGAGTTGGCGTTGTTCTTTCCACCAGTTTCTCGCGCGATCTCACCGAGGAGGTGCAGCGTGTCCTCTGCTGCGAATCTGGACGCATCCACATCTTCGATCGAACTTTCGTCTAAAATCAATGATTTATAAAAGTAAAATTAAACTAAAGATACAGACCATATAAGTGCTGCAGCTGGATATAAGCCTTCTCTAATTTCTGCTCTAGTGTGTTTTTATATATATGGGCGATAAGCAAGCATACATTCCCCCTGTATCCTGTAAGTGGAAGCTGACGACCATACACATTTACATCTATCATCGATTAAGAATCAAAATGGAGATTTATTTTCACCCTTGAGGATGGAATGTCTCATTATCAGCAAAACGGAACTCGAGTTTCCTACCCTCAAAAAAAATACACAGCAGCTTCTAAGTGCTGTTGTTTTACACTGGTACTCAGTGAGAGCGTGGTCTTTCCCCGGTCGATACGTCCCATTCGTGCTACAATCATAATATATCTACAGCGTGGCTCTACCGCGTGTTGGCGGACCTCACATTTCTTTGAAATGTTTCCTCAGGCATGCAGAATTCCTCACGTTATTTACGTGTTTTTACTTTACCGCCGAGCACGTGGTAAATTAGCACTTTGAAATTAAAAATATCACGTTTCGTGGAATACCACAGCTCCAATAATATATGGATGAAGATCTTATCTGACAACTGTGAAATCTTTCAGTTGAAATTAAGCTGATGTCGGGGTTCTTAGAACCAGATTGCTTGGAACAAAGAAAGATGTAAGTAATTGTGACAAAGAATAATAAGAAATCTCAGACGGGATCAGTGACGTCACGAGTGTCTCTAATATGGCGGACAGTGTTTTGCAGATTTGAGGTACAGACAAAAAAAATTCTTAAAACTGAAATATAACATTTATAATGCAATTTTATAAATAAAATCAATATTTCTCGTTTACTCCTTACAAAATCTATCAGAAATATATATTTTTTGATTTTTCTTTACATGGTGTAAAATACCCTATTCCCCTGGTGTTGCAGTTGCTCATGGGCGCCGGTAGTAACTTACCATCAGGTGAGCCGCATGCTTGTTTGCCCCCTCATCTATATAAAAAAAAACTTGCCTATGAGGCAGTCTCTAAATTACCTCCACTGTTAAGCAGTATGAATCAATCAATAATAAAAACCGGCCAAGAGCATGTCGGGCCACGCTCAGTGTAGGGTTCCGTAGTTTCCCGTCCGTCACAATAAGTGTTCCCACTTATAGTTTAGATTAGTAGTGAGTTTAAAGGTGGGTATCCATTACGTTCGCGCTCCAGCAGCGCTCCGCGCTCCTGCAACTGCTCCCGGTAGTGGGTACTGTTGTTTCCATCCAAGTTCAAAATGATTTTCCTAGAAAGTCCTTATAAAGTTCTACTTTTCAGATTTTTTTCATATTTTCTAAACTTATGGTTCAAAAGTTAGAGGGGGGGGACACATTGTTTTTTACTTTTAGAGCGATTATTTCCGAAATTATTGACATTATCAAAAAGTGATTTGAGTAAACCCCTATTCATTTTAAATACCTTTCCAACAATATATCACACGTTAGGGTTGAAATTTAAAAAAATCTCTTCCCACTTTATACAGGGTTACTGGTAATTCGACGTATTCCCGCCAAGGCATGATAGTTGGGGTCATAACCTATCAAATGAACCATAAAATGCATTATGCAAATGTGGACCAATTTCGAGATATTTAGGTTTTATTATTTTTTTTCAAAAATCCCAAAAGTCTGGTGTCAAAAATTTCTAAAAAAAAAACTTACAGCTGTATTATTTTCATTTTATTATTTTTACTTAATGAAAACTTGGATACTTATTTATCAATACTACAGTGTGCAAAAAGTCTCATCATTTACGAAGTAACGCTACTAAAAGTACAACTTTTTCCAAACAGAAGATAAGTAATTAAAAATAAAAATGATTTTGTGAAAAATAATTGTATGTGATCAATTGTGCATATCATGTTAAAAACATCCCTATTTATCTAGCTACCTAATGAAGTATCAACTTTGTAGTTTGCTTACGTAGAAACGGAAAAAAAAATTAAAGAATGAGGTCAGGTAGTCGAGTTCTAAGCAGACAAAGGAATTTGTGTTTTATTTTTAACCAATATTAATTAAGGAAATGAAACAAAGCACTTGATTGAAATTAGCTTTATTTATTTTAATACGATTTACAAATTTTGCTCAATATGGGAGCCCCTATTCCGTATACAGACACGCATTCGTTTTCTTAATTCGCTTTTAATAACGTTTGAGGTTAATGTTCGTCTTATGTCGTTTGTCGCGTTGATAATGCGGTCTCTCAGTTGATCAAGGGTCGGCACTGGCACATTGTCGCAGTACACGATGCTCTTTATGTGCCCCCAGACATAATAATCCATCGGTGTTATGTCAGGACTCCTTGCTGGCCATGGAATTGGTCCTCCTCTGCCAATCCACCGATGTCGATAATTTTCGTCCAGCCACCGTCGCACAGTTACACGACAGTGCGCAGGACACCCATCATGTTGATACCACATGTTTTGCCTTGTGGCGAGAGGAACATCGTGTAACAATCCGGATAAGTCCTCCTTTAAAAATATTTCATAATTTTCACCGTTTAAATAGTTTGGCAGAAAATAAGGCCCAATTAAATTGTCGTTAATAATCCCCATCCAAACATTTAGTGAAAATCTTCTTTGTGATTTATAAGGTCTCTTTTTTCCAGGATTTCTTTGATCTTTTGGAGTCCAAAAAATGTAAATTATGGTAATTTGTAATACCGTCTTGATCGAACTTCGACTCATCAGTCCACAATATTTTTTCTAAAAAACATTGGATCTTCTGCATCTGCGTTCAACATAAATCTACAAAAATCCAATCTTCTAACTGGATCTCCTTCTTCCATCACATGCACTGGTGTGTAGTGGTACGAATAAAGCCCCGCAGTATGCACTGTAGACCAGACCTTCCACTGCGATACACCTAAGCGACGGGCAACTATGTTCGTGGAAGTGGTTGGATCTTCTTGAAATTTACTCAAAATTTCTTCATCTCCCGCACGCGGTATACGGGGTATGCCACGTGGCCTGCCAGCATCACGTTGTTGCCTTTGAACATTTCCAGTCCCTCGTACTCTACGATACACTGCACTAAACACTGTGACATGGGGTGGTCTGCGATTAGGGTAGCGCTGTAGGTATTCACGGCGAGCAGCTGCAGCATCACCGTCACAATATCCATAGAGATAAAAGATATCTGCGTATTCCTCGTTGGAAAATGATTGCCTTGCATGATCTCCGCGTCTTGGTGGTTCCGCCGCCATAAAACTTTGAAACTCAACTTCTTTAGGTGTAACAGGGAGGGATATGCGCGCGTGTGTACGATGCCTGTAATACTGATGACTGATTGAACAGTTTCTTCTTGTTTAACTTGTTTCTAATTTCACACTAAATGTAAACAATAGCGTAAGTTCAAACGCACAATCTTTTACGAGCATTCCCGCAGCTGTTGATAAGGTTCCGAGAAGCGATTGTTTGGGATTACCCAAAACATTGCTACTCGGAACTTGTCTACATGACCCCTTTTTATCAAGTTTTATTCTGTACTATTTAAGTTACAAGCCAAATTGATACTTCATTAGGTAGCTAGATAAATGGGGATGTTTTTAACATGATTTGCACAATTAATCACATACAATTATTTTTCACAAAATCATTTATATTTTTAATTACTTATCTTCTGTTTGGAAAAAGTTGTACTTTTAGTAGCGTTACTTCGTAAATGATGAGACTTTTTGCACACTGTAGTATTGATAAATAAGTATCCAAGTTTTCATTAAGTAAAAATAATAAAATGAAAATAATACAGCTGTAAGTTTTTTTTTAGAAATTTTTGACACCAGACTTTTGGGATTTTTGAAAAAAAATAATTAAACCTAAATATCTCGAAATTGGTCCACATTTGCATAATGCATTTTATGGTTCATTTGATAGGTTATGACCCCAACTATCATGCCTTGGCGGGAATACGTCGAATTACCAGTAACCCTGTATATAGGGGGGCTACCCTAATAAAACATTTTTTCCAATTTTTATTTTACCACTTTGTCGGCGTGATTGATACACATTGCTACAGCTTTCTAGTGCTAACGGTCGAAGAGATTAACCGAGGACGGACAGACAGACATGGCGAAACTATAAGGGTTCCTAGTTGTCTACGGAACCCTAAAAATGCTAGGTATCCTATTTCAGTAATAGTACTTATGACATGTTAAGTAAAGTTTATTGTCCTATCATCCTGCAATATTATACCATTTTAAAGTGTTTTGATTTATGTCAGTAAAATTGTAAAGTTATCCGTCGTTACGTTTCGTACCGATGCTTACTGTGGTAACTGCAGCAGAAGATGCTAGCTTTCTTCGTCTCGTATTGTCTTTTTCCAACTGTAAATCTATCTCCTTCTGTAACTCCGTCAGTTCCCTCTCGCCGTCTTCTTCTTCCAATAACTAAAATTAAAGAAAGAAAAAATATTGATGAAATCCGAATATAATATTTTCTCTTTCACCATAATAATATTACTTACATAAAATTAAGTTACAGCTTATAGGCCTCCTCGAATAAAAGGGTTTTAGGGCAAAGTGCCGTGAGCGAGTTTAGTGTGAGTTTACTTGAGTGTGTGAGAAAGTGAGTGAGTTTAGTTGCCGTAAAACGCAAATAACTCGGGTTCGATCCCCGTCGGCACAAATGAAATTGTTAATTATAATTTAAAGTGCTGGTGCAAAAGTTCGGTGGTGAAGGAAAACATCTCTCAAAATGCTCCCAAAAGAAGTATCTCCGAAGTTAGTTAACAGTTATGCCAAGTTTTTGCTGATGATGATGATGATAATTAACTATAATAGGATATTAAACACATCTCCTTAAAAATTTTGGTTTCTTAAACTTAAATAAAAGTAGAATGTTTTTCTGACGATGAAGATGCTTGAAAACTCTTTTGTTTGAGTAATCACATTACTTAAATAAAAAATTAATAGCGTAACAACTGTTTTGGACACTATTAGCTATTAAAAAAGGGTTGAAAAGAAGGGTTTTATTGTTAAAAACCTTAGAGATTTTATTTAAAAAAGTAGCAAACTTCGTCTAAGACAAATTTAGCTTAATATGTTCTAAATAGTTCAAGGTTTCATCCCCTTCAAACTTTGCACCCACTTTCAAAATAACCTGTATAATTGTTGCCTCAGTTCAGACCTTTTGCAGTCTCTCCTTGTCTCTCTTTCTAGCAGCTCTAAACGCTGGCGGGTCCTGTTCCTCCTCCAAATCCACAGTCATGAATTCATCGAGGGTCAGCGCACTTGATGGAGTGTCTCCAAACTCCATTAAACGTTTCCGGAGAGTAGACTCGTGGACTTTTACTATTCGCACTACGTCCGCCGGTGTCCGGGAGAAGTCGTGGAGACGGGCTGCTATTAGTAACGCTGGAAATACAAGAATGATAAATAATTGACTTAAATCAAGATTATGTCATTATATTATATTACAAATAATTAATAAAAAAAATTCACTGTTACACAGTGCTAGCTTTTGCTGTTGCACGTATGGGCCGGCTCGAAGCACGGAGGTACCACGTCCTCACAGAATACCAGCGTGAAGTAAAAGCTTTACTTCTGCGTTTCGTCTGGTGAGTGCAGGTGGCCGGAGGTCCAATCTCCCCCCCCCCCCCCGGCTTCAACATGGTAGCGGAAAAAATTAAATACTACCCCAGGAGGGTAGAGCTGAGCATCCACGACCAAACTACTGCACTTCTCCAGAGCATGGGTGCTCAGGCTGCCCCGCGTAATTTTGCTCAACACAAAAACTGCTCGGGTTAAAAATGGCTGCAGACTCCTTGCTACGGCAGATCCTATTAGCAGAGATCGTGATCCTTAGCGATTTTTGCATCAACCGGCGGATTTGCTTCTCGCCGGACGATCTCAGCATTGTTGCTGATTCTGTCGCAGGCAGATCCCAGCAATGGTTTGGTCGCTCCTGTGAAATAGCATCACGCTACAAACAGGAGTGCTAACGGGCCTGGGCTGACACATCAGCGTCTCTGGATGTAAGCACCAGCGCTCTTAAAAAGAAGTATAATTCCGCCTCCAGGTCCTTCAAAAGAGTCATTGTGAAGGCAAGGTTAGAGCATATCGGCGGTATTGGCGAGAAACTAGTTCGCCTTCCACCGGGAACCCGTGCATTCTGGTCACTTGCCAAGTATCTCATCTCTGCACGGAGAGAACGACTCATAGGCCCATGCCGCAAAGGAGAAAGCCGATCTGTTAGGCTCTCTCTTTGCGTCCAACTCGATAACGGGGGCAATATACCGCGGACCATTCCGGTTCGGTTCGCAAAGCACTCCTCTCCCTAGACGTTAACAATTTGAGTGGACCTGATGGAGTCCTGATGGACATATCAGCAATTGCATACCTTCGGTAGTTTTGTAAAAAGCCGATTGGGTTTGCTTGAGCGGAAGAAAAAGATATTTACATAAAATACAATACATGAACAAAAGAAAAGCATGAACAAAGTACAAGCAAACTATGTACAAAATTAAAAAAAAAATATTTGTATTCTACATCGATTTCCTCGGATAACTGGAGCGACAAAGATGTTTCAATCCGATATTTTCCAAAATTACTAAACCAAATTAACGGATTCATGTGTTTTTGAGAGTTCATATGTCTTTTAATGGCTCCAGTTAAGTTATTAAAATCATCATATCCGGTAGTATTCCAAGCTGTTTTCTAGTTGGAAAAGAACATCCAGCAACAACAGTACAACTTATTAAAAAGTTTAAAGATTTGACCTTTTCCTCGCCGATTAGCATTTAACACACTTCAATTCATCACAAGGAACACTATTATCCGACATTTTCACTAAAAATCTTTAAAAAAGCATAAATTTTCAACTCGCAATATTAATTCACTAAGCTCACAAGAGTAAATATTGAAATGTGAAGTGGACTTGCAAACGTATCGCCCGCGCGCCCCTCCGCTCTAATAACTAACTAACTTCATACTAAAAGCCTGGCTTTTCGTTTATAATTGCTATATATGTATACAATCGTAGTTATATTTCATTATAGAACATTTTGCCACACGTTAGAAAGGGAGCGATCGTTTTCTCGAAAGCCCAGTAAAAAGCCCACGCGTGCGAGTGAGACGACTAATCGCTCAATTCAACTCCTTTTATAAGACAGCAGTATTGCTAAGGCTACGAGGTCATGACCTGTGTAGAACAAAAGAGCGCGCGGGAAATTTGAAAGAGTTTGAAACAATTTACGAGTTATTTTATTAGTTGATATTATTAATTGAGATATTTGATAGGGCAAGCCGGGCTTTTTGTCTTCTATGGAGGCTTCGCCACTGGCCATCACCTCCTTGTTCTCCAAAATAATGGAATAAACTTTAAACTACCAGCTCATGAGGTACCTTAAGGTTCACCAGCTGATTAAGTTACCGCCAATACGGTTTTCATCGGGGTAGATCAGCTGGTGATCGTTTGGTCTACCTGACTTAAAGATGGGCGGAGGCAATAGAGTCCAAGGCATTCGATCGGGTTTGGCACAAAGCACTTCTTTCCAAACTCTCATCCTATGGGCTTCCCGAGAAATTGTGCGATTGGATCACCAGTTTCCTTGCTGAGCATCAAGGTCGCAGTAGACGGTGCACGCTGTGATTACAAGCCCATTAACGCTGATGTTCCACAAGTCTGCATGCTATTACCAACGCTGTTTCTTCTGCATATCAATGGTATGTTGCAAACTGGTAACATTTACCAGTGCTGTTGTTCACATAGCAATGTGAACGACAGCACTGGTAATGCTTTATAAATAAACCGGCCGTATCAATACTTTTCGGGAAAAAGTCGCCGAGTACTGGAACAAACGTGTGTCTGAAGTCGACTTTGTTGTACAAAGTATCAGATTAGGAGCGACTGAATCTAGTCCAGTTTAATCCCAAGAAGACACAAATTTGAGCGTTTGCCGATGAAAAGAACCCCTTGTCGTATCTCCTTAGTTTCAAGGTCACATCATCATGTCCACTCCCCTTGCTACCCAGTGGCGGCCCTAACAAAATTTTTATGTGGTGCGAGATCTCACAGTGGCGCCCCTATAAATACAAAACATTAGTGTTCCTATACTATGCAGTTGCTTTTTCGTGATTTTATTGCCACGTTGATCAGCGAGTAGTTTAAATAGCAACTGTTTCGGATCGCCGCTCACTTAGCCTTCAGCCACCGCAGAGACTACTTCACTTGTGGATGCATCGTGTAGAGGCGAAACACGTATCGTATTATTGAGAGTGGTGTGTCGTTCCTAGCGTGGTAGTGTTTGGTGTAGTGGTACTGGGAGTGGTGGCTACGGGGATAGTGCATGCAATTGGTTGGGATTGCATTGGGTTGGAAAGTGCTCTTCAGACTGGTTAAGACACATCTTTTTATTTTATTACGAGAATATGAGCAAATTACGTTCTAAAAACTTTAACAAGAACATTGAGTCAAATTCTGGTTTTCCAGCCATTTTCGCACCATCAATATACCCTTCACCTCGATAATCATTCATGTCTACGTCAAACACTTGTACAATTGCATCACAAAAGAAGCCAGTAAGTCATTTTTCAGAAGAGTGACTTTGTGGTTTGTAAGCAACAAATACTTGTGCTTTGACTTCCCGCTCGCCCGGTGGTAGCGTTTCGGTTGATTTCGCCCCCCCCCCCCCGTGACGGCGCCCGGTGCGGTCGCACCGCCCTAGGACCTCCACTTTTGCTGCCTCAGCTAACATCGGAATCCTTGTCGTCGACATTTCGCATAGTGTTCAGTTTCGTGGTCAGTTAGAAAGGCAACGCCTCTAAAACGCATGGCGTTCTCAGCAGAGCGGGACAGTATTTCATGCTGGCACACCGCTTGCACTTTACAAGGCGCAAGTTCAGCCTTACATGAAATACTGTTCTTATCTCTGGGCCGGGGCACACTAGTGCCAGCTCCTTTCTCTTGACCGCATCCAGCACAGAGCGGTTCGAATCGTTGACGACGAGTCCTTTCTAGTCGGCTTTTCTAGTCGGCTCGATTCACTGGCGCTGCGAAGGATTGTTGCATCACTTAGCATTTTATATCGCACCTATCACGGGGAATGATCTGAGGAATTTTTCGGATTAATTCCAGCCGCCAAATTTCACAAACGCACACGGCGTCAAAATTCACGATACATTGCACACCATCTGGATGCTTGGCGGTCCACAACTGTGCGTTCTACTAGGAGTTTTCTTCCTTGTACAACCTCTCGGTGGAATTGTTTAACACCGGCGATTTTACCGGACCGATACGATTTAGAGACCTTCGAGAAAAGAGCTTACTCCTTTCTAAAAGGCTGGCAACGCACCTGTAATTCCCCTGGTTTTGTGCAGTTGTTCGTGGGCGACCATAGTCACTTACCATCTGGTGAGTCGCAGGCTCGTTTAGCCCTCTCCTATAAAAAACTAAAGAAAAAACAAAACCTGTGTAATGGAGGAAGCAGCATTTCTATAGAATAAAATATTTCAAGGCATATTAAGCCCGACAACACGCGGAGCGGGGGGTGGGGCGCAACGCGGTGGACATTCCCTTGTTCAAACTTCTTTCAGAAGTGAGAGGAGGCCTGTTCTTAGCAGTAAGACGTAGGCCCGTTAAGGTTATAACTTTGCCTTATTCAATTGTAACATAGAGAAACCAAGTAACTGCTAGCACAAAATGAGGTAATATGAAGTAAGCCGTAAGACTACTCCGACGTCAGCAGCATAAATAAATAGAAATAAATAAATAAAAATTAAATAAATAGAATTACCTACCTATATCACATTATCCAAATACCATGACCCCGGAAATATTCATAACCAGTTTGTTAGATTTGAGTCTCAATATGTTTTGTTTTGTCGGGTTTTATTAGAATGTCATAAAGGTGAGATTAACATTTTTGGAAGACTTAGACAAGTTCGTATATTTATATTATTCCTTGTTTAGGAAGGAAAGGCAAATGAAAAGGAAATAAAAAAATATTACGTTGCAAGTCTTACCGGCTCCACATATGCCAGATGGTCGTCGACCAGAATGTATGGAATCCCTCTTCATTCTTTGCACGAGGCGCAATGCGGTCATGCTCACCTCATGTTGTTTTTCTTCGAATTGGAGCTGAGAGGCGAATCGCAATATGTATAAGCAAGGATCTGGGGAAGAAAAGAAATAATCCTATATATTGTGTATATTTTCATAGGAGTAAGGTTTACAAACAACAAATCTACACACACGCATTGGGGCAGCGCGGCCAACACTTCTTTGCCCTAAAGCCCTCTTAGAAATGAGAGGAGGCCTGTGCCCAGCAGTGGGACATATATAGGCTGTAACTTTAAATGTTGAAAAACGAGTATCTATGATCATTAATCAGTTAAGAATAAAAATGGTCTAAGATGGAACGCCTCTTTTCTAGTGAAAAGTTCTCGGTTCTTGACTGTTTGCTTAGTTATACAGAAAAAAAACATTAATTCCTTATTCACAACTAAATTAGATAATACGAAAATAAGTTTATAAACAAATTATATAACAGTTGGTATGTAAAAATTAATACTTACAACAAAATTAAACCTTTTTTGAAAACTTTGCCGTTTTTTGAGACAATCATTACTTATATTAAACGATATACATTTATTTATGTGTTTATTGTATATTCAAATTATTATACATTTAAAATTTAAATATTGTATTAAGGTAATGTTATGATGGCGTAAGAGTACTTACTCGCATTATAGGTACCTCATTTTGCATCGTGGGTTCGTGAGAGGCGACTATACCGGTAAAATCTTATGGTTTCCGATACATAGCGGCATACCATCTCGTTTATACTGGATAGAAAATATCTAGAAAATATCTATCTAACCGGCGACGGACAACAACGTCCAAATCTAAGGTTTGATAATAATACTGGGTATTTTTTTACCATTTTTTTTTATTTAATAGGGTGTAACAGTAACAGGTGAACGGAACAGAAGATTATGGCGCTCATTATATTAATATTTTTTTTTACATTCACATATTATGAAATGGTCTATCAATAAATACTACTAATTGGTTACGTTTTTAATTTGATTATTTATTTAGTTCAAAATATTTGTTTTTATTTTTTTATTACCGAAAGTTTATTTTAAATTAGTGGTATTTATTCATAGTTCAATTTAATAATATGTTAATATTAAACGCAAAAATAATGTAAAATATATATAGGCTTCTATTCCTATTTTTTCCAGACTGTAAAAAAATCATCCAGTATACATAGGTGATAAGTCGAGTATTTAGAAGCAGAACGTTTTAATTCAATATACATTATAAATAATAATTGTTGAAAACACTGTTATGCTTAATTTACCACTGGTTCGTAGAATATCTGTCCTGGGAAGAACGAGCTAGATACCCAACGGTACATACCTATTTTGTTTAAAAAAACACGTGGTAAATTTAAAAATCTTGAAAAACAGACTTCAACATAAACGAAATGAGAACACCATCAATGTGGTCGAAGTCAATTCTTTCCGAAGCACGGGAGTGAGACACCGCCAACTTCCTGACTCCGGGCAGCTACTGTAAATTTCTTGTCGGAAAAACTCAATAATTGATTTTTTTGGCCCGACCTGGGATTCGATCTCAGGACATCATGATCAGCAGTCGCACAACTAAAACCACTAGACCAACGAGGCAGTCAGAAATAGTACTACGTAGTATTAGTCTAACCCTCCCTCCCTCACCTCTGGTCTCCCCGCGTAGAGTGCGATAGGGACAACTGCAGCTTAGAACGATTTTACCTACAAAAACCATAACCGATCGACGTTTCGTACTCCCCTGTTTTCTCCAAGAAAACTAAGCCGATTAAATTATTTTTATCAAAATTTAAAGGAAGAATAGATCTATGCTCCTATCATTTTGTTTTTATCTTAAAAAGTTTCAAATTTCTTTGGTAGTCGTCACATTACGGAGGTAAAAACGGGGCACTTTATTTGGTTTTTGGAGTCTATTTATTTTAGTAATAATTTTTTAGAAAAAAATAAATGACAGGGACATGCCTTTAATAGACCTTGATTTTTATAAACAAAAAAGATTACTCTAGAGGCATTATCCAAGAAGAGAATAGAGGAATTTATTTGTATGGAAAAAATGCAGCCCGTCTACGCTCTTAAATACGCGTTATCGAGGATTACTCAAAACCTAGAATTCGGATCTTGATCAAATTTATATGGGACAACACGAGAAGCACCAGCTTCAGAAAAATCATCAAAATCAGTACACCTAGAAAAAGTTCTGAGGCTCTGAGGCATAAAAAATACAGTCGAATTGAGAAACTTTTCCTTTTTTTGATGTCTATTGAAAAGAACAGTTTTCAACTATCAAAATTACACAATGGGTGCGTTTGGCAGAAAAAAGCGCTAGCAAGTGCTTGTAAGCAAAATGGCGATCGTAAGCGGTAAGCGCTGTCAAATCGTAAGTAGCTATTTTCCTCCAGGACACGATGTTAGTTTTAACCGGGGCACCTAACCTAATTTAAATATATGTTTGTAAAGTATTCATATTAAAAACTTACCAATCATGAATTTTTAATAACATGTATATGTTTATTCATGTCATTATATTACTTAAAACTAATAGTGCACAAAACAACTTATAAACTCTACTTCAAAACAAACAAATTAAGTAAACAAAATGGCGGATTGTGTCAGCGCTACCGAAGTAGCAATCGTGTCCTGGCCGAAAACTATTTCAGCGCTTATAAGCGCTTGCTAGCGCTTTTTTCTGCCAAACGCACCCAATATTTAACAACTTCATTTCTAGGGGTTATCTCATATTTTAATCGCACTTATTATACAATGTTTTTTATTAAAAAAATAATAAACCTGGTGAACCTGCAAGAATTGTATCGGCTGATGATGAGTAAGAACAATTTTTTAAATTGAGCAACTATTAATTATGATTTACAATTTTAGAAATTCTCATGCAATAAAAATAAGGCTTTTGTCTCAGTCATGATGTTTTTATTCGTTTAATATTTTTAACATAAATATTTCGAGATTGCTCGTCTCTAAATTGTTGCAACTAAAAATTCAACAGTGAATTTATGGATTGTTGCATAAAGAAAAATTTTTATTCGTAAATTTGGAAGTTTTATAGAAGTTCGCGAATTATAAGTTAAATATTGTTTTACCATATTCAAAAGTTTTGCTTTTCGCCTCGTACTAAAATGCGACCACTATTTTACTGCCTTTTAAGTATTCATTAGAATTCATATGATTTACAAGACGATATTGACATTCAAACTCATCATTCTACTTTCGCGGTAGTCTTGGTGTTGTTGTTTCCGTCAATACGGTAACTAATATTATACGTGATGGTAACCAATCTTAAGATTTTGCAAAGTTTTTATTTTATTTCAGAGCTCTTTGCCTTGGCAACCTTGCGTTCCCACCTTAACTATTATTTTAGTCAGGAGACCTAAAATAAATCTCTAGTGCTGACACCCAACCAGCCAATCAGTAAAAATTTTGATAGATTTTTACTACTAACATCTATAAAATCTAGTCAAATACTCCTTATAACTACCGATTTAAGATTTCATGGCTGTAATGAAACTCGTGATAATCTTAGAAACGTAAAATAAATATTTATCAATTTACGTTTCAAAGATATTAATGTTTACAAGTCATAGTGCCCAGTCCCTAGTCACCAATCGCCGTCACAAAATATAAAGCCTGAGCCTTGCGGTTGAACGTACATAAACCGGTTTTGGTAAAATTATTTTCCATCAGTCACTAGTTTTATTTGTTATTCTTTAGACGATAAAATCGAAAACGTTTTTCAGGATTAGGTTGGTCTGGTGTCCAAACCTTTCAAAATATCTGACTAGACAAAATAAAAAGATCGGCTCAGCCTGTTCTCAGTCTATGTCTCTACCACTTCAATAAACGCTAAACAATGCATATTGCCCCAATGTATTGTTTTCCATTGTCTAAATGTATTGTTAACCTTGTGGACACTATTTGCTAATTAATCCGAAAACATGCATTCAAAATGGGTTAAGTTCAAAGATCTTAAGACAATACAATTAAGTAAATGTTCTGATATTCAAATCTATTTCACTGATTTGCAAGTTCAATTTCTAAATCAATTCCATATAACATTTTAGGTTTTATTAACCTTTCATACGTAATAGAGGCCACGCTGTTTCATGACGGAAGCGAAAATGTGTCGGCTCGGTCATAGAATAACCACTCCCTTAAATAATAAATTTACCATTATCTTCAAGTCTATATGTAGAATCAAAAGTCTATCAACAGTCTATATCAAAAGTCCAACGCTGAACACAAACCTCCACCACAGATTGCCTCTGAGGGGGAGAATGTTTGCTGTATTTGCCACGCTTTGCAAGCGGGTCAAGAACCGCAATTTTTTATCATATTGATTTGTTATAGCGTCCTATGTTCCTTAAATGTTTGTAGTGTCTTACGACACCAGAAGGACGATACGGGGTAGTGGATATTTTTACACCGCCCCTACATGGAACTACATAAGCTGGATGTGTTTCGTATGGTAAGAGAAAAAAATTATAGACCCTTTTTATTTGTAACGAAGCATTTCACCAGCACTTGGAGTTTTAATCGATGATAGATATCGATTTGTAGGTGTCAATGGGCCACAAAAACTACATACCACTTACTCAAACATACACTATACGTGGTAGAGCCACGCTGCAGCTATATTATGGTTGTAATACAAATGGGTCGGCTCGACCGGGGAATGACCACCCTCCTTCAGAATACCAGTGTAAAATAGCAGCTTAGTACTACTGTATTTTGTATGGTGAGTGTAGAGATCCGAAGCCCCTTTTTTACTGGAAACGAGGCATTCCATCTTAGTCCTCAGGGTGCCAACGCATCTGCGTTTTGATTCCTAATCGAGGATAAATGTCAATGTCTATGGGCCACAGCATCCACTTACCATCCGATGGACTGTGTACTCGTTTGTCACCCTTAATCTATAAAAAACCATATCCAACTAAATAATTCTAATCAATTATTATAATAAATACCTAAATAAAATTATATTAATTATATGTATAATAAATAAAAAGGAGGTATATTATATATGTTAGCGGCCAAACTAGATTTCAGGCCAAACTAGTTTGTCCTAGGTCAAACCGGTTCAGCCGACGCATGTCCAGACATTTTAGTGTAGCCCAGGGTTAGATCATATAAAGTTTGGCCTAAATACATTAAACTTAACTAGTTTGGCCTTTGCAAAATTGGTTGAATCATTGCATAATATAATCTAACCTAACCTACTATTGACATAAATTTACTTCTGCAATAGCTTCGGTGCTGCGGGAAGTGCAGGCCCTTCGCCCTTGCATAGTAAATCGCAGGCACCCAGGCTCACGTCCTGAGTAATGGCTTATTGGTCCGCCTTCGGCGACCAGCCTCAACCGCTGCGGCTCGCACAGGCTTTACAAAAACACTCTAGGGGTAGGGCAGACAAGACTACGTAGAGTCGGGGCATGCTCATTCGGTTTAAGAGCAGATTCGACCGATCTTATCAAAAAACATATATTCCCAGGCCAAAATAAATAAGCCAAAATATTTAGGCCAAACTAGATTGTCTTGGGCTAAACTAGTATGTCTGACACGCGTTAGATAAATCGATTTGGCCTAGGGCAAACTAGTTTGGCCTGAAATCGGGTTTGGCCCGTAACATATATATTGTTGCGCGCCAAAGTTCAAGGCACTAGCGCCATCTGGTATCAAGTAAGTAGTTAGTTAGTACCAGTTCTGGCTCACTGAGTCAGAAGTGGTACAACGTTCGTCGACTCACGATCCTAAAAAAAAAGGTTTTGGCATGCTCTGATCACGAATCTGCGGTCCTTTTTTGCGTAGGATGCACGGTTCCGGAGATGTGCAGATCAATTAACTCTTATCTAATTGATATCCGGTGAGGGCCTCCACCGTCATTAGCGTCCCATTGTTCTTATCTATTTATCTATTGTTCATTGAATACCGTCATTATCTATTCTTCCTCGGCGTGTGCGTCGGTTTATCGGTGCTATTGTATTGTATTATACTCCTTTGTTTCTAACTGCAACGCTAATCTGAATCATCAATAAAATACATTACCTAAATTTGTTACAATTTTTATTTACGAAATACAAAATCTTATTACTTATTATCTATAAAATAGGAGCGAAACATCTCACCCACTAAAATGTCGTTGTACAATGTGTTCCCTGTAAATATACTCATAAAACTATGCATTGAACATCCTTGAAACTTATATAGCTAATACATTAAGCAATATTCGCCACAAACTGAAGTCCACTCATTCTGAATCCTATCAACACTCCAGTTCCATCTTTTACAATTCCTTTTTAAAAACTCTAGATGATATCGTACAGGTGCTCGTCGAGATGAATCAAAATATTGACCGACGTCATTCGTATCGATATATAAAGCTACCCAATGTGACCCTAGTTTATCATCTGTATCCAAATTGCATAATATGTACGTTGGCTCGTGGGTGTACATGGGCAGTCTATTGGCAGCATAAACATTATTTTCTAGAATGGGGTGAATCTTTTTCAGATGTTGTTGTACATCTAGTGTATCCATGACATTACTGCTATTAGTAGATTATTACAGTACAATCTACTCAATGACTAACATAGGAATGATCAATTATAGTGATTTCTAAATATTAAATTGCATTATTTTGTGTTATATAAAACGTTTTTTAGTCATCAATACACTGAACAAGACGCAACACGAAGGAATGTTGAGATATACAACAAAATGTGAGATAATCTTGTTGAAGCGTTAAATTACTATCAATTCCACTGCAGTCATGGAGTTAGTGTATGGTCGTTTGACCGCAGTGGATCTATCAATACTACATTTGTGTTACTTCAACGCATCAAAGGCCATGGATAGTGTTTATTCTATTGACAAACTTACTTTTCTTTCTGTTATTTTCTTACGTGTGTATGATTTGGTGATAACAAATTATATTTAAATATTGTGTGTGTATATGATTAAACCGTGGTAGCTCAGATGGTTAGCGCAAGCTGTAAATTTCACAGTACGCGACCCGGGTTCGATCCCCGCCGGTACCAATTAAATTGTTAACTGCAATTTTAAGTGTTTATTCTATTGACAAACTTACTTTTCTTTCTGTTATTTTCTTACGTGTGTATGATTTAGTGTTAACAAATTATATTTAAATAATAATGTGTGTAATATGATTAAGCCGTGGTAGCTCAGGAGGTTAGCGCAAGCTGTAAATTTCACAGTACGCGACCCGGGTTCGATCCCCGCCAGCACCAATTAAATTGTTAATTGCAATTTTAAGTGCTGATTTACCACGTGCTCGGCGGTGAAGGAAAACATCGTGAGGAAACCTGCATGCCTGAGAAAATTTCGAAGGCATGTGAAGTTCGCCAACACGCATTGAGGTAGCGCCGCGGACATTTCCTAGCCATAAATACAAAGACAATAGCAGAAAGTGAAAAAGTTAAAAAATACTTTTTAACAATGACAGTCATTAGTTGATCATTAGTGAATCGTTTCTGTTTACTTAAATTACAGGAAGACAAGAGCAGAAGGAAGAAATGGGATGATGGGAAGTAATGAAGCATTGTTATGTGAAGTTTGTTGAAACAAACATATTTTTAGTCAAATCCAAAAACCCAACCCTTCCCCCCCCCCCCCAACAAACAAGAACAACAACCACTTCCTAAAAAACGTGTAAATACTTTTAACATTTTGGTTCAAAATGACAAAAAATCTAAAAAATACTAGATACATAAAAATGATGCGTTTATCGATCATTATTTGTTTCGATCAAGTTATCCTTTCAATTATTTGTCGCCAAAAGACAAAAAAACTGTTCGTTATTGTGAAACACACGTGCACGGCATTACATATTTTGATGTGACCGAAAAATTAAAATGTGCCTACAAACAAGAGAACATCATCCCCATATTAAATTGGTATATTAGAAATTTGTGCAAAGACGAAGTGATCGCATACAAAGGTGTTTCAACAGAAAAACAATTTTTAAAAATGTTGACGACGAATGATAGAATTTTTAATATTGAAGAATACAAATGTCCAAAGTACAACGATTTGGTAAATGTCATAAATTTAAACTAATGTTATGTGTGTAATAATCATATATTTGCAAAAAATAATCACAAAATTTTACATTGTTCTTGTGACGAAGTGTGAGTTTTTTACAAGTGGTTATTGCTTGAAAATAAAATTTTAAATTAATCATAAATTTTGTTTGATTTCCCAAAAACATTATAGTACACTATATATATATTAATTATTTACACCAACACTTTCATTTTTTTATTTCACCCCTTAGAACTTTAGACGTATGTAATGTTTCACTTTATACATCCGTTTACTGCTATTGTGGCAGGACCAAGTGGATGTGGGAAGTCAAATTTTGTAACAAATTTTATAAAATCAGTTACAGAAACCATTAAATGGGAAGACATTTGTCTTGATACGACAAAAATCATTGGTATTCTGTTTTAAATCTACCATTAAATATCCATGTGCCTCTAGAGTTGCATCCCTGTAGGCATCTTCAATGAATTTTGTGTTATCTGATGACACTTGTCGTGCTAAATATCTTACTTGAGTTTTATCTCGAGGGTTTTTAAAATATATTATATAACTTGAGTTTAAAGATATGTCTATTTGCCCTTTACCCTGAATTTTGTGTTAAATAAAATACACTGAGATTCCTGTGATGACTACCTTTTGTAAATATATCCACAATTCTTCCATCGGTCTCTCTCATTAGATCATCAATAATAACGAGATGTGGGTTTTCACCATCAAACATATTAAGATTTGGAATTCCTTGATGATAGTTTTGGTAAATTATATAAAGGTTGCATTTCATCAAAGTACCATGTGATCTGATTAAAATCACAATTACATATTTCTGTAACTGATTTTATGAAATTTGTTAAGAAATTTGACTTCCCACATCCACTTGGTCCTGCTCCAGAAAAAGAAAAAAAAAAGAAAAAAATTTTAAAAATCACGTCGTTCGTAGTACGTCCAAGAACAATGTTTGAATGCTCAACCATTCCTCTACCAAAAACAAAAAGCAAAAAAAAAATTGTAAAAAAAAATAAGATAATGCGAACTGCAACAAGTAGAAAAGCACAACGACGCCATATCCATGAATCAGTACAAGATCCTGATCCTGCTAGGGTCTGGAAATTTCTTAAGTCCTTAGGAGTTGGAAAATTACGACAAAATCTCACACACCATAACTTTGATCTCAATCAACTTAATTCGCATTTCTCATCTTCGTCTTGCATTAACGATAAAGCAAAACATAATACTTTGGATTCTCTTTCAAAAGCTCCCACTCCGGACACCACTGCTTTTAATTTTAGCCAATTTAATAGCTGTGATGTTAAGAGAGCCATAATGTCCATCCATTCAAATTCGATCGGTAGTGACTGCATTAGTCGGAAAATGGTCATCCCTCTCAATGATCTCCTTTTACCTATAATCACGTCTATCCTGAATAATTCACTGAATTCTGCTTTTTTCCCTTCAGCTTGGAAAGACGCATTTGTAGTTCCTCTTCCGAAAAAGTCAAATCCCTCTAGTTTTTCTGATTATAGACCTATCACTATTTTGCCTTTCTCTTCCAAAGTTCTAGAACGTCTTGTACACAATCAATTAAGGACCTATCTTTTAAAACACAATCTTTTAAATCCCTTGCAATCCGGTTTCCGTCCTGGCCATAGTACGACTACTGCACTTTTACAAATCACTGATGATATTCGGTATGGTATGGAGAAACAAAAGCTTACTATTCTCACGTTGCTTGATTTTAGTAACGCATTTAATACTGTAGATTTTGATATCTTGTTAAGCATCCTACGCTCTCTCAACATATCTCCAACTGTAGTTGACTGGTTTCGAAGTTACTTGTTTGGTCCCCGTCAGCGAATTCAGGTGCAAGAGGTTTTTTCCACCTGGACTACTACAGCTGCTGGTGTACAAGTGTACAAGGTGGCGTGTTGTCTCCTCTCCTTTTTGCAATTTTCATTAACTCTATAAGTCATAATTTGTCCTCTTCCTACCACTTGTATGCTGATGATCTCCAAATCTATAGTCAGTCCTCTCTTGAAGATCTATCTAAAGCAGTTGACACTATTAACGCTGATCTGACTTGTATTTCGAATCGGAGTGAATGTTATGGTTTAACGATTAATCCTAACAAAACTCAGGTCATTGTCATCGGTAGTTCTAGATTAATTGGTAAAATTGACTGGTCTTCCCTACCCCCTATTATACTAGACTGCACTCTAATCCCTTAAAGTAACAAGGTTAAAATCCTGGGGTTGTATCTTGACTCCTGTATGTCTTGGACCTCACAGGTTAATGAGGTCGGTAGAAAAATGTTTGCTGCGTTAAGCTCTTTACGTAGATTACGTAATTTCCTTCCCACAGCAACTAAAGTTACGCTCGCCCAGTCTCTACTTCTACCTATCCTTGACTATACTGATATTTGCTATCTTGACATTGCCGAGGAGCAGCTTAATAAGTTTGAGCGTATTCAAAATTTATGCATTAGATTTATATTTGGGCTTCGCAAATATGATCATTTCTCTGAATTTCGCAAACAGCTCAAATGGCTCCCGATCCGCCTTCGCAGGAATACTCACATTCTCTCCGCGTTGTATAGTGTGCTGTTTAATTCTTCTACTCGTCTTTATTTAAAAAACCGTTTCCAGTATTTTTCTGTTACCCATAATCGGTTCCTTCGTTCCTCCGTCAATCTTTCTCTCTCTACACCTTTGCACTCTTCTTCCTTTTTCAAGAAATCCTTCACCGTAACCGCTGTGCGATTGTGGAATTCCTTACCTCTCCATATTCGTCGTGCTAAATCTCTTCACTCTTTCAAAATTTTTGTTAAATCGTATAATTTAGAACGCTATAACGAGAAAGGTAAAGTAATTTATGTAAAATTACTTTACCTTTCTCGTACTCTTTTTATTTAATCAATTATATGATATTTTATATATAACTTTCACTTACTTTTATTTGTATGTATTATTATATTTTTTATTATTATTTTGTATGCCCCCCCTCTATTTTAAATTTTTGTTTGCATCATTCCTCTACGCAAAGGTTGTCTGTAAGAAATCACTTTCAGAGTGATAAGACCGCCTATTGTACATACTTTAATTAGTTTTAACTGAACTTGATGTTTCTGTATTGTGGTGTACAAAAAAGAATAAATAAATAAATAAAATAAATAAAATGTTGTGATTATTTTTTGCAAATATATGATTATTACACACATAACGTTTGTTTAAATTTATGACATTCACCAAATCATTGTATTTTGGACATTTGTATTCTTCAATATTAAAAATTCTATCATTCGTCGTCAACATTTTTAAAAATTGTTTTTCTGTTGAACCACCTTTGTATGCGATTACTTCGTCTTTCCACAAATTTCTAATATACCAATTTAATATGGGGATGATGTTCTCTTGTTTGTAGGCACATTTTAATTCTTCGGTCACATCAAAATATGGAATACCGTGCACGCATGTTTCACAATAACGAACAGTTTTTTTGTCTTTTGGCGACAAATAATTGAAAGGATAACTTGATCGAAATAAATAATGATCGATAAACGCATCATTTTTATGTATCTAATATTTTTTAGATTTTGTGTCATTTTGAACCAAAATGTTAAAAGTATTTACACGTGACTAAAAATATGTTTGTTCCAACAAACTTCACATAACACTGCTTCAATACTTCCCATCATCCCATTTCTTCCTTCTGCTCTTGTCTTCCTGTAATTTAAGTAAACAGAATCGCATTCACTAATGATCAACTAATGACTGTCATTGTTAAAAAGTATTTTTTAACTTTTTCACTTTCTGCTATTGTCTTTGTATTTATGGCTAGGAAATGTCCGCTGCGCTACCTCAATGCGTGTTGGCGAACTTCACATGCCTTCGAAATTTTCTCAAACATGCAGGTTTCCTCACGATGTTTTCCTTCACCGCCGAGCACTTGCAAATGCTGATTTACCGCATTTAAAATTGCAATTAACAATTTAATTGGTTCCGGCGGGGATCGAACCCGGGTCGCGTACTGTGAAATTTACAGCTTGCGCTAACCATATGAGCTACACGGCTTAATCATATTACACACACAATATTAAATATAATTTGTTAACACTAAATCATACACACGTAAGAAAATAAAGAAAGAAAAGTAAATTTGTCATTAAACACAAATTGCTATTAACAATTAAGTCCGGCGGGGATCGAACCCGGGTCGCGTACTGTGAAATTTACAGCTTGCGCTAACCATCTGAGCTACCACGGCTTAATCATATTACACACACAATATTTAAATATAATTTGTTAACACTAAATCATACACACGTAAGAAAATAACAGAAAGAAAAGTAGCCTTTGATGCGTTGAAGTAACACAAATGTAGTATTAATAGATCCACTGCGGTCAAACAACCATACAGTAACTTCATGACTGCAGTTGCTTGATCTTATATAGTACCAGTAAGTAATATCTTTATGCGTCAACAAGCTTATCTCACATTTTGTTGTATATCTCAACATTCCTTCGTGTTGCGTCTTGTTCAGTGTATTGATGACTCAAAAACGTTTTGTATAACACAAAATAATGCAATTTAATATTTAGAAATCACTATAATTGATCATTCCTATGTTAGTCATTGAGTAGATTTGTACCGTAATAATCTACTAATAGCAGTAATATCATGGATACACTAGATGTACAACAACACTGAAAAAGATTCACTCCAATCCAGAAAATAATGTTTATGCTGCCAATAGACTGCCCATGTACACCCACGTGCCAACGTATATAATATGCAATTTGGATACAGATGATAAACCAAGGTCACATTGAGTAGCTTTATATATCGATACGAATGACGTCGGTCAATATTTTGATTCATATGGACGATCACCTGTACGATATCATCTAGAATTTTTAAAAAGGAATTGTAAAAGATGGAACTGGAATGTTGATAGGATTCAAAATAAGTGGACTTCAGTTTGTGGCGAATATTGCTAGTATTTGCTATATAAGTTTCAGGGATTTTCAATGCATAGTTTAACGAGTATATTTACAGGGAACACATTGTACAAGGATATTTTAGTGGATGAGATGTTTCGCTCCTATTTTATAGATAATAAGTAATAAGATTTTGTATTTCGTAAATAAAAATTGTAACAAATTTAGGTAATGTATTTTATTGATGATTCAGAGTAGCGTTGCAGTTAGGAACAAAGGAGTATAATACAATACAATAGCACCGATAAACGACGCACACGCCGAGGAAGAATAGATAATGACGGTATTCAATGAACAATAGATAAATAGATAAGAACAATGGTGTGCTAATGACGGTGGAGGCCCTCACCGGATATCAATTAGATAAGAGTTAATTGATCTGCACATCTCCGGAACCGTGTACCGCAGATTCGTGATCAGAGCATGCCAAAACCTTTTTTGTAGGATCGTAGTCGACGAACGTTGTACCACTTCTGACTCAGTGAGCCAGGACTGGTACTAACTAACTACTCAAGTATCAGAAATAGGAGTGTCAAGATCTTTCTGAAACTCTCCCAACAGCGCCATCTAGTGACGAATAGCATAATTAAGCTTTCTAGAAAAGTCCACTCTCGAACTTTCTGCACCTAGTCGGTCGGGACCGGTATTTACAGGAACATTCTGGATGTTTCGGTGGAAAAGGCGTATTTAAAGCCGCAGAGGGCCGCGACTGGGGCAGTAGTATTGGATTGGCGATACGAGCGAAGCTTTCGGAGTGAAATAAAGTGAACTAAAGTGTTAAGTGTGAATAATTATTAGTGTGATTTAAGTTTTAATTGGTCTTCGTCAATTTTGGTAATTCAATCGGCAGTTTTTACTGTCACGAACCCTAAGCTCGTATATACATATATATTAAAATGAAAATTAGCGCCAGAACCACTATTTACACATCACGCACATCTTGCACAGGAAATACCTCATTAGCCGATATGCAAGCTATTTTTAACTTAGTGATTTAAGAAGTTTCAATGCGAAATGTAGTTATTAAGTTTACTGGTATGAGGTATGAACAGTTTGGATAGCTGTTTATTTAATTATTTAAACTTTATTAAACCTTATACTAGCACAGGATCAAAAGGTGGATTTAATGCTAAAAGCGTTCTCTGCTAGTCAACCTTAGGGCAGTGATAAAACTACGAAGGCTGTTACAAAGAAATTAAAAATAAGATACACAAATATATAAAAAAAAAAAAAAAAAGGAAAATATACAAATATACAAATGAAAATAATGAACCTAACCCGAACATTTTTCTTAAATGTTTGTTTGCAGGTAGGTTGTCTTAATTTTTCAGGCTGGTTATCCCATAGGCGCGCGGCTTTGACAGCAAATGGTGAAGATATAAAACTCGACCGGTGAAGGGGTATAAAGACAGCAAGAGTCTCCGATGAACGAAGCCGTCTGTCATGAGTGCCGCGCAGGAATTGAAAGTTATGATAATGGTTATCGAATAAAATAAAAAAAGCTGTGTTAAGTATCCTAATGTGTCTTCGCTGACGAATTAGAAGCCATTTAAGTTGAGTGCGGAATGAGGGTACATGATCAAACTTGCGCGAAATCGAAAAATAAAACGGATACAGTTATTGACGAGACGATCTAGCTTATCAAGGAAAACCTCATTGAGATCAGGAAAACATACATCAGCATAGTCCATAATGGGCAAAATAAGAGATTGAACCAGAGTTATCTTTAACTTGACAGTAAGAAAGTTCCTAAGACGGTGAGAACCACGCTGCAGTGTATTATGACTGAAGTAAGAATAGGTTGAACTTATTTATTACGTAGTTAACGGGTAAGGACATTCTCACAGATATCCCGCAGCGTAATTCTGGTAACGGAGCATACATAATCCTCAGGGGTACAATACCACGGCGTTTTGATTCTTAACCGAGGATATATCTGGGAGTCTATGGTCGGTGCCATCCACGTACTATCAGGGGGTGTAGTCGTTTGTCATACACCGTTATTTCTATTGAAAAAAAAACTACTACAGTATTTAGTTATGTTAAATCTTCCTGGATCTGTTTCTACACTATTCAACAGCAACAGCTAATACAAATTTTATTATTGCCATTCAATATTTTCAACCAGATGGCGCTCGTTTTGATTCGTTTTTATTGAATACAAATATTTTTATTTGAAATAGTACGAGGTAAAGACCTAGGTTTGGATGGAGTATCACTGTACCGGCTTCTATGTCACAAACACACAAACACTAAGACTTAAGTCTAAGCCTCTCATCTGTAACTGCAAAGTATATATTTATACGTTTTTTAAAATAAAAGACTAAAATAAAATATATAATATTTCTTACAATAATTGACTTTAAATGAGTATCGAGATACTCGTACCTATCTATACAGGTTGTTAGTGTAAACACCGTTGTCCTTGAAACCAGTGGTTTGGTTTCACTTATAGAACGTAAATTCAATGAATTTAAAAAAAGACGCTATTTTCTTCCATAAAATTTAAAAAGTTTCTGTCCGACACCGTCCGTAAATTCATGGATACCCTATGCGCCCGAGTGACGTAATCACTGTAAAGATCACCGCCCGCGCTAGCTACCTACAGAACATTCCAATAAAAACACAATAGGTACATATAACCTGTGATATAACTTTTCCTTCATACTTTCATCCTAGCATAGGACAGGCAAAAATTGAGGGATTAAGGAAAAATTGAGATTTTACTAAAAAAAAAATGTTGTTATTTTTCATTGAATTTACGTTCTATAAGTGAAACCAAACCACTGGTTTCAAGGACAACGGTGTTTACACTAACATGCTGTATAAAAACGAAGTTGTACTCGAAATAGAGGCACAAAACATACGTACGACACGCACCCACGCCCGCACGCACGTACTTAAAAGTAGGTAAATAGAACGTTTTCTTCTGCCTCATCACCAGAACGGCTAAGAAAGATAGATATAGAGCTATGTTCATTTCTAATTAATGTATTTAAATCTCAGGTGCTTAATTTTAAATACATCAACTTTCTAGAATTTTGTATTTCAAGTTCATCTTATAACTAGTATTGCCAAAAATCGGTCTTGGTATTGCAGTCTTGGTCTGCATCTTTGCACTACCAAGACTGAGACTAAGACCGCCTAATTTTAGCAAGACCAAGACTGGGAGCGCAATACTAAGACCAGGTATATTGGCGCAAGACCCAGACCTCTCTCAGAAGTCTCGCCTAGTTCTTGCATTTGGGCAATGGCTCGGTCGCCGACGATTCGAAAATATCTGCGCTGGATGCGGTCAAATGGAAGGAGCTGGCACTGTGGAGGACCAGCCCAAAGATGGTAACAGCATAATATAATATAAATCAAATATGATTTTGCAGAGGAAATATTTATTTCGCGCGTTATGAAAATACAGGACTAGTAGCAGTGCCGTTAGCTATTCTGTCCACCGTTACTGCCTATAAAAAGTGCACTGCTCAACATAGGCCTCCGTCACAGATTGCCATATAGCTGGCATATTTGCCACATTCGTCATGCTTGCCAGGAGGATTGGCAACCACTGTTTATATTAAGTAGTTATTAGGAAGACACTGCCGCTGAACTCCTCATTTTTGCCCTTTGTCGCCTCTCACCAACACCCACGGGACGATACAGAGCAGTGGATATTCTTATAACTCTACTACGCGGTTAAACTATTCTGTAATAACAACAAACTTAACCACAATCTTATTAAGTTACTCAAGTTAAAGACTTTACCCATTTCAACAGCGTACTTTGAAATATCGTAACCCACTTTAATATTTTAGATTTGCATAAGCGCTCATTGTGTGGTAATTATTTAAATTTTAATCAAAACCACTGTATGTTATGACTGCTTAGGCAATTATATTAGGGTTTTACCTATGAAATTGCCGTTTTTTAATGAAATAAGTTAACGTAATTTTTTTTTCTATATTTTTTACTTCTATTAATAAAAGTAATCGCAATCATGCAATCGATGCATCTTTGCCAACGCAGTTTTTATATTAGGGTTTTACCTATGAAATTGCCGTTTTTTAATGAAATAAGTTAACGTAATTTTTTTCTATATTTTTTACTTCTATTAATAAAAGTAATCGCTCATGCAATCGATGCATCTTTGCCAACGCAGTTTTTATATTAGGGTTTTACCTATGAAATTGCCGTTTTTTTAATGAAATAAGTTAACGTAATTTTTTTCTATATTTTTTACTTCTATTAATAAAAGTAATCGCTCATGCAATCGATGCATCTTTGCCAACGCAGTTTTTATATTAGGGTTTTACCTATGAAATTGCCGTTTTTTAATGAAATAAGTTAACGTAATTTTTTTCTATATTTTTTACTTCTATTAATAAAAGTAATCGCTCATGCAATCGATGCATCTTTGCCAACGCAGTTTTTATATTAGGGTTTTACCTATGAAATTGCCGTTTTTTTAATGAAATAAGTTAACGTAATTTTTTTCTATATTTTTTACTTCTATTAATAAAAGTAATCGCAATCATGCAATCGATGCATCTTTGCCAACGCAGTTTTTATATTAGGGTTTTACCTATGAAATTGCCGTTTTTTATGAAATAAGTAAACGTAATTTTTTTCTATATTTTTTACTTCTATTAATAAAAGTAATCGCTCATGCAATCGATGCATCTTTGCCAACGCAGTTTTTATATTAGGGTTTTACCTATGAAATTGCCGTTTTTTAATGAAATAAGTTAACGTAATTTTTTTCTATATTTTTTACTTCTATTAATAAAAGTAATCGCAATCATGCAATCGATGCATCTTTGCCAACGCAGTTTTTATATTAGGGTTTTACCTATGAAATTGCCGTTTTTTAATGAAATAAGTTAACGTAATTTTTTTCTATATTTTTTACTTCTATTAATAAAAGTAATCGCTCATGCAATCGATGCATCTTTGCCAACGCAGTTTTTATATTAGGGTTTTACCTATGAAATTGCCGTTTTTTAATGAAATAAGTTAACGTAATTTTTTTCTATATTTTTTACTTCTATTAATAAAAGTAATCGCAATCATGCAATCGATGCATCTTTGCCAACGCAGTTTTTATATTAGGGTTTTACCTATGAAATTGCCGTTTTTTAATGAAATAAGTTAACGTAATTTTTTTCTATATTTTTTACTTCTATTAATAAAAGTAATCGCAATCATGCAATCGATGCATCTTTGCCAACGCAGTTTTTATATTAGGGTTACCTATGAAATTGCCGTTTTTTAATGAAATAAGTTAACGTAATTTTTTTCTATATTTTTTACTTCTATTAATAAAAGTAATCGCTCATGCAATCGATGCATCTTTGCCAACGCAGTTTTTATATTAGGGTTTTACCTATGAAATTGCCGTTTTTTAATGAAATAAGTTAACGTAATTTTTTTCTATATTTTTTACTTCTATTAATAAAAGTAATCGCAATCATGCAATCGATGCATCTTTGCCAACGCAGTTTTTATATTAGGGTTTTACCTATGAAATTGCCGTTTTTTAATGAAATAAGTTAACGTAATTTTTTTCTATATTTTTTACTTCTATTAATAAAAGTAATCGCTCATGCAATCGATGCATCTTTGCCAACGCAGTTTTTATATTAGGGTTTTACCTATGAAATTGCCGTTTTTTAATGAAATAAGTTAACGTAATTTTTTCTATATTTTTTACTTCTATTAATAAAAGTAATCGCTCATGCAATCGATGCATCTTTGCCAACGCAGTTTTTATATTAGGGTTTTACCTATGAAATTGCCGTTTTTTAATGAAATAAGTTAACGTAATTTTTTTCTATATTTTTTACTTCTATTAATAAAAGTAATCGCAATCATGCAATCGATGCATCTTTGCCAACGCAGTTTTTATATTAGGGTTTTACCTATGAAATTGCCGTTTTTTAATGAAATAAGTTAACGTAATTTTTTTCTATATTTTTTACTTCTATTAATAAAAGTAATCGCTCATGCAATCGATGCATCTTTGCCAACGCAGTTTTTATATTAGGGTTTTACCTATGAAATTGCCGTTTTTTAATGAAATAAGTTAACGTAATTTTTTTCTATATTTTTTACTTCTATTAATAAAAGTAATCGCAATCATGCAATCGATGCATCTTTGCCAACGCAGTTTTTATATTAGGGTTTTACCTATGAAATTGCCGTTTTTTAATGAAATAAGTTAACGTAATTTTTTTCTATATTTTTTACTTCTATTAATAAAAGTAATCGCAATCATGCAATCGATGCATCTTTGCCAACGCAGTTTTTATATTAGGGTTTTACCTATGAAATTGCCGTTTTTTAATGAAATAAGTTAACGTAATTTTTTTCTATATTTTTTACTTCTATTAATAAAAGTAATCGCAATCATGCAATCGATGCATCTTTGCCAACGCAGTTTTTATATTAGGGTTTTACCTATGAAATTGCCGTTTTTTAATGAAATAAGTTAACGTAATTTTTTTCTATATTTTTTACTTCTATTAATAAAAGTAATCGCAATCATGCAATCGATGCATCTTTGCCAACGCAGTTTTTATATTAGGGTTTTACCTATGAAATTGCCGTTTTTTAATGAAATAAGTTAACGTAATTTTTTTCTATATTTTTTACTTCTATTAATAAAAGTAATCGCTCATGCAATCGATGCATCTTTGCCAACGCAGTTTTTATATTAGGGTTTTACCTATGAAATTGCCGTTTTTTAATGAAATAAGTTAACGTAATTTTTTTCTATATTTTTTACTTCTATTAATAAAAGTAATCGCAATCATGCAATCGATGCATCTTTGCCAACGCAGTTTTTATATTAGGGTTTTACCTATGAAATTGCCGTTTTTTAATGAAATAAGTTAACGTAATTTTTTTCTATATTTTTTACTTCTATTAATAAAAGTAATCGCAATCATGCAATCGATGCATCTTTGCCAACGCAGTTTTTATATTAGGGTTTTACCTATGAAATTGCCGTTTTTTAATGAAATAAGTTAACGTAATTTTTTTCTATATTTTTTACTTCTATTAATAAAAGTAATCGCAATCATGCAATCGATGCATCTTTGCCAACGCAGTTTTTATATTAGGGTTTTACCTATGAAATTGCCGTTTTTTAATGAAATAAGTTAACGTAATTTTTTTCTATATTTTTTACTTCTATTAATAAAAGTAATCGCAATCATGCAATCGATGCATCTTTGCCAACGCAGTTTTTATATTAGGGTTTTACCTATGAAATTGCCGTTTTTTAATGAAATAAGTTAACGTAATTTTTTTCTATATTTTTTACTTCTATTAATAAAAGTAATCGCATCATGCAATCGATGCATCTTTGCCAACGCAGTTTTTATATTAGGGTTTTACCTATGAAATTGCCGTTTTTTAATGAAATAAGTTAACGTAATTTTTTTCTATATTTTTTACTTCTATTAATAAAAGTAATCGCAATCATGCAATCGATGCATCTTTGCCAACGCAGTTTTTATATTAGGGTTTTACCTATGAAATTGCCGTTTTTTAATGAAATAAGTTAACGTAATTTTTTTCTATATTTTTTACTTCTATTAATAAAAGTAATCGCAATCATGCAATCGATGCATCTTTGCCAACGCAGTTTTTATATTAGGGTTTTACCTATGAAATTGCCGTTTTTTAATGAAATAAGTTAACGTAATTTTTTTCTATATTTTTACTTCTATTAATAAAAGTAATCGCAATCATGCAATCGATGCATCTTTGCCAACGCAGTTTTTATATTAGGGTTTTACCTATGAAATTGCCGTTTTTTAATGAAATAAGTTAACGTAATTTTTTTCTATATTTTTTACTTCTATTAATAAAAGTAATCGCAATCATGCAATCGATGCATCTTTGCCAACGCAGTTTTTATATTAGGGTTTTACCTATGAAATTGCCGTTTTTTAATGAAATAAGTTAACGTAATTTTTTTCTATATTTTTTACTTCTATTAATAAAAGTAATCGCAATCATGCAATCGATGCATCTTTGCCAACGCAGTTTTTATATTAGGGTTTTACCTATGAAATTGCCGTTTTTTAATGAAATAAGTTAACGTAATTTTTTTCTATATTTTTTACTTCTATTAATAAAAGTAATCGCTCATGCAATCGATGCATCTTTGCCAACGCAGTTTTTATATTAGGGTTTTACCTATGAAATTGCCGTTTTTTAATGAAATAAGTTAACGTAATTTTTTTCTATATTTTTTACTTCTATTAATAAAAGTAATCGCAATCATGCAATCGATGCATCTTTGCCAACGCAGTTTTTATATTAGGGTTTTACCTATGAAATTGCCGTTTTTTAATGAAATAAGTTAACGTAATTTTTTTCTATATTTTTTACTTCTATTAATAAAAGTAATCGCAATCATGCAATCGATGCATCTTTGCCAACGCAGTTTTTATATTAGGGTTTTACCTATGAAATTGCCGTTTTTTAATGAAATAAGTTAACGTAATTTTTTTCTATATTTTTTACTTCTATTAATAAAAGTAATCGCAATCATGCAATCGATGCATCTTTGCCAACGCAGTTTTTATATTAGGGTTTTACCTATGAAATTGCCGTTTTTTAATGAAATAAGTTAACGTAATTTTTTTCTATATTTTTTACTTCTATTAATAAAAGTAATCGCAATCATGCAATCGATGCATCTTTGCCAACGCAGTTTTTATATTAGGGTTTTACCTATGAAATTGCCGTTTTTTAATGAAATAAGTTAACGTAATTTTTTTCTATATTTTTTACTTCTATTAATAAAAGTAATCGCAATCATGCAATCGATGCATCTTTGCCAACGCAGTTTTTATATTAGGGTTTTACCTATGAAATTGCCGTTTTTTAATGAAATAAGTTAACGTAATTTTTTTCTATATTTTTTACTTCTATTAATAAAAGTAATCGCAATCATGCAATCGATGCATCTTTGCCAACGCAGTTTTTATATTAGGGTTTTACCTATGAAATTGCCGTTTTTTAATGAAATAAGTTAACGTAATTTTTTTCTATATTTTTTACTTCTATTAATAAAAGTAATCGCAATCATGCAATCGATGCATCTTTGCCAACGCAGTTTTTATATTAGGGTTTTACCTATGAAATTGCCGTTTTTTAATGAAATAAGTTAACGTAATTTTTTTCTATATTTTTTACTTCTATTAATAAAAGTAATCGCTCATGCAATCGATGCATCTTTGCCAACGCAGTTTTTATATTAGGGTTTTACCTATGAAATTGCCGTTTTTTAATGAAATAAGTTAACGTAATTTTTTTCTATATTTTTTACTTCTATTAATAAAAGTAATCGCTCATGCAATCGATGCATCTTTGCCAACGCAGTTTTTATATTAGGGTTTTACCTATGAAATTGCCGTTTTTTAATGAAATAAGTTAACGTAATTTTTTTCTATATTTTTTACTTCTATTAATAAAAGTAATCGCTCATGCAATCGATGCATCTTTGCCAACGCAGTTTTTATATTAGGGTTTTACCTATGAAATTGCCGTTTTTTAATGAAATAAGTTAACGTAATTTTTTTCTATATTTTTTACTTCTATTAATAAAAGTAATCGCTCATGCAATCGATGCATCTTTGCCAACGCAGTTTTTATATTAGGGTTTTACCTATGAAATTGCCGTTTTTTAATGAAATAAGTTAACGTAATTTTTTTCTATATTTTTTACTTCTATTAATAAAAGTAATCGCTCATGCAATCGATGCATCTTTGCCAACGCAGTTTTTATATTAGGGTTTTACCTATGAAATTGCCGTTTTTTAATGAAATAAGTTAACGTAATTTTTTTCTATATTTTTTACTTCTATTAATAAAAGTAATCGCAATCATGCAATCGATGCATCTTTGCCAACGCAGTTTTTATATTAGGGTTTTACCTATGAAATTGCCGTTTTTTAATGAAATAAGTTAACGTAATTTTTTTCTATATTTTTTACTTCTATTAATAAAAGTAATCGCAATCATGCAATCGATGCATCTTTGCCAACGCAGTTTTTATATTAGGGTTTTACCTATGAAATTGCCGTTTTTTAATGAAATAAGTTAACGTAATTTTTTTTTCTATATTTTTTACTTCTATTAATAAAAGTAATCGCAATCATGCAATCGATGCATCTTTGCCAACGCAGTTTATTGATGCTCTTCTAGAAGAAATCAGCTGAACGGAAGGCAATAAACTCTTCAAAGGCTTTTTGTGCCTCTTCGGTATTGAATTTTTTTTCTCGCCAAAAAGTTATCGAAATCCTGGAAGTCTAATGGCGCAAGGTCTGGTGAGTACGGTGGATGTCGGGAAGGTTCCAACCCCTGCGCTTCTTGTAACTTAGACACCGTCTGTTGTGCAGTATAAGGTAGCCCGTTGTCATGCAGGAGCTGCGGGGACGAGCGATTGACCAAATCTGGTTGGAGACGTGAGAGCTTCTCCATCATTGTGTTCAGTTCTTCACAAAACACATTTGCAGTATGCTAATCCCGTTTGGTAAGAAGTTGTAATGAATCACACCGGCCGGCAGATCACCAAACAGTGACCATCACTTTTCTAGTTTTCGTTTAGAACATTGTTTAGGTGCTGAGCCAGTATCTAATCAACTTGTTGAGTGCTTGCGATTGTCAAACAGAATCCATTTTTCGTCGCAGGTAACAATGCGGTTCAAAATTCCTTAGGTTGCGTGCCCATAGAACAGTGCAAGGCACGGATCGACGCGTACTTCACGCTGGCGATCATTAAGTTCGTGGGGCACTCATTTTTGAAGCTTTTTACTACCTTGCCAATTTAACGCAAGTGGACCAATATTGTTTTGATGATAACGTCGAAAGCTGCTGCTAATTCAGCCGTAGATAAAGTATCATCAGCTTCCACAACCGCCTTTAATTCGTCATTGTCGACCAGTTTTCAGACGGCGTTCGTTTTTCAGGTCGAAATTTTCAGAAAGGAAGCGGGCAAACCAAAATAAGGTGCGTTCGTTTGTAGTATTCGCTTCGTAAACTTCGTTGATGTTGCGTGCCGCTTATGCCGCGTTGAATTACCACGACGATACTCATATTCATAATTACTCCAATTTTTAACGAATCCATGGGTAACGTATGCGACGATAACATAACGCTAATCAATTAACAAATGACTAATTTTTAAAAAAGAATTTCATGTTTTGACATAAAATAAATTTGAAATTAGAATTCTTAGCCAAACAAAAATTATTCTGATTTAAAATAGCTAGTTGTGCAGAACGGCAATATTCATAGGTAAAATAAAGTACACCTATTATTTCAAACAGCCCTGTACTACGTACAATTTTTTTCCAATTTATAATGGATTGATAACCTAAAGCGGCTTTCGAACCTCCTTGCTAAGCTAGTCCTCGGTTTCAATATCAACAAAGCCATTTGTGCATAAACAACAAATTATTGATATATTAGATTTTTGTCTGATTAATCCTACGTGTCCAACTCCACATTTGAAATATGATATTGGTTATGCTTTAATTCAATATGGGAAGGTAAAAACGATGTAGTGTCTTCATATGTGTGTGCATACTTTACAATTTCCAAATGGTATGAATTTTTTGTTGTGGTTGAAATCGGAGAGAAAGTAATTAAGAGTAGCAAAGTAAAATTAATAGGCGTGTAACAGTCACTACCAACATTCACTTTCGGAAGTATTTCTAAGGAGTAATTAAGATTTACATTTCTAAATATGAACTACTTGATTCGATACAAAACATGTCTTGACGGTCAATTGTATGGTTGATCTAGAGTGCGATTAGCAGTGTAATGTTTTTGATGAACTTTGTTTCTAACTGTTCTTCGACCCGAATACCGAAACGATTTTAACAAAAATAAACATGAAGACAGATTTATGTGATATAATCAAACGATTTCGGATTTCTAACATTAAACAAGTGGTAAAATTAAAAATATTGTACAACCGACTTCAATATAAATAAAATGAGAACATCATCAATGCAGTCGAGGTCAATTAAATACGCATTATTAAGGATAAATCAAAAAACTACTCGACAGATATTGATCAAATTTATATAGGACCACATAAAAAACACCAGCCTTCAAATAAAAAAAGAGTTATTAAATTAGGTTCACCTAGACAAAAGTTATAAGGCAACACACATGAAAAAAAAACAGTCGAATTGAGTACCTTTTTCTTTTTGAAGTCGGTTAAAAAAGTATGATAGCACAGGCCATATTTAATTAAATTACTGTGGTTTGTAGCAGATTTTAGATGAGACAATTGAGGGATTATCAATTAATATCACGCAACATACCCGTACTTATGGGGAAGACCGGAACTGGCGTTAGTCAAGTTGACGTTTTACAATCGTTAACGTTTAGAGTAAGAAGATACATAATAACGTGAACACACATAAGTCACATGAATGTATGGCGACCTAACATTGAGATAAAGTAAGTCATTCCCATTCATGGTAGGTAGGTTTATGGTACATACTTATTCTTCATTCCTTATTTTTTTATAGGACATGCTGTAATGTCGCATTTACACACGTTAGAAAAAATTGATTGTTTTGTTACTAGTTATATAACGGTTATAGCACGAATGGGTCGGCTCGACCGGAGAAGGATCACGCTCTCACAGAATACCAGCATGAAATGGCAATTTTATACTGCTGTGTTTCGTATGGTGAGTGTAGAGAACTGGAGACCCTTTTTATTGAAAACGAGGCAATGCATCTTAGTCCTCAGAGGTGATAATAATGCATCTGCTTTTTGATGTCTATGGACCACAGCATTCACTTACCATCAGGCGGACTATGTCCTTGTTTGTCACCGTAATTTTAACGTTAATTAGTTTAAAATAAATTTATTAATTATTTAAAATAAGCCGGAAGTGAATTAATTCAAAACATGTTTTTTATTTATTTAAGCGATATGATGGCTAAGCAAACAGAATAATACCTTAACTGTAAACGTTTAATAAAAAATGAAACGAAGTTATTTCTGTACATTGGATTTAATTAAAAATATAAATACTCGTATGAATCTATTATGTAAATGAATAGCTGCCAAAATAGCATTTTATAAATAACTGCTGTCTATAATATTTGATGTATGTATTTATGTGCAATGATAAAAAGTAGAGATTATTTTAGTAGCTTTTTTAATTTAAAGTGTTGATTTCAATCCTTTGAATATAATATTTACTATAGCATACTCCGCATGGTGAATTAAAAACGTCTTGTAATGTCTATTTATTACGTGTTAGAGCCATATTGCAATTATATAATGGTTATAGGTTGTAGCACGAATGGGTCGGCTCATCCGGGGAAGGAGCACGCTATCACAGAACGCCAGTGTAATAGATGCTGCTGTGTTGCGTATGGTGAGTGTAGACAAGCGGAAAACCTTTTTTACTGGAAACGAGACATTGCATCTTAGTCCTCAGGGCTGACAACGCATCTGCATTCTGACTCTTAACCAAGGATAAATGTAGATATCTATGATTCATACTATCCACTTACCAATACGAGGATTTTTGTACCAAATAAGAGAGTTTGTTTGTACCAAATAAGTCCGAAACTACTCGACCGATTTTAATCAATTTTTACCAATAGAAAGCTAAATTATAGGGGGAGGGGGGGAGTGGATAAAATTTAAATTTTCTGTATAACGTGTATATGCCGATAGATAAAAGTACTCCATTAATTTTGCTAATTTTTTAGCTAAAATGATTGAACTAAATGAGCGAGGTGTCATATCATGTCGCGCAGCAGAGACGCGTGATGATATACGCGGGTGAAACCGCGGGGTACAGCTAGTATTGTATAAAAAAAAATGTGTGGGAGCCGTCGTAGCTCAGAGGCTGAAAATTTCGACTATCAGACATCTTGCACTTTTGGCACATTATCTGTCTGTTGCGACGAGATCCAGCTTTAGAATTTTATTTATAAAATGGTGCCATAATTTTCACTATGAATATTTATGGCCTTAGAAGCCCGAAAACGCGTCAGAAGAAAGTCGATAGATGCCGGTGGCTCAAGACCGTGCTTACCATAAAATAAATAAAATAAAATAATAAAAATTGTTTATTTCTTTAACTTAGGTCTACAAGCATTATTTTGTGGCCAGAGTCGCCCAGGAAGTATGTTGTAATGCTTGTGTTGGGTGACTCTGCTCTTCCATTGGACCGAGAATACAATATTTATTTTTAGTGTTTTAATAACTAAACTAATCTATAGATTTTACAATCTTCCAAGGGCTAGAATAACAAATGAATGATAAATTACAGATATTACATTGTGCCAAAACTGCGATAAAAAATCTTGGGATCGGTTAATAACCACTATATTTTATGTCAAATGTGTGTGTGTGTGTGTGTGTGTGTGTGTGTGTGTGTGTTTGTGTTTGCGTTTGCGCGTGCGTGTGCGTGTGCGTGTGCGTGTGTGTGTGTGTGTGTATGTGTGTGTGTGTGTCGGTGTGAAGGGAGAGAGACTGAGTGCATGTTTCTGATAATGACTGCCTGTGTGTGATGATAAATCATTAAAATTTGTATTGTCTACGATTCGTATTTACATAAAAAGTCCTCCACGTCATGGTACCCTAGAATGGCCCTAGGTGATGGCGATAAGTCTGTAGTTAGACGGGTCTGAGCAGTCGCCCTTTTTAGAGACCAAACCTATCTTCCAAAAATTCGGGAGGAGGAATACCGGAAAAGACGCGTTAAAACCGGTGCCAACTCCGAACATCCATAAGATCCACGAAATCCTCCAACATGGACAAGTTGGAGTAAAGGAATATCTTTTACTTGGTTATAGATACCTGCAGCTACTTTACAATTTATATGTTTGGTTTTAAATGACGTTTGGATTTATTATTTTTTTATTTCTATTCTATTTTCTGAAAGGGTCCTAGGACCCTTTCCTAGGAAAGGAATTATCCACCGCGCTGCCCCACTACGTGTTGGCGAACTTTGCATGTCTTCGAAATATTTTTTTTCTTATTTCTCAGACATGCAGGTTTCCTCACAATGTTTTCCTTCACCACGGAGCACGTGGTAAATCAACACTTAAAATTGCAATTACCATATTATTGGTGCGAGCGGGGATCGAACCCGGTTTGCTCGCACACTGTGAAAATTTTAGCAAGCGCTAACCATCTGAGCTACCACGGCTCCTCTCCTCTCGAGCTAGAGACTTTATTTTATTTATCGTCAGGCCTGTTGGTCTAGTGGTTAGTGACCATGACTGCTATGCCGCAGGTCGTGGGTTCGATTCCCAACCAGGACAAATGTTTGTGTGATGAGCACGATAATTTGTTCTGTGTCTGGGTGTAATTTATCTATAATATTTATGTATTTAGAAATATATAAGTATGTTTATCAGTTGTCTAGTACCCATAACACAAGCTCTACTTAGCTTGGGACTAGATGGCGTTGTGTGATAGTTGTGGAATATTATTATTATTAGTTTAATTACTAGTTTAATTATCAAAATAATAATTGACCCTAAGTTTGCCTTGATTTTATCAACTTATTTATTTGTGTATTTTTTGTATTTATTTTATTTTATTGATATTTATGTATATTTATCTTTTCATTTTAATTTATAATTTTTATATATTTAAATATTTATAGAACCGAACCAGATGAGAAAATTATACAGCTCCAACGATTTTAGCGACGAACGCTTGGATTTTTTAGAAAATATCCTTTTGTCCATGTTTTCAGGCAATAAAAAAAACTGCTACAATATAAGAAGGTAAATTTCGATAACGCACTAACGGTCGTTATAGCTCAGGTGGTATGTCGGTCGGGCGTGATAACGGAGTTCCGTGGTTCGCGTCTTGGCTTTGGTCCCCCTTTTTTTTCTTTTTTATTTCAAGTTCCCTTCTTTTGTGAGAAAATCTATTATTTCAAACCCCTTTTTTAAGTAATTTTTAAAAATACGAAAATTTTAATTTTAAAAATTTAAAAAAAATCTATTTAGTTACTAACGCTATATTTATTATTTTAATAATTACCTACCCAGTAGGTAAATATTAAAATAATAAATGTAGCATTATAAACAGTAAATCTCCCTCAAACTCAATTTACTAATTTGTTCCTGAATAAGGAATAGCAGATAAGAGATTAGTAGGTAATAACTATTGCTCCTCAAAATTATATTTGACCTCAAGGTAAAACATATCCTAAAATTCAGTAGCTAAATAAAATAATAATACCTACTATTTGTAACGCTTCCCCCCCCTCTCTCATAATAATAATTATATTAGATATAATTAATTTACCCCTTTTCGATAAAAATTATATATATGTGACCAGGAATAATAAATTATGTTTTGATCTTTCTAAAGGTTTAATAATAGGCCGTTTGTAATAATTTGGCATGATCGTCTTAGTTAGGACCCTTATTTACGTTGTGTTTGTTTAGTAACTTAGTTCTTTTAGGTGTCTTTTGGAAGAATGAATATTCACTAGAACAATTGAAAGCTGTTGGTAGTGCCTTATAAGCTAAGTGAACCCCGTTCACGAAGACAGGGCTCGAGAAAGGTTAAGAACGTAAAACGTCTTTATTCCACTTGTATCAGGTTGACATTATTAATTTATTATTATTTATCCCTTCCCGCTTGGAAAAGGCTCACAATATATTTATACAAAATACTTGATACAAGGGCTTCGCTCTTCTACATTTATTTAAAAAAAAGTGTAGGGGACGCACACGGCCGCAGACACGCCGTGCCCGGTGAGTGCCAACCATTTTGATGCACTCCCCCCGAAGGGAATACTAATTCGGGAACTGGACCGTAGTCCACAGCAAAATAACTGGCGAACCAGTAAAAAGAGGCTTGGCCCCTTGTTAGTGCGTAAGCACAAACATCGACCGAAGTCGCGCATGTCAATGCGTGTAAACGCCATACAGAATACGAACGAATCCAGCCACAGTGAATGTACGTCAATCGGTTTAGGCAAATAGGCACACTGGCCGTAAACCCTCACCGCCACCACCTGCCAGACCGCCGCTCCTGCAGACGTGATGTAAGTGTATGGCATCACCACCAATTGCATGATCAGCACGGCTACTAGCCGCAGAGCGTGTCATGAGTCTACTGCTCACCTCAAGGGAATGGGGTCCCACGTTGTGCGGCTTTCGGCCGCAGCCTTGAGAGTCTCCTCAGATCCTCCCGCCAGCTACCACCCGCATGAGGTCGACACATATGCTCCACCAACCAATACAACGGCAGATATAGCCAAAAGGCAGTT
The DNA here is from genome assembly GCA_907164705.1 of Parnassius apollo. Lineage (NCBI taxonomy): Eukaryota > Metazoa > Arthropoda > Insecta > Lepidoptera > Papilionidae > Parnassius > Parnassius apollo. Next base: position 17,858,824 of record CAJQZP010000008.1, read on the forward strand.
ATAAGATAAGAGTAATAATTCGCCATCAGAAAGGGTTTGTGTCACTGACGTTGAGTAAATGCATTTTCGATCATGTTTGTCTCACCCACCAACAAGTTGCCTTCAATCATTCAAAGGTGGGAAAGTTACAGAGATATAATATTACGTTGTTATATAAAACATCGTGGAGGGCAGACAGTCTGCAGCCCCGCAATGAAGGGACCCGACTTGGGCAAAGCTACTTAGGTGTGAGTCAAACCAAGACGCAGAGAGCGCCATTGAGAATAGCGTCCCACCAAACAACCATCGCAGAGACGCAATGCTGCAGAAAGCAACAAGCATCAATACGACTATCGTCGGGCTTACACCATCCCAAGGTCCCCCATACATCCCAGCAGACATCACCACCCGCATACCTCCATCGACCAGAACCACAAAGAGAGCGTCGAATCAGGCGCAGCACACCCGCAGGTCCATCACAAGACGCAATACCGCAAGTAGCAGTAAGCATCAATGCAACTATCATACGGGTGGCGCCCCCTCACAACACACCCACATGACTCCTATCGATTTTGGTAACAAAGTTTTTATTGTTGTTATGTAAAAAATATCACCAACGTATCATAGTAGCACACTACTAAGACGCCAGTGGACAAAACTCCACGTATCATAGCGCTAATGCACTAAGACATGAAGTTGAGTATGCCTGTTACACTTAAAAGTGCTACCAAACACACTCATCATCCCAATCCGAAAGATAGACGACACATCGCTATGCGCAACGACGTCGCCCACAAACGGTATGGGTGTGCGATGTCCACGGGAAAGCCGTATTGCTACAACAAACCCGCTTACCACCAGCACTAAGATGTTAATTGTATACCTCCATCGACCAGAACCACAAGAATGCGTCGAATCAGGCGCAGCACACCCGCAGATCCATCACAAGACGCAATACCGCAAGTAGCAGTAAGCATCAATGCACATCAACTATCATACGGGTGGCGCCCCCTCACAACACACCCACATGACTCCTATCGATTTTGGTAACAAAGTTTTTATTGTTGTTATATAAAAAATATCACCAACGTATCATAGTAGCACACTACTAAGACGCCAGTGGACAAAACTCCACGTATCATAGCGCTAATGCACTAAGACATGAAGTTGAGTATGCCTGTTACACTTAAAAGTGCTACCAAACACACTCATCATCCCAATCCGAAAGATAGACGACACATCGCTATGCGCAACGACGTCGCCCACAAACGGTATGGGTGTGCGATGTCCACGGGAAAGCCGTATTGCTACAACAACCCCGCTTACCACCGGCACTAAGATGATATGTCTAGGACACATCGGTTAGCGAGTCCAAGTTTACCTCGGACCAATTGCTCGTGAAGCAGCACACACGCCACCATAATATTCCTTTTCAAGTCCCTAATAAGGACTAGTCATTTTGCTACAGTACTAGGAGCAGTCGGTCACCCGACCACCCCATACAATGCTTATGCATCAAGGAGACCTTCAATAATAATGCTTTTGTATCATAGACCTTACTTTCATAAGTCATTCATATATAGGGTTCGAACCCACAACCCTACTATTGTAATGCATATTAATCATAGAGACCTTCTATAGTATTGCTTTTGTATCATAGACCTTACTTTCATAAGTCATTAATATATAGGGTTCGAACCCACGACCCTACTATTGTAATACAAATTCATCATGGAGACCTTCTATAGTATTGCTTTTGTATCATTGAGTTTAATATCATAAGTCCCTAATATAGGACTAGTCATTGTGCTACAGTACTTCAGGCAGTCGGGCTCCCGACCACCCCATATATATGTACAACTGCAGGTATGTACCTCCGACAGCTTCCTCCATACAAGACATCTATACGTGAACACCTTCCATAACAGGAAAATTTTCTTTAATACATGAACTCCTTCAACAACTTAGGAAATTTCATCTATACGTGAACTCCTTCCACAACTTAGAAAAATTTTCTTTTATACACGAACACCTCCCATGACTTAAACAATTTTTAACAAATTTTCTAATTATCTTATAAACGTTATTTAACTTAATTTTATAATATTTTTTGACTTGTATTTCTATTATTTATCTTATTTTAAATATTTTTTTCAAGTTTTTAAATAAATTTATTTATTACGAAAAACAATAATTTTGCCTTTAATATACTATGTTATTGGGATAATGTCTGAAATATATTAACTTTATGTTTATTAATTTAACTTAATTGCTTAATATATATCTTTTAAGACTATTTTTGACGCCCCTTTATATTGAATTTAATTATTACTAATAATATTGGGCCGTCACATATTCAAGTATATTCTCAATATGTAAGTAAATGAAAATAACAAAAAAGCACCATTAGCATGTAAAGTTCGAATCCATAATTAACATTTCGACAAATATTATAATTTACTCTATAAAAAGCTAATTCAATATTAGCAGTATAGTATATAGTTAAAAATAATCAAAATAGTCATTTTTATTAATTAGATAATATATGAGAATACATAATTCTAATATAATGCAACTAACATACCGAATAAAGAAAATTAAAATACACATATCATTGTCTGCCGTGTTTATTTCCATAAAATAGTTTATTGTCATTGATAAATTAATACTGCGTTCGTACCAGTAGGTGGCGTCTTGCAGATTTCTACGCGATATATTGTAGCGAGAGCGTCGGCAGGCCAAACGCTCAAGGTCGTTCGCTAGGGGTAAAGCCTTAACACGCCTCTCGGCAAATGTCTCGTTTTACTTTCTTCCAGCGACCTCGTTTGTTGTTCTCATCAGAAAAAATAGTTTAAAAACTATTCTTCATAATGTTAAAAGATAGAAGACAGTGAAACAGATAAAGTATCTTTTTACCAAGATGAAATATAAAAATATTAAAAACAGTAAAAGTAAAAATTTTGTACAACCGACTTCAATATTAATAAAATGAGAACATCATCAATGTAGTCGAAGTCTATTAAATACGCATTATTAAAGGTAACACACATAAAAATACAGTCGAATTGAGAACATCTACCTTTTTTAAAGTCGGTTGAAAATTAAATACTGACGCTTTTTTATGCGTATAATAAGGAACGCCATAGTTTATTACATGGGCCGTGATAATAGTGTGTTAATAAATAAATAAATAAGCGTACACATCATGTTTATAAACGGAAAACATAAGACGTATATATATATGCGTCTTTTGAATCTGATCGGATGATCCGGTAACCGGACGAACGGTTTTATTTAATATATTACTACGGCTATTAGGGCTAAGCCGGCTACAAATAGTGCAGCCGACTAAAGTAGTATGTACATAGTTTATAATCTATAATATTATTATGACCTATTATTTATCTATTTTTAAAATAAATACGTAATATAAATTTTAAATTAAAATTTATATTATATAAATATGTAATAATGTAAAAAATATGTATATTAGCTAAAATAAAACAATTCATCGAATGTTTTCACACGAAAAATAAAACAATTTTAGCAATAAGGAAAGAAAGAAAGAAAATGCAGTTATTCGTTGAAATAGGCGTAAACATATTAAATTTAGGTGTACTTAAACAAAAATAACAGAAAATTTACTTCGGAAACGGTAAGGTGAAGTGGCAATTGACCGACTCTCTAAATCCGTCGGACCTACCATATAGCTGGAAGAATTCACAACCGATGGGGATGAAAGGTTTTCGAGTGGCAGCTTAGTACCGGTAAGCGAAATGTAGAGCGGCCTCACACTGAATGGAGTAGCGACCTGGTAAGACATGCAGAAAGTCATTTTTTTTAAACGTTACCTCCACACTAGGATTTTCTCCTGTATCGTGGGCAGTTTAAAAACATAAATTGCACAAGGACAAACATCCAGACCCGGAACAATTACTTGTAGGCCATGCAAATACTTGTTCCGTGCGGGATTCGAACCCGCTGCCCTTAGCGCTGTAACTCATAGCTAAGCCACTGCGCCACGGAGCCGTCAATAGTTGCAGGTGGCTCAACCGTGCCTTGTGGTATTTCTTGGGGAAGGCCTATGTTCCTACGGGAGCGCTTTTTAGAATGCGCCAACTGACACGAAATACATTTACTTATGCTGACTACTTTTGGCAGGTTAAACGGTGTGAGCGAAGAGCAATACCTTCGCACCGGCAATGAGAAATAAGGGCATATTAGAATGTAAAAGTAGAACAACGAGTGCAGTGTCTTTGCTTTAAATATGCAAATTAAATCTTGTACTACAGAAAAAACAAATATTTACAACTACTATGTATGAGTTTTATATAACTTAATTACGGATTTATCTCCGTACATACACACTTCACAAAAACGTTTAGTTATCAACATATAAGTCAACATAGTGACGTAAACGTGAACATCTTTTTGCCTAGAACATTTGAATATGTGCAGTCAAGTAACATTGAGGCAGAGACCGGGTGCTCTGCTGTGCAAGATTGCGTTCGAAAGGCTGTGGAGAACCTCCTAGTTCTCAGAGATGACAATCTATCTACAACCTTTGGAAGTTGCTTGCTTGCAGTTATCTGCGGCGTGCAGTAAGCCAGTAAGTAAGTTTATCATCAGGCGCGCCATCTTATTAACCGATTTTAATATTATAAAAACTTTGGAAATTCACTGATATTTTGAGAACAACAATATATCAATATTATTCATGGCCGCGTCTCGTAAACTTGTACACACACGTAATTATACTCGTATGTCTACCACACCAAGATTTAGCTTTAGTACATCTTGCTAGTATTAATCGATTAGTCAATATATTTTTTTAATTTTGTCAAGTTTACGACTCCAACAATAATTTATAACACAGACTATATAAATAAATGCATGAATCAGTTTTTCTTTGTACAAACTTCAATTGCAGTGTACTCCGTTGACGACGCCGAATAATACGTAAAAATAGCTACATACAAGAATTAAATACTTAATAATTCATTTTTTATAATGTTAGACAGACTAACGAGGTAATAACCCCATAAGATTATCAAATAAGTGACAACTTTGGTCAATTTCAAACAAAGAAGACAACATATGCGGTGTCACCCAGTTTAACTAAGATGGAAGGCTCCACGTACTCAGGTGCCAACTCTTTAGTGCATTTTGAACAATGATCTTATATGTAAAAGATACATGATAAGATCATTGATTTTGAAGAGATTGGGTGCGTTTGGCAGAAAAAAGCGCTAGCAAGCGCTTATAAGCGCTGAAATAGTTTTCGGCCAGGACACGATTGCTACTTCAGTAGCGCTGACACAATCCGCCATTTTGCTTATTTAATTTGTTTGTTTTGAAGTAGAGTTTATAAGTTATTTTGTGCAATATTAGTTTTAAGTAATATAATGACATGAATAAACATATACATGTTATTAAAATTCATGATTGGTAAGTTTTTAATATGTATACTTTACAAACATATATTTAAATTAGGTTAGGTTCCCCGGTTAAAACTAACATCGTGTCCTGGAGGAAAATAGCTACTTACGATTTGACAGCGCTTACCGCTTACGATCGCCATTTTGCTTACAAGCGCTTGCTAGCGCTTTTTTCTGCCAAACGCACCCAATGTGTCATCAGTCGGTGCAATGCTGTTAGTCGGATTATAAGTATGTAAGTGTATAGGACCTTTCAAAACCAAATTCTAACAGGCAGAAAAGGAGTACCAGCCTTTTTTTTTAAATAACAAATACGTCCCATCGTTGAGCGCCTTCCCTTATTGAATTGAAACTTCTTTATCGATGTAGTGGAGAAATTTAGTATGATATTAAAAATCAAAAACGTCACGTTTCCTTGTAACTTTTCACCGCCGGGCATGCATTTATATTTAAGCAATATACGATTATTCAAATATAAAACAGCAATATAAACTACTCAAAACAAAATAGGGCCCACTCTAAGTTACATACTAGAGCCATAAATAGCACAAAACAAAAAAAACCCAAAACCCCCCGGCGAAACCCCCCCCCATTTTTTAAAAGAGAAAAGCAAATCTCGAATTTCGTCTAAAAAAATTGTTGGGTAGTAGAATAGTGAAGTTAAACGTTTCGGAGTATTTTTGACATGTTTATCTAACGTTGTCAATGTTTCAAGTCAGGAATTCAATGGTGGATAGACAAAAAAAAATGAAGTACTCCAAAAAACGTTTATTACTCAAATACTCAGTTTCATTCTGTATGTTACAGTCGCACGTCTACTTTTTTCATTTTAACTTGATTTCGGTGTTACTCGCGATCATTATGCCTGGTTCTCGGCGTCATATGGATGTGGAAACAACAACAAGAGCAGTGTTTATGCTTCAGGAGGGAGAATCTCAGAGATCAGAGGCAAGACGTCTTGGTGTGTCGCGACGAGCTATTCGAAACGCGTGGGAACGCTTTCTATAGACAGGTAATGTTGCGAGGAGATCTGGATCAGGAAGAGCGCGAGCTACAACCTTCCAGGAAGACCGGTATACCAGGTTGACTGCACGTCGAGAGCATACGACTCCCGCCCGCGTCTTACAAAATCGACTGCGGCAATCGACTGGCACACGAATTAGTGATCAAACCATTCGAATCCGCTCCATGAAGACGGACAACGTTCCAGATCACGTGTTATTTGTCTAAAATTGACAAGAGCGCATCGTGCAGCACGTTTGAGGTTTGCTCGCGAGCGGACAATGGACAACTGGAGATGTTGTACTCTTTATGGACGAAAGTAAAGTGAAGTTTTTCAGCGATGATCGTCGAGTGCGCGTGTGGAGAAGAGAAGGAGAACGTTCTTCAGAAACTTGCATACATGAAGCGAGGTCCAAATGGTGTGGGCTGGAATAAGCTTGCTTGGTAAAACTGAGCTGGTAATTCTGGAAGAAGGCTCCATAACTGCCTCTCGGTATGTCGATCGAATAATTCGGCCCCATATCATCCCATTTTCACAGAGTGGGTGAAAATTTCGTCTTTATGTAAGACAATGCTCGCTCACATACAGCGCGAACAACCCAGAGAGCTTTCTCTGAGGCCAATATTACGGTTTTACCGTGGCCGGCCATGAGTCTAACGACCTTAACCCCATTGAACATTTATGGGACCAATAGAAAAGAAGCCTCAAATCGAACTTCAGTAGTGTGACTAATCGACAAGAGCTCATAAACGCTCTGAAATTCTGTTGGGAGTGAATACCCGAAGAAAACATCACCCACTTGATTGAAAGTGTCCCAGATAGATTTAGAGAATGCATACGGAACAGAGGAGAACCTACTCGCTATTAAGCACCATCAATTTCATTGATTTTGTCAATAATAAAAATCAAAATCAAACTTTACTTAAATCATTAATTTCTGTAAACTTTCCTAAAAACTGTAAATGTTGACAAAATTCCATAAAATTGGCAAAACTTACTCTTGTTAATGTTCACACACTTTCAAAAACCTTAATTTATTCATTCCTAATCATAAAATCTGAAAAAAGAAAAAGAATCTGTAAAATTCATTTATAAAACATGGTGGGCCCTATTTTGTTTTGAGTAGTTTAATATGTATAAATTAGACAAGCGACTTTCCTCACGATGTCTCTTCGTATACTAAGGTGTCTATAAAATTTCGTGCGTCTATAAAATTGTATACCCACGTAACGTAACAAAAAATGAAGGAAGAAATTTTATTTAAGCTTAAGAGCCCAGTCTTTCAGAGCAAAACAGAAAAATTGCGTTCTGGTGACACATCTACACCCTCCCTGCCCCGCCACTTCATGTACCGCCACCGCAGTTATCTTTCTGGCCGTAGCGTGGAAAGTTGCTCTACTAAGATTTTCCAGTATCAATTTATCTAATATACAGGATTATTGATAATTAGCTAACAAATTTTCACATACAGATTTTCTACCTCGTATCTATTTTTGTTCCATGCTTTTATTACAAAATTCGTTACACAAAAAAAAATATTTTAAGTTTGTATAATTTTTGTTGTTTTTTTGAAAAGGTTTCTAAAAGATAATCATCTAGAACCTGTACTCGTATTATTGATTATTCAAATGAATCTGGCAAGTGCTAGAATGAGTCGTGCACTGAGGGTTTCGTAATAAGTCGATGACACTATCGAAAATCCGTCAAGTACGTCAAGTAGTTCTAAATACTAAAATAGATTAAAAAAAAACTCAAAATAATTTCTATATAAGTACAAACAGTCCACTATCACACATATTTATAGTTTCTCATTAAAGTATAATGTAACTTTGTATAGCATTTACCTATATGCATGAATTACTATTCTTGTACAGCAGCATCGACGGACGACTTAGCGCTTTTTTTTAATTTATTCGCAATGGCTTGAATGATGTATGGAGGGTGTTAACTATTTTACTATGAAACACAAAAAAACTTACCTTTGAATTCTATTTCTGTTCATTGCTTCAACGTTTGATTTCAATTTTCGTTTTCTGGTACAAGCATATTTTTTACGTTTATGGTCCATATCGAAATTAAAAGTTATAAAACAAATACAAAATGATTTATAAACCCTTAAAGAATTATATGCAAAAAATAATAAAGTAGAGCAACTTTCAATTCGTAACAATGCGCAACCAAGATTAGGGAAAGAGAGAGAAAGAGGAATGTTAGAGCGAGAGGAAGTGCAAAAATTTGGCACAGACAAGACGTCTGAACGCTACAGCCGCTCAGCGGCTACTAAGGAATATTGCCCGCAATTATTGTTTATAAAGTCAATATTTTATAGGTGATCGAAATAATTATTAATTTTGAAATAAAGTTAGTTTAAATTATTATTTTTTAATATTTGTCTAATTAAACACCTGCCCTTGAGAAAAAAATAATTATAGCATAAATATTTTCAGCTATTGCTATGAAACAAATAGTTTTTTATGAGGCGAAAACAGCGAAATTTAACGAAATTGAGACCTCTTATTTAAGACAATGAAAGATATTTAGAAAAAAAGAAACAGCGCATTTTGGAGATGAAGATGTTTAGCTATTAACGCGCTGAATAGATTTCGCCTTTTTTATTATCGATTGCCTTATAATGGTACACGAACAAAGCTCGAAATTGCGTTGGGTGCGAGAGAGCTCTATTTACCGTTTGATTTATCTAACATAGACCACATAGATGAACCAAAAAAAATTTAGCCATTACTTATAATCTGGGTATTTATGTGTTATCAAAATATTTTACTCTGAAACAATAATTTGCTGTAAAAAAAGAAATCAAAGTGGCGCTAATGATTCGATGTGAGTCAACTTTAAAAGACTGTAGCCTTAATGAACAGAATAAATCTCTTGTAGTATACGAAAACTTGAATATCAATTTACTAGAAGATTCTTCCATTGGTATTAAATTTAGCTTATTGTTCAACACGTATTGCTGAGTGTAGTGCAACTTGTGATGATAATATTTTACTGGTGTACCAATTAACAAATAGATATACTTAGTAATGTGGTTAAAAAACAAACTTACGATGATACAGAAAAATTATTTGCAACAGTTAAAAAATTTATCAATCACAATTGACACTTTACTTACTTATTAAACTAACTTACACACGCACTAACATACGAGTATCTATCACACAAATACACATACACACATCAAACAAATAGTACCCGGTTGACCGAGCTTTGCTCGGTATTTTTCGCTCGGTTTTTTTTAATTCGTGTGTTTTGGAAATTATATTTAGATACAAATTACATACATCAGTAAAAATATTATTCGTATTTCTGATCGAAATACGAATAATATTTTTTGATCTTAGCGACATAATAGAAAAAACTGAACTGGTTATTTGAATAAAAAATCATGATGCAAATAGTTTAATTGAAATTTTCGTGTTTTTAAAAAATACTAAAAAAGGGCTCGAAAAAATAGATTTTCTCAAAAAAGAAAGGAACTTGGAAAAAAAAATTAAAATAAGTCGGACGGTCGATCTGCGCTCGAACCATGGTATTACGATTTTGTGACCGCCCAATATACCAATTAAGCTATTATAATCATTAATAAACTGCCAAAATTTACCTTCTTATTCTAACGATATTGTAGCAGTTTTTCATTGCCTAAAAACATGGGCAAAAAGACATTTTCTAAAAATAAAACCTAGCTAGACCGATTTATTGCCCCAGAAACTCCCTGCACACAAAATTTTATGAAAATCGTTGGAACCGTTTCCGAGATTCCGATTATATATATATAAGAATTGCTCGTTTAAAGGTATATGATGATATGTATAAAGTGACATTTTAAAAATATTTACACATTTTAAGCATTTAACTCGTGCTCACAAAAATGCTTTCTATAAGACGTGTTAATAGAACAATATAATAATATTCATTATCTACGAATAAATAAATAATGTAGTAAAATTGACCACATAATATAACCAACTTTTATTATTGAAATAATACTAATTTTTACGGAATTTATCGCGTATATTTAACTTTTTTACCCGACGTTTCGAGAGCTTTACAGCACCCATGGTCACGGGAAGGACTGAGATGTTCAACGTCCAGCTGTCATAGTTAACCGCGGTTACCATAGATTAAAATTTAACTTTTGTTCCGATCTACACAGTATGAACTTATGGTATCATGGAGTCTTGCAGTTGTATGCTTGGGTTGGGATTTAATTTTATTTATTATAGGATCCCAAGCAGATGGTAGCACCCAGCCATCTTCTCTATTGAAATAAGGATGTTTTTTGATTTCAATAGCCTCGCGAATCATCCTTGGAAGGAATCGGTGTTCTTTAGCGAGGATTTGTGGTCTATCAAATCTGATGTAGTGACGGGGGCGATCCTGTACATGTTCACAGACTGCAGACTTCCCGGAGCGTCGATTCTTCACATCAGCTATATGTTCTTTGACGCGGGTTTTAATTGATCTTTTAGTTTGTCCTATGTAGGAGAGACCACATTCACAATCAAGCTTGTACACTCCTGCATCTTGCAGAGGGACGTTACACTTGACTGATGGTAAAAACTGACCAATCTTCTTCGGCGGCTTGAAGTATGTTTTGATGGAAGCGCGCTTCAAGATGTAGCCAATCTTGTCAGTGACTCCTCTAACATATGGCAGTACAGCAGGTACACGCTCGACTGTGGCCGGCTTCACTCGTTCTCTGTGACGTAGGCGCGGGACCCGAAGCTTGTTGTCATGCAAAACTTGCTTGACATGTTGGAGCTCGGCAGCCAGGTGTTTACTGTCACAGATCCCTCGTGCTCTCTGAAACAAAGATTTACCCACGGTAGCTAACTGTGAAGGAAGGTGGTGAGAATCACCGTTTAAATATCTATCTGTATGGGTCTTTTTTCTATACACAGTATGGCTCAAGGTGTTATCAGGATTCCGAATTACTAACACATCTAGAAAAGCTAAGGAATTGTTTGCCTCTAACTCCATTGTGAACTGAATTTTAGTATTTATAGAGTTAAGATGGTCTAAAAATGCAGTTACTTTATCTAAAGGTAGAATTGTGAAAGTGTCGTCTACGTACCGCTTGTAGAATCTTGGATTTATGGGAGAAGTAAGCAGGGCTTTCTCCTCAAAGTCTTCCATGAATATGTCGGCGACAATGGGAGATACAGGTGAGCCCATCGCCACACCATCTACTTGCTTGTAGAACTCCTCCTTCCACAATAGGTAGCCAGATGTAAGGCAGTGTCTGAGTAATACTGCATATTCTACGGGCATGTTGTTTTCTTCCAGCCTTCTAGTTACAATTGAGATGCAGTCTTCAACAGGTAAGCATGTAAACAATGACTGCACATCAAAACTGACCATAGTTTCATTGTCTGCCAGACGTAGGTCTTTAATCTCGCTGACAAAATGGTAGGAATCCTTTATGTGTGCTCTTGTATGTCCCCTGAGCGGTGAGAGTATTATCGCTAAGTGTTGAGCCAATCTGTAAGTTGGTGAATCGATTTGGCTCACTATGGGGCGTAATGGAGCATTGGGCTTGTGTATTTTTGGTAACCCATACAACTTTGGTGATTTGGCGCACGTAGGTATTATCCATTTTACGTCCAGATTTAATTTTTCGGAGTGTTTCTTTATGAGGTCACTAGTTGTTTTTAGTGTGCGGTTTGTTGGGTCGTTTTTAACCTTTTTTATAAGTACTTACATCCGAAAAAAGTTCTTGTATTTTAGAATTATAATCCGACGTATCCATGACCACCGTGGCGTTTCCCTTATCTGCGCGGAGAATCGTAAGTTCTGGTTTATTGCGTAGGTTCTTTAACGCTATAAATTCGTCTCTGGGAAGATTCGGTTTAGGCACTGAACATCGACGTAACATAGACGAAATGTCTTGACGTATACCGCCTCCAAATCTTCTTTCCGCATATTGTTTTTAAATAAACAGTCCTCGACACTACAGATAATTTCTTCGTACGGTAATCTGCTTGGAGTTATAGCGTAATTTAGTCCTTTGGATAACACCTTTATTGTTGCATCATCCAGTGTTTGTTTTGACAGATTATAGAACGCGATTAATCTATGATCTGTGTTTGTCAATGGTTGCTTTTGGTTCTGGCATTGATTCGGATGTTTGACATTTGATTTGGCCGTTAATTTTTGATATTTTTCTATATGTTTGTTTTTGCATTCGTTATATTTACTAATTTCGCGTTTATTTAATGTTTCCATGCAAAAGTTATAATCAAACGTCGTTAAAACTTTCTTTAATTCACTGGATGATATGTCTATGGATTTATTTATGTCATATAGATCGGAGCGTTTTTGTTGGATTACCGCCCGTAACAACTTTTTACTTGCCTGATTTAAGATCTTAGCGCTTCCTCGAATGTCCTTTTTGGTGGATATTTTGACACACGTAGGAATGAGATTATGGTCTCGGCATCTCTTCAAGAAATTTAAGGCTGTTAGATATCTTGCGCGCTTAGTCTTTAGATCTTCTAATCGGCGTATTTTATTTGCAATTACCAGTCCGTACTGGTTTACATAATGATTTCTTATATTTACGCGAACACTACACATTGAAATAATACTAATTTTTACGGAATTTATCGCGTATATTTAACTTTTTTACCCGACGTTTCGAGAGCTTTACAGCACCCATGGTCACGGGAAGGACTGAGATGTTCAACGTCCAGCTGTCATAGTTAACCGCGGTTACCATAGATTAAAATTTAACTTTTGTTCCGATCTACACAGTATGAACTTATGGTATCATGGAGTCTTGCAGTTGTATGCTTGGGTTGGGATTTAATTTTATTTATTATAGGATCCCAAGCAGATGGTAGCACCCAGCCATCTTCTCTATTGAAATTAGGATGTTTTTTGATTTCAATAGCCTCGCGAATCATCCTTGGAAGGAATCGGTGTTCTTTAGCGAGGATTTGTGGTCTATCAAATCTGATGTAGTGACGGGGGCGATCCTGTACATGTTCACAGACTGCAGACTTCCCGGAGCGTCGATTCTTCACATCAGCTATATGTTCTTTGACGCGGGTTTTAATTGATCTTTTAGTTTGTCCTATGTAGGAGAGACCACATTCACAATCAAGCTTGTACACTCCTGCATCTTGCAGAGGGACGTTACACTTGACTGATGGTAAAAACTGACCAATCTTCTTCGGCGGCTTGAAGTATGTTTTGATGGAAGCGCGCTTCAAGATGTAGCCAATCTTGTCAGTGACTCCTCTAACATATGGCAGTACAGCAGGTACACGCTCGACTGTGGCCGGCTTCACTCGTTCTCTGTGACGTAGGCGCGGGACCCGAAGCTTGTTGTCATGCAAAACTTGCTTGACATGTTGGAGCTCGGCAGCCAGGTGTTTACTGTCACAGATCCCTCGTGCTCTCTGAAACAAAGATTTACCCACGGTAGCTAACTGTGAAGGAAGGTGGTGAGAATCACCGTTTAAATATCTATCTGTATGGGTCTTTTTTCTATACACAGTATGGCTCAAGGTGTTATCAGGATTCCGAATTACTAACACATCTAGAAAAGCTAAGGAATTGTTTGCCTCTAACTCCATTGTGAACTGAATTTTAGTATTTATAGAGTTAAGATGGTCTAAAAATGCAGTTACTTTATCTAAAGGTAGAATTGTGAAAGTGTCGTCTACGTACCGCTTGTAGAATCTTGGATTTATGGGAGAAGTAAGCAGGGCTTTCTCCTCAAAGTCTTCCATGAATATGTCGGCGACAATGGGAGATACAGGTGAGCCCATCGCCACACCATCTACTTGCTTGTAGAACTCCTCCTTCCACAATAGGTAGCCAGATGTAAGGCAGTGTCTGAGTAATACTGCATATTCTACGGGCATGTTGTTTTCTTCCAGCCTTCTAGTTACAATTGAGATGCAGTCTTCAACAGGTAAGCATGTAAACAATGACTGCACATCAAAACTGACCATAGTTTCATTGTCTGCCAGACGTAGGTCTTTAATCTCGCTGACAAAATGGTAGGAATCCTTTACGTGTGCTCTTGTATGTCCCCTGAGCGGTGAGAGTATTTTCGCTAAGTGTTGAGCCAATCTGTAAGTTGGTGAATCGATTTGGCTCACTATGGGGCGTAATGGAGCATTGGGCTTGTGTATTTTTGGTAACCCATACAACTTTGGTGATTTGGCGCACGTAGGTATTATCCATTTTACGTCCAGATTTAATTTTTTGAGTGTTTCTTATGAGGTCACTAGTTGTTTTTAGTGTGCTGTTTGTTGGGTCGTTTTTAACCTTTTTATAAGTACTTACATCCGACAAAAGTTCTGTATTAGAAAAATCCGACGATCCATGACCACGTGGCGTTCCCTTATATGCCACAGTCGAGCGTGTACCTGCTGTACTGCCATATGTTAGAGGAGTCACTGACAAGATTGGCTACATCTTGAAGCGCGCTTCCATCAAAACATACTTCAAGCCGCCGAAGAAGATTGGTCAGTTTTTACCATCAGTCAAGTGTAACGTCCCTCTGCAAGATGCAGGAGTGTACAAGCTTGATTGTGAATGTGGTCTCTCCTACATAGGACAAACTAAAAGATCAATTAAAACCCGCGTCAAAGAACATATAGCTGATGTGAAGAATCGACGCTCCGGGAAGTCTGCAGTCTGTGAACATGTACAGGATCGCCCCCGTCACTACATCAGATTTGATAGACCACAAATCCTCGCTAAAGAACACCGATTCCTTCCAAGGATGATTCGCGAGGCTATTGAAATCAAAAAACATCCTTATTTCAATAGAGAAGATGGCTGGGTGCTACCATCTGCTTGGGATCCTATAATAAATAAAATTAAATCCCAACCCAAGCATACAACTGCAAGACTCCATGATACCATAAGTTCATACTGTGTAGATCGGAACAAAAGTTAAATTTTAATCTATGGTAACCGCGGTTAACTATGACAGCTGGACGTTGAACATCTCAGTCCTTCCCGTGACCATGGGTGCTGTAAAGCTCTCGAAACGTCGGGTAAAAAAGTTAAATATACGCGATAAATTCCGTAAAAATTAGTATTATTTCAATGTGTAGTGTTCGCGTAAATATAAGAAATCATTATGTAAACCAGTACGGACTGGTAATTGCAAATAAAATACGCCGATTAGAAGATCTAAAGACTAAGCGCGCAAGATATCTAACAGCCTTAAATTTCTTGAAGAGATGCCGAGACCATAATCTCATTCCTACGTGTGTCAAAATATCCACCAAAAAGGACATTCGAGGAAGCGCTAAGATCTTAAATCAGGCAAGTAAAAAGTTGTTACGGGCGGTAATCCAACAAAAACGCTCCGATCTATATGACATAAATAAATCCATAGACATATCATCCAGTGAATTAAAGAAAGTTTTAACGACGTTTGATTATAACTTTTGCATGGAAACATTAAATAAACGCGAAATTAGTAAATATAACGAATGCAAAAACAAACATATAGAAAAATATCAAAAATTAACGGCCAAATCAAATGTCAAACATCCGAATCAATGCCAGAACCAAAAGCAACCATTGACAAACACAGATCATAGATTAATCGCGTTCTATAATCTGTCAAAACAAACACTGGATGATGCAACAATAAAGGTGTTATCCAAAGGACTAAATTACGCTATAACTCCAAGCAGATTACCGTACGAAGAAATTATCTGTAGTGTCGAGGACTGTTTATTTAAAAACAATATGCGGAAAGAAGATTTGGAGGCGATACGTCAAGACATTTCGTCTATGTTACGTCGATGTTCAGTGCCTAAACCGAATCTTCCCAGAGACGAATTTATAGCGTTAAAGAACCTACGCAATAAACCAGAACTTACGATTCTCCGCGCAGATAAGGGAAACGCCACGGTGGTCATGGATACGTCAGATTATAATTCTAAAATACAAGAACTTTTGTCGGATGTAAGTACTTATAAAAAAGGTTAAAAACGACCCAACAAACAGCACACTAAAAACAACTAGTGACCTCATAAAGAAACACTCCGAAAAATTAAATCTGGACGTAAAATGGATAATACCTACGTGCGCCAAATCACCAAAGTTGTATGGGTTACCAAAAATACACAAGCCCAATGCTCCATTACGCCCCATAGTGAGCCAAATCGATTCACCAACTTACAGATTGGCTCAACACTTAGCGATAATACTCTCACCGCTCAGGGGACATACAAGAGCACACATAAAGGATTCCTACCATTTTGTCAGCGAGATTAAAGACCTACGTCTGGCAGACAATGAAACTATGGTCAGTTTTGATGTGCAGTCATTGTTTACATGCTTACCTGTTGAAGACTGCATCTCAATTGTAACTAGAAGGCTGGAAGAAAACAACATGCCCGTAGAATATGCAGTATTACTCAGACACTGCCTTACATCTGGCTACCTATTGTGGAAGGAGGAGTTCTACAAGCAAGTAGATGGTGTGGCGATGGGCTCACCTGTATCTCCCATTGTCGCCGACATATTCATGGAAGACTTTGAGGAGAAAGCCCTGCTTACTTCGCCCATAAATCCAAGATTCTACAAGCGGTACGTAGACGACACTTTCACAATTCTACCTTTAGATAAAGTAACTGCATTTTTAGACCATCTTAACTCTATAAATACTAAAATTCAGTTCACAATGGAGTTAGAGGCAAACAATTCCTTAGCTTTTCTAGATGTGTTAGTAATTCGGAATCCTGATAACACCTTGAGCCATACTGTGTATAGAAAAAAGACCCATACAGATAGATATTTAAACGGTGATTCTCACCACCATCCTTCACAGTTAGCTACCGTGGGTAAATCTTTGTTTCAGAGAGCACGAGGGATCTGTGACAGTAAACACCTGGCTGCCGAGCTCCAACATGTCAAGCAAGTTTTGCATGACAACAAGCTTCGGGTCCCGCGCCTACGTCACAGAGAACGAGTGAAGCCGGCCACAGTCGAGCGTGTACCTGCTGTACTGCCATATGTTAGAGGAGTCACTGACAAGATTGGCTACATCTTGAAGCGAAGCGCGCTTCCATCAAAACATACTTCAAGCCGCCGAAGAAGATTGGTCAGTTTTTACCATCAGTCAAGTGTAACGTCCCTCTGCAAGATGCAGGAGTGTACAAGCTTGATTGTGAATGTGGTCTCTCCTACATAGGACAAACTAAAAGATCAATTAAAACCCGCGTCAAAGAACATATAGCTGATGTGAAGAATCGACGCTCCGGGAAGTCTGCAGTCTGTGAACATGTACAGGATCGCCCCCGTCACTACATCAGATTTGATAGACCACAAATCCTCGCTAAAGAACACCGATTCCTTCCAAGGATGATTCGCGAGGCTATTGAAATCAAAAAACATCCTAATTTCAATAGAGAAGATGGCTGGGTGCTACCATCTGCTTGGGATCCTATAATAAATAAAATTAAATCCCAACCCAAGCATACAACTGCAAGACTCCATGATACCATAAGTTCATACTGTGTAGATCGGAACAAAAGTTAAATTTTAATCTATGGTAACCGCGGTTAACTATGACAGCTGGACGTTGAACATCTCAGTCCTTCCCGTGACCATGGGTGCTGTAAAGCTCTCGAAACGTCGGGTAAAAAAGTTAAATATACGCGATAAATTCCGTAAAAATTAGTATTATTTCAATGTGTAGTGTTCGCGTAAATATAAGAAATCAACTTTTATTATTTAAAACTACTGTAGGTATTAAAAATTTACATAATATTAATCTACTGTATTTGAATTATTTTGGTTTATATCATGGTATTAAGCGGTCTAACCTTACCTTTCTTAAAAATTATAACTTTTATGGAGGTAATAATAAAATAAACCTTTTTGATGTCGTTATTATTATTGTGTTCTGTCTTTGGTAAAGGTAAGTTAAATTTAGTGATATTATATTCTTTGTATCATAGAGGAAGGAACTGCCCTCTGTGATACAGGCTCGGGCCTAGTACAGCCGGCAGTAACAAACCGAAGTAAGCAACTTAAAATTTGTAAATAGTTTATTCTAAGCTTATTGCAAAGAAGCTTATTGTAAAGGAAAGGAATGTAATTATGCTAATAAAAATTTTATAACTTAAACCTCGATAACGTAATAACCTCTATAAATTCATAAAGTTTTGTGTTCCCTTCCGCTCGGAGTACAAAACCTCTTTTACTTAAAATACAAACCCGCTATAACTTAAGCGAATAATTTGGGCGTCACACCTCAGTAACTGAAAGTTGTAAGGAAGACGATCTTTGCAACTTCAATCATCTATCAATAAGTCATTTTAAACGAATGTGCAAACAATAAAGGTTCCCTGTAGACCATTGTTATTGCTTACAAATGGGTTTATCAAATGGCTTCAAATATAAATAATACACTAAGTTCTAAGTACAGTAACTTATTTGTATCATCAGCTTTTTATAGAGATTTTTACGATCTTTTATAGAGCAATGCAGAAACACAGAGGATGGTATTATCTCATCTTTATTTAATCATCATCATCATCATCATCACAGCCCTTCACAAGTCCACTGCTGAACATAGGCCTCCCCCAAGTAGTTTATTTAATATTTGAAATAAAATTCATATGGAAAGTGTGAATAGTTTCAAACAAAAAAAAAATGCCGATTTTTTTTATGTAGAATAAAATAAACTTGAACAAATGTATCTTTAAGCCTAAAATAAATTACGTATGTACATATGTAACATTTAAAAGTTTCCTTTGCATTTAACCTAGCTCGTCTTTCTATGAGAGTATAATACAATTCCTAAAAAGCTCCAAAGCTCATAAACGAACTTCTGTAAGTACAAATATAAACCAATAAAAACTCCTTATCTTAAACCCTTAGTAAGTAAAAACCTCAATAACTCAAATTATTTAACGTTTCCCTTGGTCTTTTATCTTATTGAGGTTCTACTGGATACGGTTTTCTCATATGGTTGGATTCTATAAATATGTAATTGTAAATGAAAATGATAAATATCCATAAATATCAATAAAATAAAAGCCCAACCAAATCCAAGCCCTCGGCAGGGGAGTCTAAACGGCCGAGGGTTACAGGGAAAGGGAAAGAAACCGGCGGATGATGCGGGCGGTGTTGAGGAGCACCGCCTTCTGCATTTGAGCCCGGAGAGATCCGTCACGGAGTCCCAGTCGCCTCAGATGACCTGAGAGGCTAACCGGGATTAGCCCATTCGCAGAGACGACTACAGGAATAATTCGGTTGGCAGACCACCCCACATATCGGTCACCTCGTGAGCCAGGTCCAGATATTTTATTTTCTTATCAGATTCGGCTTTCACTAGGTTCTCATCATATGGAATTGTAATATCGACCAAAAATATCCTTGACTGTGCCCGGTTCATCAGCACAATATCGGGCTTGGGTTGGCTATAGATATCCGGTACTCGATTTTAATTATGTTTTCAGTGTCAGGGTTAAGCCTGAACCTTTTACACTACTGTTTTCGGATGTCGGTAAATGCATTTTGAATTAATTATAATAAAAACAAATTTCAGTAAAAGTTGCTTATCACGAAACGCAAGTACCTTTGTCAATTTGTTCTCGTAGTATGAAGTAGACGTCCGGTACTTGATTTTTTAATTTTGTTTCCAATTTAGGACATTTGTCAGGGTTAAGCTCGAACCTTTTACACTGTTTTTGGATTTCGGAAGTGCCTTTTCAATTAATTACGATAAAAATAAATTTCACTAAAAATTGCATATAACGAAACGCAAATATGTCAATTTGTTTTTTTTTTAACAAAGATACACTCACTAAAAAATAATCACTCGGACCCAGATAATCCATTTGTGGCTGAAGACGGCAAATATTTAAATTAAAAAAAATAACAATTTAAATCTTTGGAAGACGGGGCTCATATACAGCAAATCGCGTCGTAGTGGAGAGCAGTCAAGAGGTTTTGCAGAAAACAAAATCATGACAATTCACATTACACTATTTCATTTACCACTATCATAGCAGAGTTTAGGGCTTCGATCGTAGTATTATTGATCGAAGGTTTAGGGCAACCTGACTTTTATAGATATGATTGGTCGAATCGGTTCTAAAACCGAATTAACACGCCCCGACTACGTGAACGTAGTCTTGTCTATCTTACCACTAGAGTGTTTTTTAAAGCCGTAGGGCGCAGAGGGAGAGCAGCCCCCGCCCGCTGTAGCAAATCGCAGGCCCCTGAGTGAGCCGTAGCGGCTGAAGCTACAACACAAGCGAAGGTATAAGCCGAAGCTGTTGAGGCGTACATGGGTGCCTGTGATTTCCTGCGCAAGGGCGAAGGGGCTGCACTTCCCGCAGTGCCGAAGCCGTTGCATACGTATCTTTGAAAATTACCATGCTTTGGGTCAATATTCCTGTGTGAAAAAGTGAGGTTATAATTTTACAAAAAAAAAAATTATTACTCATCAACTATACATTTTCGCAAATTGGGAAGAGTAGGAGGGATGCCCCTGAACAATTCCCCTCCACCTCCGTACAATATAGCTGTAGCTCTACCACGTAAAAAAACTTAGTGTAAAATACATCTGACATATATCATACATCAATATCGCATTCAAATATGAGATAAATTGATGTAAGGCTAGATTTCTTTTACGATAAGGGTGATAAGGGAGCACACAATCCACCTGATGGTATGTATAATGTGGCGCGTAGATATCTACAACCATCCTAGACCACGAATCAAAATATTGATGTGTTGTCACCCGTAAGGACTAAGATGAAACGCTTTATCTTCGATCAATAATTGTTGATCGAAATGCTTTATCGCCTCGTTTCCAGGAAACAGTGTATCCGGTTCTTTACACTCGCCATACGAAACATAGCAGCGTTAAGCTGCTATTTTATGCTGATATTTCGTGAAAGCGTGGTCCTTCCCCGGTCGAGCCGACCCATTCGTGCTTCAACTATATTTTTTATAGAATAAGGACGACAAACGAGCACACAGTCCACCTGATGGTAAGTGGATGCTGTGGCCCATAGACATCTACATTTATCCTCTATTAAGAGTTAAAATCCAGATGCGTTGTTACCCCTGAGGACTAAGATGGAATGTCCCGTTTCCAGTAAAAAAGGGTCTCCGTATCTCTCTCTCTCTTTCTCTCTCTTTATCTCTCTCTCTTTCTCTCTCTCTCTCTACACTCACCATACGAAACACAGCAGTATTAAGCTGCTATTTTACGCTGGTATTCTATGAGAGCGGGGTTCTTCCCCGGTCGAGCTGACCCATTCGTGCTACAACCATAATATAGCTGCAGCGTGGCTCTACCACGTAATACTAAACATAAAGCCGTAAAATATAGTACTTATAATATAAACATCGTTTAGTTGTGTTCATAAAAATAAGGGTTGATATTCGGCAAGAATTAAAATAAATCCATGTTGTATTGAGGTCAAAGTATTATGTGAAAAAAAACTAGGACATTTTTTACGTTTGCTTCATTGTGTCTCATCATATACATCCTATCACCAAAAGAATATTTCGTTGAGCTGGTATTTTACAATATTAAAATCATTTATTTTTTTACATTACAAGTTCAAGAAATAATACCATTAAATTTGCAGAGGTCGTGACAGTTTGCAAAAAAAATAAAACTACCTCACTTTGTTTTATTAATAACTCCGAAACAAATTCATTTGCATAATTCAAATGACAGTAATAATATTAAAGTAGTTTTTGGTTATTGGTCACATTCAACATATCGACAACGCCGTGGCATAATGGCTTAGCAATGAGTTGCAGTGTTGCGGGTTTTAATCTAGCACGGAACAAGTATATACGCGACTACGCGACGTGACGAAAGCCAAACACACAACTGGGGTGGGGTGGGGTACACAAAACTATTTTAAACAGATAAAAGGAAAATGAATTTACATGTGGGTTTCTTTACAAAAAAAAAAACATAATTTAGCAAATAATCTTGCAAGTATAATATATACCAAGTATACCATTTTGGAATCCTTATTAAATTCGCTTACTTTTACAAGTTACTCGAAAAAAAACGCGTCTAGTACAGTTTTTTTCAGTAGAGTAGTCATTTAAAACTGGGCAAAGTATTAATTTTGAATTGGAGCAGTTGGTTGTAAATTTTAAGCAACAGTTTTCAGAAGGATTATTCAGGATTACATAATAAAAAGACAATTAGAAAAAAATTACATTTTGTAGCAACAAGAGTTAAAAGACCGTCACAGGGTGTTTTCTCGATTTTTCTTATAAATTCTTGTAATTTTTAAAATACATAGCAATGATTTTTTTTATATTTTTCTGTTAACTATTATGACTTGACCCATCACCCGATCCCGGCTTGATGTTCGACTTCTGGGACAACCTATATATGACTTACAGATAATTGTTCCGCGTCTGGCCTTGTGGAATTTTTACGTGGTAGAGCCATGCTGCAATTATATTAGTAGTATAGTTGTAGCACGAATGGGTCGGCTCGACCGGGGAAGGACCACGCTCTCACAGAATACCAGCGTGAAATAGTAGCTTAATGCTGCTGTATTTCGTATGGTGAGTGTAGAGAACCGGATACCCTTTTTACTGGAAATGAGGCATTCCATCTCAGTCCTCACGGGTGACAACGCATCTGCATTTTGATTTGTAATGGAAGATAGATGTAGATGTCTATGGGCCGCAGCAACCACTTACCATCAGGTGGACTGTGTGCTCGTTTGTCACCCTATTCTATTAAAAAAAAAAATTGTATTTGTGTGGAATGTATGTAATCTACGATTAGAGATACGCCCCCACGATTGAAGAGAAAATCCTATGGTGGATGTAACTTGTTTTAAAAAAAAATATTCTAACGATCTAGAATGAGGTAGTACAAAATACAATTAGAACAAAATCGTTTTATTCGTTTTCAGAGATCAGGACACTGTCCGCAACCTTAGGACTTCCTTATTTGTATTTTTTTCGAACTTAAAGTGAACCGGATGGTAAGCCACTGCAACCAACTTCGAACAAAGAAGGCAACTGATGATTTTTCACTTCTGAGCATCAAGATGAAGAAGAGGCATACTGCCTCACAGTCAGCCAGTAATTATACTGTCTTTCTATATTTGTTTTTACAAAATAAGAAGATTTATAATCAATGGGTGCGTTTGGCAGAAAAAAGCGCTAGCAAGCGCTTGTAATGTCGCCTCTACACGTTGGCCAACACAGTGGCGAATGTAGTGGCGAATATATTGGCCGAGAGTTGGTGACGGCGTCCACACGTTGGAAGGTCGTTCAGTTTACTTCGGTTCGGGCCAATGTGCGGACGAATTTATTTTATTTTAGACGACGGCTCCGTGGCGCAGTGGCTTGGCAATGAGTGGCTGTGCCAGGGGTCGCGGGTTTGAATCCCGCACGGAACAAGTATTTGTGTATCCTACAAATAATTGTTTCGGGCCTGGATGTGTGTGCTTGTGCAATTTATGTTTGTAAGTTGCCTACGCGATACAGGAGAAAATCCATGTGTGGGGGGTAACGTTTTTATAAAATAATTATAAAAGAATAGTGAATATTAATGGGGCTGTAAATAGGTATACGATTAGCTTTATTTATTCTTTACATGCATCAGAAACTGGAATAAATACCATTAATTAGAACTTAACTTATTTTAAAGTTAAAGGAATTATAATCGATTAGTCTATGTTTTAAAATTGGGTTTTGTTTTTAAAGTTTAGCAAAACATGTACTTGCTTTTTTATAAGACATTTGATGTATATAAAAACACCTTATAATTTATTTGGTAATTTAAATATTTTTTGAGAAAGACAAAAACAATAGAGACTTAATAGTAGGTACTAATTATAACTTAGAACATAAATGAAAAACTCATGACAAGGAAAGTGGCTCAGGACCATGCTTTGCGGCATTCTTTGGAGGAGGATGTTCAGTAGTGGACTTGTGAAGAGCTGTAATGATGATAATGATTCCAAAACTTGCACGATTAAATTATAAGAAATCGACGCATTTTTATATAGGATAAGGTCACAAACGAGCACACAGTTCACCTGATGGTAAGTGGTTGCTGTGGCCCACAGACATCTACATCTATCCTCGATTACGAATCAAAATGCAGATGCGTTGTCACCCGTAAGGACTAAGATGAAATGCCTCGTTTCCTTTAAAAAGTGTCTCTGGTTCTCTACACTCACTATACGAAACACAGCATCATTAAGCTACAATTTTACATTGATATTCTGTGAGAGCGAGGTCCTGCCCCGGTCAAACCGACCCATTTGTGCTACAACTATACTTCTAATATAACTGCATGGTTCTACCACGTATAAACGACGTGCTTCATTTTTTTTTTTTCATTTTAAAAACTCTCGTAGTAATCTGATTGTAAATAAATGTTCATTACTTTTTTTTATAAATAGCTTACCGAACAAAACAAATGTTTAAAAATAATTAAATCACGCTAATTAAAGTAGTAGGAATGTTTAAAGTTGAAATTGGCACTAAAAGGCTGGTAATTGGGTCATCCACCCTACAAAGCGTGAATATAAAATTTTAATCAGATGCGTGTAATCACTCTGGGAGCTTGTAGCAAACTAAACTCGCGGCCAACGTGTGGACGCGGCGACCAAACTCTGCCAACAATCCTTTGATCTTTTGTAAAAATCGACACCACACGGATATCGCGCCAACTTGCGGGCCATCGTTCCAATACATACCAATGAAGCCCAAACACCCTGTCTACACGTTGGCCAATGCTATTGGCCACTACATTCGCCACTGTGTTGGCCAACGTGTAGAGGCGCCGTAAGCAAAATGGCGAAACTAAACAGTTTTCGGCCAGGACACGTTCGCTAACTTCAGTAGCGCTGATACAATCCGCCATTTTGCTTATTTAATTTGTTTGTTTTGAAGTAGAGTTTATAAGTTGTTTTGTGCAATATATGATATGAATAACCATATTATACATGTTATTAAAATTTATAATTGGTAAGTTTTTAATTTGAATACTTTACAAACATATATTTAAATTAGGTTAGGTTCCCAAGTTAATTAGTTTTAACTTCGTGTCCTAGAGGAAAATAGCTACTTACTGATACGTACGTACTGATTTGACAGCGCTTACCGCTTACGATCGCCATTTTGCTTACATGCGCTTGCTAGCGCTTTTTTCTGCCAAACGCACCCATTAATTGCTGTTGCATTCTCTCTGGGTTCTGGCAGCGGATTCACTTACGAGGCCACTGCATGTTTAACAGGCATAAATATTTCTGTCTTAGCCATTGGCATCTTCCTTCTTTTGTAACAGTTGTACCCAACTACAATCAGGAACTTTTATACAATGATTCAATACACGTAACCAAATTACACACATCTTCTCGTTACCAAAACCTGAAACGAGATTGTACATTCTATTGACTGTAAAATCTGTTTCTTATCTGATTGTAAACATTAATATTAAGATGAAATATCTAACCAAAAAAATAAGTTTTCATATACCAAAATTTGAAAAATCAATACAACCATATGACACTTATGATCTGAGACGTGGTCCTTCACTGCTGGCCGTATATGAGGTCGCTCAAGGTCGCTCAGCAATCTATGGAGAGGGCTACGCTCGGGATTTATCTGTGTGATAAACTTAAAAATGAAGATATCCGCAGTAGAACCAGGGTGATCGACATAGCTCAACGGATTAGAGGAAGAAGTGGCAATGGGCCAGCCATATAGCTAAAAGAACCGACAACCGATGGGGAAAAACTCTCGTTTTGCTCTATGGAAGTAACATTACCAGGGCGATCACCAGGGATGACACCTTACACCACAAGAACACAAGACACATAATATAGGTATAATATTAAACAAATTACAAGACTTGATTGACGACTGAAAACATCAACATCATTATATATCATTACAGCTCTTCACAAGTCCATTGCGAACATAGGCCTCCCCCAAGGAATGCCACAAAGCACGGTCCTGAGCCACCTGCATCCATCGACTTCCTGCATATCTTACCAGGTCGTCACTCCATCTAATAGAGTCGCCCTACACTACACTTACGGGTACGAGGCTGCCACTCGAGAACCTTTTTATTATTATAAAAGATGAAATTAAAGGCCCTTCGAGTTGCATTAAATTCGTCTTAAAAAGTCGAAAGGAAATCGACCTACTCTCAAGAACTACATCTTATACAATACACAGATTTATAAGACCAGTGTGCAATTTGTAAAAAAATATTCAAGTTGTAATCGCGGTGTGCACTGTAATATAAAAATAATATGTCGATTACGAGTATTTTAGACCGCAATAAAGATGAAAACATTGTAAAGAAACCACTGTAATATATTATTAATTTTAAAAGCATAAACCGATAAGGTAAATAGTAAAACTCTGCAGTTGTTTTTAATTTATCGACATTAACAAGTTTTAGATTCATTATAATAATAACGACCATAAAAAGTCCACGCCTGAGAACTACGAGTATCTCCACCATAAATTGCCACTAAATACACACAAGCACATTCATGCACCGCATGTGAAAAAAATATTTTCATAATAGTATCGATCTCTACCTATCATTCTAGCTCAAACCCAAACGAATAAAGATGTGATAGAGATAAAACGTGCCGCAAATTAAAAACAAAAACTTGAAATATTGTAAAACGGCTTATACTGCGTTGTTGATTTAAAGAAGAGAATAGTTCTAGAACTACAACTTTGATTAACTAGTTTTTGAAAACGAATGAGTAAAAATGGGGATAAATGGGTAAAATGGAGGGGTGGGATTTCAATGGGGTTTACCTGTTATATGTCGCAGGTTTATGGTAAAATCAGGTTTCTGATCAAAAACCTAAGGTTTTGGTTAAGAATCAGATGAAGACCAAAATTACTACTTTATGTTATTATAAACCTGAGAAAATCCATTTTTATTATCAAAAACCCAGACCGATCTAGTTTTATGATAAAATCAACTTAACATACGCATACCCGCCACGCAGGGTCAAGGACGGATTACGTCACTAAAACCCTATGGTGTTCCGCCTTCGTTGCATATTGGCAGGCGCACGGGAATTCTTTCACAAGCATCCGCGGCCGCACCAGCGTTAGCCGACCCATGGCGGTCCCTCCTCGGGAGACCTCCTCCCCATCTCCTTTTCATGTAAGGCGCACCAAAATACTTGGTTCGTCCTCCTTCGGCCTCCAACTTCACCAGCGCAACGGACGCCTCCGTGTCTGATGCGCGAAGGCTATGGGGCCAGGAAAATTGAGCTCTTAAAAGCACTATAGACTTCCCGGCCCCAGTGGCGGATCTGATCTACGACTCCGCCGCGCCGCCAACCAAGATTCAAGTGCGGTGGGTAGGGAAGGCGACGCTTCGCAATACCAACACTTCTCTGCCTCCGCAGTCCCACCAGCACCGCATCAACGGTATGGCCCCGTCAAAGGCGGATACGGCGAGTGGTGTATCGCCATACCAACACTCCTTTTCCTCCGCGACTCCACCTTGGCTGCAGCGGCAGGGGGAGAGGACACCCCTCTCGGCACAGCCCACCATCACTTATCTGAAGCGGACTTGTCAAGCCCACTAGGAGTGGCCACATCGGACCAGCCAAGTGAGCTCCTCTGTGACCTAACCTTAAATTATATCATAAACCTAAAAAGTTCGTTAGCGAACTTTTGCTTTTTAATATATTACTAATAAACTACTTTACGTGGTAGAGCCATGCAGCAGTTATATTAGTAGTATAGTTGTAGCACGAATGAGTCGGCTCGACCGGGGAAGGACCCTGTCACCTCTGTCGCTGTCACAGAATACCAGCATGAAATGGTAGCTTGATGCTGCTGTGTTTCGTATAGTGAGTGTAGAGAACCGGAGACCCTTTTTACTGGAAACGAGGCATTCCATCTTAGTCCTCATGGGTTACAACGCATCTGCATTTTGATTCGTAATCGAAGATAGATGTAGATGTCTGTGGGCCACAGCAACCACTTACCATCAGGTGGAGGTCATCTTAGCCCTCAGAAACGAAAAAGGACAAAACATATGCAGCCTTCTTTATTTATCGTTAACTGCGGGTGTCCATGTTCGATTCCGTTTTTCTCTTTCAATAATAACACACCACAGTAATATAATCAATGTACCTAAATGCTTATAGGCATACAAGACCAGGGTTAAGGTCCAGGTCCAGGGCTAATAGTAAGGACGTGGATGTTTCTCAGACACCATTACTATTGAGTATTGACCAAGTTGCTGACTTGTCTACAGATATAACAAAGTGAATATGTGTGCAATACTTCCTCAGGACTCTACAGCACTTACAGCTAAACACATTTATGTAGACTGTACTCTTGTAACTAACCACTGTAATTTATCCTACAAAGTTGACAAATATCCTATTGAAGCCGTAATAGTGGAAGTTTGATAATTTAAAATTCATATTGATAAGTTTTCTTTTATATATTGATTGATAACTGGATCTTTTAATTCTTAAAATATAGATAAATAGAAGATATACATAGATGGTAGATAGTTCTTAATATACTTATTAATACTTTTAGTATTACAGTTTTCGAAGAATCAAATACTATGTTCTACATAAGATGAGATAGCCGTAGAGGCGCCAACAACGGGAAACAAAAATCACAAATAATATCGAGATTCAAGACACTCTAAGGATGTTTCTTTATTGTTCGCTTACCCACAACATTATACGAGGCGGGAATGTTAATGTTTGCTCTAATCGTAATCCGGGCGATCGAAGTGCATAAACAACGTACGGATGGAATAAAAAAAGTCGTGATTAATATTAAATCGAGGTCGAACGAACCGTATGTTTGCTGAACCTTTTTGTTTTGTTTATAGAGATATTGTGAGCTTTAAATAAAATTAAAAGTAAAATTTAAAGATAGAATCCACAAAAAATGTTTACAATAATAATTTTTTGTTACTATAATAACTAATAACATAAAATTCAACCTACGATTTCGGCAAAACATAAACCTTAAAATTGTTTGGAATTATTTAGAATTGTTTTAAGGCATACCATTTATATACAATCTTCGAAAAAATCAGTTGAAACGTGTCTGAATGGGCTATTACAAAACGTTATACATTGGTCTCGAATTGATAAGATAGTATGACGTCATGCACTTTCTCGATCGCAACGCCTCTTCAGACAGGTGTCCCTTGCCGGGCTTGCGTAAGAGCGTTCGAGCTTGGCCGACAGCAACACCGAAGCGCCGGGCGCAGTACGTCGAACGCATTTGCCCGCGCGTATACATTCCAACGCTCTATCAAAACAACGACTTGCGTATAATTCATTTTTGAGACTAAGTGACAAAGTGTTGTGACAGTGTAACACGTGGACATGTTGGTGAAAGTTCAACAGTTGCCCGGCATGAAATGAGGGGCAGAGCCTCGCGAGCACCGAATAAATTGCCAGTGGTGTTGGGGAAGTTACTCCTCCGTTGGATCTGCACTAAAGTCGACATTGTGTTCTTTCTTTACCGGTTGGTAATTAAAAGTAAAGTCCAAAGCATTTAAGAATACTGCCCTATTAAGGTACAGAGATGCTGCACGCTGCGGAACTCATAAATGGATGAGTTCGACCGGAGAAAGACCACGCTAGCACAGAATACCAGGGCATAAGAATATATAATGGATTCGGATTTCGTTTTGTAACTCACGAAATCCGAACCATTTACTTTTCACTTTTTTTTAATAGAACAAGGATGACAAACGGGCACACAATCAACCTGTTGGTAAGTGGATGCTGTGGCCCATTGACATCTACATCTATCCTCGATTAATGATCGAAACGCAGATGCGTTGTCAACTTGTCACCCTTAAGGACTAAGAGGGAATGCTTCGTTTCCAGTAATAAGGATCTCCAACGCTCTACCCTCACCATACGAAACGCAGCAGCGTTAAGCTGCTATTTTACGGTGGTATGCTATGAGAGCGTGGACCTAATCTGGTCGAGCCGACCCATTCGTGCTACAACCATAATATAGCCGCAGCGTGGCTCTACCACGTTATAAACTATCACTAAGAACGAAGCTTTCCATCATATGACTCAGAGTAACAACGCATGTGCATTTCTACGTCATGATTTTAAAAAGTACCTTTGTAGGTATGGTTTGTATTCAGATAATTAAAAAATCTTGACATTTGCTAATGCTAACAATAAAACAAAGATAAATTATTATGTGTAATATTATAACGACTCTACCGAGTCTATATACAACCTATTATAGGATACATTTAGATTGTGGACTATGCAGTTGTGATGTCGTTCAGCTCATAACTCATAAATTATTCTACTTTGTACAACTTTATACTATATAAGTGATCATTTATGAATATTTTACAATTTCATCTTACTTTATATGTGTATATTTATATAGAATTATTAATAAATATTCTGGTATACTTTTATTGAATTAATTAAATTATTTTTAAACAAATTTTATTTACACAAAGTACAATTACAATTATTTCTCACAACGCCCAGTGATGACTGGGAGAGAAAAGAGAATGCTTACAGTCCGCAGTCCGCACTTTGTATTCCTTTTGTTAAAGGTATAAACAATAAAGTGTAAATAAATACAGCTTAGTATAAGCACAGTTAAGAATCTCATCAGTCATCACACAATTCGAAACATTGTTTGACAAATAAATTGATAAAATCATACAAATGATAAGTATTATTACACAACTGCTTTTATCGATACTTTGAATCACGTCGATGCCTATACGAAAATTAATTGCACATGTTTAGTGGTTACAATAAAAATACTGGCAATTACACATCTACGTATAATGTAATCTGTGATGTAATATTTTTTTGAATTGGAAAGTATGCAGCCAGTGATATTCTTGACGGATCACAAGAAAACAACGCAATTTTAACAATTGACTTCTTACTCTCGCAATTTCAAAACTAATTGCCTCAATTAATTAAAAAACGTGAAAGTTTGTTTCTTCGGAGCCCACAATGCTTCAATTTCATAGTATAGTTTTATAATTAAACACTTTACACAGATACTTTAAATTTGGATGTCTTTATATATTCGGGGGATTTTTTTTGTAGATGAACATTTTCGTCGCGTGACCTATGAGAATAAACTACTAATTTTTAAAGTTGCTAATTATCATATCGACATTAATCGTTGTATCTAGTTCCATTTCATAAATCGTTAGTTGTCTTACAAAATTAAATTCCATTTCCATCATCTATCTTTACTCTATATGTATGCACATCAGATGTATAATCAAATCTGATGTGAATACCAATTACCCAAGAAAAACCCTTGCTTTCTATAGCTTTTTTTTTTCAAACAGATACTAGCAATGCTATTTACACTACTAATACTCCCTTCAACCACTCCTAGAAAGCTTTAAATGCTTGTTGTTAGGATTAGGAGTGGTCCACGACAATAGTCGAATGGCGGATTCGAACTCACGAACTTTTCAGTTCGCTGTCCCCACCTTACCCGATAACGATCTGTTCGTAAAGTTTCATCAGAAAGCAATGTCAAAAGAGATCTAGGCAATATTTTATCCGAAAAACTTGAAATTTTTTTCTAAGAAAACAAAAAATTGATAAAATAAACGATTTATAATTCCCTGAAGTCTAAATAACGCCCATGCGAAGCGGGGTCGGATCGCTAATGATTAACAAATTTCATATTTACTTTATGAAAACTCTGGATTTTAATTCATCGTATAAGTATATTGTACCTAGTCTTATTGCTGTACTCATCCCTTACATCATTTTTCAAGAGTCTCGCGAGTAAGAGCCTGTATTGAAAGTCAGTCCGAGCTCAACTTCCAACCAGTTAACGTGCCTGCCAAAATCTCTTTTATTTATATTAACATACTCTTTTGTTTATTGTTACAATATAAGTTATATTTTTATTACTAATTAACTGTTACAAATTCTTATTATTTAAAAACCCTAGTGAGAAAGCCCGTGTTACAAACTGGTGGCAGCGGCAGGATCAAATTACAGATCCTCGGTACGTCTCAAGAGAAAAATTTGTCATCGAAAAGTCCTTTCTTCTTTTGAAAGTTTTTCGGTTGGAATCCGTCGAGATATGAAGTAATAAAACCTACGAACATTTCTCTTATTAAGTGGTGTAAACTCTGTTGGTGCAAATCATGAAAAGTTCTTATTCGTGCCCACGAAGAAGGTACATCCAGTACACAAACAATACCTCAAAGAATATCACTCAGTGTATCCAGAATCTAGAATCAGAATCTCTAGCAGCTAGGGCTCACAAAATCACATCGTCAACCTGAAATCTTCTTGTCGAAATCCTAGAAGTCATCATCATCAGATACCTACCAAGGAATATATTCATACCGTCATGTTTCTGCCTATGATAGCCGTATTTCTGAACATGCTGTAAGTTATAGACTACCATTATACTATAAACATATTTTAATGCGCCATATAGTTAAGTTGTATATATAGTGGAAGATTTTTTTACCGTCTGGGAAAAATAGAGTGTAACTGATATTTTACAATTAATTTTGTTTTACATTAACATAATATTATGAAATTGATCTATCAATAAATACCATTATTTGGGTACGTATTACTTTAATTTCGACAGTTTTTAATTGATTTATTTAGTTCAAAAATTTTGTTATTTTTTCAGTACCGAAAGTTTATTTCAAATTAGGAGTATTTATTTATTGATTGATAAATTTTATGATAATGTAAAAGCAAAAAAAATGTATAAAATATCAGTGCCATAGGCTTCCGTACATCTTATTTATTCCGTTAAACTGTTACACCTTATTTTTTTCCAGACGGTAAAAAATAATCACAAGTATAATAATGAACAAGTATAAACA
Source organism: Parnassius apollo (assembly GCA_907164705.1). NCBI lineage: Eukaryota > Metazoa > Arthropoda > Insecta > Lepidoptera > Papilionidae > Parnassius > Parnassius apollo. Next base: position 17,892,116 of record CAJQZP010000008.1, read on the forward strand.
AATTCTAGCTACTGGAATAATTACCTTTACCACCGAAATATATCGGTTTAGTAATAACGTGCAATTATGTACTAACTAAAATCCTTTCTACAATTACCTATTGCACATATAGTATAGAATTTAATGTAAAATACGATTTTTACTGTAATATTATGCACAAAAAATACAAATCTAAAATGGAATAAGAAAATAGTATTTTAATGAAACTATTTAAGGAAATTATTAAAGAACCACATATTGCCTATACCTAGAATCCTAAAATCTACGAGAGAAGACAAGTATAACATCGCCACCTATCAAAAAGTGGATAACTAAGAACTACGAGTGCGAGGATTAAAAAAACGATCGACCAATAATACAAATAATTTCATTGTTAATATTCTGATTCTAAAAAAAACGATTAAACTACTGTGATGATCTATAGATTTCCACGAAATAACACTAATTAATTATTATTAAGGAAATAGGAAACCATTGAAAAATTATATTTTTTAATAAAACATGGGCAAAATTAGTTAACCAGACCTTGATATTTTGTGTCGTATCGTTGTCGGACGTCAAAATAGAACATATTATTCCTCCAGATCGAATTTCGGTCCTGGAGACCAGCTTCCACGGAGACTAGCCATCGGCGCAGGACAGTATTATGGTGCCCAAGAGTCACAGTGTGCACAGTCCCCTCATAGTCCGCTGGACCGGTCAACCGACACAACCGGAGATAGATCACGCGCAGGATCAACGGGGATTCGAATCCGGGACCTCACGATCAGCAATCGCATTACTACAACCACTAGACCAAGCAGGCAGTCAAAAATTTTTAGATTTAGACTTAGAACATGTATACATACTATACAGTACAATTAGAGTTTTAGAAAATACTCTCATAACTATTTAAATAAATAAACACTAATATAAACACAAATGATACTTTCTTTATTTTATTGAAACCAACAGCAATACTGCCCGAAATCCTTATGGTTTATATACTTTGTTTGCGGTCATAGGCGGCCTGCAAACATTAAAACTTGAAAACAAAGCCATCATACACTAGCAGTGTGACGAAATTTTACCAATGCATCATCAGTTATAAGAGAAGGTCCGAGCTTTGCAGTAAGACATTCACAGACCATTTACTATCATAATCGATATTGCAGGCCGTCATTTGTCAAATGCTACCAATGTGACAACTCTTTTAAGCACTGCCATACGGCCATGTCCTGATTCACCTAAATTTATCGACTTCCTACTGTTATTCTATTGATTTATATAAGTTACCGTCGAAAATAAAAGTCAATAACGAAATTAGAAATTTTACTGGTGTCAACACCGGAAATCAAATTCAAATTAGCTTACCCCGCTTAGAATAAGACTAGGTGAACGCACGGCCCTGAGAAATCCGCGCTCATGAATACATAAACGTATTATTTCGGCTACCTCATTGACGAAAAAAATATACACCCATACCACACGTAAAATAATAAATATTAATGTACAAAGGCCACTAACATTGTATTCTTGTGACTCGTGTTAATTGGTAAGGCCACGCTTCAACTGAAAAATGGCCGCATCATGAATTACGGCGTAAGAGAATCCACTACTAATAAAAAACCCGCAGGTCAGAAAGTGCAATTTTGACAAATATTCCCTTTATACGTGGTAGAGTCAACCTGCAGCTATATTACGGTTGTAGCACGAATAGGTAGGCTCAACCGGGGAAGGACCACATTCTCTCACAGAATAATAGCTTAAAATAGTAGTTTAATACTGCTGTGTTTCGTATACGTCGTAGTGTACAGGTCCGGAGACCTCCAAACGAGGCATTCCATCTTAGTCCTCAGGCGTGACAATGCATCTGCATTTTAATTTTTAATCGAGTATAAATATAGATATCTATAGGCCACAGCATCCACTTACTATCAAGTGGACTGTGTCCTCGTTAGTCACCCCTATTATATAAAAAATGTGGCAACTGTGTGCAGCAATTGACTTCTGATAGGCTGTAAAGCATTAATGAAATATGAGTGGGTCGACTCGACCATGTCGCTGTAGTAGTGAACATGCTCTCACAGAATACCAGCATAAATTACGACAAATTGTTGTGTTTTGTATGGCAAGTAACGAGAACTGGTTCCATTTTAACTGGTAATAAAGCATTCCATCTTACATCACGTTAATATGTGTGTCAAACTCATTTGCATTTCGATTCATATTCGAGATCGATGCAGGTGTATACTGGCCCCTGCATTTTTTTATAGGATAGGTTGACAATCGAGCACACAGTCCACAGGATGCTAAGTGGTTGCTGTGGCCCATAGACATCTACATCTATCCTCGATTACAAATCGAAATGCATATGCGTTGTCACCCGTGAGGACTAAGATGTAATGCCCTCTTTCCAGTATAAAGGGTCACCGATTCACTCACCTCTACACTCACCATACAAAACATAGCAGCATTAACCTACTATTTTACGCTGGTATTCTTTGAGAGCGTGGTCCTTCCCAGGTCCGACCGGAGTTATATTAGTAGTGTAATTGTAGCCAACCCATTCGTGCTACAAATACACTACTAATATAACTGCAGCATGGCCTACCACGAATGAAGCATGTACTTACTGTAGGGTAGATTGTGCTCCATAACGTTTGCCACACTTATATGTGTAAATAATATTATTTATTAGAGATGAAATAACTCAAGAAACACACAATAATAATTAGCTGTTACGATCTCAGTGAGAGCACTAGGTCAGTCATAATTACGAAATTATTGTAGAGTCATGGCTTCTTAATACATCAAACATAGTTTCACATTGTTCGGACGACCGAATGTAGATAAAAACTGAATTAAAAACTATACAGGTCAAGTTAATAAAAGTGTGGTAAATATTACAGTTTAAAAACTTAAACACGCCATCATCATGACTTTTGATGATTCTAGCGTGATTACGAGGCCGTAGTCATGAAACTATTGTCATCGATAACATAACAAGCACTCACGCCTGTCACCCAGAGGGGTAGGCAGAGACTACAGACTTCCATTTGGCACGATCCTGACACACCTCTCTCGCTTCCTCCACATTCATATACCGACGCATACATGCTCGTAGGTTAAGAGTACTCCTAATTTGGCCCATTTTCAATTTATCGCCAATTTGGTCGATAAACTATCGCCTAGGACGTCCCTTTCCGACTCTTCCATTCACTTCTGCAACATAAATTTGCTTTGTCATTATTATTATTTTATTTATTTATACGTAAATAGATACTTGATGGTCAAGATGATACAGTGTGAAATTAATATTGGTCGCATGTCTATTCGAGGCGGAAAACAAAACTTCGACTCCGCCAATTTTGGTGAATGTCAGGGTCGTACAGGTTATCTTGAATTAGAAATAGAAGTCTCGTATACCAAAACTATATAAAAATATATAAACATTACTCATTAATTAATTAAAGGATGTGCCTGTCAGTAAGATAAACAAAATAATGGCAAAATTTGTAAAACTTTGTCAGAAAAGTCAAAAAGTCTACTCCTTTTTATTTCGCCTGTAAAATTTATAACTTCAAATGAATTTGGATAATAATAATATAGATATTTTACAACCATAACTATCAAATATTATGCTTTAGTTGAGTCTATTATTTCCCATAAAATAATAATAAATATAAAATCCTGATATATATATATATATATATATATATATATATATATATATGTAATATGGATTGATGTAACTAGACTTCGCAATGAGGATAGCGCAATCGATCATTAATTTGAAGCAATGAATCTGCAATATAGAACCGATCGAACCGACAACCACTGAGGAAGAATGATTTTCGATTGGAAGCATGGTACCGGTAAGTGAAGTATAGATCGGCCTTCCAATAGATGGATTAGTACTTAGGACCGTGCTTTGTGGCATACCTTGGGGGAGGCCTATGTTCAACAGTGGGTTGTATATAGGCAGTAACTTTACTATCTTATATTAATGATATATATTGGGTCCTTACAAATAATTAGCGTTTTGCCGTACCGACCACTTTGATCTGAAATATCTCCTCTTTGGTTAAGAATTCCAAATTCAAATTTATAAATTCATTTAGCTGGTACATTTGAGTTTTGAAAACAGTCATTAGTACATTTGTATCGGGCATGGTTGGTCTGGATACCTATTATTGACAAAAAGAAACAATAAAAAATGGAAAAATATGTTTTGTGCGTGGATGTGCAAAAGTGGTTTAGCATCTGATCCGAAAAATGAAAATGACTTTTATTGAGCGAACTTAGCAATCGCAGCGCCCCACTTATGGCGTCCATATTTCTAGGACACTATTTTCTACGGCGATCGTTCGCCTGTACTTTAACCTCCATGAATCAAAGTGAATACTGGCAGGAATGTAGTTTCTTCTTCTACATTTATTACAACGTGGTAGAGCCACGCTGCAGCTATATTATGGTTGTAGCACGAATGGGTTAGCTTGACCGGGGTAGGACCACGCTCTCACAGAATACCAGCGTAAAATAGCAGCCATTTGAAACTTAAACGTAAACGTTGATGCTGTGTTTCGTATAATGAGTGTAGAGATCCGGAAACTCTTTTTTATAGGAAACGAGTCATTGCATCTTAGGCCTCAGGGGTGACAACGCATCTGCGTTTTGATTCTTAATCGAGGATAAATGTAGATCTCTATGGGCCACAGCATCCACTTAACATCAGGTGGACGTTGTGTGCTCATTTGTCTCCTTTATTCAATAAAAAAAATACCGGCAGGCACTTTGTAAAGTGAGGTTTTCGTGAAATAAAAGTGATGAAAACTGAAGATCAATTATTAAAAAACACGGATCTGCTTTCTGCCATTTACGTCATTATTTTATCATACGATGATGAACTTTTTACTATAGTCACCATTTTATTATTGACTAGTTACTGCCCGTGACTTTGTCCGCCCAGGCAAGTAGTTTTTACATCAAAACTTTAAAGAGCCTAAACAAGTTTCATGAAGCTTTTTTTTGAGTAAAATTAAGAAACAAAACAGTTTTGTCGAAACTACTTTATATTACTATCTGCGCAGGACAGGGTCATGGTATATGACTGTGTGCGCAAGCACAGGTGCACTCTATATTCCATCACTCTCATAGTTCCATGGGACTTGGGACGGAAATCCAACCATTATAAAGATCAAGGATTTACGTCCTTTTCACGGGAATGAAACATCACTAACTTCCTGACTCCAGGCTATTTAGAATAGAGATTAGACATACTTGCAAAAATTAATTACCAGGGCTTCTAAGTACAAGTAAGGGAAAATACCAGGGTTGAAAACCAAGGTTTAAAAATACTTGAAAGTATTTATTAGTGTCTATATATGTGTGAATGACTAATTCGAGTCGGGGCACTATTTTGATTGAGCATTTTTTTGTTAACGAAATAAAATCTTTCCTTTCTACTTTTTTTGTAAAGTCTATCAAATATTATATGATACAACGCATTTGCACTTGCGCTCGCTTGGGGAACGCAATTGAATTGGCAGACATATCCCTGACCCAAAACTCTCTCACAAATGAAAGGAGGTCTGTGCCCAGAACTGGAACGCAACTTTATTTCTCTTTTACTAATTTAATCACATAATTTAGAGTGCCTTTTTGTTAAAGTACATTTTGATACATTTTTTTTATTAATCGTTGTTTTTCTTTGCAGTGTTATATGGTATACGTTTCAAACCCGGTCATCGATGAATAGTAGCGTGGATTTCTTTGAAAGTTTAATCGACGAAGACGGTCGCTTCGCTGAACTGAATTGTCAGGAGCCCGCTCATCGTAGTCAAAGAACGCGTACACGGCCTTTAGTTCAAGGTTGGTAAAATAATCGTTGAAATGAAAAAAAAAACTATGATATTTTATATACAATACGAGTTTACAGTTCACATGATTTTATACGTGATAGAACCAAGCTGCAACTATATTATGATTGTAGCACGAATGGGTCGGCTCGACCGGGGAAGGATCACGCTGTCACAGAATAACAGCGTAAAATAGCAGCGTAATACTGCTGTTTTTCGTATATTTAAGTGCAGAAATCTGGTGACCCTTTTTTACTGGAAACGAGGCATTCCATCTTAGTCCTCAGGGATGACAACGCTTCTCAGTTTTGATTCTTAATCGAGGATAAATGTAGATGTCTGTGGACCACAGCATTCACTTATCAGGTGTTTATGATAATACCTGGTTTATGAAAAAACTTAGGCTTTTGATCAATAACCAGAAGAAGACAAAATTACTACTTAATGTTATCATAAACCTGAGTAAATACAGTTTAGACTGATTTAGTTTATGATAAAATCGACCTACCTAAGCTAAGCTTAAAGTTTATAACAAACCTATACAAATTCAGGTTTTTGGTTAAAAAAAAAACAAGATCTTTTTAAGTTAATTATAAGATCAAGTAATAAATTTGTCTTCTTCCGGTTTTTGATCAGAAACCTGATTTTACCATAAACCTGCGACATGCACGCAATGGTTATGGAGGCAGCCTGCTTTAGTGCGTGTTGTTGGTACGTAGTACTATTTTTCATTCTTTGGTGTTGGGGGAATTTACGTGTCCTAAAAATATATTATTCCTCAGACATACAGGTTAACTCACAATGTTTTCCTTCACCGCCGAGTATTTATGTACCTACTAAATGAACACTTAAAATTACAATATTTCCTTTCATTAAACCATTTCATAACGTAACGAAATAGATCAAGTATTTTTTATTAGAAATAGAGATAACTTGAGCACACAGAAATCGTAATAATATTGTCTACGATTTTAGTATTATTACGATTTCTGTGCTTGCGCATTAGGTACACGATAATACCAAAGAGTATATAATCACTACGTTTTAAATAATACTAAATATTAAATTGAGCAAGAATATTACATTATTAAAATGTTTGTTTTTAAGAAATAAAATACCTATTTTGTAGGCTAGTGAAAACGTATAATATAATACTTAATCTTTGAAGCTAGTTGAGAAAAGTAAATACCTAGGTAAGGTAAAAAATAGTCTATAAAGGAGGTAACTAAAAGTAGTGATTTATATACCCTTCGGAGGTTACAAATTACAAAATAATTTCTTTCTCACATGAGTTTGCACTGGTAAAACAATCACTAAACATTATTAAAATTGTTGGTTACGAGTATAAATTTAATCTGTTTCATACTACGATAAAAACAAAATTGCAACGGTTTGTATCCGTGCTTAATATTTATTTTATTATCTTTTAAATATTCTAATTTAGTAATTTAATAAAAATTATCTGTGCCTGGCGTTGCAATACCATTTTTGGTGGAAAATTGGGCAAAAAACCAATCATCCCCCAACAACCAAAAAAAGTTTGAAAATACATATAAAAACTTACCAATCGATTATAAAGTATATGTTTATTCATGTCATTATATTACTTAAAACTAATAATGCACAAAATAACTTATAAACTCTACTCAAAAAAAAAAATAAGCAAAATCTTTTCTCCAAACGCACCCATTCACTAGAGTGGGCAAAACAACACTAAATTTTACATCATTCTCAGCTGAATAGTGTAGGAACGCATAGAAATCGAACAAACTAATAAATAAACTTTTTGGATAGCATCAAAACAAATTTGGACAAACAAATTGAGACAAATCAAGCAACAGTGCTGACTTAAATTCGCAAGCACCAACAAAATATGTTGTGTGAGTTATTTTATACGATAAGTTTCGAAACATAATGTCAGTTCTCAGTGTAACCACGGAGGTGTTTCCCCATAAATTTAGGGGGTAGTGATAGCACCGCGATTTTTTAGGGAATAACATTTAGTGTTTTATGATTTAATAAAAGGCTTTTAAAATGGAATGATTAATTAAAAACAGTCTGTGATAATGATTATTAATCCTTTAATTAGGTAAGCGCATCGCTAAAGATCATTGCGATTTTAAATGATAAGATTTCCGTGTGAGTTTTATTTTCGTATTGTTTACTTCATTTGTTGTACGTAAAGAGATGTTCAACCGACATCATGCGACTATATAGTTGTGTGACTTTTAATTTAATTATGTTAAATCAAGTTTAAAAGTGTAAATAAAGATATCTCATAATAATTTATTATAATTTTAAGTGTAATGAATTAAATAAATTTTTCAAATATAGCTATTTTAGTGCTGCTTTCAACAGGGTGCGGATTTATATTATAGGATAATAGATATATTATATAATTACTAACTAAATCAAAATGTTTTGTTACTAAGATTTTTTGAATTTGCTATCATTTACGAGATATTCAATTAAAATAACTTTTTATATTTCACGAAAGACACGGTCGTCTATCTCAATTCGGCATTTCATTAGGGAGTGGTTCTTCCCCGGTCGAGTCGACCCATTCGTGCTATAACTATAATATAGCATAAGCATGTCTCTTTACCACATAAGAAAATATTATAAACATTTTCAAATAATTTTCTACCAACATCTATACAAATTTTTATACATCTAGACCAGTTTATACTTCACTATTGATACTTATATCTATAACCACATGCATATAGAAGTGCTACAACTACATGCAAGCTTTGTTTCAAAAGAGAATTAAAATATGTAGTATAAGGGCAGAGTAGAGGGTGGTCGAGATCGACATATTGCCTATATTTGCTATAAATCCAATATAATATTTCCAATCCATTCTTGTTTAAAACAATACTTGACTTTAAGGTTAAACTTTAATCTAAGTGTAACATTAGATAATAATGAAATAGGGAGAAAATTTCAAATGTTGGCAGCACTAAAGAAACCGCTTATTCTCTTCAAATGCGCGCGCAGAAGTAATGTCCTAAGTTGTCCATTTTTGGTATTCGAACATTGTAGTACTCATTATAAAAAGAATAGGTGAGAATGGTATTAAATTCCTAGATAAAATTCTTAAGTATTCCATCGAATTAAAGTACCCCAATGCTGCTCACTTCCAAAAACACCAGCAAAAATAAAACAATAAGCTAAAATTAATTCGTTTTTGTTTCCGAACAGTTTAATCTGAGAACTCGAATACATAAGCACCTACAAGGCACTCGAATCAATACTCGATTCTCATAGAGTAGAATAACTATGTTTATTTGACTTGGCACACCACTAGCGCACAGAGCGACCTCGGAAAACAGAAACAAAATGGCTGACTTACGTCATTGAAATACGCTCTGTGTATGTTCATAATCAGATGTTTATAAATTAAAATATCAAATAAATTCGTTGATACACTATGTCGAATTTGTGTTCTAGAATTGTTTCAAAACCTCCAAAAAGGTTACAAGACAGTAGGGATAGTATGTCCGTCACTCAAACAAATACTTGGATGAATGGTGAGCTTTTTGTATAAGTAAATATTGATTTTTAAAATTTAGATACACTAAGCTTTTGCATTTTGCATAACAAAGCGATGTATTTAAAGTGAAAAGTGTTTGTCAATTACTGAGAGAATATTTTATATACCGCCGTGTATTGACGGCGTAAAAGAATCCACCGCCCCGTGTCACTCCGTGGCTGTTGCAAGAGATGATAGAGGGAAACTTAAGCAGGGGATAGACAACACCATCTTCCTGTTATCAACTCAAAATATTAAAAAAAAAAACCTACGGTTACGGCTGCCTGCCAAGCATGGAAACTATAGCACAATAATCACCCTATAATCTAATGGGGAGGCCTAAGTTCAGCTGTGACTTTTATTAGGCTGGCTGACGATTCATGAAGTATTAAATAAATAATTAGCCTATTTTGATAAATTTATAAACTGAAATGCTCATCTAACTAATAAGTACAAATAATTTAATAACATTATTGTTTACAGCAGAAAATATTAACAATGGTGGAGGTATTTCATTGTCCCCGCCACAAACAATATCCCAGCGTGAAACTGGCACACAAGTGTCACAATGTTATAGTGGGCCACCATCTCCTTGTGGTTCTTCCAATTCTACAACCTCGCCTACAGTTTCGCCTGCACCTCCACCGGGCATCGCTACACTCGATCCAAATTGGCAAGCCACTAAACCTACCATTCGTGAAAGGAATGCAGCAATGTTCAACAATCAGTTGATGGCTGACATTACATTTATAGTTGGTAGCCCAGGTAATTTAAACAAGTGTATTTAGTAATTACTACATTAACCCCTAAGTTTTGAAAGCATGTAAAGACACATGTATGATATAAAAAGCTCATTACTGAAATTAAGAATTCAAAAAATCAAACAAAAATACAAGACCCCCCTTTTTAGTAGATAAAATTTTGTAAAAAAAAAAAAAAAAAAAAAAAATAATTTTAAAAAAAAAACCAACAACAAAAAAAAAAAATAACCACCACCCCCCCCCCCTTTCCCTCACCCCCCATTATATAAAACTATTTTGTCGGTCAAATGTTTTAAAAAGTTTATAAACTTAATTTTTGCTTATACATCAATTTTATTTTTTATAAATTAAATTGTAGTTCATTATTTATCAAATAGTAGGGAAATATAAAGCAAGAAATATAATTTTTTTTTCCCAGGACATACACAAACTATACCAGCACATAAATATGTATTGGCGACAGGCAGCTCAGTATTCTATGCTATGTTTTATGGAGGATTAGCTGAATGCAAGCCAGAAATTGAAGTTCCAGATGTGGAACCATCAGCTTTCCTTATTTTGCTGAAGTAAGTAAACACAAAATTTTTCAGTAATTAAGTTGAGCTTACATTTGATTCCCAATCTAGGTCAATGTTATGATGAGGTCAAAAATATTTGATATGTTAGCTTGACAGGAAAAGAATAATAATACATCCGTTATTTATCTAACCATTAAAAATTAATTTATATAGCAGTATAGGGTGATGTCAAACCAAAACCAAAGCTTTTTTTTAAAAATAGTATAAGGATGACAAACGAGCACACAGTCCACCTGATGGTAAATGAATGCTTGCTGTGGCCCACAGATATTTACGTTTATCCTCAATTAAGAATCAAAACGCAGATGCATTATCACCCCTGAACTAAGATCGAATGCCTTGTTTCCAGTAAAAGAGGGTCTCTGGATCTCTACACTCATCGTATGAAACACAGCAGTATTAAGCTGCTATTTTATGCTGGTATTCTGTGGGAACGTGGTCCTTCCCTGGTTGAGCCACCCATTCATGATAAAACCACAATATAGCTGCAGAGTGGCTCTACCACATATAAAAGCTCGCTACCATTATACCCAAATACTCAAACGCTACTTAATTTTAAAACTCTTAAGTCTTGTGCTATCTATATTACTTAAAAACAGTCACTGTTACACCACAAGACTTAACATTGTCTTAAAATTGAGTAGCATTTAATATTTGGGCATTAGTAGCATTTCCATTTTCCCATTGTTTTAGCCTAAGATCCCATAGAACAAGTTTAAGCAATAAAAGATTAATACTTGTATGAAATAAGCTCACATGAGCATTTGTTAGTATTGTTAACATAAATTAATTTTTCTTTGCAGATATTTATACTGTGATGAAATACAATTAGAAGCAGATACAGTATTATCAACTTTGTATGTCGCAAAGAAATATATTGTACCACATTTAGCTCGAGCTTGTGTCAACTATCTGGAAACAAGCCTCACAGCAAAAAATGCATGTTTACTGCTTAGCCAATCTCGGTTATTTGAAGAACCAGAACTCATGCAAAGATGTTGGGAAGTGATAGATGCACAGGTATGTGAGTCGTCTGAAAATTTTGCAACCGTCTGCCTTGAACCATCCCCATCTTATAGTAGTCTACAAATGGAGCTCTCTCAATCATCTAGTCGAAATTTTTCAAGTCCAGATTGCAAAGACATATCCATAGATAGCCTTCACAGATTTTGTAAGTAAGAATTGTTGTGAATAATAATGACAAAAATAGAAATCATGAGTGTTAAAAAATTAAGAACTCGAGTTTTGGTTGTGATTTAGCATATTATACCTACATATTTACTATAAATGTTATAAATCCCTCAAGAGCATAATATGACATTCCACATAATATTTCCAATTCATCCATGTTTAAAAACAATACTTTAAGATTGATTAACTAGTTATACTTAGATTGACTGCAATACATTTTGTAAGTGTTGTTATTTGCATGATTAGTGTCGAGCATGTAAAGCTGTTGTTGTTTGTCTAATGTAACATTTGAATCTTATTAAGATCTGAATAAACCATTAAGCAAATTGTATTGCAGTTTCAATGTACCTAAAACCTTTAATAACACTAGTTATAATTTTTATTGTAGGCTGAGATGGCCCTAACATCAGAAGGATTTGTAGATATTGATGTATCGACTCTGGAATCAGTATTGGCCAGAGAAACTCTTAACTGTAAAGAAATAAATCTCTTTGAAGCTGCGTTAGCATGGGCCCAAGCTGAATGTGTACGACGAGAAATAGAAGCAACACCCATAAACAAGCGAGCCATGCTAGGCTGCGCCATATATTTGATCAGATTCCCAACAATGACATTAGAGGAATTTGCAAATAGTGCGGCGCAACTTGGTATTTTGACTCCTCAGGAAACAATAGATATATTTTTGCATTTTACTGCTGCTAACAAACCACAATTATCTTATCCTATCAAAGCCAGGGTTGGCCTAAAGGCTCAGGTAATTATCATACTTTAAAACAAAACATATAAAAAATATATTAATAATATTAATAACATACATATTTATTTATGTTCCAGATTTGTCACAGATTTCAGTCGTGTGCATACAGAAGTAATCAATGGAGGTATCGAGGCCGCTGTGACTCTATACAGTTTTGTGTGGATAAAAGGATTTTTGTAGTTGGTTTTGGTCTATATGGCTCATCAAATGGTGCTGCCGACTATAATGTTAGGATTGAATTGAAGCGTTTAGGAAGAGTACTTGCTGAAAATAATACTAAGTTTTTCTCTGATGGATCAAGTAACACCTTTCATGTATATTTTGAAAACCCAATACAAATTGAACCAGAATGTTTTTACACAGCTTCAGCTATCCTAGATGGAAGTGAGCTCAGTTATTTTGGACAAGAAGGTCTGAGTGAAGTCTATATGGGTACAGTAACCTTCCAGTTTCATTGTTCATCAGAAAGCACAAATGGAACTGGAGTTCAAGGTGGACAGATTCCAGAACTCATCTACTACGGGCCGACTGTGAATACTTCCATAACTAATCCAAATACAAATGAGGACTGACAATTGAGTAGAAGGCGATATCTCAATTATTACTCAGTATAAATATACTAGATTTAGAACTCTTGAACGTAACATGAAGAGAATATTTATAACTATTACTAATCATTCCCAAATGTTAAATTATTTTGTTGGATATTAAAATTTGTGTATATTGTTGAACTTAAATAGGATATAAGTACCTAAAAATGTGATATGGGTGTTGTAAAAGCTCTCTATAAATTCATAGGTATTAAATCAATACAATTCTTACAAAAAAATCATTGCAATAAATAAATAGATTAATTTATGTTTGTTTTTATTTATTTATTCAAAATCAGTCATAGTTTTGTATTAAAATATAAATTTTACATCTATTTAGTTTAATTTTGGGTTTAGGCCTTGAAAGAGTAAAAATTAATAAAAGTTAAAATATATAATAAAAATAGAATCAGAAAGACCTTTTTATACAGGGACAACTTCTTTAATTTTCTTTTAATAATTTGCCGTGTAGAGGCAGTGTAAAAGATTCCATCACTACTTTTTATGTGCAGGAGCCATGTTACAAGCTATATTATGGTTGTAGCACGAATGGAAATCGGCTCGACCGGGGAAAGGTCATGCTCTCACAGAATAACAGCATAAAATAGCAGGTTGACTTATTGGATCTTCATGCTAGACCGAGTCGGGTCCGAGCCGAGTGTCGGCCGCAGCACGCTCACCGAGCCGGGCCCGTGCATGAAATTACAAAGACAGGCCTTGACCGAGCAATTACCGTTGCGCCGTGATGCAGCATACTCGTCCGAGCAAAGATAGTGTTATAACTGGACTACAATTATGTTGAAGCACTCGGTATAGCGTGAGAGTGTCCATACAAAATATATGTAATATTAGTTAACTGTGGTACGGCCAACACTCAGCTCGGACCCGACACGGTCTAGTGTGTCATCCTTAATTCTGCTGTGTTTCGTATGGTGAGTGTAAAGAACCGGAGACCTTTTTGACTGGAAACGACGCATTCCATCGTAGTCCTCAGGGATCAACGCATCTGCATTTTGATTCCTAATCGAAGACAAATGTCGATGTCTAACGGCCACAGCATCCACTTGGACTGTGTACTCACTTGTCACCCTTATCCTATTAAAAAAAGTTCATCATTCACTCTAGTCGCGCCTAAATAAATTTTATTTTAAAAAAACGTCAAATCAGAATAGTACAATAGGTACATAAGAAGCGTCTATGAAACAAAAACACGAAAATCTCATGGCATCCGATAGATGGCGGTAAGAATTTTCTCGTTCACACCAAAAGTAAAATACCCAGACCGACGCCGGCGGCGGTGTCAATTATGCCAGACATCTAGTACCGCAATCTTCAAACCGGCTGCAACTTTTTTTTATAGAATAAGGGTGACAAACAAGCAAACAGTCCGCCTGATGGCAAGTGGGTGATGTAGCCCATAAACATCTATATTTATCGTCAATTTAAGAATCAAAATACCGATGCGTTGTCACCCCTGAGAACTGAGATGGAATGCCTCATTTCCAGTAATAAGGGTATCCGGTTCTCCACACTCATCATACGAAACACAGCAGTATTAAGCTGCTATTTTACGCTGGTATTCTGTGAAAGCGTGGTCCTACTACGGTCGAGCCGACACACTCGTGCTACAATAATAATATAGCTACAGAGTGCCTCTACCACGTAAAAAGTATTCAAAAACGTAGTTATAGTTGGCCGACGTATATTTTAAACATTACTTTAATGAATAAAAAGCTAATCAGAATATTACTGTGACCTCCAGAAACGGGGCATTAGATGCACGTGCGACAAACTTCACAAGCGGCTGCCATTTTTCTAGGGCACTAATACAATAGCGCGATTGTCACATACGCCAACGTCCGCCTACTGCATGCTCGCTCAAACAGAGCAGGCGCCCGTTTCTATATTACTACTTATCTATATAACTCAACACTACTAACTTAGTATTTTGACCTTATTATAAAATTAACTTGTATTAATATAAACATTTTGAAATCACTTACCAGTTGGTGGAATGTTGATACAAAGTGCTCTTGACAGCCTGAAGTAAGTGCGACCGAGTTGATAGCAGCATATTTGAAGTGCATCACTAATGTCGATTAAAAGATCTGGGCTAATTTGTTAAGGAAAAAGCTAATGTGTTTTACATTTTATATTAATCAGAATAACAAAATTTTTACTTGAGGTCAAATAGCTTTTTCTGTTAAACTGTTGATATATAACTCTACTCATTAAGTTGCCTCGTACTTCTAATGGTCGTAAGTTCGACTATTAGTTATTAAACATATCTCAAGCCAAGAAATTCTCAGAAGCAGTTCGGAGTCAAGAAGTTGGCCATATTTCACCCTCGTGACTCATAAAGGACGTAAAGCAGTTGGTCTTGCGCCCCAACTTTTTCTCGTCGTGTCGGATTGCCGTCCCAACCAGCTACGAGAGTGGGGGAATAGAGAGAACGCACGCACGCAACCTTTACGCAGAACAGCGTTTAACTGAACTATAGTTTACGTTGGGACTGGCCGCCGTGACCGAAATTCGGTCTGGAGGACATGATGAGTCTTATCATTTTGATTGAATAGCTAGCGTGCGACAGAATATCGTTATTTATTAACTTAACGCCAGCGGCAGGATATTTCTTATTATTTAATGACAACCGGGGGTATTCTACACAACTCCTTTCCAGTTTCAATAAAATAAAGCTTATCTTTAACAATGTTGACAGAAGAACCATGAAATCTTGCACAAAGATAGCTACATATTTTGAAAAGTTGCTGTTAGTAGTCCCGGGCCTGCAACGAGCATCTTCCGACTTTCAATGTGCGGTTTTTTTGGATATAAAGACGTGGATATAAGCCTCTCAGGTTTCGTTGTATAAGCAACTTTAAAATTGTTGCTGCCGATTTTAACGAAACTGTACCTTCGTGGTAATTTGAAACGTGCTCATCAGCCAAGGAAAACATCGTCAGGAAACCTGTATTCTGAGAAATAAAACATTTCGACGACATATAAAGCCCACCAAAACACTGCAACTCGGCACATTTCAATATATTCTTAGAAATGACAGGAGCCCTGTGATCAGTGGGACATTCATAGGGCTGTAACTTTACGCGACGAAAGACCAGGTATACTTAAGAAATTAAAAAAAAACATAGGGATAATTAAAAGAAGGATCAGGTTGAATAATAGAATCAGTATGTTAAAACCTAACATGCTAAGAACCGCGCAGTAAAATAAAATGATGTGTCTAACCTCGTTTACAAAGCACCTCCCGGCCTACATTAATTGCGTACAATATCCCCTAATCCCAACAACACTACACTAGGAGTCTTTCCTACCACGATCGATAATACGACACGTGTTTCACCTCTATACGAGGCACCCTGAGGTAGACTTTGCGGTTGCTGAACGCTTAAAGTGCGCTTCACACCAGGTAAAGGACAAGGAGACACATCATTTTATTTCAGTACGTGGATCTTAGTAAGTTAGTTTTATCATCTTTAAAATCATTGGGATATTTGGTAGCATCAATTTGTTACTTTAAATTCGAATAACCTTCTCTTTAACTATGAAACATGGTCATCATTACAGCCCTTCACATGTCCAATGCTGAACATAGGCCTCCTCAAAGGAATGCCACAAAACACGGACCTGAGCCACCTGCATCTATCGTCTTGCTTCCTGCATGTCTTACTGACGACCTGCGCAACTCTACCTAGTGAGGGGTCGCCATACACTTCGCCTGCCGGTACGAGGCTGCAACTCGAAAAAATTTCGTCCCCATCAGTTTCGGCTCTTCGAGCTATATGGCTGGCTAATTGCCACTTGTGATTACAAATCCGTTGGGCTATGTCGGTCACTCTGGTTCTACTGCGGATATATCTACTCATTTTTAAGTTAATCACGCAGAGAAATCCGAAGCATAGCCCTCTTTATAGCACGCTGAGCGACCTTGAAGGTCCTCATACGGCCAACAGTAAAGGACCACTTCTCAGTTCCATGTCATCATTGGCAACACGTACTGATTGTATAGTCTCGTTTTCAGGTTTCGTGATATAGCTGACGAGAAGATGTGTCGTAATTTCTCGATCACTGCCCAGCCGAAATAAATCCATCGATTGACCTCCGAAGCGAAGGTGACTTCGAAGTTGGACTTTCCTATTCGGACTGTTTGTCCTAGGTAAACATACTCGTCAACTCTCCCGAAAACTACCAACATAGGTGTGACATGGACATTATACATGATCTTGTTTTGTCCATGTTCGTCTTAAGACCTATCCTGGAGGCACTATTGAGGTCATTGAGCATAGTGTTGAGGTCCTCCAGCGATTCTGCCATAAGGACTATATCGTCGGCCAATCGAAGGAGAATGATGTACTCGCCATTGTTGTTAATACCGTATCCCTTCCAATCCAGTAGCTTGAAAACGTCTTTAAATGTAGCAGTGAAGTTTCGGGGAAATAACGTCACCCTGTTTTACACCTCTCTGCAGATGGATAGGTTTCTGGTTCTGTACTCGGATCGGAACAATACATAACGTGTACCTTAGTTTCGTGATTAATTATATTCATTCGAAATGATATCTTGCAGTGATGGCTCTGTGTACACACAAGATTTTCAATAGGTGGCGCAATAACTTTCTTCTAATTTGATTTTGTGATTTTCTCATGCGGTACTAACCTAACATATTATATATTGTGAATACAAATCATTTTGGTCCATAAATATAGAATGTCATCAAAAACATAACTTGTAAAAAAACACAATATAACTCACAAGTAATACATACTGTATTAAAATCGATTGCTTAATGCGATTTCCAAGTCAATCTATTTATTTAAAACATATAAGATTTTTAATATTGATATGGTCACAATAAGATGTTGTTATGTTAGATAATTACGTAATAACTTAAGACAGAAGGACTCTTAAGTAGGGACTGAATAAATTAATCGACTTGGTATTACATGGATCTCACAACTTTTTACGATAGAAGAACTAAGTTGCGAGACTTGGTTTTTTTTACAAGTTATGTTTTTGATGGCATCTCGTTTCTTTTTGCAGATAGTCGTACTTTTTTTCCTTCCGATATCTTTTTTTTCCTTGATTTATACACTAAACACTAATTGTGTTCTAATATTGAAGCTTCTATGTCTGCTAGAAGTGCCTTAGAGTTTTGATAATCGGTCAGTCAGTGAGTGACAAATTAAGAAACTTTGACTAATTATATTCATAAACTACTGGTTTTAAATTGAATGAAATTTTAAATATACCGTGTCTATACAATGCCTGCTTGGTTTCTAGTTTTATCCACAAAGAAGTTATAGGGGGTCAAAAATGGCCTGAATTGCTTCGAGAAAAAATAGTACGGCCGTGCCGCTTTTTTACTCGACTTGGCGGGGGCACTGCCGTGCCCCCAGATTTGTTAAAAACTTTACTACAACACCACCTATCAGAACCAAGCATAGCTATAAACCATCGTATCGAAAGTAAAATTAATTGTAAGAAACCATTAAACGTTACTACGAGGCGCAGCATGCTTCTTTATGGCACCTATCGCAGAACAACTGCAGTGTAGCGTCAGTTCGCGTCATTTATTGCCCATTCGCTTGCGAGTAAATTACACGATGGGAAATAGTGATGAGAATTTGTCATCACCAATATTTGGTCACACAACGACACATCCCGATGAGAAGGTGGAGACAAATAAGGATATATCTAGAGCCATGCATTTCTCCAAAACCCACTATACGGTGTTAACGGGAGACTTCAACACAAAACATTGCACAAGAGAGAATGGTGAGCTGGTGAGAAAGTAGGGAAATTCAGAATAAGGCAACGGAATCCAAGGGACCAGCATCTGGCCGACTTCATGGGGAAAGAGGGACTCTATGATAAACTCTTTTTTCCAGAAGCGGCCTCTCAGAAAGTGGACCTGGTCGAGCCCCGACGATACGACAATAAATTTGACTTTATTATAACGACTAGATGGAAACTGTTCAGTGATGTCTAAGTGACCGCGGGGGTGAAAACTGGCAGCGATCACCGAATGGTGAGGACAATTAACCTAAACGTTAAGTTTGAGAGGTCACGTCTAATGAAGTCAATGCACCGTCCCACTCTTTGGACTGGATCCAATGTTTCAAAAACTTTCAGCCCTAGTAACAAAATCGTTTTCAGTGGACTATATGAATGAGAAGCTCGTGGAAGCTGTCCATGCGGTCGGAACTAAGTTTTGTAAGACCGATTGCAGAAGAACACAAAAACTGTTCGATCACTCTCTTGCATGCGTCGGGACTTACGCAATTTCAATACAGCTCATATTGAAGAAGCGACCGAGTGGAAACAAGGCTCCAAAGTCTTTGCCAGAGATCTATCTGCCAGAAATAACCAACTGTCAAAGCTGAAAACTGAATGTATAATTTCTGGGACACCTTAAATTTTGAGTGAAATTTTATTGTTTTTTTTTTTTGATCTGCCACTTTGCCTTGCGTATGTGGATTTGTAGACTATGAGAAAGGATTCCGTCGAAATTTGAGTCCCCTCAGCGGTGCCAAGTTGACTGTCGGTATAGTTTAGTTTAGTTTACGACGGGGTGTTTTCCGCAACTCCACGTCTAAGCGCGTATTTTGCGTGTGGGCAGGAATAATGTGGTTATTCGAGCCATGATATTTCCCCGAAGAAGTTCAACAGTCTCCCGCGATCCCGGCGTGCCGAGATGCTTAGCCCTATATGAAGCGACTTCTGGACATGTCAGCAACACGTGAGCCGCCGTTTCTTCCTCTCCCATGCATGCTCTGTATAGGGGGCTATCAGTAACACCTATGGTAAACAAATGTTTGTTAAAAGAGCCATGTCCTGTGATAGCACTTGTTACTATCCTGATCTGTGGCTTGTTCAGTCTCATTAGAACCTTGGTTAGATGACTGTTTATTTCAGGCAGGGCCTCCCTAGCTTGTCTGCAGTCTACAAATTTTTTTCAAAGCTGAGCGTAAAAATATTGAAGTATCTACGTACCAGTGAACGAACATAGCCAAAGGGGATTGGTATTATAGGTTCCGGCCCTATAGTTGCCACAGCCGAACCCCTTCTGGCCAGTTCATCTGCTGCATCGTTGCCTCTAGATCCACTGTGTCACTTGATCCATTGCAGTCACATTGTTGTGCTTATATATGAGTGCCAGATTGAATGTGGTATACATTCAATCTGGCACTCATATATCAGTCCCAAGTTCGCCACATTGCAACTCAGAGCTTGTAGTACCACCATACTGTCGGTCAGTAATCTGATTGAGAAGTCTTTCACCTTCCTAGCATCTATTGCTATGGCCACTTGGATGATACCCATGCATTCAGCCTGGAAGACTGTGTTATGAGTACCCAGCGGTGTGCATATGTGGATATTAAGGTCTTCAGAGAAAGCCCCAGACCCCACACCTTCATTTGTCTTAGAACCATCCGTGAAAACTTTGAGCTTGTTTTGGTCGCAAACCTTCCAGCTGGTCAGTTTCCTTCAATTGTATCCTGTACTTCTTATCAAATATAAATTGTGTTGGGATCCTATTATACTTGGATTGTAAGACAGTAATTTTTGAGTAAATTCTACGTATGGGGGACTCTACTCTTACTTAAAAGACTGTTGATATATCGAAGTGCTGAAATGTTTGTACAGTAGGGCTACGATGGCTATCCGAATCCGAGTACAGAATCAGAGTATGAAACCCATTCAACTGTAGAGCGGTGTAATATACAGTGACGTTATATCCCCGAAACTCTTAATCGCTGCGTTGGAAGACGTTATCAAGCTACTGGATTGAAAAGGATACGGTATTAATGTCAATGGCGGGTACATCACTCACCCTCGATTTGCCGACGATATAGTCCTTATAGCAGAATCGCTGGAGGATATAAGTACTATGCTCAATGACTTCAATAGTGCCAATCAACGGATACGGATAGATCTGGAGCTGAACATAGGTCGGCCATATATACTCGAAGAACCGACAACCAAGGAAGAAAAAAGATTCTCGAGGGGCAGCCTAGTACTGGTAGGCGAAGTGTAGGGCGACCCCCCACTAGATGGAGTGACGACCTGGTAAGGCATGCAGGAAGTTGATGGATGCAAGTGACTTAGGACCGTGCTTTATAGCATTCTTTGAGGGAGGCCTATGTTCAGCAGTGGACATGTGAAGTGCTGTAATGATGAATGAATACTTGGTCGGACTCGACGCGCCAATGCGCACACCTAGTACCACAGAGTGTGTGCAGGTATTATATCACTTAATTCCTCTCCATTCCATCATCGGACATCAAGACGCATATGAAACATAGGGTTTGCTTTGTCATACAAAATGCATACAGCAAAGAAAAGAAATCATTTACAGCCATCTGTCTTTTTATCCCATTACAATATAGGTCTTTTCAAGGCAATTGGCTTTTGTTAATCAAAGTGATTTTGTTAAGACATTTGAAACACGAAATCGCACCACACATGAAAATGCTCCTCAAACTATTTTTTATTTAAACATTTCACTGTTCAGTGAGCTATATATAAATATAAACATTTTGATTGTTTAACTATTGTCTATTTCACTGACAAAGAAATTGTTAAAACAACTGTACAGGAGCAGCAATCTGCCAGTAGCCAGAGAAAGTTTCCCCTAAAGCCCCCTTGCTTTGTTAGATATGAGTAGTGGGTATGTATATACAAGTGTGAGTAGTTGTGTATGGAGTGAACTTGTGCTTGTACCTGTAAGTGAACCTTTGTGAGTATATTGTATAAGCCCTGCACAACATATAACTTCTAATTAAGTTCTGAGGTTGTTGTTGTGTTTGAAATTGTCACGGCAAGCATGTCAACACTGTTACACCAATATCATTCAAAGTTAAGATTCTACAAGAAACCATTTATGAAAAGGATACGTGCAGTGCCTTCTGTTCTACATGTCATGTAAACGCAGGCAGCTTGAGTATGACTGGATGGACGTCCAATAGTGAGATGTCTTGATAAGGCCATTTTGAAGAAATTACAGGCAATGTCAATGCATTGCTGATTAAGACGTAATTGTTGACACAGCGCTGTAATGCCATCACGAGCCTTTCTTAGAGTCACTTCTCTTGATTCCTGACCAATTCCCACAGTAAAAGCTAGAACCCAAAAGTATTATTTTCTTTATATTTTTAAAAAATTAAAAATAAATAACTGTTCAATTAACTTCTAAAATCCATATTACAGAATATGCAAAATATAGCAGATGCCTTTGCATCAGCTATATTTTGCAGTCTTTACATTGCTTGCTTACAAAAAGAGAAAATCTATAAAATAAATTACAATCTTTTATGAAAGTCTATTTAAGTATTTGTACAGTTAGCTAACTTGAGCCATCACATACCTGCCAACAAGCTATACCAGAATAAGACTGTCAGTATCCATTTCATTACAATTTAAAACTCAGCAATTTCAATCCTAGTTATATTAAGATAATATAATATAAATCCACCATCAAAAATTTCAAAAAAAAAATAAAAAAATAAAATGAGGATATTTAATGAATGGTTTAAACAATTAAAAAGTCTAAAAAATATCATCTCTTGATTTTTGAAAAGTAGTTATGGGCTCCAGAATGTCCTGAAGTAAAAATTTGTTTTTTATATAAAAACTGAGTCAAGTTATAAGATTTCATGAATTTCTAAATTGATTTCATAAATCGGCGGCTTCATGAGAGCTTGCCAAAATTTTGTTTTTTATTTTAAAATTTTTTCATAAGAAAAAAATATTCCATTTATTATCATATGTTTATTTGACGACGAATAATTTCCTATTCGGTACATTTGAGAAATATACTTTTACTCGAAGATATCCCTAACATATTTTTCTGACTGTTGACTGCTACTTTCTACATCATAATCAATGAATGAATCCCAGATAATATTTTTACCTCTTCCGAATCCTGAGGCGCCACCTTTTGACTCAGCAGAGACAAACTGACCAATAGCTGAAGCACCACCATGTGCGTTTTCTTGGAATTCGACTTCAGCCACTATTATATTGTCTTCGAGAACTGTACCGCAATTGGTACATACTGCGTCACCACGAGCTGGGTCTACTTCTATCTCTGATGAACCACAATGCTTACATTTCTTCCCAGACATCGTGATATTTGCTCGATTAGCAAGTAATTATAAATATATTTTGAAAAAATCCTTTTAGCTTCCTAATATTATCTCGTTGTTTTTTTTTATAATAGTTACATATTAAATATACATTACTTTGCTGAAAGCATAAGCAACCAAGATTAAAATATGCACATATTTGGAATTCTTAGCATAACACAAACTTTAAAAAGTACCGACATAAATGTTTCTACTAATTTTTCAATTCTGGTAGTCTATTTTGTTTTGATGTTATGTTGACATTGACAGTTGACACTAATCAATGGTTTTTATTTCCTTGCTCATAGACTTCTACGAATGTCTTTTTGCCAAAATCAAGTATCAAGAAATTATTTACCAAATAATATGTACCGAAATTCATTAAAATGTATATTTGATACTTAAAAGTATCAAAATCCACATTAAAACCATTATTTTAGCAGTCAAACAGGAACAACAATCCGCCAGTTGTCAAGTTCCCAACAAAACCCAGGATCAAATTATTAATTATTATTATTTCACAACTAACCTATGGTACTATTATTTATTCTGTGCCCTTGCTTTTCTTTTAAAACACTGACCTCTATATATAGCGTACTTGTATATATAGATGTCAGCGTTTTCAATAACATTGGGACACAAGCGTAGTGTATAAGTCAATGATATTATAAGTAAAAAGGCCTCCTTTTCTTATAATATCACTGTGTATAGTATACAGAATGTCCCAGGAAACCTGTACCAGCGAAGGTCTGTGGTCTGGGGACACCAATAACTTTCGATTGGACCACATGTATAATAAATTTCACTATTTTCGACTGTATCAACTTTAAACTCCGTTTTCGCACAAAAATGCCTTATAGAGTACCAACTATTTTGTAATAATTTGAGAGCTGAAAAACCCATAAAGTTTTTTTTTGTTGAAGTTATTCAGTCAGGGTTAAGTTTTTTTTAGTTGAAATCAAATAGAAATAACTCTCAAGCAGAAATTTTAATTTTGTGAGCTAAATCTGAGCTACTAGTAATTATAATTTTGGTGTTTAGAATTTTTACAGACGAACACACATGCTAGCTATAATACTAACAAAAAAATCTCTAAGAATTACTTCAAAGAAAAAGATATAGCTAAAACCGTCTAAAATTTAAAAAAAAAACTGAAAATATAACAAAAAAAATTCATATCTCGAAAACTACAAAATCGTGGAACATACATGGAATCCAATCGATAGTTATTGGTGTACCCAGACCACAGACCTTCGCTGGTACAAGTTTCCTGGGACAACCTATATATTTTCTATATTTTCTTTGACACAGGCAAGAGCTTAAGATATTGAGTTATACAACTCTAGAGGAGCAAACCACATTACCGCGCGTCGAAAAAAGTGTAACCATTATTCAAACGCGACGACGTAGCTTTGGAACTAATAACAATTTTAAATTAACATATATCTATCTCACTTACACAAGTTGCGAAAACAATATCGTCGCTAAGATTAGATAAAGATAGACACACAAACATGCAATGGCGGGTTGGTGTGGCTTACTATATGAAAAAATACCTAAAATACGCAATAAAAATGAATTTTTAAAGCTGCAGTTAATAGTTTTTATATTAAAAAAGTGTATTTTATTTTAAAATCATTATCGCGTCCCTTTAGAAAAAAGGATACAAAGCTTATCAGACGAATAGAAGTAAACATAATGATGAAATAAAACATATTTTTATAAGTATTTTTATTGTACTAATAAATCAAACAATATAAAATAGGTAACAAAATATAATTAATATAAAATTTATATGAAATTATAATTAATATAAAATTATTAATATAAAATCCATACTTCCATAATAATATTATAAATGCGAAAGTGTGTTTGTTTGTTTGTTTGTCCTTCTTTCACGTCGCAACAGAGCGTCGGCATGGCATGATTTTTTGTATGGGGATAGTTCGGTGGCTGTAGAGCAACATAGTTACTTTTTTCCGCGGGAAAACATCTCATTTCCGTGGGAAAATAGAATATGTTGCAAAAGTTTGTCCTTCTTTCACGTCGCAACAGAGCGACGGCATGGCATGAATTTTGGTATCGGGATAGTTCGGTAGCCGTGGAGTGACATAGGCTACTTTTTTTTGCGGAAAAATATCTCATTCCCGTGGGAAAATCGAATATGTTGCAAAATTAAATTCAGCTATGTGGCGCCACCGTGATTCTACAAGACGGACGACGGTACGATGGACGAACACAGAAGGCCAGAATATCTGGATTATTATGTCCTTTTACCGAAATTAAGATAAAAAATGTATGGATCTGTATTTTTCCACGCAGAACCGGGAAGAGAGCGATAAAAAACATAAAATTCACCAGCTGATTTTCTTCAAACGTTTTGGCGCATTGTAATTCACAGAATAGGCGATAACTTCGCAGACGATGTTAAGTAATCCGTTGATGCTCTGCCTACCCCACAAGGGTTACAGGCGTGATTATAAGTATGGATCAGAAATAATATCACCACCTGTGACGCTTTCACCCTTCACTACTACTTAACTGTGGTAGAAACAGTTCTTAGTAAGCCTTATTAATAAGCCTTAGTAATATTTATTGAACGGAAATGAATACAGTTCTTATATGTTTTTGGTTGTGAATGAATCGGTATTACAATAAGAAAAATTGTGCAAAATTATAGGAAAAATATTTTTTGAGAGTTCTTATTAACTAACGTATGCATAGTTTAAATTGATTCCACTAGATGTCGTTACTAGGTTTTTAAAACGCAGTAACGAAATGTTTCCTGACATGTACTTAACTCCCGCCGTTGAGCCGCGCGTCAACTTATACTGCATACGGTACCTATACGCTTAAATTGTTTCTATTTCGTAGCTTATTCGAGTACCTGCTTTCGATTTCGGTTGTTATTTGCTTTGTGATTTGGTTAAGGTTGAAAGGATTTATATTGGTTTTCATTTTCGGATTTGTGTATTTTCTTGGATCGGTTTTGTTGATTTGGTTGGTATTCCTTTATACATATTTATACTCTGGCTTTGATTTTGGATTTTGTTTATTTAGAATCGTGAATTGGTTTTCGTTGTTTTAGGTTTTTTAACAGTATTTCAAATGAATATTAATAGTTTAGATAGTGTATACGGTACCTACTTGAACATACAGAGCGTCAGGCTGCTTTAAGAGCTTCCGAAACACCTTCTCAAAGTCAGGAAAGACGTCTTGAACAGGCAGAGCGTCAAGCTACTTTAAGAGCTTCTGAAACACCTTCTCAAAGTCAACGAAGGCGTCTTGAAAAGGCAGAGCGTCAAGCTACTTTAAGAGCTACTGAAACACCTGCTCAAAGTCAGCAAAGACGTCTTGAACAGGCAGAGCGCCAAGCTACTTTAAGAGCTTCTGAAACACCTTCTCAAAGTCAACGAAGGCGTCTTGAAAAGGCAGAGCGTCAAGCTACTTTAAGAGCTACTGAAACACCTGCTCAAAGTCAGCAAAGACGTCTTGAACAGGCAGAGCGTCAAGCTACTTTAAGAGCTACTGAAACACCTGATCAAAGTCAGCAAAGGCGTCTTGAACAGGCAGAGCGTCAATCTACTTTGAGAGCTACTGAAACACCTGCTCAAAGTCAGCAAAGGCTATTCGAACAAGTAGAACGTCAGGCCGCCTTAAGAGCCGCGGAAACACCTGATGAAACTCAACACAGACTCATTGAGCAAGCTGAACGTCAATCTATACTATAAGGGCATCTGAAACACCAGAACAGACACAGGCGCGAAGAGATGCAAATGCACCATGCTCCAAGCTGAACATCGACAAAATTTTCAAAGAAACAATTGGTCGGTTTTTAATGACGCAGCATTTAATTTTGATCCGTTGATTGAATATAAAAATCACAGGTTAGTTGTTATCGGACTGATGGACAAGGCGTGTCAATTTTGCAGCGCTTGAAGCGCTTGAAGCGGAAAGATGAGAGCGCAGGCATGTGCTGTTCCAATGGCAAAGTGTCTCTTCCGATACTTGGGGAACCAGAAGAACCTTTGAAAACTCTCTTTTTATATGATGCTAATGAGTCACGGCGCTTTTTAAACAGGATCCGGAAATATAACTCATGCTTTCAAAAGACGTCCTTCGGAATTGACCGGGAAATAATATTGCCGGGATTTTCGCCTACATTTACGGTGCAAGGGCTAGGTCACTTTTTCCAGCTGAAAACGAACAGCATAAATTTTTACAAGTATATTTTATGGATGACGAAGAAATTGAGGTAGACCGTCGCTGCCAATTTATCCAGGAAGTTGAGAGAGACACAGTGTTCAAAATTCAAAGATTCTTGCATGAACGTAACATTTTAGTCAAAATATTTAAAACTGCTTTAGAAAACCTACCTGAAGAGGATTATAAAGTGTCACACGCAGATCGAACGAGAAGCATGAAAGGCGCTACAATGCACCTTTGATAAACGAAATAGCAGCCGTAATTAGTGGTGATCAATTTTCTTCACGAGACATTGTCTTGCGAGCACGTGATGATACGTTGCAACGGATAGCCGATACACACAAGTTTTATGACGCTCTGCATTACCCATTGATTTATTGCAAAGGACAAGAGGGTTATCATTTTCAAATTCCACTCATTAACCCGGTCACAAAGGAGCCTACTCCGAACAAAAAAGTATCATGTATGGATTTTTATGCGTATCATATGATGTTGCGAGAAAATGATTTTAACCTCTTAGCCCGGTGTAGACAATTATTGTGTATATAATCACTGGGATAAAAGCATGGAAGGAAGCTGTGCAGTGCCAGTCACCAGCCAAAATTAGGGATCTTTATGCAACTCTCATATCATCTTGCGGGCTATCTAATGCACATGAATTGTGGGACAAATATAAAGAGTACATGGCGGAAGATATTTTGCGAAGGTTACAGCAGACATACGCGAACATGACATACAATGAACACATTTATAATGAAGCACTTGGAAAAATTGAAGATAAAGAATGGCAATGGTAAGCAAAAAATTAAGCGACTTTGGAATGATAAGCCCTCAGCGAACAACCGAAAATGAACTAAGTGATGAAATTATACGTGAAACAATATACCAACTACAATATACCAGCTTTGCAGCAGCAAGTAGCCGAATTTGTACCCCGCTTGCTTCCCGAACAAAAACGAGTTTTTGACAAAGTGTTAGGACAAATTGAATCTGTAAATGGTGCACTTTTCTTTTTAGATGCCCCTGGAGGAACTGGGAAGACATTTTTGTTAAATTTATTATTAGCGCAAGTACGGAAAGATAAAAACATTGCTATGGCCGTAGCTTCCTCCGGTATAGCCGCCACGCTGCTAAGCGGGGGCCGCACTGCACATTCTGTTTTAAAACTCCCTCTAAATCTTGCCCAGGAAGAATCGCCGATCTGCAACTTTAGCAAAAATAGTGCATGAGGTATAATGCTACGACAATGCAAGCTTTTAGTGTAGGACGAGAGTACAATGTCGCATAAAAAAGCTGTAGAAGCACTAAATCGAATGCTCCAGAATTTGCACCTGCAGATGAAATTAAAGCATGTCTCAAGTCGTCTATTTTATGGAACAAGGTGACAAAATTCAGTTTAACTACGAATATGAGAGTGCATTTGTATAATGATATCAATGCTGGAAACTATTCTGACAGACTATTAAAAATTGGCGATGGGCGGTTGGAAACGGATGCTGAGGGCTGCGTTAAATTGACGAGAGATTTTTGTAATTTAGTATAGAGTCATTCCGAATTACTTGCGAGCGTTTATTCAGATTTAACTAACAACATGCATTGGTTATGTGAAAGGGCGATTCTTGCACCAAAAAATGAGAGCGTTAACAAAATAAATTCAGATATATTAAGCGAAGTAGCAGGAGAAATAACAGAGTATTTGTCAGTAGACACAGTTATGGACACAGAGCAGAGCACTTTATATCCCGTAGAGTTTCTAAATTCTCTAGAGTTGTCAGGTGTGCCCTCACATAAGCTTCAATTAAAATTAGGCGTCCCAGTCATGCTAATGCGAAATTTAGATGCTCCTCGGTTATGTAACGGGACAAGGCTGCGTGTGACACATCTTGGACGGAACATAATCGGTGCAAAAATTTTGACAGGCGTCGGAAAAGGTGAAAATGTTATTATACCACGGATCCCTATAATTCCCACAGATGTTCCCTTTCAATTCAAAATTCCCTATTTAGCTCAGTTTTGCAATCATCATCATCATCATAAAGCGCTAGGGCAAACGTTACAGGTAGCGGGGGTCAACTTAGAAAAACCGTGCTTCTCTCATGGTCAGCTGTATGTGGCATGTTCGCGTGTGTTAAATGCCCAGAATCTCCACATTCTTTCCCCGAATGGAAAAACATATAACATTGTGTACAGTAGCGTCTTAAAATATTGTTCAGCTATTTATTTTTTTCCAAAATTCCCACAATCCATTAATCATAATTCCCACATATCTTTCCTTTCAATTCAAAATTTCCTATTTAGCTCACCTCGCGGCACCTTGACGGACCTATTAAGCTCAGTTTCCTTTCAACTCAAAAGGCTGCATCTCTGACGGATCTTTTATTTGGCTCAGTTTCCTTTCAATTCGGAAAACTGCATCTCCGACGAATCAATTTAGCTCAGTTTCTTTTCAAAAGTCTGCATCCCTGACGGATAATTATACTCAGTTTCCTATTAAAAAAAATATGCCGTTTCCATTTGGAATAAACAGGCTATTTTCATGCTTTCCTATACGCTGCGTTTCAAAACATTTAAATAGGCTGACTGATCAATTTTGCTCAGTTTCCTTTTAATGGCTGCATCTCTGAAAAATCTATAAAAATAAGTTTTCTTTCAATTCAAAAAGCAATGGATAGTTCATTTCCCAATGACTATGCGGGCGAAGACGCGGGTAACAGCTAGTAGGTAATAAAATATATTTAATAGATAATTCATGAATAAACTAAAATAAGAATAATTCATTATTTTGTATAAAAGTTAAAACGTAGTTTTTATTATAATTTCCGAAATATTTAAAATCAGAGGTAACAAATTAACTTACTCCATTAATTATATACTCTCCCATTAATTTAGGATAATCACAAATGCGGAAAAGTGGCAATATTGAACCTAAATGGCAATATTCGATAATTTTATTTAATTATTTGAGGTTTTTTACTTTTACATGAAAACAAGAACTAAAAATTATGTGTTGAAAGTGATTCCGCTTGATTTATTACGTTTTTGTAACCTTGAATAGCATTCTTTCACTACGCATTTACCCATTTTTTGACGCGGCTCAACTCGGTCGGCGTCACATTGAACACTGAACCGACGTTAGCTAGGCATATGGCTGTGGCCATATGTGCAGTGGCAACACTTTGGCGTGGTTATTACTGATCTAGTGTAATAAATAAATCAGTGGTTTAAGACGTTTGATTAGAGGAAGCGTTGTAGCTGTCAACTTTAATATCGATATAAATAATTGTAAAAACAACGTACATTTCTTTTAATTAATGAATTATTTTTGAAGTTATAAACATAAAAGATCCTTCTTACTCCAAAATGCTTTAGGGACGTTGACTATTTTGGATACATCGCAATATGGGATGAAACAGCGTGTTCCATCTCAACAATGGTTTAGACAAAAGTCGTGTTAATGAAACTGTTTTGATTGTTTTATATTCTGAGAAGACAGAACTATCTGGTAAAAAAGTAAAAAATAAATAATAATGAGATTTAAATACATAAAATTACACCCAAATTTTGCTCTTCGATAATTTCATAGTAATTAGATTACTCATTATGGAAGTTTAACTTATGATATTTTCTACGTCTTTCTAAGAAATATACAAGTATTTTTTTTCTAGGAAATATACAATTTCTTTCTAGGAAATATACAAACATTTTTGAATTACTGAAGATCTCTATTAAGTTTTAATAAGATATATTTTTTTTAATTAAATTTTTACGTGTCATAAAAAAAAATTCCGTCTAAAGAGTGTTCTATAGTGCGGCGGTGCCAGTAACAATTTCAGATACCTAAATAACAGCAATACAACTACACAATTCCAACGTCAATTACTAGATTAAATACAGCTTCTTTGGATCTTAATATAGCTTATTAAACAGTATTTTCAGATGATCTTCAGAAGCCCTTTATTTCCGTCCTCCATGGAAGCACTACTCCCGAGGCGTGGAGCAGAAGTGCGATTGTCTTGTTCTTCAAGAAAGGTGACAACGCCCTCTTGAAGAACTCCAGCCCGATATCCCTTCTGAGCCGCATTACGAACTGTCTGGCACGCAGACTCGACGACTTCCAGCCTCCCAAACAAGCCGGTTTCAGAAAAAGCTTTAGTACCATAGACCACATACATACCCTTCGGCAAATTGTACAGAAGTCCGAAGAGTACAATCTGCCACTTTGCCTGGCGTATGTGGACTATCAGAAGGCCTTTGATTCCGTCGGATTTTGGGTGGTGCTACAGTGCCAAAGTTGACTGTCGGTATATCGAAGTGCTGAAGTGTTTGTACAGTAGGACTACGATGGCTATCCGAGTACAGAACCAGAGGACGAAACCTAACCAACTGCAGAGGGATGTGTAAGACAGGGTGACGTTATTTTCCCGAAACTCTTCACTTCTACATTGGAAGACGTTTTCAAACTACTGGACTGGAAAGGATACGGTATTAACATCAATGGCGAGTACATCACTCACCTTCGATTTGCCGACGATATAGTCCTTAAGGCAGAATCGCTGGAGGACTTAAGCACTATGCTCAATGACCTCAATAGTGCCTCCCAACAGATAGGTCTTAAGATGAACATGGACAAAACAAAGATCATGTTTAATGTCCATGTCACAACTATGCCGGTAGTTGTTGGGAGCACTAAGCTCGAAGTTGTTGACGAGTACGTTTACCTGGGACAAATAGTCCGACTAGGTAATTCCAACTTCGACTGAGAGGTCAATCGACTGGCTGGGCAGCGTTCGGGAAATTATCATATATCTTCTCGTCAGGTATACCTCAAAACCTGAAAATGAAAACTAAGTTGTACAAGCAGTGCGTGTTGCCAGTGTTGACCTACGGAACCGAGACGTGGTCCTTCACTGCTGGCCGTATGAGGACGCTCAAAGTCGCTCAGCTAGGTATGGAGAGGGAAACTTAGAAATGAAGATATCCGTAGTAGAACCAGAGTGACCGACATATCCCAACTGATTAGTAAGCTGAAGTGGCAATGGGCCGGCCATATAGCTCGAAGAACTGACAACCGTTGGGGAAAAAAGGTTCTCGAGTGGCAAACTCGTACCGGTAGGCGAAGTGTGGGGCGACCCCCCACTAGATGGAGTGACGACCCGGTAAGACATGCAGAAAGTCGATGGATGCAAGTGGCTCAGGACCGTGCTTTTTGGCATACCTTGGGCGAGGCCTATGTTCAGCAGCGGACTTGTGAAAGACTGTAACGATGATGATGATGATGAAACTGTATTTTACCAATATCTAGACGATTTACTTTATTAAATAGTTTTATTTCGCTACGACTATCATTAAATATACAATTACAGTCAATTGACTTAAAAAGCTAATAAAAATATGGTGAACATTCGTTTTATTTATATAATAAATATTCATCAAAATATGTCTGACTGTCTTTTTGTTCCGGCTAATCTCTGAAATGGCTGGATCGATTTTGATTGGAATTTCACTGTATGTGTGTGTTCTGTGTGTGTGTGTGTGTGTGTGTGTGCTGTGTGTGTGTGTGTGTGTGTGTGTGTGTGTGTGTGTGTGTGTGTGTGTGTGTGTGTGTGTGTGTGTGTGTGTGTGTGTGTGTGTGTGTGTGTGTGTGTGTGTGTGTGTGTGTGTGTGTGTGTGTGTGTGTGTGTGTG
Source organism: Parnassius apollo (assembly GCA_907164705.1). Lineage (NCBI taxonomy): Eukaryota > Metazoa > Arthropoda > Insecta > Lepidoptera > Papilionidae > Parnassius > Parnassius apollo. The sequence continues at coordinate 17,925,403 of CAJQZP010000008.1, forward strand.
TGTGTGTGTGTGTGTGTGTGTGTGTGTGTGTGTGTGTGTGTGTGTGTGTGTGTGTGTGTGTGTGTGTGTGTGTGTGTGTGTGTGTGTGTGTGTGTGTGTGTGCGTGCGTGCGCGTGTGCGTGCGTGCGTGTGTGTGTGTGTGTGTGTGTGTGTGCGTGTGCGCGTGCGCGTGCGCGTGCGCGTGCGCGTGCGCGTGCGCGTGCGCGCGTGCGCGTGCGCGTGCGCGTGTGCGTGTCGTGTGTGTGTGTGTGTGTGTGTGTGTGTGTGTGTGTGTGTGTGTGTGTGTGTGTGAAAATCCTGGTGTTATAAGGAGTAACTTAGGCTACTATTTATTTTAGAAAATGAATTAGGGTTCCGGGCAAAAAATTTAAAACCCATTAAATCCAATCGAAATAAATTCCATGCGGACGAAGTCATCGGGAACATTGAATAAAAATATTATTTACGGATTTTATCGCGTTTAATATCTTTAATTTATTTTTATTATTATCCAGACGTTTCGGGTGCTTTACAGCGCCCATGGTCACGGGGGGACTGAGATGTTTGACGTCCCAATGTCATAGTTAGTCCGGCTACCTTCAGTTTTTTAATATTAATTTTTGGTCCGATTTACGCAAAACGAGCTTATAGTATCATGAAGTCTTGCAGTGGTATGCTTGGGTTTGGGTTTAATTTTGTTAATTATAGGATCCCAAGCAGATGGTAGCACCCAACCATCTTCTCTATTGAAATTTGGATGTTTTTTAATTTCAATAGCCTCGCGTATCATCCTTGGTAGGAATCGGTGTTCTTTTGCGAGAATTTGTGGTTTATCAAATCTAATGTAATGGTGGGGACGATCTTGAACATGTTCGCAGACTGCAGACTCGAAACGTCGGGATAATAATAAAAATAAATTAAAGATATTAAACGCGATAAAATCCGTAAATAATATTTTTATTCAATGTGTAGTGTTCGCGTAAATTTAAGAAATCATCATCGGGAACAACTAGTTATGTCCATATTTGAGTGACAGCGATTTGCTTTTAAAAAATGCTAATATTTTTAATATAGTGACAAACACGCTACTACAACTACAAGTCGTAGTAGCGTGTTTGTCACTATATTAAATACGTATTATTGTATTCTATTTTCTTAAATTCTTTTTCCATTTTAAATTATTTTTTATATTTATAATTATAAATATATCAATATCGGAGTTTTATATATAAGTTCGATATATCGATCCATATATCGAAAACCCAATATTTAAAAAAATATCAACAGTTTTAGTTTGAACTGATCAGTTGGAATAATCAGTTGAACTAACCGTGTGTGGCGACCATAATAGCGATATCTGGGTCCTAGCAATGTTTGTATTCCTCTCGACTGATTATGATGCTGGTTTCAACAATATTTCTGTTACCTTGTAACTACACTTGCCCTAATAAAATAGAAAGACTTTAATGTTATATTTCGTGTTCTTGCATTTTGTACACAAATATCTGCTGTAAAACCGTTACAACTTCTACTTGCGTGACCGACTTTCATTGCATTACATATAGCAGTAGTAGAATAGCAGTAGCAGTAAGATGGTTGAAGCCATGATATAATTATATGTTATATCCCTAGGGATATAGCTATATACCGGAATATAACTATGATAATAGCACGATCTAGTAATATAATTAACTTACAATAGTATTTTTTTTATAGGAGAGGCGGCAAACGAGCATACGGCTCACCTGATAGTAAGTGATTACCGCCGCCGAGGAACAGCTGCAACACCAGAGGGATTGCAGATGCGTTGCCAGCCTTTTCAAAAGGAATAGGCTCTTTTCTTGTAGGTCCCTAAGTCGTACCGGTCCAGAAAAATCTCTGGTAGTAGTTGAATTTAGTGAAATAATTATATTTCCTTCCTTAAAAAGAAGTAATTGTTCAACTTTTGCTTTAGACGAGATCCTAATAACCTTCTATATACTTACCTACAGATTTCTCGGTCCCTCTTTGAGCAGAACTTTATTCAGATTTTGGCTTGTTCATGTTTATGTTTAAACGGGGGGTTTAAGAACTTAAAAATCGTTCCGGAATTACGTTACGTTACGTTAATTTATAATTATTAATATTTCTTTTTTTTTTATTAAACTTCGGACCACAAACAAGTTCTCAATTATCAACTTATCTAATGTAATTACTACACATTTTTTATCATTGGAACTCAGCAATGCTGGTCACTTACTTAATTTAATTTCTCGGTCAATCGAAAAAATGTTTATAGTTTGGGATGTAATATACATATACATCTCAGTGGAAACGGTTCCATTAAAAAGTACGGTGAGTGATATTAATTTTTATCTCGAGATGTATTATAAAATTATATTATATCCCATAGTAGAAAGTAAGTTTTAATATTTTTTTTTTGATCGACCGAGCGATATTTTCATATTATATTTCACCTCCTGTACCCCACACACCCTTCTGCACCTCCGCTACATCCTCTGATCGTCCAATGACGAACGCACACTGGCTAAAATATATATCTCACAGTGTGAAGGGCAATCGCGGGATATAATTTATATCTTGGTATATAATATATAATATATCCCATAGTGGAAACCCGTCTTAAAGAGTGTATTTCTTTCTCTTTTCATTTCCATATCCATCTATTTCATTCATTCTCTCAAACAAGATGTCAGTGCAAGATAAAAAAACGTGACGTCAAAGAAACGTGCGTTATCATTGGCTGTTTATCACGTCATGCAAACTATTATTAGCCGATGAGATCACCCTTCAAATTATTGTAGCCGAACTAGGCTGGCGTACCAAAAAGTCTGTTCCTTGAACCAAAAAGCAGGCGGTTAAGACATTTTGTAATACTAACGTGAGGAATTCTTAGGAGAAGGGCATCCCCAAAGCTAAGACGACGTCATCACGTCACCGTGCAATCTGCACTGATGACTCATCAATGTTGTGTTTGTGATCGTTTTTAATTTCTCTGATTTGACGCACTTTTAATTTGTCGTTGCTAGCCATCGCTGATCGCTGTCATTAATAGAACTGTCAAATTCGTGATACGTCTTAGTGTTTGTAAATTACGAATAATCATTACGGATTACATTACATATTATTCAAAGTACTCTGTGGGATTACATTAGCAATACCTGATAACGCATTAGACAATTACGTAAATCACCCTTCCGTGCTAGTGTCTGTATTTTGTATTAACAAATACTTGGACTGATGACGATGAAGCTGGAAATAAGTGATAGTCAATCAAATCACTCGGACTTTTCCTGCGATAGTCAATCTTCGCAGGGGTCTTCAACGAACGATTTCATAGCGTCCGTACCAACCTCCAGATCCTTATTAACAGTAAGTAAATTTTATCATAATTTGGTTTTATCGTAATTTGGTACATGTTTTATTTTTTAAATTTTAAAACTAAGCATTTAATGTACTCTTCTAGGTCAGACTCATTTCATTGATTACTATTACATTAATCCTTCAGATTTACTTTTTTATAAAACAATAAGAAATAAATTCAAATAAACAACAGAAAGTTTGACTTTAGTCTTGCTGAACTGATATAACATAAGGAATATAGAATAAATATGGAAATAGTAGTCTTTGTTTCATTTTCGCACTCATTATCTTACATGGCATCACAAAACACCCGCACATAGACTTGACTGTAAAGTACATAATACCACCTTCATATGAGAATTTTACTGTAAGAGTAAGGAACCATATTTTGTAGAATATAATATTATATGTGTAAATCACACATCTCCTATTTTCAATACTTGTATATGAAAAATTAACAATGATACTGATTTAATAGCATTGCAGCATTTGCTATTCTCAATGGTTCTTAATTTATAATATATTATTATAATTAAATGAATCTGAAATGTTAGGGCTGAATCTGAACGACAGGGTAAGAAATTGTGTAATAAGAGAAGAGTGTGGTTTGCAAGATGATGTGACCAGGATTAAGAAAGGAATGCTTCGGTGGTTTGGTCATGTGGAAAGAATGAATGAGGAAAGAGTGACAAAGAAAATTTATGTTGCAGAAGTGAATGGCAGAGTCGGAAACGGACGTCCTAGGCAAAAAATTATCGAACAAATTGACGATTTATTGAAAACGGACCAAATTAGGAGTACCCTTAACCGACGAGCATGTATGCATAGATGTATGATGGATGTGAAGGAGGCGAGAGAGGTGTGTCAGGATCGTGCCAAATGGAAATCTGTAGTCTCTGCCTACCCCTCTGGGTGACAGGCGTGAGTGTTTATGATTATGATTATTATAATTAACATTATATCATAATTAATGAACTGAAGTATGGTTTTCTTTATTTGTTGTAAAGTTTTATCTAATATTTTATATCAATTTATTTACATTTAATTACTTATAAAAGTATATTTTATTGTTCCTTTTAAAAATGTCTTAAATTGTATCAGATTTTTTATTCAAATGTGTGATATGAAATGTTTTGAATTGAATAGAAAGAAACAAGCACTGTAATATGCATCAACTTATCATGTTCATGCATCATAATTGGATAAACTTTAACCATAAATTAAGTTGAACATGTATCTAGCTGGCTTGACAGTCTTGATAATTGATAGAATCAGGCGTTACTTTGAGGAAATCCATTATAATAAAAAATAAAAATATAAATTTCTTCGCAACCTTCCGCCAAACAAATACAATGATGAGACACATCATTGTATTTGTTTGGCGGAAGGTTGCAAAGAAATTTATATTTTTATATTTTATTGACAGTCTTGACTGCCATCTCCCCAATTCTGAATTAACTCCGGACTTTTACAGTGTTAATATAATCTTTATTAATAACTTGACCATGACATCACCTATCAGGTCCAGATTTCATGATTTTCTTTTTGGCACTAAAGCGACATTTATTGTGAATATGAGTTAGTTTGGACCATACATATAGAATTTTTAATAACTTGGCCATATTATGCCATTTATCCCATGAAGTTGCATGCGACCCCTCGGGATTTGCCAGGCAACTTTTTCATAGAAAAGTGGTCTCTAAATATAAGTTTTAATGGTTTAAAGTGCTGTAGGTGTGCACGGTCGAATCCGACCGCTTGAATTTTGACGGAATAGCGCCGTGGTCGAATTCATCTGCTAAGAGATTGAAGGGTTAAGAAGCTCGCAAAGAAAAAAAGTCTGAAAGTGAATAAATGATAAGTGTGTGTTTATATTCCAGCTTATAATACAGTTGCTAATTCATTTGGATCTCTAATAGAAATTATGGGAATTTCATTTTGTAAGTTTTTCAGGCAAACTGGCCTATAGAGTAAAACATAGTCAAGTTGCAATTTTAGTTATGTTTACTCTTGTATATACTTCATAGTTGTAGCATTTTAGTTGAGGTTGTTAGCTACATAATGATATAGATACCTTGAAAAGAAACTTCTTTGATACAAACTTTTAAATAAACATATTGCTTTCTGAAGGGAAAAGAATATAATTATGTTCATCAAAGATTAGTCAAACTCCACAGACTGTAATGAAATCAGGATTAACATGCAATAAGGTAATGCTGTGTGTATGGTGGGATTAGAAGGGCATTATTTATTATGATATTTTACCCTTTAATAAAAGGAGTAAAAAAGTAAGCTATTATTTTTCTTCTTTCTTTTTTATGGCAGTTTTGATCATTCACCAATGTCAGCGTTAAAGTGTTTATTGAGTAGAATAGCTCAGCAGATACAAATACTCTGCCCGTGTACAAAAGATTGTGATAATACAATTTAAAGGAATATCTTATATTTCCTTAAATCAATTTTTTTGTATTCTAAGTAAAGTATGATTGAAGACTATTACATAATTTGTAGACAAATATTTACATGTTCTGGGAACTTGTCAGAAGTGCCAGGGGAAAGTCTGAACAGTATAGAATAAATATTGTGGTTCTAGGCAAAAATGGCTTTATTTAGATATTTTTTGCCGCCTTCAAAAAGTAGGAGGTTTTCAATTCAACTGAATGATTATGTTGTTTTTGTATATATGGGATGTGATATTGTTGAATTATTATTTATTAATTTTTAATTTATTTAAAGAAGGTTTACCTACAATTGTTACAATCTAAAACAATAATATAGTCTATAATTTTTTTATAAGTAAACACTGCTAAGCCATAATTAAAAATCTTTATTTACTTATTATGTTAAGAAAAAAATCACTAAAATGTTTTAAAACAAAACAACTAGTGATGTAGATATGTATTCAAAAAATATTTTTATTTATTTTATAAAATACTAGCTGGTACCCCGGCACATTGCTGCCACAGAAGGAAAAATTGTTAAAATATTGTAAATTTGGAAGGGACATAGTTTTTTATTAGGAATGATAATATATTAATTGAAATTGAATGATATAAGATTTTCAAATTTTGTCGGTACGATATGCACCCACCTACTGTAAGTTAATTGTATTATATAGTATGTTATTAGGTAATATATTGCCTGTAACCTTTGTGCAAGTGCAAGCAATATGTTGACAAAGGTTTAGTGCAATCTGATGAATGGTATGGCAGCACATGAAATACTTTTGATGATTATGTCTCAATATTTTTGGAAACCAGTGACTTAAGTATTATGCTCATTGACCTCAATAATGTCTCCTATCGGATGGGTTTTAAGATGAACATAGACAAAACATTGGTCATGTGTAACATCCATGTCACATCTATACTGATAGTTGTTGGGAGCATTACAATCAAGTTGTTGACATGTATGTTTACGTGGGGCATATAGTCCGACTAAACACTAATTTATATACATTAGAAGTTATATTTCAGGTATATAAATTTGGAGACAAAATTCGACCTTTAGGGTTAACAAAATGAGGGATGTGGTTTTTAGTGTAACTGTTTAGATCTAGATAACTACAAAATTTAAAATTATTATATTAAATATCTTTTTAGTTTATTAAAGTGGCAATTTACTTTTATTAAAAGTTAATATTTCGAGTGACAGAAGGAGGCAACTAAAGAAAGTTAACATAAAACAGGTAGTAAAATAAGTTGGGATGATATAATGAAAGTAATTAAAAGCAGTAAGGGTCTTAGTTATGATACACTAACATTAGAAATGCTGGGGGCTGGAGCAGGAATGGTAGCAAGCCTTAACTTGAACGAGTACTGGAAGACAGGTAAGTGTAAGGCTGTTATAGTACCAGATAGAGCGAAGAGTCATAGCAACACTGTAAAAACTAAATGAAAAAATTGGGATATGTAAGCTGGATTTAAAAACGGGGTGGGGTGGGATCTTTACGATGCACATGAGCACAGAGTTTTTGGCTAAAAATCCAGAAAGTCTTCTGTGCATTTTCATACTTAGAAAAGGCCTATGACAGATTGGATAGGATTGCTTTATGGTAAACGATGACCAATTTTTGGTTTGAGCACTGAACTTATATAGGCAATAAAACCTCTTTATAACATTAGAAATACTGGGGGCTGGAGCAGAAGTGGTGGCGAGGCTTAACGAGTACTTGAAGAAAGGTAAGTGCAAGGCTGTTGAACTCCATTGTATTAGGGCAAAGAGTCATAACATGACTGTAAAAACATAATGAAAATTATTGGGATGTGTAAGCTAAGCTGGATTTGAAAACGGGGTGCTGTGTGGTCTTTACCATGCACATGATCACAGAGTTTTATGGATAAAAACTCAGAAAGTCTTTTGTGCATTTTTACACTTAGAAAAGGCCTATGACAGATTGGATAGGATTGCTTTATGGTAAACGATGGCCAAGTTTTGGTTTGAGCACTGAACTTATATAGGCAATAAAACCTCTTTATTGGAACTGTAGTGCTTGTGTTAGGATCACCGGTGCCTACACATGCCGGTTTGACATCCATAAGCTGTCGGAAAGAGTTGTGTGGCTTCCCCATGCCCATGACCAATCTGTTTATGGCATACATAGAAACTGAGTCTGGATAGAATGTAGGTTAAGAATTAGTAGAAGTTAGCTGCCAAATTTCTTTCGTCAATTCATATTTGGGTAGTCAGTGGGCGTATTGCCTATAACGATTACATTAGTGAACATATCTTTAAATGGAATAAGAGTAAATGTTAACCCATGTTGTTATTTTGTTATTTTTCAAAAACTATTACTTTCGAATACGAAAGCGAAGTAAGTTTTTGAAAAATAAAAAAATAACAGTTTTTGAAAGACAGAATGTAAAATATATTAAATCAGAATAACATGGAGTTGGTTGAGCAAGTAGTAAACATGAGCAAGTGGTAAACATGACCAGGACATGACTCTTCACTTTATTGTGGGAAGTCAAAAAAGGCAAGTTTAGCAATATACATATAGGAGGCTTATATCATCCCGTAGATGTTGTAAGAGGTGGCGGAAAGAAATGATGAAAGAGATGGGCAGCAATATTTTTCTGATAATAACTCAAAATCATTAAAAAAATACGCCTGACCGTACAGGACATCCCTGGAACTTCCGTTAATTTCAAACGCTCCAAATTCCACCTATTATGTCGTTTCTTTATTTCTTCAAAATTGGATATTTCACGACGGCGTTCGTTCGCGGTTTTTTAAGTACTCGTATTTAATTTATTGCATCAAAACCTACCGAGAAGAAATTTCGAAGTTATTTGATAAAAGTACTTTTTTCCGAAATTTTTCGTTAATGATTTCTCTTCGTCTGCGTCGTTATTCATGGGGGATATGACACATCTTCTCGTCAGGTATACCTCAAAACCTGAAAACTAAGTTGTACAACCAGTGCGTGTTGCCAGTGATGACCTACGGAACCGAGACGTGGTCCTTCACTGCTGGCCGTATGAGGAGGCTCTAAGTCGCTCAGCGGGCTATGGAGAAGGCTATACTCGGAGTTTCTCTGCGTGATAAACTTAGAAATGAGGATATCCGCAGTAGAACCAGAGTGACCGACATAGCCCAACGGATTAGTAAGCTGAAGTAGCAATGGGCCGGCCATATAGCTCGAAGAACCGACAACCGTTGGGGAAAAAAGGTTCTCGAGTGTCAGCCTTTGTACCGGTAGGCGAAGTGTAGGGCGACCCCCACTAGATGGCGTGACGACCTGGTAAGACATGCAGGAAGTCCATGGATGCAGGTGGCTCAGGACCGTGCTTTGTGGCATACCTTGGGGGAGGCCTATGTTCAGCAGTGGACTTGTGAAGGGCAGTAATGATGATGATGATGATTTCTCTTCAACGCGTCAACTATTTTTTGAAAACAATTGAATTGATCGTTACATTTGTTTAAAACTTAATTCAAAAAAAAATATTTTTGAATATTTTATTTTTTAAATTTCTTAAAATCTACAGGTCCGAATCGGTCTAAATGGTATAGAAAATCTAAATTTGGCGAAGCCCAACGCCGCCGAGTTTGTTCAAACCGGTCAAGCCATTCTAAAGTTATGAGGGTTCAAGAAGTTATCAGGGAATCAAAACGACTTTCTAGGACCTCAAAACTTGGAGATCCGATAACACGATTTTCGAAAACCGGGGTGAAACCAATAGCTTCCCGATTTTTGAAAGTCATTCATTTTCATAGCGGGAAGTTAACAACTGCGATATCCAAACGGCCTGCCAAGACTGGCAACTATGGCAAATGCCGCCCCTATGAGGCAGTCAGTTCAATCCTTCGAATCCATAGATCAATTGGGGATGCCTATGTTGAGCCAAATTTTGATAATCTGTAATGAATGACTGATGGCAATTACACACAATGCTGTGTTGGTCCGTTTAGTACGCCCCCTTTTTAATGAGAGGCGTGAAATGTTTTTAATGATTTTTTTATATAGAATATTAATAAATTGTAGGGTTCAGTACAAGAAAAAGTGAAGAAACAATGTCGTCAGGAGGCGATGACCGATTAAATGACGTCACAGATTCGCGGAAAAACTCGACCCTTACGTTTTGTAATTTTGTTGCTCGATACCAACGGCTTTAGCACGGAGGAAATATTTCCCTGTGCGTTTTAACTTTATACTTTTTAATATTAAATTTTTTGAATTTTTATTAGGCATCTATAGAGTAATTTTTATGACCATATTTTCTCATATGGACTTAAATTTACAAAATTTTATAATAACGTATTTTCCATTATTCGTCCCAAAACCACCACTCGTTAGCGTTCCTAGAACAAATTTCAAATGTGTTTTAGAAAGATTCTTGACAATCTCCGTGAGTGTCTGTATTGGGCTAGAGATGAGGCAGTTTATTTATAATCTAACGTTAATTTTATTTGCAAAGGCCCGGCTACGCGCTCAATCTTACTTGCACAAATTCTAATTTGCACAAGCAAGCATGTACGTTAAGACAGCGTGTAATAACGCCACATTTATGTGCTTTTCGAAAATTAAGTACAAACTCTTTGTGCAATTTTTTGCACAAATTGTTTACGTATGCAAATCGCTGAATGTAGCCGGAGCTCAAATCAGTATGGCGTCTTGACTTTTGCATTGTTCTATAGGGTAGGTGTTTTTGATATTAAATTAGTCTAGGTTGTGTGAACGGCGCACTTCTGTAACATTGTGATGCAATTGTCATAGTTCGGAAAGCCTTATAACGTGGGTAAAATTAACGGAACTTTTAAGTGGTTCGCATTTATTTATTGTTTACTTGCTAGTTTGAGAAGCCTATCGCTAGCTTTCAAATTTTCTGAAGATTTTTATAAATTTTAAATATCATCCCGTGGGTGTCGTAAGGAGTGAAAGGGGGAAAGTTCAATATGTCATCTTTCTGATAACTAAAAATATTTAAAAAAAAACAATGATTGTCAAATGTCAACCCGTCTATATATATATGAGGAAAATGTTTAGCAGTGAATACTGTTAACAATTTAGTTGAATTACGCTCGGTCTATATTACATCAAATAAATTTGCTTTTTGATTTTGACCTATTGATTGAATTTGTTCTTGAATTAAATTTTGACTTGAACAGGATTTTGGCGTAACTAAAGTCAGAGAAAGCCAAAATGCTACTTAAGTTAGATAAGATTTGTTTTTGGTGATATATTTATGCAATAAGGTCTTAACGACGAGGCGACGTTCGCTCGTCGTTAAGACCGTACTTCCCTGCTCAGGGAGGAAGTAAAAACCATGCCATGTTATTTATCTATAATACTAATTAAATATACCCCTATTAATATTCAAAATGCGAAAGTGTGTTTTTCGGTTTGTCCTTCTTTCACGCAGTAACCAGGCATCGGATCGATATGATTTTTTGCATAGATATAGTTAATGGACCGGGGAGTGACATAGACATATTCTATCGCGGCAAAATGCTCGGTTCCTGTGGAATATATCTTGAGCGTATTTTTGTAATTTCTCGTATATATATATTATAAGATTTAACGTAGGTAATGATGTTTTTTTTTCCAAACTCCACGCGGGTGAAGCCGCGGGCAAACACTCGTATGAAATAAATTTATCATTAGCATTCTTAGGACAATTTAATGTTAAATAAACATAGTTTATTTAACACATCGACAATAAACATAGTTTATTTAACACATCGACAATAAACATAGTTTATTTAACACATCGACAATAAACATAGTTTATTTAACACATCGACAATAAACATAGTTTATTTAACACAATAAACAAAACATCGACAATAAACATAGTTCATAAACATAGAACACATCGACTATTTAACACATCGACAATAAACATAGTTTATTTAACACATCGACAATAAACATAGTTTATTTAACACATCGACAATAAACATAGTTTATTTAACACACTAAGACATAGTTTTAGTATATTATGGGCTTACAAGTGCGTTTACTGTTGCGTCATTTGCATGATGTGGAAAATCTGTAGAAAAGATGACTTGCGTTTTATGTTCATTGATTGAAGACTTTATTTTCTTACATTATTATTTATTATTTTAATGTCATTATTTAAGTATTATTAAAAATTTCTTGACAAGCTCAACATTTTCCTAAAAGAAGTATTATTAGTTTGCTTAAATCAAAACTTATGCTGCAAAATTTAGTGGCAACGTCGGTAATAGACAATCGGACGAGAGAGAAATAGATAATCGGAAGTTTATCGACCAAAGTGACGATAATTGGAGATTGGTTAAATAAAGAGTTTCCTTAACTTTAACCAATATTAACTATGTAGATAATATATTGACGTAAAAGAAACTAGAGAGTGATGTTTTACGTGTTATCGTGATATATGGAATTCTGCAGGCCCTGCCTAATAATATATACAATTTAATATAAAATTATATCAGCAAAAGATTTGTTCTAAAAATCAATGGTTCTAAAATACCGTATTTTAAAATTAATACGGATAGATAAGACATGCAGAAGGTCATGGACGCAGGTTGTGACTGTGTTTTATTTACAGCCTATATACGTCCCACTATTGGGCACGGGCTTCGTCTCATGTGTGAGAAGGTTTTAGGGCAAGGAAGTGTCCGCCGCGCTGCCCCAATGCGTGTTGGTGAACTTCACATGTCTTCGAAAAAAATGATTGATTGATTCGAAATATTTTTTTTTTATTTCTCAGACATGCAGGTTTCCTCACGATGTTTTCCTTCACCGCTGAGCACGTGGTACATCAGCACTTAAAATTGCAATTAACAATTTCAGGTGCCGGTGGGCGTCGAACCCGGGTTGCTCGCGTAATGTGTGATTAATTGTAATGTAATGTATTGTAATAATGATGGTGATGATAGGTTGGTGTTGTTGTATATCAAATATGGGAGAAAATTATAGTTAAGATTCTATATAATTGGTTCAAATGCCCAGTGATCGGTGAATAATAATAATAGTTTTCCCTTGACACGATTAATTCATGTAATATTTTTTCACATACATTTTACTGTAGCCAGTGTGTTGCCAGTCGTGTTTATTTATGTTCGTGATCGCTACGATTCGTCGAATGAGGTGAACTGGCGACCCGCGTGTTTCAGTGCCTACCCTTGAACTCCAGCCGTATGATTCATCGTTTCAGTTTTAGCAGAATGTTAATCTCTGACTATGCTTTATCATTCCCTATTTGATTTCTTTAATAATATATACGATTGTTAAATAGATAGCAAAAAATACGTTGACTCTTTGAATCTGAATTTCGCATATAAAATTATTGGAATTATATGGTGCTTACTTTTTGTTGTGATTCTGTTGTTTAAAAAAATATTTTACACCAGGATTAAACGTAATGATAATTTCTAAATAATGATCGCCGATGTTTCCATGAATACTAGGTAGTTACCAGACACAAACATAATAAATTAAACCGTAGAAAGATATTTTTTATATGACAACCCGACGTTTCGAGTACTTAGCAGCGATCATGGTCACGGGAGTGACAAAATAAAAGAGTAGGTTAATTAAGCGCGATAAAACCGGTAAAATTACCTAATTTCACAATTAATGAATAAATTAATTAGAAAAATGAATATCTCTAACGTTATTGGTTACTCTTCCCTCGTTTCGCATTGCATGTTACATCAGATATGTTGTATATATGAAGGCAAATAAGTGCCCTCACTTTCTGACGACCGTACTTGACCTCACGTAAAAAAAAGCGAACCAATACACAACCAGTGCCGCAGAAATTTATAGGGCGCTGTTCAATGATATTATAAATAAATATCATTGGGCGCTGTTATTATAGTCGTAGATAACCGCGACGCGTTGTTTGATCTTATAAGTCATATTCAGTTAAGATAAAGCTTCTGTCATTTTCGGTGATTATAAAAATGAGATGGTTCTCAACTTTTTCTTGTAAGTTCACTGCTGAACAAAGGAGCCCCCCCCCGCCCCTATTGATTGACTTATAGGGGAGATACTAGATTTTTTTTTATAGGATAGGGTGACAAACGAGCACACAGTCCACCTGATGGCAAGTGGTTGCTGCGGCCCATAGACATCCACATCCATCCTCGACTACGAATCAAAACGCAGATGCGCTGTCACCCGTGAGGACTAAGATGGAATGCCTCGTTTCCAGCAAAAAGGGTCTCCGGTTCTCTACACTCACCATACGAAATACAGCAGCATTAAGCTACTATTTCACGCTGGTATTCTGTGAGAGCGCGGTCCTTCCCCGGTCGAGCCGACCCATTCGTGCTACAACTATACTACTAATATAACTGCAGCGTGGCTGTACTACGTATGAATTTATGGAATTGATATTGTTGTCACGCTTGTTTTTATAACCGCAGTTTTATGAAGATACTGCTGACCATATCCTGTCTTATTTCCATGTGTTGCCTCTTATAACGCCATGATGTGGAGTGGTGCATTCTTTCACACAGTCTAGCACCACACCGCGATTGTATTATTTGCATTACAGTAAAACATTTTTTTACGTAGAGCAGAGCCGTGCTGAAGCTGAAGATTATGGTTGTAGCACTAATGGGTCGGCTCGACCGGGGAAGGACCACGCTCTCAGAACACCAGCGTAAAATTGCATCTTAATGCTACTGTGTCTCGTATGTCGCATGGTGAGTGTAGAGAACCGGAGACACTTTTTACTGGGAACGAGACATTTCTATGTAAGCCCTCAGGGGTGAGTACGCATTTGCATTTTGATTATAATCGACGATAGGTGTTGATAGATGTCTATGGGACACAGTATCTACTTACCATCAGCCATCCGTGTGCTCGTTATCATTTTTATTCTGTAAAATGAATATTTGTTAAAGGTACACTACTTAAATTAAATTAAAATTGATTGATTAATACTTTAAGGGGAAATATATAACCTCAAATGGCTTAACAAAATCCTCCGTTATGCCGAAAATATTGCAGCATTAATTTTGAAATAAATATATGGTAAAGTTGAGGATTAATGTTAAGGTTTATGTTAGACGAAAACACGATTCTGTAAAATTTTCTCGATAGAAAAAAAAATCCAAAGTGACCTCCAAAACAAACAATAAACGGCTGTTATTCATAAAATACTTTAAATAAGATCATGAAACTTTGGATACTAACTGAACTAACTATAAAGCAGTGCTTATGTTATTTACTTTTTTTAAATACCATTATTTTCACTGTAAAAAGAAATTACCTAAACTATCGGCGTATTGAAGCTTCTTTCCTGCCGCGCGGTTAGTCTCGCTTCATCGCTTCGGCCTTTGAATGGGGAGGTTGTGTCGCTTACGATCTGAATACACAATATGCAACAGGACGACGTAAAATTAAAATGGGAAATAACCGTAATAAAAATAAGAAGCGACTGGCTTGGCGTTAAGAAACAGGCATAAATATGATAAACCTAATGAAATAAGTGTCTAACGACCTATCTACTTGCAGTATTAGTGATTACAAACATGTCGGTACATAGCATACGACGCGCGGGGAAGTGCGGGTTAAATTAGAATTTGAGCTGACTTACTATATCCCCTTAATTCCGTATTTATTTTATTTTACTACCGATAGTGATTTCGTTGAAACTACACCGATAACGAAGATATGTGCATTTAATAAATGCCTAAGATTCTAGGGCCTAAAATTTAATAAGGAAAGTAAAGCACGATAAAACGATAACTTTTTTAAATTCCGAGAGTTGTGCGACATGATTTCCGATGTAGTGGCGTGATGTAATGTTTTGATTTCATCGGAACTGACGGCACCTGCTGTAAATTTTATCAATATTGGTCAGACAGCTTGGGACCGAAGTACACAAAGCGACGATTTGATTACTGATTGTTATCCGACGGATATAAAATTGAGGAGTGAAATATTTTACCTGAGCTTTATTTATTTAATTAGTACATGACTATTGGGTTACAGGAGCCAATATTTGTCAAACAATATTTATTATTATTCGAGTCTGAGTAAACTGGAGCTGCTGTCCTAGTCAATTCCTGATTGGATTTTGAATTTGAATTTTGATTTGATTCCGAAGTTGGACTTACCTAGTCGGACTATTTGTCCCAGGTAAACATACTCGTACACAACTTCGAGCATAGTGCTCCCAACAACTACCGGCATAGGTGTGACATGTCCATCTTAAGACCTATCCGCTGGGAGGCACCATTGAGGTCATTGAGCATAGTGCTTAGGTCCTTCAGCGATTCTGCCGTAAGGACTATATCGTCGGCAAATCGAAGGTGAGGGATGTACTCACCATTGATGTTGATACCGTATCCTTTCCAGTCCAGTAGCTTGAAAACGTCTTCCAATGCAGTGGTTAAGAGTTTCGGGGATATAACGTCACCCTGTCTTACACCACTCTGCAGTTGTATAGGTTTCGTACTCTGGTTCTGTACTCGGATAGCCATCGAAGCCCTACTGTACAATCACTTCAGCACTTCGATATACCGATGGTCAATTTGGCACCGCTGAAGGGACTGTAGCACCGCCCAAATTTCGAAGGAATCAAATGCTTTCTCATAGTCCACATACGCCAGGCAAAGTGGCAGATTGTACTCTTTGGTCTTCTGTACAATTTGCCGATGGGTGTAGAATGTATGTGGCCTATGGTGCCTTTTCGGAAACCGGCTTGTTTGGGAGGCTGGGAGTCGTCGAGTCTGCGTGCGAGACGATTCGTAATGACTATCGAAAACAGCACGTAGACGCGGCTCAGAAGGTGTATCGGTCTGTAGTTCTTCAAGAGAGCATTTTCACCTTTCTTGAAGGACAACACCACCTCACTTCTGGCCTCGCCTCGGGAGTAGTGCCCCATGGAGGACGGAATTAAAAGAGCTTCTGTAGGACTTCAAGTACCGGTTTTCCACCCGCTTTCAGAAGCTCCGCTGTAAACTCCGCCCGGGGACTGGCCTTTTTAAGGTGCTGGAGAGCCACCCTAGTCTCGCTCAGACTGACGGCCGGGATATCTTCGGAATAGTGTCGGATAAGACTTGCTCCTGGATTGTTACTCACACTTGCGTGTGGCTCTAACTATGACGTGTCACACAGCTGCACATAGAACCTCTCAATCTCACTCAAAATCTCAGGTGTCTCGGAAACGATGCTGCCACACTCGGTCTTCAGTTTCGACAATTGGCTCCTTCTGGCAGACAGATCTCTGGCAAATAATTTGGAGCCCTGGTTTCGCTCAATCGCTTCTTCAATACGAGCTGTATTAAAGTTGCGTAAGTCCCGCCGCATGTATTTGGAGATCTGTCTGTTCAGTTGCCTGTATGCAGTCAAATATGCTGAAGACTGCAGTTTCATTTCCCGTCTAATAGCCGTGAGATTAAGGTGATACCTCGAAAATTTGGTGATTTTTCTATTTAACATATTTTTTTAAGTTTTATAGATTACAAACTAAAATTTTGGTATATGATTTTTGACTATATGGCCTTGGATTGCATAAAAGGAAAACACGATATCATGTAATTTTCTCGATTGAAAAAAATTGTAAAGTAGGTTCTAATTCTTTTACATTTCTCGATGACACCACAATATTCTTACGAATAATTTCCTGGAATTATTTTTAATTCATAACGAAGTTTTATTAAAATGAATAAAAATGTTATTTGGCGCTTACGTAGTTTTTTTCCGAGCGCTTGCTCAGTATGGCCATCTCATAATTTGCGTACTATGAAGTCTTTGCATCACTTTCATTCTGATACTCTCGCAGTCGTCTGTTAGCTTCACCGACAAAGGAATAAGCCACGCCCCCAAAACTTCGATTAATTTTCAAGGTATCCTCTTAAGAGTGTGATCGGAGAGTTTTTGTTTTCTTCTGCGGTGGGTCTTGCAGAACTTAGGTCTGACCGCATGGACAGTTTCCACGAGCTTATCATTCATATCATCCACTGTATTGCAGTCTTCTAGGCACTGAAAACGGTTTTGTAATTCGAGCTGAAAGTTTTCGGGATAATGGATCAGTGCACGAGGGGGACGGAGCGTTGACTTCATTAGACGAGACCTCTCCAACTTAACGTTTAGGTTCAGTGTGGCTCAAACCATTTGGTGATCGCTGCCAGTTTTCACACTCGCGATCACTGAGACATCACTGACCAGTTGGCGTCTGGTCGTCATAATGAAGTCAATCTCAATTTTTGTCGAACCGTCGGGGTCGAACAAGTCCACTTTCCATGGGGCGGCTTTTGGAATGAAAGAGTTCATCAAAAGAGTCCCTTTTTCTTCCAAATTTCCCTACCTTCAGCTCACCGCTTTCTTTTGTGCCTAGTTTTGCGTTGAAGTCTCCTATTAACACCGTATAGTATGTTTTGGAGGAATGCATGGCTCTAAAGATATCCTCATACATTTCCTCTACCTCCTCATCGGGGTGTGTCGAGGTTGGTGCGTAAACCTTTATGACCTTCAGCGAATACCGTTTGGTGTATTATAAGTATCAGGTACGTAACCCTCGTTAACACACTCCCAATCTTTACAACGTTGTTGAGGAGAGACTTGTGGACGATAAATCCGACACCTCCTTGGGACGGATGGTCGCCCACCCGGTGATAGAACAAGTTGCCGGATTCAAGGATTACCGTGTCGTCCCCCTCTGTTCGGATGATAATCCTATAATATGCCAGCGCAACTTCTCTACCTCTTCTTGCAGGTCCAATCATTGGAATATAAAATTAAGGTCGTTAATGACATGTTTCATTCATTAATTTCAAGTGACCCGGTCATTCAAGTATTATTTCGGCTTACTAACCGGGTCTTTCGGGCCGATCATTCAAATGGATTATTTCAAGTTTCTGTATATACTCTGTGATCTGTGAGACCCGCTCGATAATGTCCATCGTTGGATATTATTAGATACTGTTAGTGTGTAGTTTGTCAATAGTTTGATCCGGAACGTTTAAAATATGTTATTGCAATCATAAATACTTTGATGCGACTCGGGTCAAATGAACGAAACATTCACGATCCGTTAATTCTCCTATATCCTTTCCAGTTCAGTAGCTTCTAAAAGGCGCAACGATGAAGTTTCAGGATAATTTCTCACTGTATTAGACCTTTACCGGTCCCATGTAAAAAATAACGTTAAATGACACCGATATTTTCCTTTCCTTTCATTTTAGTGAACAAATACCATGCATAGATTATGCGATCTGGTTCATTTTACGTTTTCTGGTATCCTGGTGTCTTATGTGTGTTTTTATTTGTCTATTATTTTTTTACGTTTATCTTTAAAACTACTCGTATTCTGCATCGACGGTTTTGTGTAATATATCTGTACAAATAACTAGCAATGAAAATCAGGGTTAGGATGACACATCGTAGCATATCCTGAGTTATATTTGGACCATTTCACATCAAACGGATATTTTAGGTTGGCTTTTCGCGATTTTTATATATTTTGTACTTATCTGCGTATTTTCAAAACGATTTATTTTTTCCTTGTTAGTGTATAATTAAGTTATAAAGATTACATAATGTACTGCGTTGTGCCAGTGCCCATCCAAATTTGGAAAGAAATGACCAAATAAATATTTTTTCCTTATTTTGTCTTTGGATATTGCATAGTCATTAGTCATACGTTTGCTTATAATCGATGTAATATCTCTTGCATGTAACTGAAGGAACGAACAGAACATTTATATATTCACTTTGTGTGTGTCTGATAGTGTTGTACGTACACTTAATATATTTAGCATAAAATGCTTTATCACTAGTTGTTTATGTTTAATATTACGTTTATTGTCACGTAACATAATGAAACGTGTTTGTTTAATTTTTATTTTGGAACGTCGTAATTAAGATATTATGTAAATATGATTTCTAATAGCGATCCGCCCCGGCTTAGTACAGGTGTTTTCTGGATCTCGAAAGCAGTGACACCTACCGGGTCCATTTCTGAATTTCATACGTGGTACAGCCATGCTGCATTTGTATTAGTAGTCTAGTTGTAGCACGAATGGATCGGCTCGACCGGGGAAGGACCACGCTCTCACAGAATACTAAAGTAAAATAGCAGCCTAATACTGCTGTGTTTCGTATGGTGAGTGTAGAGACCGGAGACCCTTTTTACTGGAAACGACGCATTCCGTCTTAGTCCTCACAGGTCACATCTGTATTTTGATTCGTAATCGAGTATAGATGTAGATGTCTATGGGCCGCAGCAACCACTTATCATCAGGTGGACTGTGTGCTCTTTTGTCACCCTATCCTATATAAAAATCTAAAGTACCCCGGCGTCTAAGACCAACACAAACCTACAAAAAATTTCATCAAAATCTGTCCAACCGTTTAGGAGTTCACTGACAAACTCACCTACAGAAGAAATATGAAAATATACCTTGGTTATTAACGGTAACAAAAGATGTGCTATATTTTGTTACTGTTAATGTAATATATATACATTATGCTAATGCCAAAAATTGCGTCGCCAGTTGACTTGTTTCCAGTTCAAGGTTTCCGGATTTGGTTTTCGCTACAAATTTAATTTGGCTACTTGACCCATTGAAGTAGTATATACTATATACTACGTACAGTACATACTTCAATTACTTGATCTGCGTTTTCATATTGAGCTGCTATATTACTATCTTTATAGTAGTATTCACTACAAATTGTAAACTTACATATTAGAATAGTAGTTACCAGTAGTTAACAGGTGGAGCTTACATTTTTTTTAAAGTATTAATTGTTCAAAGATTATTGTGTTTGTGTGTATTATATAGTCTTCAATATTCCGATGATTTTGAAAAAGTTGCCAAATTCAGATTGGCTTCAATAATACGGAGAAAACTGTATCGAAATTTAATGTACATTTTTCCAACATACACTCTGCGTTTGTCATTAGGCAACTATGAATTTAGTATTGACTACAAATACATTAAATTTAATTGTAAACTTACATATTAGAATAGTAGTTACCAG
Source organism: Parnassius apollo (assembly GCA_907164705.1). Classification (NCBI taxonomy): domain Eukaryota; kingdom Metazoa; phylum Arthropoda; class Insecta; order Lepidoptera; family Papilionidae; genus Parnassius; species Parnassius apollo. The sequence goes on from CAJQZP010000008.1 coordinate 17,946,179, forward strand.
TAGTTAACAGGTGGAGCTTGCATTTTTTTAAAGTATTAATTGTTCAAAGATTGTTGTGTTTGTATGTATTATATATTCTTCAATATTCCGATGATTTTGAAAAAGTTGCCAAATTCAGATTGGCTTCAATAATACGGAGAAAACTGTATCGAAATTTAATGAACATTTTGCCAACATGCACTCTGCGTTTGTCATTAGGCAACTATGAATTTAGTTTACTGAATCATGGGAGAGCCTGAAAAATGCTTTTGGCGCCACTAATGAATTGTTAGAATGCTTGTTACTTATGACATTTTGGCACTAACATGTCGAAATTTGCGCGTGCGCGAAACGGTTCTCTCCATCATACAAAACCGGCTGTGGTCGCGCGAACTCGCTCAGTCTGATATAAAACATTGTATTAGTGTGCACGTTTACGTTTTGTAGGAAACGTATGACTCATACTCTTATCAGAAGTGATTTAACACGCTGCGCCTGAAGTTTTCGGTGGATTTCAATTATTTTCATATTAACTCCGTAAGTGTCCTGTTGTGTTGGACGGTTGTGAAAAACTGAACACTCATGTCGCAGTTGGTGCCCTATCACCTTGTCAGCGGCGAGCAGGACGACAGTCTTATGTTCGCTACCATGTTCGATTACCAAACGGACGAATACAATAAGCCAGTGGTGAGTTCATTGTTGCTTTAAGTTTTTGACAGCTTATTTGGGTCACCAAACATTCGCATCCGCGACTTGAATATTAAACAACTTTCCAAATTTTGTTGTTAGTCAAATGTTTTCTTTTTCAATTGATATGTTTTTGTTATGTTGTTTTATCTTTAATATAACGTACCTACTACGTTTTTATCGTCTGAAGTTGTTGATTTTGGGGTCCGAGTACCTACGTATGTAAAAATAATATTGTGCTGCTTATCTATGCCATATGCTTCAATAAACTACCTACGTTGATTATCGTGCGACGTAAACTATATAATAATAAACACATTTATTACTTAAAATCATTCGGTTTTGGTGAGATTTCATTCGAAAAATTCTTAATGGCTATTAAGAATTAATTGTATAAAGTGCAAAATAATGGACAATGATTGTGTTTCTTAAAGATTTTTTATGTTGGTACCTATTATCTACATAACATTGGCAACATTTTAAGTTACCCATGTGCATCATAGATGGCGCCACTAAACCTGAATAAAATAGTGCGCACTACCTTCTTGACTTTTTTACTGATAAGTGACCAAGAAATTGGTCAGTCAATTAGCCCCTTGTGATTTTTAAATAACGTGTGGTCAATTTTATTGTCAACTAATACTTGGTCATCTACACACTCAACTACGGTAAATAGGTCACAGTGAATGCTTATAGAGAAGTACTAGGTATGAAATGTCTTTTTAGCTAACTTGTCTCGTAATTTGTAACGTACGATTGCATGACGTCATACTTTTCGTTCATTAATTTTTTTTCCTCCTGACGCCATCCCATGTGCCAATTGAGCGATATTCCACGAACTCTTGGCAGCTACATTGCCTACGTACCTTTCAGTAATATGGTTGTACAGTTATTCTACGTAATTTGCTTAAACTTTGTTTTCATAAACATATTAAGTACACCATGTATTCTAGAAACTCTAATTTTTAGGACAATTTTTGCGGTGCTAACATCATTTCCTTCGCTTTTTATAACCTTATTAATGGTATAAAAATATTTTGTGACTGTACTTGTAAGTACTGCGTCATATCAGATTTTTTATAATGCAACGCGTTTGGTCACGTAGTCTAGATGTGCGTAGTTTTTTTTTACTCACGTATCACGCTATATACTTATTATTATTATTATATATTATAAAAGTTTTATTAATTATGAATACGATACATTTTTATTGCATATACATGGTATGTATGCACTATATGCCTTAGGTCATTGACTACCCACTGTCTCGTCTTATGAAACAGGAAACAACGTAGTTATGAGAATAATTTGTTACTTAAATATCTTCAATCATTACAATGATTTTTTTGGATATTATTTTAACTTTTGGAACAAAATTACTAATTCCTTAAGCATAACGCGTCACTAACCGCAATATTATTTGCTTTCAGAACGTACAACCTAACCTACTTTGTGGTTATAAGTACTAATTGTACATGAATGAAACCCTTGGGTATTCCCAATTTCCCAATTTACAATATTGTAAATAATCGTAAGTTGATGATGATGACATCGTTATAAATTTACTTAGACCATTCAACCCAATAGTCTAAGTAAATTTATCGCTCCACTTTCGTTCTCTCGAACCAGTTATCAGCGTAGGAATAGTAAATTAAACTTGAACACAGACTATCTCCCCCCCCCCCACCTTTCATTACGCGAATCAAATGCGTTATCTGTATAATGAAAACAAAGGTTTGGCATGGAACATTGAAAGGTACCCAATATATTAATTGTTTTCGAAACAACTGATCTTTTAGGATCTGATAAACGAGTCTATCAATTGCGCAATAACACAACCGGATTTGTCGGCGGCGCGGTACGGCGGCAGCTCCGACGCTAACCTTTACGAAGCGAAAAGTCCGGCTGACTTGACCTACATCAAACTTGTGAAATTTCTCCAGCGGCACACTGTTTGCTGCTTCCAAGAACGCACGTCCGCGCGGTATTCCCCAAACGACAGGGTCGTTTTTCATGCGTGGAATTGATTTCCAATCTCTTTTACCTGCTTTTAGTTTTTTGCGCACCTCGCTCGCGATATCAAGACGTGTGCAGTACTGTTGACGAACTGCCATGATGCTATTACACTTTCTACATTAAATTGTTTATTCTATCATTTATAAAACGAAAACTTCACTTTTAGATCGATTGACCATAATCTTAAAGTAAGTAGAAAAATGCGAACGTAATTTTATTTGTGGTGATGACGTCACGTGACGTTCTGTGTGTGCGTTACCTCGATTTCAGTTGTCTGATGCAATTAATATATAAAATTTCCTAATGATTTCTTATATGTATTTACGCGTTATATTTACACACTACACATTGATTCGGGGATTAAAAACCAATTAAAATTAAACGCGATAAAATTCGTAAAAGTAGTTTTAATCAATAAAATTACCTTACAAACAGTTTACGTTTCCCTCTCATTTTGTTAGCTTATGTTCTTATCGTTTAAGAGATATTGATGAAAATCGATCGTCTTTCTGATATTTTCTGCCAATGAGTTTAGTGATCGTGTTACGCAATTTTGGATTTTCCAACACACTTAAGAAATAATTCTTTATGAATATATATTATTTCCTTGAAGTGGCAATATATATATTTTTTTAATTTGATTCGTTTAAAACAATTTACTTATGATAATTCCTACAAATCAATTGCTATTACTTATAAAAATCTTTCTATCCCTCTTGTTATTGCTGGTAATTGAAACCAATGATTGAACCGTATGCATGAATCGAGCAGCTGAGTTGTTAGATTAGACAACACCTTTTTAATAGGTCCAGCCAATAGAGGCCGGAAGTGGGCAATTTGCTCTAATTGTCGCGGAGTAAGAATCGACTGTAAGTACTGTTTCCTAAGTAACATTACTTAATCTGTGGTACTGAGGAACTTGTGACATTTTAATTGACATCAGCCAGGACATCGAAAGGAAGAATGGGCATGCTTATTATATTTTCCATTCGATACATTCATTGCAAGCCTATAAAAGGCCCCCGCTGAACATAGGATAGGACTCCCACATAGAGTGGACTTTGCACAATAGATATACTTTGCAAGGGTTGGCGGTTGTTTTGATTATTTTAAGTTGCTCTCAGGAAAATGCTGCTGCCCAGGTTACATTATTTATTTAACCTGGGTAGTAGTAGTGTAGCTTCAGTTTATCTCTGTCGTCTCTTACGATACGTTAATTATTATTTAATCATGTAAAAATAATTACTTGCGATTTTCCGCTACATCCGTTGATGGGTCACAGTATTCTTAGAACAAATACGTTAATTACATGAAGGATTACCACAATTACATCAGTATGGTAATATAATTATTATTATTTGGGGATATCTATATAGTTTTCTCATCTGGTTGGGTTATATAAATATATAATTATAAATTAAAATGAAACGATAAATATACATAAATATCAATAAAATAAAATAAATACAAAAATACATAAATAAATAAAAGCCCAACCAGATGGAGGCCCTCGGCAGGGGGGACCAAACGGCCGAGGGTTAGGGGGAAAGGGAAAGAAACCGGCGGACGATGCGGGCGGTATCGAGGAGCACCGCCTTTTGCATTTGAGCCCGGAGCGGTCCGTCACGTAGTCCCAGCCGCCTCAGATGACCCGAGAGGCTGACTGGGATTAGCCCATTCGCAGAGACGACTACAGGAATAATTTCGGCCGGCAGACCACCCCACACGTCGATCACCTCATGAGCCAGTTCCAAATATTTTGTTCGTTTATCTGTTTCGGCTTTCACGAGGTGCTCGTCATACGGAATGGTAATGTCGACCAAAAATATCCTTGACTGTGCCCGGTCCATCAGCACAATATCAGGCTTATTCGCAAGAATAGTCCTGTCTGTGATGATGGCCCGGTCCCAGTAGAGCCTAGCGCGGTCATTTTCGAGCACGGCTTCCGGTAAGTACTTGTAATACGGCAATTTCCGATCCACGAGACCGTATTTCAGAGCGAGCTCCTGGTGTAAAATTCTGGCTACTAGGTTATTATTATTATTATAGTGCCCAAGTGTATGCGCAAGCGCAGGTGCACTCTCTATTCCCGCACTCTCGTAATCCGATGGGACGGTAAACCGACACGGCCGGAGAGAGATCAGGCGCAGGACCAACGGCTTTACGTGCTTTCCGAGGCACGGGGGTGAGACACCACCAACTTCCTGACTCCGTTTAGCTATTGAGAATTTCTTGACAGAAAAACTCAATGATTGATTTTTTGGCCCTCGTGATCAGTACTCCAACCACTCGCACTACTACAACCACTGGACCAACGAGGCAGTCTAAATAAATATAATAATAATTGTGTGGTGGCGGAGTTGGAATATCCACTACCCCCATAAAATTTATATTATTACTATTGATAACATTTTTGTAGATTAATATCTTAATAAAGAAACATAGACATAGATAAAAGTTTACTTTGTTTTTTGTTTAAGGCTTGTAAGTACAAAAAATTATTAATTATAAGTAAAACGTATTGCATTTTACATTTATGTTTAAATTTACTTATTAAGAGGATAGAGTAAGTCAGCTCAAATTCTATTTTCGTCCCCACTTGCCCGCGCGTCGTATGCTATGTACCGATATGTTTGTAATCACTAATACTGTAAGTAGAAAGGTCGTTAGACACTTATTTCATTAGGTTTATCATATTTATGCCTGTTTCTTAACGCCAAGCCAGCCGCTTCTTATTTTTATCACGGTTATTTCCCATTTTAATTTTACGTCGTACTGTTGCGTAATGTATATTCTGATCGTAAGCGACACAACTTCTCCCTTCAAAAGCCTAAGCGATACTAACGGGGCGACAGGATTCAAGCTCAAGACGCCGATAGTTTAGGTAATTTCTTTTTACAGTGAAAATAATGGTATTTTAAAAAAAGTAAATAACATAAGCACTGCTTTATAGTTAGTTCAGTTAGTATGCAAATTTTCATGATCTTATTTAAAGTATTTTATGAATAACAGCGGTTTATTGTTTATTTTGGAGGTAACTTTGGATTTTTTTTCTATCGAGAAAATTTTACGAAATCGTGTTTTCGTCTAACATAATCATTAACATTAATCCTCAACTTTACCATATATTTATTTCAAAATTAATGCTGCAATATTTTCGGCATAACAAAGGATCTTGCTAAGCCATTTGACATTATATTTCCCCTTAATGGGCTTATACTTTAATTTGTCTAGCCCTGCAATGGTCTAAGCCTGCAGTCGAATTTTTTATAGACGGTTATTTTTCAAAGAGTAGCCAAATTTTAAACTTAAGTGGCGTCAAATTTAATATTATTTGGGAAAACACTTGCCGGAGTAAAGACAAAGTTCACAAAAAAAAAAACCCCCCCCCCAAAAAAAAAAAAAAATAAATTTTTTTTTATAAAAAAATTAACTTAATTTTTTTTTTTAAATTAAAAAAAAAAAAAAATATCCCCCCCCCCCCCTTCCCCAAAAACCGACTTAGTGGACCTTCAAGAAAAGAGCCTACTCCTTTTGAAAACGCCGGCAACGCATCTGCAATTCCCCTGGTGTTGCAGTTGTTTATGGGTGGCGATAATCACTTACCATCAGGTGAGCCGTACGCTCGTATACTCGTTTGCCCCCTCTCCTATAAAAAAAACTAAACAAACAAATTTAGAAACCTCTACCTTTTTTAGTCGGTTAAAATTGAACATAATATATTAATAATTGACTATGGTTCCGTTACAACATCATTATCCGTAAAACGCCATAAACTTAAGAGGTCCAAGTAGCACAGTCGCAATAACAAAGATCCTAAGTGAGTTCTTTATTGCGTACGTTACAGATAACTCGACCACTGTTATCCATTTTCTTCCATTAAACAAAGTGTGTCCATTGTCACCGGTTAGCTGCCTCTTTGAATGTTAAAACTCGAACGGCCCTAAACGAATTGCCAACCATAAACGTTGAGCTGGTTTAAAACGGTTAATTTTAAACACAAAGACAAAGGCTGCCGTTTCGTCGGTTTTCGATCCAGTACTTCGCGTCAAAACGGGTCACTTTTGTTTTGCTCGGTAGCTAAATCAAGTCTTACTTCGTGTGGTTGCGGTGTAAGAGTCCACTGCACTACCCCATGTCATTCCGTGGACATCGTATGACGCAGCAGAGGAAAACTGAAATAGGAGATGGCACCACCATGTTCCTTCCTAGCAAATATGAGAGCCGTGGTAGCTATAGAGCCGTGGTAGCTCAGATGGTTAGCGCTCGCTGTAAATTTCACAATACGAGAGCAAACCGGGTTCGATCCCCGCCGGCACCAATGAAATTGTTAATTGGGGCAGAGCGGCGGACTATTCCTTTCCCTAAAACCCTCTTACAAATGAGAGAAAGCCTGTGCCCAGCAGTGGGACGTATATAGGCTGTAACTTTACTTTACTTTAAATATGGGAAACAAAAAATTGAATATCTTGATAGGCTGTAATGATGATGATTAGTTGGTAAATTCAAAGTCCCCTTCCTAATTACCTGACTGAACATGTTCTCCCTTAATTGGATCAAAAACCCTTTTCTGCTGGTAACGAGGCAATTTTGTTTTTACTAAGTAAGATATAGATATCTCCTACTAAGATGAAATGCTTCACTGAGTAATCCTAAACTGGATCTCAAAATTTTCCCATAGTAGCCTCTAACGCTACCCGCGGAACGAAATATGGTTATTTGTTTTTTTTAAATGAATTTTATATATTTTGAAATGAATTTTATATATTTTTTGTGGCTGTTAAGTTTTTTGCTAATTGATTGTTTAACCATTCAAAACACGGTGTTTGGAAGACGGCTTAACTTTAAAAAGAAAACATAACTATATTTAACAAGTTATTAACCTATTTTTACCACACAAGTAAATATACAATAAACTGTTAATGACGTAATTATATAAAATTTTATTTTAAAGATATGCCTTTTTATTGCTCGTTGCTAATGGTTATGTAGGTGTTAAAAATTAAAATTCGTTTGTTTTTGTTAGGAATTGCTTAGAATAAGAGTCAGTTTGTTTTATAAATCGTCAGGCGAACGTACTTAAAATCTAACTGATGAATCCTGACTGGCTACGGCAGTCCATAGATATCTAAAGCCAAGTTCAAATTAGGAAGGCTACAGGAGCTTTGTCACCTCTGATGTCGTAGCTAAACATAAAGTCATGTAGTAGACTGGAAATTTAATAACGATTTGATGTCGTAATTTGTGACATATTCAGTTAAATTTACAGTAGGTACCTAAACTAGCTTCAAATCAAGTCCAGTGCGATATGTAATTTCGTATTCGATGTGATACAGCGTATAAATTTAAACCCTCGCTTCGTGTCACTGTTAGGCTTTGTTACCTGCCACCGGAGGCAGTCCGTCATCCCGGCCGCGCACTACGCTTGTCGCACCGCATCGCAACCACCCACGTCGCTGTCACCAGTCTGTGCCAGTTTGACTAATGCCTATTTCTAATTGAAAAAGTGACCGGATTACGAAAACATTTCTAAATATTTTAACTACATTTGAATTAACTGTTTTGATCTGACGTAAGTGTAGAGATTCTCCTTTGTTTACGAAATATATAAAAGTTTAAGAAAACTTTAAAAAACCACGCATTGATCATGAGCTATGATGATTCTAGAGAGAATTATGATATTCTATGATGATTCGGGTGATCATGATCATGATACTAGGATAAAATTATTAAAGTATTGTATTGCCATCAATCCTTGATGTTTAGGCCACGAGCCCTGAGTAAGATGAAGCTGTAAGAGTCGCATAGACTAACAGCGAACACATCTCGAAAATAGATAGAATCCTTGATGCGAGTGCAAACTTTTCAGGTTATTCGCCATTTAAAAAAATCCGTTACATAGATAGATAGATATTACACGCGAAGTTAAAAAATTGAACGTAATTCGCTCTAAATATCATACAGCAAAACAAATACATTATGAAAACAAATCCCATAACAAATGACGTTAATTAAAACGAAAATAGATTATTGAAGTCATTACGTTATTGTCCTTGTATGGTATACTTTCCTGTTTATTTAAATTATAGTTACTTTAAACAGTGTAACTAATACTTGCTCTGAATATATCCAATTTAAATGATAAATGTAAAGATACATGCGTTTTACATATAAACGGTCGATTTGTCGTTGATGGATTGACCGGAGCGTGCCTTTAGATACGGTCCTTAAGATCGGACAAACACATTCCTTTAGAAGCATAAAGAGCTGCTGTCCGACCTCATCGGTGGCTATTAAAAATTGATGCGTGTTTTTTAAAGGTCTTAATGACCAAGGAACGAAGTTACTAGATAATTCTTACTGGTAGTACCAGTTACTCGACTCCACCCACCCCTTTGGTTTTCCAAAGATTGCTGAAAACTATTTCTCCATAGATTGCGAAATACGACGATCCAGAATTCATAGCTCTGAATCAAAATTTATAGAAGCACATATTATATTAATATTTTACACGTATATGTTACTCCAACAACATAAGTTCAATTTACGTCGCCGGCACCATAAAAAATTGTTATTTGCAAATTAACGTATGTATTTTCAACGTGCGAAAAAATCATGAGAAGCCACGAGCAGCTCTGTTATGACTATCAAGACCCACTGAGCACCCTAGTGAAATCACCGCTCAATTGACTTCCTAAAAATGGGCCTGAATTTGAATTTAGATGTGTAGAGGTTATTTAGTTTGATTAATAATTCATCATCATGGTCATTACAGCCTATCATCCAACGCTAAACAAAGGTATTCACTGTAATATACTGCCTATTAGGTTTTTTATGTCAAATATCCATATATGACATAATTGTTTTATATAAGTAGTGTATTTGTAGCACGAATGGGTCGGCTCGACCAAGGAAGGACCACGCTCTCACAGTATATCAGCGTAAAATAGCGGCTTAACGCTGCTGTATTTCGTATAGTGAGTGTAGAGAATCGGAGACCCTTTTTACTGGACACGAGGCACTCCATGTTAGTCCTCACGAGTGACAACGCATCTGCATTTAAATTGGTAATCGGGCATAGATGTAGGTGTCTGTGGGCCACAGTAACCACTTACAATCAGGTGGACTGTTTGCTTGCTGGGCACCCTTATCCTATTTAAAAAATAAACGCACTTTTTATTATTTCGAGCTGTAATCAGGAAGATGCTGCTGGCTGTCTTCTGTTTCAGTGTCCCTCGATCTTCTCTTACGGCAGCCACGGGATGGTATGGGGTAGTTGATTCTCAGGTCGGTTTTAGAGCTCGACCGACCGTCGATGCGTACGTCGGTCGCGCTTGCCTTTTGTATGAAAATTCACAAGTCGTTACAGTGCTCGACCGACCGTACACACGCGTATATTGCTACGCATTGCGTACGAGGACCGTCGGTCAAGCGCGTCCGCATGCGTACCGTCGGTCGACCGACGCGCTATGGAAACATATTGACGCGTTCAGTGCTACACCGACCGTACGGATGCGTGTATCATCGTCAAGAAAATCGAACCTAAACTTAAATAATATTGTATGATTTTATAAGTATTAAGTAGTTTTAGTGATTTAAGTAATTTTTATCAAACATGGCATATGTCGACACTGAACGCCTCGCGGATGTTTTAAGTTTTCTTGTAATTTCACTGATAATTCATCAAAACTTTTGATTGAAATTCTAAAATAATTAAAAAAAATTCTTCATCTTTGCGCAATAATGGATATAAAGTAGTACATTCCCCTTGAAGTGCTCTTTGGGCGACGATTGGGTGAACCTAATATCTACGTCTTCTGTTCCTTATACGTTTATGAACATAGTAAGGAGCAATTAAACAATTAACGCGTCCATTTCGTGTACGTGTTTGTGACTGTACCAGTCCGGCCAGTTTAGTTGCTCTGAACGCTACAAACTGACGATCGGTTATGCGTATCGTCAGGACCGATGGTACGCACTGACGGTCGGTTGATGGTCGAGGTATAAAACCGGCCTCATACGTCACCACTACACGGTGCATAATTGTTAATTAATAATAATTTAGTATTCATGGAGAGAAACTTTATTCTCTTTACTAGGTAATGATGACAATTTTTAAAGGCGAGATCATACAAATTCGCAATAGAAATTCAAATAGATTCGTCGTTGTTTACAGTAAATACATTTGTCAAAAGCCACTTAAGTGTCTATTCTTTCCAGAATAGTATAATAAAAATACAAAAGAGTAGGCCTGGTTGTAAAATCCCGGTAACGTACCTTATAGGTTTTTTCAGAAGCTTTTAAAATCGCCCGCCAGACGCATTGTGAAGTTTTTATGTGTGATGATTTTAAGGTACTGTTAGGGTGATAGTTAGGGCCAAGTATGGTGCGGTGAGTCATGAGAATGCCCCGTTTGGCATTCCATACCACCGGACAGGACACACGCATTGCATACCTATCGACTACGCTACTTTAATCTCTCAATTATGAACTCTTCGTTATTAAAATTAACATATTATAAATACACAAGGGTTATTTTATTTATTTATTTAAGAAATTTATGATTACAAAGATAAATAGTTTTAGTGTAAATAAACTCATTAGAGCTTTACCGTACACCATTGTTGTCGACACATTATTCTAATTAACACATTACAATACATTACATTACCAAAGTTACATTAATATTATTATTAACTTTTCTTAATCGAGATTAAATGTAGGTGTCTATGGGTCACAGCATCCACTTACCAGGTGGACTGTGTGCTCGTTTGTCAGCCTTATTCTATATTAAAAAAATCTTGATATTTTACATGGAGGCTCCGCAATAAAATATTATCCTGCGCCTAGCGAAGCGAACGGGTATCATCTAGTAGTTTAATAGAGGTTAATGATCTTGGTAGTTTCTGGTCGATTATATGGTATATTTAATATCATAGTTTTTTAAAATAACAGTTTTTATTATATTATATTGCATAACGAAGATAATATTAATTTAAAAAAAAATCTTTACCTTTTTTCGTTTTTAATTAAGTATGAAAAAATTGTATGTACTCTAGATTGATATGAAATCTTGTCGTACAATTTAATTTCGACTATAACTAACGTGTTAGAGCCACGCTGCAGCCATGACATTATGGTGGCAACACGTATAGGTTGGTCCCAACGGGATAGGGACACACTCATAAAATACCAGCGTAAAACAGCAGCAGCAGCAAACAGCAGCTTTGTGTATGATCTGTTAAGTATGGTGACTGTAGAGAACCGAAAAACCCTTTATATTGGGAACGAGGAATTCCATCTATCTTAGCTCTCAAAGATGACAACGTCTCTGTATTTTGATTCTAATCGGGGATATTATGTAAATATCTATGGTCCACAATATCTACTTATCATCAGGTCTCATCTTTCTTAGTTCTCCCGGGTGTCAACGCATCTACATTTTAATTATTGGCACAGTCCGAATTATGAGCTGTGTGCTCGCTTGTTACCTTTATTCTATGTATAAAAAACTATTAGCAACTAATAATGATTGAAGCCTTGGATTGTTAATCTTTCATATTGCAGGAACAGCATGTTTTTATAAATAAAATATTAAGCTAATGTTCTAATATATATGTTATGATGTTCTTGCGGACTAATGTCCAACCGCTAAAATGACAACTGCGCCATAGTGGTGAAATTTTGTGCGGTACCACAAAGGCACCCGGTAACAAATAAGAACCTAAGTTTGCTTGGGTGTAATCCCAAAACCTGGGAACTACCACAATAGGCCCGTGCATGTTCGGAACCGAAACCTGTTGTTTACGAATATGTAGATACTCTGGGTTCGAATCAAACCCTAGACCACCTCCTCCTTAATCTGAATATAGGTACTCCGATCATTCGGCCACTTGGTTGTCTATTGTAAAACATAAGCAAGAAACTGTTGCCATTATTAAACAAAGGAGGCCCTTCATAAGTTCGCGAGCATTTTCTTTGTTTTAACGCAGCAATAACAATTACGTCACAATAAAGAGCGTAAAGCTGATATCCACAACAGCTGCGGAGTCCTTGTACCGATTATGGTCATGAATCGTGCTTACCGCGTCGTAGATTACTGACATTTTCCACGTTTCCGCCTCGACCGCCATATTAAAAGATGTCATACATACGCACGTGCATTATATTGTTGTTATAAAATATTATGCCCTACATTTCTGATTAAAGACTTCACGACTATTAAGGTAGGCAATGGTACGTAAGAATGAGAAATAAAATAAGCTGTCACAGGAACGGCATGCCTATCACAATAATTATTGTTATTCGTAATTATCATCAAAGGCGTGCAATCCGTTACGGAACATAGTACGGTTTCTACCTTGTTTTTAAAAAAAAGGGTGGTTATTTCGAGAATTGTTTTGTAGTTGACTGGTAATCAAGTTTTGATGCACTTACTGACCATCTGATTAAACTGAAATTGCATGACTATGCATTAATATGGTACCATGTACGTGTGAGGTACGTAGTAGTATCGCTGTAGCTATATTATGGTTGTAGCACGAATGGGTCGGCTCGACCGGGCAAGATCCAAACTCACAGAATACCAGCGTATAAGAGCAGATTAAAGATGCTGTTTCGTATGGTGGATGCGAGGCATTATTTCTCAGAAGAGGCAGCGCATTTGCATTTTGATTTTTTTATTGAGGATAGGTGAAGTTGTCTATTGGCAATAGCATCCAGTTACCATCAGGTGGACTGTGTGTAGATCCACGTAGTGGTAGATCAGTAGTGGTAGAGCCACGTTGCAGCTATATTATGGTTGTAGCACGAATGGGTCGCATCGCCTAGGGTAGGACCACGCTCCTAGAGAATACCAACGTTAAGAGGATATAGTAGTCAGCTCAAATTCTAATTTCGCCCCCACTTCCCCGCGCGTCGTATGCTATGTACCGATATGTTTGTAATCACTAATACTGTAAGTAGAAAGGTCGTTACACTTATTTCATTAGGTTTATCATATTTATGCCCGTTTCTTAAGGCCAAGCCAGCCGCTTCTTATTTTTATCACGGTTATTTCCCATTTTAATTTTACGTCGTACTGTTGCGTAATGTATATTCTGATCGTAAGCGACACAATTTCTCCATTCAAAAGCCAAAGCGATACTAACGGGGCGACTGGAATCAAGCTCAAGACGCCGATAGTTTAGGTAATTTCTTTTTACAGTGAAAATAATGGTATTTTAAAAAAGTGAATAACATAAGCACTGCTTTATAGTTAGTTCAGTTAGTATGCAAAGTTTCATGATCTTATTTAAAGTATTATATAAATAACAGCGGTTTATTGTTTATTTTGGAGGTAACTTTGGATTTTTTTTTCTATCGAGAAAATTTTACGAAATCGTGTTTTCGTCTAACATAATCATTAACATTAATCCTCAACTTTACCATATATTTATTTCAAAATTAATGCTGCAATATTTTCGGCATAACGAAGGATCTTGCTAAGCCATTTGACATTATATTTCCCCTTAAATAGCAGCTTAATGCTGCTGTTTAGTATAGTGAGTGTGGAGTGTGAGTTTGAATATTAATGAACTGTGGCAAGCCGATTTAAGTGATATGCGAACTTATTCTCAATATAATGATGGTTTCAAGTATATACTTTGTGTTATTGATGTATTTAGTAAATATGCTTTTGCAAGACCAATGAAAAAGAAAAACTCAGAAACGACTAAAGAACGTTTTGAAAGTATATTTACTGAAAGTAATTTAACACCTACTCACATACAATCTGATAAAGGTACAGAATTTGTTTCAAAAGATGTACAAAAATGCTTTAAATCCAAAAAGATTAATTACTATACCACTAACAATCCTGACATTAAGGCCAGTATTGTTGAACGATTTCAAAGAACTCACTAAAAATGAAAATGTGGCGTTACTTCACTCATAATAATACTTATAGATATATAGATGTTTTACAAGATTTATTATATTATATTTTTACTGGAAACAAGGCATTCCATCTTAGTTCTCAGGGGTGAAAACGCATATGCATATTTTGATTATTTATTGAAGATAAATGTAGATGTCTATATCCACTAACCATGGACTGCACTGTACACTCGTTTGTCATCCTATATTATAAACATAAAAGATTGGATGAAAGATTCGGATCCACCCCTTAAATGCCTATTAAACAAGTTATTTAAAGTATCTAAATTATATAAATATTAGAATATTTCAAGAGCCGTGGTAGCTCAGTGGTTAACGCTCGCTGTAAATATAACAGAACGCGAGTAACCCGGGTTCGATCCCCGCCGGCACCAATGAAATTGTTTGAAATTGCAATTTTAAGTGCTGATTTACCACGTGCTCGGCGGTGAAGGAAAACATCGTGAGGAAACCTGCATGTCTGAGGAATAAGAAAAAAATATTTCGAAGACATGTGAAGTTCGTCAACACGCATTTGGGCGGCGCGGCGGACACTTCCTTGCCCTAAACCCTCTTAGAAATGAGGGGAGGCCTGAGCCCAGCAGTGGGACGTATATAGGCTGTAACTTTACTTTACTTTAGCATATTTCTCCGCTGAGCTGTGAAGCGTAAGTTTAACTATAAGGTATATTTTACTAGCCCGTTACAGTCCACTGCTGGGCCTATCCTATTCTAGGCAGGATATGTCCTAATCTCCACGATGTGCAGACCGATTGAGGTACGCAGTGTCAGATGTCTCATACCTTTGACGTTCTCTCCCAGCGCCGGTCTCCGACGTATTTGACATCTGCATTTACGAGTAATGAGTTCTGAGTCCGAGATCTTTTCGGCCTTACTCATAGTCACGTCTTGCAACACCTACGTCATTAAATCAGGTGATAGATGCTTTTCCGCTGCTTCATCATCACATAACTTTTTATTGATTATAAAACAATCGACATGCGCGTGTACCTAAGGTTTTACTTCTTATCCTGGTTGTATTTGAACAGCCTGTACTTTTTATTGTATAAAGTTACTTTAAAAAAATTACCTCTAGGTTATTTGTTGGTTTTTTTTAAGGTCACAGGTTTGGCCGTTTTCGTATTTAATGCCATAAATAACTCATAAATAATTATTTTATAAGAATTATTTAAAATGAATATTCTATTGTATGATATTCAATCTGACTACTTAGCTGTCAGATATTGTAGTTAATATTTATTATCGCCATCATCGTTACAAACTATTAAATTAAAATGCTGAACATTTAACCACTTACCATCAGGTACTACTATTCTTTAGGAAACCACCCCACTGCTTTCGTTTCATATTTTAAAGGAAGATTCTTATTTGAGGACATTTTAAAGCGATTAATACACATATTTACTTATCATGAAATATTTCGTATCATACGGATGATAGCTTTGATTATATGACAATGTTCGGAATTAAGGTTTATCAAATGCCATTGAATAATCCCCTGCTCCGACGCTTTCATGGGGGCTGTGTCGAGCAACCTCTTATTCCGCTTCAGACCAAAATTGATCGACGGCACAATAACATCAGTCCCAATACCAATGCCATTATTTAATGAACCCTCGTCAGTTGTAAAGGTCAAATTGTTTGAAGAGATTAATCTCGTAATTTATGTGGGCCCAATGTAACCCGTCGGATTTCTCAGACGACCCACGTGTGTCATTATGAATATACTTTGTACATTTTATTTGGTTTAAGTAAGGTTAATTGGTTTTTAATATACATATATAACATATTCCGTTTGGGTATCATAAAATAATCTGGTTTTATATTATAACATCAATAAAGGAATTTCTTTTATATATTCAATTTTATTTTATTTATTTGTGGTCCCACAATTGATCTTAAAATCGTACACAAATTCCCTTACAGTCTTTCAGCACTTTGTACTTACGTCTCATTTCACTTAGAAATTAGAGGTTTGTGCCTGGCAGCGGGATTTCTTTGTACTGACGTGGTTAACAATTATTTTTTAAGTTGATGCTTAGTGGAATTACTTTTTTTGTAGAAGAGGGGGTAAACGAGTTAAAAATTTATAAAACTACTACATATTACGACTTAAAGGTACGTACGCTACACACGCGCACGTAAACTACAAAAAGTATTCCACCAAATTCAGTTTCATACAGAACAATACGATATACGGCGAATTTTTATTAAAACACAACAAAGGATTCGGTAACGTTTTTACAGTTATTGAATACGCTGTGAAGTTTGAATGAGCCTATTGTGTTGTTATAAAAAATAACTTGTTGGGAATCTTAAAAAGTACCATTTGCCCGACTGTCCGGAAGGATGGTTGTTTTTTCGATGTGTATTTATGTAAGTCCGTATTTCTGTTCCTTTGTGACTAGATTGGTTTTTGAAGAGCTTATAGGCTACAATTGTTTATGGTGATGTAACTAATCGGACACTCGCGGAACAATATAGCGCTCTACAAGCAAGCACATAATTGATCACAGAAGTCGGTTTCTTAGTTTTTATTAATTTATGATAATGATATAAAAATAATGAATAATAAATGATGACTTGTTTATGACTTATGTACTAATATTTGTTAAGTGAACAAATGTGGGGTTGTATAATGTGTTATAAGTTGTCCATTTGAAAAGGGTAATTTACACGGGCGTGCCAGATCGAGAGTAATGCACTCGTAAACATTTACGACGTCGGCTGCGTTTTCACCGAGTCTTGTATAAATCACCGTTCCTTAAGCCAATACAATGTCCCGAAATTCGACGTCAATTTACATTCTTGAAAATCATAACTTTAGAATTTCAATACGCGAAGTTATCAGATACTGGCCTGTAAGGTTTTTCGATACTTGACCACACCACCATTTTATGTTGTTTAAACCTTGTTGGCCAGTAATTACGTGCAAAATAAAAAAATATTTTATAAAAAATAAAAATATAAAAATATGTTATAGAAAAAGCTAAACATAGAAACGTTTATTACAGGTAAATTGTAGCTTACATTTATATTTTATAACATTCGTATTTGTTACTACAGTCTCTGTTGGACACTGTGATTTTTTAAACGTATCGATTTTCTAATAACCGTATAATATGTGGTTATAAAGATCGTAGGATCCGCATTTATAAAGGTTGCAGCTTGTATGCTCGGAATTAATGTGTTTCAACCGACTGGTTACTCGGCCCAATTCGCCGAAACCAATTACGTATTTTAGCTACTCCCACGCAGTTCGTAATTTCCGATGCGTTTCGGAAGAGTCAAATTTTGTGCTTGACAATAATTTCGTTTATATATCACTCAATTAAAAAAAATATTAATAGATGGCATTTTAAACGTTTACAAAACAAACCAATGTTTATTTTTGTGTTTATATCATTGCGATTAATAAATAATTAGTTATTATGATAATTTCCTTTCAAATAAAAGAAAGGTAAAAGGTAGCGTAAATGGGATACACTATTGTGGAAAGTCAAGTCATTCGAGATCACAATGCTGTGTTGGTCCCTACTTTAACGTTTTGAGGTAAGTAATGGTGAAAGTTGGGTGTGGCAGAAGAAGCACGAGAGTAGAATAAACGCAGTAGAAACGCGGTCGTTAAGGAGTATGTTAGGGTTGAATCTGAGTGACAGGGTGAGAAATTGTGTGATAAGAGAAGAGTGTGGTTTGCAAGATGATGTGACTAAGATTAAGAGAGGAATGCTTAGGTGGTTTGGTCATGTGGAAAGAATGAATGAGAAAAGAGTGACAAAGTAAATTCGTCTTAAAAAACGTCTTAGGCGAAAGTTTATCGACCAAATTCACGATATATTAAAAATGGGCCAAACTAGGAGTACCCTTAACAGACGAGCATGTATGCGTTGGTATTTGGATGTGGAGGAGAAGAGAGAGGTATGTCAGGATCGTGCCAAATGGAAGTCTGTAGTCTCTGCCTACCCCTCTGGGTGATAGGTGTGAGTGTTTATGTATAGCTTATGTATTTATGTAATGTTTATTTATTATTAATTAAGAAATATTTAAATATGGATTCGTATTTCAGAAAAAAAATAATTTTTCTTACGTAAGTAGACTAAAAATGCGCGTCGAATCATAATAAGTTTTACATTAAGTTATTTTCCTAATATTTATCGAATTTGCACGTTATTACTAATTATAAATTACAAACTACGTAAGGTCATGCCACTTGCACGGCGGCCATTGAACTTGTAAACAGAGATTAGGAAGCAAACACAGTTCGCGTATCCTCTGCAATTAATGTAATCGTTTTTGTGTGTTTAAATTTAAACCTTTTAGTAATATTTAAGTTATAACACCGAACCTATCCACAGTAAAATTATTTTCCTCAGTGCGTCTCTGTCTGCGGTTCTTACCCGTTGATAGTAGGTACGATTTTCTATAAAAAATATCGCAATTGCTTATTGAAAAAAATATAATTCACAGCTATTGGTCACATATTAGAGATAGGAACATAGTGTATTTTTTTATAGGATAGGGTGACAAACGAGCACACAGTCCACCTGATGGTAAGTGCTTGCTGCGGCCCATAGACATCTACATCTATCCTCAATTACAAAACAAAATGCGAATGCGTTGTCACCCGTGACGACTAAGATGGAATGCCTCGTTTCCAGTAAAAAGGGTCTCCGGTTCTCTACACTCACCATACGTGGTATGCTGTGAGAGCGCGGTCTTTCCCCGGTCGAGCCGACCCATAACTGCAGCATGGCTCTACCACGTAAAAAATTATTTGACTTAGCTAGGTTTTTCAAAATGACATCTTGATGTTTTCCTATTTGTTGATAATGACTTTTCGTGGTTTAATATTTGTTCGGTGAAATAATACAAAGATATTACGATCAATTATTTTAAGTTAATGACGCACATGTTTTGATATGATTTATTTTATCGATTTATGCTTATACGATCTAATAGTAAGTTATATTTGAAGGGAATAAAGTAGCTTTTTGTTTACAACTTTCGATTTAAAATAATTTGTATTATATTTTGTGGATTAATGTATTATTCGGTCATGCTTCAAAGATTTTACATTACTCTAAAGTATAAGGTCTTGCATATAAATTTTTGTAAGTGTACACTGGGAGCCGACTTCGGATCAAAATGTTTACTTATAATATTTCTTAGTAGTTAATTAGAATTAAACTTAATAGTTTTAAGGCTTTGGGATTTAACGTTTGGCTCACTGTTGTTGTCTTGCGGGAGGCGTTGAAGTGAAATGGGGTTATGATGTCAGCTGTGCATTTCGACACTGCAGCTTCATAGGTGGTCAATGCCAGCGGCTGCTCGTGCTCGACACGCTCGCACTAATTCAATTATTCTGTTTATGTAGCGAGCGGATCGCGTTGCATATTGAGTTTCAGCCTGCCCGACGCACCTCAGCCCAATTAGGAGGATACTAAAAAGGCTGCGTTCGTTTGCGCCTCATTGTTCTCATCGGTATCTGGGCTGGTATCGTTACGCAATCGGCGTTCAGTTTCCTCGTCTTTTTAAGGAGTGGAAAGTTGTCGATGTCGCTGCAACTGCGCGTTGCGCTTGTGAAATTTCGCGTAGGCGCGGTGCATACATACGGTGTGCGGGGGCCCGTCTGGTGCTGAGGGGCGGCTTGTGGTGCGGTGGTGTTTACGATGCACCGTTGCGGCGCCGAGTGGGGCGTAGGCGTCGCCGGGGGGCGTCGCGCCAGCCTTATCAGACGGCGGCGGGGCCGGCGCGCGAGCCTCACTCCACGCACCGTCGCTGACCGCGCATCTCGCGTCCCGTACACTCGCTCACATCGGTTTTAGATAACAAAAACCTTTGTCCAGTCGAAGCATAATATTTACATACTGCGTTGATCCGCGCCCGCGTAGTGCTCTAGGGGTTTTCCGAGACATCTGTCCGATTGTTTTCGACGCGCGTACGCTTCGCGCGTCTGCTGTGTTATGTTGCGACAAGTTTTTTATTTCCTTAGAGGTTGAAGTTCGTAAAGTATAGTTCTTTGGAAGTGTAGTGCGATATTTGGATTGCTATCTGCACCAGTTGCAGGGACCAGGGTCTTGGTGAGTGAAATAACTTCAAAAATAATTTCATCGAATTGCGTCATAACATTTTTATGTTCGACACCGATATTTAGGTTGAAGAACGGTTTAAATCTGGATCTCATGATGTGATGAGATGATGGCTTGTGGTGGCGGGGCCGCAACGTTGCGCGGGCGCCGTGTCATCGCTCGCGGTCAGTTGAACGAACCCTCTGCGGCCGACGTCAACCTTGCCATAATCGCGATTATTTGCATCGCTATTGTGCCCACTGTGAGCTGTGAGCGTGCCTCTAATTGCCTCGAGCCGACGGATGAGCCCCGAGCTCGAATCGCACGCCGACTCCCGATCCCGATCTGACATTGTTGACTTTTCGCAAGCATTTGTTGTCTGGTCATTCCTTCATGGGAGATACCTAAATTAATACTCGAAAACCTGTTTGATATTGTCACTTCGATTTCATTTGAACAATAGGACTTGTAGAGCCTACCATAGGAATACTTAACAAGCAAGCATATAATGATTTAACAAATTTGTTTATGCGTTATAAATAATGCTGAAAACGTTGAAAACACTGGCAGTTACTAACGAACTAAACTAAAACGAACAAAAAAACATGTATGTTTGAAATATTTAAGTGATATTGTGTTAAAGAGTGGAATGAGAATAGAAATATTGCGTTGAACAACGGAACTCGTAGAGTCTACCATAGGAAGAGTATACAATCAAGGATTATAGAATTTAATAAATTTGTTTACGCGTAGTGGTGGTGCAAAAAAGTAAAAAATACTGGTAGTTAAAGCACAGAATATATAATAGTACTACGTAGTTAAAGCTTGTAAGCGAATAGAAAGGATATTTTGTTTAAAAGAGTTAAGTGATACTGTTTCAGAGTGATATGAGATGAAAAATATTGCTTTAAATTATGTAAATATAACCAGTAACAAGTTTAATATGCATTAATCTTGACATACCAACCGCCGCGTAGTCCGTCGTTATCTCTGCTGTCTGCTGTGCTATTTCGGGGAAATTGTAGGTCTAAATTTCGATATCTAAGAATAGGCGCGCTAAATTTACACTCCGTGACTAGGACTGTCTGTTATAGAATCACTAGCTTAGATTTATAGGCTATAACACCTGGGATACCTATTAATAATTATTATCTAAAAATATTCACTTTAAACTTTGTTGCCTAAATTTCTTCTATGTATTTTTAATTATTATAAAGTATAATAACTGTATTTGCTAAAGATCATTTTCATCGTGTTCGACACAGTATTTCATTTTACGAATATACTCACATATTATTTACTATAGACAAAATTTAATCTTCTAAAATTGGTAACATCTCACTGTGAGACCCATATAACGCCGACACTTTTCGTACCTACCTAATTGAATTAAGTAAACTCCCTAGTGTAACATATTGCGTAAAATTTAATGGCATTATGATTAAATAACTTTTTTTTTAAATATAACACGTTCTTTTCACATTTACATTTTCATTCGATCCTGGGTCTCTTGCTTATCATGAAGTTAGTTTAAATCACTCGAACAGACATACAAATAAGCTAATAAACACATTGTAAAAAGTTCTGGTTGTCAACGCTATTTAAAAATAACATTTTCAATGTCCACGGTAAGATAGTTCTTGGTGTATGCACGCTATCGAATGATAATCTTCGCGATAAGATTAAAAACTAAAACGCGGCACTAGATAAACCTGTACAATAAACAATAGCTTTCGAGTACGTTAATGGGCAGTGTGCACAGCGATAACGGACAGAATTACGAAATTCCGGGTAATGAAGGAACACTTCGAGCAACGTGATGATGGGCTTGGAATCTACGCAATTTAAATGGATTTTTTTGAGGTTTCGCTCCCGTCAAATAAATAGTGGGACTAATTTAAGTCAATACCAATGGCGTTGTTTTACTTGTTATTTGGGGGTTTTGCGGGTGTTGTCAAGATGATATTTGATTTTAAACGATACGGTAAAATTTACATTTGTGTTTTGCAACGACATTAAAACAAAAAGAATTTATGGCCTCTGTAGATATTATGCCCAAACCGGCGACAGGACGCAACGAGCTGCCAAAACTGCCAATATTGGTCATTCTAGTAAATCCACCCTACTGAGAGTGGTGAGAGAGCTTCATTTCGGACTGTTCACGTACTGATGAATGATGTATGTATTGAATTTGTGTAAATGTAGCTGTAGATGTAGACGATTGAAGTTATGTGTTAAGCAATGAAACAGTTAAGTGTTAATGGTGAAATTGTCAAATATACATGTTACCACTACCGTGACAGCGTATTAAAGTTCACTGCTGAACAAATGCCTCCCCCACAGATAGCCTCATAGGGGAGATCTTTGACACAGTTGCCACGCTATGGGCGGATTGGTAACCGCAGTTTTTATTTTTAGTCGTTTTATTAATTTAAGTCGATTAGTTTCCCTCTGTCGCCTCACACGACACCCACGGGATGATATGGGCTTGTGGATATTCTTACACCGCCCCTACATGGTCACTTAATGCCAATTAGTTCTTTTAAACAGAAGTATAAATAGTTTAAAATGATTTTTATTTTTAAATATTATATAGATTTATAGATAGTACCCGGTTGACCGAGCTTTGCTCGGTATTTTTCGCTCGGTTTTTTTTAATTCGTGTGTTTTGGAAATTATATTTAGACACAAATTACATACTGATGAAATACGAATAATATTTTTTGATCTTAGCGACATAATAGAAAAAACTGAACTGGTTATTTGAATAAAAAATCATGAGTGCAATTAGTTTAATTTAAATTTTCGTGTTTTTAAAAAATACTAAAAAAAAGGGCTTGAAAAAATAGATTTTCTCAAAAAAAGAAAGGAACTTCATAAAAAAAATTAAAAAAAGTCGGTCGGTCGATCTGGGCTCGAACCATGGTATTACGATTTTGTGACCGCCCAATTATAATTAAGCTATTTGTAATCATTAATAAACTGTTAAAAGTAGTACCTTCGTATTGTAACGACATCGTACCAAAAGACATTTTCTAAAAATAAATCCTAGCTAGATCGATTTATTGCCTCCGAAACTCCCTGCACACAAAATTTTATGAAAATCGTTGGAGCCGTTTCCGAGATTCCGATTATATATATAAGAATGTAAATTGTTGTCTGAGATAATTTCGTTTTGATTTAACTTGAGTGTTATACTTAGTTGACATTTCACAAGCGTGTATCGTTTATAATATGATGGATCCTTATATTGTTTTCTTTTACATTTTTATTCCATTCGCTGGACGTATGTCCTGTTAACCAATCCATAAAAATGTGTACATAAATTGTACATTAAAGGTTTTTATTATTCAAGGTGCGTTGCATAAAACATGTTGTGGCTTTTTTATGAAAACAGTAAAACACAACACTTAAGGTTTATGGAGGCAATCTCGTCTATTTAAATATTTTCGCAGTAATTGTTATGCGCGGCGAGCCTGAAGAGTAGATAATTTTTTAATCGAAGATTTTGATTGCTTAAGTGTCTGATAACGTTGAATATACCATTTACAAGTATGGCATGATTGAATTAAAAAAAACACGCGACACCTCAACTTGGTAGTGTTATGTCAGTTGAACTCTCAATTTTATATTAACGACTTGTTGGATTGTTTTGCTATTATTAAACTTTATAATCTTTGGAACGGTTGTAAATATGTCAATCGAATTCAACCAAGTAATTAGTTCAGTAATATCCTTCATGATATGCACGCCTCAGCGTCGGACAATTCATGATCCTTGGGCTTTATGCCAAATTGTCGCCAATTATATTATACGTAGATATGAAGGCCCCGTGAACGGAGCCGCTACGCCACGATCGTGATTTAATGTGCTCACCTGAGAAAGAATTATGTTTTTGTTCCATCGCCGATTCTTTTTTGATGCGTACACGGTACTTAAAGCTAACACGAAAAAAAAACGTGATGTTATTGTTAACTTTTAGTGTAGAATAATTTGTTTTTGATGTTAATTTCACGTATTAAGATAATTCAACGCCATTTGTCATGCATAGAGAAACATAAGACATTAAAAAAATCAGACAAAACCAGATCAACTTTTAAAACCCATGAAAACATCGAATTCATTTACGACAAGTTTTCTCTTACACTTAGGACAAACAAAAATATCTGTAAAAAGCGTGTAAAAAACATATAGCTGACATTAACCACCTCAGCCTTGTGCCCCTCCCAGTGACCATAGTTGCTATAAAGCATTATTGAAAAGTTAAAATTGAACGCGATAATATTCGTAAAATTAGCTTAATTTAACGTGCTTTTAGGTGCATGTGTGTGTGTTCTGTACTGTTTTTTTACGTGCTCGTAAAGAAAGATAGAGAGTGATGTATGCGTAAGTGTGTCAAGAAGTTGATGGTTTTGCATCACTTGAAACGTATGCATCGCTCCGTCTCTCTTTGATAGTCCAAGGATAATATAGACTGAGGAGATTTCATAATAAAACAAAATGATTTAAAATCCATTTATGTATGTAAGTTTCAACATTTTATCACCAGTAAGCATAATTAGCTTAGAAGAATTCTAAGCCGGATGCGAGAAAATAAGTAAGTACAAAAGGCTGAAATTACAATTCGCGTTACTAATGCTTTTATATTAGTGTTAGCATAATTTTATCATGAATATTAGGTCGAAAACTTTTGCGTAAATGCTTTTGTTGAATAAGCAAGCGTCACTTCAGATATTTTGCCAGCGTAAAGTAGCAGCTTAATACTTCTGTGTTTCGTATGGTAAGTTTAGAGATCCGGAGACCCTTTTCTTTTTAGTGGAAACGAGGTATTCCATCTTAGTCCTCAGGATTGACAACGTATCTGCATTTTGAGGATCGAGGATAAATGTAGAATATCTATGGGCCATAGCATCCACCACAGAAGTCTAATTACCTTATTATTTAGATTTCTGTGCCATCCACTTACCATCAGGTGGACTGTGTGTTCGTTTGTAACCCTTCTATAAAAAAAATGTCTAAAACATCTATGATCATAAAATACAAATATTAATTAAATTTATATAAAATGTTACTTTGGGCATGTTTCTCTTTTTACAAAGTCCCAGATAGTATTAGTAATGTAGTTCCACTATTCAATTTCATAGAGTGTTTTATTTATCATTAAACATGTTGCCATTAATTATAGAGCGTCTTAAGACGTTTACGAATACAAAAATAGATTTTGTTTTAGTTAAAAATACATCGTTCTAAATGTTGTTAGAGAAGTGAGCTTTATCTTTTAAAATTTGTTGTTAATGATTGCGTTATTTGTCTACAGTTTTATTTCTTTGATAACAGTATCCGTCTTTTTTACAAAACGTGGTTTATCGATAGTATCGGGTTAAAGTATGTTTTGTGAAGATTCATTCTAAATAAAAAAAGTCGCTGTGTCGCATTTTTAAATTTCCTTTCATATGTTCCATATATATATATTATATATTAGACCTGTGTCGATCGCGATTGATCAAATCTTTTTGATTCGATCGCAACCAACAAACGAGTGATCGAATCATAGATCTCTAAAAGATTCGATCATATTTGATCCGATTTTTAAGCTGACAAGAAAAACCCAAATTGTACTTTATTGGTATATATTTACACGCATACAATTGATCGAGTCGTGTTCTCGCACGTGTCGTCTTCTGCGTGAGCTTTTTGCCCAGCAGGTCTCGGGCCTCGGGGTAAACACAGCGATGTTACAAACAAAACGTCTTCCATCTCCTTCGTTTACATATAATTCAACCACTTTCTTTCAACGGCACTCTTTCTCGTGTTGTATTGTTAGTTTTGTTCATCGACCTATCGATGAATTTTGATGAAAAATTAAGAACGTTGAGTATTTTTAAACCCTGGTTTTCAACCCAGGTATTTTACAATACTCGTAATTAAAAGCCCTGCTATTAATTTTTGCAAGTATGTCTCATCTCTAGTACAAAGTATACAAATAGACTGCGACCCAAAGGATCGAATCTTTATAACCCGATCACCATACGAGTGGGTCATTATCGACCCGGGTTACGAGAAACGATCGATTGACACAGGTCTAATACATATACTAGCGATCCGACACGGATTCGAATTCGTCCGATTATATCTGAATCTCGACAACAGCGCCACCTACCGGGTTCAATTGTGATTCTAAACCATTCAGGGACCCACTCAAACACAATAAATTTCATCAAAATCGGTCCAGCCGTTTAAGAGTTCAGTGAAAAACACACGTACAAAAGAATTATATTATATAGGTATTAAGATTCCAGATTTCAGAACGTATACTTTCGCGGGACTTCATTCGTGAAACAGATTCTAATTTAAACCTAAAACTAATTATACACTCCTTTGTGTAATATGGCCGCATGAATCTGCAATAATTCGCATATAATTCAATGTGTAGCGCTACTGTTTAGAATTCGAAAAAAAAACCATAGAATACTATAATACATACATAATAGAACGGGGGAGTGGGCGGAGCCCGTGTAGCCATTAAAATGCCACTAACACGTAAATGTCAACACGAGATGTGTTTTGACGTTACAATCGTTTCCAAGTTTCGCATGCAAATTATTTAGAAAATGCCAAATTGCACGCTATTTACAAATAAATATGTATTAAAATCCGTCTGTCAACAAAGCGAATCGGGTTTGTAGTAGTGATTAACTGATAATAGGACGTAATTGCTTGTATGTGTGCTCCCGGCGACGCCTATCCTCGTACAAAATAAGGTTGACAGCCATTCTATTGTGTATTATAGTATTCTATGAAAATAAACACTTAATCAAAATAAACACTTAGGTTAGGTTTAACGTTATTATCGTCATCATCATTACGCCACGGCTGAACATAGGTTTCTCTACTTCCATCAACTTTCTATTACATACGTGGATTTATTTGGCAATTTTCCTCACTAAATATTTCTTATATGAACTATCTTCTGCTATAACATCACCTTTAAGTAAGCAGTGTGTTATTCCACGACGGGATTATGAAACGCTTCGCGATAATTGCAAATGTTTTTGACGGCTTCTTGGAAGGGCGATAGTGACCCGAAGTTGTCAGATAATTCCGGATACCTTTATCGACGTTAATAGATAACGAAGTCTCTAGCTTTACGGATTTAAAAACGATATTTTTGCCTATTTAGAAATGACATTTATAATTTTTTTTATTAATAGTCGTATCTTATTAAATAAACTTTACATTATGTGTTCTATGAAATTTAAAAGTGTACTTTAAAGACGTTCATTTATATACATTTATATATACAAAGATTGCTATTTTGTATTTTATAAAAATTTCTTTTACACCTCGCTAACGACATTGATCTGTTATCAGTTATCAGTACCTATCAGTTATCAGTTATAGTTAGTCGATACCATTATTTATTACCCTTCAGTAACTTTAATTTACTTGCAGACATACATTATCGCATTTTGCCATGTGATGTAGTCGTCTCATTTCTAGCATAACTATTAACTACGCAGTCAAAGAATTACGACAATTTGTATAATGGCAAAGGAAAAACTCGATTTATCCTCGAGCGCGACAGCAGCGGGCTGTGACGTCAGCCGATGGAATTATCTGGTGGTGCTTGTCGGTGCCAGGGTCGCTGCGACGGCCTTTCCGCGCCCAGCCGATAAATGGGTACTTGTGACCGCGCCCGCGCAGCCGTGCCCTTCCAGCGCAAATTTATGTATCTACACGTATGTTTTCGAAAACATTTATCCGGTGAGAATAAAATATACGATTATTGGAACTTATTTCCAAATCGATAGGAAAATGCGTGTTTCGAGAACATGATTTAATTAATCTTTGTTACATTTATTAGGTCTTCCACGTAAAAGTATTTCATCGTCAACAAATTTGGCTTATGGCCAAAGAAACTGTACGTTTAAATGTTTGCTACAAAGAACTCGGTACTGTTACGTATAACTAGGACTATAATAGATGTGTTTTGTTGTGATATTATTAAAATTGGAATAGCATCTTGCGGAAACAAGAAGAAATTAGTTAGTTCTTGTTTATTATTAGTTTCTTCATATTTGACAAGGTACATAACAATTACTGTAATTTGAAACCGTTCGTCACTTGTATCAAAAAAAGGGTTGCAAAAATGTGATGAATAATTCGGACGTTACAAGAAATAACTCACGATCAATATTTGAAATTAAACGCTCAGAGTGAGAGTGATCTTGAACACCCAATCAATGACTGAGAAACTAGTCATCGATCGACTGGGTAACCAAGATATTAATAAATTATTAAAATATAACAAATTCCTCCATCGAGAGAGCACGTTTACACATCCCTATCATATTATTTTCAACTAACTTCAAAAAAAAAAAGGAACAGATTCTCAATTCGACTGTTTTTTTATGTTTTAGGTAACACACCTCAGAACTTTTTTAGGTGAACAGATTTTCGTGATATTTTTTATTGTCCCGTATAAATTTGATCAAGATCTGAGCAGTACTTTTTGAGTTATCCTTAACAATGTGTATTTAATTGACTTTGATTACATTGATGATGTTCTCATTTTATTTATATTGAAGTCGGTTGTGAATTTTGAACTTTACCACTTGTTTGACTTGTCTGATCCGGTAACGTTTTCAAACGTATTCCATGGCGCACATCTTTTTGTACGGTAAATGTGCCCGACGTAAGTCGTAAAAGTTCAGTAATATGAACACCGTGTTGAACACTGTGAGCTTTGTGCCTTACAGTGGCTACCTCGATTGTATTCACTTGAAAAAAAAAATTGTAAGCAATAAAGTACATGCCGGCCCGCAATGGAACGTTGTAAGCGTACCTCAAAAGAAATTTGCATAAGCACCGCCAAACGCAGCGTACGCCGAGACAAAGGCTTTGTCTGTCTATTCGTCTGCACTTTGTTCTAACCTTGTAATGCGTTCTACACTGCGCATTTTTTTTAATTCACTGGAAACTTTTGTCCGAAGATTGGAAATAACAGTGAATATCATCAACGTTAACTTTACACACTGTTGCCAGTGATGACTTACGGATCTGAGACGTGGTCCTTCACCGCTGGCCGTATGAGGACGCTCAAGGTCGCTCAGCGAGCTATGGAGAGGGCTATGCTCGGAGTTTCACTGCGTGATAGACTCAGAAATGAGGATATCCGCAGTGAAACCAGAGTGACCGACATAGCCCAACGGAATTAGTAAGCTGAAGTGGCAATGGGCCGGCCATATAGCTCGAAGAACCGATAACCGATGGGTAAGAAAGGTTCTCGAGTGGCAGCCTCGTACCGGTAGGCGTAGTGTAGGGCGACCCCCCACTAGATGGAGTGACGACCTGGTAAGACATGCAGGAAGTCGATGGATGCAGGTGGCTCAGGACCGTGCTTTGTGGCATTACTTGAGGGAGGCCTATGTTCAGCAGTGGACTTGTGAAGGGCTGTAATGATAACTTTACACGTCCCGAAAATTTTCATTTGTTTTTTTTTAAACAAGTTATCTTTTGAAAGAAATAACAAGCATTAAATTAACAGTTCACAAGGTTTGCTTTTGATTTTGACTACTCAGTTTTAGCTGTACCAAGTCCAGCAGTGAATTTTCTGCAGTTCATTGCAGTGTTCCGGCCTTCCTGTCTGCAACTATGTTGGTGACTTTCAAGTTAGAGAGTTGGCAGTATAGTAAGTTTGTAAAGTGGTTATTTTAACTAAGTAATCAGGGTTGACAACGTGTAGTCTTCTTCACTTGATTGAATTTGTTATAATATTTGTAACTAACAGTTATTTGCATGTGTTCACAGCCTCCAGTAGCCATTTACAATATGGCGAAGCGTATATAAATGATCAACAGTGGAGTAAAATGGTTATGTTAGTTTGGTAGGTTTTTAGTGATAGTAGAACTAGATTACGCAATTACATAGTCTAACTGATGATAAGCTGAAGTGGCAGCCGATCATTAAAGAATCATCCACCGATTAGAAGGAAAGGTTTCTAAGTGGCAGTCTCATACTAGTAAGCAGTTTCGCAGGCCCCCACTAGATTGAATGACGACCTGGTAAGAGATGCAGGAAGTCGATGGATGCAGGTGGCTCAGGACCGTACTTTGTGGCGTTCCTTGGGGTAAGCCTACGGGAACTTGCGATGGTTTGTAATGATGATGATAATTATGGTAGGTTTTTATTGAAGTCTTCAAGTGCCCATTGTTGATAATTGCTTTTATTCGTTTCGAATACTTTACACGACTCCTGTATTGAATACAATGGAGTATAATTGATATGTTTTCAAAAACAATACAATTGTCGATTTTTAATGTAATTACAAATACTTATGTATAAAAAATTAAAAATTTTGCACCGCGCAAATGTAAATGTTTTCAATTGTCAACAATAAACATGGAACCAACGAACAAAGTACAAATTATCAATCATAGGAAACGAAATTCTAAAGAAAATCTTGAGTTCAAAGGCACAGCGAAGCCTACCGAAAGCGGCCGACAGAGAGCCGAAGCACACGCTTGGGAGCTTGGGACTTTATGTGGGCGACGCAATTAAAAAATTAAATAAAGCAAGAATGACGCGTGGGTAAGAATGTACAAGTGTCTTTGTCCGCAAGGCGATCTGTTTGAAAAACGATAAAAGGCAATGACTGCGATGACGTCGCATAAAAGAGATTAATAAAAATAGATCAAATTAAATATAATTCGCTTAGATGTAACAAAATATATTCAGCAAAAGCATATCCAAACACATTGATGTCCAATGCCCACTCTGATACCTAATACTTTCATTCAGATTCAGTTATCTAAGTACATAACCGTGCATTTAATAATTATTGTGCCATTGTGCCATTATCCAATATGTATAGCGATTTTTCAATTGCGACACCGACTTCCACTTAATTATTTCGAGATAATGATCATACGTAAGCTATAATCGTGCCACGTTAGGGAGCATGCAATTTGTTGCAGTTTAATGTTATTTGCATAATAATTTAACACGTTAGAACTATACAGTCTTTGTTCCACGATCGCGCAGCTGTCGCTTATCGTCGTGGAACAACCGATTTAAAACACTTCTCGGAAACAGATAACCTGCTTTGCCCTTCTATGTTTTGCATTAAATCTTATTAAATAACGGTTTTACACTTTGCATCGAATTCGTGTCCTAAAACATCACTTTAACATCATTGCATTTAATATCATATACCTTTAAACGAGCAATTCTTGTATATATATATATAATCGGAATCTCGGCAACCGCTCCAACGATTTTCATAAAATTTAGTGTCAAGCTAGTTTCGGGGGCAATAAATCGATCTAGCTAGGATTTATTTTTAGAAAATGTCTTTTTGTCCGTGTTTTCAGGCAATGAAAAACTGCTACAATATAAGAAGTTAAATTTTGACACTGTGTTCGTAATAGCTCAAGTGGATATCGAGCGGTCGCGAAATCGTAATGCCATGGTTCGCGTCCTGTCTTCAGTCCGATTTTTTTCCTTTTTTTCAAGTTCCCTTCTTTTGTGAGAAAATCTATTATTTGGAGCCCTTTTTTTAGTATTTTTTAAAAATACGAAAATTTTAATTAAACTAATTGCACTCATGATTTTTTATCCAAATAACCAGTGCAGTTTTTTCTATTATATCAATAAGATCAAAAAATATTATTCATCAGTATGTAATTTCAATCTAAATGTAATTTCAAAAAAAAAAAAACCGAGCAACGCTCGGTCATCCTGGTACTATATAATATAATAGTGTTGATCAATGATCGTACGTTTTAACAGTGCGCGAAATGCGTAATTAACTATGAAAATCTTGGTTAGTATTATTGTAGAAAATTATCGTACGAAAATATTCATCATGATTACCAAGGAAACTAATAAGCCTACCCACATAGGTACGGTTCGCGGAGTACCACTTGGTAGAAATAACTTTGGTATAATGGCGAAGCATCTAACCTTATTTAGGACAGTTTTTATACGTTTTATTTGAGAGCGTAAAAAATAAAAATAATACGCGATACATTTTTTCGGTTGAGTCTGCAGTCGTGAACGGCGCCGCGCGGAATGCTCGCCATTTCCGGACGATATCCGGTCCGCAGTATGGCGCCAATCATAGCGTCAACAGATAAGCTATCTTATATAACGTCTGCGACACTAGCATCACAAGTAACAAACGTAGTTATTTTAAAAATTGTCCTAAATCAATTTGAGCTCAGTTTTCCGCCTTCGCGCTGTTTTTTTTTTAAGAATAAGTGTGACAAACGAGCACACAGTCCACCTGATGGTTAGTGCTTGCTGTGGCCAATAGACATTGGGTGCGTTTGGCAGAAAAAAGCGCTAGCAAGCGCTTGTAAGCAAAATGGCGATCGTAAGCGGTAAGCGCTGTCAAATCGTAAGTAGCTATTTTCCTCCAGGACACGATGTTAGTTTTAACCGGGGAACCTAACCTAATTTAAATATATGTTTGTAAAGTATTCATATTAAAAACTTACCAATCATGAATTTTTAATAACATGTATATGTCTTATTCATATCATTATATTACTTAAAAATAATATTGCACAAAACAACATATAATTTCTACTTCAAAACAAACAAATTAAATAAGCAAAATGGCGGATTGTGCCAGCGCTATTGAAGTAGCAATCGTGTCCTGGCCGAAAACTATTTTAGCGCTTGTAAGCGCTTGCTAGCGCTTTTTTTCTGCCAAACGCACCCATTCTATTTCTACATCTATCCTCGCTTAATAATCAAAATATAGATGCGGTTTCACCCACACCATATTTCATGAATTGTTTCTAGTAAAAAAGGTCTGCTGTTTCGTACGTAGGTTTATATAAGTTTATGTTATACATAAGTTTTAAGTAGTTATTTGTGTTCTTTTTGGTCGCTCCCCGGTCATTTTTATGCTACAGCTGCAGCATGGCCTCTACCGAGTATAATAATTATTACTGTTTTCTTACTTCCTTATTATAAAATGCCTTCTAACGTCTACGTGTATAATGCTTTGTTTTGTACTTTACAGATATGCTTCGTTATTATAATTTTAAATGTGTGTATGAGATGTGATTTGATAGTTTTGCGGCTGTGTTGACAACGTAGTTTTCACTCAATGCTGATTCATAGAGACGCATGAATCATTCAGCGTAATCGAGTTTTTGAATCGCGTCGGCCGAATGAAATACTCAAGCCGCCGTAGTGACCCGCGATAGAGTGACGGTGAGTCACGCGGGTTTTCCAAGAAACGGAGCGGTGCGTTTTTCATGAAAACAAAGGTCGTAATTCGCCGAACGTTTCAGTAAACGACCGAGCGTTTTCCCTAATACATAACATATTATACAATGAAATAAAAGTTAATCCACTTACCAAAGTCATCTCCAAACTGTGAAAGCAGTTTTGCGGGCATATGTATATTTAAAAACCAAATTTTGTATTTTTAATAATAAATTTAAAAAAAAAGAAGTGACAGAGCGAACCTGATATAGGAGATAGGCAGCAGGATCTTCTGATGACAGCTTAATATTTTTTTAAAGCTGTGGTTGCCAATCCGCTTGCCAACCGTGCCAAATATGGCAAATATTCCTCTTCATAAAGTGTAGAGTTTTTAAACGGACTACATACAAACCTAGTAGTATATTATCCCAATAAAGGTCTCAATTTTAATATAAGGTTACATTTTTTATTATGTCATTTTGAAAAGTTTTATTTGAAAGTATGCTATATTACGAAAATTATAGTATCCTGTAGGAGCACATCGCCTTTCTCCGGTCAATTTGATTCTTATTTGTAGCCACAGTGAGCCACAGCGTGACTATCATGAATTCGTGCCAGAGTGTATCAAAACGATAGTGTGTTAACTCAGAAACCTTGAAATTGATTGATAATATTTAAAGTGTAAAGCGTTTTAAAAAGTTCATATTAACCCTTCTTTAAAGTCAGTCAAAGCTCGCATGAAAACATTTTGGGGGTGTGAGTTGACAAGCGATAAAGCATCTATCGCGTGCGAATCGCGTTGCGTTTCATTTCGTTTTCACTGTATTTTATGAGCGTTTTTCACTTTCGCTGGCAATGGTAAAGCAGCAATGGTTGGAGTTGATACAAAAACGTATATATATGAAGTAAAGTGTAGGGAAGGGCTTCTGGCCCCGTGCCAAGCCAAGCTGCCGAGCGTCGATTTGTATTATTATTCGTCGAGCGACGGTCAATGTCGCGCCACCAGTCGGCGCCGCATCGCCAGCCGCCACTGCATGTGTGACTCGAGCTGAAACCTCCTTGTTACATGTATTTTAAAGTTAAATTAGTACCACCATTGTGCGTATCACGTACAGCATGCGAGCTGTCGCTATGGAAGTTTAATATGTATATTTATTATAATAGGTAAATGTGGAATCAAAATTCACAGTATTTTAAGTTTTCACACTTTAATTTGATAAAACAAACAACTTATTATAGTTTTATGTGCTGAGTGTGTAATTAATAATACCTTAGATAATTAGTACCTATCTTATTATTTTGTAGTATATGTTTACATATGTAAATCATGCCGATTATATATATGTACTAGCTTGCCAGGCAGACGTTGTTCTGCCCTTTTCGACGACCCTTTGTCATGTCCTATTAAAAATCCTATAATTCGCAAAAAAAATTGTGGGCAAAAAAACTATCCTATCTCTCAAGTTGGACCAAACTGCACACGGTGTGCAAATTTGATTTAAAATCGGTTAAAGTTAGTTTAGGAGTCCATGGCGGACAAATAACGTGACACGTAATTTATATACTTCATACACTTTTATTTATACACTTAGGGCTTTTCAATAATTATATAAAAGTTATTCATAGGCTAAAATACAATACAAATTAATTAAAAACGACAATTTTATGAATAAAATAGTTCAATTGTTTCACTTGTATATTCAGTCGGGTAATAACTTATTTGATAGGTAATTTTAATCTGATGATTGAAAAAAAATCGGGCCTTAACCAGGCTTTATACAGGGAAAATTTTAATTTTTTTATTTAATAAAAGGAAAAATATAATGGATATAACTTGTTAGTTTATTTTGTTCGCTCTTGAACGTGAACCGGTAGCTAACGTTGGCCTTGGGGTTAACACTCTTTCACAGTTAACGTAATGGATTGTACAAGGACTATTGTTTGTTTCCGCACAAAAAAGCAACCTGCGAAACAATTAGGTATATATGAGGAATCTGAACAGACGTTGATTTGGAAAAAAAAAACATAAAATATGTATTTAACAAAAAATAATAAGAAGATTAATCGATTTTCGTTAATCATCGAACGATATGCATGTGCCTATTTCGTTTATGAATTTCGAAACGGTTTTTTCGAAGGATAAATCGAATCTTCCGTTACGCCGTCCACTGCTGAAAGTAGGCCTCCCCCATAGATTGTCTCATAGCGGAGATAGTTGGCACGCTTGGCAAGCGACTTGGCCATCGCAGTCTTTTGTTATTAGTCGTTATTAGGTAGACGCTGCAGCCCATCTCCTGATTTGTTTCCTTTTGTCGTGTCTTACGACACCCACGAGATGATATTTATTTATTTAAGGGATATAAAGGGCGGACTTAATGCCTTATGGCATTCTCTGCCAGTCAACCCTGGATGATTTGAGAGACTGTGGCAGATGTAATAAATCACTTCATAAATAAATAATAATGATATAAAACAAAATAAAATGCAAATAAATAGAATAAATATATAGTTAGTAAAATATACATACTTACTTAATATATAATATAGGATAAATAATAAATATTATATAAACGGGTACTTCTGTACAAAACTATAAGTAAATAAAATATTATGAGACAAAAAATAAAATAACACAATACATATTAAAATACATTATACAAAATATTACTTATAAAGTCAAAGAGAAAAAAAAAACACAAAAACAATAGTCGGATAGTCAGGTGGTATTATTCTTACGACAGAATTCTCGAACTAGTCTTTTAAAATAATTCTTGTTATTAGTTTTCTTGATATCAACAGGCAAGGCATTCCAGAGCAGTATAGACTGCATAGTAAAAGAGGAATTATAGAAACCACTCCTATGTGGTGGAATACGAATTTTAAGACAA
Source organism: Parnassius apollo (assembly GCA_907164705.1). Lineage (NCBI taxonomy): Eukaryota > Metazoa > Arthropoda > Insecta > Lepidoptera > Papilionidae > Parnassius > Parnassius apollo. The sequence goes on from CAJQZP010000008.1 coordinate 17,982,975, forward strand.
TTTTGGGAACGGGGAACTCTATCGTTAGTGGAATACAAATATTGAAAGTTATCCTTAAGATAAGAGGGAGAATTGGGGTCATTTAAAATTTAATGTAGTACTTGCAAGGTTCGGGAGCTACGCCTTTGATGAATAGATAGCCATTTAAGCTTAGATCGGTACTGGGAAATATGGTCATACTTACGTAAGCCAAAAATGAATCTAATGCAATTGTTGAGAAGCCGCTCCAACTTATCGAGAACACTTAACACACATCTGCATAATCAATAATGCGTAATATCAAAGTCTGGATTAGCAGAATGAAATGAAAGAAAAGATATGGGGTAGCGGATATTCCTACGACACCACTACACCGCCTTGGAATCTTATTGTAAGTTAATTCTTTATCAACATCAACACGTCTACCGCTGAATATATTTAAGCAGCACAAGGAAAGCTACAACACATGGTAAAGAAGTAAAGTTTTTTCAGTGACGTCAGCTGACCTGTTGTTCTGTGTTTACATAACTCAAAACTACGAACAAATAGATATCACTGCAAAAATCAATCGTAGTTTTATTATATAAACGAATTCCTAGTACACATTGAAAAATTAAATCATAGAATTGTAAAGTAATTGAGTTGATTTCTATCTTATTATGCGAATGATGTATAATATGCGATATGTGAATCTACGTCTGTTCGTAAAAATGCACATCTAGACATAGAAATCTGCAAGATTTAACTACCTAGTAGTAAACATTTATAAACGATCGTAGTAGGAAGTTTTATACGTGGTAGAGCCACGCTGCAGCTATATTATGTTTGTAACACAAATGCGTTGGCTCGACCGGGGAAGGACCACGCTCTCACAGAATACCAGCGTAAAATAGCAGCTTAAAGCTGCTGTATTTCGTATGGTGAGTGTAGAGAACCGAAGACCCTTTTTACTGGAAACGAGGCATTCCATCTTAGTTCTCAGAGGTGACAACGCTTTTGCGTTTTGATGCCTAATCGAGGATAAATGTACATGTCTAGGGGCCACAGCATCCACTTACCATCAGGTGGACTCGTTTGTCACCTTTATGATAAAAAAACGCCTTGCAATTTCGACTTTGTCAGCCATAAAATTAATTTGGCATTCCTCATAGTCTTTTACGACTCCCGCCCGAGGACCGAAATGGAGTGACGGATTCTCCTATATTACCACCACACGGCTTAAAGGCTTCATAGTAAATCACACCCGATTCACTTTCTCTAGATTCTAACTCATTAAAATATTAATTTCGATTTGCAAATAGTTACGATTTTTTTTATTGAATAAGGGTGACAAACGAGCACACAGTCCACATGAGAGTAAGTGGATGCTGTGGCCTGTAGACATCTACATTTATCCTCGATTAAGAATCAAAACACAAATGCATTGTCACCCCCGAGGACTAAGATGGAATGCCTCGTTTCCAGTAAAAAGGGGCCCCGGATATGTACACTCACCATACGAAACACAGCAGCATTAAGCAGGTATTTTACGCTGGTATTCAGTGAAAGCGTGGTCCTTTCCCGGTCGAGCCGACCCATTCGTGCTACAACCATAATATAGCTGTAGCGTGGCTCTACCACGTATAAAAGATATGGCATATGCAAAAGTTGAATACAGGTGAGTGTTCTAATTGCGACGTTATAACACGTCGTTGAATCTTATCGGCGTGACTGAAATTGTAAAAAGGTCGTAATAGTATTCTAACAATCGAGACGTATCTTAAAGTCGGGACTTGTCAGTTACACGTCTGAAGCACCTTCGGTAGCTACGTATTTTACTTGTTTCCACCTCAATTTTCATATGAATATAGCATTGCTGCAAATACGAACAAAGGTTGCACAGAATCGGTTCAAGGAATCCTCTAACTCGAGCAACGCTATTAGTGCGAGCAATTAGCGCTGAGTTAATGAGCTGCACACAGCCGTCCAGATACGGATAGGCGACCGCCGAGCACGACTTGATGGCCACTCTAACTCGATAATGTAACAGTCTGGGTGTTTTATGGCGTTCCCGCTGTAAGGTGAAATGCACCGTAGCAATATTGAAATAAGAAATAATTTTGTAGTTTTGTAGCATTGTTTCGCCGAGGCTGTTAATTTTCATTTTGGTTTGTTCTTAGTTTTTCTAGTCAATATTATGTTTACTGACTGATTTTTCTTTAAATTTAGGCAGATGAGGAAGTTATTCAGGAACTTAAATTATTTCAGGAAGCGATTACTTAAACTATGTAAAAAACAATTATTATTCTTCTGTTTTAAAGTATGTTTTAGTAATTTGGGAAAATATTGTAATTATTTTTTTGAGATGAATTTCTAATTTACTACACTATACCTTTTCGTTATACCTTTCTCTCTGCTTTTACTGTATAAACATTGTTCACAAACTGAGTAACGTTAAGATAGGCTTCGACGGGGCGGACTTAGTACTAGACTTGTTAATGTTTAAGGTTGTTTTACACTCTGTAACGGTGAACGTGTAATAAAGCAGCTGTTTATCGTCTACCTCTTACAGTACACGTCTTTCCTCATTTATTTCCTGCTCGAGGCTGACTCTGTTCAAACTTAACAGGGCGTTGGCCTTATTAAATTGTATGTGCCCGGTGCCCACATACATCCCGTTCTTTGAATTATGGTTTAATTGTTTGATGGATAGTTAAAAGGACATCCATGTATTTTTCGATATATTTTGTATCTCATCTGTGTTAATATTCCTTTCTTTCTTAAAATTCAATTTATTTATAATACGTTTCAGATCAGTACTGTTCCCTTAGAAACTTTAGAAAATATATGTGAATGCTATAAAAAACACCACGGCGGTGTAAGAATATCCATTATTCCATACCTTCCCGAGAGTGTCGTAGACGCAACACATGGAAACAAACCAGGCTAAGGCTAACCCGCCTGCGAAGCGTGGCAACTATGCCAAATATATCTATCTAATATATATGTATCTAATTGGTTGTAATGAACGAATTAATAAATGAACTATAAAAAAAGTTAAATGTAATTTGATGTTAGTTATTATTTTATCAAAATTATCTGCCTGAAAGCTATCGTTCAGTTCCAATTATTAAGTTTTTTTTTTAAATACACCCATACTGAATTTGATACTTGATTCCTTATAAAACCATTAGTTTGTATACAAAATGCAAATCAAGGTTTTCTTTTGGGAAAAAATTGAGTGGCGCGCAGAAACGTGGGTGGGCGTGGCACACCTGGCTGGTCACGCGGCTGCCACGTGCGTGTAGTACGCAACCAGCGAGCGCGTGTGATTTTGCGCTCCAAACAACAACACGCTGCCAGACCTTTCCATTGTGACGTAGTTTGGGCATTAATGGACATTTATAATAGATCTGTGAAGACCGCGTGAGAGGACTTAAGTATTCTTCTGTTCTCCGGAAGCTACGAGAATGTCAATGAGGTCTTAGCCCCCTTAATGGTCGATTGAGCTGTGTATTAGCGTACCTATTTTGCATTTAAAAATATCTTTATTTTGTATCATTAAAGATCACGCTACATGTATTAATTTCGCATTTTTTTTTATAAAATTGTATCTCAAAATCTGAACCGAACCGGATTACAAGTGTCACAACTTTTGTTATTGTTGTGAAATAATGCTTAAGTACTACTACTGTGTGTTGTTCAACCTTTCATACGTCTCGCAGAATCGATAAAATATTTTTTCAAAGCATTTACACCTATTTTTTCGTAGAACGTAAATACAACGTTTTAATGTATTGTCCCAATAATAATCATTACTACAACAAAAATATTACTTTGTAATAAATTGTGGTAATTTAAACACTTTTTGACGTGAGACCGGGGTAATGCTGGCAATATTTTTATAGTATTTAGTAAGTGTAAAAAAAACTAATATGATCATACAGTCCTGTGTTGTAGAGTCAACTTATTGTTACTTATATATTTCTTTTCTCGGAAATCGATTAAAAGAAGTTAATTTAAATACTTAGAAGCCAGGATAAATCATTCTAATATATTTTAGAAAATAACCATCATTCCGCGTATGTAAAGACACTTGCCGTTCCCGGAAAGCCGCTTCGCCCGTGGAGAGCGAAGCCCGTGTTCCTGTTTCTGATAACGCGCTAAATAAAAACGTGACGACTACGTTCGGGAAACTGAGCGACACTCGTGTGCGGTGTGAGGAAAACTCGTTTCGGTCCACATCCTAATATTGCGATAGCCTTGCTACTGTAGTCACTGGTTAGAAGAAAATACACTGCTTGATGAAATATGCTTAAGCGGATATAGTAAGACAGCTCAAATTCTAATTTCGCCCTCACTTCCCCGCGCGTCATATGCTATGTACCGACTACCGACATGTTTGTTAATCACTAATACTGTAAGTAGATAGGTCGTTAGATAGTTATTTCATTAGGTTTATCATATTTATGCCTGTTTCTTAACGCCAACCCAGTCGCTTCTTATTTTTATTACGGTTATTTCCCATTTTAATTTTACGTCGTCCTGTTGCGTAATGTGTATTCTGATCGTAAGCGACACAACTTCCCCCTTCAAAAGCCGAAGCGATACTAACCGGGCGGCAGGAATCAAGCTTCAAGACGCCGATGGTTTAGGTAATTTCTTTTTACAGTCAAAATAATGGTATTTTATAAAAAGGAAAATAACATAAGCACTGTTTTATAGTTAGTTCAGTTAGTATGCAACGTTTCATGATCTTATTTAAAGTATTTTATGAATAACAGCGGTTTATTGTTCAGTTTGGAGGTAACTTTGGATTTTTTTTCTATCGAGAAAATTTTACGGAATCGTGTTTTCGTCTAACATAGTCTTTAACATTAATTCTCAACTTTACCATATATTTATTTCAAAATTAATGCTGCAATATTTTCGGCATAACGAAGGATCTTGCTAAGCCATTTGAGGTTATATTTCCCCTTATATTCGAATTATCTTTTAAAGGTATTACAGACTGTTAGGCGGTTACCGTCTCTGTCTACTGTTACGTGGTCTATGGATTCGGATCATCATTTTTCTTCATGAGTTATAACACTCCACAACTAGATAACTATGGGTTTATTTCTTATTATGGAGGATTTGTCTTAATTGTAAAGCTTGAGCAGCGAATTGGATCACAGTATCAAAAATCTTCACCCATTGGGCGATATGGGGTCGAGAATACACGCGAAAAATAGCAACATAATGCTGTTGTGTTTCGTATGTGTTTAGTCCTCACGGATGACAAGGCATCTGCATTTTGTATGTGTAATTAACGATAGATGCATCCACTTAACATCTATATAACCGTGTACCAGTTTGTCACTGTTATTTGTTAAAAAATAACTAAAATAAACATCACGATTCTGTAAAAATCTTAACTAACGTTTTTCTGGAAAAAAATCCCCATCGATTGTTGTTTTGGGGTCCCGCAATCCGATAGATTAGTGAATACGAATACGTGTGTGGAGCACACGTGCGGATAACGGCCTACCTTATCTGCACAATGCCTGTTGCGTACTAATGATTCGGATCTGTTGGTGTATTGGAATTGTAGAAAGTACTGGCAATGTGTTTTTTAGTGATGAGTGCTTTATTCATGTTTAAAAACAAATGTGTTATTTGAAAAGCGTTAAAAACCGTTCTGTATTCAAAATTAAAAACACTAAAGTCCACGTTAATACATATTATACAGTATACACGATACAATTTTAACTAAGGGTATATGCCTGTGTAAACTTTTTAGAATCTTTAGATTGGATATGACTTCTATTAGCTATTGTCTTGCACAAATGATTGTTTATCTATTTTTTATTTATATATGATGATGAATTCAATAATATTATTACTTTTACTATTATTACTTAATAAATTTATCATCATTATCATAAAATTTTTATTATAGCCCTTCACCATTCCACTGCTGAACATAGGCCTACCACAAAGAACGCCACAAAACACGGTCCTAAACAACTGGCATCGAGTGGAAGGTCGTTGTAAACTTCGCTTAATTACTTTATTCTTTATTGTATACCGAATACGGAATCAATGAATAAGTACAATTAGACGTAAGTACAACTTACAATAAATAATGTTTATTAGATTTTTCCGACAACCTCTGCGTAGAGAAACACATTATTTCATTATCGCTGTACATTTTAATGATGTAATCAAAGAATAATTAAAAAGGTGGTTGTTGAAATATGTGTTAAATGATAGCGATAAAATTAAAAAAAAATCCGTATAAAATTTAAGCAAAATTAGCTGTGGCGTTTCAATAAATAGAAAGAGATATAGCATGACGAATGAGAAGATGTAAGGCGTGCTTACAAGCGCACGACAGTGATAGGGAATGATGTATTATAGTTACCCTTACAGCATATGAGAAGTCTACTGCTGAACAAATCCCTTCCCCATAGATTGCTTCATAGAGAGGGGGAGGGGAGGGGGAGGGGGATATATACCATTATTAGGAAGGCGCTGCTGCCCATCGTCTGGTTTGTTTTTCTCTATCGCCTCTTACGATATACACGAGATGATGGAAGAATATTCACTGCCCTATGTAGTTGATATTCTTTCATCTATTTATTTATATATTTTCGTTATTACTGCAAAACGGCGCCCACTTGAAGCGCGTCCAACGTCACTACTAGAAATAGAGGTGATCTCACTCAGCTACGCTAACGGGTAACTACTCCTCACGAGCCGCCGAACTCGACGAGACCGCGTGGTCATTGTTTTAGCGGTGTTGGCTTACTGCCTTCACAAATTACAATATTCCGCCGATGCCCAACACTGTCACATTAAGAATTAAAAAGAAAACTAGAAACAAGATTCGTTTTTTATATTATTTCTATTGTAACTTTAGTAATAAAGCGACAGTAGCCTAATGGCAGGGCGCGGACCGCGAACTCAAAATGTCGTGGGTTCGAATCCACCGTTCGACTACTGTCGTGAACCACTTCTAACACAAGCATTTTCAGCTTACCAGGAGTGGTTAAAGGAAATATTAGTAATGTTAATTAATAGGATTACTAATGTTTAATAAAAGCGAAAAAAAAAAGAAAAAAAAAGAAAAAAAAAAGAATGTAACAATATTATAAACTAAAGTTATCGTTACATTCTCTATTACCTCGCAAAATTTCACCCTTAGAGATAGGCCTGGGAAGGTTGACTTACACTCTTGAGGTTTTCATTCTCTTTGTCCCCAGTTTGCGTATTTTAAATCTACAAACAACTTGATTATATAGACGTGAATCTATCAAAGTATAGTTATCCTTAAAGGCACCCAAGGGATGTATTAAGTTGATAGATTATATTATATTCCAGTTTTAGTCACAATCATAACAATCTGTTTTACGCCAGACGTCAAACGTGCGAGACGTCTGGTACTTCCATAGAATACTATATTATGTATGTATTATAAGTATTCTATGGGTACTTGGATCGTCAATTTGCCCGTCAAACGTGAAGATACAGGCAAATGCTCCGTACAATGACGAGAGGCTCATGCCTTAGCTTATGACATAAGGCCGGTTTACATTTTGAGAAGAGACAAGTGCGTGTGGCAAGTGCAACTGACAAATGACAAGTGCTTAGTGCGTATGAACAGGCAGTCATATTAATAAGTGGGAATAAAATACGCACTTGTCACTTCTCACTTGCCACTTCTCACTTGTCACTCGCACTTGTCACTTCTCAAAATGTTACCGGGCCTTAGGCTTAGTTTGTATATTTTTAACGTATTGGAGCGTAGTAATCCGGGCGACCGAACTCCGAATACCGTATACTGCCACAAAGAGTAGCTCTATGTCACAATTAACGGGAACATCAGAGGAATGCAAGTAAATAAATAAAGTTCAGTTAATTGCTAGGTAAGCACCGTGACCAATTAGAGTCGGTGCGCCCGCGCGTCGGTTTGAGACGAATTTCATTTAAGCAATTGTGGTAATTGTGCGGGCGGCCGCCTTCCGGAGCACGCATTGTCCTGCGCGTAATGAGCGTAGGAATAATACGATTGAGCGGTAATTGTGGACGGAATCAATCCTCGTTCGATGCAGCTCACGTTTGTAGCAAGTCCACTGCTGAACATAGGCCTCCACCAAAGAATGCTACAAAGCACGGTCCTGCGCCGTCGTCCCTCTACACTTCGTCTACAGGTACAAGGCTGCCACTCAAGAACCATTCTTCACCATCGGTTTTTTGTATATAATAAGGGTGACAAACGAGCACACAGTCCACCTGATGGTACGTGGATGTTGTGGGCCATAGACATCTGTATTTATCCTTGATTAAGAATCAATACGCAGATGCGTCGTCACCCCTGAGGACTAAGATGGAATGCCTCGTTTCCAGTAAAAAAAGGTCTACACTCACCATACGAAACACATCAAGCAGTATTAAGACGCTCCCTGACCACCTAAATTTTTCCTCTATTTCTCATTAAGAAAAATAAACTACATCTAAAAGTACATTATTAATTTTATCTTATATCTCACTAGTGCTAAAATACAAAAATCAACTTTTAAAAAATGACTAAAATTCTTGATTACATCATCTGTTGCTAAAAACCTCCAATCAGAGAACATATGAAATGAAAAATCTATATTTCCAAAAAAATTGTTTTTTCTCTTAATTGAATAATTCTAAAATTGTGTGACTTCTATGATAAAGGGGATATTTTACGCTGGCATTATTTTTATACAAACTTAGTTTCATAAAGTTTTTGAACTTTGTGCAGTATACTGGCTCTTTATACACTGTAGATGGGAACAGCGGTGCAAGCACTGTTATGGGGTGTCAGAAATGTCTACAAACCCAGACGGGACATTTAAGCAGAAAAGATTATATTACATTAAATTAAAAAAATATAAAGACATTGTAGTCTGGTCTTATTGCTGTAGTGTCGTTGTTGATCAGAGTTACCGACTGAACATAGGCCTCCCCCATAGATTGCCTCATAGGGGGATATTTGTCATAGTTGCTACGCTTGGCAAGCGCGTTAGCAATCTCAGATTTTAGATAGCAATAGAGAGCACATATTGGGTACGTTTGGCAGAAAAAAGCGCTAGCAAGCGCTTATAAGCGCTAAAATAGTTTTCGGCCAGGACACGATTGCTTATTTAATTTGTTTGTTTTGAAGTAGAGTTTATAAGTTGTTTTGTGCAATATTAGTTTTAAGTAATATAATGACATGAATAAACATATACATGCTATTAAAAACTCATGATTGGTAAGTTTTTAATATGAATACTTTACAAACATATAATTAAATTAGGTTAGATTCCCCCGGTTAAAACTAACATCGTGTCCTGGAGGAAAATAGCTACTTACGATTTGACAGCGCTTACCGCTTACGATCGCCATTTTGCTTACAAGCGCTTGCTAGCGCTTTTTTCTGCCAGACGCACCCAATGTTTCACGCTTTGAGACATTCCATCTTAGTCATTGAATATGACAGTGCAACTATCGACTTCATTGTTTAAATTACAGATGTAGATACTAAAAAAATTTGTTGATCTCTAAATTTTTAGTTTGGGCTATTTTTATTTTACTAAATTCCTTTTAGGTTAAATAGTAGTTTAGTTTGATTTAGGTTATTTATTGTCTGAGATGATTATTTTGGTACTTAAAGTACATTTTGAATTTTTTTCCCATTTTTCTAAGTTGTTACTCACTCGAGCAAATGATGGATTATCGTAGGATGTAAACAAATAGTTAGTATTATAAATCAAGCTTTTTTTTTGCGCCCGAAGCAAATATGGGCAACCCTCCGGAAAACGGGGGAGGGCGGTGGGGAATGCTCATAGCATAACACGCAGCCGGCTGCGTGGTTATGTGGAGACTTCTATCCACTAAACCCCACCTTTTAGGGACTGGCTTAACGGTCTAACTAGAGATCTCTAACTAACGAACGCGACCCTCCTTGGCAGAAAGGAGGGTGCAAGCGGCGAAAAGCCGCTTACAAGAGTGCCTAACTAAGCGCAGATTATAGCGAGTGTTATGTAGGCTCGGCCTGCCTCAGGAGGCAGTTCAGGTCAGCCGAAAGCTTGTTGGGGGGTCCGAAATAGAAATAGATGATTTGGGTGGGACTCTGAGGCTTTGAAAAATCTCTCAGAGAGTGATATATAAATCAAGCCTGTTGCATAACTAATACTATAATTTTTATCTCATCCATAAACGTCAGTTTTAATATAAAAATGTACATATAGTATCCTATACTATTAAACGAGCAATTATTGTTATATATATATATATATAATCGGGATCTCGGAAACGGCTCCAACGATTTTCATAAAATTTTGTGTCCAGGGAGTTTCGGGGATAAAAAATCATTACTAGGATTTATTTTTAGAAAATGTCTTTTTGTCCGTGTTTTTAGGCAATGAAAAACTGCTACAATATCGTTAGAATAAGAAGGGAAATTTTGACAGATTGTTAATGATTATATATAGCTTAATTGGTATAATGGGCGGTCACAGAATCGTAAAACCCCGGTTCGAGCCCAGACCGACCGACCGACTTTTTTTAATTTTGTTTTCAAGTTCCTTTCTTTTTTGAGAAAATCTATTTTTTCGAGCCCTTTTTTTAGTATTTTTTAAAAACACGAAAATTTAAATTATACTAATTGCACTCATGATAATTTATTCAAATAACTCAGTTCTATATTCCTAAATCAAAATTCATTCATCAGATATGTAATTTATATCTAAATATAATTTCCAAAACACACGAATTAAAAAAAAGCGAGCGAAAAATACCGAGCAAAGCTCGGTCAACCGGGTACTAGTAATAAAGTGTGTTGTTTCTTGTCATTCGTGACATCTTACTCTGTAGTAAATACATGCAAATCCTAATTTACCTTTGCCACGTCGTGTTTGAAAACTAGCGACTACAAAGGACTAAAACATTGCAGTGCGGAAATCCTTTGGTTTTTGCTTTAGGTTCTTTTGTTTCAGAGTTTCGCAGATTGATTATTTGGTGAGCTTTGTCATGTTACTAATTATTCCTAAACAGATAGTTATAATCACAAACATCTTCTTTTCTAAATCCGGGTTAGTAACCAAATGCTAAATATCTTAGCGAAATATTTTCGTAAGTTTCATGTTTTTCACGACCGTTTAATTATTTTTTAACTAGCACTTTTTACTTATTAAAAATATTTGTCAATATTTGCGCTTGGTGTGGCATTAGCGTTGTTCTGATTAGTGATTATTATCTGTTGACTGAATGAGACAAAGCCGGAGTGAACTGCGTCTATTATATTACGTGAGAGTAATATGGTCATCCGGTTAATATGGTCACTTTCTTATAACTCAAAAACTACAGCTTTATTTGCATAGAAGATGACTTTGTGATAAGATAGCTCTTATCGGTCAATTAAATAATAAAGGGGCAAAAGGGCGATGTACTATCGACGCCTGGATCTCCTAGGTGTGCGTTACTTGCAGTATACAGTGGCTGCAATTAACCGCCGGTACGACATACTCCGCCGATCGTTGAGTCCCGTGATTCCGTGAGGCGTCGAGGTCACCGGCCCCTAGGTGATTCTTGGCACTTTATGCGCTTCGTGCATCCTGTGCCTAGTCGCGTACTAAAGTGCCACCGTTGCACTTCCCCCAACCCTTTCGTTGTGAAAGGGGTAGGCAGTGCCCCATGTGTATAAAGCCATAGACTTTTAGTACCATAGTTAGACAGGGCCGTTTTAGTGTACGACTGACGTATTAGATTAGTAATATGTCAGGTAGGGACAAGGGGGAACCACCCCCCAAGTCTAAAATACCACCGGATAAGAAGGGAGTGTTAGACAGACCTCTTGTTATTAGGGATATAACGAACCCAGAGCGTACCAGAACGGTGCCAGCGTTCTCCCATATCCCTATGCGGAAACCAGTCTCGCCGCGAAAAGAGCCCGTAACGAGCGTCGCGCTCACGCCAGCCGTGTCTGAGCACACGGCTAGGCGGGGAACCGTCGCCCCAGCAACAGCGGGCCAAGAAAACGGCCAGACGCCACACACCACCCGAGACCGAAGCCTCTCTTTTCGAGAAGAGACAACGGATTGGCTCCCAGCAGTCGTCCGATGAAACCCCATCCTCATCCGATGATGAATACCACCAGGTGGTGACAACAAAGAAGGTGCTCAGATCACCGCCGAAGTCGCCTTCTCCACCACAACCCCCCTCCTCGCTCTATATCACCAGATCGTCGTAGCCGAGATTCGGCTCAGTATGAGCAGGGGGGCGAAGAATCCCTCAGCTGGGGGTCAACCACCTATGCAACCCTGGCTGCATCCGCTGGCCGATCATCGCCAGTGGCAACTACAAACCCGTCCGGGCTCCCGCAGGACGATGGCCAACGGCCATCTACCAGCTATGCCCATATGGCAGCTGCACCAGCAGTGCCACGCCCACAACCGGCGGCAGCGCCTACTGATAAGCCTGCCGACCAGGAGAAAGCGAGATATCCACCTATAGTAGCTGAATGCCTACCGGATTGGACGAGGCATTTTAAGGAGCTCAACAGAATGTTGGGCCACCCTTTGAATGCCCGTCCGTTCGGGAAAGGCGTACGGTTCACGCCACAGAGTGCCAACGAGTTCCGTACAGTTCAGCGCTATATGGTGGAGCTGAGCAAAGAGACACCAACCCTCTCCTGGTATTGTTATACCCCGGAGGAGGATAAGCCCACTAAGGTGGGCATCCGTGGGCTACCTATGGGCACGGATCCCAAGGTAATAGAGGAGGCTATAAGGGCAAAAGGCTTCCCTATCAAGTATGTCAAGGCAATTCCACCACGTAGAGGCAGACCTGGCTGCATCTACTTTGCCCAACTAGATCACCTGAGCCTGGAGCAGCTCCAGAACCTATACAGCATCGACGAACTCCTCTTCATGAGAGGAGTCGTCATCGAGGCCTGGCAAAGGAAGGCAGGACCAGCCCAATGCCACAGATGCCAGGCCTTCGGGCATGCCTCGGCCAATTGCTTCAGGCCAGTGAGATGTGTGCGCTGTGCCGGGGAGCACATAGCAAGCCAATGCCCTAGGGGTAGGGAGGAGGAACCCAAATGCGCCAACTGTGGCAAGAGCCACACGGCAAATGACCGCCGCTGCCCAGTCCTGAGGAGGACTGCCAGGAGACAGGGGATTACCTTACCGGGACTACTCCCGGAGGACCCCAAAAGGATCCCCCAGAGTCGCCCGAAAGCTGTAACCATCCAGCAAGACGGGTGGGCAACCATTACAGGGAAGGGCAGGCAACAAGCCCCCCCCCCCCACCCGTAACACCAAAGGAAACAGTGGAACCCACAGAGCAAAGGGCAACCACTGGGGCGACTCTGCAGCCTCCCGCCAACCCTGCCACAGAAAGGCAGCCCTCAAAAAAGAGGAGGCGGGAGAGAAGCACGAAGAAGTCGCAGCCTCCTCGGGCTGTAACCTCTACCCCTACACCTGGACCAATAGCCCCTCAGGCGCAGGTTATTAGGGAGACTACCAACAAGGGCGTCGGTAGAGTGCAGGAGAGGGCTCCACCAGAAGAGAGAGCCCGACCCACACACAGAGCGCGCTCTACCCAGAAAAATGAAGTCCAACGCCCGAGACCAGCACCAACGCCTTCAGAAAGGAAAACACCATCGACCGACCTCGAAACAGCTGATGCAATCCAGCGTTTAGTTGGAATTGCCATCGAGGTCGGTACACAAGTCCTGGCCGACATCAGAGCCGGGACCGACCCTGTAACAGCGATTATGAAGGCGCTGGCAAACCTCCTGGCCAGACATTATGGAGGATAATAACCTGCGCCTAATGTACTGGAACCCGGACGGGATACAGCAAAAGCTGCAGGAACTCCGCACTATCGCCCAGCAACAGGACATACATATTATACTGCTGGGCGAAACAATATTGAACCCCAAAACGCGCATAAAGCTGCCTAACTTCCATATCTACAGAAGGGACGAGGTCACTTCTCGAGGGGCCGCCTATAGAGGCACGGCGGTTCTAGTGAGGAGGGACATCGTCCACCAAGAGCTGGATTTACCATCCTTCCAGACAATGCGCTCAATCGGCATAAGAATGGAGGCGGCGGGCGAGGAACTAAGGATCTACGCAGCATACCGCCCGCCAGGGACTCCATTCTGCTCCTCAGACATCCGGACGGTAATGGAAGGCGATGTTCCGGTAATCATCGCCGGGGACCTGAACGCCAAACACCCGGCGTGGGGGTCCAGAGTGATCACCCCGCCGGGTCGTGAACTATATGAAGATGCTGAGAAGAACCAGTACGACGTTCTAGGTCCCGAGGAACCAACTCACGTTCCTACCGATCCAAGGAGGCACCCGGATGTATTAGACATCGTGCTCACTAGGAACGTCAACTATCCGATAGTGGTAGAAGTGCTGTACGACCTTCCTTCACAGCACCTCCCGTTACTGATAACCCTTGGCCTAAAGGCAGTGACTACGCCGCCGAGAGCTTTTAAAACCCGTGTCGACTGGAGGCTCTACTGTCAACACCTCCAGCAGAGACCTCCAGCACACCAACCTTTAAGCACAGCGGACGACGTAGAGGCCGCTGCAACTAGAATTACCACTAACATCAAGGAAGCCCTCCACGCGGCTTCTACTGTCGTCCCGATTACAGCAAGGCGAGACGATCTGCCGCGTGAGATATGCGTGCAGATCAAGCGCAAAAGAGCGCTAAGAAAGCTCTGGGCGCGTACTCGCTGCCCCAGGATCAAAACCCAGTTGAACACCCTAACGGAGGAACTGTCGGTTTCAGTCCAAGCCTTCAGAGGAGACGCCTGGGATCGGCGCATCCAGAAGGCGGAGGAAAAAGATATGTCGCTTTACAGACTAAACCGACAGTTAACCAAAGCTAAACCTCCCGTTTGCCCGCTGACTGATAACACGGGCAAACGATGTTACGATGCCAAGGGCAGAGCGGATATCCTAGTCGAGCACTTCGAGGAGCAATTTATGCCGAACACAGCAAGTGCGGAGTTCATGGAGCTTCATGCCCGGAAGGAAAGTCGCGTGCAGGATTTCCTGTCGTCGCCCGCGCCACCTCTTGCAGGAGATTGGTTTATCTCCCCCGCAGAATTGCGGAGGACAGTAACCTGCCTGCAACCGAGGAAGGCGCCGGGGCACGACGGGATTACCAACGCTGCACTCCGACAGCTGCCCAATAGAGTCATAGTAGAGCTTGGTCGACTCTACAATGGGATATTGCGGACATCCCACTTCCCGGAGGACTGGAAAAAAGGAAAAGTCATCGTCCTGCCGAAACCCGGGAAGGACAGGCGTAGAGCTGCCAACTACAGGCCGATTACGCTATTGCCACATATAGCTAAACTGTTCGAAAGATTGCTGCTAAGACGTCTCCGTCCGTGCATCCAACTTCGGGCGGAGCAGCACGGATTCAGGAGAGGTCACTCCACAGTTACACAACTGACTAGAGTGCTGCACCTGCTTGCGGCAGAGTACAATCGTGGCCGCATATCGTTGGGCGTCTTTCTCGATATCGAGAAGGCGTTCGACCGGGTGTGGCACATAGGATTATTATACAAACTGGAACAACAGACCAGTGTCCCTCCTGCTATATTGCGGCTAATAGCGTCTTTCCTGGAAGACAGGAAGTTCTACGTCTGCGTAGAGGACGCCGAATCCGCAACAAGATCCATCAAAGCCGGCGTCCCACAGGGCAGCTGTTTGTCTCCAGTCCTGTACGCGGCTTACACCAACGACATACCTACACTGGCAGGCAGGCTTCAAGAGTGGGAGGACGACGTTGAGCTGGCGCTATTCGCGGACGATAGCGCCTATTTCACCTCGTCCAGAAGAGCCCACATAGCCACTGCCAAGATGCAGCGTCTGCTGGACCTGCTGCCACCATGGCTGGAAGAGTGGAGGATGGTCGTCAACGTTGGTAAGACGACCGCTCTGCTCACTCGCCGTCTCAGGAATTTACCACCTCCGCTGACCCTCAACGGCCAGGAGATTGCGTACCAGAAGGCTGTAACATACCTTGGGTGCCGGATCGACAGGACGCTGCGCATGACCGCGCACGTCGACTTCGTCGTCCGCCGGGCCAGATGTGCGCGGGCGACGCTCTTGCCGGTCTTGGCATCCAAACTGCCACTACGTACCAAGCTCCGGATATACAAGATGTATATCCGGACTATTATTACTTACGCTGCACCGGCCTGGTACGCACTTCTGAGCGACCCTCTGAGGCGGCGACTACAGGCCCAGCAGAACCTGACACTAAGAACGATCGTCGGAGCAGGTCGCTACGTCCGGAATGACGTGATAGCGGCCGACTTAAAGGTCGAGAGTATCCACGACTTTGTGGCCCGGTTAGCGCGCGGTATGTTCGACCGTGCTGATAACGGGCCACACGAACACCTCAACGGTTTTGCGCCGTTGCACACCCGGCCACCGGACGGGCGACCTCTTCCAAGAGAACTCCTCTCTATATGTGATTAGAGAGTCGAGTAACAACCCTCAATGCCGCTGAAAGGCCAACTTCGACTACCTCTATAGATTACCTCCCTCTCCCGTAGTCGGTCAACTACGGGAAAATTATTCTTATCCGGCTACATTAATATATTAATGTAGCAACAACCATGCCAAGATAGGCTAAAGAATGACTGCCCCATAATAATGGGGTATGATGATTACCCGGGTAATGGGGTATACCCCGAGGCCCGATACCTACACGTACCTAGGTGCGTGCAGACGACATTCAACAACTATCGACGCCAATTTGACAATTGATATTGTAGTAAATATTTTAGTTGATTTTAGTGTAGTGTAGTGTATTTAGTTTTTTTTTTAAGTAGAAGAGAAGAATAGTAGTTTTTCTTAGTGTTCCCAATTATTTTAAAGCTTATTTTTTTTCTTATTCATTAGTTATAATATGCGACTTTGTGTTATTGTCTCTTCTCCTAGTTTTGGTTTTATAGGGCGGCAAACCTTAAAGTGACCATTTTACCCTCACGTACCTTATTGAATCTGTCTTCTTATTTAGTACTAGTTGTGCTAGGATTGCGTAGCGAAGGTGCAATGCCTCTTTTTTCATCAATCGAATGAATCGCATAGGAACACATAGAATACTGTATAAATAAATACAAACATAATATGTTTATTTTTTACATTAGATTTACAATCTTTTTAGTGGAAATAACAAAAATGTAAAAATATAATCTTGTTGAAAGGCTTTTTGATATCAAAAAGCTATTATTTACATATAACGCCACGAGGATATTATGTAACTTCGAAATCTTCGTCTGTTTGATTTTTGACTTAAAATGGTCAGTTGCTTGTATATTAAGTTACAACAAGCTGTTTAAAGAAATTTTAAATTGGCGATGCCAATTATGGTAGCATTCGAAGGAGATTAGCGCCTACGTTGTCAACCGACCTTGCCACAAGGTCCAGCCGAGCCTCCCGCCCACTTGCCTGCCAACGCTTCTGTTTGACACCATTATCCGAAATTGATATTATATAACGAATATGTAACCGTAAAATAGTTTCATTATTATATACACATTTTGAAAATTTCCCACAAGCTAGGTAAGCTACTTTTGGAGCACGATCCTTAACCAGAAATATAATTAATAATTCAAAATAAAAAAATAATAATTTTCAAGTTTGATATAATAAAAAATATGAAAATTTTCCCTCGCATAGTTATACAGTCCCTTGTTTACTTTACTGTTTAGAATCTAAACTTTAGATGATGTCTGTGATCCTTACGGTGTCATGATAAGGCGCTTGCGTCGCGCCGCGGCGTTATACCAGGCTCTCGGCGTTTATCTAAGATAACTAACAGCACACGATGCGAAATGATGCGAAATATTTCCGGAGTTGAGGAGTGTTCTATAAATACATGATTCGACGTCGCTCGTGGGCGAGCGTTTCGGGCGGCGAGGGCGGGCAGCCGGCGCAGCAGTAGCGCGCGATCCGTCGCGGCTGGACGCCGTACGCGCGCGCAACGAACGAACGAACCGCACTCGGCGAAACTATCGCAACAGACGATCCCGATCAAACAAAACGAGAACCAACTCCGAAAAGTGTCGGCGATTCGAAAATCGAACGGCAGTGCAGCATAGGATCGATTGCACCACATACCGAAACTTTGCGAGGGCGGCATACAACGAACAAATCGACTAACAAACTCGAACCGCACGAAGGTGTCGTGTCGCAAAAAGCGCAACACAATAGAGTAAGCGTCTAATTATAAACGTGGTTGAGTGAGCGACTTCGGGATGCAGAACATCGATCCGCTGGAGTTCGCCAACATCCTGGCCACTGAGCTGTGGTGTCAACAGGTATGACGCTATAAACGTCGCGAGCAATATGCACTCTCGCTCACTTTAAACCCGGTAACGCCACGAGGTTGATAATCAAGTCATCATCTAAAGTGTTTTGGACTGGACTTTCAAATTTTTAGGACCAAATATAATGAAATATGGTAATAAACAAAATAGTCTATCATCAAGTAATAACGTGGTGTGGCAATAAGGAAAAGCTCAATTAGATACAATTTAGACGACATGATAATGTTAATCTTATGCCAATTACCTCATTTCCACACAAGTAGAGCAGTCGTAGAAATAGGCCAGATACGTGTCAATTCACTTAGCTTGGAACACCTGTTTAGTATCTTACTCATGTCACAATTTCGGATATTTACATGGACGTTGATAATAACTCATATTCCTTTATAACTTAGATCACAAAGATTATTTCTGATTACTATTTTGATGTTCTCCTTGCAGGCCACAACCTTGCCTTAAACTATGTAGGTCATATTATAGTGACATAAGCATATGCGCAAACATGCTCTGCTCCCGCATCTCAACCTACCTGTATTATAATAACGTTTATGGGACATGATGTAACGCCAGAAACGTGGACATAATTGCATCAATTTTAGACCTAAACATCAACAACTTGTGCTTAAATCTTCGCCGAGAAGATTCGAATCTGGGTGGCCGACCCAAAACCCGGTATTCAGCGACAATTTCGAGTTTAAACTCAAACTTAATAATATAATAACATAATTAGTGTAAATAGCTATAGTAAATACAAACTTCGAGAGGTGAAAATACATTACTGAAAGAAGTCTCTCACATTCCGTCCAAAGCACAACTATAGGATTTAATTTATTTTACACCACAAGTCACAGAAAGTATTAAAAAATGTAGTTATAAACGCTTTCCGTGTGATTTTTCGATATTATTTTATCTTAATATATATAAATTACGTGTCACGTTGTTTGTCCGCGATGAACTTCTAATCTAGTTAACCGATTTTAATCAAATTTGCACACCGTGTGCAGTTTGGTCCAACTTGAGAGATAGGAAATTTTTTTTGCCCATGAGTGACCCACATTATATTTTGACGATTTAAGAATTTTTAATAGGACATGACCAAAGGGTTGTCGAAAAGGGCAGAACAACCTCTGCCTGGCAAGCTAGTTTCTTATATATTGCTGACTCTCGTAGTCTAAATCATACTCGATATTTTACAATATAAAGCGATATCACATTATGATATCCCATACATGTGGCTTAATCCATATTTTGATTCTCTTCGTATCACTCATACTGCATCTAAGTAGTTTTGTATGCGACAGTATGATGTCACTAACGGTATACTTTTCTGTCTGAGAGTTTGCCTGGGATAGATATCATACTTTTATCTATTTAGTCGCTTAGTAGCATGGTTTTCAACGTTATCTTTAAAGCCAGTAATTAAATATGCAAAAATAATAATCTGCTACTCAAAAAATGAAATCCTTTTGGTTTTCAATGTCTGCAGTTTTTCTTGTTTTAAGTTACTATCAAATGGAAGGTAAGCTCGTTCGCCACAAAGTTCTGTGCAGTTGAAAAGCTACGAAAGTGCTCGAAAGCTGTTGATTTGGTTGAATCGATTTAAAAAACTTAATAACTAGTTACTTTAATATAAACATATGTGCACTATGCGTATTCATTATATTATTATCTTTAAGTACTAGGAAAACATGAGTAATGAGTTTTAAAGCCGACTATTTTGTCAGTTTAAAAATGCTCTTAGTCAGGGCTGGTGTTTATATTATCTATATAAATTAAGGCGAGGTGAAAGATTTATGCATACGTTTTTAACATAGCGTCATTAGGTGGATGTTGCTTCTTAACTGGCTAGTTCAAAGATAATCCAACGGAGTGCGTAATAATAAATCGGAGCGTTTCGAACACAAAAGGATTATAAACATTATAACGACCGTATGGCTCAGTGGACTCCCACCCGACCAATCACATGCATGCAAAACTGTAGTTTCTTTTTCTTAACTCCTTACCAAAAGTCCTGCATCTTGGACACTTACTGTTACAGCCTATTTAAGTCCACTGCTGAACATAGGCCTCCCCCGTAGAGGATATTTGCCATAGATGCCACGCTTGGCAAGCGGCTTGGCAATTAACTAAATAAAACTGCGGTTCCTAATAAGGAAGACGCTGGTGCCCATATTCTGATTTGTGTTTCTCTCTGTCGCTTTTACGACACCCACGGGATGATATGTGGTAGTAGATATTCTTACACAGCCGCTACACGGTACGTCCTGGACACTTACTAGAAATGATAACAGGACATCAAAATAATTTAGCGGAAAAGCTTCGCAACCTGTAGAATTTAGTTAGCGCATTAGATAGAGAAGGAGTTACGATGCAGCTATGTTATGGTTGCAGCTCGAATGGATCGGCTCGACCGGGCAAGGCTCTCAAACAATACAAGCGTAAAACAGCAGCTTAATGCTGCTGTGTATTGTATAGTGAGAGTATATATAACTAGAGACCTAGAGTAATGAGGCATTCTTAGTCTTCAGGGGTAGAGTTAGATTTTTAATCGAGATTACTTACGAGGACTATAGTTAATCACATACTCGTTTGTCTCCCTTATTCTATAAAAAATCAGGCGGATTTTTAGTTCGTCTTTTATTTTAGTTTTATAAAAAAATGATAATAAGTAGTAGTCTAGAAAAGTGTGTGTGTGTGTGTGTGAAAATGAAATTCATCGCGTAACCAATCAGAAAGGGCAGAATAACGTCTGCCGGTCTAGCTAGTAAGAAATATTCTTTTACAAAGTCTCTGAATTCTATTTGTCGGGTATCGGCGTA
This sequence comes from Parnassius apollo, assembly GCA_907164705.1. Taxonomy (NCBI): domain Eukaryota; kingdom Metazoa; phylum Arthropoda; class Insecta; order Lepidoptera; family Papilionidae; genus Parnassius; species Parnassius apollo. The sequence goes on from CAJQZP010000008.1 coordinate 18,004,125, forward strand.
AAGATGCGAAAGTTATAATATTGTTAAATTGTCGTGTTGTTATTGTCCCAGTTGCTTGTAAATATTGCGCTGATAAAATGCGACCGGTATGTGGAAGCAACTTAAACAAGATAATAAATAAACATTAACATTGTGCAATACTTGGATATACTGTTCATTTTATGCTGTTTTCTTGTTCACCTTACTACCAAATTAATACATAATGATTACGACTTTTTTTACAATGATAATAATATGTTAATTATTTTGTTTTGAACAACAAAGCTTAAACGTGGTAGAGCCATGTTGCAGTTATTTTAGACGTATAGTTTTAGCACGTATGGGTCGGTTCGACCGGGGAAGGACCACGCTCTCACGGAATACCAGCGTGAAATAGTAGCTTAATGCTACTGTATTTCGTATGGCGAGTGTAGAGAACCGGAGACCCTTTTTACTGGAACCGAGGCATTCCATTTCTGTCCTCACGGGTGACAACGCATCTGCATTTTTATTCGTAATCGAAGATGGATGTAGATGTCTGTGGGCCGCAGCAACCACTTACCATCAGGTGGACTGTGTGCTCGTTTGTCACTCTATCCTATGAGAAAAAACTTGTTTTTCTTTTCGGCGAGTTTTATTTATAGCAAATTATTATACCAAAGTATAATATTATTACACATTCACACGATTTTACACTAGAAATTTATCTTCTATCGTGGTGTTAAAATACATAAATCACTCCTATGATGCATGTGCAATTAAATATATTGTTCATACAAATATCCAGACTTAGAACAATTATTTTTAGGCCATACTTATACTTGTTCCGCCTAGAACCGAACCCCCGGCCGGTGGCGTAACAAGCAAATGTTTAGTCATTGCGCTTCTTTTTAAATGTTTTTATCAAATAGCTCTATTATATGCACTAAGACACACCAACTTCAAATTTTAAATATGCGATTTCTAAAAGTTCATTATCCTTTTTCCAGTTGGCAAACCTCGAGGGCCTCCAGTCGGGGGTACCAACACGCACGACGGCGACCATCACTCCAACCCAGCTGCGCAACTTCGAGCAGACGTACATCGAGCTCACCAACTGCCGCGGCGAGCAGGCCAACCACGCGGGCTTTGTACCACCTTCCGTCACGCACGCCAACAACTACGGTAAGTGTGCACACTTACCTTAAACTACATCGAGTAACGAGCTAACGAGTCTAATAATATTTAAAAAAATTACAGCATTTACTATGCGAGCATAGAATACTATAATACACAATAGAATGGCTGTCAACCTTATGTTATACGACGATAGGCGTCGCCGGGAGCACACACACAAGCAATAACGTCGTATTATCACTACTACAAACCCGATTCGCTGTCTTGACAGACATATTTTAATACATATTTGTTTGTAAATAGCGTGCAATTTGGCATTTACTAAATAATGTGCATGGAAAATTTGGAAAAGATTGTAACGTCAAAACACATCTCGTGTTGACGTTTATACGTGTGAATTGACGTGTTAGTGACATTTTAGTGGCTACACGGGCTCCGCCCAGTCCCCCGTTCTATTATGTTTGTATTATAGTATTTTATGTATACGAGTATGTTGGAATATCGATCAAAATATAACATATTAATGTTGAATAATTAAGCAATATATCTTCAAACTTTTTATTGTCTTTGATTTAATTAATAAAATTCAATCAAAAAATTATTTAGATAATGATAACATTTCTATCAGTGAATATTAATTACAAAATGATTGAGGAGCGTGTTTAATAGCAAATAACGAACTATGTTAGTGATAGCGAAAATTTGGGCAGTGAGATATGAATAGAAGATATGAATGAAAGATGAATATTATTTTTAGTGGAGTTGTAAGAATCAGAAAAATTCCAAGAAAATTAATTGAGAAATAACCAGTTGTATATGCCAGAATTATTTAAGCTCTATTGAGTATTTTCTGGCCGTATGAGGACGCTCAAGGTCGCTCAGCGAGCTATGGAGAGGGCTATGCTCGGAGTTTCTCTGCGTGATAGACTCAGAAATGAGGACATCCGCAGTAAAACCACAGTGACCGACATAGCCCAACGGATTAGTAAGCTGAAGTGGCAATGGGCCGGCCATATAGCTCGAAGAACCGATAACCGATGGGGAAGAAAGGTTCTCGAGTGGCAGCCTCGTACCGGTAGGCGTAGTGTAGGGCGACCCCCCACTAGATGGAGTGACGACCTGGTAAGATGTGCAGGAAGTCGATGGATGCAGGTGGCTCAGGACCGTGCTTTGTGGCATTACTTGGGGGAGGCCTATGTTCAGTAGTGGACTTGTGAAGGGCTGTAATGATGATGATGATGATGATGAGTATTTTATTACTGTACTCTCGATCTAGTCGATACTACAAAAATGTTTAAGTGTTGTGAACATTACCGATACGTGCTTGATAAGCTTTCCCGTCACTTTCTTTATAACCCATCCCAATTTTGTAAGGACTGTTACTTACTGATTGACTGTTTGTTTGTTTCATGTGTATTAATTTTGAATTGCAGGCATCCTGAATACGGTGGGGTACTGCGAGTCGGGCCCGACGACGGCGCTGCACGTGTCGCCGGGCCCGCTCTCTGCCAGCGACAGCAGCAGCAGCCCGGGCCTGCCCGCGCCCAAGCGACGCAACATGGGCGGCCGCCGACCAACCAAAGCGCCACAAGACCTCACCCCCGAGGAAGAGGAGCGCCGCAAGATACGACGCGAGCGCAACAAAATGGCCGCCGCCCGGTGCCGCAAGCGACGCCTCGACCACACCAACGAGCTCCAGGAGGAGACCGACAAACTCGAGGAGAAGAAACAGTCCTTGCAAGACGAGATCCGCAAGTTGAACGCCGACCGCGAACACCTGCAGGCCCTGCTGCAGAACCATCTGCAGTCTTGCCGGCTCAACAAGCGTTCCACGAGTCCGCCCGATGTGAAACCCTTCCAGGATCCATACGCGTATCCCGACGTGCCTGAAGATGGTGTGCGTGTGAAAGTGGAAGTGATGGACCCCGTGGTCGATCCAGTACTCGGGTTAGATAATGATATCTTCACATCGCCGACGCCTGACAAAAGGTAAGCGACCTCTTCATTTGCTTTATTTTATATTAATAAAATACTATATTACTTTTGAATATAAAAAAGTTCTGGAGTAGCAGCCTTGTACTGACAAGCTATCAAGTGTTAGGCGACCCCCACCCCTGTGGATAGGTTGATAAATCGAGGAGATTCTATGTTTACTTCAGGCGAGAACTTGTGATCGGATGTAATGATGATGATGATGATGATTGTAAATAGTTTCAGCTAAATCGCGTCATTAATTGAAACTGAAAATAATCGTGTCAACAGTTGGATAGCCTTATCGGCATTATTAATCTGGATAAGTTCGGGGAATTGACTCAGTTACATCACATTTAAACCTTTTGTATTGGTTAGATCATTTTCATAGATAATATAGGGAAATCGTGAGCTTTAAACACCTAGGGTCAACAAGTTTCAACCTTACCATGCACTGTCTTAAGGTTTATTATAGTGTCAAATTAAATTTGTGACTTACTAATTAAAATCGATCAGAGCTACTTACAAATCAGACCGGATGCAAAGATTCATTTAAATTAATTGATGCGATCGAGCAAGGCATCGCGAATAAAATTGAATTGTTGGTCTTACGAGAAGCCTGCAGCTCGAAACCAGTTTTTGTGTTGCATTGCAACACGAAGTTTTTTTGCATATTCGTGAGAAACTAATAGGGTATGCCGAATATGTATTGGATTCGCACGCTTTTGGGCCAAACTTTTGGATAGTAAATTGGTTATTTTGCATTACAAAGATGATTTTATCTGGTATAAAATTTAGTAATGATTTGAATTCTCATTGTTTTCTATGCAATATTACATATTATTATTTTTATAACAGTCTGATCGTCGGTTAGTGATCGCGTAACTTTTGAACTACATGACCGATTAAGGTCAATTACACACGGTAGTTTGTTTTGTCGAGATATTTTATTTTATGTAGAGTAAGGGAGACAAACGAGCATATAGTCCACATGATGATAAGTGGATTCTATGGCCCATTTACATCTATTGAATAAGAATCAAAATACAGATGCGTTAAAGACAGAGGTGGGTTATCCTCTAGTTATCAACACTAACTATACGGAACGCCGCGTTATTTTTTTGCTTTATATCCAGTTTATTTGACTTTTTTAAGAGCGTTGTAAGTGTAATGAAAAATCAATTCCTTTTTTGAAGTAAGTCTGTATGTGCTTACTACTTGTTACTTACTCTGCAGCTATGTTACGGCTGTAGCACGAATGGGTCCCCTTCGTATGATGCAATCTATGGGAGTGATATATGATCAATTTTTAATAGGCTATAAGGAATTAATAAACCAAGGAATTATTAAGAACTGAATGCCACCAAAAGTATCTGCCAGAATGTGCTTCAAAAAAGTACCTTATTACATTTTTGTTGCGAGGGCGTATTTATTTATGTTTTTATCATAAAATATAGCTTTTTTGCACTTCAGATATGTAGACAAATCTAATGACATTTAGCAATTCAACATTCTTCAAGCCGTTTGTTTAGAAGGCTACATGAGATACAATGGAATACAGCAGATATACATACAACCATACTTGTACATACTGCTAAAACATTACCTTCCTTGAGGGTAGCAGGGAAAAGAAAAGATGTCGAATTGTGCTGGGGAGCATTCACTTTCCCAAATGAACATTATAGAAAATATGCTTCTTAAAACGTCAAAAATATTGAAAATAGTTGTTTATGTTGTGTTATACGTTGTTGCAGAATTATGCTGTCGGCGGCGAACCCTGCAGTGCTGACTAGCGGCGTTACCTCGCTGGACACGCCGCCAGTCACCACGCGCCCCAATCGCCCTAACTTCCTACACGTGCCCGTCAGCCTTACACCTGCACAGGTAATTATTACATTTATCTTTACTCTGACAGCAGGTTACTTATAGTCAACCAAATCTAAGAAATAAATTTTTAATACTTTATGCACCAAGCATGCCAACCAAAAAATGGGAACGTACAAAATTCGATTCTTAAAAAAATCGCTATTAATTATTTAGAGTTGGTAATCATTTACAGTTTGGTTTGAATAATATCAGAATAAATTAGAAACGCATATTTTAAAACACAAGATTTATCAGTTTCTTCACATTTTTTGTTACTGCTTATTTCTAGAGGCAAAGTTATAAAAATTTAAGATTGAAACTAGATTAAAAATAAATTTAATCAATCACTTTCAGTTCAACTAGTTGAACTGTCGTTGTTTAGATTAATTCTAATTTGATTTTAAATAATGCAGTCAAAATTAATGTATAATATTATGTAATAATATTTTTTTGTTTTTTCTACCACTTTTGCCCAGTCATCCCTTGTGACATGGGCATATTCAACGTATATAGAAGAAACAGTCCAAAAAGTTAAAGCCGAGTCACAAAATAAGAAGATAAACACAAAATCACAAAATTACGCACAGTGTGCTCCCAAAATGGCGGGAGATTGAGATTTCGTATTGGTTTTTATAATGTCTTGTATATGAGTTATTTTGCCTACATAAATTTACGTTGACAAAGTAAAAAAACTTCTTGTGAACTTGTTTTATTCACGACTCACGTAATTTAAGGAATTTTAAAAATAAAAATTTAATTAAACAAATAATACATTAAAAAAATTAATGTTTCGATTATTTAAATATTTTTACCGATTATTTGAATATATTTGCCGATAATTCGCATAACAATGAATTTTAATCAACCAAACACGACGGTAAGGTACATAGCGACATATTGAAACGACGTCAAGTAAAAAAGTTGATATTGGTAATTTTTTAAATATATTTCATTGTTTGAAAGATTCAAATTTAAATTAGTGATAAAAAACTATACACTTTGTAATGAAATATAGATAACTTCATAATTGTTCGGATTTACGTAAAAGGTTATTTTAGATCATGTGAGTACACTTATGCAAAGTTATTGCGGAATTATTAATGTGAAACGTCAAAAGGTATTTCTTAGATTTGGTTGACTATAGTAACTAAAGAATTAGTCAAAAAAATGGAGTCAAATAGTGTGTTCATAGACAAAAACGAGTGCTTTATGAGTCGGGGTATGATCATACAGTATACACCGCAATCATTCTGATCTTAGTGCGTAAAAGTTACAACTATAACAATGAGTGTATCGATGTTTTCTAATAAACTACTTTATTCCATTACGGTAGACAACTTCCGATAGTATTGGGAAATTATAGCCGTAAGAAAAGGTGTGCTCCCGTTATTAAGTGTACAAATTATTTTTGATTGGTTTTGTTTATGGGAATGGAAATGTATTTTAGATAATAGATATGGAAAATTCATTATCCACTATTTATACCAGTGTTCCAAAGTTGTCGTAAGAGGCAACTATGAGAAGTGCGAAAAACATCTCATGGTCGCCGATAGATGGCGATGTAACTATTTCTTCTTTGCTAACCTAAATTAGGTTTATTGTTGAAAATGCTGGTAAACTAGTGTCAATTTCCGTTCTAGATCCACAACAGCAAAGCGCTTGGCAACAACAAGATCGCCGGCATTGAGATCAGCACGCCGAGCAACGGCATCCCCTTCAACTTCGACAGCCTGATGGAGGGCGGCACGGGGCTGACGCCCGTGCACCCGCACCCACACCCGTGCGCACAGCAGCAGCGCGCCGCGCCCGACCTCGCCTCGCCGGACCACGGAAGCCTGGTCAGTCTTTGAGACGCACAAGCCGCCTTCGACCTTGAAGCCAGCCTATGAAGGGACAAAATCCTCTGTCACTCTGCGGCTGTTTCGGAGACGTGGCACGCCAATTTCGACCTAATTACTCAAGCCTCTCAAGACTTTTATGCATATTGTCAGTGTCAGTTGATTACAAAGCCGTTGCCGCGTCTACTGTCGCAATAGATTCCTGACGTCACTTTGTGCTTGTTACCAGCCTTTGACAGGCTTTTTTTGTATTTGTACTGTATAATATGTGAGAAAATAATTCTTACTACATATTTCTGTATCACAATAATTTTGTGATTTACTTGAAAACAGTCTTGATTACTCGAAATATGTATTTAATACATATATGGTCTTTGTATATTCAAATTTTGGAGTTTACTGATTGTAAACAGATACATTCATCCAATAAAGAGATAAATTTGTAATTTTTTTATATAATAGTTTATTCAGAATGAAATGTCGCAGAGTGCTTGGTCTTTAACTTCAAAAATGGATTTTTATCCGTACATTTGTCGGGAGGCGGTTTCCGATCGTCTATATATGTAGTAAAGTTTAATGCGCGTGCCTTATAGGGCCCTACGTGTGACGTACGGCCGGCGCCTAACGAACCTAGTTCGTGCAACGAGTTTCGTGATGTGAGACTACGCAATACTTATTTATTCATTTTAATTCTACCTTCTTTACTATCTACTTCTCTCTACAATTCTTCTTGGAGCTGCCTATCTGAAATTTCTATTTCTAGCTCCAATTTTGGCGATCAACTTTCACACTATAACTTATTGCGGAGCTCCTGTATTTAAGTAATGTTACTTGCTCACTATGTGCTTTGTATTTATAATACATATTATTATTAAAGTAGTCTTATTGTAACGTACTTGTACTGGTAGTGTTGCCAGTTCATAAAAGTCAATTGATGAGCTGTTTTAGTATTCTATACGGAGAAAATATTTTTTATACAATAGATGTGTATTTCAACAGAAACAATTGTGATGTAAAAATAAAACAGAGTTTTATTTAAAGCATTTCAGGGATTTCTTTCGAGTTGTGCTTAATCTAGCGAGGCTAGACTAGGAAATTGTATTTTTATATTGTGTGTTGTGTAGAAGATCTCTTTTACCTGTACGAATTGCAGCGGCACAAAATTGTATGGTCCTAATAGTATCTCGTCATAATAAACTTCGTGCCATTCACTACGTCTACTCTCGGAAATACAATAATTAAAAAATACGAAATATTAAGTTAACCATATGACTAACAGCAATAATACTTAAACAAATAATTAATATATTGAATGTAAGTTAGCTCAATGTCGATGTAAAGTCTTACCGTTCCATTGAATTAGGTACTGGTAGTGTTATTTAACGATTGTTAATGTTAAGGAATTTGTGATACGTCCAGTGATTCGCTTCTCCGCCTTTGGGGGGGCGTTCTGTTATTGTGTAATTGACTCATGCCCTCTCCGTCTAATATTAAGTATTCAATTATTTATATCACAAATAAAGCGCATAAACTTTAACATTTAGGAAAATTATACTTTTTACTCTACAGCAAATTAGTTATATGCTTTAATTATCTGTATTTTCCCTTGTCTGTATTACTTTCGTGAGGCATGAGTCATTTAGATGTTTTGTACTATTAATGACTCCTGGAATTAAACATTATGTAGAATAAGGCAATAATTAGATTAAGACACTTAACAATTTTGTTATAATACGCATAACTTAGACCAAATTATTACTTTATGTGCTTTATCGTAGTTTTAATTAAAATCTAAGCCAAAAATTGATTTATGTCGTTATATTAGATGTAATAGAATTAGCCGCCATTTATTTCCGTTAAAGTATTATTGGGTTAGACGGCGAGTAAAATGGAGTATTTATTTAGTATGTATATTGTAATTGTGTATTCACTGTCAAGAGCGTGCGCGAACGGCGAGGTTTCGCTCTTTTTATAAACGACAATTTTTCACTATAATAGGCTACATTCGAAATATAAAATATTACGCATAATATGAACATTTTAGATGTTAAGAGAGAGGTGATTTTTTTAGAGAGTTTTTCTTATCGCAATTGTAGAATACTTTTGTATTTTTTCATGGAAATTAGCAAAGCAATATATTTGATAAAATTATTTGAATACTAAAAACAGATTGTAGTCAAATATAATATATGTAAATCAGAAAATATAAATTTGTTTACGTACACCAGAATGTTGTGTTTTTATTATCTCAAAAGTTTTACCTTATACCATGTTACACTAATAAAACGAAACTACTTGCGACTATTTACAAAATTTCAATTTGAAGGTAAAATAATGAAACCATTTTAAATGAAAAAATATTTATTAGACAAATATCACATTTACAGGTACTATTTTATATTTAAATCACGTAAAATTAATAATATCTCATATTACACACATTAAATTAAAATAATTTATGAATTTTGTCACACATTTTTATTTTTATACTTGTTACAGCCATGCTGTAGTTATATTAGTAGTATAGTTGTAGCACGAATGGGTCGGCTCGACCGGGGACCACGCTCTCACACAATACCAGCGTCAAATAGTAGCTTAATGCTGATGTGATTGTTATGGTGAGTGAAGAGAACCGGTGACCCCTTTTACTGGAAACGAGACATTCCATCTAAGTCCTCACGGGTGACAAGGCATCTTGATTCGTAATCGACGATAGATGCAGAGCAAAGGACAGAACATGTATACCCCTATGTAGATGTCTATGTGCCACAGCAACCACTTACTATCAGGTGGACTGTGTGCTCGTTTGTCACCCTATCATATATTAAAAAAAAAATCATTTTTCGCGTCTATGGGTGCCGCCCGTGCATGGTGAAAAAGAAAGAAGTAGCACTGGGTACATTTTATGTGAAGCTGAAGCCATTCTCAAGTTGTTGACACGCATAAACATTTTACTGCTACTACATGCACACAAATACACTTATAACAATTTTGTTAGTAGCAAACAAAACAAAAAAAACGTGAAAGCAAATCGTCTGTGGATGCAAATGATGTTAGATGCATATGTGCGTGCGTGCGTGCGTGTGTACGTACAACCTCTTACAATAGTTGAGCATGTTTTCGGTGAATTTGAAAATTAAAACGTACACAACGCGGACGAACGACTAAAGAAAGTAGAGCGCTCCGTCTTTCTTCTAACCAGAGCAATCTACGATTGTTTCTGCGCCACTCGAACATAAGTTGTAATATTTGACAGATTTCTTAGCAATGAAGTTAATTTGTTTGAAAAATATAAAGAAAATGTTGCTATCTGTACTATTAGTTATATTGTATATTAATAAGATTTAAAAAAAATAAACCAAACTATAGATATACATAAAAGTACCTAACTTCTCAATTATGTGACAATAAGTAACTTACAAACTTAACCTCAGTGTGAACTGGCGACATCTGGTGAGCGGAAGATTACTAGCCGTCATTGATAACACAAAACTATTTAAAAAATATTAAAGATGTGTTGTTTTTTAAACTAATAACATTTGCCACCTATATAACTGCTTTTTTTGCTTCAAATCATGAAGGTTAGAGAACAGGAGAACGATCGCCGTAGAAAATAGTGTCCCAGAAATATGGACACCATAATTGAGGCGCTGCGATCGCTAAGTTCGGTCAATAAATGTCATTTTCAGTCTATTTTTCCGATCAGATGCTCAACTACTTGCATATCCACGCACAATAAAATATTTCTCCATTATTTAATGTTTCTTTTTGTCAAAAATTACAAAATTACGGAGCATGAAAATTTTCTCACCAATGCCGCGGAGAAAATTTGTACATTATTCAACTAACTTCATTTATTTGTACTCATAAACAGCTAACTTCGCAGTCACTACTCACCGACGCGACGTCAGTGCCGCTATAAATTCTACAATTTTCAAGGACAGGCGGGCTATGCTTTAGTACCGTAGTGATCGTTCTCCTGTTCTCTAATCTTCATGCTTCAAATTATACATAAGTAAAAATTTTATGAAAAATTGTAGAACTAGAATTGATCTTTCATACTAACTGTATCCTAATTTGTTGCTTGTTGTTTATTCTAATGTGAAAGTATCAGTTGAAGTAACCCACTCGCTGACGGTTATGCCCGACATTTAGTTGCTTCCGTATGAAACCTTTTATAGCCATATAAATGTAAAACCCCATCTCAATCAAGCTGATGAAACTGCAACCCAGACAGAGCCCGAAAACACCGCCTAAATTAGCTGTTAATAAAAATAATTACACACTGTAATACTGCTGTGATGCAACTGTTGGAGACAAATTAATAAAAGTATTTTTTGTATTTGAAATAACTTGCAGATATTGGGTGCGTTTGGCAGAAAAAAGCGCTAGCAAGCGCTTGTAAGCATGGCGATCGCAAGCGCATAGTAAGCGCTGTCAAATCGGAAGTAGCTATTTTCCTCTAGGACACGATTGCAAATTGTTAGTTTTGAACCGGAGAACCTAACCTAATTTAAATATATGTTTGTGAAGTATTCATATTAAAAACTTACCAATCATGAATTTTAATAACATGTACATGTCTATTCATGTCATTATATTACTTAAAACAAATATTGCAAAAAAAACAACTTATAAACTCTACCGTCAAAACAAACAAATGTAAATAAGCAAAATAGCCGATTGTGTCAGCGCTATACCGCAAACGTGTCCTGCCGAAAACTATTTTAGCGCTAGTAAGCGCTTGCAAGCGCTTTTTTCTGCCAAACGCACCCATTGTTTCGTAACGGTTGAATTGATTTTGATAAAAATTTTGGTGTGCGTTGGAGTGGATCCTTGAATGGTTAAATTTACAATTGGACCCGGTAGGTGGCGCTGGTGTCGAGATCCATAAATCGCGCGTGAGAAGCCGGTACAGATCGCTAGCTTAACTATATTTTATATTACGAGGGCGGGTTGGGCTTACTTGAACGCTTCAAGTAAGCCCAACCCGCAAGGCACATTGCTTCTGCGTGCGCTAGAGGTTCAAAAATTATTATTAAGTAGGTACCATCAGAACGAAATGCAAACAGATTAAAGTTTTCGCAGTGATGTAAGAAAATAATAAATGTGTCGAATGCTAAGCAGTAGGGTAAAGTTCGCCCACCTTCTTAAGATAAGACGTGTGTAACTTTATTTTTTACTCGGCTGTGGTAAATAGTAAGGAGACCTATTAGTAAACTATGTCTGCATAACTGAAAATAAAATAAAATTTAATGATAATAATAATGTCCTCCAGACCAAATTTCAGTCACGGCGGCCTGCCTCAACGGAGACTAGCCATCGGCGCAGGACAGGATTATAGTGCCTAAGTGTATGCGCAAGCGCAGGTGCACTCTCTATTCCCTCACTCTCATAATCCGATGGGACGGTAAACCGACACGACCGGAGAGAGATCAAGCGCAGGACCAACGGCTTTACGTGCTTTCCGCCAACATTTTGACTCCGGGCAACTACTGAGAATTTCTTGACGGAAAAACTCAATAATTAATATTTTGGCCCGACCCGGGATTAGAACCCAGGACCTCATGATCAGCAGTCGCACTACTACAACCACTAGACCAACGAGGCAGTCAAAATAAAATTTAGGAAATGTGAAGCACGCGAAAGTGTATTACGTTAGCGCGGCATAACCTTCAGATATAAGAATAGCCTTAGCCCTAGGACCAGTCGTGGCATTTTCATTCATATATTAATGACAGCCCAGAATATATTGCCTATTAAACATATATAGGCCCCATAGATTTCTCCCATAAAGCGCTATTTGCCACGCTTGGCGGGCGGCTTCATAAACCAAAAACACAGTTTTATATTATATACAATGTTATAAATTTTAGATATTGTGAATATATGAAGTTCTTCATATATTTATATCATCTTATTATTATAGCAATCAGTCGAACCGTGGCCTAAGTTTTGTGAAAAAAAGCAAATTGTTGGGTCTAGCGGTCAAAAGTGACCGGGTCTAGCCCGTCACCTACTCACAATCACAAGTTCAATGTCATTAGGCGTTTTTAGGACACAGTTTGCACATAATTTTTGTTATAAGTCACACATAGGTAAAATATTAAGCCCCAGACCAGCACGTGACTACTAATTGGCAACAACTAACACATAATACGCGAGGGTAATATCGCACGTTTAATCAAACATAGAAATAACTCAAAAATCGGTTATTCTGAGATTTAATCATCGATCACTAATTTAATATTAGTGATCGATGGATTTAATCATAAAACGCAATAACTCAACGCAAAGAACACGCGCGCTCAAACAGCCGTTCGAATTGAACAAAATCTGAGCGAAATGGAAGGTCGTCCGTCTCTTTCTGATTAACGCGTCCTGACAGGTGAAACCAATAAACAGAGATATTCAGTCTTGTGAGTGTTCTGTGGTCTTGTGTCAGTGGTCTAGGGACTAGGATCCCGTTTCAGTCAATTGAATAATGCAATAAGCCGAAATAATTCCATGCATTATTAACTGGTGAGTAATTTTCCTGGTTTTATTTATTCGTATAGCGGTACTATTCGGACTTATTTCACTTTATTACAAAAAATTGTTTGAGTTTCACTGATCCTATTTCGTGTTATTACAGTTTAGTTCTTAATCTAACAATAAATCGTATGAATGAATACTAATTATTTCAGTTTCATTTTAAAATATTTAGTTTATTTATAGAACAAATAGAATTACTCCAGTTTAGTATAAACTAACGCTTTAAATATGAAATTCAATTTTAATTATTCCTGTTTAATTTAAAAAAAGTCCTCAACATTATTTTTGCATTGTAAGTTATTTCTCCTTCAAAGTAAAATTATAACTTATTATTAATCAGGTTCAACAGTATTACAAATTAAATTGTATAATAACCATTGTAATGACATCAGTATCGTATCAGTTTTATAATGATAATAATAATAATATAATTTAATTATATTTTTAATTAATTTAAGTTTTTTAAAACGACCTTGTTATTAATTAAATTATATTTTTAATTAATAACAAGGTCGTTTTAGTTATTGTTCTATCCTGTATTTTATTGTAGGGATGCTACGCGGGTGGACCTATAATCGTATTCACTGTCCTTTAGGCTAGTTCAGTAAAACGGCTTTATTAAAAAAAATGTTTAAAAAATATTTAAAGTGTTTATTTAGAATATATTTTTTTTTATACAGAATGGCGTCTCGGAGGGCACATAAAATACTAGAATTAGTATCATCGAGTTCTTCGTTATTTTTGCAAAGTCATGAAATTAAACCAATAGCTGAAACTCATAACGCTACTGTAGAATACCTAAACAATATACCAAGTGAGAACATAGAAAATCTCCAACCAAATAAAAATCTTACCGATCTACGATCTACTGATGGACAGGTACAATCTGACGATCATAAAAAGTTGGAAATATCGTTAGTTAGCAGCTGCGATGAAATATTATCAGAAAATGCAGACGATCATCTGCATTTTAGCCAAAAAATTGATTCCCGGTTGATTAGTTCTAAAAACATAGAAAATAAATCTTGTGACACTGATGAAAAGAGATTGCCAACAAGCCTTGTGCCAGACTATGACAACGATGATTACAATAACTTGGAATGCATTGGAGTTCAACAAGACATAACAAAAAAAACACAACCGCAATCATCCTCGAGTTCAACAAGTACAAGTTCTTCATCATCTAGTTATTCTTCTCCTGGAACTTCCTCAGATTCAGATGATTCTTCATCTTCGAAAACAGAAGAAGAACCTGAAAACCGCAACACAGTAGCAGTTATTGCCAGTGAATGTTGCGACTCAGACAACATTCAGTTGAGACCTCAGAGATGTCCCTCTTCTAATAAATCTATTAATATTTCACCAGTTTATACTGATGTAAGTGATAGTGTAGATTTGAGTGATGATGACCCTACTTTCAAATATGAGACAGAAAAAAATCATAAAAGGAACTCCAATTACCTTTTTCCTACTACTTCTATCAACATTGACAGTGATACCAGTTCTTCGGATTTAAATGATTCTACTCAAAAAAAGATCGGTAATAAAAGAGGCCGAAGGCGAACTAAAAATCCTGCGAAGTGGAAACAAAATAAAGCTAAAAACTACGAAATACTGGTGAATCGTATGTTACTACAAGGTCACATAAAGTTGTTCCCATTCGCTGTTTTAAAATTCCATGCACAGACAAGTGTAAATTTAAAGTGTGTAGAAAATATATCAAATAATCAAAGATATGACATATTTAAAGAATTTTGGGACTTAGGGGATATGGCCAAACAAAGAAATTATATTAATGGTTGTATGGTTGATATTGTGCCAAAATATAAGTACACAAATGCTAAAAACCCAAGGCGTCCCTAATAAGGTTTATTATTTTTGCGTTAATTCTAACAAAATAAGAGTATGTAAAACTTTTTTTAAAGCAACATTAGATATTTCGGATCGCATGATTTTTGCAATACAAAATAAGGTCAGTGACGGTGGTTTCATGCTTGAAGACTTAAGAGGAAAACACAACAGCCACAAAACTCTTGATCCAAAACTAGTCGACGACATCAGGAAACATATTCAGTCTATTCCTAAAATCGAATCACATTACCTCAGAGCTAGTACTTCTAAAGAATATATAGAAAAAATATAAAAGATTTGTATAACGATTTTGTAGTACAGCAGAAAGAAAATAATAACGAGATAGGAAATTATATAGCATATTACAAGATATTTACTACAGAATTTAATTTGTCCTTTTTCCAACCAAAAAAGGATCAATGTGATTTATGTTTAGCATATAATAATAGTAGCAAAGAGAAAACAAAAGAACTAGAAGAGAAATATAATAAACATATAGAAGAAAAGACTTTAAGTAGAACTGAAAAACAAGAAGCCCGCACAAAAGTGACTAAAAATAATATAGTAGCAATTTACGATTTAGAGGCAGTACTCCAATGTCCTAGAGGTGACACCTCCTCATTCTACTATAAATCGAAACTTAACAGTTATAATCTTACCATAACTGAATTGACTGAATTAAACTCAAAAACAGCATATGATAAAGTGCACTGCTATTTTTGGACGGAAGCAGAAGCTAAACGTGGAGCAAATGAGATATGAAGCTGTGTATGGAAATACCTTGAAAGATTATTCATTCAAGAAAGCACTGAAGAGAAAAGCATAACATTCTACTCAGACAATTGCTGTGGGCAAATAAAAATAAGTATATAGCAACTTTGTACCCATATGCGTTGAAAAAGTTAAATATAAGAAGCATAACACACAAATTTTTAATTCGTGGGCACACCCATAACGAAGCTGACAGCGTTCATTCTTTGATTGAAAAGGAAATAAAGAAAAATTTGAAATCAGGACCAATTTACACCCCAGATCAATATGTGACATTGATAAAAAATGCTAAGAAAAGTAAACCAGCCATAATCGTCCATGAACTAACTTTTGAAGCCTTCCTGGATCTAAAACTTTTGCAGGAGGAATGGGGTTATAATTATAATACAAATGTGGATGGAGTTTCAGTTAATTGGAACGATATAAAAGTATTGATGATGAAAAAGGAGAAACCGTTTAGTATTTTTTACAAAAACTCTTATAAAGATGATTACTTCCAAGAAATTAATGTAAGAAATAAAAGAAAAAAGATGAAGAATATCCAAGAAATTACTCTTCAAAAAAGCTTACGACCAAAGACAAGATATAAGTGCAAACAAAAAAAAGGACTTGGCAGAGCTTATTAATAAAGGATTAATTCCTCCTTTCTATGCCAACTTCTATAATCTAATAATTAATTGAACTTAATGGATCTCCTTTCTGTGTTTCTAATTACTTGTTTTTTTTTCAGTTTTTATAAGTTTAATTTTTTTTGTTAAAAAATAATTACCTTTTTTGTACCAAGTTTAAAAGGAAGGTAATAGAGAACCTGATATGTTAATACGTTTCTGTTGTTTATTTTAAATTGGTATAAACTATTAAACCCTTTATAAAAGTTATTTTTTATGTAAACATTTTCTGACTTTGATTAAGATTGATTCCAAGGTTATTTTAGTTACTTAACAATTATAAGACTGATTTGAGAGTGTCAGGATTAAGAATAAGTTAATCGTTTTTTATTCATTTGTTTTGAAGTTTTAATTATTTTTTTGAGGTTTATTTTTAAATAAATAAAAGGATAATAAATTATGTTTATGCTTTTTTATTTTCAAAATATTTACAACGATTTTCTCGATATTTTAAATAAATAGGAAATAGTTGGTATTCCTACAATAATAATCCAACTTCATTAATAAAACAATGTAATATAATCAAATAAGCCCATATGATTTATGTATTTTTTAGAGATAAACAGGATTATTATGTATTATGATGAACTTGTTCTAAGAATCACATAATTTCCTTTAATCATAAAGTGCATTAAGTCGGAACTTTTTTTTCTATCAACTATTTATAAGTCAATCATCAGTAAATTGTTATTTTTCGCATATGCCAGCAAATCTTAATGAACTAAATTTTCAATAAAATCAATTCGAATACATAAAATTCTTTAAAATTTTTTTTTACAGATCATCAAACTTCGACCTGCGTAAGTGCAAAACTTTAAACAGCCGTAGCCAAAAAACATGATTTTTCAGTTATTTCTATGTTTGATTAAACGTGCGATATGGTCATGCGGTTAATATGATCACTTTCTTATAACTTAAAAACTATAGCCTTGTGTGCATAGTAGGCTCTGTGATACAGTACAGTAGCTCTTCATCGGTCAATCAAATAATAAATGTCAAAAGGGCGCCGCTCTATCGACGCCAATTTGACATTTGACATTATAGTAAATTTTTTTGTTGATTTTAATATTTTGTAGTGTAGTTAATTTTTATTGTACATGGTGACTTAAAACCACGTTTACGTCACGCTCATGCGGAACTTAACTAGCCGATTATTGTACGGTATGTTTTACAAGCACTGACACAACACACTGTTTTACAAGTGTATATATAGAGGTCAGTGTTTACAAGTCACGCATAAAATTATAATATATCATAATGTGAAAAAATTCAACACTTATTGAAACATACTTATTGTCATCAACACCATCATCATTACAGCCCCTGCTAAACATTGGCCACCCACTCACCATCAAGTGAACTGTATACTCGTTTGTCACCCTAATTCTATAAAAAAGTAATGAAATGAACGATTTTATTCAATATAGACTATTGTGTAATACTCACTGAAAGTCATTTTTTTTATTTACCACATAGAACCAGAGTGACCGACAATATCGAACATAGAATTTTAATTAGTAACTTATATTAGAATACTTTAAATTACAAGCAAAACATTAAGTCGGCGATTCCCAAAGTTGTCGATACCAACCCTTGGGGTCGAAATCGGTATCGAAGGGGTCGACATAATTGCTAAAAAATAAGACCGTTGTGAATTCAGGTAAGTATATTCAATCATTTGCAAGAGAGATCACTACTGCCTTGCTTGTTCTGACACGATTGTCTTTATAATCGTTTAGTATTCTACAATTTTTCAATTTAAAAAGTGGATTTAAGTCACTTGTACTATAAAATATTGTACGATACACGAAACTTATGCAACCGATTATTAAAAACGTGTAAATCTAGTACACTCGCTTCGCTTTACGCTAACTTTATACGGTTCAATAACCGGCTACTTAAAAGTCCCTTGTATCGATCGTGAAGTACTATTAAGTTGATTTTTCGAAACGTTCCTTTTTGCTAAAGTTTGTTTGCAATTTTTTTTCTTATTACGTATATTATTATTGTATACGACTTCGTGTTTTTGTATTTGTCGTCTTCCTAGTTTTTGTTGTATAGGATGGCAAAACTTATGGTGACCGTAATGTTACCCCCACGTACCTTATATATAAGTTATTCGTTATTCGAATGCTATTCTGTTTTAATACATACAAGTTAAGCTGATGAGGGATATCACAGTTTCTTGCTTCTGCCTGACGTACACAGAGCTGGGAAAGTAGAAGTGCATGATGCTCGTGCTCTTGTTGAACACAATCCCATTACTGGAAAATAATAAATTTGTTTTATTAGCAAATCAGCCTTGGTAGCTCAGATGGTTAGCGCTTCCTGTAAGCTTCAAAGTACGCGAGCAACCCAGGTTCCAGCCCTGCCAGCACCAATGAAATTGTTAATGGGAATTTTAAGTGCTAATTTACCACATGCTTGGTGATGAAGGGAAAACGTCGTGAGGATGCATGTCTGAGAAACAAGAAAAAAATATTTGGAAGACATGTGAAGTTCGCCAACACGCATTGGGGCAGCGCGGCGGACATTCCTTGCCCTAAAACCCTCTCAGAAATGAGGGGAGGCCTGTGCCCAGCATTTGCAGTGGTGTACATAGGTTATAACTTTAACAAATCAGTGCGGTAAGTTGGGTTTCAGTTAGATTGTTGAATACAACTAGCGTTAAGGATTTTTTTTTTGAATTTTATTTAAACTTCTACTTTTTATTCCTCTTTAATCCTGAAAAGTTAATTGCTTAAGATGGATCTATCTCGTTTAAGGGAAGACCTGCATTAATCACTACGCTTGGCAAGTGAGGTAGCCACCGCACTAGTAAATAATCAAATAGGCACACGGTTACGAATATATTATGTTACTAGAGATCCGCCCTGGCTTCAACAGAGCTACCTACCGGCTTCAATCGTGAACCCAAACCATATAGGGACATTGAAACATATACAAAAAGAATATTCTGGACAATTTCATACCTATAATAGCTGTAGTTTGTAAATTTGTTTTTTTTAACCCCCCCCCCTGCAACTGCCTTTGCGGGTAGAATTTAAAAATTAAAAAATTGAAATAAAATAAAAAAAATTAAAAAACATCGTTCTTAACTGACTTCTACCCGAAAGGAATATTCCCACCAAATTTCAAGTCTCTAGGCCTTATGGTTCCAGAGATATCGTGATGAGTCAGAGCATAGGTGGAATTCTCGTATATATATATATATGTATATATATATATATATATATATATATATATATATATATATATATAATTATATAAGGTATATAACTATGCAGAAGTCTATTTATCAGTTGCTTTTAATATCTTTATTTTGTTAGTTATTAACTCCCCAAAATTGGTATTCTATTCATATTCGACTAGTACTTCTTTAGCTTTTAACAGTCACTTTGATTTGGTCGTCTACTGCATTCGACGAGTGCAGGTATTGCGTTCGATGTTTTAAGCCCCTCTCTCCTTCTTTCACTCTATATCTAAGTATTTAATCTAAAATTGGCGCCTCTTCAAAATATTGCCAATTTGATTCGATTTCCATCTAGGGCGTCCCTTACCGACTCTATCAATCTCTTCTGCAGCGTAAATTTGTTTGTCATTCAACTTCAAATTTCTTTATTCACCATGAATAGGGTAATGGACGACGCACACGGTCAGTTCAACTGATCATTCCAACTGATCATGATCAGTTGAACTGACCGTGTGTGTCGTCCGTAAGTATTAAGTTTTTACAATAAAAATAAGTTACACAAAGACCTATTTAGCCATAAGACACAACATGTAAACTTTTCAAAATTACCATATATAAGTGTTAGTAGAATCTAAAATGTCAACTTATTTAATGTAATTTATAAACGTAGCGGTCATATTATTTTTGGTAATTTATAGAATAATTTATAATGTCGTAATTTACAATGTCAATGTCATAATTTAAATTTAAATTATGTTTTCAATCCTTAGAGAAATTATATACTTAGACTACTATCCTAAGTCTATGATTAGATACATATGCAAATAATTATTATTCTGAGCAGAGTTTTGTATAATAAGGTAGGTGCGCCTAAAAAGGGCCGGTTCCAAATAAGGTCCATCTTTTCAAACTTCTCCTACTTAATACTTAAAACAAAACGGATACCACGCGGCCCCCTTCCCAGTAACCAATCACAAAAGCGCACCGACGTTTATTGTTTTCGCGGTGACCATTTTGTCAGTGGCTCTGTGTTTAACCCCAGGGGCGGTCGACGTGAATCAATTTATAAAATATTGTGACTCAATTTTGCGTTGTTTTAGTTATAAAACCCGGTCGTTTTGTAATAATTCTGCAATAGTAGTGTAAAATACTTTCAGAACGTGGATTGACAGGGTAAGTTATCAAAATTATTGCTTTTTTATCTCGATTTTGTTTTAGTTTTCTCAGTACATATCTAAGTGCCTAACAAGGTCCACTTGTTGTCTCCAAAGAAGGGCCGGACCTTATTAGGGGTACGAAGTTTTAAAATAGACATTTTTTAATTTATATACGCTTGTTTTGATTACATTTTAAACAAAATGAAAAATATATAATAAGGATAAGTAAATACACACTGTGAATATATGTGCATATTTATCTTTTAATCTTTAGCTGCAATGGTTGCCATGTTTGTTATTTTCAAACACTTAATAAGGTCCAGACTATGATTACAGAAGTGTAATACCTAATAAGGTCCAATGACTAAGACTGAATAAATGACTGATTAGTAACATTTTGTGATTTTCTTTACTAGAGTAAATAAAAATCAGCATAAAACTACAATTTGTTTCAATTATAACTAGAAAATAGATTAATTATAACTCGTATACATTTCCTAAGACTTTATAAGGGCCACGACACTAATTTATATAAATTTCCGTTTCATTATTCGAAAGCTACGAACTTAATAGTAGTTTAAAGCCACTGATTTCTAAAGATGTAATTTTTCTGGTATATAACGCCTAAAACCTTACAGTTCAATTATGGACCTTATTTAGAGCCCTAGTGCCCAATAAGGACCATAGACAAGCTTTTAAAGAACTTTTTTGTAAGTAATTGGCCATTGGTGCTTTGTTTTTGTACAATATTTTCTCTTCAAATAAAAACAATTTACTTGATCATGATGTCTTACAAATTAACACACTTCCCTAAATTGATTTATAAGGATTTCCAAAAACCCGGCCCTTATTAGATGCAATTACCTTATATAACTTCATGATACCCAGTGATACACACAGCAATTATGTTCATCATATGTCGACATGCGTAATATTATTATCATTTTGAAATTCCTTAACACTATAATAACATTATTAGCTATTCACGTAACTTTTTGGTCTGAGACTTATTCAGCTGTGCTTGAACTCACTCTTCTCATTCATTTTTTCTACGTGTCCAAACCACCGAGCAATTTTTCGCCTTTCCTAATCCTGTTCAGAACGTCTTCTTGGACACTTTTGTTGTCACACAATTTCTTACTCTATCGTTTAGTATCCCGTTAACGTACATAATAAACGCATTTTTACAGCAGTACCTGGTTGACCGAGCTTTGCTCGGTATTTTTCGCTCGATTTTTTTTAATTCGTGTGTTTTGGAAATTATATTTAGATACAAATTACATACTGATGAAATATAAATAAAATTTTTTGATCTTAGCGACATAACAGAAAAAACTGGTTATTTGAAAAAAAAAATCATGAGTGCAATTATTTTAATTTAAATTTTCGTGTTTTTAAAAAATACTAGGGCTCGAAAAAATAGATTTTCTCAAAAAAAGAAAGGAACATGAAAAAAAAAATTAAAAAAAGTCGGTCGGTCGTTCTGGACTCGAACCGGGGTTTTAAGATTCTGTGACCGACCATTATACCAATTAAGCTATTTATAATCACTAAAAATCTATCAAAATTTATCTTCTTAATCTAACGATATTGTAGCAGTTTTTCATTGCCTAAAAACACAGACAAAAAGACATTTTCTAAAAATAAATCCTAGCTAAATCGATTTATTATCCCCGAAACTCCCTGGACACTAAATTTTATGAAAATCGTTGGAGCCGTTTCCGAGATCCCGATTATATATATATCGGGTGTCCGGTAATGAATGGATAACCTTGAAATGTCTTATAGTATAACTTATGGCCGTTCTGAAAAAAATAGGAAAAATAATATATCACAAGTAGTACCTTTGATATATATTTTTTTTTAAAGAAAAGTCGATTTTCTGATCTTATTTTACTGTCTTGAAAACTATGACCAAAAATGAATGATTTCTATTGGTTTTTCTGTTGTTTTATTATTATACACTAACTGTGCTTATAGGTAAAATGTGCTGTTTCGGTTCGTGCATATTTAAATAGCAGATACCCAAATAGATGGATCGGACGTCTAGGGCCAATTTTGTGGCCTCCACGTTCGCCGGATCTAAATCCATTGGTTTTTTTTTACTGGGGCTGTCTGAAAGAGGAAGTATACTGTAAGCCCGTGCGGTCTTTGGACGAACTACGCAGTCGTGTCAGAGAAGCCGCATCAAAAATATGCGAGCGACGGTACACTAGACTGCTCAGAAGATCATTTATCCGAAGATGTAGGGCATGCATAAGAGTGTCAGGCAAACAATTTGAACATTTGTTGTAAATTAACGAAAAATAAAATATTTTAATTTTAAATGTTGTTTTTTATTAATCCCCAATGATCAGAGACAATTCAATTTAAAAAATGTTCCCATATTACAAATTTTGTTACTTAGTCAAATTTTCTCCTTTTCTACATTAATGGCAATAAGTCACTATTTATGGAAGATACATTTATGAAATATACCATTATAAAATCTACACGAAACCGATATTATTGTAAAATTATTGGTCACCCATACATTCATACATTTTTTTATACCCAAGAGGTTTGAACTTCGCTTAAATAATATTTTTTGCATGTTTTTCAAAAATAAATTTATTTGCGATTTTTTAAATAAAAACTGCAAAAGCTATTCATATTGTTTACATTTTACCTATAAGCACAGTTAGTGTATAATAATAATATAACAAAAAACCAATAGAAATCATTCATTTTTGGTCATAGTGTTCAAGACAGTAAAATAAGATAGAAAAGAATCGACTTTTCTTTAAAAAAATATATCAAAGGTACTACTTGTGATATATTATTTTTCGTATTTTTTTCAGGACGGCCATAAGTTGTACTATAAGACATTTCAAGGTTATCCATTCATTACCGGACACCCTGTATATATATATATATATATATATATATATATATATATATATATATATATATATATATATACAAGAATTGCTCGTTTAATAGTATAGGATTAACTTTACTCTTATGCTTCTTTTACCACACCCAACTTTCACTACTTTACCTATACATTCTGACTTCCCACAGAAGAGTGGTAAAATAGCAGCTTAATACTGCTGTGTTTCGTATAGTGAATGTACAGGTTCGGAGACCCTTTTTACTTGAAACGAGGCATCTCCCTCTTAGACCTTATCCTCTCATTTTTAATCAAGGATAAATGTAGATGTCTATGGGACACAGCAACCACTTACCATCAGGTGGACTATGCACTCATTAGTCACCCTTATTCTATATAAAAAAACGTGACATTACTTACTATGGATTATGAATTAAATGTTTCATTGCATCAAGATTTCCCACAGTCAAATCAGCCCTGTAGCGCCTCGACACACAGTCTCTGATGCACTTGCACCGATCACTCTCATGCCACTTGCTTGTTTGCGCTAAAAAAAATGTTGTTTATTTGTTTTACAATTCGCTTATGTGTTTTTTACACTAATAAGTTGAGAGTCAGTTCCAAAATTCAATAAATGATAGAAAAACTTATAACACAAAATCTTGGTAGCCCAGGAAATAAATGTGCCATTAGTTTGAACGAAATAGTTTGTTAATTTTTTAGAGCTGACTTGAACTTGAATCCGCATGTCTGATAGTTAAGACAAAAATCGAGGCCACGTGAATTCCTTCAACTGTATTGAATCAGCGTAATTAATTTTTACCTGCTTCAAAAATATCTTGAAAATGAGAGAAGGCTGTGGACAGTAATGGAACTACTTAAACTTATAAACTTTACGTGTCATCAATACAAAGATAAGCTCTGTCATTATTCCAGCTACTTCAGGTTCACGGTTCAGTGAATTGCCATTTTTGTATCTTTTATGACTGACACCGAATTCGCAGTTCTTGGTGTAAGTTTACAAATTACATCCTAAGGATATGTCTTCAAACTTCAAATTGAAAGAAGGACATAAATATATTATTATTATTACCCTTAAAGAGTTAGATAGAATGACTCTAACTCAGTTATTATTGCTAATTATTTACGTGGTAAAGCCATGTTGCAGTTATATTAGTAGTATAGTTGTAGCACGGAACGGATCGGCTCGACCGGGATACACCACGCTCTCACAGAGTACCAGTCTAAAATAACAGCTTAACGCTGCTGAGCCAACTTCCATCACATTACAACGTTCCATCTTAGTACTCACAGATGACAACGCATCTGCATTTTGATTCATGATCGAGGATTGATGTAGATGTCTGTGGGCTACGCCAACCACTTACCATCAGGTGGACTGTGTGCTCGTTTGTCACCCTGTCCTATAAAGAAAATATCAACCGGCTACAGAACACAGAGGCCACAGCTATAGTTCAATTTCAAATCTATTCCAAAACTTATAAAATTCTCTTGACTTTCCTTGATCACTAAAAACTATTGAACGCACACTAGATGGTAGCTCTTTTTTGTCTATGAATCCCGCTATGTAACCTCTTACCTATTTCTGCCGTTAAGTAGAAGTGCCCACACTGCTGTGTTTTGTTCTCGAGTGTAAGGAAAACCAGTCTACCTAATACGTGCTGTAAAGTGCAATGCTTTTTATTGTATTTTAGTCCTCAAAGGTGATAACGTATCTAAAGTTTAGTTATTTGTGTTACGCGCTCAAGTCGACGGCACTAGCGCCATCTAGTCTCGAGCCGAAGAACTAAACTTCTTGAAGTCGAAACACGAACTCTCGGTACCTCGCGCGTGTTTACTTGAATATTCTGGATATTTCGCTGCTAATTTATATAAATAGGCGCTGCAAGATGCGATCGAGGGAGTATTGAAGTTGGCGAGCCAAGCGAAGCTTCGGAGCGGAATAAAGTGAATCAGTGTGATTAATTACTAGTGTTTTTAACTTTAATTAGTGTAAAGTGAATTAAAGTGTTAATTTAGGTAATTCTATCGGCAATTTTTATTGTCACGAACCTCAAGCTCGTAACATTTGTTTGGAGTCGGTTTCCGGTGTTCATGGACTGCAGTTGCAATTTATTTATAAAATAAAACTCAAGTTATTTAAATAATATACGAGTGTAGGTACTTTTAACTTTCGCAATGCAGACTAGGCTGGTGATATTGCAGGCACGGTGGGAATTCACTCGAGGCACGTATATCATCGTACAGTGGCATAGAGCCTCCACTTCGCTAATGAAGCACGCAAGGTCGCAGTCCGAGTTGTGGTACTCTCTAAAATATGGCAGAGTAACTTCCTTGGTGAAGTAACATTTTCGGCTGCACAAAAAACTGATTCTTTAATAATAAAATTTATGAATAAATATATAAATAAAATTAAAGACATAAGTAACTAGCGACCGCCCCGGTTTCTCGGTGATTTTTTGATGTAGACATCAGCACCATCAACCGGGTCCAATTGTAAATGTGGACCACCATGGGACCTACGCAAGCTCAAAAAAATTTCATCATAATCGATGCAGCTATTTTCAACTTTTACCCAGACCAACAGACAACAATTGATTTATATATATATATATATATATATATACACACAACATGTAACATAATTAACGCACTTTGAGAAAGTAGTTTGTTCAGAATCGTTTACTGAATCGATTCCTATCATTTTTAATATAGGTAATTTTTATCCCAAAAATAATTAAAACTACGTAAATTACAGTCACATTAAAACTGCACAGTCAAAACAAATTGAAATGGACCGTAACTTAAGGCAATAAGACTTTTGACTTTTAAGAGTGCAGTTTTATTTTTTGTATTATTACTAATTCTGTCATTCAATAAAAGAAAACGAACTTTATTTCAAGCACGTTAAAGTCTTTGCATTCGTGGATTTGTACTGTGACCACAACATTCTTCCGGAATTAGTAAGTATAACTAATTTGATAAATAATCAGTGCATAAAAATGTTTAACTAAAAATTCAGTGTATGTATTATGATTATAACATAATATACTAATTGGGGTGTCTGAGGGTGTGCGTTAATTACGTTACTATATTATATATATATATAATTTCTTCGACGTTACAAATAACCATTTTGTTTGTCAAATCAAACGTATTTTTCGTGTTTTTACAAACTTTTATCTTGCTTTTGGTCAGTAATTCCGGTTCAAAATATGCAATCAATTTTGAAGACTTGCTGACATCCAATTGAGCTGAAAAGGCATACTTATGTAACTTTGATGACAATGCAATAATGTGGTATCATGGAGCTAATTTGATGATGAACCTTCTGTAGAAGTTTCTTTTTAAATATACATAGATTTCTAAAATAGATTACTAAAGTTTAAAAATGAGAATCCCTGGTAGGAGGTGCAGACAGCGCCGCTTATCAGGTTCAGTTATGTGCAATAAATCAACATAAGTTGTGAATATAAGTCATTTTGGTCAATATAGGTTCTATACCTACCGGATACTTGCATAGCTATGAGCCATCTCGATAAAATAAATATATTGTGTGAATATGACTTCAAACGTTCAAGAACTTAAACGATTTGTCCTGTAGAAATTACGCGATCACTAACAGACGTAGCGACGAGTATCTATACAATTACATAAAACTGTATAATATCTGTATAATATCTTAACCGCCTTTATTTGCGCTGCATTTTTGAAGTTTTTGTCTGTTTGTCTTTCTGTCGATCCGAGCTAATCTTTGGTATGGCTCAATCGATTGTAATGAAGTTTCACGAACAAATAGAAAGCAATGCCAGGAGTGATCTTGGTTGCTTTATATAAAAATCATGGAATTTTTTTCTGGAAAAATCCAAAACTTTATTATCTTAAATTTAAATAACGTCACATTAACATTTCCCAGGCGAAAACTGGGGCGGGTCGCTGGTGTAATATGTATAAAGATGTTTTATAAATTTTTAATTTGTGAGCTTACTTTGAGACAGGAAGTTGCTGTACATCTTCAGAACAGTAGGTATAGATACCGTAAAGGTTGTGAAAGGATTCTGTGTTCGGGTGTACAAGGTTCGATTCATCGTTCGCGGGGAACTCCGTCCAATCAGTGAACATCACCTGTAACGCGAGTATTGTAGCTTCGATAACCACTCTATTTAGTTTGGTTAGGTACCTGTTTAGGGTAAGGGTGACATTGAGAAGGCAGTTCTCTTGATGGTAAATGGACGCCCCAGCGTGTACTTACCTACATCTTGCCTGTGTCATGAACTAAAATGTGTTATGAAACTAAAATGTGTTCGTAATTCTTATACCCGATGATGTCTTGAGGCGAAACCGGTCGGTTTTTGTGGTTAGTATATTAACAATATAATTAATTATAAAATAAATATTGTATCCAAGTACAATCCTCGCCGGGACCAATGAAATTGTTAATTTCAATTTTAAGTGCTGATTTGCCACGTGCTCGGCGGTGAAGGAAAACATCGTGAGGAAATTGCATGTCTGATAAATAAGAAAAAGAAGTTCAAAGACATGTGAAGTTCGCCAATATACATTGGAGCAACGCGGCGGACACTTCCTTGCCCTAAAATCCTCTCAGAAATGAGAGGAGGTCTGTGCACAGCAGTGGAACGTATATAGGCTGTAACTTTAACTTTATATATAAAGAAGATAGAGTTTCATCAAGTAATGACAACCGCAAGTGTAAATTAATATCAAGATGTAGATACGTTGTCACTCACTCGTTAGCCATAATAATAATAGAAAGTTATCGCCGTATAGTTGTGTGTCTCCCGCTCTTGTCGTTTGTGATACGAAATAGCAGTATAGTATTGTTTTTTTACGCTAGCCTAATGAGAGAACGTGGCACTTTTTTATAGAAGAGGGGGCAAACGAGTATGCAGTTCACTTGATGGTAAGTGACGACAGCCGCCCATGAACAACTTTACACCGGGGAAATGTAGGTGGGTTGCCGGCCTTTTAGAAAGGATTAAGCTCTTTTCTTGAAGGTACCTAAGTCGTATCGGTCCAGAAAAATGCCGCCGGTGTTAAACAATTCCACAGAGAGGTTGTACTAGAAAGGTAACTCCTAGTAAAACGCACAGTGGTGGACCGCCGAGCATCCAGATGGTGTGGATGGTTTCGTGAGTTTTGACGCAATGTGCGTTCGTGAAATTTGGCGGCTGGAATTTATCCGAACAATTCCTCAGGCACTCCCTTTGGTAGATGCGATAGAAAATGTAATGGAATGCAAGATCCCTTCGCAGCGTGAATCGAGCTGATCAGAAACAACTCGGTGGTTGACGATTCGAGCCGCTCTGCGCTGGATGCGGTCATGTGGAAGGAGCTGGCACTGTCGTGTCCCGGTCTAGAGATGAGAACAGTATTCCATATGAGGCCGAGCTTGCGCCTTGTAAAGTTGCAAGCGATTGGGTTGGCTTAATTTTACCAGTTAAACCAACCCATTATTCGTACTATAGCCAAAATACAGATGCAGCATGCCTTACCATGTAAAAATATAAGTTCTGATGTATCATCATCTTAATATTTACAGTCTATCACAATAGCGTCTACTCATCACAAGTAAGGTCCTCTGCTCCTGAGCTATTCATGTAGAATGACAAAGTTCCCACTTTCACAGATGTTAACTATCCTTAGACAGTCTATCAGGTTATTAGGTAATTTAATTGATCATAGGCCATGGCAATAAACGGTAGAACCAGAGTAAGCAACTGAAGTGACAATGGATCGGCCATATAGCTGGAAGAACCGACAATCAAAGTGGAAGAAAGGTTCTCGAGTAGCAGCCCCGTACCATTCGAGATGGGCTGTAATTATGAAGATGATAACGATCGATGAAAATAATTAGCATATTACTCTTGAGGATCCTGCGTAGAGTACAGTGCCTTCCACAGCATCTTCAGGGTCGTAATCCGTCACTACAGTTAACGAGTTCTCTAAGTCCGCCTTCGTAGCTTTGAACTTTATGAAATTAGCTTTTCTTTCATTTCTGAAATAACAAAATTTAACAAGTATAAAATAATGTCCACCGTGTTCCAATAAACTAAACAAATACTTCATTTTGTAAAAGATTTCACTTTAAGCTCAGGTTATAGAAAAAAAGTCTCTATAATCTGAGAATTTAGGCAACACTTAGGGACATAAAGTATATATGTAAGTGACGTACCTTTTGTTATTTTTGAAATAATAGATGCTATTGAAGATACAGCACATGCCATTTTGAGTTAGTATAGAATCAAAGAGAACTTCGCATGGGTATATTTTTTGTTCAAAAAAGCACCGCTTCAGGAAGCGATCACAGCGTTGTGGCAGTAAACTCATGACGTCGAGTGCCTGATAATATTAAAATTTTGTAGATATTGAATGCAAAATTGAAATGGTGCTTATTAAATGCGCGTTTTATACCGTTTTATAAGTGGTAGAGCCATGCTGCTGTTATATTAGTAGTATAGTTGTAGCACGAATGGGTCTTCTCGACCGGGGAAGGACCACGCTCTCACAGAATCAAAGAATACCACCGTGAAATAGCAGCGTTTCGTATGGTGAGTGTAGAGAACCGGAGGTCCTTTTTACTGGAAACGAGGCATTCCATCTTAATACTCACGGGTGACAACGCATCTGCATTTTAATTTGTAATCGAGGATAGATGTGGATGTCTATGGACCGCAGTAACCATTTATCATCAGGTGGACTGTGTGTTCGTTTGTCAGCCTATCCTATAAAAAAAGAGATTTTATTTAAACTTTTAAGGCTTTTAAAAGTGGTTAATAGTGTTTTTCTTTCGTATTTTTTTGTTATAACGTGAGAGTACAGGCTACTATTTTGTCTGATTGTAAGTGGACACTAGAGCTCATAAAATCCTACTGCGTCTATTCGAATTAAAATACGATTATTTGTCAAATCTTAACTTCATGCTAGTTCACGTGGGTGTCAGTTAAATATATAAAGGTATTGGTACCTGCACAGCGCGGACCTCTATATACTTGAATATATAGAGGTCAGTACTGTACAAGCTAATTCTGACACTTCACCTTTGAGAAGATAATGATGTTTGCTTACTGGTAAATGTCAGACTTTAGATACAATTACTAATACTCACACTGTAGCGATTACGTTCAATAACGTCTTGTAAATGCTTTAGCTCATTAATGTTTATGCTTCCCAAGAGAAAAGTACCAAAACTAAAGTCCAGAAGCTGTGGAACCACTTTTTTTAAGTCTAATGTTAGATTTCCGTCTCTGTAAAAGTTAAATTCTTTTAGTATTTTATTTTATACTAACACTAAAATATATAATTTATTTTTTATTGTTAATTGTATAATTTGTATAAAGTGCTATTTTAAGCACCACATACTCTCCCATGTAGGAAATAATACCATGAGAAAACCTAAAATGTCTAAAAAATTTCATTAATTTATTAAAATAACCTATCAAAATATATAATAACATTGGCCTCCCCCATAGATTTCCTCATGAAAACAACGGAGTAACGCACCGATAATGTTCACACGAACCATTTAGAACCATTTCCGAACCCCACATAGCTCAAAAACTATTAGTCTTACACAATTGTAATTTTGCATGTATAATACGTCTTCTTTTGAATACTAGAACCTCGATTTCAATAAGCCTACTATTAGTTCTTGGGTAATTAAGGTATGAAAAGTGCCATTCTCATCACTTCAAGCCGACTTTTACGGATTGATGAAGAAGACAGTAGGGAATTAGAATGTTTTGACATTCGTAGTGCCGTAGTCTTAATGAAAATAATACCACTTTAATGTGGCATCATCAGCAATCAGCCGCAATGGCTGATGCATCATATTATCGCAGTCGCGCCGCCTTGCGTAGTATAGACTGAATGTATCAGATGGACTGCGTGCTCGTTCGTCACCGTTATTCTATAAAAAACTCATATCATCCCCTGGGGATCGTGAAAATCGATAGAGGTAAACTGAAACAGGGGATGGGCAGCATCTTTTAACCCTTCAATCCCCATAAAAATCCCATGCAGTCGCATGCGCCCGGCAAATCCCGAGCGGTCGCATGCGACGCACCCACCCACATAACTTAAAACCATTAAAACCTATATTTAGAGACTACTTTTCTATGAAGAAGTTTGGAATTATAAAATCTATACAAAATTTTCTATCCTGTGGTCTAAACCAAAGTCAGGTTTTAATTTATTACAAAAAGATTTTATTGTATTTTGATAACAAAAAAAAATTTCAAGCGATTTTTTTTTATGGAATAAGGTGACAAACGAGCACACAGTCCAACTGATGGTAAGTGGTTGCTGCGGCCCATAGACATCTACATCTATCCTCAAAATGCAGATGCGTTGTCACCCGTGAGGTCTGAGATGGAATGCCTCGTTTCCAGTAAACAGGGTCTCCGGTTCTCTACACTCACCGTACGAAATACAGCAGCATTAAGCTACTATTTCACGCTGGTATTCTGTGAAAGCGTGGTCCTTCCCCGGTCGAGCCGACCCATTCGTGCTACGACTATATTACTAATATAACTGCAGTATGGCTCTACCACGTGTGAATGTCGGCAGCGTGAAAATCACAATTATTTCAATATATATTACTCAAAATTATTTACGTAAAAAGATAAATTATATTCACGAAAAACTTTCATTACAATTTCATAATAATACACTTTACTATAACACTAATAAAACACTAGAGAAATTCAAAAATCAACACAATAACATTCACGCGAAAATGGCGTACGAAATGAACGTAGATTATAAATAAATATCTTATTTATTATATATAGATTTATTATATTAGATAACTAACTTTTTATTGCACTATAAGATAAAAAATTTCATATTGATTCTATAATGCTAAGTTTGAGAGGTTAAATAACAACTAAATAAAAATAAGAATAGAAAGCTCGCTTGCCAAGCATGGCAACTATAATCTATTGGAGGAGCCTGTGTTCAGCAGTGGACTTGAAACGCTGTGAACTGTAATGGTAATGGACGTTCACATGGAGAATGCTGTATTCAAAACAGCATGCTCCATGTAAACATTTACCATCAGGAGAACTGTGTGCTCGTTTTGTTACACTTACTTCTAATTAAAAAAAATTTAGTCTAACACTTATTTTATATTAATCTTACACGAGGGTTTTGTTGAAATGATCCAATGCGCTAATTGTGGCCTGATTGGGCGAGCATATTGTGATGGCGGGATAAGGCAAGTTGTGGAGTGACTCGTATTGATTTTCAATGGTGATGCGCGTTGGCATCTCAACAAAGCGGTCGTACAGCAGCAAGCTTAGAACGCATGCAGTGCACAGAGTCAAAAGCATTGTCAAAGCCCAGAAGCATCTGTAAAGAAACATTTAAAGTATTTTCTACACATAAATCATTTTACAGTTTTGTGGCGGTATAAGAATATCCACTACCCCACATGCCCATATCATCTCGTGGGCGTCGTGCTAGGCGGCAAAGGGAAATAAATCAGGAGATGGGCAGCAGCGACTTCCTAATCATCATCATTACAGGCCTTGACAAGTCCACTGCAGAACATTGAAGAGACCAACAAATTAGCAGTCTATCTGATGGTGTGACTATTGGCTATCCACCTCATGGCATCGGAAGTATGGCTGTTGCAGCCATGAACACCTGCAACCAATTAAAAATATAGAACCTTCACCGTCACGTTTGAACACTAAGTTGGAATGTATATTGCACTTCCATCTTATATACCTTTAGACAGCTGGATTCCAGGGTGTGAAGGGTATTGTACAGCCTTTCTCAGATAATCTCCAAATATAATTGTAATTAAAAAAAACAGGCATAATAAACAGTAAATTCTGCCTCAAAGTTCAGGATTCAAAAACTTTAAAAACTGAATTTATAACAAAAAAGCAATTTATTGATGATAGTAACCCCTGGGAATGAGATCACCAAGCTATTTCTAATTTCTTTTGTGTTGATTAATTGTGTAACAAATATGATTGTAAGCATGATTTATTAAAAAGGTCCCGCTGGGTTACTTGCTGGTTCTACCCAGGACAGGTTTTTCTTTGGGTAATTAAACATAAGAGTGACTTTCAATAAGTAGTATATATATATATATATATAATTGTAGTATAAAATACCTCGAAATACGATCTGGATACAAATAAAAATACTTAAGCCCTGAAACACTTCCTGCTAAGCAAAACTTTTTTAAAAGCGTTAGGAAGCTACCATCCATTTTCAACTGCATGGGAAAAACTCTGTATCAACTTGAATTCAAAATACGAATACATAGATTCAAGTATGATAAATTATAATCAAACCCTGTATTTGCCTGAAATGTAATTCACTAATCTTTGATCTACACGCTCATTGTGGAGTCGCGACTAATTACAATTTAATATTTAAATTATGCTTAAATTCAAATTATTAATAGTAAATAAGTCATGAAATTTAATATGCAGCTGAAAATTGCTTTTATGAACACTTGATGAAATGGTGGATTATTTAGTTATTATATATATGTCATCTAACTGAATGTTTTTTTTAATACAAGTGAGGGTGACGAGCACATAATTCATAATCCAAGTGATGGTAAGCCATGATTTGTCCATATACCTATGTACATTTTATTCTCCATTAAGAATCAAAATGTAGATTCGTTACACCCCTGAGGACTAATATGAAATGCTTGATTGTGAGTAAAAGGGTCAACAAGCACTATACTGCTATTTCACGCTGGTATTCTGTGCGAACTTGGTCCTTTTCCGGTCAATTCAACCGAAAATATCAAGTTCATTGTTCTCAAATGTGCAGCGTATAATATTACGATGCAGCGTGGCTCTACCACATACTTGGATTTTATAGGACATTTTGAAATTTTTTTCGTGGGATCCTTCATCAACCATTTTAGAGGTACTGCTGAATATAGGACCTTTCATGGATGCACCAAGTGGCACGGAACCTTCAGAGTTTTACCTATATTCACCACGCTGTGAGCAGATGAGTTGGTGAGACAAAGCCCTCGCACTTGTAATGCTGCTCTGCTTTACTAGTTGAGACCAGTTTTTGTCCTATATGACACGGCAATGAGACGGCTAAGTGTGTATAGTGGATACACACTTCAGCTTTTAGCCGTAGCACTCAGCTTTAGTAGGCTAAAACTGGGCTCAGCCGATTACGGTTGGTAAAACGGGGGGTACACTGCTAAATTTGTCAAAAATACGAAAGTACGTATCAAGTAGTGACAGTAGGATAAATTGTTGCTAGGAAGGCCCTTGGACCACCTCATATCCCTTTAAATTTAGCTAAATACTAAGCTCTATCTCCTGAACCAGGTCATCATCTGTATTACAGAAATAGTGCCTTGTTGTGTTAGTTCCAAGTCTTTATTCTTTAAGTACCTAAACATTTCAATCCTACATCTTCATTGTTATTAAACTACATTTTAAAAACCGTTTTTTGTATAGAAAAAATCTTTAATAATTTTTACAAATAAATGTGTCCATGCTAATTATTACTGGTTGAACTTAGTCACGCTAAAGCCATTGCTATTTATCAATCAGAATCTATGTTTAAAAGAAATTATGCATTGTATATTAACATTTTACTTTATAGTTAGGTATAGCTACTGTTATTAAGTTTTTTTTTAAATAACTATATGGCCCTTGGTATTGTGATAATATCACAATAATTCTGCCAATGTCCGGTCTTCGGTCTGTCACACCTTGTCTTGAGGCTTTCCGGTGGAAAAGGAGTTAGTGGTTATTAGGTGAGAATGTGGATAAAAACAAAGCAACTAAATATATGAATTGAGGACCACACAATATAGAGTAAAAATCTAGTTATAGGAGGGTATTAGCCTGGGCAGGGAATATAGAATTAGGTTAAGCTAAATTTAGTACACAATAATTATACTTTAATATTATACATTCGAATATATTTTGAGATTGTATTGACATATATGGAATCGGGGATAGTTAAGAGGGAGTTGATATTAACTGGTCGAGGGATTGTTTTGGGAAGGATGTCATATAAAGAAATTGGGTGATTTTGACAACTGAAGAAAATGTGGTCTGGGGAACCTTCATCCAGACCACATTCACAGAGGGAATGATCTTTGATTCTAATTTTAGCTAGGAATACAGGAGCGCAGACATGCCCGAGCCTTAAACGGCAGATTGTAGATGTGATTTGTTTGTTCAGAAACCTAAATTTGAAAAACCAAGGTTTTGGAGGAATTTGGGGTTGGATTTTACCAAAGTAGCTACCTTTACTATGCCTGGATATGCTCCAATCTCTGTCCCAAGAATTCTTTAATTCAATTTGAGCTAATGATGTTAAATCATGAGAGTAATTCATTAAATGAGAAGGGCAGCCAGTATCTACCGCTCCTTTGGCCCAGGAGTCAGCCTGTTCATTTCCTTCTATGCCACAATGACTAGGAATCCACACAATCTCTACCTCAAGCCCACTCTTATTACAATTTAGTATGAGTTCTTTAATTTTCAGTATCAATGGGGAGATGGATTTCATTTTAGATATATTGCTCTGTAACGACATTAGGCAGCTTTTTGAATCAGTAAATAAAACTGATTTAGGAAATTTATGGGAAAAAATGTAGGATATAGCCTCATATATGGCTACAGCTTCCCCTGTAAAAACAGAAGCCTGAGGGGTCAGGACAATTTTATATTTGGGAATCCAGACTGCAGAACCGACACATTTGAATGAAGAAAATTTGGAAGCATCAGTAAAAATATATAGCCAATCAGGCCATTTTTTTTTTGCCACTAGGTTATAGAAAGTTCTGTTTGCAGTTGGAGAATTTTTATTAATGTTTAAATTCAGAGCGATTTTAGGATTTAGTAATATAGCATCATAGCTGGTTTCAAAATAGGGTAGAATTGGGGATGTAACACAAGGATACTCAATATTTTTTAATCTATTAAGAGATTTAAGAATAGGGGGCCAGCTTTTATTAGACCAATAGGAGTTGTTTACAACTAATAGTAGCAAGGATTCTAGTTTACGATGTAAGGGGTGAGATGATAGTTGTAGAGTTTTTGAGATAAATCTATTAGCTAGAATACTGTCTTCGTAAAGAGAGAGGGGGATCAACACATTCTACTTGTAAGGCATTTTTAGGAGTTGATTTCATTGCGCCTGTGATAACACGTAAACATCTTGTTTGGATAGCTTCAAGCCTACTAAGGGCCGATTTGTTGCAGGGCTCCAGAAGAAAAGAACCATAGTCGAAGTGACTACGGATGATGGCATTGTATAGGATTTTTGACACATGGGGTGAGAACCCCACCATACGCCAGAGAGAGATCTAAGAATGTTAACACCTTTTTCACATTTGTCACTGATGTAATTAAAGTGAGCAGTACCGGTCATGTGACAATCTAAGTAAATACCTAAAAATTTTACTTTGTTAACAACTGGAATAGATTCACCATTATATGAGATATCAATAGTAGGGATAACACGTTTTCTACTAAATGTTATTATTTTGCTTTTAGAAGGTGAAAGAGAGAGGCCATGGTCAGTAAGCCATTGATTAAGATAATATAAGCCTCTGTTAAGATGATGGGAGGCAGTTAGAATATCAGGAGCCGTTACATAGATAGCAAGATCATCTGCATATTGTAATATGTCACAGAAAGACGAAGAATGTTCCACGTCATATGTGTAAATATTGTAAAGAATAGGGCTTAAAACTGAGCCCTGTGGTAGACCCTTCCAAATTGTTCTGGGCGAGCTTAAGATTCCTTTATTGCGAATTTTGATAGATCGTCCCATGAATAGATTGTAAATGAAGTGAACAGTCTTCGCAGGGATGTTTAGATGGAGCATTTTCTGCCTGAGCACCGGAAGGAGAACACTGTTATAGGCAGATGATATATCAAGGAAACAACTTGTACAACACCAAGTATTCATTTTTAGAAAAAGCCAACCTAATATCTGTAGTTAGGATACTCAAACTATCTAATGTGCTTTTCCCTTTTCGAAAACCAAATTGACTTTTTGCAAGGATGTTATTATGTTCCAAAAACCATTCAAGTCTGTTTTTAATTAAATGTTCTAAAATTTTACAAAAAGTAGATGAAAGAGCAATTGGGCGGTATGAAGAAGCTTCTTTGGGATCTTTTCCGGGTTTAAGGATAGGTATAACAATTTGGTTTGACCAAGACAGAGGAATATTAGAAGATATTTAGATATTGTTCAGAATTTGGAGAAGAATTAATTTTCCCTTAAGACTTAATTTACATAAACATGCATAGGGTATGCCATCTTCTCCTGGAGCAGAGGATTTTAAGCCAACACAGATAACACAAACTGTAGTTAGTTTAAGATAACACAGACTGTAGTTCAGACAATGAGAAGATTATCTCATTATTGCTGATGCTAGACGGGACTGGAATCGGTGGACATATTGCATTTTCATTAGGAACAAAAAGGAGGAGCTAGCATATCAGAGAAGACTTCTAACCATGATAGAGAGTTATCAGAAATGTTGCTATCAGAAGTAAGAGATCCACGAAATTTTTTTATATTTTTCCAAACTATTGTTACTGGTGTATTAGGGGACCAGGATTCACAAAATTTTTTCCATCCACTTTTTTTTCTTTTTGGAAAGAAGTCTCCTTGTTTGAGCAGAGGTTTTTTGAAATAGTATAAAATTATCGGTTGTCATACAGTGATTGTAAAGTTTTTCTGCAGCTTTTCTCCTTTTAATCATAGTGGTGCATTCAGCATCCCACCATGGAGGGGAGGCAAGATTCTTGCTGTAGGGTTTTTTGATTGGGATAAATAAGTCAGCTGCTTCAGTTATATATTGTACCAATAAAGAGTAAGAAGTTATTGGGTTCGTTGAGGAGTCAACCTGCATTTGGGTAAATTTAGAATCTAAGAATTTGGTGAAATTAGTCCAATCTGAATTTTGGAGCTTATATTTAAGGAGGGGCGTAGTGGAGGGAAAAGGAATAACCGCATAGGGTTTGGTAATAAGAATGGGAAAGTGATCACTTCCATATGTTTGATTGAGAGTTTTCCAAGAAAGCTGAGGGGCTAGACTAGAAGAGCAAGCTGTTAGGTCGACAGCAGACCTAGGATCTAGTCCTGGATATACTCTATGAGTAGGGGAACCATTGTTAATGATGCAAGCATTGATATCTTCAAAAATTTGAATAAGTTCTGAAGAGAATACATCACAAAAATGTGACCCCCAAGATACATGATGTGAATTAAAATCACCGGTAATAATAAAAGGGGGAGGTAACAAAGAAAAGAGAGAGGATAGTTCTTGAATTAAGTGAGTATTTGGATGAGGGATATATATTGAAATAATGT
The DNA here is from genome assembly GCA_907164705.1 of Parnassius apollo. Classification (NCBI taxonomy): domain Eukaryota; kingdom Metazoa; phylum Arthropoda; class Insecta; order Lepidoptera; family Papilionidae; genus Parnassius; species Parnassius apollo. The sequence continues at coordinate 18,043,322 of CAJQZP010000008.1, forward strand.
TGATTCCTACAATTTTTGCAGCTACAGCATTGATGTTTTGGCTATGAGGAGGGAGTGTAATTTGAGAAAAAGGTAGCGATTTTTTTATGAGTAAGCAACAACCACCATAACCATCATTTCTATCTTCACGGAGGCAGGTAAAGCCTTGCAAGCGAAATTTGGAGCCAGGAAGGAACCATGTTTCAGAAATAGAAGCAACCGAGATTGAATGTTTATTTATTAGGAAGATGAGTTCTGATTTTTTAGGGTGCAAGCTTCTACAGTTCCACTGTAGAAGATCGAGGATCTTTTGTTTGAGTCATTTATATTATCTATTAAACTAGCGAGATTAAAATTTTTTTCTGCAACGTTGTTCGGTAGTGAGTCTGACATTTTCAAAATTAAATTATTGAGGAGAGAAATTAGGCATTCAACAAGATTTTCATTTGGAGATATTTGATTGTGTATTGGATAATGCGCATCCATTTGGAGTAGAGGATGGGCAGTCTGCAACTATTCTTTGATGGGCTTGTTGGTCATATCCCTTGGGGATTCAAGGGATGGGGCGGGGAGATTGGAAAACAGTTTTTCTATATGCCTGTGACATGATGGGGAGGTTGAAGGAGGTAGTAGAAGTAGGTGAAGGCTGAGTAGAGGCCACTTCAGAATATGGTTTTTGAAGATTGTTCAAACGAATAGATGGGATTTTGGCTGGCGCTTCTATATAGGATACATTTTGTTCTGACATCATAACTTTGATAGATTTCTGTCTATGGTGTTCTGGACAATTTTTGTTATTAGCAAAGTGATTTTTGGAGCATAACAGACAAGTGGCTTCGCTTTCAGGAACAGAACAACTTGCTCCAGTATGTTCTTGGGCACAACGGAAGCAGCATGGTTTAGAGCGGCATTGATCAGCTACGTGGCCAAATCGACAATACAGTTTGTACTGGATGGTGGGGAGTTGATAAGTTTCAACAGTAAGGGATGTGAAGAATGCATGTACGTATTTGGGGAGTATCTGGCCTTCAAATGTCAAAACAATAGATTGAGTAGGAACCCATATAGGGGATGATGACCCTTCAGTAAAAGTTTTTCTCTGAAGACGGCGAGCTTTTAGGATTTTACCACAACCAGGGGGAAGCTCAATAGCTTCTGCAAGTTCTTCCATTGACCAATCCACAGGGACACCGCGGATGACACCCATTCGAGAAACATTATAAGATGGAATAGTTGCAATCAATTTTTCTTTTGCGAGCAATGAATTATTAAGGAATTTGTTAGCCTCATCTGCTGAGCAGAATTCAATAGAGATGCGATTTCTACCAACACTTTTGACTCCTCCTTTTTTAATGTTTCCTATATTATTTTTAGACAAGCATAAACCTATTTTAATAATAGGTCGAAGTGATAGCCCTAATCTAGGGTCTGACGAAGACCGGGAGATGTGGACAATGAAAGGGCCTTGATCATTTGTTCCATACATTCTAAGATTTTGTTCTAGGCAGGGATGTTTATATATAGTATTTATTGATGCTGTTAAATCAACTACAGAATTCTTTTTATATAATATTGGATCATATGTTCGAGTCTCAGCATGTCTTTTTTTACCACGATCACAATCATTATTATCACTTAGTCCAAAGCACATGTCTACATCGGGAGGGTCAGGGGGTTTCTCACGGGGAGACCCCGTTTCGTCACCCATAATTGAGTGTATTGTTCGAAATAACTATATCTTATAAACGTAATCTACTTACAACAGAGGAATCCACTACCACAAAATGAAGGAATTAAGGAAAATTAAGCAAATACCGAAAAGCACTCACAAGTACGTGTTAACCATTCGACCGTTCGCCATTTTTCCTGTATTTTTAATTATTTTTTCCTGTTATTAAGTTACTATTTTTTAAATATCAAATCATTTGACAATTCCTTATTTTGCAATTTCATTATTTGAATATTTACAGAACTACCCCTGTTAAGTATTATAGTGTAATTTCAGCAGGAGAGGTACCAATTTTAACTATATTTATCTCCTTCTTCTTATTAGCCTGTATTAGACCACTGTTTTCGAACTTCTATTGTAGGAAGGATTTGCTATTGTATCAAGTATACAGGCTTACTTACCTTTGACGTCACTTCCCGCGGCAGGTCAGTGTAATTTACATCTGGCGTACATACGAGATTGTATCTCCATCATATGTCGCAGGAATTTAATTCATATAAGCCTGAAGAATTTGCGTAAAAATCAACTGAATATAATTATTTATTTATTTCTACCATTGAAATAACAGCAAAAATTTTGACGTATATATATATATATATAAACGTCAAAATCAATATATATATATATTTTTTTTGACTTTGATAGCGTGGTGAAATAACCGGTGCAAACTCAATGACCTAGATGTATTACAATTGTTATTATGTGACTGTTTACGGGATCGAGGAACTGGATGAATTCTGACATACGGTTGTGAGGCCTGGACATTTACACAGAAGGAAGAGAACAACATCTTAGTAGCAGAGAGGAAGATTCGGAGAATGGGATTTGGCTCATTTCGAAGGAAGATGGCAGTTGGAGGATACCATAAAACATAAAAACCCCGAATTAGATATACTCATGGCCGAGCCAAATATCAACGAAGGAATAACAGCAAAGCGCCTCCAGCGACTTGGTAACGTAGAACGAATGGGAGAGAAACGGAGAACAAGGAGAGCATATTTGGGTCAGCCGACGTCCAGTTGTTCGACCCATATATTGTTGCAGCGACTGGGTGAAAGCTCACCTGCGCGCTTCAAACTGATGACAACTGTCGAAAACTCGCAAAAAAACAGAAAAAAGTGGCGTGTTCTCGTGTCGGAAGCCGAGCCTCACTTCGGGGTCATTGGGCTATTGAAGCAAGCGAGTGAGTGTGAGTGTTTACTTAATAAAAATAAATAGAAAAATGTATAAAGTGAATTTATTGGGGAAGTAAGTAACACAATCTTTTAGTTAACATTGTACATCGTTTTGATACAAAAATTTTGCAAATTTAAAAAGTTAAATACATAATACAGATGCAATTTTATTATTTTTACCGTAATGGGAAGAGCGTAACTATACAAATTACATAAATTGGTTTTAAATTAGTTAGTTTATTAAAAAAGTTCTATTTCTGGCAATTTTAAGCTATTATTAATAAAAAATAAATGAAGTTAAGTAAAACTGTTGCATACTGGTATATAATCTTAAATATTTGAATTTTTATTTAGAATGTTTCAATTCTCATAAATAAAGTAAAAATGTGTATGACACACAAATTTATATCAACGAAATCCTTAAAACAGCTAAAATTCTAATTATACATAATATTTTAAGATGCATTTACGTCGCCACATTATACAAACATACCTACAAAAACTTTTACGAAAAATTACATTTCTTTATAATATAATATAATATAATCATGCAATGAAAAATTTCGTAATTTTAACATCTATAATTGTATTTTTAACCAAACGATTCATAAATTTTAGATCTAATTTATAACAATGAAATTTCCCAAAATTCGAAATTAAAAAATTGTGATAATTAAAAAAATGTTATTAATTTTTTTCAAACTTTTTTTCTTCAACCTAATATTATACATAATATCAAATAGAGATTCGGCGATCTTTTTTAAGTAGATTACAAGGTGTTTTACACAAACGTATACATAATTCAATTACCGTTTCATGTCTTGTTATTGAAATCAGCACGATGTGTGTAATAATTGTAACTAATAATATAAAATAAATAGGTAGCTTTTTATTTCAATCTGCTTGGTGCTTCGGAGGCTCTACTTTTAATGCATGCGTGTTTTACATCGATTTCCGATAAATTTTTGACATGTAATAAAATGTGAATTCTTCCTTAATTATAATAATTGGTCAGTTAAAAGTATATTTATTATATAAAGAAATCAGGCTTACTAAAGGTATATTGTATACACGTAGTAATTGTATGGTATAGATAGAAAGCATTTTGTAAGGGCGCCACTATTATGCATATTCTTGTATGTATATTTAAGAAACACCCATATGACAAAGAAAAGCGAATAAAGACGTAAGAGGATATACGGGAGGCTTTTAGCCCAAAAAAACATATTCATCTGTTATTTCCGTGGATAATGACAATAGAGCAAATATGTTTTTAATAATACAACCTGTATCCACCACAGTCGTGTTCCTGCTTTGTTTTTTTTTCATAAATTAATTATTTTAATAAAATAAAATAAGTTATTTTACATAAGTTGTAATATAACTATAATTTGCCAAGGCATCCAGCAATCAACTTTATCAAACACAACATGTAAAAATAAAACATACTGACATACCAAACGTTTTATAATGTACTTAGAAAAAAAAAATCGGATCGGTTTTGGAGAAGAGCAAAGAGTAGACTAACGGTAGGGATATTATATAAGTATAATAATATTAATCACTCGCTGCCCGCGGTGCAATAAAACTTACTTGCCTTTAAAAACGACAGAGATCGAAAGAGGCGACTGGCCGCGTCCTGTTTCCCTATTTCATCGCACCGCGGGGAGAGATTGTTTAACATTAGGTATAGCAATTTCGTTAAACTTCGTTATAATTAGTTGTCCCTCTCGTTTGTAGGTACAGCTCAGTCGGTAGCACAGAGTGCGACAGTAATAGTTCTGTTGAAAACCTATTCTTCAAATGACTTGCCATCCAGAATATAACCTCCAAGAGGGGAAATACAAGATGATGATTTCTTAAACTTTACATAAGCATAATTATTAATTAGTCCGACGTGACAAGAATAGTTCAAATCAAATGCCTTGCCGCCCAGACATACTCTCTTAAGCAGCAATAGATATATTATAAAAATCTGCATCAAACAAGTGAAAACCTGGCCAGCATTTTGAATCTACCACTGGTGTTTTTCATTTAAAAAGTACGAAACGGCATGAATGAAAAAAAAATACTCCCATACGATACAGGCGCTTTTGTCATTTGGGAAAATTCCTTTTATAACAGTAGAATTTGTAAGAAATGTTTTTCCCACCAAAGTAGTCTGCATAGCTTCAGATGTATGTAAAAATAATTTTGATTCGACTGAAAAGAATACTCGTAGTTTCCAACAATTATTTAAAAAGTTTTGAAGAAGGTGTATTATTACATAATTTCTTGCATCAACATAGTAGCTAATCCACAACTACGGCGTAGCAAACACAAATCAACGTAGCATGTAACCGATAACACAGATAGTACAAGAACCGATAGCTACAGTTTTTAAGCTATTGCATAGCTTCTATCGCGGGCCTTGAGCGCGGGGACCGAATCCAGAAATTCCGTAACGAAAAAAACCTCACGCTCCCCACTCCGACGGGCACGGAGGTGTGGCGTTGAAAGCCGTGCATCGTCTAACGTCGTTTCAGTTCGGCAGACTTCGGCACTCGGCAGATTTCGGCACGGTGTTTGTGTGCGTGCGACTAGACGTATGCGTGTACACTAGCTGCTAACTCAATGATAAAAATTCCTGAATAACCTACATGTATTGTAAGATATTAGAATATTTTAAACAATATTAACTTCTCATTTATTCAACAAGAGAAAAAAAATTGTTTTCTTATCGGTCACCACGCTCAAAAAGTGTAACTTGATTTAATATCAAAGACTTAACTGCATAAATAAAATAAATAAATAATTATAATTGCATAAGTTGATAAAAAATGCTATGCAATAGCTTTACCGCGGCAGTCACCGAGTGCCACACGTAATTTTTTTTATCAACGTATCACGTAGTGCTTTTGTTTTTGTGCTAAATGACATCCCAATTCATGACTAATTTTACTATTTAGACTTGTTTTAAGTACTTACTATTTTTCTTTTAACAATTGCGTTGAAGTTAATTTCTTTTTGCATAACATATTAGTTGCTTATGGAATTGTTATTAACTAATAGTCGTATATAAATCTTCCAATTATGTAGTTATTTCTGACATTGTAAGATTATAATTTCATAAATGAGAGGTGGCCTGTGCATTGTGCAGTTTGTATGCAATAATTACTCTACGTTTTTTCTTATTTAATACAAATAAACTATGTGTAGCAAAACCTACTTTTTAAGCAATCGAAAAAGGTTTGGTGAATGAATTTCGATGGAAATAAATCAGTTACATCGAAATGAAGTAATTTTTAACATACACAAGTTTTTATGTTTAAATCGAGTCACACACTACGCAGATACGATAGGATATCTGTACCTGAGCGCATATCTTTCAATATCGCTTACTATAAACTTCAATACACACTGTGCAGATAATATGTATTTTATCGTAAATTATCCGTAAGCACTAACAAATATCGAAAGATAATGACAATATTATCTGCTCATACAAATATTGCTAACATCTACCATCTGATAACATCTGTAGATACAAATATGGCATGGGATTTTATGTGCAGATAAATATATCATTAAGTATATTATTGTATTTACTTAGTGTGTGATACTTTCAGATAATTATAATTTGTAATTTTAAATAATATTTTTTTAATTATAAGTTTTTATACGCAGATAAAATATTATAGTATTTGCATAGTCTGTGACTCGCTTAAGTCTTTGATAGGTAACAATTTTTGTTGTCTGTATTTTATTCTACTACGATTACAATTCCATTCTACAACATCTACCCCTCAAAGCCTCAAAAATCGATTTCATTGCATACATAATAATTGTATAAATGTTGTGCTGGTAAAATGTAAGTATTAAAACAATTAAATTATAGATTATGAGTCTACGATGTTTTATGGCGACAATGATATACAAAAATGTTAGTAAAATAACAAAACTATTTTATATTTAGAGCTCTTTACAAATCTTCATCTATAATTAAGGCAATGGCCCTGATAGGAGCACCAAAATACATGGAACTCTTTCACACTCCAAGATAAAAAATCTACATTTATACTATATAAAATATGTATTAAAAGCATTTTGTGTTTACGTGACACCGAGTTTAATTTTGTATTACATACGTAGTATTCATAGAAATCGTACCTAATAATAAGAAAATTGTCTTATAATTACGATTTCTGTGGTCGTTTACGACTAAACAAATATCAAACGTACTATAATAATATCGTTTAAATGTAAAATTACATTAAAAATAACTTACAATTGACATAAATTTCATTAAAGTATAAAAATCACTGTTTTTAAAGATAACAAGAAAATCATTCGTAATACATGAATATAGGTTTGTAATATAATAAACATATTATCATAATATTTAATAGATTGCAAATATTCAAAATACTGAAATAAATCGATTGAGTATCCATTAAAAATTTAGCAACACAATGTACCATGTACATACTTATGCTATTTTTTAGTTACCAGAGTTGGCTTAGTGAATTTATAAAATTAATAATAGGCTGCATCTTCAAACAGTACATTGTTATGAATTTGGCGAAGCTGTGTGCATAGGAATCTATTAATGAAGGAAGAGTTACTATTTGTCTTATAGATAATAAATTACTAAATATTTTTTAGCTATATTGTGACTTTAAGAAAAATATGATATTTTAACTTGGAATCATTACGTAATTTGTATAATATTTTTCTAGTATTTTATCCTATCTCACAAGTATTGTGCGCTCGAAGTCTTCTCCTTTGTTAAAAATGCTACAAAACCTTATATTAAAATTGTTTGAATAAATTATATAATACTAGTTAGTAAATTGAATGGGCAATAAATCTTTTCATATAAATATATATAGATAAATAACGACGTTAAACTATTTGAAATAGTTTCAATCAAATACTGTAAATACTACACAGGTAAAAACTCTTTTGCAATTTCATAAATATTAAATACTTTTAAATCTCTTACACATTATTCGGACACAATTGTAACTTTCCATCAATTAAAATGTGCTTCCCTTTTAGAGAAGATTAATTAAACATTGAAATAATAAGGATCTCTATATATACAAACACACAAATACAGTACCATATAAATTTAAAGAAGTAATCAGTATCACCGAGTATTCACACAGAAAAGCCATTATTAGTGCTGATACAATCTAAGCAACACGATCGTAATTCGTATCATGTCGTAACATCGAAAAAAGACCTAGAACATTTAGGTCTGTAAGAAAATGGAAACAAACCGTCTTCGCCAGCCACGATTCGTCGTCGAGTAGTGTTGATTGAAAAGGCGAATAGGTTTGGGCGACTGACGGCGAGCGAGCAAGTCGCAACGCAAAAGCACCGGTGCACAGTGCGGTCAGTCGCAGATGTGCTCAGCACATGTCTTTATTCAAGAAGACGCGACTTACACGCGCTAGGTTGATGACCGTCAGGAGTCCAGCAGCACATGCCATCGTTGTACCTAAAACAACGAAAAGATATAGCTCTCGCAATTCACGAGTGCGGACAGTCTTTGGATGTAATTCGACATGTACTTGCACAGTGTGACAGTGTGCGTGTCTGGAGGAGGGGGCGTTCGCTCGCGATTGACCGCTCCACCGGGCACGCACACTACCAATCAGGTCAATGACCATCATCATTCTCTAGACCATTTCCCATTATCTGGGGTCGGCGCAGTAAATCTTCTTGTTCCATTCCTCTCTATCAGCCGTCATTTCCATACTTACTCCTTTCATTCTCATATCACTCTTCACACAATCGATCCATCTTTTATTCGGCCTTCCTCTGCCCGTAGTTAGGTTGTACCAGTTCTGGCGCACTTGTAGAAAGGTTGTACCAGTTCTGGCGCACGACGTTCGTCGACTCACAACCCTAAAAAAAAAAAAAAAAGGTTTTGGCATGCTCCGATCACGAATCAAAGGATGCACGGTTCCGGAGATGAGATCAATTAACTCTTATCTAATTGATATCCGCTACGAGCCTCAACCGTCATTAGCGCTCCATTGTCCTTATCTACTTATCTATTGTTGATTGACTACCGTCATTATCTATTATTCGTCAGCGTGTGGGTCGGCTTATGCTATTGTATTATACTCCTTTGTTCCTATCTACAACACTAATCTGAATCATCAATAAAACACATTACCTAATTTTGTTAAAATTTTTATTTATAAAATACAAAATCTTATTACTTATTATCTATAAAATAGGAGCGAAACATCTCATCCACTAAAATATCGTTGTACAATGTATTCTCTGTAAATATACTCGTAAAACTATGCATTGAACATCCCTGAAACTTATATAGCAAATACATTAAGCAATATTCGCCACAAACTGAAGTCCACTCATTCTGCATCCTATCAACATTCCAGTTCCATCTTTTACAATTTCTTTTAAAAAACTCTAGATGATATCGTACAGGTGCCCGTCCGAATGAATCAAAATATTGACCGACGTCATTCGTATCGATATATAAAGCTGCCCAATGTGACCCTGGTTTATCATCTGTATCCAAATTGCATATTATATACGTTGGTACGTGGGTGTACATGGGTAGTTTATTGGCAGCATAAACATTATTTTCTAGAGTGGGGTGAATCTTTTTCAGATGTTGTTGTACATCTAGTGTATCCAAAATATTACTGCTATTAGTAGATTATTACAGTACCAATCTACTTAATGACTAATATAGGAATGATCAATTATAGTGATATCTAAATATTAAATTGCTTTCTTTGTGTTATACAAAACGTATTTGAGTCACCAATACACTGAACAAGACACGACAGGAAGGACGTAGGAATGTAGAGATAAGCAACAGAATGTAAGGTAAGCTTGTTGACGCATAAAGATACTATCAATTCTACTGCAGAAATTCTTTAGATTAGAATTATTACTCACTGGTACTATATAAGACCAAGCAACTGCAGTCATGGAGTTAGTGTATGGTCGTTTGACCGCAGTGGATCTATCAATACTACGTTTGTGTTACTTCAACGCATCAAAGGCCATGGATGTAAGTGTTTATTCTATTGACAAACTTACTTTTCTTTCTGTTATTTTCTTACGTGTGTATGATTTAGTGTTAACAAATTATATTTAAATATTATGTGTGTGTATATGGTTAAGCCGTGGTAGCTCAGATGGTTAGCGCAAAATGTAAAATTCATAGTACACGACCCGGGTTCGATCCCCGCCGGCACCAATTAAATTGTTAATTACAATTTTAAGTGCTGATTTACCACGTGCTCAGCGGTGAAGGAAAACATCGTGAGGAATGCATGTCTGAGAAAATTTCGAAGACATGTGAAGTTTGCCAACACGCATTGAGGTATCACAGCGAACATTTCCTAGCCCTAAAACCCTCTCAGAAATGAGAGGAGGCCTATGTTCAGCAGTGGACTTTAATAGGTTGTAACTTTAGCTTTTTTAACTTTTATGATTAAGTGTTAACAAATTGATATTAACATGATAACTGTGTTGTTGCAGAAATCATTGAGCTTCGACGAAAATACCTATAAACAGTATTACTACTCGCCACTCTCCCCTCAAGAAGAGAGTGATGACATCGTCATTAATAATAACACATGCGATGGTGGAAAAAGAAAATCGCAATCGATTGATCATTTTTTTGAAGCTGAATCAAAAATAAAAAAGAGGAAGCTGTTATCATCAACCGTAGCACGAGCCGCTAGAGATGGTGTATCATACATTTCTACTAATTCTGACGACGGAGACCAAGCGACGCATCTCATCAAAATTGAAATGTACGATATGAAGAAGCTATCCAAGATTCCAACTACTGATCATTGGAAACATGCTTCCACGAGGATTAAATATTACGTAAAGACTAATAAGGATAGCATCTACGACAACACAAACGCCCTCGTATACAATATTACAAAGACAATAGCAGAAAGTGAAAAAGTTAAAAAATACTTTGGGTATCAGTTGATCTACCAACACTGAACTGTTACTTACTCTGCTACCTATTTTCTTCTTTACTATAAGGATGGCAAACTTCAGTGAAGTGTGCACCAGTGCTTTCTTCTCCACAACCATGGAAGAGAATACGGAACTATTCAACAGCGAATTAAATCAGGAGTTGTCTAAAGTTTGTGATGAAATGGAGAAGGATCAACTGTTCGATTCATCGTATGATGATGAGTTGTATAATCACTGTGCGATGGTTGAAACACAGTTTAAGTAAGTAAAATAAACATTCATTTCGATGATAATTTACACAATGTCTTGTACAGTTTTTAACAAATTTAAACATTTTAGTAGTCAACCACTACAACTTGGAAGAGGAACGAAGCGAACGAGCAGCAAAGAACCCAAGATCATCAAAAAACCAACAACGGAAGCAGAAGCGCCTACCTCTGCAGGGAACAGTATCAGTAACGAAGATCAAGTGGAATGTCTAACGTGTCATATATTTATCAAGAAACGGTATTTAGCTAATCATTTTAACAGTAATGTTCACAAAAATAATCTTTTAAATTCACATAATTCTTTATCAAACGTTAGTGTTATTGAATCTGCTTTTGGAAATAGGATTTTAACTTATAAAATCAAGAGTAAAGTAGATCGTTCGACATTGGTAAATTTTGAAACTCCTGAACTATTTTTAAATTCTATTAAAGATGATATTTTATTTTTAATACAAGAGTGTATTCATCAACACATAATTTTTAAAGTAAACTTCATATTGCATGCTGATTTTGTTCAACAAACTAAAGATATTCATGATACGTTCGATTTTCAAACGCTTAACTATATTATTTGTCAAGGAGATGACTTAAATATTTTTTTTCATCTTTAAATGATACAATTACTACTAAAATTAGTGCATTTGAAAAAAAAGATAGTGGTTGGAGTCTATCTATAGACATGAATGTTAATAAATTTAACCCCTTACGCGGTACTTCATACATAGATCTTCCTCGTGACATAAAATTAAAAAAGGCTGTTATAAATGTAAAAAGCAAGGATTATTTTTGTTTTAAATGGGCGTTACTCTCGGCGTTATATCCCGTAAACAAAAACGCGGATCGTGTATCATCGTACGTTAAACATGAAAATAAACTTAAATTTAATGGTATTTCCTTTCCAGTTAAAATTTCTGACATAGCAAAAGTAGAGAAATTAAATGATATTAGTATCAATGTTTTTAGGTTAGAATATAATAAAGAAAAACGATGTAATTCTATAGTAGGTCCATTATTTTTAACAAAGTGTCGTAAAGATAGACATATCAATTTATTATTTTTTTCCAAGGATACAAAAAATCATTATTGTTACATAAAAAATTTATCGCGGTTTGTTAGTAAACAAATTTCAAAAGACGGTCACATCATGTACATTTGCGAAGCATGTCTACTTCACTTTCCATCTAAGGAAAGTTTAAATAACCATGAACAATACGATTGTGCCCACATTTGTACAGAATTACCAAACAGTGAAACTTTTAAAAAAAAAGAATTGGTTTGGTCAACCTATTTCAAATGATAAAATTAAATTTGATAGTTATGAAAAAAAGTTGAAGATACCATTCGTAGTTTATACTAATTTTGAAGCATTTTTAAAACCAATAGAATCATGTTCTAACGATCCTTCCAAACCTTTCACACACACAATATTCAGAAACATGAAGTACATAGTTTTGGTTATTATATAAAATGTTCATATAATGATAAATTATCAAAATATGTAACGTATTGCGGACCCAACTGTGCACAAGTGTTTATGGAAAGTTTATCTAACAATCTCAAAGAAATAAATAGACTTCAAAAATGTCCTCCACTTCCGCTAACAAATGAAGACAAAAACCAAATTTCAAATGCAACCATTTGTCATATTTGTGAAACAGAGTTAGCAGAACATTTTTATGATTTTGATTGGTACACCGGTAGTTTTATAGGTGTTGCTCACGAATCATGTAGCTCGAAGTTCAGGAAACCTCGTTATATACCAATATTTTTACACAACCTTAGTCACTATGATGCTCATTTTATTGTTCACGCGTTAAACTTTTGTGATGGTGAAGTCGAAGTTATCCCTCAAAATAAAGAAAAATATATATCCTTTTCCAAAAAATTAAAAATGAATAACCACGAAATTATATTAAGATTCATAGATTCATTTAAGTTTTTATCATCTAAATTAGAAGAATTGGCCAAAAATCTCAGTCATGATCAATTTCAAGAATTACGTAGAAATTATCCTAATGATGAAGATTTCTTTCGTTTAAAACGGAAAGGCGTTTATCCATATGAACTTATGACTAATTATGATAGTTTAAGCCTAACATCGCTCCCCGAACAAAAATTTTTTTATAGCTCGCTCACAGATTCCCATATTTCAAATGATGATTACAATCATGCTAAAGATGTTTGGGAACACTTTGGGTGTTGTAATATGCTAGATTATTCAAACCTGTATTTAAAAACAGACGTTTTACTTTTAACCGATGTATTTGAAAACTTTAGAAAGTTATGTATTAATACTTATGATTTAGACCCTGCCCATTATTACACAGCACCCGGTTTAAGTTGGGATGCAATGTTAAAATATACAAAAATAGAATTAGAACTTTTAACAGATTATGAGAAAATTGCATTTATTAGATCAGGTATCAGGGGTGGTGTATCTCAATGTAGTAATCGTTATGCTAGAGCTAATAACAAATATATGGGGGATTATGATGCAGGGAAACCAAATTCATATATCACATATTTTGATGCCAACAATTTATATGGTTGGGCTATGTCTCAATGTCTTCCTACTGGTGGATTCGAATGGGTAAATCCGAATACAAAATTTAATGTGTCTGAGACATCGAACTTCGGTTTTATTTTAGAAGTTGATTTGGAATATCCAGATGAACTTCATGATTTACATTCGGACTTTCCTTTATGCCCCGAAAACATTTGTGCAGGCAATATTAATGAAAATAAACTAGTCCCAAATTTAAATAATAAAGATAAATATGTAATTCATTACAGAAATTTAAAGCAGTGCATAGAAATGGGGGTTAAATTAACTAAAATTCATAGAGTTTTAAAATTTAAACAGTCTCGCTGGTTGAAGATGTACATAGATTTAAACACAAAATTAAGAACGTTAGCAAAATCAGATTTCGAAAAAGATTTTTATAAATTAATGAATAATTCAGTCTTCGGAAAGACTATGGAGAATATTGAAAAAAGGGTTAACATAAAATTAGTTACACACTGGGAGATCCAGGGCAAAGCTTTAGGTGCTCAAGATCTAATCGCTAAACCACAATTTCATAGTCTTTCATTATTTTCGGAAAACCTAGTTGCGGTTCAGTTGCGAAAAACAAAGTTAATATATAACAAACCAATTTATTTAGGGTTTTGCATTTTAGATATTTCAAAAACATTAATGTATGATTTTCATTATAACTATATGGTTAAAAAGTTTAGTAAAATCAAATTATTGTATACAGATACGGATAGTTTAATATATCATATATTTACAGATGATTTTTACTCTGATATAAAACCTGACCTTTCATCATACTTTGATACCTCAGCTTATGATGCAAATAATATTTTTGAATATCCAAAATTAAATAAAAAGAAATTAGGTTTTTTTAAAGATGAAAATAATGGTAAAATCATGAAAGAATTTGTGGGTTTACGATCCAAAATGTACGCTTTTAACTTAGAGAATAAGACTATAGGCAAGGCAAAAGGGGTAAATAAATGTATCACTAAAAAGATGACCATGGATAATTATAAGTCTTCTCTATTTAATAAAAAAGTGCAATATTATAGTATGCTTAGATTTAAATCAATTAAACACACAATTTTTACACAAAAATTAAATAAGATTGGTTTATCATATAATGACACAAAGAGGCATATTTTAGATAATAATATTGAAACATTAGCTTGGGGTCATTATAAACTGCGTTAAGTGTTGATAGTTTTTAATTTTATGTCTGCATGTAAATAAAATTTGTATTGATTGTAAAATAATGATAATAGTATAATATGACGTAGAGTTTATTACATATTTAATCTTTGATTTATTGTAAATAATTTAAGTTAATTGTTGTTTATATTTGCGTGTGTATGTGTGCATTTATTTGAGGTTGAGTTGATTGTAAAATTATGATGTACTAATTGTGTTAGAAATAGTATACAGATCATTCTGTTTTATATAATGTTTGCAATATATATTAATTGTTAACACCAACACTTTCATTTTTTATTTCACCCCTTAGAACTTTAGACGTGTGTAATGTTTCACTTTATCCATCCGTTTACTGCTATTGTGGCGGGGCCAAGTGGATGTGGGAAGTCAAATTTTGTAACAAATTTTATAAAATCAGTTACAGAAATATGTAATTGTGATTTTAATCAGATCACATGGTGCTTTGATGAAATGCAACCTTTATATAATTTACCAAATGTTAACTACCATCCAGGAATTCCAAATGTTAATATGTTTGACGGTGAAAACCCACATCTTGTTAATTTTGATGATCTAATGAGAGAGTCCGATGGAAGAATTGTGGATATATTTACAAAAGGTAGTCATCACAGGAATCTTAGTGTATTTTATTTAACACTAAATTTATTTCATCAGGGTAAAGGGCAAAGAGACATATCCTTAAACTCAAGTTATATAATATATTTTAAAAACCCTCGAGATAAAACTCAAATAAGATATTTAGCACGACAAGTGTCACCAGATAACCCAAAATTTATTGAAGATGCCTACAGGGATGCAACTCTAGAGGCGCATGGATATTTAATGGTAGATTTAAAACAGAATACCAATGATTTTTGTCGTATCAAGACAAATGTCTTCCCATTTAATGGTTTCTGCACAGTCTACGTCCCCACAAAAGAGTTTAAATACACCAAGAATCAAACATTTCAAATCATTGCTAAATGATGCATCGTCGACTCACAACGCATAAACATTTGCTAAACGCTTTGCATACGCTTAAACCAAAATATCAAAGAGCATTACTTAAAACGTGTGATGAAGAAGAAATTAACTGTATTTGTGAGTGTATTCATAACGTTTTACAAGAAAAATTACCTCTTAAAGATCAAGATAAACAAAAATTGAATAAACACAAAAATATACTCCGTCAACTAGTGCGTAAGTGTAAACATAAACTAAGAAAAAATATAATTATACAAAAAGGAGGGGCTTTCTTACCAATAATATTAGGTGCAATATTGAGTGGATTAGTGAGTGGACTAGCCAGTTAACATGGAAAATGCAAAGAAAATGATACTTATCGAACCTGGATTGATTGAAAAATTAAAACAAGAAAATAAGGTTAATACGAGTAGTAGTTTATCTCGATTAGATATTGAAATGCAAAATATTATGAATAGTAAGATGGAAGACCGAAAGAAATGGATGTTATATTTACAAACACTGCAAAGATACCTTCATTTTACCGAAGAGGATCGTCAACCACTCAGATTACCAATTTATTCTGATACATCTAATGAAGATTCAAACGAGTCTAAAATTGGTTTTAAAAATAAAGATAGAGATATAAAAACTTCAGTTGATGCTGAATCTTTGTTGGAGGAGAATCGATCCATCAAAAGTAAAGAAAATGTTGAAAATCCACTTTACACACCAGCTATCAAATACTCAGTTTAATACCAAAAACTTATAATAAAAAAGGACAGTTATTATTAAACTTAGTTGAAACAAGTAAAGGTAAAATTTACTTAAGGTAAAAACATTGGGATAATGAAGGTACAGTCATAATTGATAATGAAAAAATTCCTGGAAGTAATATTGTTGATTTAATAAATGATTCACTAAGACCCTTAAAAAGAAGTGATCCAGTAGGGTGGGATAGATTTGCTGAAGCATTAAAAGATATTAAAGTACCACTTACTTATATTGGAAATCCAAAGAGATGTGAGTTTATTAACCAACTTCAAGCAAAAGATCTGAACAAACCCTCTGAGATTGAATTTCAAGAGTTTTCTACACCGAGCAGTAGAGATAAAAAGTCTACAACTAAAATACGTAAAAGGCTTGAGTGGGAAAAATGGACCCCGTACTAGAAGAAATTAACAGGATTTATTATGATCCATCTAATCCCGCTGGTTTTGGTAGTATTGATAAATTATCAAAAGCCATGAAGGGTAAAATGAATAAAAAGCAAGTAAAGGAATGGTTAAAATCACAAGAAACATACACATTACATAAACCCATTCGAAAAAAATTCCCGCGTAATAGGTACATTCTATCAAATATTAATGAACTGTGGCAAGCTGATTTAAGTGATATGCGAACTTATTCTCAATATAATGATGGTTTCAAGTATATACTTTGTGTTATTGATGTATTTAGTAAATATGCTTTTGCAAGACCAATGAAAAAGAAAAACTCAGAAACAACTAAAGAATGTTTTGAAAGTATATTTACTGAAAGTAATTTAATACCTACTCACATACAATCTGATAAAGGTACAGAATTTGTTTCAAAAGATGTACAAAAATACTTTAAATCCAAAAAGATTAATTACTATACCACTAACAATCCTGACATTAAGGCCAGTATTGTTGAACGATTTCAAAGAACACTAAAAATGAAAATGTGGCGTTATTTCACTCATAATAATACTTATAGATATATAGATGTTTTACAAGATTTAATATACTCTTACAATCACAGCTTTCACTCTAGTATTAAGATGTGCCCATGTGATGTAAATTCCAACAATATTATGACAGTTTGGACTAATCTTTATTAAAAACGGTCAAACAAACTTTCTTTAGAAAATCCTAAACCAAATTTCAATTTGGGTGATTATGTTCAAATAACTAAATATAAACATGCTTTCCAAAAAGGATATGAATCAAATTGGAGTGATGAAATATTTATTATATCTTCAATAATTGATAGATCTCCATGGGTTGTTTATACAATAACAGATTTACAAAATGAACCAATAGTTGGTACTTTTTACGAAAGAGAATTACAGAAAATCACTTACAACCCCACCTCACAATATAAAATAGATAAAATAATTGACACTCGTTACTCAGGTAACAGAAAAGAAGTATTAGTGAAGTGGAAAGGCTATCCAGATAAATTTAACAGTTGGATTTTAGCTTCTAGTTTAAAAGAAATATGAATAAAGAAAGTTTTTATTTAACTTTGCTCAGCAATAGTTCAATGGAATACTTTCCTGATAACAAGACCACAAATTTTTCAACGAAATTACCGAAAGCTATTAAATTAGAAGGTGAATGGTCGGTTGGAGTTGTCGAGTTTCAATATCCATGTACCATGTTTACTGTTCAAGATCATGAAAATGTTATATACATTACAAAATCTATGTTAATGCCTAATGAAGATAAACCATCCATAGTGTACTACAAAAAACATATTCCAGCTACCAACTATGATAACGTTGAGCATATCTTAAGAGTGTTAAATGGTATCGGAGAGAACTTGAAATTTCGCTATGATGAAATAACAAAATTTGTGTCTATTTCTGTTTTGGATAAAAATATAACTTCCGTAACATTATCACCCAAATTAAGTTTACAACTAGGTTATGAACCAAATAAAAATCTCCTAGAGAGAAGTTTTGGAAAGTGTCCTGCTAATTTACACTTAGGGTTACCATCTCAACTCTTTATATATTGCGACATTATCGATCCTCAGATTGTGGGTGATGTTATGACTCCTTTACTAAGAGTCATTTCATTAGATCCTACAAAATACATTTATGGTGCAAATAAAATGCACGTTTTCTCTCAACCTCACTACTTACCTGTTATGCGAAGAGAGTTCGATACGCTGGAAATAGTTATAAGATCGAGCACAGGACAAAAAATACCATTCCAGTTTGGAACCGTGTGTATTAAACTACATTTCCGAAAATTATAATAATGAATTCTCTTCGTGATCATCATAAATGTCCATATGAAAATTATTATACACATCAAGCTGGGTCAGGAGTTGGAGTAATTTATAAGGGTGCACCATACCAACGCGGTCATGGTATTGGGAGCTTCTTAGGGGGGTTATTTAGATCAGTTTTACCTTTACTTTCAAGTGGTGCTCGAGTGATTGGTAAGGAGGCATTAAGCGCTGGAGTAGGACTTTTATCGGATATGGTTCAAGCGCGTCCTATGGAAGCCTCAATAAAAGATCGTCTAAAGCAAGTTAGTACGAATTTAAAACGAAAGGCTGATGAGAAAATTGATCAATTTAACATGACAGGATCTGGGTATAAAACTAAAAGAAAACGATTGACCTCGTTCATTCCACCATTAACTGCTAAAGTGAAAGCTGCGAAAAAACTTGGTCTAAAGCCAAAAAATAACAAAGATATATTTTCAAATTAAATATGTCTTTCCTTCATAATCATTCTTGCGAGTGCGTTAAGTCAGAATTGGATTTGTTTGCACTACCGTCTACACAAACTAACATTGAAAATGGATTGTGGATTCATTATAAACCAATTTCATCTCTTGGTGATGATGGACCTATCGAGTTTCAAGTTCCTGGGACAGGCGATGACTACATAGATTTGTCTCATAAATGACTCCACATAAAGGCAAAAGTATTAAATCAAGATTCAACTAACTTGATATCTACTACAATAGTAGCACCTGTAAATAATTGGCTGCATTCACTTTTTAGTCAACTTGATGTTTATTTAAACCAAAAACTTGTATCACCACCTAATAATACCTATGCATATCGAGCATACATGGAAACCCTTTTAAACTATGCTCCTGGTGCTAAACAATCTCATCTTACTTGTAGTCTTTGGTATGATGATACAGCAGGAAAAATGGATTCTACGGATGGTAAAAACATAGGATTTGTTAAAAGACAGGAATTGATTAGTGAAAGTAAGGAAATAGAAATGATTGGTCATCTTCACGGTGACATTTTCAAACAAGATAAATTTTTAATTAATGGTGTTGAAATGAGTGTTAAATTGGTTCGATCGAGAGAGAGCTTTAATTTAATTGTTGGGTCAAACGATGTAAAGTTTAAAGTTTGCATTACGGACGCAACTCTTATTGTTCGACGAGCACGAATTAATCCAAGTGTATTACTCGCACATCAAAAAGTTTTAGCTTCTACCACTGCTAAATATCCTATTACTCGAGCTGAAGTAAAAGTTTTAACAATTCCATCGGGTGTTCAAGGAAAAACTCTTGATAATATGTTTTTAGGGCAGGTACCCAAAAGATGTATAATTGGATTTGTGAACAATTCTGCATTTAATGGTTCCCTTACTAAAAATCCATTTAACTTTGAAAACTATGGTATTAATTCTTTCAGCTTATATATTGATGGTCAACAAATACCTTCAAAAGCTTTGCAACCATCTTTTAATAATAGCATATTTACATCAGCATATCATACTCTATTCTCGGGAACTGGTATTCACTTTCTTAATGAAGGAAATGGAATCTCTTGTGAACAGTATGCCAAAGGTTACTGTCTATTAGCATTTGACTTAACTCCTGATTTATCAGCCAACTCATCAACTCATTGGAATCTCATAAAGCATGGTAGTGTAAGATTAGAAGTACGATTTGAATCCTCACTAATACAAACAATTAACTGTATAGTTTATGCTGAGTTTGATAATATTATTGAGATAGATAAAAACAGAAATGTTACTGTAGACTATAGTAGTTAAGGTTATAATATGTGTTGTGTGTTAGATTTTATGAGTTATGTGTAATGCATTTTGTGTGTATGTAACTATGTGAAACATTATAAAATTAAATAAAACAAATTATATGCAATATATTATTTTTTATTTCTTTATAAATATTCTATTTAATCTAATACAAAACTCTGTTCGAGTTTAAATTTTACATAAGCACACTGACTAAACCACTGAACATGCTGCTGCCAAGGATCATCATCATCTTCCCAATCTTTTAAGCCACCACCACAATGGAAACACTTGGTCCTGTCTGCATGGCCAGTATAAAAGAAACCGGCTTCTGCAAGATCTTCAGGTTTCTGTCGCATAACGAGAGGCCAGTTTTCGAAACTGAGCAACCGGCTAGATTTTGAACTGAAGAATGGATATTCAGCTCTTGAGTACTGCATATTCTCGTTTTCATCTCCACTCAGTGTTGTAGTTTTGTTCTTCAATGACGTGTTCTGTACACGTATGCTACACTCATCTCTTTCTTCTGCTCTTGTCTTCCTGTAATTTAAGTAAACAGAATCACATTCACTAATGAACAGCTAATGACTCTCATTTTTCACTTTCTGCTATTGTCTTTGTAATATTGTATACGAGGGCGTTTGTGTTGTCGTAGATGCTATCCTTATTAGTCTTTACGTAATATTTAATCCTCGTGGAAGCATGTTTCCAATGATCAGTAGTTGGAATCTTGGATAGCTTCTTCATATCGTACATTTCAATTTTGATGAGATGCGTCGCTTGGTCTCCGTCGTCAGAATTAGTAGAAATGTATGATACACCATCTCTAGCGGCTCGTGCTATGGTTGATGATAACAGCTTCCTCTTTTTTATTTTTGATTCAGCTTCAAAAAAATGATCAATCGATTGCGATTTTCTTTTTCCACCATCGCATGTGTTATTATTAATGACGATGTCATCACTCTCTTCTTGAGGGGAGAGTGGCGAGTAGTAATACTGTTTATAGGTATTTTCATCGAAGCTCAATGATTTCTGCAACAACACAGTTATCATGTTAATATCAATTTGTTAACACTTAATCATAAAAGTTAAAAAAGCTAAAGTTACAACCTATTAAAGTCCACTGCTGAACATAGGCCTCCTCTCATTTCTGAGAGGGTTTTAGGGCTAGGAAATGTTCGCTGTGATACCTCAATGCGTGTTGGCAAACTTCACATGTCTTCGAAATTTTCTCAGACATGCATTCCTCACGATGTTTTCCTTCACCGCTGAGCACGTGGTAAATCAGCACTTAAAATTGTAATTAACAATTTAATTGGTGCCGGCGGGGATCGAACCCGGGTCGTGTACTATGAATTTTACATTTTGCGCTAACCATCTGAGCTACCACGGCTTAACCATATACACACACATAATATTTAAATATAATTTGTTAACACTAAATCATACACACGTAAGAAAATAACAGAAAGAAAAGTAAGTTTGTCAATAGAATAAACACTTACATCCATGGCCTTTGATGCGTTGAAGTAACACAAACGTAGTATTGATAGATCCACTGCGGTCAAACGACCATACACTAACTCCATGACTGCAGTTGCTTGGTCTTATATAGTACCAGTGAGTAATAATTCTAATCTAAAGAATTTCTGCAGTAGAATTGATAGTATCTTTATGCGTCAACAAGCTTACCTTACATTCTGTTGCTTATCTCTACATTCCTACGTCCTTCCTGTCGTGTCTTGTTCAGTGTATTGGTGACTCAAATACGTTTTGTATAACACAAAGAAAGCAATTTAATATTTAGATATCACTATAATTGATCATTCCTATATTAGTCATTGAGTAGATTGGTACTGTAATAATCTACTAATAGCAGTAATATTATGGATACACTAGATGTACAACAACATCTGAAAAAGATTCACCCCACTCTAGAAAATAATGTTTATGCTGCCAATAAACTACCCATGTACACCCACGTACCAACGTATATAATATGCAATTTGGATACAGATGATAAACCAGGGTCACATTGGGTAGCTTTATATATCGATACGAATGACGTCGGTCAATATTTTGATTCATTCGGACGGGCACCTGTACGATATCATCTAGAGTTTTTTAAAAGAAATTGTAAAAGATGGAACTGGAATGTTGATAGCATGCAGAATGAGTGCACTTCAGTTTGTGGCGAATATTGCTTAATGTATTTGCTATATAAGTTTCAGGGATGTTCAATGCATAGTTTTACGAGTATATTTACAGAGAACACATTGTACAACGATATTTTAGTGGATGAGATGTTTCGCTCCTATTTTATAGATAATAAGTAATAAGATTTTGTATTTTATAAATAAAAATTTTAACAAAATTAGGTAATGTGTTTTATTGATGATTCAGATTAGTGTTGTAGATAGGAACAAAGGAGTATAATACAATAGCATAAGCCGACCCACACGCTGACGAATAATAGATAATGACGGTAGTCAATCAACAATAGATAAGTAGATAAGGACAATGGAGCGCTAATGACGGTTGAGGCTCGTAGCTGATATCAATTAGATAAGAGTTAATTGATCTGCTCATCTCCGGAACCGTGCATCCTACGCAAAAATGGACCGCAGATTCGTGATCAGAGCATGCCAAAACCTTTTGCTTTTTTTTTAGGGTTGTGAGTCGACGAACGTCGTGCGCCAGAACTGGTACAACCTTTCTACAAGTGCGCCAGAACTGGTTCAACCTAACTACTGGCAGAGGAAGGCCGAATAAAAGATGGATCGATTGTGTGAAGAGTGATATGAGAATGAAAGGAGTAAGTATGGAAATGACGGCTGATAGAGAGGAATGGAACAAGAAGATTTACTGCGCCGACCCCAGTTAATGGGAAATGGTCTAGAGAATGATGATGGTCATTGACCTGATTGGTAGCGTGCTTGCCCGGTGGATGCCCGGTGGTGAGTCGACGAACGTCGTGCGCCAGAACTGGTACAACCTTTCTACAAGTGCGCCAGAACTGGTACAACCTAACTACTTCTGCCCGTGTGTCCCTCCACATTCATATTCAACACTCGTTTTGTGACATGACTTTCATCCCTCCGCATCACATGCCCAAACCATGCCAATCTGCTTCCTCTCACCCTTTCACTGGCGCTACTTTCAGGCTTCCTCTTATATACCCATTCCTTATCTTATCCATCCTTGTCATACCACACATCCATCGTAACATTCTCATTTCATTCGCATGCAATCTATTTTCATCCTTCTTCTTGACGGCCCAGCATTCACTTCCATACATGACGACAGGTCGGATGATCAATTTGTAAATTTTCCCCTTCAGCCTTATTGGCATTCGGGGATCGCACGTTGTGGCTGTGACCTGTCGCCATTTAATCCACCCTGCGTTAAACCAATCAGGTCAATGATCATTGAGACATAACATAATGACCCTCTCAAAGTTGGGAACAAACCTGTGCCCAGCTGTGGGAAATAGGCTATAACATGTTATTTTTATTGTACAAAAACTGACCTGTTCTCCCTGTCGCTCACACAATTCTTTCCAGTGTCGCTCTTCCTCACGTCCTGAAGAACTGTGTCCTAAAGAGAACCATCCCACCATCTCGTTTCGTTTCACGCTACGTCGCCACCATACGGACACCATAAGTGTTACTTCGGTCAATTGGAAGAGTGCCACCTGTAAATTGAAATGTTTAGAAACGAAAGGATTTGCGAAATTTTTTTATAATAATATTTATTTATATAGTACAGCTGCACCCGACAGACGTTGTCCTGCCAGTTTATATCATAGGTTGAGTTCAGCAACGTTTTTATTTTAGCGCATGCAATTTAATTTATTAACTACCGCGCTTGATTGAAAAAATACAAACTTCTTCTTTGAAAAAATAATATATACTCACACCACTTTTCATGATGATCGATCAAACAGATTTTGAGTTAAATGATTTCATATGTACAAACACCCTCTTTTATGTACTCGTATATAGATTAAAACAAAATGTGACAAAAGACCCGATAGTATAACTAAGTTTTTAGCGAAGTAAGGGTGCCAAATGAGGACACAGTCCACCTGATGATGAGTGAACGCTGTGATAAATCAAATCACTCATTACGCAAATGCGTCATCATCCCTGTGTAAAAAGTCACCTTCACTCATAATACGTAACGCAGCAGCATTGGGTGCGTTTGGCAGAAAAAAGCGCTAGCAAGAGCTTGTAAGCAAAATGGCGAAACTAAACAGTTTTCGGCCAGGACACGTTTGATAATTTCAGTAGCACTGACACAATCCGCCATTTTGCTTATTTAATTTGTTTGTTTTGAAGTAGAGTTTATAAGTTGTTTTGTGCAATATTAGTTTTAAGTAATATAATGAAGTAAATAAACATATACATGTTATTAAAAATTCATGATTGGTAAGATTTTAATATGAATACTTTACAAACATATATTTAAATTAGGTTAAGTTCCCCGTTTAAAACTAACTTCGTGTCCTAGAGGAAAATAGCTACTTACGATTTGACAGCGCTTACCGCTTACGATCGCCATTTTGCTAACAAGCGCTTGCTAGCGCTTTTTTCTGCCAAACGCACCCATTGTGATGCTATTTTACGCGGCTATTCTGTGCGAGCATCCTTCCCCAGGCGAATCAACCTATTCGTGCTACTGTCATAATATAGCTGCAGCGTGGCTCTAACACGTAAATGGGTTGTATTTACTCAGAAAATATTGTGGTGCTTTCCGATCGGCTCGATTCACTGGCGCTGCGAAGAGATGTTGCATCTCTTTGCGTATTTTATCGCATCTATCACGGGGAGTGCTCTGAGGAATTGTTCGGATTAATCCCAGCCGCCAAATTTCGTGAACGCACTACACGGCAAACGTCCCGATACCATCCACACCATCTGGATGCTTGGCGGTCCACCACTGTACGTTTCAAAAGGAGTTTTCTTCCGCGTACAACCTCTCTGTGGAATAATTTACCACCGGTGATTTTTCCGGACCGATACGACCTGGGGACCTTCAAGAAAAGAGCTTACTCCTTTCTAAAGGGCCGGCAACGCACCTGCAATTCCCCTGGTGTTGCGGTTGATCATGGGCGGCGGTAGTCACTTAACATCAGGTGAGCCACATGCTCGTTTGCCCCCTCTTCTATAAAAAAAAATAATTTCGGTGGAACTCAAAACGCTATCGTAGAGAAAATATCGACAAATATATATATATATATATATATATATATATATATATATATATATATATATATATATATATATATATATATATATATATATATATATATATATATATATATATATATATATATATATATAACCCATCTCAGAAATGTCAGATCTAAAATATTGAAACCGGTAAGGATCAGCGGCAAAGACGCGTGTGTATTGCGATAGTTAATACAATTTTATTAATACAAACTATGAAATATGTAGACAACAATGCTGAGGACAATATGTTGTTTTTACCTATTTCATTCCAGCTGAGTTTGACCTGGGCGACAACTTCTAAATTCTATCGAAAGTTGCCACAAGTCTACGCAGAACCTAGAGCACAGAACATTATTACTCCTAGTAGAGTCTTAGAGGCGCTCTAATCCTCATCTACCAGAGTCCGATTTAACGCTAACAAATGGAGTTGAAACATATCACTGAAATGCTTATCTGTACAAGTAACGCGACGCATCTTCATAATATTAATTGGCCCGTGAAACATTTACGAATATCTATGCCCGATTTAGAATGAAAATACAGATACGTTATTTATGATGATGACTATTATATGGAATGCTTCGTTACAATAAAAAAGAGCGTCCGTTTCGTCACTCAAAATAAGGAACAAAGAAGCATCATGCTGCTATTTATAGTTTACATTAGTAATCTATAAAAGAGCTTCTTACAATAGTATTCTATAAGAGTTCTTCTTGTAGAAGCGACCCTTTCGTTCAGCACCCATAATTCAGATGCAGTAAATACATCAGCAGTCTGAAAGATATGAGTCTCATTTCATTTTTTAAATGGTTTTTTTGAAAGAGTAATTGTGCCAGAAACAATAACTATAACGTTACACAGACTTTTCGATCTCTTGATTCCCTCATTCTCATAGTCCAATGCCAATCAGGCACGGCCGGAGCTCATCAGATGCAGTAACTTGAACTGGTACTTTCCGTGGTGCGGGGGTGAAACACCGCTAACTTCCTGATCCTTTTATTTACAGATACATCTAATAGGTAACTGATTTTTGAATCGATCTGGGTATTGAATCTGGGACCTCATAAGTAGCAGTAGCGACCACTAAACCAAAGAGTTAGCCAGAACTAATATTTTAGTAATATCACGTTAAACAATTATCTCCTAAACTACTTAACCGATTTCAATCAAATTTGCACACCGTGTGCAGTTTGGCCCAATTTGAGAGATAGGATAGCTTTTTCCCATGAGTGACCCACAATTTTTTTGCGAATTTAAGGATTTTTGATAGGACATGACACAGGGTCGTCGAAAAGGGCAGAACAACGTCTGCCCGGCAAGTAGTATTATTATATATATATATATATATATATATATATATATATATATATATATATATATTGGGTGGTGTTTCTAATTTAGGTTGATTGAAATCTATAAAAAGTAAATAAAAAAGTTACAGTCTATATACGTCCCACTGCTGGGCACAGGCCTCATTTCTGAGGGGGTTTTTTTAGGGCAAGGAAGTGTCCGCCGCGCTGCCCCAATGCGTGTTGGCGAACTTCACATGTCTTCGAAATATTTTTTTTCTTATTCCTCAGACATGCAGGTTTCCTCACGATGTTTTCCTTCACCGCCGAGCACGTGGTAAATCAGCACTTAAAATTGCAATTAACAATTTCATTGGTGCCGGCGGGGCTCGAACCCGGGTTACTCGCGTTCTGTTATATTTACAGCGAGCGTTAACCATCTGAGCTACCACGGCTCTTAAAAAGTAAATAAAAAAGAATAATAAACTAAATCTATAACAAGCGAACTAATACTACAATCAGAAAATAAATAAACTGATAACGTCACCTGAAAAATAAACAGCTCCTTGTACAGTGGGTTAGACTGCGCTCGCCGTGTCGTGGACTTGCACCGTCCCATCTCCATGCCCAATGAACTTATTAGGCAGAGCTTCACATATGTGTCTGGCGCCTTATTTGGCGACAGCTTCCGGAAGTGCGTACCCTTTATAATCTGTAGGATAAAAAGATGGTCAATGGGTGCGTTTGGCAGAAAAAAGCGCTAGCAAGCGCTTACTATCGCTAAAATAGTTTTCGGCCAGAACACGATTGCTACTTCAGTAGCGCTGACACAATCCGCCATTTTGCTTATTTAATTTGTTTGTTTTGAAGTAGAGTTTATAAGTTGTTTTTTGCAATATTAGTTTTAAGTAATATAATGACATGAATAGACATATTATACATGTTATTAAAAATTCATAATTGGTAAGTTTTTAATATGAATACTTCACAAACATATATTTAAATTAGGTTAGGATCCCCGGTTAAAACTAACATCGTGTCCTAGAGGAAAACAGCTACTTACGATTTGACAGCGCTTACGGCTTACGATCGCCATTTTGCTTACAAGCGCTTGCTAGCGCTTTTTTCTGCCAAACGCACCCATTATTTGGCATTACGTTAAAAATATTATATATAGCTACAAATATCAACCATATTGACATTTTAGATTTTTCATAAACCTGATAGAAACGTGTCAAAAATTCAAAATATTTTAATCATTTCTTAATCAAGAAAATGTATTTACTCGTAGCAAAGGAATAGTAAGTAGACACTGCATTTCATGGCCATCCGACCAAAGAGTATAGTAATATATACTCGTACAGCCCTCGATGCCGATAACGTATCTAGCACAAATGGCTACTAGTGCGTCGTCGCCATAACTCCTCACGGCATTTTATCTGCAAATGTCATGTTGATATGGCTAAATAAAAAGTAGCGATGGTATGGCTTACGATTAATTGCTCCGTGTTTGAATGATATTTCGTGTGCAATTTATAGATATTACACGTCTACGATACAGGAGAAAGTCCTAGGTTTCGTTCTCTTGTTGTAGTTTGGAGGAGGCTTTAATAGGCGCCAAAATAGATGGAGGAGGGGGATGTACAGTGTATATACTGGATGACCTTTTATCCGTCTGAAAATTAATAGGGTGTAACATGTGAACGGAGTAGAAGCCTATGGCATCGATATTTTACAAAAAATGAAAATAAAATTTTTGAATTAAATAAATAAATAAATTTAAATATATCGAAATTCAAATCATATCGACTCTAGCTTGTTACCCTGTAAAGTGATAAGGTACTACTAAATTTATTGTTTTGTTGCCGTTCGTATAGTAGGATGGATATGATTTGAATTTCGATAGATTTTAATTAATGAAATATTTAATTCAAAATTTTGTTTTTGTTTTGTAAAATATCGGTGCCATAGGCTACTACTCCGTTCACATGTTACACCCTATTTTTTCCAGATACACTTATTGTTGTAGTTATTTATTATTGTGCTCGGTCAAATCTGTTAAACATCATAATGCTGCTGTTTTAAAGTTGCTATTAAAAAGAAACTAATAACAAACCTCAACAGACAAATGTCCAGTGGTGGGGCTGTACTGCAGGCCGAGCAGCAACTCTGGTGCAGAGCGCGCGCTGCAGCAGGACGAGGCGGAATCCGAGCGCGCGAGGCTGCACGCCTCGCCCGTGCCGTTGCCGCCGCCCGGTGATATTGGCGTGGTGATCGACGACGGACTCGCAAGCACGCCCGTTACAGTACTGTCCAGCACCAGCTTCGGCAGCTGACGTGACACAAATTGTCTTATGTAAAACCCTTAATACGATTTCATCGCATGAGCGTTGAATAAGTAGGTTGTAAATGATTCTGTGTTACCGTGGATACTTTCCCAGTTCATTACGTAAACTGCATCAAAGTCAGACAAGTGTTACATTATGTCGATATGATGTTAGTGCTGTCAGCCAGTTCGCTTGGGACAGCTTAGTAGTTAGTACCAGTTCTGGCTCACTGAGTCAGAAGTGGTACAACGTTCGTCGACTCACGATACTGAAATAAAAAGGTTTTGGCATGCTCTCGATTCTGCGGTCCATTTTTGCGTAGGATGCACGGTTCCGGAGATGTACAGATCAATTAACTCTTATCTATTGATATCCGGTGTGGGCCTCCACCGTCATTAGCGCTCCATTGTTCTTAACTATTGTTGATTTAACGTCATTGTTTAAATTTATGTGTGGCATTTACCAAATCATTGTATTTTGGACATTTGTATTACTTCAATATTAAAAATTCTATCATTCGTCGTCAACATTTTTAAAAATTGTTTTTCATTTTTATTGATGATGTTCTCTTGTTTGTAGGCACATTTTAATTCTTCGGTCACATCAAAATATGGAATGCCGTGCACGTGTGTTTCACAATAACGAACAGTTTTTTGTCTTTTGGCGACAAATAATTGAAAGGATAACTTGGCCGAAACAAATAATGATCGATAAACGCATCTTTTTTATTAGATAGTTTTACGTCTAGAATAACCATTTCTCTACATTGAAAATATTTATGAGGATATGTAATGTTAAATCCGTCCATGTCGATGATGTATCTAATATTTTTTTAGATTTTGTGTCATTTTGAACCAAAAAGTTAAAAGTGACTCGTGACACGTGACTAAAAATATGTTTGTTCCAACAAACTTCACATAACAATGCTTCATTACTTCCCATCATCCCATCTCTTCCCTCTGCTCTTGTCTTCCTGTAAATTAAGTAAACAGAATCACATTCACTAATGATCAACTAATGACTATCATTGTTAAAAAAGTATTTTTTAACTTTTTCACTTTCTGCCATTGTCTTTGTATTTATGGCTAGGAAATTTCCGCGGCGCTGCCTCAATGCGTGTTGGCGAACTTCACATGCCTTCGAAATTTTCTCAGACATGCAGGTTTCCTCACGATGTTTTAGCCGAGCACGTGGTAAATCAGCACTTAAAATTGCAATTAACAATTTAATTGGTGCCGGCGGGGATCAAACCCGGGTCGCGTACTGTGAAATTTACAGCTTGCGCTTACCATCTGAGCTACCACGGCTTAAATATAATTTGTTAACACTAAATCATACACACGTAAGAAAATAACAGAAAGAAAAGTAAAGTAAAGTTTGTCAATAGAATAAACACTTGCATCCATGGCCTTTGATGCGTTGAAGTAACACAAATGTAGTATTGATAGATCCACTGCAGTCAAAATTATACAACGATATTTTAGTGGATGTGATGTTTCGCTCCTATTTTATAGATAATAAGTAATAAGATTTTGTATTTCGTAAATAAAAATTGTAACAAAATTAGGTAATGTATTTTATTGATGATTCAGATTAGCGTTGCAGTTAGGAACAAAGAAGTATAATACAATAGCACTGATAAGCCGACACACGAATAGACAATGACGGTGTTCAATCAACAATAGTTAAGAACAATGGAGCGCTAATGACGGTGGAGGCCCTCACCGGATATCAATTAGATAAGAGTTAATTGATCTGTACATCTCCGGAACCGTGCATCCTACGCAAAAATGGACCGCAGAATCGTGATCAGAGCATGCCAAAACCCTTCATCTTCAGTATCGTGAGTCGACGAACGTTGTACCACTTCTGACTCAGTGAGCCAGAACTGGTACTAACTAACTACTCAGCTTTCATTCGAATCTTACGACTTATCTCAGAATATTCAGATAAAATGTAAGTCCCAATAAAGTATGTTAAAGTTTCAGGATTTTAAACAGCGTTTGAAAACATTGCGATGACTTTAACCATACATGGCAAAGCTTCTTAAAAGATTAAAGCGCTAACACACGCTGTCTTTCAATATCTTATCTTGTGTTGTAGTACACGCGAACTCCTTTTTCAAAATTATTCGTTATGTAAATTGTTCACATTACGTAGTCTTTGTTAGAGTAAATTTTATATTAAGAGTAAAACTGTCTTTTTGTACGTTTCGCTATTCGGTACAAATTTTAAACTAACTTTCCGATGATCTAGAGACTTAAAAAAAGTCTCAAGTTGAAACTTTCAGCACAGGCATTTTGAAATATAATAATTTATTTCTTTATTGCATTTAGTTTTTTATGGCAGCTGGCATTACTTTGGCGAATGCCGACTGGCATTAGGTCTATAGTACGTTCAAGTGTCAACGAAACCAATAAATAAAATTAAATTTACGGATTTTATCGCGTTTAATTTTTACTAATTTAACTCCCGAAATTTCGGGCGATTTAATACAACACCCAACATACATAGGTGTAACGTCCTGATGTCGTAGTTAACGAAGACTACTTTCAATTTTCAAATATTATTTTTTTCGGTCCTGTTAACGCAAAACGATCTTTTTTCGATTTCATAATTATGGGATATCAAGCAGACCGTAGCGTCCAAAATTTTTACTTCTTGACACATCATGTTCATCTTTCTCCTTTCCTTAAACTCCACTGCTGGACCCACACATATGCACCTAAAACTATGATGCTGCTTGCAAATGATTTTATAAGCTTATACGAGAGTCGGTGTGTAAGAGTCGGTGTGTAAGTTCTTACAATAAGTAGTACTAGTATTAGAGGATAGAAAATTTCATATTGAGCCTATAATGCCAAACTTCTTCATAAAAAAGTAGTCTCTAACCATAAGTATTAATGGGAAGTGCTGTGGTTGGGTGTGGTTGGGTGGGCGACCGGATTCGGCCGCTTGGTAGGTAGCTAAGAGGTTAAAGGCTCAAACCTTTTTTTAAAGAATTAGGGTAACAAACGAACGCACGGTCCATCTGACGGTAAGTAGTTGCTGTGGTCCATAGACATCTACATCTATCCTCGATTACGAATCAAAATTGCAAAATGCAGATGCGTTGTCACCAGTGAGGACTAGGATGGAATGCCTTGTTTACGGTAAAAGGGGTCTCCGGTTCTCTACACTCCTCATAAGAAACACAGAAACGTTAAGCGGATATTTGACGCTGGTAAAAAAAGGTCTCCGGATCTCTACACTCACCATACGAAACACAGCAGTATGAAGCTGCTATTTTAACGCTGGAGATGATGCTGAGATCGTGGTCCTTCCCTGGATGAGCCGATCCATTCATGCTACAACTATACCAGTAATATAGCGGCAGCATGGCTCTACCACGTATAAAAAGCCTTTGAATAAAAATAAAACTAATGACGGCGACGGCAGCTTAAAGGTAAATATTTTTTATTTATTTTACTTGATGACGCATTTCGCCTTCTCGACGGTCAATGTCCACCGCGGGATGAGGTTCAGAACTACGGAGTAAGTAAATAAGATGATGGGAATAATGATAAATATAATTATAAAATTTTTTTTAAAGAATTGAGCAAGATTGATTGTAGGGGAAAGTATGTAAGTAGGACGTGATCGAAGAGCATAATACTAGTAAGTATATTAAGCTCAACGATTAAACCAACCATTCCTTCAACATAACCATGTTATGTAATTACTCGTTCATTCTTGTGTTAATAGGGTCATCGTGTGGTTGATAATTTTTCCAACAAAGCTGACTCTAAATTTCACAGATCGTGATTTAGAGGGAGAGGTAGAGCATGTTACCGCTGTACCAGATTTCTTGAACTGACATTGCACCTCGTCGCCGCGCCGATCTGAATATTTTACGCCTGGCCTAAAGAGATGGTATACCGTCACTTAAGAATGCGATACAAAGCCACAAAACTTTTTCTAGCGTTTCTAAAATTCGTTCTTGCGACATCCATATACATAGTGATTGATTGTCAATTCATTCCTTTGTGTGCTTCATAAGCAATAAAATGATCTCCAGATTGAATTTCGGTCACAGCAGCAAGTCTTAACGAAGACTAATCATCTCATCAGGGCAGGATTACGGTTCACGAGGGTGTGTACATGCACATGTGTGCACTCACATAGTCCGATGGGACGACATTCCATGATCGGACAGAAATCAGGCGAAGGACCGAAGACAGATCCGGCACGGGGTGAAATACCGAAAATTTCCTGTCTTCGGGATGCAACTGCGATATTTGTTACAAAAAATCCAATAACTAATATTTTCTCGGGTTCTAAACCGAGACCACATGATCAGCAGTTGCGTTTAATATCGCTAGATCAACGAGGCAGTCAATATAAATAATATATCACCTAAATTACGTGATCTCAATACTTGAATGAAAATAATTTATAAATGACGTTACAATTGAAGCTTGTGATCTCACTTGCAAGCTGGGTTGATGGTGCTGGCGTGGCGTGAGCTGAAGCCACAGACTGTTCTCGAGCTCCAAGTTGAGAGCGGCAAAGCTGACGGCCGCTTCACCTAGGAGTCGCTGACGTCGCATACGTTCACAGCCGTAAATACGGATGCGTAAACCAAGCCCGTGGACATCCTCTACGATTGTAAATAAAATATCATGAAGTTAGGATCACGCGTCTGAAGTAAAAGATTAAGTTTTCATCTATCTATTAAACAGTCTATTAAACAGTGTTTGATAATATAACAAGGGGTGTAAGTACGGAAGATATATATTGTAACTAACGTATTATCTCAATCGTATCTAACTCTCAGTCGTCTCTAACTTTCGGCTCCTACGGAATCTTATTTATTTCATACGTGCAGCTACGACTACATAACAGTAGATAGCAAAAAATTGAATTATCGTGAACGCCTTGCTCCAAATACGTTATTTTACAAAGATCCAATTATAAATTGCATTTAATTATAAATTAGATTTTTGTAAAACTAGAAATATTTCATATTCCGTTTCTGGAATATATCAAACAAAACGTACAATATACAATGAATATCACCATCATCATCACCCTTCATAAGTCCACTGGTGAACGTTCGCCTCACTCAAGGATTCTTGAGATTGGCCTATATTCAGCGCCACAAAACACGGTCCTGTTCTTAGATACCTGAATTCATCGACTTCGTACATGTCTTGTTATATTTACTGTATAGGGCCACCTGACCCTTCACTTATCGGCTCGTAGTTGTTACTTCAGCAAGAAATAAAACGATAATATATACATTATTTATTACAATTGTAATTATCGCTTTTGTGTTGCACGTACCTGGATTGATTTTGTGTAGGACAAAGCTCTCCATGTATTGAGGGTTCTCTCCATTGCGGATCTTCGATTTGTACTTTTGCTTTTTCAACGGCAAAAGTACAATTCTCGCCTAGATAATAAATAATTAAAAAAAAAACTGTAATTTAATAACATTTGAAAATACAAATACCATATAGGTAATATAATTATTCATATTTTTAAAACGTGAACAAGAGATTCTGTGTTTATATGAAAGAACGTCCAGCGTTCTTAAATCATGGTTAAACGCCACGTCAAATGTAAATTTACCTGGCTCTGAAGCACTTGTCCTTGTGAGCGATGCTGCAGCCCTCGTGCTTGCAGCACATGCACCGTCATGCTGCGCACGGGTGCGTCATACAACAGTGTCAGTTCCACGGACCCGCGCTCCGTTGAGCTGCCGTTCTCACCGCAAAGAAGTGATGTATCCTGGATTAATAAATGTATTGTTAAGATTTGGAAAGGTAATTACGTCATCTATTAACTTATTTTAAAATATTCTAATAACTTACGAATATTGGACTTGGAATTAGTTGGAAGAGAATTTGAGCTATTTTCTACTAATATATCCTCTTCTCTACTAAAATGTATTTAATTTTCAATGTAGAAAGTACTGTGAAATGGTTGAACTGTGCATTTTCTAATACGTAAACATTTTATTGATTACCATTCAAGTAATGATTTCTTAAATTTACGCGAACACTACACATTGAATAAACACTAAATTTACGGATTCTATAGCGTTTATTTAACTGATTTTACTTATTTTTAATTCCCGACATTTCGGGTGCTTTACTGCACACATGGTCGCGGGGGGGACTGGATGTTTGACGTCCCAATGTCATTCCTCCGATTTACGCTAAACGAACTTACAGTATCTTGAAGTCTTGCAGTGGTATGCTTGGGTTTGGGTTTAATTTTGTTAATTATAGGATCCCAAGCAGATGGCAGCACCCAACCATCTTCTCTATTGAAATTAGGATGTTTTTTAATTTCAATAGCCTCACGTATCATCCTTGGTAGGAATCGGTGTTCTTTTGCGAGGATTTGTGGTTTATCAAATCTGATGTAATGGTGGGGGCGATCTTGAACATGATCACAGACTGCAGACTTCCTGGAACATCGGTGCTTCACGTCAGCTGTGTGTTCTTTCAAGCGGGTTGGCGGGACCATGGGTGCTGTAAAGCACCCGAAACGTCGGGAATTAAAAATAAGTAAAATCAGTTAAATAAACGCGATAGAATCCGTAAATTTAGTTTTTATTCAATGTTACCGTACAAGATTAGAGAAAAACTTTATTCGATTGCATTTATTGTTTTTCTCAAAAAACCTGTCACAATTATTTGTTCAAAAATACTACAGATTACTTGTTTTTTTTATAGAAGAGGGGGCAAACGAGCATGCGGCTCACGCAACAACAAGGGAATCGCAAAAGCGTTGCTGGCCTTTTAAAAAAGAGTAGGCTCTTTTCTTGAAGGTCCCTAAGTCGTATTGGTCCGGAAAAATCTTTGGTGGTAGTCGATTCCACAAGGAACTTGTGAGAGGAAGAAAACTTGTTGTAAATCGCACATTGGTGGACCGCCAATCATCCAGATGGTATGAATGGTATCGGGAGTTTTGTCGTAACGTGCGATGGTGAAATTATGCGGCTGGTATAAGTAGAATTAATTCCATATGAGGCTGAACCAGCGCCTTGTAAAGTTGCAGGCGGTGTTCCGGCATACTTCAGAAATACTGTCCCGCTCTGCTGAGCGCGCCAAGCTTTTTAGAGGCCAATTTGACCTTCTCTTCCAAGTGACTACGAAACTGCACGTCATTCGATATGTCGACGCCGAGGATTTCAATACTGGCTGAGGAAACTGAAGTACCACACCAGCGGTAGAATCAGCAACAATGTGAGGAACATCCGGCGAGAAGCAAACTCCGCGCAAAAAAAGACCGCACCCTGTTCCAATCGGCTTACCTGTAGCGCCAAACACGGCGGCAATTTGCAGAACGCAATCGTGATGGGACCGTGAGTGACATCATACTCCAGATCAAACAATGGTACGAAGCGCCAGGAGGGATATCGACGGAAACCTGATATCCCTCCGGATGAGAGGTCAACAGAAAGTCCAATTTACGTTTCTGGACTTCATTGCTGTTCTTCTTAAGCATATGTTTAGTGTTACAGGTTCTGATATTAAAGAAAATGAATAAGAATATAACTTAATTTACATTATGTGCAATAGCATCGCTGTCCACGCTGCTCTGTGCTTCAAGTGTATGGATATACTCCGCCTTTTTAGGAACAACTTCGTCGATTTTCGTCTCTCTCAAGCTAGTCTCCCGTAGAGCGGTCTCGACGAGTTGCACCTCTACCTTCGCGGGCGCTGAAATGTTTTCAT
This sequence comes from Parnassius apollo, assembly GCA_907164705.1. Taxonomy (NCBI): domain Eukaryota; kingdom Metazoa; phylum Arthropoda; class Insecta; order Lepidoptera; family Papilionidae; genus Parnassius; species Parnassius apollo. The sequence goes on from CAJQZP010000008.1 coordinate 18,080,492, forward strand.
TTTTCTCTTCGTAGCGACACTCTACTTCTTCCTTATCCTGTAAAATTGAAGTAATTTGTTATAAACATTACTTTCATTTGTTAAAAACCTTAATATATTGAAATGGTTTTAGGAGTTAATTGAATATTCTACAGAGATTATGTTTGCCGAAACATTTTAATAACATTTACAATGACTACGAAATTGTAACTAAGCAAGTTTTAGTTTTAAGAAATACTTTATTTTATGGAATATATAAGAATTACGTTCTGTTTGACTGATCTTCGTACTTTTTAAACACGAGGGCAGTAATGTGTTGAGGGTTTTTTATTAAATAATTGTCATTAGGTGGACGCTACTGCCTATCTCCTGTTTGAATCTTTCTATCCCCTCTTAATACAGCCATGGGACGATACGAAATAGTAGATATTTTTCCACCACCATACCACAGTCATTATATTACAGTGAAAAAATTACGAAACATTTTTTATAGAACAAGGGTAACAAACGAGTTCACCGCCCACCTGTAAGTGAATGCTGCGGCCCATAGACAGTTACATCTATCCTCGAGTAAGAATCAAAATGCAGATACGTTGTCCACCCCGAGGAATAAGATGTAATGCCTCGTTTCTAGAGTCCGGTTCTCTATACTCACCATACGAAACACAGTAGCGTTGAGCTTTTGAGATTTTACGATGGTATTTTGTAAGAGCGTGGTTCTTTCCTGATCGAGCCGACCTATTCGTGTTACAACAACGATATACATAGCTGTAGCATGACTCTACCACGTAGTAAAAACTACTTTCATTTTAATCTACAACATTTGATTCCCAATGTAAAAATACTAAATTTTTTCAAACTATATTTAAGAATAAAAACAGCAATATATTACTATGACTTATTTTTACTTCTTATGTACACTTAGGTGAATTAAATAAAAAAAATTATAGCTTTTAAATATTTAACACACCAACCCCCCCCCCCGGGGGGGTTGGTTGGCTAGGTATTTTTTTAATCATTAAGTGCCTTTGTTTCACCTTCTCAAATTTTTTTGGCGGGGATCGAACCCGGGTTATTCGCGTTCTGTTACATATATATATATATATATATATATATATATATATATATATATATATATATATATATATATATATATATTATTGTTTTTAAATATATACAATATTTAAAAACAATAATATAAAATAAAAAAATAAATATATCGAACTATCAAGATTTTTATGTAACTATTTATTGATATTTAAACAATTTTTTTTCTATGAGACAGGCCAGTTATAACGATTACTCACTCCACATTTAAAAAAATTGAAATAAGATTTAAAAAAAAAGATCTGCAACAGGAACATTTACGCGAGATGATTTTTACGATTAAAAGCCTGAAAGCGGAGGAATCGTTAGGTAGGCTTTAAATGGCATTGATGGATAAAGGCCCTTCGAAGGCAACCGTGTAATGCTGGTATAACAAATTTCATAACCGCTGTCAATGAACAGGTCGCCCTTTCATGGCTGTTACAGAAGGAAACATGCTAGTAGTGAAAAATTTAACTGAAGAGAATAAACGATTACAAGATACGAAGAGATTCAGCGTATATTGATTGATCTTATAATATTTATTTATTACCAAAGAAAAAAGTGCTGGATACTTGTTGGCTACATAATATTGAAGTGACGAATGCATTGGTTAAAACTGATTACATGCAGTGGATAGAAGATCGGCAGCGAAAGGATGAAGTGGCGTATTATGTTCAGCTAGAGTGCTGGGCACAGAACAAGAAATCAAGCGATTCCGCGCTATGTGGTGTAGGCTAGGTCATATTTTGGTACTATAAAAGTTTGGCGGAAAAACATGACAATTTATGTACTGTATATAGGCGTGGAGAAGTTCCTAATGTGAAGTAACGTTTAAAAAAATGTGTATCTATCGCTGAGAACCAATGGAGTGCCAAAAAATTATAAAAGGAGTTATAAAATTGACTAAATTTAGTGACGCAAGTATTACATATTCTTAAAATATTGAAAAGACACCTCTACGAAGAACCCACTTCCTCTAACTTATTATTAGATAGTATACAGTATAGTCTGCAATGGTACAGAATTTTATTTACATTATCTATAGCTTAAATCAAGTTTTTCACTTCTGGAATTCTAGAGATATTCTGAAAATCACAGAAGTTTTTAAAGCGCGTACTTTCTTTAATATTCTTTTTGACATTTATACATGAGCAAAAAAATTGGCCAATACCGCAACGTATATTTGATTTAACAAAAAAAAACATTTAATTATATCATAAAACTACGTATTTTGATTTATAAATCTATCTACAGAACTCCAATGTACCTTCTGTATGCGCAAGCGCAGCTCCTCGTCCGAATCGGAGGCCTCGAACGTGAATATGCGTTCGGGGTAATGGTTCGGGTACGACAAAGCATCTATAACAACACAGACGTACAGACAACGTCAATAAATATCATACATTACACTCTACTTAACTATAGTTTTCTAATAATCCTAGCTAGTGCAAACTAATAAACTACCAATTTTGTTAGAATTATAACGCAATTCCTTAATTTCTATACTATTTGAAACATATATTATTACAATGATTACCCTTTACTAACATAAGACCTTGAGAGCACGTCGCCTTGGAGCTGTGGTCACTACAAACTCACATTAATTAATAATTTATTCGATAGTGCACAACGTTGGAACTTTTATTTTTAAACACTGTAGAGATAAATCAAACATTTTATAAATTATCTAATCTTTAACTAATTCTAACATGAAATCCAAAATATATTTCTAAAGTCTATTGTATGAGTACATGTATATAATACGTAGTGCGACTTAAATTAAAGAGAAAACTAAAGGCGGTACTCACCGAATTGAGCATGGTCAAGTGGCAGGCTCGGGTCCGGAGCATGAGCTGTTACGGCTAGTACATCATCGCAGCACTTTCGATTGAAGACTGCTGAGTAGCACCATCTTCTTCCGAGGAATAGGAGCAGAACGAGGACGAGCACGGCAAACGCCGCTACTGCGCTGATATACGCCGTTGCTTCCACTGCACAAAGTCATGATTAAGTCACACGGTTTAATGGGGAAAACAAATAAAAGAGCAATGTTTATGTACCATTAGTCGGGTTGATGACGCCAATATTGGCAACCATCCTGAATCATTGAGAACACATCGCTTCACGTCCTCACCCCGCAGTCTTAACTCGATAACAAGCACTTTGCTGATACATGGGGAAAGTCGCACTAATTTGTCAATTCTGAAATAATTATTTGGAAGCGCGAGGAAGAAAATGATTGGGACGTGTTGGCACGGTCGGACTGTCAGTGCTGCACATGCGCACTGGGCTAGGGGCACGGCGGGGGTGTGTGAGCAACTGCGCGGCAATACGACGAAGGTCTTGCTTCACAGGTGTATCCTTACGTAGCGTAGCTATATGTTATATCACGCAGAGGGCAACGCCGTCAAGGCCGAGGACTTTACGTGAACAGTCCTTTGAGAACAAGCCCCTTGTGATCGGCAATAGATAAATAACAAATAATAAGATAGACATTGATTCAATACAAGTGAGCGCTTTAAAATTAAGATGTTGGTCGTAAATCTTTATACCTGTACCTTGTAAATGATCCAGTCTTCATGTAAATAAATGAGTCTGTGAATACAAAATTGAACACCTACGACAATGCGAGTTCTCTATTTTATTTAAAAAAATGTAGCACTACGTAAGTACTTGGTTTTGAAATAGGTATAGCGCATTTTTTAATTAGTTTAATCTTCTTGTTTTTAGCCTATACAAAATACAACTTTAATTAAAGTAAAGTTACATCCTTTATACGTCTCATTGCTGGGCACAGGCCTGCTCCCGTTTCTAAAACACCTTTTAGGACATGGAAACGTCCGCTGCGCTTCAAATGTCTTCGAATTTTTTTTTAATTTCTCTGACATGGCAGTATCCTTATGACATCTTTCCTTTAACTACAAGCATATTACCACGGAATATACTGGTGATCTTTTTTACCGTCTTGAAAAAATTAGGGTGTTACATGTGAACGGAATGGAAGCCTATGGCACTGATATTTAAAAAAAAAACAAAACCTTTGAATTAAATTAATTAATTGATTAAAAACAATCGAATTTCAAATCGTATCCACCCTACTTTACGAACGGCAATAAAACAATAAATTTTGTAGGCTTCAGAGGCTCAAAGGCAAAGGGCAAATTAATAGTTCAAAAATATTTCAAACGTTTAATTCAAAATTTTTGTTTTTATTTTTTGTAAAACATCAGTGCCATAGGCTTCTACTTCATTCACATGTTACACCATATATTTTTCCAGACGATAAAAAAAGTCATTCAGTATAATAGTAGCACTACGTAGCACTACTATAGTTAAAGACAGGTAATATGTACGAGTACAATCACCGTATGGAAATTCCAACCCCCACGGAAAGTTTCAGATAATATTCATAAGTTACCTTACTCTTGATAGTTTAGACTTGAGATATATAACGTGTACCCATCTAATTTAATAGTAAAGGTGGTGGAAACGTTTGTAATATTGCGGTTCCAACGATCTTATGAACTGTGATAGGAAAGGAGTGGAATAAGTTGGCCGCATCTGTCTTTATATCCGATTAAAATGTGTCGTACCCCAACTGTACAAACACTTTAGCACTTCGATATACCAACAGTCAATTTTGCACCGCTGAAGGGACTGTAGCACTGCCCAAATTTCAACGGGTTCAAAGCCTTTCTCATAGTCCACATACGCCAGGCAAAGTGGCAGATGAGAGATGTACTCTTCGCTCTTCTGTACAATCTGCTGCAGGGTCTATGGTACTGAAGTCTTTTCGGAAACCGGCTTGTTCGGGAGGCTGGAAGTCGTCGAGTCTGCGTACGAAACGATTCGTAATGACTCTCGAAAACATCACATAGACGCGGCTCAGAAGGGAAATCGGTCTGTAGTTCTTCAAGAGAGCGTTGTCACCTTTCTTGAAGAACAAGACAAAATAGTGCCACAATGGAGGACGGAATTGAAGAGCTTCTGAATGTCTTCTTGAAATTCTGAATACCACCGTAAAATAGTAGCTTAATGCTGCTCTGTTTAGTATGGTGAGTGTTGAGAACCGGAGACCCTTTTTATTGAAAGGAGGCATTCCATCTTAGTCCTCACGGGTGACAACGCATCTGCATTTTGATTTGTAATCGTAAATGTCTATGGGCCGCAGCTACCACTTACCATCAGGTGGACTGTGTGTTCGTTTGTCACACTATCTTATTAAAAAGGTAAAGAAAGTAATGAATATTTATAAATGATTTTTCAAACATTTTTTTTTATAGAATAAGGATTACAAACGAGCAATTCGCCTGACCTGATGGTAGGTGGACTGTGGCCTTTGGCGCATATACACCTATTAACTACATCTATCCTCGATTAAGAATAAAAATGCAGATGCATTGTTACTCCTGAGGACTAAGGTGGAATGCCTCTTTTATAGTAAAAAGAATCTTCGGTTCTTTACACTCACCATACGAAAAAGCAGCATGTGATAGAGTGGTCCTTCCCCGGTAGAGCCGCACCATTCGGCTAGAACTATGGCTGCGGCATGGCTCTACGTCTCATCCAATTCCTGCGTCTGAATAGTTTGATATTTCGCAGACGTATTAAGAACACACGCCAATACAATAATTTCATGACTATTGTTGGCGTTGTATTCACACTAGTATCAACATCAGCACAGCTCACATGTCACTCCTGATTACTGTCCTCACTGATTAGTGACCGTTTATACGATTTCTGTTGAGTTCGCTCAGCTGGTGATCTTCTTGTCCACTTGACTCACCAATGGGCGGAGAAAGTCGAGATCAAGAAGGAGGCCCTGGCCCTTCAACTGGGTTTGGCTTATTTCGAAGCTTCCCTATTATGGGCTTACCGAGAAATTAGACAAATTATACAATTGGGTCACTAGTTTTCTTACAGATCGGTGTATTAAGGTCGCAGTCGACGGTGCAAGATCCCACTCCAAGCCTGTAAGTGCCGGTGTTCCACAAGGTTGCGCGCTATTGCCTAACCTGTTCCTTCTGCATATCAATGAAATGTTGTATACTAGTAACATTCATTGTTATGCAGACGACAGCACTGGGGATGCTTTATACACCGGCTATGGCTATATTTCTCGGGAACACGTAATCGAGTTCCGAAACAAGTTTGTGTTTCAAGTCGAGTCTTCGTTATAGTAAATACAAACGGAATAGTTCCCACTATCCCTAACTCCTCGCCGCGCGAGACTTAAATGCCTACTGTTGCAGGGATGTCACTGTACTATTGTTTAACAGCTAAGTCTCAAAGATTCAATATTTGTCCCCACTCCCCACCACTTCTGACCCTATCACTGTGTCCAAAAATAAGATTTCATCAATTATCAAAAGACTAAAACCCAAAAAAGCACCGGGCGCAGATGGCATCCCCAACCAAGCCCTCAAACATTTTCCGGAGCAGGTGATCGCCTTATTGGCCATAGTCTTGAACGCCTGCTTCGAATTCAGCTACTTCCCCACCAGTTGGAAAGAGGCAACTGTCATTGGCATTCCCAAGCCAGGCAAACCTCACCACCTCCCCTCCAAACACCGTCCCATCAGCCTCCTCAAGGCTATGGGCAAACTTTTCGAACGTGTGATCCTTACGCGCATGGGGCGCCGGGCGTGCGTGCGTGCGGGCGTGCGTGCGTGCGGGCGTGCGTGCGTGCGTGCGTGCGTGCGTGCGTGCGTGCGTGCGTGCGTGCGTGCGTGCGTGCGTGCGGGCGGGCGTGCGTGCGTGCGTGCGTAAAAAAAAACAGTAAAAGTTAAACCAGGACTGTATGTACATTTGAACAGTATCGAAAATTGGTTTCTGCTTTTTCTTCGTATTACGTAACGTACGAAAGTTGCAATCAGGACACCGGTGCTGGAATGTTGCCAAAGTTGCGATATTACAAATGCTGTTCGAAGTCGCTCTTCGGTTCACTTATGGCGAGACACGTGTTGTTTTTAGGCTTAATATAGCATTGAGCAATATTTGATTCGTTTGCGAAATAGTGAATGAATAAAGGGTATTTTTTGGAATTATGAAGTCCCATTTACCACTACGTCGTCAACACAGCAATAATCGGAAGCTATCAACGATACAGAAGATAATGTGTTAATACTGCAAGTGTACGATCAAACATAGAGGTACTCACTTGTCTTCAACTACCCATGCCCAATATAAGACTAATGGAATGAGTAAGTCGGGATGCATGGAGGAGGTAAGCTGTGAGACACAGGTACAATCACAATACAACTCTCTTAAAACTGTGAAACAACCGTGATCGAAAACTAATTTGTGTTGGTTCTCGAACTTAACTAAGAACTATTCACTTGAAATTCGCTCCGGCTTCGACCTCTACGATTCCTACAAGTCTATAACTAGATAGCAATTTCAGGTGATGATTGAGCACGTGAAGGAAAACTTTATAAGGAAACCTGCACGTTTGTGAAGTTAAAATTAGATCGAATACATTTGAAGTCCGCCAATATTAAAGCGGCCAACTTTATTAACTCAATGCAAACTTTTAATTAAATAAGACTCCCTCGTCTTACTTGCTCTTAAATTAGGCAGCAAAAACTTAAGTTACTGAAGCCATTATTTATTTACTTAAATCATATTTTTTACATGAGTGGTATTTTGTAAATTTTTTGAAGAGAAAACTTTTGGAGTGGAAACTTCTTTAGGCACGTTGGGCACTATTGCGATAAGGAAAAAGCACTGAACTCTAGTGACCCTCACGCTCAGATTACAGTAATGCGAGGAGACATGTACTCAAAAAAAACCACGAAATAACATTCAGGTTTTTAAGACTTTTATGTTTACTAAGCATAGAAAAGAGGACTTTTAGCTTCTGGGATATTACACATATTCACTCCATTCAGTGTTGGAGCAAACATCTAGAAAAATTATGAGATAGCCCAAAACTATTTGAGACATTAACAACAGTTTTTATTTAGTCTACTACCGTTGGACAAACACAGGTAAGCTAATAAACGTGCCAATGTTCTCCAACCAAGCAGTATAGGCATTTGTGATTGATTTCCGCCGCAAATTAAGTTTGTCGTTTTAAGATATAGTTTTCCCTTACACATAAATGTGATATTACTCAACAAATAAGCCTATCAAAGTCCAGGGCTGCACAAAAGCCTCCCCATAGACTGCATTATAGCGCAATATTTGTTATATTTGCCACATTTAGAAAGCGGCGTGGATGATGCCACAGTTTTTCATTTTTTTAATTTATGTATTCTTAATACTGACTAAGTAATAATATTAAATATTCTTATCACTATGTATAAACGTTATAACTACAAGGTTAGTTCTCGCAAGTGTTGCAGAATGGGGCGTTATGAATGTACGTCAAATATTTTTTATACTCTTTTAGCTAAACTCATGTAAAGTCTATTTATTACCTTTATTATTGTATAATAGCGTACTGTATTTTTATGTAACTTTACTTGGTAGGAAAGGTATGAAATGAACTGACATATGTACTCAAGTATTAGCTCCATATATTTCAGAAATGGTCGCAGACTTCTATCAAATCAGAAACAATAATATGATATCGCCTTTCAAAATATAGGTATTGCCATCTAGTTACTTTTTTTTATTTATTATTATATTATTAAGAAGTACACGAACACAATGTAAATACTACAAATTACAGGAAGGTTTATATCTAAGTGTCATCTTAATTAACGGTTGCCACGGCATGCAATGTGGACAACGAATATGTTTTTCAAAACTTACAACTATAAACTTAAAACTAGGTCTAAATGTTAGTTAAAAGTAAAGGACTGCATAATTTTTCGTTTGAATTTTTGAGGCTTATCAGAAAAAATACCAACGTCACATGTCTTGCAGAGCTGGTTACATTATTTGATAATCACACTTTACACACAATTGGAGAAATTTAAATATAAATTACAATATTGAAGTGTAACATTGACATAAATGACAAATATGTTATAAACCTTAGAGTAATTACATACATAAAACGTAAACAAGTAATACATATAAGTAAACAATAAATAATTTATACACACATATAAATAAAATTGAAGCATCTGTCTGTATTAAAGAAAGAACCGGCTTCTTTTAAGATTATATGTTGTCAGTGTCTGTCCGTCCGGGTTAGTTTTCATAATGGCTGAACCGATGTGAGTAATTCTTACCAACTTTAATGTTTCGATTTTTCTTTTATAGAACAAGGATGACAAACCAGCACACAGTCCACCTGATGGTAAGTGGAGTCTGTGGCCCATAGACATCTACATTTATCCTCGATTAAGAAACAAAACGCAGATATGGAATACCTCGATTCCAGTAAAAAGGTCTCCGGATCTCTACACTCACCATACGAAACAGCAGTATTAAGCTGCTATTTTACGCTGGTATTCTGTGAAAGCGTGGTCCTACCACGGTCGAACCGACCCATTCGTGCCACAACCATAATACACATAATGTGTATATTATCGCATAGACCATAAAAGATATCAAAAAAGTTTTGAAGAAAACTTATTTGCATTGCAATTTTATAGAAAAAAGACTTAACTTCCAACACTTTATGTTCTAGTTCTAAATGTTTTGATGCAATATCGATTTTTAACTTTTTTTTTAACATCAAAACTAGTCTTAAAGCTACTTTAAAATAACAGCAGCAGCAACAACAGCAGTTGTAAATAAAAAAATCTAAAATGTATATACTGTCCTTGATGAAAAGTGTAAAAAAATCGGCTGGGGGTCGTGCTTTATGGCATAACGTCTAGATTCAACAGGTTCAGATGATATAAAAAAATTATAATAGGGATCGTACAACATACACAGCGATTTCATTACTTAACAGTGACCTTTTCTGCCTCCTCATAATTCAATATTTCTGAACCCTATTGTTTGATATATGCTTAAATATGATTTATTGGGGGTCTCGAGTTGGGACTTTAGGATGTTTTTGAAAATGACACAGAGAACAAAGCTCTGCCTGACAGTAATTATATTGTCTATGAAATTTGGATAATTCATAATTCATAATTCAACAGCAGGGTATCTAAAAAGTTTATAGAACATAACTTTCAAGATTACACGCTGTACTCTTTCCAACGTCAATAGTGGACATTTTAGCAGCTGCACCCCACGCAGGAATCTAGTAAGAAAGAATAGACTGGTGGTGTGCCAAATGGACTGTATGAATAGTGTAGGAATCAACAAATTGACGAAGTGTTTTGAACATAAGACGTCTCTTAAATTTACAATTTTACTTTCAGTTATGACACATATAAGGGAAGTTATGTACAGGTTGTTGTTGTGATGTTGAACGTTAAAGATGGTTGACCCAATGATCAAATGGAGACTAAAAGGTACCTACACGTAAAGTAAAGCAAAGTAAAGTTACAGCCTATATACGTCCCACTGCTGGGCACAGTCCTCCCCTGATTTCTGAGAGGGTTTTAGGGCAAGGAGGTGTCCGCCGCGCTGCCCCAATTGCCCAACTGACACAAATTGCCCCGTGTTGGCGAACTTCCCATGTCTTCGAAATATTTTTTTTTTCTTATTCCTCAGACATGCAGGTTTCCTCACGATGTTTTCCTTCACCGCCGAGCACGTGGTAAATCAACACTTAAAATTGCAATTTACAATTTCATTGGTGCGGGAGGGGATCGAACACGAGTTACTCGCGTTCTGTTATATTTACAGCGAGCATACCTACATGGTTTGGCAATATTTAGTGTGGGACGGTAGGAGGAGAGCCTTATAGTGCCATTTTTGCATTCGGTTTTATATACGTCGGGCGAAACGTGGGGACGTTAGTCCCAACGAGCCAGTTAAGCCAAAGATAAACAAAAAATACGTGTGGCACTCGGTGACTGCCGCGGTAAAGCTATTGCATTGCATTTTTTATCAACTTATGCAATTATAATTATTTATTTATTTTATTTATGCAGTTAAGTCTTTGATATTAAATCAAGTTACACTTTTTGAGCGTGGTGACCGATAAGAAAACAATTTTTTTCTCTTATTGAATAAATGAGAAGTTAATATTGTTTAAAATATTTTTAATATCTTACAATACATGTAGGTTATTCAGGAATTTTTATCATTGAGTTAGCAGCTAGTGTACACGCATACGTCTAGTCGCACGCACATAAACACCGTGCCGAAGTCTGCCGATTGCCGAAGTCTGCCGAACTGAAACGACGTTAGACGATGCACGGCTTTCAACGCCACACCTCCGTGCCCGTCGGAGTGGGGAGCGTGAGATTTTTTTTCGTTACGGAGTTTCTGGATTCGGTCCCCGCGCTCAAGGCCTGCGATAGAAGCTATGCAATAGCTTAATAATGTTAGGCAACGGCATATATGTGAAAATTTTGCAATTAAGTACGAATAACTAATATTTATACAAGAGCAAGAGAGTGGGACCAATAACAAAGATCTGAGGGACACTGTAAGGCGCCAGTTCACTCAGAAGTCCGAAGTATTTTGTCTAGCTGGCTGCGATTCGTAAGACGCAGAAGATGTAGTAATCAACGTTTCAGACACCGTATCCTTCGAGTTTTTCGAGTAAGGCGGAGCAAGGGACCGTGTCAAATGCCTTATATAAGTCCAGGAGAATACCAAGACATTACTTTTTATATTAAGATCTTTGACTATACTCCCACAGTGGGCTTAAAAGAATAATATATATCGGAAAAACTTTCGGTCTTGCAACTGTGTATCTAAAGCGTGTACAAATTTCAATGTAATAAAGCTAAGGCCTAGGCTTAGAGTTAGGAGGACTTATAGACATTAACAGTTGAGTTCCGAGAAAAACTTGCTACTTATATAGTACTTGTTCTTCATAGCTTACCTAAATTTTTAATGAGCTTTACTTTATAGATTTTTTGTTTTCTTTATACAATAGACCTTGTTGATAGGTGAAAGAATATTTCAACGTTTATTTCAAATGTCAACTTCACCTCGCCTTGCATTCAGTCAGCTACGTGCTAAAGTTGGTTAGACAATCTAATTTATAGCAACCGCCAGATAGCGAAAAATCCATCCAAATACACAGCATTTAAATCTTACAGCCTGGAGATTACGTGCAAATCTTTCAAATAATCTGAGGCAGTCAGTGTATCCTTAGAAAATTTATTATTCAAAAATTTATTATTAAAATATATATTAATCAGCTGTGTAGAATTGCAGCCCTTTTCAGGGCTGCAATTCTACACAGCTGCGCACCCATGCAAACGGGAGTTAGGGCGTCCCCCCAAGGCGACGCACACCAGCTAGTCCCCGTTGGTGTGGAATGCAGTGCGCAAAGCGGCGATAGGGACCGCCACCCGTCACGCACAGCCCGACACGGCGGAAGGTGGAGGACGGAGTGCAGAGTTTGCACGTGGAATGTTAGAGGGGGGCATGAGAGATAAGACGAATGAGTTGATCGAAATAATGAAAGAAAGAGAATTAGATGTCGTGTGTATGTCGGAGACCAAACGGAAAGGCAGTGGCACTGAAGAGCTCCCTGGCGGGACGTTAACTATATGGTCCGGAGTCCCGGAAAGCGAGAACGCCTGTCAGGGAGTGGGAGTGCTGTTGTCGTCCCGGTTGGTCGATCTTATGACTGAATACAAGGTTGTGAACTCAAGACTTCTCTGGGTTCGCTTTAAACTGGGACTGACGAAGTTATTCCTTTTGGCTGTTTATGCGCCGGTAGCTTCGTCGTCCAGGGCTGAGCTGGAGGAGTTTTGGGAGAATGTAAGAGAAGTTCTAGATTTGGTTAAGGGAAAAGAAAGAACTGTTGTATGTGGTGATTTGAATGGATGGGTAGGTATCGCTCGACCAGGATACGAGTCGATGCTTGGAAAGTTTGGCGATAAAAGGGTTAATGATGCTGGCAAGATTATACTGGCTGTATGCAAGGAAAAGGGTCTTCTTGTGACAAATACTATGTTTAATCACAGGAAAATCCATATGTACACTAGAGAAAGAAAGAATGAGAGAAGTATGATTGATTTGTTCCTGGTGGATGACCGACTGCGAAAACAGGTGATGGATACACGAGTGTTCAGGGGTGCTGATCTGGAAACGGATTACTATCTAGTAATTACTAGATTTAGGGGTTTGTTCGCGGGTTGGCGCTACTGGACGGCAGTAACAGAACCACAGTCGGTCTGTCGCATCCGAAGCTGGAAGCTTCAGGAAGCGGATACTAGGGACAAATATCACACGAGGGTAGCCGAAAAGCTTGACACCATCGATGGCAGGAAAGAATTTGTGGATAGAACATGGCAGAACCTTAGGGATGGAATGGTAAGTGCAGCGGAAAAAGTATGTAGAACGACAAAAAGAGGTAGTAGTAAAAGAAGAGATGCATGGTGGAATGATGAAGTGAGAGAAGCTGTAAAAAAAGAAAAAAAACATGGTTAGACTACTTGGCCTCTAGTAACGATAAGCATATGAGAGAGAAGATGAAAGAAAGATACAAGCTGCAGAAAGTTCATGCGAAAACATTGATTGAGGAAGTACGTGAAAGGTGTAGAATAGAAGCGGACGAGAGGTTGTCGCACACCTTTAAGGAAAACTCCAAACACTTCTGGAAAGAGGTTGGATCGTCCCGGAGTGGTGCGACAGCCTTAAGAATGAACAAAGTGCTTTCGAGAACCAATGACGTCCTCTCAGAAAAATCGGACGTCATGCAGCGATGGAGTGAATTTTATAGAGAAATGTATGCGTGTCATGATCTTAGTGAAGGATCTGGGGGTGACGCCATGACTGGCACGCCAGACACGGACCTCGATGACACTGAGGTCATCAGCATGAAAGAGATTGAACGTGCGATTCGAAGTTTGAAATGTGGTAAGGCTGCGGGACTAGACAGAGTTACTGCTGAAATGGTCAAGTACGGTAGGCCTCGCGTCTGGGACAGCTTTCGTCTGCTGTGCAATTTGTGCTGGCGGACGGAAGATGTCCCGGATGATTGGCGATCCGCGGTCATTGTGCCTTTATATAAAGGTAAAGGTTCACATTTTGACTGTGGGTGCTATCGGGCGATCAGCTTGACCAGTTTAGCAAGTAAAGTTTACTCGAAGGTTTTGACACGTAGGATGCAAGAGAAATCGGAAAGATTCTTATGGGAGGCACAATGCGGATTTAGACCTGGAAGAGGATGCACGGATCAAATGTTTTCTCTCCGCATGATCACGGAAAAGCTTCTGAGTGTTAACCAGAGGATTTTCTGTGCTTTTGTGGATCTGGAGAAAGCATTTGATAAGGTTAGAAGGAAGAAAATGTGGGAACTGTTGCCGGAATATGGTGTGGATGGTCGATTGTTAAGGGCTGTGCAGTCACTTTACTATGACTGTAAAGCCTTTGTGCGGGTAGGGCATGACCTGTAACCCATGTTTAGCGTCCAAGCGGGCGTAAAACAGGGTTGTGTCATGTCTTCCTGGCTGTTCATACTGTATCTCGACAGCTGTTTACAGAAGCTGAAAAATAGCTGTTTGGGTGTGAAATTGGGCGACATTAAAGTAAATTGTCTGCTGTGTGCTGATGATGCAGTGCTTATTGCACCATCAGAAGCAGAACTGCAGGCATTAGTCACGTGTATGAAATCACGCTGACCCATGCTGATTAGGAGAAAGCTGATCTATTAGGTTCTCTTTTTGCGTCCAACTCGACTATAGATGACGGGGGGGAATGTATCGCTGACTATCCCGTGGTGTGAGTGCCCCATGCCGAATATGCTGTTTATACAGCGCTCGGTGTGCAACGAACTACTGTCTCTAGGCATCAACAAGTCGAGTGCGCCTGATGGAATCTCTCCAATGTACTGAAGACGTGTGCTCCAGTGTTGGCACCGTATTTTTTCTGTTTACGAGTTACGGTTCCTCTTTAGGCGTCATTCCAGGCTCATGGAAAACAGCCTTAGTTTACCCAGTCCCTAAAAAAGGTGTTAGTTGGACGGGTCCGCTACAGGCCTATCGCTATAACCTCCTTGTTCTTCAAAATATGGAATCCATTATTAACTGCAAGCTCATGCGCTACCTTGAAGAGCATTAACTGATTAGTGACCGTTTATACGATTTCTGTTGAGTTCGCTCAGCTGGTGATCTTCTTGTCCACTTGACTCACCGATGGGCGAAGAAAGTCGAGATCAAGAAGGAGGCACTGGCCCTTCGACCGGGTTTGGCTTCCCTATTATGGCTTCCCAAGAATTTAGACAAATTATACAAATGGGTACTAGTTTTCTTACAGATCGGTGTATTAAGGTCGCAATCGACGGTGCACGCTCCCACTCCAAGCCTGTAAGTGCCGGTGTTCCACAAGGTTGCGCGCTATTGCCTAACCTGTTCTTTCTGCATATCAATGAAATGTTGCATACGAGTAACATTTATAGTTATGCAGACGACAGCACTGGGGATGCTTTATACACTGGCCATGGCTATACTCGTATTTCTCGGGAACACGTAATCGAGTTCCGAAACAAGTTTGTGTTAAGTCGAGTCTTCGTTATAGTAAATACAAACGGAATAGTTCCCACTATCCCTTAACTCCGCACCGCGCGAGACTTAAATGCCTACTGTTGCAGGGTTGTCACTGTATTATTGTTTAACAGCTAAGTCTCAAATATTCAATATTTGTCCCCACTCCCCACCACTTTTGACCCTATCACTGTGTCCAAAGATAAGATTTCATCAATTATCAAAAGACTAAAGCCCAAAAAAGCACCGGGCGCAGATGGCATCTCCAACTAAGCCCTCAAACATTTTCCGGAGCAGGTGATCACCTTATTGCCCATAGTCTTGAACGTCTGCTTCGACTTCAGCTACTTCCCCACCTGTTGGAAAGAGGCAACTGTCATTGGCATTCCCAGGCCAGCCAAACCTCACCACCTCCCCTCCATTCACCGTCCCATCAGCCTCCTCAAGGCCATGGGCAAACTTTACGAACGTGTAATCCTTACGCGCATGGGGCGCCACCTGTTTCCACAAGATGGCGACCCTCTTGTTATCCCTCAACAATTTGGGTTCCGAGCCAAACACTCGTGCCCCCAGCAAATTCACCGCATAGTCGAATATATCCTCAGCGGTTTCTATCCTCGTCGTCAGAAGACGATCGCGGTCTTTTTCGACATTGCCAAGAAATTTGATAGAGTCTGGCGCGAAGGCCTTAAATTGTACGACTCAGGCCTCCCTGACCGCCTTGTTTGCCTCGTAGCCTCCTATTTGAAGGGTCGTACCTTTCGTTTTAGACACGAAGGCACGCTATCCTCTTCTCGCCAAATCAAAGCCGGTGTCCCTCAAGGCTCTGTGCTTGCCCCCCTCCTATATATACTATTCACCAACGACATTCCTATCCCGTCGAATGGTTTCAAACTAGCCCTCTTTGCAGAGGACACAGCCCTCTACTCTAAAGGCAACTCACTGCTACAGATTCGGAACAAGATCCAAAGTCAGTTAGTGACTTAGGAGCTTGGTTCCAAAAATGGCGTATCGACGTAAACCCGGAGAAGAGCTCCGCCGTTTGCTTCGAACCGTCCCACTGCCATTCCGCCAATCAGGATGTTAGGAACGCCTGTCCCCTGGTGAACAAAAGCCAAATACTTAGGCGTCACCCTTGATGCGAGGCTCACTTTCAGAAAGTAACTCGCACCGCGCGATTTTACATGTGTAGGCTCAACAGCATGTTGGGCAGACACAGTAAAATATCCCTCCGCAACAAGCGAACCCTATATAAGGTCTGTATACGACCTATTATGACCTACGCGGCCCCATTTCCGCTCATGCTAAACCCAACCTAATAAATGAACTTCAAATAGTTCAAAACCTCTTCTGTCGTCGTGCTACGAACTCACCCTATTATGTCCGTAACGCCAACCTCCACCGAGACTTAGAGCTCCCGACAATTCAGCAATTCCTCAAATCACTCTCTGAGAGATTCTTCAATGCATCAAAGTCCCACTCAAATTGCTTCATTCGCAAGCAGCTGGTTATGCAGCGCCTCTTTCGCACTCGCTATAGTTTCCACAGACCGAGAAATTCTCTCTCGGACCCCTCAACAAGCTTTCAGCTGACCTGAGCTGCCTCCTGGCGGCTCAGGCCGAGCCTACTTAACTCATCTCATAATTTGCCTTAATTAGGCACACTTCTAAGCGGCTTCTCGCCGCTTGCTCCCTCTTCTCAGTCAAGGAGGATCGCGTCAGTTTACGGCTTAAAGATCTCTCGCTAGATCGTTAAGCCAATCACAAAAGGTGGTGTTTAGTGGGTAAAAGTCTCCACATAACTATGCAGCCGGCTGCGTGGTATGCTATGAGCATTCACCACCTCCCACCCTCCTCCGTTACCGGAGGTAACTGGTACATTTCTTAGAAGACAGACTACTATTCTCTTTTTACTATGTCCATGTTGAACAAAGTCTCGGATTGGGAGCGACTACATGTAGTCCAGTTTAACCCCTGAAAGACACAATTTTGCGCATTTATGGCAAAAAATAATTCCTTTGACGTGTGTTCTCGATTTCAGGGCACTCCCCTTGTTGCCTCAGTTGGTAAACTATTTATTAATCTGTGGCCTCAGTCAGAATCGAAATCCTTGGCGTCGACATTTCGAGAGGCGTATTGTTCCGAAGTCAGTTGGAAGGGAAGGCGGTCGAGACGGTATGTCATGCCAGCCCACCGCTTACAGCTTGAACCGCTGAAACGGAAATAATGACAATTACATGGAATGGAATACTAGAACGCGTGCATGCGACTAGTGCTTCGCTGCAATCGTTAAATATATACCTCAATACGGGATACTTCCTTTATGAACCATTTTATAGATATGTCCTAACAATGCGATCCACATTTTCAGAAATTGAAGCAAAAGCCAAAAACCTCATAGGCTGTCATGAATATTAGCAAATGACTTCAAGACGACGAAAGCGCAACACAAAGTATGATTATTTTAATACTAGACGAATTTATTGGAAAAGAAACATTTGAGAGGTAATTTGAAATTGAGATGTTTGTTGTCATTATTCATAGATCTTTTAACTTTTGGTATGCTTTCATACGTTTATCTGCTTCAGATAAACGTATGAAAGCATACCAAATGTTAACCGGTGTTTTTGAAATATTTAGACAGTTAAAATCTATTACAGCAGAAGAGATTTTGATAGAAACTCCTAATAGTCAGTACCCGGATGACCGGTTTTTTTTAAAATTACATTTAGATACAAATTACATACTGATGTAACATTAATAATATTTTTTGATTTTATTGACATAATAGCAAAAACTGAACCGGTTATTTGATAAAAAATTATGAGTGCAAGTAGTTAAAATTTTCGTATCTTTAAAAAATACTAAGAAAGGGTCTCCAAATAATAGATTTTCTCGCAAAAGAAGGGAACTTGTAAAAAAAAGGGGAAAAAATTGGACCGAAGACAGGACGCGAACCAACGCATTACGATTTCGCGACCGCCCGATATCCACTTGAGCTATTACCATCATTAACACAGCGTCAAAATTTATCTTCTTATATTGTAGCAGTTTTTCATTGCCAGAAAACACGGACAAAAAGACATTTTCTAAAAATATATGGATGTGGTGCGATTGACAGTACCGAATAAACGAATCTCAAGAAATTCTTTATTATAAATACCTAATGGATAATTTATTAGAATATGTTTCCCCAATTTAGAAACTGCTTTGCACATTTATTGTCTCTCATGATCATGATCAATAAATGCAGTAGTGAACGTTCTTTTTCGATATTAAACCGTATAAAAAAATTAATTAAGGCACACTATGAGTCAAGAATGCCACAATTATCTCTCAGATGAATATAAAATATGATTTACTAAGAAAAATTAATACGGATAGTATTATTTCTAAATTTGCCCACATGAAATCTAGGTAGAAAAGTTACTTTGTAAAAGTTTATAAAGTAATAAAAGAAACAGATAAATAAATATAAAATATTTTCGTACTATAAAATACACCATTGATAAAATATGTTATTAGCTATTTACCTACTTTGTAATAAATATACACTGAAATATTTACTAATAAAGGTTTACGATTATTTGTGTAGTATTGTCAGTTTCAAATTGTTAGTTTCTTATCAAAATCATTTTAAACTGACAAATATCACCTCTGGCTTTTTGTACTTGTCAGAATCTAATAATGTCCTCCAGACCGAATTTCGGCCACGGCGGCCTGCCTCAGCGGAGGTTAGCCATCGGCGCAGGACAGGATTATAGTGCCCAAGTGTATGCGCAAGCACGGGTGCACTCTCATAATCCGATGGGACGGTAAATCGACACGACCGGAGAGATATCAGGCGCAGGACCAACGGCTTTACGTGCTTTCCGAGGCACGGGGCTTCCTGACTCCGGGCAACTGCTGAGAATTTCTGACGGAAAAACTCAATAATTAGTTTTTTTTTGGCCCGACCCGGCAATCGAACCCAGGATACCTCATGATCAGCAGTCGTACTACTACAACCACTAGACCATCTACCCAACAAAAAATTGTACCCTACAGGTTGTAAATAGACGTATTGAATTGTTTTTTACCACTTTATACTTAAGGACTTAAGGACCCACAGAAGATAAAGGTTATCGTAGGGTAATCGATAGTATTTGCTACGGGCACCGCACTTGCTTAGTCCGGCACTGTCTGTGATTATTAGTTAAATCATGTGTTATTAGCTGCGTACACACCTAGCGCACGAGCTCGCGCGGCTGCCTCGGTATGCGGCTCGCGAAGCAACATCAGTAGTTTTGTCCCGAACTCCTAGGCATGCCTCGCGAGGCAGGCCGAGCCATCATAAGTTATCGAGCATCCGTAATGAACATTTGTTCAATTGTAGCTGCAGCCACTTTCTTAGTTGTTTATTGTTTAAAATAACAAAAACAGTCACGTTTTAAGAACAGACCTAGACGCGTCTGGATTAGAAAAATTTATGTGCGTCGCAACCAATATGGAAATACCTAAATTACTTAAAGATTTAACATTAGATCAGATTGTACATAATTTTACACGAATGTCCCTAGAAGAATTTGTAAATGTGTGCTCATTGTTGTCTGATAAAATTAAAAAGTGCGACACTAAATATAGAGTTAACTTCGTCGTAAGTCACTTTATGTTAACGAGTTTTTATAACTTTAAGATTTTAGCAACCGGAGATTGTTATAGCAGATTGCAATATTTATTTCGAGTATCGAAGCAGAGTATTTATATCTGCAATACAGAGTATTCCAGAAGTTTGTGATGCTATTATTGAGGCCTTGAGTGATTATGTAAAGGTAAATTAAAAATAAGTATTTGTTTAAATTCAAAGATCAATGTGTATTATAATTACAATTCAGTGATATCTTTCAAATCTTTTATCATATATTATTAAAGTGACTTTTCAGTAAAACTAAAACGAACACAATCGTATCGCCTCACGAGCCAAATTACCACCGTACACACTAAAGGAACAGCGAACACTGAGTAAACTTTGAGCACGTTCAGTTACAGACAACGTATGGCTCGGGGTCGGGCGGCGCTCGGCCGACGCAACGTGCGCCCGAGGCACGTCCACACTAGCCGAGGTGTTTGACTCGCGAGGCTGCCGCGCGACCCCGTGCGCTAGGTGTGTACGCGGCTATTAATTAGTAGCCAGACCAAACTACACCGTAGGTACTCTCAAATATAAACGTTAAATGGTTTCAGACATACATAAAGCAACACTGAAGGACTGAAGGGTAGTAAGCATACGCAGGCATTCTAATGTCAAAGTATAAGATCACGAGGTTCTATGCGTACAATAAAACTAGTTGCATCTGCACTGCTCAATAAACTAAATTAAAACTTTGTGCACAAGATTTTTAATTGAGTAGAATACGATCACATTCCTGTTAGGAATCGTATTTCGGGTTTGTTTGTTATTTACACTACCCACCTATTTATTCCTAGTCAAGCATCACTCTTCGCGACGAATGGCCTGTGAATTACAAGTTGCATGCGTTGGGCATCACAGAACTCACATAGTAGCGAAAATATGATCAGTCGATCATAGTCAGAATCATCAAAAAAGAACCTTACCTAAGTTACCATTTCAAAATGTATTTTTTCACTCTTTATTGACAGCCCTTAGTAACTACGGAAAGACCGCCGTGACGTAGGAAGGGGAAAAGATGCAAAGTAATACGTAAACTCGTGCGCAGTGATAAAGTTTTATTTAGTTTGCATGCACGATTTATCTAATTAATAAATAATTATGTAGGCTATTAAAACGTCGACAAGCAGTCAACATTAAAGGAGTGCAACATCTGTACGTAGTAGGTACTGTTATTTATTCTGTGGCAGCAGAAAGTTGTGAGATGTTAGGTATAGATTTTTAATCTCACGAAGGCGGTTGAACTCACTTGTAGTTGTGAATTGTGATGTTTCACACAAGGGCTTGAGTGCGTAATTGCAGATAGCATTATTCCTAACGGTATTGAATAAAATATCTTAAGATACTTAAGTATGTTTAGCTACGTAGTGAAATAGAATTATTTTTTGTTTACAACGAATGTAATTAATCACAGTTTGGATCATTTCGCACGAAGCCATGAAGTCTTGTAAAAATTATACAACCTAGTGATCATTTGATTGCTCTTAAATAATCACATGTTACAATCTCGTAATCAAACTAACACTGCTTCTTAGCATTATATCACATACATTACATTTTTACACCCCTTTGTACAGTTTTTCTTTCATTACTTTCCGTTCTGACGGTACTCGATATTTTTTGATTCACAGGCTTACACACACTTCTTTTTTACTATTACCAGTGCTCGGCTACTTCACACCTGATGGTAAGTTGTGATAAAGCCGAAGATGGTAAAGCGCAATGACTTAACAAAAGCCCATTCACTTTTGCCTTGAAGAGACCCAAATTATAATCAGATAAAAAGACGGAAGAAAGAATATTCCACTTCTTTGCAGTACGCATTATGAACGACGAAGCAAACTGTTTGGTTCGGACGCGTGGTATGTCTACAACAAAGGATTGGAGACCAGCCGAGCTAGTGATCCGATGGTGGAATGGAGTCACTAAAACAATAAACATGTACATCTATACTTACAAGTTAGACCAATCCGCCATCGTGAAATAAAAATACTAAATATATTAACCATCGACCGTGATTATTAAAGACGAAACCTCCCTAAAGCGGGAGCCATATTTTCAGCATTGGAATTTTACGGGCTGATAAAAAAGGAAGAAAATAAAATAAAAGGTGTTGTTTGAAATGAAACATCGCAATAATATTTTGAAAATGTTTTTTTATTAACACTTACATTTTTACAGCGCTCCTAGCCAACAGAGTAATACTATAAAATGAATCGGTGTAAAGAACTGTTGAACGCAAAACAATGTTAGTCCTACAGTGTACGTCAAACAAACAGCTTACAAATATCCCATGTCACAATAATATTATGATCAACGACTATTGTCAATGAGATGGACAACGTTACATCATCAAACAAGCACAGGAGGTCACGCTAATGAAACAAACATCATTTAAATCTATAAACATTTCATATAATTTAGATTTATTAGTCGCTATAATGTTAAATTTTACTTTTGTAACCATTATTATAATGTTATATGTATTCGTTACGAAAAATTGAAATTCATCGTCCCGCCGGGCCCCTCCAGCGGGCTGCGGCCCCACGCGTCTTCGACGCTCGCGTTCGTAGAAGGGCCCAGGCGCGAGCAAAACAAGATGACTCTATTATAATTCATAACTGTATAATTTTAAAAATTTCTAATTACGCATCCCTACGTTTTATTTATTATCATTTAATTAAGAAATAAAATCTTACGTAGTTACCATGAGCAGCCTATTTTATAAGTTTGACAAAATCTAGTAATGTGATTATTTTTAGAAAAGGAAAAGCGTCGCGCGAGGACGCGAGTAGAGCGACGACAGTCGACGGCAGTGCTTGTGAAGTTCGAGCGGGGCCCGAAGCGCTCGCGACGGTGTAATGCTTTATATTTATCTACGTTTACAATTGAAAATACGGCATCAAAATTTCAACTACCTACCTAACAGTAAGCGGTAGTACACTAAGACTCAGGCACTCCACATCGACCTCTCATACGCCATGCACCCCACCGAATCGTCAACTAAACATTATCCACTCGAAAAATTCAACTTAATCTAATGTCCACTTAAATAATAATAATGGCTTCTTAACTGTAATTTTACAACAAATGCTTTTCGTTGGCCGCCGAGCATGGGCGCGGCGGGCGTCGAACTCCTGCCCACGCGTATGGCGAACGATGATCTACTGGCTAAACGATATTTTATTACTTATCATATAAGTATGTGAAAAACAATTTCATTAGTTAATTTAATACTATCTTATAAGTTTATATTGAAGGCGAACTGAATGGTTTCGAGTCGGTCGCTCGCCGCGCCGCGCCGACCGTCAAGGGCGATAACGCGAGATTCATTTATCATTACACAATTGAAACTTTAAACCATTTCAATACAAAAATAACATGATCCACAATATCAAATTATACGTGTTTATTTGTCACAAATATCAAACTCTCCACTGTGCATATATACATATAGTTCGTAAAACAATAAGTGTGTACACGTCACGCGGCTGAGTGGCCGGCATGACGGCGGCCCGTTGCATGCGGTAACAAGCGGTGATAAGCGTACGCGACAGCGATTACACGTGTAGTGGCACCGCAACCTCTGTCAGTCTGTTGTAAGAACACAAATGAACGCATGTACGCAGTGGTAACGGTGTGGACAGCGGTGCGGCTTAGTAGTAAGTCTCTTGTTCGAGCCAGCCGCCCGGGTTGCGGCGCAGGTAGAAGCGTCGGATCTCGTCGTAGATGAAGATCGACAGCATGAAGGGAATTGCGGGCAACCACCAGACGAACCTGTGGACAGCCAAGTTGTTCAGTTAAACGGTACATCAGAGTATAATGAGAATCGATCAGCTTTCAAAACTATAAATAAATTAAGCCTAAAAAATCAACTGCTTTTTTATAGGATAGGGTGACAAACGAGCACACAGTCAACCTGATGGTAAGTGGTTGCCGTGGCCCATAGACATCCACATCCATCCCCGATTACGAATCAAAATGCAGATGCGTTGTCACCCGTGAGGCCTAAGATGGAATGCCTCGTTTCCAGTAAAAAGGGTCTCCGGTTCTCTGCACTCACCATACAAAACACAGCAGCATTAAGCTACTATTTCACGCTGGTATTCTGTGAGAGCGTGGTTCCTTCCCCGGTCGAGCCGACCCATTCGTGCTACAACTATACTACTAATATAACTGCAGCATGGCTCTACCACGTAAAAGTTTCCCTAAAGACTTCCTTTCAGAAAAGATTTTATTATGATTAAATATGCCATAGTTGCCTCGCTTGGCAGGCGGGTTGGCAATCGTAGTTTTTTTTTAATTTTTGAGTCGTTATCAGGAAGATACTGCTGGCCATCTCTTATTTCAGTTTCTTCAGTCGCCTTTTATGACAGCAACGGGACGATATGCGGTTGTGAATATTTTTACGCCGCTACTACACGGTTTCATGTTCTTAAGGTTGTTATCGGTAATAAAAATTGATAATTTTGTGCGCAATGTTTTATCTTCAAGTACAGATTATGTTAATAAACGCTTATCCGGGTCGAACCGCCATCTATTCAAGATTTAGTTATGATTATGAGTTATAAGGCACAAAATAATAAGCAAACTTCAAACCTTTGTATACTGGTAAGATGTGTCCCGAAAACAGCTAAAGGACTTAACGAAACAATATTAACTTATAAACATCAACTAACAATCTATAGTTACAGTGTATAGGTGGCGTATGAATATTCACTACACCATATAATCGCGTGAGTGTCGTAAGAGGCGACAGAGGTAAAAAGATCAAGAGATGGGCAGCAGCGTATTCTTAATAACGACTAAAAAATGCCAACCCGCTTGCCAAGCGTGGCAGCTATGGCAAATATCCCCCATATGAGGCAATCTATGGGGAGGTCTGTGTGCAGCAGTGGACCTTAACAGGCTGCAACGGTAATCTATAGTGATACCAAACTCTGGGAGTCGTATACTCACTTGAGGGGATACATCCGCAGACCCTTGTCCATGCCGGGAGTGTAAGACAGGAAAGCAGCAAGCGCAGTTTCAAAGATGAGGCCAAAGTTGAGAGCCCAGTTGCGCATTCCCTGGTGTACGATCGAGTTGCGGCGCGTCTTGCAGATTATCAAGTCAGCCCATTGTACTACGACGATAGACACGAAGAAAGCAGTGTGGCAGGTGTACTCGAGGGCTTTGCGGTCGCGGTATGTCTGAGAAAGCAATGAAGTTTCATTACAGTTATCGAAGAGATTACATCATTAAGAAAAAGCCGATCTATTTATACTTCTATTTCTGGATACTTTTCAGTTTGTTTTAATAAACGAGTTGAGTTTTAGACTTAATTTAAGAAAGGTTAACGTAATACACGTTTGACAATAAGGACTTCAAAAATATTCACGTTCGTAATTAATTATATATAATAGTCAATTCGCTTTCATGAAAAACCCTCAGTTGGACACTGATCTCTCCCGTTTTAGTGAGAATTTAACTTCACTAATAATTAAGAAAAGTTAAAAAACATAAACGTTGAGATTTTACATAAAAGCAAAATGTCTGTTGCATTATTTATGAGTGTGATGCACCTTCTCGGATCTAGTGTAAATCATAAAGTATCAAAAAAGTATCTATAATCGATATAGTCCAGCAAAACAAAGGGAAAATTAAAGGTTTCTGAGCTCAATTGAGGGTAAAAAAACGACGGGTTGCACTCCGAGAGTGCTGGCAGAAGTGAAAACTTGAATACTAAGTTGTGCATTTTTGATATTTTGGAATGGTTAGGGAATAATTTTGCACGAATTGCTTTAATTATCAGTATAAAAGTACTATCATTTATGTGGTAGAATACAATATTCATTTATTGCGCTATCGTACATAAACATGACAATTTATATTACATTAAAAAGTTTATCTCTCAGAAAACGCGGCGTACTGTCTACTCTCCATCCGTCTTACGAATTTTCGATCAGGTCACGTGTCCTGACGCAAGTTTAACATTCTTTACCCATTACAAAAATAATTCTTCTGTCCGTGTTTTTGTGGCTGAACTCCTCCTAAGCGCCTGGGCCAATTTTGATGAAATTGTGTGTGTGTGTGTGTGTGTGTGTGTGTGTTTAGATTCACAGTTGTACCCGGTAGGTGGCGCTATTGTCATGATCCAGAAATTACCTGTCGAAGCCGGAGCGAATAGCCATTTTCTTATAAATTTTTTTGGGAAAATATACCTTAACAATGTAATTTTAACATACCCATTCCTGTCCATAGGAATCGGTCAAGTCGTTGATGGCCTTAGAGTCCCATTGTTTCCTGATACCGAACAGTTTCATTGGCAGGAATCCGTTCTCAGCCATGATTACGAAGTACACGAAGAAACCGGCGGCGGCTTGAATCATTCCGATTTGTCCATACGCCATCGATATAAGCCTGCGAAACACCCATACAGCGTGTTATACTGTACGTTTGTATACGATGAAGGTTTTCTATTGATAATTGCAATTAATTTTCAATTTCAAATTACTTTCACTGAACATTAAAATTTTGTAGATACGAATAGTGTGTAGAAATATTCTTTGTTCTATTGAATATATAAATAAAAAATGGAAGTTCTTTTTTCTTAGCGAAATACTACTTTTTATTTTAATATGGATCAGGACATAAACTTAGCATGGTTTCTTAACAAGAGCCGGAAGTATTACAACTGGAAATTATAAAAAATATTTTCTTAATTCATTTAAAAAAAAACTGCATACAGTAAGGTATCGGTATATATTCCATGTATGTAAAATTACAGTTTGTGTATGTACTTTAAGATTGAGATCTTTTATGCAAAATTATGACTCATGGTGGAATTAAACAGAGCTTTCATTACTATACTGAAATGACATTGTCTAGTTTAAAAAAAATATACGCCAAAGATATGCTTGTGATTACTGAAAAATAAAAACCATTGTAGGTCAATATTGTACGACTCCGTGGTGCACCGGCTGAATGTTTAGCAGCGGTGTTGCGAGGCCACGGGTAAAGATCTCGTACAGGACAAGTGTTCGTATGGCTTACAAATAATTGTCCCGGGTCTCAATGTTCGTTCCCGTGTAATTTATGTATGCAAAATGCCTCCACGATAAACTGACAAAGCTAGTACTAGCGGAAAAATACCTACTATAACCTGGTGTTATAATCTTTTTTTTTTTTAATTTAAAATTAGTATTTTACATGAAAATTTGATAGACATTATTTATGAGAGTGAGAATTCCCTTATGCTCTATAAATCCACAACAAATCACCATTGTAGATAAGCCTTTCCGATTAAAGAAAAAATAATATAGTAATGTATTTGTATGATATTTAAAACACTAAAGATCTGATAAACATAATGCAAATACCGGTTTACTTCTTAAGAAACAATGCTTTATTATGAAAGCTAAAATTTAAAAAAGACAATGTAACTTTACCTCTGACAGGAGCGAGTAAATGAGAGTTCTAGTAAAAATTATATCTTTATTATTATTAGTCTAAACCTTAAAACAACGTTGGTGTCGTGAGCTATGCTTTGATTCAGTTGGTATTATAGAACAAATTATATAAAAATAAAATAACAAAATTAAAAACCTGTATTTTTTATTAAATTACATAAAACACCATCGTTATTTAAATATAATATAAAAATGTTAATTATACTTACAATTTAACACCACATGCAAAAGATTAAACGCAAGCGAAAGCGGTAGAGATCGGTGAAGAGCTAAGACGGGAAATAAAACCGATAAAAGCGAAAAGAACCGTATATTTTGCGTGTGGGCGTTAGAAGCTCAAAAAACATTAGAATAGCGTGTGAGGAAAAATTTAAAGATATATTTGAATACATATATATTTCAAGTTTATTTGCATAAATTATTCATATAGAAATATATAAATAAAAAACAACACTCTTCATGTCGCCTAGGTCATTCCTTAAAAAATCACTAACAATTAACAACTAATTCTTCTACTTTTCTATTCAATAATCAGTCACTAAGTACGTCTTAAGAACGTTCACTAACAAATCGCTAACTTGTTTACTAACGTGCATTTATTTTGATATTGCATTTCGTATTTCATCATCTAAATTTGAAATATGGAAGAGTGAAGATTGTGAAGAAGTGACAGAAAGGCTAACTTCGCTAAATCTAGGGTAGAGGTCTATAAAAGATAAGTTTAAATTGCGAAAGTTATTTAAATAAACATTAAAAGTAACTATTAGAACTTGTGCGTTGACACAACGGTGGTTTAGCAGTGTTCGAGGAATGTTCCTGTGTTACCTAATTAGTTACGGAACTAATTGCTTAGTGCTCGACGTACGATTAGTACTTCATAATCACTCTTCCACATCTTATTTCCAACGGTAGATCGTAAGTAGCCCCACCGTTCAAAATGCATTTTTATAATATAATTTTTTTATTATTCTCAAATTTTGATGAGGGCAACATTTCATTAACTGACCGCAAATATTTTTTTTTAATTTTATTTTTAGAATAATTTTAAACTTTACTAATTTAATTTACACAAAATTTCTTCTATGCTTTGTTTCATACCAATAAAACTTAAATATATAATATACCGTGAAATATAAGAAAAATTAAGGTCAGTATAACTGACGATACCTTTAAAACCTTTTCGAAAATTATTAAAGAGACTTCCACTTCCAATGTTTTTATTTGGCTCTAGTGTTTAAATTTCTTTTATCTATTTTTTAAACTTCACAATGGCCAGTTAATGAAGTAGACCCAGTACAATCCGTTCGAAACATCTATGAAGAGGTGAATGTTTTTTTTTTTAATTTAATTGAACGAATATTAGTAAAAATGAATAATTCAAAGATTTTTTCCGAGCGGATCGTTCGAAATTCCAATGTGGGCTATTGATTGCGTTAACACCCATATGATTATCTAATAAGCTTCGGCCGCGTGTATGCGCCGGCTACGTGGCAGTGCGGGCCAACCTTCTGTTGACGAGATTGTCGCGGTAAGGGTCCCGAGGCTGCCGCTTCATGATATCGGACTCGGGTGCTTCGTACGCCAAAGATATAGCAGGCACCTTCGGTAACACCAAGCAATCAGCACAAACCACAAAACGGATCACAAGCCGCGCCATTGCGCAGCACTTTTTAAATTAAATTATAAACAAATACCCACCCCTCGGCTACGACGTTCCAATTTCACATACTCTACAACTAACGACTTCAGTTATAAATATAAGTACCAAATTAACATAGCGACACTATCACTCTTAAATAATAACTCAGTGATCTATAAAATACAGAAAATAGAAAAATATTTAGCGTGTTATATTCGAGGAAACCTTTTAGGTTATATTATAAAAAGAATATTATACAGGTTGAAATACTAAGCTAGTGGTATAATAACAAGTAAGTCCTAGTGATACTTAACATGTTAAACAATTAATATGAATATTTTTGTACCTACGTATATATAAAATAATAAAATATAGGCCTGTCCGAATAACAAACATGGGGTGAAATGAGAACCCGGAGCGCATACGATATGAAAATAACGTATAGTAGCGATATTTGTGTGAAATATATCGTGTTATATGATGTGCGTGAAAATTATGAGAGGTATAAAATAAGTATAAAAAAGTAGAGGAAGAATATAATTATTAATAAACAAATAATGTTACTAAAGGATGTTAAGATGTGTCCGAAGAAACATGCACAGAAGACACATGGCATAGACAGATAGATACACATCGATCACTTACCTTGTAAACGACCATATACACACACACACACATACACGCACCAATACAAACAAACACCTAACAAGTAAATGAATAAGATGTAAAAACGTATATCAAAATGAAACAATGTGTTTGGAAGCGGGTCGGTCGCGGAACAGAAAACCAACAAAAAACACATTATTTCATAGCCACCACAAGCTACATTAAAGGAAACAGGAAAGTGTTAGTACAGAGTAATATACAAGACAACGCAAGGCAGAAGTTAGAATCGGTGCGATTGTCGCCTTTAAGGGAAACAAAGAGACGTGTACCTGCAAGGCACCGCCCGCAGACGACAGGCAACAACCAAACCTCAATATTGAAGACTAACTTACACGTGGTATATAGCAAGCAAGTAGCAGATAGAAATAATATCTTTGAACGAGTGTCGTGTCACTCGTAATGTTTTACCTCTCGTTAACGAGTTTATCTGTGAAAGGATTACGCGGCTGTCGCTTCATAATGTCAGATTCGGCCTCCTCGTAAGCCAGGGAAATGGCGGGCACCTACACAAACACTAGCTATGAGAGCGAACGGCGAGCAGCGGCGCGTTCGCACGTGCGAACGTTCGTGCTCGTATTGTAAAGCGCAGTGCATCATTATCACATGTGTACAACATCGAACATTCAGCAAGACAATTGCAAGTAGACACTGGTAGCCAACGGATACCGTTTATGGCTGCATATATACAATATATTTGTAACAGTGTATGCTTACAATGACTTTAATCACTTAATAATTATTATCACAGAAATAAAACGGACACATAAAAAATGTAAATTATGAAATGATTGTTCTGTTGCAAGTACTGAAATCGTTGAGAACTCAAAATATCGAATGATTTGCAAACGAAAGTGTGGACATTCAATTAGGTCACACGAAAAATTTTGAAAAAATAAAACGTGTTTGAATGATGATGGAGATGATATGCATGTGACTGTAACTATGGTGTATTGTGTCTGTCTTTATGTTCAAACAAATTGTTATATTAATACCCTTTAAATGATTGAACGCCCAACGCGATGCGTTAAGGACCGCAAATATCAGGAATTGGTGTCCATAACCTTCCTCAATCTAAGAAAGCGTAACACTTGGTTTTGTACACAGAACCACCTATAACACTGAGTAAGATAATCTCGCTCAATGCTCACATATTAACAGAAAGGAGCCTCACGTCAAACCATTTAGCACTTGCAGCATATAAATTAGTTGTGTTAAATTTGTAAAGCTCAAACTTTTTTAGTCGTACGCACGTTTTCACACTGAACATTTTTTATGTCAAATGTTTGAATTGTGTTCAACCATAATGGGTTGAAACATTTCCTTGGACAATTTCAATTAAAAATATTTTGTAAGTAATATTCGACATTATGGTTGCTCACAATAAATTACAAACTAGAGAAACACCCAGTCGTGACGCTATCGATACAACATCGAAGTTATTATAGCTGAAAAAACAGTTATGGGTTATTTTTATTGCCACAAAGTATTATCATAATACATAGTAGAGACCTCTCATTGACTAGTTTGTCGCAAAATGGGTTCCTAGGTGGGCGTTTCATTATGTCAGCCTCTGCAGACTCGTAAGCAAGTGCTATCGCTGGCACCTAATGTCAATTTTTTATTATAATTTTCCATCAATTTTACTTTTTCTAGTCACCTATATGATCACAAAAATAAGCTAAAATGTCGAACATTCGAGACAAATACGTTTATTCAGAAATCGTTTTGATTAGCTCGTTAGCTAGAAAAAGTAAAAGAGGTTTAAAATATTGCCTAATCTTGAGCTATAATGCTGAAAACTTAAGGAAGACATGTCATTATAATTGTACAAATTGCTATATTACTTCAAATTAAATTTTAGAATTCACATCTTATTTTTCGCTAGGGAAATTTTAACTTTGGAATTAACAGTCCGATGTACTCACTGTAACAGTTTATAGACACCTGAAAGGCCATTTTAAACAAAAATGGTCACATGCATTGTCTACCCTGAAGACTAAAATAAAATGAATAGCCTGTAATTATACTGAGTGTATCACACTTCAAACCGAAACACGGCCGTGCGTTTGTTGCTGCTTGGTGTCAGAAATAGACGAGAGGGTCGTACCAACCTAGGCGGACTTTTTACAGGTCGCCCTCTCACCTAGTGACGTCATGACGTAGTTATCGTTATTATTACGATAACGTGCGATTCAACAAAGGATACATCTTTAAAAGTTCCACTTGATAATTTTATATCAACAGAAAATAATCGTTATAATTGACTGTGAAGTTATATTTGACACATTTAACTAAGTCGTAGTGTATATTTGTTTTATAATTTTTGTCAGTTCATTTATACCTTAAACATTACTTGTCTCGTAGAAATATAGCAATACAATATCACAAAACAAAATATACCGTTGGCGGTAGAATTTAAAGTCGCACTTACCATGTCAGTTCCAAGATCGATGCAAAGGATTGTAACAGTCCCGAGAGGAAGGGGAATGTCGCAGAGGATGAAAGCAAGGAAAGGCGAAATCTCGGGAATATTGGAGGTCAAAGTGTAGGCGATGGACTTCTTGAGGTTGTCGAAGATCAAGCGGCCTTCTTCCACGCCAGTTACGATCGAAGCGAAGTTGTCGTCGAGCAAGATCATGTCAGCGGCCTGAAGAATGTGCATTTAAGATTTTAGTTATATATGTATGAGTACCAAATAATTTAAGTGTTTATAAGATTGATATTTCACTTAAAATTCTAATTAAAAAATATCTTTGCTTAAGTCCAAACTTTGAAATACATTTAATGACTCAATATGGATTAAAAGGTAAATGTTCACTCACTTGCTTGGACACATCAGAACCGGCGATACCCATAGCAACACCAATATCGGCCTTCTTGAGAGCGGGCGAGTCGTTAACACCATCACCAGTCACGGCCACGATGGCGCCAAGACGCTGGCATCCTTCCACAATGATCAGTTTCTGTTGAGGGGAGGTACGGGCGAACACTATCTCCGTGTGGAACCTGCGATATAAATAAATTACTTACATACCCTTTGTATTCAAACAAGATAAATACGATTAAAGTTTTAAGAAAAATCGAATGCAAAATATGAGTGTAAGGCATTCAATTATTAATAATTAAATTTTTAGCTACCAATGAATTTAATTTTAATTTTATTGATACATGAGCCGTAGTCGAAATTAATGACATCCAAAAATAATATTTTGAATTATTTTATAACCAGTTCATTTAGGATTTAAGCTTAGGACTGAAGACTCAGTAGACTGTTGTATTAAAATATTAATAAAGTAAATGAAACGTAATAATACAAAATAAATGTAAGTCAATTTAATAAAACAATAATAAGAACTGTGTTCAAGTTATATGATGATGTGTATAAACACTCACTTGAGAATCTCGTCAAGTTGATCAGAGTTTATATCCCTGAGTTCAGTTCCGTGGACGACGGCGGCTTTGGCTTCGCGTGGGTTCACTTCAGACACGGGAATATTGAGGCGTGCAGCGATATCTTCAACGGTTTCATTGCCTTCGGAAATGATGCCTACGGACTTGGCTATAGCCTTGGCAGTGATGGGATGGTCACCAGTCACCATGATAACCTATATAAAAATATGAAATAATTAAAAATTGGTGTTTACAAAATAAAACAATTTATAAATACTTTAATCCACGAATTGCTTTTGAAATACGCACTAGTGAGAAATATATAGCATCTAGGACCTTTATTATGTAAGTATGTAGCCGTGTTAATAAGATCTTATCAATATCCAAATGCAACAAATTCGTTTGTAATTAATATATAGATAAATATCTCAAAACGATTGACTATGAATTACTTAAAAATTTCGTCGTGAATGATTTTTATGAATTTTTTTTTACTTGTTTTTTTGTTTTCTTTATTTTAAGTTGCTTGTATATGTGTGAGGGGTGGCAATCATTGATGAACTTTATTTATTAGGTTAGATAATCCTAAAGTACAAAATACTTTGCATACTATACAATATGTAGTTATATAGCTATAACTACGTATTAGTAATTTAATATTATCATTGTTCAATGTTTATATTAAAATGACAATGCTTAGTACACTACTACACATGCATATGCACACTACGTGCATATGCATGTATATGCAGTGCCAATCAAAAACCTACTGCTGAACATAGGCTTCCCCATAAACTGACTTGAAAATATCCTAAATAGCCCAAGGGATATTTGTTACTATTGTCACGATCGGTAGGCGCGTTGGGTAAAACAGTTTTTTATTATTTTATGTTGTTATCAGGAGGTTCTACATCTCCTCTTTCAGTTTCCCTCTTCGTCTCTTACGGCACTCATGGGACGGTATGGGATAATAGATTTTATAACGCAATAAGGATGTGAACTACAAACGAGGAATTAACAAATTACTTCAACATTCTAATCTAACAAGGGCACGCATTCTAACATCGCTAGCCGATGGCCCAGGAGGGGGTGGGGGGGGGGGATTACAAGAGCACATTTTTACACATAGTTACACGAATTTCAATGTGTAAAGCTCTTGACTGTAAAATAAATAAGACTGGTTGCTTTGCTATTTTGTTATTTACTACGCCCCTATGAGGGGAGCGGAGCGCGGCTGCCCCTCCCCGCCTCCAACGCGTCGCCCTTGATTCTAACTAATCTGTCTATTTTTGTGTCTGTGTCTATTTTTTCAAGTATGTATTCAACAACGTAAATTTGCTCACCTTGATACCAGCAGAACGGCACTTAGCCACGGCGTCGGGTACTGCAGCTCGGGGTGGATCGATCATGCTCATGAGGCCAACGAACCGAAGGTTATCCAAGGGGAAGTTGGGGTCGTCGGTGTTAAATTTGTAGCCGATTGGATACTTATCAGAGGGGAGTTGCAAGTCGCAGAATCCGAGCACACGTTCACCAAGACCGCCCAATTCTAAGTACGCGTTGTTAAATGCTTCTTTCATTTCTTCATCCAAAACCTATCGAATAATAAATATGCCTTTATTCCGTTCAAAGATTAAAGTTTATTTTTCATTTAAAACAGAAGTGATAAATTCTTTATTACTTCATTAATATTAGTCAATTAAAATTAAACATTTCCAACCTTTTCCTTGCCGCCAATGAAGATAGTGCTGCAGCGTTCTAAAATCCTCTCGGGGGCGCCCTTCATCACTAACAAATGGCGAGGGTCACTAGGGTCGTCACTCTCGTGGATGGAAACCTGGTATTTGTTGGTAGAGTTGAAGGGAATTTCGCAGACTTTCTTGTTACGCTTCCTGATCGACATGACGTCACCGAGGGCAAGCTCCATGCATTTGAGGAGAGCAGCTTCAGAAGCGTCACCGGCGACCTCCTTCTTAAGAATTGGAACACCGTCCTGACCACCTTTGAATTCAGCGCGGTTGCAAAGAGTGGCGATCTTAGCGAGAGCCTTGAAGCCAGGGCTAGTTCGGTCTGTGGATAGGATTTATAAATTATTATTTTAGAATTAGTTAATTCTTATTACGTATAGGTTATATTGGACCATCAGTAAATATATATTACAACTTTAGAAATAGCAACTTTATACTTCATTGACTGTCTCTAATGTTTAATTATATAATATATAAACTGTCAATCCATAAAGATTGATATATATCAATCTTTATGGATTTAAAAAATAATCTAAACCGAAGGGAAGAACGAATCACTCCTCGGTATTGATGTCCTTCAGAATAAATTTGGGTCACGGCGGCCAGTCTCAATGGAGACCAGACATTTGCGTAGGACAAAATTATAACGCGAGCACATGTGCACTATATTCCCTCACTCTCATAGTCCGATGGAACGGCAATCCAACACGGCTTTACGTGCTTTCATTTAAAACATACATACACAAAATAAAATGGAGTCGTATCTTTGAATCCAATTCAAAGCGTGATTGTATCATTACTTCATGAAACTAATAAAACAAAAATTAAAACTAATTTTACGGTTGCGTTTAATTTAACTTTTTTAATACCCGACGTTTCGGGTACTTTACGGCACCCATGGGGTTACACACCCGTGACCGAAACGTCGGGAATTAAAAAAGTTAAATTAAACGCGATAAAATCCCTAAAATTAGTTTTATTTTATATATAGTATTCGTGTAATATAAGAAATCATTATGCTTAACGTTTACTTACCATACTGTACTCCAGATTGATCCTCCGTAGTATCGGCCTCGATGATCTGGTTATCGAACCACATATGGGCGACAGTCATCCTGTTTTGGGTCAGTGTTCCGGTCTTGTCCGAGCAGATGGTAGAAGTGGATCCGAGGGTTTCTACAGCTTCCAAGTTCTTGACAAGGCAGTTCTTCGACGCCATTCTCTTAGCGGTTAGTGTTAAGCACACGGTCACGGTGGCGAGTAGACCTTCAGGTACGTTGGCTACAATGATACCTGCGAATACGGTGGTAATATGGTATTTTTGTTCTTTAATTATCTCAGAGTTATTATTATTATATCAAAAGCCTTTATTTTCATCATCATGGACCATTAGAAGCCCACAGCTGGATTTAGGGGACCCAATGTCCTGTTGTGGAAAATATTAATAATCACGCTTGGCAGCCGAATTGATGACTACATTACCGGATGCCGCGCACTTTTGAACATGCTGACCCTCGTCTGTCTTGGTATTTTACGTCTGGCGTAAGCGAGTTGGTTATTATGGTTGTTATAAAACAATAAATGAGACTGGTTGCTTTGCATTTGACTACATTTTTTGAGTCTCGGGGTTGGGGGGCACATGCCCCTCTATACCCCCATTGGCGCCGCCCTTGGTTGTTATACAGGAATTCATTATGGCAGCTGTACACGTTCATTGTGACACCACGAGACAGGCCGAGTACGAGTGTGTACACGGTGCTCTCGTCGCGTCGCGGCGCGTCTCGCAGCTCACGTTTGCTCTCGGAAGCTTGTCGGTTTTGTGCGCTCTAGTCACTCGTGAGCATTGAAGTAATATGTACTTACGTACTAGAACAGCTATCTCAAACAAAAAATGTGCGCTACTCTGTGTTCGCGCGTTTGGTTTTTTTATCATAGAACAAACATAGGTAGAATGATCAGCAGGTAATAGTAGATTGTATTGTTAAATAGCTAAATTATACCGAGAACAATATTTAAATTTTGTCGTTTATTTTGTATATTATATTTGTTTCTTTAATATAATATTACATAATATTATATCACAATTACATTTTAATGATATTTTTATCTGAATATTTTAAAAGGTATCTATGTCAAATATAAAAAAAACATACTAAATGTATGTTTAACAAAACTTATTAACATAAAATTTAAATTACAAATATATTTATTTAAATTAGAATCATAAATGCTGTAAATAATCGTTCATAAATGCTGGGCACGCGAGAGTTAAAAATGGACGAATTTATTCCACTTTGACTTTGAAGTGGAAACCTAAAAATAAAATAAAAGAATAGTAAGCATAGAAAAATTTAGCCTAATTATAATAACTTATATATTTCTACAAAAAAAATGTGTACAATAATATATTATTCGTCCTATACTTAAGTACCCACAGAAATGTCGCATCTGAACATATTAATTTCATAATCTATATTCAATGATACGAGATGGCGGCTTAGGAATAATTTTTTTATTATTAATTTATAATACTTTTTTATTGAATAAGTATCTTATTAACCGATGAAAATTAATTCCTTGGTTTTTACTTGAATTATTTGTGCAATATCTAAGTACACAAGACGGCATATTTTTATCAAGAGATTTTTTTTAAATCAACACAACACGTGACAACTCTACAAGCGCCTAGCTAGTGACTGAGTAAAGTGCAGTGCATGCACCGCAGTTGAGTGGATAGTGGAACAGAGTAGCTGAATGCAGTGTCTCCTCTAGTACGTAGTACATAATAGCTCAATGCTCGTGAGTCTAGCAATGAAAATGAGAGCGTACTCTATTCTATTCACCGTACATGGTTCTGTTACGGTAAATAGAAACCATACACCATCTTCTATTTTCTTCTTATGGTAAATGTGTAAAAAAATATGATAACTAATAGCACAAAAGCAAAACGCAGCAACAGTTTCATTTAGATCCATCTTAGCGGGCATACGGAGTACAAATGATACAACGAGTGTGTACATGGTGTGTTCTCTTTAATCAATTAAAAGTATTTTATTTAAATTTGATTTCTTCTGTACCTATCGTGGAGCCAATTTACAAACAAAAATTGCACAAAGATAAACATTAATACCCGGATTTTTTTTTGGTATAGATGGTAAGTGGATGCTGTGGCCCATAGACATCTACATTTATCCTCGATTAAGTCACCCCTGAGGACTTAATCGGTAAGGCCGCGTATTATGCAGTGGGTAATGTGTATACACGCTTCTCACTGTATTCATTTCTGAGGTCTACAGTATGTCTTATGGTAGTATATAGGAAATCCTTAGCATTGATTTTAGCTTACTAATAGGGTAATTTTTTATAGAATAAGGATGACAAACGAGCACACAGTCCACCTGATGGTATGTGGATGCTGTGGCCCATAGATATATATATATACATACATTTATCTTCGATTAGGAATCAAAATACAGATGCGTTGTCAGATGGAATGCCTCGTTTCCAGTAAAAAAGGGTCTTCGGATCTCTACACTCACCATACGAGACACAGCAGGATTTAGCTGCTGTTTTACGCTGGTTTTCTGTGAGAGCGTGGTCGTTCCCCGGTCGATGGAAGATGTTTAATTAACCACTGCACTACCAAGCCATCAAATAATCCTATACCTATAAAATTACTCGTTTATAGGTATTATTTGATTTATATATATATATATATATATATATATATATAAATAATATATATATATATATATATATATATATATATATATATATATAAATAGCTCCAAAGATTTTCATAAAATTTGTGTCCAAGGAGTTTCGAGGGCAATAGCTAGGATCTAGCTAGGATTTATTTTTAGAAGATGTCTTTTTGTCCGTGTTTTCAGGCAATGAAAAACTGCTACAATATAAGAATACGAAAATTTTGATTAAACTAAAACGAAAATTTTAATTAAACTAATTGCACTCATGATTTTTTTATTCAAATAACCAGTTCAGTTTTTTCTATTATGTCAATAAGATCAAAAAATATTATTTACCAGTATGTAATTTGTATCTAAATGTAATTTAAAAAAAATCATCGGTCATCCAGATACTATCTATAAAGTAGAAATCTATAAAAATTCACTTGAAGCATCCGCCATATTAGTTTTTGCGAGCGGAGACCAAGTCAAATCTGAGAATACTACTGAAGGTTACAAATAGTATATACATGTATACATCTGTAAATCATCACCCTTGTGGGAGTAGTCGGTAAAAGCGTTAAATTGTGAATTCATACCAATGAGGAAGATGACGGCATCCAGCCAGTGGTAGCCGAGGATGAAGGCGATAAGGAAGAACGTGACTCCAAGGAATACGGCGACACCAGTGATCAAGTGGATGAAGTGGTGGATTTCCTTTGCAATAGGCGTTTCTCCTGTGTCCAGACCGGAAGCCAGGCCAGCGATACGTCCCATCACCTAAATGAAATCTCCATTATTTGTTTTGCTGAGCTAAACAGTCAGTAACTAAAATAAATCAGTTTTTAAATTATCTCCCTATAGCATCAAACCTGTAATTCCCGAGGGCGAAGGCAGACACAAAAATATAGGTTTAAATAGAAAATAGTGAAGAGCAAGGTAATAGGTATCGAACGATAATCGGTACCGATATCACATTAGTCGCTTTTTATGACATGCGACACGCGAAGTCAGTTACTTAGTAGGCACACTTTGACGCTCCCCGTCGTCGGTCTCAGTATTTTATATATGGCATATACAGGAATTGCCTATTCCGCCATCTATCGGATGCTAAAAGATTTATCCTCAAGATTCATTTAACTAAAGATTAGTAGTGATGTCCTCCAATTTATAAAACGTATTTACAAAACGTTTTTTTTTTGTATTTTCTTATGATTGGATCAATTGAATGTTAGGTACCAATATTATAACAGTACAATTGCAGTGCCAAAAATGCTACAGCATTGTGCTGATGCTGCCATTTCGTTGTTCCAACCCAATGAGTACAAATCATTCGTTCCTTGAATTATTAAAATTATTTGATCTATGAGAGTACATGCAATAAATATTACTAACCGTGTTATCCCCACAACAGATGACAATGCCTTTCGCGGTGCCCTCAACAGCGTTAGTTGAGAAGAAAGCCAAGTTCTTGGTTTCCAAGGGGTTCTCATGGGTGAACTCGGGGCCACGGGACTGAGGTTCCGATTCGCCGGTCAAACTCGAGTTGTCTACTTTGAATCCGCGGGATTCGATGATACGGATATCAGCCGGGATTCGGTCACCGAATTTCACCTAAAATACAGGTTTCTCTTTAGAATAAGAAACACAGAACGAAAGCGGTTTTATAAATTTATTATTAATGTAAAATGTTATTGAAAACTGTAACTACTTGTTTCATCTTACTAAATTTCCTGAAACATCGCCAGTAAAAAACATTAAAGAAAGGAAATAAAAAAATAACTTTTGTATATATTATAAACTGTTCCATTCATCCATTACAGCCTATTAAAAAAATCCACAGGTTGCCTTATAGAGGGGATATACGCCATTATTGCCATTCTTAGCGAGTGGGATGGCAACCACAGTTTATTATATTATTAGTGCTTTTATCACGAAAATGCTGCCGCCCATCTCCTGTCATTATTTACTAATCACAAGCCAGTGCTCGACTGCAATTCCACCTTGTCGTCTCAGATTGTAATTGGACGGAAAGACCGACACCGACAAAATATTTCACTACTTTGTGGTTTGAATGCGTGAAATATCGACAACAAAGTGGTGAAGACCTATCGAACCCTGAATAATGGTGGAAAGAAGAAAGAGGAATTAGGGCGTGTAATTCCTGCATACACTCTTCAAAATGTATCCTCTAGATTACCGTGAGGCTGGCTACTGTTCGCCTCCAGTACGCGCTCGAGGCTGACAAGATTTGTTTCAAACAAATCACGGTCACTAATAAGTTTTAGGACTCATATTCAGGGAATCCAACAAACCTACGATAACTTCTAGATGGCATTGCAGCACCAGTCCATAGTACTCCATGCACGATCGGACTTACGCTTTACATAGAATAAAAATTTGCCCCGGCGTAAATTACCGCCGCGTCGAACACTTGCAAGGACACCTAGTTTCCTTACTGATGCTTCGGCCCCGGAATTAATGAACCTCTCAAAACTGAAGTCCGGAGAAATCTCATTCCCTAAAAACTAAAGCAAATAAGTAGTCGTACGTCGTCAAGACGCGGTGAGTCCGTCCACTCGGAAAGTCCTTTACCCAGTCAATCAATACATCAAGAGAAATAGCAAGTGCTTCCCTATTGTTCTCGAAGGCCGCGCCCTATATGTGAGTGGAATACGCTAAGTTCACATATTTCAGCTCGGTCGCCGAGGAATCCATACTATTCTAGGTATGCCACAAGGTGAGTGTTCATAAACTTATATAGGATGCGGATTATCGAAATTGGGCGTTCATTTTTATGAAGAGTGTGGATGTATTTTTTCTTTCCCTTTATTGGTTTTTCTTTTTCCTCCGTATGGGATTCTCTTAAGTCACCACTACACAACACATACAACTTATTTATAGGCTGTAAGAGAAATAAAGCTTTTTTTAAATTATTATTAAATAACATAAGTTTTTCCTTACTTCAACAATATCTCCAAGCACGAGGTCCTCAGCGCGGAGAGTCAGTTTTTCACCTTCACGGATAACAGTAGCGAATTGGGGTACCATGTTTTTGAATGATTCCATGATCTTAGATGATTTGCTTTCTTGGTAGTAAGAGAAGATACCCGTAACGATAACTACAGCCGCTAGTACAATACCTAGGTACAGGTTGTCATCCGCTGGTTCTTCAACAGTACTCGCCTGTAAACCAGATTCATAGTTGGTTATTAACAAAAATGATAAAGCAACATTAAGTACTCTCATATTGTGCATATTATATTTAGAAATAAATTCATTAAGACAAAAGCTTTAAAAACTGTTTATAATCTGTATGCTACATAGTGCATACTTACCTGAATTCCATATGCGATAAAGCACAGAATAGCACCAATCCACAATAATAATGCAAAACCGCCGAAAAGATTTTTACAAAACTTCACCCATTCGGGTGTCTGTTTGGGGGGAGTGAGTGCATTTGGACCGTCTCTTTCAAGATTTTCTTTCGCTTTTGCATGACTAAGGCCCTAAAAATATTATAAAATTAAATATTGCCATTACATTCAATTAATCTCTACTTTGATGGGCGATTTAAAACGTCTGTGAAAATGAACTTACATTTTCTGGGTGCGTTTGAAATCTTTGGTAGAGTTCCTCGGGAGTTACTTTATGATAATCGATGTCTAATTCCTGTTTTAGGTCGTCTAAATCTCCTGGTTTCCGCTTTTTCGCAGGGGGTTTCCGGCGTGTCTGCGGACATATAAAGTAGTATATATTAGCGCCAAATTAAGGTAGTAGATTATTTTAAAAATATAGTTGAAGTTATTTTTATATGGTTCAAAAAAAGTTAAGATAAAAAATAAACATGAAAAATGAATTTAATAAAGCATGCAATGAATAACGATGACAGAAGTTACGCGTTTAGTGCTATCTCTACATTTTGAATGAAAATTAAATATATATTCCACTTTTAATTTTTTTCAATAAGTGATATACAATGTAATCATCGAATTAGTTATTTGATTTTCGTAATATCTTATCCTAGTTTATTTAAAAAATTTATTATATAAAACATATAGGTTTCAAAGGTTGGACTTATTGTCATTTAGTATTCTCTGCCAGTCAATTCATGGCGTGGTGAGAAATAAGTGGCAGGTGACTTAAATAACTAAATATCATAAATTTATTTATATATGAGACATAT
This sequence comes from Parnassius apollo, assembly GCA_907164705.1. NCBI lineage: Eukaryota > Metazoa > Arthropoda > Insecta > Lepidoptera > Papilionidae > Parnassius > Parnassius apollo. The sequence goes on from CAJQZP010000008.1 coordinate 18,123,462, forward strand.
TATTAAAATAAGGCTTGTAGCACATATTAAAATAAGTTTATGTGATATAGAGAAGCCATTTATTTAAATATTTTTTGGACTACAAAAGAGGTATGCGATGTAAAATTGATCGTAATCGATGTAAAGTTGTATTGCAAATTTTGTTTTAGTAACTGCAATTTTATGACATGAAAACATAACCTAAGTCAGTTTCTGCGTATAGGTATAAAAAGCAATTATATCAAATCAAATAACTTGATGATCAGTTTATGTAGAGGTAGCAATATTTAAAAAGCTCACGTCTGTCCTCGTGTTTGTATAAACGAAAGATGAAAGTAATTTAAAAACCTTGTACTGTCCATCGGCAGTTCTATTGTCGTCCTTAACTGGTACGACGGTGGCGACGCGGTATGAGTCGGAACGGCCATGCTGTAAACACAACTAGGGGCTAGACACGTTCTACAAGGCGGCCCCTACGGACCATGCAACAGGGTTCCACTATGTGAAGTGACAATGATAATGGCGAAATCGCGAGACTCTAAGCCGACTGTATGTTTATATTTAAAAGCCTAAAAAATAATAAATATGTTTCTTTAAGACAATGAGTCTCGCGGTATCGACAAACAAAAGAAATTGAACATCAACAAGTTACTGCGTAAAAAGTCTAAATCCATTAACGACTTAGAAAGTATAACTTTTATACAGTAACAATTCGATGTTTCTGTTAAACATGAGAATGGTTTGAATTAAAGCAAAACATAATATGTCAAAAGATTCATCAAATGTAGAAAAATAAACGATGAAGTTTGAACACGGGCAATGAAAAGGTATTACTCAATTTACGTGCACCAGAAAACTAGTAGCGATTGCAACAAATTGAATGAAGCATTGAACATGTATGTTAGATTCATCGAACGACATAAAGGCATTGTGAAGCACACGGCAACAGTGGTGTAACCTTGGCAAGTGTGTGCGGTGTAGTCCTGCTAGAGGGACCAGCGGCTCAATGGCGCTCAATTGCTCTGAACTAGTTGCGTATGCGAACCTGAGTGTGGCGGTAAGGCCGCGAATTATGCAGTGGGTAATGTGTATACACGCTTCTCACTGTATTCATTTCTGAGTTCTACAGTACGTCTTATGGTAGTATATAGGAAATCCTTAGCATTGATTTTAGCTTACTAATAGGGTAATTTTTTTATATAATAAGGGTGACAAACGAGCACACAGTCCACCTGATGGTAAGTGGAAGCTGTGGCACATAGACATCTACATTTATCTTCGATTAAGAATCAAAATACAGATGCGTTGTCACCCCTGAGGATTAAGATGGAATGCCTCGTATCCAGTAAAAAAAAAACGACGGAACTCTACACTGACCATACGAAACACAGCAGTATTAAGCTGCTATTTTACGCTGGTATTCTGCGAGAGCGTGGTCCTCCCCCGGTTGAGCCGACCCATTCGTGCTACAACCATAATATAGCTGCAGTGTGGCTCTACCACGTATGAAATTCGAGATGCCATGTCCAAAAGAGAACTTTTACGGATGATGAGGAAGATGAAGAACAGAAAGCCAACGTTCTTTCTCAAAACATATTTTACATATTTTACATTTGTACCTATCGATTTTTTTTACAGTTGTTATATGAGTATTTTTGATTGATTGATTTCTGTTGATGCTAGCAGGAAACAGGCGCATATTGGTGCATTTAGGTTTCATTGTTCGAATGGCGGCATGAATGTCACTGCGTCTAAATGCGTCCGCGGAGCCGTAAACAAGCCACCAGTCGCCGTCGATAATTGACGAACGTTTTCATAACGGACCTCATTAAACCGCGCCCTGAATTCCCATGAAGGTTACATCTAACTGGAGCAATGTTACACGAGACGCGAAAATTCTACAAAAATTAACTGCTACATTAATAATAGAGCCTTGCACCTTAATTTAATTTTAGGTAAATTTTTAACACCAATTACCTATTACGGTCAGAGTAAATGAAAGGGCTGAATACAGACAAAGGAATGAAACATTCATTAAATGGAAGGGGTGCTTCACACGTAGGCAAAGAGGAACGATGGCGCGACGTGCTCGCCCAAGTTACATAAGCGGCTTCAACTACGCATGCGCCGTACGGCCAAACCCCCGTTTCCTACCCTCGACATAAATAGCTAAACGACAAGGTTGCCTCCCCGCACAGCCCTAGCGCCCGCGTTTTATAATCTCTTCAAAGGTTAAACCGGAATATCAGATGGAAATCGAAACCGGACTTGATGAGAATAAGTTCTTATTATATGAAATGACGTTAATAATACGCAGGGAGTTTAAAGGGGCAAAATAAAATAGAGTCCGTAAGCTCCTGGAGTTTCATGCACGTCAGCACAACAAGAACAGACTACTGTCAAATGAACACTTAATATTACAGTTTTAAGTGTTGATTTAGCACGTAATCAGCGTAAAGGTAAATATCGTGAAAAACATTATTCTCTAATTTCTTAGAATGCAGGTTATACCTAAAAAATTACAGAAAATTATTTGAACGACATGCGAAGTACATACGTCAATACGAATTGAAGCAGCGCGAGGGACTCATATAATCCTCACAGTTATGAAAGGGAGACTTTTGATTCTAGATTTCCAGGATTTTTTCGAATATCTCGCCCTCTTGTTCAAATTGTTACAGATATATTACAGTAGATTAAACATTTACTTTGTCGTCAGCATTAAATGTAGATAATACAATATAAATTTTAAATTAAATAATCACATCTGTTGGTAGTTTCATATTAAATGCAAATTTACCATCCAATAGCTACATTGAATAATTTATGTTTTTGGTTGATAATCCAATTTCCTTCCAGGAGCTGGGCCGTATTTCGAAGGTTGTTAAAATAAACGTGAATGTAATAATTTCTAATATTTACTTAAGCAATATACATAGAATAATTTTTTTTATTGACTTTTACCGAGTGACCTGAAACACCATGGGGGTCAGCGGAACTGTGACTGTGATGTTCAACGTTTTTCATGTCTTAGTTAACACTATATATCACACATAAAATGTGTACGGCTAGAGCATGTTGCCAATGATAGCTTACGGAACCAAGATGTGGTCCATTATAAGGAAACTCTATCACTCAGTGAGTCAGGAGAGCTATAGTCAAGTTTTCTCTGCTAGATAAAATTTCTAAGGAGGATATCTACAACGGAGTAGTAACTGAAGTAGACAAACTGATCAGTAAGTTAAAGTGACCGGTCATATAAGCTCAGAAACCAAACAACTGATGAGGAAGCTTTTCAAATGCCAGCTTTGTAATAAAAGCGCAGTGAGGAGCTAACACCCACTAGCAGTCATAGTGGCACAAGGATCAGGACCGTGCTTTTTGGCAGCTTGTAAGGGAGGCCCATATTCAGCAGCGGATTGTAATGAAGCAACACAACTCCGATCAGGTACTGCTGCAGTACTGACGTGCTAACTACTGTCTTGTGTCTAGCAGCAGATCCAGCTGCTGAAGCGACACGCGCAATACAGCTCCGATGAGGTAAGAGTTAAGAGGATGAGGTGTCCGTTAGCCTCGCGAAAGCTCGAATATGGCAGGACCGATTTGATGAAATTTTTTGTGTGTGTTGAATGAGTTCCAGGATGATCTAAAAGATTCACAACTGGCCCCGGTAGACGGCGCTATTGTCGAGATCCAGAAATCACCAAAAAAAAAACAAAGGAATATAAATAACTTTTGAGATTGTTTGCTGGCGTTTTGGAAAGCGTACTGTTAGGAACATGGGGAGATACCCAGAAAGGGGACGGTTCTGAATTTATTTATTAAATACAATACAAAGTAAGTATGCCTTAATTTCCTGAATAAAGTTTTCATAGTGTGATCCATATTACATTAGAAAGAAGAATGATACTTAGAAGCTATTCATCATCATCATCATCATTACTGCCCTTCACAAGTCCACTGCTGAACATAGGCCTCCCCCAAGTAATGCCACAAAGCACGGTCCTGAGCCACCTGCATCCATCCACTTCCTGCATGTCTTACCAGGTCGTCGCTCCATCTAGCGGGGGGTCGCCCTACACTACGCCTACCGGTACGAGGCTGCCACTCGAGAAGCTATTATTATACAGTACCAGGTTGATCGGTTTTTTTTAATTCGTGTGTTTTGGAAATTATATTTAGATACAAATTACATACTGATGAAATTCGAATAATATTTTTTGATCTTAGCGACATAATAGAAAAAACTGAACCGGTTATTTGAATAAAAAATCATGAGTACAATTAGTTTAATTTAAATTTTTGTGTTTTTAAAAAATACTAAAAAAAAAGGCTCGAAAAAATAGATTTCTCATTTTCGCAAAAAAGAAAGGAACTTGAAAAAAAATTAAAAAAAAGTCGGTCGGTCGGTCTGGGCTCGAACCATGGTATTACGATTTTGTGACCGCCCAATATACCAATTAAGCTATTTGTATTCATTGATAATCTGTCAAAATTTACCTTCTTATTCTAACGATATTGTAGCAGTTTTTCATTGCCTAAAAACACGGACAAAAAGAAATTTTCTAAAAATAAATCCTAGCTAGATCGATTTATTGCGCCCGAAACTCCCTGCACACAAAATTTTATGAAAATATATATATACAAGAATTGCTCGTTTAAAGGTATAGGATTAATTAAAATTCGTTCAATTCTTGCATATTTAAACAGTTTATGACAAAACAATTGACAGAGATTCGAAAACACCCATTGATGACTTGAACAGGATGCGAATAGCTTCAGTTGTGTCAGTGATCGAAGATTCATTGCCAGGGTCACGATACCGCTTTATACCGAAATTTTGTCGTTACTATCGTAGTAGACTGTGAATGAGATAATTGTTTTTGACCGGCGTACCGACAACGTCACACCAACTGTGCCAAAAGCCAAGCCAAGTCTCGTGCGTTTGTTGTTAACCCGATTAAGCATGTGTTTTAATTCACTTCATCTGAATGAATGTGGAGGTATGTTCCCAAGCATTTTTATAACGTTCATTTATCTGTAATTTATTATTAGGTATTATCTATGAAGTAAATAAGTGGTCTCGTCTGGTTGGGCTTAAGAAATACTCAAAAACATATTATGCAGTTACAAACTACTATGACTAAGATCGTGTTCAGCATAGAACACTGACAATAAGATAATACATATACAAAGTAGTCTATGGTTTTCACTATTTAAAATTAATAGTATATTATATTTAAAAAAAATACAGTAAAATTAATAAAGAAATTCCAACCAGAAGCGCTCGGCGGGGGATACCAAACGGCGGAGCATACCAAACGGCGGAGGGTTAAGGAAAAGGAAAAGAAACCAACGGTCGATGCGGGTGCTATTGAAGTGCACCGCCTTTCGTATTTGAACCCTGCGAATTCTACCACGGAGTCTAGGTCGCCTTAGATGACCCGAGAGGCTGGCCGTGTCTAATCGCAGAAACGGCTACAAGAATAATTTTGATTAGCAAACCATCCCAAATATTGGTTACTTAGTAAGCCACGACAAGATATATTGTTTTCTTATCTGTTACGACATTCATAAGTTTCTTATCATATGGAATGGTAATTTCAACCAAAAATATCCTTGACTGTGCCCAGTCCAAGAACACTATGTCGGGATTTTTTTATTCGCACGAATATTCCTATCTGTGAAGATGGCCCGGACCCAATAGAGCCGGGTGCGTTCAATTATGAGCACGTTACTTATCATAAGACAGTTTCCGATCTACAGATCCGATCTACAGAGACTAGATCTCAGAGCAAGCTCCTGGTGTAAGGTCATAGCCACTAGTTTGTGTCTGCGTAAATGAGTAGAGATTGAAAGCGCTGAACAACCGGAGATAAAACTCGCCGGGATGGCGACATTCTCGACAGATGTAGACGGTACCATCCTTTAGGACGCGTCTCTAATAATTATTGGTCTTAATAACTTGACCCGAATGGCACACACAAAGTCCTCGGTTTCCTCAATGATGCCCCCGAAACGCAGCCAATAAAGATGGAGAGTTGGGTCTACTAAAAGCTCGTGTAGAGCCTTATCGAGCTTCTTCTCCATCCATATGGTCCCCGGGTCGAAAATGTTCCATATTTTATTATTATAACGTTAATATTAAAAGATTATTATTTCCTTTCTTTCCTGAGATGTAATATAGTAGTTCTTTTAGATAGATAAATTGTTCTTGTTAAAATTGAATGCCGCGGCCTACGCGAATCTTTTTATTAGTTTAGAAATTTAAACGATTTTTATAGACTAATCTCATTGAGTAATGCATATTGAAATTGGCAGCTATAAGAACTCGGTTACAAAAACACGATGATAATGATTTATTTTAGTAATAAAATCTTTTTTTATTTCTTAAATGATAAAGGCAAAAATAAATAAAGTAAAAAGTAAAGTAAAGTTACAGCCTATATACGTCCCACTGCTGGGCTCAGGCCTCCCCTCATTTCTGAGAGGGTTTAGGGCAAGGAAGTGTCCGCCGCGCTGCCCAAATGCGTGTTGACGAACTTCACATGTCTTCGAAATATTTTTTTTCTTATTCCTCAGACATGCAGGTTTCCTCACGATGTTTTCCTTCACCGCCGAGCACGTGGTAAATCAGCACTTAAAATTGCAATTAACAATTTCATTGGTGCCGGCGGGGATCGAACCCGGGTTACTCGCGTTCTGTTATATTCACAGCGAGCGTTAACCACTGGGCTACCACGGCTCCACGGCAAAAATAAATAAAGTGTTATTACATATTACTCTACATTTACATGAATTAAGCACGACGAAAGACAAATGTCTCAGAGCAGTGGTAGTTAAGAGGCATGCCGATTCTAATACGCGAGAAATCTGCGTTTGGTCTCCGCCGGCACCAACAGAATAGTAAATTAGAATGTATTGATTAAATTCGTGCTCGGAAAGAATCATCTAGGGGTAACTTACTGATCTCAGGCATAAAATATTTAGAGATGTGATGTCCGTCAACACTCACAGCGACAGAACAGTGCGGCGGACTAATTATTCCATAAGCTCAACAGAAATGAAAAGCCAATAAGCCCCTCAGATTTAAGGGGAGGCCTATGCCAAGCGGTGGGACGTATAGGTTGTAACTTAATTTTTACTATGCTTTTCTTTTAGCACTTTTTACGTAATAATATTTTGCGGAAAAATAAAAAAAAATCATAAAAACTGTAGCATAACGAAGTTCCAAAAGATCGCCGAGAGGTTTTTTATAAAATATATAGGTTCACTAACGTCCTCTTTTTCCTTAACCTGTATATATAGCTGTATATTTTATACTTTCAAGGGATATCAAAAATATTGTGTTCGAACTACTTTGTGCGAATACATTTATCGAAAGAAACTGATGAAAAACGTTTTTAATCGTGCGGAAACAAAAGGTTTTTAAAATATTCTATTCTAATATTATGTCGGTTAACAATCATTATTCTGTAATTTAATGCTTTATTCGGCAAAAAAATTATTACATCGCTTACATATTTCGTAATATTTAGAACAAATATAATACGGCTCTGGTAAGAAATTGAATACACAATGAAACGTAAGATGTTATTTTGAAATTCGAACTGTAGATAAAACCGCAAAGTAGGTGGTAATTGAAATTTTAGTCGACTAATGGGAAACACACCAAGGACCTCGTCTAGCAACCTAATTGATGCGTGCGTGCTATCGTCATAAAGGATAAAGGAAATACTCCAATAGAGCGACGGCACTCTATGCGATTTAAATGACATAATGACGAGGCAATTTTCTAATAAACCTTCGGTGCTCTTATAGTTCTCGGGCCCGAGGCACTGCCAACACTCGACACAACCTGTTTAGCTACTTCCTTCAGGACACCTTGCGAGGAGCTATTCTTTATAAGACCCCAACGAATATAACCCATTTGTCGTACACATCTGCTTGGCGCTGTTCAAAAGAACTATAATTTGCACCTTAGTTTTATTTTACTTACTTTAAGCCGATGGTCGACTACAATCCTACCTGGTAGTAAACGGTGTCGAAGCCCTGGATGGATTGCACCATATTAGCGTTACAAATATTTCATTACATGATTACATAATATTTTATATAATGATTTCAATAAAGATTTTAATTGATAAGGATTAAAAATAAATTAAAACGAACAAAAGGCCACTTGACGAAAAATAAATGTTATAAAAATTTACAATTTCTTTTAAATATTTAATTGATAAGCTTCGAAATCAAATTAGACTAGGGTGTATGGGGTATGATTAGTGGTGTATGAGAAGGCCATACAGCGGTGTCCCTCCCACCGAACAGATCGATACGGACAGTTACGCAACCAGGTCGGCGCCGTCTCCTAAAGCCTGTCATCCGATCTTTGCTTTAGAAAACTAAAGAGATCTAAACTAACTAGAACTAAAATCGTAATAAGATAAAACAAAGAGCATAAAAAACAAATGAAATGGATTTAATGGTGAAGACTGATAATTCTGATGAACATCAGGGAACAGAACAAAGGAACGTGCAAATGAACATCTAAGGAATAAATAACAATGAACATGCTTCGGAGCAGCAAGCACTTAACACAAGCAGCGTCCGGGCACTGCTGCTTAAGTGCGGAGGTCGGGCAAATCTTCCGCAATCACTGTAAGCATGCACTCACATCACGAAGACACTGGACGCCGAAACTGATAACTACAAAGGCCAACATAAGTACTACAGCAAGCGACACTTCCACTCACCTCGCCCATTTTTGTAAGTTTCTAAGGATAAGGCGGATATAAAAGAGCAAGCCGCCTGTCGGTCTCGTGTACGTTCCTCGGCGGAGCGATATGGACTGTCTCTAGTTCTGCAACAACGGGGGACCTTTACGGCTTCCTCGTTACAAAGGAAAAACTTAAAAGGTGTGCGCTTTCACGTCGCCTCGTTGCACGGCACTGGGGGCTATGTCATCGTGGTACTGAACTGAACCCGGTATGAGAGTGCACTGGCAGAGGCGCGTAGGGCGCGACGTTCGGCGGCCTGCTTCGGGCGGCGACTGACGAAGGGGCCAGCGCGTATCGAGCCGACGGTTCACTGACGTCACACTGCGTCACGACGCCAGCGCCGCCACCAGCTACGCGCGCAGGCGCCGCGCGAGCGCCCTCTGTCGCACCCGCCCCGCTCGTAACCTTCCACAACCACTACGGGCACAGCTTCACCCGATTGACTAAGATCCCACAGCCTTCGACTCAACTTTATGCTTCATATATGTTGTGGAAGTGCCATTGTAATTACGGGCTTTGAGGCATTTTATCTTACTCCCCAAGGGTGAAGACGCAGTTATGGCCTCCTTTGTTTGAAGCTAGTTTAAGTTATTTACGGGCTGCAGAAGTAATTTAAGGAGAACTGTTATATGTTAATGTGCAAAATTTTAAGAGCATTAGGGTGTATACATTTTAAAAGTAATTTACTGATTTATCTTTAGGCGGGCGCAAGGCCGCCCCAGCAGCTCGCTCTGCTCTTACGTGTGGAATATACACATAAACGTTTTCTTGTTCACTAATGTTAACAAATTTATCACAAAATACCAGTTTGAAACTAAAGGGCTATCAGTAATATCTATTGGTATCCCATTAAATTTCAATTTAGACTTGAGCATTACGATAATGTCATAACAGCCGCACATAAATATAACGTAGAATTATGTAAATGCTTTAGTTTTCAGTCTCGTGTAATGTTTTCGGCAAAATATGTATAACCGTACGGCGCGCTTTACGGAATTTATGCTCTGCATAACGCCGCGGGAATCTGTCGTTACGAAAACACTTTCATAAGGATTTTCATACAATTTTATTACTCACATACATAAATACATTAACGTTCACTCCCGTCACGAAGTTACTACAATTTGGATTCGAAGGGTCTACGGCGTAGCAGTCAGTTGATAATATGACCGCTATGCAGCACGGTTATCAAATAATAACTTTACGTGGTAGAGCCACGCCGCAGCTATATTAGTTGTAACACGAATGGTTCGGCTGGTTCGGTGCGCCCTCCTTTCTGCCAAGGAGGGTCACGTTCGTATACGGCTTAGAGATCTCTACACAGATCGTTAAGCCAATTCCTAAAAGGTTGAGTTTAGTGGGTAAAAGTCACCACATAACCACGCAGCCGGCTGCGTGGTATGCTATGAGCATTCTCGACCTCCCTCCCCCCGCTTTTCGGAGGGTTGCCCATATTTGCTTCGGGCGCAAAAAAAAATGGTTCGGCTATAATCGGGGTTGTACCACTCTCTCACTGAATACCATCGTAAAATAACAGCTAAAGGCTGTTGTGTTTCGTACGGTGAGTGTGGAGAACCGGAGACCCTTTTTATGGTAAGTGGATACTGTGGCTCATATACATCTACATTTATCCTCGATTTAAATCGAAATGCAGATGTGTCGTCACTCCTGAGGACTAAGTTGGAAAGCCTCGTTTCCAGTAAAAAAGGGTCTCCGGATCTCTACACTCACCAAACGAAACACTGCAGTATTAGGCTGCTGTTTTAGTCCAGTATTCTGTGAGAGCGTGGTCCTTCCCCGGTCGAGCCGATCCATTTGTGCTACAAACATAACATAGCTGCAGTGTGGCTCCACCACGTAAAAAAACTGACTGCACGGATCATCTCTGAATGGTATAGATCCAGCATAATTACAGGCTGTGACGTATTCCACGTCACTCCTTAGAGGTAACGGAGCATCTGAACCCTACTTTGTTTTTAGTTACAGGTCTCCATGTGCTGCAAAGGCAATTTACTTTAGGTAGACAGTTCATTTGTTACTTTAGTTTCATTAAAAAATCGAAGTATTATCACCATCATCAGCTGGCAAAAGTCCAGTGATGAACACGGAACTCTCCCGATGTGATTGCAGGATTTGCCCCAATCGGTAAACTTGGCAGGCGGACTAACGATCTCAGTATCTTACGTTTGAGTATTTTACGCCTGGCGCAAATGCAGAAGCTATAAGGTCTTTCTGGTATATCCCATAGTCGCCCATTACGAACCCACGGGATGAAATGGGGTAATGGATGTTCTGTTACCGCCACCACATGGCATGTGCATGACGAATTATCGATAGTAATAAATCATATCTAACAGAAAGAGGTGACCTAAAACATTCTGCCGAATGACTTTCAGCATATGTATTGTAGCGCAATTGCTTCGCTGCACTCTGAATTCTATTTTTATAAAATCGATAAAGTTTAGTCATCGATGTGTGTCGTTCATTTGATGATAACTTTTCCGTAAGTGTCGACTTTGTCTCGATTCGTAGAACTTATACAGCTGTTTTGGGTGACGGGGGTACGATGTTAGTATGCTAGTACAGAACAAGTACTCGTATGCCATATGTCGCCTCTACACGTTGGCCAACACAGTGGCGAATGTAGTGGCAAATATATTGGCCGAGAGTTGGTGACGGCGTCCACACGTTGGAAGGTCGTTCAGTTTACTTCGGTGCGGAGTGCGGACGGACGACGGCTCCATGGCGCAGTGGCTTAGCAATGAGTGGCTGTGCCGGGGGCCGCGGGTTTGAATCCCGCACGGAACAAGTATTTGTATGTCCTACAACTAATTGTTCCGGGTCTGGATGTGTGTCCTTGTGCAATTTATGTTTGTAAACTGCCTCCGCGATACAGGAGAAAATCCAAGCGTGGGATAACCTTTTTTATAAAAAAATTATAAAAGAATAGTTGATATTAATGGAGCTGTAAATAGATATACGATATACGATTAGCTTTATTTATTCTTTACATGCATCAGAAACTGGAATAAATACCATTAATTAGAACTTAACTTATTTTAAAGTTAAAGGAGTTATAATCGATTAGTCTATGTTTTAAAATTGGGTTTTGTTTTTAAAGTTTAGCAAAACATGTACTTGCTTTTCTATCAGACATTTGATGTATATAAAAAACACCTTATAATTTATTTGGTAATTTAATTATTTTTTGAGAAAGACAAAAACAATAGCAATAAATATAATTAACACTGACTTAATAATAGGTACTAATTGTAACTTAGAACATAAATGAAAAACTCATGACAAGCAAAGTGGCTCAGGACCATGCTTTGCGGCATTCTTTGGAGGAGGATGTTCAGTAGTGGACTTGTGAAGAGCTGTAATGATGATGATGATTCGAAAACTTGCATGATTAAATTATAAGAAATCGACGCTTTTTTATATAGGATAGGGTGACAAACGAGCACACAGTTCACCTGCTGGTAAGTGGTTGCTGTGGCCCACAGACATCTACATCTATCCTCGATTACGAATCAAAATGCAGATGCGTTGTCACCCGTGAGGACTGAGATGGAATGCCTCGTTTCCTTAAAAAGTGTCTCTGGTTCTCTACACTCACTACTATACGAAACACAGCATCATTAAGCTACTATTTTACATTGATATTCTGTGAGAGCGTGGTCCTTCCCCGGTCGAACCGACCCATTCGTGCTACAACTATACTTCGTGTGGACGCGGCGACCAAACTCTGCCAACACTCCTTTGATCTTTTGTAAAAAACCGACACGACACACGGATCTCGCGCCAACTTGCGGGCCATCGTTCCAATACATACCAATGAAGCCCAAACACCCCGTCTACACGTTGGCCAATGCTATTGGCCACTACATTCGCCACTGTGTTGGCCAACGTGTAGAGGCGACAATAAACGAAAAATAATTGTTTTGGGGCTGGGTATTTGACAATACGCTAAATGTAGGTACGGAAAACGCCGTTATGTTAGGAAGGAAGAAATAATAAGGAGTGTATTCCTAATACTGTTTTAACACATTTGTAACTCCATGCTGAGGGAGCGTAAATTATTTTCGATAGATAGATATTTTTTGTCTTTATTTCTGATATTGATTGCACGCCAAAAAACATAAATATTAACAAAAAAAAATTAGAGACAGAAATGCGGTACAAAGAGCGGTCTTATCGCTAAGAGCGATCTCTTCCAGACAACCTTTATAATCATTTTATTGAACTAAACAACAATAATGCGGATCTTTGTTTTTAAATATATAGTGTTATCATTATAAAAACACAATATATTATTTTTAAGCTAGCAACATTGACTAAATCACACACATTTGATTGAGGATCGGTACAGAGTTCAGTAATATGAGAGCAATTTTTACGCACTGTCTCAGTAATAGGCGACACATAATTTATTAAGTTTTTCAACATGTCTTAATTGAAACACATTCTCTAAGTACTTTTCCCTCTATGTACTTGGATCTACGTACTTTTATGAATTTGTGTCTAGAAATATTAAAATTTTACTGCCTAATGATGTTTGAGGTGTGCTGCAATAAATGTTTCTTTCTTTCTTTCTTTACACATTTCACGCAACTAAGGGTACCTAACTCTTAACAATGTATCGATCAATAAAAGTTAAAACTGATAGTGTATTCCCTACTTGACAATGAGCGTAGTACCTTCTTGCTAATGAGCATATTATTTGAGTTCCGGAAGCTTCAGCACACCTGTTCAGACTAATATTCAATCGAAGACAATCGAAGACGTAAACTACCAAAAATGTTACCTTTGAGTTTGACTTTATTATATCAATCGAAGGCAGTATATAAGCAATATGTAAACTAATGATTAACTTTATAAACATGTTCCCTATTTGTTACATAAAAAGCAAAATAAATAATGCATATAGAGTTATATAGTATGTTTGTCTGTTTTTTTCAATTTCTTCATTAATATTTCTGATAATTACGAGTACTAAAAATAATGTAAAACGAGGTTAACACAACAAATTCTTAAAATTAATTCGTAACTTAAAGTTAAAATCTAAAACTTTATTTATAACTATTTGACACCGGGGTCATTTATAACCGGCAAGGTCGTTGTGCACTCCCTGAGACAACCTGACAGATATTAATTTCCGGCACTTGACGCAGTCCACTCCAGCATAGTTTAATTGCGAGTTGATGCCCGTGTACTTCATAGATCTTTAACTAGTGATAGTGAAATGACATAACATTTCTGTAAATATAACTAACGCCTTTCAATGATTAGGTACATTAATGCGTTAAGTGAAACTTCTACACATATTAAATGGTCAAATCTGTGTTCGAAATGACCGCCAAGTGGGTTTGTTTATTGTATAACAATATACAATTATACAATTATATAATAAACAATTATACAATATACAATTATCTATTTAAAAATTGATCGAAAGAGAACATACATGGATGTAGAGGAACATTTAATAAAGGTACATTGGATATAATTTATTTTTGTGTTGTTGAAATGTTTATCCCCCTGAAAACGCCAACGTTCAGCGATAGACTTAACCGCGCTGATGAAATAGAAACAGAAGGTTAAAAAATTGCTAACTAAACGCTTCTACTTTTAAATAAACCAGAAATTTCAAGGTGTGTTACAAATAAACTACAAGAGCAAAAACCATAATCTCAAAAACCAACTATTACAGCTGCTGCCGCCCCGTGCTGGATTTCATTCGCAATTTCCATCAGCACGCTCGCTCGGCTGCAATAAAATGTAAAGCTGCACACTTTTCAATTACTACCGTTTGTTGAACCGTGCCTGTGCATTTATTTTTCATTTCGCTGACGCCCGGTTCGAGAAAAAGAATTTTCTTATTCATCATTTTATTTAACGTCAAGATCTTAACTTCATCTGACGTCTCACATCTGGGAAACTACGTGCTTAGCCCAGAAGAAATTGTCTTTAATTTAAACTCCTTCAATTTTTCAAAGATAGGCTTAGCTGGGAAATACAGACATATCAGCGATCACAATAGAAACCTTTTAATATAATAAGGGTGACAAACGAGCACTAGGGATGTTATGGAAGTCGTTATATCGGTACCGAATTCGGAAGCATTTTTTAAATTTGGTTTGTCGGAACCAGAACCGGAATCGAAGGTGAAGGCAGAGGTGTAAAATTACACACACAAACTGTTAAGTTTCGCCATTTTGCTTACAAGCGCTTGCTAGCACTTTTTTCTGCCAAACGCACCCATTATTCATTACAAATATGTTCAGTAAGGAACTGTCTTTGCCCTGACTGATAATTCGGCACTGTGAACTGCATAAGTCGTCTGAATCCAATACCTTCCACGAAATTGAAGGAAAGATCTTGCATAGCAATCATTTCAGGGAGGTTCCCCGCGCGACAAGTAGTATAAACTTGTTCTCATACAATATCTAAACGCAGTGATACTCGTCTTATTAGACCAGCTCGAACAAAAGAAAATATTTCAACTTTATGCAATTATTATTTATTAGTGTATAAACTATGTGACTAAAACGAAGAGGTGCTTCGGTGTTAGTAACAAACAAACTCTTTTGGGGTGTCTTTCGTGGCGGACACTCAAAGTTGCACGCCCCGCCGATAGCTTTCTACTATATGAATATATTAAATAGCCCATAATCTAAACGCGGACTGTATATTACACAGTATGCGTGTAACCCAGGTTCAAGTAGCCAGAGCACAAATTAAATTATTATGTATTGATATAATACGTGGTCCGTGGTAAAAAAAACCATCTTTAGGAAATCTGCATTTGTGAGAACTATTTCGAGGACACGTGAGGTGCGTGCGCACAGTAACAGAGCGGCGGACCAATTTGCTAATATCTAATGACATCCAGACCGAATTACGGTCACGGCGGCAAGCCTAGACGGAGACCAGCCATCGGCGCAGGACAGGATTATAGTGCTCAAGTGTATCCGCAAGCACAGGTGCACTCTCTATTCCCTCACTCTCATAATCCGATGGGACAGTAAGGCGACACGACTGGAGAGATATCAGGCGCAGGACCAACGACTTTACGTGCTTTCCGACTCCGGAAAGATACTGAGAGTTTCTTGACGATAATCTCAATAAACTGATTTTTAATGGCCCGACCCGCGATTCAAACCCGAGACCCCACGATCAGCAGTCGCACTACAACAACCAATAGACCAACGAGCCAGTTACTGCTAATACCTAATATAATAAAAATGGTTGACGCCTGTGCCCAGCAGTGGGACGTATGTAGGTTTTGAATTCAGTTTCACTCATATAAAATTGTTTATATTATTCGCATTTTTAACTTAAAAAAAGCCATATAATTTGCATTTTGACATAAAACGTAAAAGATCTTTAAAATTATAAAATATTGAATTTAATAAAGAATAAACAATCATTATTACAAACAATCATTTTTATCAGCTGAAATGAGTTAAGTGTAACAACTGAAAATTATTAAGGCATTTTTAAAGGCAAATGTTAAATGTTCTTGTATTAGATAGATTCAAGTTTTAACTTTAAAACGTATACATCCTATATACGTCCCACAGCTGGGCACAGGCCTCCTCTCATTTCTCAGAAGATTTTTTTAGATAGATTAATATTATACAACGAATGCTGTGATTGCACGTCCCGTGTAAAATATGCTAATCGATATCAGTGCAATATGTCAGCGAACAGAAAACTATTGAGTACGCATGCACCGAGGACGGGGTGTTTCCCCAGGCGCATAGGTCAGTTACTACGGGTCGCACCATTCTTACCCTATTTCAAAATATTTTCGCATTGAATTTGAAGATATATTCGAAAAATTCCGTAAAAGCAAAACTATTTAGTTTGCCATTCTCAACGTCCTATTCGGAAGCATATAAAAAAAATCAACACGTTTGTAGTCCGAATCCATCGTTTTTAGAAATATTTCTGAGTATTATGTACGTCCGTACGTTCTAAAACTCTTTGCGTCTCGCGTATCTTGTAAAAAATGAAGATAATATCAACTCTGCACCAGTTGTAATAGTGAGCTAATTAGTAGTGATATTTTACTGTATAAAGTAATTTATAAGTACTTGAAATCACAATACTTCGGTTAAATATTCATGTATCAGAATAATTAGTATGGTATGTTGACCGATGCATACTTTTCATGATTACAAATGAGAAGTTAAGTAAACTCTTACGTAGAGTTTATGACTAATCGCACATCATATTGGTACAGAGAAGAATCGGCAAAGGCATCGTTTAAGAATTTCGCTGTCATACGCCTCTAAACTGTAACTGCCTAATCCATCAAACATTCATATACCATAGTATTATATTATAATACATGTTCCCTTCTATACATTTTATGTAACATAGGTTTGTTAAATAATTAAAAGTGTGGACAGGAATAAAAGACTGGAAGGTACGGACGTAGATATACAATTTTTAACAATGTGTCATCCACTTCTCTTCGAAAGCTTTTTAAAAGACGCAGCTAAAAATCTAGACCAAACTGATTAATAACCATTGTATTGTAAATATAATAAACGCTATAACATTAAAATTTAAAAAGAAAACATCAGAGAAAATCCGTCTCACCACAGGCTTATATAGTGATACTATTTGAGTGATTATATTTTTTTAAACAATAATACTTATTTTATACTATGTTCGAAAATATAAATAATAATTCGTCATATAATAATTGGTCCATGTTGACACTACTCCGGAGGCGTGGAGCTGCAGTGCGGTGGTCTTGTTCTTTAAGAAAGGCGACAACGCTCTCTTGAAGAACTACAGACCGATTTCCCTTCTGAGCCGCGTCTACGTGCTGTTTTCGAGTCATTACGAATCGTCTCGCACGCAGACTCGACGACTTCCAGCCTCCCGAACAAGCCGGTTTCCGAAAAGGCTTCAGTACCATAGACCACATACATACCCTGCGGCAGATTGTACAGAAGACCGAAGAGTACAATCTGCCACTTTGCCTGGCGTATGTGGACTATGAGAAAAGCCTTTGATTCCGTCAAAATTTGGGCGGTGTCCCTTCAGCGGTGCCAAGTTGACTGTCGGTATATCGAAGTGCTGAAGTGTTTGTACAGTAGGGCTACGATAGCTATCCGAGTACAGAACAGTACAGAGTTCGAAACCTATCCAACTGCAGAGAGGTGTAAGACAGGGTGACGTTATATCCCCGAAACTCTTCACCGCTGTGTTGGAAGACGTTTTCCAGCTACTGGACTGGAAAGGATACGGTATTAACATCAATGGCGAGTACATCACTCACCTTCGATTTGCTGACGATATAGTCCTTATGGCAGAATCGCTGGAGGACCTTAGCACTATGCTCAATGACCTCAATGGTGTCTCCCAACGGATAGGTCTTAAGATGAACATGGACAAAACAAAGATCATGTTCAATGTCCATGTCACACCTATACCGGTAGTTATTGGGAGCACTATGCTCGAAGTTGTTGACGAGTACGTATTACTTGGGACAAATAGTCCGACTAGGTAAGTCCATCTTCGACCGAGAGGTCAATCGACGGATTCAACTCGGCTGGGCAGCGTTCGGGAAATTACGACACATCTTCTCGTCAGATATACCTCAATTCCCTGAAAACTAAAGTGTACAACCAGTGCGTGTTGCCAGTGATGACTTACGGATCAGAGACGTGGTCCTTCACTGCTGGCCGTATGAGGACGCTCAAGGTCGCTCAGCGAGCTATGGAGAGGGCTATGCTCGGAGTCTCTCTGCGTGATAGACTCAGAAATTAGGATATCCGCAGTAAAACCAGAGTGACCGACATAGCCCAACGGATTAGTAAGCTGAAGTGGCAATGGGCCGGCCATATAGCTCGAAGAACCGATAACCGATGGGAAAGAAAGGTTCTCGAGTGGCAGCCTCGTACCGGTAGGCGTAGTGTAGGGCGACCCACTATGGAGTGACGACCTGGTAAGACATGCAGGAAGTCGATGGATGCAGATGGCTCAGGACCGTGCTTTGTGGCATTACTTGGGGGAGGCCTATGTTCAGCAGTGGACTTGTGAAGGGCTGTAATGATGATGATGATGATGATATAATAATTGTGGTTACAATAAGAAAACTATTAGAATAACAAAAAAATAAAATAATTCATATGTTTATATCATGATTTCAAGAAAAATATTTTCCTACTTTACGCTTTTGACTTGGCGCCCTATAAATAACGAGCCTGACCTACTGAGGACCAAAGAACATAAGATAAGTGTCATCCGAGACCTGACCTGAAAACTAAGAGGTTTTATCCAAACCTTTGAGTGTTTATAAGTCCGTGCTCAAGTAACGAACGGACAGTAAATCAAAAACATGAATACCTAGTATTCGAGAAATATCTAGTCTTAACTAATGACGATTTTATAATTTTTAAAATTTTTGTTAAATTTGTAATGTAATATATCCCTTCAAGATTTTTCCGAAATCTCGTCAGATAATAATAGACGAGTGACCTCGAGAGTTTCAGATCAGATGACAAATTCATATTCGCTTCATATTCCCTTACCATCCCATGCCTATTCTAAAGCAGGCATCAGCTTCGAAGATTTAGGATGACGTTAATACCACGGCGCGTCGCTGGATGTATTACGTAAGGCATTAGTATGATAGTATCAGAGACGGAGCAACGAGATGTTCCTTCGTAAAGGATCGGCCGATATGAAAATTCGTCGTGAAGCGGCCGGCGGGCGAGGGTCTCTGGGTGAAAGGGGAACGGCTAGGGGGGCAGGGCGAGGGCTACGGAGGCTCTATTTGGGTCACCCCGGGCGTCCTCTCCACGATCAATAGCGGAGCCGGCGCGCGCCGTTCACCCTCCTGCTCGAGTTGCCGCGCCGCGTGTTACCTAACGTGTCTCGCGCACTGCCCTACCGCTATTAATTATTTTATTGACACGACTATAAAAAATTCCGGCAAGTTTTGCACCTATAATTCAAGTTAGAATTTTCTCCAAATGTCAATCTGTTTTAACTAAGGAACGAGGGTCAGAAGAATAATTTATATCCAAACACCCGACTGATGATAAGAAGCTGTACTTCCAATTTACTCTCATTTAAAACGCCGTGTGATTGCGGCGTTAGGAAATCCACCACCTCATAAACTTATATAACCTGTAGGTGTCGTAAGAGGAAACGAATGGAAATGAAACCGGAGATTGGCAGCAACATCTTCCTGATAACTCGAAATATACTTAAATGAACTGTAGTTACTAACCCGCCTCTCAAGCATGGCACCTATGACATATAACCTATCATGCCATCTTAGGCATTTGTTCAGCAATGGACTTTCAATAAAACATTGAAAAATACACACCTATTATCTGTGTACGAATTCAAAAAGACTGTTGACAATGCAATAACGGCAAATGTAGAAGATAAAATATTGAAATATTGCCTCCTCTTAAAAAAAGTTTTTTTTTATAGAATTAGGGTGACAAACGAGCACACAGTCCACCTGATGGTAAGTGGATGCTGTGGCTCATACACACCTTCATTTATCCTCAAAACGCAGATGCGTAGTCACCCCTGAGGACTAAGATGGAATGCCTCGTTTCCAGTAAAAAAGGGACTCCGGATCTCTACACTAAACACAGCAGCATTAAGCTGCTATTCTGTGAGAGCGTGGTCATTCCCCGGTCGAGCCTACCCATTCGTGCTACAACCGAAATATAGCTGCAGCGTGGCTCTGCCATGTATAAACGCAATTATTGTAATTGCATGCAATAGCAGCGATAACTTCAAGACGATTGTCATTTTCTAATTATTTAAATTGGATACACGACACTAAAATTAAATGAGCCTAAGCGGCGAAGGAGATTGTATAAGAGAATCTATCACGCCATTACGTACCATGAATAGCGTAGGAAGTAATTATAGAAAATGCCAAAAAGATGCCACGGCTTTCCATAGATGGGTATTATAACCATCTCGTTTAAGTAAGACGTAAAACATCCAGACCGGTCATAGCGTCGAAAGTGCAAAACGTCCGGTATTGCCATCTACAATTGGGAATCCCTACAATGAGCGATATTTATACAAATATAATTCTGGTTTCCAATATTCAATTACAAAAAAACCAAAACAAAAGAAAGCCCTAAAAAAAACACCACAACAAACATTAAATTACAAATAGTACTTACTGAAAGTCATTGTTATGGATTATTTATGTTTCGGTTCGGAAAATACCTCATTCCATCAAGAAACCCAAACCTACAAGAAACCATAGATATAGTATAGTATAGAGTGGCGTTATTAATGATAAACACCTAAGGTAATCTAAGTCAACCTAACTATCAAACAAGCTGGAAGTATTTCAATATCAAATCCACTTTATGGGCAATAGTATACCAACTTCAGTTTATACTAAATCTATGCAAGAAACCTAGCGGGATAAATTAAAAAAAGGAACCGTTTATAATCACGTATATTTATTTTCTAAGTTTTTATGATTAATAATTTTACTATCAGTAATTTCTAATAATAAAGCGTTTCATCTTTATTATCATCGTCATTACACTCGTTCGCAAGTCTACTATGTTCAGCACTTTCGAAGAGATGTAATGGCCTCCACTAAATTATGTCACAAAACGCGATTTAGAGCCACCTGCATTCATCACTTTCCTTCGTTTCTTTCCTATCGGTGTTGGTCGAGCTATGTAGTCGGCTCATATGATAGCTCCTATATTATATATAGCACTTATTACAATGTAATATGCGTTTTGCGAAAAGTTATCGAGAGCAATAAATTGTGTTGATATCTCCATCTTGTAATATTTAAAAAAATGTGAGACCATAATGAGGCGCGCCGAGGCGAGGGAAACTAAATATTACTGCACAACGGGGCGCGAATGCTAAATAGTCGTCCCTTTGTAACCGACAAAATTGGGTCCGCTATCAGAATTGGTGATGACATCACGTATCCAGGTGCTAGCGCCAATTTGTCTGCTAGACTTCGTGCTCAGTTTGTCGATAATTTGAGCTAAGAACTTACATTCCAGAAACATATATTATCTCTATTAATACATCTATA
Organism: Parnassius apollo; assembly: GCA_907164705.1. Taxonomy (NCBI): domain Eukaryota; kingdom Metazoa; phylum Arthropoda; class Insecta; order Lepidoptera; family Papilionidae; genus Parnassius; species Parnassius apollo. The sequence goes on from CAJQZP010000008.1 coordinate 18,145,293, forward strand.
CAATTAATTACACATACATACAGTCTCACTGACATTAAAACAACATTTTCAACGATATGCAAGAGATAATAAAAATCGGAACGGCATATAAATTTCAGTGTTTCGTTTCGAACACATATCTTAATATTTAAAACAATTTAGGTATTTTTTTAAATGTTTATCCATGTTTATCTACGTAGGTGTCATCCCTGAAAATTTATTTTCCTAAAGCCAAGTGAAACTCGGTCACCCAGGTCAACTACATTACATAAAGATTCGCCCTAACTCAGGCTACGCTCAATTTGCCAATTCAAAGTAGTACAATACAACGTTTTTGTTGAGAGCGACAGGTATGAAAGAACAAGTGTGTATGAACTGGCCATAAGGCTTCCACGCACGCATAGATAAAAACTCAATTATACTAATAGACTATTTCTTGTAATAACGTTAAGGTGTCGTTGGAATTCAAATTAATAAGGATGCCCCACTAGACTTACGTTAATCAATTAATGAAATACATATATACAAACAGAATTTTCAGACATATGAAACCCAAGAGCTTTGGAGTATTGCGGTATACTTCATATCTTATTAGGAAAAGAATCTATTTTACGTAAGCCATAATATGTTTAGTGAATCTGAAAAATGTTGAGAGCTCCTTCTTGAATTCAACCAACTTTTACGCAGAACATTACCTAAACGGAAAAGTTTTCCACGCTGAAACTGAATATTTTTATTCGTGAACCTTTTTCTCTTTTAATGGAGATATTATTCTGGCGGTATTGTTAAAAAGAATTTCATGTAAAAAGGGTCACTATAAAAATATACAGTATGATGCACGCTATGAAAATTTAAGTCCATAAATGGATCACTTTTCTTACGAATTACGAGTCCCTCCAGAACTTAACCGTTCAAGCATATACTTAATACTCGTAATATTCAAACATAGCGACAAACGATGAAGAGTTAGCCATTATCGCCACGGTTGGTAGGCGGAATGGCGATCGCACTACCATTTTTCTAGTCTTTTTTTATAGGGTTGGGTGACAAACGAGCACACAGTCTATCTGATGGTAAGTGGTTGCTATGGCCTTTAGACTTAGAACAGATTACGAACCAAAATGCAGATGCGTTGTCACCCGTGAGGACTAAGATGGAATACCTCGTTTACAGTAAAAAAGGTCTTTAGTTCTCTACACTCACCATACAAATCACATTAGCATTAAGCTACTATTTTACGCTGGTATTCTATGAGAGCGCGGTCCTTCCCCCGTCGAGCCGACCCATTCGTGCTACAACTATACTACTAATATAACTGCAGCATTGCTCTAACACGCCTGCCTGGGTCAGTCCACCACCAAGAATGCCACCCTCCCACCCACTTCTACTTCTAAGCTAGCACTGGCCTTAAGGGCATAGAGAGTCAGTGTAATGAAGGCATTCCATCTTAGTTGAGGGATGACAACACATATATAGCCTTGTTTGTTTGAAGTTGGTGATGCAGTGGTCACTTACCATCAGGTGGATTGTGAGTTCGTTATTCACTTCAGTTTTATATAACAAGACATCTTGTGACTTCGATGCTGCCGTTCCGTCAGGGGATTCCCGTCCGACTGGGATTTTTTTCTGTCCGGTATACGTGGAGTGGTTATCGTCACCTAACGGAAGCCGTAAGATCTTTAACACGAAGTAAGCAACATATTCTCGCTGTAACCTGAGATACCAATGTCCAGAAATTGACCTTTATAGACTGTTGAAGAAGTAGCCCCTGATGGCGATGGCTGTAATATTTCGGGAAGGTTTTAAGAGCATTTACGAGGCGATAGGTGCAACATTTCCTGCTTTAATATATAGTATACTAGATGACCTTCTTTACCGTCTGGTAAAAACATAGGGTGTAACATGTGAACGGAGTAGAAGCATACGGCACTGATATTTTACAAAAAATAAAAACAGATTTTGAATTAAACGTTTGAAAAAAAATTTTTTGAACAATTACTTTGCCCTTGAGCCTGCGACCCTGCGAAGTGGGAAGGTCAAAGATGCCTACTAAATTTATTGTTTTATTGCCGTTCGTAAAGTTCAAATCATATTCACCCTGAATATGATTTGAATTTCGATAGCTTTTATTTATTTAATTCATTTTTTTTTAAATATCAGTTTCGTAGGATTCTACTCCGTTCACATGTTACACCCTATTTTTGCCAGACGGTAAAAAAGGTCACTCGAAAAACGTCAAAAAGTCGGAAACCGAAATTATTTTGGCGAGTCGACATCGTTGTTTTATACCTATTTATGATCCTGTCAATTATTTAAACATCTCGGACTTGCCCATCGCTAGTTGGTGGTATTCGGTACCCATGGGCTACAGTAGACACTTACCATCAGGCGAACTGTTATTTCATTTGCAACTCTAATATTAAAGGAAATCTACATCGCGCCCATTATTTTATACCTATTAAAAGCATATAACACTCCATAGACATCGTAAATCATTTATTATTAGGTATAAAACCTAGACCGCAATCCGCATAGGTGTAGTATTATAGGAGCAGAAATAGCTCATATGGCGCGTTGAAATAGAAGGCTAAGTTAGTAAGGTGACGCGATCCGTTCAAATATCGTTGCCAAAACCTGCCTATAAATGTCTGAACATGTTGAAAAGATATGGCAAAAGGTATATATATAGTACAGGAAATAATATTGAAAAAGTACGCAGAGTAAACGCTCGGCTTGAGATACGTTACATTTTTCTCATGTACAATATTATGATATTTGAACGAGATATGACATATTTTGTATTTCTATAAAATATGTATTTGTGAGTTATAATTTTCATCACGTACGACGTACGTACAAATTGTTATATGTCTGTTTGTATACGTGTAGTTTAACACATCCAGGTTACAGAAGACATTTCAAGTGTGGGGGAAAGTTGCTATTTTTTTTTTTAGAACTAAAGTGTTAAATATGAACAGGCATTATAATCATTTACCGATGTAACGATAAAGCTGAGTAAGCCTCGGATACCGTACTGCAGAAATTTTTCGCGATTCTTCATTTTCGATTTACACAATTATCTACTACTGGAACTGGGATTTAAATTTTACTTCCTTGTCTCAAAATGGTACTAATCGCCATATAGACAGCAAGTAAGCTACGTAGTAGTCAGTGTTCTAATAACTAGGATAGCTGCGGGTTTAGGGTTCGTCTCCCATTTGATGCGGACATTTTAGCGAGCAACAGCATAATATTATGGTTGTACAAATGGATCGGCTCGACCGGGGAAGAACCGCGCTCAGTAGCAACATAATGCTGATATTTTGTATTAAGAGTGACGAGAACATTCCATCTTAGTCCTCAGGGGTAAAAACGCAACGGAATTTTAATTTCTAATCGATTTTAGGTGTATGATCCACACTCCGCAGTGTCAACTTATCCTGAGGTGGAATGTGTATTCGCTTCTTATTGTTACTTCCATAAAAATAAAAACAAAGATAATTTGTTGTTTCTCGAGTATAGTAATGTTGTCTACCTAATTCCTATCTTATCACGTAAGTGCAGTGAGCTTGGGGGCAACAAAACTTTTATATTATCAAATACACAACCCGACCCCGTAATCGTTAAGGCGTAAATAAAAATATTGACTCAACTCTTACTCACTGATTAATAATGGTTTAATTTGTCAATTTTAAAATTGATTCCACTCAAAACTGAATAGACTGGTAATGGAAAGCAGTAATAAATATACAGAAACGACTTCGCACTTACCACCGCTCTATCCTCAAACCTCTACAATTATAAAGAATTATGTGTGCTTACTATATCATCCGTGTACATTTTTGAACTTTCAATATTCATAAAACAGTATCCTCATTTATTTATTAGATTAAAAGATACAGTGAAATATAGTATACTACATACCCAGACAAAAATAATTTTGTCTTAATTAAAAACCAGTCCGTACTCAAAAAATTGTTATATGATGGTTACATGGCTGCACTTAAAGTATCGGGAATGGAATATTTCCACTGTTCCTGTCATATTAAAATCTTTTTAATTGAAAACTCCTTGGTTTTAAAAATCGAATACCATTTATTTATTTAAAAAAAAGATTCTCGGTCTTGTCACAAGGTTTTGTCAAACTTGTTTAGTCGTTGAGAAAATGGAATTGACTCGAGAAAATTCAAGAGAGATGATTTATTATGATTTTCGAAGTGGTTTAACACAAAAACAGTGTGTTGACTGGATGATTTCTGCATTTGGTGATGAACCACAATTTATCGCTGGTTTGCTGAATTTCAACGAGGACGTGTCAAGCTCAGTGATGATCCCCGTCAAGGTCGTCCAAAAACTGCAGTCACCCAAGAAAACGTTGATGCTGTGCGTATACTGATTGAGGAAGATCGAAATGTAACATACCGCGAAATTCAAGAAACTTTAGACATTGGCATGTGACTCATGACCTACGATACAAATAATCTTGCATGAACAATTAGGTGTAAAAAAGTTGTTTTCCCGATGGATACCGCATTCGCTCTGTGAAGAGCAAAAAGCGGCTCGCGTTTCTTGGTGCGTCAGAACTCTCGAAAGATTCCACGCAGGATCCTCAAATTCTGTATACACCATCTTATCAGGTGACGAATCCTGGAAATACGCGTACGAACCCGATACAAAAAACCAGTCACGAGTTTGGATGTTCGAAAATGAGTTAAAGCCAACAAAAATTGTTCGTTCACGGAGTGTTGCAAATAAAATGGTGGCCACGTTTGTCTCCAAAACCGGCCATGTTACGACTATTCCTCTTGAGGGACAAAGAACGGTTAATGCAGAATGGTATGCTAGCATTTGTTTGCCACAGGTCGTTTCTGAACTCCGTAAAGAGAACTGCAACCGCCGCATCATCCTCCATCACGACAATGCGAGTTCTCACACCGCACACAGAACAAAAGAGTTTTTTAGAGCAAAAAAAAACATAGAATTATTAGACCATCCGCCGTACAGCCCGCCAAGCCCAATGATTCATACTTCCCTAAAAAAAAAAAAATGAAATCCCAAGAGCGCGCCAAACAAACAATTTTAAACAAACCCAAGGAATAAAAAGTTTTTTCCTGAAAAAAAAATGAGAACAAAAAGAAAAAAAAAAATATTTTAAAAAAAATTTTTTTTCTTTTTCCAAAATTTTCCCTCGTATTCAAGTTTTTAACGAAATCCCAATAAGTAAATTAGATTATAATCGATTTAGTACTAGTAACGTAGTAGTAGTTACGTAGTCTATTAAAGTGGCTTTTGGATAAACAATTTTATTCGATAAACTGCTCAAAATAAAAGAATGTTTCTATTCACTGTTAAATGCAGTCTCGTTTTTGAACGTGTTTTAAAGGAATTTTATGCAAATATTAAAATTGTAAACTGATGCACGTTTAATTTTACTTAAATATTGTACCTATATTCTAACCATAAGTTTTCATATACCACAATTGGTGTAATATGTTCATTCATTTATACGAACATCTTTGTACCATATTTCTTATAAATTGATTATTATTATTACACTTTAAAAACCATGCTCACTGATGCATTCATGTGAAATCATGTCTGTACATATCTATGCAGACTTTAAGTCCTCCACTGAAGGGGATATAAGCAAGGTTTAAGACATAAACTAAATCTCTAAATTTAATGTACAATCGCTCTGTATCGTGTTGAGAATGACAAACTCGATGATTACCACATGCTATAACATTTACTTATAATATACATATAATAAGCTATTCAAGAGATGATACAGACGCGTAAAGGGTGTAAAATGTTAACATTTTTGTATGTATTTCAGTTTAGTGCGCATTTCACGAAAATAAATAAGACTGTAATTTAAAATACTCACCATTTTAAATCTAAAAACATTTTGGCTGTTTTACCTAAAAACTACCAAAAAAGATCTATATTTCGTCGAGGTATTTTAGAATAATTGTAATGTTTAGTTTGCAAAAATAACTACAAAAACTAGGATGAGGACTGTCGCTAATAGTGGACGTATCTATGTAGGTTGTTTTATTTTTTAAACCACAAATAATGTGTAACTGTAAATAGTTGTATCCGAAAAAGAGATTTTTATTTGTGTCGTGTTCGCTGCATACACTTTTACTGTACTTAAATACTGGGTTTACAAACGGTTGGTTTATCAAAGTTAGGAAATTTTAAGCTATCAAGTTTGTGTAAAAGCTTTATTTTTAAGCTTAAGCTAAGAAAGTATCTTAGATTATATACAAAAGCATAACTGGCTTGTAACTTGTATATTCTAAATATACTCTAAGGTTATTATGTAAATATACTCTAAGTTTAGTATGAGCTTGTAACTTGCATATTCTAAATATACTCGTATTTCAAAGACGATACAACTGAAAATGTTTCAGAACTCAATAAAATATTTATTGAGTACGTATTTATTTATGCAGATATTTCACTCTGTTGAAATTATTTTATTCGTTTTAGTTTTATGACGTAGGTTTTACTTTTACTATAATAATGAGAAACGAGCACACAGTCCACCTGATGGTAAGTGTATGCTGTGGCCCATAGGCATATATATACATTTATCCTCCATTAAGAATCAAAACGCAGATGCGTTATCACCCCTGAGGACTAAGATGGAATGTCTCGTTTCCAGTAAAAAGCAGGAGGTATTTCATCTTAAGTCTTCACGGGTAACAACGTATTTGCATTTTGATTATTAATCGAGGATAATTGTAGATGTCTATGTACCACAGACTCCACTTTCCATCAGGTGGACTGTGTTATCTTTTATCATCCTATTCTATAAAAAAGTGGTCTAAAGATTATTCACCGTTATTAGGATCTCTTGTACCAGCTTGTAAAAGTTCTTTGCTAGACATGGATACATCCCGTTGTAGGGAGAATCTGTTGCTTTGTTTGTTGTGAGAGATCTTAAGGCTTTTGATAAGTGGCTATTACAGTCGTGTGTATACCAAATGGTTAAAAATCCTAGCCGGTGAAGGAACGGCAGCGTCAAAAGTGCGAGATGGCTTTCTTCCATTACTGCAGAGACAAACAAAGATGGATAAAGATGTGATGTCATCTTCGAGGATTAAGCTGGAATGCATCGTTTCCAGAAAAAAGATCTGCGGGTCTCCACAATCACCATACGAAACAGCAAAACACAGCACAATTGAACTGGTGCTGTGCATTCGGTGTATTCTGTAAGAGCGTGATTCTTCACCGGTCCAGCCAACCCACTCGTGCTACTGCCACAACACAACTGCAACATGGATGTACCTCGGAAGAAATGAATTTTCCATGAATTTTAATAAAAGTATTAAAATAGGACATATTGATTCTGATGTCATCGTAAAACAATATTCGCGTATATTGGTTTAGGAAATTGAATAACCTCAGCGCCAATATTTTATATGTATTTATTTTTACTTACCTATTTTTAACTATTAGTAAGCTCTAAGAAATTTCAACTGGTAAGTGTCGACTAACTTCCACTTTTTAGCAGACTTTCATACACGGGAAATTGAAGTTTGCTCTTATATGATAAGGTAGATTCTTTTTACAGCACTTCGGCCGGCAACGCACCTACAACTCCTCTAATATTGCGGATGTTCATGGGCGACGGTCATCGATCACTAATAAAGATAGTGATCGATGGCGGCGGTAGTCACTTAAAGTGAGGTGCATTGCTCATTTGCCCATTATTCCATATAAAAAAACGAGCGTCCTCACAGGCTAACATGGTAATACTCAATTTTTTTAAATATTTATAGAAACCGCAAGTAAACCATGGTTACAGATTATAGTCCTTCTGTATTTTTCCTGATCTCGATACTTACAAAAATGTTTTCTCTTCAAGTCACGAAAAACAATAGTAGGTTTCCCGTTAACTGTAAAAGAAAATAGCAACGCTACGCCCGCTGTAATTCTCTGTGGTATGTTTTTTTGCACTTTTGTTCTTCTTGTAAACGTAGATTAAATATACTTCAGTGTACCTACCTTATTTTCAGCCATACTGAATAGATATAAAGCGTCCTTAAAGTTCAGAAATTGTGAATAATATTCATGAATAAATATGAGGCCAGAGTAAAGATTTCCATTTGTAAATGGGTAATTCCTTGCTTTTTAAATTTGTAAGTATTTTTAGGCACGATTTCTCGTGGCGCTTTAGTTTAAAAATAATAAGACAAAACAAGTAAACACTACATATATACCAACGTGTATTTGGTACCGATATTTGCTTTAAAGCGTCTTTATTATAGATATACATTGTAAGCAGGGTTAGATATAAGAAATACTAAGTTTTACTACAATGTTTTATGCCAGGCAATTTAAGATAGCAATGCTTGAAAGGCCATTGATTTTAGAATAGCGACCTTCGAAGCGTTCTAGATTCGTGTCTTACTACACATTTGCGTAATGTATATCGTTTCATAATCCGAATCTGAATATCAATAGAAAAACTAGGGTAAGTATCTGTAAACAGTGAGATTTAGTTCGACGATGTCCACGCCGGCGATCGCTGCCTCTAACGTTGTTTACGCCTAGCATAGTAACTAAGTCTATAAGAACATATCCATCTCCACTAAGTCTTTAAAACGAATATAAAATTTTTATGCTAAATATGCTTTGTAACTTAATAAGCTTGATTAATTTTGGGTGCAGGAAACGAGCTGGCTGTTATGCGTTTACGAGGGGCGGCTGAAAAGTTTTGAGCCTAAATACCTTCAAGTGTCATTAATATATAAACAGTTTCACATCATTAGCATCATAACGATTTTAGTAATTAATCCGTAAACACCGTCAAGTCTCAGTCATCCATCCGCGCATTGTACGAAATGGAGTACAGAGCTGTCATAATGTTCCTCACAATGGAGAACAAAACGACGGAAATATTTGAAGAGATATCGACAGTTTACTGACTCTGGACTTTCATTTGCAAACATAAAACGAGAATCAAGCAAGGCAGGGAGTCGCTAGAGAATGATCCCAGCTCAGGGCGGCCAAACACTGCCGTTAAAGAAAAAATATTGAAAAAGTAAAGAAACTTGTTCTCGTAGATCGGCGAATCAAGTTGTGGCAGATAGCTGAAGCCATAGGCATTAGCAAGGAACGAATCAGCGATATTTTGCATACCCATTTGCACATGCAAATGTTGTGCGCAAGATGGATGCCAAAAATGCCAAATAAGTTGTTGTAAGACGCTGCTTGCCCAGCGGAGGATAGGCAGCGTCGAGTCACAACTTCGCAAGAGTTTTTGGACATCTGTGGGGATAATCCTGACGATGTTTTTTCTCGCATTATCACTATTGATAAAACATGTATCCAGCAGTACAATCCAGAGTCAATGCAGTGGATTGAAAAGGGATAAAAGCAGCCACGGAAATTTAAACTGGAGCGATCGGTATCCAAGCTCATGGCCACTGTTATTTGGAACTGTGAATTCTACTAATTGAGTACTTTTCTAAGAATAGTAGAATGAACGGGGACAATTACCTTCGATCAACAATACCAACTAGATATCGGGTCGGCGCAAGAAATCCATCTCAGTAAATAAGAGCGCACATGAGACGTGAGCTCTTGCACGTGAGAGTGTAGCTCGCAAGGCAATAACGGGAAAAAGAACTTTACTTGTTATAACTTAAGGTTGATTTCACACTAAATGCTATTTAATTTATGTCTTTTCATAGTTTATAATCATGCGGACAGTATTTAGCAATGATTTTGTACGTGATCCGTTATCTAGTTGGTATTGTTGATCGAAGACAATTGCGGTGCATTGTTGACAAAAGTGCGTCAAGTGGTTTCCAAAAAAAGAAGAGGCAACCTGGCGAAAGGAGTCGTTTTTGCAGGACAATGCGCCCGTGACTCTCCCCTCTCCCCGTCAAAGCTTTCGGTTGCTTTTGAGAAATAAAAATACGTAAAAAATAAGATTTTATAAAATCCGTAACTCATACTATTGAACAAGTAAAGAAAAGAAAACTGTGATTCGCGCAGAAAAAGAGTCCCTCACCCCATCCATGAACCAATCATTTGTAGAAAATACTTAGAGCAGGAAGAAATCTCGTGATATTAAACAACTCTTCCTTCGCTAAACCGATAAAATATAGGATAATATCGTTATCTTACCTACCCCTACCTAAAGTCAAGAGATGAAATTGAATAGACGGGAGAAGCTAACGTCGGAGTCAAGCGGATTAATTCCAAATAGTTATTGTTATGAGAATTTGTCTCTTTATAAAGCGTACTTACACTTCATTTGAAATTCGTTCGGCTTTTAATTCAATTAAAAGAGACATCCTGTTTTCTATATTAAAAGTTAGCAAAAAAATTATGTTTATCTTTACCTATGGTGGTTAACGATTGGTGCATCTGTTAGTGATCGTGTAACTTCTGAAATACATGACCGATTGAGGTCATTTTCACGCAATATATTTGTAAGCAGTATAGGTAAGTTTATTACAAAATTTATATAAATATGTATGGACCAAAATGACTCATATTAACATATTCCTATTTTCGTTTAGTGCTAAAGAAAATCACAGAATCTGTACCCAGTAGGTAGTGGCTGTGGTCAATTTCATTTTAACACCGTAAAAAGTTCGGAATGTGTCAGAAGTGAAATTCGTCGGGTCACTTACAGGATAGGTAAGAACAGTCTATAGCTGTTACATGTTGATGTTACAGGAGAGAGGATAAACGAGCATGCGGTTCACCATCAAGCGAGTGACCATTAAATCCATTAAGTAGCTACCTTTGAACAACTGCAACACCAGGGAAATTCGTCGTAGTCGTTTTAGTTCGAAATTTACATGCGTCAAACGTATACATTCATTTCACACATATGTTTTACTGTAACGCGTTTATGTTTGTTACGATTAATAAACATTAATACGGTTATTTATACCTTAAATAATTTTTATACAAATAAATTATTGTATGTACCATTTATATTATTAAAGTTTTAAACGTTTACTTAATAATATTCCATTTTATTCTACTTTAGGTAAAAAGTCTAAAAAGCCATCTTGATTTCTTATATAATATACGCCGAACACTTCACATTGATTAAAACTACATTTACGGATTTTATCGCGTTTAATTTATTTGATTTTTAATTTCAAGCGTTTCGGGTGCTTTCCAGCACCCATGGTCTCGGGGTACTGAGGTGACTAACGTCCCGATGTCAGTATTAAGTAGGAGCACTTTCAGCTTTTAAATTATTATTTATTGACCGATATACATAGAATGAACTTACTGTGTATTAAAGTCTCATGCTTAAGCAGTGATATGCTTGGGTTTAGTTTTAATTTTATTAATTACAGGGTTTAGTAGCCAGCCTCCATCTCTATTGAAATTAGGATGTTCTTTAATTTCAATAGCCTCATGTATCATTCTTGGTAGGAATCGATGTTCTTTCTCGAGGATTTGTGGTCTATCAAATCTGATGTAATGGTTGGGGCCGTCTAGGATATAATCACAAACTACAGACTTCCCGGAACGTTTTGATCATATCCTAAATGGCCCCAACCATTACATCAGATTTAATTTAAATTACTACCAAGGATGATACATAAGGGTAGTGAAATTAAAACGTCGGTCACCTCAATCCCCCGTGACCGTGGGTGCTGAAAAGCACCCGAAACGTCGGGAATATAAAATACAGATAAATTTAACGCGATAAAATCCGTAAAAGTAGTTTTAATCAATATAAAGCCATCACAAAATAATCGGTCGATTCAAAGTAGTAGCGTAGTACAAGCTACTGTAACCATTACAGCTTATTTCAGCGACTACCTTTTCCGTTTTATTACATAACACGGTTTATTGATGGTTAAGTGTTTAAGCTATGGTTTACGAAAAATCTTTCTAATTAAAGATACCGTTAGCATCGGCACCAGAGTCTTTTCAGTTTAAATCTGAACTAAATATAAACATTTTTTTTAAATAAAGCTTATTATATTCCCTGCACTCACCTCTGTAAACGCTATGCCGTGTAAGCGAATTCACTGCTCTGTCATTCCGTGGGTGTCATAAGAGGCGACAGAAATAACACAGGAGGTGGGCATGAAACAGTTAGATCTTCCTAATAACAGGAAGTTATCAAGAAAATCCAGGTGGGCATGAAACAGCTAGATCTTCCTAATAACAGGAAGTTATCAGGAAAATCCAGGTGAGCATGAAACAGCTAGATCTTCCTAATAACAGGAAGTTATCAGGAACATCCAGGTGGGCATGAAACAGCTAGATCCTCCTAATAACAGGAAGTTATCAGGAAAATCCAGGTGGGCATGAAACAGCTAGATCTTCCTAATAACAGGAAGTTATCAGGAAAATCCAGGTGGGCATGAAACAGCTAGATCTTCCTAATAACAGGAAGTTATCAGGAAAATCCAGGTGGGCATGAAACAGCTAGATCTTCCTAATAACAGGAAGTTATCAGGAAAATCCAGGTGGGCATGAAACAGTTAGATCTTCCTAATAACAGGAAGTTATCAGGAAAATCCAGGTGGGCATGAAACAGCTGGATCTTCCTAATAACAGAAAGTTATCAGGAAAATTCAGGTGGGCATGAAACAGCTGGATCTTCGTAATAACAGGAAGTTATCAGGAAGATCTGCTGTTTCATGCCCACCTCCTGTGTAGAACAACTAAAAATAATAAAAAACTGCGACATGATCACCAAGTGTAAATGTGGTAAATCCCATAAGGCAATTAATCTATAGGGAATGCTTTTGATATGTTGAAATGAATTAATGGAAAGCAACTCTTAGTTATAGTATGCTTTAGTATTAGAGACCTAACAGTAAAACATTTTAGTCAACGAAATTATTATAGAGTAAACACTGTACGAAATTAATATAAACAAACGTCCCGCACCAGTGCTGCTGAATCACTGCCTCTAGTATGAAGGTGAAGACGAAGGAAGTTTATTAGATTATATACCGGCAGATAAGATTTATAGTTCGCTGAAACAGTCTAAAAATTGCACACGTCACTACTTGCTTAAGTATGAATTACTTCTACAATATATCTATACGCATTATGTATGACTAGGCACTCAGTAAATCATGCCCTCGAAATATATATATCCCGACGGAATTCAACTGTGACGTATGAACATAAGCTTTCGTTTACGCGTTTATTATTTATTTAACTCTTCATAACGGTCTACTTAGAAAGTACTCTATAATTCATTTACTGGGTTAATAGGGCTTCTTTTCTCCTTTGAAGTTTAGTTTAGTGCAATCAATTGCCTACTTTAGCTCCCAAGCATCAGTATGTACACCAATGGATTCCAGTTTGAAGGGTATGGGGGCCAGTATGATGATAACACACCAATTTATAAATTTCGTAATGATGATGTTTCACTGTTGGTCCTCTGCTTTATCTATTACGAGATAGTTATGAAATATCTAGTAAAGCCGTAGCAGCTATAGGACTAAGCGCTTGTAGTAAATTATAGAACTCGTGCGAGAAATCGAGGTCAATTATTGACGGTACCAAAAAATTGTTTGAACAAATTTTAGTGATGATTTATCAAGTTTTCGAAAGTATGAAAAAATATCGTCGAAAACGGGCATTCAGAGGAATTAAGTCTGCCAATGTAGACTGGAGCAACACGGCGAACTAATTGCTCCATAACTCTCTCCAAAATTAAAGGGAAACCTGTGCCCATTAGTGTCCAGTAGTATACTATAGTCTTTATCTTTACTAAGGTAAATTAATAATTTGCAAATTGATAAAATACGAGATATTGCGGAAATAGTCAATTGACTATCGATAGTCGTTTAAAACAGTATTTAATTCCTTGAATGTAAGATTACAACGCAATTATAAGATCTGCTTTTTATAGGCTGAATCACATAGCTTCACATCACCCTTAATTTTTTTCATACAAGAAAAAGTAGCGCATGTCATAATACAAACGTCATATCAAAACACGACGTAACCAGGGTCGGATTTCGTAGTATAATTATCCTAATTGTACCATTATTTCATAGTTTGTAGTACATAGTATCGTAATAATACTTAACGAAAATACCATAATTTTACCTAAAGGTAGACTTGTATTATTATTGGGTCCCTTTATATTTTAATATTAACCCTACGATATCGAGAATTTCTGTAGTGTACATGAGTACCGCGTTTTTTAAATAAAAATAGAATTACCTTCTCTGGTCAATTGATGTATTTATGTTGCATCCTTGATACAACTATGATGAGGGGCTACCACGATAAAAACTATGCTCCAGAAGCAATCGGTTTCAAAACAGAATTTCAAAATACTTTATGAATCAGATTTTCAGATTCAATTAAGCAGATATGTTTTCTTTTGTACTCTTTTCGTTTTACCCTTATTGAATATAAAATATATTAGGTACCAATATTCAAAATTTAACTTACACTAAGTTCTTTAGACAAAAATTAAACCGTCAAAATACGAAACGTATAGCTAAACTAGACATGGGAAAAAAGAAACATGAAAAGTCAAACGTGATTTTTTAAAATAATATAATTTTATTTTCCATGTACAATATTTTTGAGGGTCTGAATTCAACCCTGGCCTAATCTTGGTAACGTAACTAAACTAACTGTAAAATAAAACTTTAAAAATGCGTTTATATAATAATTTAATTGTAACAAAATTAATATAAGGTTATTTACCGATGATACGATATCCCATGTTTTTTTTTAAATTTTTGTATCGTAATTTTTGATTCTTTTACCACGCAACTAGACATATTTGTGACAGGCAAATCTGTCCTGCGCGCGCACCACTGTCGACCGATTAGCGTTGGCCCTAAACTGTAATTTTAGGGCCAACGCATTGGTCCGTTTTAGTTGTTCGGTCGGCCCGGTCCTTACGCTAGTAATATATAAGTCAATGGATCAATATAGTATTTTAATAGTTTATAACAATGGATGGATGAAGTATATTGTAGATTTTATATAGGATAGGGTGACAAACGAGCACACAGTCCACCTGATGGTGAGTGGTTGCTGTGGCCCACAGACATCTACATCTATCCTCGATTACGAATCAAAATGCAGATGCGTTGTCACCCGTGAGGACTAAGATGGAATGCCACGTTTCCAGTAAAAAGGGTCTCCGATTCTCTACATTCACCATACGAAACACAGCAGCATTAAGCTACTATTTGACGCTGGTAATCTGTGAGGCGTGGTTCTTCCCCGGTCGAGCCGACCCATTCATGCTACAACTATACTACTAATATAACTGCAGCATGGCTCTACCACGTATAAAACTTGATGTAAGTATAACCTAAATAATTCATGCACGTCTCTGAATAAGTACTAGGGCAAAAGAAGTAATAAGAATAATTTATCGAAGTGGAAGTTAATCAGTAAAACAGAGCAATATCTAAATAAACTGGGCTAAGTGCCTTTCGCAGCAATTGATTAACATGTACGGCAGAAGAATGAGAACACCCTCCCGCAGTGCAGGGTTGTTTCCCACCGATGTTTATATTTAGTATTAGGGGTATATACAGGTACAAGGTAGTATATATATATATATATATATATATATATATATACTACCTTGCCAGGCGGACGTTATTCTGCCCTTTCCGACGACCCTTTGTCACGTCCTATTAAAAATACTTTAAATTCGCAAAAAAAATTGTGGGTCACTCACTCCTGACTACTCACCCTGTGCTATCTCTCAAGTTGGACCAAACTGCACACGGTGTGCAAATTTGATTAAAATCGGTTGAGTAGTTTAGGAGTCCATCGCGGACAAACAACGTGACACGTAATTTATATATATTAAGATATATTGTTAAGGAATACGCGTCATTAAATATTTAAATCAATATTATTACTTCCGTATCAGATAGATAGTTCCGTATTAGAAATATAACAAATCGAGAAACAATGTTAAATACCTCAAACTCAATCCAAAGGATGCAAAACGTCTGGCGCAAAGATCACCAATTAAATTAAGGAGAGGCTAGAAGTGTTCACAAGCGGGTGAAGAAGATAGTGTAAAAAACAACATGGTTCATGGCAAACACAGCATCTTCCAAGATTAACACAATATATATTTGGTTAGCAAACCATCTGCAAAAAAAAAACGGTTAGAAATCGTAGCTTATCATAATTATGGTAATTATCCCCACAAGGCAGAAGCTATAGGAATATAAAATGAATTAAAGTAACGTTACCCTGGGCACAAAACTAAGAACTAAGTAATCTGTGAGAGCGTGGTCCTGCCCCGTTCGAGCCGACCCATTCGTGCTACAACTATACTTCTAATATAACTGCAGCATGGCTCTACCACGTAATAAAATTTCATACAAAAAGTTTCATATATCCAATGACAAATGAGTTAATATGTAATGACTAGGTACTTTATTTATTCTTCCATTTTTACTTTGGATTTTAACCGATTTAAAAAAAGCGAGAAATTTAATAAAATATATATACTACATATATTCGATGCGTATGCTTTTTAGTGCATCCACCGATTTCTCGGAAACGGCTGAACGTATTTGAATGTTTTTTAAAAAAAAATAGGTTATCTACACAAATAAAATAGATTTGTCGGTCTGTAAAAATTAAATAACTGGCTTCCATTACGCATAGGGGATTATTTGCATGCTATTGAAACATATATTCATTTAAAAAAAATCTTTCTGGCCTAATCTTCGGGATGGCAGAACCAATTTTGATGAAACATTACGAAGAGATAGATAGCAACGCCAAGAGTTGTAACTTCGTACGGAAACGGAAACTAGTCTAACGGCTGCAGTACACTACTCACGAAGTTCCTCGCCCGAAGTATTCCGCGAGATCAGCCGAGGCACGGGGAGTCTCTGTACACACTCGCTCAACTTCGTGAGGAACTAGTCGCTCACACGCTAGGCGAGATGAAGGACGTACAAGTCGCAGCTGTGTTTGCTTTGTGCACTGTTGCGCATTTTAATTATGTACGTATATTGGATCTAAAAAAAAATATTTCCAGGGTCTCATATTACCGTTTCCCCCTGGAGCAACTCCAAAAGCAATAGTATTTGCTCTTGTGACCAATTCATTTTTGGCTTAAGCAATTTGGATGGAATTAAAACGTTTTTAAATTAACCAGCACAACGTTAACTTTATAGAAGTAAGTTGAGTAATGTACAGGTTCACTTCGTGCTCGAAATTTCGGTCCCTTGACTCGAGCGAAAAAACCGACAACGATCGGAAGTCACCCGAGGCGAGGCGAGGTTGCCCAAAGTGAAGCGAAGTGTCCCTGTAAACACTCGTCTTTGCCCAACTTCGTTCAACTTTGCGAGCAGTGTACTACAGGCATAACAGTGTCTTTCATAAAATACTTGACGCTGGCACAATCGTTGTTCGATGATCGTCGTGAATGGTAGTTACCAAACTAGGCAAAAAAAATGTTATATTAATTAAATTGATACCCTTTTTTATAATTTAAGGCACCACCGCGAAAAAATGCACCTCCTTTCATCGAATAGTATAGGACTGACACCATTAATGAAACTGGAATTTTGATATAGGTAAATTTATGTCTGTAGGTATCTTGAATTTGCTTGTTCAAAAACACGATTGTATAATTTTGCCTCGATCATAATTATTTGCGAAAACACCCCTCTAAACATCACTGTAGTTGAATAAAACTATTATTTACAGATTTTATCGCGTTTAATTACTTTAATTTATTTTTATTATCCCGACGTTTCACTGTAGTTGTAACTACAACGAAATTACTTAATCTACATGCTTGGGATCAATATTCGTAATTTACTTGCTCATTATTTTGATTCCTTAAATCAATAATTTTTTTTAAATATTTTAAGATTCTGACAATTTCTTCGGTCTTAATCGTCGCGGGCGCCACGCAATTTTAGACCTAATGACGGCGTTTTTTAAGTTCAGTTTTTAAGATCAGTCCGGCGATAGCCCGGAGCCACTTTAAACGTTCATTTTCGATGTGTCGTTTTAATCAGAAAACCCACTAGATTTGATACTGTATTAAAATGCGTGATGAGATGCGACATAGGAGCAATTACATTATGGAAAATCTCCCACAGATCTGCTGTTTACAAGGCTATACTTTTTCCGAATAACTTAAAGGTTTTTCTTTTTGAAAAACGAATAATTTATAAAATAAATGGTCTTAGAGTACATAAATTTAAATAACGCCACATCAATAGATCCAAGCGAACCCCAGGCGGCTCGCTGGTACTTATATAATATTAGAGGGCCTTTAAAAAAACAAAGTCAAATCGAATCGAGTTAAGCACCCATGGGTTCTGGATAGATGAAAGTCTGAAACCAAAGTAATTATAAAATGTTTAGATAGTATTCTAAACATTTTATAATTACTTTGGTTTCCAATCTGTGTTTAAAGTTTGAAATATAAATTTGACTTCAAGAACTCTCCAAATTTGAAACTCCAGCTACACTTTAATTTGGTGAATTATTAAAGTGTGCCTGTGGTAAAAACTTTAGGGTCGAAGAGCATCTGGCTGAAACCATTCACTTAGTGAAATTTGAATTATCGTTATGATAATACTAAAATTAATTTATGCTACAGAAGTGCGTGCCACAGTCGGCAAGGGTCGCCCTAGACAGAAGTTTGTCGACCAAATTGAAGATGGGTCAAATAAAAGTACTTAACCGACGAGCATGTTATGGCCAGTTATTTTTTTTTTCATTGCAAAATTTTTAACTAGAGGCAGCGTTGTCCTTAAAGCTAATTAGGCATGTGACTTTGTGCGCGAAATTACAAAGGGGCGCGCACAGATTAAAAAAAAGTAAGTACCTTCATATAAATTTACATAAAATCGTAATTTCTAGTGATAGTGATATAAAGCTTCCGATGACTCGCATAAAACTAGAAAAAAAAACAGCCTAGTTATGTAAAAGAAAAGGAGAGAGGTGTAAATATTTTTTTTAGGGTTTTAGATGAAAGAGTTACAAAATTTTCATTTTATATTCTTGGATAAAAATATTTTATTGTGCTTAAGTTAGAGATTCATTAGAAAAAAAGATTCTAAAGATATTAATGACGTTCCCCGTGGTAACATAACTAAGTAACGTAAACCAGGGTAACTGTCTTTCGAATAATTCCCAAACTTAATTACTCGGAATATATTAGTGCCAAATTAGCACACGAAATTACATGCGTCGAAAACTACCCGCATTTGATTCGCATGTAAACTAGGATACCTACAGCGGGGTAAACCACGACAAATTGGGATCCGAAAGTAACTATAATTTATGTTTTCGCACATGTTGGATCCCGACTCAAAACTCATATATTCCAACTCAAAATCCACGGTGTAGTAGTAGTATTTCCACCACTAGGTTTTGCAGTGGTATTATTATTATTCCAGATCACAGAATAATAATAAAATAATTATATCAAAAAAATTATAATTTAGAAAAATTTAATAAACGTAACGTAAAAAACGTAGAGCCGTGGTAGCTCAGTGGTTAACGCTCGCTGTAAATATAACAGAACGCGAGTAACCCGGGTTCGATCCCCGCCGGCACCAATGAAATTGTTAATTGCAATTTTGAGTGCTGATTTACCACGTGCTCCTGAAGGAAAACATCGTGAGTAAACCTGCATGTCTGAGGAATAAGAAAAAAAATATTTCGAAGACATCTGAAGTTCGTCAACACGCATTTGGGCAGCGCGGCGGACACTTCCTTGCCCTAAACCCTCTCAGAAATGAGGGGAGGCCTGAGCCCAGCAGTGGGACGTATATAGGCTGTAACTTTACTTTACTTTCTTTTAATAAACGTAAGTGTGACAAACGAAACAGTTTACCCAGAAGGTAAATATTCGTAGATGCTGAGGATCACACATAGACACCCACTTCAATCGTCAATTATGAATCCAAATATAGATTAGACGGAGAGCTTTGTTAAATATAAAAATGGTTCTTCTCTGTCCTCCTCGCTCACTATTGGAAACACGGCAGTATTATGCTACTATTCTACGCTGATATAGAAAGAGCGTGGTCCTTTACCGGTCGTTTCGGCTCGATTTGTGCAGTAGCCATAATACATCAACATGGCTCTACCATGTAAGATCAAAATAGTCAAAATTGAATTTAATTCTCATATTTTTTCTACTTAATTGCAATTTATTCATTGATTAAAACTACTTTTACGGATTTTCATTCTGCGTAGATCGGACCAAAGACAATAATTAAAAAAGCTGAAGGTACTCCGGGTTAACTTTGATATCGGGACGTCGGTCACCTCAGTTCCCCGTGACCATGGGTGCTGGAAAGCACCCAAAACGTCGGGTATTAAAAATAAAACAAATAAAACGCGAAAAAATCCGTAAAAGTAGTTTTAATCAATGTACAGTGTTCGCGTAAATATAAGAAATCATTTTGCAATTTATTAAATTTAATAACTCATTCTATGTGTTACAGTATTCATTAAGTAATATCAGACTTCTGAAACAAAGCGGGGAATTTGTAACATTTCGTACTTTAAACTGCAAAACTAGCAATCTGAGTGGAAACTGGGTCCACAGACGCGCTCTGAAGCATTGATTGACCCGTTAATTCGCACTGGAGCAGTGCACTGTGGAGCATTGAAAGCAATGAGAAAATTAAGTGGATTTTATTGTGCATTTCTATTATGGTACGACGTGAAAATAAAAATAAACAAATAAAATAATAAGTGAAATAATTTTTATCAACTGTCAAAGTATTTTTTTGAAATATGCATTAACATTATAGTAAATAATGCAATTTTTACTCGTTATCAAATTTTTATCTTAATTAGTTAAGGGCCGATTAATCAATTAACAGATAAAAGTTCTAACATAGAAAAGTTATACAAAGATAAAATAAGTTAATTAAAATAAAGTTGCATGAATAAAATAGTTATAATGTAATGATTTCTTATATTTACGCGAACACTACACATTGATTAAAACTACTTTTACGGATTTTATCGCGTTTAATTTGAATTTGAATTATTTTTATTTTTAATTCCCGACGGTTCGGGTGCTTTCCAGCACCCACAGTCACGGGGGACTGAGGTGACTAACGTCCCGATGTCATTGTTAAACCCGGAGTACCTTCAGCTTTTTTAATTATTGTTTATGGTCCGATCTATGCAAAATGAACTATGTCTTGAGGTCTTGCAGCGGTATGAAAAACCCAAGGTTTAGTTTTAATTTTATTGATTATAGGTTTCCAAGCAGGTGGTAGTACAGAGCCTCCTTCTCTATTGAAATTAGGATGTTTTTTAATTTCAATTTGTGATCTATCAAATCTGATGTAATGGTTGGGGCCGTCTAGGATATGATCACACACTGCAGACTTCCCGGAACGTTGATGCTTCACATCAGCTATATGTTCTTTTACGTGGGTTCTAATTGATCTTTTTGTTTGTCCTATATAAGAGAGACCACATTCACAATCAAGCTTGTACACTCCTGCATCTTGTAGAGGAATATGACACTTGACGGATGGTAGGAACTGACTAATCTTCTTCGGCGGCTTGTAGAATGTTCTAATAGAAGCTCGCTTCGAGATGTAGCCAATCTTGTCTGTGACACCTCTGACATGGTAGTACAGCAGGCACACGCTCGACTGTTTTTATAATGTGCTGTAGTTTTAATGTTTCGCTTTTATATTTAGTCAGGTTATAATTTATTTGATGGATAACTTTTAAATAAAAAAAAATATTTAGCTAAGATTCTCGTAAAAGAACTTTTATCTGATTTTAAAGGAAATTTAACATAAAATATATAATTATTATATAATCGTTTGTTTTTCGTGACGCTATAAAAAGTAGAAAATTAAAATAATTGAACGATATAAGTAATCATTTATGGACACCATTATACATCATAGAATTTTAATTTCTTACTTTTTATTTTACTGTCCAATTGCTATTCGCTGAAAGCTGAAAGCAACGTCTTTACGCAAGACCCAAGTTAATATATGTTATGTTAACCTGTGCCCAAAATGAATGTGTGTTCCACCTCATTAACTTGGAAGCTGGTATATGGAAGACGAACGAAAAATCGTCTTTCACAAGGAAATTGAACTACTTTCAGTACAAACTGAAGGTAGTTAAATTGCATCATATCGAAAAACGCAATAATTGTTCCTATAATCGATCGGATTCTAGATACATACCCCATTTCTCGGCGACTACAAGGGTAATGCGAACGACTACGAACGCGTCGTCGTTCGCGTATATATATATATAAAATATATATATATATATATATATATATAGTATGTTAATGTAACAAAAATATATTAACGAAAAGGTTCCTTTCACTCATGTACCCACCTTTTTATAGTATAAGGGTGGCGGACGAGCACACAGTCCACCGCATGGTAAGTGCTTGCTGTGGCCCACACACATCTACATCTATCTTCGATGACGAATCAAAATGCAGACACGTTGTCACCCCTGAGGACTAAGATGGAATGCCTCAATTCCAGTAAAAAGGGTATCCGGTTCTCTACACTCACCATACGAAACGCAGTAGCATAACGCTGCTATTTTACACTCGTATTTTGTGACAGTGTGGACCCGCCCCGGTCAAGCCGACTTATTCGTGTTACAACTATAATATAGCTGCAGCGTGGCTCTACCACGTTAAAAAATTATGTAATTATGTGTTAACTTTACAAAATTATTTATTTATTCGTTTAGCGTTTACTTATACACCGCGCGGAACAAGTATTTATTCGCCTATCGCAAATTATTGTTCCGGGGCTGGATACAAGCGAAATTCCTGACGAAGGAAGAGATTTTTAAAACATTCGTCTTCGCAAATTCGGTACTGATTTAATAAGAAAA
Organism: Parnassius apollo; assembly: GCA_907164705.1. Lineage (NCBI taxonomy): Eukaryota > Metazoa > Arthropoda > Insecta > Lepidoptera > Papilionidae > Parnassius > Parnassius apollo. Next base: position 18,168,120 of record CAJQZP010000008.1, read on the forward strand.
CAAAATATAAGGAGTGGAATAATTTCGCAGCATAAGTCATTCCACCGGTTACAATGTGGATGTCTTCAAGGCGAGAAATTAATAGACTTTTGTTAAGCTAAGCCAGTGCTCTATTGCCATTTTCGGCTGCATTACCACTTAACATCAGTTGATAGTGCTCTTACAGTCAGTAGCAAGTTCTGGCTTGTGATATTTCAAACTAGCCCAATGGTTAAACAGTAATAAAAAAGACACGACTGCGTAAAAAGTTTATTGAAAAGCGGATAATTGTATAATCTATGTCACTTACACAACTAATGAATCCAAAGAGTTAAAATTCATTAAGCCGTTAAGAAATAGACATACATAGATAAATACCCTCGGAAAACATTACCTTCTTTCAAGTAGCAGCTGTGTTTAAGTAGTAGCAGTCGGATAAAAAGGATTTGTTGCATTGTAGAGGTAACAACACATAACAACTATATTTAAAAAAAAAAATTAAATCATTGGTTACTTTTTTATAAAATAAGGGTGATAAACGAACACAGTTCCCCTGATGATAAGTAGATGCTGTGACCTATAGACATCTACATATATCCTTGATTAAGAATCAAAATGCAGATGCGTTGTCACCCCTGAGGACTAAGATGGAATGCCTTGTTTCTAGTAAAAAAGGATCAAATATAAAAAAGTAAAACTATAAATATTAACATATAATTGTTTATAGGCCAATATTAAAGTAGACACCAAAAGCATCAGAGCGCTCAACTGTTTATTCACACATTGATAATTCACGAGCGTCTGTAAGTGCTCTAATAGATAGCAATAGTCGAATACCTTCGCGAGGGTCCGGCACTCTCATAATTGAATTATCCCGAGAGCAGCAATTCTCTCATGCACTTAACACTGGCTGATTCATGTCTGGATATACGTAATGAAATACCCTGGACCATGTTTAGTAAAGCCAGGATTTGTATGAAATTACTTTATACAGCGGGAAAATACAATTTACCGCGGAAAATGAAACTAAAAGCGTTGTTATTTCCACGTGGGCGGAGTTGCGAGCATAAAAACCTTGTTAATATAAAGATTTAAAATTTTTTTATAGCATGATGATGACAAACGAGCACACATTCCAACTGATGCAGATACGTTGTCACCCCTGAGGACTAAGATGGAATGCCTCGTTTTCAGTAAAAAGGGGTCTCCGGTTCTCTAAACTCACCATACGAAACACAGCAGCAGTGAGCAGTCATAAAGCTGCAGCGTGGCTCTACCACGTATAAAACACAGTGGGGATAAAGCAACCACGTATAAAGCAACGACCTGCTTGAGGTCGGTAAACAGCAGAAACTTTGTATGAAGAGATGATGGTGAACAGTGCTTTGAAAATATTTAATAATAAAAATAAATTTTGGTTTGTTCGTATTTTATGTGCTACCGTACCGTTCTAATATATCGCGGTAAACTTGTCAACATATAGCTTGCACTTCCACGAAGGTTGTATGCATAGTTGGGCGTGTAGGCCGATAGTGTAGAATCCAGATATCACCCGTGCGAAATAAGACTCACCTTTTTATTTTTACTTTTAGAGAAACAAACCAAAATATTATACAAATGTATTTGTACAAATTACTCGAAATACTTATACTCCATAAATTTTATTACGAGAACTTATTACTTGTAGAGGTTATGTCAGTTAATCTAGATTTCACACAAAACATAATTTATAACATTATATTTATCATTTCATAATAATTCTGAGACAAATAAAAACTGAATAATACACAAAAAGTCATATAAATCGCATAATGGAACGCGACACAATGAAATATTTGAACTTGCAACTGGATCAGAGGATTTATCTAGCATCCTGCAATCTGACCAGTCCGGTAAGGACCGGTGAATCCAGTCCAGACTTCCGTCACAGTAACTGACGATCACTGACGTTCATCTACACCAGTTCAATGGCCAGGTTTATATCTATACAAATAGAATTAAGTGCAACTGAAATAAATCTTCAATAATGCCAGATCATCTAGAGATTTTACTGCCGCTGCGAATAAAAACGTAATACTTATGAAAGGTATGTTCTATCCAATACAATGTCTGTCGGTGAGCTATATGTTTGAAACACTTTAACATAAAAGAATGCTCCGAAACGAGAAGATACTCGTATACAATACTAAAATTAAACTATGTACATCATATCTACCGGGAAGGACTACCTCGCACAGAATACCAGCGTGAAATAGCAACTTAATGCTGCTGTTTTGTATGGTGATTGTTAACCGACAACTCTTCTATCTGGTAATAATAGCCTTTTTATCCCCAGAGCTGACCAGGAATTCCAAGTTGGATTGTTATCGAGGACGTATGTGTCTAAGGTCCACACAGTCCACTTAGCATTAAGTGGACTGTGTGCTCATTTGTCAACTTATTCTATAATAAAGTATAATGAAGACATTTAAAGATCACAGCTTAACAAAGACTTTCCAAATATGTCCAATTTGTTCATACTAGTCACGCTCAGGGCGAATTGGTGAGCGCAGAGTTGAAATCCTCACACTTTTAAACCGGCTACCCTTTTTTTGGATGTTCTGTCATAGTCGGTCAGCAAAGCCCATTAACCACAGTCATTTAATTAGCAGGATACACCGCGTGTCCATCTTGCATTAAATGAAACTTTATACTTATTTGCAAAAATAGAAATGGAGACAAAATAAATCTACAATGCTGACAACATTGAAGTTTCACTGTGTCCTCGCTTTTGACCCTTGAATTTTAGTACGCTTTCGATAATGTCTTTTCCTGATTAGACTGTAACACGAGTGGTCGACAAATTGCGCGTGGGCATGTCTCATGAATGAAATGTGCGAATGCTTCTCTGACATCACTTAGTCATAATGTACCTGAACTATCTGGTTAACGTTCATTCTAACCCGACCGAGACTTACTTGACCATGTCATATTTTTGCCTGCCTATTATAAATGTGCATGGTAAAATACGTTCGACTGAAGACATATTTCAAACCACCTTTTGAAGATTATCTAAATTGGGAGAATTCCCGGGATGGGTCATTCGGAGATAATTGTATTTATGTGAGCAACGTTGTTAATATTTTTTTTTAAATAAAAATGTTCACATGGCTATTGTAATACTGTGATAATGGCTTGTAGCATACCTACCAGTCAATTGAAACGTGATAATTTTGAACTGTTACATTTTCTTTTTCACTTTTTAATCTTCATTTTATGATCTTCAAATGCAGCTAACATGGTATTATCTAAATAATCTAAAATAAAGTCACGCGAGTCATGGCTGCAGCACTAACAGGTCGTCACCACTGGGGAAGGAGCTATGGTCGCACAGAATAACAGCGTGAAATATGCTGCTGCTGTGTTTCGTATAATAAGTAGAGAGAACCGGAAATATAATTTTACGGGTAACGAAGTAGTACATTTTAGTCCTCAAAAATGAAAACCAATCAACATTTCGATTCTTAAATCGAGGATAGATGTAAGAATTTAAGATATCATGCACTTAACATCAAGTGCTACATCAAAGCTGCTTTAAAAGAAACTGTTATGATGTTTTTGGAATACAGCTTACTCAATAAAATTAAGAACTTTTGGTAACTTCGTTTTATACATTACATTAGAAAAAGACAGTATTGGAATTTTAAACATAAAAATTAAAAAGTAATTTAATGTTGAACTGAATTTCTTCAGTTCGTAAATGTGGCCTTTATAGCAAGCAATAAAAAATTTCTTTAAACTGGTCACGTAGAAAACGTCAAACATTGAAATAGCTAAACTTTGACCGCAAAGCCAGTGGGTTAGAAACAAATCGGGCAAAAAAAAATATGAGAAACCAGTCAAATAAGATTTGTACAGTGGTGTAGCTCTGTAGAGTTAAATTCTTTTATTTTATTTTTTTCGTTTAATACATTCCACTGTAAAATGAAAAATGGAGCACACGTTCAACAGAACTATGTTACATATAAGCATGTTAAATAATTATGTTACACATTATGTTAATGAGTCAAATTTACATACTTTTTTTTTTTTAATAAACTGTGGTGATTAACGACGAAAAAAAAAACCAAAAAAAAAAAAAAAAAAAAACCAAACTTACAAGCCTGTAGTGATAAACAAACTTACAAGGTTCTGGGACTGCAATAGCCACTTACCTGATGACCAACATGAGCCAACCTAAGAAAAGGTAGCTTATAAGCGTTGTCACTCTCTGAGGAAATGACTCAGCTTGTAATTATACCGTTCCTTATACCCTTAAGATCAAAATATTCTTTACAATATGATATTTTCTGAAAGATTTTGACACAGCTTAAGTCAGCAGACAATCGGTTACGACAATGTACAGTAAATTGATATTACCATCAGAGCATAATGATTTCTTAAATTTAAGCGAACACTGCACAAAGAGTAAAAGTCTGCAGTCTGTAAACATGTTCAAGATCGTCCCACCATTACATCAGATTTGGTAAACCACAAATCCTCGCAAAAGAACACTAATTCCTACCAAGGATGATACGCGAGGTTATTGAAATTAAAAAAAAACATCCTAATTTCAATAGAGAAGATGGATGGGTGCTGCAGTCTGCTTGGGATCCTATAATTAACAAAATTAAACCCAAACCCAAGCATACCACTGCAAGACTTCAAGATACTGTAAGTTGGTTCTGCGTAGATCAGAGCATTTTTTCTGCGTTTTCGCTAACAGTGCAAACATTTTATGTACAAAATCGCAGCAATTTTTATGTATTAAAATCATACATTTTGGTAATAAGTATTAAAATGCTATTTTACGCTGGTATTCAGTGAGAGTGTGCTATTTCCGGTCGAGCTCACCCATGCGAGTTCAACTACGAAATAACTGCAGCATGGCTTTACCAGTTTAAGACGTGTGACGGATTGTAATGATGATGAAATCACAACCGAAATCACGTGTACGTAGTATATGGGTAACTATTCAGTGAAACCATATAATAACATAAACTAACCTCATTCTTATCATAAACCGATAATATGCATAATTTCTTTGAAACGTAAGGTCTTTACAGCCAACAAGAATTATCTTCAGACGCATAAGGACGTAATTTGATTTGCAGGCGTACTCCAGTTACAGCTGGATTTAATTTTGGCCTTTGTATCCCTCTCTCACGACTTCGACTCGACGACACGACTCATTTGGTATGAGGAGTGAGTCAGAGGAAAAGAACAGTTAAGGTTTGTTCCCAACGAGCAGCCAAATTATCTATTACAACTGGCGAAGAATGTTTTAAACTGACATTAAAGTGATGTATTTCATTACACGTACAATAAATTTCAATTATAATTTTGAATAGAAGTAATGGAAAAATGGGTGTTAAATAAAACTATCATGAGGTATGATTCTGAAATACTGCTGCGTAAGCACTAGCACAGCACTAAGCAGTGGCACCAGCAAAATGGCATGGCATGTTCTATTAACTGAACATAAATTGATACGAGATAATATTAAATAATATATTGAATAAAATGACGAATCGAGACATAGTCACCCATCTCGCTTCTTACTTACTAAAATAATTTCTACAAATAAACAATCACTGGGATCGATTTATACGGCATTCGGGCATTAACTATAATTATGTAGTGTTTTTCAAAGATTAGTATTTCATGTGTATGATTTGGCACAACAAGTGTTTCTTTTCATTCAAAACAACGTTTATTTATTTATTTAAACTACGTTGCACATAAATGTACAAAGGCGGGCCTGACGCCTAAAACGTTCATTCTATTGGCGAAGTAGTTCAATCAAAATATGATAATCTTGATTCTTGAAAGTAAACTCGTATGTTAGCAATAGAGAGAAATTTGGCGTAATTTCCTTTCCATTGGTAGTTTAATGGTAATTTGTGTAGAACTCGTAACGGCAACAGGAATAGGAACTAAGTATGCATACCAGCTATAAAATATAAAAATTCGGGTTTGTCCTAATGTCAGGAGGCTGGGCACGCCATTGACGGCCTCGTTAGTAACGGTCGTAGACACGAAAGCGGATCTTGTGGTGCCGGGTTCGTTTATTGAGTTAACACGTTAAGAAATTCTCAGTAGCACTTTGCCTTGGAAAGCACGTAAGGTCCCGCGCTTAACCTCTTTCCGGTCGTGTCGGATCGTAGTCCCATGAGACTATGAGAGTGAGGGAATGAAGAATGCTTGCGCAAACACTCGTGCACTTTAATCCCGCTCTGCACAGATGGCTAGTGTCGATTGGGACTGGCCGCCGTGACCGAAATTCGGTCTGGACGACATGAAATAACACTCGGCATATGTACGTACAGCTATCACTTACGCATTCACAAGTGAGCAGATTCATATTGAACTCCTGTTCGCAATGCACTTAAATCTGTATGAAATTAGTTTAACCGTTTGAAATAAACCGATATGTGTTCCAAGTATCCGTGTTTGTAATATATGAAATGTATGTACTTCCTAGTGTAGCGTTTACGTTTTAAAACTAAAAAATAAAGCTTTAAAATAGGCTTGAAATATTTTACAGACGTTAATATATATACGTTATATATTATACGTGTTATATGTTATATATTATACATATACGTCGAAAAACGTGTATATATGGTTAAATATTTCATAAGCACTAAACGCTAATTAAGGGACTGCCCAGTAATAATTTTTTTTAATACATATAGAGCGCTTGAGCACCGCATTAAATCAGAATCCGAGATATGTTTATACAAAGTACTTAGTCATAGTACTATAAGTACGAGGGGTTACGAGGGAGGAAGTCGAGATAATATAATCTAGTTCAGATCATATTAATATTCGCGGACCGAAGTATCCGAAGTATTATTTGCATAAAGCTCGTGCACTTTTTCCTAATTTAATTTAAATACGGTAATTGATGTATCCCAAAACTCTTTATTGCTCCTACGCCTTCGTAAGTACGATAACAATGTCAAAAGACGTAAGCTTATAACAAATAACCACAGAACTTACACACGCCGACAAATCACAGAACCGCAGAAGACCACCGTGGAAAAGCATTATAACTCTATAATAGCACTGAACCGAAGATCCTCTTTAGCGTGGCATTTTATCCTTTTCGGAGATGACTACGCAACTGCAATTGGATTCTAAGTCGGGATGGGTTAAGGGTCACAATGTTCACTTAAAATCAGGTACCGAAAAAACAAACTTTATGCTTGTTCAACATCCTTAGGCTATAAAAAAACACAGCCATTTCCATACAGTTAATTTAGTAAAATAAAGCTATAACGAAAGCATTCTAGCTTCAACAACACAAATTTCACTGACACCAGACCTATTCATAGTTATCAGAATTACTCTCTTCTCCTTTTCAACGTCCTCCAAATCTCTTCAAAACAGCCCCGCGAAATTTATTTAATTAAATTTGGAAAACGGGACTGTATAAAGGAGCTATTACTTAAGTCAAGGCTTTGTTGCCAATTACCACTGAAAAATTTTAATGCCACTTTTATGTTTTTGAGTAATTAACTATACGAAGTCGTATAACGATATCTACTTAATTCAAATTTTGTGGCAACTTCAACGCATTAATTGTGACTTTAGGAAACTAACTTGGTATGGGAGTTAGTCTTAGTTTATGCAAGGATAAAGCGTATATTTATGAGCCCGCAGTTGCGACAGCCCAAGGCAAACATAATTACATTCCCCTTGTCGTGTTTCAGCGGTAAGGTGAGAAATTGCTACGGTAAAAATAGCATAAACACCATAGCTTTGATGGGGAAAGCTCTTATAATAATTAAGTAGTGATCGATCGTTTTGTCAAAGTCAACAGCTGCAATAAAGGGAAAATTTCTATTAAAGCATGAAAAATTCTCAAAAGAACATGTAAATTATAATTTAACTGTTAAATTATATTATTTTTAGCCTCTTAAGAACAGCATATTTTGAGTAAATTATATTTATTACGTTCTAAGTGAAACATTTAACACGCAACGCCCAATTTTATAACGTAGATACTGAGTGACTTCTGAAATTAAATTAATATCGAAAAGAACACGCGCGTATTTCGACGTCATACATTTAAAGGACGTATCCTCGTAAATTCTGAGAAAATTGGCTAGGCATCCACTCTATATAACAGAAATGTTCATTGAGCAGCCATAAAACTTGAAACGTTTCATATGATGGCGGCCGAAAAAACTAAATTCCTTTCTAAAATATACCGGCTTGTAACAGTGCCGCAAATTCAAGACAAAGAATATATTGCCCTCCCAAAGCGATTCAGCTTAAACTAGGTTAACGTGGATAATGCTGAAAAACAGACTTGGAGCGAGCGGTGCACTACGTCCTATAGTCAGGGTTACATAAGCGTTTGTCTGATCGATACACCGGCCACTTCATATAATAACAGGGCCAACGTACTGCAAAAGTTACGAGCACCGTTGAAGATTAACTTGGCGCTCATCTTGGCAGACTGTGCTTTGCTGAACGTGATTCACACAGCATAGTATAGCACTAATGACTAACGTCATTGACTTATACATTACTACGTAAGGTCTGGGCGGATCACTCGTTAAAATGGCGCCACTAAAGTAGTCTAAGGGTATGTTCCGAAATACAACCCAGTACATTGGCAAATGCAAATGACGTCATCAATTTTTTGTACTGGTGGACACTTTATTTGTGTGCTGCCGCCATATTGTGTCGGATATCCGGCCATAATAAAACAATTTTTAATTGTGTGCGCGCTGAATAAAGCATGCCAGAATTTGTTTCTATTTATTCAAATACAAAAAATTATAGAATAATTGCTGGTATATCCATTAGGAGGATATAATGATTTTTGGAGCACAAAATGACAAAATAATCGCCAACACTTTTCCAAATGGCGCAAAAGTATGACGTCATATAATGTCCAATGTTTTGGAACGAATCACCAGTATAGCGTCCTCATGACGTCATTTGCATTGGACAGTACACTGCGTTGTATTTCGGAACATACCCCTAAAATGGTCTACTGGTCATCACTGCTGAAATTATCGGAACATTTTTTTTAATAGCTGCTATTCCATTATTTTGTAAATGGAGCAACGACACTGCAAAACATGATAATGTTTAATATTTTGCTGGTATTTAGTTGTGTTGAATTGCATTTAGTGTTTAAGTTTGTTAGTTACATTGATAAAATTACAGACTTCACTAGGTTTTCGGCACTATCTATCATGGAGAGATTATATTAAAAGCTTAGTTAGGTCTTAGTTATTTCAAGAGCCACGACTGTAGCTATGTGATAAAATCGATATTGCTTTATTTATCCGATGATTAGTATTACTATATTAATAATAGTTTAATTATAAACCTTAATTACTAAATAGCATTTTAAAATAAAGTCGCCCATAGCTCGTCTGTATGTCTAATTGCTTAAAACTTTGAATCTACTCCATCTACTGGAGAGCCGCCCTACACTTCGTTTGCCTCATCCCGCTTCTGTTCGAAAATATTTCTTCCCTCTCGGATATATACTATTATTATTATAAGAAATTCTTGAGTAAGATTTTTATGAACATACATTTTTATTATATGCGAACAGTAGTTGTTTTCGTACGGAACAATACGTTTATTATACAAGATAAATAAATCACATAATATCCATCGAGAATATATAGGCCTATTCTAAAGCAGTGTATAATTGCAAAATTAAATAACAATAAAAAAAACCTGATACCTCATAAATTTTAAAAAATACCTATTTGTTAATTTTTTATATAAATTCAACAGTGAAATTCAACTACTACTACTACATCTATCCTTGATTACGAATTAAGATGCGTTGTGAGTACGACTGATGGCTACGATGGAATGCTTCGTTACCAGTCTGATCACTAGACCACTGGTAGCAGCATTGTTCTGCTATTATAAGCTAGTTTACTGTGAAACCGTCCTCTCCCCGGTCGAGCGACCTACCATAAAATACCAGCGTAAAATAGCAGCTTAATGCTGTTTTATATGGTAAGTGTAGAGAACCGACGACCTTTTTTTTAATGGAAATAAAGCATTTCATCTTAGTCCTCAGGGTGACAACACATTTGGATTTTAAGCCCAGGATAGATGTAGATGGTCTATGGGGCACAGTATCTACTTACTATCAGGTGGACTGGGTGTTCGTTTAACACTCTTATTCTGTAAAAAATATTATGTTAGAGAAGTCAGTAATTGGGTAAAGATTCTCGACGTTTCATCATGTAAGTAGATCAGAACCCTTATGTATGTTATGAATAAAAATAAAATACATATTGCAATCACAAGTTTCTTTTTTCCGTTACGAATCTATTCCACAGCATTTGAATGATCTCCTATTTCGTGCCAAGGGTTTCCATGTCCCGCGATATCAATGCACATTAAGACTTGGAAACATCGTATTGAGGACATTACATAAAAGTTTCTCGGCATAAAGTTCATCAGCTTCCTAGACAACTTCAAAATAAAAAAAATTATACTATAATTCAGGCGAAACGATTTGGCGCAGTTTTATAATAATTCGTAGATGTAGAAAAACCCGTCACGTATACATATGATTAAAACTACAAACCAATATAACTTTTCAGATCTTGTCACTTCCGGTAATTCAGCCTTATCGCAGTTTTTTTTTTTAATTTTAGTCATTCATAGGAAGACGCTGTGGATCTCCTGATTTGTTTCTTTCTGTCGCCTCACACGACACCCACGGGATGATATGGGGTAGTGGATATTCTTATACAGCCACTACATGGTAATTTTGTAATAATTATTACAAACAGGACCTTGTCCTATTCCATGACATAATTCATAGTATTTATAACAAACAATACTCGTTCTATATAATTAACAGTAATTAGGCAATGGTAAATAATAGGCTTTATATAGGGAGACTTCTTTATATAGGAAGACTTATCAGGTATTGTGAGTTGTTTCCAAATAATGCCTACTATAATTCTTAGAATCACTATAATACATAATTATGTCCTATTCTAGATGTCCAGCAGTTTCGCAATTTTACGTTGCTAACGCTATAACAGGCGTCCGTTGACGTCATTGGAAAATGTCATAACAAACCACTAATACGTTGTTGTTTTAATTATTAAAAAATATAACTATTGGCAAGCCCAATGCTAACGAGTTAAACATTGGTATGATGCACCCATAATCACTTAACTGGTGACAATAAGTCAGGAGTGACCTGAGGTGCGACGGCTAAATTTTAGTAATTCTTAATAATAGTTTAATAGGGTGGATGGTGGTGATGGTGGATGACTAATAGCAGCCTTTTCGCCTTTTACCTTCATAAATAAGTTTCTAGTGGTCTTCTTTTTTTCATAGGATAGGGTGACAAACGAGCACACAGTCCACCTGATGGTAAGTGGATGCTGCGCCCCATAGACATCCACATCCATCCTCGATTACAAATCAAAACGCAGATGCGTTGTCACCCGTGAGGACTGGAGATGGAGTGCCTCGTTTCCAGTAAAAAAGGGTCTCCGGTTCTCTACACTCACCATATGAAACACAACAGCATTAAGGCTCAACACGCTCATACTATTTCACGCTGGTATTCTGTGAGAGCGTGGTCTTTCCCCGGTCGAGCCGACCCATTCGTGCTACAACTATACTACTAATATAACAGCAGCATGACTCTACCACGTATTACGGTCTTATCTACAAATATTTCTCTTCGTCATAAGAAGAAAGTATATTTCATATGTTACCACACAGTTATAAATCTATCAGTTTTAAATATAATATCAAAACACGCAGGCAACGGAAAATACTCATTTTTTTAATTTTTTGGGCAAGTTATGGTCTCGATAAAATCAGGCTTTTTTACATTATCTCATCTTTAACTTTGTGAGTTGCATGAATATGACTATAGACATATGCAGCTATTTTTAATAAATTTATAATAATAATAATATAATAATAAATTTATTTCAGACCTACATATAGTCCATAATATGTTAGTAAATTAGCTTAACCTATGTTAGTCTTAAATTATTACACCTACAATTTTCATAACAATTTTTTTTTAATTTTTGGCACCCCATGACACCAGGCACATGCAAGTGCATACGCATCCAGTGCCCTAGGATGGGACAATCAAATCTATCAGATATTGCCCTCAGAATGCTATTAGAGCTCCCACGAACCCTGCGCATGAGGGATGCTATTCTCTTTCGAATTATGGCATGAAAACCGTCCGTACCGTACGCTGTAAACATCCCTGAAGCGCTACAATACCGCGGAAACCCCATCAGCATCCTGAAGGCATTATTATATTGTACTCGAAGGGCATTGTAGGCTCTCTGCGTGTACTTAACCCATAGACTGCACGTGTAAAATGACTGGCAAAAGGCTTTGAAAAGTGTTACCTTAACTTCTTCTGTACAGCGTGCAAAGCTACGGGACAGCATGTTACAGCGAACCGCCAATGCGCTATGAAAGCGTTATGAGCTTATTGTTTTATTTTAGTGGGAATAAATGGGGCTGTAATTACGAGTAGATATACGATATGTGTGGAGAGCACAATGTCAGCCGTCAGGCTGCTGTTAGATTTAAGGTACCAAATAAGAAGTGCCAAATTTCAGGCACGAAATATAAATCAGGGTTGTCATAAACTGGAATAAATATCATTAATTAAGATAACTTATTTTGAGACGAAGTTACGATCAATTCGTGTATGTGATAAATTTGGCTTATTGAATTGAAAGTTTAGCAAAGGTTTTATTTGAAATTTTATTTTCAGAAATTTATTGTATACGAATAATTATTTTAAGGGAGGCAAAATAAGCAAATAATTATAACTCAGTACATAAACGAAAACCTCACGAAATGCAAAGTAGCTCAGGACCGTGCTCTGCTGCAACCAACGTAGGAATAGGAACTCATGTTCAGCAGTGGAATTGTGGTGTGTTGCATGTAATGATGATGTCGAAACATCATCATTTTACTGCACACCACACAAACTTGGATGATTAATTCATAAGAAATCGACGCTCTACATAAATTTTTATCACAATTTGTTTTAATTAATTGTTTAGTGTGAAAAAAATCGAAATTTTTAAAACCGAAACATTTCAGTAAGCTGAGTGGTATGTACCAAACAACATAATTATTGTATTATGTTACATTCTCATGACACGCATGATTTAAAATTAGAAGTTGTTACGAATTTATTACTATGCATCTAAAACTTACCTATATTAAACAACATAATTATTGTATTATATATTACATGCTTATCATGACACGCATAATTTAAAATTAGAAGTTGTTACGAGTTTATTACTGTGCATCTAAAATTTACCGACATTGAAACATTACATTTAAAATTAGGAGCTGTTACAAATTTATTACTGTGCATTTAAAACTTACCAATAATAGGTAACTAACAAAAACCCAAAGATATAACCCTATGCTAGGCTAGCATTACAAACACAAAAGGATGACATTCGGCACAGTGAATATAAGCATCTTTTCTCGCTTGCACCAAAACACGAACAAAAACAACAACCAAACTTTCAGGAGACAAATAAAAATCAACTCTGGTGATTAAGTGTGTGCTCCCCAGGATGCCTTTTTCTTCAAAAGCCATTACGCCTTTTTCTGTTTATCGTCATTATTGAGAGTGTTCTTGAAATCATATAAGTGTAAATGTATATTCTTGAAATCATATAAGTGTATATGTAAATTTTAAAAATATTGTACTCTCATTAAAATAATAGAAATTTTTAAAGTTGAATTTGGCACTAAAACGCTGGTAATATGGACATCCACCCTACCTGTTTTAAAATTTAAAACTTGCTTTATTTACACTGTCTTATTTTCATTAGATTATACTCACGTATACATCATACGAGGCGTAACTGCTTGTTATTCGTGGTTACACCACTATTACTATAACCACGAACAAGACATAGGATACCTTTCCTTCCTACTTAACGCAACCGCAGTAAACTCTAACTCACGATCCGCACTTCCTGTTAATTCAATTAATTTTTTCATCCAAAGATATATTCAAAGATTCTTAGGCAGATTTATTTGTTTTTTAATATTATAAGCCTACTTGCTATGCTATGCTCAATGACTTCAACAATGCCTCTCAAGGGAAAGGTCTTAAAATAACCATGGACAAAACAAAGATCATGTGTAACGTTCATTTCACACCTCTGCCGATAGTTGTTGGGAGCACTAAGCTCCAAGTTGTTGACGAGTACGTTTATCTGGGACAAGTAGTCCGACTAGGTAAGTCCAACTTCGACCGAGAGGTCAATCGACGGATCTTCTAGTCAGGTATACTTCGAAACTTGAGAACAAAATTGTACAAACAGTGCGTATTGCCAGTGATATCTTATGGATCTGAAACGTGATCATTGCTGGCTGTGTGATGAAGCTCAAGGTCGGTCGCTCAGCGAGCTATAGAGAAGGCCATGCTTGGAGTTTCTCAGCGTGATAAACTTAGAAATGAGGATATCTGCAGTAGAACCAGAGTAACAGGTACGAGTGGCAAGCTCGTACCGGTAGGCGACGACGGTAGTGACGAGCTGGTAAGACACGCTCGAAGTCGATGGATATGGGTGGCTCAGGACCGTACTTTGTGGCGTTCGTTGCGTGAGGCCTATATTTAGTAGTGGACTTGTAAAGGGCTGTGATGATGATGAAGCCTACTTGTCCTGCCAACCACTGACTATCTTCCTTAATGGTAAGTGGTGATGCCGCCGAAGATGTTCATGAGCACTGACCACACATCATAAAAATATTGACTTAGCTTAGCAAAATCCTATTCGCTCTTGCTTTGAAAACCCACACCGAGATTGTCATAAAATTGAAAGACATGCTAGCAAACCATTCCACTCCTTTGCTACGCACTGCGACTGACGAAGCAAATCGTTTTCCCGATTTTGAATGTGTGGAAAGCGAAATTTGACAACAAAGGAGTGGACAACCAGCAACCACTGAGTGTCTAGTGGTCGGATAGCGGAAAAACGACAAAGGAATAAATTCATGTAATTTATTGACGGGGCGTCTCAACTTTAAGCCCGAAATTAAATGTCACTTGCGGGGAGGATAGTCACGTTTTTTGGCGATTTCACGACAGTGCGGCGGTGGCGCGGGCAATTCTAATGTCCGGCTGCCTAATAAAAGTACATAGTTTCTTTTTAATTTCCGCTTTAAAGGTTTGAAAATACAAAAAAATAACCACGCCCACCGCCGCCGTACCATTACAAGGACACTAGTTTCCTTGAGTTTCCTGCTTCTTTGGGCCTTGACCCCTTTTTCACTTAGCATTTTAGAATAATAAAATGGCTTCGAATCTCGGAACTGCACACACCGACACGATCCGCTGGAAGAGACTCGGTACAAGTACTTCAAAGAGAAGCAGTCACGATCGGTGGCGTCTTTAAAGCTATTTGAATGAAATAGAACACAATTTTTTTAATAATAACTGAAGTGGTGATAAAAGAAACTTTTCTCAATTCTTCTACCTTCAGTAAGATCATCCTGTTTATTGAATATATATATATATATATATATATATATATATATATATATATATATATATATATATATATACACTCACCGGCACGGAAACTTGGCCAAGCGGTTATCTCGCGATAGCAAAAGCTTTAAGTGTTTCTGATGAATGTTTGTTATGCAAGTATGTCAAAAAATGTTTACCCTCAAGTTCAAGAGGGTAATTCATTATGTTTAAGTGCACCATGACGAATTCTTTAATTTTTAGTTGAATCGGGTCATTTGAGCGACTAAGTTCACATTTTAAATTTGTGTGTTGTGAAAAGTTTACTGTAAGGTTATTCAATTATTGTGATCTTGTGTCTTAATTAAATAACTAAAGGTGCTTTAAAGCCAATAAAAATGCCATTAACACCAGCACAAGTTGCACAAGCAGTAGCATTAATTGACCAAGGGCTGACACAGCGTGAAGTTGCTATTGTGCTTAACGTACCACGGTCCTCAATGCAGTATTCACTGAAACGATACCAGGAGACAGGCCGCTACACCCGCAGGCCAGACAGTGGGGGCGTAAGGTGCACATCGGCCCGGGACGATCGTTTTATTGTTATGGAGATTTTGAGAAACCGCTACCTGACCGCTGTTGAGATACGCCAGCGGCTCCAAATCGCAAGAGGCGTTAATGTTAGTGAGCGTACGGTGAGAAGACGAATGGAGGAAGTGAATTTAAAAGCTCGTAGACCAGCACGAGGTCCAGAACTTCTCAGACAGCACCGAGTAGCCCGACTTCAGTTCGCAAGAGAACATGTCAATTGGACCCACGAGCAATGGGCTAGAGTGTTGTTCACAGATGAGTGTCGAATAGCTTTACGTGCTCCAGACGGTCGAGAACGAGTGTGGAGAAAAAGAGGAGAGAGGTTTCTACCCATTACCACCACCCAAACTGTGAGTTTCCATGGAGGCTCAATAATGGTATGGGGAGGTGTAAGTTCCGACGCACGTACAGAGTTGGTCATCGTCGATAATCGGCTTACAGCTACTCGATACATCGAGGAAGTTCTTCAGGAGCACGTAATGCCTTATTCGGGATTCATTGGACACGACCAATTCCTCCTCATGCACGATAATGCACGCCCGCACGTCGCACATTGTGTAGAGCAATATCTGGAAGAGGTTGGAATACAAAACTTACAGTGGCCAGCTCGTAGCCCGGACTTAAATCCAATTGAGCATGTATGGGGTATGCTCAAAAGAAAGATAAAGTCCAGCTCCAAACCGCCACAAACTCTAAATGAGCTCCGAAATGCAGCGCTGGCCGCTTGGGACAGCATACCGCAAGTTGATGTCAGAAACATCATTCAAAGCATGCCAGATCGAATGCAAACGGTTATCAGGGCTAGAGGAGGAAACACCCGATATTATGTATATATATATATATATATATATATATATATATATAATTCAGTGCTCGATTAAAAATAGTTGTATGAAATCTTCAAACTGACTACACCAGCCAGTTTCCGGTATATGTTTGTACATATACGTTGAGAAACATTGCCAATAAAATTAAATATCAAATGACTGAAAATAAAATAATATCGCTCGTTATCATAAGGATATGAAACCGGCGAACATACATTGTTAATGAAAGCTATTTTATGTAGAACGAAACATAGTATGATACAAGACTCAGAAAAAGGTAAATTGAATTAAAATTTCTGCTCAATGACGAGATAAAAGCCATTTTGTTTCGATCTAGACACCCCTCGCTCTAACAAGATTGAATAGGAAAGCAAACTGACCTTCGACCACTAATTAGTTACGCTTGTTCTATTCGATAACATGTTTGCAAAGTTTTAATTAAAATCGTGATGTATAACGTGACGTACTTTGATGTTTTAATTTAAAATATTCAGAATAAATGCTTTCTTCAAACATACACAAATTGTTCACAAATAAATACATAGTTACAAAATAGGTTTAGATCTCGGTGGGTTTGTTAATAAGTTCTGATGCCTGAGGTGGAGGCTGGAGCTATAAGCTATGTGTAGGCTTGGCGAGCCCTCTCTGGCACTTATTACTTTAAGCATAAAACATTCATTGGTTAAGTTCATTCTACCAATGTCAATTGTCAAACATATAATAGTCTATGGGTATGGTCAAACACTCGCACAAAGTACTATATTGTCACTAAGAAATTTTAAAATATTGCAAACAAAATAATTACCGACAATGAGGGCTAATAATCTTCCCTTCACTAGATGTCGCTAGTTGACACTGAGGTGAAGTTTTTTGTTACACAATGTCATTTTATTGAGAAGTAAGTTTTAAATATAAATTTTACATAACAATGCCTCATTCATTGGTTTGCTCATTAATTTTTTGCAATTTTTTACTCTTTTAATTTAATTTATCTACTTTTATGAATATATGTGGTTCGATTTATTTATATTTAATCTAATTATCTAATAAATATAAAATATAATTAATAGTAAAGAATAAAAAATTAACCTTTACATTTTTCAAACAAATTAACTTCCGCGCTATGTAATCTGTCAAATATATTACACCTCATTTTTAAGTGGCGCCGCCCTGCTGGCAGAAAAAGTCGTGCTTGCCCTCATTGACTTGTGTGTCAAGGCACAAAAAAAGTTTATTTTATATTGTGTAGATTAAATATATTTGTGTTTTATACATTAATATTCAGTTCAAACTTCGATCAATAATCTATAATTGATCGAAGAGTTGTAAGCATAGATAATGCAATATATATATATATATATATATATATATATATATATATATATATATATATATATATATATATAATGACAATAATGATGGAATACAGCTTGATTAGTATACAAAGTCAAACATTTAGTGGTCGCCCGGTGGTCAAATTTCGACCACTACATGTCTCACGATTGCTAGTCCAAAAAAAAAACAGTCGAATTGAGATACTCCTAATTTTTTATACGGCTAAAAACAGACCATGCATTTTTATGACTTTAGGTACCTACAAATAATGCTTACCGATCGGTTAGCCTTTTAATAAATCAAATTCTATTTCGAGGGATATTATAACTCACAACCTTTGCCCTTTTTCGACAAAAGGCACTGAATAGTAAAAGTTAAGCAAAAATATAGGACGTTCTTTTTTAATTTAAAATCGAACACAGAAGGTATATGTATTTTACAAAAGAAGGTATATGTGTTTAAATTTAAAAATAAAGTTGCAGTCCATGTTCATTGCATAGCCGGACATAGATCGTATTTCATTATTAAGAGCTTTATGAAGCGTTTAGTCCGCTGTTTCAGCGTTAAGTATTGGTGGACTTCACATGTCTGAAATATTTTTTTCTGAGACATGCAGGTAGATGGTAAATAACAGCACATTGCAACTAACAAAAAGAACATCCTATTTTTTCAAAAGCAGAGCAAAAACATAGGATGTTCTTTTTTAATTTAAAAACCAAAAGGTAAAGGTATTTTTACGTTTAAATTTAAAAAATAAAGTTGCAGGCCATGCTCATCCCATAGCTGGGCACAGAAATATTTTTTTCTGAGACATGAAGGTAGATGGTAAATCAGCACATCCAACTAACAATTTCAATTGTGTCGATGATAACGTGGATCAAACTCTCGCGTATTATGAAATTTACAGCCACTACTTAACCCCTGAACTACAGTACCCCTGAACTAAGTACAGGTTAAAAATATGTGACTCGTATATTGTTGCCTACATGGGTATACCTACAATTTGTAAGGATACCTATGTATCTCGACGCCGTGTTGTGACGGTGTAAGAATATCTACTATCCCATATCATCCCGTTGGTGCCTCAAGATGCGACAGAGGGAAACTGAAACAACATAGGCAGCAACATCTTCCTGATAAAAAAGTAAAGTTACAGCCTATATACGTCCCACTGCTGGGCACATGCCGTGGCACAGGAAGTGTCCACCGCGCTGTCCCAATACGTGTTGGCGAACGTCACACGTCTTCGAAATATTTTTTTCTTATTCCTCAGACAGATCTTCTCACGATGTTTTCCTTCACCGCCGAGCACGTGGTAAATCAGCATTTAAAATTGTAATTAACAATTTCATTGGTGGCAGCGAGGATCAAACCCGGGTTACTCGCGTTCTGTTATATTTACAGCGAGCGTTAACTATCTGAGCTACCACGGCTCTAACATCTTCCTGATAACAGCGCGTATTGTACTTAATGCGTTTATGAGTCAAATATTCATTCACTTAAGAAACTGTGAAATAGTCGGGTTTGCTCTGCGTGATCAAATCCGCAACAAGAATATCCGGAGAAAAACAAGAGTAAATAGCATAAACCCACGGATCAGTAGCTTGCTGAACGGACAACTGACGGTAAAGAAAGGTTTTCAATAAAGCTTTGTTCTGGAAAAAGAAGTCTTGAGCAAAGCCCCACCTGATTAAGTAACAAACTGAAGGAACATCCAGGGATTCGATGGAGGTGCAGGAGAAATGAAGTACCAGATAGTTGCTGATAATTTACATTCTTCGATGGGATGTTTTTGGTTATTCGAATTAGTCGGCTAGATTGAGGAAGAACCAAGTTCTCGCAGAACATCGGCGTAAAATAGCAGTTCAATGCTGCTTTCTATCGGCTTGACTCACCGGCACTGCGAAGAGATGTTGCATCTCTTTGCGTTCTTTATCGCATTAACCACGGGGAGTGCTCTGACGTATTGTTCGGACTAATTCCAGCCGCACAATATCACCATCGCACAATGCGACAAAACTCGCTAAACCATCTATACCATCTGGATGACTGGTGGTCCACCACTGTGCAATTTAAAAGAAGTTTTCTTCCTCGCACAACTTACTTGTGGAATCGACTAACACCAGAGATTTTTCAGGACCGATACGACTTAGGGACCTTCAATAAAAAAAGCCTACTCCTTTTTTAAAGGCCGCCAACGCATTTGCAATTCCCCTGGTGTTGCAGTGTTCTTGGGCGGCGGTAATCACTTACCATCAGGTGAGCCGTGTGCTCGTTTGACCTCTTTTCTGTTTCCAGACCGATACGACTCAGGGACCTTCAAGAAAAGAGGCTACAATTTTTTAAAAGGCCGGCAACGCATCTGCAATTCCCCTGGTGCCGCAGTTGTTGACGGCGGTAATCACCATCAGGTAACCTGTATACGATTTTGCCCCCTCTTCTATAAAAAAAAAATTGGTTAGTGTAGATAACCGGAGGCCCTTTTTAATGGATACGAGGGATTTCATCTTATTCCTTAGGGATGGGCAACGCATAGTCTGAATTTTGATTCTTAATCGAGGATAGATGTCCAGGGGCCACAGCATCCACTTGCGATCAGGTGGACTGTGCGCTCGTTTTTCATCCTTTTTATATAAAAAATAAATAGTTTTAAACATTTCCGTATTACAAAAAGCCAAAATATAAAAATAAAAAACTATAATAACAATAAGCACAGAGAATAAAAAATGTTACGAGTAGCATAATAAATCGAGACATGGCATTTTTGTCAGACAGTTTGTCTATCGTAAAGAGCCGCGACGGCGGCGGCGGCGCCACTGCACCCCGCCACGGGCGGATCGATCCGATTGTGACCCCTTTACCGACCAATGCACCGGGAGGCTACCCGGGAAAACCGCCC
This sequence comes from Parnassius apollo, assembly GCA_907164705.1. Taxonomy (NCBI): domain Eukaryota; kingdom Metazoa; phylum Arthropoda; class Insecta; order Lepidoptera; family Papilionidae; genus Parnassius; species Parnassius apollo. Next base: position 18,189,274 of record CAJQZP010000008.1, read on the forward strand.
CGTCACGTCCACGAGATGCAAGTACTTACCTAACTCTGAAATATGCATTTAATTATTTGATAAAAAGTTCTCGGCGAAAATAAGATCGCGAGAAAAATATCGTTCATGTAAAAAATCTCGTCCGCGAGAAAAATATCATTCGCGAGATAAACTCCACGAAAGATACTCAGTAACAACATTAAATTATTTCCAGAGAAACCAGAGAATACATAAGCGGAACTATAGCTCGACTTAATATTTTTTTCTTATTAGTAATTTCGTTACTTATTTACAATGTACTCGGCGATAAAAAAAATACGTGTGAAAACCTGCAAATTTGTGAATTAAAAAAATATTACAGAAATGAGGGAAGGCCTACACGTAGCCGTATATAAGCTGTCAATTTATTTTCACAGCTCAAAATATGGCATGCTATGCACAATTAGTGTTTTGTGTTGCCTATAATATTATATATAGTTTTATTCCCATATTTCACATCTAAGTAGTAAACTCGGCACGCATTTATCTAGCGGTAAGAATAATAAACCTTGAGAACGTCCTCGAGCGGGACTATTCCCTTAGTAATCTAATACACAAGCCGGGTAAATGAAAGCTCTCGTTTCTAAAGGAAAAAGCTACGACCATTAAAGCTAAAAAGTAGCACAAATTGCGTCCAATAACTCAGTTACACCATTATTTATATTTAATGACCGAGTAAAAAATCGTAAAAACCAACCCAACGCAACGTTTCTCAACCAACGCTGAGAAAAATTAATCTAAATGTTTCTATACAAAAATAATACAGCTACGTTTTTCAATATTGATATTTTACTAAATAATATTTTAATAAAAGGGCTTGAATTTTTGCTGATGTATGTAAGAGTATAATTTGTTCAATTACAATTTAGAGAAGTATAGTTATTTAACAAAATGATATTCAGTCGATGAGTGCGTTCGCACTCAACCTTCTTTGAAGTGGGTGGGTGAACAGACCGTTTGAAGAAATCGTTTCGCTTCGTCATTTATAATGATAAGGCAGTTAAGGCGTACATCAAAAGGCTGAAATCATTTTTTGCACGAGTCTTGCCTTCCTAATATAATACCTCTTCAAGAGAAGAATGAATAGGCTTTTCTCAACTCAAAATTCGCCATCTAATCGAAGTAAAGCATTAGAGTAATGTTTTATTTTAATTCAGATTTTAGTAAAAAGATGTTAAACAAATGAGCTAATATCTTCGTAAAAAGAAACGTCTTTCTTATAGGATAAGGGTGACAAGCGATCACACAGTCCACTGATGGTAAGTGTATGTATACTGTGGCCCATAGACGTCTAAATATTTCTTCGATTACGAATCAAAATGGAGATGCGTGATGCGTGGTACAATTAATGACAACGAAATGCCTCGTTTTCAGTAAAAAGGGTCTCCGGTTCTCTACACTCACCACACGAAACACAGCAACGTTAAACTGCTATTTCACGCTGGTATTCTGTGAGAGCGTGGTCCTTCCCGGTCCAGCTCATTCGTGCTACAACTATACTACTAATATAAATAGTTGCAGTAAAAATGTCATTAATATAATGGCTTTCCGCAAAGCCTGATTTGACAATACAATTATTTTTTTATTTATTTAGAGAACTACAAACAAATTTACAATATTTCGTATGCTAGAACATATCCATTACAATTTTTTACTTATGCTCTACTAAACTCAACGACGATGGTTACACTGAGGGTATAAAACGGAATACAAAACATAAAAAAAAATATTTTAACTTATTAATATTTTTTATTTATAGGTTGGAGCCAGGCTGAGCACTGGCTGTAAATTTTACAGAACGAGTTCAATTCAAGAATGTAACAAGTATTTGTATGGCCTACATATTAACGTTTAAACTGCAAGAAATATTTAAAAATACATTTAGACCGATAAAGTTTTTTTTTTATTGGACTAACATTGAGATCACATCGTGTTAACACATAAAAACAAGCATCGAGATTCAGGCCAAGAACACATTTTTTTGTTTTTGGGTGACAAACGGCTACATCGTCCACCGGCTGGTAAGTGGGTGTTGTGGCCCATGGACATCTACATCTGTGGTAGATTTTTAAACAATTCAGTTGCGTTTTCGCCCCTAAGAACTAAGATAGAATGCCCCTTTCTAGTGAAAAGGGTCTCCGGTTCTTCACCCTCACAATACGAAATACAGCAGTACTAAGCTGCTATTTTACGCTAGTATTCTATGAGAGCGTGTTCCTTCTTCGACCGAGCCGACCTATTCGTCCTACATTCGTAATATACTTAGTCGGGTCATATATAAGTATATACATATACATAATACATAGTTATAAGTTCAGTCAAAAACTTATTTAAAATTTTTGAATACTGGCTAGATGAACTTCACCAATCAATCAAAATCAAAATATAACATTTGCGCTTGCCAAAAATAAAAAAGACATTAATTTTCATTCATTTTTAGGGTTCCGTAGTCAACTAGGAACCCTTATAGTTTCGCCATGTCTGTCTGTCCGTCTGTCCGTCCTCGCTTAATCTCTGTGACCGTTAGCACTAGAAAGCTGAAATTTGGTACCAATATGTGTATCAATCACGCCGACAAAGTGGTAAAATAAAAATTGGAAAAAAATGTTTTATTAGGGTAGCCCCACTATATGTAAAGTGGGAAGTTATTTTTTTTTTAATTTCAACCCTAACGTGTGATATATTGTTGGAAAGGTATTTAAAAATGAATAGGGGTTTACTAAAATCATTTTTTGATAATGTCAATAATTTCGGAAATAATCGCTCCAAAAGTAAAAAAACAATGTGTCCCCCCCCCCCTCTAACTTTTGAACCATAAGTTTAGAAAATATGAAAAAAATCTGAAAAGTAGAACTTTATAAGGACTTTCTAGGAAAATCATTTTGAACTTGAAAGGAAACAACAGTACCCACTACCGGGAGCAGTTGAAGGAGCGCGGAGCGCCGCTGGAAGCGCGAACATAATGGATACCCACCTTTAAACTCATAAGTGGGAACACTTATTGTGACGGACGGGAAACTACGGAACCCTACACTGAGCGTGGCCCAACACGCTCTTGGCCGGTTTTTTATTAAATATGGAGTGGTCGAAGAAAGAAGATAGAGAAATAGACATAACGAAATTACGACACATCTTCTCGTCAGGTATGAGGTATACTCTGAAAACTAGATTGTACAACCAGTGTGTGTTGCCAGTGATGACTTACGAATCTGGGAGTTGGTCCTTCACTGCTGGCCGTATGAGGACGCTCAAGGTCGCTCAGCGAGCTATGGAGAGGGCTATGCTCGGGGTTTCTCTGCGTGATAAACTCAGAAATGAGCATATCCGCAGTAGAACCAGAGTGACCGACATAGCCCAACGGATTTGTAAGCTGAAGTGGGAATGGGCCGGCCATATAGCTCGAAAAACCGCTAACCGATGGGAAAGAAAGGTTCTCGAGTGGCTCTCCGAGCATCTTTGGCTAAAGCAGCGGCAGAAATAGATATGAATGTGGTGCGTGCTGCGATTGATGATTAGCCGGGTCAGGGTCAGGTCCGGTTAAGGGCATGTATTCAAAATAGGGGAGGGCTTTGGAGGATTTTGAATAATGTAAATAAAATTGTATTCTAAATTAAATTACCTTTCATTGGGTGCGTTTGGCAGAAAAAAGCGCTAGCAAGCGCTTATAAGCGCTAAAATAGTTTTCGGCCAGGACACGATTGCTACTTCAGTAGCGCTGACACAATCCGCCATTTTGCTTATTTAATTTGTTTGTTTTGAAGTAGAGTTTATAAGTTGTTTTGTGCAATATTAGTTTTAAGTAATATATGACATGAATAAACATATACATGCTATTAAAAACTCATGATTGGTAATTTTTTAATATGAATACTTTACAAACATATATTTAAATTAGGTTAGATTCCCCGGTTAAAACTAACATCGTGTCCTGGAGGAAAATAGCTATTTACGATTTAACAGCGCTTACCGCTTACGATCGCCATTTTGCTTACAAGCGCTTGCAAGCGCTTTTTTCTGCCAAACGCACCCATTTTATATATAATTTCTATATAGTTATCAAAAAATGTATCATTAATTTTATTAAAAAAAAGTTTTAAGTTATTGACAGAACTAATGACCTGACTAAGTAGTTGCAGCATGGCTCTACCACGTGTAACTATACAGATCACTAAAACATGTGGTGGCGTTTATACTTATATACTAAGCCACGTAGTTGATATTATATACAAACCAAATTTAAGGATGCCAAAAATATATACAAAAATAAAACGCAATTATGAACAAGCTATCAAATTAAATTATGTAAATAAAATGTTGCCAAGATGTATAATCAGTCAGCAAAATTACTTCAAAGCCAATTTTAGTTTCTAAATATTATAATGGCTTGTGTTACCTATGTCCGGACACATTTGGCACTAAAACGCTTAAACATTTACAAACATATTATATACAAACCAAATTTAAGGATGCCAAAAATATATACAAAAATAAAACGCTTATGAACAAGCTATCAAAAAATTATGTAAATAAAATGTTGTCAAGATGTATATCAGCAGAAATTACTTCAAAGCCAAGTTTATTTCTAAATATTATAATGGCTTGTGTTACCTATGTCGGACACATTTGGACTAAAACGTAAACATTTACAAAACGCAGTTCTCTAGTGATTCTAAGTAAATGCACTATTAATATTTGCAATACGTATTTTCACGCAGACATTTCTCAACAGAATATAAAATAAACTAGCAAACCGTCCCGGCTTCGTACGCAATCATCAATACTTTGAAGCGACCCGGGTCAAATTAACGAATCATTTACAATTGACACATATCTATTACTACTACAAAAAGTGTGTCACGTATTTGGGGTATACAAGGGACATTCTGTACAAAGTGTGTCACACATTTTCAGGTCTCGACTCACGAAAACAAAGTAGAGAAAAATGGCGCAACTTTTGCACCAAAACCAGTTTCTTCCACTTTTGTCAAAATTTTATATCGAAACGCATCTATTTTAAACGGGTTTAAAATTTATTTTAGATAAAAGTCTTTTTTGAAACTGTAAAACAGCTAGAAGTAAAGTAATTCAAAAACTAACAGGATCTGACTATAAAAGTACCCCAATGCACGTTTGATTACTTTGCACCCTTCTTTCTGCCAAGGAGGGTCGCGTACATTTACAGCTTAGTCAGATCGGTAAGCCAATCCCAAAAGGTGGAGAAAGTCTCCATATAACCACGCAGCCGGCTGTGCGGTATGCTATGAGCATTCCCCACCTCCCTCCCCCATTACCGGAGGGTTGCTTTTATTTGCTTCGAGCGTAAAAAAGTTTGATTACCTTTACCTTTGCCGTTACTATCAAAATTCCACTGCTAAACAAATGCCTTCCTATAGATTGCCTCACAGGGGGAATATTTGCCATAGTTGCCACGCTTCGCGGGCGGGTTGGCATCAGCAGTTTTTTTTTGGATGTTACTGGGAAGACGCTGTAGCCCAACTCCTGATTTGTTTCTCTCTGTCGCCTCTTACAACACCCGGGACTATACGGGGCAGTGGATATTGCTACTCCGCTAATCACGGTCAATAGAAGATCGCACTTTTATGTGCAGACTGAAAAAATGGCAGTTTACATCCAGGGTTACCAGATCCGTAAATGAGTTTTCCTTTCTATCCAATAAATTTCATCCAATAAACGAACATGCTGCAAAAAAATCTAATCGTAAAAACTCGCACACATGTTTGATATTATGTGCAATATCCAGGAGTTAAAAGTAATTATATAATTTAACCATTTAATTGTTAAGTTTTGATTCATTTAACATTAGTTTCGTGATTAAACAGTTTATTTAAAATTTTAATTTCTATTTAAAAAGTTCCATATAATTTCAAATTTTCCCTGTTTCCCTGACAGAAGGCTAAATTTTCAGATATGTTAGGAAAATTCCTGTCATCTGGTAACTCTAATTCTATCTGATCATAAAATCCAACAATAATCAATTTCAGTACAAAGTATTGTGAAATAGATATCAAAAGAAATGTTTTTCATTAATGTCGGTATTTAGGCATGGACTAGACTCAAATTTTGATATTGTATCATCATCATTACAGCCCTTCACAAGTCCACTGCTGAACATAGGCCTCCCCACAAAGCACGGTCCTGAGCCGCCTGCATCCATCGACTTCCTGCATGTCTTACCAGGTCGTCACTCCATCTAGTGGACGGACGCCCTACACTTGGCCTGTCGGTACGAGGATGCCATTGTGTAATCAACTGTAATTAAACTCGAGATTATTTCTCAATACCGGTCTACGTTTCACACGTTTTTATAAAAATCCAGTTATACGATGTAAATTATTAGTTTAGGAATACTTTTATTTATATATTATAACAACCTATCAAAGTACACTGTTAAAAAAAAATTTATAGCCCATATATATGCTGTGACCCATACACATTTACATTTCTCCTCAATTAAGAATCAAAACGCAGATGCGTCGTCACCCCTGAGGAATAAGACTAAATCTATATTCAAAAATATAAAAGCGACTCTTTTTATGTTAGTTTATATATTCTCTAGTCGCAATATAAAATTATCTGTGGGAAAATGGCGCACGCATCGCATTACGTAACCACAAAACTTACGTCTTTGTTGTATTCAAACCGCATTATACAATGAATATATAATATAGAGCTTGTCTGAAAACTAAGCCCTTTACTTGAAACTACGGTATTACTGCCTTCAACTTTAGTCCCTTCGGCCTCAATAAAAATGGAGAATTCAGAGTGAGCGACTTATGTTACTAACTTAAGTAGTAACTTAATGGTTAGTAAAATAAGTCGCTCGCTATTCAACGTACTTTGCTGGGATTTCTTTTACGTTTTTTACTCTCACAAGGCATAAATTCAATTCAGAAAAAAAGTAATATTTGGCACTATTTGCTAATTTAGATATATTTTGTTGACATCTCGAAAGTCAGTCTGAATGAGATTAGAATGCCTCTCTAGTACCTTAAAAACGGCAAGGCCCCAGGCGCGAATGGAATTACAGCGGAGCTTCTGAAAGTGGGTGAAAAAACGGTACTTCAAGTCCCTCAGAAGCTCTTGAATTCCGTCCTCGATTGTGGAACTAATCCTAAAAAGACGTGGAGCAGAAGTGCGGTGGTCTTGTTAAAAACAAAACGCCGACAACGCTCTCTTGAAGAACTACCGACCGATTTCCCTTCTGAGCTGGGTCTACGTGCGATTTTCGAGTCATTACGAATCGCAGACTCGACGATTTCCAGCCTCCCGAACAAGCCGGTTTCCGAAAAAGCTTTGGCAAATTGTACAGAAGACCGAAGAGTACAATCTGCCATTATGCCTTGCGTATGTAGGCTACGAGAAAGCCCTTGATTCTGTTGAAATTTCGACGGTGCTGCAGTACCTTCAGCGGTGCCCAATTGACTGTACACAGTCTACTACTACGTAGGGCTACGATAGCTACCACAAATCTTCTCGTCAGGTATACCTCAAAACCTGAAAACGAGATTGTACAACCAGTGCGATTAGCCAATGAGTAGTCTTATGAATCTGACACGTGGTCCTTCACTGCTAGCCGTATGGGGACACTCAAGGTCACTCAACAAGCTATGAAGAGGGCCATGCTCGGGGTTTCTCTGCGTGATAAATTTAGAAATAAGGATATCCACAGTAGAACCAGACTGACCGACGTAGCCCAACGAATTAGTAAACAGAAAACTGAAGTGGCAATGGGCCGGCCATATAGCTCGAAGAACCTGTAACCAAAGGGGAAATAAGGTTGTCAAATGCAGCCTAGTACTGGTAGACGAAGTATAAGGCGACATCCCACTAGACAGAGGGACGACGTGGTAAGACATGCAGGAAGTCGATGGATGCAGGTAGCTCAGGGCCGTGCTTTGTGGTATTCCTCGAGAGAGGCCTATGTTCAGCAGAGGTCTTGCGAAGGGCTATGATGATGATGATATGCTAGTCTGGAATGAGTATTAGAATAAAAAATGATGAATATAGCATAAAAAAACAGATATAGTCATTACTCTACATCTGATTGTTAATTGTTAGATAATATTACATGTTTAAAATTAAAAACTTTGTGTCGTATAATTAGAATTTAAATGCATTATAAAGCTAACTGCTGTTTTCGAGTCATTACGAATCATCTCGCACGCAAACTCGAGTCGATACTGTATTAACGTCAATGGCGAGTATATCACTCACCTTCGATTGCAGAATCGCTGGAGGACCTGTACTGCATTATGCTCAATGACATAAATAGTGCTTCCAGTGGATAGGTCTTAAGACGAACATTGACAAAACAAATACCATATGTAACGTCCATGTCACACCTCTGCCGGTAGTTGCTGGGAACACTAAGCTCGCAGTTGTTGACGAGTATGTTTATCTGGGTGAAATAGACCGACTAGGTAAGTCTAACTTCGACCGAGAGGTCAATCGACTCTGTTCAGCAGTGGACTTGTAAAGGGCTGTATGATAATGATAATAAAGCTAATTATTTTAGTATTTAGAAAACACATAATATATACTGATTGAAATTGTGTACACCGGCATACATCGACTTTTGTATATATACACAATGTGTAAGTAAGACTATTAAGGGGTGTCTACTAAAACATAAAAGGCTCAATTTAGGTGGTGTTAACGAGCCGCTCACCACCCCGTACACATTGAATTGCGATAGATATTTTGTATGTGAACATAAAATGTGTAACAGAACAATACAGTACTTAAGTGTTGGTATTTTCCTCCTATATGCTTAATAGACATCTTAGTTTTTCTTAAATCTTATTTATTTTTTAAACAAAAGATTTCTTATGTTTTCTTTCTACCTATCAAGTGATAAAGCAAAATTGCGAATATAATTATTTTGCATAAAATATCCCACATTTTAGTTTTCATGTTGTTATCCAAAAAGCTTCAAGATTCTTTCAATCTTAGAGTTCTGAAATAAATACGTTTTATCCGTGAACCGACCCTGCCCTTCATATTCAGGAGTTTTGAGATTTTTCTGACATATCCTAGTGGCCATTTACTACCACTGAATCGCTGTGCAAGTTCACGGATTAAAAAGAAACTAGAATCTATTTAAGTAAGATTTTTTACAATAACGTTTGTTTTTAAAGAGTTGGCATCACTGAATAATGAAGTGACAAAGGTATAAGCATTATATATACATAGTAGTATAATGTATTCTGGTATAAGGTTACATCACCTCTGATGTATACGGGGAGCGATATAGGCATGAAATAATTTTCGTATTCATGTCAACTTTTGTGTCCATATCGTGTCACGTACTACTGATCACAGCCGTTTTGTTTGAGTTTAATATGAGCGTCGAGATTCTTATACTTTAATTTGATTCTCACTGCGAGACGTCCATGAGAAGCGCCCACCTGCGAATGTGGTCGCTTACGCTTTATGAGGACACGCTCCCATTCGAGACATCCTACGGAAGTGCGGGAATTTGCGTCAAGACCTTAGCCTCTGCAGATCGTCAGTCAAACGATTGCCCACGAGATAGGCACGCTATACGTGTAATACCTATATATTTAACATAACCATCACTGGTTTACAACTCCTCCGAGACTTCATCGGTTTTTTTTTAAATCTGTAAATTACAAGCGGACATCTATTTTTAAAATATATACTTTGTTTCATGTACATGTAAAGCGCTAATATCAATTTTAAAACGCAAATAAAATGTATTATTTTTAATAATCACTAGCAAAGTAGATTATCTAGAGGTTTTCCTAATAAATCCAATGTTCCAAATATTAAGATTTATTCAATTAAAATTAAATTTCAATTGTGTACTATTAAATACACAACATAAATTACATTCTTAATAAATGTTCAGTTTTAGTGGTGAAACTTATTTCTTGGTCGAATGAAACTACATCTATTGTTTTATACTAAACTAAACTACATATCTGTTGTTATCTAATGTTTTATAAATGTTTGTTCTACCCGAAACTTTAATCTTAAGATTAGATTATAAGTGTGAACCATATTTTGTTAATCAATAAACATTATTATTATTATTGGGGGTCATTGATAGAGTAATCACATCTGGTTGGGCTGGATAAATATATAAAAGGAAAAAATAACTATACATAAATATATATTTAATATACTAACATAAATAAATAAATAATACATAAATAAATAAAAGCCCAACCAGATGGAGACCCTCGGCAGGGGAGACCAAACGGCCGAGGGTTAGGGGGAAAGGGAAAGAAACCGGCGGACGATGCGGGCGGTATCGAGGAGCACCGCCTTTTGCATTTGAGCCCGGAGCGGTCCGTCACGGAGTCCCAGTCGCCTCAGATGACCCGAGAGGCTGTCTGGGATTAGCCCATTCGCAGAGACGACTACAGGAATAATTTCGGCCGGCAGACCACCCCACATGTCAGTCACCTCGTGAGCCAGGTCCAGATATTTTGTTCGCTTATCTGTTTCGGCTTTCACGAGGTTCTCGTCATACGGAATGGTAATGTCGACCAAAAATATCCTTGACTGTGCCCGGTCCATCAGCACAATATCAGGCTTATTCGCAAAAATAGTCCTGTCTGTGATGATGGCCCGGTCCCAATAGAGCCTGGCGCGGTCATTTTCGAACACGGCTTCCGGCAAGTACTTGTAATACGGCAATTTCCGGTCCACGAGACCGTATTCAGAGCGAGCTCCTGATGTAGAATTCTGGCTACTAGGTTGTGTCTGTGCTACAAGTACTCAGAGTTAGAAAGCGCCGAACAACCGGAGATGACATGCCTAAGCGACTCACCTGGATGGCGACAAGCTCGACAGACGTCGACGGTGCCATCCTTTAGGATGTATCTCCGATAGTTGTTGTTCTTAATAACCTGATCCTGTATTGCACAGACAAAACCCTCGGTTTCCCCAAATAGGTCACCGAAACGTAGCCAGTTGAGAGAGGCGACTATATCTACGAAGGGCTCATGTAGAGCCCTGTAGTACCTCCCGTGATTATTATGATTATTAATTTACCATAAATGTGTCCTCTTTCAGGTCGGAGATATACAAGTCTGGTATGTAGGTGTACTGCGGATTCGGAGACTTGAAAGCTTGAAACTATCGTAGGAATATAGCCAAGGCGGTGTTCAAGCGACGAAGGGGGTAGCGATTTCTCACATTAAGTTAAGAAATACAATGTAAAAAACGGTAATTACATTTACACCACTGTTTGCACTTTGCACTTAAAAATTGCAATGAACAATTTTTGTGACAATTTTTGTGAACATAGCTTTATTGATAATACAAAACTATATTATTATACTAATAATAAATACGAACACAACTTTTAATCTACCAAATTTTTTCTTTCTTCTTACTTCTGGACAAGATATGCATGCAGCGAGAAGGGAGCGCTAAAGTCCTTTTAACGTAGGAAATCCTCGTCGTAAAGTTGTTCGAAAATGTTCCTTTTTTCTATTTTTCGATGTTGCATTTCAACAATATAAAAACTAGTCGCTTTAATGACATGGAAAACGGAACTCACGGTTCGCAATTTTATTCAATATAAAGTCTACTCAATGACAATATACGAAACACTGAATACAGGGAAGGGCGTGTAAGGTCGCCTCTTCATTATAGTGCGACATTAGCGTTTATATGTAGGTAACGATAGAATATAAAGGCTACGAGATGATACTAATTATTATGTAACATTTGCGCATCAAACTGAACGTATTCTGTAATCTGTATCATTATTTCTGTCTGACTGTCCAAATAATTAAGTATGAGATATTACTACAATAATATGTACAGTGGCACGTAATAATTTCTTAAATTTACGCGAACACTACACACTGAATAAAACTATTATTTCCGGATTTTATCGTCGGGATAATAAAAATAAGCAAAGTAGTGATTAAACGCGATAAAATCCGTAAATAAATAAATAAATAATAATAATTACTAACTATGAGACATTGCATCTTTAAGATTATAATAATAATAATCTTTATTGATAAACATATTACATGCACCAAATTTACAGTGGTCATTAACCCCTAAACTAGGATAATACCTGTATTTCAGGGGCTAATAATAGTTTTATTCAATCAGTGGCACGTAATTTTCTCTAACTCGCTATCGGCTCGTCACTCTGGTTAGAAGTCGTTCCTCCATCTATTGAGAGGTTGCCTAGCATCGCAATATCATCTATTGATTCTGCTATAAGACATAACCGCCAATAGACCAGTCAAGAATATTGCAGAAGGGGTATGGGCTATAGACCTATAAGTCATCTTGTCTATGCTTTTCTGTTCAGTTTTAGTTTAATAGTCAACGACTCTGCTTATGGACTATGGACTCCCACAGACATCGTTGCTTTAGTCAAAGCACTTTATAGTTTTTATATATTGTCAGTTAATCTACTATCGCTGAAAGGATTGTATAGCCTAAATTTCGATTTAGTGAAAAAAAAGTTTTCTAGAATACACTCCCAACATAGAGAGATGATTATATAATCAGAGGTAAGGAGTAGTATGTATATCTATGGTACCTACTATGGTCTTTTCAGCAACCATCTTGCTTGGGAAGATGGAGGTCATCGAATCTACGAGCAATCACAATGACGCTTAAAAATATTACATGGACGCGGCTCAGCGAGGTGTTATCAGATTCGTCGACATCACCGAAGTGCCATATTATAATATTATATGTTAATAAACGGTCAGGTCGCAAAACAATATATAGTGCTTGCGTAAAGCACATTCTAAAGAAAATAGGTTTCATGTTATAACTACAATTTGAAGATTTGTTTTATTAATAATTTACCTTTTTTTAAATATAAAATAAAGGTGACAAATAAGCTCATTGTGTTTGTGCACCTCAATTATAAAATTAAAATATAGTTGTTTCCATCCCTGAGGACTAAAACAGAATGTCTTGATACCAATAAAAAGGGACTACGGTTCACTACATTCACCATATGAAACACAGCAGCAATAAGATTGCGTTGTTATTTCACGTTGATATTGTGTGCGAGCGTGATCCATCTCAAGTCGGATCGAGACATTCGTAGCCATTATCAGGGTTCCCAACTTAAGTGTGATGAGATTTTTTGGGGTTTTTATTTTAGGGACCTTTATGTTTTTTTTTCACTTTAGCAGATTTTTCTTTAGAAGTTTACGATGATTGCGGCGCAACTGGCTGTGCTTTTGAAAATATCTCAAAAATCGGGTTGTAGGTATGTTATGCATTAACTATCACGAAGTATTAAATATGTCGAAACATAAAAAAGAAACGAAATAATATTTGAAATATAAAATAATTTAAATATAAAAAACATTACCAAGCATTAAACTTATTTTTAGGGGACTTCCAAGTAAATAAAGTGATATTAGAGGGCAAAAACCCTCTAAGACTCTAAACTATAGAGGTAAATATTTTTCGGAGTTGGTAACACTGGCCATTGTATGCTGTGACTTATTGGCCTAAAGGTCTAGATACCAGGCCATAAACTCTAAAAAAAATGCTGTGACTTAGATCAATTGAGTAAGAAACCTTCTTTTGACATTGAAATACTGCTTATTAGATTAACGTCTTCGAGCTAAAATCAGTACGAAAATAAATAATCAGGAGATGAAATGATGAACGGCTTGGTAGAGCAGTGGCTAAACAGCAATACGAGTACTACGAAGCCTCGTAATACCTCGGTATGCCGCACGAAACATAGTCTTTGTATGGCCTACAAATAATTATTTCGGGCCTAGATGTTTATCCATTTGCAATTAGTGTATGAAAAACCTTTCAAATAAACAAAGCATCCTTGTATAAGGCTAACAATTATTTAAAGAGGTAGAGGATTTTATTGTGTCGTAGTTATATTATCTTTTTAAAGCTACGCTGTTGGTCCAGTACGACTTTACATGATGATTTGCAAACACAACCCCGCAATTATATTAAATGATTCTTTTATAATAAAAATAGACTTTTTGGTGACAAACGTGCACACATCCCACGTGATAGTAAGAATCAAAATGCAGATGCGTTGTCACCTTTGAGGACTATAAGATTGAAAGCCTCGTTTCCAGTAAAAAGGGTCTCCGGTTCTTTACGCACACCGTACGAAACACAGCGACATTAAGCTGCAATTTCACGCTGGTATTCTGTGAGAGCGACCCATTCGTGCTACACCCATAATATAGCCGCAGCATGGCTCTACCACATAAAACTTTTGCTGTAATTAACAAAAAACCAAAAAAATGTATATTAAAAAAAGTTAAGCCAAACGCTTGCCTTATATTTCATAGTCCGCAAGCAATTTGGTTTTAATCACTCATGCCAGTACCATTGTGTTTGTTAATTTCGATTTAAAATGCCAAGGCGTCACACGCTTCACAGTTAGTGTGGATTGAAATTAAACGCTGCATATTTAATCTTAAGGGTAAGCCCTCAGTGTAAAGAGTTCCGTTCCATGACAAATACACGCTCGTCTATTATAACCGTCTATTAAAAGCCGCTACGCCATGATGCCTTAAGGCCCTAATCGCTTTATCAAGAACTATACCAGGGTTTTGTTGGCTCGCCAGTAAAGGTCTTTGGCGTATCATCACAAACGCCCTGTTTTAGAGTCGACGAGCCAGGCTCGCGGCACCAAATTCTAAGAATATGGCTCGCCAGTATCAATAGACGACGATGAGACGAGTCATGAATGACAAGCGGCGCGGCGTGTAAAAGCGCCGTAATCTTTACCGCAAGCTTATGGTTCGCCCCACTACAAAGGCTTTAAGACCTCAGTGGAGTACTATCAGCATGGCATGTGGCGTAGAAATGTGGTCGCCAAGGCAAGTTTGTGACACACGCCATACGCTCCGCTCCGCTGCACGCTAGACATTCGACTTTCTAAACTAAAAATAAAATTTATATGGAATGCCTCTTTTCCAGTAAAAAGGGTCTCCGGTTCTTTACACTCACCATATGATACACAGCAGCGTTAAGCTACTATTTGACGCTGCTATTGTGGTGTGAGAGCGTGGTCCCCAGTCGAGCCGACCCATTCGTGCTACAACTATACTACTAATATAGCTGCAGCATGGCTTTACCACGTATATAACCAATCTATTTCTAAATTCTTTTGTGTTGTTAATTGTGTAAAATACATGAGTGAAAGGTTTATTTTATTACTTTCTGCTGAATTTCTTGTTGGTTCTTCCCAGGACAGAGGTTTTTTCCGAACCAGTGGTAAATTAAACAAAAGAGTGACATTAATTAAATATTATTTATAATCTGTATTGGATAAAATGGTACTGTTTCTGTTTAATAAAATTCATAGTTATTAAACTACTATCTTTAAAAAACACAAAAAATGTTTGTATCTACTGTGAAAAAAAAACGACGGGTTGCACTCCGGGAGTGCCGGCAGAAATGAAAACTTGAATATTAACGTTGTGCATTTTTGATATTTTGGAATGGTTAGGGAATAATTTTGCACGAATTGCTTTAATTATCAGTATAAAAGTACTATCATTTATGTGGTAGAATACAATATTTATTTATTGCGCTATTGTACACAACTAAACTACACAGCAGGCACAGGCATACATTTTCGCCGCGCCGTAGAAAGAGACGGGGATACTTCCTCTCCTACGCCGCGCCGGCTGTCTCTTTCTCTCCATCTGTCTTACGCATTTTCGATCAGGGTCACGTGTCCTGACGCGAGTTTAACATTTTTTTACTCATTACAAAAAAGTGTACAACGCCGCTAAAGAAGTTTTCACTTCAACAATCCAACCAATTTGGATGAAATTTTGTGGGTCCCTAGATGGTTTATATTCAAATTTGGACCCAGTAGGTGGCGCTGTTGTCGAGATCCAGCAATCACCAGTGCGAAACCGGGGCGGATCGTTAGTGGCTGATGTTACTCGACAGATGCTTTCGTATTTTTAATAGAAGTCATAGCCACTTTAATTATTTTTCGAACTTTTCGTTTTACTTTTTTTAGATACGAATCGAACACGCCTTAGGCGTTTGATCAAGAATCGGCTACACCTAGTTGTAGCCAGATCGCAACCGCACTTCGGCCTCTAACCGTGACATATCGGTACAGATATTAGTTTTTGTCTTTATTCGAAAGTACCAAAATAAAGCTTTAAATTGTAACATCTGCATAATTTAAATAGTTATAGTGAAAACAGAAAAGATCGTAACAGTATTGTCAAATGACTTCGTACGAAAATTTAACCAATCCCGGGTGACCCATGGAATATTTTTTCAACGGTCAACCTTGAGCAGAGATGAGCACATCTTGAAGCGCGTGCTGTGTCCTTTGATACAAATGCGGATGCGTTCAATTGGCGCTCGGGCCGTTATCGAACCGCGCTAAACACCGCGCAAGGCTGCACAGGAGTGTCACTGCAGGCCTATGTCAGAACTTATGTGTCTCGTAATCTACAATGACTGACGCATAAGCAAGAAAAATAACATTGAATGTTGTCAATATACCCAATACAAAATTTTTTGCTATATTATTAGTTTGCTAGAGAATTAGCGAACAAAAAATCAAATTAAAATGACAGTCCCACAAATTATTGAATAACACTCTTTCAAATTCAAACTTCAAATGGTTTCAAAATTACTACAAAACATAAACACCAAGTTTGTTTTAAAGTCGATGTGTGGTGGCGGCGTAAGACAATCCGTTACCCCATATCCGCCCGTGGGTGTCTTAAGAGGCAGTCGGAGTAGCCTCTTGCTGCTAACTTAAAGTAATAAAAAACTGCAGTTGCCTGCCAAGCAATTATTGCTTCAAAGCAGGGGATGCTTTGAGGCACTTCATTGGGGATGATATCTATGTTCACCAGTGAACTGTTGATATAACTGAACTAATCAATTAATGTAAGAGGTTTAGATCTAAAGTTACATTCCGGGTTTCTATAATAAATATTACATAAAATCCGAAAACTTTGTAAAAATTACATGAATAACAAATTGTACTGCAAATATTATTCAATAGAGCTACAAAATTTTAAATGTAACACTGCTAAATATTTGTAAATTATAACCTTTGTAATTGTAAATAATACCTGCAATTGTATTTTAAAAATATCACTACAATAAAGATATTAATTTGCAACCATCCGCTTAATAAATACAATGTGTCTTACCTGGATTGAAAAGCACATCCTGCCCTCCCTAAATTGCGTGCATTCATCCCGTTACCACTATTCCCAACACCATTACTCCCGGCACCGGAGGTGCTCTTCAATCCAGGTAAGACACATCATTGCATTTAATTAAGCGGATGGTTGCAAATTAATATCTTTATTATAATAATGATGAATTTCCGCAAAGTAACACCTGATTCTATCGAGTATTTTAAAAATATGTAATTTATTATTGCTTTCCAACTTTCAGAATTTTATTAAAATCCTACAATAATGTAAACTCATAACTACAATTCTATATTAATTTAATAAACTAATTTTTCTGATAAATTTGTAAGTTTAATCATTATCATCCAATATGTATATACTTAATATTTTGACCATATATATATATATATATATATATATATATGTCTCAGCCAACTAGCTTAATTTGCTATTAATTGACAGCCTAGCCTTTTTACTTAATGAAATCAATAAGGTGAACACGCCATGTAAGGTTGCTTCTGTGTTTAATTACATACTATGTTCTATATTAGCTAGATAAACTAAGCTAAACTATTAGATAGATTAGATTAGATTACGATGGGCTATTTTCGACAGCTCCACATCTAAGTGTGTATTTTGCATGAGTATTTAGATTATTCAAGCTATAAAACCTCCCCTAAAAAGTTCAATAGTCCTTTCATGTTGCAAGCAACTTTGCGAAGTGTTCCCTGGGGTGTCGAAATGTATGCAGCGATTTCCAAAAATGCCAGCTACATGTGGGCCGCCATTTCCTCTTCCCACATACATGTCCTGCTCAAGGGACTATCAGTAACACCTATAGTAAATAAATGTTTGTTAAAAGAGTCCTGTGTTCTCTCATATAATTTGTGCTATAATATATAAATGTATGCTGCTTTAGGCCAAATGTAACATAGCCTACTGTCAATGATATTACAAAATAGACGCACTGGCTGAAATGTCATTCAGGCCGCTAGTTGAATGGCACCATTTAGTAAAAAGGCTAGGCTTTATTTAATTGAACAGCTCATTAAGCTAGTTGGCTACAACATATTATATACCATAAAAAATCTCCCCTCCTACAAAAACTACGACTAAAAACTTATATTATCATACAGAATGCTATCGAGAACGCTGGCTGTTTCCTTGCATAATAGCTAACTAACTTTTATCAGATAAAACTCTGGTCTAATTGAACAAGGTTTTCCTATACTGCCTTTAAGAGGTATATTGGGCTAGCAAGTTATTGAGGATTGTTTTTAATAAAGACAATTTATTAATTTTCTCTGTCACACACAATTTGTATGGTTAACTGAGCAGTGTGCAACTAAGTTTTTCAAGATTTCTCTTTGAAAGGAATTAATGAATAAGTAAATAATGAATCCATGTAAAGCTTTTTCAATTCAAAAATAAAAATATTGTAAGGCCGATCCCATTACCCCATCTTAACCCATTCACTGTCCCGTGCATTACATATAATGCATGGCTATTTGGCTATTGTCTTACTATTGTGTCTAAAAATCGGACAGTGAATGTGTTAAGATTCTGCAGTTTCAACAAAAGAAAATCTTAAGAAATTTAATAGGTCTTCAACATAAAGCAAAAAAATCTTAAATATTATGTCTTTATAACAATGGAGAATAAGGGCCTAAATAGTAAAGCATTAGCACTGAAATTACAATTTCACCTGCCTAACATAACAGCACATACTAGGATCTAAGAACTGTCCTATATTTATCAGTTGAATTAATAACTTATATAATTAAATTAAATTATAAATATATGGATATAGTATGTAGCCCTTATACTATACTTGATATTATATTATAAATATTCAAAACATTAGTTAGGAGAAAGAAATAGGGCAAAAATTAATTATAATATTTACATCAGCAGGTACATTCCTAAATCAACAGTAAGTATTAATGTCGTATGTTTACGTGTATTCTTAAAAAACCGCCTAACTATTGAAGTTTGAATTCAATATTTTAAATGAAAAGTAATTCCCCTATATATTTAGAGCCAACGAACTGTTAAAATAACTTCTAAATTAAGAATAAAATTATAAAACTCAACGTTTTAACCCAAATTAACAGTAAATATTGCAAAAAATATAAGAAACCTAACACAGGGCGTGGCCTTTTAGGTTCAATTCTCCCATAAATCATGAACTTTGTACTACCGGCTTTTAAAGTGAAGTAAATGAAATACACCCCCTTTTAGAAATTTACCAAGACAGTGATATTCCCATGCAATCGACTAGAATCTAAGTACTTACGTCCAGCGATTCCTTAGACGCCATTTTCACACACAAACTGACGTTTCTATTCAAATTGACGATTTGACATTCAAAATCAATATGAATAATTTTCGGATACACGTCCAATATACTAACTGTGTATTTTGAAATCGAAGACAGAGAATTTGAAATAGTCTGTTACCTGTTATATTATATAACCTGTGGTTTATTTATATTTTTTGTATTTTGTTAGTACGTCCATCTGCCACTTCATTCTTCAGCCAAGTTTAATTTGACACTACTTTTGTGATAAGAATTTTATAAGTTAAAAAATCTTATAGAATTTTAAAAGTGCCTAATATTTCATTTAGTATTTTTAAGTTTTGTAGTGCAATAAAAGCCTGTATAATAACGCAATTTACATAGTAGGTAGATTTCACCTAAATGTAAACAACGGGTCTCCGGCTCAGACGAAATAAAAACTCCGGTAATCCGGTATCAAGTTAATCAAAAAGAAATTAAATGAATTTTACATTTTCTCGCATTACGCTGGCATCCCTTAACATTTAAATCGACTTCGCTGAATAATATTTGTATTTTTTTAGAATTCTATTGATGATCTTTTGCCAACAATAAATACGTTCAAAATGAGAATTAGAAGGCTTTCCGCTGTTTTTTGGGCGACGTGTATAATTGCTTTTATTTTCATTCTATACGTCGTTACTGATTTAAGTTTTAAATTGCCGAATATTAGGCCGGTTGCAGTTGAAATAGATGATGTAAGTAAAATTAGCTTTTTTAATGCATTTTGTATCTTAATAATTCTTATCAAGATTCGTATTACAACTCAAAGTAAATAACTCATTCTGAACTGTTCAGTGAATTTTTATTATTATTTTAAACCTTGTTATTATCATTCCTTTATATTTATGCAGTCCAGTGCATAAAGAGACTATTATTTCAAATTTTATTTCTCTATGTTTTTTTAGAGTAAATGGACGTCATTTGAGTCTAAATTACGACACCTCGAAAAAGAGTTAGACCAACACCATGCAGTGGTCGGAGAAATCAAATCGGCTGTGGATCAAATTGTAGAGAAATCACAAGAAATTCATGTACCACCTAAAAGACTGAAGATCCCAAGAAAAGAGGCTAAAATTAGAGAATTTAAAGTTGTGGGAGATGAGCCACCAAGAATGCATATAAAATTCAATCATACAAGTTGCCCTATTAATCAAGTCACATCAAAAACCGATATACAGGTAATTTCTATAAGTTCAGGTTTTTAAAATTATGTTGTGGTGGTTGGCAGCCATGTTGTGAGGTGTATGAGAATCCATTTCCTCATATCTTCCCATGGGTGTTGTAAGTGATGATAAAGCAAAACTAATACAACCCATAAGCAGCAATATCTTTTTGATAAAAACTCAAAATATTAAAAATCATGTGCCAACCTTCCTGTTAAAATCCATAAATTGAAACATACATATCATCATCATCATTACATTCTACCAAAGTCCCACTATTGACTTGAGCTGCCTTTATTTGGATGAATGTTTTTCTAAATTATCAATTGTTCTGTGAAATGGTAATAAAGTTCAGTGTGTTGAGTTGTGTGTGATTAGTGTAATTGAGCATGTGCAAGGTTGTGCTGTTTTCATAAAGTAAGTATTTTATTGTGTGTGAATTACAGCAAATTTTTGTTATATTTCTCATATCTACTTAGTGTAGCGACAGAAGATTAAAAATTATTTATTGAATGGTAATTGTCTTAACTTTACATGTAATAAGTTCAAATCTGAACTGGTTAGTTCAGCCAAATATCCACATTTGGGGTTAATCCGTTTATCAACTTTAAAGACACCTTAGGGTGGATACTCGGAAACATGTGTCCGTATGTCTACCTTAGATGGGGTGGATAATCGGAATTCACTTTTATTTGTTCTTCCTACTTTTTACTCCAAGTACAGAATACACTTTAATAAGTTTTTTGATAAGGTTTGTGGTTATTAAAAATTGATTAATTATTAAAGTGTGTGTGTTTAACTATACTTGGGGTGAAAAATCGGAAGAACAAATAAAAGTGAATTCTGATTATACACTCCTTCTGAGGTAGATAAATGAACACGCATTTCCGAGTATCCACACTAGAGTGGATAAACAGAATAACCCCATATTTGCTGATCTCCATCTCTACTCACATATAGATTGCCTCATAGGGAGATTTTTCTATAGTTGCCATACTTAACAGCTGGGTTGGTTTTTATATTTTTAAGTTGTTATCAAGAAGATGCTACATTCTTCCAGCATCCATGTCTTGTTTCCATTTCCCTTTGTGGACTCTTACAACACCTATGGTACAATATGGGGTAGTGGATGTACTTACATCGCCACTACCATATAAATTAACAAGTCTGGCCATAAGTAATGTTATGAACAACTGGTTTGACAATCGGCACTCTGTTCTCAAGGAAAATTATTTTACATACATTACTTTCACTACATTATTACATAGGTTGTAGTATTATAAAATCTAATTTAGATTTGTCAAAAAAATAGTAATGACAGGGTGAGGCTGAAGGTGAACAATGAGGATATTTTCAGTACAGGAAATAAAACACCTTTTTTTAAGAAATAACAGTCAGTGAAATATTTTTGATACCGAAATAAATACATGTATTTTTGTAAGGGAATTCAAAATATAGTCATGGTTCCTTTGTGAACAAATATTTTATCAAAAAACATCTGTTTACCTCACCTTACCTAAACAGTTTATAGTGATGGCTAAGATGTAGCAATATGACAGAAAGTCTAATCTACTAAAGCCTAGTACTAATCTCATCATGATCGCATAGTACAAGAGGAGAGGCCCGTGATCAGCAGTAGACTTACAGACTGGTGATGAAAAAGAGGAAGACATATAATTTAATTTATATTAATTACCTATAATTTTTAAGTTCTAATCGAAATTTATGTAAACAATTGGGCCTCGATAATCCGAACATACAAAATTTACACCCTGTTCAGATTAATGAGGCGTTCGGATTATAGTATGTAGATATTTTATAATCTAGCCCCTAAAATACAGGTATAATATCCTAGTTTAGGGGCTGTTGACCACTGTAAATTGTAGTACATGTAATATGTTTATTAATAAAGATTATTATTATTATTTTAGAAGGTGGTTTGTCAAATTAAACAGATTTTATAAAAGTGAATACAAATTTTAATCAATATATATTAATGTAAAAAAATCTTTATTTTAGTACATTGATGAGTTGTGTTTAATGACAAAGAAAATGCTTTCAATATGCGATATAATTTTTTTTTTAATAGAAATATTTACTAGAGGGTCCTTCAGATTATAGAGGCATTCGAATTATCGGGGGTTCGAATTATTGAGGCTGTTCTGTATATTGTTCTCTCAGAATAATAAATAACGAAATATGTCGTAGTGCAATAAGTTATCAGTTGAATGAGTTTATTTTTACCCAACTGCCCCAGAAAGAGAGTAATGTTTTTCGAGAGTATGTATGTAAGAAATAGACATATTTCTTTCGCATGCCCTGTAGCCTAAACGGCTTGATAGATTTATCATATGAGGTGTTGTTAGATTTGTCTTAATTTTGGGAGTTACATAAGCTGTATAATATTTTTAAATTACAATTCAAAAAAGCGGGGAAGGTTTTTTCATAAATTTTTTTTTATTTGGCCATAAAAAAATTAAGAAATCATAGAAAACAGCAAATAAAACATGATTTTAAATTGTCTAACAGCCTCTTTCACTTTTTTAGATGCTTTCCATGTATGAACGAATTATGTTTGATGATAAAGATGGTGGAGTTTGGAAGCAGGGTTGGGAAATTGAGTATAAAGATGATCAGTGGAATCAAAAGAACAAGTTAAAAGTGTTCATTGTCCCTCATTCGCATAATGATCCAGGTAAGCAATATGAAATTCACATTTGTATTTGTACATTATAAAACATACAAATTAAATAATTTAAGTATTTATAGTATCAAATAATAATATATTAATTATAGTATAATTTAGTAGAAAATACTAAATTATGTTTAAAAAAATATTAATCATGTGAGAATTATTTCAGTTTGTTTTTCTTAGTATAGCATCAGGGGTAGGTGCAAATTACTGACATTTTGTGTTTATTAATTTTTCTTACAATTGAGAAACTGAAACATATATGAATTCGTTTTAAAAATATCTTTTTTTTTTCTATTAGGAGTAAAGTGAAACATATGATTGATTTTAATTCTTTTAACATTTTGTAATTCACAACAACTTTGCAGAGTTAAAGTATATTTTAAGTTTTTTTTTTTATAAAATGCATAAGATGTTCTCCTGTATAGTGGAGGCCACGGAATAAAAAACAACTTGTTTTTTATATTCCGTGGTGGCGACAGTTTACATACATAAATCACAAAAGATCAAACATCCAGACCTAAAATAATTATTTGTAGGCCATACAAATGGAGCAAGTCCGTGCGGTATTCGAACCCGTGGCTCTCAACGCCTACTAAGAAGTCTGCGCTACGAAGTGGTCAGGGAGCCGTTTTTTTCTTTTGTCTTAAAAATTATATAAAAAATGCTTGGTTGAAATACATAATACATAATATATTTATATAATTCCAAAGACTAGAGATTGAGAGCAATACAAGGGTATGTTCAAAAGATTTGATTTCTTGTAATCTTGCTGCTTCCCATTACTGAAAATCGCCTTTATCAACGCCCTTAACTTGTTTTCTTTTATGCAGCCAACCTCCTTAAAATTCATCATTTGACACCTGACCTCACGTCTTCAGATAAATATTTTTGTAGGCTGGATCAAAACTTTCGAGAACTACTACAAAACACAAACGAGGGCAATATTTACTAATATGGTGGAAAAGTTGATGGAAGGTGTTGGTAGAAAGTTTATTTGGGCTGAAATAAGTTTCCTTTCTTTATGGTGGAACTCTGATGCAACTGATAAAGAAAAATCGATATTTAAGAGGTGTGTATTATTTTCTTAGTAATTTTAAACTTCATTAATATTTACTAGATTTTTAAAATTATGTTATACCGGGTGTTTGTGAAATGCGCCCGAAAACGAAAACATAGGATAGTACTAACGATACCTTTGATGATGGACCAGAAAAAAATCGACCTAGATGAAAAAAAAAATTATTTTCACTACGTTTTATTAGCTTTATTCACGCTCCATTATGTTAGTACAGCTAAAAGAAACGATAAGTTCTTCAAAAAATCATGAAAATTCTTAAACATAAAATCAGCAGTGGAGCTTAAAATACCTAAAAATTAGCTGACATTAGGGTCAAAATTCGCGCGGACCCCGAATTCGCGCGGTCCGCAGCTAGCGATCGTACCGATACCTAATAATTTACAACACGTCTAAATAATAAATAAATGGAACATAATAAGTGTTCTCGGACGATCACTCGCGGTAAGTTGGTCACGACAGTAGCGCGGAACGCTTACGGCAGACGCACTGCTGTATACTTGATTCCAAGAATCATAAATAAATTGGATCCTGAGTTTAGTAACTTTATTAATGAAAAAAATATAAAATAACAAGCTAAAGATGTTTAGTGAGTTCTTTGGATAGCAAAGATCGAATAGTTTTATAAGTACTTTGTTTTTTTCTTCTTTTTTTTATAAGCGTAGCGAACTCACGCACAGCAACTAAACCTAAGGTTTGCGCTGTGTTTAAAGTTTATTATTAATTGTAGATATTTTATTGGTAATAAATTAAAAAAAAAAAACCTAACTTATCTACTTAACTTACTATATAGCCACTGTGCTAGTCTAGATTACAGTAGAGCCATGCTACAACTATATTAGTAGTATATTTGTAACACAAATGCGTCGGCTCGATCGGGGAAGGACCACGCTCTCACAGTATACCATCGTGAAGTAGCATAACGCTGCTGTGTTTCGTATGGTGAGTGTAGAGAACCTTAGTTCTCAGGGTCTTAGTTCTCAGGGGTGACAAGGCGTCTGCATTTTGATTTGTAATCGAGAATAGATGTAGATGTCTATGGGCCACAGCAACCACTTACCACCACGTAGACTGTGTGCTTGTTTGTCACTCTATCTTATAAAAAAAATCCTTCCGTGGCCTTATAACATGCGGCTCAAATTGTGACCCATTCATTTCGAGACAGATTTGGGCTCGGAGTTGCGTCTCCTCATGCAGGCGTGGCATCATCGTGGGGTCTTCGACACAATCCGCACGTAGTTTGTCGAAAACATCCACGACCATTTAGCGCATTTCGTCAGCACTATCACACCCACGATTAAAAACCCTTGCTTTCACACACGCCCACAGAAAGAAGTCTAACGGAGTCAGATCCGGTGAGCGAGGTGGCCAAGCGTATGTTCCTAGTCTACCGATCCAGCGATCATTAAATAGCTCGGTGAGGCGCTCACGGACAAACCTCACGACATGTAAAGGTGCACGAACATGCTGGAACCATGTGCGGCGATATTCAGCCAATGATAGGACGTCTAAAATGACAACCAATTGTTCATTTATGAAATTTAGGTATCGATGTCCGTTAAGTGGCTGTGGCGGAAACACTGGTCCTAATATGCGATCCTTAAATAAACCCGCCGATACGTTAACCGACCATCGGGCTTAGTGCCCGGTTTGTCGAACAGCGTGCGGGTTTACCTCGGGATGCACTTGTGTATATCTCTTCGATTCCATAGGCCGTTTCTGATAAATGTTGACTCGTCCGTCCAGGTGATGTGCTCAATGAAACCAGGCACACGTTGTTGCTGGTTTAATAATCAACGGTAGAAAGCTCGCCGACGATCGTGATCACTGGGAACTAAAGCTTGCACTTTTTATGGGCGCATTCGGTGACGTTTTAACACCTTGTGAACTGTCCAGTATGACACACTTGATCCATACCGACGCCTTAACAATTTAGCGATACTTCGTGTACCTAGTTTCGGATTCCGGCGAATGACATCTAAAATGCGTTCCTCGGAGTGAACAGCCACTTGACTTCCACCTTCTGCCGCTACCGGAGCAATGGACCGATTTTCTAATAATCGCTGAAATGGTGCTGTTATCAGACGAGAGTCATCTGGGTGTCGAGTGGTCGGGAATTTCTATCGATAAATTCGTAATGCAATCGAAGCATTCCAGTAACCTAACAATTTAACTGTCCCTCACGCGCACGTGATAGTTAACACGAAACTGTTTCAAAAACTAAAATTAATAATTAATCTCGCCAAAATAAATGCCTATGTGCGTGCTTGCGGTAAGCACTTTGACCATTTCCACAAATCGTTAAACCGTTACGACATTCTCGACTTTTATTTTATAAGTTTAGTTATCCCTACAACTAGTCTTCATTTATGGAATTTAGAAGTTATAGTTGTCTTTTTTTGTACAATTAGACAATCAATTGTATTAAGAGTCAGGGTACCTGACGCAACAAGCAGTTCGTTACTACAAAAATGATATCGAAATTAATAAACGTACCTAATTGGGTACTCACACAATTATAAACACTATTTCATCTTTATCTTTGATTTTGTACAAGAAAATAGAAAAGAAATGGTACTGAATAATTTAACAGTTAAAATCAATTGCAATTATGATAGACAGTTAATTAATCTATCAGAATTAATCTAAAAAATAATTATTTTACTTTATTTTAACTGATTTTCCGTTTTTATCTGTCCAATACTTTGAATTTAAAAAAAGGTACGTAAAAACTATTAAAAATTATTTGCAAGTTTTAGTAGGTAAATTTTGGTGCAACATGTTCAGCGTTTCCAACACCAATTTGCCAAATTTTTGAAAATCCATGTCAAATTATTCAATTTAGGGACGAAATTCAACAGATTCCCACAAATTCCATTCATTTGTTAAAAAATTGAATTTTATTTTAAGAAATGAAACAATTATCTACTAATTTTATAAGATTTTTATCTAACATTTTTTTCTGTTTACCGATTTTTTTTCACATTCCATATTTTAACAAGCATTTTACTCCATGGGGAATCTTTAATTCCTTCCCTTGTTGTCATTAAAAAGTACCATAGTATCTGCATTTATGCATGCCGTTCTCTGCTTTAAAACTATAAAAAGAAATAAAAAGCATTAAATGATTGTTTCCAATTAATTGTGGTGCAATAAAAATAATTAAAAAAGGGAGTCATTCGATATTCATAACTAACCTAACAAAAATTTTACGTATTTAGATTTCTCGAATAAAACTCGGCTATCGATTTTCAAAATTTTCCCCGCATAATACTTATCCTCAACCAACTTTCAATTCTCCGCAATTTGGGGAATTCCCCACATGTTGACAACGCTGAACATGTGTACGAGTCGGCCGAGCGGCGGCAGCGCGTGTTTGAAGGGGAAGTGTAATATACTGTAATACCTAATGCATTGTTTCGTACCGAGTTAATAAAAGAGTTCGGCGTCCGCTTGGATATTGACCCTATTGTCAGCTGTTTTTTTTTAAAAGTTCTACTGATGGTTTTATGTTTGAGTATTTTGATGATTTTTTTAATGAAATTATCGTTTCACTTAGCTGTACTAACATGATGGATGGACTACAATTATATAAAATTACCATAAAAATATAAAATTACAATTAGTATAAATTATGGCAACAATTAAGATTTTTTTTAAATGTCATCAAAAATTTTAAACCATTGAATGTTACATAATAGCATTAGCATGTATAAACTCGTCAAAACTATAATAACATGTTTCCAGTAGGAACTTTTTTTTAAGCATTAGGTAATCTATTAAATAGAAGTACTGATATGGATATTGAGAACAGTGTCGTCTAGTCATGACCATATGATCACTAATTTTATTGTGAAAGTCTTTTCTCCTAGTGTTTTATAGTTTTTTGGTCTATAGTCTTATATACGCCAATAACTTTTTTAAATTGCGTGAGTAAGACCAGTATATACAGGCATGGAACAATCAAGATTCCAAGTGTTTTGAAATGTTTGCGACATGATTCTTGTTGTTTTTTCCGGACCATGGTTCTGATTGCTCTTTTTTGCAGAACAAAGGCTTTGTGTACTATTTAAATCATCCTACCCGGAATAAAATACTAATAAATAATAGTCTTGACTCCACCGATGCTTAATAAACCAGTTTTAAATTACAACATCCACAATATGATATGGGGTAATGGAATTTCTTGTGAAGCCATTGAACTGCGTCCAGAATACATATCTAAAATGAAATCCGTTATATTGTAATATTTTACATAATTTTTTTTATATTTTATTGTTATATTTTTCTTTTTCAGTCTATTAGAATCCGGTCAAATAGAAATAGTTACAGGTGGATGGGTGATGAATGATGAAGCAAACTCACATTGGATTTCCATTATTCAACAGCTCACTACTGGTCATCAATGGCTTTTTGACAATTTAGGGTACATTCCAAAGAATGCATGGGCAATTGATCCTTTTGGTCACTCCAGCGCGCAGCCATATCTGCTTAAACTAGCTGGATTGGAAAACTCTGTGATTCAACGTGTTCATTATAGAGTCAAAAAGGAGTTAGCCTTGAATCGACAGCTGGAGTTTAAATGGCGGCAATTGTGGGGTAATCTCTTCTATGAAAACTACTTTTTTCTGATTTTTTGCATTTAACCCTAGTTGCGTCTACAGCAGACATTTTGAAGTACGGCAACATCTGAAAAAATTGAATATCCCGTCACGAAAATGTTTCGGATACAACGATCGATTTTTTATTCGCGATTAATTATTTTGTGTCTTTAGTAATTTCGTTTATATTTGTTGCTATGACATACAACTTGCAGTCTTTGTGATAAGTGACTCATGCAGGTAATCCAGATGATAAACAAATAATTAAATTGAAAATACGGAAATTCAGATCAAAACAAAATAAAAAAAGTGCAATTGCATCCTTATTGTAGGGTAAACTTATTTTTAATGTATAATATTCGCATAAATATATAAATAATAGTTTTTTCCTCGTGGTAGGACCCGTTTTCGGCCAGAGTCCATCTGTGTAGGTACCAACTATTTACCTATTTCTGCCACCAACGTTGATGTCTTCTTCATGCGTGTGTTACACACATGGAGGTTTCGGGCCTCGGGGTAAGCCCCCATTACCCGTGCTGTCCTCGCGGTCCACTACTATGGACCGGTCCTGGGAGCCTTCTATTGGCGTTGTAGGTGTAAAAACGGATTGTCGCTATCGGTAATTATTTCGTAGTCGGTTATGACTACGAAAAAAGAAGGTTATCTAATGAGGTCGGAGTTGGCCTTTCAGCGGCATTGAGGGTTGTTACTCGACTCTCTAATCGATATAGAGAGGAGTTCTCTTGGATAGGGTCGCCCGTCCGGAGGGCGAGTGTGTAGCGGCGCAAAGTTGTTAAGGTGTATATGCGGCCCGTTGT
This sequence comes from Parnassius apollo, assembly GCA_907164705.1. Lineage (NCBI taxonomy): Eukaryota > Metazoa > Arthropoda > Insecta > Lepidoptera > Papilionidae > Parnassius > Parnassius apollo. The sequence continues at coordinate 18,219,141 of CAJQZP010000008.1, forward strand.
CTGCACGGTCGAACAGTCCGCGCGCCAACCGGGCCACAAATTCCTGTATGGTGTCAATCTTCAGGTTGGCCGCTATGACGTCATTCCGGACGTAGCGACCCGCACCGACGATGGTTCTTAACGCCATATTTTGCTGGGCCTGCAGTCGCCGCCTCAGAGGCTCACTCAGAAGGGCGTACCAGGCCGGAGCAGCATAGGTGATAATGGCTCTGATGTAGGTTTTGTATACACGCACTTTGGTGTTAAGTGGTAACTTGGATGCCAGGACCGGACGTAGCATCGCCCGCGCACATCGTGCTCTACGGACGACGAGGTCGACGTGCGCAGTCATGCGCAGCGCCCGGTCGATCCGGCACCCAAGGTAGGTCACGGCCTTCTCGTACGCGATCTGCTGGCCATTGAGGGTTAATTGAGGTGGTAGGTTCCTGAGGCGGCGAGTGAGCAGAGCGGTCGTCTTACCAACGTTGACGACCATCCTCCACTCATCTAGCCATGGTGGCAACAGGTCCAGGAGGCGTTGCATCCTGGCAGCGGCAATATGGGCTCTTCTGGAAGAGGTGAAATAAGCGCTATCGTCCGCATATAACGCCAATTCCACGTCGTCCTCCCATTCTTGCAGCCTGCCTGCCAGGGTAGGGATGTCGTTGGTATAAGCCGCGTACAGGACTGGAGACAAACAGCTGCCCTGAGGAACGCCGGCTCTGATGGTTCTGGTTGCGGACTCGGCGCCCTCTACGCAGACGTAGAACTTCCTGTCTGCCAGGAAAGACGCCACTAGCCGCAACATAGCAGGAGGGACACTGGTCTGTTCTTCCAATTTAAAAAGTAATCCAGAATGCCACACCCTGTCGAACGCCTTCTCGATATCGAGAAAGACGCCCAACGTGGTGCGGCCACGGTTGTAATCGGCCGCAAGCAGGTGCAGCACTCTGGTCAGCTGTGTTGCTGTAGAGTGACCCCTCCTGAATCCGTGCTGCTCCGCCCGAAGTTGGATGCACGGGCGGAGGCGTCTTAGCAACAATCTTTCAAGCAGTTTAGCTATGTGTGGTAGCAGCGTGATCGGCCTGTAGCTGGCAGCTCTACGCCTGTCCTTCCCGGGTTTCGGCAAGACGATAACTTTGCCTTTCTTCCAGTCCTCCGGGAAGTGGGATGTCCGCAGGATCCCATTGTAGAGTCGACCAAGCTCTACTAGGACTCTATGGGGCAGCTGTCGGAGTGCAGCGTTGGTAATCCCGTCGTGCCCCGGCGCCTTCCTCGGTTGCAGGCGGGTTGCTGTCCACCGCAGTTCAGCGGGGGGAGATGAACCACTCTCCTGCAAGAGGCGGCGCGGGCGACGACAGGAACTCCTGTACGCGACTCTCCTTTCGGGCATGAAGCTCCAAGAACTCCGCACTTGCTGGGTTCGGCATAAATTGCTCCTCGAAGTGCTCGACTAGGATATCCGCTCTCCCCTTGGCATCGTAACGACGTTCGCCCGCGTTGTTGGTCAGCGGGCAAACGGGAGGTTTGGCTTTAGTTAACTGCCGGTTCAGTTTGTAGAGCGACGCATCGTGTTCTTCCGCCTTCCATATGCGCCGCTCCCAGGCATCTCCTCTGTGTGCCTGGACTGCAACCGACAGTTCCTCCGACAAGGTGTTCAGTCTCGTTTTGATTCTCGGGCAGCGAGTACGCGCCCAGAGTCTCCTTAAAGCCCTTTTTCTCTTGATCTGCACGCAGATGTTATGCGGCAGATCATCCCTTCTGGAGGACATCGGGACGATCGTAGAGGCAGCGTTGAGGGCCTCCTGTATTGCCTTTGTCATGTTTATGGCTGCGGCCTCTACGTCGTCCGCTGTGTTTAAGGGGTGGTGTGCTGGAGGTCTCTCCTGCAGGTGTTTGTGGTAGAGCCTCCAGTCGACACGTGTCTTCACTGTTCTGGGCGGCGTAGTCACCGCCTTTAGGCCAAGGGTAATTAAGATCGGGAGGTGCTGTGATTCCAGGTCGTACAGCACCTCTACCACTATCGGGTAGTTGATGTTCCTAGCGAGCACGATGTCCAGTACATCCGGACGACTTCGTGGATCCGTAGGAATATGTGTCGGTTCTTCAGGACCTAAAACGTCATAGCCGTATCTTTCGGCGTCTTCAAATAGCGCATGACCCGGCGGGTTGATCAGTCTAGATCCCCACGCCGGGTGTTTGGCGTTTAGGTCCCCGGCGATGATGGTCGGTGTTTCGCCTTCCATTACCGTCCGGACGTCTGAGGAGCAAAATGGAGTCCCTGGCGGGCGGTATGCTGCAAAGATCCTAAGTTCCTCGCCCGCCGCCTCCATTTTTATGCCGATAGAGCGCATAGTCTGGTATTCCGGTAGGTCTAGTTCTTGATGGACGATGTCCCTTCTCACTAGGACCGCTGTCCCTCTGTAAGCGGCCCCTTGAGAAGTGACCTCGTCCCTCCTATACAGATGGTAATTGGGCAGCCTTATGCGTGTACTCGGATTTAACTTCGTCTCTCCCAGCAAGATGACATGTACGTCTTGTTGTTGGGCGACGGTGCGGAGTTCTTGTAACTTCTGCTGGATTCCACCAGGGTTCCAGTAGAGGAGGCGCAGGTTAGACTCCTCCACTGTAGTGCCGAGCCAGTAGATTAGCCAGCGCCTTCATAACCGCTGTAATCGGATCTGTCCCGGCTCTAATATCAGCCAGGACTTGACTGCCGACCTCGATTGCTATGCCAACCAAACGTTGGATGGCGTCAGCAGTCTCGAAGCCGGCTAGAGGTGTTCTAGTTGCGGATGATGGCGCTGGTCTCGGGTGTTGGTGTGCTGTTCTTTGCTCATGGGTAGAGCGCGCTCTATGTGTAGAGCGGGCTCTATTTTCTGATAGAGCCCTTTCTGGCACTCTACCCATTCTGGCTTTCTTTTCTTCCATGGTAACCTGCGCCTGGGCTATCGTTACCGTTGGAGTTGGGGTAGAGGTTGCTGCCTGAGGAGGAGGCTGCACCTTCTTCTTCTTCTTCCTCCCCCGCTTACTCCTCTGCGAGGTTTGGCGCTCTATGGCGTCATTAGCGGGGGGGCTGAAGAGTCGCCCCGGTGGTTGCCTTAGTTGTACTCATGGTGGGCACCACCGTTCCTGTGGGTGCCGTGACGGGTGGAGGGGGGGCAGGTTGCCTTCCTTTTCCTCTAATGGTGGTCCACCCGTCTTCCTGAACCACGGCCCTGGGACGACTTTGGGGGACCCTCTTGGGCTCCTCTGGGAGTAGTCCCGGTAGAGTGATCCCCTGCTTCCTTGCAATCCTCCTCAGGACTGGGCAGCGGCGATCGTTAGCGGTGTGGTTCTTGGCGCAGTTAGCGCATCGCGGTTCCTCATCTCTACCCCTTGGGCAGTTGCTGGCTATGTGGTCTCCGGCACAGCGAACACACTTCACTGGCCTGAAGCAATTTGTAGAAGCGTGGCCAAAGGCCTGGCAGCGGTGGCACTGTGAAGGGCCCGCTCTTCCTTGCCAGGCCTCTATGACGACTCCTCTCATGAAGAGGAGCTCGTCGACTTGATAAAGTTCGTTAAGGCGCTCCAGGCTCAGGTGGTCCAGCTGCGCGAAGTAGAGGCACCCAGGTCTGCCTCTACGGGGGGGGATCCCTTTTACGTACCTAATCGGGAACCCCTTTGCCCTGATAGCCCCCTCTATCGCGGTTGGATCCGTGCCCACTGGTAGTCCCCGAATGCCCACTTTCGTGGGCTTGTCCTCCTCGGGGGTGTAGCAGTACCAGGACATAGCTGGTACTTTTTCTGTCATCTCTATAAGGTACTTTTGTACCGTCCGGAATTCTTCCGGACTCTGTGGGGTGAATCTTACTCCCTTGCCGAATGGACGAGCATTCGGTGGGTGGCCCAGTTTCTTGTTTAGTGCCTCGAAATGCTTCGTCCAATCCGGCAAGCACTCTGCCACTATTGGTGGGTACCTTTTCGCCGATTCTTCCGGCGGTTTGGGTGTTTCGGCAATCTTTGTCCTTGGTACTGCCGGGGCAGCTACCAGTTGGGCATAGCTGGTGGAAGGCCTCTGACCATCGTCCGATGGCCGGCCTGAAGGGTTGGTGGTAGGCGCGGATGGTGAGTGTCCGGCAGATGTGCTAGGTGCTAGGGTTGCATACGTGGTTGCACTCCATCCGTATGACCCTTCTCCTCCCTGCTCCAGATCAGCAGCATCCATGCTGGTGTGTTCCGGTGTTCTGGGGGGGGGTGGTTTTAGTCGGCGATGGCGATTTAGGAGGTGATCTTCTAATCGGCTTTTTCGGTTGGTGATCCGATTCTCCCTCGGATGAAGAGTAATCCGAGGAGTTGGTGGTACTATAGCATCGCCTCTTCTCCTGGAGGGATGCTGCTGTTTCTGGAGGCGTATGCCTTCTCTGGGTCTTCTTTGCCCGCTGGGGGGGGACGGTTCCCGCCCAGTCGTACCTCCAGGTACGATGGGCGAGAGCGCGGTCCTCGGTGCGGGCTCCTTACCCGGGGAGGAGGGTTTCCTTGTTGGGATCTGAGAGTAGGAGGACACTACTCTAGTCCTTTCAGGATCGAATATGTCGCGGTACGCGATAGGACGGTCTAGTACACCAGGACGGTCGGGTGGTCTTCTGGGTTTGGGTTTAGGTGGAGGCTCCCCTTTGTCCTTATCGGACATGTTGAAACCTACCTAAAGTCAGTCAGGTATTCTTTTTGGCCCTGTCTAATAATTGCCAACCGATTCGGCACGAAGCGCGACGCGGGAGGCGGAGTGTAGATCGTAATTGGCGTATTCACAAACTGGGCACTGCCTACCCCTTTTGCCAGCAAAAGGGTTGGGGGAAGTGCGACGGTGGCACTTTATGACGCGACTAGGCACAGGATGCTCGGAGCGCATAAAGTGCCCAAGAATCACCTAGGGGCCGGTGACCTCGACGCCTCACGGAATCACGGGACTCAACGTTCGGCGGAGTATGTCGTACCGGCGGTCATTTACAGCCACTGCTAACTGCAAACAACGCACACCTAGGAGATCCTTGATATATCTGCCACCAAATAGCTCAGCTTGCACTGCCGTATTCCAGTCTGTACGCTATAGAGAGCCAGTATAATTACAGTCTGTAAAGCATTCCACTTATAACTCGCGGCACGTAACTCTAGCGCTGAACGAAACATGGAGGGGATAGCTGCAAATTTTGTATCGGTACGGGTGACGGAATGTGACTGGAGAGACCAATCAGCGTGTGCGAACGATACGCGTAGCCAATCATACGCAATAATGCGCACTAACGGTCACCGCTAGACTTTCGTACCGCGAGTTGTAACAGCAAATAAGCGGTAAGTTCGTTACTCATAATTTATAAAAAATGTAATTAGGTAGATGAAAGCTGTAACAAAAGCTGTAAAAAAACTGTATCTTGTTGTGAGTACTTAATTAAATAAATAAAAAATAATAATATGTAGGCAAAACGTAGCGGTGACGACAAATTATACTTACTTCAAATGTTGCTAATATTTTAAGTTCTGCAATGTAATGTTGACGAATTTTTTTTTGCAGACGGTAGTGGCAAAACCGATATGTTTACCCACATGATGCCTTTTTACTCATATGATGTGCCCCATTCATGTGGACCAGATCCCAAGGTAAAATTTGCAATTTTTTTTAGTTGTTTATTTTATTTGTCAAATATTTGCCATACTTGCCGTGATTGGCGAACAGGTTGCACTAGAATATCCTGTATTTAATTACGTTTTATACAGTCATAAACAATATGATTTACTTGCTCCTGAAATTTGCAGAATTCGCTTTCATGTCCTCATCACTATATGATATTGTCCTCCCAAATTCTATTCATTTTAAAATGAAGCCGTTAAATCCGTGCTGCAGGGTGGGTGTTATAAAATTTTAAAACTCGTGCTTTTGCCTGCATTGTCGTGCAAGTTTTTGTGGTATTGCCTTACTTAGAGTCAAGCTCACAATGATGAGTCCATGTTTCATCTCCAGTAACAATTCGACCCAAGACTTCCTACTTGTGAGAAAGTTTCAAAAACTCGGGGAAACACGCTACGCGTCGCTGCCTTTGGTGCTATGCGATCATTCTAAGCATCCATCTTGCGCACACCTTCGACAAGTCATGGCGATTATCCAGAATATTCAAAATGGTTGCATCATCAAACCCAAATTATTTTTCTAAAATAGAAGTAGCCTAAGTTACTCCTTATGACATCAGCTACCTGCCTCTGAAAGTCCTGTCAAAATCTGTGCAGCCATTTCGGATATTAGCTGGAACAAACAAACGGCAGACTGATAAAAAAAATTGTTTTTTTTTTATAAGTACCGTTGTACGATATTGTATAAAGAAATATATAAAAGTTACAGCCTATATACGTCCCACTGCTGGGCTCAGGCCTCCCCTCATTCCTGAGAGGGTTTTGGGCAAGGAAGTGTCCGCCGCGCTGCCCAAATGCGTGTTGACGAACTTCACATGTCTTCGAAATATTTTTTTTTCTTATTCCTCAGACATGCAGGTTTCCTCACGATGTTTTCCTTCACCGCCGAGCACGTGGTAAATCAGTACTTAAAATTGCAATTAACAATTTCATTGGTGCCGGCGGGGATCGAACCCGGGTTACTCGTGTTCTGTTATATTTACAGCGAGCGTTAATCACTGAGCTACCACGGCTCAAAGAAATATATACTTATGTAAATTTATACTTTCATATGCATTTAGTAAAAAGATATTAGACCATTACAAACAGACATTTCGATTTATTTATTTGTATACTTAGATAATATTTTATAGAGTTTAAAAATAATTTTACGTTTTATTTTTTAAACATGTACATTTAAAATTTTAGTGTAATAAAACAAAAGAATATTTTCTTTCGAAAAAAATTGCCTTGTAATTACGCCATCTACTTCATTCTACATATAAAAATATTATGGATCAAAACTATTTCGGATGGGATATGATATTATAACAGTAAAAAAAATATGTTAAACAGCTTTAAAGCACCACCTAAAGAGGAGACCGAGATAATCGGAAACACATTTTTTTAATACTAACAATACTATTAACATTATTAATACACGTGGTAGAGCCATGCTGCTGTTATATTAGTAGTATAGTTGTAGCACGAATGGGTCGGCTCAACCGGGGAAGGACCACGCTCTCACACGAACACCAGCGTAAAGTAGTAGCTTAATGCTGCTGTGTTTCGTATGGTGAGTGTAGAGAACCGGAGACCCCTTTTACTGGGAACGAGTCATTCTATCTTAGTCCTCACGGGTGACAATGCGTCAATGAATCTGCACTTTGACTCGTAATCGAGGATAGATGTAGATGTCTATGGGCCACAGCAACCACTTACAATCAGGTGAACTGTGTGCTCGCTTGTCACCCTATCCTATTAAAAAAATCCCTTTAACCATTACTGGTAAGCTGAAAAAGTTTGTGTTGGGAGTGGGTCACGACATTTGTTGAATGAATGGCGGATTCGAACCCATAACCTTTCGAGTTTGCGGTCCGCACCCTCACATTAGGCTACTGCCGCTTACTTCACTTTATTGTGTCTCATTTCTCTCGCAGGCTAAATCCTATACATGTATATGTTTGTCTCTTCAAACTCGATGATGAAAGCGATACTAATTAAAAATTTAAAAAAATTAATTAAAATTCTTAAGAAGTTTTCCTTTCAAAAATATTCCGAGAAAATGTTAAGTCCGCCAACACGCATTGGGGCAGCGCAACGTATACAGGCTGCAATTTTAATCATATCTGGAATGTCAAATGATTATTTTATTTCTATTTCTATTTCTCTAAAATCCCGTTATCTATATATGTATTTTTTACTCTTAATTTAAACTCTGTTTTAGTATAAGGTAAACATGTCACTAACAGCAGCTTTTTTTTTAGATTTGTTGTCAGTTCGATTTCAAAAGGTTACCAGGCAATGGTGTGACTTGCCCATGGGGTGTAGCTCCTAAAAAAATTATTCAGAAAAATGTAGCAGAAAGGTAAGTTGCATTTACGATTGATCTACGAGACATACAAGTGGCCTCTACTTTATACCGCAATTTTGGGACTACCCTCATAGCTTAAACTATTATAATATCAAACTAATGATTGCATCATAATATACCCTCTAAACTGTTATAAGCATTAAGTACCTTAGTGTTTTCATTGTATTGAGGTCAGATTTCATAGTTTGTTCATAATGAATAGAATCATGTTAACTACGAAGCAAAAATTTATTATTGCATACTATATATATAAAAAAATTTGAAAAGTACGTAAACACGAACGCACATGTACAGAAAAACTCAAATTATCTGAAGCTTTATACGTGGTAGAGCCACGCTGCAGCTATATAATAGTTGTAGCACGAATGGGTCGGCTCGACCGGGGAAGGACCACGCTCTCACAGAATACCAGCGTAAAATAGCAGCTTAATACTGCTGTGTTTCATATGGTCAGTGTAGAGATCAGGACCCCCTTTTTTACTAGTTACGATGCATTCCGTATTAGTCCTCAGGGATGACAACGCACCTGCGTTTTGATTCTTAATCGAGGATAAATGTCTATGGGCAACAGCATTCACTCACGAATAGGTGGATTGTGTGCTGTGTAGAAACGACACGAATTCTTGGATAGACCCGGCGACTTTTTTCAGCGTATACAAGAGCCTACAAAAAAGTAAAGAGAGTATAATATGAACATTCCGGCGAAGGCGAATAGGGAGCCTCTTGAGTTGATTTCGAAATTGGGATACATGATCATATTTGCGTAAACCAAATATGAACCGAATGGATATATTCTGAAGACGCTCAAGCTTGTTTAAATGCTCCACGGTAATATCAGTGTAGCATATATCATAGCATCAGCATAGTCTAAAATAGGTAACAAAATGGAATGTGCTAACGCAATTTTGGTAGAAATGGGCAAGAAATTTCGGAGTCTCTTAAGACTTCCACAAGCTGCAAACATTTTCTTGCTGATCTGTTCAATTTGAGGTGCCCAAGACATTGTACTGTCAATTAGAACCCCAAGACTTTTACAACCTTTCGGTTTTTGAATTATAGACAAAATAAGACGCTTATACAGTTAAGGCCCATCCTGTATTACATCGAACAGGCATCGCTCGATCATATCTTTCCTAGCCGATGTTTTTATTTTGACCATTGTCAATACCCTTATTGTTACAGCCTAAAGGTATGCCTCCCCAATAGATTGCTTGATACGAGAGATGTTTGCCATCCTTGTCACACTTAGCAGGTGGATTAGCAACTTCAGTTTTATTTTTTAGTCGTTATTAAGTAGACGCTGCTGCCCATCCCCTGATTTGTTTCCCTCTAGCGCCCCTTTCGACACCTACGACATGATATTGGATCTATTATCATAATTCACCTATATTCTTACACGGCCACTACATAGTAAATTACTATATTATGTACGCTCTGACAGCGCGCGACATGTTATACTCCCGTTCGCTCGGGACCTTAATGGCGGGAAAATTTGTAAGTTAGAAAATTTTTTGCTATATTGAAAATTTTGCTATATTTTCACTTTGAGACAATATTTTTGGATAAAACTTACAGGATTTCTTGTTGAATGTATAAACTATCGAATAAAATTATTTTTGGTTGCTAGAAATTGTAATAAAATACATAAATTACCCTGTATAACTCATGAGGAAATACTACTAATGATTCTACACTTTTGTTTGGAGAAATTTAAAATGTTTGGAAATATGTATATTTTTATGTTTTATGTGTTTCTATTCGTTACTCATACCAAAATATTAAAATATTTAAAAAAAAATAATAATATTTTATCTGTATGACATTTCGAACAATATTTCAAAAATAGTTTTGTGTGAATTTGAAATAAATACAACGTCAAGTTATTTTAAATATGTAAGAAAACTATTTTTACTTACATTTTACACTAAAAATAAATGAGAATTTGAAAAATAACACATTTATGACCCAACCGCCAAAATGGGCCTTCCGGATTTTGAAGTACTTTTGGCAATTTACTTTTCACTTTTTATACCACAAATTATATATCTAAGAGTTTACTATATTACAAGGAATATAAAAAAAGTATAATACTTTCGTTTTAGTGACACAAATATAAAATTCTATAAAAAGACGGAGCACCTTCATCAAAGCGACACGTGGAACGCCGAAAGTTCAGAGTGATTTCTTTTTTTTCTTCTAAGAAACATTGCCAGGTTATGTTTTAAAATAAAAGAGCATATCTTTGTCTTTGATACTATTATCTATTGCATAGTGTCTTTGGTTTTGTTTAAAACGAAAAAATAGTTTAAAGGCAAAAAGTTTATCATAGGGCAGTAATTCTGATCTAATTAGTGCTCTTTTGGAGCGGACGTAAGGTAGGTATTGTACGATCTAAAGTGCGCATCTCTTGAAGCAACAGGATATTATCAATAATTCCAAAGTCATGGTTACTAAATGCTTGTTCCAGAGCTTTCTTATTACTAGATCAATGGCGTAAGAAGGCCCAGTTATACCGCAGCAATGTAGTGCTTTTCCCATTGGGCGACGACTTTCGTTACGACCGCGCTAACGAATGGGATAATCAGTATCAAAACTACGATGCACTTATTGAGTATATTAACAGCAAGGACTCTTGGAACGCAGAGGTAATTGTTATTTATTTAAATTTTTAACAACTAATGTATTCATAGTCGTACTAATATTAACTTGCCTGCCTGGAGAATTGAAAATTTGATCTTAAAATTATGAATAGAGAGAAATATGCACACCTTATAATATATTAAAAATCTATGTAACTGTCCCCAATAATTGTTATTTTTCCCCGACCACAACCCGGGTTCGAATCCCTGGTCCAGACCAATGAGGCAGATAAATAGCAACCGCACAGTAAATAGCGCAATATATTTTATATAATAGTGAATATTTTAAACACATATATACCTACGAAGTCCGTAGTCTCTGCCTACCCCTCTTGATTACAGGCGCGAGTGTTTATCTATGTATGTGTTTATTTTAAGTGTTATTGTAATATGTATGCCTACCTGTGTTCGCAAAGACACCCCTTTGTCCTGATTTTTTTAATAGAATTAGGATGACAAGCAAACAATCAATGGTAAGTGGATGCTTTGGCTCGTAGACATCAACATTTAGGCCGGTTTTAAAGCTCTACCGACCGTCGGTGCGTACCATCGGTCAGCAACTAAACTGGCCGGACTGGTACAGTCATAAACACGTACACGAAATGGACGCGTTTACAAATTGTTCAGTTGCTGCTTACTATGTACGTAAACGTATAAAGAACAGAAGACGTAGATATCAAGTACACACATCGAAATTCGGAAACAAAGCTGTACAAACTTCTTCCCATGCCTTTAACTTGACATCACGGTCTTTGTATAACACGTGGCCTTTGTACCACAGAAGTTCGCGAAAACGGACTTCGGTAAATAGGCCTAGAATACTAATCATCGCCTGAGAGGCCGCGTGCGGTCAGTTTTTTTCCGTTATTTTAAAAACTCGCTCGCGAATCAAGTTGTGCTTTCGCGCCAATTCAGTATACCTCGCACCGCGGTGGGGAGCAGTTGCGGGCTCGCTGGGGTCTCCCCGTTATCAAAATATAAGCTATTGAATCGCCTGGGAAGCGATCATTAGTATTAACGGTAAGTTTATTTTTCGTTACTTATTTAGATTTTTGCTTTTTTTTAGTATTTAGCCTTCTTATAACTTAGAAAATGTTTATTTTCTTTTCAGATGAGTCTCAACGAAGAATAAATAGCGGATCTTTTGCAAAATGAGAACTCCGATAGCGAAATCGAGGACAACTTGGTAGTCGATCCTTATGGCTCTGACGATAGCGCAGCAGATCCTTCTTTCGTGCCATTTCGACTGGAAGAAGACCTACAAAATATTTTAGTAGACGATTCTGAACCCCCAAACATTTCAATACCATATCAAACCACTAGCAATGCGTCAGATTCATTAGTTCCTGCGTCACAAGAAGAACAAACAGCGGAAAATGCAGTTCCCGTGACAAAAAATGAAAGGCTGGCTTCAAATTAGTCTATAGACAAAAATGTGATGTAACCATAATTTTAATTTAGTGTTTTATAAAGTTTATATATTGGATAGTAATATTGATTCCAAAAAGAGGAAAAATATAATAGTATTTTTTTTATCAGGCTGATGTAAGTGTTATGTTTCAAAAAAAAATGTTTGTTATTGTAAGGTGTAAGTCTTATTTTAAGACCAATCTTGATTATAAAAAATAATTTTTATTTTAGTTTTTAAAAGTGTAGAAGTTTGCCAAATAATTAATATTATTTTTATAAAAATGTAATAAATAACTAATATAAAAATTGGTGTTTTTTAAAAAGTAGCCTCCCAAGCGATCATTAGTATTAAGCTGTCGTAAATTTATATTAGTGTTCTGGGGTTAAATAACTAACACTACTTAATACCTATAAAATCATACAATATTATTGAAGTTTAGGTTCGATTTTCTCGACAATGATACGCGCATCCGTACGGTCGGTCCACCGATCGGTGTAACACTGAACGCGTTAATATGCTTCCATAGCGCGTCGGTCGACCGACGGTACGCATGCGGACGCGCTTGACCGACGGTCCTCGTACGCATTGCGTAGCAATATACGCGTGCGTACGGTCGGTCGAGCACTGTAACGACTTGTGAATTTTCATACAAATGGCAAGCGCGGCCGACGTACGCACCGACGGTCAGTCGAGCTCTAAAACCGGCCTTATCCTCTGTTAAAAATCAAAATGCAGAAGCATTGTAATCCCTAAAGACTCAGATAAAGTCTCATTTCCAGTAAATGCCATGCAGCCATGCAGAAGACTGCAGACTTCCCGGAGCGTCGATTCTTCACATCAGCTATATGTTCTTTAACGCGGGTTTTTATTGATCTTTTAGTTTGTCCTATGTAGGAGAGACCACATTCACAATCAAGCTTGTACACTCCTGCATCTTGCAGAGGGACATTACCATCAGACAAGATGGTAAAAACTGACCAATCTTCTTCAGCGGCTTGAAGTATGTTTTGATGGAAGCGCGCTTCAAGATGTAGCTAATCTTGTCAGTGACTCCTCTAACATATGGCAGTACAGCAGGTACACGCTCGACTGTGGCCGGCTTCACTCGTTCACTGTGACGTAGGCGCGGTACTCGAAGCTTGTTGTCATGCAAAACTTGCTTGACATGGTGGAGCTCTGCAGCCAGGTGTTTACTGTCACAGATCCCTCGTGCTTTCTGAAACAAAGATTTACCCACGGTAGCTAACTGTGAAGGATAGTGGTGAGAATCACCGTTTAAATATCTATCTGTATGGGTCTTTTTTCTATACACAGTATGGCTCAAGGTGTTATCAGGATTCCGAATTACTAACACATCTAGACTAAGCTAAGCTAAGGAATTGTCAAACGTCGTTAAAACTTTCTTTAATTCACTGGATGATGTGTCTATGGATTTGTTTATGTCATATAGATCGGAGCGTTTTTGTTGGAATTACCGTCCGTAACAACTTTTTACTCGCCCATAGTGAGCCAAATCGATTCACCAACTTACAGATTGGCTCAACACTTAGCGAAAATACTCTCACCGCTCAGGGGACATACAAGAGCACACATAAAAGATTCCTACCATTTTGTCAGCGAGATTAAAGACCTACATCTGGCAGACAATGAAACTATGGTCAGTTTTGATGTGCAGTCATTGTTTACATGCTTACCTGTTGAAGACTGCATCTCAATTGTAACTAGAAGGCTGGAAGAAAACAACATGCCCGTAGAATATGCAGTATTACTCAGACACTGCCTTACATCTGGCTACCTATTGTGGAAGGAGGAGTTCTACAAGCAAGTAGATGGTGTGGCGATGAGCTCACCTGTATCTCCCATTGTCGCCGACATATTCATGGAAGACTTTGAGGAGAAAGCCATGCTTAGTTCATCCAAGATTCTACAAGCGGTACGTAGACGACACTTTCACAATTCTACCTTTAGATAAAGTAACTGCATTTTAGACCATCTTAACTCTATAAATTCTAAAATTCAGTTCACAATGGAGTTAGAGGCAAACAATTCCTTAGCTTTTCTAGATGTGTTAGTAATTCGGAATCCTGATAACACCTTGAGCCATACTGTGTATAGAAAAAAGACCCATACAGACAGATATTTAAACGGTGATTCTCACCACCATCCTTCACAGTTAGCTACCGTGGGTAAATCTTTGTTTCAGAGAGCACGAGGGATCTGTGACAGTAAACACCTGGCTGCGAAGCTCCACCATGTCAAGCAAGTTTTGCATGACAACAAGCTTCGGGTCCCGCGCCTACGTCACAGTGAACGAGTGAAGCCGGCCACAGTCGAGCGTGTACCTGCTGTACTGCCATATGTTAGAGGAGTCACTGACAAGATTAGCTACATCTTGAAGCGCGCTTCCATCAAAACATACTTCAAGCCGCTGAAGAAGATTGGTCAGTTTTTACCATCTTGTCTGATGGTAATGTCCCTCTGCAAGATGCAGGAGTGTAAAGCTTGATTGTGAATGTGGTCTCTCCTACATAGGACAAACTAAAAGATCAATAAAAACCCGCGTTAAAGAACATATAGCTGATGTGAAGAATCGACGCTCCGGGAAGTCTGCAGTCTGTGAACACGTACAGGATCGCCCCCGTCACTACATCAGATTTGATAGACCTCAAATCCTCGCTAAAGTACACCGATTCCTTCCAAGGATGATTCGCGAGGCTATTGAAATCAAAAAACATCCTAATTTCAATAGAGAAGATGGCTGGGTGCTACCATCTGCTTGGGATCTTATAATAAATAAAATTAAATCCCAACCCAAGCATACAACTGCAAGACTTCAAGATACCATAAGTTCATACTGCATAGATCGGAACAAAAGTTAAATTTTAATCTATGGTAACCGCGGTTAACTATGACATATGGACGTTGAACATCTCAGTCCCGCCCGTGACCATGAGTGCTGTAAAGCGTTCGAAACGTCGGGTATTTAAAAAGTTAAATATACGCGATAAATTCCGTAAAAACTAGTATTATTTCAATGTGTAGTGTTCGCGTAAATATAAGAAATCATTACATAACAATATTTTTTTAATAACGGTATATAATTTTGAAATGAAGGGGTAATATTAATATCAGTGCCTTCCGAAATAGCTTGTTTGGCTGAAATATCAGCTTTTTCATTACCCTCTAAGCCAATGTGCGAAGGTATCCATTGTAAATATACTATTATGGAGTCAGCCTGCAACTTAACTAGAAGCTTTAAAATCGCATATGCTACTGGTATGCCTCGAAAAACCGAAGTACACCGAGCAAGGTGTTGAAGCGCACTCCTTGAATCTGTTAAAATAACCACATTGTTATAGTTGCATGATTGTATATAGGATAAAGCTTCATAGATTGCAACAAGTTCAACTTCCATAATGGAAATATTAATATTAATTTTTAATATTATTGCCATATCATTTAATATATCGTCAAATGAAGCCCCGTTTCCGAAAGTATCTTTCGAACCATCTGTAAATATCCTCAGATAATTCGGGTAATGTTCGTTTAGGTAATTAATACACATGTTTTTTATGGTCAATACATGGTATTGATGTTTAGGGTTTAGGACTCTGTCTATATTTGGTCTTAAAAAAATCTGAAAGGTTTAAACTAGTGATCCACTGATCCAGAGAAAACATACCTAACTGTGAGCTTGAGTATATTAAAAATGATTTGAAGTTGTCATGGATTATTGTTAACAATGGTTTTTTCTTATTATTCCAATACCTGTTTTGAATGGTATCGGATAGGTTAGAGATAAGATTAATGGAAGAGTTATTTAACACGGATTTATTTTTTAACCAGAATTTGCCTGCAAGGTAACGTCTTCTTAAATATAATGGGCATAAGCTGAGATCGCTTTCCATTACGTGAATAGGGGTGCTTTTTATATAACCTCCTATAGTTCTCATTGACTGATTTTTAATCTTTTCTAACTTAAACAAATTAGTCTTACTACTGTTATCATACAAAAAGCTCGCATAATCTAACAGACTTCTTATAATACTAATATAGAGGTTCCGTACATGTTTAAGGTGGACACCCCAGCCTGAACCTGATAAAACTTTAAATACATTTAAAAATTTTAATACTTTTTCATATGTTTCCTTTATATGTTTATTCCACCGCAGTGATCGATCCAGCCACATTCCAAGATATTTTACGCTATCTACTACTTCCAAAGCAACATCTTTAATTTTTAGACTAATGTTATGTTGTCGACGCCCTCTTGAAAAGGTGCATATTTGTACATCTATACATGGTAGAGCCACGCTGCAGATATATTGTAGCACGAATGGGTTGGCTCGACCGGGGAAGTACCACGCTCTCACAGAATACCAGCGTAAAATAGCAGCTTAATACTGCTTTGTTTCGTATGTTGAGTGTAGAGATCCGGAGAACCTTTTCACTGGAAATAAGGTATTCCATTTTAGTCCTCACGGGTGACAACGCATCTGCGTTTTGATTCTTAACCGAGGATAAATGTAGAGGTCTATGGGCCACAGCATCCACTTACCATTGGGTAGATTGCGTGCTCGATTGTCACCCTTATTCTATAAAAAAATACATCTTCACTATATAATAAGGTCGGAGCCGTTTAGACGTCCAATGTTTGGAGAATATTTATATTTATAAAAGCCAAAAATAAAAATATTACATTTTTAATAGTTTATGGTTATTGTAGTAATACTTTTTACACTATATACAAAAATAAATGCCTATGTTGTTAAATTGATTAAGTTAGTTAAACCATAATAATATATAGCTATGCATTTCAACATTTCATGTCCCTGTTAGACCCCTGGGCTCTAACTCTCCCATGTTCCTTTAGGCTAAAAACCGAACTGAATAAGATTGGTCTGTATTCAGGTGCAGTTTGGTACGCTTCAAGATTATTTTAAAGCCGTCCATGACGAGGTGAAGATGTCAGACTTTCCAGTACTGTCAGGCGATTTCTTCACTTACGCGGACAGAAATCAACACTACTGGAGTGGTTACTATACGTCGAGACCATTTTATAAAAACATGGATCGAGTTCTGATGGCATACGTCAGGTTCGTACTATTCGTTTTAAATAAACTTGGCCGTGTAGTGGGGGCGTAAAAAATCTATATCGTGGGTGTTGTAATTGGCGACAGAGAGAAATGATAAAATATTAGATGAGAGCAGCGACTTCCCGATGAAATTCAAAATTAATAAAAAAATGCGGTTGCCAACCCGCCTGCCATGCGTGGCAACTGTGGCAGTTAATATTTATAATATTCTCCAGACCCAATAAAGACCCTGCACATGACAGGATTATATTACACAAGTGTTTGCACAAGCACAGGTGCACTCTCTTCTTTTACTCTCTTAGTCTGATCGAACGGCAAACCGGTACAATCGGAGAGAGATCAGGCACAGAGTCAATGGCTTTGACATGCTTATTTGGCCCGGCCGGGGATTCGAACCTGACAACTAGATCAACAAGGCAGTCATATATCCCTTCTACTGATTGCCTCGTTGGTCGTAGTAGTGCGACTGCTGATCATGTGGTCCTGGGTTCGAATCCCGGGTGGGGCCAAAAAATTATATATTGTGTTTTTCCGTCAAGAAATTCTCAGTAGTTGCCCGGGGTCAGTAAGTTGGCGGTGTCTCACCCCCATGCCTCGGAAAGTACGTAAAGCCGTTGGTTCTGCGCCTGATCTCTCTTCGGTCGTGTCGGTTTACCGTCCCATCAGATTATGAGAGTGAGTTAATAGAGAGTGCACCTGGACTTGGGCACTATAATCCTTGTCCTGCGCCGATGGCTAGCCTCCGTTGAGGCAGGCCGCCGTGGCCGAAATTCGGTCTGTAGGGCATAATAATAATAACCCTTCTATGAGACAATATATGGGGTAATAGAATTTGCTAACATCGCCATAATTACCAGACGTCACTTCCTTTTGCTGCTGCGAAAAGAAATGTCAGTATGACATTTCGCATTGCAAGCAATTAAGACGTCGCTGACCAATTTCTTTTTATGCACAAATGCGTGGGGTTAAAACCCAAGACACGGTAAAGTTTCTTGTTTATTATTATGTTTGCTACGATTTTATGTAATGTTTATTTAAACTTTCTATACAGAGCGGCAGAAATAATAACGGCACAAGCTTGCTCAAGCCAGGCAGTCAATTACATTATGTCGCTTCAGCTGAGGGACCGCGTGGAGCAGGCAAGGCGCGCACTTTCTCTATTCCAGCACCACGATGGAGTCACGGGGACCTCGCGTGACGAAGTTAGAGAGGATTATGCCAAAAAGTATGTATTTCGCTCTTGTTGCTGTTATGTGAAAATTGTATTCATTTCCATTATACTAGAGTTAAGCGATCAATGTCGTAATACGAGAAAAAATCTTGTGCTTCATCTTGTGCTAGGTAGATCTCATAGTTAACATCACAATTTGTAATTTTTTTTTATTTTAAAAACTGTATTTACTACGCTTTTTAGCGCACATGGTATTAGAAAACCCCACGAAATAATCATCGAGAGGAGTATTTTCTTTAAACATATAAGGGTAACAAACGAGTACACAGTTTATATGATCACAGCATCCGCTTACCATCAGGTGGACTGTGTGTTTAATTAAATTAGTCTTTATAGACTTTTATATGAGTAACAAAAATATAAGTGTTCTTTTAACCAAAATGAAAAAATAAAGTTACCCTTATGTAAAAGCTATCAAAAATTAACATAGGTATACTAATTTGAGATTTTAGTCATCATTCAAAGACCTATAGAGATCATTCGATATTTGTTTATAATACGGAATAAATATACTATAAAGCTCTTTCATACTCATAAAGTTCGCCTGTCTTAGTAACCTTTATGTCTTCTTCCTAAACTATAATATCGTCTTGGTTTGTATCTAAAAGCAGCATGGTTCGTTACTTCGTGTTTTAAGAGGTAGGTAGGGGGGTGGGAGAGGGAGGTCAAAACCGTACCGAGCTAGAGAGCAAAGCTTGGTATATTCTTGCTCTGAACCAGAAAGGATTCTCGCATCGTCGTGGCGGTAAGAGTGGTTACGGAGAACTAAAGGTAACCCACTTATCTGACCTCAAGGTGCAGTCACGAGGAAAGAGGAGTTTTGGTGCATCAGATCTTTAAGGCTTTCCTTTCCTCGTCAGATTCCACCAGGCACTCAAAAACGCGTTATTACAGTGATATGTCCAGTTTGATTTACAAGTACTTACAACAAAATAAATAGATATTCTATAAGACTATAAACGTTCGTAATATTATCAAGCTTTAACATTTGATATTTTTCCACAAATTGCATGGTTATGTAATTAATTACAGGCGTGGGGCACAGGCGTGCCCTAAGATCAATAAAGATTTTATTAAGAGTACATCCGCGCACCGGTACCGTCGACACGTCAATAAAAAGGACATTAACATCAGCTATTGAAGACGGCAAGATTCTTATTGCATTATTAACGTAATACTAGGCAAAAATATATGCCTGGGGCACGCCTTTGTCCCGCGCGTGTAACGGAGTGTTATCTAATTATAAAAATACTTTGCAGAATGTTAACAGCTATAAAGTACAGTCAGTCGGCGATCCAACAAGCCGCTTACTTCCTCCTCAAGCAGCCGCCCATTCAAGAACAAACTCAGGAAGACATATTCTTCCATGTGGACGATATCTGGCGGAAACACGACGAAATACCATCGAGACTCACAATAGCTTTGGACAGCATGTCGCCGTCGAGACGGCTGCTGTTTTATAACGCATTAGTATTTAGAAGGCAGGAAGTTGTCACTGTTTTTGTGTCGTCGCCTCATGTTGAGGTGAGTTAACAGAAAAGAGAAAACGAATATGTGAGTGAGAAAGAAATACATTTTGCTTGATATGCTTGCTACACAAGCATTTTCTTAGACATATCTTTTTAACATTAGAATTTGTAGTTAGTATCCCCGGCCACACACTCATCGAGCATGGGAAGTAGCGAGGAAAGGAGGCAGAGACGTAGTGTGGCCACAATACTCGTTATGCCGCACTCATGCTCCTCGTCATGCCCGTCGCTCCCTGTTTTGTCGGCTTTTTCGCGAGTGGCCACATAATCGCGCGAACGTGGTTCGAATCCAGCGCTCGTTACGGATGTGTCGTTCCATTTCGATGAATAAGATGTCATCCACCATCTCCGTTGGCGAGGACGACGACCTATATTTCTTTTTTATGAAATGATATAATTAGCTACACAAAATATTCATTTAGCGCGCACGCTGCCTCTGTTTCAACAACCATTAGTTACAAAGGCGAGCGTTGCGATATATTGCGCGAGTAGAGTAGTGTATGGGCAGAGAGAGCATAGTATGGCGGAGCCATTAAGTAATTTTATCGTTATACACATAATAAAGCCAATGTACTTCATTTGGGTATCTTTTCTCAGTTGCACCAGATGATCAAGTGTGAGCGTGAGGTTCATTAAATTACAAGTCCACGGCTGGTCATATCACCTATAAATTACTACTAAAAACTCCCTTAAGCCGGCCCCATCTTAAATGGAAGTGGTATTTTTATACAGTTTCATATTATGTTGCTACAATAGTGTCGTAAAGCAAAGGTGCTTCGCACTTTACGCGCATATTATGTTACTGTTACTTTATGATAATTAAGCATCACTAGAGACTTGCAATGGATAGCTTAAGATGAACACGGACAAAACAAAGATCATGTTTAATGTCCATGTCACACCTGTGCCACTAGTTGTTGGGAGCACTAAGCTCGAAATTGTTGACGAGTACGTTTACCTAGGACAAATAGTCCGAATAGGTAAGCCCATCTTCGACCGAGAGGTCAACCGACGGATTCAACTCGGCTGGGCAGTGTTCGGGAAATTACGACACATCTTCTCGTCAGGTATACGTCAAAACCTGAAAATTAGATTGTACAAGCAGTGCGTGTTGCCAGTGATGACTTATGGATCTGAGACGTGGCCCTTCACTGCTGGCCGTATGAGGACGCTCAAGGTCGCTCAGCGAGCTATGGAGAGGGCTATGCTCGGAGTTTCTCTGCGTGATAGACTCAGAAATGAGGATATCCGCAGTGAAACCAGAGTGACCGACATAGCCCAACAGATTGGTAAGCTGAAGTGGCAATGAGCCGGCCATATAGCTCGAAGAACCGACAACCGATGGGGAAAAAAGGTTCTCGAGTGGTAGCCTCGTACTGGTAGGCGCAGTGTGGGGCGACCTTCCA
This sequence comes from Parnassius apollo, assembly GCA_907164705.1. Classification (NCBI taxonomy): domain Eukaryota; kingdom Metazoa; phylum Arthropoda; class Insecta; order Lepidoptera; family Papilionidae; genus Parnassius; species Parnassius apollo. Next base: position 18,240,449 of record CAJQZP010000008.1, read on the forward strand.
CTAGATTGAGTGACAGCTTGGTAAGACATGCAGGAAGTCGATGGATGCAGGTGGCTCAGGACCATGCTTTATTGCATTCCGTGGGGGAGGCCTATGTTCGGCAGCGAACTTTTGTAATGATGATGATGAATTGCGCTATATGTCCTGCGCAATCGATACTCCACAGTAATATTCGAATTATTATTCCCAATGATCATCACCATCAAAAAAACTGCACAGGTAACAATTTCTAATTGTCACCTTCTTTATTATTACTCTTGATAAACATATGTCTGTAAAAAGGCTTTTGTTGGGCTACAGTACAACAAATCTAAGAAATACCTTTTGGCAGCTGTCAGATTTATTGGACAAGACTCGTGGACTAAAAAATCGGTACGCTCAGTGTTTGATCCTTAAGCGATATCAGTATCGATTCTTTAGAGTTATCAGGTAGGAGTGTTAATAGGAGTAGTAGATAAAGGAGGTAGAAAAATATGAAACGTCAAAAGGTATTTCTAAGATTTATTGTACTGTAAGTCTGTGCTCATTACAATTTTCGGTTATATCATTACTTACCATCAGGTTGGATAGAAGTCCAGCTCTGGTATATTAGTTGGAGGTGATACCCTCTCCTTCTCACCCTCGTGATGCCATAGGAGTCCACAAAACAAAGTACAATAAATAAAATAATGTTATTTTTCACCCATTCACTATACATAGTAATGAATGTCTTACCTTCACCCAGGTATTCGACCCGGAAGGCAATCCAATTATGGCGCAGATTTCTCCTGTGGTAGCGGGAGAGAAGCGGCTCGGTTTCGCCGCCAACAAGTTCCAGCTCTCTTTCCCTGTCACGGTCGATCCCTTGGCTATCACCGTTTACTCTGTTTCGCTTAGGGATAACATGAGCATTAACAAGTAAGAAATTATTGACTTTAAATTTTAAGTTAAAGTTATAATATGCCACAATGAAAGAAATCTTCATCATGATTTTTTATATTTACACGAATGCATTGTGAAAAAACTTAAGTTTACAGTTTTTGCTAATAATGGACCTCAAACAAAAAAATTAAAAACGCATTTTTTAAATTTCGTGTTAAAACGCGATCAAAATAAAAATAAATTCTATGGGTTTTTACATGGCTTTAAAACTAGTTCAATGAAGTCTTTTAAAATCTTGGATTTTATCAATGATATGAAAATGAAATTCTATTTGTTTATTTTTTTAAAGTATATTAACAATGCTATAAATATTACTAATATTCCCCTTAACCACTCGTGGTAAGCATAAATTGCTTGTGTTACGAGTGGTTCACGCCAGTAGTCGAATGGCGGATTCGAACCCACGACCTTTTTGAGTTTGCGGTCCGCGCCCTGCCATTAGGCTATTGTGGTAGAATGCCATATATTTTTATCATAGTCTGTCTGGATTGTATCACCCTCTTGCATATTTTTACCGTCAAGCAGCCGTGAAAAGACACTTGAAAATTTTCTATACGCTTATTGCGCCGTCCCTCTGCCAGTGTTTACAATCCTATGTTCGTACAATTTAGTGGTAAACCTACTCTGCGCTGGTTAGGTCGCCGAGTAACACTAGGGTGTTACTCGAGAACCTCTCTTTCACGCAGTTTTCTGTTAAAAATTATATTTGACCGATCTGCTGCCATTTCCACTCCCCTTGGCTTATGTTTCTTTTTCAAGTACTACTGTGGATATACTCGTTATGGGTTCTATATCACACAGTAATTACGAGCATTTTCCTCCCCAAAGTATGAAACAGAGTTATATCATACAGTTTTCAGTGAAGGACCATTTCTTATTTCTGTGAAACCTGGACTTCTACTTGATTCACACAATGACGCTTAGGAAAAGATTATTAGCTGTCTTAATTTTTGTATAACTGAAGTGATAATTTTTTTTCAAGTGTGCTTAAACTCGTGTAGTTTGTGTTTAAAGAAACCAGGGCGCAATAAAGGATATATTATGATGTAATATGAGCGACTCCCGTCTGCCTCAACCAACCCTTGCGTTTGACATTTGTTTACTTAATCAATTTATTGCTTTAAGAAAATCTCGCAAAAGTCGACTTTGGTCGATTGATGCCAGATATATATCAGACCAGCGACAAGAACCAGCGTCAAAGATGCCAGACGTCTTATACTTCAATCGCCAAGTGGCACATGTAGTGAAGTACGCGCCGCATTTTGAATTCATTGTATGAAATCATATGATACCTCGCACATTACACCCGCACCGTACGCGCCCGTATTTTATAAAATACGGTAGGTATCCGAATATTGAAGGGCACATGCTGATAACGTCATATAACACGCGCGTGCTGATACTCAGTGTTGTCTTATGTGGCCGACTTGTGGATTTTCCACTAAAACTTGGTTTCTACTTTCGTTTAGAAATATATTTTCACTTCATTTCAGGAACATTTTCCTTTACTGTTTAAGCAACAATGAGTCATCACACAATAGTTTTCATAACTTTTTATTAATACGTAATTAATTATACATAATTTGAAAGATTTTTTTTACATTGATTATTATCAATAGCGACAAAATAATTTATATACAATAAAGAAAATAATTAATTTAAATTCAAAAACCTAATTATAACATGATTACTTAATTATTAATAAAAAATACTTATCTCAAACATACATTACATACATCAAGTTTTTCCTCTGGTTCAATTGGCCTTCTAAATCTTGATTTTTTCATGCATTACATGTTTTAGTATATGTAGAAATTCTTGAAATTTCTTGTACGTTAAATGCAAATATCTGAAAAATCGTTCATCGTCATCTAATAAGTTTTTAAATAAAGTATGAGTTTCTCCATACAACTGCGTTTTTAAATTAATTTGATGAATCCAGAATCTTCTTTTCTTCGATAAACTAACATTTTTTTCCATAGGGATCCGAGCGATCAATGTCACTACTGTGGTTGGAAAAAACTAAAAGTTGTTGGCAATACATAAGAATTGCGTACGGCGCGTACGTACAAATATGCAAGGCCATCCGAAAATGTGGTCCGGACGTACAAATGTGCGAGGCTATACGAAAATGTGGTCCGGACGTACAAATGTGCGAGGCCATCCGAAAATGTGGTCCGGACGTACAAATGTGCGAGGCCATTCGAAAATGTGGTCCGGACGTACAAATGTGCGAGGCCATTCGAAAATGTGGTCCGGACGTACAAATGTGCGAGGCCATCCGAAAATGTGGTCCGGACGTACAAATGTGCGAGGCCATCCGAAAATGTGGCACGGACGTACAAATGTGCGAGGCCATTCGAAAATGTGGTCCGGACGTACAAATGTGCGAGGCCATTCGAAAATGTACCCTTTAGACCAGAATACAGCAGTGTGAGCACAGTTATTTGACGACAGAAATAGATAAGAGGGTGGCATCTGGACGGAGAGCAAGTGGACTCTATTTACTTTAATAAAATTGAGACGACTAACAGAGATAAGACTGACTATTTACAACTAAATAACTATTTAAATATGGGAGCACTAGAGGTATTTTCTTTTTTTTTTTTTTTGTTCGGAAGCTTTCTTTGCCGCGAATGCTCTCCGAGTGTCCGCTTCTTATCGCGGCGGGCGTTGTGCAATCAACGTAGTACAAGTAGTCTCTCCCACGCGGGCTTGAAGCGCCGTGATTGGGCGCACAAGACGCGGGTTATCGTCCCCGATGTGGGGCGACGGAGGGGCGCTCCCCTCGCCATCCATAACAGTACTTATCCAGACTCACTCTTAGGCAGAAAACCAGTTCTACCACCTATTAAATCTTCCCTATCATATTAAAGGCACTGACATATATTACTAGCGTAAGGACCGGGCCGACCGAACAACTAAAACGGACCAGCGCTGGCCCTAAAATTACAGTTTAGGGCCAACCGAATCGGTCGACAGTAGTGCGCGCGCAGGACAGATTTGCCTGTCACAAATATGTCTAGTTGCATGATAAAAGAATGCAAAAATTACGATACAAAGATTAAAAAAAATACATGTGATATCGTATCGTCGGTATGACCTTATTTATTATGTTACAATTAAATTATTATATAAATGCATTTTTAAAGTTTTATTTTACAGTTAGTTTAGTTACGTTACCAAGATTAGGCCAGGGTTGGATTCAGACCCTCAAAAATATTGTACATGGAAAATAAAATTATACTATTTAAAAAAAAATTATATCACGTTTGACGTTTCATGTTTCTTTTTTCCCATGTGCCGGGATTTTGGCGTCACGCGTCTAATTTATCTATACGTTTCGTTTTTGACGGTTTTATTTTTATTTTTGTTTAATTTTTAGTGTAAAGAACTTAGTGTAAGTCAAATTTTGAATATTTGTACCTAATATATTTTATATTCAATAAGGGTAAAACGAAAAGAGTACAAAAGAAACTATATCTGCTTAATTGAATCTGAAAATCTGATTCATAAAATATTTTGAAATTCTGTTTTCAAACCGATTGCTTCTGGAGTATAGAGTTTCCTATCGTGGTAGCCCCTAATTATAGTTGTATCAAGGATGCAACATAAATGCATCGATTGAGCATCGATTGACCCAGAAATGGAGCTTATTCTAATTTTATTGAAAAAACGCGGTACTCATGTACAATACAGAAATTCTCGATATCGTAGGGTTAATATTAAAATGTAAAAGGACCCAATAATAATACAAGTCGACCTTTAGGTAAAATTATGGTATTTTCGCTTAGTATTATATTATGTATACTATACGAAACCCGACCCTGGTTACGTCGTGTTTAATATGACGTTTGTATTATGACACATGCGCTACTTTTTCTTGTATGAAAAAGTTACGAGTAAAATATTTAGATGAGCCTATCCTTCCTTTTGAAATCATTGATTAAAAGTAATTTTACAGTCCCACTCTTAGGCACAGGCCTCTTCTCATTTCTGAGAAGGGTTTTAGTGTAGAGAGGGTTTTAGTGTAACATTTTGCGGACTTAAAATATTTTTAAATGTTTTTATTTTATTTCTTAGACGTGCTAGTTTCGATGTTTTCTTTGCGTGCAGAGCATACGAGGTATATTGTAGTAAAAGCGCGTATTTGCCTTAGGATTTAAAAGGTATAGCATACTGCACACGTCAACTTTCTACGCAGATACACGTCGTACTCTCGAGTACGGATCTACAATGCGGACTATTGGAACGTGGACTTGCCCAAAATGTTCGTGATAGACCAGCCCACCGAACGTCTAACGGAAGACATTACGATGCGCGCTGGGGACAGTACGCGGGTGGTCACCAACATGAACGGACTCATCAAGGCTATAGTCTCACCAGGTGGGGCTACGGTTCCGGTTCACATGGACTTTGTGCAGTAAGTTTCACTTCATTAAAATAATTTCCTGATTAAAATAATTTTGATGAGATTTGACTGCCTGGTTCTTCGACTGGCCGGTTATATAAACGCGGTTGCCGGGAAGTCCTGAATTCAAATCCCGGGTTGGATCAAAATCATTCATTGCGTTTTTCTGTCAAGAAATTTTCAGCCACAGCCCGGAGTCAGGAAGTTGATTGTGTTTTACCCCATGTCTCATTATCATTCCATCGGAATATAAGAGGTATTTCCCAATTGTAAGCATAGGTGCAGGGTGCACCTATGCTTACAATTGGGAAATATAATCCTGTCTTACGCCAGTCTCAACGGAGACTAACCATCTGTTAGTCTCCGTTGAGACTGGTCGTCACGACCGAAATTCGGTCTAGGAGACAATAAATATTATAATTATGCTATTAAGAATAATTTGTTGAATTGTGATTCATGATTTTGTAGGTACGACAGCCAACATGCTTTGGACAATAACAGTGGGGCGTATTTGTTCATACCGTCGGGTCCCGCGGAAGTGTTTAAGCCGGATCAGTTCCCCGAAATAGTGGTCACCGAAGGGCCTTACAAGGCTTCGCTTTACACCGCTCTAGTCAGCCCCAAATCTGCCGAGATCATGCTCGCTGTAAGTTTATATTTTATTTCCGGTATCATAGATTCAAATACTATTCAGAACGAATGTTTGTGGTATAACAAAACGTATTGGTTTTATGGTCTAAATATTCGGTGATGTTCTACATCTACTTGTGGTATCCGGTCTTATGTAACTGACGATACTATAAATGTTGTTTTTATATAGAATTTTAGACGAGGTTAAAATTTATTTTTCTTTGTATTTCATGATTTTTTTTATTCCAATACTTTATTAATGTTATCCATACATATATTACAGCCATTAAAATCCACTGCTGAACATAGGCCTCCCCCATAGGTTGCCTCATAGGGGAGATTTTGACATAGTTGACACGCTCGGCGAGCCGGTTGTCAACCGCAGTTTTTTATTATTTTAAGTCGTTATCATCATGATGCTGCTGCCCAACACCTGTTCCAGTTTCCCTCTGTCACCTCTTACGACACCCACGGGACGATATGGGAAAGTGGATATTCTCGCACCGCCGCTACACGGATAATATATGCACTCGCTGCAAGTTTCACACTATATAAAGTAACACAGGTTCGATCCAATGTAATTGCAATTTTAAGTACTGATGTACCGCAGTACTTGACGGTGAAAGAAAACAGTTAAATATTTTAAAGATATGTTGAATCTGCTACACGAATTGGGGCATCGCGATGGGCACTTTGTCACCTAAAAAACCTCACAAAAATGAGGGGCCTGAGGCCTATCTCCAGCAGTAGGATATATAGGCTGTAACTTTTATTTATTTTTAATACACGTCGTGTATCTATTTGAAATTTGAATTTATTTTTAATATTATTTTTACATATTTTTTTTCACATTGACATAGATAACTGTACACAACAACCCGTCACTGCCGCAAAGCGAAGTAGAAATCTCCAACACACTGCTAATTGATCCACAAGCTGATGACCTCGAGCTAGCCATGAGGTTCTCCACTGGTATCAAAAATGGCGACGTCTTCTACACAGACCTTAACGGAATGCAAGTATGTAGAACTTACAAAACTTAGTTTATTGACAATCTAGGACTTCAACTATAGTTTAAGAAGGGTCTTTTTATGAAAGAAATCCCTCAGCATTGGCGCCACAGTCTGCAAAATTTACAGGTATGTTAGTGTAAACACCGTTATTCTTGAAATCAGTGGTTTGGTTTAACTTATAGAACTTCACTAGAATTCAATGAATTTAAAAAAAAAACGCTATTTTCTTTCATACAATTTAAAAAGTTTCTGTCCGACACCGTCCGTAAATTCATGGATACCCTATGCGCCCGAGTGACGTAATCACTGTAAAGATCACCGCCCGCGCACCTCGTAACTTTCCAATAAAAACACAATAGGTACGCATAACCTCTGATGTAACTTTTCCTTCATACTTTCATCCTGGCTTGGACTGTAGAAATATACTGGAAAAATTGTGATTTTACTAAAAAATTGTTATTTTTCATTGCATTTACGTTCTATAAGTGAAACCAAACCACTGGTTTCAAGGATAACGGTGTTTACACTAACATCCTGTATATACCGCTGTAAAATCAAAGTAATCAACATAGCCCGATGGAACAGGAAGCCGAAGTGGGAATGACCTGGTCAAATAGCTCAAAGAGCTGACGACGATGTCGAGGTGCTCGAAGACAGCCTCGTACCGGAAAGCGAAGTGTAAGGCGACTCCCACTAGATGGCGTGACGACCTGGTAAGTGATTCGAGAAGTCGATGGATGCAGGTGGCACGGGACCGTGAGGCTATGATGATGACGAATAATTTTGTAACAAGCTTAATGTTTAAAACAGTAAATAAAAAAAAACTATCTGCGTTAAAAAGTTTACTAAAAAGATCATCATTCATCATTACAGCCCTTCACAAGTCCACTGCTGAACATAGGCCTCCACCAAGTAATGCCACAAAGCACGGTCCTGAGCCATCTGCATCTATCGACTTCCTGGATATCTTACCAGGTAGTCACTCCATCTAGCTCATATAGCTTTCATCTCTATATCCCCCATGAACAATCACTAAAAAGATGCCATATATAAATATTATTATAGCCTATGTCACTCCCACAATTAAGATAGCTCTAACAACACTCTATGTTAAAATACATCAAGCTGCTTATGCTACAGAACATGCCAAAGGGTTAAACATACATACATATGTACATATATACCCCCAAAAACATTATCCTCCTTCTGGAGCAGACACGTGACGTGCCGCTTGTGCAACTATCGTACGTAACAAATACAGTATGGCTTATAAATAATTTTACCACTATGGATGTTTGTCTGTGTCCAAAGTACACTTTGATGTCACAGGAAAATTCTAGTGTGAGTAACATTTTTGTTAAATAATTTCATTGTATAAAATTCTTACAGATAATAAAGCGACGATACTTCGATAAAATCCCGCTGCAAGCCAACTTTTATCCGTTGCCGGGTGCAACCTACATCGAGGATGACAAAACTCGCTTCACCTTGTTGACGTCCACGCCACTTGGCATGGCCGCCTTACAACCCGGACAAATTGAGGTACCTTCATTATTGGATTTGTCTGATGTCGGGTTTCTATATTTAAAAGCTTCGATTTCTTTCACGAGCTGTTTTCAATTATTTATGAACCGTTTTTTTTTTAAATTAATTTTAAGTCATCCTAAGTTGCAGAATGAATAGCTTATAATATAAACTGTTTTTACATGCATCTCGTATGTAATAAAACGGATCGTTACGGAAAAGGAAACGTTTCTTGAATTAGGGATCGGGAATAAATCGCTACGCTTTGACGCTGCTGCAAGTCGCCGGTATAACGATACTCCAGCATCAGGATTGCTTGGCCGAGGTAGCTCAGATAGTTAACGCTCGCTGTAAATATAACAGAACGCGAGTAACCCGGGTTCGATCCCCGCCGGCACCAATGAAATTGTTAATTGCAATTTTAAGTGCTGATTTACCACGTGCTCGGCGGTGAAGCAAAACATCGTGAGGAAACCTGCGTGTCTGAGGAATAAGAGAAAAAAAATATTTCGAAGACATGTGAAGTTCGCCAACACGCATTGGGGCAGCGCGGCGGACACTACCTTGCCCTAAATCCTCTCAGAAATGAGGGGAGGCCTGTGCCCAGCAGTGGGACGTATATAGGCTGTAACTTTACTTTTAACTTTACTCACACAGGCACGCACGCACGCACGCACGCACTCACACGCACACACGTAAATACACGTTAACGTACTCATACCCGGTCATATCCATTATATGCATTTTACAATTCGCTTTTTATAACTTATGTGATATATTTATTTTCTGTTTGTACTTTGTAGTATATGTTACCTATCCGCGAGGGGGGCCTGGTAACCTGTAACTCAGGTTTTTATTATATATGATGGGCCACGAATTAGTTAAAATTTAAAAAAATCGTATAAAAACCATTTGACATATTTTAATAATTATTTAGTTATAAGAAAGCTTGTTACTTGGAATTTTTTTTTATATAAGATCATCTAAATGGCCAAAATTTCGTGCACCATACCAAAATTTTCGAATACTCGACGGCAAAGAGACTGCGAGATTGCCGACATTTCTTCGCTGATTTTTTCTTTTAGTTGACGTAATGTATTTGATTTATAGATGTAGACACGACTCTTTAAATATCCCCATAAAAAGAAGTCTGCTGGGGACAGATCTGGGCTCCTGGGTGGCTATGGGATGTCGCCTCGTCTGGAAATCAACTTTTCCGGAAACATTTCTTTGACCACCGGCAGGGACTCGTTAGATGTGTGACAAGTGGCCCCATCTTGTTGAAACCAAGTGTTACGGTTGTAGTCAGCAAATTCCAGCGGCATCGGTGTACTCCCGTAACATTTTCACATACTCAGCTAAATTAACAGTAACCGAACGGCCGCGAGAATCTTAAAAAAAGTAGGTAGTCCAATGATTCCTTTTGCTGAAATTGCAGCCCATACAGTTACCTTAGGAGAACGAAGTGGCCTCACGTGTTTAGCTTTAGGATTTTCACTGCTCCAATACCGGCAATTTTGTTTGTTGACATGTCCGTTGAGGTGGAAATGGGCATCGTCGGAAAATAAGAGGTTATCAAAATTACTGAAACGATCTAACATTGTTTCGGCATACGACTTATGCAGATTCAAATTATTAGGTTTTAGTTCTTGCACTACCTGGATCTTATATGGATGTAACTTCAAATCTAATTTCAAAATACGGCGTAATGATGTGCGAGATTATCCTAATTCAGCCGAACGTTTGCGCGTCGACAAATCTGGATCACGTTGAACGGAAGCGGAAACTTGCTGCATGTTCCCTTCGCAGTTCCTTCGTATAACCTATCATAGAAACCAGTGTCTCACAACGTTATGTCCTTACTACATTCTTGTTGTTAACTAGCCAGTAAGAAGTTGTGAAGAGATAAATAAATAAATAAAATAAAAAAGGTAAGGTGTTCTGCCCGGGGAGCGGCCAGCGCTTCGTGTGATAATTCGGAGCTATTCTATATATACTGTTTTAATTCGGAACTTTGATAGTGCGATTTGGGCTTCGATGTGTTTCGCTTGTGGCGCGACGACAGCGCCGCCACAAATTTATCGTCACCGTTAGAGCCTATCAAAAATCCTCTCTCATATATCCCCTCTAAATATATGGGTTTATTTGCCATAGTTGCCTCGCTTGGCAAGCGGTTCTGCGACCGTAGTTTTTTTATTGTAATTTTGAGCTATTATCAGGAACATGGTACTGCCCATCACCTGTTTAAATTTCCCTGTTTGGCGTCTTACGACACCCACGGGATGATTTGGTGTAGTAGGTATTACCCTCTGGTAGTAACCTCTGGTGTACGAATACCCAAATATAAACTACATATCAAAACACGGCATGAAAACCTTGTCAGAAAACTAAAATAAACTCTTTAAAACTTAGTATTCATTATGCTAAAAGCTTTGAATGAAATTGGTTTGGTGAAGATTTCATTTCTTCTTGCTGGGATACATACAGCTTTCGAATGATAACTTAAAAAATAGAAATATTATATTCTTTTAAAATAACTGCATAATTTTCAGGTGATGCAGGACAGGAGATTGACCAGAGATGACAACCGAGGCCTCAACCAGGGCGTATTAGATAATGTGAGGACACGGCACACGTTCAAAGTGATAGTTGAAGGTGCTGTACCCTGTCAGGTAAATTACGTTTTCCATCAAAAACAATTATGAAATGATTGATTGATTCACTTTAATAAATAAAATCTTTTCATTTCGGACAAACACCCATAATTGTTAATAAGTACAAGGAAGTTATAGCTATGTTAGTAATTATTAGGTACAGACACGAATTATTAGTTTAAGTACAAACCAGGCCTGCCTGAGGCACTAGGCACATCCATAGTCACCCAGTGTCACATAACAGGACAATTTGGTTTGTCGCTAATAGCCTTCAATATGGTATTGGAGCTACCACGTATTCACGTACCTTCGACCCGTTTGCGCAACACCATCAGGAAGCTATCGGTGCGCGCTTGCGCATACATGCCCGACACGCTGCAGAATCGCGACAGACCCAACATGACCCTGAAGGCATTATTCTACTGTACTCGGAGTGCATTGAAAGACCCGCGTATAATCAACCCAAGGATTTCACGTGTACATTATTTAGCAGAAGGCTTTAAACAATGTTATTTTAACTTCTGTGGTACATGTGAAAATCTGCGGGCTAACAATTTGAAACAGACTGCCAACGCTCTCCTTTCTCTCTCCATATCACTGTTATCCCTCAGTCTCTCGTTCACAATGTGACCGAGATACTTAAAGAACGACACGCGATGTAGAGCTACCCCGTTTAGGTACACTGGCGTAATATTGAGAGTTTTGCGACCGTCTACCTTAACCTCTTAGCTACCAAGCGGCCAAATAGGGTCGCGGCGATATTTCATCAAATACCAAGTGATCGAATTCGGTCGCACCCACCCACAGCACTTTAACCCATAAATACTTATGGTTAGAGACTACTTTTCTATGAAGAAGTTTGGCATTATAGGCTCAATATGAAATTTCTATCCTCTAGTGCAATAATAAGTATAGTAACACTATGGCTATTTATTTATAATCTACGTTCATTTATTTTCGTGTGGATGTTATTATCTTTTGTTGTGTTGATTGTTGGATTTTTCTAGTGTGTTTTATTGGTGTTTTATTTTAAAATTGTTATGAAATTTTTGTGTGAATATAATTTATCTTTTTACGTAAATAATTTCGAGTAATATATAGAAATAATAGTGATTTTCCCGCTGCCGACATCCGCTTGGTATGTACCAATTTTGTTATCAAAATACAATAGTATTTTTGTAATGAAGTAAAATATGTTTTTTGTTTATTGTATATAGAGAATTTTGTATAGATTTTATAATGCAGAACTTCTTCATCGAAAAGTAGTCTCTAAATATAAGTTTTATTGGTTTAAAGTGCTGCGGGTGGGTGTGGTCGCATGCGACCGCTCGGGATTTAACGGATGCATGTGACTGCATGGGATTTTATGGGGATTGAAGGGTTAAATACTATAAACTCGTTCTTCTATACATTGTAAAGAAGACCGTGAGACTCAGCAAAACTCCCACATACGCTCATCAGTCTTCTGCGAGCAGCGACTGATGAACTTAGCAGCACCATGTCGTCGGCATAACTTATACTATTGACACAGAGACCGTCAATAGAGCATCCGACACCCATGCTGCTAAGCTCACGAATCAGTGGGTCAATATAACAATTAAATAGTGCGAGAGAGGTCAAACCACCGTGTCTCACCGCGCATTTAAGCTTAAACTCGTCAGAAAACTATCCAAACCATCTGACCTGGTTAGTCTGATGTCCATACCAGTATTTAAACAGATAGACAATGTCATTCGGGACGCCACTCTCCAACAGCTTCGCCCAAAGTACATCATACTGAACCAAGTCAAATGCCTTTGACAGATCCAAAAAAGCAGCATACACACATGTTATTCAGCAAGTGTAGTACTTAATTATATGCTTGAGGGACATAATAGCACACTCAGTGGATAACACTGGCCGAAAACCGAACTGGGCGTCGTGAAACTTAAGATGTTGTTTAAGTTGTCTCTCAAGCAAACAATCAAGCACTTTAGACGTTACAGTAGCTAATGAGATCGGTCGGTAGTTGATCTTATCCGAAATATCTCCAGTTTTATTTTTAACAATTGGAACTACGACCGTTCTTATTAGAACTATAGGTAAGTAGGCATGCCTCCTACAGATTGTGAATAGCATTCCCAGCACCCTTGGTAGGTGACGCCCCGCGTAAAGTAAGTACGGTATGATTGCTGGAGGTTGAGTTCTGCCCCTGGAACCTAATAGTTGATGCATTAAAGGGTGTTTAGTGGTTTACTGGTGTTGACTATCGTATAGCCAGTAGGAGTCGCGAAATAGTAATTTTGGCGGGAACTTGACTGGCTTTGGATTACTGCTCCAGTTACAACGCTTAAATATTGGTCGTGTTTCAACAGGATATTGTGAAGAGTTTGTGAACAAAGTACAAGACTAGGCTGTATAGTCTAAGACTTTTGCCTGTCTTAAGTGGCGAATCGTAAAAACAACAAAACGTAAATTTGTCGACAGCGCGATTCCTCTGAGCGCGGCAGCGGGCAACTGTCGCTGGGCGCGCACGTGGCGCAGCAGATGCTGCTGCAGCGGCTGCTGGCGTTGCACTACACTGCCAGCGAGAACTCGCCACGCCCAAGTTACTCGCGCTCGCTGGTCAACGCGCCAGATGTCGTCCTCGCAGCCTTGCACAGCCACGTATCCGCTAAGGTGAGTTTGTCTGTCTGTATAAATGAATAAAATTGAATCGTTTGTTTGTAATGTCAAAGTAACAGCGTTTTACCACTACATTCAAAGTATGACGGTACATATAACGAAAAAACAATATTTAAATTTTTTGTCTGTCTGTTTGTCGGTTTAACTCCAAAATGGCTGGACCGATTTTGACGAGTTATTTTGGCACTTTGTTGTTACATTGGCAGATAGCTAATTTTATAAGGAGAAACTTAGGCTACTTTTATTTTAGAAAACTAATTGGTTAAAATCCAATTGTAATAAAGTCCACGCGGACGAGCGGGGAACAACTAGTTTTTTTTTTAAACTGAAATGCCAAACGAAATTTTTTGTGCGTGGTAGAGCCACACTGCGGCTATATTATGGTTGTAGCATGTATGAGTCGGCTCGAGCAGGGAAGGACCACACTCTCACAGATTACCCGCTTAAAATAGCAGCCTAATGCTGCTGTGTTTCGTATGAGTGTAGAGAAACGTTTTACTGGAATCGAGGCATTCCATCTTAGTCCTCAAGGGTATTCATTGCATTTTGATTCTTAATCGAGGTTAAATATAGATGTCTATGGGCCACAGTATCCACTTACCATCAGGTGGACTGTGTGCTCGTTTGTCACCATTATCCTATTTAAAAAATACTTACAGTCCACCTGATGAATAGTTGTTACTGATCCCATGAGTGATGAGTCCCATGCACATCTGCAATTAGCTTCAAACAAAGAAAGCTAAACACTGCTCTTTGGGGAAATAAATAGGCAAGTAATAGGTTGTTAACCTACCTAGACAGATTCCTAAGTAAAAATGGAGTCCTATCACTGATGAAGAGAGATGATCAGAGTGATGATTGTATGATTTATGATTTCTTTTATTTTTGGCTACTGCAGTCTATGCACACACTAGCAGCAAACTTCAATAAAAAAAAGGCTACAGACGCGTTGCTGTCTATGAAGACTAAAATAGAAATCGCTCCCACTGCTCTAACACTGATATTAGAAGATACAGGCAGGATTAGCGAAGATTGTGGTTTCCACCCAGATGGACTCCCAAGCCAAAAAGACTCCTACCACCTAGTAATGAAGTACGAGTATTTGGAAAGTTTCAATTCTCAGACTCCTCGATCGATGAAGTGGCTTGGTAGTCAGTAGACCTGGCCAATACCATTTGTTTGTGGTGATGTCTCTGCGTCTAAAGCGGGCTACATACGAGACGATATCGGTGGCGATCTAGGGTGGAAAGAAATCGGGGCTTTTATCGAGGCAGACCCTACACACGGGCCTGCCTAGCAGTACTCGTTTGGACTTGGAGCGGAACGCATATGCGGTAGAGTTCTTCAAAATACCTCCGACGATACTGGAATTAGCCATCTCGGTTAATTTATTCTAAAATAGAAAAAGAGGAGTTGCTGGATGAAAAAGTGGCTCCAAAAGAGACAAAAATTAAGCCACATAAACGTACTAAATGGTCTGTAATCCAAAGACATGATTAATTTTCTCCGGAAGGATGAAGACAGTTTTTACAACCTTCTAGAATTTTTCTATATTTATGATTTCGCAACTTACTATATAGATATAAAAACATCAATTTCTCCTACCTATGCTATTTAGTTATTTCTTCTCTTTGTTCATTTCTGCTTTGGTCAAAATCGGGTTATGTACTACACACAACAAACAAAGAAATAAAATATTTTTGTATAATAATATGTATACTTTTTTTGTGTAATCTTTATTTATGTATTAAAACTATCAAAAAATAAAATAGCTTATATCTTTTTTTTGAACATAAAGAAACCTTTAATTTCGGACATACTCCCTTCTATATAGCTTGTTTGTTGATGTGGAGATGGTGAAGGAGTAGGAGTTAGTTGTTGATGAGAGAATGAAGGCACGTAAGAGATATGAGTGCAGTCTTGTGTTGATAGCGTTGGAATAGGAGTTAGTTGTTGAGGAGAGGCTTCATCCTCTCCTTACTTACTTCATACACCCTACTTTATGAACGGCAATAAAACAATTAGTTTAGTAGGCATTCTTGACCTCGCAAGGTCACAGGCTAGGGTGGATATGATTTGAATTTCGATAGATTTTAATTAATTAATTTATTCATTTTTTTTTGTTTTTTTGTAAAATATCAGTGCCATAGGCTTCTACTCCGTTCACATGTTTAAAATGTAAAAATTTTGTTATGTAAAAAAGGTCATTCAGTATCACTGTTTCGTTAACGTCCTTCTGCGAGGGCTGCCGGCAGCGACTGCCAAAAGATATCGGGCCGATGCGCCTACACACACGCAGTACGGAGGGGGCGGGGCCCCGATCTAGGAAGCATCGGCTGCATTTTTGCTCCTGCCAGCCGATTAAGAAGGCGATATCGGCCACGACTTAGGATGGCCCTACATACGACACGATTTACAGGCAATCTAGGAGGCATCCCCACTACTCCACCCTAGATCGCCACCGATATCATGTCGTATGTAGCCCGCTTAACACTGCATTCCAATATAACTCCGAATTTATGGCATAAGCGTTACATCGTACACGCACTTTTCGTTATTTTACGGAGGTACCCATTTCCATCACAACCTTAAAATAGGCCGCCATAGGTTGCATCTTAGGTGGAATTTCGCCATAGTTGCTACGCTTGCTAGACAAGTTGTCAACCGCAGCTTTTTCTTACTTGGAGTTGTCGCCTCTTACGACATCCACGGGGTGATATCAGGTATTGGATAGTGCCTTGAACCTAGACAGAGAAACCTATAGGCTAATGATTAGCGTGGCCTCGAGTGAGAAAGGACGATAACGTAGTTTTAGGTTATACAACAATCTTTATGACTTTTAAACATATTTAGATAAAATTTTTAATTGTTCTTAGAACCGAACTGAACGAGATTCACCAATCTTAAGTTCACAAAACACTTCTTTCTCACTTAAACTAACTTGTAAACTCCTTAGATCGCTACGAACTGTCAAAGTTGTTTAGCAAAGTGTAGTTTGCTAAACAAAAAGACCGGCACGGAGAAAGGGACAAACAATCATACCGCTCTGTCATTTATATGCAAGACGTATGCATAAATCTATCTTTTTCGTGTGCTAATGCGAAAGAAGGCGTCAATTTGTCTATAGATTTCTCTTTCTACGGCTTTGAAGTAATATTACTTAAAAGATTAACTTCTTGATGCGTCACCTGCGAGACGGTACCAACAGCCTCACAATTTGAATGGAATTGGAATAATAATCTATGTTAAATCACTAACCCCTAGTTTAAATGTACAAAGAAAATGGGTGTATTTTTCTTAATTATAAGTAAATAAATTAAATTAAAATCAAATTACATTTCCATTACACCATCAACTCTAACGGTAACTTTATTAAAGTTAGTAATTATTATTGCATTAATTATTAAATTATTATTTTTCCATTTCTCTTAGTATATAGAGAACTCAACACAAACTTAACTCAGCCTTTCGTTTTTAACTTCCCGCTAAGAAAATTGAAAATTTTCAAAAATAGGAAAGTTATTGGTTTCACCCCGATTTTCGAAAATCGAGTTTTCATCAGATCCCGACGTTTTGAGATCCCAGGAAGCTATTCTGACTAATTTCACGTGGACGTCCGTACGAATGTAGGCGTGTCCGTACGTGTGTGTGTGCGTGTGCGTGCGTGTGCGTGTGTGTGCGTGTGTGTGCGTGTGCGTGTGCGTGTGCGTGTGCGCGTGTGTGTGTTGTGTGTGTGTGTGTGTGTGTGTGTGTGTTAAAATAGAAACTGTAATTTTGAGAAATTTAAAAATAAAAATTTTGAAAAACTGTTTTTTGGAATAACTTTCAAACGGTTTTACCGTTCGTTTTCAAAAACTAATCATCTCTTAAACTCAAAAAATGTCGTCGAATGCCGTTTGGAAAATAAAAATCGGTTGATTCGTTCGTGAGATATTGAAGGAGAAAGAAAAAAAAATTTTTAACCTAACTTCGATATTTCGCAACATAATTTGGTGAAATTTGGAGCGCTTTGCATTTGAAATCAGCGGAAAGTTCCAGGGATGGCCTGCGGGGTCAATCAATGTTTTTTTTTTATAGAATAAGGGTGACATACGAGCACACAGTCCACCTGATGGTAAGTGGATGCTGTGTGTAAAAATTAAGCTGCTATTTTCCGCTAGTATTCCGTGAAAGCATGGTCCTATCCCGGTTAAGCCGACCCATCAGTGCTAGAACCATATTATTTTGCAGCTGGTTACCACTAAATAGTTCAAGCAATAGACACGTATTATTTAATATTAAAATATATACTTTTATATTAGTTTACATTAAATTCGCTTGATTGCAGGACAAAGACGGCAAGTTACTGCACGGAATGGGCGTTACCTTGCAACGAGTTCACTTGGACACGTGTTACGGCAACAAGACAATCGTCACTTCGTACCCCATAGGAGACGGTCAGGTATGGAAATGTTTGATACGCTATCATAGCAATGAAATGTATTAACAATACAAGTATTCCACTTATAAGCCACGCACGTTGATATCGCGATGGAACCTTGTCACAATAACAGCTGCTATATACAACATGTAACATAATTAACGCACTTTGAGAAAGTAGTTTGTTCGGAATCGTTTACTGAATCGATTCCTATCATTTTTAATATAGGTAATTTTTTATCCCAAAAATAATTAAAACTACGTAAATTACAGTCACCCTAAATCTGTACAGTCAAAACAAACTGAAATCGACCGTAACTTAAGGCTATAAGACTTTTAAGAGTGCAGTTTTATTTGTATTATTACTAATTCTGCCATTCAATAAAAATAAAGAAAAATGAACTTTATTTCAAGCAGTCAGTAGTCTAGTAGTAGTAGTATCAGTTAGTCTTTGCGTTCGTGGATTTGTACTGTGACCACAACATTCTTCCGGAATTAGTATAACTAATTTGATAAATAATCAGTGCATAAAAATGTTTAACTAAACATTCAGTGTATGTATTATGATTATAACATAATATACTAATTGGGGTGTCTGACGGTGTGCGTTAATTATGTTACATATTGTATATATATATATATATATATATATATATATATATATATATATATATATATATATATATAATATATATATATATATATATATATATATATATATTTATATATATATATATATATATATATGTTGTTTAATTTTGATCCGACCTTACGGTGATCCCTTTTCTTTGAATAGAAGATCCGTCATGCTTGGCAGGCGAATTGCCGATCGTAATACCAGATCATCGCCGGTGTGGATACGCATGTAAAGAGGTGGTTATACCGCCGTCTACCGGAAGCCAAGAGATCTGTGTAGTATTTCCAATACAGATAAGATACCTGTCTCTTACGATACCCACAGGAAGAAATCCGAATCAGCACACTGCACACAGTGATTTTATTTCTTGTTTTTACAGATTCGGATATCAGACATGTTGGAAGTGCCGCCGGATCGTGTCTACGACACCTCGCTGACCTTCGTTAACGTACGAAACCCTGTACTGGACGGTATTGTGACGCTTTGCCCGATGGAAATACGGTCTGTGTTTATTAATCAAACATTGAAACATGGCTAAGAGAAAGCTGATTACGTTTGGATGGTGGAAATTATTGCCAATATGCAATTTGTATAGAGATATTATAAATAAAAGGGTGCTTATGCAGGCTTAGTTTCTGAAATTTGAAACTAATGTTCACCAACTTGATTCTTGAAACCAAACGCTTATCTCGTCTCTGCTATTTTAATCCGTCCATGACAATATGATCGGGGAAATTTTTCAATATATTTATGAGATTATTATTTGCGTTTTTGTTTGCGTTAACACCTTAAATATAAACGTCAACTGTATTTATACTTTACTTCATAATAACCCCTACTACGAGTATGATAAGGCGTTCTATTCCTTAACAAAGTTGTAATTTTTTCTCATTTTCATGGTATACTGGTATTGAATTGAGAAATTTTCTGAGCCACCTACATTCACACACTTGGACTGCTGTGTTCCGGGTCTGGTGCCAGTATAATTGTGTTAGAGTAACTGTGAAGCATTCCTTGGACGGAGCGGCCACCAACCGTTGGGTAGGCTGTAAGCTAGTTTGTCATTTCATTATTATTAAAGAAATAAACACATTACTTCTGTTTATAATATTTCTTTGACCGAATGCAATGTTGATCATATTATAGTGACTGTGACTGAGTAAAAATCGACACATTGGCAACATAGAAAGTGTGTGTATATTTTAGGTCGGTTTTGTCTGGTTCGACTTTATATAGGATCCATATCTTGAAAATCCCCGGCGTGGATACACTCGCACTCCTTATTGATTTGAATATTACGTCAATTTTATTTATATCTCGTGTGTTTTTAATTAAATATTTTAATTTTTATTAACAAATGAAATAGTTTTGTAAGTTTACCTTTTTTATCATATTTCAAAAAGTAGATGCGTTAATCACGGCACAATACTAAAGAACATAAAAAGTGCTTATTACCAGATTGACGTGTCGTTCATTCCGTCATTATAGCTTGTCAAAAGTCACATAGGCTCTCCCACTTTACTTACCTCATTTTGCCATAGTTGTGGGAACTATGCCATAGCAAACAAATTGCGGCTGTCAGCCCGCCTATGGCAGGCGTTTGTTTTTTATTATTTTCAGCTGTTGTTATCAGTAAGGTGCTACTGCTTCAGTTTTTAGTTTTTTTTACTATTCTAAGTCAACGCCTAACTACAATCCCACCGTCTTAGACTACATCACCATTTACCATCAGTAAGTGGTGATGTGGTCTAAGATGGTGAAGCGAACTGACTTAACACAAGCCTATTCACTCTTGCCTTGAAGACACCCACATTGTGATCGGACGGTTTTCAGTTTCCTTCTGTAAGTTTCTACGACACCCACGGGATGGTATGGGTTAGTGAATTATTTTACGCCGCCACTGTGCGGGCGAGGTTTTTGACGTGTAATTACAGTCCATCAAGTCAATATGGTAAACTTCCTCTATAGGATTTTATCGTCACGACTCATGTCTTTTTTTTGTATCTGTGTTCATGACCTTGTGACGAAAACATTTTAATTAGATGATAATTTTTTTATTATATCTATTTAAATAGTTTTTAACCCAACATTTTTTTTTCTACAAGCTGTTTTTACTGTTTTTAAACAAAAGCCATAAAATAATTCATTGCTCATAACAATAGAAAATAAATTACTGTTTGTTATTTTTCATTTAAACGTACATCAATTGTACACAATCTTTTCTGCGGACATCTTTGTGACACTAATTGAGAGAAACATTAAAAAATTACATGCACGTTTAAAACTATTTTCGAACATGAATAAAAATGTAATTATACAAAAAAGATGCTTAAAAACATTCTGAAATAAATATTTTGCTGGATTATAGCACCGTTACACGAAATATAATTTAACAAGCCTAACCTTTGTATGCTTAGATTCAATGCTAGCCTCGACCACAAGTTTAATAGATTGGTTACTTACTTATGCGTATTACAAGTATTAACGTTAAATACAATTAATTCCTAAAGCCCTTTCACATCATAAAGTAGAAGTTTTTATTTGACTAGTGTAAGCAAAGAAACCACAGAAATAGTAATAATAAGACAATAGAAATGAATTAGCGCTCGATTACTTCAAAACGAATGTCGCCACATCTTAGCACATACGCATTAAGCGACCGATGCCTGCAGCCGTATTATAAACATACGCAATGCACAATGATATCTTATGTTTCACATTACACACATTCGCGTTCTTCGCTTATTACGGTAGAACAAAAGCACTAATGCAATCAGTCAATACGAAAAGTAATAAATGAAAGCTTACAAAGATAAATATCGCAGTAAAGTATTCATCTAAATGTAAATGATAATTAGTAAATAATCCACTTGTTGAAATGTTATGCCTTTATTAGTTGGATTACGACGTCCTTGATGAGTTTTACAATTGAATATGCTGCAGTTCACCATTATAATAACATAAATTCACGTACGACGTTCCCCACGCAATTAAATCATAAAATGGCGAATATATATAACGCGTATACGCGACTTCTACTATCTTATTAATACAATTTCTGTGAAAGAAACTATACTTCAAACTAAAAACTTAAAGTAAAGAGCTATAAATAAATATAGTGACAAATGTTGAACAGGAGATATTTTAGTACTTATAACGGTTTCGCGAAATATTCTAGTGTACTCTTAATTTTACTAAAATGTAAGTAATTTATTACAACTGTTATTATTGTACACATTACATACATCCGTTCGGATTCACGACGAGGCAAATAAAAAATAAATAAAACTTTATACTAAAAACATTAATGAATTGCAAAATTACATATTTTAGAATATATCTAGTTGATTATTATCATTAGAAGCTACAAAAAGAAATAATTCCTTGATTTTAAGTGTTTATATAAAGTTGCTACTGATATGACCTCTATTGTGCAACATGAGCGTTTGTTTTGTAACAGTTGTTAAATTTAAATATTATTTTGTATACAAAACTAGGCTTTACTGTTTCGATAAAAATGTAATCAACTAACGACGTTTTTTTACGGTGGTCTCGTCGACACACGCGGTTGTTGAACGTGACAATATCTAGAATGATATGACATAAAAATTATTTTCCTTAATAAATGAAAGAATCATGTCTTGATCTGATAATTTTCTATAGCGTTTAGTGATGTAAAATATCTTATAAAATTGCATATTTTTTTCTTATTTCGTATCGCATAATTGAATTTTCAAATAAGGCCAGGAAAAGAAGTAAGATTACTTTTTTCCATTTACTTTTCTGTTTTTTATGTTATGTACTTTGTTTATCATTCTCAATAAATTTTTAGAGACGGGACGTGTTTTTACACTGGCTGAAAGGCCCAGAAGCCATGCCAAATTTATATTAAAAACGTGTTTTACACGTTCCGTTTCAGACTACGAAAAACTTGCTCATTCGTCATGTGGCTTATAAATGTTCAAAATAACCAATTTATTTTTTTATAATTAATTAATTTATGATAAGATACGATTTTTAAGGGTTTTGTACTATGGTATGGAAAGAAAAATAAGTGTGCAGACCTTATCTGACAGCTATAACCTCAAACTTTAATTTAATGAAAAGCATTTTTTTCCCTGGCCTCTAAATGAAAATATGATGAGTTATTATGTTATTATAAACAATAATTGTTTTCATACAACAGTAGTTGTAGGTAGACGCGACCTGTTAAAGGAATCAAGTGACAAGTCATTCAATGTATGGAAAGTGGGCATGATTCTTTTGTTAGAATTCAAATAAAATTGTAAAAATTTAGTAAGGTTTAGTAATCTACAGAGTGTTATCTACACGTGATTAGTATTATACTAATCGTATAAATCTTATAGTTAATTTGAAACAACCAACGTAAATTTTCGAACTAGATAATACATATTGGGCTGGGGACAGTACAATTTTAAACATACTGTGCTGGAAGAAAGAGGTCTTATGCCGAGTCCGCACGCTTGGCAAACCTCATCAAGCCGTCACAAATTCAAATGTGTGGATAGAGTGTTTTACTTGATTTGGATAGGTTTGCAAACGCTCGAGTTTCGGTTTCTTGTCACAAGGGAATTTGCCGCAAGCACTTTGGACGCGTCCAAACTTTTGTGAGCACTTAGTTTCGTTTGTGCACTAGTGGCCAAAATTAGAATCTATAATAAAATATTTGCTTAATAACCTGATACAGTTTTAGTAAATTTTTAACATCTACCATCTTTGCCGTATTTTTCGTTTTCTCCAACGGCTTTCTTGTATTTATAATAAAAATAACATAAGCCAATTGTTATGACCGGTACAATAACCTCGATATGTGGTCATGCTTGCTTCTTCAGAATAAACTAACTCTCTGGTATATAGTGTATTGTATGTGTGTGTATATCTGTAGTATATATGTAGTGTGTATATTATCTATGAAACAACGCGCTCGCAAGCGTGTGGATGGCGATATTTGATTCTCAAAATCAACTCAAACGTTACAAACGTTTGGGTTGATTTTGAGAACGTTGAGTTACGAGATTTGGAGTTTGCGGCCGTTGCCAAGTGTGCAAACGCGGCATTACAAACTAAATAATACCATACCAATCTTTTGTAAGCAAGACTACAATGTGGAATAATGTAAATATTGTATAATATGTTCTTGTTCGTAAAAGATAAATATCACTGGAGTTCATTTAAACTATTTAATGATCTCAATGCGCTACTTATTGCATCTGTAAAAATTGTTAAGGGTTGCCAAATGTACGTACGGCTTGAGCTAGACAGGCTTTTTACGTCTAACCATGTATAAATGCATAAATTTCCAATTAAATATACTGCCCAGATCGACTGTTCTGTTTTTGGCAACCCTATAACATATTTTTGATGTATGTAAAACACAGAAAATATTATGTATTTTATAGACATGTGTCAATCATGCATGATTCGTTCGTTTGAGCTGGTACACTTAAAAGTATTGATGGTTCATTCATTTGTTTTTGAATGTACCGTACAACCAATCACAAACAATTGACGGTACGTTTTTAACCCGCGATTTGTTTGAATTGTGAATGAGCCGCAAACCGACCGAATCCCGAATGATCTGAATAAACAGGCGAATTGAATTAACAGCGCAGACTGCATATCATGGAGTAGAGTAGAGTAATATATACACAGAACACCATTACTCCTAGCGGAGAATATATACGGAAACTGCAGAGTAACAGGAGTATTTATTATTTAAGGGTTTTTTATTATAATATTGTTACCTAAATTAAAAACTATTTTACGTTTTCTTATATTTATTTGTTAAATCTATGAGTTAAAAATATAATTCCTTAGAGTTTACTAAAAATAACACTTCAAAAGATTTCATGATATATGATTTATTTAAAGATAGTTTTCAACCATCTTATATAAGTATAAGTTAGGTAAAAGTTTAATTTCGTAGCAAATAAATGTTACAGTCCCTATTTTTAGACATGTAAAGTAAGATGAAATTGTGTATTGTTAGATTATTAGGAATGAAATTTAAGAATAAACAAATTTATTAAATACTTAAAATATACGATAACTTGAGGTTTTTGTGTTTATGTCATCTAGCGTCGATTGTTTTTACTATCTTGAAAGTTAATAAGTTTTAGTTCGATAAAATGACTTTATTACCTATAACATGTAGTAGATGGCGCTATTACAAATCTCAAATAGAAAATTTTCGGTTCTCAATGGATCTCACAACTCACAGAGTACTGGAGCCTGAAATGATCCATTTGAATGATCGATCCGAATTTACCAGTACGCGTGACGAAATGTACTAGAATGATTCGGTCGCTAGTAATGAGTGATTTACACATGTCTAGTATTTTATTTAACAACATTATGAGTACTTTGTTTGTAAATAAATTTTTATTGATAATTGTTTGTTTAATTTTCCTAGTTTTTTTTTATGGGATAGGGTGACAAACGAGCACACAGTCCACCTGATGGTAAGTGATTGCTGTGGCCCATAGACATCTACGTCTATCTTTGATTACGAATCAAAATGCAGGTGCGTTTTCACCCGTGAGAACTTAAATGGAATGCCTCATTTCCAGTAAAAAGGGTCTCCGGTTCTCTACACTCACCATGCGAAACACAGTAGCATCAAGCTACCATTTCACGCTGGTATTCTGTTAGAGCGTGGTCCTTCCCCGGTCGAGCCGACCCATTCGTGCTACAACTATATACTACTAATATAACTGCAGGATGGCTCTATCTACCACGTATAAAATATAGTAGAACGAATTTATAAACTACAGAAGTGACGTAATAATTAAGGTCATCAGGGGCAAGTGTGACATAAATTAAAACTATAATCGACATTTAAATACTTCTACTCTGTAAAGATTTAATATAGGGAATTTAGTTGAAACATCAATTGTATTTTTGATCAAGCATTTTGGTATCTACAAGAAGCATTTTGTAATTTGAAGTAATTAATACTAATTTACGCGGAAGACTGTCACACTTACCTATCTATGGGGCTAGTGTGACAGTACGCTTTTTTTGTAGTTACTTTATTATATCTGTGGTTTTCAACAAAATAGATGAGATGATACTAACTTCGATATATTTTATGATCTATGGAAACGATTTGAACGTCCATTTTTGTGTAACAATGAAATTCCCCCAAAGTGGGGCAAGTGTGACAGTTTTTAGCCGATATAGTGGTGCGCCTTTAAATAGATTTACTACACTAGCTCTGGATGCTTTGTAATAATAATAAAAGCAATGCCATGTGCAAAATAAAATTTATTCCAGAACGTTAACAATTTATAATAACATAATCATAATAAACGTGACACTGTCACACTTACCCCGATGTTAGGTATTAGGTGAGGTAAATGTAACTGTCCGTATTTCAAAGAATAGCGAATTTCAGGTCGCAGAAACATATTACTCTATAAGTACCAATATTATTTTTTATCACTCACCTTGTATCTGGTTTAAAATAACTTAACGACATATCGAAACAATAACTTCACCTCTTAAAATTGCGCTATCTGTCGTCAGTTAAGTAGTTTTTAAAAATAACGTCTGTTGAAAATAGTTCAAGCTATGTACTTAACTGTCAGTTTAGTCAATAGCGTAAAATTTCCTGTGTTGTTTAAAAGATGGAGTTGAACCAAAAACCGTGTTTAGGCTGCATAATTTGCATTTGTTACACTTACCCCACTGTCACACTTACTCGGGTGACCCTACTATTAAGTAACAAAGTTTTTATCGTCAAGTTTTGTCAATGTCCTTTGTGATACTGGAATCTTTTTCAGACAAGCGTAATACTAAGAATATGCTAGTCTTTATCGAAATTAGACAGCACTTTAGTTGGTAGTAAACATCTCAATTTTAAAACCATTTGCCAATAATATGAAACATATTATTTTGTATGATTTCAAGTCAATCATCCTAAAATAAAAACAGAGTTCAGTATCCAGTCAGAGTATACTCAAGTAACTTAGTTGGGTGTAAGAATATCAACTACCCCATATCATTCCGTGTGTCGAATGAGGTGATGGAGGGGAACAATCAGATGAGCAGTAGCCTTCCTAATAGCGACAAAAAATAAAAAACTGCGAGGCCTACGTTCAGCAGTGGACTTTCACAGTAGCAACTTTTTATGGAATGAAGAAAAGCGTTTATAATCACGTGATAGTGTCGCATAGGCCTACTCCAGATTGCCACGAGGGGGGATACTCATAGAATACTATAATACATACATAATAGAACGGGGGAGTGGGCGGAGCCCGCGTAGCCACTAAAATGTCACTAACATGTCAATTCACACGTATAAATGTCAACACAAGATGTGTTTTGACGTTACAATCGTTTCCAAGTTTCGCTTGCAAATTATTTAGAATATGCCATAATGCACCCTATTTACAAATATATATTAAAATTGAAACGATTCTTTTAACCTTTTGAGCGCCAAAGTCTATACGTGACCAGCACCCGCGTGCCCTGAGCGCCAACGACGTCTATAGATGACAAAAAACCAGGCCCACAAAAAATATGAAATATAGACATTGGAAAATTTCTATATTTCATATTTATATTCTACACCCCTCAAAAAAAGAATAACCCAGCAACATGTGAGTATAAAAAACAAGTATTCTAGAGCCACAAGTACTAAGAAACATTGAACTAAAAAAAATGGATTTTTATCTAAGCAAATACTATGTCCAGCACGCCAAAGTCGTCTATGTTAGACCGCTAGTGTTGTAATGCCATAAATTTATTGAAAACTATTCAAAATTAAGCTCAAACGTGTTATTTTTTTCTATTATTATAGATATTTAAATAAAACAAAAGGTTAGAAATATAAAACTATAATTAGCTACATGAATTAAAAAAAAAATTAACAAATTATCTTCGCATAATAAATCTAATATCTCAACTCTGGCGCATCCTTAGCCCGACATCGAAAATCAGTTCACTGGGCGCCGTGGTCAAGTATAGACGACACACTGATGACGTCATAAGCGATTAGCGGGAAAATTAGTGCAGTGCAACATGAACGATTCCTCAGAACTCATTCGGATTTTGGAAAGCGTCGACGATGATGAATTTTCGGAAATTTAAAATTATCGAATTTAAAATTAATTAGATGGAATGCCTCGTTTCCAGTAAAGAGGGTCTCCGGTTCTCTACACTTACCATACGAAACACAGCAGCATTAAGCTACTATTTGATGCCGATATTCCATGAGAGCGTGGTTCTTCCCCGGTTGAGCCGACCCATTCGTGCTACAACTACTAACTCCCGTAATATAACTGCAGCATGGCTCTACCACGTTAGAAAATTTGCTTTGGCCAGCTAAACATTTATGTTTTATTATTCCATAAGATTTTTATTATTTTAAGACTAATATTACCTATAATTTATTAATTATTTTTAATTGTTGTTTTCTATATTAAGTACTGATTGAGTTAAAGACCAAGATTTTAATATTTTATGACTAGACCTAGTGCAAATAATTATTTACAATTGTTGAATAATTATGTACCCTTTGTTGATTTCTGTAATAAGTACTGATTTTTTTATTCCTTGACCAAAATTTTAATATTATAAAACTGATTTTTCTAGTGCGAATAATTACCTATATACAGTTGTTGATTAGTGAATAATTACGTACCTTTTCTATTTTAATAATATAAAATTACAAATAATAAATGTGTTTTCTTTACTTAAGGTATGAAGAGCAATTTTCATTTTGTGTTGTGCGATTTTCTTTCTCAATCTCAAAATCATTTAGCAACATCAGTATCATATGAAACCCCCCTTTATCATAAGAGCGTAAGACTTTTCTTCTGTGATTCACTTGGCCTACGCCTTGCCATAAAATATTTTGAATAGATGTCTGTATATTTTGATTACATCGATTTTGAAATCGATACACAACGTGCGACACGGCTACATCTCTAAGAAAGTTTCAAAAAGAAAGGTCAGCTACGCCGTTGTCGTCCAGTCGTGACAGTGACGTCATCACGACGGAGAGTAGTGTTGTGGTTTACTACTATTTTATTGTTATTGTTTGCTTTTTATTTATGTACAAAGTACATATATAAAAAAGAGTGGAAGACAGCACAAGATTAAATAAAACATACCCGATTATAAAGACTCATTTATTGTATAAAAAACCAACAAAAACAAGTTATTTTGTGTTATCGATATATCAACTCTTGGCAGCACTGTTTTTTTCGTGGGTATTTTTGTTTACTTTTCGCTTTGGCGTACAGGACACGGTAGTGAGTTTTTGGCGTGGCGCTCAAAAGGTTAATGATGATCTTGAACATGAATCAGTCTAAAATGTGTAAATTTACTCACTCTGTCAACACAGTGAATCGGGTTTGGCGACGAATCCTCGTACAAAATAAAATTGACAGCCATTCTATTGTGTATTACAGTATTCTATGGGGATGGATACTTGCTAGTTGCCACGCTCAGCAGGAATGTTGGCAAGCGCAGTTTTTTTTAATTATTTCGAGTTGTTATGTGGAAAATGCTGCCCTTCATGATTCATTTTCCTTCATCGCCTCTAAGGCACACACGGAATGACACGGGACAGTAGAAAACGGTGATTAATATATTGAAAATATAACACCAATATAAAATTATAAAATGACATACAAATAAAGTTAAAATAAAAGACGCTACTTTGTTCGTCATTTTTTATTCAAAACTGATTTAGGTACTAATGCGAAAATTGTACATTGCTACTTGAAAGGAATTAGTAAATGCAATGCATCAAATAATTAAATGTCCATATTTTTTTTACTGATGTATCACAGCACTTGTCCTACTACTTGGCAAATACAAATAAAAATACTTCAAGGTTCAAGGAAATACAATAATTGTTTATTTGGTGCTAATTTAATAAAAATAATACTTAATATTTTACAATTATAGTTCATAAAAGATAGCTTGATCTCTGCGACAGGTGTCAGTAAAATCACGCATGATATGAAGTCCTGAATTTTTTAGTAGTACAGACACACAGTACATGTCAATGTCATACTTTATGGGCATGCCGACCTAATTAGTGCATGCCCATAAAGTATGACATTGACAGGTACTGTGTGTCTGTACTACTAAGAAATTTAGGACTTCATATCATGCGTGATTTTACTGACACCTGTCGCAGAGATCAAGCTATCTTTTATGAACCATAGTATGTACTTATCTATGTCCACAAATTTTACTGCAAACAGGGCGGGGACACTGGTATGAGGTGAAATATTTTGACATATTATTTCATGGCGGGTAAATTAATTTATTCCACATGTAAATATTATGCCCTTTACTGATTCATTATTTACATATTCTTAAAAATAGAATTAAGAAAGATTAAAGTGTAAAATATTAGAGTACATGCTTTGTTTTGTTTATAAATAAATACACTAAAAACCGAAAAATTTATTTTAAAACGCATCTTTTCAATGATACAATGAACAATGATCAACCCCAACTAAATGCACGGTGTGATGCAGGCAGATGTTTCACTTGGTCACTTCGTATCAAATGAAATAAAATGGCAATAATTCAAAATGTTAATGCTCGTGCGAAAAGTCCTTTTAGCTTTTTATTTTAATCCACGACTCTATTTTTACTTTACTTTCTTGACTGCCTTGTTGGTCTAGCAATAGTATTGACCCACGTTGAAATTCTGTATCTGGTCAAAATGAATGGTTGTTTTTTAGTGGCAGCCCGGATTTTCACCCCCGTGCCTCGGGAAGCACGTAAAGATGTTAGTCCTGTGCCTGATCTCGGGACGTACATATGTTGAAAGTACGTCGTGAGGATGCACCTGTGCTTGCGCACAGTAATCCTTTATTATAATTTTACTATTATTAACTAAGGCTGAACAAAATACATTTTTAACATCACACCGATATACAATATTTCAAGAAAAATTATACGAATTTACAATCAAGTTAACGTAATTGGCAAGTACCTACATTTAGAAATTGTATGTCGCTTTGCTATCTGAAAATCTATGGAGCTTAATGTATTGCGTTGTTTCAATATTAACCTCTAGATTATTGCAAACTGACTGTAAACACAATAACTTTTACTAATCAGCGAATCGCAAACTGACGATAAAAGCAATATAGCTCGAAGAACCTTTGAAATGGACAGGTATATGCAGGAACTCGATGGGCCCGTGTTGTGAAGCATTCCATTAGAGCGGCCTATATTCATTAGTGAACTTGTGATGGACTGTAATGATAATGACGATGGTAATTATACTACAATCTAAGCGCCCTAACGAGTTTACAATTTATACAATTCAATGTTTTAAATAATAAATAAACCATTGCCTTTTAAATATATACATAATTATCAATTATAACAAAATATTTATTACGGTGTTTACGTGAAAATTTGATTAAAATTAAGTACATTGTAAACTAGTAAAAATGCTTGTAATGTCTTTCTAAAAATCAACTTATTGATTCTGACAACTGATATTGTGTGATAGTTGATTTTTGAGATCTTATTTAACTGCGCCGTAAAAAATATTTCAAGTCATTTCCAGGGAAAAAATAATATACTGCAAATAGCGGAATTAATAATAGCGGCCAAAAATAAATAGCTACAATGCGATTCAAATAATAATAGGTCCGCGATCTATCAACTGTCACTTGAAAAGTACGGCTTGCAAAGAAAATTAATTTTCAACTAATATATTTAACTGACTTCTAGTATCACCAAAAATATTGGTATCATAATTTGTTTTAAAAATAATTTAAAACTTTTTTTTTCTATTTTATCGTTGGCAACATTGCGCAAAAACACAGAGGATCTTGTCGATTTTAATGTGCGCTGTCGTATGATTGAGTGCATGTGCTTGTGGGGTGCTACTGTTTCTTTTGATAATTTTGTTTATTACACGGTTGTTTCCTATTAAATTTGCTATGCGTTATTGTTATCCAAATATGACAAATTGTTTGTCGTGGACATTGCCCCTTACCAAAGCATGGAAGCCTCTAAGCCCTCAAATTTGAACTCGAAAAAAGCAGTAATGTAATCATGTCTGATAGAATAATCAGGAATATTTTACAAAAGCGAAACTCTACGAGTTAATAAAAAGACACAAACTAAAAAAAAAACTATGTCATAGTTTTTTTTTTAGTTTTTTTTCAACTCCCATGGTTTCGAAGTCTTGTGGTTGCCATCCTACAATTGCGATTTAAAAATAGTATAGCAATAGCAGACTAAACTGTTCAACAGTAAGCCAAATTGAAAGACTAACATTAGAAGCATTGAGCCTCCCCAGCAGCTAAACATTTGGCAATCAATATATCAAATATAAAAGCTTAAGCAAATTTTACGTATATCACACTAGTTTTTGTTTCACGTCAATACATGCAGTAATACCAAAGTTATTACTACAATAGTTCGGAGTAGTTTTTAGTTTCCCGAGATTTCGCATTTTCGCACTCTCGCGTTTCACTTTTCAGCCATTAACTTACGTACGCAACGGTCCAACACGCTTGTTTTTCCGCAAATTTGTTTTTTTCTTATATAGTTTGTAAGGCGGTTAATTTTAACAGTTTAACGATTTTACCTAAAGTAAATGATTTTACGATAGCTCAATATTTCATACAAAATAATGACTATGACAGCAATGTAAGCTTTACCGTATCTATGAAGTACCAGAAGGTTTGGCAGGAATATTGCATGTCATGTCGTTTCTTAATCAGGGCTGCAACAGGGCTAAGGGCCGCCTTAGTGGAAAAGTTAAGTAAGAAATAAATTTATGTGAAGTTGAAGCAACATCTTTACTCAGAATTTTCTTAATAATTACTACTTTTTAACGTTTTTCTACAACGGACCTTATATATTTTAATTTAACTGTGGCAAGCAAACTTGTAAGACACTACGCCTTTCTTAAGTTTCAGCAGTCCTCGTACTCGTTTATACATTTTGATCGTTATTTTAAACTTGAAAATAAAAATTAATTTATTTTATAACAACCTGTGTGGTGTAGCTCACTATCAGGGGCTGCGGGTTTAATTTCAGAACGAAAACGATTCTGGGTAGATTTATTATATGAATGATATTTTGGCATTTTTATAGCCATGTTTATCCAAAAAAGTTAGATATAGCAACGCACTCTTATGAACGTAACACGCTGATAGCAGTGTAATACGAAATGTGACATATAATCTCGAAACGATTAAAACTTTTTCTTTCATGGGTCTTTTGTATTTATTTGCAAATAAATATCTACTAATTAATATCTAAATAATATCTATACGTGGTAGAGCGACGCTACAGTTAGGGTAAGTGCACCAATGAATGAACACCCCCAGTGAATGAACAAAAAGTTTTTTCAATATAATAAGAAAAGTAAACATTTCTACCAAACACTGTATTTTTTTTTTCGAGTGGTCTAATTTTTTTTACGTAAACTGGTCACACAAACATTTGCCAGCGACCCGTAGTTACAAAATGGCGACTGCTTAAAGTGGACGTGTTGTGTTGTGTTTCGTGATTGTATGAGCGAGAATTTAGGACTCAGGTAAGACAGTGCATTTTGGTATTAGCGTTGTTCACGTTATATGAGTGACAGTGTAAAGAAAACTGCATAATAAGATAGAACAATGATTATTTTATTCATTAGAAAACAACTTGTTTATAATTTCATGTGTTTAATAAAAATAAAGGGGTGTTCGATTACTAGATCATGAAAGTGAGAAAGTTCTAGTAAATGAACGAGTGTTCATTCACTGGTTCTGGTCTGTTTTGTTACTTTTGGCTAATTTTGCATGTTTCTGTTCTCAGAATTGGTTTATTTTTTGTAGAAAGGTTTAATTATTGATTGTCTACCTTTAGGCCAGTATTCGAACACCCTAGTGTTCATTTACTAGTTTTTAAATCTAATGAATGAACTATAGTATTGTTGCTACGTTCATTTACTGGTTTTCAAAAACCAATGAATGAACTATAGTATTATTGCTACGTTCATTTACTGGTTTTTAAAATCCAATGAATGAATAAATAAACTATTAATGTTTTGTTATATTTCAAGCAGTGATATTTAGTTTTATCTCAGTAATTAGTTACAAAAAATATTCAGACGCTTCAACTTCAATTTCTCTTTTTTTTTTAGTTCAAAAATAATGGA
This sequence comes from Parnassius apollo, assembly GCA_907164705.1. Lineage (NCBI taxonomy): Eukaryota > Metazoa > Arthropoda > Insecta > Lepidoptera > Papilionidae > Parnassius > Parnassius apollo. The sequence continues at coordinate 18,274,488 of CAJQZP010000008.1, forward strand.
ATCTACTAAAAAGAAATACGCAAGATTCCGTTATACTCAACAACAGTTAGAGGAGGCTCTTACCCGTATAACAAATAACGATTTGTCTATTAATAAAGCCAGCAAAATATACGACATACCCAAATCAACGTTAAGTAATAAATTAAATAATAAAGTACCATGGCAACGAAAAATGGGTCCATTAACACAACTAACTTTCGACGAAGAAAAACAAGCTAGCAGACTGGATTTTAACAAAAGCTAAACTTGGGTTTCCAATGCACCCGGAAGAAGTTTATGATACTGTGGAAATATTCTTGAAACAAAATGAGAGGGAGAATAAATTTACAAAAGGCCGACCGGGGAAAAAATGGCTTACTTTGTTTTTGCGAAGACATCCCGAAGTAACTAAAAGAAACGCTGAAATAATATCAAAAGCTAGGGCAGCGGTTACAGAAGAGGCCATCAGAAATTGGTTTACTGAATTGAACAAGTTTTTAGAGGAAGAAAATGCCTTAGACATTAAAGATGACCCGACTCGTATTTTCAATTCAGATGAAACTGGCGTCATGACTTGTCTTAAAACGGGGCTGATTTTGGGGCCCAAAAATTATAAAAATACATACGAAATCGCAAGTGGGAAAGAAAAAGAATCAATCACAGTCCTATGTACATTCTCTGCTGATGGTACTGATGTACCACCGTTTGTTTTGTATCCATATAAAAGAATGCCACCAGCCGTAATTCAAAATTTCCCAGATACTTGGTATATTGGCCGTTCCGACAGCGGGTGGATGGTATCAGTTGTATTTTTTACCTACATTAAGTTATTTTATGAATGGTTGGTAAAAAATGAAATCCGGTTGCCTGTATTGCTATTTCTGGATGGCCACAAGTCCCATATCAATCGTGACATGTTTGATTTCTGTCGTGAAAAAAGGAATAATGATTTTCTGTTTATATCCCAACTCAACTCATATTTTGCAGCCCTGTGATGTAGGAATATTTGGACCGTTGAAGAAAAAATTGGAAAAGGGTAGTGAGAAAGCATAAACAGGCATCCACTGTACCTATAACAAAACAAAATTTTGCTGCGTTGTTTAAAATAGCTTACGACAGAAGCATTAAGCCAACTACGATAAAAAATTCATTTAGAGTTTGTGGTTTATATCCAATGTCTCCAGATGCAGTTGACTACTCACGCTGCATAAGTAATAGAAGGCAAGAAATTGCGCAACAAAACCAAAAAGGCACCACAACCTCTAGTCTTCATGACCAAAAAGAGGATCTACGAAGTACGATCAAGGTTATAGAAGGTGAAGTTGGCCAGATGATAAGAAATGAGTTTGTCATGTCTTACAATTTAAACCGTTCTCATCCCCATCAATATTTTGAGCTGTGGAAAAAATGTAGAAATCAACTTGAGAATAAAAAACAGAGTGACACGATAACACCGAATACCCCGATCATTCCTCTTGATCTGTCAGTATCATCTATAGAAGCATCTACTTCAAACGAGGACGATTCCAAACTGGAATCAAGCCAGGCACTGGAAAGGAATAGTGTTCCCGAAATCGTCGAGTCTGAAATTACAAATGTGGAAACTGAAGAAATGCATGCAACTAATAGTTCAATTATAATAGATTCGGCAATCCGACTGCCATCGGATAATTCCATATTATTGGGTGAGACTAGTATTTTACCCAATTTACCACCCTTTGATACAACTGAAGATGTCATAGATTTTATTATTCAGAATGAAATAGACATACCTGATGTGATACCATTGCCATGGTATGATACTTTAGAAATAATAGTAGAAAAAGACCCCATTATTGACGCTCCTAATAAATGCTCTTCTCCTCAGAATAACGCATCATCCATACCAGCCATTCCCAGTTGCAGCAATAACACTAATCAAGCAAAAAATTCGCTTGAGTCCACAGTTGATAGTCAGACTGCAATAAAGTCTGTAATAGATCCCACTAATAGTATTAATTCATCGAATGATACAAATCCATCCAATCCACTAGAAGGATTTTTGAAAATACCGGATTTACCACAAAAGAAATTTAAAGTTACAAAAAAAATGCCTGCACCTTATGGATTAACAGGGCTCAAATACAAAGAATATTTAAAAAATCAGGACGATGAGAAAAAAATTAAGGAGGAAGAATTAGCAAATAAAAGAAAGGAACGAGAAGAAAAAAGACTGAACAAACAAAAATCTCAAAGCAAAAAACGTGTTCAACTGAAACGCCCAAAAAATCCCCTTAAAAAGCAAGCTAAGAAAATGAAAGTAGAACATGATGATCACACACAACCTGCCGAAGATTTTATAACAACAGATAATTTAGAAGCAAGTGAAGAGACTGAAATAGAAACTAGGAGAACTACTACGACTTGTACTGAATTTAAGGACAATTTATTTGATAGATATGTACTGGTTCAATTTGAGAGTGGAAAGAGAATGCGTCATTTTGTAGGAAAAGTGATAATGGTAAATGACAATGAAAGAAAATATAAAGTAGATTTTCTTAGAAAAAAAATCCGTTGTGGAAAATGTTGTCAATTTTGCAAAACCAATAGTGCCAGATATTGCAGAAGTTGATTTCGATGATATTAAACGTGTATTCGGTACACCGAATATTTCTAGGCGCGGATTAATTTGTTTTGACGATTTAGTATTTAAAGATATTGAATAATAATTGTTTTAATTCTTTTGATATTTTTTATAGTGAGAAAAAATGTACTGCTGATTACGCTTATCTCACACTTTATGGTTAGTTTTTAAATTAATAATACCATTAACCGGTTTAGTTATTTTTAGAATGTGAAGAGATTAAGGTATCATATTTTTGTTACGCTTATTGTTGATTAGTTATATTGTAAGCTTAAGGTTTAATTTGATAAGTTTCATAAAAATTGTTTTTATTTGATTTAGGTACAACATGTTTTTTTAATCTTTGTTAATTATATATTTTTATAACCAATGATGATTCTAGTCCGCTATTGTTTTAATTATCTAGGTAGAACATAAAGTTCTTAATTAAAAGTGATACCTAAAGCCTAATTTGTAAGAGTAAAGACTGAAATAATGTATCTACTAATGTGATTACCTAGTTGGAATTAAGAGTAGTATGTCGAATAGCATGTAACGGCTACGTTGATTATTCTGTGATTTTAATGTGCCTACAATTTAAATAAAAGTTATGTTTTCGTTTTATTCTCTTTTTATTTTTTTTATATTTCCCACTGTGTTTTTATAAATATGCCTACACCATCGCTTTCAAATTCATAGTTATATTATTCAAAGAAGTATATAAATTATAAAACCTCATTTACATTTAATAAATAATCAGAAACTTGTGATTTCTAGCTTAATTAGTATCAACAGAAAACGTTCATTCATTGGAGTTTAAAATATTCATGCACTGGATTTTGGTGTTCATTTACTGGTGATTTTGGGTGCTTTGGCATAAAATGTCGATTATCTTAGTAATTATGTCCTTTAACGGCAGATTGCCCATATAATATTAAACTTGAATAAATTTTGAATGTAATAGAGTGGCATTATTAAAGCACAGCCACCCATATATAGATGCTTATAATTTTCAAAGTTTGAAATTGCCTTAAGGGTTCATTCATTGGTGCACTTACCCTATATTATGGTTGTAGCACGAATGGGTCGGCTCGACCAGGAAAGGACCACGCTCTCACAGAACAACAGCGTAAAATAGCAGCTTAATACCGCTGTGTTTAATAACCCCTTTTTTACTGGGAAACATTCCATCTTAGTCCGCAGGGGTGACAACGCATCTCCGTTTTGATTCTTAATCGAGGATAAATGTGGATGTCTATGGGCCACAGCATCTACTTGCCATCAGATGGACTGTGTGTTTGTTTGTAACCCTTAATCTATAAAAAAGTTTTATTTCAAAATATGTTTCGCTTACCCTACCCAACTGGTTTTAAATGACATCTATGACGTCACAATATGGCGTCAGGTCCTAGTCTTATTTGAATCGCATAGAATATGACTTACTCGGCCAATAGTTGATTCATAGAGAATTATAATCTCATTAGTGTTTTGAATTTTCTTACAGTAATATAAAATCTCTTAACAAATAAGCGGTTTATATAAAATATTTGGTTATACAAATACCTAACCAATTTTAAGATGTAATTTCACACACCTATATAGTAATTAACAATCACATAACACAACTACAAACAAGCAACAAAAAATGAAACAAATACATCTCTGTCTTACAACTAAAAATACCAGTGATAAAAATACTAAATAAATAATAACAAAGGCAAAAAAATCACCGGAATGGGATTTAAAAGTAACTAAATATCATTTGGTATAACATTTTCAAATTTATCTGTAGGTCATAAAAACGTCAAAAATAGCAACTCATACTCTGGCGGCTTACCAACTCATATTCTGCGGGCATTCACATAAATCAGCAAAAGAATTACGGGAACGGCCAGAAGGTTCTCATTGCATCTCATAGATAGTGGGAGCAATAACAATTGTGCGAAATACATTTAGTATTGCAATCGGTTTCTTACAATAATAAAAGAATTAATAAAACCCAGCATTAAAACAAAACACTAATATAACATTTTCATAAAGTTAACTTGGCGACCTTACTAATAAGTATAGTCATGAAAACGATACTTTGAGATTTTTTGGTATGTGAAACCAAAAAGTAGTAAAGCAAAAGAATACTATCTTATGATAATATTATATAATACTGTGGTACATATAGGTTATCTATAGACAATACTGTTTGAAACTGACTTGACTGTCTTTTTGTATGTTGATTACTAACTAAAATTAGAAAATTTTAAGTCTACTGCTGTCAGTCGCTTTGTACGGAGTACTGCATTTAAAACGTGACCGACGACAGTTAAAGTGTTAACATTTCCCAATCCTTGTGGCACAGCTTTAAATAGAATAAACAAATAAATACGATAAATAGCCTTGAGTTTTCTTTTTTAATTAAAATAATAATTGTTCTGTTACTCATTAATCTCCATTTAGTATTATGTAATTTATTTTGCTTAATTTAAAATAAAATTACGCAATATTACAAACATAATTAATTATTATCATATTTTTTGATTTAGCAAAAGCAGAGCTAATATTTATAACGATATTTCTTAATATTATTAACATGAACTAAATCATTTCAATTAACAGGAAAAATATTATTTTAAATTTTTAAAGAAATGCTTTGTAACATTGAATATAATTTTATAAATAATAAAAACCTTTAACAAAAAGTAAAAACCAACTTCTAGTTACTAAAAAAAGAAGTTATTTATTTGCTTCCCTGAGGGGTGGAATTTTTTCTCTAACATTGCTTCCATATAAATTGAAGTATAAACTAATGATTTCTTAAATTTACGCGAATACTACACATTGAATAAAACTATCATTTACGGATTTTATCGCGTTTAATTACAACTTTAAATAAAATTTTTTATTATCCCGACGTTTACCACTGCAAGACTTCATGATACTATAAGTTCGTTTTGCGTAAATCGGACCAAAAATTAATATTCAAAAACTGAAGGTAGCCGGACTAACTATGACATTGGGACGTCAAACATCTCAGTCCCCCCCCGTGACCATGGTTGCTGTGAAGCACCCGAAACGTCGTGATAGTAAAAAATAAATTAAAGTTGTAATTAAACGCGATAACATCCGTAAATAATAGTTTTATTCAATGAAGTATAACCTTTTTAATAAAAAAGAATCATCAAAATTAGTTCACAATCTGCAAAGATATCGCGTAACCATACATACAAAAAAACAACATAAAATCACAATCGAATTGAGAACCTCCTCCTTTTCGAAGTCGGTTAATAAAAACAATGTTAATTTATCAATCAGATTCAATTTTGATGTACAATTGACTATTAATTACTCTCTCTAGTACTAGTACCAACATTATATATTCTAATTGTTTGAATAAATAATACAGTACAATAATTGTTCTGAACATAGCTGCTAATAACGACTAAATTTCCTTATTGCTAGACTGTCTTACTTACTTACTTATCTTCACGCACAATCCCTAACGGGGTAGCCAGAGAGAACAGATCGCCAAGTGTCACGATCCTTACATACCTCTTTCGCTTCTTTCAGGTTCATTAACTTCTTCATACATGCACGTCTAGGTATCCGAGTACTCTTGACCCTCCCCTCTTCGAGCAATTTGCTCACATGGTCTTCGAAAGTTAGTCTCGGTCTACCTCGACACCTTTTAATATTTACTTTCGCTCTATATATTTTCTTCACCATTCGGTCTTCACTCATTCGTTCAACGTGCCCAAACCATTGGAGTACGCCCCTATCAATTTTTGTGATAAGGTCATCTTTCAATCCTGCCATATTGCGAATCTCTTCGTTTCGCTTTCGGTCGGCTATGGTAACGCCACACATTTTACGAAGAGATCGCATCTCCACTGCATTCAACTTGCTTTTATGCTTCTTCTGGCATACCCAGGTTTCGCTGCCATATAACAAAGCCGGTACCAACACTGCGTTATGTATTGCAAGGCGTGCACTCTTCACCACGCCTTGCTTTTTGACTAATGCATTCAGGGCACCATTGACTTTGTTTCCGGCAGCGACACGCCTATCCACATCTAAATCACATCTTCCATCCCGGCTGAAAGCACTCCCCAAGTATACAATTTCATTTACCTGTTCTAGACGTTCCTGATTTACCCATATTTCACATTTCGTTCTCTCTTCATCCTTTTCAAATACCAGAAGCTTAGTTTTAGCTAGACTGTCAACGATGTAAATAGCACTGCGAAACACTTATAATAATGCATTGGGTTTCGACATTCTTTAATAATTTATATCCAGCTTTATCGTGCATTATTTGAATAACAATTTTGATTACTATATGTCTGTATATTGAAAATGGCGGTACGAAAAAACAGCAAGAAACAGACCTAGTTAGCAAATATTAATATATAAATAAAGCCTTCCAACGACAAGCAACCATATCCACTCCACAATAGATGGCACTGATATACGTTTTCTAAATGAACAATAATTGTTGAATACAAATAACTACAAACTTAACTCTGTAGACCCTGCACCGCAACAATAAGCAACAACCTATAGCCTACACGAGACTCTCATGTTATACATGAGAACTGCATTGTCCCTGCCAAACGGAACCTTCATATCGGGCAGCACCGAGCTGATCAGTTGACGGCAATTATCCATTGTAGCTGGTACAAGTTCGAACAGTACCTCCTTTTCCCTGAAACAGAAATGTAGAGTTGAGGAATAAACCTTTCGTAATCACTATTACTATAATGAGTTACTACTACAATTGTCCTTCATCATCATCATCATCAAACCCTAGAGATTATTACTAAAGCTGAATTTGTAATATTTTTACGTGGTAGAACCTCGATTTAGCTATTTTATGGTTGTAACACGAACGGGTCGCCTCGACCGGGGAAGTACCACGTTCTCACAGAGTAACAGCTAAAAATAGTAGCATAGTGCTATATTAACCCGGTAGAGAATCGGCTGCGAGAAGCCTCTTACTTAATAATGATTTTAAAAATGATATATAAGGATTACCCCCAGTAATACGGTAAGGTTAAGCTTTGCCGCCCTTATAACACAAAAACAAGAAGGAGCACAAAAATTCAAAGTTTTATACTATAACTAAAATATTAAGGAAAATAAGCAAGCTATGGTTTATCAGGAACACGTCGAAAAGTAAACTTAAAAAAAAACTAACTCCACTACACCATACTAAAATCGACTAAATTATTTACTATATGTCGACTGTCAAAATGGCGTCGATAAAGCAGCGCACTATTGACCCTTTATTATTTGACTGACCGATGAAGAGCGATCGTATCACAAAGCCATCTATGCAAACAAGGCTATAGTTTTAAGGCTGCAGTACACTACTCGCGAAGTTCCTTGCCCGAAGTATTCCCAGAGGTCAGCCGAGGTACGAGGAGGTTCTGTACACACCTGCTCAACTTCGTGCGGAACTAGTCGTTCACACGCTAGGCGAGATGGACGTACAAGTGGCAGCTGTGTTTGGTTTGAGCCCTGTTGTGTATTTTAACTATGTGCGTATAATGGATGCACAAAAAAAAAACAAAAAAAATTATTTCCAGGGCCCCATATTACCGTTTCCCCTTAGAGCAACTCCAAAAGCAATAATATTTCCTCTTGTGACCAGTTCATTTTTAGTTTAAGCAATTTGGATCGAATTAAAACGTTTTAAAATTAAACAGCGCGACGTTAACTTTATAAAAGTAAGCCGAGTAATGTACAGGGTCACTTCGTGCTCGAACTCCGGTCCTTTGACTCGGGCGGAAAAACCGACTACGATCTGAAGTCACACGAGGCGAGGCGAGGTTGCCCCAAGGGAAGCGAAGTGTCCCTATACACACTCTTCTTTGCCCAACTTCGTTCAATTTTTCGAGCATTGTACTGCAGGCATTAAAGTTATAAGAACGAAGTAAAGTAAAGTAAGCGTAAGTTACCATATTACCCTCACATACTATAGTTATAATGGAATTGACTACATACGAGCTACCCTTGATTTTCTTTTAATACATAATGACAATATTTAATTGAAAATAAAAGAAGTTAAACATATGCCTGAATGCAGTCATTGTCAACCAAACTTCATGTACACCTAGGTGGTAGCACTCCATTTCCGACGAGGAGATTCCTCTGGTCTGGGTGGGTCTGGGAGTAGCGTTCTTTGTTTGGAGCTGGTTGTGGGTGTGAGGGGCTGCAGTAGGTAGGTGCTTAATATCATGTGGACTGTAAGTTCGTGTTTGCGTCACTTCAATTTATAAAAAATACAAAACTATGGTTTTAAAGAATTTATTGCGCATTCACATATTATCCATATCCAGCTATATGTTATGTATTGGCTCCTTATACTTAACGAGGCGAAAACAACATATTAAAGATAAAGGCTCAGTGTATTATAACATAAGCTTAGACTTCTTTTTTAGGTAAGAGTTGCTTTGGAAGAGATAAAGGAAGGAAGGAAAAAAGCAGGAAAAATTCACGCAACAGCACGCGAACCAAGTCATTAAGATTTTGCGACCGCTCGATATCCACTTGAGCTATTACGATCATTAACACTGTCAAAATTAACCTTCTTATATTGTAGTAAGTTTTTCATTTCCTGAAAACACGGACAAAAAGATATTTTCTAAAAATAAATTCTACCTAGATCGATTTATTGCCCCCGAAACTCCCTGGACACTAAATTTTATGAAAATCGTTGGAGCCGTTTCAGAGATTCCGATTATATATACAGGTTGTTAGTGTAAACACCGTTATCCTTGAAACCAGTGGTTTGGTTTCACTTATAGAACTTAAATTCTAATGAATTAAAAAAAACGCTATTTTCTTTCATAAAATTTAAAAAGTTTCTGTCCGACACCGTCCATAAATTCATGGATACCCTATGCGCCCGAGTGACGTAATCACTGCAAAGATCACTGCCCGCGCTAGCTACCTATACAACATTCCAATAAAATACTATATAGGTACAAATAACCTATGATGTAACTTTTCCTTCATACTTTCATCCTGGCTTAGGACAGGCAAAAATTGAGAAATTAAGGAAAAATAGAGATTTTACTAAAAAAAATGTTATTTTTCATTGAATTTACGTTCTATAAGTGAAAACAAACCACTGGTTTCAAGGATAACGGTGTTTACACTAACACATACAAGAATTGCTCATTTAAAGGTAAAGGATATACTTACGTTAGATTCGCAATGTAAAAACAAATGAATCAATTAAAAGAGAAAGGAGGAGAGAAAAGGGCATAGCATATCTCATGTCAGATCGAGATAGAATGGCTAGACCATACACGTACACGCTATAGACCAATATCGGGCTGACATCAATCGTTAACGAAACAAATCCCGCTTATTTGCACGGTATCTTTAATTTCGAAATATTAATAAGTTTTTAAAAGGTGTGATTAAATATGGTAACATGTGCACTATCTGAATGCAGTTCATCGAGAAAAGAAAATCCACAAAATTATACATTTCACACGTATATATAATTAAAATGTTTAGCACTATAAATGCACTATTTAAGAAATGGTACAAATGTTTTATACACAAATGTAGAGGAAAAAATATCCCAACTTTATTACGATAATGATCTAAATACATAAAAATTATAATAAAAATTGCATGGCTCGCCATTATTCGTATCGCACACATGCGCATTTCACTCACACCGGTACATTTCGTTTTTGGTCTCACCCTAATCACTCCATCGCCAATCTAATGTATATATAATACAGGATATTAAAATCTAGGTTTATTATGGAAAACCTTATTATCACTTCATAAAATTCACAGATCAGAGATAATCAACTATAAATAGTCCTGAGACTAATTTAATATCTATCATCTAATTTAATATCACGTGCTACGGTGCAGGTACCGACATACTATATAGACTATATTTATGTTTTTAAATGTGTTTTTTCATGTACTTAGTAATAAAAATGACCTAGTTCAATAAACGTTTAATCTTATAAGTATGTACATAATGTTAACAAATGATAATGAGTATTATAATATCTAAAATCATTTTATTTCCATTTTCGCGACAACCCCCCGCATACACGCCGCCGCGTAAATAACTACGCGGGCGACGGCATCGCCTGATATCAAAGGCGTTTCACAACTGTAAGGTCTTAAAACTGTGCTATTATAGAACCACAATTAGAGGTACAGTCCAGAGACGAAGTAGCCAAGGCAGAGAATCCCTGCCAGAGACAAGACAATCATATCACATCATTATCTACCCAACAATTTGTACAAATGCGTTCAAATTATTGGCTGAAATTAAACCCAAGCTTAATTTACAGCAGGCTGGTTGGTGCCTTTACATCAAAAGTTTCAGTTGCAGCGGGCAGCAAGACTCACTTTTTGTGTCGTATAAGCGCGCCAGCAAGTACGAGCCCTTGCAAGCAGTTGGCCGTCGCTTCCAGGCTGAGGCAGTATGGATGGAGACCACTTGCTTCCACTCGCTGTTGGATCAGCTTCAGTACTTGCTTGTCTTCACATCTCCTTCTCTATAAATTTAATTGTAAGTGATAATATAATTATAGTTTTCTTAATCGAGGTTAAATGTAGATGTTTACGGGCCACAGCTTCCACTTACCATCAGGTGGACTGTGTGCTCGTTTGTCACCCTAATTCTATAAAAAAAATACCTAATAATATCTGATACAATAATTGCGGTAGATACAGTTCGGTTGCGTGCCCTATAAGATATTTAATGTTTTTGAACTTGTCGTAACAAGCGTACAGTACTAATATATTTGAACTAGCTGTTCCCCGCGACTTCGCCAGCGTGTAATTTAGGGTTTTAATTTTTTGGCGCGGATACCTGATTCACCTACCCGTAAAAGTCTTGTCAAATTCTGTTCAACTATTACGGAGTTATTCCGAATAAACATAATTGCGTTTTGGTTATAAGTACCATAGAAACTTTCATATGCATTTAGTAAAAAGCTGTTACTATAAAATTACAAACACTTAAATTTTATTTATTTGTATAGATTGCACAGGAAGTATAGACTAAACAATATTATGAACCAATTACCTATGGATTAAAAAAAAACAAATATACTGATAAATGAAAGTGTATGAGATCACCCCTCAAGTATTACCTAATTATAACATCACTACAAAACTACACAAAAACAAACAATTTCTCAACCAACTATTTTCCTGATACCAACTGAAAATAATAAAAAAATCTACAGTTACTAACCCACCTGAGCCGTGGTAGCTCAGATGGTTAGCGCTCGCTGTAAATTTCACAGTACGCGAGCATAACGGGTTCGATCCCAGCCGGCATCAATGAAATTGTTGATTGCAATTTTAAGTGCTGCTTTACCACGTGCTCGGCGGTGAAGGAAAAGGAAACCTGCATGTCTGAGAAATAAGAAAAAAAATATTTCGAAGACGTGTGAAGTTTGCCAACACGCATTGGGTCAGCGCGGCGGACACTTTCTTGCCCTAAAACCCTCCCAGAAATGAGCGGAGGCCTGTGCCCAGGAGTGGGACGTATATAGGCTGTAACTTTAACTAACCCACCTGCCCAACGTTGAAGGCAAAATCCACCCGATTAGTTAATCTATGGGGGACGCCTAAAAATGTATTATTAGTAAAATTTTGTAATTTTCTTACATAAGTTAATAAAAATGAGTGTTTTGTCAGTGCTTACCTCAATCATAACATCTTGACACACCATCAATGTCGTGAGAGCTGGCAACACGGACCATTTCAACAAAAACTGTAACTTCTCCGCATCGCCAACCGTCAAGGCGTTTTCGTGTTTTACAATTACATTGTTCCGTATGCAGTACTCAATGGCATTATTGAATATCTAAAAAAAATGATGCAAGTGAAAAATGGAAAAGTAATTAAATATTCAAAGAAACGGTTTGCTTTGCCTTTCGTAATGCCTACAGCAAGGGAGTGCAATAATTTGCCGGCGCCCGCCTTTTGGTCCGATTACAATCAGGGAGTCTTCGAGGCATGAATGAACAGGCTTTTATTACGCGAAGACAGTACAATCTACCGTCTATGGATTCATCATTACTTACCACCAGTGTCAGGTCAAGTTAAAGTAGCGATAACAGCCCATGGCAGTCAAACTTAAATAAATTTATGTTATATAAAACTGTTCCAAAACGTTTAAAAAGTTAGCAAAGTTACTGGACGGCTGTCCAAGCGTCGTGTATTGCCATGCTTGAAAAAGATTACATGAACAGAATTGAAGGTTTTTTAAATATTATATATTATTTATAAAACCTTCAATTTTGTTCATGTAGTCTTTGGACGGCCGTCGTGTAACAATACCGCCACATATTCAGTGATACCGTCGTCGACAGAGGTGTTGCCAGATTTTAAAAATTTGCTATGTTTTAAACAAATGGTAGTAAAAACCAAACTTTAAATGACAATAACATTTTTATATTCACTAATAATATGGATCCTTTCGCATTGAACAAGGTTTTCTTTACATATTGTATATTTATATTTTGTGACCTACTGCATATCCAGAATACTGGATTTTATGAGTCCCGGATTTTAATCTAAGCCAGAACTAGCAATTGTGCTTAAACAGAAATTATTATTGTTTACGCTGACTTATGAATCCGCTACTGTATAGTATGGGGTGTGGGAACCACGGCGCAACATACTTACATAAAACGTTTACTGCTGTTCAAGTTAACTTCTGTTCTCCATAAGTTCACTGCTGTGTTTCAGTCTAAAGAGTGTATAAATCTAGAATAATTATAGGCTATGAGGCATTCCATTTTATTCCTGAGGGGTGACAATGCATATACTTGAAGTGATTACATCTGCCACAGTTTCTCAAATCATCAAGGGTTGACTGGCAGAGAATGTCATAAGACATTAAGTCCGCCCTTTATATCCCTAAGTATATAAGGTATATAATAAAGATTAAATAAATGAATACCTTGTTTGTTTCAAGTTGGTTAAGTGTCTATGCCTATAGTAGCCATTTCCAATCAGGTGCAGGTGTCTCTCGTTCGTAAGGTCGTTGTCACTTCTTACATTTAATAAATTTACTACATAACCTTGCAATCAAATATTTTTTAACTGTGCTATCAGCTGCGCAGATCTAGAAAGGCCAGTATCATTGCGATCTGTAAGATCTATTGTGACCGACGAACACACAGTCCACCTGATGGTAAGTAGATACTGTTGCCCATAGACATCTATATTTATCCTCAATTAAGAATCAAAACACAGATGCGTTTTCACCCCTGAGGACTAAGATGGAATTCCTAGTTTCCAGTAAAAAGGGTCTCTGGTTCTCTACACTCAACATACGAAACACAGCTGCATTAAGCTGCTATTTTACGCTGGTATTGTGAGAGCGTGGTCCTTCCCCGGTCGAGCCGACACATTCGTGCTACAACCATAATATAGCTACAGCGTGGTTCTTCCACGTATTATGTTAGTTTAGGTAATAATTTTCATAAATGTAAAGAAAGTTTGTTTGAATTATTTATTGCTTAAAACTACTTTTACGGATTTTATCGCGTTTAATTTTAATTTTAATTATTTTTAATTCCCGGCGTTTCGGGTGTTTTCCAGCACCCATGGTTACGGGGGACTGAGGTGACTGACGTCCCGATGTCATTGTTAAACCCGGAGTACCTTTAGCTTTTTTAATTATTGTTTATGGTCCGATGTATGAAAAATTAACTGACTATGTCTTGAGGTCTTGCAGTGGTATGCTTGGCTTTAGTTTTAATTTTATTGATTATGGGGTCCCAAGCAGATGGTAGTACCCAGCCTCCTTCTCTATTGAAATTAGGAATTTGTGATCTATCAAATCTGATGTAATGGTTGGGGCCATCTAAGATATGATCACAAACTGTAGACTTCCCGGAACGTTGATGCTTTCATTTCATTATTTCATTGTAAATAAAATCCGTAAAAGTAATTTTAAGCAATGTGTAATGTTCGCGTAAATATAAGAAATCAGAATTATTTATTTTTATACCTACATCCTTTTCAGTCCGATCGATGTGAAAAAATTCATGTTTTAACAGTTTCCTTAACAAATGGTAATCAGTGGCCAATTCCTCTGAAACAAAATAATATACCGTAATGTGAAAACCATTGCAATAAAATATTAAAAACACAGACACTATTAAAACTAGTTTACATTTGAACCAACCCCCTGGTGAGATGCGAGTCTTTAATGAAGACTCTTTATTGCAGTCAATGGCAATTAAGCCAGCCTGTCAGTCTGTTACTTGTACAATAAATATCAATCCGTACCATACAGTGGCTGTGTAAGAATATCCACTGCTCCGTATCATCCCGTGGGAGTCGTAAGAGGCGACAGAGGGAAACAAATCTGGAGATGGGCACCAGCGTCTTTCTAATAACGACTAAACATAAAAATAAACTGCGGTTGCCAGCCCACTTGCCAAGCGTGGCAACTATGGCAAATATCGCCCCTATAAGGCAATCTATGGGGGAAGCCTATGTTCAACAGTGGACTTTAATTTTTATTAGGCTGTAATGGTAAGGACAAATATTAATCAGCAAAAAATTTAATTTTTTCTTAAAAGTGTAATTTATGTACTTACCCCTACTAATGATCCCTCTTTTAACGATAACATAAACAAGCGCAGGCGGCACTATGTAATGTAATACTGGGTTTATATACATTTGTAGTTGTATAATGGGTACTGCATTTGCCATTGTTTCTGCATTTAGAATGTGACCTGAAAAAAACCACAAAAAGATTGGTGTTATTACTACCATACAAAAAAAATTTCAGAGTATTCAAATTTTATAGTTAAGTTCAAATATATAAATAATGATATACCGACATTGCAGTTTTTGAAAATACGAGTAAAAGCTACAGCCTATATACGTCTCACTGCTGGGCACAGGCCTCCCCCTCATTTCTGAGAGGGTTTTAGGGCAAGGAAGTTTCCACCGCGCTGCCCCAATGCGTGTTGGCGAACTTCACATGTCTTTGAAATATTTTTTTTAATTCTTTAGACATGCAGGTTTCCACACGATGTTTTCCTTCACCGCCGAGCACGTGGCAAATCAGCACTTAGTTACAATTAACAATTTCATTGGTGCCGGCGGGGATCGAACCCGGATTTCTCGCGTTCTGTTATATTTACAGCGAGCTTTAACCATCTGAGCTTTCCCCGACTCATACGAGTATACGAGTGAGTAAGTAAGTATACGAGTATACGAAAATACGAATAAATAAGGTTATTACTTTTATTTGAAATTATCCCAAATTGAATGTGATTTATGGGGAACAACTAAGCGTACGCTCGCTCCTCTGTGTGCGAATTAAAATTAAAATTAAAATTAAAAAAATAGAATTAAAATGTGCGTGCGTAGTAAAACAGTAGGGGTTAAATACAATAATGCATTACCACACATTCTGAATTTAAAATATAATAATAATTTTTATTGACACCAAGTAAGGATTACATTATTTATCTTAAAGACATTTGAACAGTTATAACTCATCTATACAATTCTATACACTAGCGTCTAAACTAGGCCGAGCCTGTATCTTAGACACTAGTCACTTCCAAAGGCACCATTATTTACAATTATAAAAGCATACGGCATATTATGATTCACCTAATCTATGTTTTACGTTACAAATTCGTAAATACATTATCACTTTTTTGCGATTACCGTCATACTAACTTATTATGCTTATGAAAGGTTAGACTACTATTTATAGGAACATTTTTAATTTCTTAATTTGTAATCCAATAAATGATTATTGTTATCACAAGTCAGAGAACTATTTCTTTTGGTGATAGGTTACAATGAAGTATTGCAAAGATATATGATATACAATTTTAGTAATTCTATAGGTATTTAACAAAAACTTATGCAATGTACAGTGAACAGTCAATACATATTATATAATTATTTAATTAATATAAAAAGGACAGAATGATTTGAGTTTCTTTTAATTAATTTCTTTACCATTTGCCTATATCGCTTATCCTGAATCTTCTTTGCAAATTAGGGCGCATATAGCAAAATAGCCCAATATGAAATTGTGGTGAAATGAAAATTTCGATCACCATCCGCAGCAAAATGAACGAAAATATTCGCATAATACCTGCTAAAAACGTGTTTAAAAGAAAATTATACGAATATATCCGTAACCAACAAACTTGAGTCCACTTACTTTATATGTTTATAGTTATTTGTATATAAATTTATGGAGATATATATTTATATATGTATATGTGTATGTATATATGTATATACATATGTATGTGTGTGTAAGTGTATATAATATATATGTGTATATATATATTATATGTATGTGTAGCATGTACATTTTGAATTGAATGAGATCATGACATCTTTACTGCCCATAACTCACCCTCTGTTCTACCCAAGGTTAGCTGGTAGAGAATGCCATATAGCATTAAGCTCGCCTTTTGTACAAAATCTTTGGTGCAATAAAGAATAAAATGAATAAATAAATAAATCATAATTTTAATGGTTTATACCACATAATCGGCAGTGAAAACATCGTGAAGAAACCAGTATGTCGTAAGATATTTGAAATATTTTTTGTAATATGTATACTATATCTTATAATATGAAAGAAGGCCAGTGCCCAGAAGTGGAAACGTGGCTTTTGCAGGTTTTCATTTGGTTAATTTATATGTTTGAACAATTAAAACTTAATTAAACTTAACTTAATTACGGACTCAATCCGCATTTGAGACTTTATTCTTAAACTAAGCCAGAATTTGTCTGTTGAACAAGTGAATTCTATAGACCTTCTTATTAGTGGGGAGGTTCATGATCAGGAGTGGGCTTTTACATTATGAAGAAGAAGAAGAAACAGGGGAAACTTTGGCGATAGAAGATTAACATGAAATATAAAGATAAAATAATATGCGACTATGTAGTGGAATCAAATAGAATGTTATAAATAGTGCCACTCTCATAGTCAGAATAATTTTAATGACAAACATATAATTTAAATATTACCAAAATAATAATTATTAACTTGCAAATATGTAAAGTTGAATGTGAATAAAATTAAAAGCCAAAATTTTAAGAAAGAACATCCAATCTGAACGCTATCAATACAATATTAATTTATCATATTATATGATTAAGTCAACATCAATTAAGCATATTACTTCCTGATAACAACTTAAAACAATAAAAAAGAGGTTATCAAAACGTCTGCCAAGCATGACAACAATGGAAAAATCCCCCTTTTTTGCGTTCGAGTAGCTCTTTAGGTCTAGAGTGAAGGCCATTCAGGGCTCTTGCCAGAATGCGCAATTTATTTTTACCTAATCCCAGGGCTTCTGAAGCGAATTTACGATCAAAAGCCCGGATTAAGGTTTTAAAAAGTTTTAAGCCTGGTGTGTCCGACCAGATCTTAAGTGATTTATTGTGATATAGAGTTTCAGGGGTCAGTTTCATCTAGATTAACACACTTAAATTTAAAAAAAAATACAAGCCTCCGATACAAAAAGAGCTAATGATCTTCAAACGGCTGACAAATTTTCTTGAAACATAGCTAAGAATTTTCTTGATTAAGACACCCTTCAAACGAAAAAAAATTATCAAAATCGGTTCATTCGTTCGGAGCTATGATGCCACAACAGACACACATATACACTCTACGAACTTATAACCCCCCCGCGTGGGGGTTTCCGTTTAAAAACTTTAAAACGTAACAGCATTTTACTATTTCGGTGTATCCACACTAATACATACGTAACAAAATTGCGATGAAATAGGCTAAACCATAGAATACTATAATACATTGTGTATTATAGTATTCTATGGGCTAAACACTCGTTTTTGTCAAGCATAATAATATTGCGTTTTGCCATGAAATATTAATATGTTCATTAAAAATGTTAATAAAGTAAAATTATTATACCCAATATCATCGTAAAAATGGCAAAGTTTTGGAATTCAATCTCAATATGTAAAAAATCCTGCCTGATCATTTAATGCTTTTCAGATAATAAATAAAAAATATCCAGCTAAAAATAAAATGAAAGTGACTTAACTGGGGAACTTCGTCATTTCTTATGAAGTCAGCTTACATGTGCCGGTGGTTCATTCAGCTTGTGGGTTAGAATTGGGTGTTTTTTTAATTTTTGTATAATGTGGTTAATGATGTTTGACTGTATAAAATTCAACAAAATCAACAATAAAAGATGTTTGTAGACGATATTAATATATTTAGGACCTTAGATAATATTGTAATTGACGACAATTAGGAAGTGTTTAAAGTTGCTATCTATGCTCTCCACAATATATAATACATAAAATTAAAAGTAGTAAACTTAAAACTATCATTATATTTAAGTATTTATGATCATAAAGAATAAATCAACATCTTTAGTAAAGGTGTAAAGAAGTTGTGTTAAAGTTTAAAGTACCTTGAACTTTACGGTTAATACCAGCAGCGTAATTATTTTATATGCAATTCATAAACAATTTAATTAAAAACAAATTTATATAATACTGTATGAGGGTTCCTTGTTGTCTTAACTATGGAACCCAAAAAGGCGATTGAGGGCTCTGATTGGACTATTGCACGCTGTAAGTTTCACAATACGTGAGCAACCCGGGTTCCATCTCCGCCGACATCGAGATTGTTAGTTGCAATTTTAAGTGCTCGGTGGTGCAGAAAAACATCGTGAGGAAACCTGCATGTTTGAGAAATACGAAAAAAAAAATTATTTCGAAGACCCGTGAAGTTCGCCAACACGCATTGGGGCACATTTCCTTGCTCTAAAACCCTTTTTGTATTGAAAGGAGGCCTGTGCCCAACTGAGGGGCGTATATAGGCTGTAGCTAAATAACTAATATTATAATATATTTATTTCTACATACTATAAAGGTCCACTGCCGAACATAGATTGCCTCTTAGGCTTAGGGAAATTCCTTGGTGGAACACTAAGCTAAAAGAGCTTCAGGAAAAGTGCAGGAAAATATTCAATAGAGCCAAAAAAACCCAAGAGTAGTATATTGTTGCAAGCCATAATTGATGCCCCTAGCGCCATCTAGTGTCGGGGCGCAGAGCGAGGAGAGCTTTCTAAAAAATGCCTGTGTTGTTTCTGTAACAATATTTATAGTGCAGCCCTTACCGTATGTAATAAAGAAATTAGGAAAGCTACAAGAGAATCGTGGAGGAAGCTATGCGAGGCAGTTGATTCTTTGTCTCGCAGTGCAAGACTACACAAAATGCTATCGAAAGCTAAACCTAATCAGAACGGGCTTCTTAAAATGCCTGATGGTAACTTCACTAATAGTGAAACAGAAACATTGGAGTTACTAGCATTAACCCTTTTCCCAGGGCCACATAAGACTTTTGCCTAGAACCCTCTCAGAGCCCTACGAAGGCCTTGTAATAAGGACTGGTGTAGGGCTTCAAAGATAATAAAGCCTAACCTGGTGCAGTGGGCTGTTGACGCCTCTACTGTCTGTGTATCAAGGCCAACCGAAAGACGACTGCGGAGACTGCGGAGACAGACAAGGGACTGCCAGCTTAATGGCAACTGCAGCGATGCGATCATCGCCTGTAGCGGCTCTTAATGCATTTCTATGTCCCTTGATCTTTATTTAGACAAGGGGGCGATGGCTAGTTTATATGGGGTTACCTCCCAGGGCGGTCTGATCTTGCTTTCCTATAGATTGAGATCCATGCCGACTCAATTTAGGAAATACCGGTGTTATGCATCAGATATCACGTGTCTACTATACACTTTTAACACAAAAAGTACATACGGTGAAACCTTACATCTTTGCCCACATATTTAGGTTTTTATTACTTTTTTCAAAAAATAGCCACTTTATTTCGACGGTTGCTGAAGCTTTGAACGACACTCTATGCAACAAATAAACTGTCAAAACCAGGTGACACAATTCTTAACAGATGCTGAGAAAAAAAACAAGAACAGAGCCAAATTTCATCAACCTACATCTTTGCTCAACCTAAATTTCTCAGCAACTATAAGTTCTATGACTTTGATTTTAAGATATATTGTTAGCAAACCGGCAAAATGGTATACCATTACATTTTCAAATAAATAGAAGTCCATTTTAAGTTTTAATGGCGGTGGGCAATGTTATCACCACATTTAGTCACATTTTCATGCTAAGAGATTTGAGGTGCTAAGGCTGTGCATCAGATGAAAGGAAAATAATAAACTGATTTTAAGGAAATAATGTATATTTCATTTAAAAAATTAAAAACAAAAACTAACAGAACAACAAAAAAAATCAAAAAAATCAATGTTTAGGCCGGAAAGTTCTAGAAAATTCTCTCAGAAATTAACCCTGATAGGATAAGGAAGGATAAGGAAAAGTAGACAGCGACGATACTTATTTAATATAATACGAGGCAAGCTTATACTGATTTCGCTGAATGAACCACCGGCACATGTAAGCTGACTTCATAAGAAATGACGAAGTTCCCCAGTTAAGTCACTTTCATTTTATTTTTAGCTGGATATTTTTTATTTATTATCTGAAAAGCATTAAATGATCAGGCAGGATTTTTTTACATATTGAGATTGAATTCCAAAACTTTGCCATTTTTACGATGATATTGGGTATAATAATTTTACTTTATTAACATATTTAATCAACATATTTAATATTTCATGGCAAAACGCAATATTATTATGCTTGACAAAAACGAGTGTTTAGCCCATAGAATACTATAATACACAATGTATTATAGTATTCTATGGTTTAGCCTATTTCATCGCAATTTTGTTACGTATGTATTAGTGTGGATACACCGAAATAGTAAAATGCTGTTACGTTTTAAAGTTTTTAACCCCCCACGGAAACCCCCACGCGGGGGGTTATAAGTTCGTAGAGTGTATATGTGTGTCTGTCTGTGGCATCATAGCTCCGAACGAATGAACCGATTTTGATAATTTTTTTTTGTTTGAAGGGTGTCTTAATCAAGAAAATTCTTAGCTATGTTTCAAGAAAATTTGTCAGCCGTTAGAAGATCATTAGCTCTTTTTGTATCGGAGGCTTGCATTTTTTTTAAATTTAAGTGTGTTAATCTAGATGAAACTGTGTAAAAACTAATAAACTGACCTTTCATTTTAGCTTTAACTTCCATAGAAACCTCCATTAAATCACCAGCCACAAGCCGCAGCCGCCTTTCCCTGTCCATTGACACCATTTGGTGATGTACCATCAAAATCCTTTGTAAACTCTTCTTAACATCCTTCTCGTATACAGTTGCTCCTAGTCCATTTAGTACTCGTACCATCCATTCTACTTCTTTCAAAAAGCGCTCGAAATCTAGCGCTTCATTTCTGATTAAACAATCCATCAACACTAACGCTAGTAAGTTTGATATAGTTGCCACAACGATGTTTTGTTGCAAAGAAACAACTTCGTGCGCTACGTCTTGGACTTGTGATTGCTGTTCAGGTGTCAATTGCTGCAGACTCACGGGCTTCAAAGTTTCGCTTGTCACTAAGTTTCGGTTTCCTAAATACTCTTTCAGTGATATTTCGGTTCCGAAATTTACGTAAATATATCCAAAATGATCGTTTAAACTTCGTAAAGCTTTAAGAAGACCCTGGAAAAGAACACGTAAATTAGCCAGGCAAAAACGTGGGAGAGCCGACCGAGGAAGGATCACGCTCTCACAGAATACCTGCGTAAAATAGTAGCTTGACGAGAACCAGAGACTCTTTTTACCGGAAACGAGGCATTCTCATCCAGGGGTGACAACGCATCTGCATTTTGATTCGTAATCGAGGATAGATGTAGATGTCTACGAGCCACAGCATCCACTTACCATCAGATGGACTGTGTGCTCGTTTGTAACCCTATCCTATAAAAAAAGTAATGGAAGCGTCTAAATGCCGAATTTATTTTATATATTTATTTTATTAACTCTCACATATTTTTCTTTAATACTGCCAATTTTCTTATTATATATTTAGTAATAAGGCCGATTATCTGATCATCAAATAAAAAGCGACATACAGTCTTCAATACTTGTTTTTTTCCGAGCTAAAAAGCTTGTTTTATTCCTTTAGGCCCATGAGGCACAAATACTGTATTATGTCTTCGCGTTCTTCCTATGTTCAAAGGAATTGTTCTTGGCCACAATGTATTGTCCACACCGGAGTAAATATATAGCCTCACCATATTGTGTAACCCGAGCGACTAACACGGGGTTAAGCGGGAAAATAATGTTAGGCCGTTTGGGATAACCGCCTTACAAAGTTATACGCTATATAGTGAGATCCGACTCGATTTTTGGTCGCTCGTGCTCGTGCTGAACTGGCAAGCTATATGGTAAAAACCTGTCGTAGTTGAAAAAAAAAGGTACCGACTAAACATATAAACAGCTCCATTTAAAAGATTCTGCAATTAGAAGACACGTTTTTTTATTCGGTCGGACATCCAAGGTCAAACAAAACGGAACGGGGCGTAGAGGTTACAAAGGGTATGCAGATGACAAGTATATTGCGTTTCAACAACCTATCATGCGATATAACATATCGCCGATATTTCAAGTAACTGTAGGTATTAGTTAATCTTAACCACGA
The DNA here is from genome assembly GCA_907164705.1 of Parnassius apollo. Taxonomy (NCBI): domain Eukaryota; kingdom Metazoa; phylum Arthropoda; class Insecta; order Lepidoptera; family Papilionidae; genus Parnassius; species Parnassius apollo. The sequence continues at coordinate 18,297,669 of CAJQZP010000008.1, forward strand.
ACTTTGGTCGATATGATAGTGTAAACAGGTGGTAGGTATGATTTCAACGCACCACCTGTTCTTTCTTTCAATTTACCAAATGCAAATAACAGCATTAAGTCATTGCTATACTATAAGTAACCTCCAGTCGGGCATGTTTACGTACAATATTTTATTTATCGGTTTAAATACATTCGCTACATGCTAATTTTAAATACAAATATACACCGCGATATATGACGAAGGTAAACACCACGAGAACTTCCGCATAATCGGAAAATATTGACACGCGAGAAATATTAAAGGTTACACATATCTTACGAGTATATGGTGTGGCACGTTGGTTTGCGATTATAGTGAATCGTAACGGGGATAGCCAAGTTAAATTTCTATAACGCTAACAGGAAACTTAAAAAATGTATGAAATAGAAAAATTTTAAGTTTTTAACGACCTAGTACTAGTTACGGTGACTGCTTTGATAGTCTAGTGGTCGTAGCCGTGACGGCCGATCGTGTGATCCAAGGTTTAAATTCCTAGTATGGCTAAAAAGTCATTAGGTTTAAAAAAATTAGTTAAAGTTTCAGCCCATATACGTCCCACTACTGGGCACAGGCCTCTTCTCATTTCTGTGAGGGTTTTAAGGGGGAAGAAAGTGACACCGCGATGCCCCAATGTGTTTTGGCGAACTTCAATCGTCTTCAAAATGTTATTTTTTTCTTATTCAGACATGCAGGTTTCCTCACGATGTTTTCCTTCACCGCCGAGCACGTAGTAAATCAGCACTTAAAATTGCAATTAAATACTTCATTGGTGTCGGCTGGGATCGAAGCCGGGTTGCTCACGTAGTGTGAAATTTACAGCGAGCGCTAACCATCTGAGCTACGTCGGTTTTGATGTCAAGAAATCCCCAATAACAGTCCGGAATCAAGAAGTTGGCAGCGTTTAATCACCGTGCCTTGGAAAGCACGTAAAGCCGATGGTATTGCGTCCATATTGCGTAATTTCGATTTATGTACGGTCATGTCGGACTCGGAGTCTTTCGTACTATTGTCGGATACGTTATTCTTTTTAAATTGAAACTGCAAACGTCGCTACAGTCCACCTGATGTTAAGTGGCTGCCGCTGCCCATGGACATCACTGGGTGGTAACTACCTAGATCCCTTAGGCAGAAGAGGTGTCCAACCACTTAGAATGTACTCTTCAAACTAGGTGGTAGCGGTAGGACGTCGGCGCTCAATATCACCAAACAGATTAACGGTTACTTTTATTCTTGTAGCGCTGTTTTAGTAGACGATTACAAATATTTACTCACCCCCGTGGTTTCCTTAGGTTTGGGCACGCCAATATGTTCGTACGCGAACAAGGTCTGCTCCACGATACGGTCGTAACTTAAGTTAACGGGCACGATCGTTATGTCGGGAACCTCACCCGCGAAGTAAGGTACCAGACTCATTGACAGTATACCTGCCATTGGACAATGTAAACTTTAATGTTTAATCACCACATACATATTTACGTACTTTTTAGTCCATCGCAGAACATTTATCAATTCGGTAAAGCTAATCAAAGGTCCCCTACTAAATATAGGCCTCTCCTATAGATTGCTTCATAAGGGCGATATTTACCGGGTTAAATCGCGGGTTTTTATTATAATGGTTTGTTTTCAGATGCTGCTCTCCATTCCCTTTCATTTCCCTCTGTCGACTTTTAAGACACTCACAGGATAATATAGAGTGGATTCTGGACGCGTACAATTGACTTCAAGCAAATAAGGTCACAGATGCCTTGACACTCCTAAGGACTAAGATGAGATGAATTACAGCATATTAATTATACTGGCTCTCTTCGTGTATGCGCTGTTGTTTGGCGATAAAAAAATTAGAGTTTATGTATGTGAGGAATGCAATACTATATGTATACAGGTTGTTGAGAAAACAAAGTTATCTTTGAAACCAGTGGTTTGGTCTCACTTATAGAACGTAAATTCAATGAAAAATAACAACATTTTTTTTTAGTAAAATATCAATTTTTCCTTAATTCCTCAATTTTTGCTTGTCCTAAGCCAGGATGAAAGTATGAAGGAAAAGTAACATTGCAGGTTATGTGTACCTACTGTGTTTTTATTGGAATGTTGTGTAGGTAACTAGCGCGGGCGGTGATCTTTACAGCGATTACGTCACTCGGGCGCATAGGTATCCATGAATTTACGGACAGTGTCGGACGAAACTTTTTAAATTTTATGAAAGAGAATAGTGTTTTTTTTTAATTCATTGAATTTACGTTCTATAAGTGAAACCAAACCACTAATTCCAAAGATAACGGTGTATACACTAACACCCTGTATATTAGTATGCGTATATTAGTATGTAGTTTGTTTCTAAGTGTATAAGCACGTAGATCACCGGGTTGATGACTGTCTGTAAGAGCATCCATCACCCCATTTCGCCTCGTAATTGTCAAGAAAGCGACCCTACACCGAGGCAGGTCCATGACCAGCAGTATACTTTTCCTCTCCAATAAAGAGGAAGAACCACCGTTTCAATTAAAAAGAATAAGGAACTGTCAAGTGAATGATATGGAATAGTGAATTCTATTAAACTGTCCATTAAAAAGAAAGTAAAGTAAAGTTAACCTATATACGTCCACTCCCAGCCCCCCCCAAAATTTTTTCTTATTCCTCAGAATCGTTTCCTCAATTTTCCTTCGCAGAGTGTAAAACTGTCCATTAAGTCTTTACTAATTAATTGTACACAAACAACAAAATCCAGTAGTGCTGATCTTTTTCCATTTTAAATAAATGGAACAGACCAAAATTAAAATATGGTAAGTCATCGATGACTGATAATGTAACATTTTTTTAATCTGTGTCGTCAAGTTTTGAAGTTAAATGTTTCTGAAGATAAATAAAATATGAGTTGATTACAAAAGCGACTTAGAACAGACTGTTTACTTTTTAAATTGACGTTTACGAAGTGCGTCATATTGTGATATTGTTTACTGACTCTGCTATTAGTTTAAAACTTGCTAAGAATGATTAAAACTCTTAAAGCCAGGGTAAATACGTTTAAAAATAAACCAGCGTAAATAGTTGGCCTCAATTGTCTCAGAACATATAGGGCTTAAAATAAACATGGACAAAACAAAGATCTTGTTTAAAGTAAATGGCGTAAACGCCCGTAGTTGTTAAGAGGACAACGCTCACAGTTGTTGAAGGCTATGTGTAGGTACTTACGACAAATAGACCGACTATGTAAGTCCAACTTCAACCGTGAGTTCAATCGACGAATCGAGCTCGGCTGGGCACGGTTGGGGAGATTACGACACATCTCTTCTTCAGATACCTATACTTACCTCAAAACTTGAAAACAAGATTGTACAACCAGTGCGTGTTGCCAGTGATGACATATGGATCTGAGACGTGGTTTGTCTCTACTGGCTGTATGAGAAAGGCAAGGTCGTCCAGCGAGCTATGGAGAGGGCTAAGCTCAGAGTTTATCTGTGTGTGTGTGTGTGTAACTTCGTAATGAGGATATCCGCAATAGAACCAGAGTAACCGAAATGACGCAATAGATCAGTAAGCGTTATAAAGCTCGAAGAGCCGAAAACCGATGGGAAAGAAACATTCTCGAGTAGCAGCCCGTCTACTAGAGGCTCAGGACCGTGCTTTGTGGCATTTCTTGATAGAGAGGCCTCTATCTACGTTCAACAGTGGACTTGAGATGATGATAATGAAGGCTTTGTACTTAATTAACCTTTCTTTTGAAACACATTGTTGTCTATTTGATAATAGCTGTTTTTGTGTGTGTATAAAGACCAATTAAAAAAAAGTACAAGTACGAGTATTACATAATAAATGTCGATATCAAAAGATAAGAATTAACAATATTTTAGACACCCACGACTTGAAATATAGTACTGTATTATCTTAAAAAAAAAGTTATTTAAACAAAATATAAAAAAACAAAGTACAACATACAAAAATGATAAGGGTGCGCGCGTGCGTGCGTGCGTGCGTGCATGCGTGCGTGCGTGCGTGCGTGCGTGCGTGCGTGTGTGCGTGCGTGTGTGCGTGCGTGCGTGTGTGCGTGCGTGCGTGCGTACGTGCGTGCGTGCGTGCTAGCGTGCGTGCGTGCGTGCGTGCGTGCGTGCGTGCGTGCGTGCGTGTGTGTGTGTGTGTGTGTGTGTGTGTGTGTGTGTGCTTATCTGACGTCGCTACACAACACAAGTAAGAAGCGAGCAGAGCAGAATATCTCATATACTAAGGCTTACCACGCACTGCGATTAAACGCGAGCGGTTTAGGAACAGCTCAAAACACAAAACCGCATACCATCACGCACTACGGCTGGAGTTTTGCTTAATTTTATTTCACCGTGGATTTCGAGCAATATAGGTGTAGCTTTGGCTTTAAAATTAAAAAATCGAAAACGTAAACAACGGCACTGCCATAAGTACTGGGTAAATCCACTAACAGATAAAACACATCTGAGAGGATACAATACAAGTGTAAGCAATTGGACCATGGTTATGAAACGAGATGCAATAGATACCACTTCTTACCTTTAGAAAAAAGACGGCAACTCTTCGATATTACGTATCTATTAAAAATTGTCGGAGGCATCATTGATTGCCCTGCTTTGCTGGAAAAGGTAAGCATTTGGGTTCCGCGTAGATTACCATCTAGACGTACTCAGTCACTAGCTATTCCTAGAGTCAATAATAACTACCGCCGCAATTCATTTATTATTCGTGCGAGTAACTTTTTTAACAAATTGTCAATAAATAACGGCGAATTAGAACTATTCCGTACAAAGTCTCATAATGTAAGTAGATTGTTTGCGTTGGAGTTCTTAAATACTCTCAAATTTTAAAAACACTCCTCAACTTCGGGGATTTACTTTGTTTATTGTTACTGTTGTCATGGCCTCTTTACATTTAAATAACCATATGCGAATATACCTGTAAATGGCTTTGTCGAAATGTCCAATTTGTATTCATGTAACGTTTATATGCTGTTGGTGTTCCAAATAAAATAAAATAAAAATAAAAATAAAATACTTTTGCTACTAGTTAGTACCTACTGTCCTCTGTGCTCGTCTGGTCGAAACCGAATGCGGTTAATCGCTGTCCGTGCGCCGCCATACTATTACTATGGGACATATAAAAATCGCGCGTTTACAAACCGCGATCGAAATGTAGCAAGTTACATTTTTAAAAACAGTCACTGAAAAGAGCCGCTAATACGTGCGCTTGTATAGAAAGTCATAGGTTACATTTTTTGCGGTTTCGGACGTGCGGTTAAACGCGTGCGTTTAATCGCAGTGCGTGCTAAGCTAACGACTCAACATTATTAAAAAAAAATGCAGTTCTAAACTCAACGGCTAAGCGTGGAAACTATGGCAAATATTTCCCCGACGAGGCACTCTATAAGGGGATGTCTATAATCGGCAGAGTACTTTTGATATTCTGCAATGAACGAATGGATGGATAAACGATCAACAGGTAATAAATACGAAGTTTTTAAACCTTACCATACTTTGGCATTAGGCTTTTGTTACTCCTACTTCTAGTGCCCTCAACGAAGAACTCGATCGGGGCGCAATGCTTCGCCACGAGTGTTCGGACGTACTGCTTGAGCGTCGCTGCGTAAATAGGGTCGCCAACGATTGAGCGTCGGATGAAAAAGGCTCCCGTTTCTCGCATTCGTTGTCCGACTATCGCCATAGAAGAGAAATCTAAAACAAACTAACACATTTTGAACAACTTGAAGTAAATCGTTTCAAGCAATGATTGCTGTGGTTCTTAACATTACCCGTTTTGAATCAAATTAGTTATTGGTTTGTGCAAACTGGTATATAATATATATACTAGCTGTTCCCCGCGACTTCGTTCGCGTGAAATTTGTTACGATTGAATTTCGTAGATTTGAATTTTTTGCGAAAGACACCAATTCTTTTTCTAAAATAAAAATAACAAAGTTACTCCTTATAACAGCTTGTTTATTAAAAAATGTTTTTTAAAAAATTTCAACTCCTTTAGTTCAATAATTTTAGCTAAAAAAATTGACAAAATGTATGTAGTATTATCTATCGACATATGTGCCTTATACAGCAAAGTTAAATTTTATCCACTCTCTCTGCCTCCTAGATGAACGCTTCAGAAAGTGCCCAAAAACGCGGCTTTTTCCAGTTTTAAAGATAACTTTTTTTATAGGGTAGGATGACAAACGAGCACACAGTCCACCTGGTGGTAAGTGGTTGCTGTGGCTCATAGACATCACACCATCTATCCTCGATTACAAATCAAAATGCAGATGCGTTGCCATCCGTGAGGACTAAGATGGAATGCCTCATTTCCAGTAAAAAGGGTCTCCGGTTCTCTACACTCACCATACAAAACACAGCAGCATTAAGCTACTATTTTACGCTGGTATTCTGTGAGAGCGTAGTCCTTCCCCGGTCGAGCCGACCCATTCGTGCTACAACTATACTTCTAATATAACTGCAGCATGGCTCTACCACATATAAACTGTACACGGTACATGTAAAGTGTCGAGGTACGAAATTACTATTGCATATATTAACATAGAAAAAGTAGTTATTGTGACACTAACATGTAATAGTTGGACATATGGTATGGTGGACTTTTTGTAGACATTGATATCTTCTACAGGTAAAGGTACTGTAGTACATCACTTTGCTCTATCTTTGTCAATAGTTTCCGCAGCGTATGCGAGTATAAGAATTTTTCGGCGTTACTATTGCATATATTAACATGCAAAAGTAGTTATTGTGACGTAACTGTAATAGTTAGATATATGGTATTGCGGACTTTTCCGTAGATATTTATATTTTCTTTAAAATTTTAGTACATAACTTTGCTCTATTGTCAATAATTTCCGCAGCGTACGTGATATAAGGATTTTTTTTGGTATTTTTTTCACACCGTGGGTTACATTAACGAAGTTTTCATACGGATCCCTAACTTTTTGAAAATATACTATAGCCTATGTTCATCAGGGATAATGTAGGATTCCATTGGTGAAAGAAATTTTCAAATCGGTCCAGTAGTTTTGGAGCCTATTCAATTCAAACAAACAAATTTTTCCTCTTTATAATATTAGTGTAGATGTAGACATTATCTAAATTCTAAACACATCCTGTACGATCGGGAAACGGCACATAGAAACTGCAATAAATTCCTACCAAACAATCCATCCATCCACTACAGACTATAAAGTCTACTACTGAAAATAGGCCCCCCATAGATTGCCTCATAGGGGAATTTTGCCATAGTTGCCAAGCTTGGCAGGCGGGTAGGCAACTGCAGCTTTTATTATTTTCAGTTGTTATCAGGAAGGTGTTGCTGTCCCTCTCATGTTTAAATTTTTCTTTGTCGCCACGTATCCATGGGACTACGTGGGGTAGTGGTTGTTACACCGCGACTTTACGACACCAAACATTAAAAACATATTAATATTAATGAACCATTGAGTTATACAAAACTAGAGGAGCAAACCACATTACTTCGCGTCGAAAAAAGTGTAACTATCCAACAATTTATTAAACATTTTAAATAAACATATATCTGTCTCACTCACACAAGTTGCGAAAACAATACCGTCGCTAAGATTAGATAAAGATAGACACACCAAACAAGCTTTGGTGTGTCTATCTTGGTGTGGCTTACTATATGAAAATTAACCCAAAATTCGAAATAAAAAGGAGTTTTTTAAGCTACAGTTGCTATTTAAAAAAAGTATATGTTCTTATCAGGTAAATAGAAGTTAGCATAACTGATGAAATAAAACATATGTTTTATAAGTATTTTTATTGTACTAATATATCAAAAAAAAAAAAAAAAAATATAAAATATTCAATATAAAATAGGTAATAAAATATATTTAATAGATAATTCATGAATAAACTAAAATAAGAATAATTAATTTTTTGAAAGTTAAAACATAGTTTTTATTATAATTTCTAAAACATTTAAAATCAGAGGTAACAAATTAACTTACTCCATTAATTATATAGTCTCCATTAATGTGGGATAATCATAAAGGCGGAAAAGTGGCAACATTCGATAATTTTATTTAATTATTTGAGGTTTTTACGTTTATATGAAAACATGAACTAAATCTTATGTGTGTAAAGTGATTCCGCTCTATTTATTATGTTTCTGTAACCACGAATCGCATTCTTTCACTACCCATTTGTTGTCGCGGATCGTTCGGCTCAACTCTGTCGGCTATGTCTGTTTTTTTTTTTTTTTGCGCCCGAAGCAAATATGGGCAACCCTCCGGAAAGCGGGGGAGGGAGGCGGTGAATGCACATAGCATACCACGCAGCCGGTTGCGTGGTTATGTGGAGACTTTTACCCACTAAACACCGCCTTTTAGGAAATGGCTTAACGATCTGACTAGAGATCTCTAAGCCGTATACGAACGCGACCCTCCTTGGCAGAAAGGAGGGCGCAAAGCTCTGTCTGTCTGCCTGTGGCCATATATATTGCAGCGGCAACGCTTTGGCGCGGCAATTACTAATCTAGAGTAATATATAAACCAATGTAACGAACACAAAAAGTTATTGTTATCTAAAATACACGCTATACTACAATTTGCTTAAAATTCATCATATTTTTAAAGTCTGGCAATATTATCGTCGGGGAAGGTATCTGAAGTGACTGCAATTATGCAGTGTTGTATTTTTACGCATTGTTTCTAACGAACGATAAACTGCTACTGAAACCCAGTGGCGGGGGTCAAAGTCGTGACCTCTAAGATATTAACCGTCAGCCTCCCGCGTTTCATATATTGCCATGCATGTTTACCCATTATATGCAGGGTATTTTTTATTCATTCTCTCATCACGATACCTAAAATAACGGTCTTGGTCGGGCATAGTTTTATATACTTAATATATTTTATAACATATATATATTATATAGGTAAAAATGACATACGAGCACACCGGTCCCTTTATAAATAAATGGATGCTGCGGCCCTTATATCACGTTAGCTTAGCAGAGGTAAACTACCTAACTACTACTCGTAATAAAGAGACCACAAGACAACTACCTACCATCGAGTTTTCAGTCATAAGATTTACATCAGCTTCGCCATTAAGATGGCCTAAATAAACTCAATGGCAAATTTTTAACTTCCTGACTCCGGGTAGCTACTGAGAATTTCTTGACGGAAAGCTCAATAATTTTTTTGCCACGACCCGGGTTTCGAACTCTGCAGCACGCACTTAATGCACGAACCCTGAGGACTAACGATAAGATTCTATAGCTGGAAGAGATATAAAAGGATCATCATTTTTCAGCATTACAGCCCTTCACAAGTCCACTGCTGAACATAGGCCTCCCCCAAGGAATGCCACGTTTCTTGAAGAACAAGACCACCGCACTTCTGTTCCACGCCTGGAGAGTAGTGCCACCATGGAGGACGGAATTAAAGAGCTTCTGAAGGACTTTCAGAAGCTCCGCTGTAATTCCATACTCGAGGTACGTCAACTTAAAGCAAATGAATAACTTTACTTCTAAAATAATACAATAATTAGACCCTAACGGGACGAACAGCGTGTTAGACCGTGTGGAAGAAGTTTAGACTTTGAACTGGAGGATATTTGTTTACTTAATTTATGTATTTATTATTTATTGCATTCCCTATTACAAAAGAATGCAAAGGGCGGAAGTTAAAAACATACAGCTTCTAAGGGAGTTTTCTAGAGAATAATATCTTCTAATTAGTTAAATAGATTTAACAATAAATTATTAATAATTACCGCATATTTAACAATAGAAGCGCAACCACTATTTTATAAACTATAGTTCAAGTTTTATCTAAAGAATTATACTTTACAGTAAAATTAAATATAACTATGAAATTAAATGTATTTCATAGTTTACTCCAATAGTAATTGTTTGGTGAAGATTTGAATCTAATCATAGTATAGTTGTAGCACGAATGGGTCAGCTCGACCGGGGAAGGACCACGCTCTCACAGAATACCAGCGTGAAATAGTAGCTTAATGCTGCTGTATTTCGTATGGTGAGTGTAGAGAACCGGATACCCTTTTTACTGGAAACGAGGCATTCCATCTTAGTCCTCACGGGTGACAACGCATCTGCATTTTGATACGTAATCGAGGATAGATGTAGATGTTTATGGGTCACAGCAACCACTTACCATCAGGTGGACTGTGTGCTCGTTTGTCACCCTATCCTATAAAAAAAATCATCGTCATCATCATTACAACCTTTAACAAGTCCACTGCTGAACATAGGCCTCCCCCAAGTAATGCCACAAAGCACGGACCTGAGCTGCCTGTATATATATATATTTCCAAACACAAACCCCCCAACTAACAGACTCAACTAAACACATAAAATAAAAAAAGAAAATACACCCAACACAAACAAAATGATCGCTCATCACACAACATTCCTCACCCACACCCCCCCCCACCCATATATATATATATATATATATATATATATATATATATATATATATATATATATATAAGTAGTGTGTATAAGTAGTAAGTACCAATTTTCTTGAAAACAAAACAACGGGTAATAATTGAACAAAGCCTAAGAAGTTAAGCTAGGAAACCTAACCAAAGATATACTATTTTTAAACGAAAATTAAAATATTTTTTAAGTCTCTATACAGTGAATGATTACATTGTATTCGTTCGGGAAGAGATATTGAATGCATAATTTAATTAATATAATACGCTAATTTTATTCAAACATGCTACAAATATGGGAAAACACGATTTTAATCACTTTGCCTACACGATGTTATTGTTTCCGAAATAAACGGCTATGACCATAGTTCAAATATGTAGTTACCCAAATAGGTATGACGTTAGGCTAGAGCTAGATGCTAGACGCATGATGAAGGTGACGCTAATGTTAATCGTACGATAAGGATAAAATTATTTTATTTTATCCTGGTGATCCTGATCAGAATACTAGGATAATTGGGGGGTCATTGAACAAACAAAATGGCACCGACACATTGGTGCTAAAATGTTTATGGACCAACACCGCACCAGCGCGAGCTCATATGCGTGCCGTGCGTCCGTGCAGCGTTTCCACTTTTAGATATTTTGCACTTTATATGGTAAATCTACTAATATAGGTAGGGCTTTAGGCGTTTCTTCAAGTTGAAAAAGTTTTCGACAATTTGGGATGAAATCGAACTTCAGGTAACCCTGTTTTCTATACCCACCTAATTAGTGGCGCAGAGCGGTGCGGTGTGTGCCGGGGGGGCCATGGCCCCGGGCGGCATACAAAAGTGGGCGCAATGTTACGTGCAAAGCGAAACTGCAAGAGTGCGTAAGAGAGGAGGCGAGATGAAGTCGAATACTGCCAAAGTACTAGCAACAATCACCCGGTGCCCGGCCGGCCGGCAATGCGGCGGCGAAATGACGCGAACGAACCAACAAGTGACAGCGAGTAAAACAATCACTGCTGAACAATATAGGCCCCAGGAATTTTATTATTTTTGGAAAACTTCCAGCTAACATTAACAGTAAATAAATGGGTGCGTTTGGCAGAAAAAAGCGCTAGCAAGCGCTTACAAACGCTAAAATAGTTTTCGGCCAGGACACGATTGCTACTTCACTAGCGCTGACACAATCCGCCATTTTGTTTATTTAATTTGTTTGTTTTGAAGTAGAGTTTATAACTCGTTTTTAGCAATATTAGTTTTAAGTAATATAATGACATAAATAGACATATACATGTTATTAAAAATTCATGATTGGTAAGTTTTAATATGAATACTTCACAAAAATATATTTAAATTAGGTTAGGTTCCCCGGTTAAAACTAACATCGTATCCTAGAGGAAAATGGCTACTTACGATTTGACAGCGCTTACCGCTTACGATCGCCATTTTGCTTACAAGCGCTTGCTAGCGCTTTTTTCTGCCAAACGCACCCATTGAATGACAACTAGAAGCCCAATTAAAATTAAAAAAAAAGCAAAAAAAAAAAGACAGGGGCACAAAAAACAAAAAAAGAAAAAAAAGGCCCAACCCTGGAAAACTCCCAAAGAAACCACCCACAACCCGGTAGGGGGGGGGGGGGCAGGGCTTCGCCTCCCCCCTCCCCCTCTTTTTTTTTTTTTTTTTTTTAATGGAGAGTGAGAGAGAAAAAACCTATAGAGAAAACCTCCCCCATCTCTTACTTTTTGGTTTTCACCTATAGACATCATAAACTTAAAAACAATAATTCTAGTCGGTAAAAGATAAACATAGATTAAGACAAATGCAGTAAATTAACAAAATTATACAGAAGAATACTGAACAAAGGAACTTTTTCGCTAAAACATGCCACAAAACACGGTTCGGAGCCACCCGCATCCATCAACAGTAAGACCCGCATGTCTTACCAGGTCGTCACTGCAACTAGTGCGGAGATGCCCTACGCTTTGCCTACCGGTCAGAGGCTGACACTCAAGAACCTTTCTTCGCCATTGGTTTTCGGTTCTTCGAGCTATATGGCCGGCCCATTGACTTCAGCTTACTAATCCGTTGAACTATGTCGGTTGCTCTGGTTCTACTGCGGTTATCCTCGTTTTTAAGGCTATCATGCAAAGAAACTCAAAACATAACCCTCTCCATAGATCGCTGAGCGACCTTGAGCGTCCTCAGTGAAGGACCACGTCTCAGATCCATAGGTCATCACTAGCAACACACACTGATTGTACAATCTAGTTTGCAAGTTTTGAGGTATACCTGACTAGAAGCTGTGTGGTAACCTCCGGAATGCTGCCCAGACGAATTGAATCCGTCGATTGACCTCTCGGTTAAAGTTGGACTTACCTAGTCGGACTATCTGTACCAGGTAAACATACCCGTCAACAACTTCGAGATTAGTGCTACCAACAACAATTGAAATACCTATGCCGTGACGTGGACGTTACACATAACCTTTGTTTGACCCATGTTCATCTTAAGACCTATCCCTTGATAGACACTATTGAGGTCATTGAGCATAGTGTTTAGGTCCTTCAGCAATTCAGCCATAAGGGCTACATCGTCGGCAAATCGAAGATGAGTGATGTGCTCGCCATTGATGTAAATACCGTATCCTTTTCAGTCTAGTTGCTTGAAAACGTCTTTCAATCCAGCAGTAAAGAGTTTTGGGGATATTATGTCACCCTGTTTTACACCTCTCTGCAATTGGATAGGTTTCGTACTCTGGTTATGTACTCGGATAGCCATCGTTCTCCTACTGTACAAAGACTTCAGCACTTCGATCTGACAGTCAACTTGCGACCGCTGAAGGGATTGCAGCACTGTCCAAATTTCGACCGAATCAAATTTTTCTTATAGTCCACATACTCAAGACAAAGCGGCAGATTCAGTCTTCTGTAGGTACAATATGCCGAAGGGTATGAATCTGGTCTAGTCTTTTCGGAAACCGGTTTGATCGGGAGGCTGAAAGTTGTAGAGTCTGCATGCGAGACGATTCGTAATGACTTTCGAAAACAGCACACATAAACGCGGCTCTGAAGGGAAATTGGTCTGCAGTTTTTCAAGAGAGTATTTTCGTCTATCTTGAAGAACAAGACCAACGCACTTCTGTTCTACGCCACACTATCACTACCCACTATCACTACCCACTATCACCACACACTATCGCCACTACCCCATACCATCGCGTACAGAGGGAAATTGCAACAGGTGATTAGCAGCAGCATATTGCTGATTACATCGCTAATAAAAAACTGCGGTTGCCAACCCGCCCGCCAAGCGTGGCAACTATGGCAAAATCCCCCCCCCCCTATCAGGCAATCTATGGGGGAGGCCTATGTACAGCAGTGAACTTTTACAGTCTGTGATGGATACATGGATGGAAGTGGCTCTTAGTAACATGCTCTTCACATGACCTACCCAGTTTATTTTAAAAGGAATAGCGCAAAATGAGACAAAATAGTTTACGGTACTACACACGCAATTTCAAAAACATATATTGCGTACTTATTTCACTGAGTGTTGAAGCGTTTACTTGAGAGAAACTGGAATCATTGGGTGCGTTTGGCAGAAAAAAGCGCTAGCAAGTGCTTGTAAGCAAAATGGCGATCGTAAGCGGTAAGCGCTGTCAAATCGTAAGTAGCTATTTTCCTCCAGGACACGATGTTAGTTTTAACCGGGGAACCTAACTTAATTTAAATATATGTTTGTAAAGTATTAATATTAAAAACTTACCAATCATGAATTTTTAATAACATGTATATGTTTATTCATGTCATTATATTACTTAAAACTAATATTGCACAAAATAACTTATAAACTCCACTTCAAAACAAACAAATTAAATAAGCAAAATGGCGGATTGTGTCAGCGCTACTGAAGTAGCAATCGTGTCCTGGCCGAAAACTATTTCAGCGCTTATAAGCGCTTGCTAGCGCTTTTTTCTGCCAAACGCACCCAGTGGAAAGCATAGATTATTATATAATATGCATAGAGTACTAATACATGTATGATTAATGTTTACACGTCATCGCTCTTTTGTACATCGTCTTGAATAAAAGTGTTCCGTGGTCAGTAGTATAAAAAATTTTATGCGTTAACTGACACTTGACGGTGACGGTTTTTCCTTACAGAAAATAGAAATAGTTTATCCTGCTCTGACGTTTGTTTATGCAATATTTCTGTTTCACCTCCCAGAAGTTGGCGTTGCTATAGTCCAACACATCGGTCGGGTAGCTTCACGTAAAATAAATGACAATCGAAAAATCTATTATTAATTATTCTACGGTTAATTAGGCAAACTTTAGGTAGTTATTAGTGATGTCAGAACAGAACAGACCCTAAGTCTACAATTGTTTTTAATAATCATCATCAAATTTTAGACAATAAGAAGCGTTATTGAGGAATACTTTGTAAGTAATGTTGACAATCTTAAGTAAGTAATTTTTACGTAACGTTCGTAATTGCACACTGACATTTTAAGTATTCCGCATTTTGTTAGTATAGTACTACGCACATAGTCAAGGCCGTGTATAATATACTATATAGCTCTACACTATGGCCTAGGTTTTATAGTCTGTATGAAAAATCAAAATAACGTTAAGGAAAAAATACTTTTTAATGACTATATAGTATATACACATAAACACATAACAAGAAACCAAGAGTTGTTTATTTAACAGTTAATTAAATTATTTAAAAAATGCGTTTCGGTATTAAAAGATCGGAATGCTAAACCTGTTGTAGCAACACGAACACAGTCGAAGTATTATTGCACGTCAAAAAATAATAACCAGCAAAAACTAACTATACTGATTGTTTTTTTAGCTGTCAAGCAAAACTAAGAATTTCACCAAAAAATATACTAAGAAACATTCTAAAGAACTTTTGAACAGCATTTAAAAAAAAAAATTCAAATTTTCTGGTTCGAAATCATGTTTTCTTCTAACATAGTACTTAACATTAATCCTCAACTTTACCATATATTTAATTCAAAATTAATGCTGAAATATTTTTCGTATAACGGAGGATCTTGCTAAGCCATTTGAGGTTATATTTCCCCTTAAAAGTCAATTATGGGGGCTTCCTGTTTCGTTTCCCTTCTTGAAATTGGCAACACTGCAAGTACACCATTAAAAACAATGCAATAAAATCGAATAAATAACTATTTAGACACAAAATCGAAGGTATGTGGGTAACCCCACCCCACCCCATTTCGATCAAGTTAACTAAGAAAAGTTAAAAACATATTTTATAATTTAATATTTTTGTGGCTAAGTATACTGTTTTATTATAAAGCGATTCTGCGATAATGCGTATTTAGTTGAAGTCGGTAGCACAAAATTTTTAATTTTACCACTTTTTAGTTAAAACATTAAACCCGATGGATTCTAAAACAACATGCCTTGTATCATCAGGTAAAGTATTAGACGTAGTTAACGGACACACCATCTCACAATTTCCATTTCAAAACAATTTCCTCAAGTTATGGGGGTGACTTCTAAGAAAATAAAGTGGAAGATGTGCTTCTGTTATGTACAGGTAGCGTTTATACTGCCAGCGGGGCGACTATTCAAAAATTTTTACCTAATATGAAGCTGGTCACTTGTTTGAATCGTACTCTGCATCGAGTTGCAGAAAAAATACGTTCTAAATACCCTAATGTAATGATTTCTTAAATTTACGCGAACACTACACATTGAATAAAACTAAATTTACGGATTCTATCGTATTTATTTAACTGATTTTACTTATTTTTAATTCCCGACGTTTCGGGTGCCTTACAGCACCTATGGTCACGGGGGGGTTTAATCGCAAACGTTTAAAAAATATTTTTAAAAACGCCTAGTAGAGTAAAGTTAAAAGAAAAAAATTCAAATGTGCCTTTACCTGCAAAACCAATAACAACACGATGAGGCACTTAGCTTCAAGCAGCGTCTTATTAAACAAATTGTTTTGAAGAAATAAAGACTTTTTTATCAAGTTTAAGAGATTCAGACAAAGCATTAATAAGAAATGCAAAAATTATAATACGAAAACAAAACATCAAAAATGACTTCGATTTTATTTGATACCAATTTTAGTATTATCGAATTAGCTCTGACACAAATGCAAAAGCGCGATTTATCCTTAATAAAAAGTTTGAAAATTTTCAATTACGTATAGAAGTAAGGTTAGTTGTAGCTTGGAGTTCGAGTTCGCAGATTGAAGAAAAATTAGAAGCAGTTATGGCCCGGAATCCGGACTTTATCCGGCGTTATCAGGACGTATTCAGAACAAATTAGTAACAAAACTGCTACCAATGACATGATGTTTTATAAATTTGCTCCACTTACATCAGTACAAGTTGTATGCTCTAAGGTACAAGTCTTAGAGCATACATTACATGGAGGGAGCACTGTGTGAGCAGAAAGCGTGATCGGTGCTCTAAGGTTTAGGTAGAGTCTGTCTCTCTCGCACATGCTTCTGATTGGCTGGCGTGTTTTGCACCGTTGCATCGCGCGAGCGCATGCCCAATGAAACAGCCAATGACAGTGACTGTGCGAGAGAGACAGACTCTACCTAAACTCAGTCTCTCTCTCTCTACGCCGATCACGCTTTCTGCTCATACAGTGCTCCCTCCATGTAATGTATGCTCTAAGGTACAAGTTGAACAATCATTTTCAACATAAAATGGATTTTAGGTGTAAAAAATAATGAACTGAAGACTGAAAATTTAGAGAAAATAGTTGTAATTTATTTCAATTCTATAGAAAGCACAGATAACGTTGAAAATTAAGATAGTTAGTTGATATTGTTTTTATTTATTTTATATAGGTAATATTGCTGAAAATAAATGTTTAAAAAATGCAATCAATTTTATATGTAATATATAGTAACAAAGCCATATATACATAGTATAAACTATAAATAGCTTAGCTTAAAGAAGAGAGTGCCAAAACATAAAAGGGTTTATACCACAAATATTTTGAGGAATGCACCATGGGGAGAAGATGTGTAGGTGTGTAAAATTTATTCTTACAATTGTGAAAAGTTAAATTCAAAGTTATGATAAGTATGATGAGTATATAAGAAAAATGGCGACCATATGGACTGCAAATTAGTGACAAAATATTAACGCAAGTAATAATTATTTAGGGAAGGCGCTACTCCTAGTGAACGACCTTGAGCGTTCAGTCCTATACAATCCACGCGCTCTCGCTGCAATATATCGCGTAAGAAATATGCCCAAATTTTTGGAAATATTTCTTTAAAAAAGAACTTAAGAAATTAAATAAAACGTGAATAATATGGATTTTTAAATTATCTAATGTAATCCTCAAACGATTAGATTGTTGCCTTTAGCAACAGATGCATGTAACCAATAATTTTAGTCATTTTTTAAAATTTTAAATGTATTTATAACACATAAAAACAAATTAGAACGCGGAATGTGATGATAGGATATCGAACATTAATAATGTGCTTTTAGATGTAGTTTATTTCTCATAACTAATAAGATAATAGTCTCTGAAAAACGCACCATCGCAAGGTTTTAGTCGGGGTATTGCCTTAACTCAAAACGAAAGGACATTGTTAAAAATGGCTTATGAACAACACGCATGAAACCTTTACAATTTTTTATAATTTACATTACAATTATTGCAATAGAACGGACACTTCATAATTTCAAAAACATTTTTAAAAGTAATTCACTTCGGTCTTATTCCCGGGTGTTATTATTTTTTGGTTTAAATAAAACCGCCTTTCGTCTTTCGTCTTTTAGTAAAACCGCGGACTGAAGGACATGGTGAAACTATAAGGGTTCCTAGTTGTTTTAACTCGGAACCATAAAAAGGCGATTGAAGGGTTCCTAGTAGGTATTACATTAATCATTAAACTATTATTATGCACATACATACCCATGCCGGCGGCAACAGCTGGTAGTTCGATGTCATAGTGATAGCAAATGTATGTCAACACGCAGAAGTCTGCATAGCTGCGATGTGTCGGTAGAAACAACACCGGATTCTTTCCCATTTGCTCTTTGAACTGTGCATTAGACACACACATATTACTTGTCAGACAGTCAGTCAGTAAATCCACAGCCTTGTTGGTCTAGCCATCGGACTATGAAAGTGAGGGAATAGAGAGTGCATCTGCGCTTGCGCATACGCTCGTGCAATATGATAGTTTCTGCTGTGAACTATGTATTTAAAATCGGTCTGAATGATCATTTACCGTGTGTTTGCAGTGTTCTAGAAAACAACACCTTATTTCGTACCGTAGATATCGTAAGAGAAATAGTGAAAAATAACAGAAAGATTTTATAATACTTATCCAATAGTTTATGGCAATATAACCATCTCTTCTAGAATCTCATCATTTTTTAAATAAGTAAATCAGCTACCAAGGGCAGCATCAAAGGTGCTCACATTTTAACCTGCTTAACCTAGAGTGAAAGAGTTCTTTGTTCAGCAGTGCATTTTTATATGCTGTTAAGGAAAAGAAAGAGAGATGAAAGTAACCAGCCAATCAGAAAAAACAATAATTGACTACTGTATTTATTTACACCATAAAAAGTCCAAAGAGAATTTTAAGTAAACAGTGAACAATACCTGCCAGTACTATTTAGTACAAAATATGTAAATATTAAAACAAAATGTGTGCAGTTTGCATGCAAGAGTGAAATCTTTAGAAAAAGGCTTCAAAGCATCGCGTAAAGAGACCGAAATAATAGGAAATACTGTATTCAATCTCATTCTCTTGTAGGGTAAATCCTAAAGATGTATGTTTGTCTCTTGTTAAGTGTCGCTTTTTCTAAAAGATTCTAAAAAAGTTTTCACTTGAAAAATATTAACTTTTAAAATTGTTGGTTCATTGACAAAGATCCCTATTTTCATCATAGAAGCAATGTTCAGTGACACAATTCCGAGCCATCTTGTCATATGCATTTTCTTGTCTAAGCCCATTTCTTCAAGGTGCGCCTTTACCTCCATTACCAATGCCTCTTTACGAATGCCTCTCCTAATGCTTTCCTAAAAGTAGAAAAAAACAGTTAACAGTGTAAACTCTTTTTAACGAAACTTAAAAGGAACAAGTATTTTCTTTCATTATAAAGAGTTTTTGAAAAGAAGTAGTGTGAGGGCACAATTATATACACTTTTTTCATTATTTTATCAGTGAACATTTTACTAGATGTACATCAAATTTTAAAATCTCTGTTATTCCAAAATATAAATTATTTAACTTTCAATAAGTATTATACACTAATCTATATTGACAAAAAATCATTTATTTTATTTCATTCATTTCATTTACTTCACAGGGGAGATTTTGTCAAAGTTGCCAATTTTTGAAAATTTAGATTAATACTTTTTTAAGAGAATCCACTACCCCACATCTATGAGTATCATAAAAAGAGATAGGAAGCCAGCATTTTCCAGATGACAATTAAAAATAATAAAATCTGTGATTGTCTGATTGGCTCCCAAGCATGACAAATATGAGGCTTGTGGCCCGCAGTGGACTATCAATAGGATCATAATTTGAATTTGAAGAATAATACAATGTGAGTCTTTATAAAGCGCACATATCAAAACCAGGGAAACTACATATAATTTCATCAATGGAAAAAGTAATAAAAAAATTATAATTTTTTTTTTATGAATATTTTAAAATTTGAAATTGCAGCTGCCAACCCTATTTAAATAAATCGTTATAATGCAAAAAAGAACCCGGACCGGATGTAAAAACACCTTTTGGGCGGGCCCCCCCCCCCCCTTTGCCCCCCCCAAACATTCCCTCAAAAAAAGAGGGAGGAGAGGAAGGAGGTGGGGAACCCCCTTCCTCTTTCAATAATTCCCTTCCCACCTCTTATTAAAATAATTTTTATTTAAATAAATTTAAATTCTTTTCTTTTTAAAAAAAAAAAAATAAAATTCACCCCCCCACAAAAAAACCCTCGCCCAACCCCCCAAAAACTTTAGTATAAATAATCAAAATGGAAGAATTTTATGTTAATAATAAGCCGTGCCAATAAAGTAAAAATTTCCAAAATACGAAACGCCATAAAATTAGAATAAAGAAGTATTTGATGAAAATCTGGTATTTTTTCATCTTTTTTATAATAACTAAAATTTCTCGAAAAATCGCCCCTTAATCCTACTTTTTTTAATCTTATGTTATTCTACATCATATTAGCTTTCTAATGGTAAAAAATGCAGCCATCCATTGCAGCCTATAAAAGTCCATAGGCCTCCCTCATAGATTATTGCCACAGCTGCCACACCTGGCAACCGCAGTATTTTATTATTTTGAATTGTTATAAGAAAGATGTCCTACATCCTATCCTGTTCCTGTATCCTGTTTTACATCAACAATAAATTTAATAATTATTAGGTACATTAAATTTTTTTATAGATTCTTACCGCTTCAATAAAGGAATCTATGTACGTTGAACGTACGACAATTTTTTTTAATTCTTCTGGTGTGTAATACCTATCCATGGTTAAAGTTGGTTTTGGATTCCATGGCCGAGTCATAAACTTAACAATTCCAAATTGTGTATTTATATTAGCAAGGATATCAAAAAATTGAACTTTTTCACTCATTTTAAATATATTTTTCGTCACACACTTATCAATTAATTTTAAGTGATACTACTTTTTCTTTCAAAACATTATACACTGTCACAAAACATTTCGTAGCTGCTTTAAAAGCAGTGTATTTTAATAAATGTATATTTCCTGATTTAAAACAATATAGGAATAGGATAAAATAGACCGCGTTTATTTACTGGCAATTGTCAATGATCAATGACAAAGACAAGTAAAACTGTAAAAATGACAATGACATTTAGAAGTGAAACGTATTTATGGTACCCAGGAAATATCAACCGGTTTTAAAAATAACAGATTGGAACTGTTATATCTGAAATTAATATCTGAACTTAAATAGCTGTTCCTGCTTCATAAACGACCAATGTTCGGAAACATGGGTGATACAGCTTGGCCAAGTTCTATATATGTTTTTGGTTAGGGTGTTACCTGCTAAGATGAAAAGAGGTAGAACCTGTAACACCTGTTATCGTAAAATGCCTGGTTATACATTTGGACATACATATTACAAAAAAAATTAAGCTAATTAATTACTTTTTTATATACTGCAATAAACCTTGCCATTTCACAGCAACAGTAACAAGAACGTAACAGGTGTAACAGGGACTTGCACTTAAACAGTCATTAAGCTCCTACCGAAACATAACGCGAGATAACAGCCTGTTATTTTGTAACAGGCTATCGTAACTGCTATTTCAAGGGAATAGAAACAAGTGAAGGTTTCTAACTTGGCTTGCCAACTCCAAAAAAGGCATTTCCGGGATTACCCAGCTCGACATCCGGGACTTGGGTATATTACGCGGGACACAAAACAATACAATTGGTTAGAAGAAAAAAACACTATATATTTTCTCAATCATTTAATAAAAAAAACAATACTATAATAATAGATTTTACTAATAACATAAACTTAATACTTTCTCACTTTTAACAAACTAATGAGGTTCTAAGACCTGTTTGTTATTTGTATTTGTTTTAGGTAAAATCTACAAACTTAATAATAGATTTTCACAACCTAGAATAGGTGTAAATTAATAAACTCTTATATTAATTGACCTAAACTCGTCAGTTTTATTTGCGAATTTTACCACAAACAATAAAAAGAGAAAAACATACGTACTTGTGTCAATTAATATTTGGCTAACCTTCCTGATAATTGATAATATCCATATTTTCTTAAACATTAGCCTAGTAATGCTTGTAAATAAAAACTTCATTTTGTTCTTACCATAATGATGCGACTCCAACCATGTTTTATTTTACTCGAGTGCATCGAGTGAATTTGTCCAACTCGATAATCGATAGAAAATAAATTTCACCGATTTACCGAGTTAACTTGGCGCATCGTATAAATTCAGAGGGTGCTATATAGATATTACTTCTCTAATTTACTATATATACCTAATAAGTCGCTGCGGGTGACATCACATGTTGCATCCAAATTCAAACTTGCATCTGGCATGTTGTAAACAAACCTGAACTTAGTTTGATTACTATAGATTTAATAATTTTTCCAATTAAAAAACTTCCAAAATTCTTTAGATGTCGGCTAATTTACTTTCATTTTTTTAATATTTTTTTGAATTAATATAGTTTTTGAATAAAATAAAAAATTGGTCAGGTGGCAACTAACTGGACATTGGACTTCGTAGACAGGGAATCCTATTCTCTGTCTACGTTGAACTTATTAGTCAGACCTATGGTCAAGCCAAAGAGTATAGTAGGTTTGGCCAAAGACAATTTTTTTAAATGAAGGTAAATATAACTTAGAGTCATTACTCATTCCGCTTGCTGCTAAAAATTATCAACAGTTAAAATATCGAATTATTTGTATGAAGGTCACGTGAGCGCTAGAGAAACGACGATTGAAAGAAGATGTTGACAAATAAAATGCTTAATGAAATAGTAAAGTAAAATTAGAATTTAATTTGCACGAAATATACGATTCAATTTTACTTTTTTATGAGGTTTAGGATCACTTATCAGGATAAAATCACAAAATGCTGACAGATCCTGGTGGCGCTTCAAGCGCAATCTGGAAAAAACGTTTTCAGCCGATATCTCGACAACTATGCACTTTCAGGCAAAAGTTATTGAAACCAGAAAATAAAATTTCACATCTTTTGTTTCCAGTAAACTTTTTTGTAAAACTTACCGTTTACGATTTATGGCCCTTTTAGTAAACATGTGGTGCTTCAAGCGCCATCTTGAAAAAAATTTTCAGCCTATATCTCGGAAACAATGCAATTTAAAGCAAAAGTTATACAAACTATTATTGTAGAAAATCAAATTTCGCATCTTTTATTTCCAGTAAACTTTGTGTAAAACTTACCGTTTACGAATTATGGCCCATTTAATGATCCGGTTTTTCTATCGCGGCCAATAACTCTTGAAATATAAGATTAATCAATAAAATGCATAAATATATTTTGAAAGATCAGTTTATTTTCCAAAACTTTTGTTTGAATTTTTTTTCTAATGTCCATACTTTTTGAGTTATAGGACGTTTCATGTTTGACTACTATCGTATGCGTATCCACAATCTTCATAAAATAATATCACTCTAACGTTATGACGTAAGTCTTAATGTTGTTAACAATTTGACTATTCAAAGTACCTATATATAATCAATTTATATTATATATAACATAAATCGATACAACATTATAAACATATTAACTAATATCAATTTATTTATTACATAATATATCAATAACTTGTTCGAATTAGTAAGTCGATTTCATCACTAAATTGTAGACAAACACTGCATTGGCTGTAAGATAAAGATGCGATTCGAGTAGAGTTTTGTGACTCGAGCCACTCGGGTTAATTTATGTATGTATGTCATTCTAGTTGTACACTAGTTTTTGAGTAAATCGACTATTTACAGAAAAGTTTATCACTAGAGTTGAGAGTAGCGATTACTTTAGTTAAACCATTTTTAAATATGTGCCTTTATAAATAAGTAATATGTGGCAACATGAAATTAAAATTATAAATCAATATCATAAATCAAACTAAGTTCAGGTTTGTTTACAACATGCCAGATGCAAGTTTGAATTTGGATGCAACTTGTGATGTTACCCGCAGCGACTTATTAGGTATATATACAAGTAAATTAGAGAAGTAATATCTATATAGCACCCTCTGAATTTATACGATGCGCCAAGTTAACTCGGTAAATCGGTGAAATTTATTTTCTATCGATTATCGAGTTGGACAAATTCACTCGATGCAGCAGACTCAGTGAAATAAAACATGGTTGGAGTCGCATCATTATGGTAAGAACAAAATGAAGTTTTTATTTACAAGCATTACTAGGCTAATGTTTAAGAAAATATGGATATTATCAATTATCAGGAAGGTTAGCCAAATATTAATTGACACAAGTACGTATGTTTTTCTCTTTTTATTGTTTGTGGTAAAATTCGCAAATAAAACTGACGAGTTTAGGTCAATTAATATAAGAGTTTATTAATTTACACCTATTCTAGGTTGTGAAAATCTATTATTAAGTTTGTAGATTTTACCTAAAACAAATACAAATAACAAACAGGTCTTAGAACCTCATTAGTTTGTCAAAAGTGAGAAAGTATTAAGTTTATGTTATTAGTAAAATCTATTATTATAGTATTGTTTTTTTTTTATTAAATGATTGAGAAAATATATAGTGTTTTTTTCTTCTAACCAATTGTATTGTTTTGTGTCCCGCGTAATATACCCAAGTCCCGGATGTCGAGCTGGGTAATCCCGGAAATGCCTTTTTTTGGAGTTGGCAAGCCTAGTTAGAAACCTTCACTTGTTTCTATTCCCTTGAAATAGCAGTTACGATAGCCTGTTACAAAATAACAGGCTGTTATCTCGCGTTATGTTTCGGTAGGAGCTTAATGACTGTTTAAGTGCAAGTCCCTGTTACACCTGTTACGTTCTTGTTACTGTTGTTGTGAAATGGCAAGGTTTATTGCAGTATATAAAAAAGTAATTAATTAGCTTAATTTTTTTTTGTAATATGTATGTCCAAATGTATAACCAGGCATTTTACGATAACAGGTGTTACAGGTTCTACCTCTTTTCATCTTAGTAGGTAACACCCTAACCAAAAACATATATAGAACTTGGCCAAGCTGTATCACCCATGTTTCCGAACATTGGTCGTTTATGAAGCGGGAACAGCTTTAAGTTCAGATATTAATTTCAGATATAACAGTTCCAATCTGTTATTTTTAAAACCGGTTAATATTTCCTGGGTACCATAAATACGCTTCACTTCTAATTGTCATTGTCATTTTTATAGCTTGCTACATATTTATTTATCTATGTTTTTACAGTTTTACTTGTCTTTGTCATTGATCATTGACAATTGCCAGTAAATAAACGCGGTCTAACACTCTGATGTAGATATCCATTATATTGACAAATTCTAGTATGCTATCGCCATTTTTACTATTAATAGGTTTTTAAATCCATACATATTCAGATTCCGACTAATAAACAATATCAAATAAGTTGTTAATTTTCTTTATAAAATCAACAGTACCCTCGGAACCCGAAAATTTGTTGTAAATTCAATTGTTTGTTACAAAATTCTATTGCATCTGCCACGGAATTACTGAATGTTTGTGCCGCCAACTTAATTTTCATTATTTGTTTAGAAAAATTAATATGCTGATTTTTGAGACGGTTAGCTAGGTGGAGGCCCTCCCTTTCTTGCAGATTATGAAGCAATTCTATAAAATGCCATGAAATCATTCCATCATGCAAATTCGTTAATTAATTTTTCCGACCTAGTGTATTTCTGACAAGTTTCAGCATATGAGCTGGATCCGGAAATATAACTATATGCTGTTCATCACAAAGAAAATACTAAGTAATATTTTTGAAATCATCGAAATCGCAACCTAAGTTTTTAGCCATCGAAAAGTTGGTTGAAGAGCCGTCAAAACTAACAAACCCATACATTGTTTATTTAATGTTGGCCTTTTGTTCGCCTGTACAGCCATCAATAAAAAAATAACCGATAGGCATCTTCCATCCACTATTTATGAATGTTACCATAAACACCAATGCCTCCCTAGCTACAGCTACATTGTGACCATGCAAAGCTATCACATAGTTCACCAGACCTACACATTTTGTTCCAGACCATTGGACGTGCCTCCTTATAGCCATCTCATCCATGCTAACTGCACAATACAGTACGGTTTTTTGTTCTTTGCCACTAATTTAATGCATTCTAATGATTCCGTAGTAAACCGTGGGTTTGCATCTACACTTTTGTACCATGTGGTAAGTGTGGATGGAAGAGGCAGACAAGTATTAAATTGTTGACGTACATACGTGTAAGCCTGAGGACTTATAAATTGCAAACAAAGAGTGAATTTGCGTAAAGGTGGTAAATATTTTCTACCACTAGAGGAGGGGTTCTTTTTTTCAAGAAGTCTCTATTGGTGGGGTCAACAGATTCCAATAAATCCACATCTTCTTTACTTATCAAAGACTTTTTTTCAGTTCTGCAATAGTATTTTCTAGTTTAGCTACTTTTTTCTCGAAATCTTTAATTTTTTCAGTCATTCGGATGATAGTTTTTCCGAGTGTTTCCATTTCTGTCGCAACGTTCGAGGAGTGTACTCTGGAGTCTTGTCCTAAAACCCAAAAAAAAAACGTTTAATAATCATAACTTTGTTACTACAGACACAACATTTTCTGATTGTAATACTTACTATTGATGGTTGATTGGAAATTGGAAGGTTTACTATTTCAACTGGCTTTTGACCACTAGTCGACGGCAATAGGCCAACAGCAGGACCAATCTGAAATCAAGTAATTTGTATGTTAAATCTGCCACAGTTTTAGTTTCATAACATCCCTTGATCAAGCGTCTCGATAATGAATTAATGTACCAAGATTATAATTTATAACGAAGGTAATTTATTTTAATACTGTAGAATACATTGCAAAATTGAAGGGCTAAGTGGACAAAGGTTACTTGATAAATTAAAAATCCAACTTTTTTTTTTGAAAACGAACTTAAGTTCTAATGAACTTAAGTTTTATCTGATGATAAATCGATTCTTGAAGTTAAACATGCCAATTCTAATTCGTTACATAGTTAAAGACGCTAGCAAAGGTGTTAACTGCCAAACAAGTATATATTTCAGATTTGCAAATGTGCTATCAGCAGAAATATTTTCAGAGAATCATTATCACTGCTACTTTTGGAATAATATAAGGTAATTATAAATCAATAAATCTTCTGCATCTTCACAAGGACAACATAATTTTATGTTAAAGAAATAAACAAAGGTGTTATGAGCTATAGGTTACGTTTGCTAATGTAAATTAGAATCATATTTTTTCAAATCCTCTTTTACAACGGTTGTAGTATCTTTAATCTCCAGGGTTATAATTTGTATTCCATCTAAGGTGATGGGTAACTCATCATTTTTATATGAGGTTGAGGGAGCACCTCATTTTACCTCGCGAGGTCCTCACGAGGGACCCCTCATTTGAGGTGAGGTATCGTACGTCAGCGTATTCAATTCAACTCACGAGCCGAGCCCGAGCTCGAGCCGAACTTAGCCGATTGTCCGAGGCAGCGACAAGCGAGGCGGACGGGCGCGTCGACTCACGAGTCACGAGTACTCACGATTCCGATTTTTACATCTCCCTCACACACGTAACTTTCTTTCGCTCATAAATTTTAGACCGCCAAACTAAACGAATCAATGACACGTGAATAACAATCTAATGCTTATGTTTTTAGAGTTCATAGTTAACGTTTAGAGATTCATATTAATAGCAGAAATAAAAATATTTTCTCTATTAATTCGTTTTGAGTACCTAATAATGTTACTTTACCTATGTTGACCTTGGAGGTGCACGTGTGGTGAAGTAATTGTTGATATAGTTGTGATTGTGAAAAACGCGTTTATTCCAAACGATTGTTTCTTTTTTTACTTTTTATCCTTCTCAATTAATACACTTAGTTTTTTTTATTTGCTTCGTGTGTTTTATTTACCCTGCAACTCATTTCACACAATTTTTTGTATTTCTTCTTAATTTAAATAATATCCTACCGAACATCAGCATCACACACACACACACTTTCATTAAGTACATAACACAATCATAATGTTTACTGTTTTCAAAATTTCGATTCCTCACCTCACTCATTCTCTAATTTATTCTGTACTGTAAATATGGATTTCTAAGTCGGTTCATTCGCTCACTAAGCTCACTCAATCACTCAGTCGCGATGCTCGCGAGTCGCGAGTACTCGCGTCAATAATGTCTATGTCAATTTTTAAGTGAGGACGCGTGAACGAGTGAGGTGGTTCAATGTTGAAAATCGAGTAACTCTTTCAATTTGCGATCACGAGTACCTCAAACGAGGCACCTCATGAGTGAGGGGCACATCTCTAATTTGGTTTTGTATTTTAAATTGGTGGCTTGATTCGCCGTGTGCAACAGAGCGCGAGTGATATGTGTATAAGATTAGACATGGCGGAAAATGAATCGAACTAAAATCTTATATTTGTACACTACTGTAAATAATTAAAAAAAAAAACAAATTCACTAAATCTTAATTAACTTCCCTAGTTTTATTTATTTGTAGGTATAGATTTATTGATAAATTAATAATTCGAAATAAAAAAATGATTTTTTTTTAAATACAGTAGAGCGTCGATTATCCGAAAGTCGATCAACCGAACAACCGCTTATCCGAACTATTATCTCGGTACGTCTTTGGTTTGCGACCACCTTCTGCTTCCCCGCGCAGTTCCTATGTTAACCTACGTTCAGTACCGAGAGCGCTGAACGCTTATGTTTTAATTTTACTCTATTAGCTCATTATATTATTAGCTCGTTATATTAAAAGATTATCTTGGGATGTTTCTTTTTTTTATATCTTCTACAGTTATTGGTTTTAAAACTGAGTTATCTATAAATACAATATACAATGTTTTATAAAGATCTGAGCATTCATTATGAATTTCATTCTGTAATTCTACTGTCACTTCTACCATACTTTAATGTGAAATTAGAGGCATATAAAAATATCACGTAACGTTGAAGCTGATTAGCCGCCATGTCAGATATACTCTTTTTGTTTCCGAAAATGGTTAGTAAGGGCTTATGATCCGTCCTTAGGATAAACGGTATCGTTCGACCATACCAATAGTGGTAGAAATATTCAGAGCATACAAGGGGTGTCCGTTCTACTAGAAATAAGAATCCTATTTATAAAGTATAATTTACATATTCTATTGGTCGAGGGAACTGCAGTGTTTTAAAAATGTGATAACATAATAAGATAAGCTGGTGGGGAAAGAATTGTCAGTCTGCTTTGATCTATTAAACTGCTTGCTACGTAGTCCGTATTTTATTGTAAATTTAGTCCTAAACAGTACAATGCTATGATATTAGAAGTTTTCCATCTGAAATTTCTTATTATTCTCTTACTCAAAATATCTACAAACAGTATTAAAATCCATTACTTTCTGTTAAAAAGATGTAATGTATATTAAAAATTTGTGGTATAAAAACACAACTTGAGTATATTGAGCAGGGGTGTAAAATAAATGGTTTTAAATAAATATTCTACACCCTCAGTAATTAATAAATAATATGTAAGTACATGCATGTGGCATACCTAGTTTTAATTAATAAAACTATTTCATATAAATAATGTTATTTTATTTTTTTACCACATAGAGCCATTGTAAGTTTTTTTTAACTAAACTTAATATGGTTTATAGGAAACAACAGTGTGTTATGTCCATATTTTCATTATCTTTTTAATAAATTTGTATAGAATAACCTATTTTTCAACATAATATATAAAATAATCAATCTTATCTAAGTATTGGTACTAATAGTTTATTTGAAAACTATATGCTTTAGTGAGATGATTAGTTCATTTGATTATTTATTACTTTCAAACACTCATTAGTTGTTTAGAACTATTTGCTAGTATACACCTTTGTTCACTTAACCCTTCAATTCTGTTTTGGATCGAGGAAAACTAATACATATTATTTTTATTTAATATTGTTTACTTACATGAACATTTAAATTATTTTCAATTTCCATAAGTGATTCTTCATGTAAACTGATGCAGGAAGATGTTGAAATACAGGCCTTTGTTTACTAAAAAAGAAGTTAATTATCTTTAAAACATTAATTAATACAAAATAAGTGTAGGCGGGTGCTTTTTAGAAATATATTCAATACAAAATTTGGTCTTTAATATAAACAACCTAAAACTGATGTGTGTAACAAATGCGATTCTAATACACACACTGAAGAGCATATTGATAACTACAAAAAAGCATTTGAGTTACAAAAACAAGAAAGAGACATGTGTATTAGTGGAAAAAATTAAAAATCAGTTTTGACATACAACAAACTCAGCCTCTACCTAAAATTCCCATATCAAAATCATTTTATTTAAGGCAATTATGGTTTTATAATAAAGGTATTCATATCAGTAGTAGAGATGGCCACAGGTCTTATTTTTGCACTTACACAGAAGACTGTAGTAAAAACGGTAGTGTAGAAGTTCTTATTCACACCTTTTTAGATTGTGACAGAGATTTTGGCCGCATAGAAAAACTTTTGAGAAGAAAAGAAAAAATATTTACTCCTAATAGTTATACAGAAATATAATTAGAAATGCATCGAAAAAATTCGGTTATTGAAGATACAAATCATCAATTTTAGGATTTAAACAATTTAAAATACGATTTGGGGATAGTAATACCTAACACAAATACATAAAACAAAAAAAAAACAACTTTAAAATTAATGTCAAGTGGATTCAGTGTATATATATAGAGATCTCTTTACGGCAAATGTTGATCAGACGCGACTTCACGCGAGCAATTTGTTGATCCGAAAACGCATGTTGATCCGGCGCCTTTTGTTGATCCAATATGCATCTCTGTTAACTAATGTGGCTCCGACCGGATCAACATCTGCACTCACGAACCTGTTTGCTAGCGTTTGCTGAAGTTGATCCGATATACAAATCCACCTTGCGATGGTTACGGAAAATGTTGATCCGATTTAAATGAGCCAATCAGAGCACAGCAAACGATAAGATAAACGATCGTATTGGCTGAAAGCAGCCGCGACGTTGCCGTTTCGTATCTTTGGCGTTACAAGCTACAGATTAAATGCGTGTTCAATACAATAATGCATTCAGGATGCTGTTGGGTCTGCCTCGTTATTGTAATGCGCCGGGTATGTTCGCGGATGCGCGTGTGGATTGTTTCTACACCACCATGCGTAAACGATGCACATCCCTAGTGCGCAGGGTGCGGGCCAGTTCCAAAGGCATCCTGAAGGCATTTTCTGACAGGTTTGAGGTCAGTACCTGAACCATTGTCATATGGTGCACGCGCTGACTAATCGGGCCTGTCTTAGATATAGTTTTAAAATTAGGTAAATAGTTTTAAGTTTTACTAAGATTAGTTTTTAAGATTTGTATTATTACTAACATCTATGATCCTTGTGGTCGAAATAAACGACTTTTTTTAACGTATAACTCAACAACTCGACAATGCCCCTTCTTGTAGCGGAAGTGGTAACAGCGACATAAGGTATTCGTCTGAGTGCGTGTTTGTGTGTGTGTGTGTGTGTGTGTGTGTGTGTGTGTGTGCGTGTTGTGTGTCGTGTGTATGTGTGCGCACGCGGGTGCGAACGTGTGCTTGCGGTGGGTGTGAGAGTTTGTGTGTGCGCGTGCGTGTGGGTGTATGTGCGTTCATGTGTGTTCGTCTGAATGCATGTGCGTGCGCGTGTATGTTAGTGTATGTGTGCGTGTGTGCACTGTTATGTTTTTTGATTACGTGTGTGTGTAGACAGTGTGCGTGTGTGTGTACGTGTGTGCTTGTATGCACTGTTGTGTGTGTGCTGTGTGTGTGTGGCAGTGTGCTTATGTGACTGCGTTTGTGCGTGTGCGCATGTGTGCATGTTTGCGCGCGCGCTTTTTCTACATCTTCATAATCAAGATTTTTAAGGACGCGTTTACAAAATTGATAGGTATAGAATCTAAATATTACATGAGATATTATGATGAGACCTTACCTCCGGTCTTGATGGAGTGACCTCAAAATGTATTTCGGGATTACTACTGGAACTCCTGGACTAGAGAACTGGGTTTGCCGAGTTTGGGCTCGTTTTGTTAGTTATGATGAGTCCTTACCTCCGGTCTTGCTGAAGTAACCTGAAGGTGTACTTCGATAAGTAATACTGTAACACCTGGACTAGTAGAACTAGGTATGCCGAGTTTGGGTTTGTTTTGTTAGTTATGATGAAACCGTCACAAAACAAAAGTTCTTTTCACTTTGTCTCTAGCACCAATAGGTAGCCAAGCTGATATTCGGAAAAATGAATAACCTCGTAGTAACATTTTTATGGCCAGTGTCGATATCCACTTACTAGCCACACTGTTTTTCGCTGTAACCAACTGTCCTTTATGTGAGACTCATTTGCCCTCACGCGGTGCCCACTTTACTGCACTCCAATGCAACCACCACCACCTCTGCCACCTACGCCTCCACATCTACCACCGCATCCCTCTCTAAGCCTTCGTTCTCCATCTCCGCTACCTCCGCCTCCACCATAAACTCTACTCCCTCCACCTCAACAATAAACTCCGCTCCCTCCGCAGCCACCACCACGGCTCGTCACTATTCTTTCCGCCTCCGACACAATCTAAGGTTGACCCACTTCTGACCCCA
The DNA here is from genome assembly GCA_907164705.1 of Parnassius apollo. Lineage (NCBI taxonomy): Eukaryota > Metazoa > Arthropoda > Insecta > Lepidoptera > Papilionidae > Parnassius > Parnassius apollo. The sequence continues at coordinate 18,330,491 of CAJQZP010000008.1, forward strand.
CTCTCCCCGTTTCCACTATCTCCGACTTCACCACAAATTCCTCTCCTCTGCCTTCACCACAAACTACGCTGCATTCACCTCCGCCTCCACCACGTCTCCGTTTTCTGCGCATACACACACATACACATACACACATAAACATGCACTCAGACGAACACACACCCGCACGCACACACACGCACGCGCATACACACACGCGCGTTTGCGCGCACTATACTATAAGGAAGTAGCCTACTGGGTTCTCTGTCACACACAGAACGCGACGTTGCCGCTTCGTGTTCGAGTACCTATTCGTCAATTATGGCTCCGGATCCACTTAGTCTAAGTAAATGTCGCATATAAATTATTTATACTCTGGATCTAAAAAAATCATATTCAGTATGATTTTTTGACCGTTGATAGATCAACAAATGTTGGTCAAATCGCTGACGAGTATATTGAAAACAGTGCAGATCCACCGACGTCACACGCGCATCAAGGATGGATCAAAGTATATCAGTTTGTGCGACGAGGAGCTGAACAAACACGTCAAATAGGTGGATCAACAATTGTTCTAACTTCTCACTGGATCAACATTTACCGTGAAAGGATGATTATATATATATATATATATATATATATATATATATATATATATATATATATAATTATTAACGTCGCACGTCACGTAGTAACGCGCGGCGTATGCACTTGCGCGTTGTAGGCATAGCGGGTGTATCAAACCGACAAATTTATTTGAAGTTATATTAACGTTAAAACGATATTTCTACAATTATAATTCCTATATATAAAAAAGTACTCTGTGATTCAGTGAGTGGATTCACATTGATGACTTTGGCAGATATTTTTTTTTAATGTCAACTGTCACAATGGCGTCGATAATGCAATAATGAAACGCCCTTTTGAATTTATTATTTGTTTGACTGTGAAGAACTATCGTATTCGTATCACAGAGCCATCTATGCTAGGAGTGGTCGTTACAAAACGTAACTAGTTACTGAAACTATCTATTCACATAATAGCGGGTAGCGGGTTATTGCAGTGCAACGAAACTATCTATTACAGTAGATGTTTAACTTTAACTCAGTAACACGATTCACGTTTCACAAATCACGAACGAGCGATCAGTAACAAAACGTTTATTCGGCTATTTTCGCGACGCATCGTCGACGGCTTCGGCTGTTGAAGTAGAAGCACATGAGTAAAGAAACCGACTCTTTACGCTGTTGTAGAAGTACCACCGGTCTCTCCATTGTCCTCTTTTGCATTTGACCTATGACTATATTCCCTTCGTATAGATGCGATATTAGAAATGAGAAAGTGTGCATGTTTTTAACAAAAAATAGTTCAAATTCCATTATTTTAGTGACCTTGGCCCGGTTTAAATTAGTCTTGTGTTTAAGTTTAATGACACGGTTTGTTTTTACTTTTTAGGCGCGTTTGTTAATATTTTTGTTTTCTTTTTGTGCAATAATAATATTTTTAGTAAAATAAGAACTAAATACTATTGTATATATTAGCGTTAATAATAATAATTGTACAGTAATTAGTGTAAGTAACTAAGTGTAAAAATAATACTAAAATTTTATGTGATAGTTATCAAAAATATCTCGAAATAATGCCAGTGTACGTTGGGACTTTTTTACAAAAGATACTACAACCATGAAGGCCAATATTCTATAAAAACATCAATACATGTATTCATTTGATTTATTACATAAAAATGTAGGCTTGAGATGTCTAAAAATAAGCATTGTAATAATTATTTGCTATAAAATCAAACTTATATTCAATATTTTATGCTGAACTTGTGGGTGAATTTAAATTATTAAATAAATCGTTTGCCGTTAAACCTTTTCAAGTCATATTTTTATCAAACCGTGCGAAATGATCAAACAAATAAATAAATTTAACCATTAACACCATGTCTAATTCTATACGAAACGGTAACAAACAAGTTTTCTCGTGAAACGGACATCGTTTCATTCGCAACGTTTTTCAATTAAACACGTCGTGAAACACTATTGAAGCCGCTATTAAAATAGAGGGTTTTGAAACACTCTATTAAAATAGTGTTTCAAAAGCCGCCATTGATATTCGATAGATAGTTTCGTTTCGTTACTCAAAAAAGCCGCTACTACCTACCGCTAATTCTATGCAAACAGGACTGTTGTTTTTGAGTTATAAGAAAGTGACATGTTCAATGTGACCATATATACAGGTTGTTAGTGTAAACACCGTTATCCTTGAAACCAGTGGTTTGGTTTCACTTATAGAACGTAAATTCAATGAAAAACAACTTTTTTTAGTAAAATCTCAATTTTTCCTTAATTCCTCAAGTTTTGCCTGTCCTAAGCCAGGATGATAGTATGAAGGAAAAGTTACATCACAGGTTATGTGTACCTTTTGTGTTTTTATTGGAATTTTGTGTAGGTAGCTAACGCGGACGGTGATCTTTACAGTGATTACGTCACTCGGGCGCATAGGGTATCCATGAATATCCGGACGGTGTCGGACAGAAACTTTTTAAATTTTATGAAAGAAAATAGCGTTTTTTTTAAATTCATTGAATTTACGTTCTATAAGTGAAACCAAACCACTGGTTTCAAGGATAACGGTGTTTACACCAACAACCTGTATTAATCGGATGATCATATTACTCTCACGTGTTATATATTACTTACCTAATACGCGTCACTTTAATGCTTATTAGAACAAAGAATTTTTAGTTGATAAAGTTTGAAGTTAAGACCAATATCATAAACCTACCTTACTTTTAAAGTAAAAAGGCAAAAAGGCTACTAAAATAAGAAAATGACATAGGTACTTATAATTTTTTATTTTGTAACTTTCCAGGTACAGATTATAAGTAAAAAAAAAAACAATTGTATATATATTATTTATATTGTGATACTACTTTAAACTTATTTTCTTTACTGCTTCTGAGAGTTCATCGTCATCGTAACTCGTATGAGTATGACCATAATGAGTGCCGTATTGACGACATGTCGTAATGTATTTGTTCCACAAAGGATCTGCGCTTAGACACAATGGATTCCCAATTACGATAACTTTCGCTTTGGCCCGAGTCAGCGCCACATTGAATCGCTAAAATTATTTAAAAAAACATGTGAGCAAAAACACGCAATAGAAATGAAACCTTCAAATGGAATGAAATATAAAACAAAAACATTGCACAGCAAACGAAAAATGCGGTATAAAATATAAGGTAAAAGTTTAATTTTATAGTAAATAAATGTTACAATCCTTATTTTTAGACACGTAGAGTCTAAATTGAGGACCTTGCAGCTAAAGGGAGGCAAGTCCAAATTTCAAAACTGTTGGGTATTTAAAAAAAAGGTTTTTAAAAATTGATTGATGTACTTATGTCTTATCGTTATATGGTATTATATAATATGAACATATATACACATTTTATTCAAGATTTAAGGCAATTGAAGAAGTAATAGAATTACTACGATTTTTTAAAGTTTGGATTTGCCTCCGTTTTGCACCAAGATTGAAGAAAAATACTACCCTATTTTGTATTAAGGATAATAAAACAGGTAAACACGGTTATTTTTTTATTTCAAGAATTAGTAATCAGTCCACAAAGAATTAAACAATCAAAAGAAATACAAAAACGAATGAGTGCTGAACAAAAAAAATTAAAGGTTAACTTCAGCTTGATCATCGTCGTCTTCGCTAGAAATATCATCTGTTGGTCCGACAGCTTCACTTTTAAGGGCCCTGTAGAAATATAGTTTATTTGGTGGAACATAGTTCTTTACCAACTGCATAACATCGTTGTATTTAGCCTTTTTCAACGGCAATGCATGATCATGCAGCGGTTTCTGAGGCAGAACTGATAGTTGGGCTTGAGCATTTCTCATTATAGGAAAATAATCAAATACTGGCGTTCCCGTTGTAACACTGACTGCAATAGTTTCAATGTGGTCTTTACTATATTCAAAAATACGATATTGAGATATTTTGAATCGAATCTTCTCTGTATTTGTTATTACCTTTTTTGAAATGACTCTCATAATGTTGGCTGAAGTTAAGTATCATATTTTGACTTGCATTTACAACTTTAAAATTTTTAGATGCTTGCGTAATACAATCGGCATATTCAGAAGTCGTAAATATGTAACCTTTCATTCTATTAAACTTTTCTATTACGCCGAAACACCGATCACACGGTAAGAAGCTGTGTCATGGTTCTGGAAATCGATGAACAATCTTCTCAAAAGATGAACACCGCATAAGCGTATATAGATACTGAACTAAAGTCGAGTTCTTATTTTGTGCTGCTGCGTTATCAGAAAATAAATACAGTACTTTAACTGTGCTTGGTAAAATGTCATTTATGTAGAGATTTATAACAGATATGACTTCGTTTGGTGATTTTCGGCCTATGGTTTCGTCATATAAATAAAAGTGAGCAATCCCTGTTTTTGCTGAATGAATACAAAAATTATATGCCCAAAGTTGACGTTTATAAAATGCTTCACCTGCTGGAACTTTAGGTAATGGCATATTCTGCTGATAATCAAATGTTAACACTTCGCATTCTTCATTATTAAGAGCAAGTTGACTCTTCTCTTTTAAATCAACAAAAAAAGTGTCGGCCTTGGCTTGATGAAGACTCTTCTCTATCTGTATTTTTTGGGTTTCATCGCTATCCAATGTCTTATCTTTTAGTTTGTTACTCAGCATGTCGCACTTCTTGCAAGTATCTGAACGAGGTGACCCAAAACTGTATTTAAAATTTTGTTTAAAGTATCTGTAGTAAAAATCAAATGATACTATAGGCTTAGCAGATGCTTCAAGACCAAGCTCATGCTTTTTCAAATATAACTCGTACATCCTTTTAATGTTCAACACTGGAGACAGATAATAACGTGAGCTTTTATTTCTACTGTAGTGTGACTCGCGACGTGGGAAACTTCTAATATGAGAGTCAACTTTAGAAACCCATTCACTTGGAATACGATTTGGTCTATTTTGATGTTTTCCACGATTAGACTGAGCTGGTGTAGTTACAGTAGGATCCCGATACTCTTTAGCAACATTGTCTACACGCTTTTTGGATATTCCATGGATAGATGCAAAGCCATTTCTGCAAATTTGTATATTTCTATTTCCTAATTTAATATAATATTTGTGTGAACAACTCCGTTTCTTCCCCGTACCAGTTTTAGATCTTTCCCTTTCAACATTCTCAGTTTTAATTAAACCGCCTAAGTATACGTTTTGCACATAGGTTTCTTCCAATTTATTAAAATTTTCCAATATTAGTTTCCTATCTTCTTCATTAATTTGAACAAAACACTTATACTTCTTACAACAACAATCCGGTCCAGTTTTTCTTTCGCCTATTTCACGGCCTTTATAGTTTAAATAGCCCTTTCCAGTAGCAATAGACTTCTTTATTACATTCCGTTTCCATTGTGATGGATTCGCGGATTTTCTTTTTTTCGGCGCTATGCCACTCGTCGATGGGCATGGATTATCTGTATTAAATTCATCCAAAATATTCATACCTTTATCGTTCGCCTCATTAGTTTGGTTTTGAAATGTCAACAAACCAACATCGCTTCCATCATCATCTGAACTGGTTGAACATGACTCGTAGACAAGCGGCTGGTAAATATCTGACGAGCCGCTACTAAACGGTTCAGTGTCACTCATTTTAATACACACTTAACGTATCAAACTTAAAACAATTATTTAAAAGAATAATACGCATGTCCTTTCGGGCCGAGCACAAAACGTGCACTGACTTGTTTACAAACGATGTAATAATTTCATTTGTTGCAAGAAGGAGGCAGGTCCGGACCTGCTCCCTTCTTGCACCAAACAGAATAAGGTAGCAGATCCAAATTTTGTTACAGCGCGCTTGTTTGTCGTCGGATTTGACTCCTAAATGCACCAAACCATAGCTAATTTTTTTGTTTAAAATGTAGGTGAAAAAAAAGGTAACGGTTAAAATTTAGATCTGCCCCTCTTTTGCTGCAAGGTCCTCAATTTTAACATTTGTCTTAAATTGCTTTGCAGTAGCGATGACTACTTCATTCTACAGGTAAAATCATTTTATAGTACAAAAATTGATTGATTCTCAAGGTGGTCCGTAAAATAGACATTAGATGGCTTAGACACGACTAATCTATGTATATAATAAATCTATAGGAGAGTCGGGTCTGTAGTTATAACATTTTCTGGAAAAAACAAATTCACGGGACTAAATAAAAGGCACTGAAACCAAATCAGTGGTTTTTGGAATTTTTGTTTATTTGTCTGTCTGTTTATGTATTCACGATTCACACAAAAACTACAGAACAAATTTCCATAAAATTTTGGGTGTACATAGGTAGAGACCGGGGCAACTCATAGGCTACTTTTTATCTGATTAAGAAACTTCAAATATCGAGGGTTAAGTATTTTCCTTTCTTTAGATATTATATTCTATTTTATAAGATTAATGTATTTATTCAAATAAATAACTTTGTACAACAAAAAAATACTGTGTTTGCCAACTCGCTTGCCAAGCGTGGCAATTATGGCAGAGAGAGCGGTGAGCTGAAGGTAGGAAATTTTGGGATAGGGCAACGGAAGCCAAAGAGCTAGCAGCTGGTCGATTTCATGGAGAAAGAGGGACTTTTTATGATGAACGCTTTCTTTCAGATACGGCCTCACAGGAAGTGGACCTGGTTGAACTCCAACTAAAAAATGAGATTGACTTCATTATGACAACCAGACGCCAACTGTTCTGTGATGTCTCGGTGATCGCGAGGGTGAAAACTGACAGTGATGTGACTCGTATTGAAGAAGCGATTGAGCAGAACCAGGGCTTCAGTCTTTGCCAGATATCTGTCCGCCAGAAAGAGGCAACAGTCAAAGCCGAAGACCGAATGTGGCAGCATCGTTTTCGGGACACCTGAGATTTTGAGTGAGATAAAGAGGTTCTATGGTCAGCAGGACACATTATCGTTGGAGACACACGCAAGTGTGAGTAACGATCTAAGAACGAGTCCTATCCTACACTATTCCGATGACATCCCGGACGACAGTGGCGAAGCTATAGCTCCAAACTAGGGCAAGCCCAAGATATAAATTGCTAAAAATTAGATAGTTGTTTTTAGCAGTTTTATAATACACCAATCTTGATCTGTCTCCACTCTTTTTTTCATATTCAGTGCTGTCAAGGACGTTTTTAACAAAGCACACAGAAGGCATACTACTGCTAGATTGTATTAAATATCAGCACTTGCTTAGCTTCGGTGGCTTTGAAAAAAGCCGTTTGGGTTTGTTTAAACGAAAGAAAAAGATATTTACATACAATACAATACATGAACAAAAGTAAAACATGAACAAAGTACAAACAAACTATGTACAAAATTAAAAAAAAAAAAAAATTATTTACGTTCTAAATGGAATTGTCTTTCTTTCTTAAGGAAAGATTTAATTACGTCCGCGTAAAATGTTGGTGAACGTTTTAATTGTACCAATAACTGTTTTTCAATTGCGATAATTGATACGTTTTAATTGTACCAATAACTGTTTTTCAATTGCGATAATTGATAAGTCGGAAATACACTCTTGACATTGTGTATTATCTCAACAAAGTTTAAAGATTTTACTTTTTTCTCTCCGATTAGCACTTTAACACACTTCAATTCATCACAAAGAACACTATTATCCTCCATTTTCACTAAAAACCTTTAAAAAAAGCATAAATTTTCAACTCGCAATATTAAATCGCTTAAGCTAAACACACAGAGTAAATAAATATTGAAATGTAGAATGAACTTGCAAATGTATTGCCCGCGCGACTCCGCATTCCTAAAGCCCTCTATACTAATTGCTATATATACAATTTTAGTTATATTTCATTATAGAATATTTTGCCATAGGTTAGAGAGAGAGAGAGAGAGAGAGAGAGAGAGCGATCGTCTCCTCGAAAACCCCGTAAAAAGCCCACGCGAGCGAGAGAGACGACGAATCGCTCTATTAAAACTCGTTTCTTATGACAGCAGCAGTATCGCTAAGGCAATACGAGGTGACCTGTGCTGTGTCGAACAGTGGAGTGCGCGGGAAATTTGAAATAGTTTGAAACAGTTTACGAGTTATTTTATTAGTTGATATTATTGATTGATTCAGTTTTGATAAGGCAAGCCCGGCTTTACAGCTTCTATGGCCTTTCTAATCTCGCTCAGGCCTATTGGCTTCGCCACTGATCTGAGTGAGATTAGAATGGCTGTCCAACATCTTAAAATATCAAGGCCCCAGGCAAGGATGGAATTACAGCAGAGCTTCTGAGAGCGGGTGGGAAGCCGGTACTTGAAGTCCTTCAAAAGCTCTTTGATTCCGTCCTCCATGGTGCAATTACTCCGAAGACGTGGGGCTGAAGTGTGGTGGTCCTTTTCTTCAAGAATGGCGACAACGCTCTTTTGAAGAACTTGAAGACATTTTTATTAAAATGTCTTCAAGTTCTTCAAAAGAGCGTACATATTTGTAAAAAGTCAAAGGTCGAGATTATAACTACACATCAAAGTCTCCACGAAAACGGAACGATATTTTTATATATCATCGTTAGGTTTTAATTGCTGCTAAATAATATTCAGTATTTTATATACAATTAGTTAAAGAAGTAAAATATTTTGTATTTGTAATTGCTGTTTTGTCTCAAGACGACATACGTGGTTTTATTGTTAATAACTTTTTTTGTTTTGACGTATAATGAAGTGTAATACATTGTTAGAAAGCTTATTAAATACAGTGTTTAAAGATGTTATTGTTTTTTTTTATTTCATTTCAAATTTATACTTAAATTTATGAAGAAACATGTGTTTTTTCCGGGACTGTTCCTTACATGATTATTTTATTACATGATTACAGTCATCTTTCAATAGATCTTGTTAATTTTTACATATCTCATAAAATATTGCATACTCTTAATACCGATATCAATATTTAAGTCTTAAGTGCCAGGTTTATTGAAAAATTATTTTATTTACAACTTTTTTCAATATTGTATAACAGGTAGTCGCTAACACTTTCGATATCGATATTACGCAAACGACACAAGTATATGCGCGGGCAACGGGACGCAGGCAGACACTACGTAGGGATACCGCCAGTGTTGTCAACTTGACGGGTTTCCCGTTAGATTTGACGGGATAGCGAGGTTGGCAACGGGAAAAATTATGTTTAACGGCTAACGGATTTTTTAACGGGATAACAAAAATTTATGTTTCTTTGGATTTGTTTTCGAAATAGAAATAATTTGGAAGTGGCAAAAATTAAATTATAAATTTGTTAATTTTTTAGTTTAAAAATACGAAAAAATGTGGAATACATCCTTATCTTTAAAAAGTTGAGTGTAAATTTTCATTTGACGTAATTCTTCTAAATGCAGCTCGGAAATTGTTTGTTCGTTGGTCGGCCAAAATGATGCGCTATTGTTGAATATATATAGAAAACTATCAACTACTCTATTTATTTCATTCTCTCTCTTTACTGTTTGAGTCGCATATCTTGTGATATCCTTGAAAGTCATGAGTTAGTTCGATAAACTGACTTTATTACCTATAGCAAGTAGTAGATGCTATTACAAATCTCAAATAGAAAATGTTCGGTTTCCAATGGATCTCACAGACTCAACAGAGTACTGGAGCCCGAATTTGAATGATCGATCCGAATGTAGTAGTACATGAAGAATAGAAATAAATAAAAAATAGAATGTAGTAGTAGTAGTACAGTACGCATGACGAAATGTATTAGAATGATTCGGTCACTAGAAATGAATGATTGACACTTGTCTACCGTCCTTGACGGGATTTGACGGGATTATAGTGTTCTCTACAACGGGAACTAGATTTTAATGTTGGCAACATTGGATACCGCGTCGTCCGTTGTTATGGTTTCGCTTCCCCGTACCTCATACCGCACCGCACCGCACCGCTTCTGCGCAGTTTCATAATTCGTGGCGCAAGCTATAGCTCGCCGTAAGATTTCTTAGCACAGAATCAAAAAGAGTACGATTCCCACGAGGAGCAAAGAAACCGGTAGTTATTCTACATATTTTACGATGAAGATTTCGCCTTGAAGTAGTGAAGTGTACCGACAGGTGCGTTTGTGTGTGTAGGTAACTGCGATTCGTTCGACTTCCGATCGTGATTGAGCGCTCCCGAGGCCTCCGCACACTAACACAATGTGCATGTGTACGACTAACAATAACCAAAGTCAAAACTTCATCGTAAAATAGAATAACTATAACGAAATTTTACTTGCTTATTTTCCACGTGCTCAGTGAAGTGGTGAAGAATAACTTCGCGGGAAACCTTGATGTCTGAGCGGTTTTAAAAAAACATGCGTGAACATTTGAAAACCACTATTTCAGATTATGGGTAATAAGGAGCATGCACGGTCGTAAGATGTCTATAAGCTGCTTCTTTACTTTTTTACTATTAATGAGACTTTTTATAACAGTTTGTCTTATATTAAGATTACATATTTTCAGACATACCAATTTTTTTATTCATACCGATTTTATAGCTAAAATGAGTTAATGAAGTACTATAAATATCAACGGAAGCAAATTTTGAACACAGGTTTATTTTTATTTTAACTTTGAGTAGAACTGCATTAATGCAATGTTGAATGTCATCTGTATAAGCCGGTAATAATAATAATAATAATAGTCTTTATTTGCATAAAACATGGTAATTATACAGATGTTTCAGAGTCTTATTATGCCCACATGTTTTGCTATTTTAATATAATATAGCATGCAAATTACATTTAAATCAAGATAACCGATATAGTATTAAAATTAACAAATTAAACATGTTTATTTAAATTATAATTATGTTTTACAATGTCAAAATCTAGTTTAAAATGTCAGAAATTCATTAGTGTCATAAATTTTTTTGTCAATTAACCAATGGTACAAATAAAAGTACTTTTTTTAAATACGTTCATATTATGTAGTGTTTTAATTTCATCAGGTATTTTGTTGTATATACTATGTAATCGAACCGATCCAAACGTAAACATATATCTGCGCCGACACCACTCATTTTTCAATTGCAATTTTAAGTTTCGATTTAACACGTTCTTGGTGGTAAAGAAAAACATCCATCGCAAGGAAACTTGCATATCTGAGAAGTTAAAAAATATTTCAGATATAATTTTTAGGTATATAGTATTGTTTTAGGTATAAAATAGTATTAGTATACAAAGATGTATTTCAGGATCGTGCCAAATGGAAGTCCGTAGTCTCGGCCTACCCCTCTGGGTGACAGGCGTGAGTGTTTATGTTTTTTGTAGTATACAAAGTAGCTCAGATGGTCAGCGCTCGCTGTTATTTTCACAGTATGCGAGCAACCCGGGTTCGATTCCTGCCGGCACCAACGAAATTGTTAATTGCAACTTTAAATGCTGATTTACCACGTGCTCAGTGGTGAAAGAAAACAAAAAAGTATTTCGAAGAATTGTGAAGTTCGCCAACACAAATTGGGGCAGCGCGGTGAACATTTTCTCGCCCTAAAACGCTGTCAGAAATGAGAGAGGGCCTGTGCCCAGCTGTGGGACCTATATAGGCTGTAACTTTAACTTTAACATTTTTTAGGTATATGTAAAGTTGAAGAAGAAGAAGGTCGTCTCGCGTTGGAGTCAACTCACTCAACTATTTTTTGTCCTAAAACTCGCTGTGGCCTGTGCCCCGTATCCGTGATCCTAAGCTTCCCAATTGTTTGTCAAATAGGCCGGATATATGCATTAGTAGCCACAGTTGGCAAGCGGGTTGGCAACAGTTTTGGACTATTATCAGAAAGATGCTGCCATCCATCCCCTGTTTCAGTTTTCCACTATCGCCTCTTACAACACCCTCGAACAATACAACAAAATGTATGAAATTTACTTTTTATATTTTTATTTACATTACTCGTACGTAAAACAATACTGGCTAAAAGATCATTTGCTCCAAATCGATTAAACAAAGAAGCTTGACAATTGCGTGACGTACAGTTAACGACCGAGACGTTGACAATTTTTTTTATAGGATAGGATGACAAACGAGCACACAGTTCACCTGATGGTAAGTGGTTGCTGTGGCCCATAGACATCTACATCACAATAGACAGAGGACTTAGGTGGAATGCCTCGTTTCCAGTAAAAAAGGGTCTCCGGTTCTCTACACTCACCATACGAAACACAGCAGCACTAAGCTACTATTTGACGCTGGTATTCTGTGAGAGCGTGGTCCTTCCCCGTTCGAGCCGACCCATGCGTACTACAACTATACTAATAATATAACTGCAGCATGGCTCTACCACGTAAAGTATTAGCAGAGAGCTAAAGATTTTTCCTTATCCAGAATATTCTTCCATTAATTTGGAAGTTAAGAAAACTTTTTGATAGGCAAAAATAAACTGCTTATAAGTCTATAAAACGGCAAGAATGTTGCTAAGGCTAGCTATTTGATTAATTTAAGCTTTTTCTTGTACCAAGACCTATTTGTTATCTGATCGTCAAAATGACCGATACAATCTTTTTCCGGTCTCTTTGTTTCCGGTATTCAGGTTATTCGTCGAATAAGACCCATCGCTATCTAACGAAAAAAATAAAATTTGATTATGTGCTATTTGTCGTATAAGCGCCATCAGACAATTGAAAAATCGCTTTATACATTTATTAACTAAATGTTTAAAGCTATAACTACATTATGGCGATGTTGGCCACGTAGCCACGTACCTTCGTCGATCTGGACGTTGTAGAGCTCGGTGCCAAATATTTTTTTATAGCAACGAGTTGTGACATTAGATCCACATGACATCATGCTACGATCCAGCGGGTCTTTCCGCTCGATTCAAACGATACAAACGTCGCACGCCCATCACAGACATTACATACGCACGCACCTAGTGCTACACACACACACACACACACAAATTGGACCACAAATTGAATGGGATGCGCAGCATTTAGACATGAGTCAATCATTCATTTCAAGCGACCGAATCATTCTAGTACATTTTATTACACGTACTGGTACATTCGGATCGATCATTCTAATGGATCATTTCAGGCTTCAGTATTATGCGAGTCTGTGAGATCCATTGGGAACCGAAAAGTTTCCCAATGGATCTCACAGACGGAACCGAAAAATTTAATGTAAAATAATTTTTAATTTAGGTAACAATATTATAATAAAAACCCTTAAATAATAATTACTCCTGATACTCTGCAGTCTTCATTGTTAATTCGATTCGCCTGTTTATATAGATCATTCGAGATTCGGTCGGTATGCGGCTCATTCTAAATTAAAACAAATCGCGGGTTAAAAAGGTACCGTCAATTGTTTGTGATTGGTTGTACCGGTACATTCAAAATCACATGAATGAACCATCAATACTTTTCAGTGTACCAGCTCAAACGAACGAATCATGCAAGATTGACACATGTATACAGCATTTGCAAACGAACGTGTTAGTAGCGGTGGGTAGTAGCGGCTTTTTTGAGTAACGAAACGAAACTATCTATCGAATATCAATAGCGGCTTTTGAAACACTCTATTTTAATAGAGGGTTTTGAAACACTATTTTAATAGCGGCTTCAACTTCAATAGTGTTTCGGCTTCAATAATGAAACGATGTCCGTTTCACGAGAAAACTTGTTTGTTACCGTTTCGTATAGAATTAGACATGGTGTTAATGGTTAAATTTATTTATTTGTTTAATCATTTCGCACGATTTGATAAAAATATCACTTGAAAAGATTTAACGGCAAACGATTTATTTAATAATTATGATTATAATAAATTCACCTACAAGTTCAGCATAAAATATTGAATATAAGTTTGATTTATAGCAAATAATTATTACAATGCTTATTTTTAGACATCTCAAGCTCTCAGGCTCAATTTTTATGTAATAAATCAAATGAAAAACATCAATACATGTAGTATTGATGTTTTTATAGAATATTGGCCTTCATGGTTGTAGTATCTTTTGTAAAAAAGTCCTAAAGTACACTGGCATTACTTCGAGATATTTTTGATAACTATCACATAAAGTTTTAGTATTATTTTTACACTTAGTTACTTACACTAATTACTGTACAATTATTATTATTAACAATAATATATACAATTGTATTTAGTTCTTATTTTACTAAAAATATTATTATTATTGCACAAAAAGAAAAAAAAAATATCAACAAACGCGCCTGAAAAGTAAAAACAAACCATGTCATTAAACTTAAACACAAGACTAATTTAAACCAGGCTAAGGCCACTTAAAATATGGAATTTGAACTATTTTTTGTTAAAAACATGCATACTTACTTTCTCATTTCTAATATCGCATCTATACGAAGGGAATATAGTCATAGGTCAAATGCAAAAGCACCCGCGCTCACATTCGACGACCGGTGGTACTTCTACCACAGCGTAAAGAGTCGGTTTCTTTACTCATGTGCTTCTACTTCAACAGCCGAAGCCGTCGCCGATGCGTCGCGAAAATAGCCGAATAAACGTTTGGTTATCGCTCGTTCGTGATTCGTGAAACGTGAATCGTGTTACTGAGTTAAACATCTACTGTAATAGATAGTTTCGTTGCACTGCAATAACCCGCTACCCGCTATTGTGTGAATAGATAGTTTCAGTAACTAGTTGCGTTTTGTAACGACCACTCCTACGTGTTAGTGTTGCGCACCTCGCCACTATGCCGTGGGCGGGAGCCACACCACTCGTACAGTGGTTAGGCTACCATATACTGATGTGTATGTAGTATGTTCTGATGTCATCATCAGTATCATTATCGTCATGTCTGAGTCCGATGAAACTGTTAAAATCCAAATTTTATATTTACGTTCAAATATATAAATAATGATATACCGCTATAGCAGTTATTGAAAATACGAATAGAAAAGGCTTTCATTTGAAATTATCCCAAATTGAATGTGATTTATGGGCAAAACTTATAGTAGGGGAGCCCAAGAGGGGATTTTGGGATTTACTAAAGCGCCGCAGATTAACATACAGGGAGGTACCTAGTACCCCATTAAATACCTCCACCAAGTATTAGCCCCGTACATGTGGCCGCGCGTCAAGGATAAAGGATCAGATTAGTAAAAAAAATTGATCATCAGAAATTCTCGAGCGCGTAAGATTAAGGTAGGGTAAGTTAGTTATATCCTAAAAAGGGTATATTCCACTAATCTGACAATTTTCGATTGACGATAAGAAGTAGGTGGGTTACAAACTTGTAAAAAACGTCATCTCGACTTTCTCGAGCGTGGCAAAATTTTTTTTTATTTTGAAGGCAAAAATTCAACGTTCACGAATAATATATAATCTGACGATTTCCGTAAGCCGAAGTAAGGAAAAACAATCGATAAAGTTTAATGCGTGTAGCTACGTTATGCTAGTATTCCCCTTCCCGCGTTTCTATTCCTCTCTCACTCTTTCTCTATCTATGACTCTCTCACTCCGTCCCCACTTTGGGTTCTGTTGCCATGACGCCATGACAGCTGATCGCGCAGATGATTTTGTTTACAACGTATTTGTAACGCCTGAAATTATTTTGCGATTTTGATGTTTCATATGTGAATTAAATTTTAAAAAAAAAGTTACTATAAGTGACATTAATGTAAAGTGTAGTACCGACGAAGATGATGATTGAAAAAAATATTCAAAAAAAATTGTATTTTTTATACTTATTTTCTCATAAACAAAATTTTTGTACTTCAAAGAATATATACTGTTTTATTTGCATGCTATTTTTTCAGCTCTTTAATTTGTTAACTTAAAAGATTTGAAAAAATACAAAAAAAAAATTCTTTCCATTGTCAGATTAGGCGAATCCCTCCAGATAATCGTCAGATTATGAGACAACACGTTTAGGGTATAAGGTAGGATAGGTCTTAAGATGAACATGGACAAAACAAAGATCATGTTTAATGTCCATGTCACACCTATGCCGGTAGTTGTTGGGAGCACTATGCTCGAAGTTGTTGACGAATACGTTTACCTGGGACAAATAGTCCGACTAGGTAAGTCCAACTTCGACCGAGAGGTCAATCGACGGATTCAACTCGGCTGGGCAGCGTTCGGGAAATTACGACACATCTTCTCGTCAGGTATACCTCAATCTCTGAAAACTAAAGTGTACAACCAGTGCATGTTGCCAGTGATGACTTACAGATCTGAGACGTGGTCCTTCACTGCTGGCCGTATGAGGACGCTCAAGGTCGCTCAGCGAGCTATGGAGAGGGCTATGCTCGGAGTTTCACTGCGTGATAGACTCAGAAATGAGGATATCCGCAGTATAACCAGAGTGACCGACATAGCCCAACGGATTAGTAAGCTGAAGTGGCAATGGGCCGGCCATATAGCTCGAAGAATCGATAACCGATGGGGAAGAAAGGTTCTCGAATGGCAGCCTCGTACCGGTAGGCGTAGTGTAGGGCGACCCCCCACTAGATGGAGTGACGACCTGGTAAGACATGCAGGAAGTCGATGGATGCAGGTGGCTCAGGACCGTGCTTTGTGGCATTACTTGGGGGAGGCCTATGTTCAGCAGTGAACTTGTGAAGGGCTGTAATGATGATGATGATGATGATGACGTTTAGGGTATATAAATGAACCATATATATCTTAATCTGACGCGCTTGAGTATTTCAAAATGGCGATTTTTTTTGCATATTCTAATAATGGCCGCGAGTGTGGGTCACATCCAAATCGTCAGATTATTACATAAGAGCCTTCTTTTAGATTCACTTAACATCCCCTTTGAAAATCTAACGCGCTCGATTAACGAAACCCTTACGTACGACCACCCCCATCATGGAAACAATCAGATTAACATACGTATGCTTTCAAAAATACGTAGGACATAGATGCTATTAATATCTGAGGCGCTCGAGTATGTCCATGCAACTGTTTTTTTTACATTTTTGAAAGTTTATAACCGCTCCCCCCACCGATGAAAGTGTATATATTATATGACTTTTTTTCTTCTTATCATCTAGGCTTCGCAATCCAATAGGTCTCTTTGACGCTCGAGTAAATACCGATTTAGCACCCTCGGCTCCGCTACTATTACGTGTAGGCCCGCTCCTCTGTGTGCGATGCAATTCCCGTAGCGACCCTTACGAATGCGTGCGTGCATGTTAAAATAGTAAGCGTTAGATATTAACGAATGATAGTCAGTTAAAACAATGCGTTTCCACGCATTATGAATTTAAAAGATAAAAATGATAGAATGCTTAAGATTTTTTAATTAGTTTTTTTCCTATATCCTGCAAATTTGAATTTTGAAAAAATCCTGTATATCAATCATAGTGAAGAAACTGTTTGCCGCTCCCATGACTTTACCGACCTTTCGAGGCTAACCAAATCAATAATGTTAATTTATTCCTGTATAGCAACCTCCTAACTTAATAAGAATAATCGAAATTGTCACCAGTAAAGGGCCCGCGTCTAAGGGATAACTTTTCGTTACCGGTCTAATCTAAATGTTCAGGCCTAGTTCTGACTTCTGAATATTGCTAACATTTACTAACAAGCAAGCACAAAGAAGAAAAGTTACAATCAAATTTCTGAAATGCTACTATAATAATAACTCTTTTTTTTTAAAGAATAGTAAAGTATAGAAGAAATGTAGATAAAAATATTAAAGATTATTATCACCTTTGCATCGGTAATAAATCCGAGTTTCACATTAGTCGTTTGTTTGCCTTTTCCACGGACAGTGGAGATCAGGATGACTCGTTTCTCCTGACCTTGGAAAGCGTCCACAGTTTCCACGTCAATTTTCAAATGGTTCTTTTGCACCCACTCCTTTATCAATGCAACCTGGCAATATAAAATGGTATATTTTGATGAATTCACAGTTAACCAAATAACAAATGTTTGTCGTTCAGACCTTCCTTATTAAATTTTAAGTACCGGCTGTGGGTTGAAATAGTATAATATCCAGTAGGAATAGTACCATTTTGTTATGTGGGTGTCTGTGTGAAATGTGGGAAACGCCAGTAAAATCTTACGGCTTCCAAAGATAGCGGTATATTCATAGAATACTATAATACACAATAGAATGGCTGTCAACTTTACTTTGTACAAGGTTTGGCGTCGCCAAACCCGATTCGCTGTGTTGACAGACTAAATAAATTTAAACATTTTAGACTTTTGATTAATTTCAAACAACATCATTAAAAAAATCGCTTAAATTTTAATACATATTTATTTGTAAATAGGGTGAAATTTGTTTTTTTTTTAATGTGTTTTGACGTTACAATCGTTTGGGAAAGGATTGTAAGGTCAAAACACATCTCGTGTTGCATTTATAGGTGTGAATTGACGTATTAGTATTAGTGACATTTTAGTGGCTACGCGGGCTCTGCCTACTCCCCCGTTCTATTATGTATGTATTATAGTATTCTATGGGTATACCTAACTATGAAGTTTTCGCCAGGCGTAAAATGTCAAGGTCGGCGATGGGCGACAGCATCAAGGATATACTACAAATGTCTAGCCAAACGTGATGATTAAGGCAAATCCTTTCTCCCGCAGTAGGGGAGGGCCACAGCATGCAGACTTTTACGGTCTTATGAAGATGTAATAGATAAGCAATGGATGTAAGTACTAACCAAAATACTTTCATTTATTAGATGGCTTCGTGGCCAAAAACGAGAAATTCTTACCTGACTCGAATAGGTTGCAATTATTCCAATATCTTCTTCTTCGACCCCATGCGTGATTATGAGTTTCTTAACATATTTTTTTATATACATCAGTTCATCAATATTAGAATAGCTGAAGCATAAAAAATATTAAGTATCAATGTGTCACATCGGCGGAAAAGGAGTGAGACCTTAGAGTATACATAAGCAAACTATAGAGCGCGCGTTAACGAGTCTGAATAGTAAGCAAGGGTATGAATAGTCTCGAAATTGCAAGGGTGATTAGCAACAAAACGACACACGCGACTACTATTTCTCTCGCCGGTATTTACTTGAAATAACCATGATAAAATGTGCAGTAACAACCTGTAAAAACGATTCACGAGAGCAAACTTAGATGAATAATGATATTTTATTTCATTGGTAATCTGCTTATGCTTGGCTTAATGAGCAATAAGCGATACGCGAGTTCTATAGCTTGCTTAGTTATGCTCTAAGAGCGAGACGCTTATTAGCTTAGTTTATAGTTTTACTGTTTTCTACATCTACATTAATATTATAAAGAGGAAAAATTTGTTTGTTTGAATTGAATAGGCTCCAAAACTAATGGACCGATTTGAAAAATTCTTTCACCATTGGAATCCTACATTAACCCTGATGAACATACATACGCTATAGTAAATCTAAAAAAGTTAGGGATCCGTATGAAAACTTCGTTAATGTAACCCACGGCGTGAAAAAATACCAAAAGAATCCTTATGTCGCGTACGCTGTGGAAACTATTGACAATAGAGCAACATAATGTACTACAGTTTCATAAGATATTAATATCTACAAAAAAGTCCGCGATACCATATGTCTAACTACAACAGTTATGTCAAAATAACTACTTCTTCATGTTAAAAAAATCCTTATATCGCATACGCTGCAGAAACTATTGACAAGAGAGCAAAGTGATGTACTATAGTTTTATAGATATCAATATCTACAAAAACGTCCGCGATACCATATGTCTAACTATTACAGTTATGTCACAAAACTACTTTTTCATGTTAAAATATGCAATACTTAACGCCGAAAAATCCGTATATCGCGTGCACTGCGGAAACTGTTGACAATAGAGCAAAGTGGCGTATAACAGTTTTATAGAGGACATCAATATCTACAAAAATAATCTGCGATATCATATATCTAACTATTACAGTTATGTCACAATAACTACTTTTTCATGTTAATATATGGAATAGTAACGCCGGTACAAAACTAGGCCACATTTTCGTACCTTGGTAGTAATCGTTATTTTGAAATAAATTACTTCGTATTGAAGGCATTAACCATGTAATTTAAGTAAAATTTTTCACTTTTCAAATATTTGTTAATTCAGCAACCAGCCGTGTTGATGCCTCTCTCGAAGTTCGCGCTCCCCATTTGATACTTGCTAGGATACGACAATCAGGGAAAAGAGCGATAGCAGTTAATTCGTCAGGAATTGCTGCAACTCTCTTAAAGGATGGAAAAGCTGCTCATTCTACTTTTAAACTTCCGCTATCCGTAACTCTCGAACAATAACTTACATGTTCTATCCGCAAAAATGGGCCTCTTGGTAAATTACTACAAGACGCCTCATTGATTATGTGGGATGAATGCACCATGAGCCTATGAGATAGTTTTTAATACCATGATGGATATTGTTTCAATGACAAGTTATTTTTATAAAATTTTAAACAATTTTATAGACACATACGTACCTACTCAAAATCAAAATCAAAGCCTGTCCAAAGTTATTTTGGTCTTTCGTAAAGTCAAAAAAAGCTTCTAGTTGCATTCCCGAAAAAATGATATATAAAGCTAAAATTATTTCCACTGGCCGTGAAATATGCGAGTCTTTTAATGATTATTTTCTGTTGAGAATTGATCAATTGACAGCTGACCTGACCTAACCCAACTTTGATCCTATCCTCCTTCACACTTTACTTTCGTTTTATATAGAGTCTAAGTTGGCAATAATGTATTGTCATATTTTGTGTAATTAAGTTGGCAAGCCTACTTTTTGATAACTTCATGCGACAAAGCCATATATTACTCTACTCTAAAATAATAAATAAATATGTAGCAGCTATGGAAAAAGCGAAACTTGATGGTGAAAGGCAAACGTGCTCCAAATTGTAATTCTGAAAATTGTAAAGTATTGAACAACAATCCATTGATTGTTTGTCAAGAGTTTTGTTCAACAAAACAAGTATTATCAAAGCGTTCAAAAGGTATGTTCATTTTGTATCAATTTAAGCTGTAATTTTGCACTCAAAATTAGTCGTCCACGTGCTAAACTTTGTTAATACATTTCTTTCACAGAACATGTAATAATTGTAAATAAACGAACAAATTGCTTTTGTATAAAGTCTTGAATACTTCTCTTTATTAAAATTGTGAAAGTTAGATACTGATTCAATTGTATATTGACAGGTACCTTTTGAAACTCTGCTGAATAAACGAACATTTGTCAACTTTGGACTTCATCATTTGTCAACAAAGAACCCAAATCCACTGAATTCACAACATTTTCATTCAGTTTTCATCCCTTCTACCCGTCAAAGTTCTAATTTCTTACTCAGGTAGTTCAGCCGTAGATATACATTCTATTAACATCTACCACGATAATGTTATCAAAGAACTGAAACAAGTAATATTCATAAAGGTGCAGGGCCCGACGGGATCCATCCTGTTCTCATATACGAATGTGCCGAAGAACTTGCAATACCCATTACAATCACATTTCGTTTCTCTGTCCAAACTGGGACATTTCCCAGTTTATGGAAAGAGTCTTTAGTAACCCCCCTTCCGAAAAATAAGAAACGTGAATGTATAGACGAATACAGACCTATATCGAAACTTTGTATCTTTGGCAAAATCCTAGAAAAGATAGTAACCGCTCAAATGTCGTACTCGTTACGTAATCACATTTCCCAGGAACAATACGGTTTCTTTAAGTGCCGCAGCGTTGACACCAATATGTTAACTTTTAATGACTTTCTGTTGCATGCCATGGATGATAACCTACAAGTGGATGCCGTGTACACCGACTTTTCCAAAGCTTTCGATAAAATAAATCACGATCTGCTAATAAAGAAGTTTGCAAGGGCCGGTGTGCATGGCAGCCTCCTTAGATGGATCCAATCCTACATAAGTAATAGGATTCAAGCAGTCCTTGTAAAGGGTTATTCGTCACGATTTCTTCCAGTACCTTCGGATGTGCCTCAAGGGTCTCATATTGGCAATGTCCCGAAACATAGTCACCATCTCTTGTATGCTGATGACACTAAGTTGTATCGAATCATCAGATCAATTACTGAGTGCCACAAACTCCACGAAGACTTACACCGATTACATGCATACTGTGAGTTTAACCATCTGTTCCTAAACAGCGATAAATGCAACATAATATCGTATACTCGCAAAAAAATCCCGTTACTTACGACTACCACATAAATCAGAAGGCCTTGAATAGAGTAACCTCAATCAGGGATTTAGGCATAGTCATAGATTCGACCTTATCATTTATTCCACATATTGAGCACATACTAGCTTCGGCTTTTAAAAATCTAGGTTTTATACTACGAATTAGTAAACCCTTTTAACGTCCCGAAACTCTAAAAATTTTATACTTCTCTTTTGTCAGATCTTTCCTTGATTTTTGCAGCACTGTTTGGAGCCCTTGTTATGAAGTTCATATAAGGAGAATAGAAAAAGTTTAAAAACTGTTTATTATATCCCTAAATTATGGCCAAAATATTTTAAATGAGCCATACACCGATTCACTAAAAAATACAATTTACTTTCTCTTTGAAATAGGCGTAAAATGTTTGACTTAGTGTTTCTATACAAAATTATTAATGACCTAGTCGACTCCTCGTTGTTACTTAGCTGTCATTTGTTTCCAGAGTCCGTCTGCCTGTGCGCCCCTCACGTCCAAAACCACTTTTCGTAACTCCCCGATATCATAAAAATTATACACGTAACTCATTTGTGTATCGTTCCACTAATACTTACAATAAAAAATTCACAGATATTGATTTATTTAATACATCAATATCAAAGCTTAAATCTGCTCTCTTTCAAAGTTTGGCTTGTGAATAATAGTGAAAATAACCCATCACCGAAAATGTTGCAGCATTAAATTCGCTAATTGCATCTGAATTAAATTTGTCAGTGTTATAATAATCACATTTTTAACATAGGTTTCTTTCTCTCTTTTCCTTAATTGCACACGAAATGTTAACTAGTTACCTCATTTTAGAACTTAGTGTATTAATAAATAAATACATTTATAATGTCCTTTAGTCCTAAAAATGGCTCAATAAGTTTAAAATATTGTAAAAGTTTAGTTAAATGCGCTGTTTACAAATGGACGTAACAAAATAAAATGAAATAAAATTCGGTCGCTGGTAAAAATGATCTAATGCCTTGTTGATATCTTTTCCGGTACAATGGTAAGATCGCCCTCGGCGCCCTCTGGCGCCTTGTTTTATACTGCTGATTATTAGTCGGTGTTGCCGCAACAGGCACTATAGGTATTTAGTTATATTATTATTTATCCATGTTACTATCTATTTTTTACATGACTGTTCGTTGCCTTAAATAAATATAAAAAAGAGCCATAGAGCACATATAGAGGCCGTGGATAGAACCTTAAAAGATCTTAGAAACTCCTCTGCTCTCAAGGGCGGGATCACTTTACTATTTGCAGGAGATTTCCGAAAATTACGAACAAATATGAGCGGTCACATTCATGGAATCACAGATAGTGATTTTCCACAACAACTGCTAAAACTTGGGGAAGATATTTTTCCCACTCCTAATTTAAGCAGAAATTGTGACGTCCTTCTGGACGAGTCTCTAGGCCAAGTAGTCCATAATTTATAAATTTTAATAGATGCAGTATACCGTGACATCGAGAATTTGCACGAAAGGACTTTCATTGGTTGTTCTGGAGCAATAGTGTCACCTAGGAATGATACTGTCAAAGAAATAAACAATCTGATTATTTAAAGTCCCCGACCAAATAAAAAATTACAAATCCATTTACACCGTGACCAATATCAAAGACGCAGTCTATTACCCACAGGAATTTTTAAATTCACTAAACCCCTCTGGACTGCCACCACATTGACGTTAAAAATCGGAACGCCAATCATGGTTTTGAGAAATTTAAGCCCCCCGAGCACGTACAATGGGATAAGGCTACTTATTAAGAAAATTTTACTGTAGCGACCATCATCACCGGCCTATTAGTTGATCAACTACCTCATTTACCGAGGATATTTTGCTGCCACAAAATAAAACAACATCAAATATCGTTTACAGGGAAGCTCTGAACTAATAAATTTAATGGCTTACGATTTGTAGATATTATCTTTTTACAAATAATATAATAATATTTCTAATAAAAAATAATAAAAATTGAAAAAGAACAAAAAATAAAATAAAAAATTACAACAAAAAAATTCGTTATCTATACTAATATTATGACGATGAAAGTTTTTTTGTTTGTTTGTACCGAATAAGCTCCGAAACTACTACACCGATTTTAATAATTTTCTCACCAATAGAAAGCTGAATTATCACATTAAAAAAAAATAGGCTATAATTTATTTTCAAAAAAAGGAGATCTTTAAGAAAATTATAACCCAAAGTATCAAAATTTTGCCTATAAAATCTTTATTTGGGGTGCACTCAGAAAACTTGATGTTACATAAAAATCATGTGCTACGTGATTAAAGTACTCATTATTACCTGCAAAAAAAGTCCGTGTAAGGAATATATCTAACTATCATAATTAAGTCACAATAGTAGCTTTTGTGTTCTAAAATTTCATTAGATCACCGGTCGAAACAAAAATCGATTACAGTAGCATCGTAGTACTAATTCTTATTCAAATAATTAGTTTTATCATAATGAAAGAGTTAGAAATAATTTGTACTTCTTTTTAAAGAGCATATTCTATTATTTACTTTAGTCATACATATTTTGACGGTAAAGTTGGAAATTTTAATAAAGCTAAACTTTGAGCAAAAAAATGATTAAAGAAATAAGGAATGTTCGTATTTTGTAGCAGATTGGGAAAAAAACTATCAATGATATCGCTTTCGTATGTATGAAAGGTTGATAGAAAATTCATCAAGGATCATTTCGTACCTCCACACTTTACATACACCGTGTACAGTTATCTTTAAAACTGGAAAAAAAACGCGTCTTGGTCCAGTAAGTTCTGGGGTTCATCCGGAAGGGGGAGAGAGAGAGTGGATAGTATAAAGTACATATGCCGATAGATAAAAGTACTACATTAATTTTGCCAAATTTAGCTAAAATGATTGAACTAAATAAGCGAGGTGTCATGTCATGTCGCACGGCGCAGACACGTGCTATACGCGGGTGAAAGTGAAGCTATATGAAATATTTTTAAAACAAAAAACAATTTTGAAAATTTTTGTGTCTGTTTTTTGTTTGTTCCGGCTAATCTCCGAAATGGAAGAACCAATTTTGTTAGGACTTTCACTGGCAGATAGCTGATGTTATAACGAGTAACTTAGTCTCACTTAGTCAATTTTATTTTCGAAAAAGAATTGGGGTCTTCACAAGAAATTCAAATGGAATTCAATTTTTTTTCAATTCAATTTCAATTCAATTCGTAATAAATTTCAAGCGCACGGAGTCGCGGGGAACAGCCAGTATTAATATAAAAAGGTGAATATTTTATCTGCTCATATATAAAAATTTCTGTTCGCTAAAACCTTCGAGTATTAAACCAAAGGAGACGGCATCGCAAGGCATACCCCTCTGTAAAAGGTACGAGAGTCCGACTCATACTCGTTATATAAAACTAGTTGCTCCGGGTCGTGCGTCATTCCGAAGTGATCGTGCCAGTAAATCGAGCTCCGACAAAATGCCGAATTGCAGTGTATTTACATGAAAAAAACAATCAAAAACGTCAAGTACACAAAAGGACAATGTGACTTTTCATCTATGAGTATTTTTAACATAATATTAAAGTAATTTTATCATTAAAACTCGTACTTTGTGAATATTTTCTTCCAATACCAAGTGTGGCCATCATAGTTCATGAAGTGAAAAATAATCTATTTTTAAATAAATATAATTTACTACACAAGTTAAATATATTAACGAAAATATATTTCTTAATAACTAAATTAGTTTGTGATGAATAAAATCACTACATATAGATGTGTAGTGGATTTTGTTAAATGATTTATATATTCAGCACAATTTCAAAACAATACTGAATATTATATAATTTAACATAATCGATAACTAGTATTTATTAAAATATTATACAAAATAAATGCCAAATAAGTCAAATCGAAACTTGCTACTTCGCAGCAAAAGCGTGCAATTTTTATAAAAATAAACTGGTATCACTGCAACCGAAAGTATTGCACTATAGTGATGAACGCCACAACTTTAGCTATCGATAAATTAGTTAACCATTCGGGTTTGTCTGCCGAACCGGTTTGTAGTTTATATTTAGCTTGTACAGTAAAAACAGTACAAAAACTAGTAAATTTTTCTATTATTGGTTTGTTTTTACAGATTTCGAAAGGATCCTTTTAGGCGACAAACTTGGATTGTATGTTGTAGAAACCATGAATCTTGGATACCCAAACGGACTAGCACCATTTGCTCCGAACATTTTGAAAAATCATATTTCATACCCCAAGCTTACAACAAAAGAAGCTTAGCTGACACTGCAGTACCAACCATGAACTTGTTCACAAAATCTAAATCTAATTACAGCCAAACATTACCTCACGGTAATGTTTGGCTGTAATTAGATTTGATTAAATATTTTTATTATTACCTTTGTGACCCCAATATTGTTCTACTTGAAAATATTTTATTAAGTTTACAAAAGAATTAATCTATCAAATTTAATATATATATATATATATATATATATATATATGAATCTTCTGACTTACTTAAGTAAATTAGTAAATTATTTATTTTAGGGTGATCGTGGTGATTGCACATCAGCAACATCAAAAGAAGAAAGCTGGACATTCCGGAAAAATTCCATTAGTTGTCTCGAAAGTCACAATTCGAAAAAAAATCTTTATAAAAACCAAACTACTCTCACTAAGGGCCGATTTCACCAAACTCAGATAAGTTTTATTCCAAGAGTAATGATATAAGTTATTCTAGGATATCAAATTTTACATTTCACCAACAATTTAACCCAAGAATAAATAGTTAACCAAGAGATAAGATTTATACTCCCGATTTTAAAGGATTACGGAGTTATTCTTCGGTTAAAAATGGCCGACAGGCTGTCAGCTGTTAATTACTTGACATTTTTAATAGTCTGTCGTGTACGTCCAAGTTTTTTGTTCCTGAATTGCTGTTTGATTAATACATTTTTAGTTTAATTATTATTGAGAGTATATAGCTATACATAATGCAACGTTTGAGAAGAATGATTAACAACAGTGACAGTGATGATAGTGAAGATGAAACATATTATGTTGTAAAACGTCCAAGGTGGATAAAAGAAAGGAATAATTATTTTTATGACTATGATGACGAAGACTTTAGGATAAGATTTCGGTTATCTAAATCAGCAGCTCATAATCTTTTGATCAAAATTGAAGATCATTTGGAATTTATATCTGAGAGGTGAGTCTTTGTACCTATTTATACTGTATATTTAATATGTAATACGGCAATGAATTGCTCTAAAATAAAACTGTTTTGGTTTACAGGAATCAATCAATTTCTCCGATTAATCAGCTTTTGGCAACACTAAGGTTTTATGCTACGAATAATTCACAATTAACGATCGGTGATTTTAGTGGGCTCAGCACACCTACAGCACACAGAATAATACATAGAGTTAGTGCTGCGATAGCGTCATTGAACCATGAGTACATAAAATTTCCGAATACTCAACAGGAAATTCGGCGAAATCAAAGGGAGTTTTATGGTATAGCAAGATTCCCTAGAGTTATAGGGGCAATGGACTGCACACATGTCAGAATTTCTTCACCCGGCGGGGATCAGGCAGAACTGTTTAGAAACCGAAAAGGCTATTTTTCTATTAATGTCCAGACTATATGTAATGCAAATTTGGAAATTATTGATATTGTCGCAAGATGGCCTGGGTCAGCACATGACAGTACTATATTTAATAATTGCTGCCGTAAAGCAAAATTTGAAGCTGGTGATTATGGTGAAGGAATTCTACTTGTAGATGGTGGATATGCTGCTACATCCTATTCTATGCCTCCACTAGAGAATCCTGGAACAGCAGTAGAGCAACTGTACAACGAGTCACAGATTAGGACAAGAAATAATGTTGAAAGGTCTTATGGGGTTTGGAAACGAAGATTTCCAGTACTAGCTTTGGGACTACGAGTTAAATTAGACAAGGCTTTGGTTATAATTATGGCAACGGCTGTGCTGCATAACATATTGCGTCAACGAGGAGAAACAGTTCCACCTGATGATCCAGATTTGGTCCTTCCAGCACCTTGGGAGGCGCTCTTACAAAATGGACAAATAAGGTCTGAACAATCAAGTACTCAGCGAAATAGAGCCAGAGAACTCCTAATAAACAATCACTTTAGGAATCTTATATAGTTTATTGTGAGAAAAGTTAAATAATGAAACCATGTTTTTTTTATTAAGTCATAGTTTTAATTTTTTTTGTTTTCTCCGCCTTAATTGTGATATTAATATATTAGTTTTAATTTTCTCCTGTTTTAATACTTCATTTTTTATTTTAATGTCTATCTCAAACATTTTTCTTGCTTCTTCCCTCTCTTCAGCAGCAAAATTCATCTGCATTTCGGTAGCTTTTATTTTTATTTTTTGGTATTCTTCTAACGATGAAGATGGTAGAGCCGGTCTGCGCTTGGAACTCCAACTCTTACTTTGAGTAGGAGAAGTCCCTACATCCTCTTCTCTCTTACTCACTGCCCGTAGAGGCAGATTTTGGAGTTTGCAGCAGTTTTGGAGTGTAGTCTCCCCAATCCTTCAAAATAAAAATAATTTTGTAATGTTTTCACAAAATTACTAACATAATAGACTTTTAATGGGTTAAGTACCTAAACAAAAAATTCAGAAGAAATACTTTAGAATACTATTTTAATATTAATTTTTAGGTTACATACAGCTGTTTCTCCTTGTGGTTTATCATCATTTTGTCCGCTTGTATCTATATCCATTGACAGAGGCATGGACATGGAATATATAGGAGCAGCAACAAATATGTCTGTTACATCTGGAACTGGAAAAAAAAAACACATTATTGATAAAATAACATTGTTTATTAAATAAAATTTAGAGATATCACTTAAGTGATGCTGTTAAGTCAAAGACAGTCAAAAACTGTGTAATAATAATAATAATATTTCTTTATTTGACACTTATAATTTCATATATCATAGAGCCCTGACTCCCAAACTAGGATACCCTGTATTTCAGGAGTCAGTTCCTTCCCATTCAATAACTCTGTGTCAAAAGTACATTAGAGAAACGTTGACATTTAAATATATGTCAACATTTCTCTAATGTACTTTTGACACAAAGAATGGGAAGGAACTGACTTCTACTCCTACTCAGTTAACACTATATACATGCGTGTGTGTGTGTAAGTAGCGTGTTTGTTGCACTGCACATATAGTTATTCATATGGAGCTATTAAATTTTCGAATTTAACATAGTCACATTCTTTAAGTCAGTTATATTCATTCTTTTAAAAAAGTTATATACATTCTTTTAAATGTATGATTTGAAGCCTTTTTTTGTGCACACTGTTTTATTTAGTATATTGTATAACTTGGGAGCTATGTAATTATAATTCCTTTTGCAGAATATGGATTTAACTTTGGGGATACTTATACGTACAGTTCTTTTTGAATTTTGTATTTGCAGAACACTACATCTATGAAAGCGTCTAAGACATTGATATATAAACAATTTACGAACACTAATTTAGTTAACTTATATACCACATCTGTCAAATATCTATAAGGAAGCAATAGCTTTTAGTACAGCCCTTTGAGCTCGCTCTAATTCTATGTGTTTTAGCAGCGCATCCCCAAGAACATGCAATAACTGATAACGCTCTGGCACAAAGCTTTCTATGTTTGTATTAATAGATTTGTGTTTGCAACTGTTTTTAAATTCTTAAAGATATAGATAAACTTTCTGATTTTGTTAGAAATAAAAGAAATATGTGGAGCCCAATTAAGCTTATCATCAACAATTATACCAAAATATCGAATTGAGTGTACCTTTAGTGGAAGCCAATGTGTTGCTAGGAATCTCTTCATTGATAAAATGATTATTACTCATGTTATCACTGTCATATTCATTTACCAGTCCAACTACCGTCGTAGATATCAAAGCAAAGATTTTTCTGTATAGCGGGTTGTCCTCAAGCTTAGGCTTTGAGGGTCCGCCACCTGAACAAAATATTAAACATTAAAGATTTAAAACACAAAGTAATGTCAAGGATGTCACAAAAATTCCATAGGTGTTAACATGGTATCAATAATTACAGCTTTAGATTCGTAAGTAGCACGTAGAAATGAAGATTATTACCTGTTTGAAACAAGCTTTGCCTTTCAGCAGACGATTCTTTTTTGGTGGATTTTTTCAGACTTTCCCACTGTGCTTTTACGTTTTCTGCAGTCCTATATCCAAAAGTGGTTTGGGAATTAAATTCTTCCGATATTTTTACCCACTCCGCATTTTTCTGTTTCATAGTAACAGCATCGGTACGCTTATTTTCTACTACACTGAAATGTTCAGCCACTAAATCCACAAGCAACATCTTTTCCGACATTTGCCAGTTAGGACTGCGTTTTCTGTCCGACATTATTAATTAAAATTGATATTGAAATAACAAAAAAGCGAGGAAAAATACAACGTGTATCAACAGTTGATGAAAACGAATTTGCTTCAAACTGACGTATAACCCTGCTAAATTAAAAAGTTTGTTTTGTACCTCGTCGAGAAGGAAAGCAATGACATACTTAATTTGTTTTCTTTATACAATCAATCACTTGCTCATTCAAATAGTCTTCCACAGATAAGTAAAACCGTTATTCGAAAGAATAGTTAATCTGAGGCTAACTAATCTGTTGTTTTGCATGGTGAAATGTACTGTAAGTTATCTGAGAGTAAAAGTACGGAATATCTTTATTCTCGGGTTAGTTAATCTTAGACAACGACGTCGTTGGTGAAATCGGCACTAAGAGTACGAGCCAACACTTAGGCCAAAGAAAATTAAACCGAAAAAATGCCTCGACATAAAAAACAATAGCATAAACAGGCTTCACAAGTTTGCAAGAAATCTTTGCCCTATCCCTTAACTATTACTCACCAAAAGCCTATCGCTATGTACGTAAAACTTTTGGAACATGTTTGCCTGCACCACGGACATTGACTAAGTGATACACCACCAGGGACAGGACCAGGGTTTACTCAAGAAGCGCTGACGGCATTAAAATTGAGAGCGGAGAGTAACCCCGATAGAGAAAATTATTGCACCTTGGTCATGGATGAAATGAAAATTAGGCAATTGACGGAATACCATGCTGGTAACCAAAGGCATTATGTATATAACCAAAATGTCTTTTAGAACTTGCATAGTACTCCGTCAATTGTTTTATTTTCATTTCATCTATCACTAATATACAATACAATTTCTTGTCAGGGTTACTCTCTAGTCTAAGTTTTAAAACAGTTAACGCTTTTTTTGTGTAGCCAAGTCGTCGGCCATTAATTTATAACAAATACATTAGTTTAGCAAAACATCTTTCTGGGGAATACTTAGCCTTAGGTAGATGTCACATTTTATTTTTAAGCAGCTGTCTGTAAGTTAAAGTTCAATTTGTTCAACTGTTACACAGCGTCAAACTTTTTTATTTTCCTATTTATAAAATATTTTCCAGATAGTTCATTTAATAACTCTTCAAAATCAACAAATTTTTAGAAATAGCGGTTTTGTGATTGAAGCATTATAATAAAAACAAAAACTTGGTTAACACCATCTAAGATGATAAACTGATAGGATTTTTCTTTTCATAAATCTGATTTTTAAAATAAGTTAACTAAACCTCCTATTTTGATTTGTTAAATATTTTAAATTTTATTCTGCATAATGTAAAATAAACCTGTAGCAAAATAATAAAGTTTCTTGATAGAATCAGGCGTTACTTTGCGGAAATCTATTATAATAAATAATTTATTACTTTGCAACCTTCCGCTAACTAATTACAATGATGTGTCTGACCTAGAGTGAAGAGCACCTCCCGCCATCCCTCAATTGCATGCACTAACTCCGTCACCACTAGTCCCAGCACCACTACTTCCGGCACGACTACTTCCAACACCACTATTCCAGGTAAGACACACCATCGACGACTAAAGTTTCTTTCAATAATTTATAAGTTCTTTTCCGAAGATCATTTTTAAATACTATAAAAAAAGAATTTCAAATAACACCTTGGTATTATTTATCGATGTATTACTTATAAAATAAAAGTAAAGTAAAGTTACAGCCTATATACGTCCCACTGCTGGGCTCAGGCCTCCCCTCATTTCTGAGAGGGTTTTAGGGCAAGGAAGTGTCCGCCGCGCTGCCCAAATGCGTGTTGACGAACTTCACATGTCTTCGAAATATTTTTTTTCTTATTCCTCAGACATGCAGGTTTCCTCACGATGTTTTCCTTCACCGCCGAGCACGTGGTAAATCAGCACTTAAAATTGCAATTAACAACTTCATTGGTGCCGGCGGGGATCGAACCCCGTCCGGGTTACTCGCGTTCTGTTATATTTACAGCGAGCGTTAACCACTGAGCTACTTATAATCAAATAAAAACTTGTGCGGACTATGGTGATTTGTTTATCGATAAAAAATATCGACATAGTCCACGCCTTACGTTGCTTACGCATTCGGCCAGCGCTATCAGTGTATCGACACGTGTACGATTTGATGGTATGCGTAAACGCGATGAACACAAACACAAATGTTGTAGTGTGCGTTTATAGTGACACGATTTAATTTTGCACTTGTAGTTAATTATACAGTGAATTATACTGATGTTGACAGAATTTTTGTTTAGGAATTAACGCGCATGGCCTCTCCAGTTGGTTGAATACTCAAAGGCTAAAACTAAAACAAAACTAAAGCTAAAACTAAAAACTCGAAAACGACTCGAATGAATTTAATAATTTTTTGTGTGTATTTGAGTGGGTTCTTAGATGGTATAAAAACTCTATTGGACCCGGTAGATGGCGCTGTTGTCGAGATCCGGAAATCACCATATTGCTTGGTCACTTCCTTTATTTATGTACTTACAGATATACTTGATTGCGCGGACAGAGCTACATGCTTCTACATTAATGTGGGCATTAAAGATTTTATTTAGAATGGGCGAATACGGGACAATCCAGCTGTTATCTAAGGTTTCGAACGCTCCAGAGCGAGATTTGATTGTAACTTTCCTGCCACCATCTTCGGGAGCTCTGGGTCTGTATAAAGGGGAGCCATTGTCAGTGTGCACTGTTTCTTTTAACAGCTGTTTAGGGAATTTCTTTGTACATTTTCCTTCTTTCATACATGGCGATATTGAATTTCGTGCTCCACATGGACCGTGAATCATATTTCGGACGATGGTATCGTACAATTCTTTATCTTGCTCAGGATCCGGAATCTCGGCGCTTATTATGTCGTCTATTTGGCTGGGCCGCAACTTCTCTTTAAGCCATATTAGAATGTGGGCATGCGGTAATCCTCTTTTTTGCCATTCAATTGAATACATGAAGCACTGCACGTCTCCGAGAATTTTCCCTTTGTTAATTACATACATTAATTTTTGTACTTTAATCTAAATACTCTAGCAAATAAATCGTGTCTGTCAGTACTTTTTTGGCCCGGCATTAGCTCCTCGGTTATTTCTTTCCATGTGGGATCAGGTCTTCCGTAAGTTCGTACATAGGCGAATACGTCTTGTGTGTGCTCATGTAGGTAGCGAGGAATGTTAACGAATGATGAGGGCAGAATTACCATTTTACCTAAATCTCTGAGGTTTACATTGGCGTCGCTAGAAACTGCATCTTGTAAATGTATATAATTCTCAACGCGCAGCTTTTTTTGATTTAAAGATATATAACGGAGACGTTCACTTTCTAACTTCACATACATGTCTACCAAAAATGTATGAAATAATTGTCTACCGGGCTAAGAGGTTAAAATCATTTTCTCGCAACATCATATGATACGAATTAAAATTCATACATGATACTTTTTTGTTCGGAGTAGACTCCTTTGTGACCGGGTTAATGAGTGGAATTTGAAAATGATAACCCTCTTGTCCTTTGCAATAAATCAATGAGTATTGCAGAGCTTCATAAAACTTGTGTGTATCGGCTACCCGTTGCAACGTATCATCACGTGCTCGCAAGACAATGTCTCGTGAAGAAAATTGATCACCACTAATTACGGCTGCTATTTTGTTTATCAAAGATGCATTGTAGCGCCTTTCATGCTCTCCTCGAGGGGTCCGATCTGCGTGAATGACGACTTTATAATCCTCTTCAGGTAGGTTTTCTAAAGCAGTTTTAAATCTTTTGACTAAAATGTTACGTTCATGAAAGAATCTTTGAACTTTGAACACTGTGTCTCTCACAACTCCCTGGATAAATTGGCAGCGACGGTCTACCCCAATTTCTTCGTCACCCATAAAATATACTTGTAAAAATTTATGCTGTTCGTTTTCAGCTGGAAATGAACCTATTCTATGATAAATTAGCCCTTGCACCGTACATGTAGGCGAAAATCCCGGCATTATTATTTCCCGGTCAACTCCGAAGGACGTCATTTGAAAGCATGAGTTATATTTCCCGATCCTGTTTAAAAGCGCCGTGACTCATTAGCATCATATAAAAAGAGAGTTTTCAAAAGTTCTTCTGGTTCCCCAAGTAACGGAAGAGACACTTTGCCATTGGAACAGCACATGCCTGCGGTCTCATCTTTCCATTTTAAAGCGCTGCAAAATCGACACGCCTTGTCCATCAGTCCGATAACAACTAACCTGTGATTTTTATAATCAATCAACGGATCATAATTGAATGCTGCGTCATTAAAAACCGACCAATTGTTTCTTTGAAAATTTTGTCGACGTTCAGCTTGGAGCTGTGCATTTGCATTTCTTTGCTCCTGTGTCTGTTCTGGTGTTTCAGATGCCCTTATAGTAGATTGACGTTCAGCTTGCTCAATGAGTCTGTGTTGAGTTTCATCAGGTGTTTCCGCGGCTCTTAAGGCGGCCTGACGTTCCGCTTGTTCGAATAGCCTTTGCTGACTTTGATCAGGTGTTTCGGTAGCTCTTAAAGTAGCTTGACGCTCTGCCTGTTCAAGACGCCTTCGCTGACTTTGAGAAGGTGTTTCAGAAGCTCTTAAAGTAGCTTGACGCTCTGCGTGTTCAAGACGCCTTTCCTGACTTTAAGAATGTGTTTCGGAAGCTCTTAAAGCAGCCTGACGCTCTGTCTGTTCACGACGCCTTTGCTGACGTTGAGAAGGTGTCTCAGATGCTCGCTCTAAAAGCAGCCTGACGCTCTGCTTGTTCTTGCCTTCTCAGTTCAGCATCTTCTAAAGATTCTAGCGATCGAGCTAATCTTTTCGCTTGTCTTTTAGAAGATACTCTTGAAAGGCTGGACTTACGTTTGCGAGGCATTATGAAGTAACAAAAAACCTATTTACGTTAAAATACTTAAAAGGAATTAAATTTCCTTTTAAATTTTTTTTAAAAGCAAATCCAAAATATCTCAAAGGAATAAACATTATTTTTTAATATTTTTTAAAATCAAAACAACAAAACCAATTCAAGACACAACACGAATCTAAAAACGATAGCCAAAAAAAATCGAATCAACTTAAACCAAATCATAAAACTAATCGCAGAAAACCGAAATCGAAAGCAGTAGCCAATATAAATATAACCAACGAAAAAAGAAGTAAGTGTATAGGTACCGTATACACTATCTATACTATTAATATTCCTTTGAAATATTGTTAAACAAGCTAAAACAACGAAAACCAATTCACGATTCTAAATAAACAAAATTCAAAATCAAAGCCAGAGTCTAAATATGTATAAAGGAATACCAACCAAATCAACGAAACCGATCCAAGAAAATACACAAATCCGAAAATGAAAGCCAATATAAATCCATTCAACCTTAACCAAATCACAAAGCAAATAACAAACAACCGAAATCGAAAGCAGGTAGTCGAAAAAGCTACGAAATAGAAACAATTTAAGCGTATAGGTACCGTATGCACTATAAGTTGACGCACGGCTCAACGGCGGGAGTTAAGTACATGTCAGGAAATATTTCGTTACCACGTTTTAAAAACCTAGTAACGACATCTAGCAGAATCAATTTAAACTATGTATACGTTAGCTAATAAGAGCTCTTAAAAATATTTTTCTTATAATTTTGCATAATTTTTCTTATTGTAATACCGATTCATTCATAACCACATATAAGAACTGTATTCATTTTCGCTCAAAAAATATTACTAAGGCTTACTAAGAACTTAATTAACAATAACAAGAAAAGAGTCGTTGCATGTTTTTCAAATTTATCGAAAGCCAACTCATACCTACATGGTCATCCCCGCGTCATCGTGTCATCCATGGCAACATAAATTAGCTGCTTTTTATTGTTACATTAACCGTCTGTTCACTGTTCCAATAAGTAAAGAAAATTATTTAAAAGAACTTAATATAATTTATCAAATCGCAGTCTCTAACGGTTTTTCAAGAAGTCTCTATCTTATTAAAAAGAAACAAAAGCATGTTGTTCGCAATTCTTTGTACGCGGTTCAATCTCAAACCGTCGGGCGATATGTGGATAGTTTGACCTACTTAGGCTCCATATCGGAAAAATAGCTAATACTCTTAAGAAAAACGGCGTTAACGTGGCATTCAAAACAAACAATTCGCTTAGGAATATTTGTAATATTAAAGATAAGTTAAATATTAGTCAAAAATCGGGTGTTTGTAAACTTGTTTGTGACGAATGCCACGCTGTTTACATGGGTCAGACTGGTCGCAATTTCGGGACGCGCTATAAAGAGCATTTGGCCGCGTACAGAAATTGCAATCCTAATAAATCCCATTTTGCTAAACATCTCTTGGACACTGGACACAACCTAGCTAGCGACCATTCCTTTGAAGTCTTACATACTTGTAGTAAGGGGCTGCGACTGTGTGTGCTGGAGCAGTTGGAGATTTTAAAAAGTAATAATGGTAATTATGCACTGCTGAATGAACAAACAAATGTTTCTAATTCACCTTTGTTAAACATCTTTAAGGCCAATCTTTAATAATGATTTTAAGATTAATAATAATAAATAACTATAATAATATTAATAAAACAGTAATAATAATACTATTTAAAAATATTAATCATAACAATAATGATAATTAGGTTTGTTATCACACGGCGCGGTCACTCGCTACTTTGGTGGGGAGCGATTGTGTCGGCGTGTATAAATAGCAGCTGTTTCGGCTCGCCGCTCACTTAGCGGTCAGCCGCCGTAGAGTCTACATTACCTGAAATGCCTCGTGTAGAGGCGAAACACGTGTCGTATTCGTGGGAAAATAGAATAAATATTTCCTACGGGAACGGGAATGAGATGTTTTTCCGCGGAAAAAAGTAAACTATGTCACTCTACAGCCACCGAACTATCCCCATACAAAAAATCATGCCATGCCGACGCTCTGTTGCGACGTGAAAGAAGGAC
Organism: Parnassius apollo; assembly: GCA_907164705.1. Classification (NCBI taxonomy): domain Eukaryota; kingdom Metazoa; phylum Arthropoda; class Insecta; order Lepidoptera; family Papilionidae; genus Parnassius; species Parnassius apollo. The sequence goes on from CAJQZP010000008.1 coordinate 18,368,016, forward strand.
AAACAAACACACTTTCGCATTTATAATATTAAAGGTATGGATATAGTCCTAAATTTATTATTATTACGTTATGATATCTTTCGTGTTATTTGTCGAATTTTATTTATATCAATTAATGTTTTTATAAAATTATTAGCAGCCCCGGGTCTAGGGGGGGGGGGCAAAACGGGGCATTCAGGGGCCGCCAAAATTATATTATAATTAAAAAAATTGCTCCACAAGACGTGTAGTATCCAACGCACGTTGCTCTATCTATTTTTCACTTGATGTTAAAACGCCCGGTTGGTTTTTGAACACATCCTAAGGGTTCATTTCGAAATGTGCTGCCAGCAGCATCAGCGCAGTAAATTGTTAGCAACATTTAAAGGCGGAAATTTCTCTCCAGATGTCATCTCACACGGAACAAATGAGTTACGTTGATTTAATTTATAAAAATATTGAAATCTGGACGTTAAACAAAGGAAAGTTTCATTGATTTTATTGAAGTTGATGGAAAGACTGGAAAATAAACTACACAGCGAATTCTAGAGAGACTAGAAGCTGACGGTTTAGATGTGCAAAAATTTCGTAGAAAATCTTACGACAATGGATATAGGAGTCCAATCTAGAGTTTCGCCAATAGAGCTACCAAAATTTGTATCAATACTGTTAAATCCAGTTAGCCTATTTGGGCTCGTACATAAACTTTATTATTTCTTTGTTGGATCCACCACACGGTAGAAAAAATGCAAAAGTGTACATAAACAAACTTAAAAGGAAGTAATCAAACCTGATGGTTGGCTAAACACTAGGCTGTTACTGCTCTATTAATTTACCGGAAACTCTCAAAGTTCTGGAAGAAATTGAAAAATCTTCTCTAGTCGCAGAATCCAAGTATGAAACTGGTTTTCACAACATGCGGTGATGCATTTTCAACTTAACATTTTGGGATAATATTCTTAAAGAAATCAATAGAGGTAGAGTGAACGTTGAAATACAAAAAGAGGATATTATCATTTCGCATTCTGTGGCGATAACGCAAGGTCTTGTTAAGATCTTGCAAGGAATGAAAGAAAAACCAATAAAATATTGGTTCAAAGAAGCTGCACCTTTATTAGGAAAGTTAGAATTCGAGCCAGTCCTTAAAATCAAACGAATCTCCATAAAGAAAACGCAACACGATAAAATCTGCGAGGAAGAATCAAGAACGCTATATCCAAATTTTTTATTTTCCAAAGATATAAAAATAGTGTTTGGCAAAATTTTGACAGATTTTCTTTTCTAGCACTGATTGGGTGACAAACGAGCACAAAGTCCACCTGATGGTAAGTGAATGCTGTGACCCATAGACATCCACATTTATCCTCAACTAAGGATCAAAATTATGCATTGTCACCCTTGAGGACTAAGACGGAATGCGAGCGACGGAGTATAAGGGTCTCCGATTCTCTACACTTACCATTCGGAACACATCAGCATTACGCTGCTATTTTACGCTGGTATTCTGTGGGAGCGTGGTCCTACCCCGGTTGTGCTGACCCATTTGTGCTACAGCTATATCATAGCTGCAGCGATGTCTACCACGAAAAGAATATAACAAGAGTAGAGAGCGCAGAGTCTAGATGAAAATTTTGCCTACCTTAGTGGCCACGCGTTTTAAGATAAGTCGACTGAGGATCTGCGAAAAAATGGAGCCAATCTAGCTCAAAAATATGCGAAAGACTTGTCCATTTGATTTTTACCACGACATTGCCCTTTTTTAAATAGCTAGTATCCAAAATTAATAAAAAATCAAGTATATTCGACTTGTTACAACATCTGTACAAGCATCACTTCCTAGTACTACTAAGCATTCCTTCCTGTTTCCTTATGTTAGTATAGCTCTAAGAATATACTGGACATTACCTACGACATCTGCAAGCTGTGAGCGAAGCTTTAGCTGCAAATAATTGAAATCTATCTATCTGCGTTTCACAGCGAGTCAGGATTATCTATCTGGCCTCGCGATCCTAGCCTTAAAACTACTTTGAAAAGACTTTATGACATAGATTCTTTCGCAGAAAAGAAAGCACGCCGTATAAATCTGTAGGCAGATTTGAGAGAAAACGATGCTGAGACCTAAAGTTCCTAAACATTTTGATTGTCTGTTTTCTTTCCTAGTTATAGGTATGTTTTCTGTATATAATGTTATGTTACACAAACGAAAAAGTTATTAGCTAAATGCTACCCATTATGTATTTGGGAGTTTTTTTAACAAGTTATCTAAAATCAGCATTCTGGAGAGAGGAGGCGCCATTATCAAGTTTTTGCCTCTGTTAAAAAAATCGTAGATCCGGTACTAATTATTAGCGAACCCCCGGCTTCGCACGAGTGATTTCTGGATATCGGCAACACCGCCACCTACAGGCGCCAGTCGTGAATCCATACCATTTAAGGACCCATTCAAACATAAAAAAGAATATTCTGGCCAAGTTATATATATATATATACATATATATATATAAATATATATATATATATATAGTATATATATATATATATATATATGTATATATATATATAGTACTTAAAAAGTATTCTTTTAACTAACGCCCCCGCAACAAATTTTGTAAAATCCGTTCTTAGCTGGATAATCAGTGTGATCAATAAGAGAACACCAAAACGCAACGAAATTCATTAATTTGCGGTAGTGGTGTACATGAAAGTACAGTAAGGTACTTGGAATATTTTTTTGATTTTTTTTTTATATATATATATAATAGCGGCATTACGAAAAACTCTCATTTTAAATATTATATAAGTTGATAATAAGTAAGTTAATAATATAATAATCAAAATATACAAACCTCGGGGGATCACCAACTTTTTTCTCAGTAGACAGCACGCCATGGAACACAATTGCGCGACATGGCTCATCTTCGTATAAAATATTTGTCCTGCTAATTAAATCAGTTTCTGCCATTGCCTGTGATAATGAAAATAAATGTATTTTCAATTAATTAATTTAAACTAACCAAAATAAATAATTTAAGGTAAGACACTAATAAAATATTTTAAAACGTGATTGTTACTGAGAAATAATCCTTTTTTTTTTAAATATATTTTGAGAGTAAAAATTTATAACAAAATTCTTGAATTTATTTTGGCCTACAGTTAGTAACAACAAATATAAACAGCAATTCGTTTTTCTTTGTTCAAAAAAGTATACACTAGGAATTTGTCGTGTACTGTTAATAACTACACAAAAAGCACATGGACACATCTAGACCCGTAACAATTATTAGTAGGATACCTTTTTTTTTAACATGGGGAAATGCCTACGCATACCCGCCTCGCGGGGGCAAGGACGGGTTATGTCGGACTCGCACCGACTAAAACCCCATGGTGTTCCACCTTCGTCGCATATTGGCAGGGCTACGGGAACGCTTTCGCACACTTCCGCGGCCCTACCAGCGACTGCCGCCCCATGGCAGCACCTCCTCGGGAGAGGAATATTCCTCCCCGTTCTCCTTCCCAAGTAAGGCGCACCGGAACACATGGCACGCCTTCCTCCACGGCCTCCAATTGCATTTGCGCAACAGACGCCCCCGCGTCCGATGCGCGAAGGCCATGGGGCCAGGCAAAACGAGCACTTAGAAGTACTAGCCTTCCCGACCCCAGCGGCGGATGTGGTCTATGGCTCCGCCGCCAACCAAAATTCGGCTGCGGAGGATAGGGAGAGCGGCGCCTCGCAATACCGACAATCCTCTCCCCCCGCAGCCCCATCACCACCGCATCAACGGTGCGGCCCCGATTGAGTCGCGGAGGATAGGGCGAGTGGCGCATCGCCATACCAACACTCCTCTTCCTCCGCGACTCCACCTCGGCTGCAGCGGTAGAGGGTGCGGAGTCCCCACTCGCTGCAGTCCACCAGCACACATCCGAAGTGGGCTCCCCAAGCTGACTCTGAGTGGCCACCTCAGGCCGGCCCTTCACCTCGGGCCAGCCACGTGGGTTCCTCTTTGTTCACCGTGGGAGACCAAGCCCGCCACGACAAGGCGGGAACCCGTTCGGGGGGGATTAGTAGGATACCTAAACTATTTTTACATTGCTATTCGGACACATGGCTCGCAGTTCTGCAGCCAAACGTTTAATATGTGGTGGACATTACCTAGCAGTTTTGGTGAAAAAAAATTCGTATACGAATATATTACAGTACCTATTCGTTTTGATATCTTATTTGGATGTAAACAAAAACAGACCTTTAGTTTAGTTTACATTTACTTTACCTTTAGTTGGCCGTCGTAAAATAATAAGTTTGGTAATTTGATTATATCAGCGTCGGATCGATAGTTATTTTTCAACATAACGATGTATTTGTTATTGTTTTCGGCATACAACGGACATGTCTTCTTCAATCGCTCCATTAATGATATTCCTGAAGATATAATAAATTACAATTATTTAGTAATGTAGCTGCTAAGATATAAAAAAGTCAAATTCAAGTGAATGAAATAACCAGAAATAAAATATTATCCCAGAAACGGGTCTCGACTCTCGACATTCATGTAATAAGTCTACCAATAGTTACAATTACGTGTTACGTGTTTAAATGTCTTTTAAAGGTGCCTCTGCGGAAAATAATTATAACGTATGTGGTGCCTACACGTACCTGTTCAAATTTTGATCTACGAATATTGTTTCTTTTAAAATGTGTTCTGTATCGTGGAGGCGTTTACATGTACAATTTTTTTATTGCATTCCTTATTACAACATAATACAAATCCCAGAAGTAATGTCATTAGTCGTTATGTACCAGTCAACCCAGGATTTGGTGAGAATTTAACGTAGATGTTGTAATGTAAAGAAAAATTAGAAGGAAAAATATATTGATTACAACAGTTATGATATACTGGGATGAATAATTTTTTCACCCCAACAAATTTTGCATGGACAAACATCCAGAACCGGAACAATCACTTGTACGCAAACATTTGTTCTGTGCAGGATTGTAACCCGCAGCCCGCATCGTTGCTGCCAAACAATTAGCCACTACAGAACTGAGTAGTCAAATTTATTATTTTAATTTAAAAATGGCAATTGTTGAAGGGGGCAAATCTAATTTTACAGAATAAATAAAGCGGTTTACCAAGACCAAATTTTTTGGCTGCGTCCGAAACAACAACAGGTCCAAGTTGCTTGAAGTCTCCTGACAAAATCAGTTTTTCAGATTTAGGGATAAGGCACGACGGTTCAGTTGCTTGAGCTGCCTCGTCAATTATCGTGTGGGTAATAAATTTTAAGCTAAAATAAAATAATTCCGTTTAATAGTCTTAATGCCATAGTTGCCACGCTTGGTGAGCGGGTTGGCAACCGCCATTTTTTATTGTATAATTCTTCAGTAAGAGCCAACTGTCGAAGCTGAAGACCGAATGTGGCAGCATCGTTTCCAGGACACCTGACATTTTGAGTGAGATTGAGAGGTTCTATGGGCAGCTGTACGTCATCGTCAGAGCCACACGCAAGTGTGAGTAAGCGATCCAAGAGAAAGTTTTATTCGACACTATTCCGATGATATCCCGGTCTGTGCGAGATTAGAACGGCTCTCCAGCACCTTAAAAACGGCAAGTCCCCGGGCACAGATTAATAAATAGTTTACCAACAGATACATCATTCCCATACAAAAGCGAAAACACCTACGCTATAATAGCCTACAAACTCTTAATAATAATATCTGCTGCTCGCAGCGAGAAGAAAATGTACCATAAGTACGCGCACAAAGAGTTGAGATTGTGTTGCCCGGGGTGTGCGACTCACGTGCAATCGCGTCATCACACGAATGCGCTAGGGTTGTTACCTATGATGATAATTGTAATAAAACGAATGTTGTGAAATACATACAATCAATATTTTTTGTTAGTCAATCAAATATATTTAAGTTTTATAAAATGATTTATACATTTTTTCCTTCTCTGAATTCTCGGTTACTAAATTTTATCGTTGAAGTTTCCCTAAATCGCCTAAATAATTTTAATAAATAATCATGGGGAAAACAGGAGCAAAGCATAGGAAAATCAATGGTTCGTAAAATCTGCAACACAGTGCTGCCAGGCCGATTCATTATGACGTCAAAATTATTTAAGAATGCTCTTTCTAATTCTTCAATATAATTATTAAACGGTCCTGGTGGAACTTTTAGTCCACCATAAAAAGATGAATCTTTATTTATTATAAGCTTAGAAATTAGTATACAGTGTTGTTTCGTCAACATTAGGGTTCTGTAACAAAGCATTGAAGCTAGTGCAGTTATGTTTTTTTTTTGCTACACTTATATAATAAATACTTTGATACATGAGTCAACGCAAAAAAAGACAATTTTTCATTTGTTTTTTGACTTTGACACCAATGCACTGCACAATTAGGTACTTGATTTCGGCAAAGCGCGGGAAACGTGCGTGGTTTAAGCGCTCAAAAGGGCATGCGGCAGCCCAATATCGGTTGTATCGTGGGCGATACAACCGATATTGGCTGCCGCATGCCCTTTTGACCGATATAACGCGTGGCCTAGAGCGAGTGACGGAGGCCTGCCCCGGGCGAGGATGGAATTACAGCGGAGCTTCTGAGAGCGGATGGAACACCGGTACTTGAAGTCCTTCAGGAGCTCTTCAATTCCGTCCTCCATGGTGGCACTACTCCGGAGGCGTGGAGCAGAAGTGCGGTGGTCTTGTTCTTCAAGAAAGGTGAAAACGCTCTCTTGAAGAACTACAGACCGATATCCCTTCTAAACCCCGTCTACTATAGTCCCTTCAGCGGTGCCAAGTTGCCTGTCGGTATATCGAAGTGCTGAAGTGTTTGTGTAGTAGGGCTACGGTGGCTATCCGAGTACAGAACCAGAGTACGAAACCTATCCAATTGCAGATAGGTGTAAGACAGGCTGACGTTATATCCCCGAAACTCTTCAACGCTGCATTGGAAGATGTTTGCAAGCTACAGGACTAGAAAAGATACGGTATTAACATCAATGGCGAGTACATCACTCACCTTCGATTTGCCGACGATATAGTACTTATGGCAGAATCGCTGAAGAACTTAAGCACTATGCTCAATGACCTCAATAGTGTCTACCAACGGATAGGTCTTAAGATGAACATGGACAAAACAAAGGTCATGACTAATGTCCATGTCACACCTATGCCGGTAGTTGTAGAGAGCAGTAAGCTCGAAGTTGTTGAGTACGTTTACCTGGGACAATTAGTGCGACTAGTCCAACTTCGACCGAGGGTTCAATCGACGGGTATCAACTCGGCTGGGCAGCGTTCGGGAAACTACTACACATCTTCTCGTCAGGTATACCTAAAAACCTGAAAACTAGATTGTACAAGCAGTGCGTGTTGCCAGTGATGACTTATGGAACTGAGACGTGGTCCTTCACTGCTTGCCATATAAGAACGCTAATGATCGCTCAGCAAGCTATGGAGAAGGCTATGTTCGGGGTTTATCTGCGTGATAAACTTAGAAATGAGGATATCCGCAGTAGAACCAGAGTGACCGACATAGCCCAACGGATTAGTAAGTTAGAGTGGCAATGGGCTGGCCATATAGCTCGAAGAACCGATGGGGAAAAAGGTTCTCGAGTGGCAGCCTCATACCGGTAGGCGAAGTGTAGGGCGACCCCCCACTAGATGGAGTGACGACTTGGTAAGACATGCAGGAAGTCGATGGATGCAGGTGCTTGGACCGTGCTTTGTGGCATTACTTGGGGGAGGCCTAAGTTCAGCAGTAGACTTGTGAAGGGCTGTAATGATGATGATGATGACGACCTTGTAAGACATGCATGAAGTCGATGGATGCAGGTGGCTTAGGGCCGTGCTTTGTGGCATCTTTTCTTCCTTCCATCCTTGAGGGAGGCCTATGTTTAGCAGTGGACTTGTTAAGGACTGTTATGATGATGATGATGAGTGTTAATGTACATTTTGAGCTCAGACCGCACATTGCAGTAGTAAAAATACAATTGCAATGTGCGGTCCGAGCTCAAAAAAAGTAGACACTGCCAATCATCGGCCAATGTCAATCATCTCCATACAATGCGGAATGAATATATGAATAATATAATTGAACGACCATATTATGGCATTGGCATACTTGGAACAGAAAGTTCTCCTCAACAGACATTATGGGTTACACAATAATCGGTCGAAATACCTTCTAATGTTTGTGTGAAACATATGGGGTGAGGCTTCACAGAAAAATGGGTGAAAAATTGCCTAGGTGTCTTAACGGCCTTGGCTTGCAAGCTAGCCTTTCAGGCAAGCTTTCGGCCTGCGACCTATTATACTCTACCTACTCTACATTTTGAGTGAACGGTCTCCGAATTGTTGTCGAAGGCAACTCTTCCAAGCCTATTGCGGCTAATGCCCGATCACTCGGGGGTCCGTTCTCTCCACAACTCTCTTCCCGTTGAATATCGATGACCTGATTATGCGTTATATTTATGAATACGCAGTTACGTCAGCATAGTTATGGAGAGATATCAGCAGAGTGCTCGGACCAGTCTGGTTCTAATCCAGTCCGAAGGAAAAGCTATGGCTGTGAGTGTGAATCGCTCGAAACTGTTTGATATTACTTCATTAAACTTAAACTAGCTATAGTTTGCTCGTGTTAAGGAAATAGTGAGTCATCGTTGCCTGCCGGACTAGCCACGTGCTACCAATCAGGTCGCCGAAATTAAAAAGTCAAGTACACAGTGACCAAATGAAGCCCTTTAGGGGTATATAAATTGATTTATATATTACACTAGATTAGTAATTACCGCGCCAAAGCGTTGCCACTGCACATATGGCCACAGCCATATGCCTAGCTAACGTCAGTTCATTGTTCAATGTGACGCCGACAGAGTAGAGCCGGACGGTCCGCGACAAAAAATGAGTAAATGCGTAGTGAAAGAATGCGATTCACATCCAAATAAACTGGAGACTATATAATTAATGAAATAAGTTAATGTTATCTTTGATTTTAAATATTTTGGAAATTATAATAAAAAATAGGTTTAATAGATACGTTTGACGAGATGAATAGAAGCAATCATAATGATGAAATAAAACATATTTATAAGTATTTTTATTGTACTAATAAATCAAACAATATACAATAGGAAATAAAATATAATTAACATAAAATTTATATGAAATTGTAAATAATATAAAATTATTAATATAAAATAGGTAAAATATATTTAACAAAATATATAATTCATGAATAAACTAAAATAAGAATAATTAATTATTTTGTATGAAAGTTAAAACGTAGTTTTTATTATAATTTCCAAAATATTTAAAATCACAGGTAACAAATCAACATACTTCATTAATAATTATAATATAGTCTCCCGTTAATGTGACTGCGGAGAGAGCAGTATTAAAAATAGCAAGTACATGCGGTGTACCTGAAAATATAGATTATTAAATTATTAGGGAACAAAATGAAATTAACACATCAAAATAACCCGTGAAAAAAGCTGCTATCCACGATTGATAAATTAAATGAATTAAATAAATTTGCAATAAATAGGAAAATCCATAATATATTTATCTACATAAATACATACATACATATAATAAATCTGTAGAAAAGTCGTGTCTGTAATTCTAATATTTTCTGGAAAAAAACAAGACCAGGGGACTAAATAAAGGGCACTGAAGCCAAATTAGTGGTTTTTTAGAATATTTGTCTGTCTGTGTATTAAAGATTCAAGCAAAAACTACTGAACAGATTTCCATGAAATTTTGTGTAAAGGTAGTTAAAAACCCGGGGCTACTTTTTATCCGATTACGAAACTTCAGAAAAGGAGGGTTAAGTATTTTCCTTCCTTTAGCAGTTCATTTCTATTTTAATACAATTGATGTGTTTTATTAAAATAAATAAAATATTTATAAATAAAGCCCAAAATTAGTTTTAACCGTTAACTAAAATAAATAAAATATTTATAAATAAATCCCAAAATTAGTTTATAATACCAAATATAGTAATAAATTGAACTAAGCCGACAATTGACGATATTACTGTTGTATTAACTTTTTCAAGACAGTGCCTCTACCTTAACTTTTTCAAGACATTGATCTAACGGAAACTACAAAAAGTAGAGACATTTTGCCTCATTTTCCATTATAAAGTTATTTAATTGATTCGAAAATTCTAATGTACATTTTTTGGTTTTTGTTATTTCATTTAATAAATATAAATAAATTTTGTAGTAACTAATTACTACTTAAATAGCTAGTAGTGACATCTATCGAAAATCATAAAATTAAGGATGTTTCTAAGTTTAATTTCTAATGTATCCTCTCAACCCCCTAGCGGTCTCATGAGACCGCGGCTATATTCCGTCAAATCCCTAGCGGTCTCATGAGGTCGCACCCACCCATGGCACTTCAACTCATAAAAACTTATATATAGATACTACTCTTCTATGAAGAAATTTGGAATTATATAATCAATATGAAATACTCTATCATCTAATGCAATAAAAAAACTGTTATCCTATGAATATTTATTTATAATCTACGTTCAATTCGTACGCCATTTTCGGGTGAATGTTATTGTGTCGATTTTTGGATTTTTCTAGTGTTTTAGTACAGTGTTTTATTATAAAATTGTAATGAATGTTTTTGTGTGAATATAATTTTTCTTTTAACGTAAATAATTTCGAGTAATATATTGAAATAATTGTGATTTTCAAGCTGCCGACATTCGTTTGGTATGTTTTTTTTGTTATCAAAATACAATAAAATCTTTTTGTAATGAAGTAAAACCTAACTTTTGTTTAGATAGATAATTTTGTATAGATTTTAAAATACTAAACTTCTTCATAGAAAAGTAGTCTCTAAATATAAGTTTTAATGGTTTTAAGAGCTGTGGGTAGGTGCGGTCGCATGCGATCGCTTGGGATTTGCCGGGCGCATGCCATTGCATGGGATTTTATGGCGCTTGAAGGGCTAAAAAGTTTTAGTTTTTTTTTATCCATAAATAAACTGATAAAAATTGCAATTAGTATGTACAAAACTCTTATTATCCTTATAGTTTAGGTATTATATATATATATATATATTTATATATATATATATATATATATATATATATATATATATTGGTCAGATCTAAGAATTTATAATATCGTAAATTAATCGATTGTTGAAAGTGAAATGGCTGTATTTCATAAAGTTTAACAGTGTTTGTTGACTATATGATGATATAGCTTGACCAAATCAATGGACAGAGATTGTTTTGCGATATTAAAAACTAAACACGACATTCCGATTGTTAAATGGTAAAGTAATTTCATTATACACAGCTAGCGGCGCTGATTGCGTATATTTGATAAAAGCAGAATTTATGTCAAATTTGTGAATTATATAAATGTTAGCGTCTTTGCTGTGCTATAGAGCCACTCCAGTCGCACCTCAAGTATATACCATAAGTCTGCGTACTAGAGGGTAAAGTTTTGGTTGTCATAGTTTTAATATAATAATAGCGCTATCTACTTTTGATAAATAAACTAATAATAAGTATATAACTGGTCAAATTAAACACAATTCTATTTAATATGTAGGTACTTATTGTTGCAGTATCAAAAATTGTCAGACCGGTATAGACCTGTGACCACAGTCTGCATATTTTATCATAATTGTCAATTTAAGCAAAATTACTAACAAAACTGTGTACACAAGACTTTGATTAAGAGAGAAGGTCTTTAGTTGTATATGTTGTTTGTCTATCGGTATACCAATATTTCACCAATTTTTTTTTGTATCAAGTCCGATAAGTAATTGAAAATTAAATGCACTGTGAGATTTATATCCATAATTGGTGGAATAGTTCCTGATACCGTTGATGCAGCTTTTTTACTTTTAATGAGATTTGTAAAGCAGTTTGTCATATATTAATTAAGGTAGCTTTCATATTTTCAGACATAACTATTAATTTTTTTGTGACAGTCCCATTTGCATAGCTCACATGAGTAAATAAACAGGTTCTTATGAAAAAGTACTGTAAATATCAAAGAAAGCAGATTTTAAACACGGGTCTACTTATATTTTAACTATGAGTAGAACCATTCACAGAATCTTGAAAGTAATCTGTATAAGCCTGTAATCAAACCGATCTAAACGTAAATTTCATAGTTGGTACGTAAGCAACTCAAATTAGACCTCACCGACTCCACTCATATTTCGTTTCAATTTACCACGTTCTCCGTGATGAAGGAAAAATAGCAGGAAATCTGCATATCTGAGATGTTAAAAAAATGTTTCGGAAATCATTTTTAGGTATAGGTATGTGAATCCAGGGTTGGATTCAACTTAATCAACTCTTTTTTGACCTAAAACTCGCTGTGGCCCGTGCACAGTAGTGGGATGTATTTAGGCTCCTACTTTTTTACAATTAATAGGGCTTTCCAATGCTGATCATAGGCTTTCCCCATTATATGACAAATAGACCTGGTATTTGCAGTAGTATTCATGCTTGGCAAGCGGGTTAGCAACCGCAGCTCTTTATGACTTCGCGCTGTTATCAAGAAGAAGCTACCCATCTCCTTTTTCAGTTTCCCTCCGTCGCCTCTTAAGACACCCACAGGATGAAATGGGATAGTGGTTTCTTTTTCGCCACCTCTACTTGGCTAATATATTATTTCTACTCCCGTACATCAATTGGATTTCCAATAGTTAATATGCCATAGTGGCTAGGCTTGGCACGCGAGTTGCCAACTGCATATTTTTAGTATTTTGAGCTATGATCAGGAAGACGCTACTGCTCATCTTATGTAGATTTCTAATCCTGTTCATGGATTTAGTTCTTCTCACACGTTCTCCGTGAATAGAACTACATTCATGAAATTTTGAAGTCTACTCGAACGTAAAAAATACTGGCATGTGGTTCTAATCAGTATTCAATGGGACCAATATTAATAAAGACCATGAAATTAAACCTTATTTCATCAAGACTATATCAACTTTAATAATGAATATTATGTAAAAAAACGCATTTCCGATTCCAGCACAATCTTCCGTAAATAAAGACACATCGGAAGCCCGATATAAAAGTAAGTGTTGCTTGACGTATGATATTTATGCAATTCTGATAAACTAACTTATGTGTTTCTATAGGCTATAATATTGCCAATATAGACACAGATACCGACGTGTCTCTACAAGTGATCCAGTTTTGCTAATTTTAATACGAAATAGTATTATCGATGTTTATTCAAGCCCACGCGAGCGAAGCCGCGGGTAAAAAGCTAGTAATAAATAAGGCGAACGAAGATCCTGGTAACACTGATTAAAATATATTATGAATTTACGAATAACAATTTAATTTGAGATTTTTGTCTATTAAACTTTATCTATTAAAATATAAATTGTTTGAATATTGCTGCACTGTGTTTCTCACCAACCCCTAAGGTACCGTGGACATGTTGACAGGTCCAAGTTTTGTGACCGCTGAGTACAGAGGACATGTATACATGTCCGCATTACGTGCCGCTATTTTCGTCATTAATTGATATAAAAATACAGTATATTTTCGATTGAACACTATTTCATTATATTCTGAACGAACTAAAGAATATTCTGAAGCATTATATTTACTCGGTAACATAGACATCATCAAATATAACAGCCATTCGATTTTGCGTACCGGTGCGGTTAGTTGCGTAATCGTTGAAGTTTTGTGATTGTGATTTTAGTTGGATTTTCTTTAAAAAAAACTGTAAGTAATGTTATTTATCTTTACTACGTAATGTTTTTGAATGATTTAAGTTACAACAACAGTAACTTTTTATGTTTCAATCGATAAAAAAGTAGAAATAAAAAGCCTATACACGAACAATTCGTAACGGTCAAGATTTCTAATAAGATTCTAATAAGATAATAATAGTTAATAGTATATTTCTTATTGGAATACCATAGTAAATACTTTTACTAATAATTGCTAAATGTTATATCTATATGATTGTATAAGAAAAATAAAGGAAGACGATATAAAATATATACACAAAAAGGTTTTGAAAATGAGTTTACAAAGCGCGCGCAAACTGTCTATTGTCGAATTTTTAACAAATGTTTGCAAGTGAAAAATTAGAATTATTATAATTATTACATGCATAATTTCGATTCATTTAGGAAGAATATGTTGTATTTACTATAAGGACATAAAAATAAAATAAAAACTTACGATATTTCATTCATAAAATAAAATTTATCGTCAGTAAGTACACTTTATCAAGATCCGTTAGAAACAAAGAGCTGTACAAAATAAAATAAACATTTAAATGTTATGGTTATTGTTTCTACTTATCGAAAATCTTATCGGTTTTAAATGACTGTAACTAAAACCTCTTTGAACATAAATGAAAGGTCGTGAGAAACATAAATATTTAAAACAAGTGCCGCCATCTGAGGTGACGACAGAGGCTCCGGTACAAAGCTGTTTTTTGTTACGGCGGGCGCAGTGAGTGATAGGTTAGGCGAATCGACTATAGTGGCGTACCGTGGTATAGTACCAAGAGCTTACGCTGCTGTATTTTTTCTTCCCTCTTCCCATGAATCTCGTCTAACTGGAAAGGAGGCATTCCATCTAAGCCCTCACTCCTCACCAGTGACAACGCATCTGCATTTTGATTCGTAATCGAGAATAGATGAAGATGTCTATAGCCTAGAGCAACTACTTACCATCAGGTGGACTGTGTTCTACTTTGTCACTCTTATCCTATAAAAAAGTACCGGGATATTCTTGGAACGGAAAGATGCTTGCTGTGCTGTAGCATGAAACTGCGAACACATGTCGGTTTTTTAAAGTGCATTTTCTTAAATTTGTGATGTTAGTAACTACCACGTTTTATCTATGTTGCTGCCTATTTTTTTTACTTTTTTACATTTTGTGTTGCAAGATTTAACTGAAATAAACGCCTATTTTTTTTTAAAACAGTTACAGTTCCAGCTTTTCAATTGGCAACCGCGCGGCTTATTATTACATGCCTAATAACTACGCAGCGAGACCTAAATTCGAATCCCAGTCGGAATTTGTACATAAACACAAATTGTTTTTTGGATCTGCTTATAGGAATCTGTTCTGATCTGTTTGAATATGGGGGAAAATCACTGACACTGCATCCTAGTTAGGCATGGCATCACGACTAGCTGTGATTCTATACTATATTTTGCGTTTGCTAGCTTTCAAGATTATTCGGAGTGTGCGCAGTTGACTTGGACTTAGTAAATTCTTTTTTGTCCACGAGGCAACCGTACGAATTTATTCAGCTTCGTAAATAACCAGGCATGTTCTTTAACTGCTGTGATAGAATGTGTAATGATACATGCTGTAACCTGTAATCAACATAGCCTAATGGATCGGACGTCGGAAAAGAAAAGTTCTCGACTGGCAGTTTCGTACAGATTAAAATTTAGATGCAGGACTGTAGGTAGTTACAACCGGATGACCTGTGGCGTCTACGTGCTGTTTTCGAGAGTCATTACGAATCGTCTCACACGCAGATTCGACTACTTCCAGCCTCCCGAACAAGCTGGTTACCGAAAAGCCTTCTGTACCACAGACCACATACACACCCTTCGGCAAATTGTACGGAAGACCGAAGCGTACAATCTGCCACTTTGGCTGGCGTATGTGGAATATGAGAAAGCCTTCGATTCTGATAAAATTTGAGCGGTGCTACAGTCGCAGAATATGTATGTATGGTAAGAATATGTATGTATGTAGGTATGGTAAGTGATGAAGTGTTTGTACAGCAAGGCTACGATGGCTATCAGAGTACAGAACCAGAGTTCGAAACCTATCCAACTGCAGAGAGATGTAAAACAGGGTGACGTTATATCTCCGAAACTCTTCACCGCTGCATTGGAAGACGTTTTCTAGCAACTGGATTGGAAAGATCACGGTATTAACCATCAATGGTAAGTACATCATCCACCTTCGATGCCGACGATATTACAGTCATTATAGCAGTCCATCTGCATTAAAAGTGATTAAATGAAAAGCATAAAAGTTAATCTGTTTAGTAATATTTCTATTCCTGGCTCGGCAGACTTGGGCAATTATGGCTTGCACTAAATCAATTTTTAATGCCCAAGTATCCTTGTACTTTTTAGGGTCGAAAGTACACAAACAAGGCGAAGTACACAAACAAGTGGACATGGACAAAAGAAAGATCACTCATGATGTTTGTGATCTTTTTTGTACACAGCCCTTCACAAGTCCACTACTGAACATAGGCCTCCCCCAAGGAATGTCACAAAGCACGGTCCTGAGCCACCTGCATCTATCGACTTCGTGCATGTCTTACCGGTCGTCACTATCCAATGGGGGGTGGGGGGATGTGTTGCCATACACTTCGCTTACTGTTACGAGGCTGCCACCCGATATCACTCGATTGTGATAAACTTGGAAATGAGAAAATCCGCAGAAGAACCAGAGTGACCGACATAGCCCAATGGATTAATAAACGATGGATGCAGGTGGCTCAGGACCGTGCTTTGTGGCATTACTTGGGTAAGGCCTATGTTCAGTAGTGGACTTGTGAAGGGCTGTAATGATGATGATGATTATAACGTGGTAATAATCGATATACCTGAGACGGTTAGTGGGGAAGAGTTATGTTCACCTGAAAACTTGTGCCTGTATAACGATCTGTGTATAACAATGATGACTAAATTATTATTAGCGGGTTACTGTTAATAGCAAGTTTAGAAGGCCTGTTTTTTCATCACACTTTAAGCAGACTAATATATTTTAAACAAGTTGCAAATTAAGATACTTACTCAAAGTTACTCGCTAGGTTAAGTGTGCAGAGTAATATTCTATAACGTCCCATTTTTGCAACTTTTCCTGAACTGCTGACATCTTTTAAACATTCCGGTGGGCTTTTTGAATATGAAAAATAGAAACTTGAGTTAGATATTTATGATATTATGAAAATGAGAAATTGAAATACGGAGTTAGGTATATAGATCGTTATTATGTAAGTTCTTGTCATCTTTGTGATTATATTCTATTTAGTAATATTCTAATCACGCGAATCAACATTCAAACGATTTATCTTTTTAATGATGATCTTGAACATTAATCAAGTCTAAAATGTATAATTTCGCTCAGTCTGTCAACACCGCGAATTGGGTTTGTAGTAGTAATAATACGACGTAATTGCTTGAATGTGTGCTTCCGGCGACGCCAATCCTCGTACAAAATTAGGTTGACAGCCATTCTATTGTGTATTATAGTATTCTATGGGCACTCATGATTTTATCACGGTTTTATTTTGCAGGATGCTACCGTGTGTGGCACTATATGTCTGCTTATTTCGACAGGACGCGTCTTTTTTTGCATCCTTCCCATGAAGATTTACTTCTCGCCGGATGATTGCTGATTCTGTCGCTGATTTGGTTCTTCAGGGAATGAAACCTTTTATTCCTTTATTTTTAGTAAAATTGCATCATGTTATAAGCAAGAGTCCTACCAGGCATG
This sequence comes from Parnassius apollo, assembly GCA_907164705.1. NCBI lineage: Eukaryota > Metazoa > Arthropoda > Insecta > Lepidoptera > Papilionidae > Parnassius > Parnassius apollo. The sequence continues at coordinate 18,385,500 of CAJQZP010000008.1, forward strand.
GGCTGACGTATTATACGTATATTTCAGCTTCTAGGTCCTTCAAGAGAGTCATTGTCAAAGCAAAGTCAGAGCACATTGGCAGAATTGGCGAGAAGCTAGTTCACCTTCCTTAGGGAACTCGCGCATTATGACCTTTCGCCAAGGTTGTTCTAGAGAACTTCTGTCAGCCTTCTCTTTCATATCTGCACTGGGGTTTTCCCGACTCCGAGTCCGCCTCATTGGCTCATTCCTTCCCTAAAGTCGATCTTTAAGGTTCTCTTTTTGCGTGCAATTCTACTCTCGATGACGAGAGGAAGACACCACCGACCATCCGGAGGTGTGAGTTCTCCATGCCGGCTATGCAGTTTATAAAGCGCTCAGTGCACAAAGCACTTTTATCCTTGGACGTCAACAAGACAAATGGGCTTGTTGGAGTCCCTTCTATTGTGCTGAAGATGTGTGCTCCGAAGTTAGCACTGGTTCTAACGCATCTTTGTCGCTACTTCCACTAAGCGTAGTCTCATAAATCGCCATAACCTCCTTGTTGCAAATGATGAAATCCATTATAAAATACCAGCTCATGATATCACATCACGAAGACAACCAGCTGATTAGTAACCGCCAATATGGTTTCCGTCAGAGTCGCCCACCTAGTGATCTTCTAGTTTACGTAACCTATATATGGACTGAGGCAGTAGAGTACAAGGGATAGGTCTATTAAGACATAGCGAAAGCCCTCAATCAGGTTTGGCACACAGTGCTCCTTTAGAATCTTCATTTCTATGGGCTTCCCTAGAAATGTGCAATGAGATAACCAGTTTCCTTGCAGATCGAATCTTAAAGGTCTTAACAGATGGTGCATGCTCTGACCACAGTAACATTCATTACTGTGCAGGTGGCAGCACTGGCGATGTTTTTTACACATGCCGTGGCAGTATGTCTCGCAAACACGTCATTAAATACTGGTAAAAACTTGTGTTTGAATTAGAGTCTTGAAATTCTCTGATTAAGGACGACAACAATCTTGTACAGTTAACCCTCTTAACACAGGTTTGCACATAGGTTTGCCGCTAAAAACAAAGCGTCTCGTATTTTCTCAATTTCAGGGTCGGAATCCTCGGTGTTGACATACCGAATGACGTGCAGTTGTGTGGTCTCTTTGAAGAGACGCCTAAATTGGCCCCTAAAAAGCTTGTCGTGCTTATTATTGAATATTGAATACTGTTCTCATCTCAGGGCTGGGGCACCCCAGTGCCAGCCACTTCCAATAAATACCATCCACACTATCTGAATGCTTGGCGATCTACCACTATAGGATTTACTAGGAGTTTTCTTCCTCGCACGACTTCTCTGTGGAATCTTCTACCACCAAATATTTTACGACTTAGAGACCTTCAAGAAACGAGCTAGCTCGTTTTTAAAAATTCATGGGTGGCGATTGAAACGTTCCATCAGATGAGCCGAATGCTTGTTAGCTCCCTCTTCTATAAAAAGCCCGAGTTAGTTTCACGCCCACAACCCATGAAGTTGCTAATTATAATCTTACGTGTTGATTTACCACGTGAACAATGGAGAAGATATGCATTTCGAGCAAATTTGTATGAGACATGTTGAGAAGTTCGCCAATATACGCTGGAGTAGCGTGGCGGATCAACAGCTGCATTAATATAGTAAAGTAGTTAGTTACATATAAGACGTTAAATGAAGTTAAAAAAACTAACCTGGTTCTGCAAGCTGAATTTATGCGCAGAAATGCTTTTTTTGGGTCTTGACTTATTATTTTCGTGTATTTGAGTAGCAAGCATGCCACGTTGTCCACCGCAGTGTTCGAGTGAGCACATACCAAAATGCGATTACTGCCATTTTTTATTACTAACTGCAATTTAAAATTAAAATAATTTGTTCTTGTTGTGCTATTGTTTTGAAATATTATGAGTTGTTATTAATAATGAAACAGTTCAAACATAATAAATCGGTTTCTATTGATTTATTATATTTGCACATCCCAGTTTAATCTGATTTTTCTACTGATTTTAGACACTGGCTCAAGAAATTATTGGTTTTTAAACTGTCTGCCAGTCTGTCTTTAAATATGGTACTGTCTGTCTTTCTGACTATCTTATCTTGTTGTATTCACGACCCACGCAAAAATTACTAGACGAATTACCATGAAATTTTGTTTGTAGGGAGGTAGTTAATGACCTACGTAAGGATATAAGCTTTTTATCCGATTACGGAAGTTCAGGAAAAAAAAGGTTATATTTGCTTTAGAAGTTAATTTTAATAACGTTTATTAATGTAATAACAAGGTCCTACGGACCAATTTCGGTCACAGCGGCCAGTCTCAATGAAGATGAGCTATCTGCACAGGAAAGGATTGCAGTGCCCAAGTGTATGGCACAAGCACAGGTGCAATCTCTATTCCTTCACTCTCATAGTCCGACACGACCGGAAAGAGATTCGCACGTAAGCACGTACGCACGCGCGCAAATACACACACTTAGACACACACGTGTGCGTGCACGCTTGCGAATCCACGGGACAAATTACCAAATTTCTAAAAGTATTTTGTAAGTTATTCCAAGACCTAAGCAGTTGGTTTTTAAATAGAAAACAACAGAATAGGGTATTACACAAATTTTCAAAACGATTTTCCGTGATTCCAAACTGCATGCCATGGTCATACGAGGGGTGCATGCCAATTTTTCCAGAGTATTTTTATTACAAAAACTTCCATTCTTTACATCGGCATGCAAAAGGAATTGCCCTTTAATTTTTTTCAGGTTTTCAAAACCTTTTGATCATCTTGGGACGCCGCGGGGTGCATGCCATCAATTATTAGAGCTTCAATTTGCTTGAACTTCCGTATATTACAATGGCATGCAGTATACTATCACGGAAAAACACGAAAATTCGCTACACAAAGAAAAGCGCTTTTCCTTATGAAGAGGACGCGCGGGAGGGCTAAAGACCCGACAATCTTTGATATTTTAGGGTTAGTTATCAAGCCTTAAAAAGGCATGCACGACAAAATCGTGGAACGTCACCTCGTCGCCTCAGTGCTTGTTAGGCCAATAGACCATTTGAGTAATTTTACAGGAGCAATGTTTTTTTGTTTTTCTATGCTATGACTCAAATATAGCCGTAATGTTAGGTAGTTTCCAAAACTGTGGCACATCTAGACTTCTCATAATCTGTAAAAAATAAAAACTTCTTACTTTAATATTGTGTAAAACCGGTTTAAAAATGGATATTGGACAAAAAAAGGAAACTATAATTACGTTAATGGATATACACTACATTCCTTGGGATGTTAGCCAAAAAGCAACCAAAAGTGTTCTGTGCTTGTTTGCCCTATAGCCTTACTTCACAATACAGGCTGTGAAATTAAACAAATCCACTGCGCATCATTATTGTATGTTATAATAAAATTAATAAATAAATTATAAATTGTTTTTGACAGACTAGGATCTTATCTAACAGGCCTGAATTAAAATTAAATCTTCAATTTATAGATATATACTACCGGTACCCTGCGGTGTCACTCGCGTATAATTTTAACGAAAGGTACTGTCATTTTGAGTTAGCTTGACAAAAATGTGATTTTTGTGTGGGAAAGGAATTTATGTGCTGAATTACTTCTTCTATTTTGCTTTCGGCGGTCTGTTTTTTATGTGTTTTCCTTTAGAGGGTGTGGGAATCAATTTCAATTTGTTGTTGTAAAGTTTTTTGTAGAAATAATAAATTCTTTTAGCCGATATATCCAAAGTACCACAAAAAAACTTCTGACACACTTTCACTTTTTGCTCGTTTTCCGAAAAGAAGTACTATATACCAATTCTTCAAATAGTTATTTTTACTATACTATATTATAAATGTGAAAGTTTGTGGGGATAGATAGATGGATGTTTGTTACTTTTTCACGCAAAAACTACTGAACGGATTTGGATGTAACTTTGCACCCGGATGACTTATATCCCTATACTTTTTCGATTATCAACCTACGGTTCTTATTATTTTTAACCGACTTTCAAAAAGGAGGAGGCTATGTATTCGATGCGTATTTTTCGTTTACAAGTGATCCTCAGGTATTTTGGTTTCCTAGTGTGGTGGCCATAAGTAATTCTATCTTGTTATTGTGATTTCTTTGTCAAATAAGTTATTTTGTGTTTGTATTTTTTTTTTGTGTTACCAGTTGTGCCCCATGGTTTCACCCGCATAAGGCTCGTTCCTAGATTACTGGAACAAAATCCTATGTTCTTCTTTAGAGTTTCATGTATCTATGTACAACATTTCATCAAAATTGGTTCAGCGATTTAGGCGTGAAAGCTTAACAAACATTCAAACAAACTCACTTTCGCATTTATAATATTAGTAAGTACATTTGTATGCTCAGTTCAACATATTAAAAGCCCTTTAAAAAATCCCTGAAACCCCTTCCAACCTTGAATCACTTAATAACGCCTTCAAACGCATACATACAAAGTAAATAAACTGAATAAACAAACAAAACAAGAAAACAAACGCGTAGTGCCCGTTCCCATAAGAAAAGTAGAAATTCCCACTTAGAAAAGATATTCCAAATTATTTAGTATCAAATTAACTATCTTTAAGTGAAAATCCCGCCTAAATTGGTCCAGCCGACCCAGAGATTCGTCCGTTTGAAAAAACAAACAAACTCTTCAGCGTTGTGAGTATGACAAAAGTATGATTCTGAACCATCCTGTATTAAAGACACAACGTGACCTAAAATATTACCACAATGACTAAAATCGACTTACATTTCGTAGTATGCAGTACTGCGGTTATACCGTTTATCACAACTGGTCCAGGACATAATTTTCAAAGTCATGGAGACACTTTCCACCTTGTTTCACTTGTAGATTCACCGAAAAACTTAAAAAAATCTTGCAGTTCTAACACCGTTTCGCGTCGCGATAGATTGTAAATAAACAATATGGCGGAACAGCGAGGTGTGACGTCATGAGCGAGCGGGCCTGTGATTGGTTAATTTGAGGATATACGGCAAACAAGCACGCGCTGGGAATTCCGCTATATGAATGTTGGTTCATTTGTGGTGGTAAGCCATACAAGCACGAAAATTAAAACTGTATAACTTTATTTCGTATTTTTCACGTTGTAACTGTGGATATTGGTTTTTTTAAATTGTGTTTTACTCTTTTATTGGTATATTTACACGAGTCATCTTGATTTAGATTGTGTAGAATTTTATTCTTAAACATATATACATTCAAAGGTCATTTTCGTCCAAATTGGTCTGTTGGCCAAACAAGCACTAAGGCCACAACCTGTCACCAGCTCCCGGTCTAGTTGTTTTTATGGTGAGGTAATGAAAGAGATCTAAAATCACGCGCTTTTAATTTTATACCACAACAACTTTATTCTACACTTCTTTTTTTATAAAAACTCACAAATAATAATCACAAAGCTTTAGCAGGAAAATAGAACTACACCTTCCAGGTATATATAATGTACTCTGTGACTACACCGACGAGCGCGGGAACTGAAGTGAGTCTATTCCTGCGTTCATACAATAAGGAAAACGTAATAACGACTTAGGTGTGCTCTGATTGGTCGACGATTTGATTGGTCAATATTTCACTAAACAACTTTTTACTGAATTCATTAGGTTACTTAAGTACTTTCAATTACCAGGATTAATAATCAAATCGACAATTATTTATTATACGATTTAAAACAATATTTGAGTTAAAATTTGAAAATGGAATAAATAGTTGTTTTAACAGGAATTAGTTGCCAATAAAGAGATTTGTAAACCAAAAGAGTTTTAAAGAACTAGCTAGTTACATGATGTTATGTTTCGGATAAATTGCCGTTATTAAATTGTAGTATTAATAATTATAGACTGTTGATTATTATAATTTATAACAATTAAAAGACAATGCAAAGTTTAGGCTTCGTCAACAGAAGATGTCCTTGCGGCGAAATATATAATATGAAACAGAATAGCGCTATAAAAATTACTTTTAACTTATCGTTTGTAAAGCTCGTGACGTCAGTCCCAGGATTTTGCCGATTTTGCAAAGGAATAAGATATTTTTCGATGTTTAATAATGAGTTATCATCTTTATCACTGGGTGTGTTATGCCTGAATGCAATAATATGAGCACAAGAACGCCGAGGAGGTTATGGATTCAAATGCCAAATAATTTAAATATGAGAAGTACTTTGTTAAATCTGGAAAGAAGATATCCAAATACATTGTCTACAAAAACTGGAGTATACTTCTGTGAATATTATTTTAATATAAGTATGACTTATATTTAACTATCGTTTATACAAAACAAAATATCAAGAGGTGATAGGTATTGCAAGTCAATTTTTGTAATAGATTACGTTATCTTAACATTGAATTATAATGTAGGTACATACGTACTAGAACATCTATTTCAAACAAAAATTTTGCGCTACTCTATGTCGTTGCGTATGTGCGAGTGTATGTGGTCAACAGTGGACATCAACAGTTGTGACGCGCATGTGAATTAGGTAGAATGATTAGTATGTAATTATTGTTTATTTAGATTACACATATAATGTTAATTAATTTATTAAAACGAGTTAAATTTTTGATAATTTGTTAATTATTTTGCATGATATACCGTAAATTAATACGATAATAGAAAATTTTGTCACAATTGCATTCTAATTATACATATTTTTAGTACCTAATTGACCACAGATTACCTCCATTGACCGAGCTTTGCTCAGTATTTTTTTTAATTCGTGTGTTTTGGTAATTACAAATATGAATACTTAATATTTTTGAACTTACCGACATAATAGAAAAAACTGAAGTATAATTTAAATTTTCGTGTTTTTAAAAGTACTAAAAAAGGGCTCGAAATAATAGATTTTCTCAAAAAAGAAGGAAACTTGAAAAAAATTCAAAAATCCGGTCTGAAGACAGGACTAGAACCAGGGTACTACAATTTTGTGACTGCCCGATATCCCAATTGAGCTATTGTAATCATAAATACACTGTCAAAATTTTCCTTCTTACCTATTGTAACGATATAGTAGCAGTTTTTCATTGCCTGAAAACACGGATAAAACGACATTTTCTTTTATTTAAATCTAGAACTAGGTTCCCAAGAGCCGTTTAGCAGTGTGGGACACGGACTCAATTACAAAAAAAAATTGTGCGTTATATAATCGTCCTACACTTGCTCACACAAAAGTCACACTCGCATCTGAACAATTAAAATTCATAATCTATATTTCATGATACAAATTGCCGCCAAGAGAATAATTTGTTTAATAATTAATCTATAATACTTTTTTTATTAATTAAGTATCTTACTTACCGATAAAGAGCAAATCTTTGTTTTTACTGACATTCTTGAATTATTTGCGCAATATCTAAGAACACACCACGGAATATTTTATCAAGAGATATTTTTAAATGAACACAACACGTGTTAATTCAACAAGCGCTTAGCGAGAGACTGCGAGCGACTGATTAAAGTGCGGCGACATCGCCGCAGTTGAATGGGACAATGTAACTGAATGCAGTGTCGCCTCTAGTGCGCACTGCGCAGTACATAATAGCTCAATGTATTTTAGACATAGTAAGTTATAATATCTAAGGTATAATTTATAACTAATGATTGTAATCATAGATAAACATTTCTATGTATTATCAAAATACAATCTGACCTAGCATAGCATTACACTAACATAAAAGCAAAAGTTGGTAATAGATACTCACGTTTTAACACGCCTCAAGTAGGCAGAACAAAAATCGGGATTGCGTGCAAAACATTTGCCAATATATTTAGCCTTTGGTAGATTAGTACTTTCTGTTTTTACGAATCCGTCTTCCATATAATGTTTTCAATAAAATTCGGAATACAACTCAATAATCGTAATGAAAACTTGAAAAATTTTGACACAATACACTGCGTAGCTAGTTCAAATTATAATTTTTTTAAATTAATATATTATATATAAATAATAAAAAAAATAAAATATATATATATTATTTTAATAGTTAAAACATTTGATTCAGTGAATAGATTCTGGTAATTTGAGGAACAGATAAAAATATTCTTAAAATCGAATTACAAAATTTATAACGCATTTTTATGTATAGTAATCAATATTTCTCGTTTAGTTTTTTCAAAACCTATCATAAATATATTTATTTTACATGGTGTAAAATACACTATTGTCTGATACCTGTAGAATTGCTTCAACTATGGTGACTGTCTTGCCAGTTCCAGGTGGGCCGTGCAATAAGAAAGGCGCCGCACCTGATGTACCAGCCACAATACATTCTACAGCTGTCCTTTGCCCCATGTTCATTTTCACTCCCTGGTTGAAAAATCTAACAACAAAGTTACCTATATATAGGTGTATGTAGTATTTTATGAATTACAATACGCCAAGTAACACCGATCAACACCGATGTGTTACATTGTATACAAGGTGGGTGTACCATGGAAGGGCACTCTAACAAATAAACAGTTATAATTCGTTTATTTACTGGATAAACTAAACTAACAAATATTTAAGTAATACTTTGTTTTATTATGTAACATATAAACCACTTTTTTAAATTGCAGATTTAATCAATATTGATTGAACTTAAGTTTCTTTGAACTCTCCCAAATGGCCTTGCTAGGAACAAGGCTCCTTAGAAGGCCATTATAATAAATCTCAAGTTTAATAAATAGTGTTCAAATCTACAATAAAAAAGTGGTTTATATGTTACGTAATAAAACAAAGTATTACTTAAATATTTGTTAGTTTCATTTAACCAGTAAATGAATAATAACTGTTTATTTGTAGAGTGGCCTACCATGGTACACCCACCTTAACTTAACGTCGTCGATTCCCGAAATCAATGAAGCGAGGGACCGTACTGCGAAATAGTAGCGCGAGCGATTCGCCGCCGCGTCTGTGATTTTCAATTCGATGGGTGTTTGTGTAAGTAGAAGGAATTTGTCATCAAATGGCAATAACTACGAAATTTTAATAAGTGGCCTTCGAAGGAGCATGGCCTTCCATGGTCCACCCACCTTAGTTAGAACTAGCAACAACGGCATGTGTATACGCTTCTATATATTATTTAATTAATATTAGGAATAACAACACGATGATGAAATTAAATAAAAGGTAAAAATAATAAAATAAATAAAAAAGGGCCATGTTTTAAAATATTTTCGATATTATTTCTTAGTTTGTATTTACTTTTGATTAGAATAACTTTTTAATTACCTCAAAATTTCAAATAATCTTCATCATCTGATGATCATCATCATATCATTATTAGCACTCTCTTTTATGAAGACTATGTCTTCCGACACGTAGTCGTAAAAGTTAAAACGCTAACAGCACTAGGGTTGCTGCCACCCGTACATAGTATATACATAGTATCGTCACGGTAATATTATCTATACAGTATTGTAACTCGGCCGTATCTTTCAAATAAATGCCTACGGCCGTGCGGCACGTAAATATGTGATAGGGCTGCCTGCCTCCAGCATTTTTACATTTGCCTACTTTGTGTTTCCATTTAGTTTTATGATTGTAAATATACTTTTTATATAAACAAATAAAATAGGTACTTTGTGAATTGAATAGGAAGTGTTCAATAAAAATGCGTGTCGTTTTTTGATTTAATCGGTTAAATAAATTTGCGACCGAAAAATATTTGCACCTCGGCTGAGACTTACGAAATGCTTTATTATTAGATTTTTAAATATAAAAAAATCCGCTTTCTAATATAAAGCTAAAAATAATATAAATTAAAAATTGTTTTGGGAAACATTGACAACGTGGAGAAAAGGAATATCTTTTATATAATTGGTTATAGATACCTGCAGCTACTTTACAATTTATATGTTTGTTTTTAAATGGAAGTTCAGATTTATTATTTCTTTATTTCTATTCTATTATTTATTTCCTCCATTTTTTTATATATTTCACAAAATCATCACTGCGGCACAGTCTCGACTGTCTGCATGCCGAGCGCATGCCAGGATCGATGCGCGTACGCATAGCTCTCGCTTCGTGCGTTTGTATGAAGTTGGAATACTGTATAGATAATATTACCGTGGTATTGTACTATATTTCTGTCAATGTTACTATTTACTATAGAAAAATAATAAAGTACGAAAAATGCTATATTTTTATCCTTAATTCAACTGTAGCGCTTTTTATATTAACTGTGATTGGAAGTCTGGAACATATATGTTTTCCGTCATGAATATAAAATTGAAAGAAGAAAGAAAATAGCATGCATTAATTTCATTAAAAATTAGTTGTTAATTTATTTTAATACGAATCGAAATTCCTCAGACTCCTATAATTATATTAAAGGGAAGATGGTTAGATCATTGATGGCCAAAGCAAAGAGCAATAACAAATATATATGTAAAAATACATAAAGATTAAAAATAAATGTGTACTCTTTTCTCCTGAATTTCTCAAAAGTACTATAATTTTGCATCTTTTTTGGGAAAAATACTATATTAGTTAAAAAAAGGTGGCAACCCTAACATCTCATAGAACAAAGACATGTCCTTGTTCTCGACTCTTTAGACGATGACAGATTTCTAACACTACATAATATTATACTTGCCTGTCAATTCGACTGCATATAGTGTCATCATTTGATTCTTGCGGGAAGATCTTCGATATTGTAAATTGTTCTACGGCAGCGTGCATATTTACAAATGTTAATCTTGATAACAAAAATACGACGTCAAACCTTGTATCACATAAGTCGTATTGCAATCCTCTGTAAAAAAATAAGTGGAATAAAATAAATATCAACACATCTAAAAGTCACAAAGATTTGGCCGCAAAATTGTATAACCACTCCATTTGTAGGCTGTTCACAAAAATGAATGTAAAATAAAATAAAAATTATGTATGAACTTTTTAAAAAGGTAGACGATTGATAGATTGACAAAAATTGTTATTGTTTGGGTTTTTACTTTTTATAAAAGATGTATTTTTTTTGTTAGATTTACCGTCAGGTACTTTTTATTTTACGTCATATATGAGTTGGATCAGTTATTCCGATCAATTCGTCATGGTAATTCCCTCAATACGAGTAAAGAAGATTATGATGCGGAGATGCTACCCTGCTGTTAGTTTGCATTCATTATCTATTGTAAGATCACAAAATCACCTTGGATTTACTTCTATGTGTTTACTGTGTCCTATTAATGTGTTATGTAACCCCATACGACATTTATATTTAGTAGGAGTAGTCTAATTAAAGTTTGAATAACAGCGACACGTCTCCCCTATTTACACCCTTCCGACAATACAAATATTTTATAACGTAAAGTCGTTACCGAAAAGTTTTCTTTTTACCTATTTAAATAATTAAGTTAATTATTTATTTAATTAACTAAGCAGCTACGGACGAACGGACAAATCACACCTGCCTACATACTACATTTATAAATTACAACTTAGGATTTTAAATGCGATTGTACCTATAAAAATTAAACTTCAGGCAAAAACAAATGAAAATTTTATATTTAAATTCTGTAAGGTACTTAATATCCAGTCCAATATCAATTGTTAAGGAAACAATTCTTTAATTTAGATATACAGCGTACAGTTTCAAACAAAAACCAGACCCGCAAAGTAACTCAAAAAAAATTAATAACCATACCATCCAAAAATAAATATAGTGAGCGCATCAGCGAATACATAACACCTCGCCTAGTAAATGGTCTGGATAATAAATTTAGAAGTGAACTTACTAATGTTAACATAAAGTATAAATTAAAATGTTTTTACCTTAACAAATATTAGCTGTAATCTCCATTTTTGTAATAAATAGTATTATAATAATGTAGACAGAACGGCACACAACACAAACCTGCGTGGTTTATCGCTGTGCCGCATAGCAAATTTATAACAATTTTTATTAGATAATAAAATTTTAAATAATCATGTGAGTAATTCTACCGCTATCTACATATGTACTTTTGTTTTTACAGAGAAACTCAAACTACGTCTTTGTGTTATTATTCCCAATTATACAGGAGAATAATATCAGTACAAAATAAGTTATAGTTCGTGCCAAATCGATTGACAAAAACGGACATTGACCTTTCGGTCGTTTAACCAGGGCTACAAACCTTCAATATATAGGCACTTTTTATATGAAGTACTTACTCTTTTTTATAATGACTTTATTATTTTTTTTATAATGATATAATATATTAACTATTATTAAAAAGTTATGTAAAAGATCGCTGTAGAAGCAAAATCATCTATTGTTATAAAGTACTTTATTCATTTAACAACAAAAAGCATTCATTTATAAAATATTTATAAAGATTCGAGTGATAACGACACCGAATAAGTACGTACTTATTCAAAAGATAAAACTTTATTTTCAATATTATATAAGAACTTTAATTTTTATTTGGTGCATGTGGGCCGCCCAAAAAAAGTGACGCAACTCTGGTTGCCATTGTCACGTTTCTTTTGGAACGAACTGATGTAACGCCCCTTTTTATTTACTTTAAAGCGATGAATTTGCAAAATCTCAATATGGTGAGTACATTGCTTCAAATATTTTTTTTTAATATTAAACTGTTATTAAATGACTAACATAAAAGAAATAAAAAAATTTAGTCAGCAATATGCTATGTTTTTAAATTCTTTTAAATAATACATAAATTGTGTAATCCCATACAACATCTTAAAATTTAGTCTTTTTTTTATTTCTTCATTTAATAAACATTATTATTTGAAGCAATGTACTCACATAGTTGTGATTTGCAAAGGCGTCGCTTTAAAGTAAATTTGTGGTATGTGAGCAGACGAAGTTCGTTCCAAACACATTTTTCGCGATGTACCGTAAGATTTTACGATGTTTATGGGACCCACAGACAATATTATTTAAGAAACAAAAAAACATAACGTATGTGCTGACCTAGAAGTGTGAATAATATCAATATTTAAATATTATTATCACATCTAAAGTGAGATTTTGTAAGTTACGCCTTTTGAAACTCTGACTTTTGAAACATATCTGAGGTCATCGTCCGTTTTTCTCAATCGATTTGGCACGAACTATAGGTCGCTCGCGTTTGCAACACAATGGATGTTGAAACTGTTGCAGCGTGCGAGCTATGCATATTTATTATAGCTAATTATATCAATGTAATAAAAAATATATACGTTGTCGTTGTCGAGATAGCTTTTTCTCTGTATATTATTTACTCATATGATAATATGGCTGAATGATGATGATAGGTACACTATGATTTTTAAATGACACGTGACGTGTTTCCGTAACGAGCGCTCGATTCGGACTATGTTTGCGCGAGTGTGTGGCGCGCTGATATTGCCAGTGCTTTGACTCGCACCAAAAAAACCGACAAAACGCGGAGCGATGGGCATGACGTGGAGCACGAGTGCGGCATGACGAGTATTGTTCCCACACTACGTCTCTGCCTCCTTTCCTCGCTACTTCCCATGCCACACGACGAGCGTGTGACCGGAGGCTCTCTTACGGAGGACTTACTCTTTTTCGGAGTTATCAGAAAACATGGTGGATACAACAATAACCACAATATTTTGCGATTTCGAACTGTCTATAAAAACATTAAATGGGAATGACTAAATGGTGCCCACCTTTCTCCCAAGGGGGGTCGCGTTCATTACGGCTTAGAAGATCTCTCGCCAGATTATTAAGCCAATTTCAAAAGGTGGTATTTATTGGGTAAAAGTCTCCACATAACCACGCAGCCGGCTGCGGGGTGTGCTATGAGCATTCACCACTTCCCTCCCCCGTTTACCGGAGGGTCTTATTTGCTTCGGGCGCAAAAAAAAAAGACTAAATAAGTTAAATTTTTTCGGCAGCTTGTAGAATATTTTAAAAGAACCCCGATACGAATAGCCAAAAGAACGAAAAAAATTTAACTTATTTAGTCTTTTTTTGTACGTGACTTCTCTAAGAAATTTCTAATATAAGGCTAGCCCATTAATTCAATTCCATCGTATAACTGAATGCCTACACGGGGCTGGAGTTAAAATTATGACGCGCATGATGAATTGTAACCATAAATTGGTTACAATAGGCCATAAACTTGTTGGTACAGTTGAATCGGGGGTCTTTTACATAGAAGAAAGTATGACAATCAAGCACACAGTCCACTTGATTTTAAGTGTATTTAGTGATCCAGAGACCTTGTCATCCTCTGAGGACTAAGATGCCTACCAGTTAAAAGGACAACTCAAAATCTAAATTTTGATGATAAATGACGACTCCGTGGCGCAGTGGCTTAGCAATGAGTGGCTGCGCTGGGGGTCGCGGGTTCGAATCCCGCACGGAATAAGTATTTGTATGGCCTACAAATAGTTGTTCCGGGTCTGGATGTTTGTCCTTGTGAAATTTATGTTTGTAAACTGCCCCCACGATACAGGAGAAAATCCTAGTGTAGGGGTAACGTTTTTTAAAACGAAATAAAAAAAATGCAAGGAAAAATAACCTTACCTTAACCTTAATACCTTAAGAGTGATGTACGTGTTATCAATATCTTTAACAATGGCAACAAAACATTTATTTCCCAAATCACGTGCTTTCAGCAATATCCTAGCGCCTGAAATATAAACAGTAGTTATTAGTAACACAACTAGTTTTCAGCAGGAACAGAGTTGCGGAGGAAACAGACCTATATATACAAGTAGCTTATTCCGAGAGAACGTTCACTCAAATCTCTTCACCCAGTCGGTCAGATCTAGACATGAGCCGTACGTCGGAAGCATGCCTAGAAAGCTAGCGTGCCAGACCCTATCAAAGGCCTTCGAGGCAAAACAGAAATTGCTTTTACAATGTATTCGAGATCCTCGCCCCACATCAACGGTATAGCAGTAGTATACATAAGCAGGTCGATCAACTTCGGTGAAACCTGTGCTATCGGTCGCAGATGAGATACAATTCACTAGGTTTCAACTCGTAAATTATTATAACAGATAAATTTTCAATTAAAAAACTGACTAAACCTTGTATTAACTAATGAAATGACACGTTCGTCTGAATGTGCCAATTTTCTACAAGTGCCTTATAGGTTTAGTTCGTCTAAAATTATTACCTATATTACCTAGATATTAGAAAATTGTGACCCTATGGATACGAAGACGAATCAGGCGCTCTCGCACGTATAAAAAGCCGTTTAGGCCATAGGAGATTACAATGGAACAGACATACGTGGTGGTGTGAGCGGTGTGACTGCATCGGGCGCCGTCATCGGGAGGGCACCGAAATCAACAGAAGCGCTAATACCGGGCGATCCATAGAATACTATAATACACAATAGAATGGCTGTCAACATTATTTTGTACAAGGGTCGGCGTCGCCGGGAGCACACATACAAGCAATTACATCGTATTATCACTACTACAAACCCGATTCGCTGTGTTGACAGACAGTAAATTTACACATTTTAGACTTTTAATTAATGTTCAAGATCATCATTAAAACAAATCGTTTAAATTTTAATACATATTTATTTGTAAATGGTGTGCAATTTGGCGTTTTCTAAATAATTTACATACGAAATTTGGTAACGATTGTAACGTCAAAAGACATTTCGTGTTGACATTTATACGTGTGAATTGACATGTTAGTGACATTTTAGTGGCTACACGGGTTCCGCCTACTCCCCCGTTCTATTATGTATGTATTATAGTATTCTATGGGGCGACCGGTGCTCGGACCGACTCACTCACTCTTGTCGCTGACATCCCGTTTTCTTGAAAATAATGAAGAAGTCGAAGTACGAGAGTATTTTATTGCTTACAAGCCGGTAAGTGTACACTCTTCAGGAGAAGGACTCACTGGCCTCTTTCCTAATGTAATTACACAAGACTTTGACCTAGACCTGAATGATTGCCAAGGTTAAGGGTACGATGATAGAATAATTAAAGGTGTCCAAATCAAAATTGATAAATCAGTGTTCCCGAGGATTTCCATTTATGGTGTAGAGAAAACTTACGTTAAGTCAGCTTCTTCATTTTGATTTTCCAAAGACCGTATTATCTTCATCAGCAATGTGATAGGAAGAAATTTACAAGCATATCGCTGGATAAAGTTGGCGAAACTCGCTGTGAGAGTAGTTTCTAGCCTCGCTGTTGTTCACTTTCACCACTCTTACGACTGTTACGAAAAGCATCACGAATTGACGTGACGACTTTCTGAATATCATAAAGAAACAAATATCTCAATTGCAGCATGAGAAGCCTTGTGGCTAATTCAGTAAGTGGAGCAATTTGAGCTCATAGTTACAATGGCAGCTAGGTATGACATATTCACAAAGTCATAACAAATACTAGCGGATATATTGTTTCAAGTTAACATTGTAAGTAAGGCTTTGCAGTATAAATATTGGATTGGATTGGATTTACTTGGATTTACCAACCATGACGCAATTTCTGAAAAACTCCTCGGAATAAGAGATAGATCCAATTTTAAGCCAGGCTTATACTGAATAAAGAAGCGATTATTTGAGTACGAAGCCGTCGGTAAGACACCAACTGATCCCGAAGAATTGTTTAAAATGAACGTTACCCATGAGTGATACAAATGAAAGTGCATTGGTCACTCGATTTAAGTAACTATCAACATTCAATGATGCGTGGTCATTTTTATATTCGCAACATACAAATTATTCCCAAAAGGTCCACATTAGAAACGGCCAGTGCTGATTTGCAAATTATAAAAACTTTCTAACGTTTCCACCATGTGTCAGGAGAGACTCGCATTATGAAATCTCGTCCATAGAATGCCCAGAACTAAATTATTCCAAATTAATTAAAAAATTGCCCAAAACGGGGATATAGTTTTATCACAAAAGTTCTTTATCAACACTCACACAAGTAAATAAAAGTTGTCAAACAAAAAACCACTAAAAATTTCTCATCCAACTCACCCAGCAATTACATGACTTTTTATAGAAAAATCGGAAACTAGCATGTGGCTTACCTGATGGTAAGTGACTACCGCAGCCCATGAACAACCGCAACACCAGAGGAATTGCAGATGCGTTGCCGGCCTTTTAGAAAGGAATAAGCTCTTTTCTTGAAGATCGTCGATCGTTGAAGAAGAAGTCGTATCGGTCCGGAAAAATCGCGGAAATATCGCGAGTTAGGAAGAAAACTTCTAATAAAACACACAGTGGTGGACCGCCAAGCATCCAGATGGTGTGGATGGTACCTAAACTATGTTGTTTTGCAATGTGTGTTTATGAAATTTTGTGGCTGGAATTAATCCAAACAATTCCACAGAGCACTCCACGTAATAAATATGATAAAATACGCATAGAGATGCAACATCTCTTCGCAGTGCCAGTGAGCCAATCCAATCGGAAAGAGCTCGATCGCCGACCATTCGAACGGTTCTGCGCTGGATGCGATCAAACGGAAGGAGCTGGCACTGGGGAGCCCCAGCCCAGACATGGGGACAGTATTCAACGTGCGGCGGAACCTGCGCCTTGTAAAGTTGCAGGCGTACGTAAGGTACATCTAATACTATTTATAATCACGAATAAGCAACTGATATAGGAACGTTAAAGTTTTTGTATTTAAAGGGGCGCCATTTTGTGATCTCGAACCACCTAAAAATTTTGCTTGGGCCGCCATGAAAGATAACCGCCCCCCTCATTTCGAGGCCAATCGCCTCAGACACAGGTTCCTCCATGTTTTCTTCACCGGACAACACACAAAAGCAATTAACAATCAGGGCGGCTTCCCCTTTTGTTGAGTACATACATACATATATTTAGACACCCATAAAACCTAAAGTCAGGCAAACTGGTAAAAATAGAACACCTTACCAATCTGTATTGAATTACTCTTGTCTTTGTTACGGAGTAAGTACCTGGCAGCACCTTTTTTGTTTTCAAGTTTTAGTAATCTTACATCATAAAGGTTTGATTTCTGGAAAATAAAGTTGAAATATGATATGATGTATGTATGTGTATTTATAAATATCCAATAACGATTTATTTGGTGTGCGTATAGTAAGAGAGTTGTACGTGCCCAGACATATTTCTAGGTACAAGAAGACTTAACCTTACCACTTAGTAACAACCTGGCTATATCAGTATATGACCACAGTTACACAAACAAAGACTTCCATGTATACTAATAGACCGGCAATTCAGAGCAAAAACCGTCCCACAGCTACGGATCATGCGAGCGCGAGTGGATATAGCTAGCACGGAGTGGAGACCTCGCCAGGGGAGACCAAACGGCGGAGGCTTTGATTATATACTCGTTTTATCATATAAAAGTTAAACAAAATAGGTTTAATAAAGTAATTATTATGTAGATTAGTTTTATTTATTTTATTTAAAAATATAATAATATTTCATTTATTTTGTGTAGGTAAGTTATCGTTTACTGATCAAAAAACTAAAGTAATTTTTAAAATAATAATGTTCTGATCGAAAGATGATGTAATAATATTTGTATTTTGTCTCCCATAGTTTCGTCAAAACTCCCTAGTAATAAACTGACAACACCGGCTGATCAGATTAATCTGAAAGTAACGAATTAAAAAATCGTGTTTTCATACAACAATAGTGATTAAATAACAAAACTTATTGATGAAAAGTGATCTTGGTGTTAATGTTTTCAATGTTTTTTAAGTACACATTTAACAGCACAAACCGGATAATTAATTATTTTCCATGAGCACGTTATCACGGTAATATTATCCATAAAATTACCGTGACGTTATCCCTAAGTGATTCAAATGACACTGTCGTAGGTGAGAAGCGAGTCTACCAATTTTAGTACTTTATTTGGGTCGTTTTTTACGGATAATGTAAATTTAAATCTAGACAGGTATATAATCAAAGTAGTATACATAGAAGTCTTTGTATTCAAACAACTATCAGAGACTATATTTTGAAGCATTTCTCAGTATCGCCTGAGGGCGATAAAGCAAGACGAAATGCTGAGTATAATCTTACAATGCAGGCTGTTAAGTGTTAACAGCAGTTTTATAATTTAAAAAAATACTGCTGTGTACAACCTGCATGTGCCAAGCATGCCAGCTATGGCAAAATTCCCCTTATGAGGCAAACTGTAGAGGAGCCTATGTTCTGCAGTGGACTTTTACACTTCAATTTTCTTTTTTCGTTTTGCTGTTGCCGACAATATAGTTCTTACAACGGATTCAATGGAGGACCTCAGTGATGATCAACGACCTCAGTTCGAAGCGACAGTAGCCTAATGGCAGGGCGCGGACCGCGAACTCAAAAAGGTCGTGGGTTCGAATCCGCCATTCGACTACCGGCGTGAACCACTCGTAACACAAGCAATTTAAGCTTACCACGAGTGGTTAAGGGGAATATTAGTAATGTTTATAGCATTGTTAATATTCTTTTTTTTTTAAAGAAAAAAAGAAAAAGAAAGAAAAAAGTAGTGTCTTCCAATGAATAGGTACAGAACAGACGGAATGAGCAGAAGCAGTATCGCGACGGCGAGTAAAATCGCTGCAATGTTATCATGATTGACCTTCTACTTGACGCGCACTTTCCTTCTATATCATCCTATAATTGTCGACCAATGGAGATGATATTGGGACAACCTTTTATATTCTAGAAAGGATTTCTTTACCACCGGCTAGACAGGCGGATTAGTAATTGCAATACAGTTTGTTTCTTAGTTAGTGCTAGTTTGGATATTTTACATTTGACATTTAGTACTAGTTGCTATACCGCTATCTTTCGAAAGCCATGAGGTGTTTCTGGCCTTTCCACTCGACTCGCCTCTGACAGGAAGTACGAAATGGGACGATCGATTCTTCTCCGCACTAAAACTAAAAATATTGAGATTGTAAGAGGTATACAGATATACTAACTTGCAGATCTCTTTTGGCTTGGACTTCTTCAAGCCATAATAAATTATGAAAATGTTCTTTATAACTGTCCTTAGACAAATCACTAGACAAAGACGTTTTCCTGAAATGAGTACATCCTAAGTAGAATTTTTAAACCTTAAGTATACACAGTAAATATTTTGTTAAAAAAAGTCTAAAAACTAAAATTATGGCAAAACATTACTGGTACGCTGGCTGCTTAGACATACAGAATAGCCATACTTCGTCTCAGAGTGACAGCAAGCTCACAACAATAGATTACCTCTGCAGCAAATGGCACAAATGCAAAGTCATCTTTCAGATATTTGTTTGCGCAATTTACCCAGTTCAGCCGCCTCCAATACTTTAACTCACTACGCTAAGCAAGCTGTAACTCAACGCAAAGCCGATGTCCTCGAATGCCCAACAACGTAGCCCTTCTTCAACGAATAACCACAACTGATGACCTAGAGCTATCGGCATCCATTAAATTATTATAATATTGTATCTAAGTGAATAAAATAAAATAACATTATAATTGCGCAGTACTACTAATGTGTACCTAAATAACGTACATATCATAGACACTCACGTTTGTCACCCAGAGGGATAGGCAGAGACTACAGACTTCCATTTAGTACGATCCTGACACACCTCTCTCGCCTCTTCCACATCCATATAAGCACAGCACCTACGCATACATCCTACGCATATACCTCGTCGGTTAAGGGTACTCTTAATTTGACCCATTTTTAATATATCGCCAATTTGGTCGACAAACTTTCGCCTAGGACGTCCCTTTCCGACTCCACTTCATTTCTGCAACATATATTTGCTTTGTCAGTTTTTTCTCATTCATTCTTTCTACATGACCAAACCACCAAATCACTCCTTTCTTAATCCTGGTCACCGTATCATCTTGCAAACCACACTCTTCTTTTATCACACAGTTTCTCACCCTGTCACTCAGATAAATAAAGTACTGACATAAATATAAAAAGACACGTGGTAGGGCCATGGTGCAGCTACATTATTAGTATAGTTATAACACGAATGGGTCGGCTCTACCGGGGAAATACCGGGGATGGACCACGCTCTTACAGAGTACCAGCGTAAGATCGCTGCAGTTTCGTATTGTGAACGTAGAGAATCGGAGACCCCTTTTTCTGGAAACGAGGCACCCCAACTTAGCCCTCACTGCTGACAACGTATCTGCATTGATTCGTAGTCGAGGGTAGATGTAGATGTGTATAGGCCACAGCAACTGCTTACCATCAGGTGGACTGTGTGCTCGTTGTTGTCTGTACGATCACTAGCGGTCACTTCCTAAACAGAACAGCTGTCCACTGGATCAGGGAACAAAAGCATCTTGGACTGATAATTAACTCCAACTTCAATTGGAATCCCCATGTCAACTTTGTTTTACAGATTCCTTGTTAGTGACAGATTAAGAGTAATTGTGAGAAAGTTCCATATACTTCGCAACAAATCCGTATAGAGTTAGACTTGCAATATTTATAATTTATATCGATGATCTAGTAGACAAGCGTGCTAAGTGCAAAATTTTGCGGTTTACACTTTTTAATGTCAACATTCTCAATAAAAAGCCTGCAACTTTTGCACTTATCGGAATGCTTTTTCGGCTAAAACCGAAGCTGTACATTTTTTAATAAGTACCTACCTAATTTACTATACGTAGAAAAGTTTTTATACGTAATTCACTTTTTGGTGGCAGTTTTCAAAAATTTACTATAAAAAGTAGAGATGCCCCGAATAGTTGTTATAACGAATAGTCGAATACCGATTGATTTTCATTATCTATGGCGAGTAGGTAGTCGAATAAGTCGCCATTATCATTCGACATAAAAGAGGAATATAAAAAATAATTATCTGTTATCAAATAATAATATCACGCTTTTAGCAGTATTGAACTTACCAATCTCTCATTTGTTACTGTACTTACACTTAGTGCGTGACAACGTCTTTTGTCCTTAGGTGTTAACTTATAATATTATACTAATTTGATATATTCTTCTAATGAATAGGCATACATACCTTAATACATCCACATCCAGGTCATCACCGTCGCTTTTTTTCTTCGAATATTTTTCAGGTATCGGATACAATCTGATAAAGAAATATTTTTAAGATTATAAAAGATGTTGTTAATTTCAGCCTATTTTTTTTGTTTCCATTACTATTAAGTGTTAATATGGCCAGAGCCCCGTCTTAGCTATTATAGCTGCAGCACGAACGTGTCAACTCGACCAGAGAATAATGTTGTAGTATAATGGTTGTGCGTATTTGAGATGAGAACAGAATACTCTTTTAATCATAACATTCTTTTTTGAAGAATTGATTGCACATTGAACTTTCTTTATCACTGAGTTTCAACTTTCAATAATAGCTACGCGTTAGCCGCATTCATTCATTGTACGCGAGCAAACGGAGTTCGAACTCCGCTGGCACCAGTGAAATTGTAATTGCAATTTAAGTGCCGATTTACTCGGCGTTGAAAGCAAATATCAAGAGGAAGCCCACATGATTAAAAAAAATAAAATATATTTGGAGGAAAATCCAAAAGTGCACACCTCGAACGATCATATAATGTTTTGAATGATCAATTTACTTTTATTAATTACATAAACACGTTTTTTTATACAAGATAACGGTGACATTCGAGCGCACAGTCCACCTGATAGCAAGTGAGACATCTACATCTATCTTCGATTACGAATCTAAATGCAGATTGCGTTCTCAGCCGTGGAATTAGATGAAATCTTTGATTATATACCTGTCTATATGATCAAAGGATGAAATACCTCGTTTCCAGTAAAAAAAAGTTTCCGGTTTTCTACACTCTTCGTATGGTGACACACATGGTGACACAGCAGCGTTACTCTGCTATTTTACGCTGGTATTCCGTTAGAGCGTGGTCCTTCCCCGGTCGAGCCGACCGACACATTCGCGCTACGATTATAACGTTAATATAATTGCAGCATGACTACCGCGTGTTTTATTTTCGTTTAAAGCTACAAAAAAATCAGTTAAATTATCACGAATGTATGTTTGACAATATTGAAGCTCAAAATGTTTCCTAAGGGATAAAATCTAAAGCTAATAAAAAGAAATCAAAGTGATAAGTTCAGTTTTTCGAAAGACATCTTGTGTACATTATCGACCAACTGACGTCCAAGTGAAAACATTATCAATTAACTTATTTTTAATAATAATCGAAATAAATAATCTTATAACTACGTCAGAAGCATTAATTGAAATCTCCTCTTACTATTGGTGCACTTTTTTATTATAAACGTGCAACATAAAGCTGGTGGAGGTGATTTGAGTGGATCGCGATTTTTTGATTTGGTGACAATAGAGCACTACTACATCTTCGCGTTCGATGTGTGCAATATTTTGACTTCGAGGACATGTCGAGGTAATCTCTGTTCTTCTTCATATTACGATATTTCTCTCTCATTTCTAAGAGGAAGTCTTTTTAAAAAATGAGAGTAAGCTCAATCAAGAGACGTTAATAATTAACATCTAATCCGCAAGTAGGAAGGCCTTTTACTAATTTGAAAAAAGTATTAAAGATTATTATAACATGAAAATTGACGAATTTCGTAAGTATTTAAGTCGAATATGTTATATGTAGTTCCGATAGGTAACACTACTGACACATACCGTTCCTGCCTAAAAGTCCGACTGGGTTGGACGACCCTCTTAGCACCACAACAATCTGTCGAAGTCTACTGCTGAACATATATTTTTCTGATAATTGCTATAGTTGCCACTCTTGACAGGTGGGGTAGCAACCGCAATATTTTATTTTCTAGTGAGGACGCTGTGCTAATTACATGATTTGTCACCCCCTGTCGCCTCTTACGTCACCCAGCGGATGTAATAGGGTACTGGATAATTTTATACCATACAGTACTATAATACATACATAATAAAACGGGGGAGAGGGCGGAGCCCGCGTAGCCACTAAAATGTCAATTCACACGTACAAATGTCAACACGAGATGTGTTTTGACGTTATAATCGTTTCCAAATTTCGCATGCAAATTATTTAGAAAATGCCAAATTACACCCTATTTACAAATAAATATGTATTAAATTTTAAACGATTTTTTAATGATTATCTTGAACGTTAATCAAAAGTCTAAAACGTATAAATTTATTCAGTCTGTCAACACAGCGAATCGGGTTTGGCGACGCCAAGCCTAAAACCGTGGAGCCGTGGTAGCTCAGATGGTTAGCGCTCGCTGTAAATTTCACAGTACGCTAGCAAACCGGGTTCGATCCCCGCCGGCACCAATGAAATTGTTAATTGCAATTTTAAGTGCTGATTTACCACGTGCTCGGCGGTGAAGGAAAACATCGTGACCTGCATGTCTGAGGAATAAGAAAAAAATATATTTCGAAGACATGTGAAGTTCGCCAACACGCATTGGGGCAGCGCGGCGGACACTTCCTTGCCCTAAAACCCTCTCAGAAATGAGGGGAGGCCTGTGCGCAGCAGTGGGACGTATATAGGCTGTAACTTTAACTTTTAACTTTAAGCCTAAAACACAAAATAAAGTTGACAGCCATTCTACTGTGTTTCAATTCTATGTTTTACACCGCCACTATAGGGTAAAATAATCACATTAACCTTAATTACTTTTTCTTTGGTCTAGTGGCCATAAACGCGACCAATGATGATTGTTTTATTTTGTTTGCTGATCACGAGCATAAAATCAGTTATTAAGTTTTTTCCCAAGAAATTCTTAGCCCGGCATCAGGAAGATGGCGGTGTTTCACCCCCGTGCCCATTGAGTTATACACACAGTGTTATATATAAATCAATGCCCGTGCCTCCAAACCACGAACTCGTTAGTCCTACCTATGCGTGATCTCTCTCCGATCGTGTTGGTTTACCGACCCATCGGACTGACAGTGGGAGAATAGAAAATGCATCAATGCACCTGTGTCTGCGCTTACATTTGGGCACTATAATCCTGTCCTGCGCAAATAACTACTGGCTAGTCGCCATGACTGAAATTCGGTCTGGAGGAGATTATTCTAAACTTAATCAGTAATCGCTGAAAAAAGTTTCTGGAAAAGCATTTTAGCTGGTCGCGTAAATTATTATTCCATGCTCAGCTCTTTTTTTATATAGGATAAAGGTGACACGGGCACACAGTCCACCTAATGATAAATGGGTGCTGTGGCCCATAGACATCTATATTTAACCTCGATCAAAATGCAGATGCGTTGTCACCCTTGAAGACTAAAATGGAATGCCTTGATTCCAGTAAAACGGGTCTCCGGTTCTCTACACCCACCATACGAACAACAGCATTAAGCTGCTATTTTACACCGGTATTCTCTGAGAGCGTGGTCCTTCCCCGGCCGAGCCGACCCATTCATGTTACAACCATTATAGCTGCAGCGTAGCTCTACCACGTATCTTGTCTGACGGATAATCAATTCGGTTCGGCACCATTTGGCACTAGCTAGATGTCGGCCACTTGATCATTTGGACATTTGCGCCAATACATGGTATAAATAGCCGGGCGGATCGCTAGTATGTTGCCATTGTTGATTTCCGGATTTACTTATACACAACATATCTTTATTATATTTTACCAACTGCTGCAGACTATTATGATGGGCAAAGTAGCGGGTAAAAGAGGTTTTGGTAGAAGGAAAATATCTTGGCTATGTAACATCCGGAAATGGACCGGGATAAAGAAAGTTGAAGATCTGTTCAGGCTAGCCCTGAACAAAGAAGAATTTAGAAGGATGACTGCCGACCTTCAGTAATGGAGAGGCACTTAAAGAAGAAAAAGAACATATATCTTTAACGATTGACGGTTCCGGGGTGCGGTGGCTTAGCAATGAGTTGCAGCGCTAGGGTCGCGGGTTCGCATCCCGCGCGGAACAAGTATTTGTATGGCCTACAAATAATTGTTTTTATGTACCTATATAAACTTTTATGTATGTATATGGAGTAAACGTTTTTATACTTAATTGAAAAAGCCTTGCACGGTATTAAATCGCTGAAGATATATTGATGGACATTAAAGCTTCCCTGTTAAAAATCATGACGCTTCTGAGCCGACTGCAATTCCGTCGACTTTCCGTTCACCCTAATTTCCGTGAGGTATTCACACACGCCAGCTTGCTCAAACATTGGTAAGTACTAGTGCGCAAACCCTCCAGGTAAGTGTCAGTGTCAGATGCCGTGAAATAAATTGCTACACTATAAAATCGGGAAACCGAATTAAAACTTTCACACGAAGATATTCAATATTGCTATACCTATCACAAGGAAATGGAAACCTTGTTTCTAAAAATATTATAGGAAAATAATTCAAATTCCGTAATTTAAAGAACGCTATAAACCTTTGAATATATATATATATATATATATATATATACAGGCAAAAATTGAGGAATTAAGGAAAAAATGACATTTTACTAAAAAAGAATGTTATTTTCATTGAAACTCCACAAATTTAATAACCCTGTATATATATAGTCAATTATATATATATATATATATATATATATATATATATAAGGCAAAAATTGAGAATTAAGGAAAAAATGACATTTTACTAAAAAAATGTTATTTTTCATTGAATTTACGTTCCATAAGTGAAGTAACCAAACCACTGGTTTCAAGGATAACGGTGTTTACATTAACATCCTGTATATATATAGTCAAAGCTACAAACGTCCACGATTAAACGTTCACATTCCAGCTCGAATTTCTTTTCTGTTGATATATCTCATATTACCAAGTAACAAAGAGCCTTTAAAAAGTTTTGCTAACTAAGTATTACAAACTTTGAAAGGCAGTTTATACTTATATCAAAGCATTCTTAGAACCTTTATGTAAACGTCCGTTTCATTCATAAGTATCAACGTATATTTTTTTATACGCTACTAAGTAATACAAAGTAGGAGTTTTATAAATTTAAAATATAGGAAATTTGTTTTTGTCCTTGCCAGACGGATTAATCACCGCAGTAACCAAACGTCTCGCATATTACTTAAAGCCGTAAACGAGATGATATACCGCCATCTATTGGTTTTTCTTTGCATTTCCTATTGTCGCCTGCACAGACGATACTAATATATGTATATTAGGGTATAATATTATACCTAGGGGTCGCAAACCAGGATCCCGAATCTCGAAAATACCGGGATACCGGACTGAAACGAAAGCTTTAAAATACCGGAATTGAGTGAACGGAAACCGGTATTTACGACTTTTCGGTATTTGATTATAAAGCTATGGCAACGCGGCTAGACTATGCAACGCAAATCGCGCGACTACACTCTGGAGTGAATGAGAGAGAGTACAAGCTTACTCCCGAGTCCTGAGGCGACGACGAATCCGGCCACTCGCCTATACAACTAATGACCGTGCTAGTGTAATGATCGCATTTGGAAGAGAAGCAGCACTTTTCCACCAGCGATGCCTTGCCCATGGTATACAGTTAGCGATATTAGACGTGCTCTATAGAAAAGAAAACAGTTCCCAAACTCAACTAAGAGAAGTGGAAGATCACGATTGTTATGACTTTGCTTTGGAATGTTATGGAGAAGATTACTATGACGAGGGAATGGTTGGGTGTTACCATGTGCTTGGGATCATATAAATTATAAAATTAAATCCCAAAACGTGCATACAATTGCAAGACTTCAAGATACGCCCATTCTGCGTACATCGGACCAAAAACTAATAATTGTTAACTGAAGGTAGCCGTGTTTAACTATGACACTGGGACGGGAATATAAAATAAGTTAAAATACGCAATAAAATTCGTAAAATTTAGTTTCATTTAAACTTCTTCCATTTATTTAAAAGTAAATTTATAACATTCTTTGCTATCGAATTTAACCTATGAACCAGATTTTCTTCTTCTCTGAGATATCGCTTTTGGAACCGGTGGTAGATTTTAACGTTCATAGAAGTTTTAGATGATCGTAAACCGAAGAATATAATATATGACTTTTTCTAACTACGCCATGTAGCAAAGAAAGCTCTTACTCGACTTCCATGAAAAAAGTGAAGAAAAAAAAAAGATAAATCGCCCAAGAGCATTTTATGTTTTAATAAAGCTGAGGATAATGAAGAACTTTATAAGAACATGAAGAAGTAAGTCTATGAAGAAGTTACTTAGCGGGAGTATTTTATGTTATTGTTAAGGCTGATTACTGGAGGTTTCTTATGTTTAAATCGTTTAAAATAACTTAGCAGCATTGATTTATTTCTTAAACTTTAAATAAATGATTGATTTTTTTTTAAATAAATGTGATTTTCTTATCTTGACACACTTTTATTGATTGGCTGGTGACAATTCCCTTATGAAAATTACGGTTACATTACATATTTTTAAATATTTTTCTCACTATGTAAAAAAAAACGAGAATACCGAAACTACCGAAATCTTGGTATTCATTAAAGACTAATACCGAAAACACCGGTTTTTGAAAAGAGGTCCGGTATTG
The DNA here is from genome assembly GCA_907164705.1 of Parnassius apollo. NCBI lineage: Eukaryota > Metazoa > Arthropoda > Insecta > Lepidoptera > Papilionidae > Parnassius > Parnassius apollo. The sequence continues at coordinate 18,413,881 of CAJQZP010000008.1, forward strand.
CGACCCCTAATTATACCCCTATCTTGTCAAAAAATCTTGATTTACATAAGTGCACGCAGCGAAGCGGGCGGGTATCAGTGGCAGTGTATTTTTTTTTATAGGATAGGGTGACAAACGAGCACACAGTCCACCTGATGATAAGTGGTTGCTGTGGCCCATAGACATCTACATCTATATTCGATTACGAATCAAAATGCAGATGCGTTGTCACCCGTGAGGACTCAGATGGAATGCCGCGTTTCCAGTAAAAAGGGTCTCCGGTTCTCTACACTCACCATACGAAATACAGCAGCATTAAGCTACTATTTGACGCTGGTATTCTGTGAGTTAGTGTAGTTTAATAATACACATCATTGGCGGGTATCGTACGTAGTACATAGTATCTCGATGGGTATCACCTGTTATTTATAATATACGTACATTACGGTATATTATACCATAGTTGGTCTAGTAAAAATACATATTTACAGCTTATAGGCACTTTCAGGATTTCTTTTCTGGTACCTACTACCCTTTAACCTTTTCTACCTCCAAGCAATAGTTGATCCGATATTGGTTTGAAGCATAAGTTAACTCTTAATATCTTTAAAAGCTTTTGATATAGGTAGTATAATATTAACCCTTTAAAAGCTTTTGAGTTTGAGCACAACATATCTTACAACCGCTCTTTTATTTAAACGACAGTGTCTGATGACTCTTCATCAGACACTGTCGTAGGAGAGAGGACCAAAACAAAATTGTTAACTAGACTTTAACTATGACACTAAAATAAAAAAAATAGCAAAAAAAGTCTGATGACTCTTCATCAGACACTGTCGTTAGGCAGGCAGAGCTAGACCTAAATTTGGTGTGGGCAAGATCAATTTTGCGAGGCCCCTGGCGACGAATAATTATTTTCCATTAGTTGTATTTGGATCTCTATTATAACCCGTCACAATTCCATAGTTGAAGATAGACCTCCCCTAGCTACTGCCACGGTCTTGTGCCAACTAAATACATCAACATCCTACATGTTTTATGGTCATTCTACCTCCATGTAGTGGGGGGTCACCTCGCTCCGCTTACCAGGAGGCTGCCATTCGGGAAACTTTCTTCTCCGTAGGTTGTCGGTTCTTAGAGCTATGGCGCATTCTTTACTGACACCTTGAACCATGTCTATAACCCTGATTATGCTGCGGATATCCACGACACGAATTCTGTTACACAAAATAACTTCCGTGTACAACCCTCTCCATAGTTTACAGAACGACTTTAAACATTCTTATGCATCCAAAATGTTCGGTTCTCTTATACAACGCAGGGTCTCGGGGTTTCGGGTCTTTGGTTCTCTAAACTCAACATATACAAAACACAGCAACATTAAGCTGCTATTTTACCGGGACTGGATCAGAATATTGTAATATTGTTTATCTAGTCGCCAGCAATGTCGCTGCTACTATTGGTCTTCATCTTAGACAGTCAACAACCACTACAAATTTATTAATTGTTTTTAAGCAACTTAAGTATTGAACTCATCCTAAATAAGCGGAGCTGTTTGATTCTAATAAATTTTGGTCCCTCACGACAATCATGTGTTAATTAGGCAAAACGTGGTGACCACTTCATAGTAACCCACGACAATCTAATTGACTCAGCAATCTTTGAGACTTGTGAACTTAGCGTCAAGCAAATGGAATGGGAAATTCCGCGCTAGATAAGACAAGTGTCATTGCCGCCAAACATTACAATAAAGTTACAGCCTTCATTATACGTCCAACAGCTGGGCATAGACCTCCTCTCATTTCTGAGAGGGTTTTTAGGACAAGGAAATGTCCGCCACGCTGCCCATAATGCGTGACGCGTGGCGAACTTCACTTGTCTTCGAATTATTTTTTTGTTCTTATTTCTCAGACATGCAGGATTTATCACGATGTTTTTCTTCACCGCGGAGCACGTAGTAAATCAGCGCATAAAATTGCATTAAACAATTTCATTGTTGCCGGCGGGGTCGAATCCGGGTTGCTTAGCCGCCGAGCTATCATAGCACGAATATTAATATACCAAATTTCAAAGTAAGCTACTTTAGGATGTACTGTTGTATGCGTGTTAGTTGCAGACTTGCAGATAGCACAGACAAGAGTAATAAAGATGTCTTGAATTTTCATAGGCGAACGAACTTGAGCGTTCGGTCATATACTTTGAATAGGTAGTTGGTTGAATACTCAAAGGTCATAAATAGGTACAATCCACGCGCTCTCGCTACAATATATCGCGTAAGAAATACGCCCAAATTTTGGAATTATCGCAATTAAAAAGAAAAGCGAACTTAAGAAATTAAATAAAACGTGAATAATATAGATTTTTAAATTATTTATTCATTAATGTAATCCTCAAATATTTAGAGAGTTGCCTTTAGCAACAGATGCATGTAACCAATAATTTTAGTCATTTTTAAAAGTTGATTTTAAATGTAATTATAACCCATAAAAACAAAATAGAACGTGGAATGTGATGATAGGATATCGAACATTAAAAATGTGTTTTAGACTATGTAGTTTATTTCTCTTATTTAATGAGATAATAGTCTCTGAAAAACGCACTATGGCAAGGTTTTGGTCAGAGTTTTTCTGTAATAAAATTATTTGATCTTTCGGGGTGCGAGCCCCTTTGGGCCACGTGGCCGTAGGCGGTCGCCCACGTCGCCCACGCCTTGCGCCGCCTATGGCTAAAGACGTCCGAATCATACAACTATTGTTGTCGCAGTTATGATCCAAAACACTAGCCGAAGTTTAATAGAGCAATTAGCATCAGTTTTTACGTGGTAGAGCCTCGCTGATACTATATGTATTATAGTTGTAGCACGAATAGATTGGCTCGACCAGAGCAGGACCGTGGAGCGTGGTCCTGGCTCTCACAGAATACCACTGTTAAATATCAGCGTAATGCTACTGTGTATCGTATGGTGAGTGTAGAGAACAGGAGACCCTTTTTACTGGAATCGAGGCATTCCATTATAGTCCCCAGGGGTGACAAAGCATTTGCAGTTTGATCCTTAATTGAGGATAAATGTGGATGTCTATGGGCCACAGCATTCACCTACCATCAGGTGGACTGTGCGCTCTTTTGTCTGTGTTACACCAGACGTACAATTTTCAAACAGAGAACGGGCAGCAGTGTCGAAGCCGTTACTTGCTGATAGCAGCACCAGACCAGACCAGATACCTTCGAGACAAAGGTGCAAGATGTCTGGCAGTGCAAGCTCCAATCCGCCTGCCAAGGACAAATCAGTGATTGCCTCGCTACAGCAAGACCGGCAATATACAGCAGTAGACTTTTACGGGCCGGTAAAGAAGACGACATTATTAAGTACAATATTAGGCATTACGACGTGTATCATGAGTTACCAAAGTGAAAATAATTCGATGACAAAATATAGGCGGGGCTGTAGCGGTAGACGGGTAGCGAAAACTCTAAGAACGCTGAAACCAAATTTCAGCCCGGTACTTGGTAACAGCATTGCTAGGAGGCGGGTGTCAGCTTTGCGCTTAGAAACCAGCATGGCCAGCGTGGCAAGTATAAGTTTAAATATTTAAACTAATGCTTGCCATTTAGACTTCAGATGATCTAGATTACAATGCTCTACATTGGTTTTTGTAAAGGCTGCGTCCAACTTACTCAAACTCGGGCTGAACTCAAAACGGCAGTTGATATGATGTAATATAAAATAAAATAACACAAACACTGAAAAGTTGTGATTGACTTACGTGTGACGACTCATCTGTTTCTGCATTATGTTGATTTTTCAATGATTTTCCAATTAAAAAAAGTTATAAAAGTTCAAACTTGTCACTATATCAAAAGTAGAACAATACAAATAACTATTACAATTTGAATAACGTAATAAACGTTAACGAATAAATTACTCGTAGTACGTGCTAATTGCTAATCTCTAGTAGGTATATATACTGTAATCTATGATGCTAATTCCTAACCGAAACCGAATCAGTGTTGCCGACATTAAAATCTAACTCCCGTTGTAGAGAACACTATGATCCCGTCAAGTCCCGTCAAGTACGGTAGACAAGTATCAATCAATCATTTCTAGTGACCGAATCATTCTAGTACATTTTGTCACGAGTACAGTACATTCGGATCGATCATTCAAATGGATCACTTCAGGATCCAGTACTCTGTTGAGTCTGTGAGATCCATTGGGAACTGAACATTTTCTATTTGAGATTTGTAATAGCGCCATCTACTACATGCTCTAGGTAATAAATTCATTTTATCGAACTAAAACTTATTGACTTTCGAGGATATCACAGGTTCGCAGGATATGAGACTCACTAAGAGAGAGAATGAAATAAAAAGAGTAGTTTTCCAACAGTACGCATCATTTTGGCCGACCAACAACAAAACAGTTTCGAAGCTGTATTTAAAAAGAATTAGGTCGAATGAAAGTTTACTCTCTCAACTTTTTAAAGATAAGAATGTATTGCGCATTTTTTAGTATTTTTACAATAAAAAAATGTATTAAATTATAATTTAATTTTTGCAATTTCCAAATTATTTTTATTTCGAAAACAAATCTATAAAACATAAATTTTTGTTGTTCCGTTAAAAAATTCGTTAGCCATTAAACACAATTTTTTCCCGTTGCCAACCTCGCTGTCCCGTCAAATCTAACGGGAAACCCGTCAAATTGACAACACTGGATATCACAGGTTCACAGGATATGCGACTCAAACAGTAAAGAGAGAGAATGAAATAAATAGAGTAGTTGATAATTTTCTATATATTCAACAGTAGCGCATCATTTTGGCCGACCAAAGATAAAGTAGTTTCCGAGCTGTATTTGAAAGAATTACGTCAAATAAAAACTTACTCTCTGAACTTTTTAAAGATAAGAATTTATTGCACATTTTTTCGTATTTTTAAACTAAAAAAAATGAATTAAGAAAACAAATTAAAAAAATTGTTGGTTTAACCCGTTAAACACAATTTTTTCCCGTTACCAACCTCGCTGTCCCGTCAAATCTAACGGGAATCCCGTCAAGTTGGCAACAATGAACCGAATTCGTCGGTGGGGGAAGTTAATAACGCGTGGTAGGCCAGTGTTACCGTTTTTGGTATATTAAATACTAAATTGGTATAATTTTGGCTCCGTAAAACCGATTCAGATTTTTGTTGGTATAACTTAAGACCGTAGACAGAGAATGCTTTGGACAAATTGATATCTTTAGTCGCAGTCACACAAGAGAAATAGCAATTTACGCCGACGACGTGTAAAGAAATGAAAGAGAACGATGAGATTTTTTGTTTCGCTGAGCGTGGCACGTTTTTCAAGGTTAGCACACTCCTTTGCTAAACACAATTTGACAGCTAACAAGTAGCAAGATATCGGCTTTTAATAAAATACAGTTTTACGAACTTTATGTTTAGTTATTTGTATTACATTTTGTTGTGAACAATTTAGACTTAGTATTCCAACCATTAAAAAAAACATAGTCCGGTATACTGTTTTAGGGTGTAAAAGTGATAGTGGAAAGAAATTGCCAGGTTTGTCTTTTCGTATTCGTAAGTATACCACTCTTCTCATCGGTTACTAGGCATTCTGTAACATTTTATAAAATTCATATATTGTGTATAGGGGCACTCTAGACGTAAATTTATCGTTAAAAAGCACAAAAATAACAACTGTAAATTTTAACCTAAAATCTTTGGTGCTGCCAACGTTTGTATAAACTGTATTTTCCAATGTCTATTAATTAAATATCTGAAAGATTTAATTGTTTGTTGCAGTTTTCAAGAACATGATAATTCATGTCGGAATTAGATTGTAACTACAGGACGAACAAATTAGACACCAAAAACGTCATCAAGAGTTTGCAGCAGACATTTTAATGATAAAATGTTTATAAAAAAGGAGAAACTTACTCATATCCAGGTTTTATAAGATTTTTATATACGAGTATGTTAAGTGTTTTTACAACTATTTGCTACAATTACCGGGTTAATTGCAAACATTACTTTGGGGGGTGGGGGGATAAGTCGCTCGCGTCTCTAGGCTTCGACAACCTAATCCTAGGCCCACCCTACACGTTTCCCCCGGGTGAATCTAAAAGAGTGACAAAGCCGAAAGAACAGACTCTGCTACTTGCCGTGTGGTAGCGGCGTAAAATATACCACCCACTAGTTTTCGCACCATGAGGCAAAGAGGAAAAGAAATGGCCCCGAGTTCCCGGCGCCCCTTTAATGGGGCAGGGGTGTGAAGAATCTCCGGGAGGAAAACCGGCGACGAGGTTCGCCACCCGTCACGTTCTGTCTCCCGGAGGGTCGAAAAGAGGATTGCGGAGGCCCGTCTAGCTACGCTGAATGTATGTGGAGCAATGAATGATACGATGGATGAAGTATGCGATATGATGTATGATAGAGGAATAGAGGGTCCCCTCTCAGAAATGAGGGGAGGCCTGAGCCCAGCAGTGGGACGTATATAGGCTGTAACTTTACTTTACTACTTTAGAGGAATAGATGGGTTATGTGTAAATGAGACGAAGCGGAAGGGAAAGAATGTCCGTAGGGACATGGCATATATACCGCGTACTGGTCCGGTGTAGACGAGATCGAGCGAGCATGCCAGGGAGTCGGTATCATTCTTTCAGAAAGAATGGATCAACGTGTGAAAGAGTATGAATGTGTAAGCCCGAGACTGCTATGGATACGAATAAAAGTGGGCATAAGGAAGTTGTTTGTTCTAGGAGTCTACGCCCCAGACATGTCTAAGTCCACTTATATCCGAGAGCAGTTTTGGGAGATGGTAAGGATGGTGTTAACAAAATGTAAGGAAAATGAAAATATTGTTATGTTAGGAGATTTTAACGGAAGGGTTGGGGTGAGGAGGCTTGGCTATGAAAGGATACTGGGAACGTTTGGTGATGAAAGTATTAATGAGAATGGTGAAAGCCTCCTCACCGTATGTGTGGAAAGGAATATTTTTATGACGAACACTTTCTTTCATCATAACAAGATTCACATGTATACTTGGGAAAGAGGTAATGATAGAAGCATGATAGATTTCATAACTGTGGATGAAAGAATGAGGAGCGCAATGGTGGATACAAGAGTTTACCGGGGTCCAACGTAGGGACGGACCACTACCTGGTCTTATGCCGAATTAGGGGTTTATTCAGACGTTGGCGGCATCGGACATCTGTGTCTACCACTGTGTTGCAGCGTATAAGAATTGAGAGGTTACAAGATGAAGATGTGAAAGACAAGTACAAATGAAACCGTATTAGACTGACAAAAAATATAAGTTATTTGGATGAGTTGTGTGTGAATGAGTTAGACTTGGAGAATGTGTGGCATAATATTAAGAAAGGTTTAGTGGATGCAGCTACCGAAGTATGTGGTTTTAGTAAGAGAACGAATGAAAGGAAAGACAATACGTTATGGTGGGATGATGAGGTACGTATGGAAGTTGAAGCAAAGAAGAGCGCACGGCTAGATTTACTAGCGACCAACGCTGGTAATTCTGGCGGTTAGAATGATGAGATTGAAAGAAAAAAGGCAGAGTTTAAACGTTTAAATAAGAGAGTAAAATAATTAGTTGCAAAGAAAAAGCAAGAAAGAACGGATAAGAATGATAGAAGAATATCGGATAACTTCCAGGCAAATATTAAAATGTTCTGGGAACTCGTAAGAAATACCAGGGGACATTCAAAACAACCTAGATTGAATGCGATACGAGACGAGAATGGCTGTATTCTGAATGAAGTGATGAGTCTAAAGAGATGGAAGGAATATTTTGAAAGCGTATTTATGAGTGAGGAGACGTGTGAACTAAATGAAATAGAAATTCCGAAAGAAGATGAAAGAGATAGGGAGATATAGATGAAATAATGAAAGCAATGAAAAGCATGAAAGTAGGTAAGGCAGCCGGATATGATAGAGTTTCACTCGAAATGCTAAGGGCTGGAGAGGACGTGGTGGCAGGCCTGCTGTACACCTTGTTTAATTTGTGGCCGTGGAAGGAAAATGGGGAAATCTCCCGCCGGGCAAGGTGTCCTGCCCGGGGAGCGGCCAACACTCCGAGTGATAGTTCGGAGAAGTTCTATATATACTGTCTATGATTCGGAGTGTTAATAGCGCGATTTAGGCTTCGGTTTGTTTCGGTGTGCTAGTGGCGCCGCGCCGTTAATAATTTATGTTGGGAACTAAAGCGGGTACCGGGAGACTGGTGCAAAGCCGTGATAGTCCCAATATATAAGGGAAAAGGGTCACAGCAAGACTGTAAAAACTACCGTGGTATCAGCCTTCTTAGCATTGTGGGAAAACTGTATGCTAAGGTACTAATTGAAAGAGTTATGAAAGAAACTGATGGAAAAATTTGGGATGTGCAAGCAGGATTTAGAAAGGGAATGGGGTGTACAGATCAAGTCTTTTCCATGCGCATGATCGCGGAGAAGTTTTTGGCGAAAAATCAAAAAGTTTTTGTGCTGTGTTTGGAAAAGGCTTATGACAGAGTGGACAGGGATGTGTTATGGCACACGCTGAACGCATTTAGGTTGAGCGCTGGTTTAATACAGGCATTAAAGTCTCTGTATAGGGACTCGAGTGCTTGTGATAGAATCAACGGGATCTACTCGGACTGATTTGCAATCCATAAAGGTGTCAGACAAGGCTGTGTAGCTTCCCCGTGACTGTTCAACCTATTTATGGACAGTTGTTTGGAAAATTTGAAAGTTGAAGAATGCGGGTTAAGAATGGGTGAGTTAACCATCAAATGCCTTTTGTACGCCGATGATCAAGTCATACTTGCGTCGTTGGCGGCCGAGTTGGAAATGATGGTTACATTAATGAACAGGTCATTAAAAGAAAGGGGAATGAAAGTGAACGCAAGTAAGATGAAAGTGATGGTTTTTGAAAGAGAAGACAGCAAAACGGTATGAGAAATAAGAATAGAAGGAGAGTTAATTGAGCAAGTGGATGAATTCATATATTTGGGATGTGTATCCAGCAGGGACGGGAGATATGATAAGGATATTGAACGACGACTGAATGCAGGAAATAAAGTAAATGGGGCTCTACTCTCTATCGTGAAAAGTCAGAATGTGTCAAAAAAGGCACGTATGGTGATTCACAGTACTGTATTAGTCCCTACTTTAACGTATGGTAGTGAAAGTTGGGTGTGGCAGAAGAAGCACGAGAGTAGAATAAATGCAGTAGAAATGCGGTCGCTAAGGAGTATGTTAGGGCTGAATCTGAGTGACAGGGTGAGAAACTGTGTGATAAAAGAAGAGTGTGGTTTGCAAGATGATGCGGTAACCAGGATTAAGAAAGGAATGCTTTGGTGGTTTGGTCATGTAGAAAGAATGAATGCGGAAAGACTGACAAAGCAAATATATGTTGCAGAAGTGAATGGAAGAGTTGGAAAGGGACGTCCTAGGCGGAAGTTTGTCGACCAAATTGGCGATGTACTAAAAATGGGCCAAATTAATAGTACCCTTAACCGACGCGAAAAGACTGTGTATTCATTTTATTCCTTCATCATTTTACATGCAAGCATTCATGTAAGTAAACAATACTAAATAAAAATAATATTATTTTCCCTCGAGTTAATACAGTGTTTTGCAATGTATTCTACAGTATTAAAATAAATTTATAAATTACCTTCGTTATAATCTTGGTACAATAATTCATTATCAAGCCGGTTAATCAAGGAATGTTATGAAACCAAGTGTGGCAGATTTAACATACAAATCACTTGAATTTAGATTGATCCTGCTGTTGACCTACTGCTGTCTAGTACTCAAAAGCCAGTTGAAATAGTAAATCCTCCAATTTCTAAACAACTGTCAATAGTAAGTATTACAACCGGAAATTATTGTGTCTGTAGTAACAAAATTATGATTATTAAAAGTTTTTTTTTGGGTTTCAGGACAAGACTCCAGAGTACACTCCTCAAACGTTGCGAAAGAAATCGAAACACTCAGAAAACTATCATCCGAGCAACTGAAAAAATTAAAGTCTTTGAGAAAAAAGTAGGTGTTTATCGAAAAGAATAGCTAAACTAGAAAATATTATTGCAGACTTTAAAATAAAGTCATTGATAAGTGAAGAAGATTATTTATTGTTGGTTTATTGGAATCTGTTGACCCTGCCAATAGAGAATTCTTGAAGAAAATGTTCAACCCCGCCTCCAGTTGTAGTAAAATATTCACCATCTTTACGCAAATTCACTTTTTGTTTGCAATTTATAAGTCATCAGGCTTATAAGTATGTACGACAACAATTGAATATTTGTCTGCCTCATCCATCTACACTTACCTTAAGGTACAAAAGTGTAGATGCAAACCCAGGGTTTACTACAGAATCATTAGAATGCATTAAATTAGTGGCAAAGAACTAAAGAACCGAACTGTATTGTTTAGTAAGCATGGATGAGGTGGCTTTATAGCCATGTCATCCATGCTCCATACGGAGGCACGTCCAAATGTATAGACAAAAATTTGTAGGTCTGGTATACATCACGCACCAAAAGCATTTGAACACAAGCAAAAAATTAGTAACTTTCTTAAGAGGCTTGTTTTGTTAAAAAGACAATAATGAATAAAATGTTATTATTAATAAACGTGTTGTATTATTTACTCACGAAGCCAGAACATAAAAAATGGCAATTATTTAGAACCACATCACCATCATTCATCCTCACCTTCCTGCCCTCATCGCAATTGATTTGAGTTTGACAGCATGTCTTCTTCGCATCGCGTGCCTATACCTATCGATGATTATCGGTTATAGCAGTGTCCCTTTTCAGGCTTTCTTTACGCACTAATTTCTAATTATATGTGGGGTAAATTTTTCCTCACACTTGTAATCCTAAATATAGTCTTGTAGTAGACGTATTTTTTGTCTCTTTTTGCAACACGCTTTGCCGGTGTCTATAGTATTCTCTGTCTACGTTTGAAAATCTGGTACTTTTTGGTACAATTTTAAATTTAGAATAATTTTCAACATATTTTTGGTACTACTTTTGGGCAACACTGACTCCATTCGTTCACCTAGTGTTCACAGAGTACTTTGTATAAACTGAAATAGAGACCAATCTTCGACTTATACGTGATAAACGACTCGTCCTTCCTTCCCGTGATATATATAATATATATACTACTTACTTACTTACTTACTTATCTTCACGCACAATCCCTAACGGGGTAGCCAGAGAGAACAGATCGCCAAGTGTCACGATCCTTACATACCTCTTTCGCTTCCTTCAGGTTCATTAACTTCTTCATACATGCACGTCTAGGTATCCGAGTACTCTTGACCCTCCCCTCTTCGAGCAATTTGCTCACATGATCTTCGAAAGTTAGTCTCGGTCTACCTCGACACCTTTTAATATTTACTTTCGCTCTATATATTTTCTTCACCATTCGGTCTTCACTCATTCGTTCAACGTGCCCAAACCATTGGAGTACGCCCCTATCAATTTTTGTGATAAGGTCATCTTTCAATCCTGCCATATTGCGAATCTCTTCGTTTCGCTTTTGGTCGGCTAAGGTAACGCCACACATTTTACGAAGAGATCGCATCTCCACTGCATTCAACTTGCTTTTTATGCTTCTTCTGGCATACCCAGGTTTCGCTGCCATATAACAAAGTCGGTACCAACACTGCGTTATGTATTGCAAGGCGTGCACTCTTCACCACGCCTTGCCTTTTTACTAATGCATTCAGGGCACCATTGACTTTGTTTCCGGCACCGACACGCCTATCCACATCTAAATCACATCTTCCATCCCGGCTGAAAGCACTCCCCAAGTATACAATTTCATTTACCTGTTCTAGACATTCCTGATTTACCCATATTTCACATTTCGTTCTCTGTTCGTCCTTTTCAAATACCAGAACCTTAGTTTTATTAGCATTCAAACGGAGACCTTTAATTTCACATTCCTCTTTCATACACGTGACTAATGCCTGCAGTTCTGCTTCTGATGGTGCAATAAGCACTGCATCATCAGCATACAGCAGACAATTAACTTTTATGTCACCCAATTTCACACCCAAACAGCTATTTTTCAGCTTCTGTAAACAGCTGTCGAGATACAGTATGAACAGCCAGGAAGACATGACACAACCCTGTTTTACGCCCGCTTGGACGCTAAACATGGGTGACAGGTCATGTCCTACCCGCACACAGGCTTTACAGTCATAGTAAAGTGACTGCACAGCCCTTAACAATCGGCCATCCACACCATATCCCGGCAACAGTTCCCACATTTTCTTCCTTATAACCTTATCAAATGTTTTCTCCAGATCCACAAAAGCACAGAAAATCTTCTGGTTAACACTCAGAAGCTTCTCCGTGATCATGCGGAGAGAAAACATTTGATCCGTGCATCCTCCTATCCATCCATCCTTCCAGGTCTAAATCCGCATTGTGCCTCCCATAAGAATCTTTCCGATTTCTCTTGCATCCTACGTGTCAAAACCTTCGAGTAAACTTTACTTGCTAAACTGGTCAAGCTGATCGCCCGATAGCACCCGCAGTCAAAATGTGAACCTTTACCTTTATATAAAGGCACAATGACCGCGGATCGCCAATCATCCGGGACATCTCCCGTCCGCCAGCACAAATTGCACAGCAGATGGAAGCTGTCCCAAACGCGAGGCCCACCGTACTTGACCATTTCAGCAGTAACTCTGTCTAGTCCCGCAGCCTTACCACATTTCAAACTTCGAATCGCACGTTCAATCTCTTTCATGTTGATGACCTCAGTGTCATCGAGGTCCGTGTCTGGCGTGCCAGTCACGGCGTCACCCCCGGATCCTTCACTAAGATCATGACACGCATACATTTCTCTATAAAATTCACTCCATCGCTGCATGACGTCCGATTTTTCTGAGAGGACGTCATTGGTTCTCGAAAGCACTTTGTTCATTCTTAAGGCTGTCGCACCACTCCGGGACCTTCCAACCTCTTTCCAGAAGAGTTTGGAGTTTTCCCTAAAGTTGTGCGACAACCTCTCGTCCGCTTCTATTCTACACCTTTCACGTACTTCCTCAATCAATGTTTTCGCATGAACTTTCTGCAGCTTATATCTTTCTTTCATCTTTTCTCTCATATGCTCATCGTTACTAGAGGCCAAGTAGTCTAACCATGCTTTTTTTTTCTCTTCTCTCTTCTTTTACTACTACCTCTTTTTGTCGTACCACATACTTCTTCCGCTGCACTTACCATTCCATCCCTAAGGTTCTGCCATGTTCTCTCCACACATTATTTCCTGTCATCGATGGTGTCAAGCTTTTCGGCTACCCTCGTGTGTATTTGTCCCTAGTATCCGCTTCCTGAAGCTTCCAGCTTCGGATGCGATATATATATATATATATATATATATATATATATATATATATATATGTATACATGGTACAAACATGGTAATTACAAAATTTTGATAATTTAACATTTTAATGCCAAATGTATTAAATGAGCATGCTCTACGGATCCCACTCATCCAAATGACATTATTCCGTCTCTTTCTCTAAACTGTATTAGTACATTCATAGTAAGTGATGTCATTTTGAAGTCAAAAAAAGCAGTTATTTACCATCAGTCACAGAGTACCTTTGTATAAACTGAAATAGAGACCAGTTTTCGACCTATAAAATGGCAATGCATAACTAGCGCCTCTCGTATCCATAGTTAGCAACTTTATTGTAATATCTATAAATATAAGCTTATATATACATATGCCGTATATATAGCACCTACGTATATATACTTGTTCTCATCACAGATATTAATAATTAAAATCAAAATAAATAAAACTAACATTATATTTACAGGATTTATTAAAAAACAGCACACAAATACAATAATAGTTAAGACAATAATAAATATCAGTACATTTATTTAACTTAAATAAGGTGCGGGGAGGCAATTGCAACTAAAAAATATAAGCACAAAATTTTGAATTCATGTACCCATTTTTGGATGAGTCTGAAATAAAAAACATTGTTTTTACTAAGTGCCCTATGTATCATTGAAAGCTACTAATATGATGATTCAGTTTATTAGTTTATAAGAAAGCCTCCAGTAAACCATTTCTGTGAGAAGAATGCAAAAGGTCGCATTTACCCCTCACCGGGGTAATTGCAACTTATAGCTGTAAGTATGATATACTTATGAATATACATTTTTAAATGAGTGTAGGTTTTAATTTGTATTGTCTTTTTCCCGATAATGGTTTTTAAAACAGCGTAGGTAAAGTTTAAATTACCGTAAACTTCTATCAAAAATGTTAAGGGGCAAATGCAACTATTTTTTCGAGAATAGTGATGGGATACGATATATTATCATAGTTCATCGATGTCACAGGTCATAGTTTATCAAGATCTATATTTTTTCATAAAAAATATAAGTGAAGAACTTAGTGATAACTTTGTAAAAACTAAGTTATATCCTGCTATATACACTTCTAATATGTTCAATTCGTTTATTTAAATTACCCAATTGATCAAACTCGTGCAGTAAATGAACGGGTGCACTAGTTGAAGGCTATATAATATAATAATGTTCTTACCATTGTGCGACGTGCGTGTGTGTGTGTGTGGTAACTGAATAGCTGAACAGATTAAAATTAGAAATGGAAATATATGACTGTGGCTATCATGTTGTTAACCTAACTGTCATGTTATTGTTTAAATTAAATGTCATATTGTTAAATTAAAATGATAAAGCCCATAGGGCCCAGCTGGTAATTGATAAAAGTAGGAAGTAACATTGAAAAACGGTGTTTTACGATCTGTTTTTGTTAGATACGGCTCAAAATTTAGGAGTCATTTATGGCAACTTGACAAATCAGTAACTGTTTCGTCGAGTTGTATTTAACTATGTACTTATTTAGAATAAAAAAATCCATCAAACCATTTAATTATTTGCTATGTACATCAAAATCCAAGCTGGCATTGGTTATTTGTCACAGGCAATTATAATGTGCAATATATGTTCATTATGGCAATAAAATATGTTCATATTGACATTTTCGAAGATATGAATATACGAAGCTATTTTTTTCTTCGATTTCAGCAGAAAATACTTCTGGTCTTTCAACTCTGGGCATTTTAACTCCTAAAGTACTATATAGTCTAGAGATTATTGTAGATCTCCGTATTTTGTACCTTTGTTCTGCATCAGCTGTAAAGTTTTTTTTGTGCGAACTGCAACAACTGCTTCATTCTGCTGTTCTACTGTGTATTTGGACCCTTTTTTTCTTTTGTAATTCGCATCATCTAAATCAAAACAAATAATCATAATCTATCTTCCTTCTAAATTTCAGTTCAGCTGTTTAAGCTTGAAGCGTTAACAAAAATGTGAATACACTTATTTACACTTTTGCATTTATACACACATTTTTCTCCAAACCAAAACCAAATGTCGTTGAAATTGGTTCAGTCAATAGGTTTAACGTGAAGGAGTAACAAACATACATAAACAAACTTTCGCCTTCATACTATTCTTGACTCAACGGTAAAATATGTATAACTACTAAGCAAAAATAATAGAACCTTATTAAAAAATCGACGCTGGAACATCTCTAGCGTTTATCAATTTCATACAAATTTGGTGTGGTAATTGCAACTAACCTGAAACTAATCTAAAAGTCACAATTTCCCCTCAACGCGATTTCAAGGGGCTATTGTAACTCTAGCTTTATCACTTAATACGAGAGTCATACCAAAGAATAAATATTACAAAAAACCTAACCGTATATAAAATCCGCTTTCTGTTAAAAACATCGGTCGTTTTAGACGAAATTAGATATTTTTTTCTCAAAAAACGCACACGCAGACTCCTTCGTAAACATCAACCAAAATTGCGGATATTTAAATGTCACTGTAGCTAAAGCAGGGTAAACGAAATCAAAGCCATCTTTTGTATCTAGAAGGAGTTTCTGTTCCTGCATACTTTTAAAGGTGGCATTATTCATAGAAATTGAATGGCAAGAAATTATTTAAAATAGTTGCATTTTCCCGGTAGTTGCATTTGCCTCGCTGGACCTTATATAAATTAATGAACAGCCTGAAACAAAGATAAAAAACTAAATTTAAAAAAATATAAATAATGTAAGTCTCCACTCAACTTCTTATATTATAATATGTATTTAAATTGTGTCAAGAATAAAATTGAGATCGTTTGGAATTGAAATAAATTTGAAACCAATTGCTTATTAAGTAAGCAATTCTACATTATTGCTCCATTAAATTGAGACGAAGATATTTATATATAAAATGAGAGATGGGACGAATATTCGTTTCATATTCAGTATTCGGCAGCTTTACCGAATATTCGTACTCGGCCGAATATGCGGCTAAATCACCGAATATTCGTTGAAGTGGTACTAAAAATGTCCACTTGAATTGTACGAATTGAGTAATGTCATGTCTTTCATAATTTTACTATTGAAAGTATATTTTATTTATGGGTTAAATCTACTTGAAATGTTATGTTTTCGAGGTACTTTAGATTTATTTCCAATTATAGCAAATAGAAAGACTGATAAAATATTTTTGGAATCAAACAAAGAAAACATTAAATTACATTAGTACATTTCACTTCACTTTGGTCGTCAGTTTTTCTATATAATAACAAATATAAGTAACAAGTTTCGATATAAATTGGTTAGTTACAGAGGCGATCCCGTTGAATAATGTTCGGCCGAATATTCGGTTCGGTAAAAGTTTTACCGAACTTTCGGCCGAATATTCGTATTCGGTGACAACCATATTCGGCCTATATCAAATTAAAATCAAATCTAATCTTGAATTTTTGTTTTTCTTAATCTTTTAAGATTAAATTGAAATGATAGTAAAATTGAGGTCCTTTGGAATTGCGGCGATTTATAATTTTTAAATGAATTTTAAACCAATTGCCAATCAAGTAAGCAATTCTGCATATCGCTCCATTAAAATCGAATCGAATATTGACAAAAACAAATATTCAAAGCAATAATATTTATATAATAATGAATATTTGAAAACAAATATTAAAGCAGTATGTTAGCAATGAAGACGTCTTAAACTCACATTATATAATAACTTATATCAAATAATTTAAAGCTCAAAATAAATTATGCTTCTTTGCATTATTTCTAACACTTTTTTGAATAAAATATGTAATACTAAAAATTATTTGCTGTATTGTACCCTGTAGTGTAATAAGTCATGACGGCGTAAGAGAATTTACTACTCAATGTCATCCCGTGGGTGTCGTAAGAAGCGACAGAGATAAACTAAAACATGAGCTATGCGTAGCAGCCTCTTCGGAAAAAAATACGCTGCCGTTGCCAACCCACCTGATATACTGTGGCAAATATTCCCATAGTATCACGCATAGAATACCATAATACATACATAATAGAACGGGGGAGTGGGCGGAGCCCGCGTGGCCACTAAAATGTCACTAATACGTCAATTAACACGTATAAATGTCAACACGATATGTGTTTTGACGTTTACAATGGTTCCCAAATTTTGCATGCAAATTAGGTATTTAGAAAATGCTAAATTGCACCCTATTTACAAATAAATATGTAAGTGTTAAACGTATTTGTTAAACGATTTTTTTAATGAGATTCACTCTGTCAACACAGCGAATCGGGTTTGTCGACGCCCTTCCTCGTAGAAAATAAAGTTGACAGCCATACTATTGTGTATTATTAGTATTCTATGGTATCACCAATCTTTAGCAATAGACTTTGTGTTTAAAAATAAATTATTTTATGAATATTGTAATAATGCATTCTATAGACTCATAGAGTATATCTAACCTATTTAATAACGACATATCTGCTAATTATAAAAATACATTTGTATAAAAAAATAAGATTCATTAATCTTACTTTTATAATTTGGTAGTTCAATTTAAGCGTATTTATTATTACATATCATTGATAAATCAGTTTAGAACGCATGAATATATAAAATTTGTAACAGTAATTAAATATTATTAACTCATTTTGGTAGCAACAAGAGAAATTATTTCTTTCTTTTAAAAAGTTTACTTCTTAACCTTTGGGCTTTAATTTGAAAATAGTTCTCATCATCGTCTACTTCTTTTCTCCCAGCTAATATTCTATTAATATTTTTAAAACTATTAAAAATCAGACAAACCACCACAATATTTATCAAATAATCAACTAATTTATTTTAATGCACATTACATTTCATAAAATCAAAATCAATTAAAGTATATAACGTGCTTGTTTTCATCATCATCATCATCATTACAGCCCTTCACAAGTCCACTGCTGAACATAGGCCTCCCCCAAGTAATGCCACAAAGCACGGTCCTGAGCCACCTGCATCCATCGACTTCCTGCATATCTTACCAGGTTGTCACTCCATCTAGTGGGAGGTCGCCCTGCACTACGCCTACCGGTACGAGGCTGCCACTCGAGAACCTTTCTTCCCCATCGGTTATCGGTTCTTCGAGCTATATGGCCGGCCCATTGCCACTTCACCTTACTAATCCGTTGGGCTATGTCGGTCACTCTGGTTTTACTGCGGATATCCTCATTTCTGAGTCTATCACACAGAGAAACTCCGAGCATAGCCCTCTCCATAGCTCGCTGAGCGACCTTGAGCGTCCTCATACGGCCAGCAGTGAAGGACCACGTCTCAGATCCGTAAGTCATCACTGGCAACACGCACTGGTTGTACAATTTAGTTTTTAGAGATTGAGGTATACCTGACGAGAAGATATGTCGTAATTTCCCGAACGCTGCCCAGCCGAGTTGAATCCGTCGATTGACCTCTCGGTCGAAGTTGGACTTACCTACTAGTCGGACTATTTGTCCCAGGTAAACATACTCGTCAACAACTTCGAGCATAGTGCTCCCAACAACTACCGGTATAGGTGTGACATGGACATTAAACATGATCTTTGTTTTGTCCATGTTCATCTTAAGACCTATCCGTTGGGAGGCACTATTGAGGTCATTGAGCATAGTGCTTAAGTCCTCCAGCGATTCTGCCATAAGGACTATATCGTCGGCAAATCGAAGGTGAGTGATGTACTCGCCATTGATGTTAATACCGTATCCTCTCCAGTCCAGTAGCTTGAAAACGTCTTCCAAAGCAGTGGTGAAGAGTTTCGGGGATATAACGTCACCCAGTCTTAAACCTCTCTGCAGTTGGATAGGTTTCGAGCTCTGGTTCTGTACTCGGATAGCCATCGTAGCCCTACTGTACAAACACTTCAGCACTTCGATATACCGACAGTCAACTTGGCACCGCTGAAGGGACTGCAGCACCGCCCAAATTTCGACGGAATCAAAGGCTTTCTCATAGTCCACATACGCCAGGCAAAGTGGCAAATTGTACTCTTCAGTCTTCTGTACAATCTACCGCAGGGTATGTATGTGGTCTATGGTACTGAAGCTTTTTCGGAAACCGGCTTGTTCGGGAGGCTGGAAGTCATCGAGTCTGCGTGCGAGACAATTCGTAATGACTCTCGAAAACAGCACGTAGACGCGGCTCAGAAGGGAAATCGGTCTGTAGTTCTTCAAGAGAGCGTTGTCGCCTTTCTTAAAGAACAAGACCACCGCACTTCTGCTCCACGCCTCTGGAGTAGTGCCACCATGGAGGACGGAATTGAAGAGCTTCTGAAGGACTTCCAGTACCGGTGTTCCACCCGCTTTCAGAAGCTCCGCTGTAATTCCATCCTCGCCTGGGGCCCTGCCGTTTTTAAGGTGCTGGAGAGCCATTCTAATCTCGCTTAGACTGACGTCCGGGATATCATCGGAATAGTGTCGGATAAGACTTGCTCTTGGATCGTTACTCACACTTGCGTGTGGCTCCAACGATGATGTGTACAGCTGCCCATAGAACCTCTCAATCTCACTCAACATCTCAGTTGTCCCGGAAACGATGCTGCCACATTCAGTCTTCAGCTTTGACAGTTGGCTCTTTCTGGCAGACAGATCTCTGGCAAAGACTTTGGAGCCCTGGTTCCGCTCGATCGCTTCTTTAATACGAGCAGTATTAAAGTTGCGTAAGTCTCGCCGCATGCATTTGGAGATCTGTTTGTTCAGTTGCCTGTATGCTGTCAAATCTGTTGACGATTGCAGCCTCATCTCCCGTCTAACAGCCATGAGATTAAGAGTGTGATCGGAGAGTTTTTGTGTTCTTCTGCGGTGGGTCTTGCAGAACTTAGCTCCGACCGCATGGACAGTTTCCACGAGCTTGTCATTCATATCGTCCACTGCATTGCAATCTTGTAGGCACTGAAAGCGGTTGTGTAACTCGAGCTGAAAGTTTTCGGGATTCTGGATTAGAGCACGAGGGGGACGGAGCGTTGACTTCATTAGACGAGACCTCTCCAACTTAACGTTTAGGTTCAGTGTGCCTCTAACCATTCGGTGATCGCTGCCAGTTTTCACCCTTGCGATCACTGAGACATCACTGAACAGTTGGCGTCTGGTCGTCATAATGAAGTCAATCTCATTTTTTGTCGAACCGTCGGGGCTCGACCAGGTCCACTTCCTGTGGGGCCGCTTCTGGAAGAAAGAGTTCATCATAAAGAGTCCCTCTTTCTCCATAAAGTCGGCTAGCTGCTGGCCCCTTCGGTTCCGTTGCCCTACTCCAAATTTCCCTAACTTCAGCTCACCGCTTTCTCTTGTGCCTAGTTTTGCGTTGAAGTCTCCCATCAACACCGTGTAGTGGCTTGTTTTCATAATTTCTTTTAACTGATCATTTTCAAAATTGTCCTTTGAAATATGATTGATTATAACCCGCATATCTGAAATTGATTAAATCAAATCATTGCAAGGAATACAAAGCCACTTGCATATTCTCTGTATTTTATGTATTCTATTTCATCTTCAGAAAATAGGTCATATTTAGTTTTTTTTATTCTTAGAAAAAGGATTTTGTCACTGAAGCGATTATGACGCCAACTACAACAAAATTCTTAAATAGGATAAATACTAACAATAAACTTAATAATTATTTAATCTCTTATTTACTAACACAAAGTTTTTGGCATCATCTGATAACGGGTCTGAAAAAATACTATTATTGTCTACCAAATTTAAGAAATACATTTTGACAGCTGTCAGACTTATTGCACCAAGTATGCCAACCAAAAAATGGAAATGTACAAAATTCGATTCTTTAAAAAAATCGATAACGATTATTTAGAGTTGGTAATCATTTACAGTTTGGTTTGAATAATACCAGAATAAATAAAAACGCATAATTTAAAACACAAGATTGATCAATTTCTTCTTATTTGTTGTTACTGCTTATTTCTAGAGGCACATTTATAAAAATTTAAGATTGAAACTAGATTAAAAATAAATTTATTCAATCACTTTCTTTATAACTAGTTGAGCTGTCGTTGTTTAGATTATTATTTGATTTTCGATAATGCAGTCAAAATTAATGTCTCTTTTAAAGTCATCCATAATCATCCTTTGTGATATGGGCACATGCTTCAACGAATATATGAGAAATAGCCCAAAAAGTTAAAGCTGAGCAACAAAATATGAAGACAAACACAAAATTACGCATAGTAAGCTCTCGAAATGGCGGAAGATTGAAATTACGTAGTAGATTTTTCAGCACGGCCTTGTATATGATTTTTTTTGCTTACACAAATTTGCATTCACAAATTTACAAAACTTGTTTAAATTTCAAAAACTTGTTTTGTTCATGATTGATGAAATTTAAAATAAAATTAAGTTGAACAAATCATACATTACAAAAATAACGATTCCATTATTTGAATATTTTTACCGATTATCTGAATACTTTTGCCAATTATTCACATAAAAATGAATTTTAATGATCCAAGCACTACGGTAAGGTACATAGCGACATATCATTGAAACGACGTCAAGTAAAAAAAAGTGATACTGGATATTTTTTTTAAATTTTATTATTTTTGCTAATTTAAATTAGTGATAAAAACTATACATGAAGTAAAGAAATATACATAACTTTATAATTCTTCGGATTTACGGAAAAGGTTATTTTAAATGTCGTGAGTACGCATGAGCAAAGTTATTGCGAAATGATGTGAAACGTCAAAAGGTATTTCTTAGATTTGGTTGACTATAATACTGCTAATCAATGACAAATGTAAAATACAATTTTTTCTTTCTATGGAGTTCTGGGCACATTCTATCAAAATGTGATAAGCATCATCGATAACATTGCAAGTTGAACAGTTTGGTGAGGTAGTTTTTCGCTTCAAGTATAAAAAATTATTGCATGGAATGTGCCCAGATCTGAGTCTTAATGCTATTACAGTATCGGGTCTACACAATATTCCGTTATCTATCCAGGTTGAGCGCATTGGGTACGGCTGGATCGTACGGTACCATATACCCCTTTCTTTTGCTCTTCGTCAAAATATTTCTTCCAAAGGTCATAACAATATTTTTTTAATAAAGGTATATAATTTTGAAATGAAGGGGTAATATTAATAAAATAGCCGAAATAGCTTGTTTGGCTAAAATATCAGCTTTTTCATTACCCTCTAAGCCAATGTGCGAAGGTATCCATTGTAAATATACTATTCTGGAGTCAGCCTGTAACTTAACTAGAAGTTTTAAAATCGCATATGCTACTGGTAAGCCTCGAAAAATTGAAGTACACCGAGCAAGGTGTTGAAGCGCACTCCTTGAGTCTGTTAAAATAACAATATTGCATATTTACAGTTAACACAATGTTTATATTTAGTTTCATTGTAATTGGCGTGAGGTTTATTTCTAAAATTTTTGTGAAATCAAATGTGCAGGTTGACGATGCCTCTAAGTTTTCATTAACAATGAGTGTGCACAGCATTACAATAATCTAGCTCGCAGTTTTTACCATGAGTGTGGACACTACTTAAATTATTAATCAAAAGGGTGGCAAAAGCTCTCATATTGGTCACAAGTTGGATTAATATTACGGCATCCATGGCGTTTAACCGATCTAAAGAAATTTTCCAGTGGGCCCCGATTTAGATGACGCAACCAAACTGATGTAATGCCAAAATCAATTTCAATTTTTTTTAAAAAAACTTCCATCCCTTCTAGTGTCTACACCCAATTGTTTACAGTTGGAATAAATTCTACCAGTGGAAGATAAACATCATAGACGCAAAAACTTTTTTGGCATCCATACATGTTTTGTGATGTATGGAGTGAGCCGTTGCAGGTCCAAGTAGTTTTGACATCTTTTCTTTTAAAAACTGCCATTAACTGAGTCGAAAATATTATCCATAAAAGCAACAGATCAGCATCTTCGTACTCTTCTCGAAGGATACTCTTTGTCTTTTTCTTGTCTGCCAATGCTCCTCCTT
Organism: Parnassius apollo; assembly: GCA_907164705.1. Classification (NCBI taxonomy): domain Eukaryota; kingdom Metazoa; phylum Arthropoda; class Insecta; order Lepidoptera; family Papilionidae; genus Parnassius; species Parnassius apollo. Next base: position 18,437,219 of record CAJQZP010000008.1, read on the forward strand.
AAAATTAGAAATTAAAAAAATTATCAACCAAGTTTGTTTAAAATAGGAAAAAAAAAAAGAAACAATTATTGCAACACCCCACAAACATCATTAAGTATTTATTAGTGGTTGCGAATTGACTTTCCTGAATCTAATAATTTTAAATTTATTGACCAATAATTTAATGCAAATTTTGGTACCTATCTAAATTCTTTAAATTTGTTATTTTACGTTCATGCACAAAATAGTTCATAGGGCGCACTTAATGCCATAGGGCATTCTATCTAGGCATGAGTTGGATATATCAAAACGAATCTAAAATCCGATTTCAAACACAAATCGATTCATATAGATTGCTCAAACTAGAAAATCCGATTTCAAAAATCGACATAACTAGCTAAACTCTTACGATTTTTACAACCAAACCAATCCAAATCGAAAACAAAATCGACAATATCCAAACTTAAACGCAAACTGTTGCGTAGAAATCCAAATCCGTTTTTTCAGTGGCTCTCTCGATGACGTGAAGTTTGCGATTCAGATTTCGGTTTGTCGGCTTTGGAATATCGAAATCTATTATACATTGAGATAAGGGATCAATATTATCCTTACTGCTTAGTACGTAAAGTCTATATTGGCTTTGCGAGATTATGCGTTGATGAATTTTTGGTTCAGTGTGCGATCAATATGTCTTAATGTTAAGTCGTTTAAGGCTATATTTGAGAGATTGTGTGCTGATATATTTTTGTTTTTAGTTAAGTGTTTGCTTACTTAAAATAATTTTTTGTTTTCATGTTGTTATGTTTTAGACTTTAGATGTAAATTTAATCCTGGTGACAACTGACAACTGCTCCCATGCCGGTCAGTCGTAACAGTGTATTGTATTATATTATTTACTGATATTTATTGCCTTAATACCTTTTTGTTTAGTAAATATATGAAAAAAGTTTATAAAAATATTTAAAAATTAGGAGTGAATTGTGTGTGAGTGTATGTTTTAAGTGAGTAAGTTATATAACATTTAAATATTTTTAATTATGACTATTAAGTTTTTTTTTGTTTAGACTTTTTAATTGATAGACGAGAACTGTATTGATTTTCAAGATTTCGCGTAAACCCAGTGAGGTATGGACTCATTTTAACAAAAAAGAAAACTCTCTTGGAGTTGCAGTGTGTAAATATTGCAGTCAAAACATATCGTATATATCAACAACGAGTAAATTAGGAGCTCATTTAAAACGATCTCACGCTTCAATTTATTTAGCATAGTTAGATTTGCGTTTGTCGTTTTGTTAACTTATAAAACGAAATCTAAGTACGCAAACGAATTGGCGTGGCTAAACGATACTGAAAGCGGATTTTCAAAAACGGATTTTGAAATCTGAAATCGGATAAATATCGGTTTGCGTTCAAATCCAAAAACGCCCATGCCTAATTCTATCAGTCAACTATTAAGCTAAACAGAGGAACATATAAGAGGTGGTGCATCAATAATCAAAATAAAAAGGGCTTTTTTAAAGAATAGGGTGACAAACGAGCACACAGTCCACCTGATGGTAAGTGCTTCCTGTGGCCCATAGACATCTACATCTATCCTCGATTACAAATAAGAATGCAGAAGCGTTATCACCCGTGAGGACTAAGATGGAATGCCTCGTTTCCAGTAAAAAGGGTCTCCGGTTCTCTACACTCACCATACGAAACAGTAGCATTAAGCTACTATTTTACGCTGGTATTCTGTGAGAGCGTGGTCCTTCCCCGGCTGAGCCGATCCATTCGTACTACAACTATACTACTGATATAACTGCAGCATGGCTCTACCACGTAAAAAAGGGCTGATAAAATACTAACAATGATATTATCATTACTAATATTCCCCTTAACCACCAGCTTAAAATGCTTGTGCTAGGAATGGTTCACGAGAGTAGTCGAATGGCGGATTCGATTTCACGACCTTTTGAGTTCGCGGCCCGTACCCTGCCATTAGGCTAACGTAATGATACCAATGATTTCAAAAGGAAGGATTCTTCATACAAGAAAAAGTAGCGCATCTGTCATAATACAAACGTCATAACACGACGTAACCAGGGTCGGATTTCGTAGTATAATTATCCTATTTATACCATTATTTCATAATGTGCAGTATGCAGTATCTTAATAATACTAGGCGAATCGTAATTCGTCATCGCACATGTGTAAACATTGTTTATTAGTCTTATCCTATCCATTTTTACCAGAAGCTTGATGACGGCAGCAGCTTCTCTCAGTTTGTGTGTTGAAATGAAAACAGAATTTTAAAATATTTTCTATGTCAGAACAAATATGATATCATATTATCAAATATTAAATATAAATAGTTATCATCTCTCAATCAAAATAAATCATACCTTAAAAACATTTCAGCCCTTTTTTTAACTACAGGATTAGTAGATATCACAGGATCTTGCATTGGAGTAACTGGATCTGAAACATTAAGTTAATTTTCTTTCAGCAACATGCTTCACTTCTATAATTATTCCTTTGCTACTTTATATTATTGTAATACTTTTAGCCATGATTTTACACAGGCGTTTGTGACAAATGAGCACACAATCAAACTGATGGTAATTTGATGCTGTACCTATAGATATCTACATTTAAATTCAATAAAAAATTAAAATTCAGATGCGTTGTCACCCCTGAAGACTACGATAGAATACCTCATTTCCAGTAAAACCTAAACACCATACAAAACTCACCCGCACTAAGCAGCGTGGCTCTACCACATATAGGTCATAAGAACTTCATTAAAAACATAGAATTATAATTACAATCATAGAAACACATTAAATATACAGAGTAATTCAAAATTTTTGCATTATAAAAAAGTATATATCTTATGTTCAATAAATTGAAACTGTTAAAAAATGGCATCATAAGTCAGACTAACCAAGATTTTCTTTGTGAGAAGTATTTCCTTCCATTTTTGTGTATAATCGATGTACCGAACGTTCAGAGTAATAACCTGAAATGAAATTCATAAAGCAATATCAAAAGAAGAAAAGGAAAGATTTAAAGAAATAACCAAAATAAACATATCACTATAGGTTAGGAGAAATGGGTGTTTCTCAGTGGATTGAAGTGTAGATCCCACGACAATATAGTGTGAAGTTTAGCGTATGTTTCCTCTCAGTACCATCTTTACCAACATTACACGGCGACCCTGCCAGACAATGCGCTGCGACAATGCAAGTGCACTGTCGCAGTATGAATAATTATTAAACTGATAAATAAAAAAAAAAGAATTTAACTGTAATTGACACAATTATACTGGATATGATGAAAAGAAAAATTAAATGCGCATATAAATATGGCCTTTTCTTAAATATTTAATATTACATACTTTTTGAGCAAAATGCTGCGGGGATTGCAATTTGTATTTGGATCTGTCTGTTGGAATGTTAATTATCTGGGGGCACGGCAGTGCCAAGTGCCGCCAAGTCGAGCAAAAAAGCGGCACGGCCGTACCATACTTTTCTCGAAGTGATTCAGGCCATTTTCGACCCCCTATATTTATAATTTATTTAATTCAAAACTCTTGTGGCTTACAGAAAATCCAACACGCACACAAGGTTTAATTTTACATGCAAAAAATATTTAAAAAATTCATCCAATTATAACAAACGAATTAATAGTTATCACTTATAAATTACTTACTAATTAAAAATAACAATCATAAATTAAACAATTATGCAATATTAGTGTTATAAGCCTTTAGCAACGCGTGTCGAGAAATTAAAATATGAAAATAAAATATTAAAATATGAATATAAAAAGAAAAAGGTCGCAATCATACAATGTCAGGCTATGAAATATTTTGTCATATTGTGTCTATAACTTCGTAGTGGATAAAACTAGAAGCCTGAATTTTCAGTAACCAAGTAGGCATTGTATAAACATGGTATATTTCAAATTTCATTCAATTTGAACCAGTAGTTTAAGAATTATAACTAGTCAAAATTTCTTAATTTTGTCACTCACTGACTGACCGATCATCAAAACTCTAAGGCACTTCTAGCAGATATAGAAGCTTAAAATTTAGAACACAATTAGAGTTTAGTGTATAAATCAAGGAAAAACTATAATATTTTTAAATTTCGGTCCAGTTTTCTAGATACACCAACTGCATAAATAGCTTTGTAATCCAATATAAATATATAGAATTACAAGGTTACATTTGCAGTGAATGAATCAGTGTTCTTTTATATGTATAATAGGTGTAGATAGGTACGTTGTTGGTATACAAGAAGTAGAAGGTACCGGAAAGAAAAAGAACTAGGACTATCTTGTCTACAAAAAGAAATGAGATGCCATCAAACCATAACTTGTATAAAAACCAAGTCTCGCAACTCAGTTCTTCTACTGTAAAGTTGTGAGATCCATGTAATACCAAGTCTATTAATTTATTCAGTCCCTACTTAAGGGTCCTTCTGTTTCATTAAGCAATTTTATTTAATATAATATGTATTACTTGTGAGATACATTGCGTTTTCATGCGATGGCCAAGTCAATCTATATATTTAAAACATAAAAGATTTTTAACATTGGTATGGTCACTATAAAATGTTGTTAGATTAGCTAATTTCATAATAACTTAAAACAGAAGGACCCTTAACTAGGGACTGAGTAAATTAAGTGGTGTTATAAATTGAACATAAGTATCTGAGTGTCTGTCTTAAGTATCATAGTGGCCGCATAGGTGGACTATTATTTAGCTTTTTTTGCTGAAAGGTAACCAGATCAAGAGTGTTCTAAGTTATGATTCAAGAATATCTGTTCAGCCATTTGAAGATCATCAGCTCTTTTTTTTGTTTTGGGTTTACTAAATTTTTATTAGTTATTTAACAAAATATCCTTCATAAGTTTTATAAATCTTATGTTCAATTAGTGCATTATATTTTTATAGAGATTTTATTATTTAATTTTATGGACTTCTTAAGTCAATCCAAATTTACTTGGAACTTCTATGGTATCATTTCAACCCTTTCTACAGGAAACTTCTCTCTTTTTTTAATAATAAATTTACATTTTTCCAAATGTATATTATGATATGACATACTCATAAATAAACAATGATGGAAGTATTAAAATATTAGTCCCCTTGAGAAGATCACATACTATGTTCAGTAGTGGATTTGTGATGTGCTGTAATGATGATAGTATTATGATTATAAGTATATATAGCAGACTTGTTGAAAAATATCAGTACCTGTAGGTGTTGACAACTTTGCCAGGTTCAAAATATATTTCATGGGTTTTCTTCTCATAACTGCTGATTTATTTGATGATGTAGCTAAAAGAAAATAATAGGATTAACTTTGAAATTATTTAAGTATATCATTATTATACCAGTATCTGTAATGACTTACAAAAGTATATTTTCACTGTATAATAATATTATAAAATAGTTTATTTTTAAAAAGTATAGAGGGGTGATAACACATTGCAAGCTTAATATTTATGAAAACTAGACTTAATGTAATCATTACATGCATTATCCTTTATAGTCCGATAGCGCATAGGTATAAATAGTATGTAATAGTATTCTAGTTAGATTAATGAATGAATCAGGGTAAAATTACTACTAGTTAGATAACTACTTAATTAGGCATATTTTATAAAGAATACAATATTCATACTATATTATGTTCCTAATTCATTCCATAATATGTTTACTCATTCTATAATCCATAAAAACAAACCTGGTACTAGTATATTCAAAGTAGGCACAGCAATGTTACTGATTCTGTTATTTCTGCATTGAAACTTTTCTTCAAAATGTGAGTGACACATGGCGATACTTGAAGTTGAATATGTGCATATTTTTGAGGTCTAGTAAATCACCACCAATTGCTTAAAGCCATACCCTAAATCGTTCATTATCGTTTTCCATGTTTGGAAATCCGTGAAGAACATGTTGTATGCATAAAATACTTAAGAGATACATATTTTAAAAAAAACTTATTTAGATAACACTTATGCTTATGACAAATAATGCCCCTGAAGCAAGTTGTTTAGACGAGATGATATACTGTCACTGTCCTTAAATCCGGGGACACAGCTAAGCTTACATATTTATTTACAAAATGTCACAAAATACAAATAGGTAATTGAAAATGGTTGTACTTGTACGGAAAGCGTAAATAAATTCACGTAACGGCAGGATGATGTGCTGCCAGATTTAGTTTCAAAATCATACCAAAAACATCTAGTTATGGTTTTTTTTAATGAACAGTTTTACGAAAGCACATGTAATCGGTATTTATTTATAAGCACACGTTAAAAACTTTCATCACAGATTTTTATTAACTTTAAACAAAAGAAAATATCTTAATTTCCGCTACACTTATTTTCTACTAATTGGAATATTTTTTTAAATATTTTGTAAATTTACCTACAGGTAGTGGCGACATCTAGTATCTGTTTAAAGAATTATTCGCTTGAATTTGAGAACAGCGTCACCAGCGACAAATATTGTAAATAATTTAACAACAAAGTTCTAAGTAAACGATGTTCCAACGAAAATCCTAGATGTTGACGGTGATGTACAAAACGACTTTGCTGCCTCGTTACCGTCGTCTTCGCCTGCAGTAAACACCGAATTTCCCACAAATATGATGGATGCCGCCGCCTCTACTACCTCGGTGCCGCTGTCTCCACACGCAGCATCCGCCGACGCTCTTAAAGAAACCGCTTCCACAGCTAATGATCTATATATTGCTTTTAGCACTACTTTTGAACCACAGGTTAACACTTCATCGATTCTTTTGCAATCGATCACGCAATTCTAGACAGTATTCCTAGTACCTCGAATAGAACAAACACAGCAAATAATTCTCGATCTTCAATTGTAGACTCAAATGATTCCCCTTACGTAGATTCTGAATCGTCTTACCATCCAGAAAATAACAAACCTGCAACTTCATCTGATATATCTCGGGACGAGATTGAGGAAACAAATGTTCGAAAAAAAAAGTAAAAAAACCAAACCCAGACAAGTGGAAGAGAAATTTAGCAAAAAACAAACGTCAAAGCGGTAAATATTATATCAACAGAAAGCATAACATTGTTAGCGCAAAAACTGTGTTCCTACAGAATGCAGTAAATGTAGATACAAATGTAATGAAAATTTTCCTGAAAATGTAAGAGCTGATCTCTGTCGTAATTTGTGGGGACTTGAAGAAAGCAAATATCAAAAAATTTACCTTTCAACTCTTATTAAAACACGCAAATATTCAACGTATAACGGTTGCAGCTACAAAACGAAACGATGTTGTCAAAAAAAATTTTGCAACACTTTTGTTATAAGTGGAAGTGTAATTGATACTTGCACTAAACAGATGGGACCAAATTGCGTTTACGTGGGTCATAACCTACAGCAGGGACTTATTCCTGGAAACAAAACAGTTAACCTTAAATACTTGGAATCTGGCCATTCGTACCTTGAGGCTGACTCTATACATGCAAGAATAGAGCGCGCCCGAAAGCATAAAAAATATTTACTGCAAGAGAGTATGCTTTAGTTGTCAGTTTTGCGAGATCCAGAACCAAACCTTACGATGTGATCATGATGAAGTACCCCGATTTCTATGATTTAAAAGCTTTAGAAAAGTCATTGAATTGCAACATGGTAAAAAACAAAAATAATGAAACAGTAAAGGGGATGACCATCAAATGGATACAAGTAAGAAAGGAGTCTCCGGGATCGGTATTTTACAAATATAAACTGATACGACTTTCAAAGAAATTGACATTGCTGCATGTAAAAAAAGGCGAAAGAGTGAGATAAATAACCAGTACGGTGTAAAGGAGTGAGTAACTTAAGATTGGCCGAGGAACGGAGAGAAAAATTATGAGAATCTCTCATGTATTGAAATTTAGATTTCAGATACTCGGGAGCACATGGATCGTTCAAAATTGAGAAAAGGGTGCAGAGTATTCTAACATATCTACGCTGACGGATAGGCAACCAGTTTAACTGTGTACGAAAGGAAGATACATGGTCGTATTTACGAAGATCATAAATGTATCTGATGCAGTTGTTAAGCAGACGATCCAATGTATTAAGATGAAGTTGAGACAGGTCTGAGCAACACACATCGACATAATCAATAATCGGTACAATAAGTGATTGGACAAGTGAAATCTTGGTATTGGTGGGAAGAAAGTTTTTAAATCGATATAGAGATCGCAAAGTTCCAGTAGATTTGCGACTCACCTCCTGTATATGTTTGTTCCATGTTAAGCAACCATCGATGTACAGACCAAGGTTCTTTATGCTAGTAGAGAATGGTATGACATTATTATTAAACATAATTGATGGTAGGGTGGCAATATCCAGTTTAGATAATAATCTTGAGCTACCTAAGATTATCGTTTGGCATTTAGACGGGTTCACGTTTATGCCATACACAGTAGACCATTCTGAGATATATTTTAAATCATCATTTAACAGTGAAATAGCACTTAGGATATTTGAAGGCTCCACTTGCGCATATAACTGCAGATCATCAGCATACAGAGCTCTTGAGATTTAGTGTGATGAGATTTATAATAAAAAGCGGCCAAGAGCGTGTCGGGCCACGCTCAGTGTAGGGTTCCGTAGTTTCCCGTCCTTCACAGTAAGTGTTCCCACTTATGAGTTTGTACAAAAACTGTTGTTTCCATCCAAGTTCAAAATAATTTTCCTAGAAAGTCCTTATAAAGTTCTACTTTCCAGATTTTTTTCATATTTTTTAAACTTATGGTTCAAAAGTTAGAGGGGGGGGGGGGGACACATTGTTTTTTACTTTTGGAGCGATTATTTCCGAAATTATTGACATTATCAAAAAATGATTTTAGTAAACCCCTATTCATTTTTAAATACCTTTCCAAGAATATATCACACGTTAGGGTTAAAATTAAAAAAAAAAATCACTTCCCACTTTACATATAGGGGGGCTACCCTAACAAAAGATTTTTTTTCCAATTTTTATTTTACCACTTTGTCGGCGTGATTGATACACATATTGGTACCAAATTTCAGCTTTCTAGTGCTAACGGTCACAGAGATTAAGCGAGGACGGACAGACGGACAGACAGACATGGCGAAACTATAAGGGTTCCTAGTTGACTACGGAACCCTAAAAATGGAAAACAGAAGAGGAGAGATAATACTTCCTTGAGGGACGCCAATTGACACATCACGCCAGTCAGATAGTATATGACCAGTACGCACAGCCTGTTGGCGCTCCCAAAGATATGTTGAGAACCATTCCTGAGCTGAAGACGAGATATTCAAATGAGAAAGAAGAGCTAACAGAATACCATGATCGACAGAATTAAATGCATTAGAAAAATCAATTAAGATGAGAACGGTCAGTTTTGATTTTTCCATCCCCTCACGAATATCTTCCGTAACCTTGAGAAGAGCAGTAGTAGTAGAATGACCCGGGCGGAAACCAGACTGATAAGGGGAAAGAATATTCATTGAGAAAACAAAAGCAGAAATCTGTTTATGAGCGACAGCTTCCAGAACCTTAGAAAGAAACGGCAGAATAGAAATTGGTCTGAAATTAGATAAAGAGCTGCATTCAGTAGCTTTCGGGATGGGAATAATAAAGGCTTTACGCCAGAAAGTTGGAAAAGCACCATTCATCAGCGAAAAGTTAATTATATGAGTTATCACGGGTAAAACAGAATCCAGCACGTGCAAAACCATTACCCTACTCACGTCATCACATCCAACGGCTTTCGATTTAATAGAGGAAAGTGCTTTGCGTACCTCGTCTTCGTCTACAGGAGTAAAAGTGAAAGTTTCATGAGAATAAGGAGGCATAGAAGATATAAAAGAGATGGCATTAGCTCTAGAATCATCAGAAACTATTTGAGAGGACAGAAAATGACGATTAAAATCGTCAGGAGAAAAGGTGAGGCTATTATAGTCAAATTGCGATTTTCCATATCCAAGCGTATTCAGAAACTTCCATATATCAGCCGAAGATGAATTAAGTAGTTGCTCGTGGATATATCGGCGTTTAGCAGCTCTCACCACCTGCAGCACAGAGTGCAGACAGCACATGCTGCAGATTTCTTGCAGCTTTATATGCTTGCCACTTTACCTCAGTGCGATTCTTCTTGAAAGCACGGAAAGTTCTATCGCGTTTAGCCATAGCCAATCTTACCCCAACCGTGATCCATGGAACAGGAGGACGCTTCAGTCGAACAACACGCTTAGGAGCATGTTTATTATACAGTCCTAATATGTTGCTGTTAAAGAAGTCGACTTTTTCATCAACTGTGGAAGCAGTATATACAGATGACCAGTTAATAGCATCTGCATCACATTTAAGCTTGTCCATATCTATTCTAGCAAGACTACGAATAGAGATGGACACAGGTAAAGGCTTGGGGGACTTTAATTTAAATGACAAATAAAGCAGGTCATGCCGTGAAAATCCAGAAGCAGGGAATTGTCTATAATTGACAACGTGATCAACGGAGGAGACGGCAATAAGGTCAATCCAGGTGTCAGCAGAGTGGAAGTTGTGATGTGTTGCATTTAGAGGCAAAATAGTGAAATTATGCGACAACATGATCGACCTCAGTTTCGAAGATTTAAGAGAAACCCCAGATAGGTCGGTGTTAAAGTCTCCCATGATAATGTGATGTGTGTAGGCAGAACTGTAAGGCAATAAATTTACTGCCAAATCGGAGAAATAGTCCACTTGAGGTGGACAGTAGACAACTCCAAGAAACACTTTAACACTCTTGACATTAACTTCAACAAAAATGTATTCCATTGAACCGGAATATAGAGCAGGAGATGTGTTTAATATTTTATAAGGTAAATTACTACGCAGATAGATAGCAACACCTCCACCTCTTTTACCAGTGCGGTCATTACGGGGTAAAATATAACCTGGAAGACTATAAGACGTGGAAGAGAGTTCAGGCTTGAGCCAGCTTTCGGATATGAGTATAGCATGAACTGCGTTAGAAGAGAAAGTATCCAGGAGCTCCGTATGATGTTGAGGAATACTTTGTGCATTTAAATGGCAAATGTGAAAACAGTTTAACAATTTTTGAGATTCGTCGTATATTAGCGTACGTAGCGTGGCGGGCTCATCCGAAGCATCAACAAGTGAAAGGGAAGAGGAGCTGTTGCAAGTGGAATAAAAAGATTCATCATCTGACATTAAACAAAATTACTTAAAATAATAAAATAAATAATATTATATAATAAAATAATACTAAATATAAATAAGTATTTAAAATAATAAAATTATATCAAATAAATATAACTGAATATAACAAAAAATGACTAAATATAGATGTATATCTCCATACATCACCCTCCGGCTAACTGTTTAAGATCTTAAAAATAACACCAGGAAAGTAAAAGAAAACAAAATAGAAATATGTATGTTATGTTAGCATTAAAGACGTCTTAAATTTACATTATATAATAACTTATATCAAATAATTCAAAGTTCAAAATAAATTATGCTTCTTTGAATAAAAACTATATTTACGGATTTTATCGCGTTTAATCAACTATTTTAACTTATTTTTAATTCCCGACGTTTCGTGTGATTCACAGCACCCATGGTCACGGGGGGGGGGGGGGGCTGAGATGTTTGACGTCCCAATGTCATAGTTAGTCCGGTTCCCTTCAGTTTTTGAATATTAATTTTTTGTCCGATTTACGCAAAACGACCTTACAGTATCTTGAAGACTTCCCGGAGCGTCGGTGCTACACTTCAGCTATATGTTCTTTCACGCGGGTTTTATAGGTCTTTTTGTTTGACCTATGTAAGAGAGACCACATTCACAATCTAGCTTGTACACACCTGCATCTTGTAGAGGAATATAACATTTGATGGATGGTAAAATTGATCAATCTTCTTCGGCGGCTTGTAATATGTTTTAATGGAAGCTCGCTTCAAGATGTAACCAACCTTGTCTGTGACTCCTCTGATATACGGTAGTACTGCAGGCGCGCGCACGACTGTGGCCGGCTTCATTCGGCGCGGGACCCGAAGCTTGTTTATCTTGCAATACTTGCTTGACGTGCTCGGCGGCCAGATGTTTTCTTTCACAGATCCCTCGTGTTCTCTGAAACAAATATTTACCGACGGTAGCTAACTTTTGGGAATTAAAAATAAGTTAAAATAGTTGATTAAACGCGATAAAATCCGTAAATATAGTTTTTATTCAATGTGTAGTGTTCGCGTAAATTTAAGAAATCATTATGCTTCTTTCTAACACATTTTTTTTAATAAAATATATATTAGAAATAATAATGTGCTCTATTATACCCTGTAATGTAATGACGGCGTAAGAGAATTCACTACTCAATAACATCCCGTGCATAGATTATAATAATGCATTCCTTTCATAATATCATCTAACCTATTTTTATCAACGATATATATCTGCTTATTATACAAATATTTATGCAACAAATGTAAAAAAAATTATGATTCTTTAATCTTACTTTTATAACTCAATAGTTCAATTAAAGCGTATCTATTATCATTCATTAGTTGAAAACGAACGAATAAATAAAATGTGTAACAATGATTACATATTTAACTCTTTTTGGTAAAAACAAGAGTAATTATTTCTTTCTTTTAAAAAGTCTAACAATAAGAGATCGGCCGAATATGGATTTTACTCTTCAGAAAAAAAAAAACGCTGCCGTTGCCAACCCACCTGATATACTGTGGCATCTATTCTCATAGTATCACCCATAGAAAACTATAATACATACATAATATAACGGGGGAGTGGGCGGAGCTTGCGTAGCCACTAAAATGTCACTAACACGTCAAATCACACGTATAAATGTCAACACGAGATGTGTTTCGACGTTACAATCGTTTTCTTTTTCAAATTTCGCATGAATATGCCAAATTGCACCCTATTTACAAATATATATGTATTAAAATTTAAACGATTTTTAACGATGCTCTTGAATATTAATCAAAAGTCTAAAATGTGTAAATTTACTCAGTCTCTCAACACAGCGAATCGGGTTTGGCGACGCCCTTCCTCGTTCAAAATAAAGTTGACAGCCATTCTATTGTGCATTATAGTATTCTATGGTATCACCAATCTTTAGCAATAGACTTTGTGTTTAAAAACAAATTATTTGTTAAATATTGTAATAATGCATTCTATAGACTCAAAGAGTATCTAACCTATTTAATAACTACATATCTGCTAATTATAAAAACACATTTGTATATAAAAAAAAGATTCATTAATCTTACTTTTATAATTTGGTGGTTCAATTTAAGTGTATTTATTATTACATATCATTGATAAATTAGTTTAGAAAGCACGAATATACAACATGTAACAAAAACCCTGTCATTCCCGTTAAGTGCGTTGTCAGAATCAGTATCCAAGCGTATAGAAATAGTTTTTTTTTTCCAAAAAAACGCTAATTAATTTTAATGAAAAAAAAAATAGTTTGCAAATTGTATGTGGTTTTATTGACTCTGCATTGACCGAGGAGTAAGAGGATTGTCAAAGACCTCGATTTACCGATACTCGTGTGAGTTAGAGGAAATAAAACCACATACAATTTGCAAATTAATTTTTTTCCATTAAAATTAATTTTTTTAAGTTTTTTTTTGGTAAAAAAATTGTAACAGTAATAAATATAATAAACCATTTTGGTAGCAACAAGAGTCGTTATTTCTTTTGAAGAGTTTACTTCTTAACTTTTTGGCTTTAATTTGGAAATAGTTCTCATCATCATCTACTTCTTTTCTCCCAGTCAACATTCTATTAATATTTTTACAACTATTAAAAATCAGACAACGCATCACAATATTAATCAAATAATTTATTTTTATGCAGATTATATTTCACAAAATCAAAATCAATTAAAGTATATAATATGCTAGTTTTTATAATTTCTTTTAAGTGATCATTTTCAAAATTGTCCTTTGAAATATGATTGATTATATCCTGCATATCTGAAATTGATTGAATCAAATCATTGCAATGAGTACAAAGCCATCGTCTACCTGCATATTCTCTGTATTTTATGTATTTCTATTTCATCTTCAGAAAATAGGTCATATTTATAGTTTTTTTTATTCTTAGAAAAAGGGTTTTGTCGCTGAAGCGATTATGACGCCCTGGTACAATAAAATTCTTAAATAGGATAAATACTAACAAATAAACTTATTAATTACTTAATCTCTTATTTACTAACACAGAGTTTTTTGGCATCATCCGATGACGGGACTGATAAAATACTATCAATCTTTTATTAATACTGCCAATCAATGACAAATGTAAAATACAATTATTTTTTTCTTTCTATGGAGTTCTGGGCACATTCTATCAAAATGTGATAAGCATCATCGATAACATTGCAGGTTGAACAATTCGGTGAGGTAGTTTTTCGCATCAAGTATAAAAATTTATTGCATGGAATGTGCCCGGATCTGAGTCTAAATGCTATTACAGTGTCGCGTCTACACTATATTCGGTTATCTATGCAGGTTGAGCGCATTGCGTACCGCTGGATCGTACGGTACCATATACCCTTCTCTTTTGCTCTTTCATCAAAATATTCCTTCCAAAGGTCATAACAATATTTTTTTAATAAAGGTATATGAATTTGAAATGAAGGGGTAATATTAATGTCAGTGTCTTCCGAAATAGCTTGTTTGGCTAAAATATTTTTCAATACCCTCTAAGCCAATGTGCAAAGGTATCCATTGTAAATATACTATTCTGGAGTCAGCCTGTAACTTAACTAGAAGTTTTAAAATCGCATATGCTACTGGTAAGCCCCGAAAAACCGAAATACACCGAGCAAGGTGTTGAAGCGCACTCCTTGAATCTGTTAAAATAACGACATTGCATAGTTACAGTTAACATAATGTTTATATTTAGTTTCATTGTAATTGGCGTGAGGTTTATTTCTAAAATGTTTGTGAAATCAAATGTGCAGGTTGACGATGCCATTAACTTTTCATTAACAATGAGAGTGTGCACAGCATTACAATATTTTAGCTCGCAGTTTTTACATGACATTACATGAATGTGGACACTACTTAAATTATTGATCAAAAGGGTAGCAAAAACTGACTCATATTGGTCACAAGTTGGATTAATATTGCGGCATCCATGGGGTCTAACCGATCCAAAAAAATTTTCCAGTGGGTCAAACTGATGAAAATCAATTTCAATTTTTTAATAAAACTTCCATCCCTTATAGTGTCCACACCCAATTGTTTACAGTTGGAATAGATAAGTGGAAGATATAAACATCATAGACGCAAAAACTTTTTTGGCATCCATCCATGTTTTGTGATGTATGGAGTGAGCAGTTGCAGGTCCAAGTGGTTTTGGCATCTTTTCTTTTTAAAACTTCCATTAACTGATTCGAAAATATTATCCATAAAAGCAGCAGATCAGCATCTTTGTACTCGTCTGGAAGGATACCCTTTGTCTTTTTCTTGTCTGCCAATGTTCCTCCTTAAAATTAGAAATTAAAAAAATTATCAACCAGTTTTGTTTAAGAAAGGAAAAAAAGAAACAATTATTGCAACACCTCACAAACATCATTAAGTATTTATTAGTGGTTGCGAATTAAATTTATTGACCAATAATTTAATGTCAAGTTTGGTACCTAGTCTCTAATCTAAATTCTTTAAATTTGTTATTTTACGTTCATGCACAAAATAGTATAGGGCGCACTTAATGCCATAGGGCATTCTATCAGTCAACTATTAAGCTAAACGGAGATAAACATATAAGAGGTGGTGCATTAATAATCAAAATAAAAAGGGCTTTTTTATAGAATAGGGTGACAAACGAGCACACAGTCCACCTGATGGTAAGTGGTTGCTCTGGCCCATAGACATCCACATCTATCCTCGATTACGAATCAAAATGCAGACGCGTTGTCACCCGTGAGGACTAAGATGGAATGCCTTGTTTCCAGTAAAAAGGGTCCGGCTCTCTACACTCACCATACGAAACAGTAGCATTAAGCTACTATTTTACGCTGGTATTTTGTGAGAGCGTGGTTCTTCCCCGGTCGAGCCAAGCCATTCGTGCTAAAACTATACTACTAATATAATTGCAGCATGGCTCTACCACGTAAAAAAGGACTGATAAAATACTAACAATGCAATTATCATTACTAATATTCCCCTTAATCACCAGCTTAAAATGCTTGTGCTAGGAATGGTTCACGAGAGTAGTGAAATGGCGGATTCGATTTCACGACTTTTTGAGTTTGCGGCCCGCACCCTGCCATTAGGTACTAACGTAATAATACTAACGGCTAACGTAATAATACCAATTATTTCAAAAGGAAGGATACGCCCATCTACTAATTTTACTCATAACTTCTTCATACAAGAAAAAGTAGCGTATCTGTCATAATACAAACGTCATAACACGATGTAACCAGGGTCGGATTTCGCAGTATAATTATCCTATTTATACCATTATTTCATAATGTGCAGTATGTACTTAGTATCTTAGTAATACTAGGCGAATCGTAATTCGTCATCACACATGTGTAAACATTGTTTATAAGTCTTATCCTATCCATTTTTACCAGAAGCTTGATGACGGCAGCAGCTTCTCTCAGTTTGTGTGTTGAAATGAAAACAGAATTTCAAAATATTTTATTAATACGATGTTCAGTTTCAATTGTGTAGGTATCGTTTCTTTTGTGCTCTTTTGTTTTACCCTTATTGAATATAAAACATATTATAAACTTAGTGTGAGATAAAGTATTCAAACTTTAACTTACACTAAGTTCTTAAGACAAAAATAAAACAGAAATAATAATAAAACCAAAAATCAAAACGTATAGAAACACTAGTTACTTATTTTCCCTGTACAAAATATTTGAGGGTCTGAATCCAACCCCGGCGTAATATTGGTAATGTAACTAAACTGACTAACTATAAAATAAAACTTGCTAAAATGTGTTTATATAATAATTTAATGGTAACTAAATTGATATAAGTTTACTTTCCGATGGTACGATATCCCATGTTTTTTTTTATAATGAAAAGGAACATGGAATATGATCCTTTTATAATCTTTGTATATTAATTTTTGCATCCTTTTACCACGCAACTAGGCATATTTATGACAAGCAAATCTGTCCTGCGCGCGCACCACTGTCGACCGAGTCACGTTGGCCCTAAACTATCATTTTAGGGCCAGCGCACTGGTGCGATTTAGCTGCGCGGTCGGCCCGGTCCTTACGCTAGTAACATATAAGTCAATGAATGATACATATAAATATTGTCTACGTCAGAACAAATATGATATATATACCATATTATCAAATATTAAATATAAATAGTTATCATCTCTCAATCAAAATAAATCATACCTAAAAACATTTCAGCCCTTTTCTTTATAACTACAGGATTAGTTGATATCACAGGATCTTGCATTGGAGTAACTGGATCTGAAACATTAGTTAATTTTCTTTCAGCAACATGCTTCACTACTATAATTATTCCTATGCCTCTTTACTAGCTGTTCCCCCCGACTTCGTTCGCGTGCAATTTATTACGATTAGAAATTTTTGCGAATGACCGCAATTCTTTTTCTAAAATAAAAATAAAACTATGTTACTCCTTATAACATCAGCTATCTGCCAGTGAAAGTCCTGACAAAGTTGGTTCAGCCATTTCACAGATATAATTTTTTTTAAATCTTTATTTTCAAAAAAGTTGTTACACAGTGACTATGTCACCCCCCGTGATATACACACAAAAATATTAACAGAAAATAAGGTAATGAACACATAATAACATAGAAAGTAACAGAGCTACATAAAATAAAAATAAATTTAGCAACAAAAATAGATATTATGCAAAATCCTGTGTTATGTTTACCCTTATAAGTAAGTAAAGATTACATCTCGCTAAACTCACATTACATGTAAATAAAGTTTGATTAGCATTTTGGCCTCATGACAAAGTGGAGATGATAGGATAGCATTACATATGCCTACATTGTGATTGTTCAAAAATGTCATATCTTGCCTTTGAACCTCGTTCCGAGCACACTCCATCAAAACATGGTGCACATCTTCTACAGTATTACACTCCGAGCAATTAGGGGAGTCTGAAATTCCTATCAGAAATCGGAACTTATTTGACGGGATGTGCCCTGAGCGAAGTCTTAAGAGCGCAACAATATTTTTCCTGTTAATTTCATTTTTTTCAAACCATGGATAACGAGAAGGTTGACACTGAATGGTTTTGTACCATATTCCCTTACTAAGTGAGCGTTCATCAAAATACTCTTGCCTTAATTGTCTACAATTTACTTTATACTCACGTAACAGTTCGGTGTGTACTGGTAAAGTACTATATGTAATACCGTCACTAATAGCTCGGCTTGCAGCTCGATCAGCCTCCTCGTTACCCATGATGCCTGTATGAGAAGGTATCCATTGGAAGATTACCACCTTATTTAATGCACTAAGCTTACATATAGAATCTAGGATACTATAGGCTATCGGAAGTCCTCGAATACTCGAGAGCAGCCGAGCCAAATGTAACAGGGCGCTCTTAGAATCGGATAATATGACAAATTGATTGTAATTCAACGTTGTAACGTACGATAAAGCCTCGGATATCGCGATCAGTTCACAGTGCATTATAGAAACGTCAGCTTTTATTTTAAACCGTACACAGATGTCCATCTGCTGGTCAACAAAGGCTGCACCGCATCCCGTTTTGTCCTTTGATCCGTCTGTGTAAATCTTATAGTGTGTGTTGTACTTGTTATTTAGGAAGTTGCAACATATATTACGTATATTATCTATACCGACATGCCTCTTAGGGCGTTCCATTCCGTCTACTATAGTCTTAATATTATGAGATATTTCATATCTACTAATCCAATCGCTGAGAGAGTAAATCAATAGTTTGGAGTCAGAATGCATAGAAAGATTACAATATTTGTTATAAGTTTGAACCAGTAACAGGAACTTTCTTTCTCCTCCAGTATAAGCCCTGACACTGACTGTTTAGTTCTTCTAGAACGCGTGTTGTTATATTATTTTTGATTGACCTAGACTTAAACCAAATTTTTGCCGCAAAATATCTTCTACGGATGAACAGTGGCCGTAGGCACAGTTCACTTTCCATGATATGGATAGGGGTGCTTTTTATGAATCCGCCTATCACCTGCATCGCTTGATTCTGTACTTTATCTAGTTTGTATAAATGTGTTTTTACACTACTATCATGTAAGAAACAACTGTAGTTTAGTCTGCTTCTAATTAATGAAATATAAAGACGCCTTAAATGCATTGGGTGAACGCCCCATTTGGAGCCTGCTAACACTTTAAATATGTTTACAAACTTAAGTAGCTTTTCCCTCGTTTCATTTATGTGTCTACGCCATTTTAAATTTCTGTCCAGCCACACGCCTAAATATTTAACACTATCGACTCTTTTAATACGTTCGTTGTTGATGTTTAACGTAATATTACTACTGTTTGAGTTTCTCAAGTGTCCTCTTGTAAATACGCAAACTTTGGTTTTTCTGTGAGAAATGTTTAAACCGATATCTGTTATCATAGAGTTTAAAGCAACTAGCGCATCTTGAGTAACAGAAACTGCATCCGTTATATTTTTACGGCTAGTTTAAAGTACAAAATCATCAGCGTATTGAGATATAAATACTTGATTCAGATTTTTGCAGATATTGATAGTTGCTGCGTTAAATAATAATGGCGATAAGGGGTCACCTTGTGCTATACCGGTTCCTGTATATCTGCTTACACACTCTTCATTGCTTAGTTCGATATATAACCTTCGTGAGTGCAAATATTGGTAGAGGTAATTACATATTACGGTGCCTACTCCTAAATTATCTAGCGCACCTAAAAGACTTATGACATTGTTGTATGCGCCGTCGATATCAACAAAACACCCTACAGTAGCGTCTCCGTTACCAAAGCCACTCTGTATTCGTGACACTAACCTAGTCAAATTGTCCAGGCAAAAAAAATTCTAAAGCCTACTGTTTCATCTGGTAAACAATTATTTTTTTCAAGGTAACATTCCATCTGCGCGTAATAATTGTATGAAAAATCTTGCATGGACAAGACAAAAGGGCTATAGGCCTAATATCTGAATTTGTGTTATTGCTAATTTTCGGTTTCGGTATAGGCATTATTTTTACATATCTCCGTTGTCTTGGTACAAAGCTTGAAAGCAAAAATCTGTTGTATAAAGATACGAGCACAATTTTAGCAGCGTTCGGGAGGTTCTTGATCATTGAGTATGAAATGTCGCCTGCGCCAGGTGCAGTATCGGACTGTTTAATTGTGTTTGCGAAATCATGAACCGAAACAGATAAAGATAGATGTACGTTGTCGCTATTAAACACAGGAGCCGGTGGATCTGCATAATCAGGTGCTAAACTACACAGTAAGGAATCAGCTGACTCGCGGGTAATAGTACTTCTCGCTGTCCTGCACCCCTTCAGCCACTTCATTTTAGCCCACATTTCACTTGAAGTTGACACACTGCCAATGCTGTCACAGAAACCTTGCCATGACCTATTTTTGCTACTACAAATATTTTTTTGTGCCAACCTGACCTTGTTTTGTAATGCTTCTAAATTTACTGGTGTAGGGTTTCTCCTAAAAACAGCAAGTGCCCGACGTCGTTCCGCTACAGCTTTTGAAATATCCGGATTCCAATATGGTCTAGAAGTGAACCTTTGTTGGTGAAGAGGATTTTCACATATTTTTATAAACGGGATACACTTATCAGCTGCCTCGTTAATAATCTCGATGAAAGCGTCGTACGCAGACTGGTGATCACCTGGTAATATAAAGCCTTCAAGCTTTCTCTCTATGTGTGTCTTATACTGCAACCAGTCAGCCTTTTTAAAATTGCGTTTTCTTTTATAGATATTGGATTTCATCTTAATCATTAAATGGTCACTTCCCAAATTTTCATTTAGTACTATCCAGTCGAACTTCAAAGCTATATCCAGAGAAGCTAGAGATAGGTCAGGGGCAGATTTTTGTACTATGCTGTTAACCAGTTTAATTCTAGTATGTGAGCCGTCATTCAGTGGAACAAAATTGTTGTCTAAAATGGAATCCAAAATTTGATCACCTCGTGAGTCCGTTCTAGTTGACCAGTTGGTGTGGTGGCTATTAAGATCTCCCGCAATTATTGTCTTTCGTCTGGCAAGATTGAAGATTTGGTCCCAGTCTCTCAAGGTGGTTAGGAGCGGATGGTGGGCAGTATAAGGAGTATACATTTTCTATATGTTTACAATTTAAAATTCTAATATGGAGGGTCTCAATTTGTGAATTTAGCAGTTCAACATTATGTTTTTGTGCCTTAATTGACCTGTGAGTCAATATAGCTACGCCTCCAAATCCGTCAGCATGATCCGTTCTAAAGACCTTATAGTGGCTAATGTGAAAGTGACTACCCGGGTCTAACCAAGTTTCGCTTATAATAGCAATGTGTATTTTTTCTTGAGTTAATAGAACTTCTAACTCTGTACATTTAGTTTGAATGCTCTGCGCATTCCATTGTAGCACATTTACGTAGGTTTATGAGTTGTTGTTATCCATAATTGTTTTACGAAATTGCAACAAGGCTGATCAGCAATAAACTACAACACTAATGATATTAACGACTCCAATATTATATTTCCACAGCCTTTTATCTTGTCTTCCCACGAGCTACTTTCCTCTTCCAATATCTTCTCTTCTAATTTTTTAAAAAATAATTTCCAAGACAATTGTTCTTTATTTTTCGATCGATTCTCATCAATTAGCTTGTCGTCCATTCTGTTTTCTTCTTCACTAACTTCGGTAAAAAATTCAGGTATATTTTGTTCCTGTTCTTTGTGGGCCCTCCTTCTATCCCGTCGTTTCTCTGACTTAGAGCTTTTTCTCGTTTCTTCTGGGGGGTGTTTTCGTAACACTAGTGTAGGTATACACATCACTAGTCCCGGGAATCTGCTTATCTTGTTGTGGTGATTCATTTTCAGATGTAGGTTGTGTAAGTAGAGGTGGGTCATTTTTCGTAATCGGTGGTCGAGGTGACGGCGGGACATACAGCATAAGGTCTTTTTTGTAGGAACAGTTAAATTCCGCCATGAGTTCTCTAATTCGTTTCTTTTTCAAGAAAACAGGGCAAATTTTAGCCATTGCCACGTGTTTTCCCATACAGTTATTAACATTTGAAAGTTGTGGTTTCACAGTTAGAATGACTTTTTGTACATTTAGGACAAATTACTTTTAGAGAAGGGCACATTCTAATCGAGTGACCAAATCGCCAGCAACGGGAGCATTGCGTCACTGGGTATGTGTAAAGACTCACTTTTACCCTAGTGTCATAGATGTAAACAAACGACGGTAATGACGATCCCTTAAAACATATTCTTACAGACTCGCTATGTTCCCAATGACTGTCATAAGTGTTCTTTCGCTTTAGTCTTTTTACTGCTAAAATTAAAGTTTCACTTTTAAGTCCCAGTAATATCTCTTCTTCGCTCAATTCTAGATCAATATCTTTTATGACCCCATATGATTGACTAATTTCTAAAGTTTTTTGGCATTTAAAACCATTCTCGTTAAATCTCTTGCACTGTACAAAAGATTCAGCACTTTCTTCGCTATTAAAATGAATCAATACTTTAAATGCATTTATGTACTTAATTTTCGTGACGTTTTTAATACTTTCTGCTTTTAACATTTTTGCCAATCTAAATTGTTTCGGAAGTTTATCTGTGCATGTCAAACATACTTCAATTTTATCCTCCGTAATTCTCGTAAGTACATTATCCTCTGTACATTCATTATATCTATTTGCCTTTTGCTTTTTTGAGGATCTCCCTAAGAACATGTCATTCATATCTTCCGTACTACCCATCTGTGAAATATCCTCCATGATCACTATAATCTCCCTTTCATTGCTTTCGTTAAATACACTACTTTCCACATCAATCTCACTTTGCACATAATTCAACATAGTGTTACTACTCATAATTAAATGACCTTACTGTTAACATGGTCTACATTCTACAAAAGCGCACTGACGTGCGGAGCGCGTTGCTAAAACTAGCGACAGTACGTAATCGAACGTTAGATCAACGCGTCAAGCTACAGCGAGCGCTCACGCGCGCAACTGACATAAAAATTTTAAAAATTGTTTTTTGTTTTACAATATTTTATACAGCTGCTGTGCCACGAAAAAGTCGGCAAAATTAATGTAAAAATTATCGGCATATGTACGTTATACAGCAAAGTTAAATTTTATCCACTCTCTCTCTCCCCCTCCCGGATGAACGCCCCAGAAAGTGCCCCAAAACGGGTTTTATTTTTCAGTTTTAAGGATAACTGTACATGGTACATGAAAAGTGTGCAGGTACGAAATGATCTTTGATGAATTTTCCATCAACCTTTTATGCATACGAAAGCGATATCATTTATAGTTTTTGCGCAATCTGCCAGAAAATATGAACATTTCTTATCTTTAATCGTTTTTTTTTGCTCAAAGTTTAGGTTTATCAAAATTACAAACTTTACCGCCAAAATATGTATGACTAAAGTAAAAAGAGGTACCTAAAAATTATTTCTTAACTCTTTCATTATGATAAAACTATTTATTTGAATAAGAATTAATACTACGATACGACTATAACCGACTTTTGTGTCGACCGGTGATCTAATTAAATTTTAGAACACAAAAGCTACTATTGTGACTTAATTATGATAGTTAGATATATTCCTTACGCGGACTTTTTTGTAGGTAATAATGAGTACTTTAATCATGTAGCACATAATTTTTATGTTATATAATAGTTTCCGCAGCGTATGCGATATAAGGATTTTTTTATACATTTAAATTCAATTAAAAATTAAAGTGCAGATGCGTTGTCACCCCTGAAGACTACGATAGAATACCTCATTTCCAGTAAAACCTAAGCACCATACAAAACTCACCCGCACTAAGCAGCGTGGCTCTACCACATATAGGTTATAAGAACTTTATTAAAACATAGAATTATAATTACAATTATAGAAACACGTTAAATATATACAGAGCAATTCAAAATTTTTTTCATTATAAAAAAGTTTATATTTTATGTTCAATAAATGGAAACTGTTAAAAAATGGCATCATAAGCCATACTAACCAAAATTTTCTTTGTTAGAAGTATTTTCTTCCATTCTTGTGTATAATCGATGTACCGAACATTCAGAGTAATGACCTGAAATGAAATTCATAATTCAATATCAAAAGAAGAAAAGGAAAGATTTAAAGAAATAACCAAAATGAATATATCTCTGGAGGTTAGGGGAAATGGGTGTTTCTCAGTGGATTGAAGTGTAGGTCCCACGACAATTTAGTGTTAAGTTTAGAGTATGTTTCCTCTCATTAACATCTTTACCAACATTACATGGCAACCCTGCCAGAAAATGCGCTGCGACAATGCAAGTGCACTGTCACGGTCTGCATAATTATTAAACTGTTAAATAAAAAAAATAATTTAACTGTAATTTACTGGAATTGACACAATTATACTGGATATGATGAAAAGGAAAATTAAATGCGCATATAAATATGCCCTTTTCTTAAATATTTAATATTACATACTTTGGATCTGTCTGTTGGAATTTTTTTTTATAGAATAGGACTGTGTGCTCGTTTGTCATTATTTTTATATAATAATGACAAACGAGCACACAGTCCACCTGATGGTAAGTGGTTGCTGCGGCCCATAGACATCTACATCTATCTTCCATTACAAATCAAAATGCAGATGCGTTGTCACCCGTGAGGACTGAGATGGAATGCCTCATTTTCAGTAAAAAGGGTCTCCGGTTCTCTACACTCACCATACGAAATACAGCAGCATTAAGCTACTATTTCACGCTGGTATTCTGTGAGAGCGTGGTCCTTCCCCGGTCGAGCCGACCCATTCGTGCTACAACTATACTACTAATATAACTGCAGCATGGCTCTTTGCCGTGTAGTGGCGGTTAAGAATATCCACTACCCCATATCTTCCCGTGGGTGTCGTAAAAGGCGACAGAGGGAGACAGGCAGGAGATGGGCAGCAGCATCTTCCTGATAACAGCAACTGTACGATAAAAAAAAACTGCGGTTGCCAACCCGCTCGCCAAGCGTGGCAACTATGGCAATATACCCCCCCATGAACAATTACACAAATAGACGGCCCCCAGTCCCCGGCGGCTCCGCTATTCCTGGCTACGGTGGCGACCATGGTAACGGTGGGGCAGGGGGTGCTAAGAATCTCCGGTGGAGGTTCGGTTGCCACCTACGACGACTCGACCTGGCAACTGGGACTGACGAGAAGATCCTGGAGCTGGAAGAAGAGATAGACAAGTTGCGCTGGAGTATTATAGGATTATCCGAGGTCCGAAGAGAGGGGGAGGACACGGTGATTCTCGAATCCGGCAACTTGTTCTATCACCGGGAGGGCGACCATCTGTCCCAAGGAGGTGTCGGATTTATCGTCCACAAGTCTCTCGTCAACAACGTTGTAAAGATTGGGAGTGTGTCGACGAGGGTCGCGTACCTGATACTCAGAATCACCAAACGGTATTCGCTGAAGGTCATACAGGTTTACGCACCAACCTCGGCACATTCCGATGAGGAGGTGGAGGAAATGTATGAGGATATTTCCAAAGCCATGCATTCCTCCAAAACCCACTACACGGTGTTGATGGGAGACTTCAACGCAAAACTAGGCACAAGAGAAAACGGTGAGCTGAAGTTAGGGAAATTTGGAATAGGGCAACGGAACCGAAGGGGCCAGCAGCTGGCCGACTTTATGGAGAAAGAGGGACTCTTTATGATGAACTCTTTCTTCCAGAAGCGGCCCCACAGGAAGTGGACCTGGTCGAGCCCCGACGGTTCGACAAAAAATGAGATTGACTTCATTATGACGACCAGACGCCAACTGTTCAGTGATGTCTCAGTGATCGCAAGGGTGAAAACTGGCAGCGATCACCGAATGGTTAGAGGCACACTGAACCTAAACGTTAAGTTGGAGAGGTCTCGTCTAATGAAGTCAACGCTCCGTCCCCCCTCGTGCTCTAATCCAGAATCCCGAAAACTTTCAGCTCGAGTTACACAACCGCTTTCAGTGCCTACAAGATTGCAATGCAGTGGACGATATGAATGACAAGCTCGTGGAAACTGTCCATGCGGTCGGAGCTAAGTTCTGCAAGACCCGCCGCAGAAGAACACAAAAACTCTCCGATCACACTCTTAATCTCATGGCTGTTAGACGGGAGATGAGGCTGCAATCGTCAACAGATTTGACAGCATACAGGCAACTGAACAGACAGATCTCCAAATGCATGTGGCGAGACTTACGCAACTTTAATACTTCTCGTATTAAAGAAGCGATCGAGCGGAACCAGGGCTCCAAAGTCTTTGCCAGAGATCTGTCTGCCAGAAAGAGCCAACTGTCAAGGCTGAAGACTGAGTGTGGCAACATCGTTTCCGGGACACCTGAGATTCTGAGTGAGATTGAGAGGTTCTATGGGCAGCTGTACACATCATCGTTGGAGCCACACTCAAGTGTGAGTAACGATCCAAGAGCAAGTCTTATCCGACACTATTCCGATGATATCCCGGACGTCAGTCTGAGCGAGATTAGAATGGCTCTCCAACAGCTTAAAAACGGCAAGGCCCCGGGCGAGGATGGAATTACAGCGGAGCTTCTGAAAGCGGGTGGAACACCGGTACTTGAAGTCCTTCAGAAGCTCTTCAATTCCGTCCTCCATGGTGGCACCACTCCAGAGGCGTGGAGCAGAAGTGCGGTGGTCTTGTTCTTTAAGAAAGGCGACAACGCTCTCTTGAAGAACTACAGACCGATTTCCCTTCTGAGCCGCGTCTACGTGCTGTTTTCGAGAGTCATTACGAATCGTCTCGCAAGCAGACTCGACGACTTCCAGCCTCCTGAACAAGCCGCTTTCCGAAAAGGCTTCAGTACCATAGACCACATACATACCCTGCGGCAGATTGTACAGAAGACTGACGAGTACAATTTGCCACTTTGCCTGGCGTATGTGGACTATGAGAAAGCCTTTGATTCCGTCGAAATTTGGGCGGTGCTGCAGTCCCTTCAGCGGTGCCAATTTGACTGTCGGTATATCGAAGTGCTGAAGTGTTTGTACAGTAGGGCTACGATGGCTATCCGAGTACAGAACCACAGCTCGAAACCTATCCAACTGCAGAGAGGTGTAAGACAGGGTGACGTTATATCCCCGAAACTCTTCACCGCTGCTTTGGAAGACGTTTTCAAGCTACTGGACTGGAAAGGATACGGTATTAACATCAATGGCGAGTACATCACTCACCTTCGATTTGCCGACGATATAGTCCTTATGGCAGAATCGCTGGAGGACCTTAGCACTATGCTCAATGACCTCAATGGTGTCTCCCAACGGATAGGTCTTAAGATGAACATGGACAAAACAAAGATTATGTTCAATGTCCATGTCACACCTATGCCGGTAGTTGTGGGGAGCACTATGCTCGAAGTTGTTGACGAGTACGTTTACCTGGGACAAATAGTCCGACTAGGTAAGTCCAACTTCGACCGAGAGGTCAATCGACGGATTCAACTCGGCTGGGCAGCGTTCGGGAAATTACGACACATCTTCTCGTCAGGTATACCTCAATCTCTGAAAACTAAAGTGTACAACCAGTGCGTGTTGCCAGTGATGACTTACGGATCAGAGACGTGGTCCTTCACTGCTGGCCGTATGAGGACGCTCAAGGTCGCTCAGCGAGCTATGGAGAGGGCTATGCTCGGAGTTTCTCTGCGTGATAGACTCAGAAATGAGGATATCCGCAGTAGAACCAGAGTGGCCGACATAGCCCAACGGATTAGTAAGCTGAAGTGGCAATGGGCCGGCCATATAGCTCGAAGAACCGATAACCGATGGGGAAGAAAGGTTCTCGAGTGGCAGCCTCGTACCGGTAGGCGTAGTGTAGGGCGACCCCCCACTAGATGGAGTGACGACCTGGTAAGATATGCAGGAAGTCGATGGATGCAGGTGGCTCAGGACCGTGCTTTGTGGCATTACTTGGGGGAGGCCTATGTTCAGCAGTGGACTTGTGAAGGGCTGTAATGATGATGATGATGATGGCTCTACCACGTAGAATGTTAATTATCTCAAAAAAGCGGCACAGCCATACCATATTTTTCTCTAAGCAATTCAGGTCAGGCCATTTCGACCCCTATAACTTCGTATTGGATAAAACTAGAAGCCTGAAATCCAGCAAGTAACCGAGTAGGCATTGTATAAACATGGTATATTTCGAATTTCATTCAATTTGAACCAGTAGTTTAAGAATTATAACTAGTCAAAATTTCTTAATTTTGTCACTCACTGGCTGACCAATCATCAAAACTCTAAGGCACTTCTAGCAGATATAGAAGCTTAAAATTTAGAACACAATTAGAGTTTAGTGTATAAATCAAGGAAAAACTAAAATATTTTTAAATTTCGGTCCAGTTTTTTGTAATCTCATATAGAATTTCAAAGTTACATTTGCAGTGAATGAATCAGTGTTCGCATTAAGCAATGTAATCTAAACTTATTAAAATAATTCGTGAAAAATTTAAGGCACACAAAAAATGGAAAAATTTTTACAACCCTCGTGATTATGAGGAGTTTAAGCTTCTCAGGGATAGACTACATAGAACAAAAAAATGTTTTGATGACTTTATTCGTACTACTGAGAAAAATTTAAAGAATTCGCCTAAGTACTTATTTCTGGAAATTTATTAAGTCTAAAAAGGGAAGATCTAATTATCCTCGTAATTTTACCATAAATAACGTTAATTCCACGGAGGGGCAGGATATTTGCTCTGCCTTTAATGCCTTCTTTCAACGTGTATTTACTGTTTCTCCTTTGACTGATTCTAGTTCACACTTTTGTAAAACTGTCTTTTCGTCATGGAGTGATGATATCTCTCAAATTGACGTTTCTCAGGATTTTATACTAACATGTCTGATAAACTTGGACACCTATAAGGGAGCGGGTTACGATGGAGTACCTCCAGTTTTTCTGTCAGCCTGCGCCGAGAGCCTTAGTTATCCAATTACGTTGCTCTTTAAGCTTTCCCTCAGGGAATGTGTGTTTTCCACACTTTGGAAAAAGGCATAAAAAGGTTCTAAAACAAAAATTGATAATTACCGTCCAATTTCTATTCTCAGTATAATTGCTAAAATATTTGAAACTTATTTTTAATAAAATTTATGCTACAATAGTTAGACACATCCCGAGTACGCAACATGGTTTTCTGAAAAAGCGTTCTACTATTTCCAATCTTGCAAATTTCACTAGTTACGTTCTTCATGAAATGGAAGGTGGAGGTCAAGTTGACGTGATCTACACCGACTTTGAAAAAGCCTTCGACCGTGTGGATCACGTCATACTTCTTCAGAAGCTGCAGTCCCTCGGCATTCATGGGGACTTACTGAGATGGATTAGATCTTATTTGACTAACCGCTCTCAAGCTGTGGTTCTAGGCGGTTATAGGTCAGATTTCGTAACGGTTCCCTTTGGTGTTCCTCAAGGCTCCCACCTTGGTCCTCTCTTTTACAACGCCTCTATTTATGATATATGTCAATATATAAAAAATTCTCAACATTTACTTTATGCTGATGATAAAAAAATATATCTGCGTGTACGCACTATCAAGGACTGTGAACTAATTCAAAATGACTTAAATATATTATACCATTACTATGTCGCTAATAAAATCACGGTAAATGTTGGTAAGTGTCAGTGTATTTCATTTACGCGGAAAAATAATCCCATAGTTTTTTCATACAATTTCAATGGTGTTGTAATTGAGAGGACCACCGTGGTGCGCGAACTTGGCGTATATTTTGACTCCCGTATGTCAATGAATGAGCATATTGATGCTATTTGCAGTAAAGCGTTACGTAATTTGGGATTTGTAGCTAGAACTTGTCTTCCTTTCTCTAATTCTCAAAGCCTAAAAGTAGTATATTTCGCATATGTAAGATCTATATTAGAGTACGCCTCTCAGATATGGTCGCCATTTTATGCTAAATATGTTCATAAAATCGAAAGGATTCAAAATAAGTTCGTTTCCCATTTAAATTTTACGGTCTGTTAATGCTTGAAGAAAGACGTATTCTGCCGGATATGGGGCTTTTATTCGATATATCACACGGAGGAATTGACTGCCCTGACTTATTGGCTTTCATTAAATTTAATGTCCCATTGAAACGTACCAGACATACCAGAAACTCTTGACGAGTACGTTTACCTGGGACAAATAGTCCGACTAGGTAAGTCCAACTTCGACCGAGAGGTCAATCGACGGATTCAACTCGGCTGGGCAGCGTTCGGGAAATTACGACACATCTTCTCGTCAGGTATACCTCAATCTCTGAAAACTAAAGTGTACAACCAGTGCGTGTTGCCAGTGATGACTTACGGATCAGAGACGTGGTCCTTCACTGCTGGCCGTATGAGGACGCTCAAGGTCGCTCAGCGAGCTATGGAGAGGGCTATGCTCGGAGTTTCTCTGCGTGATAGACTCAGAAATGAGGATATCCGCAGTAGAACCAGAGTGGCCGACATAGCCCAACGGATTAGTAAGCTGAAGTGGCAATGGGCCGGCCATATAGCTCGAAGAACCGATAACCGATGGGGAAGAAAGGTTCTCGAGTGGCAGCCTCGTACCGGTAGGCGTAGTGTAGGGCGACCCCCCACTAGATGGAGTGACGACCTGGTAAGATATGCAGGAAGTCGATGGATGCAGGTGGCTCAGGACCGTGCTTTGTGGCATTACTTGGGGGAGGCCTATGTTCAGCAGTGGACTTGTGAAGGGCTGTAATGATGATGATGATGATGGCTCTACCACGTAGAATGTTAATTATCTCAAAAAAGCGGCACAGCCATACCATATTTTTCTCGAAGCAATTCAGGTCAGGCCATTTCGACCCCTATAACTTCGTATTGGATAAAACTAGAAGCCTGAAATCCAGCCAGTAACCGAGTAGGCATTGTATAAACATGGTATATTTCGAATTTCATTCAATTTGAACCAGTAGTTTAAGAATTATAACTAGTCAAAATTTCTTAATTTTGTCACTCACTGGCTGACCAATCATCAAAACTCTAAGGCACTTCTAGCAGATATAGAAGCTTAAAATTTAGAACACAATTAGAGTTTAGTGTATAAATCAAGGAAAAACTAAAATATTTTTAAATTTCGGTCCAGTTTTTTGTAATCTCATATAGAATTTCAAAGTTACATTTGCAGTGAATGAATCAGTGTTCGCATTAAGCAATGTAATCTAAACTTATTAAAATAATTCGTGAAAAATTTAAGGCAAAAAAAAATTTAAGGCAAAAATTTTTACAACCCTCGTGATTATGAGGAGTTTAAGCTTCTCAGGGATAGACTACATAGAACAAAAAAATGTTTTGATGACTTTATTCGTACTACTGAGAAAAATTTAAAGAATTCGCCTAAGTACTTATTTCTGGAAATTTATTAAGTCTAAAAAGGGAGGATAATTAATCCTCGTAATTTTACCCTAAATAACGTTAATTCCACGGAGGGGCAGGATATTTGCTCTGCCTTTAATGCCTTCTTTCAAAGTGTATTTACTGTTTCTCCTTTGACTGAGTCTAGTTCACACTTTTGTAAAACTGTCTTTTCGTCATGGAGTGATGATATCTCTCAAATTGACGTTTCTCAGGATTTTATACTAACATGTCTGATAAACTTGGACACCTATAAGGGAGCGGGTTACGATGGAGTACCTCCAGTTTTTCTGTCAGCCTGCGCCGAGAGCCTTAGTTATCCAATTACGTTGCTCTTTAAGCTTTCCCTCAGGGAATGTGTGTTTTCCACACTTTGGAAAAAGGAATACATAATACCGGTTCATAAAAAGGTTCTAAAACAAAAAATTGATAATTACCGTCCAATTTCTATTCTCAGTATAATTGCTAAAATATTTGAAACTTATTTTTAATAAAATTTATGCTACAATAGTTAGACACATCCCGAGTACGCAACATGGTTTTCTGAAAAAGCGTTCTACTATTTCCAATCTTGCAAATTTCACTAGTTACGTTCTTCATGAAATGGAAGGTGGAGGTCAAGTTGACGTGATCTACACCGACTTTGAAAAAGCCTTCGACCGTGTGGATCACGTCATACTTCTTCAGAAGCTGCAGTCCCTCGGCATTCATGGGGACTTACTGAGATGGATTAGATCTTATTTGACTAACCGCTCTCAAGCTGTGGTTCTAGGCGGTTATAGGTCAGATTTCGTAACGGTTCCCTTTGGTGTTCCTCAAGGCTCCCACCTTGGTCCTCTCTTTTTACAACGCCTCTATTTATGATATATGTCAATATATAAAAAATTCTCAACATTTACTTTATGCTGATGATAAAAAAATATATCTGCGTGTACGCACTATCAAGGACTGTGAACTAATTCAAAATGACTTAAATATATTATACCATTACTATGTCGCTAATAAAATCACGGTAAATGTTGGTAAGTGTCAGTGTATTTCATTTACGCGGAAAAATAATCCCATAGTTTTTTTCATACAATTTCAATGGTGTTGTAATTGAGAGGACTACCGTGGTGCGCGATCTTGGCGTATATTTTGACTCCCGTATGTCAATGAATGAGCATATTGATGCTATTTGCAGTAAAGCGTTACGTAATTTGGGATTTGTAGCTAGAACTTGTCTTCCTTTCTCTAATTCTCAAAGCCTAAAAGTAGTATATTTCGCATATGTAAGATCTATATTAGAGTACGCCTCTCAGATATGGTCGCCATTTTATGCTAAATATGTTCATAAAATCGAAAGGATTCAAAATAAGTTCGTTTCCCATTTAAATTTTACGGTCTGTTAATGCTTGAAGAAAGACGTATTCTGCCGGATATGGGGCTTTTATTCGATATATCACACGGAGGAATTGACTGCCCTGACTTATTGGCTTTCATTAAATTTAATGTCCCATTGAAACGTACCAGACATACCAGAAACTCTTTGTTTTATATCCCCTTTCACCCGACCAATTATGGGAAAAACAATGTTCTAACGCGTTTAGTAGCAACTTACAACAAAATACAATACAATAACTTTATTTCAGGCATCAAGGACTTAAAAATTAAGAACATTGGCCCATAGCAATATATACTTTAACCTAAAAATATATATAAAATATAAATATAACATTATTGTTACGAGCTTGAGGTTCGTGACAATAAAAATTGCCGATAAAATTACCTAAATTAACACTTTAATTTACTTTACACAAATTAAAACACTACTAAATTATTTCACTAATAAATCAACACACTAATTCACTTTATTTCGCTCCGAAGCTTCGCTTGTCTCGCCAAATCCAATACTGCCGCGATCGCATCTTGCAGCGCCTATATATACAAATTAGCAATGAAGCATCCGGAATATTCAAGTAAATGCGCGCAAAGCGACGAGTGTTCGAGTGTAGATTTTCTAGAAACTTAGTTCTTCGGTTCGAGACTAAATGGCGCTAGTGCCGTCGACTTGAGCGCGTAACACTGTCCCCTCCTAAGACATGCTCGTCCCGAGCATTATCGGCCCCATAATAACGCGCCAAGCGATCCACATGGACGATCTTAGGAGTCCCCTTTGCGCCTTTCTGTAAAGGCTCCGCAATGTCAAGGGATGTCCTATCCCGTGGTGCACCAACATTGTACAATTTCGATGCTCCTCTACTCCGTGTCTGAGGTCCCCTCACAGCCGCACAACTTGTACATATACGACACCAATCCTCGACATCGTCATGATAATGGACCAAGTAAAACTGTTCTCGGACCTTCAGTAGAGTTCGTTTAACTCCCAGATGGACTCTTGAACGACCATTATGGCACAGCTGTAGAACATTCGGCACTTTAGCTTTAGGGACAACCATTTGCAAACGACAGCTGTCTCCTCGACCATTGTCCCATTTACAGCACAGGACTCCATCCTGAAGCAGCAAGCTGTCCCATTGGGCCCAATAGCTTTTCGTGGTTGAACTCATCGCTGAGACGTCCCTCCACTTAGGCTTGGTAGCACGGGCCTTCACCCATCCCAGAATCGGCTTGATGTCCGGATCTTCCTGCTTTGAATGTCGTAGGCTGTCCTTCCATCCGTTGCTGAGGTGGTCTGTCCTGAGCATCCTCACGGATACTATTTCCTTACTCTCTTGCCTACTACAATGGTTGCAATCTTCAGGACAAGGTCTTCTTGACAATGCATCTGCGTTGCCGTGAGATTTCCCGCTGCAGTGTCTGATAGTAAAGTCGTATTCCTGCTGCTGCTGGGCGGTGCTGTTAGCCGCACTTCCTTTCTGAGACCGTTCACCTTCCCTTCCTAGGGTGTGCTTAGGGCAGCTGGACCGAAGATGGCCCCTTTCCCCACAGACATAGCACCTAGGGCTGTATCTTTTATTGTGGTCGCGAACCGTAACTGCTGTTACCTCCCTAGCGTGAGGTGAACGATGATCCTGTCGCCGCCAGGCAGTGCCGTTAGCTGCACTACCCTCTCGAGATCGATCAACTCTCCTTTCCACGGTTCGCTTAGGGCAGCTGGATCGAAGATGGCCTTTTTCCCCACAGCCATAGCACCTAGGGCTGTATCCTTTGTTGCGGTCGCGAACTGTAGCTGCTGCAACCTCCCTGACGCGATGGGAGCGATGATCCTGCCGCACGGCTTCTACCTCCAGTGCATGGGCCAAGGCGTCCTTAAGCGTCTCGTGGTGCCCGAGCGTCACAGCAGCTCTGATTTCCAGGTCGCGGATGCCGTCGATGAATGTCTGCACCAGGTTCCCTTCAATGAGCGCAGGTACAGACCGGTATGCTTTTCGCACCAGCTTCTCCACTTATAGAGCCCACTGCTGCAGGTTTTCGTTGATGCGCTGCACACGATCTTTAAGCTGCGCACGAAAGACGTGTTCCAGGTGAGCGTCGCCATATCTCGCCTCCAATGCCTCAAGGAGTTGCTCATAAGTCACTTCCTCACCGAGAGCTTCCAGAACTGTTAAGGCCTGGTCACGCAGGCCTAGTGTGAGAGCAGTCATGGCCTGATTTTTATTCCAGCCGTTCGCCTTCATAACAGCTTCGAACTGGATTTTGTAGGCTGACCAGGAAGAAGTACCGTCAAACGGTGGCACCTTGAATCCACGTAGCGAAGGTGTTGTAGCTACTACGGGAGCTGTAGCTCCATCTCCAAGTTTGAGTTCGTCCAGTGATTTCTTCATGTCAGCCATTACGTTGTCAACCCGATTGTTTACTTGGTCAATTCGGGTTTCAGCTTTCTCTCTCTTCTTCTTCCTCCTGTCGGCGAGCCTGCTCCTCCTGTCGGCGAGCCTGCTCCTGCAGCATCACCATCAGAGCACCTAAGTCAGGTGCTGCAGATGTAGGGGCTACTGACGGGCCTGCAGCCGGTGGCTGGCCCTCCGACGTCTGCGGCGTTGCACCACCAAAACTTCTTTGGTCCGTCTCCTGCTGGCGTTGAATTCGGGTACGGACACCCTCCGTTTCCTCCTTAGGTAAAATCGGCATGATTTTATCCCACTTCTGACACCAATTGTTACGAGCTTGAGGTTCGTGACAATAAAAATTGCCGATAAAATTACCTAAATTAACACTTTAATTTACTTTACACAAATTAAAACTTAAAACACTAATAATTAAACACACTAATTCACTTTATTCCGCTCCGAATCTTCGCTTGTCTCGCCAAATCCAATACTGCCGCGATCGCATCTTGCAGTGCCTATATATACAAATTAGCAATAAAGCATCCGGAATATTCAAGTAAATGCGAGCAAAGCGACGAGTGTTCGAGTGTAGATTTTCTAGAAACTTAGTTCTTCGGTTCGAGACTAGATGACGCTAGTGCCGTCGACTTGAGCGCGTAACACTATTTAGGGAACTTTTTTCTTTGGCGCGTCCCTGAATCGGAGAAACACTACCCCATAGGGCCAGAAATCGGGAGCAAGGAATGTCTCTTTGTATTTTGCAGGGACTTGGAGTACGTAGGATTTGAAGTTCGTTGACCTATTAGACTCCAGACGCTGCAAATGTAAAGAGATCGGATCCTCTATGCGGCATCGGCTTCGTTCTTCCACGAAACGCAGGATGTCTTCTCCCGACGTACTTTTGTCAAACGGGAGATGTAGAGCTGTATGGTAGGCTCCACAATACGCAGAGTTGTGCTTGCGTTTATTTTGGCGGTCCCACGCTGGTTACAGACGGGTCTCGACCGACGTTAGAGACTCAACTACTAACTAACTCAACAAGAGTAAACCCGTCATTATCTCTCTTGTTTCGGGTCACCACAGGAACTAATCTTACATCCCCATTATTTTGTTTTCGACCACAAGAGGGTACCGGTTGTGAAGATTTTCGAGCAACATCCGCAAACGTCTTCCCTTGTTGACAGGTTGGCTTCGGCGGAGTAGTACCCAAGGGTTCAGTCAAGGGCTGAGGTGGTGATGCAATGACGACCGAGATCACCCTAGTTTCACGGTCATCAACCCGCTGACAGACGGTATCGCGTGACGGAGTCGCAATCATCGGTGAAAAAAAAATTGCGCAATTGATCCTTTTAATAATACTAAAAGTGGATTTAAAAATAAAATTAACAAGTTTTTATTCTATCCAGCTGAAGGTAATCAGTAAATTGTAATTAAAATAGTACCCAAATTAATATTTGTTGTGCCCTCGTTTAATACTGTTATTATGTATGTATATGTATATGTATGTATGTATATATATATATATATATATATATATATATGTGTGTGTATGTATGTGTATGTATGTATGTATATATTAGTGTCTCTTTTTAATTTTTTATCTATTTTCTATAATAACAATAACACCAAAATAGATTTGCATTTATAGATTCATATGTGCGTGTTTGTAAGTGTAATTATGTATGTCTTTTGTACGTATATGCATCTGAATTTGTATATATATATATGTACGTCATGAAGGTAATATTATTACTTCAATTAATTTGTTACTGTGTAGTAATAGTTCTTACCGATTTTATTTTGTATTGTATTAGATTTACAGTGTTATGTTTGGTTATCTACTTTGGGGATAACTATAATTGGCTTTTTCGTGTTTAATTATTTAAGTAATATTGTTTAAGTAGTTTTCATGCAATGGCCAAGTCACTCTATATATTTAAATCATAAAAGATTTTTAACATTGGTATGGTCACTATAAAATGTTGTTAGGTTAGCTAATTTCATAATAACTTAAAACAGAACGACCCTTAAGTAGGGACTAAATAAATTAACCGACTTGGTATTACATGGATCTCACATCTTTTTACGGTAGAAGAACTGAGTTGCGAGACTTGTTTTTTTTTTTACAAGAAATGTTTTTAATGGCATAATGATTACATTGCTTTACATTGACTTCTTTTTTCAGTATATCTTAACATAAAATGTAATTTTTTTTGTAGAGTATTAATATCTACATAACTTATATGTGTAGATTATGAAAATAATTTCTTTGTATATAATAAACTTAAGATTTAAAAAAATATAATATTATGCATATACAATTAATTTATCTAAATTTTGTTATGCTGATATTAGAAAATGATATATCAAATACTATAGATGTGAGTAAATTTATGGCTAAATTACAGAATACATAATTATAAATGAAAAGTATTGATAGTTGATTGATTGATACCTGGGGACCTTCAAGAAAAGAGCTTACTCCTTTCTAAAGGGCCGGCAACGCACCTGCAATTCCCCTGGTGTTGCGGTTGATCATGGGCGGCGGTAGTCACTTAACATCAGGTGAGCCACATGCTCGTTTGCCCCCTCTTCTATAAAAAAAAAAAAAAAAAAAAAAAAAAAGTCTGCAGGTGCGAGTGACATGGTAAATAAAATTTCCGGAGGCTAGCATATCCACATACAATCAGTCTGATCAGCTCAGAGTTTGGAAAACCTAATATCCAATTAAGAATGATAGGATGTGATTAAATGCAGGATGGGTTTTAATGTATTGTTAATGAGGGAATAAGTATAAAAAACCAATTATTTTTCTATAGTTTTTGCCAGTGGGAGGTATAGTGTAGCCCCCTCGACAGTGTATATATATATGCCATGTAGTGGCGGTTGAGAATACCTACTACCCCATATCTTCCCGTGGGTGTCGTAAGAGGCGACAGAGGGACACAGAAATGAGATGGGCAGCAGCATCTTCCTAATAACAACAATAACATAATAAAAAACTGCGGTTGCCAACCCGCTCGCCAAGCGTGGCAACTATGGCAAATATCCCCCCATGAGCAACGACGCAAATAAACGGCCCCCAGTCTCCGCTATTCCTGGCTACGGTGGTGACCATGGTAACGGCAGGGCAGGGGGTGCTAAGAATCTCCGGTGGAGGTTCGGTTGCCACCTACGACGACTCGACCTGGCAACGTATAACGCACGCACCCTGAGGACTGACGAGAATATACTGGAGCTGGAAGAAGAGGTAGACAAGTTGCGCTGACATATTATTGGATTATCTGAAGTCCGAAGAGAGGGGGAGGACACGGTAATCCTCAGGTCCGGCAACTTGTTCTATCACCGGGAGGGCGACCATCTGTCCCAAGGAGGTGTCGGATTTATCGTCCACAAGTCTCTCGTCAACAACGTTGTAAAGATTGGGGAGTGTGTCGACGAGGGTCGCGTACCTGATACTCAGAATCACCAAACGGTTTTCGCTGAAGGTCATACAGGTCTACGCACCAACCTCGGCACATCCGGATGAGGAGGTGGAGGAAATTTATGAGGATATTTCTAGAGCCATGCATTCCTCCAAAACCCACTACACGGTGTTGATGAGAGACTTCAACGCAAAACTAGGCACAAGAGAAGACGGTGAGCTGAAGTTAGGGAAATTTGGAGTAGGGCAAAGGAACCGTAGACGACGAGAGAAAGGTTCGACAAAAAATGAGATTGACTTCATTATGACGACCAGACGCCAACTGTTCAGTGATGTCTCAGTGATCGCAAGGGTGAAAACCGGCAGCGATCACCGAATGGTTAGAGGCACACTGAACCTAAACGTTAAGTTAGAGAGGTCTCGTCTAATGAAGTCAACGCTCCGTCCCTCTCGTGCTCTAATCCAGAATCCCGAAACCTTTCAGCTCCAGGTACGTAACCGCTTTCAGTACCTAGAAGATTGCAATGCAGTGGACGATATGAATGACAAGCTCTAGGAAACTGTCCATGCGGTCGGAGCTAAGTTCTGCAAGACCCGCCGCAGAAGAACACAAAAACTCTTCGATCACACTCTTAATCTCATGACTGTTAGATGGGAGATGAGGCTGCTATCGTCAACAGATTTGACAGCATACAGGCCACTGAACAGACAGATCTCCAAATGCATGCGGCGAGACTTACGCAAATTTAACACTGCTCGTATTAAAGAAGCGGTCGAGCGGAACCAGGGCTCCAAAGTCTTTGCCAGAGATCTGTCTGCCAGAAAGAGCCAACTGTTAAAGCTGAAGACTGAGTGTGGCAGCATCGTTTCCGAGACACCTGAGATTTTGAGTGAGATTGAGAGGATGAGAGGTTCTATGGGCAGCCGTATACATCGTCGTTGGAGCCACACGCAAGTGTGAGTAACGATCCAAGAGCAAGTCTTACCCGACACTATTCCGATGATATCCCGGACGTCAGTCTGAGCGAGATTAGAATGGCTCTCCTGCACCTTAAAAACGGCAGGGCCCCAGGCGAGGATGGAATTACAGCGGTGCTTCTGAAAGTGGGTGGAACACCGGTACTTGAAGTCCTTCAGAAGCTCTTCAATTCCGTCCTCCATGGTGGCACTACTCTGGAGGCGTGGAGCAGAAGTGCGGTGGCCTTGTTCTTTAAGAAAGGTGACAACGCTTTCTTGAAGAACTACAGACCGATTTCTCTTCTGAGCCGCGTCTACGTGCTGTTTTCGAGAGTCATTACGAATCGTCTCGCACGCAGACTCGACGACTTCCAGCCTCCCGAACAAGCCGCTTTCCGAAAAGGCTTCAGTACCATAGACCACATACATACCCTGCGGCAGATTGTACAGAAGACCGAAGAGTACAATCTGCCACTTTGCCTGGCGTAAGGGGACTATGAGAAAGCCTTTGATTCCGTCGAAATTTGGGCGGTGCTATAGTCCCTTCAGCGGTGCCAAGTTGACTGTCGGTATATCGAAGTGCTGAAGTGTTTGTACAGTAGGGCTACGATGGCTATCCGAGTACGGAATCAGAGCTCGAAACCTATCCAACTGCAGAGAGGTGTAAGACAGGGTGACGTGATATCCCCGAAACTCTTCACCGCTGCATTTGAAGACGTTTTCAAGCTATTGGACTGGAAAGGATACGGTATTAACATCAATGGCGAGTACATCACTCACCTTCGATTTGCCGACGATATAGTCCTTATGGCAGAATCGCTGGAGCACCTTAGCACTATGCTCAATGACCTCAATGGTGTCTCCCAACGGATAGGTCTTAAGATGAACATGGACAAAACAAAGATCATGTTTAATGTCCATGTCACACCTATGCCGGTGGTTGTTGGGAGCACTATGCTCGAAGTTGTTGACGAGTACGTTTACTTGAGACAAATAGTCCGACTAGGTAAATCCAACTTCGACCGAGAGGTCAATCGACGGATTCAACTCGGCTGGGCAGCGTTCGGGAAATTACGACACATCTTCTCGTCAGGTATACCTCAATCTCTGAAAACTAAAGTGTACGAGTGTACAACCAGTGCGTGTTGCCAGTGATGACTTACGGATCAGAGACGTGGTCCTTCACTGCTGGCCGTATGAGGACGCTCAAGGTTGCTCAGCGAGCTATGGATAGGGCTATGCTCGGAGTTTCTATGCGTGATAGACTCAGAAATTAGGATATCCGCAGTAAAACCAGAGTGACCGACATAGCCCAACGGATTAGTAAGCTGAAGTGGCAATGGGCCGGCCATATAGCTCGAAGAACCGATAACCGATGGGGAAGAAAGGTTCTCAAGTGACAGCCTCGTACTGGTAGGCGTAGCGTAGGGCGACCCCCCACTAGATGGAGTGACGACCTGGTAAGACATGCAGGAAGTCGATAGATGCAGGTGGCTCAGGACCGTGCTTTGTGGCATTACTCGGTGGAGGCCTATGTTCAGCAGTGGACTTGTGAAGGGCTGTAATGATGAATGATGATGATGATATATATATATATAAGTGTAATAGTGTCAAGTTTAGAAAAAGCTGAAAAAGAGTAGTCTAATTAAAGTCATAAACAGAACAACACATCTTCCCTTACAGACAGGAGCAAGTTTGATTAAGAAAATATATTTTTAAAGTCAAATCAAAATGTTGGCTAGTTAAAATCTCTTATGAACCTAAAAATCTACAGTGATTCGCAAATCTACAACTTAAAATCAATACATTATAAAATGTCTATCTTTAACAATATATTAGTAGCCAGGGAACTTGTTCGTGCAGTATAAGAGCTATTCCCACAAACTTTCCTCAATATATCCACTTTAGGCTTTATAACCCCCAAGGCAAACGTAGCGGTGTTATAAATTGAACATATGTATCTGTGCATCTGTCTGAAGCATCATAGTGGCCGCATAGATGGACTATTATTTAGCTTTTTTTTTGTTGAAAGGTGACTCGATCAAGAGTGTTCTAAGTTATGATTCAAGAAAATCTGTCCAGCCATTTGAAGATCATCAGCTCTTTTTTTTGTTTTGGGTTTACTTAATTTTTATTAGTTATTTAACAAAATTTCCTTCCTTATAAGTTTTATAAATCTTATGTTCAATTATTGCATTATATTTATAGAGCCTTTATTTTTTAATTTTATGGACTTTTTAAAGTCAATTCAAATTTAGGAACTTCTATGTTATCATCTCAACCCTTTCTACAGGATACTTTTTTCTTTTTTTAATAATAAATTTACATTTTTCCATATGTATATTAAAACATTCTCATAAATAAACAAAGATGGAAGTATTTAAATATTAGTCCCCTTGAAAAGGTTTTTTTTTTATAGAATAGGCTGACAAAGCTAGCTGAATAGGTCACATACTAGTACATAAGTATTATGATTATCTTAATATATATAAATTGCATGTCATGTTGTTTGTCCGCGATGGACTCCTAAACTACTTAACCGATTTGAATCAAATTTGCACACCGTGTGCAGTTTGATCGAACTTGAGAGATAGGATATTTTTTTGCCCATGAGTGACCCACAATTTTTTTTGCGAATTTAAGGATTTTTAATAGGACATGACAAAGGACGACCACAAAAAGGGCAGAACAACGTCTGCCTGGCAAGCTAGTAAGTATATATAGCAGACTTGTTGAAAAATATCAGTACCTGTAGGTGTTGACAATTTTGCCAGGTTCAAAATTTATTTCATGGGTTTTATTCTCATAACTGCTGATTTATTTGATGATGTAGCTAAAAGAAAATAATAGGATTAACTTTTAAATTATTTATACATGATAATAAAAAA
Organism: Parnassius apollo; assembly: GCA_907164705.1. Taxonomy (NCBI): domain Eukaryota; kingdom Metazoa; phylum Arthropoda; class Insecta; order Lepidoptera; family Papilionidae; genus Parnassius; species Parnassius apollo. Next base: position 18,479,834 of record CAJQZP010000008.1, read on the forward strand.
CAGTATCAGTACCTGTGATGACTTATAAAAAGTATATTTTCACTGTACAATAATATTATATAACAATTTATTTTTAAAAAAGTATAAAAGAGGGGTGATAACACATTGCAAGCTTAATATTTATGAAAACTAGACCTAATGGTTGATCATCAAAGCGTCATCCTTCTGTCAGCAGTAATCATTGCATGCATTATCCTTTTAAGCCCGGTAGTAAATAGTATGTAATAATATTCTAGTCAGATTAATGAATGAATCATGGTAAAATTACTACTAGTTAGATAATTACTTAATTAGGCATATTTTATAAAGAAACTATATGCATAATTAATATTATATCGACACATGCAAGGAAAAAGATCGTAACTGATTTTTATCAACTTTACAGGAGAGCGCGTCAAAGATTCAAAAAATTCTTATATAGTTCTGTTAAGTCCTAGCGCCATCTCACCACGAAAATTTAAGTTAGCAAAGGAAAATCTACACTTTCATATCATTAATATGTTATTAATATATGTATTCTATTATTTTTTATGAGTTACAATGACATTACATAACATAAACTTTATAAAATGACATTGTAACTGAGACATCAATTCAATTTTGTGTGTTAATATTTACTTCATTAAGTGAAAAACAAGTCTGAGATACAATGCCAAACATGTATTTTTATGTGTTTTTTGAGTTAACGTAAGAATAAAACATTGTGAAATAATTAGGAAGATCTTTATTAATTTTAACTATAAAAATCTCAAAATGCAAGGAATAAATCATGTTGACACACCAAAACAAAGAGTCTTTCATAGTTAAGAAAATATAATAATTAAAAATGTCGTTTTGCTAATTTTGGTTAGTTCTTGCTTATGTTTTAGTATAAGCTTTATCTAATTTTCTTTTGAAATCTGTTTAAGGTACCTATCCAATCAACTTTAAGATAAGCATTACAGTGAGGTCCATGAAATTCTGAATATCACAATTAATAACAAACTTTAAAATATTTAAAGAAACAAAAATTACAAATTTAAGCAACAGAAGGTATTACAATTATTACTCTATAAACAATCACAAGTCTTTGCAATTTCTAACCAACTATCTAAAATCAGTTTATCAATTAATAAAATAAATTCAAAAATATCTAGAAAGAAACATTTGAAATTTAAGGAAAAATAATTATTACAAAAGAAATGTCATTGATTATGTACATCAAAGACTTTTCTTTTTTAAATTTTAAATGTTTGTTTCTGTAAGATACTTTAAAATGTTTAGTATGCATACAATATAGTAATTATATTGTATGCATACTAAACATTCGATTATATATTACTTACTAAAATATACATAATAGTTTTAAAACACAATACTTCTTAATCAGAATCAGTCATATTATTTGGTAGAATCGTTTTCACATGAGTTAAATTCATAAAATAATCATGATATATTGTTGAAATGGCATTGCTATTACATAAGCTTATTAAATCTTTGTACTTTGCTGTAGATAAAGGCAAAGGTGCATTATAAGCCTTTGAAATCGGTAGCTCTTGTTCACTGTTTTGAGGTTCCTTCGTAGCGCGACGAGTAACTGCCCGAAGAGAAACTGTCTTAATATTGTTACGAGCTTGAGGTTCGTGACAATAAAAATTGCCGATAAAATTACCTAAATTAACACTTTAATTTACTTTACACAAATTAAAACTAAAAACACTAATAATTAAACACACTAATTCACTTAATTCCGCTCCGAAGCTTCGCTTGTGTCGCTGAGTTCAACTCTGCCTCGATCGCATCTTGCAGCGCCTACTTATATAAATTAGCAAAATATCCAGAATGTTCAAGTAAACACGCGCAAGGTACCGAGAATTCGAGTTTTAAACTTCAAGAAGTTTAGTTCTTCGGTTCGAGACTAGATGGCGCTAGTGCGCCGATTTGAGGCATTGGAGCGCGTAACACTGCCCCCTCCTAAGACATGCTCGTCCCGAGCATTATCGGTCCCATAATAACGCGCTAGGCGATCCACATGGACGATCTTAGGAGTCCCTCTTGCGCCTTTCTGTATCCGGTAGGTTACATCGTTGATCCTGGTCACAATCCGGTACGGGCCGTCCCATTTAGCCTGAAGCTTAGGAGATTTCCCTTTGCTACGGACTGGATTGTGCAACCACACAAGTGAACCTTCGTCGAACCCTTTGTTGTTCATTTTGCGGTCATACCGGGTTTTCATCTTGTCAGACATTTGCTGCCCGATTGTCTGACGTGCTCATAAACGTCATTCATTTTGTTCCGCAAGTCATTTGCATAATCGGTTATACTGCGTGGAGCATCAGGTGGTATCCCGGTGATCAGGTCTGCAGGCAGCCGTAATTCTCTTCCAAAGTTTGCGAAAGCTGGTGTCACTGCTGTACTTTCGTGAACAGCGCTTCGATATGACAACAAAAACGGTTGTATGTGCTTGTCCCAATCTCGTTGCCGATTGTCTACAACTTTTGCTAGGTACCTCTCCAATGTCTGATTAAATCGTTCTACCATTCCATCAGATTGCGGGTGATAAGAAGTCGTTCTTGTTTTATGAGTACCCATAACTCGGCAAGTTTCCTGGAATATTTGAGACTCAAAATTCCTTCCTTGATCGCTGTGAATCTCTAAAGGTACACCAAAACGACAGAAGACTTCATGAACTAGCTTATCAGCAACTGTTGAAGCTTCTTGATTTGGAATGGCGAAGACTTCTGGCCACTTAGTGAAGTAATCCATCACAACCATGAAATACCTGTTACCGCTTTCACTCTCCGGAAACGGCCCCGCCACGTCAATGGCCATTCTCTCCCATGGTGCACCAACATTGTACAACTTCAATGCACCTCTACTACGAGTCTGAGGTCCCTTTACAGCCGCACAACTTGTACATTTGCGACACCAGTCCTCGAAATCGTTTCGACAGTGGACCCAGTAAAACCGTTCTCGGATCTTCAGTAGAGTTCGTTTAACTCCCAGATGGCCTCCTGAATAATCATTATGGTACAGCTGTAGAACATCCGGTACTTTAGCTTTAGGGACAACCATTTGTAAATGACAGCTGTCTCCCCGAACATTTTCCCATTTACGGCACAGAACTCTATCCTGAAGCAGCAAGCTGTCCCACTGGGCCCAATAACTTTTAGTGGTCGAACTCATCGCTGAGACGTCGCTCCACTTGGGCTTGGGAGCACTGGCCTTCATCCATTCCAGGATCGGCTTGATGTCCGGATCTTCCTGCTGTGCACGTTGTAAGCTGTCCTTCCACTCGTTGCTGAGGTGGTCTGCCCTGAGCATCCTCACGGATACTACTTCCTTACTCTCTTGCCTACTACAATGTTTGCAATCTTCAGGACAAGGTCTTCTTGACAATGCATCTGCGTTGCCATGAGATTTCCCGTTGCGATGTTCGATCTCGAAGTCGTATTCCTGCAGTAGTTCAATCCACCTCGCAACTTGTCCTTCTGGATTTTTAAACTGTAATAGCCATTTTAGTGCAGCATGGTCAGTTCGTAAGTGAAATTTTTGCCCCAGAAGATATTTGCTAAAATGCTTCAACGACTTTACCACAGCTAGCAATTCGCGTCTTGTGACACAGTAGTTCCTTTCCGGTTTTGACAACGACTTGCTGAAGTACGCTATCACGACCTCTTGGTCACCATTCCGTTGAGACAACACACCGCCAAGTCCTATATCACTTGCGTCTGTGTCAACTATAAATTCTTTGCTTGCATCAGGGTATCCCAAAATAGGTGTTTTGCACAGACGGTCCTTGAGCTCCTGGAATGCGATATTGCAACTTTCATCCCAGCAGAAATGTCGCTTCTCCTCGGTTAGCTTGTGCAGAGGTTTGGCTATATCTGCAAAGTTCTTCACAAATCGCCGGTAATAGGAGCACAAACCCAAAAATGCTCTAACCTGCGTCTTGTCTTTTGGAACCGGCCAATCCTTGACAGCGGCGATTTTCTCTGGATCTGTGCGGATTCTTCCTTCCCTTGCGGACCTTCTTCCGATACTACAAACCCCAAAAAGTTAACTTGCCGTTGGAATAGTGAACATTTCTTCGGGCTCAACTTGAGGTTGGCACTCTGAATCTTCATGAGCACGCGTTCCAGGTTTTGAAGGTGTTCCTCAAACGTACGGCCTATGATGATGATGTCATCCAAGTAGACCAGACAGGCATCGCCAATTAGCCCGGTAAGTACAAGTTCCATCAGCCTTTCAAACGTTGCTGGAGCATTGCACAACCCAAACGGCATTACTTTAAATTGCCACAGACCCTTTCCCGTTGAGAACGCAGTTTTCTCCTTGTCCTTAGGGTCAATTTCAACTTGCCAGTAGCCACTTTTTAGATCCAGCGTGCTAAACCACTTTACTCCTAAGCATAAGCATGTCCAGCGTGTCATCAATTCTTGGCAAGGGATAGCTGTCCTTCTTCGTAACGTCGTTCAGACGGCGGTAGTCAACACAAAACCGCATGCTGCCATCCTTCTTCTTCACCAGCACCACTGGTGAACACCATGGACTAGATGAAGGTTCAATAACACCATCCTTCACCATTCCCTCAATCATGGTTTCCACTTCCTTTTCACGTGCTACCGGCAATCGTCTTGGCCGCTGACGGATAGGCAATTCTTCTCCTGTGTTTATTTTGTGTTGAACTAAGCCAGTCTTTCCTATGTCAGCATCGTTTGATGAGAATACACCGGCGTACTTGAGTAACAACTTCTTCGCCTTGACCAATTCGTTCGGGGAGAGAACACTGCGACAGTCTTCCAAAAGTGTGGTCACTCTCGTTTCTGCATCCTTGCTGGGGGTCCCACTCGATATATATTGGCACCGACGTAACCAATCCACTTCCTCACAAGTACCAATCAGTGTGCCTTTTTCTATAATCTGTTCCCGGTCGCAAAGGTTCAGCACACGTACTCCTGAGATGTCAGTGGTCCTAACCAAGGTTCGAGCTACTTTCCATGGAAGGTCATTGTTTACCCTTTCCACAAGTACACAACGGTGAGCTTGCCCAGCGTTTCGAGGAAGACTAACCGGAACAATCGTTTCCGATCTCGGCGGAAGAACAGTCTTCTTAATGCTGTACACGTTCCCTGGTAACGCACCTTCCATAAAAAGTTCCTCCTGTCCACATTTCAAAACACCTTGCTTAACGTCGATCTCACAACAATTATTCCTCATAAAGTCTAGGCCTAGGATGCAGTCGTCCATTATATCAGCCACGATGACATTATGCAGGTAGATCACGTTGCCTAGCTTCAACTCCATCTCCTTCTCTCCACGGACGGGTATACGCTGACCGGTAGCTGTTACCAAATTAATGCGTTCTCGGTTGTATGCGGAGTCCCCAAGGAACTGACTTATAAGTTGGGAACTAACAACCGTACGAGAGGCTCCAGTGTCTATGGTCAGTTTACACGGCATTCCGTTGACCTCGCCCTTGATGATTAGACTGTTCCCATCATGGGTTTGTGAGATCGAGATCCTTGGGGCTCTTTTAACATCAGCCAGCACCCGCCCCGCAGTTCTGGCTTTTACTCGTTTCCTTGCTGCTGCTGGGCGGTGCTGTTGGCCGCACTACCCTCCTGGGATCGTTCACCTTCCCTTTATAGGGTTCGCTTAGGGCAGCTGGATCGAAGATGGCCCTTTTCCCCACAGCCATAGCACCTTGGGCTGTATCCTTTGTTGCGGTCGCGAACTGTAGCTGCTGCAACCTCCCTGACGCGATGGGAACGATGATCCTGCCGCACGGCTTCCACTTCCAGTGCATGGGCCAAGGCCTCCTTAAGCGTCTCGTGGTGCCCGAGCCTCACAGCAGCTCTGACTTCCAGATCGCGGATGCCGTCGATGAATGTCTGCACCAGGTTCCCTTCAATGAGCGCAGGTCCAGACCGGTATGCTTTTCGCACCAGCTTCTCCACTTCTAGAGCCCACTGCTGCAGGTTTTCGTTGATGCGCTGCACACGATCTTTAAGCTGCGCACGAAAGACGTGTTCCAGGTGAGCGTCGCCATATCTCGCCTCCAATGCCTCAAGGAGTTGCTCATAAGTCACTTCTTCACCGAGAGCTTCCAGAACTGTTAAGGCCTGGTCGCGCAGGCCTAGTGTGAGAGCAGTCATGGCCTGACTTTTATTCCAGCCGTTCGCCTTCATAACAGCCTCGAACTGGATTTTGTAGGCTGACCAGGAAGAAGTCCCGTCGAACGGTGGCACCTTGAACCCACGTAGCGAAGGTGCTGTAGCTACTACGGGAGCTGTCGTTCCATCCCCAAGTTTGAGGTCCTTCAGCGTTTTCTTCACGTCAGCCATCACGTTGTCAACCCGATTGTTCACATGGTTGATTCGGGTCTCATGTTCTTCGATTCGGGTTTCAGCTTCCGACAGGCGGTTGTCATGTTGAGCAACCCTATCCTTCACCTCCCTTATCTCTTTCCCAAAAGTAGCGTGAAGGTCCTTCATGAGGAGCATCTGCTCTTCCAACCGACGAGCCTGTTCCGCTTGCTGATCTTCCAACCGACGGGCCTGTTCCTCCTGTCGGCGGGCCTGTTCCTCCTGTCGGCGGACCTGTTCCTCTTGTCCGCTCTGCAGCTGCTCTTTTAACTGACGGATCTGTTCCTCCTGTCGGCAGGCCTGCTCCTGCAGCATCACCATCACAGCATCCAAGTCAGGTGCTGCAGATGTAGGAACTACTGACGGGCCTGCAGCCGGTGGCTGGCCCTCCGACGTCTGCGGCGTTGCACCACCAAAACTTCTTTGGTCCGTCTCCTGCTGGCGTTGAATTCGGGTACGGACACCCTCCGTTTCCTCCTTAGGTAAAATCGGCATTATTTTATCCCACTTCTGACACCAATTGTTACGAGCTTGAGGTTCGTGACAATAAAAATTGCCGATAAAATTACCTAAATTAACACTTTAATTTACTTTACACAAATTAAAACTAAAAACACTAATAAATAAACACACTAATTCACTTAATTCCGCTCCGAAGCTTCGCTTGTGTCGCTGAGTTCAACTCTGCCTCGATCGCATCTTGCAGCGCCTACTTATATAAATTAGCAAAATATCCAGAATGTTCAAGTAAACACGCGCAAGGTACCGAGAATTCGAGTTTTAAACTTCAAGAAGTTTAGTTCTTCGGTTCGAGACTAGATGGCGCTAGTGCGCCGATTTGAGGCATTGGAGCGCGTAACAATATCTTGAGCTAGATTTGTAGCCATTTCATTGTCGCTCAGATAATCATATTGAAATTTAATTATATTAGGTAAGCTACTGATAAAATGAATATGCATAATTTTACTCCAGGAGACTTTCACATGGTTAACGTCGTGTACCCAATTTTTGTAACATGGCAAAAGTTGTTTAAAATCCAATATATTGTCTTGGTTTACTTCCTTGACTTCATACGGCTCACCACTAGATTTAGCGCATCTTATCAAAGTCACCCATTGCTGAGGTACGTAGATAATTTTATGTTTTTTCCTTCGCTCAATAAGTGCATGCATCGCATCACCCTCTGATTGTGAATGTCCAACTTCAAAGAAGTGATGATTTATATTTATATTAAATATTCTGCTAGCATATGCATACATTGCGAATACTGTCCTATTTTTATTCTGCCACAGCTATCAGAATAAAAATTAAACTTCTTGTATCCTTCCTGAACACTAGTTTTTATGAAGTCGAATACAAAACTACTTATTTCGTTAGACCCTTTGCGTCCGATCGTCTCGTCCCACAAGTAGCAATAACCTTTATGTTTACCCATATCATAGATCGTGAAGTTATATGTAGCAAGTTTTCTTTTGTAGTAAAATACGGACACTTCTGAATGAGGAGTATTCAAAATTTTTTGTAAATCATAACAAGCTGTTACAACAGAATCAGTGTTTAGCTCGGTGTTTATCACTATCTTTTAAAGACCTGACCACATTTTTGTTTGCAATATGTAAAGCGTACTCATACTCTAGCTTAGTTTTGTCAGTCTCAGTTGAATTTTTTAAATAAATCACACCTTGGACATTGGTCTTTTTTTGGTTTGTTTAAGTCTATATTAAAATCTGTCTTAAATATCTCCCTATACTGTCTTGAAGTCGCAACGACCTGATCGGAATGTTTTTCATTCATCCATTCCAAATAAAGTTTGTAGAGTATTGGAAAGTTCAGTTGTTCATCCAGATACTGTTTAGATGTCCTGTTTCTCACATAGTGTGAGTCTACGGTCTCTAACAGATTGTTTGACTTGATCTGGAACGGCATTTTTGCGCGTGCCGTGTCTACCTCTTTTATCGTTTATTATAGTACCTGTAGCAGACTTATTAATTTTTTTAAATAAAGTCTGCAACCACATGTCGCTTATAGAGAGGGTGTTTAAAAACATCGTCTTACAGGTTCGTATTTCTTGACCTTGATAAACAAATTGTATTCAAAAGACCACTTGCGCCTACTGGATGAGGCCGAGGCGGCAATAACTTGTTTTTTTTGGGACTGTTCTAACAAATCGGCTAATATAATCCATTTGTTTATTATGATCCCCCAGTTCCCAGAAGTTTTTAAATATTAAACTTCTCTGATTTTCTGTGATTGCTTTTCAACATTTACGTGAACAATTAGCACCACAGTCTGGTTTCAAAATTTTTTTCGCTATTAACTGCCCTTTTCTATTTATAAATTCCTCGCCCAAAGGAGACAATCAATTTTTGTATGGAGAATGGGCCCACCACAAATTTTCGCGTCACGCAATGAAATGGATGTCGATTTATTCCTTATAATTTATAGTTTACAAAAGTAATATTAGTTTTACCACATCTAGACGGAAAATCGAGAAATTGACAATTAAAATATGAATTTTAAAATAACCTATAAATAAACTAAAAGCTATTTATAGTGGTTTTTACCGGTATTTTAAGTTAAAATAGTGCACTGTTGAATAATAGTTCATATAAAACCAAGTTGTAGGTACATTCAGCATTTTCAGGTACTTCAATATTTTTAGTAGTTACGGCAAAATATAGTGCCTGTCTGTGTACAAATGTGGTATGGATACATTTTTTTACATATATTGATTGTGAGTGTACTTCCCAATTACCGTTAAAATAATATGAATAAATTCAAGATGACTAAGGTATAATATATCCATTTATATTTACAATATTACCAACACACGTTATATAGTAAGAAAGATGTTTTAAACTGACTGTGTAAAAAACAAGTTATAATGCAACCGTATTTATAGATGGTAAATCATCATTTCCAACATAGTCTATATAATTCAGACATATAATTCAGATCTATTTATGCAGACAGACAGACAGGCCCGGTGTCAAGACTTTTTTTAATATGCTTTGGTTGATTATTAAATACCTAATTATACATCTTAAAATGACTGGGTTCTAAAATACCAAAATGACTAGGTAATATCATGCTTATCTGTTATTACACACTGATAAATTGTGAGGAAGTAAGATGTTTTGAACTGTTTGTGCCAGGATAACAAACACACAGGTATAGTTTAATTGTATTTATTATTAGCGATCCGCCCCCGACTTCGCACAGGTGATTTCTGGATTTCGACAACAGCGCCACCTACCGAGTCCATATGTGAATATGAATCATATAGAGACCCGTTCAAACACACATAAACATATCATCAAAATCGCTTGGATGGTTTCTAACGGACATAGGTAGAAACATTTTTCGTGTTTTCATATCAAAAGATCATATTAAAAGATTTTTTCAAAATAACTTGATGGTAACATTTCTATTTATGATACGATATTGATATGTAATAAGTCCCAAAGATCATGTATAATCACTGCATTAATTATGGTTAAAATCGTCAGTGTTTTATGAGTCCTCTTTTAAAAATAACACAGCAGACAGGTGCAGTGCCGGCCCTTTGTTCATTAAAGTATTCATCTATTAGCAAGTATAAATCCCATACATCATTAAAATATAATGTCTCGCCCGTTTACGATATTATTAGAAATCAGAAGGATATTGTCAATTAAAAGAGATAAAAAAAGGGTGCCAAAGCAATAAATTCAACTTTGCTCGGCGTTTATTTATAAATTACACATATAACATAATATATAACAGATAATAAAGCACACAGTAAAATAGAAATAGTTCAAATAAGCAACAAAAATTACAATTTTTAGTCATCATTATTCATCATCATTACAACAGTCCACTGCCGAACATATGGCTCCTAAATTAAAGATATAATGTAAAATATTACAGAGGCCTTCCGTGAATTGCCATCACGTTCCGTCCCGTATGGTGTCGTTAAAGTCGACAGAATAAAATAAAAATACTAGGAGATGGGGAGCAGCATCTTCCTATAGAATACCACAAAAAACTTTGGTTGCCACAAGTGAAGCAACTATAGCAAAAATGATCATTTATATTACAATATTAATACGCATTAAGATTAATAATCATCATTCATCATTTTCAATATCATTACTTGAAAGTAATATATCATCTAAAAAAAGATGCAGGTGGTTCAACCTCATCTCGATGCCGTGCCCAAGATAGAAACCAGACAACAGACATGACATGTGCACAGCAGCCAACAGTGCGTCTGCCTACCAAACAGTTGCAACAGTACCCAGTAAGAGCAGCCCTAGTGTTAGCAATTGATGGGTTGGTGTCAACTAGTATATAAGTGTAATAAGTTTTTTTACTAGTGTGCCTTGATTGTATCCTACCTCGCAATAGATAACTATTTGGACCAAAATCATGGACAGATTGCAGGTATACCTCGATTTTATATTCTCCAGAAGCCCTGACATGCTCCCCGTAATAACTACGAGCTTGTTTAATTTGATAAATTCCTAGACTAAACAGAATGAGATCCTGGAATGTCAGTTGAGGAAAACTATCCAGCTCTGGAAGATTACCATTAATGCTGGCAAATCGCACTCTCACTCTATTTAAATTGTGCATTTCTACGTAGGAGGCTAAATTATTTGGAGTGTTTAGTTTGGCTTGAGCAATTGCCAATATCTCTACAGCATGAAAATTATTACGAATCAACGTATGAAATCGATTTATTAATGCAGCTGCAATTTTAAAGTATAGCATGAGATGAGTAGATGCAGTATTAAAATATTCCTGACGAAATAATTTGAAGTCCCGTTTAAATCTCCCATTTACAATTTCAATCACCCACCTGCACAAAGTTACACATCTGGACTTGTTGGCAGCAATGGTTGATAATTGTATTTCACCAGCTTGTTTAGATTCAGGCATGTAAGCCTTATAACCACATTGCTGCAAGAATGGAATTGCATCCCTAAAACCTCTATCAAGAATAAATACATCGTTTTCTCTAAAATAGGTTCGCAGTGGACTACTATCGTTGAACAGTCTAAGAATTATAGAAGCATCTGATTCTGTTGCAGGATATGGTCCAAAAACATCAAGGATATAACCATTACAGCACACTATTAAAAATGGCTTAACTAAGTTACGATACTTATGTAAACTATATGTTTGTTTCTGGTATAGGTAATTACTACGTTTTTGCACATAAATGTATGTACCATCACATATTACTATGGCTGGCATAAATTCAGGATCCATATCTGGATTACCAAACAAGCCATTTGGTATTGTCAAGTTATATTGAGCAACTTGTTGAATGCATAAGGTATTTGTCCCTAAATGCAGTTGGATGAATTGCTCTTCAAAGCACTGACTTACAATATTTAAGTGATTGAACACAGTCGATGAAGCTACATTAAATAGAGAAGCTATGCGTTCATTGCTATCACCTGTACGAAGTTTCACTAAGAACATAGCTAGACTTCTTTTAGGTGATTTAACTCTTTCACTGATAGATGGAATTTCAACTAGTAACTGTTCAAATTGGTAGTTGGTAAATCCTAACCAATATTTGCATAATATTGAATTATGTTCAATGATATTTAAAATATTATAATTTTGAGTAACACTACTTTTAAGTAAGGAACAAAGGTTGTCTATCTGAGATGCAGTAAAATCTGAACAGTTACTACTCGTGTATAAATTATGCCAATCATTGTGGGGTTCATTTAAATGGTATTCACAAATACGAGCGCACAGTGGCACATAAAATGAGTGATCTATCAGCAATCTCTCTTTAAGTAGTTTAGGTATTAAAAATCTAGATGAATGATTACATGACTTAAAAATACAGTGACGGGAAGTAGAAGCAGCACGCTTATAATTAGCCATAGTAATTGTTGATACCGCTCTGGAAATGGCAGGGGTTACAGGTGCAGGTATAGGGGGTGGTTGTGGGATGTTACCGATGTCTTCTATATTCATGGATTGTAACTCAATATCCCTGTTCTCATTTTGTTGTCTCTGTCTCCATACAGCTCTGGAAGCTCTCAGCCAGCAAGGACTGCATACTCGTTCTAAACGATCCACCTGAAAAAAGTTATTTTTTATCAACTAACAAAATGAACTATAGTTTTACAGTGTCTACTCTAAATATTAATAATATTTATTATTGTTCTATTTATTTCAATCTTTCTAACACTAAATAGTTTTAATGTATTTTAAAATTATAAATATTAGCATGCAATTGTTTCCCCTCATAATATTTTTGTGGCACTACTTATTTAAATAGAAATAAATAATACATTACATATCAGACAAGAAGTAATTATTTTAGAATTATTAACAATATTTCACTAAGCCCAAGTTCTTTAAAGTTTCAGATAACATTGAATGATTAAATTGAAAAACTGTCATTCTTTACGAGTTGGGGTGCTTTCAACTAATTATAAATAATTTTGTAAATCTTAACAAAACAGAAAAGATTTGATCTTGATTCTCTAGGGTGAAATATCGATTCACTAGATCGATTTAGTACTATATATCGATATGACATTGACAGATGAAACGTCAAAAACGTGAGAATATTTAATTAATTAGTTGTTTACCAATATTTTCAAAAAATAAATAAAAATACTTCGATGCTGCTCCGGTAGCAAAACTCGCGTGTAGGTGCTTCAGATAAACTCCCTTGACGCCCCCCACAGTAACAGAATCTTCAAATTGAGGCGACCGAATTGTAAACCCAACCCGTTTTATTTATACTAATGTCTTTTAAGGTAAAAAATATTACTTGTATAATAAGTACAAAAGCATACAAATATGGGTGTAAGATAAGGAAGAAGTATCGTTCATCTAATAACTAAAAATAAAAAAGTGGTTATTAATGGCAAATATCCCCCCATAAGACAATCTATGGGGAGTTCTATGTTCAGCAGTAGACTTTTGGTAGACTGTAAATTTAAAGATAACCTGTTAGTGAACTGCCATGTTGATGAGCATAAATATCAGACCAAATTGTATGCAAGGTGTCTGATTTTACAAACATCAATCTGTGTACCAAAGCGATTGTGGCAAATCCTCTGGGCTGCCTATTTGAGGCAGGGGACCATTTACAGCCTTTTAAAATAAAGTAAGTACCTGGTGTGATGGTATCCACTGCAAAATAATATCTCTTTCTTCAGAGTTAATAGGCACAATCCGTCTACGGTGTGCTCTTAAAATTGAAGATCCACATGGAATACAAATATTCCTGTACCCAAATCTTCTAATGGAGTGAGCAGATGCAACACTTTCTTGCAATATTCTTAGGCAGTTACAACAAACTGCATCAAGTGGGTGTAACTGAAAAAATCAGGAATTAAAAATAAAAGAGTAAATAAATATTAAGTTCAGATAAATGTACATTTTGAGGAGGGAAGCGAAGTTGGCATGAAAGTGAATGTTTGATGTGGAACCCTATATTATTTGAAATACAATACATTTTCAATTAAAAAAAAATTGGAAATCCAAAAAACAAATATCGATTAATATATTATGATTTTACAATATTTACAGTATTTCAGGTATATCATATAGTGATAAATAAACTTTATAATATTAGAGTATTATGGAGTTGTGTAATATTAGTAATATATGGGGGAGGCCTATGTTCGGCAGTGGAGTTTAATTGGCTGTAACGGTAATATTACAGTGGATTGAAATATTTTTCATTGCACAAAATAACTTACTTTTCTATTTACATAATATTTTATCGTGAATAAATATTGACACATATATACCTATACTTTTTCGACTTTGATTTCTGATTGACTGACAAAAGATAATTAGACACACATAACATGTGATACATCATACCATGCCACAAAAACTTCTTTTGTGTATATTGTGTGACTTTATTTTATCTATTATTTAAATTAGATTTCACTAATAACATAAAACTTCAATACTTTAACATTTAACACATTAGTACCTGTGTTTATCATTTGTTAAAGGTTAATTCACTATAAGTTATAGATTTTACAAAATACTAGGAGGAAAAAATAAACTTTTATATTACTCACATGGACTTTTACTCGTCAGTTTGCATTTTCGAATGTCATTGGCAAATTATATACATAAATGTGATATAGGTATTTAATATTTGACTTACGTGCATGATATAACCCTTAGGTTAAACATTTTTTGCATCAATTAGACATTAACATACTAATCCACTTGTAAGCAGTAAAACTACGTGAATTTTCATTTTTAAACTTTTACTTTAACACGAACACAGTTTACATCAATTTAAACAAACAAGTTTATGCCATATTATATTTTTACAGTCAATGCCAGTCAATGGAGTCAATGCAAAGAACTATGCCTGTAAGTTGGTAAATAGCAGGAAAGAATGCAGTGTCATCTTGTGTCAAAATATAAAATAATTCAATCAATATAATATATCATTTATCAATTTAATATAACGAAAGATTAAAATTATAGCTATAGAAGGTATGAATTTATTAATAATATGAAGGGATATTTATTATTACTTTTAAAAACTTAAAATAATTAAGTACTTAATCATGTATAGATCGTTATGTGTGCCTGGAGTCTGTGGATCGTTTTCTTTCGTATTATTTCTAAAAAATCGTACCATATCCCGTATTATTCAACAAAAATAAAAATATTAAGTAATACATTAATAAAGAAAATATATAATTTTCGTTTCCGCAGTATAGTAATATTGTTGGAATAAAATCGAGAGTAACAAAAATAATATATATTTCTCATAAAAGTTTAAATCTAGATAATATGTAAGTAGATAGATTGTATAGTGCAGTGATTAGCTTTCCATGAGATAATATTATACCTACCTCATGAGAAATCCACACAGATAAAAGTTGGCGCACATCGGCAGTTGTCTCGGCCAGTAATTGTCTTCGCACACTGCGTTGAAACCTGACTCCACAATTGCAACATACACTTCTATTTTCATTGTATGCTGATCTAGCAGATACCATTTTCTTAAAATCGCATATAAATACAAAAAAACAGTAGCGTAACGAACGTCAATGCCGTTAAGATTAAAGACGTAGGTACTAATACCCCGCCGCCCCGCCCCGCCGTACCCGGCCGCCGGCCGCTGGGAATTAGCGGAAGTCAATGATAAAATAACGTTTTGGTTCACAGTCATTTAGAACTATGTTATAACGTGATATTAGCTAAAATTTTTAGAAATTAAACATAAAGTTCTTAGTGGTATCTTTTTTAAGTCAGCTTTGTGAAAAAATAGTTTTCTTTTTATACAAGCTGCAAAATGACTAATTATCGCTTTTAAAAATAAATATCTTTATTTCATCGTTTTACTGCTGTTATACTCGTAGTATTCAAGTAGGTAAACTTACCAATTTCACGTAAAATATCCTCTATTTGTTCATTATTGTAATTTTCTATGAATTCATCATTTATTGATTCTGTATCGGCATCAGGTGTTAAAACAGATGGAGCTGAAAACATATGACATTAAATTTCAATAACTTGTTTTTTTGTGACCGAAAAATCAATTTTAAATTTTAAGCTGCCTGATACTGATACTTACACAATATGTCAATATTTAACCTAGATCAGGATTAATTTGGTTGTACCATACACACGAACTTTGGTAATATTTACGATACTAAGTGCCGATTTCACCAACGACGTCGTTGTCTAAGATTAACTAACCCGAGAATAAAGATATTCCGTACTTTTACTCTCAGATAACTTACTGTACATTTCACCATGCAAAACAACAGATTAGTTAGCCTCAGATTAATTATTCTTTCGAATAACGGTTTTACTTATCTGTGGAAGACTATTTGAATGAGCAAGTGAATGATTGTATAAAGACTCCCTTCGATTTCGCCGAATTTCCTGTTGAGTATTCGGAAACTCGTGGTTCAATGACGCTATCGCAGCACTAACTCTATGTATTATTCTGTCATTCTGTGTGCTGTAGGTGTGCTGAGCCCACTAAAATCACCGATCGTTAATTGTGAATTATTCGTAGCATAAAACCTTAGTGTTGCCAAAAGCTGATTAATCGAAGAAATTGATTGATTCCTGTAAACCAAAACAGTTTTATTTTAGAGCAATTCATTGCCGTATTATGTACCTACGAACAGTATAAATAGGTACAAAGACTCACCTCTCAGATATAAATTCCAAATGATCTTCAATTTTCATCAAAAGATTATGAGCTGCTGATTTAGATAACCGAAATCTTATCCCAAAGTCTTCGTCATCATAGTCATAAAAATAATTATTCCTTTCTTTTATCCACCTTGGACGTTTTACAACATAATATGTTTCATCTTCACTATCATCACTGTCACTATTGTTAATCATTCTTCTCAAACGTTGCATTATATATACTCTCAAAAATAATTAAACTAAAATTTATTAATCAAACAGCAATTCAGGAACAAGAAACTTGGACGTACGCGACAGACTATTAAAAATGTCAAATAATTAACAGCTGACAGCCTGTCGGCAATTTTTAACCGAAGAATAACTCCGTAATCCTTCAAAATCGGGAGTATAAATCTTATCTCTTGGTTAACTATTTATTCTTGGGTTAAATTGTTGGTGAAATGTAAAATTTGATATTCTAGAATAACTTATATCATTACTCTTGGAACAAAACTTATCTAAGTTTGGTGAAATCGGCCCTTAATGTAATAAAAAATACCTACCGTTTTCTTGAGGTGGTAAATATTCTAAAACTACTGGTGAGTAAATCTCTTCGGATTCATTGGACACTGTTTGATCATTCTGTATTTTTACCGGAGTGCGTTGTCTCAGGTTATATTTAAATCTTAGTAAATCATTTCCTATGAATAAAACCATAACATTAATCCACATTAACTGTGTAGAACGTAATTAACACAAACCTAACATACTTCCAGTCCAGGTTCATACGTAATTTGAATGGACTTTATTATATACGTACCTGTCTCGAAAAAATTTGGTGACATCCTCCTTTCCAATGGTACCTACATTATTCTCAACGTCATTATTTCGATTGTTCACATGTTCGTCTTCTAAAAAAATCGTCTATTACAGTTTTTACATAAACTAATAATATACCTCAAAATTACTGCATGTAGATATTTATGAGGTCAATCATAATATTCATGTGAATACTATAGTACTTATTCTAAATTGCAAATAAGATGTTATAACAATAAGTGGATGATATGTAAATATTTAAAAATAATGATCATTTACTAACCTGCGTTACTGTCCGTAATTTCACTTTTAGCTAACGGCGCCTCTACACGTTGGCCAACACAGTGGCGAATGTAGTGGCCAATAGCATTGGCTAACGTGTAGACGGGGTGTTTGGGCTTCATTGGTATGTATTGGAACGATGGCCCGCAAGTTGGCGCGAGATCCGTGTGGTGTCGGTTTTTTACAAAAGATCAAAGGATTGTTGGCAGAGTTTGGTCGCCGCGTCCACACGTTGGCCGCGAATTTAGTATGCTACAAGCTCCCAGAGTGATTACACGCATCTGATTAAAATTTTATATTCACGCTTTGTAGGGTGAATGACCCAATTACCAGCCTTTTAGTGCCAATTTCCACTTTAAACATTCCCACTACTTTAATTAGCGCGATTTAATTATTTTTAAACATTTGTTTTCATCGATAAGCTATTTATAAAAAAAAATAATGAACATTTATTCATCAGATTATTACGAGAACAATTTTAAAATGAAAAAATGAAGCACGTTCTTTATATGTGGTAGAACCATGCAGTTATATTAGAAGTATAGTTGTAGCAGGAATGGGTCGGTTCGACCGGGGAAGGACCACGCTCTCACAGACTATCAATGTAAAATAGTAGCTTAATAATGCTGTGCTTCGTATAGTGAGTGTAGAGAACCAGAGACACTTTTTAAAGGAAACGAGGCATTTCATCTTAGTGCTCACGGGTGACAACGCATCTGCATTTTGATTCGTAATCGAGGATAGATGTAGATGTCTGTGGGCCGCAGCAACCACATACCATCAGGTGGACTCTGTGCTCGTTTGTCACCCTATCCTATATAAAAAAGCGTCGATTTCTTATAATTTTATCGTGCAAGTTTTCGAATCATCATCATCATTACAGCTCTTCACAAGTCCACTACTGAACATCCTCCTTCACAGACTGTCGCAAAGCATGGTCCTGAGCCACTTTGCTCGTCATGACTTTTTTCATTTATGTTCTAAGTTATAATTAGTACCTATTATAAAGTCAGTGTTAATTATATTTATTGCTATTGTTTTTGTCTTTCTCAAAAAATAATTAAATTACCAAATAAATTATAAGGTGTTTTTTATATACATCAAATGTCTGATAGAAATGCAAGTACATATTTTGCTAAACTTTAAAATCAAAACCCAATTTTAAAACATAGACTAATCGATTATAACTCCTGTAACTTTAAAATAAGTTAAGTTGTTATTAATTTTATTTATTCCAGTTTATGATGCATGTAAAGAATAAATAAAGCTAATCGTATATCGTATATCTATTTACAACCCCATTAATATCCACTATTATTTTATAATTCTTTTATAAAAACGTTAACCCCACACTAGGATTTTCTCCCGTATCGCGCAGGCAGTTTACAAACATAAATTGCACAAGGACACACATCCAGACCCGAAACAATTATTTGTAGGACATACAATTACTTGTTCCGTGCGGGATCAAAACCGCGGCGCCCGGCGCAGCCACTCATTGCTGAGCCACTGCACCACGGTGCTTATAAATTCGTCCGCACATTGGCCCGAACCGAAGTAAACTGAACC
This sequence comes from Parnassius apollo, assembly GCA_907164705.1. NCBI lineage: Eukaryota > Metazoa > Arthropoda > Insecta > Lepidoptera > Papilionidae > Parnassius > Parnassius apollo. Next base: position 18,499,003 of record CAJQZP010000008.1, read on the forward strand.
ATCTTCCAACGTGTGGACGCCGTCACCAACTCTCGGTCAATATATTCGTCACTCCATTCGCCACTGTGTTGGCCAACGTGTAGAGGCGACATTAAGCTAACGCAATTATCTTACTACGGCGACTCATTTTTTTAACTGTTTTCATATTATGTCGCCTCTACACGTTGGCCAACACAGTGGCGAATGGAGTGGCGTATATATTGGCCGAGAGTTGGTGACGGCGTCCACAGTTGGAAGGTCGTTCAGTTTACTTCGGTTCGGGCCAATGTGCGGACGAATTTATAAGCACCGTGGCGCAGTGGCTCAGCAATGAGTGGCTGCGCCGAGCGCCGCGGGTTTGATCCCGCACGGAACAAGTATTTGTATGTCCTACAAATAATTGTTTCGGGTCTGGATGTGTGTCCTTGTGCAATTTATGTTTGTAAACTGCCTGCGCGATACGAGAGAAAATCCTAGTGTGGGGTTAACGTTTTTATAAAAGAATTATAAAATAATAGTGGTTATTAATGGGGCTGTATATAGATATACGATATACAATTAGCTTTATTTATTTTTTACATTCATCATAAACTGGAATAAATACCATTAATAAGAACTTAACTTATTTTAAAGTTAAAGGAGTTATAATCGATTAGTCTATGTTTTAAAATTGGGTTTTGATTTTAAAGTTTAGCAAAATATGTACCTACTTGCATTTCTATCAGACATTTGATGTATATAAAAAACACCATATAATTTATTTGGTAATTTAATTATTTTTTGAGAAAGACAAAAACAATAGCAATAAATATAATTAACATTGACTTAATAATAGGTACTAATTATAACTTAGAACATAAATGAAAAACTCATGACGAGCAAAGTGGCTCAGGATCATGCTCTGCGGCTGTCTGTGGAGGAGGATGTTCAGTAGTAGACTTGTGAACAGCTGTCATGATGATGATGATTCGAAATCTTGCACGATTAAATTATAAGAAATCGTCGTTTTTTTTATAGGATAGCGTGACAAACGAGCACACAGTTCACCTGATAGTAAGTGGTTACTGTGGCCCACAGACGTCTACATCTATCCTCGATTACGAATCAAAATGCAGATGCGTTGTCACCCGTGAGGACTAAGATGAAATGCCTCGTTTCCTTTAAAAAGGGTCTCTGGTTCTCTACACTCACTATACGAAACACAGCATCATTAAGCTACTATTTTAGGCTGATATTCTGTGAGAGCGTGGTCCTTCCCCGGTCAAGCCGACCCATTCGTGCTACAACTATACTTCTAATGTAACTGCATGGTTCTACCACATATAAACGATGTGCTTAATTTTTTTCATTTTAAAATTGTCCTCGTAATAATCTGATTGTAAATAAATGTTCATTATTTGTTTTGATAAATAGCTTATCGATTAAAACAAGTATTTAAAAAATAATTAAAACGCGCTAATTAAAGTAGTAGTTGAAATTAGCACTAAAAGGCTAATAGGGGCACCACCCTACAAAGCGTGAATATAAAATTTAAATCAGGTGCGTGTAATCACTCCTTCCCCGGTCGAGCCGACCTTCGTGCTGCAACTATACTTCTAATATAATTGCATGGTTCAACCACGTATAAACGACGTGCTTCATTTTTTTTATTTTAAAATTGTTCTCGTAATAATCTGATTGTAAAAAAACGTTAATTTTTTTTGATAGGTAGCTTATTGATTAAAACAAATGTTCAATAATAATTAAATCGCGCTAATTAAAGTAGTAGGAATGTTTAAAGTTGAAATTGGCACTAAAAGGCTGGTAATGGGGGCATTCACCCTACAAAGCTTGAATATAAAATTTAAATCAGATGCGTGTAATCACTCTGGGAGCTTGTAGCAAACTAAACGCGCGGCCAACGTGTGGACGCGGCGACCAAACTCTGCTAACAATCCTTTGATCTTTTATAAAAAACCGACACCACACGGATCTCGCGCCAACTTGCGGGCCATCGTATACACGTTGGCCAATGCTATTGGCCACTACATTCGCCACTGTGTTGGCCAACGTGTAGAGGCGCCGTTAAAACAATCCTATTGTATGCAAGTTCCGGCAAAAAACACGTCGTAACTTGTAAACAACATCAATAACACGTGCGAGGGGCGCCTGAGGAAGCGATCAAGAATCTATGCATCGTAAGTTTAATAACCTATCGTTAAACAAACACAACCCGAAAATTATTGCAGAGAACACAATTGTAACTTATGTTACAGTCTTTGGACTGGTATTTTTATTTTCTGTTTAAAGATTAAAACATCGTAAGCAATTTTTAGATGAAAGCTTTTTTATTACGAAAATATAATTGCCAAGAACAAGAGAGTATGTTGTATTGCAATTATTGTTATGTAATAAATTAATGTCAGGCATAAGTAAGTATGTATACCTTTTTATTACCTTCAGTGGACACTGACTTACAACATTTTTCTACTAGCCAAAATCGTAACGCGAATGAATTTAGATACAGGGATGAGCGCAAATTAAAGAGAATTTTTTTATTTACTGAGAATATGATCGTGTAGCGGCGTTGTCGTCGCGCCACAAACGAAACACACCGAAGCCTAAATCACGCTATCAACATTCCGAATTATAAACAGGATATATAGAACATCTCCGAACTATCACTCGGAGTGTGAGCCGCTCCCCGGGCAGAACACCTTGCCCGGCGGGAGATCTCCCCTTTTCCTTCATCGGCCACAGTAGTGACCCCGACGTGATCTGAACATCAACCTTCGGAAACTTCAAGCTTTCATCATCGTCAAAAATACCCCACCCATTCGCTCCCGAGCAGATATCGTCTGCAGTCTTCATATCCTGCAAGCCATCTAGCTTCACAAGGTTCATCGCAGCACTGGAATAATAATGCTTCCTGTTCCTTCAAGCTACTCTCTGCGCTATACAGTGTTCGGCACGGCTCTGAGCCTTACTGCTCGCCTCTGCTTCACGGCACTATCGCAGATTACTTGCCTTCTTCTCGACTCACCGCAGACTACAAGGCAATCTCCTGGCACTTGCACATTCGTCGTCAACGAGGCTGCACTATCGACCTCCGGTCTGCGCAGGGGGTGATGTAGCGGCGCTGTCGTCGCGCCACAAACGAAACACACCGAAGCCTAAATCACGCTATCAACATTCCGAATTATAAACAGGATATATAGAACATCTCCGAACTATCACTCGGAGTGTTGGCCGCTCCCCGGGCAGAACACGTTGCCCGGCGGGAGATCTCCCCCTTTTCCTACTTCGGCCACAATCGTAACTCAAAATCGCTAAAAAGTGACTTACGATGTTTTTCCTTGCAGGTGTCGATATTATGTTCCTAATTCATTCTATAATATGTTTACTTATTCTATAATCCATAAAGACAAACCTGGTATATTCAAAGTAGGCACAGCAATGTTACTGATTCTGTTATTTCTGCATTGAAACTTTTCTTCAAAATGTGAGTGACACATGGCGATACGTGGAAGTTGAATATGTGCATATTTTCGAGGTCCAGTAAATCACCGCCAATTGCATAAAGCCATACCCTAAATCGTTCACTACGGTTCACTATCGTTTTCTGGGTTTGGAAATCCGTGAAGAACATGATGCATGCATAAAATATTAAAGAGATAAATATAAAGAAACACTTATTTAGTTAACACTTATGCTTATGACAAATAGTGCCCTTGATGCAAGTTATTTAGACGAGATTATATACCGTCACTGTCCTTAAATCCGGGGACACAGCTAAGCTTACCTGACTTATTTATTTACAAAATATCACAAAAAACAAATGACTGAAATTGAAAATGGTTGAACAATGTACAGGAAGCGTAAATACATTCACGTAATGGCAGGATGGTGTGCTGCCAGATTGAGTTTCAAAATCATACCAAAAACATCTAGTTATGGTTTTTTAATGAATAGTTTTACGAAATCACATGTAATCGGTATTTACTTATAAGCACACGGTAAAAAATTTCATCACAGACTTTTATTAACTTTAAACAAAAGAAAATATCTTAATTTCAGCTACACTTATTTTCTACTAAATGGAATATATTTTTTAAATATTTTGTAAATTTACCTACAGGTAGTGGCGACATCTAGTATCGCTCAAAAGATATATTCGATTGAATTTGAGAACAGCGTCACCTATTATTTGTTCTAAGATTGTAGAGCCTGGCGTAAATAAATTCACGTAATGGCAGGATGATGTGCTGCCGAATTTAGTTTCAAAATCATACCAAAAACATCTAGTTATGGTTTTTTTAATGAACAGTTTTACGAAAGCACATGTAATCGGTATTTATTTATAAGCACACGTTAAAAACTTTCATCACAGATTTTTATTACCTTTAAACAAAAGAAAATATCTTAATTTCCGCTACACTTATTTTCTACTAATTGGATTTTTTTTAAATATTTTGTAAATTTACCTACAGGTAGTGGCGACATCTAGTATCTGTTTAAAGAATTATTCGCTTGAATTTGAGAACAGCGTCACCTATTATTGATAGTTAGAATAATATGATTTTATAATACGACTAAAATAAAAAGTAGTAGATAGATATGGTTTTAAATAGTTTAATAAGTGTGTCTTAATTTTGCATAATAGCATTTCATTGTTCAAGTTTCCAAGTTTAATATTCTAAGATTGTAGAACCTGACCAGTACTGTTTCGGACGCAGAGACGTAAAAATGGTGTTTTGAAGCATATCCAACTGCGGAAATTCCTCCACAACTTGCAAGTTTTCAAATAAAGGGATAACATTTCATAAATAAGAACTTAGTATTTTAAATAATGTGTTTAATGAAATATACTTAAATAAAATTATCCACCTCCAGTACTACGATTGTCTCCGAAATTTTAATTGTTTTCACATTTCAATATCCATTGATTCCTAAGCTAGTTCATGTCTACGAGTGCAACAGCTAAAATCAGCGATGGATTTACAGTATGGGCAATAAACAAAATTGTTGCGTACGTAAATTTCCCAGAACATGGCCGCAGAAGTCGAATGCGAGTCAGTTATGTGACACAACTATTTTGTATCGATAATTTATTATGTTTGGCTTATCTAGTTTTTACGAAACGGGAATCAAATGTGATTTTTCGTTACATATTTATTTACACTTTTCTACTTTTTTATTTCTAAATATTTTATATCGTTAACCGTTTATCGCCGATTATCTGTTTGTTTGTACTTTTCAATTATTTGATAAATTTTTAATCAGTTATATTGTAAGGATAAGTAATTATATTGTAAGGATAGTAGTCTTAATTAGATCTGTAAGAAGCCGGGAAACTGAAAAGTAGCAAACAACAGAAAGTCAGTTACAGATCTTTAAAACTAATAAAAAATGATAAATATGTCACCCATACATATATTTATTCGTTTGCTGTTTGTGTAATGTTGTATTCATTTTATTTATACATCTGTTTATTTAATACAATGCTTTTATTACAAGTTTCCAAAAGATCCGGTTATTAAAGATAAATGGATATATTTATTCTAACGTATTATTATTTCCCCTTTTTTTTCTAATTATAAAACGTCTAAAAGCTAAAGCTAAAACTAAAAGCGTCTATTAATGAGACAATTTCAGTTAATTAGTTATATCTTGATATGAGACTCCTGGAAGATCAATGACGCTTAATAGAAAGTTATCGAAACGTGCGTTGGGCTGCACTATGCCCATGAGAGAGCGAGCGCGCAATGTCATTCTCTGTTTTTCGCACACTTTTATTATTATTGGACCGAGTGGCTACGCCTCCTGAGATTTTGCGTTTTTATAAAATATAACGCAATAGTTTATACTTAGATTAATCTTTGTTGCATGAATGCTAGAGATATTTGTAGGCGTAATTGTGTATTTATTGTTTGTCTATGTGTGAGAGCTACGACCTGGCGACACGCGTCCCGGTATTAAAAGACAGTAGAAGGCATTTCTATTGTCTTATTATTTAGATTTCTGTGGTCCAACCAAATACCTAAATATCGCATGTTGTCTGTCTCAAATATCGCTTCCATATAGTTCTAATTTAATATCCTGAGGTCTAAAACCTCTACTAAAAATCATAAGCTTAGTCTTGGCTATAGAAATATAAGGCAGTTTACAAACATAACTTTCACAAGGACAAACATCCAGACCCAGAACAATTATTTGTAGGCCATACAAATACTTGCACCATGCGGGATTCGAACCCACAGTCCCCAGCGCTATATCTCATTCCTAAGCTACGGTTGAGGTTGCGGTCCGCATCTTGCAATTATGCTAGAGTAATAATACATATAAATATTAAATATTATTTTTCAGAACAAATATCAAATACACAATTTCTGCTATTAGAGTCAGTGTCAATTCTATAGTTAGTTATTGTGGAATCGATATTATATGTAATTTCAACACAAAGGCAAGTTTTTATTTTAATTGTACGAAGAAGCCTTCCCATTGGTCCAATCGAGACGGATTACATTATCATCGGCGCAAGAATCGACCCGCGGCGACATCGGCCATTTTTGTGGAAGCGTCGTGCAAGTGTCGTGCCAACGTGTCTTATGACTGGAGCTAAACTTGACGGACAATTCGCTCACTTCATCAACAATAGCCAACTCATCACACACTCAAGAAGCTTTGACCCATCATCAAGCTTTCAAGAAATCCCCCGTAGGCATAAGCGGCGCGGCCCATCTACGTGGTGGAACTTATCATCCAATTTTCATCATTCAAGCTATCCTGTGTAGGCAAAAGCGGCAAGGCCCATCTACGCAGCATAAATCATCAAAATCATTGATTCATCACGCAAAAGAAGCCACCTACAAATTCATATTCTTCACCTACAGAAGCTAAAGACAGCAATCATCGCACTCATTCATAGATTTTCACATCATCCATCCAGATTTACAGAAACAAAGAAACCGTGAGGAGCAACGCGAAGTGGTATAACAGTGAGTCCGTTCCAATACAGCCCACATACCTACCTATTTCCAATCCTACCATCCATCGATTACCTTTACTGACCTATACCAATTTACCTATTTTTATTTTTATGCACAAATCAATCGAGAAAATCCATTCATTACAGTAAGATCTAGTACCTACCTGCCTACTTTTTTAACATAACTTCATTGCAATTATTATTAATCACAACTTGTTCTCGAAAACAAGTAGGCATTTATCAACTTCTCATTTATTTCCATACTTAATCAACTTTACGTTGGTACTTAATTACCTACCTTCCTTCTGTTTAAAAACATTACAGCAGGCATTACTTAAAATTAATTTCATTCAGACATAACTACCCAATTTTCAATCATTAATAGTTACGCAAAACAGTTTTTATTTCATTCAAATTTCTAATCATATTTTATTTGCAACAGTGCAACCAAACGTTGGACAGGGCGCACCTCCGATCGCTCGCAGGGCTAGATTCAAGGTCAACGACGGCCGGTCGGCCAATCCACGCCGAGCTCGCTCGCTTGGCCACGTCGTAACATCGTGATAAATAAAAAACGTAAACATTTTATTAAAGTTACATAAAATCAATTTTCACATTTAAGCACTCAAAGCACTCAAACTTCCTACAGAACATTGGGATGCACTTATCTATCTTTTTGGTCTTAAGTAAATTGGACCCTATCTCCTTAAGAGAATGGGAATCCCGCATATTTGACGCACCCACTTTGGAAACATTTAAGTATTTCATTTTTAAGAAATCGAGCTGATTTTCTTGAGATCATAGAAGAAGCTCATCCCAGACGCAGACATAGCGATATCACTCACACAAAACCTAGGTCATTCATCGTCACTCCTTCTACTCGTACTTCATCCACTTACAAAGAACATTCATACAATCAACATTTATACAACCAACATTCACGCAACCTCTCATGCCCGTTGTGTAAAAATAATCATACAATTTATAACTGTTCTAAGTTCAAATCATTACCAATAGAAACACGCATACAAAGGGTGCAGCAATTAAAATTGTGCATTAATTGTTTACGCACAGGCCATGATCACACCAAATGCAAGTTAGGTTCCTGCAGGGTATGTTCAAAACAACATAACACTATGCTTCACCTGGAACCCCGAGAAGCTGTAACTTCACCGGCCTCCAGGGAGAGCAAAAACTGTGTGGCACAGGAAGGGAATACCACAAGCACACAACCACAAATCACACAAACAAATATTGCTCTTTCATCCATACATCAATGTTATGTTCTCTTATCTACAGCTGTTGTTGACATTGTTACCCCTGATGGTAAAAAACATAAAATACGTGCTTTGTTAGATAATGGAAGCACTTCGTGCTTCATAACAAAAAATCTTTGTGATAAATTAAATCTACCTATACAGTCAACATTGGTTTCTGTGGAAGGATTGAACGGTCAGTCATCACTCATACAAAATCGGTGTTATATAACAATTTCATCACTTTTTGAACCATACATACGAGACATAAACTGTTATGTAGTACCACAAATCACTCAATATTGCCAATCATTGAAATCGATTGTTCTTCAATGAACATTCCACAAAACATACATCTCGCCGATCCACATTTTTATAAGCCATCGTACCTAGTATCGATATTTTATTGAACGCAGATACATTATGGCGTATTTTAAATACAGAACGCATTTCTTTAGGAAAAAACAAACCATTCTTAAACAAAACAAAACTAGGATGGCTAGTCTCGGGCTCCATCCCTTTTCAAACAAAAATAAACACACATGAATACAGTCCATTCCCACTTCTCACACGACTTTGAGTTGCAAGAACAATTGAATAGATTCTTTGAATTGGAAACAGTCACTTCATCTCGCACACTTTGCAAGGAAGATCACGAGTGTGAACAGTCATTTAAAAATACAACGACCCGTCAAAGTGACGGTCGGTTCATAGTTACTATACCATTAAAACATTCACCACAATTACTAGGTAGTTCTCATGAGCAAGCCATGTCGAGATTTTTATCATTGGAACGTAGATTTGCACATGATCCTCCTTTCAAAACAAGATACATTGACTTCATGAAAGAATACCTAAACTTAGGCCATATGTCTTTAAATGAAGACAACAATGAAATTAATTCATATTACTTACCTCATCATGGGGTGCTCAGAGAATCCAGTCTAACAACCAACCTGCGAGTAGTGTTCGACGCTTCCGCAGCGACATCTAACGGTATTTCATTTAATCAACTTCAGCATGTTGGACCAACTGTACAAGATGACCTTATTAGTATTTTAATAAGATTTCGTCAGCATAAATTCGTAGTGACATCTGATGTTGAAAAAATGTATAGAAATTTTCTTGAGAGAGTAATCACTTTTTCCCTATCACTTCCCTACACTTTTTCTTTTTTCTTATTGACTGCTGGTCTTTCACTTTTCCCGAACGATTCCCGAACGAATTGCAACGTTGATGTCTTCTTCATGTGTCTTAGGGCACATGGAGGTTTCGGGCCTCGGGGTAAGCCCCCATTACCCGTGCTGTCCTCGCGGTCCACCACTATGGACCGGTCATGGGAGCCTTCTATTGGCGTTGTCGGTATCAAAATTCGGATTTGTCCGTAATCGGTAAATTTTTTTCGTAGCCGGTTAAGACTACGAAAAAAGAAGGTTATCCAGTAAAGTGAGGGTTGGCCTTTCAGCGGCATTGAGGGTTGTTACTCGACTCTCTAATCGATATAGAGAGGAGTTCTCTTGGATAGGGTCGCCCGTCCGGAGGGTGAGAGTGTAGCGGCGCAAAGTTGTTTAGATGTATGTGTGGCCCGTTGTCTGCACGATCGAACAGTCCGCGCGCCAGCCGGGCCACAAACTCCTGGATGGTAGCAATTTTCAGGTTGGCCGCTATAACGTCATTCCGGACGTAGTGACCCGCACCGACGATGGTTCTTAACGCCATATTTTGCTGGGCCTGCAGTCGCCGCCTCAGAGGCTCGCTCAGAAGCGCGTACCAGGCCGGAGCAGCATAGGTGATAATTGATCTGATGTAAGTCTTGTAGACACGCATTTTGGTATTAAGTGGTAACTTGGATGCCAGGACCGGACGTAGCATCGCCCGCGCACATCGTGCTCTGCGGACGACGAGGTCGACGTGCGCAGTCATGCGCAGCGCCCGGTCGATCCGGCACCCAAGGTAGGTCACGGCCTTCTCGTACGCGATCTGCTGGCCATTGAGGGTTAATTGAGATGATAGGTTCCTGAGGCGGCGAGTGAGCAGAGCGGTCGTCTTACCAACGTTGACGACCATCCTCCACTCATCTAGCCATGGTGGCAACAGGTCCAGGAGGCGTTGCATCCTGGCAGCGGCAATATGGGCTCTTCTGGACGAGGTGAAATAAGCGCTATCGTCCGCGTATAACGCCAATTCCACGTCGTCCTCCCATTCTTGCAGCCTGCCTGCCAGGGTAGGGATGTCGTTGGTATAAGCCGCGTACAGGACTGGAGACAAACAGCTGCCCTGAGGAACGCCGGCTCTGATGGTTCTGGTTGCGGACTCGGCGCCCTCTACGCAGACGTAGAACTTCCTGTCTGCCAGGAAAGACGCCACTAGCCGCAACATAGCAGGAGGGACACTGGTCTGTTCTTCCAATTTATAAAGTAGTCCAGAATGCCACACCTTGTCGAACGCCTTCTCGATATCGAGAAAGACGCCCAACGTAGTGCGGCCACGGTTGTAATCGGCCGCAAGCAGGTGCAGCACTCTGGTCAGCTGTGTTGCTGTAGAGTGACCCCTCCTGAATCCGTGCTGCTCCGCCCGAAGTTGGATGCACGGGCGGAGGCGTCTTAGCAACAATCTTTCAAGCAGTTTAGCTATGTGTGGTAGCAGCGTGAGCGGCCTGTAGCTGGCAGCTCTACGCCTGTCCTTCCCGGGTTTCGGCAAGACGATTACTTTGCCTTTCTTCCAGTCCTCCGGGAAGTGGGATGTCCGCAGTATCCCATTGTAGAGTCGACCAAGCTCTACTAGGACTCTATGAGGCAGCTGTCGGAGTGCAGCGTTGGTAATCCCGTTGTGCCCCGGCGCCTTCCTCGGTTGCAGGCGGGTTGCTATCCACCGCAGTTCAGCGGGGGAGATGAACCACTCTCCTGCAAGAGGCGGCGCGGGCGACGACAGGAACTCCTGTACGCGACTCTCCTTTTGGGCATGAAGCTCCAAGAACTCCGCACTTGCTGGGTTCGGCATAAATTGCTCCTCGAAGTGCTCGACTAGGATATCCGCTCTACCCTTGGCATCGTAACGACGTTCACCCGCGTTGTTGGTCAGCGGGCAAACGGGAGGTTTGGCTTTAGTTAACTGTCGGTTCAGTTTATAGAGCGACGCATCATGCTCTTCCGCCTTCCATATGCGCCGCTCCCAGGCATCTCCTCTGTGTGCCTGGACTGCAACCGACAGTTCCTCCGACAAGGTGTTCAATTTCGTTTTGATTCTCGGGCAGCGAGTAAGCGCCCAGAGTCTCCTTAGGGCCCTTTTTCTCTTGATCTGCACGCAGATGTGTCGCGGCAGATCATCCCTTCTGGTGGACATCGGGACGATCGTAGAGGCAGCGTTGAGGGCCTCTTGTATCTTCTTTGTCATATTAGCGGCTGCGGCCTCTACGTCGTCCGCTGTGTTTAAGGGGTGGTGTGCTGGAGGTCTCTCCTGCAGGTGTTTGTGGTAGAGCCTCCAGTCGACACATGTCTTCACTGTTCTGGGCGGCGTAGTCACCGCCTTTAAGCCAAGGGTAATTAAGATCGGGAGGTGCTGTGATTCCAGGTCGTACAGCACCTCTACCACTATCGGGTAGTTAATGTTCCTAGCGAGCACGATGTCCAATACATCCGGACGACTTCGTGGATCCGTTGGAACATGTGTAGGTTCTTCGGGACCTAAAACGTCATAGCAAACGAAACCGCTTTCGGCGTCTTCAAATAGTGCATGACCCGGCGGGTTGATCAATCTAGATCCCCACGCCGGGTGTTTGGCGTTTAGGTCCCCGGCGATGATGGTCGGTGTTTCGCCTTCCATTACCGTCCGGACGTCTGAAGAGCAAAATGGAGTCCCTGGCGGGCGGTATGCTGCGTAGATCCTAAGTTCCTCGCCCGCCGCCTCCATTTTTATGCCGATAGAGCGCATCGTTTGGTATTCCGGTAGGTCAAGTTCTTGATGGACGATGTCCCTTCTCACTAGGACCGCTGTCCCTCTATAAGCGGCCCCCTGAGAAGTGACCTCGTCCCTCCTATAAAGATGGTAGTTAGGCAGCTTAATGCGTGTACTCGGATTTAATTTCGTCTCTACCAGCAAGATGACCTGTACGTCTTGTTGTTGGGCGACGGTGCGGAGTTCTTGTAACTTCTGCTGGATTCCACCTGGGTTCCAGTAGAGGAGGCGCAGGTTAGACTCCTCCACCGTAGTGCCGAGCCAGTAGGTTAGCCAGCGCCTTCATAACCGCTGTAATCGGGTCTGTCCCGGCTCTGATATCAGCCAGGACTTGACTGCCGACCTCGATTGCTATGCCAACCAGACGTTGGATGGCGTCAGCAGTCTCGAAGCCGGCTAGAGGTGTTCTAGATGTCTGTGCAGTTGGCGCTGGTCTCGGGAGTTGGTGTACATTTCTCTGTGTATGGGTAGAGCGCGCTCTATATATAGAGCGGGCTCTATTTTCTGATAGAGCCCTTTCTGGCACTCTACCCATTCTGGCTTTGTCTTCCTTGGTAACCTGCGCCTGGGCTATCGTTACCAACGAATTGCACCGTTGATTGTCGTCTGATTGCACCGAGATGCAATACAGGTATCGGGCCTCGGGGTGACCCCCATTACCCGGGTGTCCTCATGTCCCATTATTATGGGACAGTCCTTGTTGCCTATTCAGGCGTGATGGTAAGTCCGGTTTTTCCGTAATTGGTTAATTACGGAAAAAAGAGTGGTTATCTAATATAGACAGAGTTGGCCTTTCAGCGGCATTGTGGGTTGTTACTCAACTCTCTAATCACATATAGAGAGGAGTTCTCTTGGAAGAGGTCGCCCGTCCGGTGGCCGGGTGTGTAGCGGCGCAAAGCCGTTCAGGTGTTCATGTGGCCCGTTATCGGCACGGTCAAACATGCCGCGCGCTAACCGGGCCACGAAGTCGGTGATGGTCTCGACTTTCAGATCGGCCGCTATGACGTCATTCCGGACGTAGCGACCTGCTCCGACGATCGTCCTTAATGTCAGATTCTGCTGGGCCTGCAGTCGCCGCCTCAGAGGGTTGCTCAGAAGTGCGTACCAGGCCGGAGCAGCATACGTGATGATGGTCCGGATATACATCTTGTATATCCGGAGCTTGGTGTTTATAGGCAACTTGGATGCAAGTACCGGCAAGAGCGTCGCCCGCGCACATCGGGCCCGGCGGACGACGAAGTCGACGTGCGCGGTCATGCGCAGCGTCCTGTCGATCTTGCACCCAAGGTAGGTTACGGCCTTCTGGTACGCAATCTCCTGGCCGTTGAGGGTCAGCGGAGGTGGTAAATTCCTGAGACGGCGAGTGAGCAGAGCGGTCGTCTTACCAACGTTGACGACCATCCTCCACTCATCCAGCCATGGTGGCAGCAGGTCCAGCAGACGCTGCATCTTGGCAGTGGCTATGTGGGCTCTTCTGGACGAGGTGAAATAGGCGCTATCGTCCGCGTATAGCGCCAGCTCGACGTCGTCCTCCCACTCTTGAAGCCTGCCTGCCAGTGTAGGTATGTCGTTAGTATAAGCCGCGTACAGGACTGGTGACAAACAGCTGCCCTGTGGAACGCCGGCTCTGATGGTTTTAGTTGCGGACTCGGCGTCCTCTACGCAGACGTAGAACTTCCTGTCTTCCAGGAAAGACGCCATTAACCGCAACATAGCAAGAGGGACACTGGTCTGTTCTTTCAGCTTGTATAGTAGTCCTATGTGCCACACCCGGTCGAACGCCTTCTCGATATCGAGGAAGACGCCTAACGATATGCGGCCACGATTGTACTCTGCCGCAAGCAGGTGCAGCACTCTAGTCAATTGTGTGACTGTAGAGTGTCCTCTCCTGAATCCGTGCTGCTCCGCCCGAAGTTGGATGCACGGACGGAGACGTCTTAGCAGCAATCTTTCGAACAGTTTAGCTATGTGTGGTAATAGCGTGATCGGCCTGTAGCTGGCAGCTCTACGCCTGTCCTTCCCGGGTTTCGGCAAGACGATAATTTTGCCTGTTTTCCATATCTCCGGGAAGTGGGATGTCCGCAATATCCCATTGTAGAGTCGACCAATCTCTACTATGACTCTATTGGGCAGCTGTCGGAGTGCAGCGTTGGTAATCCCGTCGTGCCCCGGCGCCTTCCTCGGTTGCAGGCGGGTTACTGTCCTCCGCAGTTCAGCGGGGGGAGATGAACCACTCTCCTGCAAGAGGCGGCGCGGGCGACGACAGGAACTCCTGCACGCGACTTTCCTTCCTGGCATGAAGCTCCATGAACTCCGCACTTGCTGGGTTCGGCATAAATTGCTCCTCGAAGTGCTCGACTAGGATATCCGCTCTGCCCTTGGCATCATAGCAGCGTTTGCCTGCGTTGTTAATCAGCGGGCAAACGGGAGGTTTGGTTCTAGTTAACTGCCGGTTCAGTCTATAGAGCGACATATCTTGCTCCTCGGCCTTCCTAATGCGCCGATCCCAAGCGTCGCCTCTAAAGGCCTGGACTGCAACCGACAGTTCCTCCGAGATGGTGTTGAGCTGGGTCTTTAATCTAGGGCAGCGAGTACGCGCCCAGAGCTTTCTCAACGCTCTCTTGCGCCTGATCTGCACGCATATGTTAAGCGGCAGATCGTCTCGCCTGGCTGTGATCGGGACGATCGTAGAGGCCGCGTGAAGGGCCTCCTTGATGTTATTAGTGATTCTAGTTGCAGCGGCCTCTACGTCGTCCGCTGTACTTATTGGCTGGTGTGCTGGAGGTCTCTGCTGCAGGTGTTGACAGTAGAGCCTCCAGTCGACACGTGACTTAAACGCTCTGGGCGGCGTAGTCACCGCCTTCAGGCCAAGGGTTATCAGTAACGGGAGGTGCTGTGAAGGAAGGTCGTACAGCACTTCTACCACTATCGGATAGTTGACGTTCCTAGTGAGCACGATGTCTAATACATCCGGATGCCTCCTTGGGTCAGTAGGAACGTGAGTCGGTTCCTCGGGACCTAGAACGTCGTATTGGTACTTTTCGGCGTCTTCATATAGTTCACGACCCGGCGGGGTGATCACTCTGGACCCCCACGCCGGGTGTTTGGCGTTCAGGTCCCCGGCGATGATAACAGGTCCATCGCCTTCCATCACTGCCCGGATGTCTGAGGAGCAGAATGGAGTCCCTGGTGGGCGGTATGCTGCATATATCCTTAGTTACTCGCCCGCCGCCTCCATTCTAATACCGATTGAGCGCATTGTCTGGAAGGATGGTAATTCCAGCTCTTGATGGACGATGTCCCTCCTCACTAGAACCGCCGTCCCTCTATAGGCGGCCCCTTGAGAAGTGACCTCGTCCCTTCTGTAGATGTAGTAATTTGGCAGCTTAATGCGCGTTTTTGGATTTAATATTGTTTCGCCCAGCAGTATAATATGTATATCCTGTTGCTGGGCGATTGTGCGGAGTTCATGCAGCTTCTGCTGTATTCCGTCCGGGTTCCAATAGAGGAGGTGCAGATTACGCTCCTCCATAGTGCCGGGCTAGGAGGTTTGCCAGCGCCTTCATTATCGCTGTCACTGGATCTGTCCCGGCTCTTATGTCAGCCAGGACTTGCGTGCCGACCTCGATGGCAATACCAACCAGACGTTGGATTGCATCTGCTGTTTCGAGGCCGGTGGTAGGTGTTCTCCTATAAGAAGGCGTTGGCAATTGTCTCGGGGGTTGGGGCTCCTGGATTTGCTCTCTTTCCTTGTGGGTAGAGCGCGCTCTAGTGGTAGAGCGGGCTCTATGTTCAGATAGAGCCCTTTCTGGCATTCTACCCACGCTGGTTGTCTCCCTCGTAATCTGCGCCTTAGCGGCTACTGGTATGGTTGGTGTCGGGGTAGAGGTGACAGCCTGAGGAGGCTGCGACTTCTTCCTACTTCCCCCCCCGCCTCCTCTTCTTGGAGGGTTGCCGTTCAGTGGCAGGATTGGCGGGGGGCTGTAGAGTCGCCCCCGGTGGTTGCCCTGGTCGTTGTGGGTTCCACCGTTTCTTGGGTAGTTGCGGGTGGGGGGGGGGGGGCTGGTTGCCTGCCCTTCCCGGTGATGGTGGTCCACCCGTCCTGCTGAATTGTAACAGCTTTCGGGCGACTCTGAGGGGCCTTTTTGGGGGCCTCCGGGAGTAATCCCGGCAAGGTTATCCCCTGCCTCCTCGCAGTCCTCCTCAGGACTGGGCAGCGGCGGTCATTTGCCGTGTGGTTTTTACCACAGTTGGCGCATTTCGGTTCCTCTTCCCTACCCCGAGGGCAAAGGCTTGCTATGTGCTCCCCGGCACAGCGCACGCATCTCACTGGCCTGAAGCAGTTGGCAGAGGCGTGCCCGAAGGCCTGGCATCGGTGGCATTGGGCTGGTCCAGCCTTTCTTTGCCAGGCCTCGATGACGACCCCTCTCATGTAGAGGAGCTCGTCGATGTTGTATAATTCCTGGAGCTGCTCCAGGCTCAGGTGGTCCAGTTGGGCAAAGTAGACGCAGCCAGGTCTGCTTCTACGCGGTGGTATTGCCTTTACATATTTTATGGGGAAGCCTTTTGCCCTTATGGCCTCCTCTATTGCTTGGGTGTCCGTGCCCATTGGTAGACCCCGGATGCCCACTTTAGTGGGCTTATCCTCCTCCGGGGTGTAACAATACCACGACAATGATGGTGTTTTCTTGGTTAGCTCGACCATGTACCGCTGTACTGTGCGGAATTCATTTGCACTTTGCGGTGTAAATCTAACGCCTTTCCCAAACGGACGGGCATTTATGGGGTGGCCCAACATATTGTTGAGCTCCTTGAAATGCCTCGTCCAGTCTGGTAGGCATTCGGCCACTATGGGTGGGTATCGGCCCTTCTCCTGGTCGGCAGGCTTCACTGTAGGCGCTGCCGCCGGTGGTGGTCGTGGTACTGCTGGTGCAGCTACCATATGGGCATAACTGGTAGATGGCCGTTGGCCATCGTCCTGTGGCAGCCCGGACGGATTTGTTGTTGCCACCGGCGATGATCGGCCGGCGGATGCAGCGAGGGTGGCATATGTGGTTGACCCCCAACTGAAGGATTCTTCGCCCCCCTGCTCATACTGTGCCGAATCATGGCTTCGCCGATCCGGTGATATGGTGCGGGGGGAGTGGTGGAGAGGGTGACCTGGGTGGCGATCTCAGCACCTTCTTTGTGGTCACTTTTTGATGGTAATCTTCTTCTTCCTCTGATGAAGCTGGTGCTTCATCGGAAGACGATTGGGAGCCAACCCGTTGCCTCTTCTCATATAAAGAGGCTTCCGTTTCCGGAGGAGTATGTCGTCTCGCCGTTTTCTTTGCCCGCTGCTGCTGGGGCGACGGTTCCTGCCTGACCGTGTGCTCAGACACGGCCGGCGTGAGCGCGACGCCCGGTGCGGGCTCTTTCCGCGGTGAGACGGGTTTGCGTTGGGGGATCTGTGAAAATGAGGACACAACCCTCGTGCGTTCCGGGTTCGACAGATCCCTCACAACCCGTGGTCGATCCAACACACCTTTTCGGTCCGGTGGTTTTCTAGATGGGGGGAGGTTCCCCCTTTTTCTTATCGGACATAGTAATCAATCAACGGCCCTGTCTAAAATGAGATATGCGAGATGGTAACTTTCCACACTTTGGGCACTGCCTACCCCTTTTGCCAGCAAAAGGGTTGGGGGAAGTGCAACGGTGGCACTTTATGACGCGACTAGGCACAGGATGCTCGGAGCGCATAAAGTGCCAAGAATCACCTAGGGGCCGGTGACCTCGACGCCTCACGGAATCACGGGACTCGACGTTCGGCGGAGTATGTCGTACCGGCGGTTAATTGCAGCCACTGTATACTGCAAGTAACGCACACCTAGGAGATCCTTGTGTCCTCTGAACTCTCTCACGGTTTACTTAATAATTTTATTTGCATAAGTCATACATTAACATAATTTATTTGTATAGATAGTACAAAACAATATCTATACTACGATATACATTACATTTTCATATCACAAAAAACCTTTTATTTATTTAACAAAATATGCCTATTTTACTCACAAGTTCAAAGTCGAAATTTCTTAAATATTTAACATAGAAAGTTAAAACAATGTTTCCCACTTGAAATTATACATATGTTAACTAATACAATAGTTTAATTCACATTTTCTCTATTCATTTCACTATTAAAACACTTTTAAATTTCTTATACAAAACTATCATTATTTCACTTATACACAGGAATTTTCACACAAAAATAACACAGAATTCACCTTTTTAGCACGTACAATCAACCTGAAATGTTTTACAAGTCATTTTTACATAAATTGCTGAAATTACAAATATTTAAATTTTTACATATTTGGCCTCCTAAGTACGTGGCTAGCGTGCGTCCGTGAACTCACACTATTTGAACAACTAACTTTTGCACGGCTCTCGACTATCGGAAAAAATGAAAAGTCTAATATACACCAATATCGACAGTATTAGGTGAATAAATGCTTCTACACAATTTTCGAACTGTAGGAAACTATTACTAATCAGATTCTTATCAGTTATCATGTTTCTTATCAAACAATATAAGTGAATGTTCTCATAAATCAATCATAGCAAATAGGCATTTGTTTTCATACAAAACATATCAAACTTTACTCATAAAGTGATCATCTCGACCGGGGAACAAATCCGATCTCTAACTTTATTTTAATATTCCTTTAAATTTACATTATTGGAAAGATGATTTCAACCGGGGAACAAATCCGGTAACATAATTTATATCTTAAAATTCCCTATATGAATTTATTAAGAGATATTACTTAAGAAAACGATAAACTATTCCGGCCTGGGAGTCGAACCCAAGACCTTCATATCATTAATTCGATATTTCTTTAAGATTTAACTAAGCATTTTCTTATTAGAACATTGCTACTGGGTAATTTGCTTTTTAGAAGCTATTCGTCATCGGTTAACTTAATAAATTGAAATATTCTTATAGGCGCGTCGCCAACAATCTCCCCCCCCCGTGCGTCAGCACCATTATTTGGGAGGCGTCGCGGGTACCAACACTAGAAACAGCCCCGACCACAGAGTACCTTTATATATACTGAAACCCTGACCAAAGACTACAAGGAGCAAGGACTACAAAATAGTAGGCATGTCGGTCTTTGAGTATTAAACCAAAGGAGACGGCATCGCAAGGCATACCCCTCTGTAAAAGGTACGAGAGTCCGACTCATACTCGTTATATAAAACTAGTTGCTCCGCGTCGTGCGTCATTTTGAAGTGATCGTGCCAGTAAATCGAGCTCCGACAAAATGCCGAATTGCAGTGTATTTACATGAAAAAAAAAAAACAATCAAAAACGTCAAGTATACAAAAGGACTTAATGTGACTTTTGAAAAAAAAAATGAAAAAGTGATATATTAATTTACAATGATACATTTTAAACCAGTAGCAAGGGCCCCTGTACTCGGTTGGGAACTTGTATTACTGGGTACCCCGCTCATCCACCAAGACAATACAATGTTAATCAATAAATAACAAAAAGCAAGACAAGATCTAGCATTAGGAAGTAAATGATATTTGGAATATAATAATAATTACATGATAAGCATGCATGCAAAGCATGCACGCGTTTATGTGTGTGTGTGTGTGTGTATGTGGTTGTGTGTAGTGCTTTAATAATTGGTGTGGCTGTTCGAAGTATAAAAGTTATGTAATAAATTGTTCAGTTTCCTCGTAGTTTAGTGTTAATAAAAATTGTGTCAAACACGTTTAACTTTAGTCCACGTCAAGAGGTAAATATTCAATCTGCTGTTGAATTTGTTGTAAATATATATAGATTGGAACACGTATTGCTTTTGCTTAAATTTTGTTTCATTTTGTGGTATATTGCAAATTTTGGTACTCCTACGTTTTGGTGTCTGATGAGGTATGAAAGGTAAATGTTGATGCTTTTTTTAAAATGCAATTCAATATATACATCTGGCGAGTAGTAAGCAACTTGTAAGACTTATGTAGTTCAAAAGTTGAAAATCGAAACGGTTTCAAGAACATCACCTTAATTAGAGCTCTTTCTAGTCCTATTAGATGTGTTTTTGCTGCACCACCCCAAACAGGTATGCAATAACTCATTACCGATTGCGCTAGAGCTTTGTAGGTGGTGATAAGAGTTGTTTCATTTGCAACACACCTGAGTTTTTTAAATACCCAGTTAGTTTCCTTATCCTGTCAGGAATGTTTTCAATGTGTTGACTCCATGTAAGGTGCTGATCAATAGTTACACCGAGATATTTGATGGTACTAGTCCTAGTGATTTTATCACATGAGCAATTATTATAGCTATCTAAATATGGCTTATGGCAGGTATGAACTGTTAGGTTAAATTTAGAATTTGGTTGTGTATTTTTCCGTATAGTAAAAGGTATGAATTTAGTTTTGTTAATGTTAAGGGTCAGAAGGTTCGACCTTAGCCAGATAGACATATGGTATATTACGGAGTCAGCAATAATCCCTAGATTTTCCCGTGATTTTACGTTAAAAATGAGAGCAGTGTCATCTGCGTAGGTGTATATTTGACAATTTTGTAGGCTTAAATTGCATAGATCATTGACATAGATTAAAAATAGAGTAGGTCCGAGCACGCTACCTTGAGGGACACCATAAGAGATATTTGATGGACGGCTAAGATATTCACCAAGCTTGAGCTGTTGCTGACGTTCGGTAAGATAGTCTGTTAGAAGGGCGTGAGGCAGACCTCTTATACCATATTTATATAGTTTGTCTAACAGGATAGGAGTAGAAACGGTGTCGAACGCCTTGGCCAAATCCAAAAAGACTCCAAGACATTTGTTACCAGAGTCCAGTTGCTTTCTTATTTCTTCAGTTAAAGCTAACACAGCGTCCTGAGTAGAAATTCCATTTCTAAAACCAAATTAGTGTTTAGAGAGCAGGTCGTTATGTATGAGATATTTTTTCAATCTATTGTTTATTAGTTTCTCTAGTATTTTTGATAGAACTGTTAGCACAGAAATTGGTCTGTAGTTGTCCACATCATCTTTACTTCCACTTTTATCTTTAGGGGTTACTAACGCCCTTTTAAATGTTATGGGAAATCAGCCACTTTTAAAGCAAAGATTGCTGATATGGCAAATTATAGGTGTAAGGGTGTGTCTGGCCATTTTAGTAAATGATGTTGGAATGTTATCCCATCCTGGGGCAGACTCATTAGAGAGATCGCTTATGACCGAATTTATTTTACTTTTCATCTGTGAGTATTTTTAACATAATATTAAAGTAATTTTATCATTAAAACTCGTACTTTGTGAATATTATCGTCCAATACCGAGTGTGGCCATCATAGTTCATAAAGTAAAAATAATCTATTTTAAAAAAAATATAAATTACTACACAAGTTATATATATATATATATATATATATATATATATTAACGAAAATATATTTTCTAATAACTAAATCAGTTTGTGATGAATAATAATCATTACATATAGATGTGTAGTGGATTTTGTTAAATGATTTATATATTCAGCTCAATTTTAACACGTACTGAATATTATATAATTAAATATAATCGATAACTAGTATTTATTAAAATATTATAAAAAATACAGGCCAAATAAGTCAAATCGAAACTTGCTACCTCGCAGCAAAAGTGTGCAATTTTTATAAAAATAAACTGGTATCACTGCAACCGAAAGTTATATATATATATATATATATATATATATATATATATATATATATATATATATATATATATATATAGTTGAATCTTCTGACTAAAATAAAAATATTTATTTTAGGGTGATCGTGGTGATTGCACAATATCGTCTACATCGAAAAAAGAAAGCTGGATGTTCCGGCAAAATTCCGTAAGTTATCTCGAAAGTCACAATTCGAAAAAAAATCCTTCAAACTAGTCCTACTCCCACTGCGAGTACGAGCCAACACTGGAAAATTAGAATGAAAAAATGCCTTGACATAAAAAAAAACAATAGCATAAACAGGCTTCACAAGTTTGCAAAAAATACTTATGCCCTAACACTTAACTATTACTCACCAAAAGCCTGTCGCTATGTACGTAGAACTTTTTGAACATGTTTGCCTGCATCCGTACATTGACTAAGTGGTACACTACCATCGATCGCCCACCAGGGTTTACTCACGAAGCGCTGACGGCATTAAAATTGAGAGCGGAGAGTAACCCTGATAAATTTTTTTATTGTACCTTGGTAATGGATGAAATGAAAATTAAGCAATTGACAGAATACCATGCTAGTAGCCAAAGGCATTATGTATATAACCAAAATGTCTTTTAGAACTTGCATGGTACTCCGTCAATTGTTTTATTTTCATTTCATATATCACTAATATACAATATAATTTCTTATCAGGGTTACTCTGTAGTCTAAGTTTTAAAACAGTAACGCTTTTTTTGTGTAGCCAAGTCGACCATAAATTGTACTGTACCACTTTGTTATCGTATGTGATGAAGGCAGACCAATTTCAAAACTTTTGATATTTCGCACATATTGTTAAGCTTTCGGTGAATAGTAATGTAAAGTTAAAGCAAAACATCTTTCTGGGGAATACTTAGCCCTAGGTAGATGTCACGTTTTATTTTTAAGCAGCTGTCTGGTTAAAGTTCACTTTATTAAACTATTACATAGTGTAAAACTTTTTTGTTTTCCTAATTTATTAAATATTTTCCAGACAGTTCGTTTAATAACTCTTGAAAATCAACAACTATGTTTAATTAGCGGTTTTGTGATAACGAAGCTTTATAATAAAAACATAAACTTGGTTAACAACATCTAAGACAATAAACTGATTGGACTTTTCTTTTAAAACAATCTGATTTTTAAAATAAGTTAACTAAACCTATTTCGATTTGTTAAATGTTTAAAATTTTATCCTCCATAATGTTAAATAAACCTGTAGCAAAATAATAAACTTATTTTCAATAATTTCTAAGTTTTTTTCCGAAGAAAATTTCTAAATACTTTAAAAAAAGAATTTCAAATAACACCTTGGTATTATTTATCTATGTATTACTTATAATCAAATAAAAACGTATGCGAACTATGGTGATTTGTTTATCGATAAAAAAAACATCGACATAGTCCACGCCTTACGTTGCTTACGCATTTAGACAGCGCTATCAGTGTATCGACACGTGTACAATTTGATGGTATGCGTAAACGCGATGAACACAAACACAAATGTTGTAGTGTGCGTTTATAGTGACACGATTTAATTTTGCATTTGTAGTTAAGTTTACAGTTGTGTGTTTTCTTGCGCCCCCCCTGATGTTGATAGAATTTTTGTTTAGGAATTAACGCGCATGGCCTCTCCAGTTGGTTGAATATTCAAAGATATCGATATCTTAAAGGCTCCGACCAAAGACTACAAGGAGCAAGGACTACAAAATAGTAGGCATGTCGATCTTAATCGTTTAATCGATTATATGGAGTGAAATATTCGAATTTTAGATCGATTTGAAGCACCGCATCCATTCAATGAATCGATCCAAAAACCTCTCGAATCGGACTGATTCATCTGATTCAAGAACTATAACTATTTATAGCTATTTATAACTATTTAAAGTGTTAAAGTTCCCATACAGACACTACCCATAGATAATACACTATATACCAGAGATTGCCGGCCGAGGCCGGATTCTATATAGAGGTATCACTCTTTTTGCCGCAGTATTACGTTAAGATTATGGAGTGTAGAAGTAAGGAGTACAGACTGTAGTATAGTGTATGAACCTCAAGCTCGTAACAGTATTAAGAAGTGTCCATAGAAAACCGTTAAATAAGGGTGGCGCCACTATAGCTACGGGATATACTGTAAAGAACGCACCGAAAAATATTAGTGGGATAGACGACTTTTTCGAGGTTATATTTACTAAATAAAATTATTTTATTATTTTATTTAAGTTCATTTCATCCCAGTAGCTACTCCAGCGCTGTTGTGAAGAGTTTTTGAGCTGATATTTACTGCTTACCGATGGCCACTTCTTCAACTATTCTACTATGGGAGTTGGTACTCCTTGCTTCTACACTCCATAGTTAAGATTGTTTAATGTATTTGTATAGTTTTATTTTTAAATTCTTTGTTTCATAAATATTTTTTCCTTAAATATTCTTCTTTCGTGTAAATGTAATAGAAAAAAAATTAATGGAATTATTAAACATCTACTTATGTCACCGTTACAGATATCAATAAAATAATTTACTATGTTTTATCTAATCAAGCTTATAGCCTATCGAAATCTGGAAAAAAAATCATCACTACTAGAGTCCGTTTCATAAAAGAAGTCCAACGGAAAATGTGCGAACTAAAATTTTATATATGGAATTTGACACCAGATGTTAAACTTCGCCAAGACTGTGGTGCCGCAGCTAAGGGACTTCTTTCATTATATGCGTGTTATGATATTCAGTGGAATCTCTATAACTCGAACCTCCTTAAGTCGAAATCCTCAGTAAGTCACCCCCTAAATACGCGGTATCTCGAATTATTAGACTTTGTAACTCGAACAAAATGTTATTTCCAAATGAAATATTGATAATAGATATTTATACTCTATAACTCGAATTTCAAAAAGGAGACTCAGTAAGTCGTAGTTAGTAAACAATAATGACATCTTACTTGGAATTCCCCGAAATAATAGCAATAAAATCCGGGTTCCTAATCGTAAAGTAGCTACTAGGCATGTCGATTCACTCTTAAAAAAAATCGATCTCTGAATTGATTTGAATCGAAAATACTAGAATCGATTATCGATTAAATCGAGGATTAAAAGATCGATTTTCGATTAATCGCGACATTTTCGAACATGAAATTTGAAGAATTTACGATTTTTTCTTTAATTGAACTTTAATATTTTTTCAAATAAAATATTAGTAATCTTATTAATTAACATTATTAATATTCATTTTAACCACTCCTGGTAAGCTTGAAACGCTTGTGTTAGTAGTGGTTCGCACATAAGCCACTCGATCCTTTTTTTTACAAAGTGATTCCATGTATCACTTTTATTTGACATTTTAGGCTAGAAACAAAAACAATACTTTAACAAAAGTTCAAACTGCAACGTACATTTCTCAATAAATCTGTTTCAATCTAATAACTCACTATTTATCAAATTGAAGTGAATGCTACACGAACACAATACTGGTTATTTCCTTACTATAAACCTCTATAAACTTCAACATATAATATTTATTTACAGTATCTAGGTATTTAAAAAGTACTCTGTCTGTACTTACAGCTCACAGTATGTATGTTTTTGATAATAAATAAAGTAAATTCACAAGTTTACAGTTCAACAAGTTTCACAGCTATATTAATATATTGTAGTATGTATATGTAGTCTTTGTTCACAGCACAGATTAAGTTATACCAACATTCCACATGTAAGATTAGAATTACAATTTTAGAAATGAAAATGAAATGACAACTTTTCGATATTGTTGGATGCGTTCATAAATATTTATTTTATTCAAATATATATTGAGTTCCAATTATCAACCACTGAACACGACAACACACGACCGGTTGTTTTTGCGTCCCCCAACAGCAAAAAATTAAAAAACTGCGGTATCTGACCCCAGCCAGTTTGGGAATTTCATCGCTAGTTCTTGAATCAGTCTAATAAATAAATAAATAATCGATCTAAAAGATCGATTATTTTACGCCAAAGAATCTATTTTTCGATTAATCGATTTAAGATGAAAATGCCTAGTAGCTACCGCGTCACATGCCAAGCGTCGGCCAAGCTCGGCGGGTGACGCGGCAGCTATGCTATCTTGAAAATTTTAACTATAACGCCCGGTAGTCAAACATGAAACGTCCTATGACTCAAAAAGTATGGACATTAGAAAAAAAAGTTTCAAACAAAAGTTTTGGAAAATAAACTGAAGTTATTGGCCGCGATAGAAAAATCGGTTCATTCAATGGGCCATAAAAAAAAAGTTTACAAAAAAGTTTACTGAAAACAAAAGATGCGAAATTTTATTTTCTACAATAATGGTTTGTATTACTTTTGCCTTAAAATGCGTAGTTTTCGAGATACCGGCTGAAAACTTTTTTTCAAGATGGCGCTTGAAGCGCCACATGTTCATTAAATTGGCCATAAATCGTAAACGGTAAGTTTTACAAAAAAGTTTACTTGAAACAAATGATGGAAAATTTTATTTTCTACAGTAATAGTTTATATCATTTTTGCCTTAAAATGCGTAGTTTTCGAGATACCGGCTGAAAACTTTTTTTCAAGATGGCGCTTGAAGCGCCACATGTTCATTAAATTGGCCATAAATCGTAAACGGTAAGTTTTACAAAAAAGTTTGCAGGAAACAAAAGATGCAAAATTTTATTTTCTACAATAATGGTTTGTATCACTTTTGCCTTAAAGTGCGTAGTTTCCGAGATACCGGCTGAAAACTTTTTTTGCAAGATGGCGCTTGAAGCGCCACATGTTCATTAATGGGCCATAAATCGGAAACGGTAAGTTTTACAAAAAAGTTTGGTGGAAACAAATGATGGGAAATTTTATTTTCTACAATAATGGTTGGTATAACTTTTGCCTTAAAATGCATTGTTTCCCAGATATCGGCTGAAAACGTTTTTTCAAGATGGCGCTTGAAGCGCCACCTGTTCATTAAATGAGCCATAAATCGTAAACGGAAAGTTTTACAAAAAAGTTTGCAGAAAACAAAAGATGCAAAATTTTATTTTCTACAATAATGGTTTGTATCACTTTTGCCTTAAAGTGCGTAGTTTCCGAGATACCGGCTAAAAACTTTTTTGCAAGATGGCGCTTGAAGCGCCACATGTTCATTGAATGGGCCATAAATCGGAAACGGTAAGTTTTACAAAAAAGTTTAGTGGAAACAAATGATGGGAAATTTTATTTTCTACAATAATGGTTGGTATAACTTTTGCCTTAAACTGCGTAGTTTCCGAGATATCGGCTGAAAACGTTTTTTCAAGATGGCGCTTGAAGCGCCACCTGTTCATTAAACGATCCATAAATCGTAAACGGAAAGTTTTACAAAAAAGTTTGCTGGAAACAAAAGATGCGAAATTTTATTTTCTACAATAATGGTTTGTATCACTTTTGCCTTAAAGTGCATAGTTACCGAGATATCGGCTAAAATGTTTTTTCAAGATTGCGCTTGAAGCGCCACCTGGATCTGTCGGCATTTTGTGATTTTATGCTCAATAAGTGATCCTAAACCTCATAAAAAATGAAATTGAATCGGAAATTTCGTGCAATGTTAAATTCTATTTTTACTGTACTATTTCATAAAACATTTTATTTGTCAACAACGTCTTACAATTATCGTTTCTCTAGCGTTCACGTGACATTACACAATATATTTTAATTGTTGATAATTTTTATTTTTGGATAAGAACATGGTAATGGCCCTATGAGATTATAAGAATGATAAGATGATTATAAGTTATATTTAACTTCATTTAAAAAAAATTGTCTTTGGCCAAACCTACTTTACTCTTTGGCTTGACCATAGGTCTGACTAATAGGCTTTGAATAGGTCCATATACTGACGGTACACGAGTAGAATGAACTCTAAACTAAATTGCGTAGACAGAGAAACCTATAATTAATATAATAATTGACGCCTTCTTTCGCATTCCCACATGACGAAGATAGATTTATGCATAAGTCTCGCATAGAAATGAGACAGAGCGGTGTGACTGTTTCTGTTTGTCCCTTTCTCCGTGCCGGTTTTCATGTTTAGTAAACTACACTTTGCTAAACTACTTTGGTAGTTCGTAGCGATCTAAGGAGTTTACAAGTTGTTTTATAAGTGAGAAAACATTTTTTTTGTGAACTTAAGATTGGTAATCTTGTTCAGTTCAGTTCTTAGAACAATTAAAAACTTTAAAAATGGTTATATGTAATGTCTTAGGATGTAAAAGTGATAGTGAACGTAAACTTACCGGTGTATCATTTCACTCGTAAGTATAGTACATTTTATCTGGTATCATACTTACTAATATTATAAATGCGAAAGTGTGTTTGTTTTAGACCCATACCAATATATATTTTAATAATATATATATAATAATATATATTTTAGTCATCCGAAATCCTGATAACACTATTGGTCACACTGTGTATAGGAAAAAGACCCATACCAACCGATATCTAAATGGTGAATCTCACCATCATCCTTCACAGTTAGCTACCGTGGGTAAATCTTTGTTTCAGAGAGCACGAGGGATCTGTGACAGAAAACATCTGGCCGCGGAGCTTCAGCATGTCAAGCAAGTATTGCAAGACAACAAGCTTCGGGTCCCGCGCCTACGTCACAGTGAACGAGTGAAGCCGGCAACAGTCGAGCGCGCACCTGCTCTACTACCATATGTTGGAGGAGTCACGGACAAGATTGGCTACATCTTGAAGCGAGCGTCCATTAAGACATACTACAAGCCGCTGAAGAAGATTAGTCAATTTTTACCATCCATCAAATGTAATATTCCTCTACAAGATGCAGGTGTGTACAAGCTAGATTGTGAATGTGGTCTCTCTTACATAGGTCAAACAAAGAGATCTATAAAAACCCGCGTGAAGGAACATATAGCTGATGTGAAGCACCGACGCTCCGGGAAGTCTGCAGTCTGCGAACATGTTCAAGATCGTCCCCACCATTACATTAGATTTGATAAACCACAAATTCTCGCAAAAGAACACCGATTCCTACCAAGGATGATACGCGAGGCTATTGAAATTAAAAAACATCCAAATTTCAATAGAGAAGATGGTTGGGTGCTACCATCTGCTTGGGATCCTATAATCAACAAAATTAAACCCAAACCCAAGCATACCACTGCAAGACTTCATGATACTATAAGCTCGTTTTGCGTAAATCGGACCAAAAATTAATATTAAAAAACTGAAGGTAGCCGGACTAACTATGACATTGGGACGTCAAACATCTCAGTCCCCCCCGTGACCATGGGCGCTGTAAAGCACCCGAAACGTCGGGATAATAATAAAAATAAATTAAAGTAATTAAACGCGATAAAATCCGTAAATAATAGTTTTATTCAATGTGTAGTGTTCGCGTAAATTTAAGAAATCATTAGTGTGTTTGTTTGTTTGTTTGTCCTTCTTTCATGTCGCAACAGAGCGTCGGCATGGCATGATTTTTTTGGAATAGTTCGGTGGCTGTAGAGTGACATAGGTTACTTCTTTCCGTGGAATAACATCTCATTCCCGTGGGAAAATCGAATATGTTGCAAAAGTTTGTCCTTCTTTCACGTCGCAACAGAGCGTCGGTATGGCATGAATTTTGGTATGGGGATAGTTCGGTGGCTGTAGAGTGACATAGGCTTTTTTTTTATAGAAGAGGGGGCAAACGAGCATGCGGTTCACCTGATGTTAAGTGACTACCGCCCATGATCAACCGCAAAAAAAAATTGCAGGTGCGTTGCCGGCCCTTTAGAAAGGAGTAAGCTCTTTTCTTGAAGGTCCCCAGGTCGTATCGGTACCTCCGAAGACACTGGAAATATACAGTATGAAAGCAGTTTGTTTCCATACTATTTCCATTTCTATCAACGTATTACAGAATAGATTTTGTTGTATGTTTTTTTTTTGACCGATCACATCTTATTACAAAACGTAGTTTACTGATAACCTTAAGTTTAGAGAAGTCTGTCACGAAATATGTACATAGGGCCTAACAGTGAAATTTTGATTGTCTGTAACGATGATGATGAAACTACCCGAGTAATATGTCTAAGCACCCTGTCAAGTTAGTTAACATTCCTTTTCTGGTTTTGTTGGCCTTGCAGTAAAAATATTTTATGTTATAAAAACTCTGGGACTGACTAATAAACACCGAATTTTTTTTTATAGATTAGGGGGCAAACGAGCATGCGGCTCACCTGATATTAAGTGACTACCGCCGCCCATGATCAACCGCAACACCAGAGGAATTGCAGGTGCGTTGCCGGCCCTTTAGAAAGGAGTAAGCTCTTTTCTTGAAGGTCCCCAGGTCGTATCGGTCCGGAAAAATCGCCGGTGGTAAACTATTCCACAGAGGTTGTACGCTGAAGAAAACTCCTCTTGAAACGTACAGTGGTGGACCGCCACGCTTCTAGATGGTGTGGATGGTATCGGAACGTTTGCCGCGTAGTGCGTTCACGAAATTTGGCGGCTGGGATTAATCCGAACAATTCCTCAGAGCACTCTCCATGGTATATGCGAAAGAAAATGCAAAGAGATGCAACATCTTTTCGCAGTGCCAGTGAATCGAGCCGATCGGAAAGCACTCGGTCGTCGACGATTCGAGCCGCTCTGCGTTGGATGCGGTCAAGTGGAAGGAGCTGGTACTGGGAAGCCCCAGCCCAGAGATGGGAACAGTATTCCATGTGCGGCCGAACCTGCACCTTGTAAAGATGCAGGCGGTGTGCCGGCATGAAATACTGTCCCGCTCTGCTGAGTACGCCAAGCTTTTTAGAGGCCGATTTGGCCTTCTCTTCCAAATGACCACGAAACTGCACGTCACTCGATATGTCGACGCCGAGGATTCCGATACTGGCTGAGGCAACAAGGGGAGTGCCTTGAAACTGAGGAGATTCGACAAAGGGGTTCTTTTAACGCGAACTTGTGTCTTCTAGGGGTTAAACTGGACTAGATTTAGTCGCCCCCAATCCGAGACTCTGTTCAGCAAAGACTCGACTTCAGACACAAGTTTGTCCCGGCACTCTGAGACGTTTTCCCGAGAAATATCGGCTCGGCCAGTATAAAGAGCATCACCAGTGCTGTCATCTGCATAGCAATGAATGTTACGGGTTTGCAACATATCATTAATATGCAGAAGAAACAGCGTTGGCGATAGCACGCAGCCTTGTGGAACACCAGCATTAATAGGCTTGCAATCGGAGCTTGCACCGTCTACAACGATTTCAATCGCACAATTTCTCGGGAAGCCCATAGAAAGGGAGCTTCGAAAGAAGCGCTTTGTGCCAAACCCGATCGAAGGCCTTCGCAATGTCCAAACTAACGGCCAATGCCTCCCCCTTGGACTCTACTGCCTCCTGTGGTAAACTATTCCACAGAGAGGTTGTACGCGGAAGAAAACTCCTCTTGAAACGTACAGTGGTGGACCGCCAAGCATCCAGATGGTGTTGATGGTATCGGGACGTTTGCCGCGTAGTGCGTTCACGAAATTTGGCGGCTGGGATTAATCCGAACAATTCCTCAGAGCACTCTCCATGGTATATGCGAAAGAAAATGCAAAGAGATGCAACATCTCTTCGCAGTGCCAGTGAATCGAGCCGATTGGAAAGCACTCGATCGTCGACGATTCGAGCCGCTCTGCGCTGGATGCGGTCAAGTGGAAGGAGCTGGTACTGGGGAGCCCCAGCCCAGAAATGGGAACAGTACTCCATGTGCGGTCGAACCTGCGTGCATACGGTACCTATACGCTTAAATTGTTTCTATTTCGTAGCTTATTCGACTACCTGCTTTCGATTTCGGTTGTTTGTTATTTGCTTTGTGATTTGGTTAAGGTTGAATGGATTTATATTGGATTTCATTTTCAGATTTGTGTATTTTCTTGGATCGGTTTTGTTGATTTGGTTGGTATTCCTTTATACATATTTAGACTCTGGCTTTGATTTTGGATTTTGTTTATTTAGAATCGTGAATTGGTTTTCGTTGTTTTAGGTTGTTTAACAATATTTCAAAGGAATATTAATAGTATAGATAGTGTATACGGTACCTATACACTTACTTCTTTTTTCGTTGGAATTTATATTGACTACTACATTCGATTTCGGTTTTCTGCGATTTGTTTTGTGATTTGGTTTAAGTTGATTCGATTTTTTTTTGGCTATCGTTTTCGGATTCGTGTTGTGTCTTGAATTGGTTTTGTTGTTTTGATTTTAAAAAATATTTAAAAGTAATATTTATTCCTATTAGATATTTAGGATTTGCTTTTAAAAAAAATATTTAAAAGTAAATTTAATTCCTTTTAGGTATTTTAACGTCTTTTAAAAAAAAAAGGTTTTTTGTTACTTCATAATGCCTCGCAAACGTAAGTCCAGCCTTTCAAGAGTATCTACTCAAAGACAAGCGAAAAGATTAGCTCGATCGCTAGAATCTTTAGAAGATGCTGAACTGAGAAGGCAAGAACAAGTAGAGCGTCAGGCTGCTTTTAGAGCATCTGAGACACCTTCTCAACGTCAGCAAAGGCGTCTTGAACAGACAGAGCGTCAGGCTGCTTTAAGAGCTTCCGAAACACCTTCTGAAAGTCAGGAAAAGCGTCTTGAACAGGCAGAGCGTCAAGCTACTTTAAGAGCTACTGAAACACCTGCTCAAAGTCAGCAAAGGCTATTCGAACAAGCGGAACGTCAGGCCGCCTTAAGAGCCGCGGAAACACCTGATGAAACTCAACACAGACTCATTGAGCAAGCTGAACGTCAATCTACTATAAGGGCATCTGAAACACCAGAACAGACATAGGCGCGAAGAGATGCAAATGCACAGCTCCAAGCTGAACGTCGACAAAATTTTCAAAGAAACAATTGGTCGGTTTTTAATGACGCAGCATTCAATTATGGTCCGTTGATTGATTATAAAAATCAAGGTTAGTTGTTATCGGACTGATGGACAAGGCGTTGTTATCGGACTGATGGACAAGGCGTTTACATCCTAAGACATTACATCTAACCATTTTTAAAGTTTTTAATAAGTAAGCGACCCGGGTTCGATCCCCGCCGACACCAATTAAATTGTTAATTGCAATTTTAAGTGTTTATTCTATTGACAAACTTACTTTTCTTTCTGTTATTTTCTTACGTGTGTATGATTTAGTGTTAACAAATTATATTTAAATATTGTGTGTGTATATGATTAAGCCGTGGTAGCTCAGATAGTTAGCGCAAGCTGTAAATTTCACAGTACGCGACCCGGGTTCGATCCCCGCCGGCACCAATTAATTAGTTAGTTGCAATTTTTAGTGCTGATTTACCACGTGCTCAGTGGTGAATGAAAACATCGTGAGGAAACCTGCATGTCTGAGAAAATTTCGAAGGCATGTGAAGTTCGCCAACACGCATTAAAGCCGCGCCGCAGACATTTCCTAGCCATAAATACAAAGAAAATAGCAGAAAGTGAAAAAGTTAAAAAATACTTTTTAACAATGACAGTCATTAGTTGATCATTAGTGAATGTTATACTGTTTACTTAAATTACAGGAAGACAAGAGCAGAAGGAAAAGATGAGTGTGGCATACGTGTACATAACACATCATTGAATAACAAAACTACAACACTGAGTGGAGAAGAAAACGAGAAGAATATGCAATACTCAAGAGCTGAATATCCATTCTTCAGTTCAAAATCTAGCCGGTTGCTCAGTTTCGAAAACTGGCCTCTCGTTATGCGACAGAAACCTGAAGATCTTGCAGAAGCCGGTTTCTTTTATACTGGCCATGCAGACAGGACCAAGTTTTTCCATTGTGGTGGTGGCTTAAAAGATTGGGAAGATGATGATGATCCTTGGCAGCAGCATGTTCAGTGGTTTAGTCAGTGTGCTTATGTAAAATTTAAACTCGAACAGAGTTTTGTATTAGATTAAATAGAATATTTATAAAGAAATAAAAAATAATATATTGCATACAATTTGTTTTATTTAATTTTATAACGTTTCACATAGTTACATACACCGAAAATGCATTACACATAACAAATAAAATCTAACACACAACACATATTATAACCTTAACTACTATAGTCTACAGTAACATTTCTGTTTTTATCTATCTCAATAATATTATCAAACTCAGCATAAACTATACAGTTAATTGTTTGTATTAGTGAGGATTCAAATCGTACTTCTAATCTTACACTACCATTCTTTATGAGATTCCAATGAGCTGATGAGTTGGCTGATAAATCAGGAGTTAAGTCAAATGCTAATAGACAGTAACCTTTGGCATACTGTTCACAAGAGATTCCATTTCCTTCATTAAGAAAGTGAATACCAGTTCCCGAGAATAGAGTATGATATGTTGATGTAAATATGCTATTATTAAAAGATGGTTGCAAAGCTTTTGAAGGTATTTGTTGACCATCAATATATAAGCTGAAAGAATTAATACCGTAGTTTTCAAAGTTAAATGGATTTTTAGTAAGGGAACCATTAAATGCAGAATTGGTCACAAATCCAATTATACATATTTTGGGTACCTGTCCTAAAAATATATTATCAAAAGTTTTTCCTTGAACACCCGATGGAATTGTTAAAACTTTTACTTCAGCTCGAGTAATAGGATATTTAGCAGTGGTAGAAGCTAAAACTTTTTGACGTGCGAAGTGATGACACTGGGATTAATTCGTGCTCGTCGAACAATAAGAGTTGCGTCCGTAATGCAAACTTTAAATTTTACATCGTTTGACCCAGCAATTAAATTAAAGCTCTCTCTTGATCGAACCAATTTAACACTCATTTCAACACCATTAATTAAAAATTTATCTTGGTTGAAAATGTCACCGTGAAGATGACTAATCACTTCACTTTCACTCCAATCTTTCACTAATCAATTCCTGTCTTTTAACAAATCCTATGTTTTTACCATCCGTAGAATCCATTTTTCCTGCTGTATCATCATATCAAAGACTACAAGTAAGATGAGATTGTTTAGCAGCAGGAGCATAGTTTAAAAGGGTTTCCATGTATGCTCGATACGCATAGGTATTATTAGGTGGTGATACAAGTTTTTGGTTTAAATAAACATCAAGTTGACTAAAAAGTGAATGCAGCCAATTATTTACAGGTGCTACCATTGTAGTAGATATCAAGTTAGTTGAATCTTGATTTAATACTTTTGCCTTTGTGTGGAGTAATGTATGAGACAAATCTATGTAGTCATCGCCTGTCCCAGGAACTTGAAACTCGATAGGTCCATCATCACCAAGAGACGAAATCGGTTTTTAATAAATCCACAGTCCATTTTCAATGCTAGTTTGTGTAGGCGGTTGTGCAAACAAATCCAATTCTGACTTAACGCACTCGCAAGAATGATTATGAAGGAAAGACATAATATTTAATTTGAAAATATATCTTTGATATTTTTTGGTTTTAGACCAAGTTTTTTCGCAGCTTTCAATTTAGCAGTTAATGGTGGAATGAACGAGGTCAATCGTTTTCTTTTAGTTTTATACCCAGATCCCGTCATGTTAAATTGATCAATTTTCTCATCAACCTTTCGTTTTAAATTCGTACTAACTTGCTTTAGACGATCTTTTATTGAGGCTTCCATAGGACGCGCTTGAACCATATCCAATAAAAGTCCTACTCCAGCGCTTAATGCCTCCTTACCAATCACTCGAGCACCACTTGAAAGTAAAGGTAAAACTGATCTAAATAACCCCCCTAAGAAGCTCCCAATACCATGACCGCGTTGGTATGGTGAACCCTTATAAATTACTCCAACTCTTAACCCAGATTGATGTGTA
Organism: Parnassius apollo; assembly: GCA_907164705.1. Classification (NCBI taxonomy): domain Eukaryota; kingdom Metazoa; phylum Arthropoda; class Insecta; order Lepidoptera; family Papilionidae; genus Parnassius; species Parnassius apollo. Next base: position 18,534,680 of record CAJQZP010000008.1, read on the forward strand.
TAATAATTTTCATATAGACATTTATGATGATCACGAAGAGAATTCATTATTATATTTTTTCGGAAATGTAGTTTAATACACACGGTTCTAAACTGGAATGGTATTTTTTGTCTTGTGCTCGATCTTATAACTATTTCCAGCGTATCGAACTCTCTTCGCATAACAGGTAAGTAGTGAGGTTGAGAGAAAACGTGCATTTTATTTGCACCATAAATGTATTTTGTAGGATCTAATGAAATGACTCTTAGTAAAGGAGTCATAACATCACCCACAATCTGAGGATCGATAATGTCGCAATATAGAAAGAGTTGAGATGGTAATTTATAGATAATAAGTTATAAGATTTTGTATTTTGTAAATAAAAATTTTAACAAAATTAGGTAATGTGTTTTATTGATGAGTCAGATTAGTGTAGATAGGAACAAAGGAGTATAATACAATAGCACCACGCTGAGGAAGAATAGATAATGACGGTATTCAATGAACAATAGATAAATAGATAAGAACAATGGAGTGCTAATGACGGTGGAGGCCTTCACCGGATTAGATAAGAGTTAATTGATCTGCACATCTCCGGAACCGTGCATCCTACGCAAAAATGGATCGCAGATTCGTGATCAGAGCATGCCAAAACCTTTTTTTTAGGATCGTGAGTCGACGAACGTCGTACTTGTACTACTTCTGACTCAGTGAGCCAGAACTGGTACTAACTAACTACTCAACGTAGATTATGTTCATATACTTTACACGCCTCAGAAGTCCCTCTCAATGTCCCCTGGTAGTTCTTACGAGTTTCCAGAACATTTTAATATTTGCCTGGAAGTTATCCTATATTCTTTTATCATTCTTATCCATTCTTTCTTGCTTTTTCCTTTCAAGTAACTTTTACTCTCTTATTTAGACGTCTAAACTCTGCCTTATTTCTTTCAATCTCATCATTCGTACCGCCAGAATTACCAGCTTTGGTTGCTAGTAAATCTAGCCGTGCTCTTTTTTTTATATGATCTTCTTTTCTCTTTTCTTTGCTTCAACTTCCGTACCTACCTCATTATTTCACCAAACCTTTCTTACGTGTTCTGCCACACGTTTTCCAAGTCTAACTCCACTCATACACAATTCATCCAGAACACATATTTTTTCTCAGTCTACATTTGTACATGTTTTTCACATCTTCATCTTGAAACCTCTCTGTTCTTATACGATGTAACGCAGTGGTAGACATAGATGTCCGATGCCGTCAACGTCTGAATATACCATTAATTCGGCATAAGACCTACTAATAATCCGTCCCTACGTTGTTGGATATCCGGTAAACTCTTGTATGTAATAAGGAAATTATGAAATCTATAATGCTTCTTTCTATGATCACCTCTTTCCCACGTATAGGTACATGTGAATATTCTTATGACGAAAGAAAGTGTTCGTCACAAAAAGATTCTTTTCCACACATACGGTGATGAGTTTTTACCATTCTCAATTATACTTTCATCACCAAACGTTTCCAATATCCTTTCATAACCAAGCCTCTTCAACCCAACCCTTCTATTAAATTCTCCTAACGTAACAATATTTTCATTTCTCTTACATTTCATTAACACCATCCTTACCATATCCCAAAACTGTTCTCGGATATAAGTGGGCTTAGACATGTCTGGGGCGTAGAATAAACAACTTCTTTAAGCCCACTTTCATTCGCATCCATAGCAGTCTCGGGCTTACACATTCATACTCTTTCAAACATTGACCCAATCTTTTTGAAAGGATGATACCGATTCCCTGGCATGCCCGCTCGGTCTCGTCTACGCCAGACCAGTACGCGGTATACATGCCATATGTAGTGGCATCCTTTCCTTTCCGCTTCGTCTTATTAACATATAACACATCTATTCTTCTATCATACATGATATCGCATATTTCTTCCATCTTATCATTCATTGCTCCAAATACATTCAGCGTAGATAGACAGGCTTCCGCAATCCTCTTTTCGCCACTCCGGAAGACAGAAGGCAACAGAAGAGAAGGGAAGACAAAAAGTGAGCCTCATAGCCACCCGTCAAGTCACATATACCTAAAAAAGCTAAATGTTAAAGTTACAGCCTATATAGGTCCCGCTACTGGGCACATGCCTTCTCTCATTTCTGAGAGGTTTTTAGGCCAAGGAAGAGTCCACCGCGCTGCCCCGAATGCGTGTTGGCGAACTTCATATGTCTTTGAAATATTTTTTTTTCTCTTATTTCTCAGACATGCAGATTTCCTCACGATGTTTTCCTTCACCGCCGAGCACGTGGTAAATCAGCACTTAAACTGCAATTAACAAATTCGTTGGTGCCGGCGGGGATCGAACCCGGGTTACTCACGTTCTGATTTACAGCGAGCTTTAACCATCTGAGCTACCACGGTACGGGGGAACAAGGAAATAAAAATAAAATTCTAAAATGGCTACCAAGAATTTTGGCTTCAAAAGTCAATCCCGATGTTGTACCCCGGATTGTGATCGATCGTTTAACGATTTTTGATAGCATTCCCATCGGCATATTTGTGTGAACGTGGATTTTGCGCTGTGACAACGCTGCTTACTAAAAAAATAAATCATTTGCATGTTACCGAATGCGGCGACTTACAATTCATCCATCTGATTAGATTAGTTTTAAAACTAAAATTGATTTCCTATTTATATCGTTTCTTTTAATTTTATTAAAATATATTCTTATTATTATAAAGTTGCGTTTTAATTGGTAAGTTTAAACACCAGAACCGACTAATATAGCTCACCATAACTAAATTAATTAAAGTTTTTAAGTTTTAGAAGTGTACAAATAATTGTGTGCGCTAAAAACTAATTGATTTTCAAAGGCGGCGGTAAAAGAAATAAGTTAAATAAAAAAAGAATAAATCTCTGACTAAGAGATTATGTATTATGTATATAGTAATCGGCTATGTAAAAACATTTTATTCGCTTACAGCACTTCGATTAATGTTTACTTGTTGTTTTAGTTACTGATAAGGAATACCGATGTGTTAGATAAGGACAGTTTAATGCGACTAAAATAGAAGACAGGAATCATCATCATCATCATCATTACAGCCCTTCACAAGTCCACTGCTAAACATAGGCCTCCCCCAAGTAATGCCACAAAGCACGGTCCTGAGCCACCTGCATCCATCGACTTCCTGCATGTCTTACCAGGTCGTCACTCCATCTAGTAGGGGGTCGCCCTACACTACGCCTACCGGTACGAGGCTGCCACTCGAGAACCTTTCTTCCCCATCGGTTATCGGTTCTTCGAGCTATATGGCGGGCCCATTGCCACTTCAGCTTACTAATCCGTTGGGCTATGTCGGTCACTCGGGTTTTACTGCGGATATCCTTATTTCTGAGTCTATCACGCAGAGAAACTCCGAGCATAGCCCTCTCCATAGCTCGCTGAGCGACCTTGAGCGTCCTCACACGGCCAGCAGTGAAGGACGACGTCTCAGATCCGTAAGTCATCACTGGCAACACGCACTGGTTATACACCTTAGTTTTCAGAGATTGAGGTATATAGTAATTTCCTGAACGCTGCCCAGCCGAGTTGAATCCGTCGATTGACCTCTCGGTCGAAGTTGGACTTACCTAGTCGGACTATTTGTCCCAGGTAAACGTACTCGTCAACAACTTCGAGCATAGTGCTCCCAACAACTACCGGCATAGGTGTGACATGGACATTAAACATGATCTTTGTTTTGTCCATGTTCATCTCAAGACCTATCCGTTGGAAGAAACCATTGAGGTCATTGAGCATAGTGCTAAGGTTCTCCAGCGATTCTGCCATAAGGACTATATCGTCGGCAAATCGAAGGTGAGTGATGTACTCGCCATTGATGTTAATACCGTATCCTTTCCAGTCCAGTAGCTTGAAAACGTCTTCCAACGCAGCGGTGAAGTGTTTCGGGGATATAACATCACCCTGTCTTACACCTCTCTGCAGTTGGATAGGTTTCGAACTCCGGTTCTGTACTCGGATAGCCATCGTAGCCCTACTGTACAAACACTTCAGCATTTCGATATACCGACAGTCAACTTGGCACCGCTGAAGGGACTGTAGCACCGCCCAAATTTCGACGGAATCAAAGGCTTTCTCATAGTCCACATATACCAGACAAAGTGGCAGATTGTACTCTTCGGTCTTCTGTACAATCTGCCGCAGGGTATGTATGTGGTCTTACGGTACTGAAGCCTTTTCGGAAACCATCTTGTTCGGGAGGCTGGAAGTCATCGAGTCTGCGTGCGAGACGATTCGTAATGACTCTCGAAAACAGTACGTTTGGCCGCGTCTGGCTCATAAGGGAAATCGGTCTGTAGTTCTTCAAGAGAGCGTTGTCGCCTTTCTTAAAGAACAAGACCACCGCGCTTCTGCTCCACGCCTCCGGAGTAGTGCCACCATGGAGGACGGAATTGAAGAGCTTCTGAAGGACTTCAAGTACCGGTGTTCCAACCGCTTTCAGAAGCTCCGCTGTAATTCCATCCTCGCCCGGGGCCTTGCCGTTTTTAAGGTGGTGGAGAGCTATTCTAAACTCGCTCAGAATGACGTCCGGGATATCATCGGAATAGTGTCGGATAAGACTTGCTCTTGGATCTCACACTTGCGTCTGGCTCCAACGATGATGTGTACAGCTGCCCATAGAACCTCTCAATATCACTCAGAATCTCAGGTGTCCCGGAAACGATGTTGCCACACTCATTCTTCAGCTTTGACAGTTGGCTCATTCTGGCAGACAGATGGCAGGCAAAAACTTTGGAGCCCTGGTTCCGCTCGATCGCTTCTTTAATACGAGCAGTATTAAAGTTGCACCGCATGCATTTGGAGATCTGTCTGTTCAGTTGCCTGTATGCTGTCAAATCTGTTGACGATTGCAGCCTCATCTCCCGTCTAACAGCCTTGAGATTAAGAGTGTGATCGGAGAGTTTTGTGTTCTTCTGCGGTGGGTCTCGAACTCTCCGACCCGGACAGTTTCCACGAGCTTGTCATTCATATCGTCCACTGCATTGCAATCCTCTACGCACTGAAAGCGGTTTTGTAACTCGAGCTGAAAGGTTTCGGGATTCTGGATTAGAGTACGAGGGGGACAGAGCGTAGACTTCATTAGACGAGACCTCTCCACTTAACGTTTAGGTTCAGTGTGCCTCTAACCATTCGGTGATCGCTGCCAGTTTTCACCCTTGCGATCACTGAGACATCACTGAACAGTTGGCGTCTGGTCGTCATAATGAAGTCAATCTCATTTTTTGTCGAACCGTCGGGGCTCGACCAGGTTCACTTCCTGTGGGGCCGCTTCTGGAAGAAAGAGTTCATCATAAAGAGTCCCTCTTTCCCCATAAAGTCGGCCAGCTGCTGGCCCCTTCGGTTCCGTTGCCCTACATCAAATTTCCCTACCTTCAGCTCACCGCTTTCTCTTGTGCCTAGCTTTGCCTTGAAGTCTCCCATCGACACCGTGTAGTGGGTTTTGGAGGAATGCATGGCTCTAGAAATATCCTCATACATTTCCTCCACCTCCTCATCGGGATGTGCCGAGGTTGGTGCGTAAACCTGTATGACCTTTAGCGAATACCGTTTGGTGATTCTGAGTATCAGGTACGCGACCCTCTTCGACACACTCCCAAACTTTACAACGTTGTTGACGAGAGACTTGTGGACGATAAATCCGACACCTCCTTGGGACAGATCGTCGCCCTCCCGGTGGTAGAACAAGTTGCCGGACTCGAGGATTGCCGTGTCCTCCCCCTCTCTTCGGACCTCAGATAATCCAATAATATGCCAGCGCAACTTGTCTACCTCTTCTTCCAGCTTCAGTATCTTCTCGTCAGTCCTCAGGGTGCGTGCGTTATATGTTGCCAGGTCGAGTCGTCGTAGGTAGCAACCGAACCTCCACCGGAGATTCTTAGCACCCCCTGCCCCGCCGTTACCATGGTTGCCACCGTAGCCAGGATTAGCGGGGCTTCCGGGGACTGAGGGCCGTTTTTTTGCGTCGTTATTCATGTGGGGATATTTGCCATAGTCCACGCACGGGTTGGCAACCGCAGTTTTTTATTTATCACTGTTGTTATCAGGAAGATGCTGCTACCCATCTCCTACCTGTCTCCCTCTGTCGTCTCTTACGACACCCACGGGAAGATATGGGGTAGTGGATATTCTCAACCGCCACTACACGGCAACAAGAAGACAGGAATAACTATTAATATTAGAAAGGGATGGCAAGAGTCTCCCATACATGCAAACTTGAGTGTGCCAACTTTTATAGGTGTTTAACAGAAAAGAAAAACGCAAGTCCGAACCAATTTCAAGAACATTGATTAATTCTCCTTGCGGTTTAGCTCGGGAGTACTTTAGTAAGTTGCTCAATTGACAGTTCGTTCGGGATCAGCTACAATATCCAGCTTTAAATCAAGCGAGAAAACGAAATTAGGAAAAGTAAAGTAAAAATAGTGAAAGTAGTGAAATTTCGGTATCACATTTCCAAGAAGCAGTTAAGAATATTTGCTGTTTTATTTCATCAGTGTCCTATAAGTAGGGAAATAAAAAGATATACATTACACTTAGTCCATGACTGACTTATGGACCGGGACCAGACCTTGGGGCCTGTAATCTTAGTCGGTAACCACTTTCTTTTGAGAGAACGGTTAAGGTTCTAAGTCGAACGTCTTACAGGTCAGTCAGGGTCACGCTCACCGCGTTGATTAGCGAACCCAACGTGGTAGGAAAGGGGCCAGTATCTGGTTGATCACTGTTAAGGGCGAGAGATGAAGAGCAAGACCATTCGTTTTAGGAAAATATGCATTTTTATACTTTTCTCACATCTTTTTTAGGGTTCCGTAGTCAACTAGGAACCCTTATAGTTTCGCCATGTCTGTCTGTCCGTCTGTCCGTCCTCGCTTAATCTCTGTGCCCGTTAGCACTAGAAAGCTGAAATTTGGTACCAATATGTGTATCAATCACGCCGACAAAGTGGTAAAATAGAAATTGGAAAAAAATGTTTTATTAGGGTAGCCCCCCTATATGTAGTACCCCTATATGTAAAGTGGGAAGTGATTTTTTTTTTTTAATTTCAACCCTAACGTGTGAAATATTGATGGAAAGGTATTTAAAAATGAATAGCGGTTTACTAAAATCATTTTTTGATAATGTCAATAATTTCGGAAATAATCGCTTCAAAAGTAAAAAACAATGTGTCCCCCCCCCTCTAACTTTTGAACCATAAGTTTAGAAAATATGAAAAAAATCTGAAAAGTAGAACATTATAAGGACTTTCTAGGAAAATCATTTTGAACTTGGATGGAAACAACAGTACCCACTACCGGGAGCAGTTGCAGGAGCGCGGAGCGCTGCTGGAGCGCGAACGTAATGGATACCCACCTTTAAACTCATAAGTGGGAACACTTATTGTGACGGACGGGAAACTACGGAACCCTACACTGAGCGTGGCCCGACACGCTCTTGGCCGGTTATTTTATTTGAAAGCTGGTGCTTTACATGTGGTCCTGTATAAAGGAGTCCGCACACTAATGGGAACGGAAAGGGATCGTAACCGTATCGCCTTTCACCTCGCTGTCAACCAGGCGTCAACCTACCGTATGCACGTAACGAAAGCGTATCAGCAGCGCCTGTACGTCAACTCGGCTACGGCTAGGCGACACCGCGCTTACGCCTCGCCGCCCGCTGGCTGACCTGGTTGGCACCAGATCAGTTTGAATCCAAACGTTAAGTGTAGCGTACGGTTATGTCTTGGTTTACAATACGTGAGTTGGCTATCATAGCCATAGTACTTGATGAAGAGGAAAAAGAAAATAGCAAGAAAAAAAGGAAAAGATATTGGGTACACAATATGAATAAAGCAAGGAGTACTGAAGGGGAATTTCGGACTATAAAAAAACATTTGATGGATGATGAAGAGAAATTTTATATTTATTTTCATATGCCGAAATTTCTCTTTTATAACATATTGCAGTCTATAGATGAATGTATAAGGAAGAAGAATACAACATTCAGAGAAACAATATCGCCCGAAGAAAAACTAGCTGTAACGTTAAGGTGAGAAATTGCATTTGTTTTTGGAATTTTTAATCTGGTCTACAAAAATATTTGTACAGACGCCAGCTTTTCCCAATCAACTTTGAACCTAATGCTTTAGCGATAAAGTTGAAAATCTATTAAAGAATTTTGACAGATTGTAGTAGGTTGATGTGCTGGCGTCTGTAGTGTACAAAATAAAACTCGGTTCCGAAACTCCGAGATAGATTAATTTTTACCCTCTGTTGATAAAATTATTTGTTTTGGAACGCAACCCTCATTAGCGATCAGGTGTGTACGGGGGGTGTACGTGTTATGTCTGATGTGTGTGTGTATATTTTGTGTGTGTGCGTAAGAATAGAATAGAATAGAATAGAATAGAATAGAATATACTTTATTGTACACCAAAATTATATCAACTATTTTACAATATTCAAAACGTATGGGTTAGTAACTGCAACTTTTTTTTAGTTTAGGTAAAAAAAAAAATACTCATAAATCACATATTTTTTTATCATTCTAAAAGATATCATAAAATCAAAAAATTATGGCAATTTAACAAAAATAGCGCTACAACAAAAATACAATCATTGTATAAATTAAAGAATGTTTGAAGTATTAAGATCGTCAGCATTTGACGTGCCATTTTCTTCTAAGTTTGACATATTAAAATCATCAATGTTTGAAGCGCCAGATGTTGATTGTATCTCGTGGCTAATGTTATTTAGAGTGGTATAACCTCGAGGCATGTCATCTTCTCTTTGGGGAATGTAAGGGTTGCGATAACTGTAATAGCTTTGTTTCTCTGCGATTTCTTTTAACTCCATTTCCGAAACTGCGTTATATATTTTACTTTTTATAACCGCTTGGTTATATTCAGAAAAATTTTTAACCGTTGCCGCAATGCTGTTAAAAAATGTTTCTATCTCATCTTCTTTTTTGGTTTCGTTGTGATTTAATAAATATTTCATTAAAGTTTATGACGCTGAATTGCTATCAACTTTTTTTTGAAGTTTTGGATGTAACTGAAGATGCAGAAGACTTAGGACGCGGCGAAAGTGCAGAAGTTTCCGGTTGTGAGTTTTCTGGAGACTGAATAATGTTTATTGAGTTCTGTGAATCATCATTACCCAAGAAACTGCTAACATCTGAATCGTCATCATAATCAACCGAAGAGATCGTATTTCTTTCTTTGTAATGAGGTACTAAAAAACTCATTTCATCTTCAAAGGTCCACTTTTTCGTCGTCGGGGCTGCCTGACCACTCTTAGTTTTACGCTTCTTCATAGCTCGTCGGTGAGACTCTCTAAGATTTAACCAAGTTTTCTTGCATTCAGATTCTGAAATAAAATAAATCATGGTTAACTATGTCAAGCGCATGTAGTTACATAATGTAGGTATGTGTGAAAGGGAGTACGTACACACACACATTCACATAAACATATACACGTATTATATAAATATACATTTATTGTTGCAGGTACTTCATAACTGGATCTACATTTACTAATTTATCATCGAGCTTCCGTTTAGGAGAATCAACTATTCGTTTGATAGTAATAGATGTGTGCAATGCAATAATAAATAAATTAATGCCAATTCATATACCTCAACCAACTACAGCCGCATGGCAAGGAATCGAAGAAGGATTTAAAAATAAATGGAACTTTCCGAATTGCATAGGCGCCATTGACGGCAAACATGTAAATACAATTGCACCTCCCAATAGTGGATCGTTGTTTTTTAACTATAAAAAAACATTTTCTATTGTTTTGTTAGCTATAGTTGATCCTGAATACAGATTCATAGCGGTTGATGTCGGAGCCTATGGAAAAAACAGCGATGGCGGAATCTATTCGTCATCTACATTTGGAAAGGCACTTGAAAGAAACACATTAAATATTCCATGTGACAAACCATTACCAGGTACTAATCATGCAATGCCACATGTATTTGTGGGAGACGAGGCATTTCCATTGAAGACATATTTATTAAGACCATATCCTCGCTCAAATACACGGAGACTATCAGATCCTGAACGGCAATATAATTACCGCTTATCACGAGCTAGAAGGGTTGTTGCAAACGCTTTTGGAATTTTATATCAAAAATTTGCGATTTACAACAAAAATATTAAATTGCATCCAAAGTTTGTAGATAAAGTGGTATTAACAACTTGCATTTTACACAACATGATGAGGACATATAACATTGAGATGAATTTACAGGAACCCAACAGAACAGAACATGAAATTACAGTTGAATTCGGCGAAGACCGATTGTTAAGTCAATTACCAAATATTAGTGGTGCCCATATGGCTACTGCTTTTAATGTACGTGAAATGTTCAAAACATATTTTCAAACTTCTACCGGACGAGTACCATGGCAGAATTGTAGCTTTTAGCTTTAAATATTAATGTTAATTCTTAATGGATATTACAGTTAAATTTTACATTATAATAATCACATAAATTATATTAATCACAACTGTTTTATTTCCCATACATACCTACATACGCGAAAAACATTAGATAAAAAATTAAATAGGAGTAGGTACTTACCAGATTGCTTTAAAGTAATACTTGTTTGTTTCCAAGCTTCGTCCTTTTTTATACTATTACTGTATTTAGCGTCACTTAAGTCATATAAATATGGATATTTTCTCACTTCTTCAATAAGTTTCTCCCTTTGCATCGTTATTTTGTGTTTGAATCTAACTTAAAATTTTAAATAAAACATACGCGCAACCAGTGTTGCCAGATGCCTTGAACCTTTTATCTGTATTAGAAACTGCTAAAATCTGTATTAAATCTGTATGCTATTTAAACTTAAAATCTGTATAATATAATAAACCAAACTAGAATAATTGATCATCATCATTGCTTCTTTTGAAAAACAAGGAATAACTACTAGCGTGATAAGCTGATAAGGTTTGATTACCGTTATTAAATAAAAATATTTTTATAGAATAAGGGTGACAAACGAGCACACAGTACGCCGATGGTAGGTGAATGCTGTGGCCCATAGACATCTACATTTATCCTCGCTTAAGAATCAAAACGCAGATGCGTTGTCACGCCTGAGGACTAAGATGGAATGCCTCGTTTCCAGTAAAAAAGGGCCTCCGGATTTCTACACTCACCATACGAAGAACAGCAGTATTAAGCTGGTAATTTACACTGGTATTCTGTGAGAGCGTGGTCCTTCCCCGGTCGAGCTGACTCATTCGTGCTGCAACCATAATATAGCTGCAGCGTGGCTCTACCAAGTATAAAATATACACTATACACAAAAAATTTATATAGCAAAATTGAACACATTAATATAGACAAACAACGTATTAAAACTGAAACATTTGATACAAACGAACATATAATTAATTTATTATTTTCAGTCACACATATTTTATATATACATATTATATAATACACTTGTATGTCTGCCGTACTAAGTAGGTAGTCACTTATTTTGCTTCTTCTTTTTAAGTTGAATATTATTTATGGTAACCCAATCAATAGAGTGAGAAAACTCCATAGACAGAGAAACCTATAGACTAATGATTAGCGTGTCCTCGAGTGAGAAAGAACGATAACGTAGTTTTAGGTTATACAATAATCATTATGACTTTTAAACATTTAGATAAAATTTTTAATTGTTCTAAGAACTGAACTGAACAAGATTCACCAATCTTAAGCTCACAATACACTTTTTTCTCACTTGAACCAACTTGTAAACTCCTTAGATCGCAACGAATTGTCAAAGTTGTTTAGCAAAGTGTAGTTTGCTAAATAAAAAAAAAACGGTACGGAGAAAGGAACAAACAATCACACCACTCTGTCTCATTTCTATGCAAAACCTATACATAAATCTACCTTTTTCGTGTGCGAATGCGAAAGAAGGCGTCAATTTGTCTATAGGTTTCTCTGTCTACGGAAAACTCTGTATAAAAATCTGTATCCAGTGCTAATCTGTATCACACACCGAAAATCTGTATAAATACGGGGGAAATCTGTATATATGGCAACACTGCGCGCAACACAAGTGAAATACGCCTTGCGAATGGCAGGATGGCGGCGTCTTTCTCTTTAGCACGCAAGTCGCAGGAGGGGACAGGGAACGGAGAGACGTATGCGCGGGGACGCAGAGACGTAAGGAGCCGTAAGCGCGGGAATTGCAAGTTCGGAGCCGGTTCTGAGGGGAGGCGATCACGGTACGATTCCGATTAGTGTGCGTTGCAGTAGGGAGTTTAAATACAAACCATTCTGAACGACTCGAGGCGATACGGTTACGATCCCTTTCCGTTCCCATTAGTGTGCGGACGCCTTAAATTTGATCAAGATCTGACAAGTAGTGTGTGAGTTATTAAATGATGTGTGTTTAACGGAATTATTTCTTATATTTACGCGAACACTACCCATTGATTAAAACTACTTTTGCGAATTTTATCGCGTTTAATTATTTATTTTTAACTTCCGACGTTTTGGGTGTTTTCAAACACCCATGGTCATAAAATAAAAAAATCCATAAAAGTAGTAATCAGTGAGTATATTTAATTGACTTCGACTACATAGTTAACATATGTTCTCATTTTATTTATATTGTAGACGGTTGTACAACATTTTTAATTTTGCCACTTGTTGATTTATCTTTTTGTTATTGTATGAACTATTTTATTCATTCAATTGTAATTCTAATTGGTTTGTTGTTTTATTTTATGAATAACTTATATGTGGGCATTGAAAAATTAACCCTTACTGACTGACTATCTAAAAAGGACTTTTGCAATACTCACACATCGTTAAATAAAATGCAACTTAACAAAGTTTATCAACTCATTATTACTTTTTTAAATAAATTTAATTTTTGTTGCAGATTAAAAATTGCCTAAGAGTACTTAGCTATTAAATATCACAAGCTTCGAATATTGCTGCATATTTTTGTAATTTTAAATGTAACATAAATTATTTTAGTTAGAAGTTAAGTATATTGTAAATATTAACAAGTTTAAATTATATTTTATCTTGTGTTGTTCATGGTAATGAGGTGAACCTAACATTTAGAAACACTGCAGCAACTGTTCTCTTTTTCGATTATTTTTTGATTTGGTATATGAGGCAAGAAGCACAAACCACAAAAGCCACAAGGAGAAAAAATTGAGAAAAGTTGTTACATCAACATCAGTTGAATTGAATAGAATAATTAGACCTTTGTGCAAAGAATTATAAGTTCCTCCGACAAAAAAATAGATTGTAATTATTTTTTATCAATGGAACTGATGATTTTTCTTACAAAAAACTAGATCTAACGGCTGTGGCAATATTTTACAAGAAACTGATGTTTTGAGCCTCGAATGAAAGAATTTGCTTGCACTTGTAAATTTAAACTGAAATATAAAATAAGACTTAATAAATATTTCTGTATTTTATTTCTTTATATCTAAATAAATTTTCAAAGTTCTGAAGAGGATTTTATTACAGCCACTGGCTATTAGGCTGAAACCAATAAATGCCTTTGCCTTAGATAAATTTAAATCTAAATGTCAATACCAATTCTTGAGGCTCGCTAACTCGCTATTGACCATAGAGAAATATATATGTAGCTATTGACTAGCTTGATACATATTCTGTGCTATTGACCATAGATTACTGCCTATATACTAGAGATAGATGAGCAACTCAAGTTTTATTTACGTTAAGTTCCGTGCCCAACCGTCAGGTGGCGTAAAATTAAGAGTGCTTTGGGCCCGCCCTTTATTTGCACTTTACAATTTTATATGTTCAGAACCATTAATTACATTGCACAAGTGCTGCAATGTAATTAATGGTTCTTTATATTTCTTGTGCTAATTGCTAGTTCCTATTAATAAAATAAAAACCGGATATATTTAAAATGTTTATTGTTTAAAAATTTCTTGCCTAAATTAATAACATTAGTTGTGTTAAATTTAACAATATTTGCACAATATCAATTGATTTCTTTAAACACATTCTTTTTAACTGGTTAGTTAAGTTAGGAAATATATTATGTTACAGAGAATACAATACAATAGAATTATTATTATTAAATATTTTTATTTTTTATTTTTTTTTATTTATTTAAAAGGACAACCAACAAGACGAACACTAATACATGGATTTTAAGGTAACATGAATATCAAACTAAAGCTAAGCGTCATCTTAATTATAGGCTGCCACGGCATGCAAATGTGGACTATGCAAATAAAACTTAAATAGGTTAGTTAACACTAAGCAAATGACAACTTAAAACATTTTAATCATCATTTAACAATCATTATTTTTATATGTTAAAAAATCAAACAATAGATATAGATACTTGAATCAAACAGACACCATTGACTTGAGAAACTGACCGAGCTTGCGTCTAAATTTCAACGGCTTGTCAGAAAAGATGTCGATGTTGTAAGACTTAGATATTAAGTTGTACTGTCTCTGTAAGCGATTCATGGTGGCATGGTGACCTAAGCTACTTTTGGCACCTTTTGGTGAGAATGGAACGTAACGTACGCAACGCGGCAACTTGTATGGGATATTAAAATTGACAGATCGCAATAACGCAGGGCAGTCAATGAGGCCATTGATAATCTTATAAAAAAAGCAATTGATCCAAAAACAATCTTCGCCCTTGTAGGCTAGTCATTTTAAAATAGGCAAGACGTTCCTTATATGAGGGCAGCAGTTTCGCTTTGTTAGATTGGTAGGATAGGTGCCAGAGAAATCTCTTCTGTATTCGCTCGATTCGCCTGATATGAACCTCATAATGTGGGGACCAAACCTGACTACAATATTCCAAACCCGAACGAACCAATGCCAAATACAGGAGAACTTTTGTTGAGGGCTTTTTGAATTCCATTGCATTCCGCAGCACAAACCCTAGCATCTGGAAACCTTTTGTTGCGACCTGGTCAATGTGCTTGTGAAAACGTAATTTTTTATCCATAATGACGCCCAAATCGCGAATAGAGTCCACCTCTTGCAATTTTTGACCGGCAATATTGTAGGACGGCGACAAATTCGTTTTGCATCTCGAAAATCTGATAAATTTACATTTTTCAGTATTTAAATATAACCTGTTCTCCCTACACCATCCAGCGAGTCGATCTAGATCCTCCTGTAATAGCAATGAATCATTAATACCTCCGATCTGCATAGACAGTTTCATATCATCAGCGTAAAGGAAACAAGCAGCATGATCAAAGATACCCACGATATCATTAATAAATATATTAAAGAGGATTGGACCCAGATGCGAACCTTGTGGAACGCCGGAAGTTGGCTGAAAGGAATGCGATGCGTAGCCATTAACCACAACGTGCGACTTGCGTTGATAAAGATAGGATTCAAACCATTCCAGAAGGCTGCCATACACACCCAAACGAGAAAGTTTACCCAGTAAAATTTTGTGATCAACTGAATCGAAAGCCTTACTAAAGTCGGTGTATATGGTGTCTACAGTAATACGGGAATCAAGGGAGCTAGAAACAAAATCCACAAACGGGATCAAATTAGTTACCGTTGAGCGAGATGCCAAAAATCCTGATTGGCAAGGAGAAATTAAATGCTTTATGTGATAGGACAAGACCGGGCAAACCAACGATTCAAATGCCTTCCCAAAGACTGAGAGTATCGAAATGGCCCTATAGTTCTTCACGGATGCCGAATCTCCCGACTTAAAAACTGGAACAATTCTCGCCTCCTTCCAGATCGAGGGAAATACGCCATTCATTAAAGACTCATTAAATATTATTGTTAGAGGAAAGGAGAGAGATTCACAGCATTGAACTACAAACAACGAGGGTATTCCATCTGGTCCAGCTCCCTTATTCCTATCTAGTCCTTTCAGAGTTTTCAGAACATCCTCCCGCCTAAGGGTGAGACTTCCAAGGAAGCAAGAGACTGAGTATTCTAGATCAGGTACATTGCAGAGAGGCAAGCTTGGCCGGTAAACCGAGGCAAAATAAGAGGCAAAGAGATTACAAATACCAGTTCCAGAAGTTTCTTCCCTATCATCGAAAGTCATTGCAGATGGATACGCATTGCTATTGACTTTTTTACTCTTGAGAAAGGTCCAGAACTTTTTTGGATTTACTGATAGGGACTTTTTAAGATCAGTTATATATTTAAGATAACAAGATTCTGTTAAATCAGAGCACCGTTTTTTAATTTTTTGGAATGCCAGTTCGTCGAGTGGGTTATTGTACTTTTTGTATTTAATCCTGAGCTTATACTTCTCACGTGAGAGGCGAATAAGATCCCTGGTATACCACAGGGGAAACTTTTTTGATGCTGGTTTGCTTTTAGGAACATATTTTAAGATAGAACTTCTTAGTATTGAGTAAAATTTGTTAGTCATTTCATCCACTGAGGAGCACGAAGCCAGGTCACTCTCCCATGGTATCGAGCTTAAATAATTAGATATTTTTTCAAAATCAGCTTTATAAAAGTTATGCCTCTCATTATAATTTCGGGAAAGAAGTTTAGCTGAATACCTGGAAGGCAGCGTAAATACCAGCGGTGGGTGATAATCATCTACAGAACTGAGCTCAGAGTTACTTCGTGTCACTTTCAACTGAATACTAAGATTAGAGAGAACGAGGTCTAAAATTTTGCCTTTATGGTTTAGGACCGTATTATATTGGGTAAGATTATTTAAAGCCATGAAGTCCAGTAAAGTGCTTTCAAATGAAGTCTTAGTCATATTATTGCCATTTACAGCAAACGGTACCTCCGTATCGTTCCAGGCAATACCACTCAGATTAAAATCTCCCAAAATTACCGCTTTTGCGTTAGACTCTAAGACTCTATTAGCGTTGTCGATATAATGTTCCAGAAAATGTTTTTGAATGGGCGACGGGAGGTAGACGCCACACAATAAAAGCTTATTTGGGGTACCTTTTTCCGTAGGTATATTCAATTCGATCCAAATATCCTCGCATTTACTCTCAAAATGGTGTAGCCTACGGGAATAAATATGCTTTGACACAGCCACCAATACCCCGCCACCAGATTTGTCCTGATGAAAGCCACTAGTCTCGCGGTCGCGTCTAAAAACTGCGTAACGATCACTAAACAACTCGGAGTCAAAAATAGTGCTATTTAACCAAGTCTCACATAACACTACTATATCATAATCGTATTTTAATATGTTTTTGTACAAGTTTGTCGTCTTCGTTCGAAGACCCCTAACGTTTTGAAAATATACATTTAAACTATTGAACTTTAAGCCATATACTATTACACGATAGATTACAAAATAACAAAAAGAACCTAAGATAAATTGTCCAGGGTCGATTTATTACGCACTAAGACGTATTCAGATGTATCAGTTTTCCGCATGTATATACGGCCGCCCCGGACCCATACATGTTTGTATTGAAGTTCTTTTGCACGTTTACGGGACAAAGCGTGAAGAAGCTTATTCTCAGGTGAAAGATTTTCTACTACATATATGGGAGTCTTCCTGTTAGGCCCCAATCCCACATGCTCCGTGTTCAATTTTTCCTGTGAGTGAGTTTTATTGTATTTCAATGCAGCGGCTAGCAGGGAGTCCCTGGAGCGAGGGCTGTTAAGTTTAACTAGAATAGAGCGAGGACGGGTACTCTCGGGGTTCTTCTTAGCAATGCGTGAACAATATAAGATATCCGACTCGTTTATAGGGCAACATATGGTTTTGCTCAATTTTGTTACAATAGATAAAACGTTTTCAGACTTACGCTCAGGAACACATTGGATTTCCAGGTTCGATGCCCGAGAGATTTGCTCCATTTGATTAAGACGGCTAGTAATGATGATAAGATCACTCTGTAGGGTTTCCTTTTCCTTAATAATTGTGTCAATTTTAGTCTTACAGCCACTCAAATCCTTTTTACATTGCTCAAACGAATCACTCATGAATTGTATTGATTCCGTGAGACCAGTGATCTCTCCCCTAAAAGCCTGTAGTTGTCTATTCAGGTCAGCTTTCAAATCTCTCACGCATTCTTCCATGATGACCCTCATCTCCTCCTGTATAATAACACGCAACTCCGAACGTGATACATTAAAACTCGTACCGGCGTCTGACTCAAGGAGTGAATCCGGGCCTTTACGGCGCAAGGTAACGTTAGCTTTGGGGTTACTGGGCGTCGATGGTCGGACCGGTGTATTAGAGTTATCGCTGCGCGGCTTTTTATTCTTACATTCAGGGCACAGCCAATCTGCCTTAACTTCAGTCGATAGGTTTTTAAGCTGAGCAGGCGAAATGGCGACACATATGCAATGATAGTATGCCACACAGACACAACATTGCATGCATTCAGAGTCCTTAATCTTAGTATGACAGGCGGAGCATTGATGCATATTATGTTCAAAATCGCGGCAACTACGTATACATGCAAACAATGCAGGTGCAAACGGCGCTTGAGTGCGACAGCAATTATGTAACTTGTCTCTTATCGCGCCGGGGGGTGAGGTGAAGTACCCCGCGAGTCCACAGGCAGCTACCGAGTGTTATAGTATTAAAATATTATTTTTATAGTTAGCACAACACACGGGATTATAGCCGCAACTGCTATTAGAAAGCGCTTCGTAAGAAGTAAACTCGCACGCACTGACACTGGATTTTTGCTACACTAACCGACAACACGTCCACTTACGAGTAATATATTGACTGTACTGAAAAAATATAGATTATTACACAATACTTATTGAAAGTCATGTTTTATTTACTACATATACCTCTGTCCTGGGAAGAACCAACAAGAAACCCAGCGGGACGTTTTTTTAAAACATATTTCACTTTACAATCATTTTGTTTATACATTTTTTAAATAAATTTTAATAGTACAGGCATGGTGGCGATCACCTCAATCACAGGGGTTATTATTGATGTATTTTTTTGATATTATAATAACACTTTTTGTACATTTTTCCTTAAATAAAACATTTCAACTTATTTATTGACAAATTTTGTACATTTTCTGAAATTTTGTTTTAAAAGCGTATATGTTGCCCCATAAAAGCACTACTGACTCTGTGTGGAGTGGAGTCTAGTAACTGGTGTTACAAGCTTATGTTTGTTCTTAGATTTTAAAGTATAAACATCTTTATTCTTATGAAAGCTTTTTATGTTTTTATGTACATACATTAGTATATATATATATATATATATATATATATATATATATATATATATATATATATATATATATATATATATATATATATATAATATATGTACAACAATACATACATTATTGTACATACATTATTGTTATGCCAAAGTTAATATATTTATTTCTTTAAATTTTTCTCTACGCGACTTTTACAATTTAAGATATAAATTGAACGTACGGCTCTCTTTTATGAAACAAATACGGCTTCAATGTCTAATACTAAGAAAAACTGTGGTATCCACAAGACTCAACTACTTCCCATTTAAGAGCACATTGATAATTGAATCCTCTCCAAAGTTTTGCTTCTTTTCTATAATTTCTTTTTAATAGTGGTACATCTTTAACTTAATATAAAAAGATACATTTTGTAGCAGCATTATTAATCTTTAAAATATGTACTTGATAACGTTATCATATTTTGGTAACAAAACTTTTTTTTAAATGTGTGTAATAACTATACTTTTAAAAATACAAACAATTTACAAAAGTGACTTTCTTATGCCCACTATACCATTGTAAATGTGTAAATCAATATATTTTTTTTACAAAATCAGCATTTTATATATGTATTATAACATACTCATACATAATACAACCTCACAAACCATTTGCGAAACTATAATCAATCTAATAAATTGTGGAAGGTACCATATAATCACATAGAGCAACAAAAATAATACTAAGAAATAATATTTCAATAAAACTGATATCATTGACTATGCACACCCACATATTCCTGAATGTGCAGTTAGTACAGTATAATATGAATATCGTGGAAGATGGTACAATTTCGAAGACAAATTGTTTGGCCACGTCGATAAAAACAAAAAAAGCCTTAAAAGATATATATTCTTAGGTAAATTGTTCACTTTACTCAAGACGGACATTAAAAATGTCCTTAAATAAATACTAATTAAGCCAGGCATAAACTTATTTATATTTAAGCAAATGAAAGACTTGAGCATGACAGAGTGCTTGTGTTTCTTAATGCTTGATGAGATGCTAGTGTTCTCCTCACTACATTACAATGCAAATGTCATAGGTTTTGAAGACTGAGGATGTTAAGAGTGAAAATATGATTAACATGTTTTGGTTTGATGATAAAGGAGATAAAGTTCATACTAAGCTTTCAACTAGTTATGGATTTTGCAAAAATGCTACGATGGCAGTAATTAAAAAATATATATAATAAAAGATTTATAACAAACATGATTAAATGGTGTCTATGATCAATTTACAATTAACACCAAAGTAAGCAATAATTAAGTTAATAGGACAAAGACAGCAAGAATGCTTTTGAAATTTAAAATAAAAAATAATTCTCTTTATTTGATACTTACACTTATCGAAAGGGGAAATTTTATTTCAAAAGAATTAAGATTTATACGCATGACGTAGTAAACTGCTAAATGGGAGCATTTATAATTGCTCTTAGATAGTGATGTGGGAGAAAATGAACTACTAGATGATGCATAAGTAAGCTGACATATACCTAAGTGTAACCTGATAAAATACCTAAAATTAGGAATAAAGCACGAATTTTAACCAACGTGTATTAGGTTGTCTTTGACTTTGTGCAAATAAGTCTTTACATATTAATAATTAATGTTCAATAAATATTTGTCTTTAACAACTTTGTTTTGATTTTATTTTCAAAACATTTTTAATTACCCCAAGAGAGCAAAGATACTTCATAGCAAGTATATTGTCCAAAGTCCGCCACGTGCCACGTCCGCCATTTTGTTTTGGTTTCTTTCGAACCACACTAATACTGTCTACTTCATCGTTCGACCCGCCATGCCTTTAGTCGTCACTTTTCGCGCACTCAGTATTCAAATAACCCCCTGAGTTTAACAGAAGTCCGTTATTTCAATTTTACGTACAGACAAACACTTCAATTACACGAGTATGAACAAATTTAAAATGGTCTACTTAGAATAATAACTGTTACAACTTAACAAGCGTGGCAACATGGCAAAATCCCCCCCCCCTATGAGGCTATTGGGGAGGCCTATGTTCAGCAATGGACTTTTATAAGCAGCAATGGAAAAACCTGTATTAGATCTATCGCCGTGCAAGGTGTTATGCTCGGGGAGCGGCCAATGCTACGTGTGCTAATTCGGGGCTGTTATAATAACTTCTGTTAGTCAGTTTTGTTTGATTTTGTTTAATTCCTTTAATCAAAGATTTTATAAAAAGTGTCTAAAACATAACTCGGAACGTATATGCTGTGAAACAAAATTTTACCTATTACAATGAGATTTCAGGAAGTTAAAAAAAGAGATGGAAGTTGAATGAAGAAATTGTTAGCAAGATGCTAATAATATATTATAAAATCTGGATTATTTACTGGTAAAAATGACCTCCACTCCAAACGAAGAGGTAGTAAATAGAAGGTATTTTACCGCTCACATTTTGGCAGTTAGCAAATTTTCAGAGATTGAAAACTAAAATATTTTTATTTAACGAGTTATAAAAAGATGAAAATTAATGCAGGTATGTAAATAATGTAATAATTGTAATAATGACATTTGTAAGACAACCCCACACCAAGCAAATACATCAAATTTGTAATGTTTCAAGAAAAACACTTTTGCGACTTTCAGAAAACTTTTCATGTGTTGGAGATTATAACAAAAATAATTAAAAACATTTGACCAATGATTTCCCCGAAATGGGATATTTGAAATCATTGTTAATAAATAGCAAATTTCAATTTTTAACATGACATAAACATAAAAAAGTAAGGAGGTATTTTATAAAACAAATTTAACATAACATAACATGACACGCACACGCGCACGCGCACGCGCACGCACACGCACACGCACACACACACACACACACACACACACACACACACACACACACACACACACACACACACACACACACACACACACACAGCGAGAGAGAGAGATCACTTATTATGTCTATAAAATTTTATGATTTCTTTATACAAAAAATTAAATTAATTTAAACAATACAACTATGTATTCCTCATCAACAGGGGGAGATGGGACTGTTCTCCTAAATACAGGTTACTAAGTAAACCTAGCTAGGAGAAGCAGGTTTCTACCCATTACAAATTGGTACTCATAATGTATTGTATATATTTGTAAAAAGTATGTGAACTATGAAAATGTCAGTAATGAATTATTATTATTATTTTTGGGGTATCTGTATAGTTTTCTCATCTGGTTGGTTTCTATAAATATATAATTATAAATTAAAATGAAAAGATAAATATACATAAATATCAATAAAATAAAATAAATACAAAAATACACAAATACATAAAGATCCAACCAGATGGAAGCCCTCGGCAGGGGAGACCAAACGGCCGAGGGTTAGGGGGAAAGGGGAAGAAACCGACGGACGATGCGGGCGGTATCGAGGACCACTGCCTTCTGCATTTGAGCCCGGAGCGGTCCGTCACGGAGTCCCAGTCGCCTCAGATGACCCGAGAGGCTGACTGGGATTAGCCCATTCGCAGAGACGACTACAGGAATAATTGCGGTCGGCCAACCACCCCACATGTCGGTCACCTCGTGAGCCAGGTCCAGATATTTTGTTCGCTTATCTGTTTCGGCTTTCACGAGGTTCTCGTCATACGGAATGGTAATGTCGACCAAAAATATCCTTGACTGTGCCCGGTCCATCAGCACAATATCAGGCTTATTCGCAAGAATAGTCCTGTCTGTGATGATGGCCCGGTCCCAGTAGAGCCTGGCGCGGTCATTTTCGAGCACGGCTTCCGGCAAGTACTTGTAATACGGCAATTTCCGGTCCACGAGACCGTATTTCAGAGCGAGCTCCTGGTGTGGAATTCTGGCTACTAGGTTGTGCCTGTGCAAGTACTCAGAGTTAGAAAGCGCCGAACAACCGGAGATGACATGCCTAAGTGACTCCCCGGGATGGCGACAAGCTCGACAGACGTCGACGGTGCCATCCTTTAGGATGTATCTCCGATAGTTGTTGGTCTTAATAACCTGATCCTATATTATTATTATTATTATTATATTATTACATTTTCATAAATATATTGCTATGCCAAAGTTAATAATATAAATTGAACGTACGTCTCTCTCTTATATAAAACAAATATGGCTTCAATGTCAGTCGCATGGCTCCAATAGTAATACCAAGAAAAACAGTGGTATCCACAAGAAAGACTCAACTACTTCCCATTTAAGAGCACACTGATAATCGAATCCTCTCCAAAGGTTTGCTCCTCTTCGA
Organism: Parnassius apollo; assembly: GCA_907164705.1. Classification (NCBI taxonomy): domain Eukaryota; kingdom Metazoa; phylum Arthropoda; class Insecta; order Lepidoptera; family Papilionidae; genus Parnassius; species Parnassius apollo. The sequence goes on from CAJQZP010000008.1 coordinate 18,558,138, forward strand.
TAATTTTAAGAATTAGTATCAATTAATTGTTGCATGTTTTACTTAATATTAAAAGATACATTTTGGAGCAGCATTATTAATCTTTAAAATATGTACTTGATAACGTTATTATATTTTGGTAACATAACTATTTTTTTAAATGTGTGTAATAACTACACTTTTTTAAAATACAAATAATTTACAAAAGTGACTTTCTTATGCCCACTATACCATTGTTTACATGTGTAAATCAATATATTTTTTTCTACAAAATGAGCATTTCATATATGTATTATAACATACCATAGAATACTTCAATAGAATAGCACTTCCGTTGACGTAATTACGACCACACATACAAGCAATTACAAAAATTAATATAGTATGTAATTGATATAATAATTGTAATGATGATCTTTGTAAGACAACCCCACACCAAACAAATACATCAAATTTGTAGTTTCAAGAAAAACGTTTTTGCAACTTTCACAGAACTTCATAATGTGTTGAGGAGATTATAACAAAAATAAATAAAAACATTTGACCAATGATTCCCCCTAAATGGGATATTTCAAGTCATTAAATTGTTAATAAATATCAAATTAAAATTTCCAACATGACATAAACATAAAAGTAAGGACCCTTATCATAAATTTGTTGATCAAGTTAATTGTACATAGTTCAGACCCTCAAAGATTGCATAAGAGATGGTGCAATAAAATATTAAAAGGCAGACATATTAAAATCAATAATGACAAAATAACACTTAACTACTAACTTAAACAATGAATTTGGTTTTACACAATTTTTATAGATCCTGTATGTTTTCTTACAGGAACCTCCATTAAAAGAATCAAACAATTGACCAAACAGGAGTAGTATATCTGCCGTATCTTCACATTCTTGTGGCAGCAACTTATTTTCTGCAAAGAAATAAAATGTTATGAGCACTTTTTAAATAATAAGAAGCAATAAAATGTTTGACACAAGAGGAAATACAAGTAAATACTAAATATGCGATAAAAAGATATCTTACAAAAAATAATTTCAATATTGAATGTTATTTAACAAAGTATATATACGTACACTTGCACAAAATTGTAAAGCTTCAATTTTTTCTGCTGCTGTTACTTGACTTTTTTGTCTTATATTTTGTTTTTTGAAATCATTTGTTTAACATTTTCTTTATGTTTTATCTGTACATTTTCTTTTAATCAATGTATCTGAAAAAAGTATGCCAAACTGATAATCATATAGAGATCAGATGAAATAATGACAGCGTAAACCTGATTGTATTGGAATCTCTTTTTTAAAGAATTTTAATTCTAACTTCTGCATTGTAATGATATTATACATATTATGCAATATATTATTAGAATGCTTTTGGAGCTGGCACAGCGCTGCTGTGTGCACAGTGCAAAAAAGTAGCATTCCTACTGCATGGCTTGCGGACCAGTGATAACAAAAATTTGAAGTTATATCTGCAAGAGTTTTGAGTCTGGAGTGCTTCCTCTCAAAGTTCTAGTTATTTCAGATGCAACAAAAGCAAGGTGCAACCACGACTAACTCGTTCCTAGGTTTGGATACAGGAATAATTTCGGTCAACTGCCTACCCCACATGTTATTTACCTAGTGAGTTGTGAGCCAGGTTTAGATATAAAGCCTTTTGACTTGTTTCAGCTATAAAAAGATTCTCAGGATATTAAATCTTAATGTTGTACTTGTTATTATTATAGTAAATTCCAGCCTTAAAAATTGACTGCCTCGTTGGTTTAGTAGTTGTATTGGCGCGACTTCTGATCATGAGGTCCTGGGTTCGAATCCCGGGTCGGGCGAAAAAATTAATTATTGGGTTTTTCCATCAAGAAATTCTCAATAGCTGCCCGGAGTCAGAAAATTGACGGTATATCACCCCCGTGCTTCGGAAGGTACGTAAAGCCGTTGGTCCTGCGCCTGATATCTCTCCGGTCGTGTCGGTTTACGTCCGATCGGAATATGAGAGTGATGGAGTAGATAGTGCACCTGTGCTTGCGAATACATTTGGGCACTATAATCCTGTCCCACGCCGATGGCTAGTCTCCGTTGAGGCTGGCCGCAGTGACCGAAATTCAGTCTGGAGGACATTATCATTATTAAATTCCAGTCACTAAATCTTTAACTAATCGCACACTTGCTGGTATAGTAATAGAATATAGTTACAATAATTAAGAGTTTATCAATATTATACTACCACCAGAGAATTTTCTGGACCAATACAATTTGGGACTTTCAAAAAATGAGCCTACTCTTTTTTTAAAGCTGGCAATGCGTATGCCCCTAGTGTTGTGGTCCTACATGGGTGGCGGTAGTCAATATCCATCAGGTGAGCCGCATGCTCGTTTCCACGCCGCCTCTTCTTTTAAAAAAATAAATTAAATACCTCTTATACGATTATCGTGTGATCTTGTAGTAGAAATTTGTGAAGAAAGTACATCCGGTATAAGTGATTTGGGTTCAATTCCTAATGTTTCAGCATCTAAACCTGTAATAGTAGTGAAAGTATATGAGTAACACATAAAACTCTCTTGGGCTTGTTTTGTTCACTGCTACATACCATATATCATAATTACTAGCTTTTTACCCGCGGCTTCGCCCGCGTGGGGTTTAATTAAGCAACATTGATAAATGTTGTTTCCTTCTAAATTTAGCAAAATTCAATCACTATTAGAGTCACCTCGCTGTGTGTCTTTCTTTACGTCTGTTTGTCAAAGATTTGGTTTTGAATTCTCAAAGACTATTGAACATAGATGATTGATATTTGGCATAGATATAATATGTTATAGGAACATGTGAATGAAGTTTTTCGTAATTGCATTAATATCTTATGTCTATAATCACCTGCTATTTTTTATATCAGGTGTATCTTCTGATGTATCCATAAAAAAGGTATCAATAACCAAATTGTCTTAAAATCAATTTTTTATTAACCTTTTTAAATTTGGAAAAAATTGTGTTAATATGTAATTCTTTCATCATTAAAATTAGTTTTAACAAAACAATTATGAATTTAAATCCCCCCCCTCGGCTTCAATGCCTTTTACTTAGTCCCTTGGACTTGTTTTTTCAAAAATGTATTAGAATTACAGACACAACTTTTCTACAGATTTAATAATAATAATAATGTCCCCCAGACCAAATTTTATAGTGCCCAAGTATATGTGCAAGCACAGGTCATCTCATCTAATCCAATGGGATGGTATTTCGTCACGACCGGAGAGTGAGAAAACAGGACTAACGGCTTTACGTGCTTTCCAAGGCAAGAGGGGTGAAACGCAGCTAATTTCTTATCTCCAGACTGCTGCTGAGAATTTCTTGATAGAAATACCCAAAAACAGATTTTGGCCCAACCCAGGATCTCATGGTCAACAATTGCATTTACGACACTAGACCAATGAGGCATTCAAGTGTTATTATAATATTAAGGAATAAATTAATTTATTTTCATTGTAATCATTCACATCACAAAATAAAAAATAAAAAGTACCGGCCAAGTGCGTGGCGGGCCACACCTTAAACCATTAAACCCAATGGACACGCCCCGCATGGTTATTTCCCTCTGCCAAGGTAATGGTTTTAAAAACTTTCTGCATTTATAAAAACTGTTTACAGAATCTATTTTATTATTACAAGAATCATTACCACTAAGTAGGCACTCTTTGCCGATCTGTGCAATTAAGGTGTGTAATAAAGCAGTCAAATACTTAAAATTTACAAAAAGATGAAGTTACACTCTATATGTAGATATTTTTTATTGTGATACATGCTTTTTTTTCTATTAAAATCATTCAAAATAATGTTATAAGTAATAATCGAAAACTTTACCAATTAGGTAATCTGTTACTACCCTAAATTATACTGTGGGTCACCCGCATAAACCAAGAGTATTACAAATGAAACTGTGTGAGGCTATTTCATTATATGAGTACTTTGAAAGGGACAACAATAACTACCAACTAAAAAATAAGTGAAAGTAGTAAGTAAGTAAGATTTCTTCATAAAATGTTTATTTCTTACAGTTCACAATAGCATTACAAAGTTATAATGTTGTTTTATGTCATTTTCTATGGAGTTGTAACAAAATTTTTACTAATCCAACTTGTTAATTCTAATTTGCTGCGATAGTTTTCCTTTTAATTACATTATATATGCTACCATTGAGTATACTTTCCACATTTCCAAAAAAGAGTTGGTAGAGGGGACACATGACATGACTCTAATGAAAAATACGACTAAAGCTTAATATTTAACAAAGAAACCGATAAAAGTGAATAAGCTTTTATTGCTAAGCCAGTGTGTGAATTGTAAACCTTACCCTGCGTTGTAATCTAGGGCTTACTGCTAAAAGAATTGCTATTAAACATGACAGTGAGAAAGCTTTTAGACTTACCAAGGTTCAAGACTGGGGTCTGGGAAGTCTTGGTTCGAGGATATAAAAAAGGATCCTCAAAGATCCGATCACAAATGCGGTAGTTATTGTAAATTTCACAATCGGTGTTATCCTTTCTAAATACACACACAGCACAGTATATAAATGCACTAGAAATCGGAATAATATTAAATTTACTATTATTGAATAGCGACCGCCATTATTGTTTATTGCGTATGTACGTAGCACACCACATGGATTGTTTCCTTTGCATAGACTTAATACATAAGTGTGCCCTCTAGTTCGATAAAAGTAAGTCTTAGTTTACATGCCCCACACGAAAGATGGCAGCACAAAAAGATATCAATTTGTTCTCAAAATAATGTTCTAAGTTGCATGCCCATGCTATTGACTATTTTTTTATTATGAAAGAGAGTCGTCTGTGCACTTCTTATTAGTTTATGTGTTGATACAATATGTTATGTCATTTCAGAGTTCCGTTACAGTGTTTCTTGTTCATTTTGGTCAATCAGCAATTTCCAAATGGGGAATTAAAACTATAATATTTAAATAAAATTTATCATCCGCTAAAGACACCCGCTTGCGGAAAAAGAAACAAATGTAAAATTTTATATTACAATTATATTAATTAAATCTCAATCACAGTTTCACTAGTAATTATTAACTTTAATACTTATTATAATAAAAATCATGAACAGGAACTACAAATTTCACATTTTTCTAAAAAAAAAATACATTTAAAACATATAGAGGTAATTTATCAAAAGGAAGTCCCGTCACATCCACGCGAACGAGTCGGTCACTCACATACGGAATCTGGTTTTGCTCACAAAATTTCGAATAAAGAACTACCGTAGGTGTGTGATAGGTTCTTGATTTTAAATGGGCTTGTTGCGTTCGATGTGGCGGGCCTTAATATGACCTGTGACATTCGTAAAATTTCTACATGTATTGACGGTGTTTATTATATTATAATATAGTTAAAAAAATTTAAGTTACAGCCTACATACATTCAACTGCTGGGCTTCCTCTTCTAAGAGGGTTTTGGGATTTTAACTACGTAATGGCGGAGTAATGGTATCTCGCTACCCCCACATCGCCCGTGAGTGTCGTAAGAAGCGACAGAGGGATCTGAAATAGGAGATGGGCAACAACTGGACTGTATGGGCTTTTATTGGCTGTAGGTAAAGGATGAATAATCGATTATACATAAATAGTTAACACGAGCCATCGTTTTATTCGCAGATAAGCGTATTAACTTTCACTAATAAAATAAGATGGTTACGTGTTATTGTTTAGAATAGCGTGAGACCATGTTAATTTGTAAGTGGTATACAATTTCAAAATTTATTGCTGCATTGATGTTAAACGTTACGATGTTCATAGGCCGTACATGCAGACTATTACAATATAGTGACCAAAGCTAATAGAGGCCAACCGGCTAATAGCGCTAATATCACAGAAAATAGCAACTATTGTATGTTCGTACACATTACGCTACAAAATGTTTGTTCTAAGTTGGAATCTTGGTGAAAATATGTAATAATAGTGTACAAGTACAGACTGTCGCACTATGAAGAGGCTAGTAGATTTTTACCAAAATTTTTAAAATCCTGACAAATTAACTCTATTTTAGTTTATATCTTGAATTAAAAAGTAAAGATAGTTGATATGCTAAATTATCTGCGAATATAACAGGATGATTTCATGAGATGCATTTTCTTTGGTTTTAAGTTTATGTTCTGTTGGTATTTGTTAAATAGAACACTTCATGTTATACCTTAAGTTAAAAAAAATAGCTTTTCAATATGTCAGTAAGAAATTGACTACTTTTGTTATGTACTACTTGTTTGCAATTATCTAGAATATTAGATTTATAACACGAGCCATCGTTTTATTCGCAGATAAGCGTATTAACTTTCACTAATAAAATAAGATGGTTTACGTATTATTGTTTAGAATAGCGTGTGACCATGTTAATTTGTAAGTGGTATACAATTTCAAAATTTATTGCTGCATTGATGTTAAACGTTACGATGTTCATAGGCCGTACATGCAGACTATTACAATATAGTGACCAAAGCTAATAGAGGCCAAAAGGCTAATAGCGCTAATATCACAGAAAATAGCAACTATTGTATGTTCGTACACATTACGCTACAAAATGTTTGTTCTAAGTTGGAATCTTGGTGAGAATATGTAATAATAGTGTACAAGTACAGACTGTCGCACTATGACGAGGCTAGTAGATTTTTACCAAAAATTTTAAAATCCTGACAAATTAACATTCTCATACTCTATTTTAGTTTATATCTTGAATTAAAAAGTAAAGATATAAATAATATGCTAAATTATCTGCGAATATAACAGGATGATTTCATGAGATGCATTTTCTTTGGTTTAAGTTTATGTTCTGTTGGTATTTGTTAAATAGAACACTTCATGTTATACCTTAAGTTAAAAAAAATAGCTTTTCAATATGTCAGTAAGAAATTCACTACTTTTGTTATGTACTACTTGTTTGCAATTATCTAGAATATTAGATTTATAACACGAGCCGTCGTTTTATTCGCAGATAAGCGTATTAACTGTCACTATTAAAATAAGATGGTTTACATATTATTGTTTAGAATAGCGTGTGACCATGTTAATTTGTAAGTGGTATACAATTTCAACATTTATTGCTGCATTGATGTTAAACGTTACGATGTTCATAGGCCGTACATGCAGACTATTACAATATAGTGACCAAAGCTAATAGAGGCCAACCGGCTAATAGCGCTAATATCACAAAAAATAGCAACTATTATATGTTCGTACACATTACGCTATAAAATGTTTGTTCCAAGTTGGAATCTTGGTGAGAATATGTATAATAGTGTACATGTGCAGACTGTCGCACTATGAAGAGGCTAGTAGATTTTTACCAAAATTTTTAAAATCCTGACAAATCAACATTCTCATACTCTATTTTAGTTTATATCTTGAATTAAAAAGTAAAGATAGTTGATATGCTACATTATCTGTGAATATAACGGGATGATGTCATGAGATGTATTTTCTTCGGTTTTAAGTTTATGTACTGTCGGTATTTGTTAAATAGAGCACTTCATGTTATACCTTAAGTTAAAAAAAATAGCTTTTCAATATGTCAGTAAGAAATTGACTACTTTTGTTATGTACTACTTGTTTGCAATTATCTAGAATATTAGATTTATAACACGAGCCGTCGTTTTATTCGCAGATAAGCGTATTAACTTTCACTAATAAAATAAGATGGTTTACATATTATTGTTTAGAATAGCGTGTGACGATGTTAATTTGTAAGTGGTATACAATTTCAAAATTTATTGCTGCATTGATGTTAAACGTTACGATGTTCATAGGCCGTACATGCAGACTATTACAATATAGTGACCAAAGCTAATAGAGGCCAACCGGCTAATAGCGCTAATATCACAAAAAATAGCAACTATTATATGTTCGTACACATTACGCTATAAAATGTTTGTTCCAAGTTGGAATCTTGGTGAGAATATGTATAATAGTGTACATGTGCAGACTGTCGCACTATGAAGAGGCTAGTAGATTTTTACCAAAATTTTTAAAATCCTGACAAATCAACATTCTCATACTCTATTTTAGTTATCGTAGTCATCTTGTCTCTCATCATTATATTATAGTCATCTTGAATTAAAAAGTTAAGATAGTTGATATGCTACATTATCTGCGAATATAACGGGATGATGTCATGAGATGTATTTTCTTTGGTTTTAAGTTTATGTTCTGTCGGTATTTGTTAAATAGAGCACTTCATGTTATACCTTAAGTTCAAAAAAATAGCTTTTCAATATGTCGGTAGGAAATCGACTATTTTTTTATGTACTACTTGTTTGCAATTATCTGGAATATTAGAGTAATCCAATAAAATACAAATTACAAGCCTAAGTGTACCAAGTGCCGTTTGATTCCCTTTTATAAAACGCATACATGGAATGTCAAAACAAATTTTACTTTTCTTCTTCAAATGAGCTGCACGATGGGACTGTAGTAGTTTAATTCAGTAGCACGAATTGTATAAATTATCGTTTTCTATATCACTCTAAAAAAACGTCTGTATTTATTTAAACTAAAATAACACTTAGCAATATAATTACAGAATTGAACATTGATTTAAGAAAAATTGTTATTCATATCAGATAAAAAGGAAACTAGTAGGTAGTGGTCAGTTTTTAAAAAGTAATATAGTTAGCAACTTATTCTAATACAATTGTTTCTGTCAACATATTTTAAACGTTTGTTCATGCATTATTAAAAACAATATTTAATTTTGTGTACTAATATCTTTCTTTACAATTTCCACATAGACAGTTTATGTTGTTGTCACGTCCTTAAAATGTTTTCGAAAATAAGTATATTGTGTATATTTGTATGTTATTCAAATATCAATTGGGAATAAATGAAACGTCATCTAATGTAGAGTTGGACACGAGGTTTTTCGTAATGGTTACTTGTATTACCAAAATGTCTCACATTTTAAATATGCTAACTCTGCACAGATCGAGTTGTATTATTTATGGAGTATTAAAATCAAATTGAAAAATTCTAACGTTACATTTAAACTGCACAAATCAATGCAGACATTCTTCAAAAACAAATTAAATCGAAAATTTTAAAAAAATACAACTAAACAAAAATAAACACACATTATTGTAGATTTTCTTATAGCCCACTGATTAATATTTCAATGTGTTACAAAAATATAATTTGTTTAATCAAATTTGTATTTACTCTAAATTCATATATTATTTCTGATATACATTAGGTATCAGGTAAATGGTTGCAATAAAAAAACTTTAATTCGTTACAGAATAAATTTCGGAATTATAAATTTTTAAAATTTCTTCTAATTTTATTAAACTTGTCAGAATATGTAATAAATTTTTGTTATTAAATTTATAATTCTAATATAAATACAGTAAGAAAAAGACAGTCAATACATATACAGCCATAGTAATGGAAGAATAATAAAAGAAATAGTAATAATAAAAGTCTTAAATATAAAGATATACAATAATTAATGGAAACAGAAATAGAAAAACATTTCTAACAAGTTCTAAAAATATCATTTTATCAAAAATATTTATTTTTTTGTACGAAATACAATTATCAAAAATATATTTAACATGTACTTATGAATCTAATTAAAAATAAATGTATCCATTAAATCGTAAAATAAATTAATGGTACTTTTATACCTTCTTACATAATATTCGGATCCAAGTCTTCTAAAACTATGATTCGAATTTCGATTTCGAAATCAGTAAGAGGCATTATTATTTATTTTTCGATTTTGGCTTTAGCTCTTCCGAAATGCGGCATTTATCGAACCTTGTCCGTGCAATGTCGACGAGGAGTTGCGACGTACGCTCCAGCTGTTGGGTATTTTGTCCATAGTAAGATTTTAATTCGGTACACAAGCTCATATACTTCCGCCATTTGAGATCTCTTATGAGGCAGGTGGGATTCCCAACAATTATTAGTTTTGCTTTGGCTCGTGTCAGCGTGACATTAAATCGCTGCAAATACAAGAGGTAAAATTAAAAATTTTGTACAACCAACTTCCATATAAATAAAATGAGAACAACTTCAATGTATTTAAAGTCAATTAAATACGCATTATTAAAGATAGGCCGTGGAGTGGCGGTGTAAGAATATCCACTACCCCATATCTTCCCGTGGGTGTCGTAAAAGGCGACAGAGGGAGACAGGCAGGAGATGGGCAGCAGCATCTTCGTGATAACAGCAACTGTACAACAAAAAACTGTGGTTGCCACAATGTGTGGCAACAATGGCAATATACCCCCCAAGAACAATTACACAAGACAGAAAGACCCAAGTCCCCGGCGGCCCCGCTATTCCTGACTACGGTGGCGACCATGGTAACGGCGGGGCAGGGGGTGCTAAGAATCTCCGGTGGAGGTTCGGTTGCCACCTACGACGACTCGACCTGGCAACATATAACGCACGCACCCTGAGGACTGACGAGAAGATCCTGGAGTTGGAAGGAGATAGACAAGTTGCGCTGGAATATTATAGAATTATCCGAGGTCCGAGAGGGGGAGGACGCGGTGATTCTTGAATCCGGCAACTTGTTCTATCAGTGGGAGAGCGACCATCTGTCTCAAGGAGGTGTTGGATTTATCGTCCACAAGTCTCTCGTTAACAACGTTGTAAAGATTGGGAGTGTGTCGTCGAGGGTTGCGTACCTTATACTCTCTAATCACCAAACGGTGTTCGCTGAAGATCATACAGGTTTACGCACCAACGTCGGAACATCCCGATGAGGAGGTGAAGGAAATGTATGAGGATATTTCTAGAGCCATGCATTCCTCAAAACTCACTATGCGGTGTTAATGGGGGACTTCAACGCAAAATTAGGCACAAGAAAGAACGGTGAGCTGAAGGTAGGGAAATTAGGGATAGGGCAACGGAACCCAAGGGGCCAGCAGCTGGCCGACTTCATGGAGAAAGAGAAACTCTTTATGATGAACTCTTTCTTCCAGAAGCGGCCCCACAGAAAGGGGACCTGGTCGAGCCCCGAAGGTTCAACAAAAAATGAGATTGACTTAATTATGACGACTAGACGGCAACTGTTCAGTGATGTCTCAGTGATCGCAAGGGTGAAAACTGGCAGCGATCACCGAATGTTTAGAGGCACACTGAACCTAAACGTTAAGTTGGAGAGGTCTCGTCTAATGAAGTCAACGCTTCATCCCCCTCGTGCTCTAATCCAGAATCCCGAAACCTTTCAGCTCGAGTTACAAAACCGCTTGAGGTTCTACGGGCAGCTGTACACATCAACGTTAGAGCTACACGCAAGTGTGGGTAACGATCCAAGAGCAAGTCTTATCCGGCACTATTCCGATGATATCCCGGACGTCAGTCTGAGCGAGATTAGAATGTCTCTCCAGCACCTTAAAAACGACAGGACCCCAGGCTTGCGGCAGCAGGATGGAATTACAGCGGATCTTCTGAAAGCGGGTGGAACACCAGTAATTAAAGTCCTTCAGAAGCTCTTCAATTCCGTCCTCCATGGTGGCACTACTCCGGAGGCGTGGAGCAGAAGTATGGTGGTCTTGTTCTTCAAGAAAGGTGACAACGCTCTCTCGAAGAACTACATACTGATTTTCCTTCGAGCCGCGTCTACGTGCTGTTTTCGAGAGTCATTACGAATCGTCTCACACGCAGACTCGACGACTTCCAGCCTCCCGAAGAAGCTAGTTTCCGAAAAGGTTTCAGTACCAGAGACCACATACATACTTTGCGGCAGATTGTACATGAAGACCGAAGAGTACAATCTGACACTTTGCCTAGCGTATGTGGACTATGAGAAAGCCTTTGATTCCGTCAAAATTTGGGCGGTGCTACAGTTCCTTCAGCGGTGCCAAGTTGAATGTCGGTATATCGAAATGCTGAAGTGTTTGTACAGTAGGGCTACGATGGATATCCGAGTACAGAAACAGAGTTCGAAATCTATCCAACTGCAGAGAGGTGTAAGACAGGATGACGTTATATCCCCAAAACTATTCACCACTGCATTGGAAGACGTGGCGCAGCGGGTGCTTGCCCAAACTCCGAGCCACTGACTCAGTTTAGCGCAGCGCACCTGATGTCGTGTGAGTCGAATTGTCACCTCCAGCCATGGAGCAATGCGAAGAAGAAGTCATCGCTGTTGCTTCAGCCGCTTTTGTCTTATTTTGTGGACATTATTTACTTAATAAAACTAACAAAAAAAAAAAAGAAGAAAAGGCGTTGGTGGATGACATCGTTAAGTCGTCAAGTTAAAATTAAAAATTCAGCAATCGTCTCATTAGACCACTCCATAATCTATATAGACATGAGAGTACCTCAACGTCGGACGAATTAAGACGAAATCAACGAGTTCAATATTGTAGGCACACGCCGCGCCTTTGAAGTTACCCATTTTAAACGGATAAAACGCATCGCGCCACGCGCCAAGCACTTCACACTGCGCGTGGCGCGTGCGGGCGCGACGCGGCGAGTGATAACACACGCAGTTAGAAGCCGCCATAAGATTTCCACTTTTCCTTCAACGGCAAAACATGTTTATACTGTATGTCCAATCCAAAAGATTTATATAGTGTTCCAATGTTTTCAAGCGTGGCTACTATGGCAAATATCCCCTCTATATTACGATATAATATGGTTGGTTGGTCAATATACTAGTGTTGACGGATTTTGATCGGCTTTAATGAAAAAAAAATACTAAGATATCGGCTTATAATCCATATTTATACAATGGAACCAAATGTTAAACTTCAAAACGAAGCCATTCACAATTTACACCAGTTACACAATCATGACCTACAGTCTGCCACTTTATTACTGTTGGTTAATAGTCCATGATTTTTTAAATACTTTTAAAGTTTAAACACGTGTTGATATCAACTTTCACTGTATTTTAACCGACATCAAAAAAGGAGGAGGTTCTCAATTCTACTGTAAGTTGTAATTTTTATGTGTCACCTCAGAACGTTTTTCTACGTGAACCAATTTTAAGATTCTTTTTTTTATTTGAAAGGTGGTGCTTCCCATGTGATCCCTCAATACTTTTACAATTTAAGGCATCCCTCATTATTATTATTTTTTTGATAAAATTGTTAATCTAAATGCGAATGCGAATCGAAACAAAACATCTATAAAAATACACTCCTTTTATAGATTATATATTATATTCACGAAAATATATGACCGTGCAACATTTGTGGTTTTTCTTGTAGTTATAAAAACGATATTGTTCAATAAATGTTTATAACTTATAAGTATGTACATAATGTTAATAAACGATAATGAGTATTATAATTTCCAAAATAATTTTATTTCAGGTTTCGTAAAAACCCGTTAGCATACACGCGGCCACGTAAATAACTACGCGGGCGGCGGCATCGCCTGATATCGAAGGCGTTTCACAACTGTAACGTCTATAAACTTGTTATTACTCTATATATGTATCATATTTACAGCCCTTCACAAGTCCACTGCTGAACATAGGCCTCCCCCCAAGGAATGCTACAAAGCACGGTCTTAAGTCACTCCATCAAGTGGGGGGCTGTCCCACATTTCACCTACCGCTATGAGGCTGCCACTCGAGAACATTTCTTACCCCTTAAAGCTAAAATATCACTCGTGCTTACTCTTATCCTACCTCTCCTTGATTATGCGGATGCGTTATTTGGATGCTACAGAGGAGCTTCTTAATAAACTTGAGCGCTTGCAAAATCAGTGTATTCGTTTTATATTTGGGCTCAAGAAATTTGACCGTATATCTCAGTTTCGTAAGCAACTCAAGGGGCTCTCAATTCGACTTCGAAGGAACACTCGATTGTTATGTCTCCTCTATAACATTTTGCACAACCCTTCCTCTCATAGATACCTCAGAAGCCGATTTTCTATCACCCATCCTCCGGACAAACCACGCAGATCCCTTGTTAAAACTCCTCTTGACTTTCCCGTCTATAATTCCGGTTTTTACTCCCACTCCTTTTCAGTTCACGCGGTAAGGTTATGGAACTCACTACCGTCAAATATAAGAAATTCGGAAACTTTATTGGTATTCAAGAAACGTCTTAGAGGTAACTACTTTGCATCCTATTAATTAATATATATTATTCTATTATATTAGTTTAGTTCATATATATCATATGTAACTATCGTATTTATTATTATTATTATGTATTGATTTATTTTATTTTTATTTATTGTTTTATTTTATATAATTTACGTAAGATTGTGTATATTATTTATTTTTTAGTAGTACTAATGTATGCACAAGTGTGCAATTTCAATATAATTTCCTTTATGGGTCTACTGGAAGATATTTCAGCTAATTATGGAATAAGTGGAACCTTTGTACGAAATTACTATAAGACTGCTTCTGTATCTTGATGTGTGTACATAAAATAAATTAAAAAAATACCTTTCTTCCCCATCGGTTGTCAGTGTTTCGAGCTATATGACCGGCCCATTGCCACTTCAGCTTACTAACCCGTTGGGTTATGTCGGTTACTCTGGTTCTACTGCGGAGTTCCTCATGTTTAAGTCTATCCACGCAGAGAAACGCCGAGCATTGTCTAATAATTTAAATTTACGATTTACCTTGTCATCAACTAAGAAACCTAGTCCATACTTGGCATCATAGTCCAGCAGTCGGCAATTTGCTCTGACGGTTGAAACCAGGATCACTCTCTTCTCTTTACCTTGAAACGACTCTACAGTTCCAACTTCGATGTCATTGTAATGCGAACTCGTGAGCCAGTTCTTCATTTTGTAAACCTGAGAAAATCGAAATTAAAGTTAGTTTTAGCAGGCCTGTCTCACTCCGCGCTTTAAGCATGAAAATATACTACGCTGCGCGGTCTCCTACAAGATACTAATTCAGTGAGGTTGTCACTCACGCGGTTGAACTGACGCGAGCCTTACGTTTACAAAAAAGTACTTTTCTCTAATCTATATTTATTGGCTCCATAGTTACAGATTTATAATTTGATTAGCAACCCGACCACAGCTTCACATTTTTCGATTTTCTCGCGTATAATGTCAATGATTGAAAAATCATTCAGTGTAAGTAGACCTCCTAGTGCTAGTGACTGCCTACTAATGCAAGATCAGCATATACTGGCTTGTTATCTGCATGGGTGATGCTATCTACTATACCGACATCACTCAGCACGTAATAGTTATAAAGTAGAAGTAGGTAGTATTAGTAGGTAATATATAGACATAATGTAGATAATATTGTCCAGCAGAATGTAGACTGCCCCAGGCTGATGATGACGATGACCATTAATAAATATTATCATTATTCATCTACATTTGTGTAGATGTGAGATTTAGATTATGAATTTGGTCTAATGGTGGCTAATATAGCGCATAGCGCCATATTATAGCGCGCTATCTCTCCATAGCGCATAGCACGTGCTATGTAAGTAGTCGCCAGGGCGCTATGACGCTTTGGCGCTATTAAGTATTCATATCAAGCGGCAACTAGTTCTAGCACCAGCGCTGTTATGAGTGGACGTGTGACGCAAATTTATCAGTAGCACGCTATTCATCGCGCGCGACCTAATTTAGAGTTACATGTTGTTTAGTTCGTGGATACTGTATAATTAAATAAGTGATCGAAAGTCACAGTTAACTACAAAAGTAGCCTAACTAATGTTTCAAATGTAAATAAAATATAGATACAAAAGTGTATATAATACAGGGTGGCGCAATGGAACGTGCATATTTAAAAAATATGTTTACAAAATAAATACAAAAGGTACGGTTAAAATAAAACTAAGGAATTGTAAAGTAAAAACTGAAGTTTATTTTTTAAAAATAACATCATATAAATGATGACCCTCTCTACGACGGCACTCCTCTAACCGCGAACGGAAATTATTAAAAACTTTCCTCAGTAATGCTGATGAAATTGCTGCCATTTCACCACGGATGTTCTGCTTCAGCTGATCGATGTTTCTCGGATTATTACTGTAGACTTTGTGTTTGAGGTATCCCCACAAAAAAGTCAGGAGGTGTCAAACCTGGACTACATGCGGGCCATGGGATATCACCTCTTTTCGAAATCGGTCTGCTGGGAACATTTGTTTCAAAACCACCATTGAGTCATTTGACGTGTGACTGGTAGCTCCGTCTTGTTGAAACCAAGTCCTAGAATTCACTTTTCTTGAAGTTTCAAGTTCTGGAGCCAAAAAACCTTCCAACATCGCAACATATCGTTCAGTATTAACAGTGATGTTTTGCCCCCGTGCATTTTCAAAGAAAAAAGGACCAATTATTGCTCTGCCCGAGATTGCTGCCCATACTGTCACTTTAGGACTATGCAGTGGTTTCTGGTGTTTGAGTTTGGGATTCTCACTGTTCCAGCAACGACAATTTTGACGGTTTACGAACCCATTGATATGGAAATGGGCCTCAACAGAGAAAAGGATATTGTCAAAATTGGAAAATCGATTAAGCATTTCATTAGTAAATGCGAGCCTTTCTCTGAAATCACATTCTTTCAATTCTTGTGTTAATTGCAGCTTGTATGGATGCAGTTTAAGATCCAAATTTAAAATTCGTTGCAAACTTCGTCGCGATAAGTGTAAGACTGACGATCTCTTGCGAGTAGACAATCGTGGATCTTCTCGTACAGATTGCATCTCTCTCAATATTGTCTTCGGTCCTAGATGTTCTAGGACGACCTTTTGCTTGTGGTTTAAACGTTGAACCAGTCTCTTTAAAAAGGCTTTACACATATTTTAATTAAATTAGTACTCGGAGCCTCACTATTTCGCCGTAGTTCATATTCAGAACAATATAGTCGCCTAGTAACAATGTATGAACGACAATTCTCGTAAAATGCACGCACGCAAAATGCGTGACGCTTCCCGTCGAAGTGACTCATTGTGACTAAAACTCCTTGAGCGCGTCTACCCAACGGTAGTATACTCCCCCGCCCGCACGCTTTCAACCCCGCAAAAAAAGATGATGCAATATGCACGTTCTATTGCGCCACCCGGTATGTAAATAATTGATTTTTGTATATACAATCAATAAACTTTAAATACGCCTTTGATTAATTTATAATTTAAATTAAGGTAAAAATAACGTTAACATCTATTATAGAATGTCGTAAGCCTGAAAGGTATGAGAGTGTTCATACGTTTTTCTTTACCGCTTTATTTTGTTTTAGTCTAAAATTCGACTTATTACGAAATAATGTTATATAACACGCGGTTTATCCAACGAACAACATGTAATGTAACGTGCTACGAGGTATATCGTGCTGTAAAACCTAACGCGCTGGCCGGCCTCCTACACGCTCTTATAAATAGCGCGCTATAACATAGCGTATTTAATAGCGCGCTGAAATTTATAGCTTATAGTCTATAGCGTGCTATTGATTTATAGTCGTTTTGAACAACTTTAGTTTGGTCCTCTAATGGTATTAACACACGTATTTTGAGTAAAGCGGTGTTAGCATATTCACTTTTTTATATAATAAGGGTGACAAACGAGCATAGTATCACGACGACATAGTCCATATATCCTCGATTAAGAATCAAAATGCCCTTAAGAATAATAAATGTGAGTCGAAAGTCAAATGGTCAGATAATAATCTAACCATGTCAGCAGAAAAAGAGAAACTACGGACCGGAATTTCTAGCCCCAAAATTGCTTAGACATGTCCAAAAGTGTGCGTAAAGTGCTTAATAATAAAAAATGAAGATTTGAGACTTACCTGTCTTATATATGGTGCAATAACTCCTATATCCTTTTGAGAAACCTGGTGTTGCTCTATTAGTGCTTTGATATATTTTTTCAGGACATCCAACTCCTTGTCATTGAAGAAGCTACAAATATAAGAAGACTTAAATCCTACTTTCTAGGAATTCATTTCAATCTGTGGGTATCGATAAAAGATGCCAATGGGAAACACCAAGAATTCTTTTGTAGCATCGTACATAAGACGCAATAATCATTTAAATAAATAATTTTATTCTCAATAGCTTTTTAGTAAAAATTACATATAGGTGTGTTCATTCAATGCTTTATATTAGTGATTCGACGGAAGTGTCATATCGGAAGCAGAAACGGAAACAGATGTTAAAAATATTTTTTTGCAGAAACGGAAACAGAAACGGATGAGGAAACGGAAATACTATTTATTAAAAAAATTACAAATAAAACCTTTAATTAACATTCAAAATTAAGTAGCGGCATGGTACAAAATTTTATGAAACTGCAACTGCTTATGAAAAATGAATGCGTATACACCAAAGCTAAATTGGCACTGAAATATGGGCAGACCCTTTAAAGAGCCGCATTTACGTTAAGCGAGTAGGTAACTTAGTACAACCCTAGCACGAAATTACGACGTAATCGAACTTTGAATCCAAAATACTCATTAAAGTGTCTTTAAAAATAATTAATATAAACTACAAGTAAAAAATAAAAAATATAAACTTTACATAAAAAATAAATAAGCTTTACGTTAACGTAACTGCTGCCTAATTAATTTTACAAATATTCGTTGTAACAAAGGCATTTAGTAAAAACTAGTTTTAACTGGAGAAAACACGTTTTAAATAAAAACGGGGTTTAACTATAGCATGGGAGTACATTTCATAAATAAATAGGTATGCAATTGACCAATTGAAAAACCTTGACTGACCATTTGTTTTTTAGTTTGCGATGAAAGTTTTACAGTTTCAACTAACTTTTCAAACTGGAAACTCTTTTAAGCGGTAGTTGTGCGTTCTTTTCGCGAGTATATTTTGTCACATAATTTACATCTGGCTGCTAAATCATCAATCTCAACATAATAGTTCCCAACAGGACTCTTTTTTGGCTTCATGATTGCACTTAGATTTCACACACGACTCAAATTACTAATTAACTAAAAAACTATAACAGAAAATCTTACGCTCTTACACTCATGTCACGCCGTATAATTAAGTTAAAAAAGTGTGTAAACAAACTCGTTGGGACCAGTGCCGAAAGCACGTGACCAGCTCACTTGTAATTGGCTGAAATGACCCCCCCCCCCGCCGCCCCTCCTATACTTATGTGGCTGCGACACTGAGTTCCGTTTAAACTTCCGTTATAAAACTTGTGGAAACGGAAGCAGAAACGGATGTCAAAAACCATGCAGAACTTCCGCAGTTGCGTAAACAGAAACAGACTTCTGTTGCATCACTACTTTATATGGCAAATTTAAAGGACAAGAGGTTGTCGGAAAGGGCAGAACAAAGTCTGCCTGGCCAGCTAGTCTGGATATATAGGATTTCCATGCACCAACCACGCTAGGCAGGTGGAGTGCTAAGCGATAATCCAAAGCTCTCGCACTGATAATGCTGTTTTCCATTACGACTGATGGGCATTATAACGATCAAAGGAATTTAGATTCGGAATACATGAATTAGTTCTAAGCCAGCATATGTTTACTGTAGCATTAATTATCATAAGCACGTAGACATTATTATTATTATTTATTAGTCCACGGACTTGCTAAAATATGTAATAATAATAATAATGTCCTCCAGACCGAATTTCGGCCACGGCGGCCTGCCTCAACGGAGGCTAGCCATCGGCGCAGGACAGGATTATAGTGCCCAAGTGTATGCGCAAGCACAGGTGCAATCTCTATTCCATCACTCTCGTAATCCGATGGGACGGTGAACCGACACGACCGGAGAGAGATCAGGCGCAGGACCAACGGCTTTACGTGCTTTCCGAGGCACGGGGGTGAGACACCGTCAACTTTCTGACTACAGGCAGCTACTGAGAATTTCTTGACAGAAAAACTCAATAATTGACTTTTTTTGCCCGACCCTGGATTCGAAACCAGGACCTCATGATCAGCAGTCGCACTACTACAACCACTAGACCAACGAGGCAGTCAATTATCATAAACATGTTATTATGATAAACATATTAAAACATGTATAAGAAATTTAAAGCCCTGACTTCAGAATGTTTTTTTAAGTCGACTAAAATTATCTTACCTTGGGGCATTTCCCATCCTCTGCTCCCTTGAATTTACCGCATGAAACACAATAGCACGCTCACCGCCAGCTACATTTAGGATTTGCGTCCGGCTCAGTGGATCCGGTGGCGCCAGTGGCTGTAAATAAAACGTAATAAAGGCTTTTAACGCCAACATATAGCACAATTGCAAGTTCCCGTAAAACGTACTACAGGATATTGATTGTATCGTTGTTATTATTGGAAAGTAAAAATTAGTCACTTTTGAAAGCGTCTACTAAAAGCATTCATTGAAGTCTTTTACCACAGTAGTCACATCTTGACTTTAGCCACCTCCGAAGACACTGGAAATATACAGTATGAAAGCAGTTTGTTTCCATACTATTTCCATTTCTATCAACGTATTACAGAATAGACTTTGTTGTATGTTTTTTTTGACTGATCACATCTTATTACAAAACGTAGTTTACTGATAACCTTAAGTTTAGAGAAGTCTGTCACGAAATATGTACATAGGGCCTAACAGTGAAATTTTGATTGTCTGTAACAATGATGATGAAACTACCCGAGTAATATGTCTAAGCACCCTGTCAAGTTAGTTAACATTCCTTTTCTGGTTTTGTTGGCCTTGCAGTAAAAATATTTTATGTTATAAAAACTCTGGGACTGACTAATAAACACCGAATTTTTTTTTATAGATGAGGGGGCAAACGAGCATGCGGCTCACCTGATGTTAAGTGACTACCGCCGCCCATGATCAACCGCAACACCAGGGGAATTGCAGGTGCGTTGCCGGCCCTTTAGAAAGGAGTAAGCTCTTTTCTTGAAGGTCCCCAGGTCGTATCATTCCGGAAAAATCGCCGGTGGTAAGCTATTCCACAGAGGTTGTACGCGGAAGAAAACTCCTTTTGAAACGTACAGTGGTGGACCGCCAAGCATCTAGATGGTGTGGATGGTATCGGAACGTTTGCCGCGTAGTGCGTTCACGAAATTTGGCGGCTGGGATTAATCCGAACAATTCCTCAGAGCACTCTCCATGGTATATGCGAAAGAAAATGCAAAGAGATGCAACATCTTTTCGCAGTGCCAGTGAATCGAGCCGATCGGAAAGCACTCGGTCGTCGACGATTCGAGCCGCTCTGCGTTGGATGCGGTCAAGTGGAAGGAGCTGGTACTGTGAAGCCCCAGCACAGAGATGGGAACAGTATTCCATGTGCGGCCGAACCTGCACCTTGTAAAGATGCAGGCGGTGTGCCGGCATGAAATACTGTCCCGCTCTGCTGAGTACGCCAAGCTTTTTAGAGGCCGATTTGGCCTTCTCTTCCAAATGACCACGAAACTGCACGTCACTCGATATGTCGACGCCGAGCATTCCGATACTGGCTGAGGCAACAAGGGGAGTGCCTTGAAAATGAGGAGATTCGACAAAGGGGTTCTTTTAACGCAAACTTGCGTCTTCTAGGGGTTAAACTGGACTAGATTTAGTCGCCCCCAATCCGAGACTCTGTTCAGCAAAGACTCGACTTCAGACACAAGTTTGTCCCGGCACTCTGAGACGTTTTCCCGAGAAATATCGGCTCGGCCGGTATAAAGAGCATCACCAGTGCTGTCATCTGCATAGCAATGAATGTTACGGGTTTGCAACATATCATTAATATGCAGAAGAAACAGCATTGGCGATAGCACGCAGCCTTGTGGAACACCAGCATTAATAGGCTTGCAATCGGAGCTTGCACCGTCTACAACGATTTCAATCGCACAATTTCTCGGGAAAGAAGCGCTTTGTGCCAAACCCGATCGAAGGCCTTCGCAATGTCCAAACTAACGGCCAATGCCTCCCCCTTGGACTCTACTGCCTCCGCCCATCTGTGAGTTAGGTAGGCCAGAAGATCACCAGCTGACCGACCACGGCAAAAACCGTATTGGCGGTCAGTAATCAGCCGGTGATTCTCAAGGTACCTCATGAGCTGGCAGTTTACAATGGACTCCATTGTTTTGGAGAACAAGGAGGTGATGGCGATAGGCCGGTAGTTGGACGGGTCTGAGCGGTCGCCTTTTCGCGGATCGGGTGGACAAAAGCCGTCTTCCATGATTTTGGGACTACGCCTAGGGAGTAGGAGTACCGGAAAAGACGCGTTAAAACCGATGCCAACTCTGGAGCACACGTCCTCAGCACAATTGGGGGGATTCCGTCAGGCCCACTCGACTTGTGGATGTCCAGGGAGAGGAGTGCTTTGCGAATCGAGCGCTGCGTGAACTGCACTTCCGGCATGGAGCACTCACACCACGGGATGGTCGGCGGCGTACTCCCCCGGTCATCGAGAGTCAAGTTGGACGCAAAGAAAGAGCCTAGAAGATCGGCTTTCTCCTTTGCGGTATGGGCCAGTGAGTCGTCCTCCCTGTGCAGAGATGGAAGAGATGGCTGACAGAAATTCCCCTGGACAGCCTTGGCGAGAGATCAGAATGCACGGGTTCCAGAAGGAAGGCGAACTAGTTTCTCGCCAATTCTGCCTATGTGCTCTGACTTTGCCTTGGCAATGACTCTTTTAAAGGACCTACAGGCAGAATTATACTTCTTTTTTAGAGCGCTGGCGTTTACATCCCGGGACGCTGATGCGACTCCTGCTTATAGCATGATGCTATTTTACAGGAGCGACCAAACCATGGCTGAGATTTGCCTCCAATGGGCACCACAGAGGAATAAAAAGTTCCACACCCTGAAGTACCACATCAGCGACAGAATCCGCAACAACGTTGGGATCGCCCGGCGAGAAGCAAACCCGCCCCCAAGGGTAGGATGCAAAGAAAGACCGCATCCCATCCCAATCGGCTGACCTATAGTGCGAAACACGGCGGCAGCCTGCAGAATGCAACTGCGATTTCAGCCTGAGTGGCACCACACTCCGGACAAGACAATGGTCCGAGGAGCCTAAAGGGGCGTCGACGGAAATCTGATATCCGTCCGGGTGAGAGGTCAGCAGAAGGTCCAACAGGGAAGGTGCATGATCCTCCACATCTGAAATACTTGTAGGCGAAGAAACCAGTTGTGTCAGACCATATGCCAAGGCAAAATCATGAACAGATCTCCCCGCATGATCGGTTAAACGTGAACCAAGCCATTCGGCGTGATGGGCGTTAAAGTCGCCGAGGGTCACGATCTCTGCGGAGGGGATGTGCTATAGCAACGAATCTGTAGCCATTTGGACGTGGTCGAAAGGTCGGTCTGTTTCGGAATTTCCGCTATGGGACCTATAGAGGCACCCATAGACGCGCGGATGATCGTCGTTGTCTACGCCTAGCCAAAGGATGGACAGGGCCGAACCTTCAAGTCTGCCGAGGCGTCGAGAACAGATGTCCTCTCTGACGTAAACGCAAACTCCAGCCCGAGGCACAAAGGAGTGTTCCAGTTTGTACCCCGGGTAGGAGAGATACGAGACATCAGCCGGCGAGGACACCTGCGTCTCGGTCAGAAAGAGAAGAGCCGGCCTCGCCGTCTCGAGATGGTAGTAGACGGCGTTTAGGTTAGTAGAGTAGTTCCCCTGATATTGCAGAAATTCACGGACAGCGTGGCAGGGGTCGCCTTGGTCTTGTTGCTCCGTTTGCCCCGAGCAGTTGTAGTCTTGAGCAGAATTTTGCAAGAATACTATATAATAAAGTGCTGTGGGTGGATGAGGTCGTATGCGACCGCTCGGGATATGCCTCACGCATGCGACTGCATGGGATTTTTAAGGGGATTGAAGGGTTAATATAGGCGACCATAATAAACGCCTATTATCGAGTCGCTGTTGACAACAGACTCGCCGCCGATATCATAAATGTAATTAATTCTAGAATGAACATGCTCAATCATTTGCATGATTATGTGCATATGAAAAATCTTAACAGACAGAGAGTGCCTTTTGAATTCATCAAGCAAATATCCCTAACTTCGAAGATTTCCCACGTTTATCTGAAGATGAAGCGTTTCTTTTTGCGCCAGGGTGCTATCACATTCACTGCGCCGAACACCTTCGCGATGGCCTTTTTAATATATAAATATACCGTGATAACGAATTAAACGATTTACAGCGATGCAATATCCTGCTAAATGTTTGGCTAGTCAGAGTATGGATTCAGTCGCGCCATGTGCGTTCACGTGTTTATTATAGTTATATTTTAATTGACCGGGATTTGGCTAACAGACATTCTATTGCTCATTGGTACCGCACTTGCCTTACAGGCAATCGCACTGGGGGAAGTTGTGTGCACAGAATATCCAGTGTATGGTGTATGGGTTTAGGCGTCATATAGGCTTTAATGCACCAGCACAAATACTTGATAATATTGTAATAGATGACGTCAAGCTTGACAATTTAGACTAGCTTAGTTTTAATTTTTGTATGGCACGCAGTATAAATCAGAGCTTAACTTAAACTAGTAGTGTATCGTTTGACAAGTTTTTGGCTCTAGTAATGAATTAATAGGTACATATATTATTTAAGCACTATTATTATTACTGTGACTTTAAGTTTGAGGACCAAGTATTTTTTTTAATATTATAGAATCTTCCTTGTTTATGTGAAATACGATTTTTCTGTTTGTGAAAAAAAAATATTTTTGTTTAAAAATAAATACATTTTTGCCAAAAAGTTTTTTTTACTATAAATAAACCCAATAAACCCAACAAATTGACACGTATGCCATGATTGTTGTAGAGTGGGGACGGGGTTCATACAAAATACCCATGTCCTTTAATTATTAGGTCATAAACAACCGAGGTTTATGGATACTCTCGGGTTTGAAGCAAAAGTTTTCTTTGTCACGAAAGCAGTGCCTTAGCTGTGGCGCCATTTTTCATAATATTAAAAATAGTGTCCCAGAAATATGGACACCATCAGTGAGGCGCTGCGATCACTAAGTGCAGTCAATAAAAGTCATTTTCAGTCTATTTTTCCGATCAGATGCTAAACCACTTGCACATCCACGCACAATAAAATATTTCTCCATTTTTTAATGTTTCTTTATGTCATAAATAACAAAATTACGGAGCATGAAAATTTTCTACGAAAAAATGAAATGAAAATTTGTACAATATTCAACTAATTTCACCTACTTGTACTCATAAACAGCTAACTTCGCAGTCACTACTCACCGACATCAGCGCCGCTATGTATCCTACAATTTTCAAGGACAGGCGGGCTATGCTTTAGAACGTAGGAATCGTTCTCCTGTTCTCTAGGGTATGTTCCGAAATACAACCCAGTACACTGTCGAATGCGAATGACGTGATAACAAGGCAACCTTGTTATCAATAAAGTTTTCCGTTCTCCATACGTAACATAGCAGCATGAAAAAATGCAGCCTCAAAGAAGCCTACAGTTACACAGCCTTCAAGTTATTGTCAGGCATGAGGCCAAATATGGCTCTGAATACTTTTAAAGCAGACCACAGTGAACTCAATGCAGCTTTGTGGCAGCAAAATAAACATGAGAGTGGTAACAACTAAGAAACACTAGACTGAAAACAAGCTCTACCATTTAATAACATACCTGTAAATTTTTCTTATAAAACAGCTCATTCGGTATTGCCAGTATATCTGGATCTGATCGGAAGTTCTTTACAAGCATAGTTATGTAGTTCGGATTGTCGTTATAAAAATTATCGTAGGTCAACCTGAGACGCTCCATCAGT
The DNA here is from genome assembly GCA_907164705.1 of Parnassius apollo. Classification (NCBI taxonomy): domain Eukaryota; kingdom Metazoa; phylum Arthropoda; class Insecta; order Lepidoptera; family Papilionidae; genus Parnassius; species Parnassius apollo. Next base: position 18,583,771 of record CAJQZP010000008.1, read on the forward strand.
GATGTGCCTGCAAAATAATGATCATTGATTCAATGAAAATATTTTCAATTGCAAGAAATCATTTTCAGCAGCAAGCATATCAATCCTCAACAGAGGTCATTCATATTCATGCATTCAAAATTATGTAATTTTGGAAACAAATAAAAACGAAAAAACTGTTTTCAGTAACATTTTATTTCATTGTGTTTTAGTAATTACAAAAAAAAAATGGAATATTTATATTTATAAATATTTTGCCTCATTAAATTACAAAATGTATGTAACAGGGGTTAAAGTATGGAGTAACAGTTTCAAGGGAGTGGCCATTTTTATTTTATCTTTTATTTACATGACATTAAGTTATAGAAAACTTATTATTATTACCATGACTTAAAAAAAATCATTAATGGATGACCTTTAATGGAGAAAAGATCCATCCCTCTTATCACCAGCGGCAACCGATAGCCTCTACAGCAAATGGCACAAGTATCTAGTAATATATCAGAGATTTAAACCTCGAATCTTAACAAGGTACCTCTGAGATGAGAAGCTGCCTCTCCTCCACAAGTGACTAAAATCATACTCCTGACATTGTATCTAAATATTCCACAAGACCCTAAAACCGTGGAAAGGTAAGGACTAAGTTCCGAGCACCGTGACGGGCTAACCTACCAGCACTTTTCTTACATTAGAGTATGTGGAGACCAAACTCTTCGACGCTGCTACTGCCACTTTGAATTAAAATTATACCTACACGGTCCACAAGATTCGTGGTTAAAAAAATTCTGTACAAAAACTATAATATTCCAAATTCAAAAATTTTGAGTCATTCTATTTTCATTGTTTAACTTTTAATTATTATTTGAGTTAAGCCTGGAGAAGTCAAAAATTAAAATAATTTTCGAATACGAGTTTCAATGTGAACGCATTGTGCTCTTTTCACTTCATTGCCCTCGTAGAGGAAACCACGACATGAAGAATAAACCACATAAAGACCAGATACTAAAGTAAATAACGATGAATTGAAGTGATGATGGAAGTCAATCCTTATGAAACAACCAAAGAATTAGCGTAATGTTTTTTTTTTTTAAATAATATATGAGTGACAAACGAGCACAGTCCACCTTATGGTAAGCATATGCTGCGGCCCATAGACATCTACAACTATCCTCGATTAAGAATAAAAATGCAGATGTGTTGTCATACTTGAGTACTAAGATGGAATGCCTCTTTTCCAGTTAAATTGGTCTCCAGTTCTCTACACGCACCATATGGAACACAGCAGCATTAAGTTTTTATTTTACCCCTGTCGAGCCGACCCATTCTTGGTACAACTGTTGTGTTATTTATTCTGTGGTACCACACATTTTTATTCTCAACCGAGGATAGCTGTCTATATGTCACAGCATCCACTTACCACCAGCTTTGACTTTGTGCCAGATTGTCACTCTTATTTTAAAAAAAGAAAACATATATCGTGGTGATATTACAGAATCTTTCATGCAGAGATTTTTACATTAGGGTACACTAAAGTACACTGAAAGTTTTGCGTAACTCAACTCAATTTATAAGTAAACTAATATATTTACTGTTTTTAAAGTGTTTTCCATTACATTTTAAACACTTTTTTAGTCGTTCATATCATTTTTCAAAACGTAAGGGCCATTATTGGCCATTGACCCAATGTCTCATCAATTCTTTGATTAAAAAATGGGAAAATAAAAAAATCCCAAGGTGCAAGGTCTGCACCATCATAAAAAATCAACATGGAATATATAACATACCCAATCCTCTCGCGTTCGCCTCCTTGGAAATACACACAGGACCCAACTGCTTCGGATCCCCGGCCAGCACAAGAAAGCCGCTTGGCGATAAAAGATTGGTTATTGGCACGAGAGTGGCTGGCTCAGATGATTGGGCCGCTTCGTCGATAAACAAATGGGTCATCTGCAGCTTACACATTGACTGACTTCTTGGCCTAATAAAACATTTTTATATAATAATAAAAATTGTTGTGTGTGGTGTTAGAATATCCACTACCCCATATCGTCTCGTGGGTGTCTTCAGATGCGACAGAGGTAAATTAAAACAGGCGATGGGCAGCAGCATCTTTCTGATAACGACTCAAAATAACGAAATCTGCGGTTGCCAATTCGTATGCCAGGAGTGGCAACTACTTATGGCAAAATCTTCCCTATGATGCAATGGGGACATTTATATGCTGGAATGATAATGGTCACACCCACTGGAAGAATTATGAATATGAAATATGCAGTGCCCTTGTACAAAAATCTCTTTTTATATTTTAATTTATAATTATACTTTGGGTATGTTCCGAAATACAACGCAGTGTACTGTCCAATGCAAATGACGTCATGAATCGACGCTATACTGGTGATTCGTTCCAAAACATTGGACAGTATATGACGTCATACTTTTGCGCCATTTGGAAAAGTGTTGGCGATTATTTTGTCATTTTGTGTTCCAAAAATCATTATATTCTCCTAATGGATATACCATCAATTATTCTATAATTTTTTGTATTTGAATAATTAGAAACAAATTCTGGCATGCTTCATTCGGCAAACACACAATTAAAAATTGTTTTATTATGGCCGGATATCCGACACAATATGGCGGCGGCACGCTAGTACAATAAAGTGTCAAATGATACGTCATTTGCATTGGATAGTACAATGCGTTGTATTTCGGAACATACCCTTTGTATGTATGTGGCGGCGCTGTTGTCACGCCACAAGCAAAACACATCGAAGCCTAAATCGCGCTAGAGTTCCGAAGTAAAAACAGTATAATATAGAATAGCTACGGATTGTCACCGCTCACCGGGCAGAACACCTTGCCCGGCGGGAGATCTCCCCTTTTCCTTCTACGGCTAAATTATTAATACTTATTATGTACTCAACTGCTAGTGTAGTAGAGGCGTAAGAGAATCCACTAAACCGTATCATCGCGCAGGTGTCGTAAAACGCGACAGAGGGTAACGAATCAGGAAATCGGCAGCGGCGTCTTCCTAATAACGACTAAGAATAAATAGCTGCGCTTGCTAACCAATTGTCACAAGTATCCTCCCTATGAGATAGGCCTAGGTTTAACAGTGAACTTTAGATAGCCTGTAATGAGTGAATATAATGAGTTAACACTTTGGACACAGATATTACCCTCGACTTAATGTTTATTTAATAAATAAATAAAAAACATTTGGATTCTTAATTGAGGATAAATGTAGATGTCACGTGGACTGTGTGCTCGTTTGTCAACATATACTATTAAAAAAGTAGGTTTATTATATAAACAAACTCTGTACTTACGAGCCATACTTTGCCGCATGTAGTAATGTGGTAACGAATATTCTGTACTTAACAACATGTACGTTGCTTAATGAATAGAATGTCTCGTAGCTAGTGCCATTGGATACGGGCGCGAGTGCTGGAGGCATGACAGTCCTGCGACATAACAAATATAAATACAATTTAGGAGATTGCTTAAAATTCAGATTGGATATAGTCAAGTAAGTTCTTCAATAACATATTGACTTTTCAAATGTATATGATTTTTAAATGTATATTTTAGTGCTTTTAAAGTATTGAAAACACAATCTGTCTTTATAATAAGTCTCTGGTTTTACCTAGAGCCTCTTACAAATTTTAAATAAATAAATTTATTCACAAGAAATATGGTACAAAGATGTTCTTATAAAAATAATAATGATTCACATATTTCACCAATTTTGGTATAAAACTTATTTACTAATAACTTATGTAGTATACAAAAATTTAAGAAAATTAACTCACTTACAATAATACGTTTAAACACAATCAGATAAGAAACAGCATTTTACATTCAATAGAAACATTCTTTTATTTTAGCAGTTCATTTAAATGTTTTTCAAAAGCCACTATTACTCTAACGATTAATCTAATTGCCTTAATAAAGAATAAATGATAAATATAAATATAATATATAAACACTCACGCCTGTCACCCAGAGGGGTAGGCAGATACTACGGACTTCCATTTGGCACGATCCAGACATACGTCTTTCGCCTCCTTTACATCCATATATCTACGCATACATGCTCGTCGGTTAAGGGTACTTCTAACGTGGCCCATTTTCAAAATATCGCCAATTTGGTCGATAAACTTTTTTCTAGGGCGTCCCTTCCCTACTCGGCCGTTCACATCTGCCATATAAATTTGCTTTGTCACTCTTTCCTCAGGGAATAGAGTGAATGGGGCACTACACTCTATTATGAAGAACCAGAATGTGTCAAAAAAGGCACGTATGGTAATTCATAATGCTGTTTTAGTCCCTAATTTAATGTATGGTAGTGAAAGCTGGGTGTGGCAGAAGAAGCACGAAAGTAGATTAAATGCTGTAGAAATGCGGTCTTTAAGGAATATGCTAGGGTTGAATTTGAATGACAGGGTGAGAAATTGCGTGATAAGAGATAAATGTGGTATGCAAGATGATGTTGTGACCAGGATTAAGAAAGTAATTCTTCGGTGGTTTGGTCATGTAGAAATAATGAATGAGGATAAATGATATTAATAGTTATTTTGCAACCACCCGCTAAATTGAATAAAATGATGTGTCTTACCTAGTTTGAAGAGCACCTCCCGCCCTCCCTCAACACCACTACTCGCAACAACACTATTCTAGGAAAGACACACCATCGACGATAATACGACACGTGTTTCGCCTCTACACGAGGCATCTTCAGGTGATGTTGGGAATAGTGGTGCTGGGATTGGTGGTGACGGGATTAGTGCACGCAATTGAGGGAGGGCGGGAGGTGCTCTTCAAACTAGGTAAGACATATCATTTTATTAAATTTAGCGGGTGGTTGCAAAATAACTATTAATATCATTTATTGTAATGGATTTCCACAAAGTAACGCCCGATTCTATCAATTATTTCAATAAAGGAGTCTAAAAAATATGGAAATATACAGCAAATGTCAAATTCCATACTTTACATTTTGGTTCTTCGCTATCGGTAGTCGATTCGCCGAGAAATTAACCGGCCAATTGCCGCTTCAGCTTACTGGTCTGTTGGGCTATGTTAGTTACTCTGAATCTGCTTTGGATATCATCGTTACGGATTTTATCACGAAAAGAAACTCTCTATAATAGCTCTTTCTATAGTTCAAATATGGCCAGTAGATAAGGACCTCGTCACAATAATGTCATCACCGGCAACAAGCATTGGTACAAAATGTACCTAAAGTAACTTATGTAATAAGTGTGACTTGGAAGTTACACCTGACTTTTGTCTTGTTGGAGCAGCAATGCGGTAGTCTTGTTCTTCAAGAAAGGCGAAAATGTCTTACTGAAGAACTACAGACCGACTTCCCTTTTCAGCCGCGTCTACGTGGTGTCCTCGATAGTCTACAAACGTTATAAGTGAGCGCATAGAGAGTCGTCTTGCACGCAGGCTTCTTCTAAGGTCTGTTAAGCTGGAATGGTCATTTGGACAAAATCACTTCAATTTTTGCTAAATATTTAGTGCTCATTTAGTGCTAATTTAGTGCTGCAAATTTAAATTTCACGCCAAAATAGCTTGATCAAAAATTAGAAAACTGCTAGCTTTTAATTAAGCTAGCAGTGTTCTACCTATTAAATCGATAAGCACTTAAATACAGCAACAAATAGAAGCATCAATAATTTACTGCTTATTTAGAGCTGCCGATACCGTCAAAGTAGCAGAGTTTATGAAAATAAAAAAAAATATTTTCCCAAGTTTTGTTTTTGCGTACATCGACAGCACTAAATAAGCACTAAATTATTATCTTATATCATTAGGTGAGAATCCACTTGGATGTCAAGGTATCATCACATACTCTGCTAAAGATGTCAAAGTAGCAGAATTTATGATATTAAAAAAAATATATATTTTCCCAATATTTGTTTTTGTATATATATCGGCAGCACTAAATAAGCACTAAATTATTGATGCTTCTATTTGTTCCTGTATTAAGTGCTTATCGATTTAATAGGTAGAACACTGCTAGCTTAATTAAAAGCTAGCAGTTTTCTAATTTTTGATAAAGCTATTTTGGAGTGAAATTTAAATTTGCAGCACTAAATTAGCACTAAATGAGCACTAAATATTTAGCAAAAATTGAAGTGATTTTGCCCAAATGACCATTCCAGCTTAACAGACCTCTTTTTCTAGCCTCTACACGACTTTAGCATCCCTACCGAACAAGCCGGTTTCCGAAAAGGCTTAAGTACCATTAAACCGCATACACACACCCTTAGAAATGTGCAGAAGTTCATGAGTATAATTAGCTATTTTGGTTGTGCGTATGTGGACTATAAGAAAGCCTAAGTTAATTATAGTTATAATGGCAAATCTTGAGGGATAAGCTATGTGTAGTGACCTCAAAAGTTTTTCGCAACAGATAGGTCTAACGATAAACATGGACAATAACATTAAGCAAATTAAAATTTGAATCAGTTACTACAAAAAAAAAAACAACCTACCATTCACGGCTTTGTGAGTTGCCACGTAGAAGAAAATTGCTTATATTCAAAGTCTTGTTATATTCCAAAAGCATTGCAGCAATATGATCAGCAGCCATGTTGGAGTCAGTGCAGACCAATATTCTATTATTGGGGTTACGTGTTACAAGCTGTTAAAATTGTAAAAATTGTTAATAAAAAATGTTAAATGATTGTTAGGTATGTGTTTTCTTATTTCCTTTATATACAAACGTTACACACACTAGGATTTTCTCCTGTATCGTGGGGGGCCTTTTGCAAACATAAATTGCACAAGGACAAACATCCAGACCCGAAACAATTATTTGTAGGCCATACAAATACTTTTTCCGTGCGGGATTCAAACCCGCGGCCCCCGGCGCAGCCACTCATTGCTAAGCCATTGCGCCACGGAGCCGTCAGATGTGTGTGTTAGATATGTGTGTATTTAACAAAGAGCATTTAACTGTATGGAGAATGCAAGCAATGAATCTAGAACTTTTGACGGGAGGTGGGGTTCGACGGAAATTCGACAATCACGAACATATACATTAGGGTGGGCCACCAATGTATGAAGAAAAAAAAAGTTCTTTTCTTTTTACGTAATAGCACAAAAAAGATGCCTTATTAAGTACTTATTGCACATGCAAAAAATCAGAATGATTGGATATCATCTTTAGCCTCCGGATTGATTTTGAAATTAAGTAAAATTAAGAAAATTTGACTTTAAGCTAAGTACTAAATACAATGTAAATTATGTTAAAAAAATATTTTTTAAATTGAAAACACACGCTTTAGGAACATATTTGTTTATTATTACAAAGAAATGCGTAAAAAAGTAAAATACACATTTACTTATTTTTTTAGTTAACCCTAAAATCTAGTTTGCTCTCGAATTTTGGCATATTTTTGCGAGACTCTATTTGTGCTCTAATAAAGCCTTCTCTTGCAATTTTGCTACATAATTTATTTGCTGCTTGGGTTACTGTCTTGACTGATCGTTCCACTGCTTGCTTATGACATGGCAGGCGTAGAAGAGGCAGTTCACCTTAACCTCTCTGTGAAATGGATAACTGCAGGTCTTCGTCATTCAAACTCTCGAGAATGGGGGGGGGGGGGCTGGGTAATGTTATTCTGCCAGTCAATCAAGTCGACGTAGAATGATGCATCTAATTTAAGGGCAGGAACTTTAAAAAGTCTTAATTTTGTTTGAGGAACGGTACGGGCTTTCAGGATACGACGTGCGACTAACTCTCGAATATGTTGTTGCGAGTCTGTCAACATTGCCAGTAATAAGTTCTCTGGATGAGTGAAATATCCATTCCGTATAATTACTGGATCTATTACAGCTTTTAGCTCTGCAGTGAGGTATCTAGAAGCAGAAATGAGCTTATACAGATGTCGCGCTCCATCCTTACAGCTGGGGTGAGTCTTGATAGAGAACCAAGTCGGAGCGTAAACCTTAACAACGTAAGTTGCTAAGATCACCAACTCTTTAGGCGGGGATTTTGTCGAAATATAGAGCCGCAGAATCCGATTAGCCCGGGAAAGCCACCTAGCATGGGACATCTTTCCAGGTGACTTGTTTACTAAATCTTCGGGAAGCACGCCGGTCGAGACAGCAGACGTATATGTACAGGTAAGACTGGTCTGTGCTGAGATCTTGGGCTTTCAATTGTGGTAACTCCGACGGTATTGCCTGATACTTTACAACGGGGTCTTTTCACAGTTTTCTAACTGTTTTCCGATTTTCCCCGCAAAAGTATTCGGTCCCGTTGTAGCGCCAGCAATATGCTCGGATAAATGCCGCAGCGGCAGTTCGTTCATATGAAGCAAGCAAACAATCCATTGCAGAGGCTTTTTTAATTGTTTTTCTATTAAACGTATGACACCTCAATAGTTTCCAACGTTTACATTTGTCCCATCGCATCCAATATCCAGTAAATCACCCATATATATGTTTTCATTTAAAAAGTAGTCCGTAATTGCCTTTACTATATCTTTAGAAGTTCCCGAGCTTGGTGTAACGTGACCCAAGTAAATAGAGCCTGATTCCTTAATAAGTGAAATATGCTCCTCCTGTATCGTCCTTCTGTAATATTTCTCTCCTTTTCTTGTCATTATGAGAGTTTTATCTTTTCGACCATCAAAATATAATGCGGGTATTTGTTGGGGTTTGCCTTTAGATATTATGGTTTTTCGTATTTTGCTTCTCACCCGGCGCAATTTGTTTTTGTCAATTACTAGGGCAGCCGTGTCTGTAGTTTTCAAAACTACTGAAGCAATAGCAGCTCCTGCCCTGTCGGATATTCCAAACCTGTCACATGTCTTCGAAAGTGCAGAAAAATCCATATCCTGGTATGTCTTCTCTTGCTGAGACGTACCAGGCTCCTCGAACACTAAGAAGTCATCACAATCAATTTCGTCGGTGATTGAAGACGAAAAAGAAATAAGTTGTAGGTCTGTGGATACTTTGACTTGTTCCAATTGATTTCTCTGTTGCTGCTTAGAAAATTTTCTTTTCAATGTCTTTCTGAGTTGATTTGTCGACATTTCCTATTATCATTTTTCTAGAGGTGCGTTGATCAATCAGAAAATCACGTTCAGCAATAGGTACTTTTCGTTCCTTAGAGCAGGTGCAAGCGCTCAAGTACTTGCATTTGCAGGAAGAAATGTCGAAGAGAGCTTTGTTGTCGCGCTGAAACGTGTCAATGTTTTTCTTAGGTATTTTGGGGTTGGATTTGAGGTTTTTGTACTTGATGTGATAAGATTTTAGCATTTGACATACTCTTACATGTGTCACAGTTGGTAGCGACGCTTTCAGTCAAATCTCTTCAATTTTTTTAGTCACTAACTCTGCGATTTCGAAAAATGATGACTCTTTCTGGGAATTATTATTAAACTTGACTTGCCTTCTCGTCCACTCGTAGTATTTGATGACATCTTCGTATGTTGGCAGCATATTGAGTTTAATATCATATAATTCACCAAGCAATGGACATTTATAACACTTTCGAGTACGTTCCATTGTGACAGAGCAAAACGCGACCTCTAACCTCAAAAGCCGCAGCGATACTGATGCGAAAAAAATAACGCGCCAAATGCAAACTCCGCTCCCCGCCCCCTCACCTCACGCCGTTGGTTATTATTAGTGATACGTTTGGTATTACCCTAATAAAATTTGATTATATTTCCTATTGAAAAACACTTTAAACTTGGTAAAACTTTAATTAGAACGTTTTTTCACTGGGTTGCGAAAACACGTCTTAAATCATATTCTTCCAAAATTTGAAAGTCAAACCGGAGGCTGTTACCTAAAACAGAATTTGAAAATACTTCATAATTACTAGTTCTAATAAGGCACCTTTTCATCGCTATTACGAAAAGAAAATAGAAAAATGCTTTCTATTACTAAAAACGCAAACTACAATAACATCACAATAAAAACACACAGTCGATCGCAGTCAATCTGTCTTTTAAGAAGTTCTTATTCGGTCACTCCCATTTTTAGTAGACTTCAAAAAATAAGGAGGCCTACCGGCCTACAATTCGACTCTATGTTTATTGTTTATGTATTTTTATATGTGTATGTATGTTTTATATGTATATGTACGTTTTATATGTATAAGTATGTTTATATGTATATGTATGTTACGCCATATCTTCGGCGATTGTGAACTGATTTTGTTTATTTTTTTTTATTAAACTGGTGCTGCTAGATACTTTAGGGGTGGTCCCATATAAATTTTGAAAAAAATCCACCATAAAATGTGGGCAAAATAGAGGATGAATTTTTTTTAATGTAATTGTCGGGGCGTTAATTCTTCACCTTCCCTTATACACCTTATTGTATCATCAACTTGAGAATGTGAAATTATTTTATTTTTTTAGATATTTGAAGTTTTACGTTTTATTAAAAGGTCATTTTTCTTAAGACCAAACTTTACCTTCTTAATCTGTCAGTAATTTTTTTATCTAAAGAATTTTTTGTTAAATATTATACCTATCTCATGCTTTGAGTATCAATTTTTTGCTTACAGCCTACGAATTTCTCTTATGTGTTAACTGTAATTTTAGTTATTTTTATTTTTAAATTCGCAGTTTTCTTTTTCTTGGAGTCACCCACTTACGATAGATTAATCAGATGGAAAACATTGTCGTTTGGATTGGTTGTGATACTGTAATTACTGATGGATGCCTTAGACTGTGTGAATATAATGAATGGAGGGCGCAATGCTTGTGTGAATGCTATTTGAGCCATGACTTTATTAATTTGGACCAGAAATTGTGAAAACTAATTCAGTTACTACGGCAGGTAGGGTCTTTGCAATCCTTGGGCTTGTTGCACTTCTATATAATTATGAAGGAGGTTTTTCGGTACCATAGATGCTTCTTAAAGTAGTTATTACACCCTCTCCCAATTTTTTTTCTGTTTGGAAGTACTTCAAAAGTATTGGACGTAAAATGTTTAGAACAAAATACAACAGTATCCGTAAAGGCCTTACAAAATCGTCCAATATTAGTCAAGATGTCCTCCCCAAAAGTCTTAGCCAAATAAGTTGTTGAATATCAAGCGAATTACCGTTTGACAGCGTGCGGTTGGCGACCGCAGTTATTGAAGTAGAATTATCCAGAAGGACATCTGCTGCCCATACTCTAGCTTACGTTCCTATGGGAAGAGTTACCATATTGATTTATTTTTAAAAAAAGTGCACCGCATGTCAGCAGGAACACGTCCACAGGAATGCGACTACTGTTGCGAAATAAAAGCAGTCTTAGCATGCGCGCGCACACGCGCGCACACGCACACGCATACACACACACGTAAGCACACACCCACGCACGCACGCACGCACGCACGCACGCACGCACGCACACGCACACACACATATATATATATATATATATGTATATATATATATATATATATTATTTTCATAAGCCTTTGTTAATTGTAATTGCTGATGATTTAAGATTTGCTCGGCTTTGAAGGAAAACATCATGAGAAAACTTGTATGTATGAGGAATAAAAAAAGCATTTGGAAGACATGTGAATTTGTGAAGTCAGTCAAAAGAATTTTAATTGACTTCTAAACAATCTAAACAAAAAGAATATTTATTATGATATTAAAAAATAAATATTAATGTTTTTGACAAAATAATATTAATATGGTTGACTGGGAGACAATGCACTATGGCATTAAGTCCGCCATATGTACTACTTTGTGCATAAAAGCATAAATAAATAAATAAATTAATGCCTTCTCCTTATTTGTGTATATGATCACCTGGAGTGTGACTCACATTAAACCCAGCATTATGCAAAGCCTGTACTTTGAGCTACTAACATACCACTGTATTTTTCTAAACTACAAATAAATTCATGTTTGTGCATAATTTCTCCTTACATGTGATAGGTAAAGCTATGGTTTCGCAGATTTGAAGTAGTAAATCGCCTTCTATCAGAGGAAACTGCACAATTGACTATTTTTAAAGCACTTATTTGAATACGAATACACAAATACGATACACTACGAAACGAAACAAAACAGCAGTGGTGGCGCATATAACGTGCATAAGGGTTTGGCCAGCTTTTGGCAGCTTTGCTATCACCATAAAGTTAAATGCTCTAAGCTTTCTTTAATTGCAGAAATGCTATTAAAAACCTTCTCTTACTTGTATTATTGCTTCAACAATAGTTATAGTTTTTCCTGTGCCAGGTGGTCCAAAGACAATGTACGGAGCTTTTCCTGATGATGCGGCAACTATATGCTCAACTGCTGATCTTTGCTCTTCATTGTCTACTATAAACGGATTGTAAAACCTAAAAGCAAGATTTGAACATATTACAGTCTAGGCATTTAAGACGTAAGTTGTAATAATTCTTAGCGAGTTCTAGGATTTTTAGTGACTTTAAAAAAAGATGATTTTTGACTGTATTTTATTTTATAATGCTGCTAATGTTTGTATCTCGGAGGTTAGTTAACCGATAAATCTGATTTTTCATTAACAAATGAAGTATATTTTCACATTCAGAATGATACTAATACATTTAAAACATCAATAAAGGTTGGTTGATCGTATGATGTTGAAATAATTGTACACTTTCATAAAATATGAAAGTATACAATTATTTTTAGAAATAAAATTATTATTCTTAAATAAATCTGACAATAACAACTACTTATTACAAATGAAATATACTGTTGTCTTACATTTCAATAAAACTGTTGCCAATTAATCTGTTATCCTTCTGTAGTATAGTTTTGCATGAAACATAACAATGATAATGAATGACTAGTGTGTAATCTTATAAAAACGTAATGAACAATGAACTTTCCTTCATAATTTTTCAGGCTTAGAACTGACAGAGTGAATGTTTTATTCATAAAATGTTGGCAAAAAAGTACAATACAACTTAGTCTCCACTTTGTATTAATTACATATTCCGCCCAATGTATTGAAGACGTGTGCCCCAGAATTGGCACCGGTTTTAACGCGTCTTTTCCGGTACTCCTACTCCCAAGTCGTTGTCTCGAATTCTTGGAAGACAGCTTTGTTCCACCCAATCCCTAAAAAAGGCGACCACTCAGACCCGTCCAACTACAGGCCTATCGCCATCACCTCCTTGTTCTCCAAAATAATGGAGTCTATTTTAAACTACCAGCTCATGAGGTATCTTGAGGATAACCAGCTGATCAGTGACCACCGATGTGATCTTCTGGTCTACCTTACTCATTGATGGGCGGAGGCAATAGAATCTAAGGAGAAGGCATTGGCCGTTAGTTTGGACATAGTAAATGCCTTCAATCGGGTCTGGCACAAAGCGCTTCTTTCGAAGCTCCCTTCCTATGGGCTTCCCGAGAAATTGTGCAATTGGATCACTAGCTTTCTTGCTAATCGGAGCATCAGTCGTAGTAGACGGTGCATGCTCTGATTATAAGCCTATTAACGCTGGTGTTCCATAAGGCTGCGTGCTATCGCCAACGCTGTTTCTTTTGCATATCAATGATATGTTGCAAACTGATAACATTCATTGCTATGCAGACGACAACACTGGTGATGTCTTATACACCGGCCGTGCCAATATTTCTCGGGAAATCGTCGCCAAGTACCGGGACAAACTTGTGTCTGAAGTCGAGTCTTTGCTTAACAAAGTCTCGGATTGGAGGCGACTAAATCTAGTTCAATTCAATCTTCAGAACACACAATTTTGCGCGTTAATCGCTAAAAAGAACCCATTTGTTATGTCTTCTCAGTTTGAAGGCACTCCCATTGCTGCCTCAGCTAGCATTAAAATCCTCGGCGTCGACACATCGAATAGTGTGTAAGCTTGGCGTGCTCAGTAGAGCGAGACAGTATTTCATGCCGGCACATCGCTTGCAACTTTACAAAGCGCAAGTTCGGCCTCACATAGAATACTGTTCTCATCTCTGGGCCGGGGCACCCCAGCGCCAGCTCCTTCCACTTGACCGCATCCAGCGCAGAGCGATTCGAATCGACGACGACCGAGTGCTTTCTGATCGGCTCGATTCACTGGCGATGTGTAGGGATGTCGCATCCCTTTGCATTTTTTATCGTATCTACCATGGGGAACGTTCTGAGGAATTATTCGGATTAGTTCCAGCCGCCAAATTTCACGAACGCACATCGCGTCAAAATTCCCGATACCATCCACGAATCTGGATGCTTGGCGGTCCACTACTGTACGTTTTACGAGGAGTTTTCTTCCTCTTACAACTTCTCTGTGGAATTGTTTACCACCTGCGACTTTTCCGCACAGATACGACTTAGGGACCTTTCGAGAAAAGAGCTTACTCCTTTCTAAAAGGCCGGCAACGTATCTGTAATTCCCCTGGTGTTGCGGTTGTTCATGGGCGGCGGTAGTCACTTACCATCGGATGAGCCACATGCTCATTTGCTCCCTCTTCTATAAAAAAAATATATATTTATAACAGTCAAAAGGCAATACTCTGGATTTTTAAATTACCTCATTTTAATTACAATATGTATTTATATATACAATATACCATTATAATGATGTGGTAATCTCACAAATATAAAAAGTTGCGCTTAACGCAACCAAAACAAAATGTTGCCGAAATTACAATAAACCAAAATGAAACGGCCATTTTCGGTATCTCTTGTATTATTATATATATTGAATATATATATATATATATATATATATATATATATATATATATATATATATATATATATATATATATATAGTTTCCAAAACAGAACAGATTACTATTTCGTCAGAAAGTATTATGTATAAATTATTTCATAACCACAAGTACAAGTTACGTCGGGCCGGCCAGCCTAGTAGTGGGTTCCTTTTTGTTCAGTCTATGATCCTTTGGGCCACGAAATTAAAAAGTTGGCTACGCCCTGTGCTTATGCGATATTTTTTTTTAATTCTATCTTATTCAGCAGCTTCAAGTGTAGCATAGGGCGTAAGCGAAGTATACGGCGGCCCCCACTAGATTGACTGACAACCTGGTAAGACTTGCAGGAAGTGAATGGAGACCTACGTTCAGCAGAGGACTTGTGAAGGGCTGAAAAGATGAATGATAAAGTTCATATTAATTAATAAAATGAAATCAGAGGGAGGCAGAGAGATAGAAAAAGTTATTTTAGAAACGAACTGTACACAACGATTTGTTATATTTACACAAATATTACACAATGAAAAAAAATATTTTTACGGATTTTATCGCGTAAAATTAGTTTTATTCAAACTGTTGGCAACTTAAAATGCACTCACTTTTTAATTGGTTTAACAATTACTTTTCGTTTGGGGGCCACTGGAAATACCCTGGATTCTTGTTTCGATGTAAAAACTCGGTTTACGGCATCATGCATACGCTCAGCTGGTACGCAAGACAATATGAAGCGTACATCAAAAAGAGCCTCGGTATGGTGGTACATATGAAATCTGGAACAAATATTAAAAACCCTAGTTAATTTAAGCTTTCCGATTTAAATAATTGGGGAACACTTGACAATAAAAGTTAATTTACAACAGGAAAAGTAATGTTTTGAATTTCTATGGAGCGGCAATTTGAAACAGTACATATTTTATTAATAATTAACACAAAATTATCTGAAGTTTATTACAAACTATTGTAAACATCAAACGGTAGTAGCCGTTACTTAAAAGTTATTTTTTATATAAATTTATTTAAAAAATAAAGTTACAAACTTTCTTTTATTTTCTGCGAGGGACAATTACATAATTGTAATGGAATAATATTTAGCAGCAGCAGATAATGCATGAGACATAATTTAACTTACGTTTCGTCAAAGTTTTCTAACTGAATATGACTGTCCTCGATGTCCTTCACAGTGCTCTCGAATATAACTTTAGTATTTTCAAGTGGCTTAACATACACTCTGTCGCCTGAAATAATTATACAATAGTTTCAACAACAGTTATATGTAATGAATATGTAAAGTTATATATTATTATATATATAAATAATAACAATAATAATAAAGTAAATATGATTTCCGATGATTTGCTCGTGCGTGCGTGCGGTGCGTGTGCGTGTGTGTGTAAAAAGTAATTACTATGGGAGATATGATAAAACAACAAATTTAAAAATTATTTTTAGAAAAATATTTCGAAATAAGACCCCCAAAATGTTTTCTTTTACTTCGAATTTTGCCAACCAAACTAACAACTTTAGATTTGATAAATATTTTTAATGTTAAAGAACCTTTACCCCTCTAGTAACTAGCTAAACTTTAAACTAAACTTTAATCATAAAAGTCTCCGGAAATAATAAACGTCTGTGGTAAAAAAGACAAACATACACCAAAATTTTCATAACTCAGTTCCCTGTTTGAGTATGGAACAATGTAATTCATTGCACAAGGAACAATGCTTACCTCGCAGTAAAGAGGGTCTTTTTTCGGCTAGTCCTGGTACTTCCAAGTAATAAGCGCCGTTCCTATTTTCAATCATTACACTGGACATGTTGTATTTCTGAAAACAACATTGTTTATAAGTCCGTGAAAGAAAAATGTGGTTTGCAAGAATATGTTGCGATCAGAGGCAGAATCAGAATTTATATTTATTGTCTCATCACAAACAGGTAGGTAAATATTGATGACATACATGTTGAACTATAAACATATTGAACACTAGTTTGTGAGACAGGTGTCTAAAAAAATTAATAAACAATACCTATTCTATAGGTCACCAGGTCCCTTCTCACGGATTATACATCTTTAAATTACACTTTTGTATAGTATATTGAAGGGATCATTACTTATATTGAATTGGTTATGAGAAAGTCGACATTTAGTAAAATGAAGGATTAGTATAACAAAGCTCATTAATATAATGATATAGATACATATTTTAGATTAAAGTAGATATTAAATTGGCGATATATTGAAAATAAAAAACTGAATAAATTATAAGTATCTTTAACCGACAAGCATGTACGCATAGATATATGGATGTGAAAGAAGCGAGAATAGTGTTTCAAAATTGTGCCAAAATTAAGTCCGTAGTCTCTGACTACCGCTCTGGGTGACAGGCGTGATAGTTTATGTATGTAATATTCATTATTAACAAAAGCCTTTCAAACGTCCACTGCTGAAAATAGGCTCACAGAGAATTTTTACCACAGTTGCCACACTTGGTAGGCGGGTCGGCTACTGCAGTATTTTTCATAGAATACTATAATACACAATAGAATGGCTGTTAAACTTATTTTGTACGAGATTCCGCGTCGCCGGGAGCACACATACAAGCAATTCCGTCGTATTATCACTACTACAAACCCGATTCGCTGTTTTGACAGACTGAAAATTTTATACATTTTACACATTTTAGACTTTTGGTTAATGTTCAAAATCATCATTAAAAAAAAGTCGTTTAAATTTTAATACATATTTATATGTATACATATAGTGTGCAATTTGGAATTTTCAAAATAATTTGCATGCGAATTTTGGAAACAATTGTTACGTCAAAACACATCTCGTGTTGACATTTATAGGTGTGAATTGACATGTTAGTGGCTACACGGGCTCCGCCCACTCCCCCGTTCTATTATTTATGTAATATAGTATTCTATGGTATTTTTATTATTTTGTGATAATAATATAAAAACAAATAGGAGAGAGCAAAAAAATTTATCAAAAAAAAAGGAAGATGCTCCCATCCTTTGTTTTATTTGCCTCTGTTTCTTCTTACGACACCCACGGGAAGAAATCGTGTAGTGGGATTCTTTTACGCCGCCTCTACACGGCCTTACGTAATATCCATTCCACTAATGCTTATAAAAGATCACTGCTGATCGTAGGCGTCCACCATAGACTGTCTCATAAAGATTTAACCATAATTACTACTCTTGGCAGACGGATTGGCAACTGGAGTTTCTTTAATATTTTTAGTTGTTGTAAAGCCTGTGTTCCGAAATAGAACCCAGTATCGTTTTCGTTGTCGTTGTCGTCATACTCAACAGTCAAGCAGAGAAATATTTTCTTCATGGAAAAGGCCATCAAAACATGAGCCTCGCTTATTGCAGGGAGGATTTGATTTAATCATTACGCAGTTGAAGATCGCAGTACTATGGAGGAGGATATGAGTATCATCGCTTTATCATAAAAAAAAATTGTTTTAGATAAATCATATTTCTTTTAATGAAATTATTCCGAATGAGTGTCAATCAGACATACTAATCGATTTACAAAGGCAGAACCAGATTCTGGAAGCAACAGAACTCTGTTTAAACAGTTTCAAAAACTTCTACAAGATGACACAAATGGATTTTATCGCTTATACAATACGTAGAAAAAGCCCTGTGCGATCCGTGAAGGTGCTTAAGGTATAGTTGTATGAATTTGTTTATTTAACCTTTTTCAGAGAGTAAAATATAAAATGTGTGGCCTTTCTTGGGGGGAAGCCTAATTGTTCAGTAGTGGATGTGTGATGGGCTGTAATTATAATAACGAAAAAAAAATACCCCGTATAAAATAAAATGGGGACGCTTAACAATACGTTAAATACATTTAAAATATAGTTGCCATGTAAGTAGTGTACTTACACGGCAATTTATATGTGGTAGAGCCATAATATAGCTGCATTATGGCTATAATGCAGCTATATTATGGTTGTAGTACGAATGGGTCGGCTTGACCGGGGAAAACCCCGCTCTCACAGAATACCAGCGTAAAATGGAAGCTTAATGCTGTTGAGTTTCGTATGGTGAGTATAGAGAACCGAAGATCCGTTTTACTGGAATCAAGGCATTCCATCTTAGTACTCAGGGGTGACAAAACATCTGTATATTGATTCTTAATCGAGGTTAAATGTAGAAGACTATGGGCCACAGCATCCACTTACCATCAGGTGAACTGTGTGCTCGTTTGTCACACTTATTCTATTTTTAAAAAAAATCATACGGCGCGGGTGACCATCGGATGGCAATACCGCCACACGTTCAAAGACCCTGTCACCAATGTGCGCCTTTCGTATCAAACAGTGTGTTTATGTATCGTATTACGACGTGTAATTTAAATTGCTTACCCTTAAGTTCATTTTTGCTATAATTTCTTCCCACCAGAGTAGGTGATGAAAGTACGCCATGTAATTCATTTTCGTTGGTCCTTCGTCAAAAATAGCTCTAAAAAAGAAATATATATTATAATTTATATTTTACATGCTTTTTTTTATATGCGAGCAGCTATGCAGGTCTAGGGAAAGAGACCAGTATCACTGCGACCTATAAGATCTGTTGTGATCGCTGCTGTGGCTATAGTTGACAGTAGTAAACATGCTTGCTTGAAAAATAATGATTTTAAAGAATTAAATATAATCATATAATACTACAAGAATTTTTTACCTTGTAGAAATTATTAACAGCCGTAATTTTTCCATAATTTCCCTAGGAGCATTTATATCTTCTAAGGCTTTTTCTTCTAAACCATGAGGCAAAAGTAATTTTAACAACTTCGGTATTTTAAACTTTGATTGATGCGGCCTAGAATTAGAAAAATAATTAATGTGATGTCGTAAATGGAAGAGCATGAATTTACAAAGTATTTCTGGGGATAGAGGTCAACTTAATACACTCAGGGTAAAAAGCATAAAAGTTTCATAAGGGTCTGCAGAAAGATAGAGCACTGTACAATTTTGGTGGGACTAATTTGGGCTGAATTGTTTTTAAAAAATTACTTCATTTTGTATGTCACACTTATAAGGTGATTGCACCAATCTTATATGGTGTTTGAACAATAAACCAATTTGGGCAACAATTACCTCACGATTTACCTCACACCACCACCAGGTAACGCTTTTTTAAGAAAAAGAATACAAACCTAAAATGTTAGCGTTGGTTTATGCTTCAGCGCTCATAATCCGTGTAAATGAGTATATAAAATTAGTATATTTTATTTAATACATAATTAACCTCGATTAAAGAATACGAGATGGAGTAGGCATGATGTTCTACGATTGAGCGTAACATTAATTTGTAGGTAAAATTATAGACATCCGGCACTTGCGTACGGGGGGTGGGAGGGGGTGGGGTTGGTGGAGTAGAAGTCTCCCCTACCTTTCCCCCTTGCGGAAATATATGGTTTATGAGTAATGATTTTTTTTTTTGTAAAATCATAACCTTACTTTACACAGGAATATTGACCCAAGGTTTCTTCTGTAACAGATTCCGCGCTGCGGGAAATGCAGTCCCTTCGCCCTTCCGTAACAAATCGCAGACACCCATGCTCACCATCGCAGCTTTGGCTTAGTGGTCGCCTTCGGCGACTAGCTTCAGCCGCTACGGCTCGCACAAACACAATAGGGGTAGGGCAGACAAGACTATGTGGAGTCGGAGAGAGCTGATTCGGTTTTAGAACAGATTCGAGAGAGAATACTAATCTTATCTATTAAGTCAGCCATGATCATAGAATACTATAATATATACATAATAGAATGAGGAAGTGGGCGGAGCCCGTGTAGCCATTAACATATCAATTCACACCTATAAATGTCAACACATCTCTTTTGACGTTACAATCATTTCCAATTATTTAAAAAATGCCAAATTGCACACTATTTACAAATAAATATGTATTAAAATTTAAACGATTTTTTAATGATGATCTTGAACATTAATTAAAAGTCTAAAATGTGTAAATTCGCTCAGTCTGTCAACACAGCGAATCGGTCTTGTAGTAGCAATACGACGTAATTGCTTGTATGTGTGCTCCGGGCGACGCCGATCCTCGTTCAAAATAAGGTTGACAGCCATTATATTGTGTATTATAGTATTCTATGGCCATGATAGTGGTAAATGTAATGGGAATTGTTGTAATATTTTTTTGAAAATTCTTTTGACTGCTCTCTACTGCGACTTAATGTTTTGTATATGAGTTACGTCTTCAGCAACAAATGGATTGTTTGGGTCCGAGTGATTAACTATTTTATAGATGTATCCGTGCTAAAAAAAAACAGATTGACATATTTGCGTTTCGTTATATGCAATTTTTAGTGAAATTTCTTTTTATCGTAAATAATTCAAAAGGCATATCCGAAATCCAAAAACATTATAAAATTTTACAATGTAAAAGATTTAACAAGTTTAAGCCCGACAAATCTAAATTAAAAACGAAATTAAAAAATCAAGTACCGGACGTTTACTTCAATACTAGACCCAAATGACATATTTGCGTTGCGTTATAAGCAATTTTAGTAATTTTTTTATCATAATTCAAAACGCATTTCCGACATCTGTATAACAAAAAAAAAAAACAGTGTAATGATAGGTTCAAGCTTAACTATCCTAAACCAAAACATTAAAATCGAGTACCGGACATCTGTAGCCAACCCAATTTGTATCTTAGAATAAAATAAAAAAAAAAATAGAAAACTTAGACACATAACCGCCACTAACTAGTTATTATTCATGCAAAACTTAAAATAAAATAGACAAATTATACTAACACAAGGCATGTAGACAATATGTGATCGGCGCGCTTCCAATCCTTGCTGGTATAAGGACTCTTTGTATATTTGTAAACAAAATGCTCTTCATAGACTGAAACAACCTATAACACAGGGACAACAATACTGTTTGTAACATATTCTCTTGGTTGAACAATAATTATCCTATGTGTGTATTAAATTTTCTTAACCGACAATAACTCAAATGACTTTCAGCTAATCATGTAAATGGAAGTGGAAATTTTTAAACTGAAAATTTCTTTAGAATCTAAAACTTTAAAATTTGAAACTCTATGAAACGAAAAGCGACACTAAAGAGAGAAACATAATTTTATAGGATTTAGCCTGCGAGATAATGAGATAGAATACAGTGTAGAACGCGAACTCAAAAGGTTGTGGGTTCGAATCCGCCATTCGACCACTGTCTTTTTTTTAGAAGGGCAAGCGAGCATGTGGCTTACTAGATGGTAAGTGTCTACCGCCCCCATGAACAACTGCAACACCAGGGGAATTGCAGATGCATTGCCGGCCTTTTGAAAAATAGTAGGCTCTTTCCTTGAAGGTCTTTAAGTCGTATCGGTCCGGAAAGATCGCTGGTGGCAGTGGATTCCGTAAGGAAGTTATGCGAGGAAGAAAACTTCTTGTAAATCGCACAGTGGTGGACCGCCAATCATCCAAATAGTTTGGATGATATCGCGAGTTTTGTCACGATGTGAGATGGTGAAATTGAGCAGCTGGAATTAGTCTGTATAATTCCTCAGAGCACTCCCTGTGGTGGATGCGATAAAATACGTAAAGAGATGCAATATCTATTCGCAGTGTCAGAGTCAAGGCGATCAGAAAAAGCTCAGTCGCCGACGATTTGATCTGCTCTGCGCTTTGATGCGATCAAATGGAAAGAGCTGGCACTGGGGAGCCCCAACGCAGAGATGGGAACAGTATTGCATGTGAGGCCAAACCTGAGCCTTGTAAAGTTGCAGGCGGTGTATCGGCATGAAATAATGTCCCGCTCTGCTGAGTACACCCAACAAAGCTGCACATCATTCGATATGTGGACGCCGAAGATTCCGATACTGACTGAGGCAACAAGAGGAATGCCCTGAAACTAGGCAACAAGAGGAATGCCCTGGAACTAGGCAACAAGAGGAATGCCCTGAAACTAGGCAAGAAGAGGAATGCCATGAAACTAGGCAACAAGAGGAATGCCCTGAAACTGAGGAGATACGACAAATTGGTTATTTTTAGCGGTAAACGCGCAAACTTGTGTCTTCTGGAGATTTAACTGGACTTGATTTAGTCGCCCCCATCCGAGACTTTGTTCAACAGTCTCGACTTCAAACACAAGTTTGTTCCGGTACTCGTCGACGTTTTCCCCGAGAAATGTTGGCACGGCCGGTGTATAAAGCATCACCAGTGCTGTCGTCCGCATAGCAATGAATGTTATCGTTTAGCAACATATCATTGATATGCAGAAGAAACAGCGTTGGTGAGAGCACGCAGCCTTGTGGAACAACAGCGTTTATAGGCTTCAGATGTATATCGATGATAATCGGAGCATGCACCGTCTACTAAGACCTTGATGCTCCGACCTGCAAGAAAACTGGTGGTCCAATTGCACAATTTCTCAGGAAGTCCATAGGAAGGAAACTTCAAAAGAAGAGCTTCGTCTTTTTTGTCATTTAAAAAAATTACATAATTTATTTTATTTAACAAATCTATTAAATAAATAGAATTAACCATATTGAATAAAATTATCTTAATATACCAATCCACGACTTCATAATTTCAGGCCATTCAGTGTCTGTTTTATGAACCACCTTGAGGGTCAATAAATTTTTGTTTGATAAAATGTCTTTTCCCATAGAATGAAATAGATATTTTTTTGATTTATTACACAAAAACTAAGTCTAAAAATAAGGATTGTAACATTTATTTGGTATAAAATTAAAATTTTTATCCTATATATTATGCCGCACTTGTAGTTGAAAATTATAATATTAAACAAATCATTTGCCGTGAAATATTATTATTTTACACTTCATTTATTTGAAGGTTTCTCACGTCTACCGCGTGTGAACTGCATATATATTTTATAGTAGTTTCATGTTCTACTCTGTAGTATTTAACGAAACATATAGTGAGCCCCCGAGATTGGTCTAATAATAGGACGAGCCTTAATAATAAAAAAATCGCTCGCAAATCCAGTTCGATTCTCGCCAGCATTGCTGCGGCGAATAAAACATCCATGTCGAACCTATGCTGGTAGTTGAACGAAAAGAAAGACAGGAAATTGAAAATATTTCGTGAACATGTGCAGGCCCTACCAAGATGTTGCCAACTAATGTTGACTACGTGTTGACGGCCTGATTTAAGAAATTACACAGTACATACATATGAAAAACTTTTCAGCCGCTCCTCGTAGCTCCTGTTTAATGTACTAAAGAAATTATTTTTGAAACAAATATTTCGAACTAGAATAAAATAGAATATTTATTACAAATTCTGTAGCAAAAAAAACATCTCACCATTTCTCGCACAAATATGATATTTTTCTCATCACTTCTCCTATGAAATGTGAACATAATAGGCATCTCATATTGTCCAATATCTGAAGACACAAATGTTACAAAAACTTGATCCTTTATTGTGGTCTCTGTAACATGACATTTTGAATGTTGTATAGGAATCGTAACAGCACATTATTAGTTGCAGATATTAGTTTTTTTTTCTTTTCTATAAGCCAAATTATGTCAATTATACTGCTCTACCAATAATGAAAATATGATACTTTATCCAAGGTACTTCTAGAATTCCTGGGGATGAAAATATCTTTTCCACAACAGAGTTAAAATATTTTCCTTTGTAAAAGACGTTATATTATAAATACCAAAAAACTAAACGAAAATTAGTAAGAACAAGGTGTAGCGTGTACAGTGGGTGATGCAATTTCCAATCCAAACTCTCGTAATTTTGAGACAGTTCATTGTGCATTATGTGATAGATTTTAACGCCGATATGTCTCGTGCTATCTCTAATACTTTTAGTCACTGTGACTATGACACCACGAGCCTTAACGATACCTTAAAATAGAGTAGTGTTTGAGTATTTCGCCATAAGGGAGCTACTGATACGAATCGGTTATTAGCTAACGCTAGCTTTACCTATACATAATGATTTTGCCAGATAATTAATATATTTAAGGGGGCGTTCAAGTATTACGTAACGTAATTAGGGGGGAGGGAGGGGGTCTTTTAAAACGTTACGATGCGTTACAGGGGCGGAAGGGGGCTCGAACAACGCATTATGTAACATTGTCTTCATTATTTAACTAAAAAAACTAGGGAATTAAAGTATCCCAAGTTGGCAACCATTTCATTTTTATTTTGTTCTCCCAAGTTAGCAACCCCTTTCGTTTATGTTTTACGGTGAATCCCTCTACTGCATTGTACGTCATTTTTATTTCGTTGTCGTTCTTAATATTCGTTAGTGTTTACGTAGAAGCACATTGCAGGATATATATAAAAAGGACAAATATAAAAAGGACAGATATAAAAAGCCCGAAGATAGCTTGCAGGTTCCAGCTGAACCTTATCTGGCATGATTTTAGCACTCATATGTAAATCACAATATATCTTGCAAGTGATTAAATTCCCCCTATGAAGCAATCTGTGGGGGAGGCCTATGTTCAGTAATGGACTTGCTGTAATGAAAGGGCTTATAAAGAAATAAACGAATTTATGAAATAATTACATGCAAAAAGTCAAACCACAAATTAATAATGTAAATTTTATTTAAAAATTATAGAACTTACTTTTCTCCAAAATATTTGGTTGTTCACCAAATATGTATGGATGATCATTCATAATAAACTGTGGCTGTGGATGAGCCAACTGAATACCAACAAATAACAAGTCTTCATTTCGCATATCATTAGTTATACTGAATGAAAACTTCACTGGCTGGTCGGGTTTGGCCTGGAATGTAACAGATAATAAAGGCATTAATAACGTAATTGAAAAGCCTCCTTTTATGTCTAGGATTCCGTCCGGATTTGCATCATCCTATGTGCACCCAGCTTGCTGCTTGACGGCAGAAAAAGGTAGACTACTGCCGTTTTCCGGTTTCAAGTATTAAGAAAGGTAATATAGATATAGACAGAGGCGGTTTTTTAGTACACAGGATGGCAATACATCTATCTGCGTTTAATTGCTAGTAGCCATGTTCCATCAAGTAGACTATTGCCCGTTGGTCAATTCGTAATACTAAAATTCTGCTGATATATAAACATTGCCTAAAATATAGCAATAATTTATACATAACAATCCTAACCCGAACATTTAATATACCACGATTTTTTTTTTGATGGGACATGGGACTATCGTAAAATTCGTTCTTAGTAAGCGTCTACATAGCGAAATGAGCAACTATAGTAGTGCATAGTTTTGGAGATCTCGTGATAAGTCAGTCAGTGGTATTTCGCATATACAATATGTAACGTAATTAACGCACACCCTCAGACACCCCAATTATAGTTCGGCCGTTCAGATTATGCGTTCCTGACACCTGACATCAGTTAGTCACGACTAGTGATGGGCACAACATAACACTGAGTTCGTTACCGTTCCTCCAAAATGAACCGCCGCGTTATATTTAAGATTATTTTCGTTTTAAATTGGCGGAATAATTTAAAATTTATATTTTAGTAATTTAAGTGGAAACCAAAAAAAGGTAATATTAATATAATAAAATTGTTTTATTTATTCTTTGTTACAAAGTTACAATCTGATTTCTATCAATAAAGTCGATTACGTGCCATAAAAAATTTTTTATTTATTCTTTGTTACAAAGTTACAATCTGTATTTCTATGCAATAAAGTACATTGAATTGAATGTGCGTACAGAATATTAATCAGACTCCGATTCGCTTGAGGAGGTAGTGTCTTCATCGTCATCTTCGCCTACATGTATAATTATATTATTATCAATAACAGAATCAATCCTGATATCTCGGTCAAAATGTTCCACAATCAGGTTTTTAGTCTTCTCAACAACCTTTGCCCAGTCATCTCTTGTGACTTCCCCGCAGGCTTTTTTTAATAGGGTCATCATCTTTTTCGTTCTGAATGGCGGGGAAGTATTGTGGCGGGCGGCGTAACCTTTTATTTGAGCCCAGATTAGCTCAAACGCGTTATATTGACAATGATACGGTGCAATTCTTAGAACGCGATGACCGTACTCCAGAGCCAGTTCATCGATTTCGTATCGCACATTTGCCGCTTTATATTCTTTAACTAATTTAATTAGCTCTGGTTTTAGCATCTGCATATTTGCGTCAATGCCTTTTGCTTGTAACCAAGCCACCATTTCTTCTTTTTTATTAGCTTGGGTAGGTGGTTTCTGTATTTGAACCGAGTGATAGGAGGCATTATCCACGAATATTACAGAAGGCTCTGGTAGGCTGGGCAAAAGCACGTTCTGGAACCACTCTTTAAATGTAGTGGCATTCATTTCCTCGTGGTAGTCATTTGTGGTTTTTGATTCAAATGCCAGTAACGCGTTCTCCACAAAGCCGTATTTTGCAGAACCTGCGTGGCATATTATCAGACGGGCCCCCTTACCCACTGGTACCTTCGACGTTGACGCTTGTGTATCATCCGTCCAAGAACGGGAAACCGTGTGATTGGCGTTTAGCCATGTCTCGTCAATGAACACGACATTATCCCAGTTATCAACATTTTTTGTTTCTCTTAAAAAACTTCCGTTTTAAAATTATGTCGTATCGTTCTAATAAAATTTTTCTTTTGTCGGTTTTTTATACGAAAAACCAATATCTTTTAAGATTTTGGTTAAAGCAGTAATCTCTTAAAGAAAAGCTTCTTCTATGAGATATTCATTCGAAAACCAAAAAACCATTAAGATTTCTGATTGCATCGGCGTCAAAGGTGTCAATATCTGTCACGGGTTTAGTTCTACGTTTCTTCTTCGGAGTACGTAAAATATTATCTTTCGTGCCAGTAGAGCCGAACTTTTCTTTATTAATATTTGTTATCGCTAGTTTGCTAACTCCAAGCGCCTGAGAGACGCGTTCTTGTACTTGTTCGACAGGTAACAGGGGTCCGCCATTTTGCCGTTCCCGCGCAAAGTAATCTTGCAGCTTCATGATTAACTCACGGGCTCCACTTTTCAATGTTTGTCCACGTTTAGGCATTATTATGCACCAAAAGTAAAAAGAACGCAACGCAAAACACAATCGAAGTCCGATTTAGCGCCGATGTCAGTTTGAAAAGCAGAAACAGTCCATTAAACGAAAGCCGGGTAATCAAATAAAAACAGATCGAAAACACTTGAAGAACGTGGTCTATGCGCACGAAACGACAACAGACGACTGTTTTAGCGTCACAAAATGGCGGCCCATAACGCCATTTGGGGTTACCATTTTCAACCTAAATATAAAAG
Source organism: Parnassius apollo (assembly GCA_907164705.1). NCBI lineage: Eukaryota > Metazoa > Arthropoda > Insecta > Lepidoptera > Papilionidae > Parnassius > Parnassius apollo. Next base: position 18,611,677 of record CAJQZP010000008.1, read on the forward strand.
TGCTACTTTCTTTCGCGCGTTCGGTTTGGTCGTAGTTTTATTTTTATATTTAATAAAAGTTATCTTATAGTCCATTATTTTCAAATTCTTAAAAAGAAAAACAAAACGTATTATTTTATAAAGTATAATTGTATAAGAACAGATTACGATACTGTTATTGCCTGTTATTGTTAGCACAGCACTACAAATATAAAGCGCTGACATAACCCTGTAATAATAGCGCAGTATAGATTTAGAAAAATATTGTTTACCAAGTCATTTGACACTCAGTTTGGCACAAAATTATAACATTCATTGATTATTGATATAATAATGTTGTTTTAATGCTCATCAATTGTTAAAACGGTAAACAACCAGCAAAAATATTTTTATCGTAACTGCAACGCCATTACAAAGTTAAGTCGTCAGTTCAATCGCGACGTGTCAGGAACGCATTCTCTGAACGGCCGAACTAGTATGTTATAATCATAATACATACACTGAATTTTTAATTAAACATTTTTATGCATTGATTATTTATCAAATTAGTTATACTAATTCCGGAAGAATGTTGTGGTCACAGTTCAAATCTACGAACGCAAAGACTTTAACGTGCTTGAAATAAAGTTCATTTTTCTTTATTTTTATTGAATGACAGAATTAGTAATAATACAAATAAAACTGCACTCTTAAAGTCTTATTGCCTTAAGTTACGGTCCATTTCAGTATGTTTTGACTGTACAGATTTAGTGTGACTGTAATTTACCTAGTTGAAATTATTTTTGGGATAAAAATTACCTATATTAAAAATGATAGGAATCGATTCAGTAAACGATTCTGAACAAACTATTTTCTCAAAATGCGTTAATTATGTTACGTGTTGTATATATTTGCATAAAAAATGTCATCAACATCATTACAACCCTTCACAAAACCACTGCTGAACATAGAAAAGTTTCAGGGATATAAGGTTACCATCCTATCTTCCACATCTGTAATTGGATAGGTTCGCACTCTAATTCTGTACTAAGATAACCATCGTAGCTCTACTGTGCAAACTCTTCAACACTTCGATATACCGACTAGTCGACTTAGCATCGGTTGACTGTAGCGCCGCCCAAATATCGACGGAATTAAAAGTTTCTCATAGTTCTCCACATACGCCAGACTAAGTGGCAAAAGGTACTCTTCGTTTTTCTGTGCAATTTAATAAAAGTAAAAATTTAAGGCGTATTTTTAAAACATGACTAAGTGCGTTGGGGTAGTACCGGACGATTTTCGACTAGTTAAAAGAGTCGGACAAAATTTATTATCTCGACATCCATATACGTCAGATTTCTGAAACACGGCGCAAATCGTTAATGGTTACACGTAATTTAGCTATAAGAAGCTTTTACTTTTCAAAACTCAACAGTTTCTGCCTAAAACGTGTGCGAAGACAAGGCATAATTTTTTATATGCATGATGAAGAATTGGCCATCAAGGGGTAAGACTGAACGTCGCTAAAAATCGCAAATAAAAGAGATAGGGAAAGACCTGACGGACGAAAAAAATACAAAAATTATCTTGTTTGTGCGAAGCACACGCCCTACTTTGAGCGACTGGCTGAAACTTGGCGTCGGGGCTGAATAAAATGGAGTCTTTTACCATATTGCTAGCTTTAAAAAATATAGCATAATTCACCGGAAATTTGAATTTTACGGTCTTACCCCATCACCGATCTTACCCCAACGCACTATATATTTCTTGTTAAAATATAATTTGTTAATCAATTGTATGTGTTTTAAAAATCTTCTGCTTATAAGATGAAGAAATATTTTAAAGAACTATGCAAAAACAGTTACCATTATCCTTATTTTATGGTGATCTGTATTCTCCACTTTATTAATATCAGCACCAGGCAAAGGTTCACTTTCAACACTGCCAAGGATGATGACGCCATCACGATTCTTGCTGAAGTATTTTCTGTTAAAAACATTGAATACTTTATTTAAATTATGTGTTGTAGGTGTTTTATATCGTTGCCTTGTGTTTGCGACTTCCATTTACAGCATAGACCATCCATCACCCAATTTTGTACTATAAATGTCGTAAGATGTGAAGATGCGAAAAGCTTTAAATTTCAATTGGATTCCGATAGACGGCGATTTACCGCATCCCATATGACACAACATATGTGTAAATTATCCAGACCACACGAAGGGCAGTATCAAAGGTGCGATATATACTACAACAAAGTCGCTTACCAAGTGTTGCCATTAGTACAAATCCTTCCTACAATAGGGAGAGATTCATTTCCAACAGTGGATATTAAGAGGCAGTTTAAAAAAATGAAGAACAAGAAGAGTAGTTTTTTTTTTCGTTTTAGTTAGAAAAATTATTTGTTTTTGAATTAATTAGGCTTACATCCCTAAATTAGTGCATTATATAGTTACGACAGCCAGTTGCGTATTACCAGGAGTCAAACGGAGATATGAACAGAAAGAGTCGAAGGGCCTTATTGCTGACTCCAAACCGATTCCTTCAGCAGTCTCACCATCAGGGCCGGCATTAGACGGAAACATGACTGCGTTATTGGTTGCGGCTCCTCGTGAACAAGAAGCTGCTCGTCGTGAAAAAGAAGCCACTCGGCAAGAAGTTCAGAAAGCACAGGCAGCGGCTCGACAAGAGCGCGTAGCGGGCCATCAAGAACTACAGAATTTTATTAGTAATCACTTAGACACAAGGCTTCAAATGCTCGGTGATAAGATGAAAATGGTTAAAAAGAAATAAAAGATGTTTACGTTTAAACTGAAAGACAAACTTTTAGTGTAGTGAGCCCCCGCATCAATATATATTAGTGTTAATGTAGAATTATTAAGCAGTATAATTATAACTAAAGACAGCAAGAGTAACACGCCTCTCCTATTCATTTAACACCTTTCCCACATTACGGGCGACCCTGCCAGACGGTGCGCTGCTACAATGCACGCGCGCACCGCCGGGACCTGCATAGAAGACAAGTAATTTATTGAAGAGAACAAATACATCACTATAAATATATAATAATATACTTAATAACAAAGAGAACATAATACCGGATGTGCCAAATACAATTTGAAATACGAATATAAGAAGAGACGAAAAATAAATATATATGAATACAAGAGGGTACAATAATAATTTTATAGAAGCCGACAAAAAATGTATATGAAGTAATTTAAGGTATAATATATGAAATAGTGTACTACAAAGGCAACTAAGAAATAATGAGGAAAATAAAGTGTTTTTTTATATTATGAGCAAAGATCAAAATTCAAGAAACGGCCGATTAATTTAAAAAGCGAGCATAACCCAGAAGAATATAAAAGGCCCACTCAAACCAATTCCTTAACCATTTCATTCTTTTAATTGCATATTATTATTTCTGTATGCTTTCTGTATTTCTGTATTGCTTATGTATATATAGTATATATAGACACCCATGGCCCAAGTCTATGTATATATAGACACTTCGGCCATGGGTGCCCACATAAAAAGCATACGGAAATGATAATATGCAATTAAAAGAATGAAATGGTTAGGGAATTGGTTTGAGAGGAATTAGTTTTAGGAGCCAAAAAGAACACAGAAGAAATTAAGAGGTAACTTCGCACCTGTGTAATTTTTAATTCCATTTAAAACTTTAGTAATTTGAGTTAAGTTTAAAAAAAGTTATGTCTTAAATGTTCTCCTGTACTTAGCATACTTACGATTAAGTTGAAATTATTTATCAGATAATTCACGATATAAGTGATTTTGCAATATTTTTGTTACACTTCATAATACAATATTAAAAATTAAGTTACATTTTAAGCACTTACGTGGCATTTTGTATTATTCAGTTATTGTTTTATATTATTTTTATTATTATTCAGTTATTGTTTTATATTATTTTTATTACTGTGTCCTGCAAAAAGTATGAATGAAATAATATGATAGATCACATTTTTGCATACTTAATATCACAATAATTGTAGTTAAGCACTGTGATATATTGTTTGTTGGATTTTTTTTCTGTAGTATTTTTATATTAAATGTATTAGTACAATTATTTTAGAAAAGGTTTAACACAATTCGCTATTGTTATAAGCTTTCTTTTCTTTTAATAAGGCATTGAACCTTAAAATTATATTCAAACCTTAAGTACTTAATAATTACAATTACGTATTGTTCTTTTGAATTTCTAAATACCTACATTATATTTTGTTCAGTAAAGTTAATAGCAGTTATTGTACGTATTGTATTGTATGTATGTATCGTATAAAGAAAATAATTTCCAAATATTTTATTTATACGATATAATAAATATCATACTTCTAGCAATCTTTGTCTATATATGTATTCAAGTAATATTACAAATTAGAGATTTAACTATCTAAACCTCTGTGTAAAGTTAAAAATATTTAAAACTATAATTTTAAGATACTTATTTCATTTTATTTGTATTCATATAACAATAAAATATTATACAATGTAACTACATATGTCAAAATTAGGTGATCATAGTTCGATGTAATTGCAAACGTTGCCATATACCTACGTACTTTCGAATTTAAAACAAAGGTGTCACAAGCATGTCGCTTACGCGGCTGAAATTACAATTTGTATTTTGATATGTCCGTTGTTATATTACTGATGACGACTTATGTTCCCGTTATTATTTCTTTGTTCTGCTTATCTTAATATGCAATGTAATAATTTATTTCCGGTTTTTTATAGTTTGAACTTTCAAATCATAACCTTTTAACTTTTATAAGTCATTATTTTCTGAGGAAATGGTAAAGTTTTAATACCTAACTTATTTTTGTGGTTTATGAAAATATTTTCTTCGCTTAATACGAATTTAAAACTCATAATATGTATACAAATAATTTATTTATATTTTGTTGTGTTGATATTGTGAGCCCCATTCCCTGACTATAAATTATGCATAAATACGATAAATTTGTAAAAGATGTGAGTAAAGTTTAGGACTAAGTTAAGGATACGTACTTATGAATGAAAAATATTGATAGAAAAGATATACAGATAAAAGTTACGATAGGTAGAGAAAATTATCGGAGGTTAGCATATCCACACACAATCAGCCTGATCAGCTTGAGAGTTTGGAAAACCTAAAAACCGATAAATATTTCAAATTTGTTCGGATTTGATAAAAACTGGAATGAGTTCTAACTACATAGGTACTGTTATTGAGTGAATTGAGAATTACGTAATGAAATGTATACAATATACATTGTCCATTATCTTGATCGTGTATGTACGCGAGTCGTGTACATGCTATAAATGTAAAGAAGTCTAAATTAAACGAAATTAGTCATTTTCTTGATCATCCGCTGAAGGGACTGTAGCACCGCCCAACTTGACGAAATCAAATTTCGACGGAATCAAAGGCTTTCTCATAAGCCACATACGCCAGGCAAAGTGGCAGATTGTACTCTTCGGTTTTCTGTACAATCTGCCGCAGGGTATGTATGTGGTCTATGGAACTGAAGCCTTTTCGGAAACCGGCTTGTTCGGGATGCTGGGAGTCGTCGAGTCTGCATGAGAGATTATTCGTAATTACTCTCGAAAACAGCTCGTAGACGCGGCTCAGAATTGAAATCGGTCTGTAGTTCTTCAAGAGAGCGTTGTGTCGCCTTCTTGAAGAACAAGATCACCGTACTTCTGCCCCACGCCTCCGGAGTAGTGCCACCATGGAGGACGGAAATGAAGAGCTTCTGAAGGACTTTAAGTACCGGTGTTCCACCCGCATTCAGAAGCGCCGCTGTAATTCCATTCTCGCCTGGGGCCTTACCGTTTTAAGGTGTTGGAGAGCCATTCTAATCTCGCTATCGTAATAGTGTCGGATAGGACTTGCTCTTGGATTACTCACACTTGCGTGTGGCTCCAACGATGGTGTATACATGTCCATAGAACCACTCAATCTCACTCAAAATCTCAGGTGTCCCGGAAACGATGCTGCCACACTCAGTCTTCAGCTTTGACGGTTGGCTCTTTCTGGCAGACAGATCTCTGGCAAAGACTTTGGAGCCTTAAAGTTGCGTAAAAATGTGACAAATGAAAAGAGGTAATATGATAAATAGTGTTGATTTGTTTAAGTTTTGTTAGTGTTGAATTGTATCAAAGAGCCTTTTTTTTGTTTAGAAATAAAAGAATTATAACTAATAAAATAATTTTACACATTATATTGCTAGATAAACCGGATAATTATCTAATAACTATCGGAAGTTATACGTGTATTACAGGCGTATCGTTAAAACTTTTCAGGCACAGCCAAACCTCAACACCGGTTGAGGGAAGACAAGCAGGCGTTCGTTTTGGACGCAGACTGTCAAAGTTCTTTTAAAGATCTAAAGAAACGGTTGTGTGAATCGCCAATGTTGGGCTATCCAACCAGAGATGGAAAGTATATTGTGGACACAGACGCTAGTAATACAGGAATGAACGGAGTTTTACCAAAAATATAAGGATACACGTTGTGTTCGCATACTTCACTGCAGAAAAGCACACTTTTCTACACTGCAGAAAAGCGAAGTCAAAAGAAAAAGTAAACGACATCATAATTAATGCAACAGAAGACGACTGGTGTTGAGAAAATATGAGAGAAAGGCACAAGAGGAGGATAAAAACCTGCGAGTCATCCTCGAATGGATGAAAAGCGTATCTTCCTCTAGTCCTGTTACAAAAAGTTAATGGGCTCAGTGGGTTGGCTTGGCTGTACAAAATTGATTTTGACAATGCAGGTCATAATCCGTGTGTTCTTTATTACGACATATTCATGGCGGAGTTTCGCGTAATCATCCTGGAATAAAGAAAACCCTCATGAAAGTACAACAGCGTTTCTACTAGGTGCATTGCATGCGCTTCTGTTAAGGGTCCACAAACACGAAATAGAGAAAAATTAAAATTGTACAGCGTCGGAGCACCGTGGGAACGCATATCTATAGACGTGGCTGGGCTATTTCCAGAAACTGAGGATGGTAACAAATACATCATTGTAGTTAGGGAATCCCGAAACGAAATTCCGTACATATGTGGCCTGTTAAGCGGACAGTGCTATCTCCTTGGTTATCGCTATCGCGTTAAACACCCGCGCGTGAGTGGAATGGAAGGGTAAAATAAAAATAAATTATCAATGAAAATTTTTAACACTATTGCCTATATCACTACCAACTTAGATATATAGATTTACCGTGTAATTTGGTTACTAGTCCTACGTACTCACTTAACACGTTGAACGCCGCGCGGCCCACCGGTGGGCCGGGCCTATCATGACTTTCCATTGGGGCCAAGTCAAAATCACGTAATCCGTAATTTTTCACAACTTCAGATTTTTATACCAGTTTGGTAAATGCAATGATATGCGTAGAAAATAAAAATAGACAAAATCTATGGACTAGTTTAAGAGATATAGCAAGAAGCTCACTTGTGGGCCGCGTGGCCTCCTAGGAAGATTTATAGAATTTCGGTTGGCGGGGGCCACGGGGTCACGCGGCGGCTCACCACGCACATGTTTTATTACCTCATCAATAATGCCTTTTTAGCGCATTTGGCGCTAGATCTAGTGCAATTCTAGGGTCTATAGCACTTTTTTAATATCTTTTAACAGTGGTAGAGCCACGCGGCAGCTTTGCTGTCGCACGTATGGGCCGGCTCAAACCGGGGTGGTACCACGACCTCACAGAATACCGGCGTGAAGTGGAAGCTCCGCTTCCGCGTTTCGTCTGGTGAGTGCAGGTGGCCGGAGGCCCAAATCCCCCCCCCCCCCATCAACATGGTAGCGGAATTAAATGATAGACTACCCCAGGAGGGTACCAGCACCCCTGGAGAATCCCTCGCTGAGCATCCACGACCATGTTTCTCCACTTCTGAGCGTGGGTGCTCAGGCTGCCCCGCGTATTCTGGGGGGGGCAATATTCCGCTCAAGACTAAAACTGCTCGGGGCAAACGGAGCAACAAGACCAAGGCGACCCCTGCCACGCTGTCCGTGAATTTCTGCAATATCAGGGGACTTCACTCTAACCTAAACGCCGTCCACTACCATCTCGAGACGGCGAGGCCGGCTCTGCTCTTTCTGACCGAGACGCAGGTGTCCTCTCCGGCTGATGTCTCGTATCTCTCCTGCCCGGGGTACAAACTGGAACACTCCTTTGTGCCTCGGGCTGGAGTTTGCGTTTACGTCAGAGAGGACATCTGTTCTCGACGCCTCGGCAGACTTGAAGGTTCGGACCTGTCCATCCTTTGGCTACGCGTAGATAGCGACGACCATCCGCGCGTCTACGGGTGCCTCTATAGGTCCCATAGCGGTAATGCCGAAACAGACCGACTCTTCGACCACGTCCAAATGGCTGCAGATTCGTTGCTACAGCAGATCCCCTCCGCAGAGATCGTGATCCTCGGCGACTTCAACGCCCATCACGCCGAATGGCTCGGTTCACGTTTAACCGATCATGCGGGGAGATCTGTTCATGATTTTGCCTTGGCATATGGTCTGACACAACTGGTTACTTCGCCTACGCGGATTCCAGATGTGGAGAATCATGCACCTTCCCTGTTGGACCTTCTGCTGACCTCTCACCCGGACGGATATCAGATTTCCGTCGACGCCCCTTTAGGCTCCTCGGACCATTGTCTTGTCCGGAGTGTGGTGCCACTCACGCTGAAATCGCGGTTGCATTCTGCAGGCTGCCGCCGTGTTTGGCACTATAGGTCAGCCGATTGGGATGGGATGCGGTCTTTCTTTGCATCCTACCCTTGGGGGCGGGTTTGCTTCTCGCCGGATGATCCCAACGTTGTTGCGGATTCTGTCGCTGATGTGGTACTTCAGGGTATGGAACTTTTTATTCCTTCCTCTGTGGTGCCCATTGGAGGCAAATCTCAGCCATGGTTTGGTCGCTCCTGTAAAATAGCATCATGCTATAAGCAGGAGTGCTACCAAGCCTGGGCTGACGCATCAGCGTCCAGGGATGTAAACACCAGCGCTCTAAAAAAGAAGTATAATTCCGCCTCTAGGTCCTTCAAAAGAGTCATTGCCAAGGCAAAGTCAGAGCACATAGGCAGAATTGGCGAGAGACTAGTTCGTCTTCCTTCTGGAACCCGTGCATTCTGGTCTCTCGCCAAGGCTGTCCAGGGGGAATTTCTGTCAGCCATCTCTTCCATCTCTGCACAGGGAGGACGACTCACTGGCCCACACCGCAAAGGAGAAAGCCGATCTTCTAGGCTCTTTCTTTGCGTCTAACTCGACTCTCGATGACGGGGGAGTACGCCGCCGACCATCCCGCGGTGTGAGTGCTCCATGCCGGAAGCGCACTTCACTCAGCGCTCGGTTCGCAAAGCACTCCTCTCCCTGGACATCCATAAGTCGAGTGGGCCTGATGGAATCCCCCCAATTGTGCTGAGGACGTGTGCTCCAGAGTTGGCACCGGTTTTAACGCGTCTTTTCCGGTACTCCTACTCCCTAGGCGTAGTCCCAAAATCATGGAAGACGGCTTTCGTCCACCCGATCCCTAAAAAAGGCGACCGCTCAGACCCGTCTAACTACCGGCCTATCGCCATCACCTCCTTGTTCTCCAAAACAATGGAGTCCATTGTAAACTGCCAGCTCATGAGGTACCTTGAGGATCACCAGCTGATTAGTGACCGCCAATACGGTTTTCGCCGTGGTAGGTCAGCTGGTGATCTTCTGGTCTACCTAACTCACAGATGGGCGGAGGCAGTAGAGTCCAAGGGGGAGGCATTGGCCGTTAGTTTGGACATTGCGAAGGCCTTCGATCGGGTTTGGCACAAAGCGCTTCTTTCGAAGCTCCCTTCCTATGGGCTTCCCGAGAAATTGTGCGATTGGATCACCAGTTTTCTTGCAGATCGGAGCATCAAGGTCGTTGTAGACGGTGCAAGCTCCGATTGCAAGCTTATTAATGCTGGTGTTCCACAGGGCTGCGTGCTATCGCCAACGCTGTTTCTTCTGCATATCAATGATATGTTGCAAACCCGTAGCATTCATTGCTATGCAGATGACAGCACTGGTGATGCTCTTTACACCGGCCGAGCAAATATTTCTCGGGAAAACGTCTCTGAGTGCCGGGACAAACTTGTGTCTGAAGTCGAGTCTCTGCTGGACAGAGTCTCGGATTGGGGGGCGACTAAATCTAGTCCAGTTTAACCCCCAGAAGACACAAGTTTGCGCGTTAACCGCTAAAAAGAACCCCTTTGTCGTATCCCCTCAGTTTCAAGGCACTCCCCTTGTTGCCTCAGCCAGTATCGGAATCCTCGGCGTCGACATATCGAGTGACGTGCAGTTTCGTGGTCACTTGGAAGGGAAGGCCAAATTGGCCTCTAAAAAGCTTGGCGTGCTCAGCAGAGCGGGACAGTATTTCATGCCGGCACACCGCCTGCAACTTTACAAGGCGCAGGTTCGGCCGCTCATGGAATACTGTTCCCATCTCTGGGCTGGGGCTCCCCCAGTACCAGCTCCTTCCACTTGACCGCATCCAACGCAGAGCGGCTCGAATCGTCGACGACCGAGTGCTTTCCGATCGGCTCGATTCACTGGCGCTGCGAAGAGATGTTGCATCTCTTTGCGTATTTTATCGCATCTATCACGGGGAGTGCTCTGAGGAATTGTTCGGATTAATCCCAGCCGCCAAATTTCGTGAACGCACTACACGGCAAACGGCCCGATACCATCCACACCATCTGGATGCTTGGCGGTCCACCACTGTACGTTTCAAAAGGAGTTTTCTTCCGCGTACAACCTCTCTGTGGAATAATTTACCACCGGTGATTTTTCCGGACCGATACGACCTGGGGACCTTCAAGAAAAGAGCTTACTCCTTTCTAAAGGGCCGGCAACGCACCTGCAATTCCCCTGGTGTTGCGGTTGATCATGGGCGGCGGTAGTCACTTAACATCAGGTGAGCCACATGCTCGTTTGCCCCCTCTTCTATAAAAAAAAAAAAAAAAAAAAAATCTCGTTTTTTTGCGTGGCGTTCAACGTGTTAAGACGACATTTGCTGCACATAATTGATATTAATGTACGTACGATTTAGTTATTAGTGTATTAGTAAATTAGAGTTAGACCGACTGTTTGATTTTTGGTCACATTTTTACGATCGATCAGGTGTTACTTTGCGGAAATCCATTATATTACAGATCTTAAAATTTAATTTGCTTATATCCGCACAATAAAATAAAATAAAATAATGTGTCTTACCTAGTTTGAAGAGCGCCTCCCGCTCTCCCTGAGGCACCCGATGATGCCTCGTGTAGAGGCGAAACAAGTATTGTACTGTTGACGGTAGTATGTCTTTCCTAATGTAGTGATGTTTGGAGTAGTGGTGCTGGGATTAGTGGTGACGGGGATAGCGCACGCAATTGAATCAGGGCGGAGGTGCTCTTCAATTTATGTAAGACACATCACTTTGTTTTATTACGCGGGTATAAGCGAATCAATTTTTAGGTCTTTTAGTTCGCCAGCTCGATACAGACGACCGGAACGTAACACAATGATACTACACACTCATCTAGTGTTATAAATAAAATAAAATAAAACATAAAGATAAGACACGTAGGGCGGTTTTTACCGTCCAGATCATCGATCGACACAAGTTGAACCGTCAGAGCCTGTTCTAACACCGGTTAGATAACCTGTACACTGATTCGTGTATTAGAACAGTACCAAAGGTCAGACTTTCAGTCACGAATAGTCATTATAATTAATATTATTATCATTCTTCTTTTTAAGTAGCCGAGCATTGGTAACTCTATATAATACCCAATTGTAGTAGATTACGATATTAATATCGGCGAAGGTTAGCCAGTGGTTGTCAGATTGGCGATGCCAAATATAACATGAACATGGTGGGTATTTTAGGTCTTGTGCTAAAGAGGATGGTGATACCATTATTTATTGGAAGATTTTTCTGGAATATCTTCTATAGTCCCTACACGGGGACAAATAGGTCGATGGATTCTCTTACAGCGACACCACACCGGAAGTCCATCTCCTTCCGCCTTACATTTTTATTTATTTATTCGGATCGCCAACGTAAGAAAGAGCAATGCTTGTATGGTTACATTACAGTATAATACAAGTAAATAATTAAATAGTTAACTACATGGTGGAGCCACGCTGCAGCTATATCACAGTTGTAGCACGAACGTGTCGGCTCGGTCGGGGCAGGACCACGCTTTCACAGAAAACCAGCGTAAAATAGCAGCGTAATGTTGCTGTGTTGCGTATGGTGAGAGTAGAGATCCGGAGACCCTTTTTACTGGAAACGAGGCATTAGGGACCTTAGTCCTCAGAGATGACAACGCATCTGCGTTTTGATTCTTATTCGAGGATAAATGTCGATATCTATGGGCCACAGCATCCACTTACCATCAGGTGGACTGTGTGCTCGTTTGTCAACCATACTCTATAAAAAAAACTTATTATAGGCACTCACAGCTACAAAAAAAAACACACAGTTACAAAAAGATAAATCAACAAGTGGCAAAATTAAAAATGTTGTACAACCGTCTACAATATAAATAAAATGAGAACATATGTTAACTATGTAGTCGAAGTCAATTAAATATACTCACTGATTAAAACTACTTTTATGGATTTTTTACGGGGGACCCCCATGACCATGGGTGTTTGAAAACACCCGAAACGTCGGAAGTTAAAAATAAATAATTAAAAGCGATAAAATCCGCAAAAGTAGTTTTAATCAATGGGTAGTGTTCGCGTAAATATAAGAAATCATTCCGTTAAACACACATCATTTAATAACTCAAACACTACTTGTCAGATCTTGATCAAATTTATACAGGACCACACGTAAAGCACCAGCTTTCAAATAAAAAAAGAATCGTCAAAATCAGTTCCCCTAGAAAAAAAAGTTCTGAGGTAACACACATAAAACATAGTCAAATTATTTTTATTTAACATAAATTACAAGAATACTCATTGAAAGTAATTAAAGCTTTACTACAGGTTTGAATAAACCTCTGTCATGGGAAAAATCAGCAAGAACCTAGTAGGACTTTAAAAAAAATTATTGCAGAATCAGAGTGCAAAACCAATCCAACTGCAGAGAGGTGTAAGACAGGGTGATTTTATATCTCTGATAATCAAATCTTGCTTTGGAGTAGTTCCACCATGGAGGATGGCATTAAAAAGCTTTAAAGAACTTCAAGTACCAGTTTTCCACCCACTTTAAGAAGCGTCGCTGTAATTCCATCCATTCCAAAGAAATAGGTACACACAGGACATGCTTATTGCCCTCGTACAGAACCACTGCATTGGAAGATATTGTTTCAAGACATGTCTTCAAGCTACTGGACTGGAAAGGATACGGTATTAACGCCAATGGCGAGTACATCACTCACCTTCGATTTGCCGACAATATAGTCCTTATGGCAGAATCGCTGGAGGACCTAAGCACTATATATATATAGGTATATATACCTCCAACAGATAGGTCTTAAGATGAGCACGGACAAAACGAAAGTCATGTGTAATGTCCATGTCACAGCTATGCCGGCGGTTGTTGGGGGCACTAAGCTCGAAGTTGTTGATGAGTATATTTACCTGGGACAAGTAGTCCGACTAAGTAACTCCAACTTCAACCCAGAGGTCAATCGACGGATTCAACTCGGCTAGGCAGTTTTCGGGAGATTGCGACACATTTTCTTATCAGGCATACCTCAAATTCTCAAAACTAGATTGTTGTGAAGAAACCAGTGGATGTTGTCAGTGATGACCTATGAATCTAAGAGGTGGTCCTTCACTGCCAGACGTATGATAAAGCTCAAAGTCTCTCAGCAAGCTATGGAGAGGGCTATGCTCGGGGGGTATAATGAACTTAGAAATGAGGATCTCCGCAGTAGAACCAGAGTGACCGACATAGTCCAACGGATTAGTAAACTTAAGTGACAATGAGACGGCCAAATAGCTCGAAGAACCGATTACTGATGGGGAAAAAAGGTTCTCGAGTTTTCATATCTGTAATTAATTACATTACATAGTAGAAGTTATGCATTTCGTTTAATCAAAATTCCCATATCAATTACACTGAGAAGAGTGTGATAAATCCAGAAACTTCACCTTGTAAAGTTTGATTAATAATTTCATTTTGTCAGAATGTGGCTTAGCTAAAATTATATTACAACCAGCGAAGTATTTTAAAATGTGGTGGTATTTATCAATACAAAAGGCAGCATTGTGGGCACACACTATCAAGACATGTATTAGGTCCTCGGAAATACAACCTTGATCACAGTTCAGTGACTGAACCTTTTTCATGAGATATGCAAAATTCCTAGATGGAATGTGTCTAGTATGAAGCTTCATTATCACTACTGTATCTTGTCACGACAGCTTCTGGCTAGTTTAGTTTTTTTTAGTTTAGTTTACGATGGGCTGTTTTCCGCAACTCCACGTCTAAGCGCGTATTTTGCGTGTGGGCAGTAATAATATGCTTATTCGAGCCATGATATCTCCCCGAAGAAGCTCAGCAGTCCCTTGATGTTGCAAGCAACTTCGGGGAGCGATCCCGGCGTGCCATGTTTAGCCCTGTATGAAGCAACTTCTGGACATGTCAGCAATACGTGAGCCGCCGTTTCTTCCTCTCCCATGCATGCCCTGCACAGGAGGCTGTCAGTAACACCTATGGTGAACAAATGTTTGTTAAAAGAGCCATGTCCTGTGATAGCACTTGTTACTATCCTGATCTGTGGCTTGTTCAGTCTCATGAAAGCTTCTGGCTATCTATCCATGGTATTTTAGGCAGTTGTGGTCGTACCGTCTTGTACCATATACCCTTGAACGTAAATAGAAATAATCCTTCTATAGTGGCAATCCATACATAACATAGTGGCCAGAAAGGCAATGTTACATTTGCCTTTTTATAGTACAAAGATAATCAGGGTAATGGGGTAATATGCTGATTTCAATGCCAACGTAGTAGCCTGTCTAGCTAAGATATTTACACACTCAGAGCAGGATATTTCTTTTTTTTTATCAAACATAGAGGCAGACTTGACATTATTATAAAATTGTTTTCAGCTTTGCCGTGTCTAACCCATCTATTTTTTTCTTGTTATAGCAAATCTAATCATGTGAATTCCAGATAATTGACACTCACCACAGTCAGGTAACACAAAAATTATGCAAGCACAAATAGCATAAAAAAGGTTGTTTACATTATGAGTATATTGCCAACTTTAAATCCTATATCCTAATAAATAGGTAAACTGAAATTTGTGCTGTAAGCACAATGAAATATTTAACAGATTCCAGTGACTATTATCTTATAGCAGTACAGCTTTTTCTGTTAGTATGCTGCCATACAGAAGCTTTACAGACTGTTTTACCATACATATAAATTTTCAACCTTATTAATTAACATATAGGAAAAAAATTATCAGAAATATGTTGAGACAGAAAAACATCATTTCTGTTCCAGTAGTACTAACAGCAGGATATTACTTATTAGCAACCACTGGTGGCATAATAGTTACTTTGATGTTTTATTTGGTTAACACCCTACTTTTAGAGACATTAATGTGGAAAATTGACCTATTAAAAAACATGAAAAGAAATGTTTTGTCGATTTCAAGAAATTACATATCAGAAAGTATTGATTTCTTAATTGAATTATTTATATTGCGTTTATGAGGCCAATATGTCTAGTCATGGCATGTTTTTTCTTTATGAAAGAGGAGACAAACACGCATACAGCTTACCTGATAGTAAGTGACCACCATCGCCCATCTACAATACCAGGAAAATTGCAGGTGCATTGCCAGCCTTTTAGCAAGTAGTAGGCTTTTTTCTTCAAGGTCCCTAAGACATATTAATCCAGAGAACCCACTAGGCGCAATAAATACAACAGTGTGGTCATGCAAGGCAGAAAATTCCATATGTGACAGAATCTGCGCTTTGTAGAGCTGCAAGAGGTGGGCCGTTACAAAATACAGTCTCAATTCATTGAGACACAGTTTAACCTTCCCGCCTATTCTAATGCTGGCTGAGGCAGTAAGAGAAGTACCTTGAATCTAAGGAGATATGACAAAGGAGTTGGATGTTCTGAGAAAATAATCTAGTGAGACTTTCATTACAACTGCTTATATAGTTATTCATAGCGACTCATATCAGAACTTCTATTACATGGGTTAGGTATCAATTTAAGCAATATTCCACTAGAGTAGCTAACAATTTTGAAGCGGACTTCGAAATAGGAGTAATAAGGTTCTCAATATAACAATGCGTTCCGGGTGCTGATGGGGCTGTCCCAACGCTGCAGCGCATCAGCGATGTTGGCTCAAGCACATGTAGATTGTTTTTATGCAACTTTGCGTAAAAGAGCTGCATCGCTGGTGCGTAGGGTAAGGGCCAGCCCCAATGGCATTCTTAAAATGATAGGTGACAGAGTGAACTGTCCCTATCTGCAACATTGTTGTAGACTACATATGCCCAGCAGCTAATTTGACTGCTGTTTATGTGTATTACAGCATTTAGTAATATTTAATAGTTTTAATATATTTGTCTCGTCATATTTTGTAAGATTATTTGATTTTAATTTTTTTAATAATTATAATTTGAAAAAAAAATGTAATGTAAATAAAAATGAGTTGGATACTTGAAATTAAATAAATAATAAATAATAATATTTACAACATTATATACACACATTTGAATAATAACTAAAAAATGTTTTAATGAATTACTTACTTTTTTTCTTTATATTCCATTAAAATCATATTGCAAGCATGTTTTGGTGTATCATTATGATGAACTATAGCATTTTCGTCGTAATATTCGTCAACGAGACCGCAAACACAGCAAAACATTTTTCCTAAAATTATTTATAATTAATATTAACTGCATCTTATAAACTAAAATAACAATTTCGGTACCTTATAAGGAGGGTAGAGGTATTAAAATGAATGCTTTTTAACAATAAAAACACAAATATCTATGTACGTACTTTTTTTGATGAAAAATAAGTCGATAAATTATCGATGAACACAACAAATATGACAAATATAAAATGTAGTGATAAAGTTGTTTTCAGACAAAGAGTTAATACTTCAAACTTCATTGTTATTGATTACACCAAAGCAACAAACGGTAGACAAATAGTTGAATTCGAGTAAAATTAAAAAAGAAAGAAGAACTTGAAATGCATTGAATACCGACTTATGCTAACTTTTTCTAAAACTTTTTTCATAAACATCTCAGTTTTTGAAGAAAGTAAAGAAAAATCGGAACTCGATGCAAACAAACCAGGATCGCAATTTGAACTCACCGTCCATTTTTCAAAAGTCAGCAATTTAAATGTCTTTACACAATCTACCACTAACTATTAACCAAATAGTAAATACTAAATACCTACTCGATACACTATATTTCATGCACCTATTGGTTCTAATACTGACTAGTAATATCAAAATATATTTTATCGGATTTTTATTTAAAACAAGTCCGAAGTTCCGAAGTCGGATATATCGCTTTTATCAGATCAGATTACATTAGCACTCTCTAGTATATATATACAGTAATCTATGATTAGCACCAAAAATTTATCTAAGCAAAAATTATGGAAAGTTGAAAGTCAGTGTTGCCAACATTTAAATCTAGCTCCCGTTGTAGAGAACCATGAAGGTTAGAGAACAGGTGAAGCGTAGACAGAGAATGCTATAGACAAAGTGATATCTTTTATCGCAGTCACACAAGAGAAAGAGCAACTTACGCCGATGTCGTGTAAAGAAATGAGAAAGAACGATGAGATTTTTTGTTTCGCTTAGCGTGTCGCCATTCTTAATATTGAGCAAACCACTTTGCTAAATAAAGTTTGACAGCTAACGTGTAGCGTGATATATTCTTTGTATAAAATACTGATTTATGATAAGTATTTCATATTATATTTTGTTTTGTTAGGATTCTCTGTCTACGGCTTAACGCGTAGACTTTGAATCCTGTGAAATAACTACAGTGAAATAATTACCTACAATCGCTAGGCACCCAAGGTAACATACGCGGTCGGGGCTAGCGCGTTGTAGAAGATTGAATGTTTGTTTTGAGTTTTTTAACGGTGTTTATGTAATTAGTTTTTTTATAAATACTTGTTGAAATAGTCTTTGTTTAGTGTTATTTATATTATTTTACCAATTTGATAATTTTTAATGGAAAAACGCCGCTCCTACTATAATTGTTGCGTGGATGGATGCCAAATGCCCAAAAAAAGGTTTCAGATATATCATTCTTTAAAATTACCGGAAGATTTTAGAAGGAAGTTATGAAAGGTGAATTTATTTCATTTTTTTGTTAGATAGGTACTGATAGTAAAAAAGATAAAGATTAAAATAGATAATATAAATATAAGATAGTATAGATAATATAAATATAAGATAGATAGATAAGATTAAGTAATAATTTATCTACATAATACCTATGTACTTTATTACTAAACGTAGTTGAAATTTACTTCACTATCCAAGTATCTACATACTTACATACCTATATATTAAGTCTTGTAATTTAAATATAAGATTGTAATAAAAAATAAATAAGTTATAATAACACTAAACACTGAAATTAAAACTTTGTTTTCTAACAAGTTTTTTAACTTAGTAGAATACGATCACATTTCTGTTAGGAATCGTATTTCGGGTTTATTTGCTGTGGCCTTGCTAGTTGCATGCATTGAGCATCGCAGAAATCACATAGGTATGAAAATATGGTCAGTCGATCATAGTTAGAATAGGTACTTCACCTAAGTAACTTAATTAACATTTTGCAATGTATTTTTTTACTCTTTATTGTTAGCCCTTAGTAACCACGAAAAGTCCGCCATGGCGCAGGAAGGGGAAAAAATGCAAAGTAACATGGACACTCGCGCGCAGCGATAACATTTTATTTAGCTATTAAACATCGGCAGGCAGTCGACATCAAAGGAGTGCAACTTCTGTACGTAGTACTATTATTTATTCTGTGCTGTTACTGCGATATATATATATATATATATATATATATATATATATATATATATATATATATATATATATATATATATATATATATATATATATATATATATATATATATATATGACTAATTATTTACTGAGAGAATTTATTGCTATTTCAAACTGCTAGGAGTTGAGTTAAATTAAAGATTGTACAAAAAACTAAAGTAAATTTATTAAACTATTTACACAATGCGGCAGTCTTACAAACTATCACTCCTCCGCCCATCTGTGAGGTAGAGCAGAAGATCATCAGCTGACCGACCACGGCGAAAACCGTATTGGCGGTCACTAATCAGCTGGTGATCCTCAAGGTACCTCATGAGCTGGCAGTTTACAATGGACTCCATTGTTTTAACAAGGAGGTGATGGCGATAGGCCGGTAGCTGGACGGGTTTGAGCGGTCGCCTTTTTTAGGGATCGGGTGGACGAAAGCCGTCTTCCATGATTTTGGGACTACACCTAGGGAGTAGGAGTAACGGAAAAGACGCGTTAAAACCGGTGCCAACTCTGGAGCACACGTCCTCAGCACAATTGGGGGATTCCGTCAGGCCCACTCGACTTGTGAATGTCCAGGGAGAGGAGTGCTTTGCGAACCGAGCGCTGTGTGAACTGCACTTCTGGCATGGAGCACTCACACCGCGGGATGGTCGGCGGCGTACTCCCCCCGTCATCGAGAGTCGAGTTGGACGCAAAAAAAGAGCCTAGAAGATCGGCTTTCTCCTTTGCGGTATGGGCCAGTGAGTCGTCCTTCCTGTGCAGAGATGGAAAAGATGGCAGACAGAAATTCCCCTGGACAGCCTTGGCGAGAGACCAAAATGCACGGGTTCCAGAAGGAAGGCGGACTAGTTTCTCGCCAATTCTGCCTATGTGCTCTGACTTTGCCTTGGCAATGACTCTTTTGAAGGACCTAGAGGCGGAATTATACTTCTTTTTTAGAGCGCTGGTGTTTACATCCCGGGACGCTGATGCGTCAGCCCAGGCTTGGTAGCACTCCTGCTTATAGCATGATGCTATTTTACAGGAGCGACCAAACCATGGCTGAGCTTTGCCTCCAATGGGCACCACAGAGGAAGGAATAAAAAGTTCCATACCCTGAAGTACCACATCAGTGACAGAATCCGCAACAACCTTGGGATCGTCCGGCGAGAAGCAAACCCGCCCCCAAGGGTAGGATGCAAAGAAAGACCGCATCCCATCCCAATCGGCTGACCTATAGTGCCAAACACGGCGGCAGCCTGCAGATTGCAACTGCGATTTCAGCGTGAGTGGCACCACACTCCGAACAAGACAATGTTTCGAGGAGCCTAAAGGGGCGTCAACGGAAATCTGATATCCATCCGGGTGAGAGGTCAGCAGAAGGTCCAACAGGCATGATCCTCCACATCTGGAATCCGCGTAGGCGAAGTAACCAGTTGTGTCAGACCATATGCCAAGGCAAAATCATGAACAGATCTCCCCGCATGATCGGTTAAACGTGAATTAAGCCATTCGGCGTGATGGGCGTTAAAGTCGCCGAGGATCACGATCTCTGCGGAGGGGATCTGCTGTAGCAACGAATCTGTAGCCATTTGGACGTGGTCGAAGAGTCGGTCTGTTTCGGCATTACCGCTACGGGACCTATAGAGGCACCCGTAGACGCGCGGATGGTCGTCGCTGTCTACGCGTAGCCAAAGGATGGACAGGTCTGAACCTTCAAGTCTGCCGAGGCGTCGAGAACAGATGTCCTCTCTGACGTAAACGCAAACTCCAGCCCAAGGCACAAAGGAGTGTTCCAGTTTGTACCCCGGGTAGGAGAGATACGAGACATCAGCCGGAGAGGACACCTGCGTCTCGGTCAGAAAGAGCAGAGCCGGCCTCGCCGTCTCGAGATGTTAGTGGACGGCGTTTAAGTTAGAGTGAAGTCCCCTGATATTGCAGAAATTCACGGACAGCGTGGCAGGGGTCGCCTTGGTTTTGTTGCTCCGTTTGCCTCGAACAGTTGTAGTCTTGAGCGGAATTCCCCCCCCCCCCCAGAATACGCGGGGCAGCCTGAGCACCCACGCTCAGAAGTGGAGAAACATGATCGTGGATGCTCACCGAGGGATTCTCCTGCGGTGCTGGTACCCTCCTGGGGTAGTCTATCATCATTTAATTCCGCTACCATGTTGATGGGGGGGGGGGGGATTTGGGCCTCCGGCCACCTGCACTCACCAGACGAAACGCGGAAGCAGAGCTTCCCCTTCACGCCGGTATTCTGTGAGGTCGTGGTACCACCCCGGTTTGAGCCGGCCCATACGTGCAACAGCAAAGCTGCCGCGTGGCTCTACCACTGCTATATGCTATTTGTATAGAAAATATAGTAATTTATGCCATTTGCATAGTGAAAAGTTTATGCAATAAAGAGGCAAAACGGAAAATGGCAAGCGGCTCACGGTAAGGTATTGCCAAAGTCTACCTTAGGGGCTCGGGACCCAGTAGTAGTGTAGTAGTGTGAAGAACTACCAGTGACAAGCAGTAGTATCCGGTAGTAGCTGAAGTGACTAGTAGCAGTATATAGTGAATAGTGAAAGTGTTAGCTAGCCGAAAAAGGTCGTAACTGATATTCGCAGTTACATATAGTGAAAGTGTTAGCTAGCCGCAAAAGGTCGTATCTGATATTTGCAGTTACATAGAGTGAAAGTGTTAGCTAGCCGAAAAAGACCGTAACTGATATTCGCAGTTACATATAGTGAAAGTGGTAACTGATATCCGCAGTTACACAAGTGATAAAATCAGCTACTTTAGTTAATAATAGTTGCTAGTCAGTAGTGTTAGAAAACCAGCTACTACCAATAGATATTTGATACTACCGTACAATTTAAAGAAATCTTTTAAAAATATACAGTGACCAACCAATGAACGACCGTAGTTGAACAACCGTAGTCAATAAAAGAAAAAGTTATAAAATTTCGCGACTAATCAATCAGTCGAACCGCTGGCCACTACCTTGCTATTTGTATTTATAAATCGTGCATTTTGATTTGAACCTCAGTCCAATATCTCAGCGGCACCCACAAAGACGGCAGTGAAAGTATCCTCCGGAACCTTTAGGTGTAGGACGTGAGCGACTCGCGAAGTATCTTCGACAACATTTACTCCGAAGAGTTTCGCCCGTCCGGCACAGTTACACTTTTAAATATGGCAAGTAAAATTTGTAAAAATGTAGGTATACCTCAGGAAAAGATTTTGATTTTACCGTGAAAGGTCATATTATAATACTAGCATATAATTTAGGAAATAAATAAAGAAAGGAGATAAATTGGATTCCATACAAGCTTGAGCCCGACGCACAATGGGTCAAAAAATATCTATATATATCTATATATATATATATATATATATATATATATATATATATATATATATATATACAAAGTTAATACATATATATAAATACTTAACAATTCTCAGTTCAATTCAGTAAATGCTCGGGTACCATCTTTTTAAAGAAGTATTTGTTAGGCGCTTTTCTGAATTACTTATTTTGGAATGAAAAAAGAAACATTTAACAAAATGTTTCACATTTTGGAACCCAAACTTAAACATAAAGATACAAAAATGCGCAATAAAAAGATCTCCAGCTGAAAGATTGGCTTTGGATTGACGCTTCATATGAAGCATAAGCAAACTACACTTTGCTAAACAACTTTGACAGTACGTAGCGACCTCAGCAGTTAACAAGTTGGTTTAAGTGAGAAAAAAGTGTTTTGTGAGCTTAAGATTGGTGAATCTCGTTCAGTTCAGTTTTTAGAACAATTAAAATTTTTATCTAAATATGTTTAAAAGTCATAAATAGTATTGTATAACCTAAAAACTACGTTATCGTCCTTTCTCACTCGAGGCCACGCTAATCATTAGTCTATAGGTTTCTCTGTCTACGGCCGGCGTCGTGTGGTTGGCTTCATAGTGTCCCATAAATTACTGACGATAGGACCACAGAATAAATAATTGACCGGACGTAGACCCGGTTTGTCGCCGGGCTTAGCTCCGGCGAAAAACCGTCTCGTGGGAATGAGGCCTTGAGGTTTTTTAAGCTTGAAATAGCTTCTGTTTAGTATTACAATGGTCAAAAATGTCACACGAAATAATTTAGCTTAAAACTGAGAACTAATGATTTCTTTTTTACGAAAAAAATTAAAATAATGTATCCAGCATATACGAAAATCAGTTTAACCCTGGAATCGCAAAATTGCCCGTTTTATCCTTACAGGGGTTTATAGTAATAATTATTTATGGTTTTTGTCATACTTCATATTATGGGAAATACTGCACTTTTTAAATTTTTAAACTTGTTTTAATGCAGAAAGATAACTGATACGGTTTTTTTTGCTTAAAAATATGTGAGAGAAAGGTTTATTAGAACATTAAATATCTATAAATCATATCTACTAAAATGAATTAACAAAAACTAAAAAATGTACATTAGAATTTTCAAATCGATTATAAATTTAATTAAATATTTTTATAAATGCAAATGAAGCAAAAGGTCACTACTTTTATAATTTTACGTAAGATGGCACTCTCTTGAAAAAGTGAATACTACAATAATTTATCGTTAATTGTCGACATAGTTCAATTTATTACACAACGGTTAAAACTAATTTTGGGCTTTATTTATAAATATTTTATTTATTTTAATAAAAGACATCAATCGTATAAAATAGAAATTAACATCTAAAGGAAGGAAAATACTTAACCCTCCTTTTTCGAAGCTCCGTAGTCGGAATAAAAGTAGCCTATAAGTAGCCCCAGCTCTCTACCCTACGCACGACTGCCCGAAAACAATCTTATCGTTTACACGTCTCTATTTTGCTTGTGTGAAGCAGACAAGAAAAATGTTCGTGGCTAGATCCGACAAAATTCTTCTCAAAAACATGATGAATTGATCTTTTCTGCTGCAGACGCGGCGAATTTTCTTAGCGTGTACAAGAGCCCTAAGACCTGCCGCGTTGATTCACACCACCATGCTCGCGCACCGCGGCGCGGTCGTTTGGGCACGCGCATAAAGTGACTCCCGGGCATTTTTAACCACACGTTGTAAGGGATGTCGCTAAAAAGTAAGGATATCTTTCTTCGGTTATATGTTATTTACACTTACACTTGGTATTTTATTTATACAATATTGTATTTATTATAGGTGCAGATGTTCAGTAAACCTACAAAGATGAATTATGATCGTATTGCGGCATCGTTATTGGAGGAATATGAGCCGTCGTTGGACAGTGACAACTTTCTCATTAGTAAGCTTCTTAAGGTGAATCCCTGACCAAAATGTTGCGAAAGTGCGTTTTTCAGACTCTATTATCTCATTAGTTATGAAAAATAAACTACATCTAAAAGTACATTATTAATGTTCGATATCTTATCATCGCATTCCACGTTCTAATTTATTTTTATGTGCTATAAATACATTTAAAATCAACTTTTAAAAAATGACTAAAATTCTTGATTATATGCATCTGTTGCTAAACGCAACGCTCTAATCATTTGAGGATAACACTAATGGATAGATAATTAAAAAATCTATATTCTCCACGTTTTATTTAAATTTTTAAGTTCGTTTTTTCTCTTTTAATTGAAATAATTCCGAAAATTGTGTGACTTCTATGATAAAGCAGAGCAGCAGAGAGAGCAGCGCAGAGTGCGGGCGGCATTACGCTGTATGCGTTATATTATCAGTGTATGTTTATCAGTTGTCTAGTACCCATAACACAAGCTCTGGTTAGCTTGGGACTAGATGGCGTTGTGTGATAGTTGTGGAATATTATTATTATTATATTATTATTATGGGCGTATCTGTATAGTTTCTCATCTGGTTGGTTTTTATAAATATAAATTAAAATGAAAAGATAAATATACATAAATATCAATAAAATAAAATAAATACAAAAAATATACAAATAAATAAAGATCCAACCATATTAAATAAAAAATAGTCTCCTATCTTTCTCTCTATGTTTTGATCTCCTAAAACGAGTTTGAGTTGGTAAAATCAAGGCAAACTTAGGGTAGGGTTGTCAATTATTATTTTGATAATAAAACTAGTGAAATTCCGCGGTTTTATATGCGCAAGCGTGAACGTAGTTTGAACATAATATAACCTTTATGTTTTACATAAATATCCTAAAAAACTTATTATTTTAATATTTTACTAAGTACCTATAAAATTAACAAGTTTATTGCATTTTTATTTGAGTAATTTTTTATGCAATTTCTTTATCTACGTCTATTTTTAGGAACCTTTATTTAGTCTGAATCATACATAACACTATATTACTGATTTACTTACTTATACGTAGTTTTCTTTTTTGCAGTTACAACTATCTTGTGAGGTTGAAAAAGGCAGTAATGAAAAAATAATAAGAATAATAATAATTGACGTCAGCCACTTCTTTTCACAAAAATTTCAGATCATGGTCCATTAGGTTGCAGCTTCAGCGAACCACAACTTATAATAATAATAATAACAGTAATAATATAATATTATTTTGTATTTATTTTATTTTATTGATATTTATGTATATTTATCTTTTCATTTTAATTTATAATTTTTATATATTTAAATATTTATATAACCGAACCAGATGAGAAAATTATACGGCTCCAACGATTTTAGCGACGAACGCTTGGATTTATTTTTAGAAAATGTCCTTTTGTCCATGTTTTCAGGCAATAAAAAAAACTGCTACAATATAAGAAGGTAAATTTCGACAAATCACTAACGGTCGTTATAGCTCAGGTGGTATGTCGGTCGGGCGTGATATCGGAGTTCCGTGGTTCGCGTCTTGGCTTTGGTCCCGCTTTTTTTCCTTTTTTTTTTCAAGTTCTCTTCTTTTGTGATAAAATCTATTATTTCAAACCCTTTTTTTAGTAATTTTTAAAAATACGAAAATTTTAATTTTAAAAATTTAAAAAAAAAATATCTATTTAGTTACTAATGCTATATTTATTATTTTAATAATTACCTACCCAGTAGGTAAATATTAAAATAATAAATGTAGCATTATAAACAGTAAATCTCCCTCAAACTCAATTTACTAATATTGTTCCTAAATAAGGAATAGCAGATAAAAGATTAGTAGGTAATAACTATTGCTCCTCAAAATTATATTTGACCTCAAGGGAAAACATATCCTAAAATTCAGTAGCTAAATAAAATAATAATACCTACTATTCAAGTATATTTTCAATATGTAAGTAAATGAAAATAACAAAAATGAAGCACCATTAGCATGTAAAGTTCGAATCCACAATTAATATTTCGACAAATATTATAATTTACACTATAAAAAGCTAATTCAATATTAGCAGTATAGTATATAGTTAAAAATAATCAAAATAGTCTTTTTTATTAATTAGATAATATATTAGAATACATAATTCTAATATAATGCAACTAATATATCGAATAAAGAAAATTAAAATACATTTATCATTGTACGCCGTGTCTATTTCCATAGAATAGTTCATTGACATCGAAAAAATAATACTACGTTCGTAGCAGTAGGTGGCGTCTTTTGGCGATTTCTTACGCGATATATTGTAGCGAGCTTCGACAGACCAAACGCTCAAGGTCGTTCGCTGGAGGTAGCGCCTTAAGTTGATTGTAATATAGACGTCGAAGATATCGAGTTGAATGCTAAAGCTACAGTAGAAAATACAACATCGACACAGCCTGATGACTGTCCTTATACAACAAGAAACAGGCCGTTTGATGTTGTAGATCGACTGGTGAGATGCGTTTCTGAAACTAGAAGAAACATAACTATAGATAATTTGTTTATAAATAAAAACCACAAATTGACTGCCGTTGGTGCACTAAGGTCAAATAAAACGTGTATTCCACTTCAGTTCAAGGCTAGACGTGAAGAAAATTGATCGGTGTTCGGATTTCAAAAAGATATAACTATTGTAACTTATGTACCAAAGCCAAAGAAATATGTACACATGATGTCTTCTTTACATCAAGATGATGAAGTGGAGCTAGATAGTGGAAACAAAAGAAAACCATCTATTATAACGTTCTAGAACTCAACAAAGAGTGGAGTTGATTTTGTCGATAAACTTGCAAGAACATACTATATATCCCGCAATTCTTAACGTTGCGTTGGCCTCTTACCATATTTCTTTAATGTTAAACCATGCTGGTATAAATGGCTTTGTTGTGCATATGCCCAATAACAACATGAAAAGGATTAGGCGTAAATTTATCAAAAAATTAGGAATCTCTTTGCTTGAGGACCATCTTAGGAAAAGAAAAGATAACCCACATGTACCACGCGATATAATAAAATGCGTGCATGGAATTCTGAATGAAGAAGTTCCAAGAACATCAGCAAAACAGCCAAGAAAGCCTCTGAGAAGTTCTTTTTGTCCTAGATACGAGGACAGGAAGACCCTTAATCGCCGTTTCAAATGTGAAGCTGCTATATGCAAAGAGCATGTAAATCTAATATGCCAAAATTGTACTGATTTACTCAAATAACCTACTGTGATTGTAATAATTAGTTATAATATATATTAAGACAGTTCTCTTGATTTAACTAATAAGTACAATAATAACGTTATTGTTTCAAAAATATTTTTTTTGTAGCAACTCATTGGAAATTCGTTGATAATATAGAGAAGTTTTCCGATTGTGATTTTTTCTTAATTAATGTCTATTTTTATACATTTTTGTATATTATTTATTCACTTATTATCATTAATAACTAAAAAACGAACATAAACTTATTAAACTTCATTCACACACAAACTAGAGACAAAGTCTTATGGGGTTATTTTAGCCCAACATGGTGTACAGGTGAGGAGTATTTTTCAACTTGTACGCCAAACGTTATTAAATAAAGTGTCATTCAACATAAAAATATACTCCGTAAACTGGAGCGTAAGTGTAAACATAAACTTAGAAAAAATTTAATTATACAATAAAAAGGGGCTTTCTTACCAATAATATTAGGTGCAATATTGAGTGGATTAGTAAGTGGACTAGCCAGTTAACATGGAAAAGGCGAAGAAAATGATACTTATCGAACTTGGATTGATTGAAAAATTAAAGCAAGAAAATAAAGTTAATAGTACTTTGTTTAGATTATGTATTGAAATGAAAAATATTATGAATAGTAAGACTGAATACCGAAAGAAGTGTGTTATGACTCCTTTACTAAGAGTCATTTCATTAGATCCTACAAAATACATTTATGGTGCCAATAAAATGCACGTTTTCTCTTCACTTCACTACTTACCTGGAAATGCGAAGAGTGTTTGATACACTGGAAATAGTTATAAGGGTACGACTTTCCATTGACGTCCATCGAATTGAGGGGGGAGGGGAGGGGATGGAGGGGGGGGAGGTTTAATACCCCCCCCTTAAAAGGAAAAGTTGCGGAGCCCCCCCCTTTTCGAGTTTTTTTCATTTTTAATTCTGAGAAAATTTTCCTCATTTTATGGATTAATATTAAGTGTAAAAAACCAGGACTCCTCCTTGGGGGAGTCCTGGTCTCTCCATCCTCGCCTTCGCAGCTTCGGCTTGTTGGTCGCCTTCGGCGACCAGCCTCAGCCGCTACGGCTCGTCCGATGCCTACGATTTGTTACAGCAGGCGGAGGCTGCTCTCCCTACGCGCCTCCGGCTCTATAATAACACTCTAGGGGTAGGACAGACTTGTACCAAGTGGAGTCGGGGTCAGCCAATTCGGTTCTTCGACATAAGTTAAACCTAACCTATTTTATTTACTTACTTTTAAAATAAATCAAATAAAATTCATAATTTATTAATCAATTTTATATACATATTGTATTGCTTTAATTAATTCTATGAAAACATCTTTATGTGCTATTTTTATTTTTCTTCGCCAAGTATATTCAATTAGCCAGTCTGTAAAGTTTGTTTTATAACCTTCTCTACCGAACATCACTTTTAAATTTCGCCAGTGGCTTTCTATTCGTTGTGTGTGTGTCCCATCTGGTGCCACAAATTTATTTATAGGGTCGCTGTGATTAACTTTTTTATGTATATATCCATATTGAGGTAGGCAATCGTAGGCTCTCCAAAAATCGGTATGGATTTCAGTGCCTACCTCCACATGCTTTTGTATTAGTGGCACCAACATTTCCGCAGATCTATCATTATCGGG
Organism: Parnassius apollo; assembly: GCA_907164705.1. Lineage (NCBI taxonomy): Eukaryota > Metazoa > Arthropoda > Insecta > Lepidoptera > Papilionidae > Parnassius > Parnassius apollo. Next base: position 18,640,850 of record CAJQZP010000008.1, read on the forward strand.
ACACACTTCTAATCTCAAATCATCTTTCCCATTTTCTATCATTCCCAGCACCCAATGGCCTTCAATGTGTCTCCCTCTGTTGTACTTGCGTTTTCCAAATTTTGATTCGTCTATTTGCACGATTTTGCCTGGACCACCAATCTTGCCATTAACTTCTTGGTGCTCCAATTCATAAACTACTACTGTCTCTCGGCAGTAAGAAAACCAGTCAGTTATTGTCCTTGTTGATAAAATTGTTTCTTTATCTTCACGGGCTGTCTCTAATTTAACTTGATGATAACTATATTTTTGGCTGAACATATACATCAGTAAAAATTGTAACTCAATGGACAGCCGCGCATTCTCGAACCATGTTCCCGCTGCCCGACTCACTGCCTTAGAGCGACAATTACTCTTCCTGCATCGAAATATGCCAAGCTGACCAGTCTTACTGCTGGAGCTTAACGCCATAGGTCTCCTATGATATGAGCCTATGCTCTTCAGCAAATGCAATGCACTGAGCTGGGGTGTTGAGCCGGGTTATGATTTTATACATGTTCCAATGGCACCTAAAACAAACAAAAATATTCCTATTAGAAATCTAATTACTGTTTTACTCGTCAGCTTTTTCTGTGAAGTTTACATATGTGCTATATAAGAAACCACGGGTAAGGTTTACAATTCGGTCTCCTGAATTAGGGGGTGGGGGGTGGTGTGGGGGGAGGGAGAAGAGTTGTAGAGTCACCCCCTACATCCCCTTCCTGCCGGACGTGCTTAGTTTTTTTTTATAAATTTTTAAAAATCTCATTTTGAGGTTATGTTTCGTAATTTTTATGACAATTTAACCTGATTTATGGGGAGAGAGAGTTGGGGGACGGAAGCCCCACGCCACTTAACGAGGTGCAGTAGAGGGAAGCCCAGTCGACGGAGCCCCGCTTCGCGGGGCTCCTGCTTCTGAGTGGTTTACAAAAAAATAACCACGAAGGAGATGACGGGGTCTATTCGCTCGCTTCGCTCGCTCACTCGACCCCGTCATCTCCTTCTAACCTAACCTGTCCGAGTCGGGGTGCCCCACGTCCTAGGCTCGCTTCGCTCGCTATTGCACCCAATATAACACCAAAATATTAACTTTTATAACTACTTTAATTTATAAACATAATTTATGGCTGCCACTATTTGTAAGAAAGGATCTTTGCGATATTTAGCAGTGAACCAACCTTATTTCCTCGGCATAGTAGTGGACTCTTCGGCCAGACGAACCAGGAGCTTGAGGTTCCGCATCAGCCACGCTGCTCTCAGACGACGTTGGAGACGCAGGCGGCAGTACCGACACGGTACTGGGAACAGTGGCGCGGGAACTACCAGCTATTGATTTCGATAGCACAGTCATGTTAAAACGAAAGGTTGATGACAAATTTGAACAATTTGACATGACGGGATCTGGGTATACAAATAAAAGAAAACTATTGGCCTCGTTCATTCCACCATTAACTGCTAAAGTGAAAGCTGCGAAAAAACTGCGTCTAAAACCAAAAAATATCAAAGATATATTTTCAAATTAAATATGTCTTTCCTTTATAATCATTCTTGTGAGTGCGTTAAGTCATAATTGCATAATGTAATACCGCTTATACAAACAAGCATTGAAAATGGATTGTGGATTCACTATAAACCAATTTCGTCTCTTGCTGATGATGGACTTATCGAATGCAAGTTCCTGGGACAGACGATGACTACATAGATTTGTCTCACATAAAGACAAAAGTATTAAATCAAGATTCAACTGACTTGAGGTCGTCTACAGTAGGAGCACCTGTAAATAATTGGCTGCATTCGCTTTTTAGTCGTCTTGATGTTTATTTAAACCAAAAACTTGTATCACCACCTAATAATACCTTTGCATGTCGAGCATACATGGAAAACCTTTTAAACTATGCTCCTGCTGCTAAACAATCTCATCTTACTTGTAGTTTTTGGTATGAGGATACAGCAGGAAAAATAGATTCTACAGACGGTAAAAACATAGGATTTGTTAAAAGACAGGAATTGGTTAGTGAAAGTAAGGAAATAGAAATGATTGGACATCTTTACGGTGACATTTTCAATCAAAAAAATTGTTTAATTAATGGTGTTGAAATGAGTGTAAAATTAGTTCGATCAGGAGAGAGTTTTAATTTAATTGCTGGGTCAAACGATGTAAAGTTTAAAGTTTGCATTACGGGCGCAACTCTTATTATCCGATGAGCAAGAATTAATCAAAGTGTATTACTCGCACATTAAAAAGTTTTAGCTTCTACAACTGCTAAATACTCGTATCCTATTACTCGAGTTGAAGTAAAAGTTTTAACGATTCCATCAGGTATTCAAGGAAAAACTCCTCATAATATATTCTTAGGACAGGTACCCAAAAGATGTATAATTGGGTTTGTGAACAGTTCTGCATTTAATGGTTCCCTTACAAAAAATCAATTTAACTTTAAAAACTATATGTATATATATATATATATATATATATATATATATATGTGTGTGTATTTGTATTAACCCTTCAAAAGCTTTGCAACCATCTTTTAATAATAATATATTTATGTCAGCATATCATACTCTATTCTCGGGAACTAGTATTCACTTCCTTAATGAAGGAAATGGAATCTCTTGTGAACAGTATGCCATAGGTTACTGTCTATTAGCATTTGACTTAACTCCTGACTTATCAGTTAACTCATCAACTCATTGGAATCTCATAAAGCATGGTAGTGTAAGCTTAGAAGTACGGTTTGAATCCTCACTAATACAAACAATTAACTGTATAGTTTATGCTGAATTTGATAATATTATTGAAATAAATAAAAACAGAAATGTTACTGTAGACTATAGTAGTTAAGATTACAATGTGTGTTGTGTGTTAGATTTATGTGCAATGCGTAATGCATTTTATGTGTATGTAACTATGTGAAACATCATAAAATTAAATTAAACACATCGTATACAATATATTATTTTTTATTTCTTTATAAACCCCCTCTTTAATCTTATACAAAACACTGTTCGAGTTTCCGCAGTGAAACTGATAGTAACTTTATGATTCAACTACTTATTTCGCATTCTTTCGTGTTGCGACTAGCCCTACACCGATGACTCATACAAATCATCACAAAGGAATACGATTTAATGTTTACAAATCACTATAATACATCATTCCTATGTTAACCATTGAATAGATTGGTAATGTAAAAAACTATTAGCAGTAATATCATGGATACACTAGATGTACAACAGTGGCGAAGCCTCCATAGAAGCCGAAAAGCCGGGATTGCCCTATTTAAGAGCTCAATCAATAATATCAACTAATAAAATGACTCGTAAACTGTTTCAAACTATTTCAAATTTTCCGCGCGCTCGTAGCCTTAGCGGATGTTCATGGGCGGCGGAAGTCACTTAACATCAGGTGAACCGTATGCTCGTTGTCCCCCTCTTCTATAAAAATGCGTTATTTACATAATATTCATTATTAAACTTGATATAGTCTTGATAAAATAAGGTTTAATTTCATGGTCTTTATTAATATTGGTCACATTGAACATTGGTTAGCACACATGTCATTTTTTACGTTCGAGTAGACTTCAAAATTTCATAAATGTAGTTCTATTCACGGAGAACGTGTGAGAAGAACTAAATCCATGAACAGGATTAGAAATCTACATAAGATGAGCAGCAGCGTCTTCCTGATCATAGCTCAAAATACAAAAAATATGCATTTGGCAACTCGTGTGCCAAGCCTAGCTACTATGGCAAATATCCGACTTTATTAACTTTTGTAAATCCGATTGATGAACGGGAGTATAAATAATATATTAGTGGGTGGCTTAAGAGGTGACAGAGGGAAATTGAAACAGGAGATGGGTAGCATCTTCTTGATAACAGCGTAACAAAGTAATAAAGAGCTGCGGTTGCTAACCCGCTTTCCAAGCGTGAATACTATTGCAAATACCCGGAATATTTGTCATACAATGGGGGAAGCCTAAGATCAGCCGTGGAAAGCCCTAGTAAAAAAGTAGGAGCCTAAATACATCCCACTACTGGGCACAGGCCACAGCGAGTTTTGGTCAAAAAGGAGTTGGTTAAGTTGAATCCAACGCTGGATGACTGAAACATACCTATACCCAAAAATGATTTCCGAAATCATTTTTTAACATCTCAGATATGCAGATTTCCTGCGATGTTTTTCTTCACCATCGATAACGTGGTAAATCGAAACTTCAAACCGCAGTTAAAATATGAGAGGATTCAACGCGGATCTAATTTAAGTAGCTTACGTACCAACTAAGAAATTTACGTTTAGATCGGTTTAATTACAGGATTATACAGATGACTTTCAAGATTCTATCAGTGCAGTTCTACTCATAGTTAAAATAAAAAAAAACTCGTGTTTAAAATTCGCTTTCTATGATATTTATAGTACTTTTTCATAAGAACCTGTTTACTCATGTGAGCTATGTAACCGGAACTGTCACAAAAATTATGTATTTTATTATAAATATTTAATAGAATTGTGTTTAATTTGATCAGTTGTGTATTTATTATTAGTTTATTTATCAGTAAACAGATGGCGCTATTATTATATTAGAACTATGACAACCGAAACTTTACCCTCTAGTAATCAGACTCAAGTTGAGGTGTGACTGAAGTGGCTCTATGGCACAAAAAAAGACGTTAACATTTATATAATACATACATTTGGCATAAATTCTGCTTTTATCAAATATACGCAATCAGCGACGCTAGCGGTGTGTAATGAAATTATTTTACGATTTAAGGTGAAACCTACGGACTGCTCCCAGCCATTCTCCTGCAAGATGGCGTTGAAGTCAACATTTTTAGTTTATTTGGGTTTTTGTGTAATTGGAAAATTATTAAGTCGTAGAAGTAGACTTTTCGGTTATCGGATATTACATTTTATTGGAATGGGTCATATCGTTGCCTCAAAATCCACCCAATTCGACACAAAGCTTGATTATAACATCTGCCATTGAATATAGTGTCGTTTACACACACAGACGTATCCCTACGTTTACGAAGCTTGAACACTAGATGGCGTGTATGTAAAAAACAAGTTTTTAATTTTTCTGTATGTGTAGATTGGGGGTATATAAATAGACGGCCCCCAGTCCCCGGCGGCCCCGCTATTCCTGGCTACGGTGGCGACCATGGTAACGGCGGGGCTGGAGGTGCTAAGAATCTCCGGTGGAGGTTCGGTTGCCACCTACGACGACTCGACCTGGCAACATTTAACGCACGCACCCTGAGGACTAAATCATGGAGCTGGACAAGTTGCGCTGGAATATTATAGGATTATCCGAGGTCCGAAGAGAGGGGGAGGACACGGTGATTCTCGAATCCGGCAACTTGTTCTATCACCGGGAGGGCGACCATCTGTCCCAAGGAGAGTATAAGGAAGTGTCGGATTTATCGTCCACAAGTCTCTCGTCAACAACGTTGTAAAGATTGGGAGTGTGTCGACAAGGGTCGCGTACCTGATACTCAGAATCACCAAACGGTATTCGCCGAAGGTCATACACGTTTTCGCACAAACTTCGGCAAATCCTGATGTGGAGATGGGGAAAATGTATGAGGATATTTCCAAAGCCATGCATTGCTCCAAAACCTACTACACGGCGTTGATGGGAGACTTCAACGCAAAACTAGGCACAAGAGAAAACGCTGAGCTGAAGTTAGTGAAATTTGGAGTAGGGCAACGGAACTGAAGAGGCAAGCAGCTGGCCGACTTTATGGAGAAAGAGGGACTCTTTATGATGAACTCTTTCTTCCAGAAGCGGCCCCACAGGAAGTGGACCTGGTCGAGTCCCGACGGTTCGACAAAAAATGAGATTGACTTCATTATGACGACCAGACGCCAACTGTTCAGTGATGTCTCAGTGATCGCAAGGGTGAAAACTGGCAGCGATCACCGAATGGTTAGAGGCACACTGAACCTAAACGTTAAGTTGAAGAGGTCTCGTCTAATGAAGTCAACGCTCCGTCCCCCTCGTGCTCTAATCCAGAATCCCGAAAACTTTCAGCTCGAGTTACGTAACCGCTTTCAGTGCCTACAAGATTGCAATGCAGTGGACGATATGAATGACAAGCTCGTGGAAACTGTCCCTGCGGTCGGAGCTAAGTTCTGCAAGACCCGCCGCAGAAGAACACAAAAACTCTCCGATCATACTCTTAATCTCATGGCTGTTAGACGGGAGATGAGGCTGCAATCGTCAACAGATTTGACAGCATACAGGCAACTGAACAGACAGATCCCCAAATGCTTGCGCCGAGACTTACGCAACTTTAATACTGCTCGTATTATAGAAGCGATAGAGCGGAACCAGGGCTCCAAAGACTTTGCCAGAAATCTGTCTGCCAGTAAGAGCCAACTATCAAAGCTGAAGACTGAGTGTGGCAGCATCGTTTCCGGGACACCTGAGATTTTGAGTGAGATTGAGAGGTTCTATGGGCAGCTGGACAATCATCGTTGGAGCCACACGCAAGTGTGAGTAACGATCCAAGAGCAAGTCTTATCCGACACTATTCCGACGATATCCCGGACGTCAGTCTGAGCGAGATTAGAATGGCTCTCCAGCACCTTAAAAACGGCAGGGCCCCAGGCGAGGATGGAATTACAGCGGAACTTCTGAAAGCGGGTGGAACACCGGTACTTGAAGTCCTTCAGAAGCTCTTCAATTCCGTCCTCAATGGTGGCACTACTCCAGAGGCGTGGAGCAGAAGTGCGGTGGTCTTGTTCTTTAAGAAAGGCGACAACGCTCTCTTGAAGAACTACAGACCGATTTCCCTTCTGAGCCGCGTCTACGTGCTGTTTTCGAGAGTCATTACGAATCGTCTCGCACGCAAACTTGACGACTTCCAGCCTCCCAAACAAGCCGGTTTCCGAAAAGGCTTCAGTACTATAGACCACATACATACCCTGCGGCAGATTGTACAGAAGACTGAAGAGTACAATCTGCCACTTTGCCTGGCGTATGTGGACTATGAGAAAGCCTTTGATTCCGTCGAAATTTGGGCGGTGCTACAGTCCCTTCAGCGGTGCCAAGTTGACTGTCGGTATATCGAGGTGCTGAAGTGTTTGTACAGTAGGGCTACGATGGCTATCCGAGGTCAGAACCAGAGCTCGAAACCTATCCAACTGCAGAGAGGTGTAAGACAGGGTGACGTTATATCCCCGAAACTCTTCACCGCTGCATTAGAAGACTTTTTCAAGCTACTGGACTGGAAAGGATACGGTATTAACATCAATGGCGAGTACATCACTCACCTTCGATTTGCCCACGATATAGTCTTTATGGCAGAATCGCTGGAGGACTTAAGCACTATGCTCAATGACCTCAATACAAGATCTAGAACACTAAAATGTACAAAACTTTACTTATCTTTTTATTTCAATGTTATCTTTATATTCCTGGTAGAATTGGCCGACGAATAAGAAAAATATAACTCAGATTAGAATAAGCTATTTATTTATAAAAAATAATGCACGGAACAGAAAAAAGGATTTTATGTAACTGATCTAGCTGTTACCCGCGGCTTCGCCCGCATGGTCACTGGGAAATGAACTATCCATTGCTTTTTGAATTGAAAGAAAACTGAGTTTTATAGATTTGTTAGAGATGCAGCCATTAAAAGGAAACTGAGCAAAATTGATTCGTCAGCCTATTTAAATGTTTTGAAACGCAGCGTATAGGAAAGCATGAAAATAACCTGTTTATTCCAAATGGAAATGGGATATTTTTTAATTAAAGGAAACTGAGCATAATTTTCCGTCAGGGATGCAGACTTTTGAAAAGAAACTGAGCTAAATAGGAAATTTTGAGTTCTTATATGTGGTTATGAATGAATCGGTATTACAATAAGAAAAAATGTGCAAAATTATAAGAAAAATATTTTTTGAGAGTTCTTATTAACTAACGTGTACATAGTTTAAATTGATTCCGCTAGATGTCGTTACTAGGTTTTTAAAACGCGGTAACAAAATGTTTCCTGACATGTACTTAACTCCCGCCGTTGAGCCGTGCGTCAACTTATAGTGCATACGGTACCTATACGCTTAAATTGTTTCTATTTCGTAGCTTATTCGACTACCTGCTTTCGATTTCGGTTGTTTGTTATTTGCTTTGTGATTTGGTTAAGGTTGAATGGATTTATATTGTTACGAGCTCGAGGTTCGTGACAATAAAAATTGCCGATAGAATTACCTAAATTAACACTTTAATTCACTTTACACTAATTAAAGTTAAAAACACTAATAATTAATCACACTGATTCACTTTATTCCGCTCCGAAGCTTCGCTTGTCTCGCCAACTTCAATACTCTCCGATCGCGTATTGCAGCGCCTTTATATTGGGCTCTTCCACGAAAACATTCAGAATATTCCAGAATATTCGAGTAAATACGCGCGCCAACCGACTAAGCGCAGAAAGATCGAGTGTAGAGCTTCTAGAAAGTTTAGTTATTCAATTTGATACTAGATGGCGCTGTCGGTAAAAAAATTGTCAGTTCATTTACTGGAAAGCTCTCTCCTCGCTCTGTTACCCGACACTAGATGGCGCTAGTGCCATGAGATGAGATGTCAACTTAGCCGCGCAACAATATTGGCTTTCATTTTCGGATTTGTGTATTTTCTTGGATCGGTTTTGTTGATTTGGTTGGTATTCCTTTATACATATTTAGACTCTGGCTTTGATTTTGGATTTTGTTTATTTAGAATCGTGAATTGGTTTTCGTTGTTTTAGGTTGTTTAACAATATTTCAAAGGAATATTAATAGTATAGATAGTGTATACGGTACCTATACACTTACTTCTTTTTTCGTTGGTTATATTTATATTGACTACTGCTTTCGATTTCGGTTTTCTGCGATTTGTTTTGTGATTTGGTTTAAGTTGATTCGATTTTTTGGCTATCGTTTTCGGATTCGTGTTGTGTCTTGAATTGGTTTTGTTGTTTTGATTTTAAAAAATATTTAAAAGGAATATTTTCCTTTTAGATATTTTGGATTTGATTTTAAAAAAATATTTAAAAGGAAATTTAATTCCTTTTAGGTATTTTAAAGTTTTTTTATAAATAGGTTTTTTTGTTACTTCATAATGCCTCGCAAACGTAACTCCAGCCTTTCAAGAGTATCTGCTCAAAGACAAGGGAAAAGATTAGCTCGATCGCTAGAATCTTTAGAAGATGCTGAACTGAGAAGGCAAGAACAAGCAGAGCGTCAGGCTGCTTTTAGAGCGAGCATCTGAGACACCTTCTCAACGTCAGCAAAGGCGTTTTGAACAGACAGAGCGTCAGGCTGCTTTAAGAGCTTCCGAAACACCTTCTCAAAGTCAGGAAAGGCGTCTTGAACAGGCAGAGCGTCAAGCTACTTTAAGAGCTTCTGAAACACCTTCTCAAAGTCAGCGAAGGCGTCTTGAACAGGCAGAGCGTCAAGCTACTTTAAGAGCTTCTGAAACACCTTCTCAACAAAGGGTCCAGAGCGTCAAGCTACTTTAAGAGCTTCTGAAACACCTTCTCAAAGTCAGCGAAGGCGTCTTGAACAGCAGAGCGCCCTAAGAGCACACCTCTCAAATACAATCGAAAGGCAGAGCGTCAAGCTACTTTAAGAGCTACTGAAACACCTGCTGAAAGTCAGCAAAGGCGTCTTGAACAGGCAGAGCGTCAAGCTACTTTAAGAGCTAATGAAACACCTGATCAAATTCAGCAAAGGCGTCTTGTACACGCAGAGCGTCAATCTACATTAAGAACTACTGAAACACCTGCTCAAAGTCAGCAAAGGCTATTCGAACAAGCGGAACGTCAGGCCGCCTTAAGAGCCGCGGAAACACCTGATGAAACTCAACACAGACTCATTGAGCAAGCTGAACGTCAATCTACTATAAGGGCATCTGAAACACCAGAACAGACACAGGCGCGAAGAGATGCAAATGCACAGCTCCAAGCTGAACGTCGACAAAATTTTCAAAGAAACAATTGGTTGGTTTTTAATGACGCAGCATTCAATTATGATCCGTTGATTGATTATAAAAATCACAGGTTAGTTGTTATCGGACTGATGGACAAGGCGTGTCGATTTTGCAGCGCTTTAAAATGGAAAGATGAGACCGCAGGCACGTGCTGTTCCAATGACAAAGTGTCTCTTCCGTTACATGGGTAACCAGAAGAACCTTTGAAAACTTTCTTTTTATATGATGCTAAGAGTCACTGCGCTTTTTAAACAGGATCCGGAAATATAACTCATGCTTTCAAATGACGTCCTACGGAGTTGACCGGGAAATAATAATGCCGGAATTTTCGCCTACATTTACGTTGCAAGGGCAAATTTATCATTAAGAATAGGTTCAATTTTTCCCGCTGAAAACGAACAGCATAAATTTTTACAATTATATTTTATGGGTGACGAAGAAATTGAAGTAGACCATCGCTGCCAATTTATCCAGGGAGTTGAGAGAAACACATTGTTCAAAATTCAAAGATTCTTACATGAACGTAACATTTTAGTCAAAACATTTAAAACTGCTTTAGAAAACCTACCTGAAGAGGATTATAAAGTCGTCATTCACGCAGATCGGACCCCTCGAGGAGAGCATGAAAGGCGCTACAATGCACCTTTGATAAACGAAATAGCAGCCGTAATTAGTGGTGATCAATTTTCTTACAACAAGACGTTACATATTAACGGAACCCTACTCCGAACAAGGTGACAAACCTCTTAGCCCGGTGTAGACAATTATTTCATAAATTTTTGGTAGACATGTGTGTGAAGGTAGAAAGTGAATGTCTCCGTTATATATCTATAAATCAAAAAAAGCTACGCGTTGAGAATTATATACATTTACAAGATGCAGTTTCTAGCGACGCCAATGTAAACCCCAGAGATTTAGGTAAAATGGTAATTCTGCCCTCATCCGTCCCCGCTACCTACATAAGTCCAAGACGCATTCGAACTTACGGAAGACCTGATCTTTTTTGTTACTTTTACTTGCAATCCCACATGGAAAGAAATAACCGAGGAGCTAATGCCGGGCCAAAAAAGTACTGACAGACACGATTTAGTTGCTAGAGTATTTAGATTAAAAGTACAAAAATTAATATACGTAATTAACAAAGGGAAAATTTTCGGAGAGGTGCAGTGCTTCATGTATTCAATTGAATGGCAAAAAAGAGGATTACCGCATGCCCACATTCTAATATGGCTTAAAGAGAAGTTGCGGCCCAGCCAAATAGACGACATAATAAGCGTCGAGATTCCGGATCCTGAGCAAGATAAAGAATTGTATGATAACATCGTCCGAAATATGATTCACGGTCCATGTGGAGCACGAAATTCAATATCGCCATCTATGAAAGAAGGAAAATGTACAAAGAAATTCCCTAAACAGCTATTAAAAGAAGCAGTGCACAATGACAATGGCTACCCTTTATAGAGACGCAGAGCTCCCGAAGATGGTGGCAGGAAAGTTACAATCAAATCTCGCTTTGGAGCGTTCGAAACCTCAGATAACAGCTGGATTTTTCCGTATTCGCCCATTCTATGTAAAATGTTTAATGCCCACATTAATGTAGAAGCATGTAGCTCTGTCCGCGCAATCAAGTATATCTGTAAGTACATATATAAAGGAAACGACCAAGCAATATTTAATCTCAGGAGTGAATGTGAGGCAAATCCCGTTAATGAAGTACAGACCTTTCAAGTAGGGCGTTAAGTCAGCAGTCACGAGGCAGCGTGGAGTCTCCTTGGCTTCCCCTTACATGAAAGGCACCCAACAATTACTCACCTTGCTGTGCAATTAGAAAATGAAGAGCGAGTATATTTCACCGAAAGAAATTTCCTAGAAAGAATTGCATCACCGCCAAAAACTACACTAACAGCCTTCTTTCAACTTTGTCAAACCGACCCCTTTGCAAAAACATTGTTATTTTCTGAAGTCCCCCGCCATTATACTTGGAACACATCTAGAAAGGAGTGGAAACGCCGTATTCAAGGCGCGCTTGTTGCAAATTGGCCCGGTGTAAAGTCATCAGATGCCCTTGGTCGTGTGTATAACGTCCATGTAACTAATTTTGAATGTTTCTGTTTACGATTGCTGTTGCACCATGTTCGGGGACCTACAGGATATAAAGACCTTAAAATGTCAACGGTCAGGAATGCGCAACTTATAGAGAAGCATGTGAAGCTCTGCATCTTTTAGAAAACGATAATCACTGGGATGAAAACATGGAGGAAGCTGTGCAGTGCCAGTCACCAGCCAAAATTAGGGATCTTTATGCAACTCTCATATCATCTTGCGGGCTATCTAATGCACATGAATTATGGGAAAAATATAAAGAGTACATGGCGGAAGATATTTTGCGAAGGTTACAGCAGACACACGCGAACATGACATACAATTAACACATTTATAATGAAGCACTTGGAAAAATTGAAGATAAAGTAATGGCAATGGTAGGCAAAAAATTCAGTGACTTTGGAATGATAAACCCTCAGTGAACAACCGAAAATGAACTAATCGATGAAATTATACGTGAAACAAACTACGATATACCAGCTTTGCAGCAGCAAGTAGCCGAATTTGTACCCCGCTTGCTTCCCGAACAAAAACGAGGTTTTGACAAAGTATTAGGACAAATTGAATCTGGAAATGGTGCACTTTTCTTTTTAGATGCCCCTGTAGGAACTGGGAAGACATTTTTGTTAATTTTATTATTAGCGCAAGTACGGAAAGATAAAAACATTGCTGTGGCCGTAGCTTCCTCCGGTATAGCCACCACGCTGCTAAGCGGAGGCCGCACTGCACATTCTGTTTTAAAACTCCCTCTAAATCTAGCCCAGGAAGAATCGCCGATCTGCAAATTTAGCAAAAATAGTGCACGAGGTATAATGCTACGACAATGCAAACTTTTAGTGTGGGACGAAAGTACAATGTCGCATAAAAAGCTGTAGAAGCACTAAATCGAACGCTCCAGGATTTACGCAGCAATACCGATGTAATGGGAGGAATGGTGGATTTACTGGCTGGTGACTTTCGCCAAACTTTACCTGTCATTCAAAACGGCACACCTGCAGATGAAATTAAAGCATGCCTCAAGTCATCTATTTTATGGAACAAGGTGACAAAATTCAGTTTAACTACGAATATGAGAGTGTTAAAAATTGGCGATGGGCCGTTGGAAACGGATGCTGAGAGCTGCGTTAAATTGACGAGAGATTTTTGTAATTTAGTACAGAGTCATTCCGAATTAATTGCGAGCGTTTATTCAGATTTAAGGAACAACACGCATGAAGATAAATTGTTATGTGAAAGGGCGATTCTTGCACCAAAAAATGAGAGCGTTAACAAAATAAATTCGGATATATTAAGCGAAGTAGCAGGAGAAATAACAGAGTATTTGTCAGTAGACACAGTTATGGACACAGATCAGAGCACTTCATATCTCGTAGAGTTTCTAAATTATCTATATTTGTCAGGTGTGCCCTCACATAAGCTTCAATTAAAATTAGGCGTCCCAGTCAAGCTAATGCGAAATTTAGATGCTCCTCGGTTATGTAACGGGACAAGGCTGCGTGTGACACATCTTGGACGGAATATAATCGGTGCTACAATTTTGACAGGCGTAGGAAAAGGTTAAAATTTTACTATACCACGGATCCCTATAATTCCCACAGATCTTCCTTTTAATTCAAAAGGTTGCTGTTCCCTATTAAGCTCAGTTTTGCAATAACAATTAATAAAGCGCAAGGGCAAACGTTACAGGTAGCGGGGGTCAACTTAGAAAAACCGCGCTTCTCTCATGGTCAGCTGTATGTAGCATGTTCGCGTGTGTCAAATACCCAGAATCTCCACATTCTTTCCCCGAATGGAAAAACATATAACATTGTGTACAGTAGCGTCTTAAAATGGTATTCAGTTAGTTTTTTTTCCAAAATTACCACAATCAATTAATCAAAATTCCCACAGATCTTCCCTTTCAATTCAAAATTTCCTATTTAGCTCAGTTTCTTTTCAATTCCAAATGCTGCACCTCTGAGGGACCTATTAAGCTCAGTATCCTTTCAACTCAAAAGGCTGCATCTCTGACGGATCTTTTATTTGGCTCAGTTTCCTTTCAATTCAGAAAACTGCATCTCTGACGAATCAATTTAGCTCAGTTTCTTTTCAAAAGTCTGCATCCCTGACGGATAAAATATGCTCAGTTTCCTTTAATTAAAAAAAATTTCCATTTGGAATAAACAGGCTATTTTCATTCTTTCCTATACGCTGCGTTTCAAAACATTTAAATAGGCTGACGAATCAATTTTGCTCAGTTTCCTTTTAATGGCTGCATCTCTGACAAATCTATAAAACTCAGTTTTCTTTCAATTCAAAAAGCAATGGCAATTCCCAGTGACCATGCGGGCGAAGCCGCGGGTAACAGCTAGTAAGTAATAAAATTGTTTACAAAAAAAACATAGGTGTCTAAGGTTATTAGTTTTATGTTATTTTACACTGTTTTTTTAACGGTTGGAAAGGAAATTAACCAATTATTGAACTTAAGATATTGATTTATCAGAATTATTTAAGATCACTTGCATGCCATCTAGCGTGCCAATGTTTAAACGTCGCCTTTCGTTTGCTTGTCAAAAGTTACAGACACTACTAAAGAAGTGTCAAATTTTTCCGGGAATTCACTATTGTTTTTCTCAGTATAGAATGTAAGTTATTGCCTATAAAAGTCAAACGCGTACATATTTCATTGTAGAGAAGTGATAAAATGATTAGTTTTAAAGAAAGAGTGTCTGTGTTTAGTGTATAATTTGATTAAAAAATGTGTGGACGGACGGCTGGCGCTTCCACCTTAACAATAACATATAAAATAGCAATGTCCTATGCCGTTGTTAATATCGCCAAATAATCTCTATTCATTGATTTGGTCAAGCTATATCATGATATAGTCAAGAAACACTATAAAACTTTATGAAATACCGCCATTTCAATTTCAAAAATCGATTAATTTATGATTCCTTTAACCTACGATTCCCTTGGTGTGGCAGTTGTTCATATACGGTGGTCAACACTTACCATCAGGTGAGCCTCATGCCGTTTGTCCTATAATAACATATACATAAACACACACGCTTTTCACCCAGAGGGGTGGGCAGATACTACAGACTTCCATTTGGCACGATCCTGACACTCCTCTCTCGCCTCCTCCATATCCATATATCTACGCATACATGCTCGTCGGTTAAGGGTACTCCTAATTTGGCCCGTTTCCAATATATCGCCAATTTGGTCGATAAACTTTCACCTAGGACGTCCCTTTCTGACTCTGCCGTTCACTTCTGCAACGTAAATTTACTTTTTCAGTCTTATCTCATTCATTCTTTCCATGTGACCAAACCACCAAAGCATTCCTTTCTAAATCTTGGTCACAACATCATCTTGCAAACCACACTCTTCTCCTATTACACAATTTTTCACCCTGTCATTCAGATTCAGCCTTAAAATACTCCTTAACGACCGCATTTCTACTGCTTTTATTCTATTCTCGTGCTTCTTCTGCCACACCCAACTTTCACTACCATACGTTAAAGTAGGGACTAACAGAGCATTGCGAATTGCCATGCGTGCCTTTCCTGACACATTCTGACTTTTCACAATAGATTGTAGGGCCCCATTTACTCTATTTCCTGCGTTCACTCGCCGTTCTGTAGTCCCTATAAAGAGACTTTAATGCCTGTATCAACCCAGCGCTCAACCCAAATGAGTTCAGTGTTTGCCATAACACATCCCTGTCTACTCTGTCATAAGCATTTTCTAAGTCCATGAACGCACAAAAAATAATGTCATTACTTTTTGTATTTTACTTTCGATGGCAATGTCTTGAAAAAGTGAATACAACTATAATATTGTAGATTGTCGGCGTAGTTCAATTCATTACACAACGGTGAAAATTAATTTTGAGCTTTATTTATGAATATTTTATTTATTTTAATAAAACACATCAATCGTATAAAATAGAAATTAACATCCAAAGGAAGGAAAATACTTAACCCTCCTTTTTTGAAGTTCCGTAATCGGATAAAAAGTAGCCTATAAGTAGCCCCGGGTCCATATCTACCTACACACAAAATTTCATGGAAATCTGTTCAGTAGTTTTTGTGTGAATCTTTAATACACAGACAGACAGACAAAAATTCTAAAATCACTAATTTGGTTTCAATGCCCTTTATTTAGTCTTCTAAACTTGTTTTTTCCAGAAAATATTAGAATTGCAGACACGACTTTTTTTACAGATTTATTATATGTATAGATGGCAAGGAAAGGAAGGTGAAATTTTGGACTCACCAGCCGGTCTTCATCATCTTCAGCTGCTCTCCACTTTTCACAAATTTATTTAGGTTCGCAGGATCGCTTCGCTGCACGAACACGGAAAATGATATACGAATTTATTCGCGGACGGCGCTAGCAAATGGCGATCCTACCGGCTGCGCCAGTCAAGTTAACGAGAGCGGTGGAGGTGTTTTTAAAAACTACAATAAAACTAGGAGATGTCCCTACAGAAGCTCATGTACTTCACTAATGACTAACTTATCCTATATAATACATATTTCATGCAGACTTAATTACATTTGCTTACTCAAGTGTCGCAATATAGGGCACACACAGGGTGCAAAGTCAGCAACAGTATTTATGTACGTACTTGTATCACTCTGCATGAGGTTGAATTCATGACTATGTATGTGTATTTAGCTGAAGGTGTTACGTTAAAGCCCCGAAAAGGGGACATTTTGTCCCAAACATGATGCAGAACACTCAATCTACATGACGATGCAACGTTGCACAGTGACCCGCAACATTTTATGTGACATGGGACATGTTGCTTGTTCCCACTCCGAGAGCGAGCGCACGTGTACCGCGTCAGTTTCGCGCCATTTTGTTACCGGGTGTAGTCGTATGCACAACGTGCCTTGCAACATGTCAGTACATAGTGTGTGGAAACGAAACCGTTCACTTTCTTCTTGAGCTATACTAGAGTCATATTTTGTTGTGGGATACTTCGATCCAAGATTATCGAATTAAAGTAAAGAAAAATGACCAGTGGAAGGATATTGCCAAGGCGCTAAAATTAACCAGAAAAGAAATCGTCTGCATTGTAAGTAATTAATGTTGCCAGTTTGCAACATATCGTTGATATGCAGAGGAATCAGCGTTGGTGATTGCACGCAGCCTTGTGGAACACCAGCGTTAATGAGCTTGTAATCGGAGCATGCACCGTCTATTACGATCTTAATGCTCCGACCTGCAAGAAAACTGGTGATCCAATTAAACAAATTCTCGGGTAACTTATAGGAAGGAAGCTTCGTAAGAAGCACTTTGTGTTAAACCCGATGGAAGGTTCAAAATAATGGCCAGCGACTCCCTCTTAGACTCTACTACCTCCTCCCATTTACGAGTATGAGTAAGGTAGACCAAGATCATCAGCTGATCGACCACGACGGAAACCATATTGGTGGTGACTGATCAGCTGGTGATCCTCAAGGTACCTCATGAACTGGCAGTTTATAATGGATTCTATTATTTTGGAGAACAAGGATGTGATAGCGATAGGCCTGTAGTTAGACGGATCTGAGCGGTTGCTTTTTTTAGGGATCGGGTGCACTAAAACTGTCTTCTATGATTTCTGAACTACGCCTAGGGAGTAGGAGTACCGAAAAAGACGCGTTGAAACTAGTACCAACTCCGGAGGGCACGTCTTTAACACAATAGGATAGACGCCATCAGGCCCGCTCGACTTGTAGATGTCCAGGGAAACGAGTGCTCTGCGCACCGAGTGCTGGGTAAATAGCATATCCTGCATGGAGCACCCATATCGCGGGATGGTCGGCGATGTGATCCCCTGTCATCAAGAGTCGAGTTGGACGCAAAGAGAGTGGCTTTGTTCTTGGCGACATGAGCCAGAGAGTCATCCTCCCTGTGCAGAGATGGGAGAGATTGTTGACAGAAGTTCCCTAGGATAGCTTTGGCAAGAGACCATTTTGTTCTCAACACGTGTTCCCAAAGCAAGTCGAACTAGATTCTCACCAATTATGCCGATGTGCTCTGCCTTGAAATGACATGACACTTTTGAAGGACCTGGAGGTGGAATTATACTTATTTTTAAGAGCGCTGGTATTTGCATCCCGAGACGACGATGCGTGAACTCAGGCCTGATAGCACTCCTGCTTATGGCGTGATGCAATTTTGCAGGAGCAACTAAACCATGGCTGGGTTCTTCCTCCGATAGGTACCACAGATGATGGAATAAAAAGTTCCATTCCCTGTAGCACCACAACAACGCTGGGATCATCCGACGAGAAGCGAACCCACCCCCAAGGGTGTAATTAAAAAAAATTGCATCCCGTCCCAATCGGCTGACCTATAATGCTAAACATGGCGGCAACCTGCAGAACGTCACAACGATTGGAGCGTGAGTGGCACCGTACTCCGGATCAGACAAAATTTTGGTACTATTCAACCGGTCAGTTGTTTCGACACTAGAAATGTATACGTCAGGGAAGCATAAGAATCTCCAGTCGCCAAGTATCTTAATGCAATGGCCAGTCTGTTATGAGGGCCAACAGCGTTTCGTAGTATTGTATCCTATTTGGTTATGGAATACATTATATATTAAATATTAATTTTTCTTTCTACTCGTTGTAGTAAGAAATTCCGCATCCACCACCTTCTCTTTCAATTACGTTTTACTCCCGAAGTAAGTACTATATACGCAGCACTAATCGCTACGAACTCCTCGGGTGACATAATTCTATAAACACTGACTAGTATGGCCTGTAAAATGTTCCGCGACATATGTCTCGGGACATTCCACGTAGTTGTTGAGCGACATGTTTCGCAACATGCCATTCCTTTTGTCTCCAAGTATATTAAGGGCTATAAGTTTTAAATTGATAAATAAATAAAATCGTCATGCTTAGCCGGCGGACAGACGATGGAAGTACAAGACGTGAGTACCTTTAAAGCTGCTGCCCGTCGCCGGTGTAGATATTTTAATCTGGTGCTATAATTTTTAAGGAATAAGGCTGACAAAGTACTACCGCATTTGGTCGGGATTAGGTAGGATTAGGCTGTAAAAGGAAGGAAGAGTGGGACCTTATAATACCGTCACTCCTTTGGCCCACCACCACCGCATCTACGTTGCTACCCAACTAGAGTCGCGGAGGATAGGATGAGTGGCGCCACATCATACCATCCTCCGCAACTCCACCCTGGCTGCAGCGGTGGAGGGAGAGAAAACCCTCTAGCTGCAGTCAACCAACATATATCCGATTTGGGCTCGCTAAGCCTCCTCGGGACGGACTAATTTCTTGCAACTAATTTGGATTTAGGACAGGCTGCTGTTCAAAACTTAACCGATTATGTTGTAACCAAATTGGATGCAAAAAAATAATACTGGACATCTTCCTTTATTTAGCCAAAGCATTGGACATAGTGCTAGTCTAGTCCACTTACTAATAAAAAGCTAAAAGCCTTGGCATTCAAGATTTCCACATAAGACATTATTGTGATTATTTGCTGAACAGAATTCAGTGTGTCAAGGTTCAAGACTACGGAAGTGACGAGTTGCCTGTTAGTTTTGGTGTACCACAAGGTATTATACCAGGCCCTACACTCTTTTTAACTCACATAATTTATGTGACTTAAACTACCAATAGAAATTAAATCTTCCAAATATACCTTTTCTAATGTCACGGCACTTCTATTTGACGGTGACTCCTAGCCTCAAGCGTTTGGCAATGCTCAAAAAGTACCAAATAAAGTTATGAACTGGCTAAACAGTAATATAATTACGTTGATATTGAAAAAAAAAACATTTTTTTTACTTTCCCATCAGAACACAAGACTAGTTTGTGTGTGTTAAACACTTAGGTAAAGTACTTGTAACTCTCTGTATTATTTTATCTTCCTCTGACTGGATTGATTATGTATTGTCCAAGCATCAAGAGATCTGAATACATTAAATATCTTGATGTTATAATGGATTACAATGTTTTAAAAACATATAGCTACGCTTACATACACGTTGAGAAAATAGATTTTTGCATTCTGCAAACATATTCTGTAAATAAATAAATATTCCTTAAAAAGCTAGTAACGAAATGAATTTAGGCCTTAAAGGGTACAGAAGCAGAATTATACATATCCCAAAACTGCACCTGCGGTTTCTCAATGCTAGGGAAAACTCTTAATCATGAATGATAATTGATTAGATAGATTTTCTCTAAATTATCTTGTCATTATTAAAAGGCAGTATTGCCTACCGCTCTCGGTGACGAGTCAATCTCTGCCCGACCGCTAAATCCCTAACATCTCCGTATTATCGCGTATCTACCAGTTTCGACTCAAGGCCAATCAAAAATTGTAACAAAGTAAATTCCTAAATATTACTATTTCCGTTGTGTATTAAAAAGTGTTTTTTTAACCTTATTTACGAAGTCCCGTATAACAGCGTGCACGCAAGCGCGCCCACACACACGTACACACACACACACACACACACACACACACACACGCACACATATTTTTGTTGGCAAGATAGCTTGGTACTCTTTGCATACATTTGTTTAATCTTATTTGCCTGCTATTATGATATGAATATTCATTTTTAAAATATTTTGTCTGCGTGTTTGTGCTAGCTAATGTTTGGAGTGGAAACAAATTTAAAATCAAATTTCACAAACAAATAGGGAAATAATCATTCATTCATGGATTCATGGTGGGAGTCATTTAGGGTTAATTTTATGCGAGAAACATGCAGATTTCTTCTTGTGTGATAAAAAACAGATAAAATAAACTATATATAAATTTAAACTACATAATAAATAAATTAAACAAAAAGGTGCGAACACCATCTTCTATCTGTTAAAGTTTGATGCAAAATCTACGTATTTTCTTTAACTTTAACATAATTTTATAACAAAACTATGTATGTTAAAGGATTAGGATATGAGACTTTTTTACATAAACTCCTTTGAAAGCAGATTAGCGTTTGGTTGCGCGGAAAACCATTCGTATTTTTATTTTATTCGAGGGTATGCTTGCCAAGGTTGTCCTTCCCTCGACCTTTCCTTCACCTGTCGTCCCTCCGACACACCGGGGTGATGGGGTGAGAGGGGAAAAAAGATAATTCTAGAATGTCGCGTGACTCTCGCAAACCAATGAGAAGCGCGCCCCTCCGAGACGCCTTGAGAGAAGGACCGAAGTAATATAAGCGCGCGCACGGCCCTCGTGCGCCCTCTTGCCTTTACGACGCTGGTTGGAACCACACCGCCTGGGACAGTCGCGTCCTAGAGGGCTCTTGCCCACGCGCACCGCTAGTACAAACCGCACCAACCTGGGGCAGTCGCGCTCCACGAGTAACCGCCTCACCTAGTGTGAGATATCGTCGCGCACCGCTCTCTTCCATCGCACCACCGACCAGGACCGCATCCCTGGGGCCCCAGGAGATCCGCCAGAAGTCGCACTGCAGCAACAAAGCGTCCAAGCAGCATCGAAGTAACACCCCGGTAAGTGCGCTTCCTTTATTACGACGCCTGCTTGAGTATTTGTGTTTTGTGAGTTAATCCGCCCCAATTTCATTTCTCCTAATGTGATCAAGCAGGATTCCTTCATAGACCTTGGCAAGCAATAGGTTTTTTTTGGAAGAGCGAGTGCATTGTCAGGGGACCACATGCTACAGCCGCCATTTTGTTGAAGCAGAAGAAGCCATCCGCGTATACAGTCCATCTAGTAAAACATCTCGCGTAGTAGGGTCAAGGCTCGACCGGGGAATTGTGACTCGGCAACCTAAAGGCTCGCCGCCCAACCATTTTCTGATCCTTGGCCCGGATTTGGACTGCTGCTCATAGCCTCACCGACCATTCAATCATCGAATTGCTAGATTAGTTCCTTAGACAATGCACTCTAATTTAATATAGAATTATTCATTTAAATAGTGTTCGTTTAGTTTAAATTTAAACTTTGGTTAGTTATTCGCAAACAGAATTATTCATTTAACCTTTTGAGTGCCAAAGTCGTCTATACGTGACCAGCACCTGCATGCCCTGAGCGCCAACGACGTCTATAGTTGACAAAAAACCCGGCCCACAAAAATATGAAATATAGACATTGGAAAATTATTACTGGTATTTTAATTCTACACCCCTCAAAAAAGAATAACTCAGTAACATGTGAGTATATAAAACAAGTCTCCTAGAGCCACAAGTAGTAAGAAACATTGAACTAAAAAAATGGATTTTTATCTAAGCAAATACTATGTCCAGCACGCCAAAGTCGTCTATGTTAGACCGCTAGTGTTGTAATGCGTTAGGCATAAATTTATTGAAAACTATTCAAAATTAAGCTCAAACGTGTTATTTTTTTTATTATTATTATTGATATTTAAATAAAACAAAAGGTTAGAAATATAAAACTATAATTAGCTACATGAATTAAAAAAAATATCAAATTATCTTCGCATAATAAATCTAATATCTCAACTCTGGCGCATCCTTAGCGAGACATCGAAAATCAGTTCACTGGGCGCCGTAGTCTAGTATAGACGACACGCTGATGACGTCATAAGCGATTAGCGGTAAAATTAGTGCAGTGCAACATGAACGATTCCTCAGCCTCAGAACTCATTCGGATTTTGGAAAGCGTCGACGATGATGAATTTTCGGAATCTGAATCATTACCTAAAGATTTAAGTGAGGTAAGTATCTTAAGTTCCTAATAAATTAAACTTATTTTACTAACATGCATATTGCATATTTTATGTATCTATTATTTTATAATATTTTGTTTAATTTTAAATATAATAAGTTCGATACATAATGGAACTGTTTCCCGGGCGACTCTTGTGAGCAAATTTTTTATGTTTTTGTTTTCGAGTTTAGAATAACTCATCATGTTCGTTTACTTTTATACTGCAACTAGTAGATATTTTTTCTGTCAAAAAGCGAATGGTAATATTGTTTAGCGAAATAAATATCTTAAGCCATATTTCACCATAATCCTTCCGAAAAGTAAGTACCGTGAGTAGACCATAAATCATAAATCAACGTAATGAAAAAGCATTAAGGTCCAAAATAGTATATCGACTTTCTACCTTTCGGCATTACAATCGTTTCGAGTAGTATTGTGAGTAGACTAAAAATCAATGTAATGGTAAAACATTAAGATCTAAAATAGCGTGTCGACTTAGTACTAAATTGCTCTTTTGTTCTCGGCGGCGACGTTCTTTTTTTTGTTACTAACACTTTCGCGTCTTACAGTATAGCCGTACAAAAGTTACCTACCTAAATAAATAAAAAATTGAAAATATCCAAGTAGAAATAAATATATGCACATAATTTAGTACTTATATGTTTTTAGTGACAGTTTCAATAAAGGAAAAATATGTATTATACAATCCGTACCTGCTTAGCGATTTTATGAGTTGTTTTCTATTATTTTAATAATTTGATACATAATGTAGCGGCGTTTCATAATCGGCACATTAAAATTATCATGAAACCAAAGTTTTTCATTTTCGATTAACTCTACCTCAATGAGGTAGGAATACACTTTATAGTTTTTTACGGTTAATTTCTTTTTTATAGCATATACAGGTAATAAACGAGCACGTAGTCCACCTGATGGTAAGTGGTTGCTGTGGCCCATAGACATTTACATCTATCCTCGATTACGATCGAATCAAAATGCAGATGCGCTCTCACCCGTGAGGACTTAGATGGAATGCCTCGTTTCCAGTAAAGAGGGTCTCCGGTTCTCTACACTTGCCATACGAAATACAGCAGCATTAAGCTACTATTTGACGCCGGTATTCCGTGAGAGCGTGGTTCTTCCCCAGTTGAGCCAACCCATTCGTGCTACAACTACTCTCTCGTAATATAACTGCAGCATGGCTCTACCACGTTAGAAAATTTGCTTTGGACAGCTAAACATTTGTTTTATTATTCCATAAGATTTTTATTATTTTAAGACTAATATTACCTATAATTTATTAATTATTTTTAATTGTTGTTTTCTATATTAAGTACTGATTGAGTTAAAGACCAAGATTTTAATATTTTAAGACTAGACCTAGAGTAAATAATTATTTACAATTGTTGATTAGTGAATAATTATGTACCTTTTTTATTTTAATAATATATAATTACAAATAATAAATGTGTTTTCTTTACTTAAGGTATGAAGAGCAATTTTTCATTTTGTGTTGTGCGATTTTCTTTCTCAATCCAAAATCAATTAGCAACATCCGCATCATATGAAAGCCCCATTGTCATAAGAGCGTAAGACTTTTCTTCTGTGATTCACTTGGCCTACGCCTCGCCATAAAATATTTAGAATCGATGTCTGTATATTTTGGTTAGATCGATTTTGAAATCGATACACAACGTGCGACACGGCTACATCTCTAAGAAAGTTTCAAAAATAAAGGTCAGCTACGCCGTTGTCGTCCAGTCGTGACAGTGACGTCATCACGATGGAGAGTAGTGTTGTGGTTTACTACTATTTTATTGTTATTGTTTCTTTTTTTATTTATGTACAAAGTACATATATAAAAAGAGTGGAAGACAGCACAAGATTAAATAAAACATACCCGATTATAAAGAGTCATTTATTGTATAAAAAACCAACAAAAACAATTTATTTTGTGTTATCGATATATCAACTCTTGGCAGCACTGTTTTTTTCGTAGGTATTTTTGTTTACTTTTCGCTTTGGCGTACAGGACACGGTAGTGAGTTTTTGGCGTGGCGCTCAAAAGGTTAAATAGTGTTTGTTTAGTTTAACTTTAAAATTTATTAGTTACTCGCATAAGTAAATCGACTTATTTATCTAAAATAGTTTAGTTCCGCACGGTATAGTTTAGTTCCGCACGGTTTATTCGGCTTACCCGACATTTGTAAAAAACAGTGTGAGTTTAGCGACCGACACGCGTCACCTCGGCTCGTTGTAAAGGTGTTCAATTTAACGACGTAATACGACACGATAAGACAATAGTGTTGTGAGACATAGTTGTATTACATTGCGTCCATCCTCCAGCGTTGTGCGATTAATTGTGATTAATATAATATTAATTATAGTAATTTAAAATAGCAGTTAGTGGAAATGAAATTAAACTTAAAACTCTTTACGCCAAGAGGGACATACTCTTCTCACGTATACAGTGTATAAGTGATCACATAAAGAATATTAACATAGAAGCAGTGCGACGAGACGTAGAGACGTTTTTATGTGAAATCGAAACGGTGGACTCTTTGCGGACGGATTACGAAAAGATATTAGACCAAATTAATAATTTGGAATTACAAATCGACTCTAAGCATATAGTAAACTATCAGCCGCTTCTAGCATTTGAAGATATGTTGTGTCACGTGAAAAGAACGGCGAAGCTCTTGCAGTCCCTATTTCAAAGCGAAGCAAAGCCGGAAGCCCAGGTACGCCCACGTGACTCACTCAGGTTGCCCTCCATAGATATTCCGGTATTCAATGGCGATATTAAAACATGGCCCTTCTTCTTTAGTAGTTTTCAAAACAACATACATAATAATCCATCGTTATCGGACGCTGAAATATTATACTATTTAATTAGTAAACTGAGTGGTAGGGCACAGTCAATTTGCTCGGGTTTCACACCAACAGCAAACAATTATTCGTCAATATTCGAAACGCTTAAAACCAAATATGAAGATAAGAGAATGTTAGCCTCCGAATATTTAAACCAGATATTCGATATTAAACCTATATCATCCGCGAACATCACCGGCTTAGAGCAGTTGTTAGATAAATTTGTAGCATCGGTGGCTCCACTTAAGAACTTGAAATTTAATGATCTTATGGACGTGGTGTTTCTCCATATTGCACTAAAGAAACTAGACCCCGACACCGTGCGTGCGTTTGAAATGGAGCATCGTAGTTCCGAGTTGCCCTCATTTGATTTATTAGCATCCTTTGTGCGAGACCAAATTAAAATGATACAGCGCTCCTCGAACGTTAAACAAGAAGTTAAGAAAGGTGTCGACCGCAGACAGACTCCATCATCTAAAAGCGCAGGGTCTCACGTACGTAACCGCCGCGCCTGTATCGCCCCATAGCGCCTGTATTCTATGTAAAAATAAACAACACGGTAAATTTATATAATTGTGCGACCTTTCGTAAACATTCACCCAGCGAACGTTATAGAATAGTAAGGGCAAAAAAACTTATGTTTGAATTGTCTAAGCGATAGACATTTAGTTGCTAAATGCAATTCTAGTTCCGTGTGTAACAAGTGCGCCAGAAAACATCACACGTTATTACATTTCGAAAACAGCAACATATTTGCGTAAAGTAAATCGGATAAGGAAATCACACCTACTAAAGTCGACGATTCTAGCGGTCGACCTGGTGATGGCGCTCTGTGCTCATTGTCAAATATGAGAACACAGCCTCCTTCAACCGTGTTACTGGGTACAGCCCGTATCGTAGTTAGGGATTCGCGTGGAAACGAGCAAAGCGTCCGTACATTGCTAGATAGCGGATCCCAAAATTGATTTATAATGCGACAATGTTGTCAACGCTTAGGATTGCCAATAAATAGGACACCTTCATGTCCCGTAGTCAAAGGCATCGGAGGTACTAGTAAAATTACCCAGGGATATATAAATCTGAAATTTTATTGTCGGCGAGATCGTAATGTTAACTTTGACATAAATGCACTAGTAGTAGATAAAGTCACTGAACGTCTGCCAACCGTTTCGGTCGACACCTCGGCAATGATTGAATTTGAAAATTTGACGCTGGCAGACGATACCTACGCCGTCCCCGGAAACATAGACATGCTCATTGGAGCATCGCTTTTCCCTCATCTTTTGTTACACAATAAGGTCAGGGGCAACTCCTCGCATACCGCGCCTTACGCACTGGAAACCGTCTTGGGCTATGTCATCGTTGGCTCCGCCCCCATCATGGATAATATTTCGGCAACCTCTTATTGTTGTATGGTTGTCGAACCGCTCGAGTCGTTAGTCCGCAAATTTTGGGAGATGGAGGAGGTGAACGTTCCACCAATAGTTAGCCCAGATGATAGATTATGCGAGGAAATTTACGTCCGCACGACCGTTCGGGATCGCGACGGTCGATATAGTGTAGCGCTACCCTTTATAGGAGATGTTTTATCTCTCGGCGATTCGCGTCAAATGGCGGAAAAACGTTTCTACAGTTTGGAGCGTAGGATGCTCGCTTCACCCCAATTAAAGGAAGCTTATGACGGCGTCATTAACGAATATATAAGGGAAGGTTACATATCACTTGTGGCTCCGAAATTAGATAACTACGAAGATACACCGTTGTATTTCATACCACATCACGAGGTCATTAGGGAAGACAAACTTACGTCTTTGTTACGTGTAGTGCTCGACGCTAGTGCTAAAACTAGCATTCACCTTTGTCTTAACGATATCCTCTATAGTGGACAAAATTTACAGGGCAGTTTATTTAATATAATAGCAAATTTTCGTTTGTTTAGTATAGCACTATCCGCCGATATTCGCCAAATGTTTCTTTGCATAGGGGTCCGTGAATGCGACCGTCGATTCCAACGCATTTTATATCGTTTCAACCCAAAAGAACCTCTAATGGTGTTTGAATTTAACCGCGTTTGCTTTGGTTTAAAGTCGAGCCCATTTCATGCGTTACGCACGGTGAGACAGCTCGCCTACGATGAAGGTCCCTCTTATCCTAAAGCTAAGAGGGCAATTGAAAGTGGATTATATATGGATGATTTTGTGTACTCGGTCGATAGCGTGGAGGAGGCCACCCTAACCACCGCCGAGGTTATAAAGCTCATGAAAGCGGGTCAATTCGATCTCGTCAAGTGGACTACCACATCGTCTTTCGGCGATAAAAGAATTCGACGATTCTGATACGCACAAGGTGCTCGGTTTGTGTTGGTCACCGGAGTCCGACTTGTTTAGCCTTAAGGTAAACCCGCCCGCAGAAACGTGCACAAAACGCACAATGCTGTCATGCGTTACTGGATTATGGGATGTCATGGGTTTCGTAGTTCCGGTGGTACTATACGCTAAGCTTTTGATTAAACAACTTTGGTTATGTGAATGCGATTGGGATGACTCGCCGCCTGACAGCATTGTTCGGTTGTGGAAGCGTTTTAGAGAGGAACTTCCTTTACTAAGAGAAATTAAAATATCACGTCATATCACGTCGATAGAAATAGCGTCATCACAGTCGTTGGGTTTGCAGACGCCAGCGAGAAGGCTTACGGGGGCGTTGTATATTTCCACGTCCAGAATAATGGTAGAAATTCGATTAGCGTCATTAGCTCTAAGTCAAGAGGCTCCCCCCGTAAGGTTGTCTCTCTGGCGCACTTGGAACTTTGCGCGATATTAGTCCTCACCAAGCTTATCACCGCAGTTATCAGCGCATGTAGTGACAGAGTTCACATAGAAAGAAAAAAAGAAAATATTTGCCTTTTCCGACTCAACCGTCGCTTTATGTTGGGTTCATTCTTCACCCCACCGTTGGTTGTTAGGAACACGTAACTTTTATCACGTGTCCGGTACGGAAAACCCTGCCGATTGTCTATCCCGTGGACTCACCCCGATGCAAATAATGGACCATCCGCTTTGGTTCCACGGACCTTCTTGGGTTCACTTGGAGTCCTCGCAATGGCCAATAACCGATTTCGACCCTTCGTCAGTGTCACAACCGCCGGAAGAGAAGAGGCACGCTCTGGTGGCGAGCGTTTCAAGCGAGGTTTCTCCAATCATTGCTTTGTAGAACCATTTGTCCTCTTGGTTGAGCGTGATTTACGTTTGTCGATTTGCGAAGCTTTTACCACGACGTTTGTATATAGTAGCGTCCGATTACAACTACGCCGAGTTGCTAGTATTGCGTGAACTTCAACGTGCACATTTTTCCGAGGAAATTACAAGATTACAATCGAATAGAACTTGTAGTCGCGCCTTTCAACGCCTAAGCCATTTTACAAGATCGAATCGTCAGGGTAGGCGGACGCTTGTACAACTCGCAGTTGAGTTTCGACCGACGGCACCCTATAGTTTTACCACATAAAGACCATATCATGAATTTATTAGTTGATTACCATCATAAATTGAATTCTCACGCTGGCACCGATTTGCTGATGTCCATCTTGCGTCAGAATTATTGGATTCTTGCAGCACGTAATTTAATCCGCAATCGGGTGCACAGATGTATAGCTTGCTTTCGAGTACGTCCTAAGCCGTCATTTCCGGAAATGGCGGATCTTAGGTCTTATCGAGTAACACAATCCGTAAAGCCCTTTATGCACACCGGGTCTGATTTTGCTGGTCCGTTTAAGGTCACGCTCACTCGCGGGCGTGGTATAAGATCTACAAAAGCTTACGTCTGCATTTTTATGTCTTTTTTATGTCATATGTCTGACTACTCGGACTGTGCATATAGAACTCGTTGGCGATCTAAGCACAGCGGGCTTTATGGGTGCATTTAAAAGATATCTTTCCCGCCGTGGTCCTGTAAGTAAATTGTATTCGGATAACGGTACGAACTACGTCGGTGCGAAACGTATTTTATCAGAACTACATGAGCTCTTAGCCAGCAAGTATTATAATTCGGAGTTCGCTCACATTCTAGCCGAGAACTGCATCGAGTGGTCTCTGAACCTCCTAGCCGCGAGTCATTTTGGGGGCAATTGGGAGACTAATATTAAGAGTCTAAAGAGTCACTTATACCGAGTAATAGGAGATCAAATTTTGTCCTTCGAAGAGCTAAGTACTGTGCTCGCTCAAATTGAGTGCGTCATGAATAGTCGCCCACTTTGTCGTACGTTGTCAAGTGACCCCTCAGAGCCGCTGGCACATTTTTTGAATTTAACGCCTTTGAAGTATTTGCCCGCCGTAGATATGGACGAGAACAAACTTAGCATTTCCGCATGCCATAATTGTTAGGCCGGTTGGTGCAATCGTTTTGGAAACGATGGAGGATGGAATACTTGCATACGTTGTCTTGGCAAAAATGGAACACAGCAACTGAACCTTTAACTGTCGGAACTGTGGTTGTGCTCACCAAAGAGAATACGCCGCCTCTCCATTGGCCATTAGGAATTGTCGAAGAGGTTTTTCCCGGTTCCGACGGGGTAATTAGGGTAGCTCGCGTTAGGACCACGGTTGGGTCTTACATGCGTCCTGTTGTCCGTTTGTGCCCCTTGCCCCTTCAATAGTTTAAATTAGTTTTCTAGATTAGAAGTTGTAGTCGAAATTTATGTTTAATCTTAGTGTTAGTTATGTGGTTAGTTTAATCTTAGCGTTAGTTGTTTTAGTTATTTTTGAAGGGGACCCTTCAAGTCGGGGGGGGATGGTTGCGCGGAAAAACCATTCGTATTTTTATTTTATTCGAGGGTATGCTTGCCAAGGTTGTCCTTCCCTCGACCTTTCCTTCACCTGTCATCCCTCCGACACACCGGGGTGGTGGGGTGAGAGGGGAAAAAAGATAATTCTAGAATGTCGCGTGACTCTCGCAAACCAATGAGAAGCGCGCCCCTCCGAGACGCCTTGAGAGAAGGACCGAAGTAATATAAGCGCGCACGGCCCTCGTGCGCCCTCTTGCCTTTACGCCGCTGGTTGGAACCACACCGCCTGGGACAGTCGCGTCCTAGAGGGCTCTTGCCCACGCGCACCGCTAGTTCAAACCGCACCAACCTGGGGCAGTCGCGCTCCAGGAGTAACCACCTCACCTAGTGTGAGATATCGTCGCGCACCGCTCTCTTCCATCGCACCACCGACCAGGACCGCATCCCTGGGGCCCCAGAAAATCCGCCAGAAGTCGCACCGCAGCAACAAAGCGTCCAAGTAGCATCGAAGTAACACCCCGGTAAGTGCGCTTCCTTTATTACGACGCCTGCTTGAGTATTTGTGTTTTGTGAGTTAATCCGCCCCAATTTCATTTCTCCTAGTTATGAATCGGCAACCTTAAGGCCCGCCGCCCAACCAGCGTTGTTCATTGAGGCGCATCAGCAACCACCAGCCACCTGATGCGCCTCAATGAACAACGCTAATCTGCTTTCAAAGGAGTTATATATATATATATATATATATATATATATATATATATATATATATATATATATATATCTATGTATATGAATATATGGCATATTACGATATGGTTTTACTGCAATCCGTAAGAACTTGCGAGCACAAAAGCGTGCGTGCGCGCACGCGTGTCAAACAATATTTATTTGCAAGTCATACATTACATAAACAAAAGTATGTAGTTAGAATCGACTACTATGATTAGATAGAAAAGCGAAATACTGGCACAACTACTTTGAAACCGACTTTTTCTCAAAAACATTTAGACCTATACCTACTTATAAATTTCCAATCGCCATAAAGACATATATAGTCCCCTTTAATACCTTTAATACCTAGAATCCCAAATTTCATACGAAAACCTATTACTAGCCAATTTAACATTCAGTAATTTACTCGACAAAAATCTAAGCTATTTTTAAGTTATGTACAAAAAAAACATGAAAAAAATTAAACATGAAATTTGGCATCAAGATAAAAGAACAACTAGAAATTATTTATATTCCCGAGCGTTTTTGTCGTAAAATGAGTCTGAACTGAATCTACACGGGTACAAACCTCCTCCTTAGCACTAAGAATGTTGTACATTGCCATAGATTGTATGATTTACCAACTGCTAATGGCGCCCGCCGGCAAATCTCGCCGTTCGTGCCCATTTCACATTTATGTTTTGTGGTTTTAAACGAGGTAGCACTGCTTTTCGTTTTATATTAAGGATGTAGCACGAATGGGTCGGCTCGACCATGGAAGGACCGCGCTCTCACAGAATACCAACGTAACATAGCAGCTTATTACTGCTGTGTTTCGTATGGTGAGTGTAAAGATCCGGAGACTCTTTTTTACTGGAGAGGACTCACTTTTACTCAGGAGTGAAAACGCATCTGCGTTTTGATTCTTAATCGAGGATAAATGTAGATGTCTATGGGCCACAGTATCCACTTACCTTAAGGTGCATTGTGTGATCGTTTGTCGCCCGTATTTTATAAAAAAAACTTGTAGATCTAAACTTCTTGTTCTTAAAGAAACAGGGCAACATTTAGGTTTGTTTAGGATAAAAGGACAAAGGCTAAGCACTTGCTGTAAATTTCTTAATGTAGGCGATCATTTAAAATCTTCAAATTAATCAATGTATGATATGATAATTGACAAACATGCCAGTAACTTCTTATTAGTCTAAGTGAGTGGTCATGTATACGAGAACTTTAGGTACCTACTACAATAGAAAAGTTAGTAAGATGTAAAGTGTATAGAATAAAATAAATGACAATAATGGATGTGTAGAAGCAATCTTTTATTAAGTAACTATAGTTTATTAGTATTGTGTGTTAATACGAATCGTTAGTTTTGACAATACATAAATAATAATTAGTACATTAGTGCTGAGGTTACCATATCTCTTTGTGAGTACATGCATTTTAGTTTAGATTTGAATTCTTACGCAATGATCATAACTGTTGACTTATGTTTGTTGAGTGTTTTTTCATCACGCAGTGGGTAGCGATACATGTAGTTCAAGAGCCATTGAAGATGGCTGTCGATCGTGTAGTCCAATCCGGTGCAAACGTTAAAAGTGTTGTCGCAATAGTAGCCGTGAGCGCATTTCTGTCCATAGACGTCATATTCCATTTTTTCTGTGCACTGTTGCCCGGGACCCTGAAGAAATTATCAAATCATAGTTACATGTTTACCGCAAACAAATAATAGAAATATATATATATATATATATATATATATATATAATATATATATAATGGAAGAGTCGTAAAGGGACGTCCTAGGCGGAAGTTTGTCGACCAAATTGGCGATATACTAAAAATGGGCCAAATTAAGAGTACCCTTAACCGACGAGCATGTATGCGTAGGTATATGGATGTGGAAGAGGCGAGAAAGGTATGTCAGGATCGTGCTAAATGGAAGTCTGTAGTCTCTGCCTACCCCTCTGGGTGACAGTGCGTGAGTGTTTATGAAATATATATATATATATATACATATATATATATATATATATATATATATATATATATATATATATATATATATATATATATATACTAAATTACTGTACCACAGTCATCATTTTATATGGTAACTGTGATTAAAATATCTCTTATCTAAAACGTTTAAAAAAAATGGTACGCCTATAGTAAAAAGTCTTTAATGTAAAATTAATTATGTTGAGGTGACACTGTCTGAAGCGTTGCAATATGCTTATTTTCATGTTTTTATCACAGTATTAACCATAGAATACTATATCTATGTAATTATAGTATTCTATGGTATTAATACAATATTAAATTATAACATTCTAAGACTATGATGATCTTAATAGATTAGATAATAAATTCAAAACTAAACGTTAAATAAAACTTGATCAGTTCATAAACATTGGGCAAAAGCAAATGACAAAAATTATTCTAAACATGGTTTTTTCTCAAACAAATATATCTTAATACCTACCCTGTAGCAATCACGTCGGTTGCCACAGATCTCGTTGATGTATGTGCCAAATTCACATTTCTTGTATTTTTTGTTACCCCTAACAATGTTGCATTCTTCTCGGCTAGGCAGCAAACTGGTGGTCTCGCATACTGGGCACTCGACTAGGACTCTATTGTATGAAATATAACACTTATCGTTAGTAAAAATTAAAAAGCTTTACCGCTTTTTCTTTAAAGGCAAAATAGAATAAAACAAAATAATACAATAGACATACAACGTAAAGTAAACAAGTACCTAATACTTATTTAAAGTCATAATTTTACCACTGGTTCGTAAAAATCCTCTGCCCTGGGAAGATCATTTGTATAAATGTAGATATTGATATATCCATCTCTAAAGGTAGGTAGGTAAGGTAGACCTCAAATTTAGACTCAGTTGCGTCTGAGGAGTGGACTTTTGGTACACTATTTCCTCTAGTGCCTTAAAGATTAACTACTCTGAGCCTGGCGCTGACGAGATTGGTTCTATTAATCATTGTAACATATAATCCATATTTATTAGACGTTTTAATTTTACTAAAATGAAATGCAAATACCCGTCAAGGTCATCATGGGGCTCTTCGCGCTCTATCATGTTGTGACCTTCATACCCTCCTCTGTAGTGAGCCAGGCATGTAGTGCAGGTAATAAGCAGGATATAGACCAGAAGATTCATTTTTCCTCGGAGTTCTATAATGAAAAAAAATGCTTACACTAAAAAATACGCCTTTAAATAATTGTTCATCGATTTTTCCTTTATACGGAGTTATTTTGCAATAACCGGTCAAATTTGCAGAGAAGGTTCTATATTGAACCTTCTCTGCAAATTTGACCGTAAAGTAATATAGGCAGTCTCTCAGTTTATCACAGTCTATAGTGAAAGAAAATTAATGAAAAAAATCTCAAACATTCTATCGTTTATCTTAATATATATAAATTACGTGTCACGTTGTTTGTCCGCGATGGACTCCTAAACTACTTAACCGATTTTAAGCAAATTTGCACACCGCGTGCAGTTTGGTCCAATTTGAGAGATAGGATAGTTTTTGTGCCCATGAGTGACCCACAAATTTTTTTTGCGAATTTAAGGATTTTTAATAGGACATGACAAAGGGTCGTCCAAAAGGGCAGAACAACCTCTGCCTGGCAAGCTAGTATCTTTCAAAATGCGTGGTACCTAATGCATTATTTTAACTGATTTAACTACACAAAATCGTTGTTGCCCATAAACCACATACAATGTGGGATTATTTCAATAAAAAGTAGAAGCCTTTTTTACTCGTATTTAAAAAAAACTGCAATAACAGTATATCATTATTTATATATTTGAACTTAAATTTATAATTTGGATACTCTTTGAAATATAGAGGGTTAATATCTTTTTCATAAATTTCAGAACATGATATATCCTTAAAATCATTGTGCAGATAAGAAGGACTTTCTATAATTTTCCGTGAATAACCTATAAATTAACTAAACAACGTAACAACTAAGGACTAACTACTAAGACATCACTACATAGTACTGCCGCTAAATCCATCATCGAATGACTATCATCATCTGTCAAGTGCGACAGATAGTAAGGGTTACGAGTCAAATACAGAGTATTTGCCTCTGCTTACGAGATGATGGTGATGATGATGATGATAACATTGACAGGGACGTTTGAGCTTTTTGTTTTCTTTTATTAAAGCTGCGAGGGTATTTTATAACAACAAACGGACACACAGTTTTCTGATGGTAAGTGATTGCTGTAGCCCATCGACACATAAATTCATCCTAGATTAAGAAACAAAATGTAGATGCTTTGTTAGCCCTGAGGACTAAGGCGGAATGCCTCGTTTCTATGCCTCTGCCGTCTAGCCGATCCATTTAGTTACGCATATTCAATTTAACGAATCCAGTTGCCGCAATGTATCTCCTTAAATTTATAGTATTATTATCTTTAACTACTAGGCTGCACTAAAAGTATCGGGATTTGAATACTAGGCTGCACTAAAAGTATCGGGAATGGAATATTTCCACTGTTCCTGTCATATTAAAATCTTTTTAATTAAAAACTCCTTGGTTTTAAAAATCGAATACCATTTATTTAATTAAAAAAGATTCTCGGTCTTGTCACAAGTTTTGTCAAACTTGTTTAGTCGTTGAGAAAATGGAATTGACTCGAGAAAATTCAAGAGCAATGATTTATTATGACTTTCGAAGTGGTTTAACACAAAAACAGTGTGTTGACCGGATGATTTCTGCATTGGTGATGAAGCCCCATCCAAAACCACAACTTATCGCTGGTTTGCTGAATTTTAACGTGGAAGTGTCAAGCTCAGTGATGATCCCCGTCAAGATCGTCCAAAAACTGCAGTCACCCAAGAAAACGTTGATGCTGTGCCTAAGCTGATTGAGGAAGATCGACATGTGATATACCGCGAAATTCAGGCAACTTTAGACATTGGCATGAGTCAAATACAAATAATCTTACATGAACAATAAGGTGTAAAAATGTTGTTTTCCCGATGGATACCGCATTCGCTCTGTGAAGAGCAAAAAGCGGCTCGCGTTACTTGGTGCGTCAGAACTCTCGAAAGATTCCACGCAGGATCCTCAAATGCACTATACAACATCGTATCAGGTGACGAATCCTGGATATATGCGTACGAACCCGAAACAAAAAACCAGTCACGAGTTTGGGTGTTCGAAAATGAGTTAAAGCCAACAAAAATTGTTCGTTCACGGAGTGTTGCAAAAAAAAATAGTGGCCACGTTTGTCTCCAAAACCAGCCATGTTACGACTTTCCTCTTGAGGGACTAAGAACGGTTATGCTAGCATTTATTTGCCACAGGTCGTTTTTGAACTCCGTAAAGAGAACTGCAACCGCCGAATCATCCTCCATCACGACAATGCGAGTTCTCACACAGCACACAGAACAAAAGAGTTTTAGAGCAAGAAAACATAGAATTATTAGACCATCCGCCGTACAGCCCCGACCTAAGCCCTAATGATTTCTATACTTTCCCTAAAATAAAGAATAATTTGCGTGGACAGAGATTGTCATCACCTGAAGAAGGTGTGCCTACAAAACGGCCATTTTGTAGACCCCAACTTCCGAATGGAATGGTTGTTTCAATGATTGGTTCCATCGTATGGAAGAATGTGTCAAATTTCGCGGAGAATACTTCGAAAAGCTATAAATACATTTTTAAATAGTAATGTTGTGTCACTTCCTTGATTCCCGAAATTTTCAGTGCCGCCCTCGTAAGTCCTTTACACCACCACCTTTTATATCAGAGATAAATTGAGGGCGTACTTAGTACTTAGAAACCCTCTCAGAAATGAGCAGAGGCCTGTGCCCATGAGTGGGACGAATATTAAAGGCTGTTAGTTTAACTTTACTTTAGTAACTGAAATATTTAGAACAAATGTATAATGATACGAAAAAGGAAATTAAACATAAGATCATAAAATCCAAATCATCAATATCAAAATTTTCTAAATTGGGTTATAGCAAGGGCAGGCGGGTGAAATTTGCTGAAAGTAAGTGGAATGGTGATAGAATCTACAACTTGTAATACTTTAGTACAATGAAAATTTAGTAAAGAGAATACAGTTTTTTTTGTTACTAAGAAAAAATCGGTCAGGACCTTCTAGTGTACCACACAAGTATGGGACGAGGCATTCGAGAGCAGCGGGGAAGCACTTGTCGTCTTTCTTGTTGTCTTTGTCGTGACGTCCCTTGATGTCTTTCTGAGTGAACAGTCTCTCCGGGTCGTCGTCAATGGATGCTTATCCGATCCTGTGGCGATTAACGCCGGTGTTCCTCAAGGGTCCGTTCTCTCCGCAACTCTCCTCCTGCTGCATATTAATGATCTGCTAATGCCGGGTTTCTAAGAGTATGCAGACGATAGCACAGTTGTGGAGAGACACCAACCAAGTTGCCGGGCCAGTCGGGATCAAATCTAGTCTAAAAGAGAGGTTATGGTTGAGCGTGTGAATCTCACACTACAGGCAGTATCCGAATAGTGCGATGCCAATCTCGTGAGATTCAATGCCTTCAAAACAAAAGCATGTCTTTTTACCGCTAAAAGGAGCCCCTCATCCTGGCTCCTACTTTCCGGAATGTATCCTTGGAGTACATTTACCGCCTTCAGTTGTTAGTGATTGAATTTTCTGCGGACCTCAACTATCGGCGATTCATTGAGTCCAGAGCCAAAGCAGCCGCAAGGAACTTGGTGTTCTTGCAAGAGTGTAGCGGTACTTCACACCGGGGCAGCTTCTTACCTTATATAAAGCGTAAGTCCGGTCGTACATGGAGTACTACTGTCACATATGGGCTGGTGCTGCAAAATGCCACCTGGCAGCGTTAGACTCAGTGAAGAGACGTTCTAAGAGGCTGATTGGTGACCGAGATTTTCCAGTTAGACCTAGAGTTGCCAGTCTCTCAATATTCTAAAGGATGCATTTCGGAGAGTGTGCGCAGGAATTGCACGCTTTAATTCCTTCCTCTCCTTTCCACCATCGGATGACCAGGCAGTCGGCGAGTCTTCACCCCTTTGTTGTGGATATTCCACGCATTAGAACCAAACGGTTTACTTCGACCTTTTTAATGGAAATGAGGAATGCAAAGGCGTGTAATAATTTGCTGGCGTCAATTTTTCCGTCCGAACACAGTCTGGGCGTCTTCAAGGCAAAAGTTAATAGGCTTTTGTTAATCTAAGACAGTGCGATTTAAGGCTACATCATCACTTACTACCAGGTGGGATTGTGGTCAAGTACTGGCTTATAAAAAGTAAAAAAAAAACTGATTACTGGAATCAATAATCAGTTTTTTTTTTACTTTTTATCATCATTTCTACTAACGATCGACCCGGTTTCGCACGGGTAATTTTTGGATCTCGACAACACATACATATAAACCTTCCTCTTGAATCATTCTGTATAATATATTGATGAAAACTGCATCAAAATCGGTTGCGTAGTTTAAAATATCTGAGCATACAGACGACGGGAAGCGACTTTGTTTTATACTTTGTAGAGATAGCGGGTCTGTAATAAGCCCCTAATATTTTTCTGGTAATCTAAATTGAGTGTTTCTGTTATAGCATATTCTCTTCACCTACTCGTAAATACTGATTGTAGGTATCGATATAAGGAGGATATAATGTACTCTGTGAGGTGGATTTGCCCTCGGTAGGCGGATTGTCGGTCACAATACTAGACGTTTTGCGCCTTTGTTATGCTTCATATGGGTTATGGGCGGTCTGTGATATTACATTTATACGTGGTAGAGTCATGCTGCAGTTATATTAGTAGTATAGTTGTAGCACGAATGGGTCGGTTCAACCGGGGAAGAACAACGCTCTGGCAGAATACCAGAGTAAAATGTGTAGTAGCTTAATACTTCTGTGTTTCGTGTGGTGAGTGTAGAGAACCGGAGCCCCTTTTTACCGGAAACGAGGCGATCTTAGTTCTCACGGGTGACAACGCATCTGCATTTTGATTCGTAATCGAGGATATATGTAGGTGCCTATGGGCCACAGCAACCATTTACCATCAGGTAGACTGTGTGCTCGTTTGTCACCATATCCTATAAAAAAGATGGTTGGTTATACCGCCATCTTTCAGATCTTTTTTAGCATTTACCATAATCGTTTACACACCGCCCCAACATGTTAAGTTTTAATTATGTAGTTAACTCAGTATTATCTGAGAAATAAAAATATTTAAAGCATAGCCAATAAATGTATTCAGGCACCGGTCATTGATCTGAATGCAAATTTTTGTCGATTGCCATAAATAGAATCGAACGGAGGAGTCTTCTCCGTTTGATTCTCTCCATGCAGTTGGTAAATGAAGTTAAAGCATATTTAAATAATATGTATGTATTAACTGCCGTGCAACCTATGTATGTTTGTAAAGTTAATACTTATATGGTAATAGTAATAGTTCTCATAACAGAAGTAACAATTTATAAAGTATGACTCATTTTTAAGATCATGATCATCATAAGTTGGAATTGAAAGTTTGTCAGATATCTCCAGATTCTTAGTAGATTATTAAATAAGTAAAATAGGGAAGAATTGCTATATTGCGGGCTAATTTGAAGCCTTTTATTTTAGAAAATAAATAAATTACTGTATATTGAAACTAATGTTTATTTTAAAGACATCCTAATTATACTCAACCCGGAAAGCTGAAAAATGAATATCGTTCTTTGTTTGCATAGTATCGTGCGTTGAAACGTATTATTATATTTGTAAATATTAAAATAAAGAATTTTGAATGAAATATCTGCATTGATCATAATTATCACTCAATATTTTTTCTTAGTAACTCACGAGGAAAATTATTCCTATTCCATTTCATTGCGTGTGTTTCAGTGACTATTTTTAAAATAATATAAGCGCTTCAATTACCAAGTTCTCTAAATTCTTTAGTGTTTTATGAATGAACTAGCAATCGTTCCAAAATAAGACTAATTACGTAGAAACTGAAAACTGTGGGAAGGTACAAAGTTCGTGGCGGAGAATTTCTGTCACAGGCAAAGTTACTCAATATGTCACGAGCTTGTATAAAAAGGAGACAATTATACTAAGACGTAGAATAAAATAGCAATAGTCGTGAAACGCATGATATTTTTAGAAGTTTAGACTCAGATTGTTGTTGTGAATTGGCATGCGCCGCCAATGACGTCTGGGTATGCCTCAGGCTGCTGCAATTGTGACCGCTAACACGTTAAAATTTGGATCTACCATATTAATTGTTTACTAAAAAAGATGAAATAAAGAATTTATATTTCTATATCTTAGAGAGTGCACGCATTAACAAAGTATTTACGTGTATTATTGCTTCGAAAACTTTAAGCCTCATAACGAGGCTCACGTTTTGTAATCATAACATGTTGAGGGTCAAGGCATAATAATACTCGTACTCGTCTCGTTAGTACCTGAGTTAAACTCATGACCCGAATGCACTTTAGCGCTTGATATATTGTTAGTAACAATATTTGAATTATGTGTCTGATGCGCTACAGAAACAATCAGCTTTCCCTTGTGGCCGAATGTTCTAAAATTTATATGTGCTATTGTAATCGGTACTTTCTAGATATCTACTTCGAACAGGGCAACATCGTCGTGGGACCTTTGAATTTGTGTTATATTTTGGTATAGTGAAGATGTTTAATTATCAAAAGTGATTGATACAAATTGTTACAAATTTATTATGATATCTATTAAGTGTAAAGAATCTGTTCGTCGGTATATCATCATCATCATCATCACCATTACAGCCCTTCACAAGTCCACTGCTGAACCACTAAGCACGGTGCTGAGCCACCTGCATCCATCGACTTCCTGCATGTCGTACCAGGTCGTCACCCCATCTAGTGGGGTGTCGCCCTACACTTCACCTACCGGCACGAGGCTGCCACTCGAGAACCTTTTTTCCCCAATGGTTGTCGGTTCTTCGAGTTATATGGCCGGCCCATTGCCACTTCAGCTTATTAATCGGTCACTCTAGTTCTACTGCGGATATCGTCATTTCACGCAGAGAAACCTCAAGCATATAATTATCAGTGTAAATTATCCATTAATTTTTTACTACATCACGAGTATATCCAAAAATAATTTATGAAACCGTTAATATGACGTACGTTTACTGTAAATAAAATTAGGCCCACTCGTAAATATGGAAATGGAGTGAGTAATAAAATTCCAGAGGCTCTTGTCCTTCGAGTCACTGACATTGGATTAAATTTAAATGAAGACGTCAGTTCATAAACCCAAATATTAATCTGACCTGGATTAACCTATGAATTTTTTGGTTTTTGAAAGAGTACCATTATATGTTTTATTGTTTGTATCATTCAGGTATGGATTTGAAGTTAGCTATCAAAATAAAAATAAATTACTGCAATTGGCACGTTCAAAGAAAACATAATAAAACGATTTCGTCTGCGCATGCGCCGCCCGCCCAAAGGAAAATCATATTTACGCATTCGTGTTTCAGACTTCATGTGATACAGAACTACTTCCAGTGAAGCTGTGTTTTAAAATAATAAATAAACTTTTACGTATATTATAATACAAGCTATAGTTTTCTTTTCAAGAAGTGTGTAGTGAAACTGTAAAAGAAAATTTTAATATGGGTATGATTTCACGTGTGCGGGGCCGAATCAGAAGTGATTCTTTCTCGAAGATTCATACGATGAAATCGGAAGATAAAATCGCTAACATTGGTAAGAAAATAGAAATGCATAATTTTTGATGGAAGTTAAAGCGCAACGTTACTGTGCGTAAATTTTACATCATTATTAAATTTTTGTAAAATTTTATTTGAATATGATTTAGTTAGTGCTGTAGTCTTTTGTGTATATATGTGTATGCGATATTTATAGATTTGATGTTTCAATCGTTTCTGTGTTTGAAAGCATCACTGGGTGTCGCGATTCCAGCAAACAATTAAATGAAAAATATTTTTCACAATCTAGGAACATTAGCCTACAGTTTGCCTATAGATATAAATAAGTATAAAAATGCATTTGAAACAGATTACTAAGGTTTAGCGAAAAACATTGTAGTTTAACAACAATATCGTCGCATGTACTTTATTATTATTTTTTTCATTTTTGAGATCCATTTGAACGTTTTAAATTGTTGTTTTTAAGAATAACAAGAAAATTTTTGCTTAATAAAAGGAAAAATATAATTACATAAAATTTATTAGGTATCACATGTGCATTAAAGACTCTTTAGATGTTCTCTTTACTACTATTTCTACCCAAAGCTGTCTTGAAGCGTAAACTTTCAAATAAAAATATTTGAATAATTTTTATGGACGAAAAACTGAAGTTATTTCTTGTTCGATCATAGAAAATCGTTGTTTGATCATAGAAATACCATG
Organism: Parnassius apollo; assembly: GCA_907164705.1. Classification (NCBI taxonomy): domain Eukaryota; kingdom Metazoa; phylum Arthropoda; class Insecta; order Lepidoptera; family Papilionidae; genus Parnassius; species Parnassius apollo. The sequence continues at coordinate 18,683,379 of CAJQZP010000008.1, forward strand.
TAGGTATAAAAAATATTATTCAACAACGCGTTTTCAGTCGTTTGGTTCACACTTGGGTTATTTGATTTTATAGTTTGTAACACCGTTAATGCTTAGAGCAAGGGTTCCAAAAAGCGGTTCAATAAGTCTACGCCACGGCGCGGTGGCGCCCTGGTACGCGTAGAGAGTAAACGGAGGCGCCGTGAGACGCTCCTGTTGACCATTTTCCGGAAATTAAACTTTGTATTCGCGGGTACAAAATAAACCGGTTTTTCCACTGTAGATATAATAAGAACAAATATCGCTCTAAGATCAAGAGTAGAGTAACGGTGTCAAGCCTTTACCCATGCTTTAAAAAATTTGGGAGATTAGCTCACACGTTATATTGATTAGGTTGCCTTTGTGTTTTATTTCCTAGTTCAAAAAACTCTACTAATCATTGTACCCTATTTCGACTAGCTATTGCGCAGAGACAAAATACTATACCTGTTAGTGCGCCGCGAACTGAAAACGTTTGGAAAACCCTGGCTTAGTAATACCTAAGCATAGCTTGCTTATGTACATACTCTAATCAGTTAACGGTTTTTTTATAGAATAAACACAAACAAACGAGCACGCAGTCCACCTGATGTTAAGTGGATGCTGTGGTCAATAGACATTTTCATTTAGTATCAGAAAGCAGATGCGTTGTCATCCCCAAACACTAAGATCGAATGCCTCGTTACCAGTAAAAAGAATCTCCAATTCTCTACACTCACCATACAATACACAGCAGCAATATTCATCTGCTTCAGGCTGGTATTCTATGAGAGTTTAGTTCTACGTGCTGTAGCTCGTATCGCATGCCTACAACGTGGCTTTACCACGTGAAGTCCACTTCAACGGACCGTAACGGTAAACGAAGCGTTTCTTGAATATAAAAACGGGTGTAAGTCTTTAGATTAGTGACAGAGATTTATCTTTTTTTTTAAATAAACCGATATATTATACTAGCGCAACAATAATTTTAATCCTCTAGATTTTTACAGGCTGATAAATAAAAAGTGTATATAATATTATATATTCATAACATAACAAAATGTACGATATAGAAGAATTGAAATTATAATGATTTTTTTACCCCAAAAGTGATAATTTGCGTTCGAACATTGGGCCGAATGCGAATTTCGAAATTAAGCTCTAGGGTACTCGTACTTTTGAAATTCTTTAGAAATGGGCAATCCATACATAGTCTTGTTTTTTCTAGTGTGGTTATTTTCATTGGTGCTGTTGCTGCCGTATTGGGCGCCAAGAGGTCTCCTGGTGGCGTTGGGTGGCGCGTGGCTAATGGCAGCATATACCTGTTTAGTGGTGCCCGTTCTAATATCAGCAAACTATCACTATCCAGCGAGATGGTATCCCGCTGTAGCGAGACTTGCACAAGGTATGAACATTTTTGAAAAGACTTAAAATAACACTTATAATGAATCATCATAAACATATAAACGTAAACACTCACGCCTGTCACCCAGAGGGGTAGGCAGAGACTACAGACTTCCATTTGGCACGATCCTGACACACCTCTCTCGCCTCCTTCACATCCATACACCTACGCATGCATGCTCGTCGGTTAAGGGTACTCCTAATTTGGCCCGTTTTCAATAAATCGCCAATTTGGTCGATAAATTTTCGCCTAGGACGTCCCTTTCCGACTCTGCCATTCACTTCTGCAACATAAATTTTCTTTGTCACTCTTTCCTCATCCATTCCTTCCACAAGAACAAACCACCCAAGGCACTCCTTTCTTAATCCTGGTTACAACATCATCTTGTACACCACACTCTTCTCTTATCACAATATTTTTCACCCTGTCATTCAGATTCAGTCCTAACATACTCCTTAACGACCGCATTTCTACTGCATTTATTCTACTCTCGTGCTTCTTCTGCCATACCCAACTTTCACTACCATACGTTAAAGTAGGGACCAACACAGCATTGTGAATTGCCATACGTGCCTTTTTTGACACATTTTGACTCTTCACAATAGAGTGCAGAGCTCCATTTACTCTGTTTCCTGCGTTCACTCGTCGTTCTATATCCTTATCATATCTCCCATCCCTGCTAAATACGCAACCCAAATATACAAACTCATCTACTTGCTCGATCAACTCCCCTTCTATTCTTATTTCACATATCGTTTTACTTTCTTCTCTTTCAAAAACCATAATTTTTGTCTTACTTGCGTTCACTTTCATACCCCTTTCTTTTAATGATCTGTTCATTAATGTAATCATCATTTGCAACTCAGCCGCCGACGACGCAAGAATAACTTGATCATCGGCGTACAAATATAATAATATTATAATGAATCAATCAAAAAAAAAAAACAATCAAAAATCAATCATTATAAAAGTGATATTTTTTTAATTTCTAATATATGTACATAATTCTTTTCATTGATCCAATGATATGTCACGCCAAATCATTTTTATTAAAAACTGGTTGGTGTGCGATGGGTTTTATTTCAACATATACACTTTTATATAGATCTATCATATTTATCAATCTTCTTTAACACAACAGCAGATAAAAAGTTGCCTATATGTAGGGCTGCCATCCGTCCGGGTTTCCCCGGATTTGTGTCATCGTTTGGAAGACGTCCGGGGTGCAACCCGGACTACAATAAAAGTCCGGGTTTTCGATCAGATCCCATTTAATATTATTAACTGAGTAACTAATATTGGGTTTGTTTATCTTTTATTTAGAAGGTTGAAAAATAAAGCAAAAAATCAAGTACGGAGTAAAATATATTTTAATCAAGATGTAAGTGAATGAAAAAAGTATTGAAATGTCCGGGGCGAAAGCTCCAAAATCAGGTTTTAGAGATGGCAGCCCTACCTATATGTTATAACGGTCATTTACTGCCTACATACACAATTTTATGGAAATTCGTCTAGTAGTTTTTCCGTGAATCAATTTTTCTACAGATTTATTATATCTATATAGATATTGAAGACTAACCTAGTAAATAATTGAATTTACGTAAAAACAAAGGATCCTATTGCTGTGATCTTTTATTACTGATATTATATCTCTGTTAATACCGATATTGTACGGTTATCAACCAAACGCTTATGGCTTGCAATCGTTATATTTATTACACCCTATCGAAACTCTACTGCTAATCATCAGCCCCTGGATATTTGCCACTTGCAATGCCACGCTTAGCAGGAGAGATTTTATTTTATTTTAATTTATTATAACGTTGGGGAAGATGCCCGTTTTTGTCGTCTATGGGTATTTGTATTATAAAATCTAGTCCATGACACTCCTTAGGCAAATCCAAGTACGTCAACCCATTTCGGCTACAAGAGGTCACGAAGAAACATAATATATATATATATATATATATATATATATATATATATATATATATATATATATATATATATATATATAAATTACGTGTCGCGTTATTTGTCCTCGATGGACTCCTAAACTACATAACCGATTTTAATCAAATTTGCACACCGTGTGCAGTTTGGTCCACCTTGAAGATAGGATAGTTTTTTTTGCCCATGAGTGACCCATAATTTTTTTTTGCATTAAATTTCGTTCATTTTCAATTAGACATGAAGGAAACAGAAACAGAAACTTTTTTATTCAATGTAGATTATAAACAATACTTATTGAAAGTACTTTTTTTCATTTACCACTGGTTCGCAAAAAAAACTTTGTCCTGGGAAGAACCAGCAAGAAACCCAGCGGGACTATTTTTTTTTCCAATAATAGCTTACAATAATGTTTACATTAAACAACACAAGACAAATTAGAAATAGCTTGGTAGCGATCACCCTTCCCAGGGGTTATTATCACCGATAAATTCCTTAATATTATAATAACCCTTTTTATACAAACTTAGTTTAATAATATTTTTGAACTTCGTGTATGATAAATTTTGTATATTTTCTGGGATTTTGTTGTAAAAGCGTATACATCGCCCCAAGAATGAATTACTGACTCGGTGGAGTCAAGTAACTGGTACTACTAGCTTGTGTCTGTTCCTAGTATTTACAGAATGAATATCACTTATTTTCGCAAAACTACTTTTATTTTTGTGTACGTACATTACATTTTCATAAATGTATTGAGAGGCCAGAGTTAATATATTAATTTCCTTAAATTTTTGTCTCAGTGACTCTTTTGGTTTTAAATTATATATTCCTCTAATGGCCCTCTTGGGGTCATCGAAAAAGACAGAACAACGTCTGCATGGCAAGCTAGTATATATATATATATATATATATATATATATATATATATATATATATATATATATATATATATACATATACATATACACCCGAATAACCCAACTTCTGAACAGTAGAGTAACAAAGGAGTTTGCCAAATCGACTTTCCCTTTTGACACGCTAAACGACCTCCGTCGTTTGCCAGATCATTGAATAGAATAACTGCAAATAGTGTCTATTTGTGATTGGACAGCCATTTATATTTACTATAACTTTAATAAATAAATTCAGTAGCAACACTGACGAATAGTTACTTTGAAAAATAACCGTTACTGCTGCTTAAAAATTTACATCGGAAATATTTATCAAAAATCCCTGCCTTGATTTTATATAACAGTTGTTTTAATACGTGAATACTAAATCCCGACACGTACAGACTATTAGATTGAAAAGACGAAATAATTTTAATACGTTGCTTGTTATTGTTTTTGCACCACGTTTTTTCCAACGAAAAATAATGTGAGGCGCATTTGAAAATAATGAATGAGCCAAAGCAATGCCTTTAATCTCGTTCTCGCATTTTATTTATGCTATCTCGGCCACGTGCACAGGGATGTGCTAGATCTCCTTTTATTATTTTTTGTAAACTAGTGTCATCGTGATCCGCCCCGACTTGGCTTGGTACGGGTGATTTCTGGATCTCTAAAACCGCGCCAACCGGGTCAAAATGTGAATCTAAACCATAGAATACTATAATACATATATAATAGAACGGGGGAGTGGGCGGGGCCCATGTAGCCACATATTTGTCAACAACATGTCAATTCACACGTATAAATGTCAACACGAGATGACTTTTGACGTAACAATCGTTTACAAATTTCGCATGCAAATTATTTAGAAAATACCAAATTGCACACTATTTACATATTAAAATTTATATATTAAAATTTAAACGATTTTTTTGATGATTTTGAACATTAATCAAAAGTCTAAAATGTGTAAATTTACTCAGTCTGTCAATACAGAGAATCGGGTTTGTAGTAGTGATAATACGACGTAATTGCTTGTATATGTGCTCCCGGCGACACCGAACCTCGTACAAAATAAGGTTGACAGCCATTCTATTGTGTATTAAAGTATTCTATGATCTAAACCATCCAGGGATCCAAACACACACAAAAAAATTCGTTAAAATCTGTCGAGCTATTTTCGAGTTTTAACGGAGACTAACGGACAACTATTCATTTTTTTTAAAAGAGAAGATTTTGTAATCCAAAAATAATTATGAATGATTTTTAAAAACTTTACGAAGCAACTACTATTTAACACAGCACTCTCCCTCTTGTGTTTACTTTTCAAATGACTGTACGATTTTTAAGATTGAATACATTGTAGGACATAACAGGCTTTTGGTAAAAATTCTTAAACTGTGTACTGCTTCGGCTTCAATAGAAAAGATGGACCTTGCATTTGATCTGATTTGCAATCATCAGATATGTTCGATCTTCGCCAAACTTATTTAGTGTACTTAATATAAATTTAAAAAATGCGCGTCATTTGTTTTGTTGTGTATTAACCAGGCTTTAGAAGATTCGTCAAAATAGTGTTTGCTTGTGACGCTCCCATCTCAGTTATGTTTATTTACCTACTCGCCATTTCAGTTTGTCAGGTCATTGTCGGAGCGGCGCTGAATGAGGCAACGGAAGCTGGCTCACAGCCAATGGGTGTGCGTCATTGGATCATACTTTTCTGAATCTAAACAAAAACATGTGAAGACGCACAACGTGGGTTATCCCGATGATATTTTTTTATGTTTGCTTATGCGCCGTTGTAGAAATCTAGTTATGCAGTCCCGTATGTTGATTCGAATTCGTTTTAAATCGAATAATAGTATGTATAGTGTAGTATATAAATAAAAAAAAAAAAAAAATATATATATATATATATATATAGAGTATGTATAGTGGGGGTAAAAATAGGGGCAATAATTTACAAAACAGGTTGTGTACATGAAGTTTAACCACTCGGTTGCGAAGTGGGTCATACATACGTTGCGGCTCTGCGTACCAGAGCCGGTAAGTTCGAATCCATATGTGACTGAATAGCCTACAAATAATTATTGTTTCGGATCCGAATGTCTGTTTACGCAAAGATTTAAATCTTTGTGTTTACGTACAATTAACATAAGTAAATGTCTCTACGATAAAAAGTCTGTAGTGAAAATCCTTCTGTGGAATAATGTTTTTTAAAAAGAAATCAATTTTTGGAGGTGTGGCCGTGTTAATCTCTGCACGCATGTTATCTGTTGCGCTTTGATGAAGTGATAGGATCCCTCATCCATGTAGTTACAAAGTCAACTTTATTTATTTTAGTCAAAATAACAAACTAGCAAAATAACAATCATGCATTCATTAATTAATTGATATTAAATCGAGTATTGATATAGGTGGGCAACAGCATCCCAATCCGCAAGCAAAAAACGGCGTACTTATGCTCCTTTGCTACTTCACGTTTATAAAAAATATCTTATTAAAATAAAACAGTACAGGCGAAGATTTTTAAAATATTATCAGACAGTAGGATTTTAAAAGCGTCAGTAGCCTAATAGCAGGACGCAGATCGCGAACTCAAAAGGTCGTGGGTTCGAATACGCCATTTGACTAATGTCGTGAACCACTCCTGACATAAGCGTTTCAAGCTTACCAGGAATGGTCAAAAGGAATATTAGTAATCTTAAATAATAAGATTACTAATATTTAAAAAAAAGAAGATTGCACAGTACCTACACACATGTGCCTTTGATTTTTTTTAAATATAAGTAAGGGTTCTTTATCGCTGTAAAACCGGATTAACCAACATTCTATTAATAAGCTGAAGTGGCAATGGGCCGGCTATGTATCACGAAGAACCGACATTGAATTTGTGGCAGGATGGTTCTCGAGTGCAGCTTCGTAACAGTAAGCGGAGTGTAGGGCGGCCTCTACTATGTAGATGTAGGCACATCCTGATGACACATACAGGAAGTCGATGGATATACACAGCTCAGGACCGTGCTTTGTGAAAATCCTTGTGAAGTGTGAAGGCCTTGTGAAGGGTTGTAATGATGATTATGAAAGGTCCTTTTGATTCTTCCTATAGTGTTAAACATCTTTTCTTTAATATGAGTTGGGGGCAAACGAACATGCGGCTCACCTGATGGTAAGTGACTACCGCCGCCCATGATCAACTGTAAAATCAGGGAAATTGCGGATGCGTTGCGTCGGCCTTTTAAAAAAGAGTAGGATCTTTTCTTTAAGGGTCTAAGACGTATTGGTCCGGAAAAATTACTGGTGGCAGTCGATTCCACAAGGATGTTGTGCGAGAAAGAAATGTGTAATATGCTTACTTAATGTAAATGCAGGCTACTTATAAGCTCTTTAAAAAAATCAAAGTGTCTCCTTTTATAGAATAAGGGTGACAAACGAGAAAACATCCCAGCCGTTGGTAAGTGGATGCTTTAGCCCATAAACATCTACATTTATCCCCGATTGAGAATCAAGATGCATATACGATGTTACCCCTGAGAACTTGGATGGAATGCCTCGTTTCCAGTAAAAATGGTCTTCGGTTTGCTACACTCACCATACAAAACACAGCAGCATGAAGCTGCTATTCTGCAAGTGTAGTCCTTTCCCGGAGCCGACCCATTCGTGCTACAATCATAATATAGTTGATGCCTGGCACTACCTCTTAAAAACGTCTCGTGCTTGTTTAGCGTTTAGCCAGTTTGCGAGTTTACTTTTAAAAATTTATTTTTAAAATCAAGAAATAAATATATATTTTTTTTAAAAATAACTTACCAGAGAGGTTTGAGGAAGTTTTCTTCTAGTTCTAGTTGTTGCTTGCTGCGGAGGGTTGCTCTGAACTGGTTTGTCTTGCTTAGGATGGCTCTTTTATACTCAACATTTTTATAAAGAAAATTATCCATTGGACAATGAAGGTTGATCGGCGGATCGTTTCATACAATAAAAACATTTTTAATTTTCTGAAATTTCTTAATAATAAATTATTACTTAATGTACCACATACTTACATATACCAATAAACTTACATGTGTCTTGATATAATATCTACTACTTATAATTAAGTTACTTATGGTTTAAGCCATTCTTTAAATATCAATCTCACCTGGTGTACCCAGCTGATGAACAACATTTGTCCCTTTCAGCCTTTCCGGCTGTGACGGCCGCCTGATGGCGGAAAATTTTTGCACTCATTATAACTCACAGCCTGATTATAGGGAGCAGCATTAGCGGGCGTCTCTGAAAATATTTTATGTAATACATAAAATATGGCACATTCTTCAATCATTCACGTCTTTTAATAGGCCAATGTATTTTATAGAATTTATTACACTTCTATCAGAGTAGGTAATAAATTCGTGGAATTGAAGCCAAAAGTTATAAAACTGTATACCATAAAATTATTTACCCTTTCTTATCGAATTCCCCTTAGGACCCATAAAATTCGCGCTCTCGATTAGTTAAGACGTTCATGCCTTAGATAAAACCGATTTCAGTGGATATGTTTTTACAAAACTGGCAGAAATCTGTCAAATAAAAATATTATAACAAACGTCAAATAATAGAAAGAAAATAGGAGGGACAGAGTGGGGGACAATAAGCTCTAGTATAATCGATATTCGCTCCTTCTTCCTTTTCGAAGCTGATATTTTAATTTTTTGAATAGTAAATAAAAGGTTGGGTGGTACAAAATTTCTAATCCTATTCTTTGTACAGAAGCACTCACTACAGACATGGTAAAAGGCCTTGCTCAATTTTCCTCATCTTTATTTTAAGCTGTCAATTGTTCCTGTGCAATTCCAGCATTTTTATTCTTCCGCTATGGAAATACTTTTACAAAAGATTACTTTGAATACCAAATAACTGTAGTCTCCAGTTTTCGAGCGATTGGGGCAACTTGAACTTTTTAGTTGGTGGCGTGCTTTTAGTGTTCCAATGAAACGAGTCTCGTTTAGACACAAGCGTAATGAGAATAATTTGACTGAATCATAATGATAAACCAAGTTTTATCTCCAATAACAATCGCGGTTCAATAAGTATTTTTGTAATCTATATTGAATCTCACAGAACACACACTGCCGTGTTTCGTATTTTAAGTGTAGAGAACGGCAGACACGTTTTACTGGAATGGAAGCATTCCATCTTAGTCCTCAGGGGTGACAACGCATCTGCATTTTGATTCTTAATCGAGGTTAATTGTAAATGTCTATTGGCCACAGCATCCACTTACTATCAGGTGGACTTTGTGCTAATTTATCGCCCTTATTCGATAAAAAAAAGAATAAAAATGACTCTATTTTAATCCGACCTCAAACTACCTCATTGTTCTCACAACAAAAGTACAGATATTCGCAGCAATCTCAGCGTCAATAATGCGTGCATATAACTTGCCGAACCGATGATGCAGAATATTCAAAATGATTATATCTGATACTCCAACCATTTCTGTATGTCGTGTCTTTTCAGAATGCAGCTGTCGCCTCGGCAGCCGTCCCAACCTGGGATAGTCTACAAGCGAGTCTATACCCTGCTTAAGGAAGTGTACCGCTTATAAATCAATGTGCGAAACTAGTATTTCCCTACTTTTTAAATATGAATATAAGTGAATGCTGTGGTGCATAGACATCTAAACTCCATGTAGACGCTTTGCGAAACATGAAGACTAAGATGAAATGTCTCATTTCCAGTTATAAGAGTCTCCTCTTGCCTCACTCACCATACGAAACACAGCAGCATTAAGCTGCTATTCTACACTGGTATTCTGTGACAGTGTAGTCCTTCCCCGGTTGAGCCGACGCATTCATGCTACAACTATGTGTGCTCGTATGTCACCCTATATCTATAAAATGAACTCATTTCTTGTCTAGTTGTTCTTCTGGGTTGTGTCGACGCACCGCAATGGCGGCCGTTTGACTATGTGTGAGTAACTACGCGAGCGCGGATTGGAGCGTAATGGCGGACGGTAGACTTACTATGGTGTGCATGTGTGCGTGCCGGCTTGTTTGCATTAGCAACTGTCTTACTATGGGTGCGTCGGCAATTGTTTTAAGAAACGGCTTCCGCCCTTTTTTCTAGGTCCATGATAGAGAGTCAGTTTAATTACAGGTTGTGAAGCATTCCATATTAGCCCTCAGGGATGACAATGCATCTGTGGCGTTCTTTACTTGTAGTTAATTTCAGGAGTCCTTGGGCTGCGATAGCCACTTGCTTAGATGGACTGTGAGTTCCTATTTTTTTATAGTATCGCATGATAAACTAGCACACAGTCCACCTAATGGTAAGTAGATACTGTGGCCCATAGACATTAATTCTCAATAAAGAATCAAAATGCAGATACGTTGTCACCCGTGAGGACTAAGATGGAATGCCTCGTTTCAAGTAAAAAGTATCTCCGGTTTTCTACACTCACCATATGATACACAGCAGCATTAAGCTGCTATTCTGTGAGAGTGTAGTCGTTCCACGGAGTCGACTTATTCGTGCTATATCCATAATATAGTTGAAGCCTGGCACTACCTCGTAAAAACGTCTCGTATTTCTTTAAGCGTGTAGCTGGTTTACGAGTTTGTTCTATTCTATCTCTTCGTTCTATATATTTCTTGCTGGTATGCTATGAGAGCGTGCTCCTACCCCGGTCGAGCCGACCCATTCGTGCTATAACTATAATATAGAGCTGCATCATGGCTCTACTACAACTAAACCCATTTTATAAAAAAAGGAACTAGGATCTTAGTGCTGTTTTGAATATATAAAATGCACACGGACAAACATCCAGACGCGAAACAATTAATTGTAGGACATACAAACACTTGCTGAAACCAGCAGCGCTGCATTCAAATACTTTGCAACTGCGCCACTGAGTCGTCATTTCTTACCTATCTATTGCTGCCATCTCTAAGCTAGTGCTGCCAAACACTCACCTGCAGGCGATGCTTTTATTAAGGAATATTAGTTACGAATACAAACATCTTTACCGACAAAAAGCTGCTGTCTATGCTCTACAATATATGAACTTCGGAGAGGGTGCAACTACAAAACAGGATTCCGCGATCCTCTTCACTAGCATACGGCATTGCACCCAAATATTGCTAATTAACCTCGGTCCCGAATATAAAGCTCTGTTTTTGTCGTTTTGGTGTCCATCACAGTCTAAAAATTGAAATATTAACATTACATCGTAAGTACCACAAAAATGTTAATACGACAATAAATTTATAGTTTAATCTTTGTCGCATGAATGCTAGAGATATGTGTAGGCGAAATTGTGTATTTATTATTTGTCTATGTGTGTTAGCTGCGTACCGGCGACACGCGTCCCGATATTAAAAGACAGTAGAAGGCATTTCTAGTACCTTATTATTTCGATTTCTGTAGTAAGTACATAATATTCCAGATATGATAATATTTTAACTTTATTGTGAACAAATGTGATAGTTGTTGTCAAACGCTAACGTTACGGCTCCGTGGCGCAGTGGCTTAGCAATGAGTTGCGGCAGTGCTAAGGGCCGCGTACGAAACAAGTATTAGTACGGTCTACAAGTAATTGTGTCGGGTCTGGATGTTTGTGCTTGTGACATTTATGTATATAAACTGCCCCCACTATACAAGAGAAAATGCTTGTGTGGTAAAGTGTTTTAAAAAAACAAATAAATAAATATAATATAAATGGTAAATAAAATAAAAATGGTAAATAAATAAAAGGCCTTGGTGTGGTAGCAATTATTCGTGGATCCTGGATTAAATATAATATAGTGCCGATAGTTTAACTTGCCCAGATCAGACAAATCTCTCTGGAATTGTTCCATAATCGACTCTTATGATAGGCACTGGATGAGACGCGGTAATGGATTCTCCCTCGTTACCATCACACAGCTAAATTCAGTAGACTACTTGAGAATTAATCGTTTTATCACCAGGCAGCCGCTATTTACATGCTTTATATTGCTTGATATGACCTGAATGATCCACATGTGTATTATGGTCGCCACACAGGTCAGTTCAACTAATCATTCCAACTGATCAGTTCAAACTAAAACTGTTGATATTTTTTTAAATTATTGGATTTTCAATATATGGATTAATAAACTTATATATAAAACTCCGATATTGATATCTACATTTATAATTATCGATATATCGAAAATTCAATATTGCAAAAAATATCAAGTTTTAGTTTGAACTGATCAGTTGAAATGATCAGTTGAACTGACCGCGTGTGGCGTCCATAAGTGTTATGGAATTTTGTAATTAGTTTTTCGCCCACTTTCAGACGTCTCATTACAATAATTTTCATAACTGAAACAGAAATAGAATTTTTTTATTCAATATGGATTTTAAATAAACTATTGCAAGTTTTAGTTTGAACTGATCAGTTGAAATGATCAGTTGAACTGACCGCGTGTGGCGTCCATAAGTGTTATGGAATTTTGTAATTCGTTTTTCGCCCACTTTCAGACGTCTCATTACAATAATTTTCATAACTGAAACAGAAATAGAATTTTTTTATTCAATATGGATTTTAAATAATACTTATTGAAAGTTACTTTTTTTCATTTACCCACTGGTTCGCAAAAAAACCTCTGTCCTGGGAAGAACTAGCAAGGAACCCATGGACAGGGACAATTTTTTTAAATAAGTGCTTACCATCATGTACGTTACAATTAACAACACAAAACCAATTAGAAATAGCTTGGTAGCGATCACCCTTCCCGGGGGTTATTATCATCGACACATTCCTTAATATTATAATAATTAATAGCCCTTTTTATATAAACTTAGTTTAATAAAGTTTTTGAACTTTGTGCATGTCAAATTTTGTGTGTGCCATACTAAATGACCCTAAATATTCTCACTAGGATGGTCACAGCTCTGGATCAATGCATATCGTTTCAAGTTTTTTTAAAGTAATATTATTGATTATTAGCGACCCCACCTTGGCTTCGTCTAAATCGGGTTTGACAAAATGGTCTTATTTAGATTCAAGATAACCATCAAAGATCATTTATTTTTACAGATTGAGACTTTTGAAAAATTTCTTCCAAGTTATCGTATGAAACACAGACTTGATCACTTGTGGCCTTGCTCTCTGTTTTCATGCTCATCTGTTCGTGAAACTTCATTAGAACCGGTTTAGCCATTCCGAAGGTCAGCACAAATAGACAGACAGAGAGATAGTCAAGATAATTTTAACAATGGTTGGTTACTCATAGGATATTCCCTTCAATCCCCATAAAAATCCCATGCAGTCGCATGCGCCCGGCAAATCTCGAGCGGTCGCATGCGAACGCACCCAACCACAGCACTTAAAACCATTAAAACTTATATTTAGAGGCTACTTTTCTATGAAGAAGTTAGACATTATAAAAAGTCAGGTTTTACTTCATTACAAAAAGATTTTATTGTATTTTGATAACAAAAAAAAAACATACCAAGCGTATGTCGGCAGCGTGAAAATCACAATTATTTCAATATATATTACTCGAAATTATTTACGTAAAAAAAAAAATTATATTCACACAAAAACTTTCATTACAATTTTATAATAAAACACTATACTAAAACACTAATAAAACACTAGAAAAATCCAAAAATCCACAAAATAACATTCACGCGAAAATGGCGTACGAAATGAACGTAGATTATAAATAAATATCCATAGAATAACAAACTTTTTATTGCACTAGAAGATAGAAAATTTCATATTGATTCTATAATGCCAAACTTCTTCATAGAAAAGTAGTCTCTATATAAAATTTTATATGGGTTAAAGTGCTGTGGGTGGGTGCGATCATATTTGACCTCTTGAATTTTGACGGAATATCGAAGCGGTCCAATTTGGACGCTTGCCGTTTGAGAGGTTATTTCGACAAAAAAACCATAGTTATTATGGTTGGTTCCGGAACGTTATTACAACGTCTAAAACAAACTTTTTCTGATGAATGATAATCACGCAATTTTCTTCAGATTCCTAAATTTAGCCAACCTAATAAAACTAAAGAGAACATTTTTTCACAATTTTTTTTATTTAAACATACGTTTATACGTTCTATTTTAATTAGGTTAGTTCTATTAAATATTCTTGATTACTTTTCGCATTATGACTTCCCGATATTGTTTAGCCCTTGCCTTAAAAAGGAGAATTTTTCCATGCAAATGAGTGAAATCAACCAATCTATGAAACGGAAAACTAAGATGAGTTGTGACAGCTCTCCAGCGCCCACGGTCTTGTTACAAAGATCAGTTGCTATGCAAGCTGTAAGAAATTTATATAAAAATTAATTTTTGGTCATAAAAATGGTTATTAAATTAACAACAATCATAAATCGATTAGCCTCGGGTGGAATTCAAACCACTACTTGTCCTATTTGTGTAACCAAATACTCTAATTACTGACTTACGCGGTTAACAAATTACATATGTATAAGTATGACTTTGTTTTGTCCATGTTCATCTTAAGACCTATCCGTTGGGAGGCACTATTGAGGTCATTGAGCATAGTGCTTAAGTCCTCCAGCGATTCTGCCATAAGGACTATATCGTCGACAAATCGAAGGTGAGTGATGTACTCGCCATTGATGTTAATACCGGTATCCTTTCCAGTCCAGTAGCTTGAAAACGTCTTCCAAAGCAGCGGTGAAGAGTTTCGGGGATATAACGTCACACAGCGAGCTATGGAGAGGGCTATGCTCGGAGTTTTTCTGCGTGATAGACTCAGAAATGAGGATATCCGCAGTAAAACCAGAGTGACCGACATAGCCCAACGGATTAGTAAGCTGAAGTGGCAATGGGCCGGCCATATAGCTCGAAGAACCGATAACCGATGGGGAAGAAAGGTTCTCGAGTGGCAGCCTCGTACCGGTAGGCGTAGTGTAGGGCGACCCCCCACTAGATGGAGTGACGACCTGGTAAGATATGCAGGAAGTCGATGGATGCAGGTGGCTCAGGACCGTGCTTTGTGGCATTACTTGGGGGAGGCCTATGTTCAGCAGTGGACTTGTGAAGGGCTGTAATGAATGAATGAATGAAAAAGTATGACTTTAATAAGCGACACACCAGTCCAAGCTTAAGATTATATTTTAACCGAAGAACCAGTAACAAAACTAAAGTTTTCAAAGTAATTACATTAAAATATTATTTTTTTATCATTGATAGTTATTTTCGTAATTTTACTCCCTCGTTCTTTGTCAGCCGGTCCAAAGGCATAGGGCACCACATTATAACATTTTCAAATGTCTATAGTTATTCATTCAGAGACTTAGCTCAATCTTTATCTTTGCGCGTCAAGTTGCTGTCATCCTCCATCCATCCAATGATCTGGCCAGGGCAGGTCCTACATCATGTTCCTATTTCTTTTTCATTTTTGATTAACTAAATTATTGGACAAGACAACTGCTTATACAAATCTTGCACTGTTATGGCTTTTTTTTAAAGAAAAATGTGACACGAGCACACAGTTCCACCTGATTTTAAGTGAATGCTATGTTATCTAATCTCCATTAGGAATCAAAATACAGATTTTTTGTCACCCCAGAAGGCTAAGATGCTTCGTTTCCAGTATAGAAGTTCTCCGGTTCTCAACACTCACCATACGAAACCCCGGCAGCATTAAGCTGCTATTTTACGCTGGTTATCTGTGAGAGCGTGGTCCTTTTCCAGTCTAGCCATTCCACCATGCACAACCATGATATAACTGGAGCATAGCATCTACCACGCAATAATAATAATAAGCATACGTAGTAAATATTTATGAATGGATCCTTTTCAGAAGTCGCCCGTAGACTTCGAGCACCAGGGGCGTGCCTTTTGGGCGTTGTTAAGACTGTGTACGCGCCACTCGAGCGTGCCGAACGACTTTTTTTGCAGATGAACAATCTTTCCACAATGATTAGCCAGGTGAGAATATTTTGTAAATGTTGCTTTAAGTTCAAACTGAGGACAGGGTTAGTAAAACTTTTAGTTTGAATCTACTGTTGTATATTGAGGTTCTTGTCATCCACGCGTTGACAGCGGGTGATAATCCATAACTCCGTAATGATGGATAACCCGATGAATGATGAAATCTGTAAAAACCGACTAATTTACTGTTTGAGATCTCGTATGACCTTCGATGGATGGTGACATAAACTTAAGCATCGTGTAATAAAGTGTGCCGCTCACACAGCTGATGCTACGTCATAGTTGTGAAACATCCTACGATCGCTTCATGGTAATACTGTAAACTATTTAGTTATTCTAACTGCCTAAAAGTGTTAATACTATTTTTAGGCTGATTTTTTCAAACGTCAGATAAAATTTATCCATCGTATAAAGTAGAACCTGACTGATTCAAAAAACTGGACAAGTGGATGTCGAGTCACGCACAAAGTAGAGGTAGGGTTCCGTAGTTTTCCCGTCACAAAATGTGCATATTAAGTGAGTTCGCGATTCGACCGCTATAATGACTAAAATGGTCCTAAATGGGATGATGGTAACTGAAGAACTTATTTTACAATCAAACTTACGGGGAGTAGTATTCAAAAAAGATTTAAAAAAATCGACTTTGAAAATAATTCAATCTACATCAAATCATTAACATACCAAGTCCGTACAAATACGTTCAAAGTTCGACCATCTATCTATATATTCCCGGCAGTGCAACCCTAAGATATATTTGATCGTAAGGAACCTTCCCGTAAACCATCACTGCCCTAAATTATCTTAAGGGTCGCCCGCGTAAACCACGACTACCACGAATGAAACTGTATGAGGCTATATGATTGTTTGAATACTTTGAATGAGGCCTACAATAACTGTGCGAAAGTCGTAAGTAAGAAAGATCTAACCTGCCTATCCCGCATAGAAAAAAATAAAGCTATAGTAGTAATACATATAAGTCGTTTTCGTAAATTGTTTATTTCTTACTGTTTACAATAATATTACAAAGTTATAATGTATCTAGTTTTAGGTCATTTTCTATGGAGTTGTAACGTAATTTTTACTTATCTAAGTGCATTTTATAAGTTGGTCGCCTATTACTCGTTAATTTGTTAATTCTATTTAGCTGTGTAAATATTTCACAAATGGACTTCTGAATCGGAAACATATTCTTCCTTATCCCCCCCTCACCTCAATTTTTTTAAAAGACCTATCCAACGATACCTCACACGATGGAATAGACGGATAAAAAAAATCATCCTCAATTTACCTTTATGGGAGGAACCCAAAATAAAAATGTTTTAAGACTTTATTTCACAGTATTGTAGGCGTGATTTATATCTATAACTGTGCTAAATTACAGATTTGTAGCACCAGGGGTCTCTCAGTAAAACCGCGGACGAACTTACAGATGGACATTGCTAAACTATAAGGATTCCTTGTTGTTTAACTACGGAACCCTAAAAAGAAAACAATTGATCAATTTCATTCCTATAACTGTAATTTTTAATACGTGGTAGAGCCATGTTGCTGTTATATTATGATTGTAGCGCGAATAGGTCAGCTCGACTGGGGTCACTCTCTTAAAGAATACCAGCGTAAAATGGCAGCTCAATGCTGCTGTGTTTCGTATGGTGAGTGTAAAGGAGACCCTTTTAACTTAATACGAGCCATTCCATCCTAGTCCTCAGTGGTGATGACATATCTGTATTTTGATACTTAATAACGGGTGATCGCTATCAAGCTATTTCTAATTTGTCTTGTGTTGTTTGTTTTTTTTTTTAAATTTAATTGTAAACATGATTGTAAGCTATTATTGGAAAAAAAACAGTCCCGCCGGGTTTCTTGCTGGTTCTTCCCAGGACAGAGGTTTTTTTTTGCGAACCAGTAGTAAATGAAAAAAGTGACTTGCAATAAGTGTTGTTATAATCTACATTGAATAAAAAAGTTTCTGTTTCTGTTTCTAATCGAGGATATATGTAGATGTGTATGGGCCGCAGCATTCACTTACTATCAGGTGAGCTGTGTGCTTGTATGTCACCTTAATCCTATAAAAAAATAGGCCCACAATACATTTTTATGATTAAATTATAAGTATATGATAACAATCTTTCTTATTTAAATCTTTTTTCAGTTACTGGTATTTACTGCGTGCGACCGACTTTTCGTGTCCCAAGGAAGACTGACGTGCCTCTACTCGCTCATGTTTTACAACGTCATCACATATTCAGTTAATTACGTGCGAGAAATATGCACCAAAGAAGACTGGTCACCATACGTCAATGTCACCCGACATTCCCGTGTCAAGCACCTCGCCATGTCAGCCACAAAAATTGTCCTCGAATGGACTAAAGCTGTTACCTTCATAGTGACAGTCACCTTTATTCTCCTCACGCTTGGTCTTGAACAAGGGCTGGAGCATTTTCGACCTACAGCATTATACATAGCTATTACCGGCACTTATTACCTTCTAACAGAAAGAACTTTCCTTGAATTGTGGCCCATCGCGTTGTCTGCAATGAAGTTGGAGAGACTGGAGGGTATGGAGGCGCTATATTGTGGTGTTTGGGCTAGAGGTGTGACCACGGCGCTGGCTGTACCATTGGTGCCGGCGTTGGCGTGGTGGGAACGTTGGAGGTTGTCCTTTCTAGTTTTATACGTGTGTGTCTTTATTCATGGAAGGCATAGGTTAGGGGAGGCACTTGTTAAAATGAATGAAGCTTGTGATTCATTGGCGAAGTTCCGACGAGCTACGCCTGAAGAACTGTCTACACTTGAGGATGTGTGCGCAGTTTGCCTTGGCAGTATGAAGTCAGCCCGCGTCACTCCTTGTGCCCACTTCTTCCACGCAGATTGTTTAAGGCGATGTCTTGCGACATCTGACAGATGTCCAATTTGCATGAGACCGTACGTCTTTTGCTGATCGCTGCAAGTTAATGTTGAGACGAAGACTGGTTTGCTTCCGATACTTTGATTGAAATTGGTCTAAGCTTTCCAAAATTGTGTTTGTAATGATTTTGAACGTCTTACGCTTTTATTTGATGTGATTTAGGTTAATTTTTTTCATGCGCCTTAGCAAGTCTATTGAAAATCTATATGATACATAAATATTTGTTAATGATAGGATACTTATTTTGGATTATTATAGTGTGTACATAAATTTTATTATTGTAATTACATATTATGTTAAATTATAGCAAGGAATAGATCAGTATTAATTTGTTTATAACATCTTAATAATTTTTGCTGTTTTGTTATATTTTAAAAAGCTAATATAATATAATTATTTAGATATATTATAAACCCTAAAAGGGTCCAAGTTAATGCTAATTTTGTACGAATTTGATGAAATAAATTAAATACATTTTTTATTACTCGTTTTTTTTACTAGCTTTTACCCGCGAATTCTTTTGCATAGAACTTAAACAATAATTTCATCATCAACATTACAGCCCGTCACAAGTCCATTGCTGAACATAGGCCTCCCCCAAGGAATATCACAAAGCACGGTCCTGAGCCACCTGCATCTATAGACTTCCTGCATGTCTTACCAGGTCGTCGCTTCATCTAGTGGGGGGTCGCCCTACACTTTGCCTACCAGTAAGAGGCTGCCACTTTAGAACCTTTTTTCCCTATCGTCGGTATCGGTTCTTCGAGCTATATTGTGGGCCATTGCCACAGCTTGCTAATCCGTTGGGCTATGTCAGTCGCTCTGGTTATACTGCGGATATACTCATTTCTAAAGATAATTCAGAGAAACCCCAAGTATAGCCCTATTCATAGCTCGCTGAGTGACTTTGAGGTTCCTTATAAGGTCAGCAGTGAAGGACCACGTCTCAGATCCATAAGTCATTACTCGTAATACGCAGTGGTTGTACAATCTCGTTTTCAAGTATGAGGTATATCTGACGAGAAGATCCCATGTAGCACACAAGTGGTATAAGAAAGCGCTACTGTAGCCGCTTAACAGATATATGTAATGGCTTCACCTTCTTAAGTAAGTGCTACAGTAGCTATAGAGAACTTCTCAATCGCTTCTATGCCACAGAAAAGGGCCTACTTTATACGGGCTTCAGTGCTACAGCAGCGGTACCATAGCGGCATGGTGAGTTTGTAGCGATTGTTAGCGATACAAAAGTGCGTGAAATGTGATTTTTGAAGCTAAAAGATATACAAGAAGTTCTTGTTTTTCAAGAATTTGCACATGAATGCGACGCGACTGTAACTCGTAGCTAAATCTTAGAGCATCTTAAAGGTGTATTTTTATATAATATATTATAATTATTATAAGATTGAGTGACAGAATATAAATCACAAATATTACTTTAAATTGATCGTGATGTGTATAATAATTTAATTTCACTTGAATATGTAGAATATTATTGCGAACATCAGTTTTCTGTCAAAATATGCATCGATTAAGCCAAATTTTTCATACCCTCGCGAAACCTGTAAAATTTGCAGTAATTAATTTATTATAAATTATCTTACTCAATTGCATTAAAATTTTAACATTCATTTTCAGATTCTTTTCGATTGAGTTATTGGAACTTGTGGTCAATGTATTACTGCATGAAATTCAAAAGGGTTTATTTATTGTGAAAATTATGCTCTCTAACATAAGAAAAACAATTGTTTTATTGACATACGTAATTCATTAAATACTGCCATTTGCGCTTGTGATGATTATTTTAGAGCTTTTAGATCTACAATCACCAAACATTTGAATATTTTTACTAATTTTGAGGTACAAGAGCACTTTAAGAACCATTTTGAGTCATACTCAGAAAAAGTGTACATTTTAAATTTTGTAACTAAACTGATATGTAACGATACTGAGAATACTCGTAACGAAACTAATCTCTTAAGGTATAGTACCCATTAAACTAAGTACAGATTATAGATTGGGCTAATAAAACACTTGTTTGGTTTAATTAGTCATATTTGTATTAATTGAAATAATATTTAGACTAACCAAAATAATAATTTTCTAAAAAATTAACATCGGTGAATTAGATAAAAAACTAGGAATAAATGGAATGTTAACAAATATTAATTTTTCACATTAAAAACCTAATATAAAAATACCTCGGTATAAAGAACGAAACGTGATGATGGACGAATATTCACGAGATCAAAATGAAGTCTAATAATTTATTAAAAGATATCAAAATTTGAGTCATTGTGACTAGCATCATTATGATTATTATTTTTGAACAAATATATATTATCATGGGTAGACAAAAAAATATTTCGAAGACATGTGAAGTTCGCCAACACGCATTGGGGCAGCGTGGCAGACACTTTCTTGCCCTAAACCCCTCTCAGAAATGAGGGGAGGCCTGTGCCCAGCAGTGGGACGTATATAGGCTGTAACTTTACTTTTACTTTACTTTATGGATAGGATCAATTTTATGCACTGACGAGACTCCTGGTGAAGCAAAATTAAAGTATCGTTAATTGTCTGGATTCAATCTAATATCCGATAAAATAGTGACTTTATTTTTGGGTTTTGTTGTAATGTCTGATTATAGGGACTATTGTCACTTTCAGCATAAACGATTTCTTCATCAGTGTCACAAGATTCGCTATCAAATGTTTTACTCTTTTTACCTACCTTTGGTGGTTTATTCTCTTTTTCTCTTATTACTTTTTTATATCTGTCAGACGTCAATTTTTGTTTCTGAATATCCTGAACATTTGATGTTCTTTTTACCTCCATTTCAACACTTTTTTTCTATAATAATCTTCTTTTTCCTTTAATTTTTCTATCATAATTCTTCTTTTTTCTTTTCTTTTTTTGAAAAATACAACTTTTGTTGAAATAAATACAAATTAGACTAGTTTTACTAATTTATTAATTAAATTGATTTTATTGACTTCGTTGTTTTATTTGCAGTAAAGAAAAAACTGCTAAAAAGGAGTAAATACCACAACGACGTATTATAACGACATATTAAATATTATTTAAGTAGTAGTATGTAATTACATACTTTATTTGTTTTTGTGAACTAAGCTTAACAATTTCTCAGTTTCGTAACGTTACGCAATATAACGAAATTGAGAATAAAATCTGAGAAATTATAACCTCTAAAACTATTTTTACGTAAACCAAGTGTTGCACAAACAAACACCGAGTGTATTCGTTATGATATTACAAAAAATAATAAAAGGATTTAATTAGTAAACAAAAATTATAATAAACTTTCCAAAATAATAGCTGTTTATCACCCTGAGATAGTTTTTGTGAATATTCACGTGATAACAAATCTTGAGTCCACGGTTGTGACTAAAACACAATGACCGCGGCGGCATAATTTTGACGTAGTTACTAGTGTTGCCGGAATAGGATAACATATTTCTACTCTTTTAAATAAATGTGTTCTTAATTTTACTACACGTTTCGAAACCTGAGTAACGCAACTTTACAATTTTGGGACATTATTAATTTAATTAAAATAAATTATTTTTTAAATGACTTACAAATGAATTAGGTCGAGTTTAATTACTTGATTCAACAGGAGTAATATGGCCACAGCCATGTTAAATAAAGCTTATTAATATTTGTAACAACTTGACTCTGAAAAAGTAAAATGGTCACTGGGACGCTAAAAAAATGTTCGATAGCATTTTTACAAAAATAATGATCACAAAAAATTTATTCCGTTTCTAAAAATTAAAGTTAAAATACCAAAAAATTCTTCACATTAATAGACTAATAAATATTTAATTTTATAAATATGATAAAAAACAATTCCCCTTGTTGTTATATTAAAGTATGAGTTCGCGGGACAAGAAAAGATAACAAATGTACATCTTTTCTGAGTATGACCTTTTTACTATCGAACCATTTTAAAGTTCGTTTGTAATTTTAATTAATTTTATTAACACACCCTAGATAAAATAGTTAATAAATAATTCATGAAATAATTAGAATTCTTGTACAGACTTCAGTGTATTAATGTTAATTCTGAGAATTTTATTTACCTAGTATAATGCAAACCCAAGTTACCTATGAGGGTTCAAAATAACGACGAAGCGCTTCGAAAAAAGGTAGGTAGTGATTCGTTTTGGTTTGGTTGGCTTGTCTTGGTGGGGGTGCTACTGTGCCCCCCATAGATATAGGAAAGAAGGTGCCCCAGATACAGGTTACATTAAAAACTCTTATAGCCTTAAAAACATCTTTGCTTAATGCAGACAGTGGCTATATTTTCGCGTTATATTTCACAAATATACCGCTTTTGATGCTTCTGTCAAGCTATAATTTTCCAATACGGTAAAAGTGATTTTTAAGATCACACAGCTTTACTAGATCAGCAAAGACTGAACTTCAGATTCAAGTTTTTCCCGGCACTCGGAGACGTTTTCCCGCGAAATATTAGCTCAGCCGGTGTAAAGAGCATCACCAGTGCTGTCATTTGCATAGCAATGAATGTTACGGGTTTGTAACATATCATTGATATGCAGAAGAAACAGCGTTGGCGATAGCACGCAGCCTTGTGGAACACCAGCATTAATAGGCTTGCAATCGGAGCTTGCACCGTCTACAACGACCTTGATGCCCCGATCTGCAAGAAAGCTGGTGATCCAATCGCACAATTACTCGGGAAGCCCATACGAAGCGAGCTTCGAAAGAAGCGCTTTGTGCCAAACCCGATCGAAGGCCTTCGCAATGTCCAAACTAACGAACGGCCAATGCCTCTCCCTTGGACTCTACTGCCTCCGCCCATCTGTGAGTTAGGTAGACCAGAAGATTACCAGCTGACCAACCACGGCGAAAACCGTATTGGCGGTCACTAATCAGCTGGTGATCCTCAAGGTACCTCATGAGCTGGCAGTTTACAATGGACTCCATTGTTTTGGAGAACAAGGAGGTGATGGCGATAGGCCGGTAGTTGGACGGGTCTGAGCGGTTGCCTTTTTAGGGATCGGGTGGACGAAAGCCGTCTTCCATGATTTTGGGACTACGCCTAGGGAGTAGGAGTACCGGAAAAGACGCGCTAAAACCGGTGCTAACTCTGGAGCACACGTCCTCAGCACAATTGGGGTATTCCGTCAGGCCCACTCGACTTGTGGATGTCCAGGGAGAGGAGTGCTTTGCGAACCGAGCGCTGTGTGAACTGCACTTCCGGCATTGAGCACTCACACCGCGGGATGGTCGGCGGCGTACTCCTCCCGTCATCGAGAGGCGAGTTGGACGCAAAGAAAGAGCCTAGAAGATCAGCTTTCTCCTTTGCGGTATGGGCCAGTAAGTCGTCCTCCCTGTGCAGAGATGGAAAAGATGGCTGACAGAAATTCCCCTGAACAGCCTTGGCGAGAGACCATAATGCACAGGTTCCAGAAGGAAGGCGAACTAGTTTCTCGCCAATTCTGCTTATGTGCTCTGACTTTGCCTTGGCAATGACTCTTTTGAAGGACCTAGAGGCGGAATTATACTTCTTTTTTAGAGACGCTGATGCGTCAGCCCAGGCTTGGTAGCACTCCTGCTTATAGCATGATGCTATTTTACAGGAGCGACCAAACCATGGCAGAGATTTGCCTCCAATGGGCACCACAGAGGAAGGAATAAAAAGTTCCATACCCTGAAGTACCACATCAGTGACAGAATCCGCAAAAACGTTGGATCGTCCGGCGAGAAGCAAACCCGCCCCCAAGGGTAGGATGCAAAGAAAGACCGCATCCCATCCCAATCGGCTGACCTATAGTGCCAAACACGGCGGCAGCCTGCAGAATGCAACTGCGATTTCAGCGTGAGTGGCACCACACTCCGAACAAGACAATGGTCCGAGGAGCCTAAAGGGGCGTCGACGGAAATCTGATATCCGTCCGGGTGAGAGGTCAGCAGAAGGTCCAACAGGGAAGGTGCATGATCCTCCACATCTGGAATCTGCGTAGGCGAAGTAACCAGTTGTGTCAGACCATATGCCAAGGCAAAATCATGAACAGATCTCCCCGCATGATCGGTTAAACGTGAACCAAGCCATTCGGCGTGATGGGCGTTAAAGTCGCCGAGGATCATGATCTCTGCGGAGGGGTTCTGCTGTAGCAACGAATCTGTAGCCATTTGGACGTGGTCGAAGAGTCGGTCTGTTTCGGCATCACCGCTATGGGACCTATAGAGGCACCCGTAGACGCGCGGATGGTCGTCACTGTCTACGCGTAAGCCAAAGGATGGACAGGTCCGAACCTTCAAGTCTGCCGAGGCGTCGAGAACAGATGTCCTCTCTGACGTAAACGCAAACTCCAGCCGAAGGCACAAAGGAGTGTTCCAGTTTGTACCCCGAGTAGGAGAGATACGAGACATCAGCCAGAGAGGACACCTGCGTCTCTGTCAGAAAGAGCAGAGCCGGCCTCCCGTCTCGAGATGGTAGTGGACGGCGTTTAGGTTAAGGCTTAGGACGGTGAAGTCCCCTGATATTGCAGAAATTCACGGACAGCGTGGCAGGGGCGCCTTGGTTTTGTTTTATTATATGAATTGAGAAAGTTTAATAACATTCGTGACCAATAGCTCCCTATTATTCGCAAGTTGTCACCGGGATCGGATATCAGAGACTAATTTATCCATATTAATATACATACTATAAGTTCCATAATTCTTGGAATAGCTGAAGAAATTATGTATTAAATAAAGAAATATTGATCGTGTCTGATCTTACCAATTCTGAGAATTGTATTATTAATTATACTTAATATATAATTAATACCGAAATAAAAAATAAAAATTGGTAAAAAAATGTCTTTTAATACTTCTTGCTGAACTCAAGTGAATATTAATGTATTATATATAATATTATTATATTAAATATGGACATTCACATTTATTCTCAAAATGCAAATGCGTTGTCGGCCTTGACTAGGACTAAAATTAATTATAATAAGTAGTATATATATATATATATATATATATATATATATATATATATATATATATATATATATATATATATATATATATATATATATGTGTGTGTGTGTGTACACGACATCCACGACCATGTTTCTCCACGCCTGAGCACCCACGCTCAGAAGTGGAGAAACATGGTCGTGGATGCTCAGCGAGGGATCCTCCTGTGGTGCTGGTACCCTCCTGGGGTAGTCTATCATCATTTAATTCCGCTACCATGTTGATTGGGGGGGGGGGATTTGGGGGGGGGGGGGTTGGGCCTCCGGCCACCTGCACTCACCAGACGAAACGCGGAAGCAGAGCTTCCACTTTACGCCGGTATTCTGTGAGGTCGTGGTACCGCCTCGGTTTGAGCCGGCCCATACGTGCAACAGCAAAGCTGCCGCGTGGCTCTACCACTGTTGCTTGCTTGCTTGTGTGCTACTTGGGATGTGTCGTAATTTCTCAAACTTCTAAAGTATAATCCGTCGATTGACCTCTCGGTCGAAGTTGGACTCATCTAGTCGGATCATTTGTCCCAGGCAAACACACTCGTCAACTACTTCGAGCTTAGTGCTCCCAACAACTACCGGCATCGGTGTGACACAAGATCTGTATTTTGTCCATGTTCATCTTAAGACCTATCCGTTGGAAAGCACTAAAGGTCATTGAACATAGTGCTTAGTTCCTCCAGCGATTCTGCTATCAGGACTAAATCGTCGGCAAATTAAAGGCGAGTGATACACTCGCCATTGATGTTAATACCGTATCCTTTCCAGTCCAGTAACTTGAAAACGTCTTCCAATGCAGCGGTATTATGCAAGAGTTTCGGGGATATAACGTCACCCTGTCCTACACCTCTCTGGAGTACAATAAGAAGTGCTCTCTTACTTCTGTACTCGGATAGCCCTCGTAGGGCTTTCTCATAGACCACATACGCAAAACAGTAACAGATTGTACTCTTCTGTCTTCTATGCAATTTGCCGAAGCTTATGTATGTGGTCTATGGTGATAAAGGCTCTTCGGAAACCGGCTTGTTCGGGAGGCTGGAAGTCGTCGAGTCTGCGTGCGAGATTATTTGTAATGACTCTCGAAAACGTAAACGCGACTCAGAAGGGAAATCGGTCTGTAGTTCTTCAAGAGAGCGTTGTCGCCTTTCTTCAAAAACAAGACAACTGCACTTCTGCTCCACGCCTCCGAAGTAGTGGAGGACCTGGAATTAAAGAGATTTTGAAGGACTTCAAGTACCGGTTTTCCTTCTGATTTCAGAAGCTTCGCTGTTATTCACTGACAGTTGACTCTTTTTGGCAGACAGATCTCTGAGAAAGACTTTGGAGCCATGGTTCTGCTCGATCGTTTCTTCAATACAAGCTGTGTTGAAGTTGCGCAAGTCCCGTTGCATGCATTTGAAGATCTGTCGGCTCAATTGCCTGTATGCTGTCAAATCAGCTAAATACTGCATCTTCATTTTCCGTCTAATAGCCATGAGGTTAAAAGTGTGATCGGAGAGTTTTTGTGTTCTTCTGCAGCGTATCTTACAGAACTTGGCTCCGTCCTTATGGACAGTTTCCACGAGTTTGTCATTCGTATCGTCCACTGCATTGCAGTCTTCTAGGCACTGAAAACGATAATGTAGCTCCAGATGAAAGTTTTTGGGACTTTGGATTAGAGCACGAGGGAAACGGAGCGTTGATTTCATTACACGTGATCTCTCCAACTCATCATTCGGTGATCGCTCCCAGTTTTCACCCATGCGATGACTGAGACATCGCTGAACGGTTTCCGTCTAGTCATTATAATAAATCTCATTTTCTCATTTTTTGTCAAGCCTAGACGGTTTGTGTAAACAATACCTGCAGATCTATAATATTGATCTTTTGGCAAGTAGTTCAGTTATTAGTGGACATCATCTTTAAAAACTGTAGTATTTTGTGAGAGTGTTTCGTTTGAACCGATCCATTCGAGCTGGAATTAAAATATAGGTGCGGCGTGACCCTACCACGTGTGAATTACAAATATTATAGAAGAGTAGAAGACCTTTAGATTAGCTACCCATGATACGCCACTGTGTAAAGATATGTGCAAGATCGTCGCCGTCGCCGCCATTAAGTACCTTACATACATAGGTAGGTAAAAAATAAATACTCGCCAAAGAACATCGATTCATACCAATAATTATTTATTTATGAGGCAATTAAAAACATCCAAACTTGAATAGAGAAGATGGCTGTGTGCTATCATTCGCTTGGGAATATATAAAATTTAATAGAAACCAAAGCATACCCCTGCAAAACTTCAAGATAATATACGTATTATAAACGAAAGATCTGTTTGTCTTTACTTTAGATCAACGTTAAACTCGGATGATGAACCACAGTCAGTACCTATATGAGAACAATTGTCGGCAAGACTTATATTATTCTTCTGAGATCCAGGCATTTTTGCACAAATATTGTTGGGTTAGGTATACCGGTTGGGATCAAACCCATAACACAGTAGTCGCCAGTAGTCACTAGCCACTATACCAAGGTCGTCCACCATGTCAAATTACTATACAGTTAAAACTATTTATTACTGATGCCAAGAAAATAACATAAACCAGATCCAGTGTGTTAGTATTTGGTTTATAGAAATGTAATTCGTTCGTGGGAATGTAATATTCGAAAAATGAAATTGTTTTGGTTAAAGTTAAACACCGGTTAACCAAGACGAAGACGCAAGACGGTATCGTAAAATGGCAGCATTATGTACTCTGTGGTATGACATCATGCGGTTGCGTCAAACGCAATATAAGCAGAATAACCATGCATCTAGACATCTTTTTCGCGTATATTTATTTAGGTCGGCTCTATCAGCATTGCGTTCTCTCTCGTTTGGGACTAATTTCAAAACCAAAAGGTATTAACTTGAAATCTATTTGTAGTCGGCGCGTGGTGTAGCCCGGTATAGCCGCGACCGTGTGCGTTGTGTGGGATTTTTTTTGTTTGTATTGTGATTGCCTTGATGTGATTAAAATAAAGTATTAATAAAGATGTAAAGTTTTATATCCGTGTGTTTATATGTTTAACATGACTACGCCTCGTTTCAATTGAAGCGTTTATAAGGTAAGATACATGATGTCGTTTTTATTGATAAACCATCTTAAAAAACATTGATAAAATGCGAATAAGCGAATAGATTATCGATTTTTTTAGACTACAAATTCAATCTGATTGTCAAAATTGTAATATTAGTAAATGTTCCTTTTATTAAATTCTTGGTTATGGCAAACTAAAAAAACGTTTTAAATTAAATAATTAATTCACCACAAAATAGAGTTATTATATTATGATTTGTAATATAATAATTTTTTACATAATTTGCAACTTTATGATTTATAACAAAAAGTAACAGTTTAATATATTAAATAGGTATTGTAAATTTTAAATCTATCGGATGCGTTGAAATTATTTATCTTATTGGCCCTAACAACAAACAACATTTTATATCCTCATGAATGTATAACTAACCAAAATGCATAATATTGCCTTTTAGTAGCGGCGTAAGAGAATTCACTACCCCATATCATTCCGTGGGTAGATGGACTCTGAAAAAAGAGTTGATAACAATTTAGACCCGCTATACCATATACACACCGGATTCCGTTTCAGAATTTCGATTCGGGATTCCGAACACAGCAAGTCCATATTAAAATCAATGACCCGTTAGTCCGTCACACACCTAAGGTGGTTTTCCGAGGTTCAGGAAGTTGGCACCCGATAATAATTAATAAAATGCGATTAGTATAAATCGATTGCGCGTAAAAAAAGTTGTTTATCGGTACTAATTATTTGTTTGCGCGTCAAATATTTGTTTAGATATTAAAAAAATAAGGCGGGTGCTGTGAAATAAAATTTATTTTACTTAAAAAATGACGGTAAAATAATAATTAAACAATGTAAATTTGTAGATTTTCACATGCGCAATCATCACCCGATATCAGTTTATCCATAAGCTATTTATTCACATCGTAAATAAATAAATAATCTTTATTATTAATGAATATATTGCTGAAAGCGTCCGCTCGAGAGTGCAACTTCCCTAGTACGCTAGCGCTTTTTTCTTTAGTTGGCAGCATTTTGCGAACGTTCGAGAAGGAGAACAAGCCGATCACCAACACCACAGAAATCTAAATAATAAGACAATCAATACTGATGATTATGTTATTGTATATTTATTAAAAAAGTAAAGTTACAGTCTATATACGTCCCACTTGCTGGGCACATGCCTCCCCTCATTTCTGAGAAGATTTTAGGGCAAGGAAGTGTCCGCCGCGCTGCCCCAATGCGTGTTGGCGAATTTCACATGTCTTCGAAATATTTTTTTATTCCTTCACCGCCGAGCACGTGGTAAATCAGCACTTAAAATTGCAATTAACAATTTCATTGGTGCCTTTTATATTTACAGCGAGCGTTAACCATCTGAGCCACCACGGCTCTATTTATTAAAATTGATGATAATATTCTAGCAGTTTCAATGATTTTTTCCTGATATCTTTATCATACGGTAAGTATTAATTAACCCATACATGTGTACCACATTTTTATCTTTAATATATGCATTTGTGTTTTTGTTGCCTCAGCTTGTGCTGTAATAGTAATGTATAAATCAAAATTATAATTGATTGTAAGCTCTTACTAGACGTATGCGTATACTAGACTTATGCGTATAAATATAAGTTTTACAGAACACTACATGGTTCAACTATTATTTATATAAGTCTAGTATACGCATACTAAATTAAGATGAGTTATGAACTCATCATAAGGATGATACATGATAAAAATATTTTTAATTTTTAACCCCAGATATATAACATTTAGATAAATAATAATAATAAATTAATAATTAACCTTAATAAACCTTAGAGTGATACCTCACTTATTCAAGTTTAACTATTTATAAAAAAAGATAAGATATAAATTATAAATATAAAGTAACAGAATAAAGACTATGTTTACGTCTGTTGTTTGCCTAGATAATTATAAAAATACTTAGGGGTATTATATTATAGTTGTTATATAAATATGAAAAACTTTTAATTAAAATGTATTCAGATAGGAGTATCAGATTTACGCCTGCTTAAAGACCTAAGATAGGGAGACCACTTTTACTGGAAACGAGACATTCCATCTTAGTCCTCACGGGTGACAACATATCTGCATTTTGATTCGTAGTAGGTAGAGGATAGATGTAGATGTCCATGTGCCACAGCAACTACCATCATGTAGACTATGTGCTCGTTTGTCACCGTTATCCCACATTAAAACGTACTCTGAATCTCAATGTTTTTGTATTCACCTTGATCACATTTATAAACGTCTAAATCACTAGGAAAGTAGTACTTTTTACCATTCTTGCCAATTTTGCTTCGCACTACTACAACCACTAGGCCAACGACTGCCTCGTTGGTCTAGTGGTTGTAGTAGAGTGACTGCTGGTCATGAGGTCCCGGGTTCGAATCCCAGGTCGGGCCAAAAAATCAGGTTATTGAGTTTTCCGTCAAGAAATTTTCAGCAGCTGCCCGGAACCAGAAAGTTGGCAGTGTCTCCAACCCATGCCTCGGAAAGCACGTAAAGCCGTTGCTCCTGCACCTCATCTCTTTCCGGCCGTATCGGTTTACTGTCCCATCGGACTTTGCGAATGAGCAAATAAAGAATGACCTGTGTTTGGGTATACACTTGGACACTGTAATCCTGTCCTGAGACGTCTCTCCCCTTTGACGCTGCTCCCCGTCGCTGATTTTGAAATTTTACACCTGGCGTAAACTATATTTATATCGTTATCTAGCAGAAGTCATAAGAACTGTCCTGGCATATCCCATATCGACTCATACAACCCCCATATTAGATTATGATTTATGAATTCACTTACGTCGCCACCACACAGCATATGTAAGTATTATACATAATATATTTTTGTAACGATTATTTTGATATAAATCACAACTTAATAAATGATACGTTAACAAACAAACAAACAGACTGACAGACAATTCTAAAAATTATACAAATGTATTCAACTATATTTATTTTTAGTAATTACCTACAAAAATATTAAATATTCATACATCTGCAATTTACATTTTTATTTTATGTATAGATATTCTTCTTTAGTAGTTTTTTTTTTATGATTCTGTCCATCTTATCCCGTTCTTCACCCTGGGTACACAGATTTGATAGTCGCAGTTCTAGACGTCGTCGCACCTTTGATGCTACCCGTCGCCGATTTATATTCAAAAATAGGAATTTTAATAAAATATTTACAATAAATAACAGCATAACTTGGAGTTAATCATGCTTTATGAATTAAGGAAAATAGGACAATAACCCTCAAAAAGACAAGTTCCGTCGAACACTGGCTCTGATGATTTAAAAAACACAAAATAATAATATTAAAATAACTACGATAATGAATAACATATTAGTACTTCACATGATCAAGGATAAGATACCCTTATCCTTGACCTTTTGGGTAGGTACTAGGTACTTACCTATCAACTACAGAAACGCCTCGGCTCAAGTGGAACTCAAGTGACGTAACAACTTTTGTAGTACATACTCGTACTTTGTCTTGCTCTTTTATATTTAACTAGTATTGATTTGAACAAAGTTGAGCTACATAGCTTACGTAATAATTGTAATAATGTTTTTGCTTATTGCAGCTACGGTGGTAATTTCCGAACATCGTCGAAAGTAATCAGTTGGATTATCCATAATGTAAGTGTACGGGCAATATCTATGGCTACATCTATTAGATGCGCTGTCACCCTTGTAGACTGAGATGGAATATTTCGTTACCATTAAAAAGACTCCAGTTCACATCACTTGCGAGAGTAAAGCTGGAATATCAAGAAAATAAACTGATTCTCAAATCACCATTGATCCCGAAATAAAATTAGTCTATGACTTGGAAAGGTCATCATCATTAAATTCTAAGAAGTTCAAAGATAGTCCTTTCGCCATAACATCATGGACTCTCTTTTTGGGATTATTCGAAGTGTATAGTACCTACCTATCGATTGAATAAAGCTCCTGTTACAGACATTTATTTGCAGAACATATAAACAAACAGCGGAAACAAATCCGATAAACAGAGAGGCAAACTCGCAGATTGTTTTGATCATGGAAATAGCGCCTCGGCTCACAAGTCCGCAGTTGCGATGGCTGCTATAGTATATCTTCGTGCTAAAATATTTAATAATAGTTTTCAAGTTTAATAACATTACTTATTTTTCACCGTGTTCAGTAATTTACTCTTGGAAATGTTTCAGCGGCAGCAAATTCCCCAACACAAAATCACTCTGATTTTGATCTGTTAAAAATTACTGACGCAGATTGTATCTTAAGTATTTTCAAGGTAACACCATTGAGATGCTTTCTAACCTTTCACCAGTTCGACAAGAATCAAGTCTCTAACGACTCAAAATTTTCCGAGACAATCAGGATTCGACGTACCTATAATATACCATTTTACCTTTTTGGCTATTAATTTTATGTATATAACGATTAATCACTAATTTAATACACTTCTCTTGAAATAAACATATAATATACATTGATATATTTAAAAAGTAAATAGGTATATCAATGATAAATGATAATATAATCTTCTCTTGATTGGTGATAGCGACCACAGAGGACAGAGGTTACGTGCTATTATCACAATTTTTATAGCATTGGGTAACAAACAAGCACACACTTCATGCTGTGGCCCATAGACATCCATATTTATACTCAATTAAGAATCAATATGCAAATACGTGCCCCTGCATATACCCCTGTGGACTGAGATGAAATACCTCGATTCCAGTAAAAAGGGTCTCCAGTTCCCTACACTCACCATAAGAAATACAGCAGAATTACGCTGATATTTTTCGGTGGTATTCTGCGAGAGCGTGATCCTGTCCCGGTCGAGTCGACCCACTTGTGCCAAAACTACAATATAGCTGTAGCGTGGCTCTACCACGTAAAAAGCTGTCTTTAAACTGTGCTATTATCGACGATTACTGTGTAATATGTTAATATCAATTCGTATTCAGGTTGGTCACATAAATAGGGATATTTTTAGCGGTGTCTCACATTTGCTATCAACATTGGTAATGTTTCAACAAAAAATCGTCATGTGTCGTTCAACTGGTCGAAGCTAATGTAAGCGGATTGCTAAATAGTGCATTACGTCATCCCATTGAAGAGATTACGTGGTGTGCTGAATGTAATTATGTACTGCTATGACTTCTATTAAAATAATTAGAAGAAATATTGCCACCAAATTGTCTATTCTAAACTAATACAAATACATAGATATATACAGTAAAACATATCTTACAAGCGATTCGCCCCAGCTTCGCACGGGTGGTTTATAGATCTCGAAAACAGCACCACCTACTTGGTCCAAACCATGATATAGATATGAATCTAAACCATCTAGGGCCCATTCAAACACACAAAAAATTTCATCAAAATCAGTCAAGTCGTTTTTAAGTTTTAGTTCGTATACTAAGGTGGGTGGACCATGGAAGGCCATGCTCCTTCGAAGGCCAATTATTAAAATGTCGTACTTATTGCCATATGATGACAAATTCCTTCTACTTACACAAACACCGCGAAGACACACGTCCTTCGCTTCATTGATTTAGGGAATCGACGACGTTAAAATAAGGTGGGTGTACCATGGAAGGCTACTCTAACAAATAAACAGTTATTATTCGTTTATTTACTGGATAAATGAAACTATCAAATATTTAAGTAATATTATGTTACGTAACATATAAACCATTCTTTTTATTGTAGATTTAATCGCTATTTATTAAACTTTAGGGTTAAATGACTGATTTATTATAATGGCCTTCTAAGAAGCCCTGTCCCTTTTGGAAGAGTTCAATGAAACTTAAGTTCAATCAATATTGATTAAATCTGCAATTTAAAAAAGTGGTTTATATGTTACATAATTCAACAAAGTATTACATAAATGTTTGTTAGTTTCATTTATCCAGTAAATAACTGTTTATTTGTTAGAGTGGTCTTCCATGGTACACCCACCTTATTATTTATAATGTGGTTTTAGGGAGATTAACGGACATCAATTGATTTTTGTATATAGAGATAAACTATTTTTATATTGCAAATACATACATATTATGAAAGTATTTTCGTGTTGATAGGCCTGCCACGGCCGTCCCTCTTGACTGCCTCAAAGCCCCCTCATTTGTCACTGGATCCGCCTCCACCACATGGAAGGCTCCAGCGCACACTGGAGAGCGGTATCGCCCTCGTTGAGAATCTATGACCTAGATGATGATATGTACTCAGAACATTATCATCAAATTTTGAGTAACTACAACGTAACATAACAACGTAATTGAGCCACAAATCACGGCGGCGTAGCATGGATTTCAACCTGGCCTAGGGTCGAAAGAGCCAAAAATCCCCCCACTTTAGCAAGTCTCTCATCCTCCCATTTATTAACTTTAAATAAAAAATAAAACCGATAAAAGTTTTCTATAGTCTTTGTAAAAACAATGTACCTAATGTGTTTCGAAGTGAAACTTCTTTAGAATAATTGTGATTTGAAAATTGATAAAACGAAAAAGCAACACTAAAAAGAGACAGACTGAACTACACACATTATTTTATTTTCCTAACTTTTAACTTCAATGCAACAGTTTACGAGAATACCAGCGTAAAGTAGCAGCTTTATGCTGCTGTTTTGTGTGGTGAGTGTAGTGAACCGGAGAACCTTTTCACTGGAAACGAGGCATTCCATTTTAGTCCTCAGTGCTAACAACACATCTGCATTTTGATTTAGATGTCTATGGACCACATCATCCACTTGCCATCAGGTTACTTTGTGCTCGTTTGTCCCCCAACTTCCAAAAAATTAAATTTCAAGTAACATTACATTGTTAATATTATATTTCTGCTAAAAATTGTATCTAACAACTTTACCATATTATTAAATCTACTTGGAAGGTCGTTTTTATTTATTATGCATCTCGGTGAAGGTTAATTACGTACAAATAAAAAAAAAATAAAAATTAAATACTTGATTTCACATTTTCTTCGCTATTTTGTGGTTAAGCATATTCACTCAAATCCTCATAATTACGCCTTCTGCATTCAAAATGTAATCATCGTGTTGTATTTATTTTTAATGAACAGATCGAAATAATTATTTTATGTGGCCAAGTATCAATACATAAACTATGTAAATTTAGAGCCGCCTTATTTAGTTACTTACCAGCCAACTGAATTATCTCTCGTCTAGTGTCTATCCGAATCGTTAATGAAGGGCTAGATGGTAAATCACACTGTCTCTTTTGGGCGGAAAGATAGACGCTGGTAAATGATTCACTTCTTTCGGCGCCTCTACACGTTGGCCAACACAGTGGCGAATGTAGTGGCCAATAGCATTGGCCAACGTGTAGACGGGGTGTTTGGGCTTCATTGGTATGTATTGGAACGAGGGCCCGCAAGTTGGCGCGAGATCCGTGTGGTGTCGGTTTTTTACAAAAGATCAAAGGATTGTTGGCGGAGTTTGGTCGCCGCGTCCACACGTTGGCCGCGCGTTTAGTTTGCTACCAGCTCCCAGAGTGATTACACACATAGTTCTGATTTAAATTTTATATTCAAGCTTTTTAGGGTGGATGCCCCAAATACCAGCCTTCTAGTGCCAATTTCAACTTTAAACATTCCTACTACTTTAATTAGCGCGATTTAATTATTATTGAACATTTGTTTTAATCAATAAGCTATTTATCAAAAAAAATTAACTTTTTTTACAATCAGATTATTACGAGAACAATTTTAAAATGAAAAAAAAAGAAGCACGTCGTTTATACGTGGTAGAACCATGCAATTATATTAGAAGTATAGTTGCAGCACGAAGGTCGGCTCGACCGGGGAAGGACCACGCTCTCACAGAATATGAGCGTAAAATAGTAGCTTAATGATGCTGTATTTCGTAGAGAACCAGAGACCCTTTTTAAGGGAAACGAGGCATTTCATCTTAGTCCTCACGGGTGACAACGCATCTGCATTTTGATTCGTAATCGAGGATAGATGTAGATGTCTGTGGGCCACAGTACCACTACCATGCCACAGTAACCACTTACCATCAGGTGAACTGTGTGCTCGTTTGTCACACTATCCTATAAAAAAACGTCGATTTCTTATAATTTAATCGTGCAAGTTTTCGAATCATCATCATCATTGCAGCTCTTCACAAGTCCACTACTGAACATCCTCCTCCACAGACTGCCGCAAAGCATGGTCCTGAGCCACTTTGCTCGTCATGAGTTTTTCATTTATGTTCTAAGTTATAATTAGTACCTATTATTAAGTCAGTGTTAATTGTATTTATTGCTATTGTTTTTGTCTTTTTCAAAAAATAATTAAATTAACAAATAAATTATAAGGTGTTTTTTATATACATCAAATGTCTGATAGAAATGCAAGTACATATTTTGCTAAACTTTAAAATCAAAACCCAATTTTAAAACATAGACTTATCGATTATAACTCCTTTAACTTTAAAATAAGTTAAGTTCTTATTAATGGTATTTATTCTAGTTTATGATGCATGTAAAGAATAAATAAAGCTAATCGTATATCGTATATCTATTTACAGCCCCATTAATAACCACTATTATTTTATAATTCTTTTATAAAAACGTTAACCCCACACTAGGATTTTCTCCCGTATCACGCAGGCAGTTTACAAACATAAATTGCACAAGGACATACATCCAGACCCGAAACAATTATTCGTAGGACATACAAATACTTGTTCCGTGCGGGATCAAACCCGCGGCGCCCGGCGCAGCCACTCATTGCTGAGCCACTGCGCCACGGTGCTTATAAATTCGTCCGCACATTGGCCCGAACCGAAGTAAACTGAACGACCTTCCAACGTGTGGACGCCGTCACCAACTCTCGGCCAATATATTCGCCACTACATTCGCCACTGTGTTGGCCAACGTGTAGAGGCGACATTTGCCGCACGCATTACGAAAGACGAAACAAAAAACCTGGTTATCTGGTGGTAAAAAGGGGAGGAAGAAATTAAGGTAACATGTAATTCCTGCGCACACTTTTCGAAATGCGCTCTGCAGGCCGACAAGACTGGTTTAAACCAAATCCAAGTTACCGCGATAAATAGAGGGTTTTCTCTCTTATCACGCCTTGTCACTAAATCCCACGCTGCTAGGTAGTATTTTGCAGCACCAGTCCATACGTGATAGCAGTAATCCATGCACGATCGGACTTACGCTTTATATTGGGTCAGAGACTGCCTACAAACTGCTGTACCCTTTGCAATCATACCTAGTTTCCATGCGGCTACGTTGGCTCTGGACTCAAGGAACCGCCTAAAGTTGAGGTTCGGAAAAATCTCAACACCTCGTGCTTAGTAGCAATCAGGGTGAGAGCATGGAGCTATTATATATACACACGTAGTACCTACATTATACTTCAATGGGTGATAGAGGGTTCCTTCTTGCAGTGAAGAGTCACATCCTATATCTATATAGTACCTAAATAACTGTTTCTATAATGTTCAATTCGATAAGGTTGTAAAATAACGGGTGTAAAATATTTTTACATTGACTCCTTAGTAGCGCAGGATGTGAGCATCTGTAGGCACCACGGAGTTCTGGGTTCGATTCCTACAAATATTTTACCCTGTCTGGACGTTTGTCAATATGCATTTACTGTCTATAAAACGTGTATGCCGTGTGGTGGTGGCGTAAACACACAACGCACACAGCCACACACATACACATACATCCTTTGTGCCTATTACATAATATTACAAAAGTTAAAGTCTATATACGTCCCACTGCTGGGCACTGGCTTCCTTTCATTTCTGAGAGGGTTTAGGTCAAGGAAATATTCGTGGTAGAGCCATGCTGCAGTTATATTAGTAATATAGTTGTAGCACGAATGGGTCGGCTCGAACGGGGAAGGACCACGCTCTCACAGAAGACCAGCGTAAAATAGTAGCTTCATGCTGCTGTGTTTCGTATGGTGAGTGTAAAGAATCAGAGACCCTTTTTACTGGAAACGAGGCATTCCATCTTAGTCCTCATGGGTGACAGGATAGATGTAGATGTCAATGGGCCACAGAAACAGAAACTTTTTATTCAATGTAGATTATAACAATACTTATTGAAAGTCACTTTTTTCATTTACCACTGGTTCGCAAAAAAAACCTCTGTCCTGGGAAGAACCAGCAAGAAACCCAACGGGACTAGTTTTTTTTTTTTCAAATAATAGCTTACAATCATGTTTACAATTAACAACACAAGACAAATTATAAAAAGCTTCGTGGCGATCACCCTTCCCAGAGGTTATATCATCCATAAATTCCTTAATATTATTTATAACCCTTTTTATACAAACTTAGTTTAATAAAATTTTTGAACTTTGCGTATGACAAATTTTGTATATTTTCTGGCATTTTGTTGTAAAAGCGTACACATCGCCCCAAGAATGAATTACTGACTCGGTGCAGTCGAGTAACTGGTACTGCCACTACTGCGGTAACCACTTACCATCAGGTGGACTGTGTG
Source organism: Parnassius apollo (assembly GCA_907164705.1). Taxonomy (NCBI): domain Eukaryota; kingdom Metazoa; phylum Arthropoda; class Insecta; order Lepidoptera; family Papilionidae; genus Parnassius; species Parnassius apollo. Next base: position 18,723,062 of record CAJQZP010000008.1, read on the forward strand.
CTCGATTGTCACCCTAGCCTATAAAATAAACAAATCGCGCTGCCCCAATGCGTGTTGGCGAATTGCACGTCTTCAAAATATTTTTTTTTTCTTATATCAGAGATGCCGGTTTCCTCACAATTTTTTTCCACCACCGCCGAGTACGTAGTAAATCAGCACTTAAAATTGCAGTTAACAATTTCATTGGTACCGCCGGGATCGAACTAGGGTTGCTCGCGTACTGTATAAACTTACAACGAGCGTTTAGCCCCTGAGCTACCACAGCTCCATTATATATTGCACATTATACTAATTATTATTTATTACGATTCAACATAATGTCAAAAATGTTTTATGATCGGCATATAAATTCGACCAACCCAATGTCAAGGGACGTCCAAACAATTATAGATGGACAATTTCTATTAACATTATGTAGTTGATTATAATCGGTCGTTCAGCACAAGAACCTAATATTAATTAGGTCATGTGTTACATTTATTACAAGGTTGCGGGGTATTTTAACCGACTTCAAGAAAAGGACTCAATTCAACTGTATGATTTAATGTATGTTACCTCTTAACTCTTAACTTTTTTCTCGGTGAACCGATTATGATGATTCTTTTTTTATTTGAAAGCTGATGCTTTTCATGTGTTTCAGGGACCACGGGAGGATCGTATGAATATGATCAAGATCTGATTAGTCGTTTTTTAGTTATCCTTAATAATGCGCATTTAATTGACTTTGACTATATTGATGATATTCGCATTTTATCTATATAGTTATGCAACCACAAGACCATAGGGTTGTTAAGATTCGTACTTAGAGGGGGCTGCTTAAGCATTAGACAGTATTCAGTTACTGTAGAGTCAGCGCTTTTGGTTGCATGAGGTATCAGGCAGAGCTCATGGGAGCGGCTACTTCGTTTTGACATCGACTTCTGTCAAGACGTATTAATTAAGTAGTTATAATGGGTGCGTTTGGCAGAAAAAAGCGCTAGCAAACGCTTGTAAGCAAAATGGCGATCGTAAGCGGTAAGCGCTGTCAAATCGTAAGTAGCTATTTTCCTCCAGGACACGATGTTAGATTGAACCGGGGAACCTAACCTAATTTAAATATATGTTTGTAAAGTATTCATATTAAAAACTTACCAATCATGAATTTTTAATAACATGTATATGTTTATTCATGTCATTATATTACTTAAAACTAATATTGCACAAAACAACTTATAAACTCTACTTCAAAACAAACAAAATAAATAAGCAAAATGGCGGATTGTGTCAGCGCTACTGAAGTAGCAATCGTGTCCTGACTGAAAACTATTTCAGCGCTTGTAAACGCTTGCTAGCCCTTTTTTCTGCCAAACGCACCCAATTATAATTGTATTAAGAAATAAAATAGATTTAAATAGTTTTTAAAAAATCATTTTACGTTCCCGTAATCTTGACTATATTGAAGTCGGTTGTAAATAATTTTTAATTTTACCACTTGTTTATTTTATCACTTTTTTTTATAATTAATCAACTTATTTCTTCTCGCGGGTCATTAATCGAATATTAGGAAAACCCATCACATTAAGCAGTACAGTGATTGTTCATCATCATCAGTCCGCAAAAGACCAGTGCCTGACTCTAGCGATGTAGGGTAGATTTGCCACAGTCCCCACGATTGGCCATTTTTTTACATTATTGGCCATTTTTTATATGATACACTTGGCGACTGACACCTTTGAAGCTGCTCCCTGTCACTTGTCAAGGTATTTTATGAGATGGTTATACGTTTATCATTTGTAACAAAACAGAAATATATAAATAAATAAAATTAAAGACATAAAGCAATTAAAACAAAAAAATTGTAAATTGTACGCCCTATTACCGACAAACGAGTTTAGCAACTCAATATATATTGCGCCGAAAGTCCAATTCTGATGCATAGGTACTGATATTCAGTGCCAACCTCCATAACATCTCCGACGACATTCAGACCATTTCTAAACTGCTAAGACAGCACAGCACGAAGATAAGCAACTTATATGTTATATGTTAAAAGATCTTTCTAAAATATCCCTAGAAGCATCCTCGTCCGAATTCTCTTACGTCGCTATTGCACGGCATAGATAATTAATTATATATTAATTATTTAAACATGCATTTAAAACCACGTAATTGGGCTCAATGCACCATTATCAATATCTTTTCGCGTTAAAAAATAAATTTATTTATTATAATTTTTGTTGCAGGATTGATTAACTACGATGACGATATTGATTTATGACTATTACGAATTAGAGGAGAGAGCTTCCAGACATCTCAGCGCATGGAAAGGTGATTTATTTCGTAATAAGCACTGTCAGTGTTTTTATTCACGTATAGCGACTCAAACATAATCATAAAATGAGTAAAACATTACAATGTGTAACAATGTCGGTCTATCTTGAGTTAAATAACAAAGATTTTGTGCTACTTATTTTACTGAGGAGCAGGACACAAATGTGAGAAAGAAAGACAAAAATTATTTAAGAAAATGACAGACACGCTTAAGTTATTTATTATTATGACTTACATGCATTTGTATAATACAAAGCCTCTGGGTAGTATCATAGATCATCGGTATTTTCTTGATAGGTTCCAAATTATTCAAACACTTGTTCATTTTTATCGAAATAAAATAACCAATTAGCTTTGCCAGCTGTGTAAGAATATTCATCACCCCATATCGTCAGGTGGGTGTCGTAAGAGGCGACAGAGGGGAAATTGAAACAGGTGATGGGTAGCAGCATCACGCTGGTAACGACTTAAAATAATAAAAAACTGCGGTTGACAACCCGCTCGTCAAATGTTTCAACTATGGCAAAATCCCCCCAGTGAGGCTCCTATTGGGGAGGCCATGGATTCCATGTGGATGGAATGGAAGTAGCTTTAAATAAAAACAAGGTTTTTAATAACATGCGTAAGGTATATAGTAGGTCTGGAAAACTGTCCGTCTGGGTAGATACTACCAAGCCATGAGAAATACCATCTTAGTCCCCAGAGGTTTTATTTTTATAAAAGTGGCCGAGTTACGCCGCACTGCAATTATATTATGTTTGTAGCTCGAATGGGTCGGCGCTACCGAGATAAGACCACGCTCTCACAGAATATCAGATTAAAATAGCAGCTTAATGCTGCTGTGTTCCGTATGGTGAGTGTAGAGAACCGTAATCTCTTTTTACCGGAAACGAAGCATTCCATCTTAGTCCACGGGGGGGATAACGCGTCTGCGTTTTGATTATTAATCGAGGATAAAGTCTATGGGCCACAGCATCCATTTACCATCAGGTGGACTGTGTGCTCGTTAAAAGTACTATAAAAAAAGTTATATTATGTTTGTAGCTTGAATGGGTCGGCGCAATCGAGATAAGACCACGCTCTCGCAGAATACCAGCTCAATTCTGCTGTGTTCCGTATGGTGAGTGTAAAGAACCGGAGACACTTTTTGCTGGAAACGAGGCATTCCATCTTAGTCCTCAGGGGTGACAACTGACAACGCATCTGCGTTTTGATGCTTAATCAAGGATGGATGTAGATATTAACGGGCCACAGAATCAACTTACCAATCAGGTCGACTTTGTGGTCGTGTCAACCTTATTCTATAAAAAAAAACCTATAACTAATTCTAATTCTATTATTAAAATACAAATGGACCTGTTTGAATTTATGCCACCATTAAGTAAACTTTATAGTGTATTACCACCGAACGTCGGTTTCGGCGATCAGACTTAATAGGAGACCAGCCATTCTGCGCAGGACAAGGTTCAGTGTACAAGTGTATGCGCTAACACAGATGCACTCTTTTTTATCATTACCCTACCATTATGGGGCGGCAATCCGACACTACACACCACCAGCACCACCTACACCACCATCTGCCTGATTTCGGGCTGCTACTTTTTCGACAGAAAAGCCTATATCTAACTTATTTCCATGCATGATACTTATGTAATGTAGTGGATAGTGAAGTAATACTATCTCAAGTATTATAAATTATATACTACATGGTGGATCGCTGCGTGACTAAAATTTCATACATGTTTTTGTATACAAGTTTACAACGTCTAGCGTGCGGATCACAATAAAGCTTTTATTTGATAGTTTTATGTTGTACATAATTTACAAAAACACAATGGGTGCGTTTGGCAGAAAAAAGCGCTAGCAAGCGCTTGTAAGCAAAATGGCGATCGTAAGCGGTAAGCGCTGTCAAATCGTAAGTAGCTATTTTCCTTCAGGACACGATGTTAGTTTTAACCGGAGAACCTAACCTAATTTAAATATATGTTTGTAAAGTATTCATATTAAAAACTTACCAATCATGAATTTTTGATAACATTTATATGTTTATTCATGTCATTATATTACTTAAAACTAATATTGCACAAAACAACTTATAAACTCTACTTCAAAACAAACAAATTAAATAAGCAAAATGGCGGATTGTGTCAGCGCTACCGAAGTAGCAATCGTGTCCTGGCCGAAAACTATTTCAGCGCTTATAAGCGCTTGCTAGCGCTTTTTTCTGCCAAACGCACCCAATGTAACAATAGTAAGTGCAAACGTATGTTTAGACTTTTTTATATCATTTGTTCACGCGGCCTCGGACGTGATGCCCAAGTGCCCAAGCGATTCTTTGAAGGTCGCAGCTTTAATTCAAATATAGCTTGTACTTGATAGCGCATCGCTATATAATTTCGTCATCGTTATAATAGACACAAAAACGTACTGTGTTCAGAACAAAAGCATATATACCGGTGTTTTTGCTAACGTTTCTTTATATAAGTGATAAATCAGCTAACTGTTTACCTGTTGGTAAGTAGCTGCAGCAATTGTTCCCTGAATTTTAATCAGTAACCAGCTAACCTACGTCCCAGGAGTTTACAAATGGAAAAGGTCTTCTTCCTCTTTTTTATAGAATGACGGTGACAAACGAGCTAAGAGTGAATGTAGGGTTACCAACCCTCCCGGATTGCCCGGGAGACTCCGATAATAATGGTTAACCTCTCGACCTCCCGGGATGCAATAATTTCTCCGGTGTTTCTAAAAATTATATGCATCCGCCGCTCGCACTCGCTTTGCGAAATCGACAAGTATTAGATGTTGTTCGAAAGCAAAGTAAATATAAATTTAAAAATTAATAAATGATTTGGATTTTCTCCCCCCCCCCCCCCCGGATTCGACTACATAAAATTCTCCTGGTTCGGTACTTTCGAAAGTTGGTAACCCTAGCTGTGGCCCAAAGATATCAACATCAATTCTCGATTAAGAATCAAAAGGTAGATGCGTTGTCACTTGTCACCCACGAGGAACAAGATAGCATGGCTCGTTACCAGTAAACGGGTTCTTCGGTTTTCACACTCATTAGGAAACACAGCAGTATTAAACTGCTATTTTATTTTGGCGGTCTGTGAGAAGTGTCCTCATATTAAAATGTCAATTCTTATACTAATTAGAAGTTCCTAAATTAGCATGTATCCGATAATAGTTTCGATGACAACTCGAAGAGTATAAGATTTTCACCTTTATAACAAAATATTAACGGTCCAAGGAGACTAGATCCGCTACGTTAAAAATGCTTCACATTATCTAATGAAATACATCTCACTAAAGAAATTTCGTCGTTCGTTTGTCGTGAACGAGGTCAAATTACAACACTTTCCCTTGATTTGTACTCGTAGTAGACTTGCGAATGTAAGTACCTTACATACAAACGACTGTGTTGATAAACAAATTCCATGAATAAACTGCTACATGTTCCAGTGAAATGTATTTTCACTGATAAATATGTATTTTTTTTATAGGAGAGGGGGCAAACGAGCATAAGGTTCACCTGATGGTAAGTGATTACCGCCGACCATGAACAGCTGGGGGATTTTGGGGCTTTTTTCTTTATTTAAACTGTTCCACTCACAGTATTTTTGGAGTAGATGATTCAAGGATTAAACTATTATTTATGTCATAAATAAGAACATATTAGCTGCCACAAATCAAAAGTGTGATGTAATGAGTGGTTTGTTGGAATGTCAAATTGTGGTGGTTTGTGAGCGGATATCGTACCGAACTTTTAACTCTAGAAATACCAGCATTTTTATTTTTATTCGCGACCATTTCCAGTGTATGCCTCTACTTTAAAAACGTTATATCACTAGGTAGTATAAGTCGTGACGGCTGTTGTGATGACCTACTTAGATTAAGATAAAGAATTGCAGTCGACTATGACTTAAAAAAGTTTGGAAAAATATAGTGTGTATATTATATGATTTTTCATAACATTCTAACATCAAAATATATATGTTGTCATTGAATAAATAAAAATTCACCTAATTAAAACAGATTATATCAATAAACGGTCAAGTGCGAGTCGAACTCGCACTTGATGGGTTCCGTACCATCGTAAAACAGGTTTCAGTATAGGAGTCCCCTTTTATTTTAAAAATATTATTATTTTTATAATTTATTTTTATAGCGGCAATAGAAATACACATGTTGAGAAAATTTTAACTGTCTACTTGTTACGGACGGAAAGTGGAGGCTTAGTAATAGAGTCCCGTTTGTTAGCCTTCGGGTACAAAACCCTAAAAAATATGGTTCTCTCAATGATTTAATAATCTTAGAGGAACATAAAGAATATGACAGTGCAATAATTTGCTGGCCTCTGTCTTTCCGTCAGATTACACATTTGTGTGTCTTCAAGGCAAAAGCGAATTTCTAGGGCTTTATCTCAATTTACCAAAGTATGATTGTAGCCGAGCTGTGGCTGTATAAGTTAAAATGACGTCACAGACGTTTTAGAAAACCACAGAAATTAAAAATGAATATTGACAGTAAAAACAGTTTATTTGTCAGCAATTAGTTTATAAAGAACAACTTTAAAAGTAAACTGTTAAGCTGGCTTTCCACTATGGGATACAATATATATATTATATCCCGAGATATAAATTATATCCCGCGATTGCCCTTCACACTGTGAGATATATCTTTTAACCAGTGTGCGTTCGTCATTGGACAATCTGAGGACGTGGGGGAGGCGCGGAAGGGTGTGCGGGGTACATGAGGTGAAATATAATTTGAAAATATCGCTCGATAGATCGAAAAAATATTTATAATTTGGGAATATATATTACATGTCAGTGGAAACGGTTCCATTTAAAAGTAGGGTGAGCGATATTAATTTATATCCCGAGATGTAATATAAATATATTATATCCCATAGTAGAAAGTGGGCTTTAAGCTTGTGGCTTGGGCTTATTGAAATGTAAATCTGAAAATCTGGTGGCAGAAGACAAGGCGACAGTGGCAGGAGACGAAACATAGATATATTGTTACATTCTGGAAAGAAAGTAACAGTCTTATGTATAGATGTTCTAAGGCGACAGCAATCTAACAAAATTGGGGCAGGCAAAAAGCGCGTGCTAAAATGCTTGCTATTTTTTCTCCAGACGGTGCAGACCACTGCACAATCCTACTTGATAAGCAATAAACAGTTAATGATGAGTGGCACACCACCATTTCTTTGCCCAATGTGTTTGAAAAAGTTAGGAAAAATGGACCGAAAATTCGCATCCTATTGCACACCGTTTCCCATTTGCCGGGTCGCGACCCGGTACCGGGCCATCAAAATAAAATACCGGGTCGCCAAATTCCCGCATACGCACGTGTAAAAAAATTCAATAGCTAGCAAGTTTACCTTAAAAATAAATATAGAAACCGACTTGAAGTGGATCCAGACCATAGGATTAAACTTTCCTCATTTTCCGCGAACTTGGATTCTTTAGTGAAAAGTATGCAGCAGGTCCATACTTCGCATTAAAATTTTGTGACTAAATAGGCGATACCAAAATATGTCGAAAAAAAAACATTTTTACTGTTAATAAATGTGTAATTGTTTTACATAGTGGAACCAGCTTGGTTTTAGTATTAGTATTATTTAGTGGGCCACTAAGGGGCAGTGTGAAAATTACCGGGCCATGGCAGAACAATCTTTGGGAAACACTGCTATTGCACCATGAGAATGCATTCCGCACACAGTCCGGATCTCGCACTATACGAGTTATTTATTTACCTATAAATCAAAGATTTGATTTCTGATTTAAATTTTCCCATACTAATTAAAACTTCCTAAATTAGAATGTATCTGAATTATTTATTTTTAATGAAAACTCGAAGCGTGGAAGGTTGTCACCTTTATAATAAAAGATAAGCTAATTTAAACAGTCACACAGACATACCAGTCCAAACGACTCTGTTAATAAACAAATTCCATGAATAAACTGATACATTCAAGTGAAATGTATTTTCACAGATAAATATGTATTCAAACCGTTTGCTCACAGAATTTTTTGGAGTACTTAGATAGGTTTCAAGGATTAAATTGTTCTTTATATCATAAAGAAGAACATATTAGCTTCTACAAATCATATCTGTGATGTAATCATACAATACTATACAATTTATTTGAGTATGTATTCACTGTTAACAAAGCAAAGCTTATAGTAAACAATTTATTTAAATTTAACGACTGGAAGTAGGCAAAAAACGCATCAAGAAAACAATTCCCGCCGGCAAGTACGGTTAATAAAATAAAAGTTATAAGTATAACTAAGATACCTGACCTAGGAGGTGAAGGTATGTTATGAGTATTATCGAACGAGGCCACCTCACTGCGGACTTCTTAAGGGGAAATATAACCTTAAATGGCTTAGCAAGATCCTCCGTTATGCCGAAAGTATTGCAGCATTAATTTTGAAATAAATATATGGTAAAGTTGAAGATTAATGTTAAGGTTTATGTTAGACGAAAACACGATTCCGTAAAATTTTCTCGATAGAAAAAAAATCCAAAGTTACCTTCAAACTGAAAATTAAACCGCTGTTATTCATAAAATACTTTAAATAAGATCATGAAACTTTGCATACTAACTGAACTAACTATAAAGCAGTGCTTATGTTATTTACTTTTTTTTAAATACCATTATTTTCACTGTAAAAAGAAATTACCTAAACTATCGGCGCGTAAGCTTGATTCCTGTCGCCCCGTTAGTATCGCTCCGGCTTTTGAAGGGAGAAGTTGTGTCGCTTACGATCAGAATAAACATTATTATGAAGACGTAAAATTAATATGGGAAATAACCGTAATAAAAATAAGAAGCGAGTGGCTTGGCGTTAAGAAACAGGCATAAATATGATAAACCTAATGAAATAAGTGTCTAACGACCTTTCTACTTACAGTATTAGTGATTACAAACATGTCGGTACATAGCATACGACGCGCGGGGAAGTGGGGGCGAAATTAGAATTTGAGCTGACTTACTCTAACCTCTTAAATGTTTTTTACATTATGGAAAGAATAAAAATTACATGAGCATTAATTGAAAGATGTAAGGAATATCAATATAAAGCGAATATTATCTAAGCTTTCGCATTGTTCCATGTAAGAAGGTCCTGGAATACATACAACAACCAGCAAACGTAACAACCAATTTGAGTAAATATGTAAGCGATATACCCATGTGAAGGTTGCATAAATATGTTTATTAAATAATATTTTTATTTAAACATAATGTATTAATGTTCAAAAAACGTGCCAATACAGCTCATAAATATCTTGATTGCAGCATCTATTACACCGAGTACAATGTAGTACGTAGTGTGGTGGCAGCGTATGATAACAAAAAAACCTGATGGCATCCAGAGACGGCTTAAAAATCCTGATTTAACTAAAATACCTTTATTGGAGCCAAAGAGCCACAGATATACACCATAGTTACAGCCCGTAGATGTACCACTTGAGGCCTCCCCTCATTTCTGAGAGGGTATTAGGGCAGGGAAATGTCCGCCACGCAGTCCCAATGCGTGTTGGCGAACTTCACATGTCTTCGAAATATTTTTTTTATTTCTCAAACATCCAGGTTTCCTCATGATGTTTTCCTTCACCGCCGAGCACGTGGTAAATCGGCACATAAAATTGAAATTAACGATTTCGTACCGGCGGGGATCGACCCCGGGCTGCTCGCTTACTGTGAAATTTACCGCGAGCGCTAAGCCCCTGAGCTACAGGGCTCTGATTATACACTATATCAGGGAGCAATGTCGACACTATACGTATGTGTGATGTATATTTTTTGGAACAGTAAAATTTCACCGCTGGGTAGAGACCCATGTCCAGTAGTGAAAACTGGGAGAGCCTGGTAGGAAAAATTTGCCCTAATCGTCACGTTTGCCAGGCCTTTGAAGCTGCTGCCCGTCGACGTGGCTATTTTACGCCTGACATAAACGAGATGGTTAGTACCGCCATCTTTCGGTACCCATAATTTGTATATGGCATCTCTCGTAGTCGTCTCTTACGACACCCACGACCACGACATGTTATCGCCAATTTACTACTAAAACTAAAAGGATTTGCATCACATGTATCTATTTGCATGTTGTAGGCTCGTTGTACGACCACACTTGACACCGCGAGTAGAGCGGCTCAGCTTGTGCTCAGCTCATGCTAGGCTTATCTAGCGTAGACCTACCTTTAAGTTTTTTAAAAGATATATTGATTTAATATACTTTACAACTTTAGAACTCCTAATTTTCTAAAACTTCACACCTTAACCGGTTATATAAAGGATGCACTACGATTTTTGTGAATGCATGCTTTTATAGTCATGGCGGCTCATCAACTGTGCCTATTTGTGTTTATTTCTTATAAAGGACATCCGATTTGTTTATCAATTATGTTATGGTTTTTACCTGAGCGTATACTTCTCCTGCTTAGGAGGATAATATGTCTATACGCCTTGACTTGAAAATTTCTTCGTTATTGATTTGTTTATCCGGCAAGACAGTTAAACTGCTACTTAAATTTTTGGGTACTACGAGACTTCACGAAACCTTCACGACTTATCATCGACTAGCGATACATATTTATATATATACACCTGGCTTCGCCTGGATGGGATCTATTAACATGGCGTTATTTTGATTTAAGATAATCAAATTATTTATTATTTACTTTATCTTTTAACAATTTTTCTGTTTTTTTTGAAGTGAAAACTTCTTTAGCGGCGTTGTACACTTTTTTGTAATGGGTAAAAAATATTAAACTCGCGTCAGGACACGTGACCTGATCGAAAATTCGTAAGACGGATGGAGAGTAGGTTGATTTTTCTGAGAGATAAACTTTTTAATGTAATATAAATTGTCATATTTGTGTACGATAGCGCAATAAATAAATATTGTATTCTACCACATAAATGATAGTACTTTTATAATGATAATTAAAGCAATTCGTGCAAAATTATTCCCTAACCATTCCAGAATATCAAAAATACACAACGTTAATATTCAAGTTTTCACTTCTGCCGGCACTCCCAGAGTGCAACCCGTCGTTTTTTTTTTCAAGAAACCTCAAACGGATAAAATATTGTCCTTGATCTATATCCGTTCGTGAAGTTTCCTTTCAATCGGTTCAGTCATTCCGAATATTTGCTCGGACAGACTTTCAGGGGAAGGCGAGAAAAACACTACTGTATACTTCACTACAAATGCAAAATTGAATCGCGTCACTATACACGCACATTACAGGACTTTAATACTCAAGGGACACGATTGGCAAACTTTTAAAAAAATAGTTATTTATCACTTAATGGCATGTTATTGAAGCCATATATATATAAGAGGTATCTTGATTTTTTTTTCATTCATTATTAACAAGCATAATTAATTTCTATTTCAGCATGGCATTTGATACTGTTCTCCGCAGCAGGAATATTCGGTATCCTGAACTATGTGTTCCTCCAGAACACCATGCAGTTAGTGGAGTACAATTGTGTGCTGATGCCAAGGAAGCTGGAATTCCGAACATTCGAATTGCCCAACAATACAGCTGACGTTGACAATAATAAAATAAACTCAACATATTTTAGCTTTAAAGGAATACCGAGCAATACTGGCAATACTGAAGCTAATGCGACTGAAACAGTGACCGAAATAAATGACTCGGTTCACGACGATAATAAAACTAATACAGTTAAAAAGAATAAAAGGCAAGTGATAGAGAACAACGTTCACCCTGATGTTATTGTGGAAGAAGAGAACGCGACGATTATGACAGCTTTAGGTATGGTATTTGTATGGAGGGTAAAGTTTTATTTATTTATTTATAAGATATACCAACAGCAAAACACATGAAACATTAACAACAACACGATAACAAATGTATATGGTTAAATATGTTTGCCAATTACAGATATACAAAACATTTACCGTAATGTGTAGCTAGCAATATTATAAAGGTACTGAATGCAAAATAACTTATTTTAAGAAAAAAAAGAGCCGTAGTAGCTCAGATAGTTAGCGTTCGCTGTAAATATAACAGAACGCGAGTAACCCGGGTTTGATCCCCGCCGACAACAATGAAATTGTTAATTGCAATTTTAAGTGCTGATTTACCACGTGCTCGGCGGTGAAGGAAAACATCGTGAGGAAGCCTGCATGTCTAACGAATAAGAAAAAAAAATATTTCGAAGACATGTGAAGTTCGCCAACACGCATTGGGGCAGCGTGGCGGACACTTCCTTACCCTAAAACCCTCAGAAATTAGGGAAGGCCTGTGCCCAGCAGTGGAACGTATATAGGTTGTAACTTTACTTTTTTTATTAGGTCGATTGGTAAGTATACCTACATCATTCGGAGATTCCGTCCTGGGGCGAAGAAACTAAATTTACCTCAGCTTTAGCCTCAGAAACGCATTTCAATACCTACCTAACCTATATACCTCTAGATATAAAAATCAATTGCTGTCCGTTAGTCTCGCTAAAACTGGTTAAAAATAGCTAAAAATAGCTCGAACCGTTTTGATTAAATTTTTTGTGTACGTTTGAGTGGGTTCCGGATGGTTTATACTGTAAGTGGTAGAGCCATGCTGCAGCTATAGTATCGTTGTAACACGAATGGGTCGGCTCGACCAGGGTGGGACCACGCTTTCACAGCGTAAAATAGCAGCTCAATGCTGCTTGTTTCGTATGGTGAGTATAGATAACCGGAGACCCTATTTTACTGGAAATGAGGCATTCCACCTTGGTCTTCAGGAGTGGCAACTCATTTACATTTTGATTCTTAATCGAGGATAAATGTAGATGTCTATGGGCCACAGCTTCCACTTACCATCAGGTGGACTATGTGCTCATTTGTCACTCTTATTCCTTAAAAAAACATAATTGGAGCCGGTAGGTGGCGCTACTGTCGAGATCCAGAAATCACCTGTGCGAGCGAACGGATCGATTAACATATACTGTACAGCAATTATAGTATCAAGTATAGCAGACGCTGCGGATGAGAATTTTTAAATATTACCTACGTATCTAATAATAACTTTATTTGTGGCAAGTTAACGTTTGCAGTTTCGCAATCGGTTTGTATGGACTAAATAAAATAAAAGTTCCCCGAGTTTGAGCCTTACTCTTATGTGATACAAAATATTTTTAAAGTTTCCTCACGATGTTTTCCGCAGCCGGCATGTTTTGAACTGGACTAACTTGAACAATGTTCTATTAGGATATTGTATTTCAAAGGTTTTATTGTGAAAATTTTACGGAAGAAAAAACTTTCTCAGCTATATGGCCCAAGAAATCTCTAATTTTGGGGTCATTTACATCAAAATATAATGATTAGGTTTAAGTAGTTATTTCCTGCATAACATTTTTTTAACACTTCAGTTTTTATTTTTATTTCGGTCGTTTGAGTATTACAGCAAAATTAATCTATGGTTCTGTCAATTATTCAAGGAAACGAAACCCATCGCCTAGTCCTGGATACGTCACGGACACTGTTCGCACGGGATATGGACTGCCAGTTTACCGAATACATGCCTATCATGTCCACGGTGTTCGCCGCTCTCTGGATAACTTTCTTCACCATGTGCCCAGGAGGTGGACATTCTAGAACAGGGTACTGAAATTACTAAAAGTTTTAGTGTTTATTAATCTTTTCAATATTTGAAACTTGTTTGAAACATATATGGACGTCACACACGGTAGGTTCAACTGATCATTCCAACTGATCAGTTCAAATTAAACTGTTGGTATTTTTTAAAATATTGAATTTACGATATATCGATTTATAAATATATCAATATCAGTGTTTTATATATAAGTTTATTTATCGATATATTGAAAATCCAATATTTTAAAAAATAACAACAGTTTAATTTGAACTGATCTGTTAGAATGATCAGTTGAACTGACCGTGTGTGGCGACCATTAGCCTCGAGTATTGTATCGGGTGCCGGTGCTTGGGTGCCGAAACGATAAATAATAGTTTTTTTATAGAATAAGGGTCACAAACGAGTACACAGTCCGCCTGATGGTAAGTGGAAGCTGTAGTCCATAAACATTAAATATCTATCCTCGATAATGAATCAAAATACAGATGCGTGCAATTTATTCATTGACAAAGAAGATTGACCAAGATGGAATGACTCGTTTCCAGTAAAAGGGGTTTCCGGCTACATTCACCATACGGAACACAGCAGCATTAAGCTGGTATTTCACGTTAGTTAGCACGTTCTATTCTGTAATAGCGTGGTCCTTCCCTAGTCAGAGGCGACCCATTCGTGCTACTTGCATAATAAACCATGACTGCCATATATTTGTATAAATAGAGTAGTACGTAGTAAATTGATGAATTATTTACTATATAGGTATGTTCTAATATACTTATTTATACGTGGTAGCATTAACAAAAATGCTTTGTCCACAGACTTCAGCAACCATGGCGTATCGTGATACCCGCGCTGCTGTTTTCGTTGATACTCGTAGGAGTGACGGGTCACAACTACACACTAACGAACAGGGGTATCCAGGACTTCTGTGCAGCCTTCTATAACATAACCAACACTACTACGTAAGAATTGGTTTTGATAAATGTTTTCTAAAGGTGGGGTCTACGCTAGAGGAACCGAGCACGAGCGGAGCATGAGCCGAGCACAAAATCGTATATAGTTCATAAAAGATAGCTTGATCTCTGCGACAGCTGTCAGTAAAAATCACGCCTATGAAGTCCTGAATTTCTTAGTAGTACAGACGGTACCTACATAAAAATGATCATATTATTGTGATCATTTTCAGTAAAGGGAGTATAATTTAATTACAACTTGTTTAAAAATTATTTTTGACTGTATATTAAATTATATGTTCATATAAATAATCATTGATGGGCAATATTTATATTAAGAATAAATACTTAAGTAGATTTAAGAATCAATGTCAAGAAACTTAATTTTATAATTACTTATTTTTAAAATTTTGGGGAATGTAATAAATGAAAAATCCCTACTTGAGGGGTTTTGGCGGGATTGTAGCATTCTATACAGCGGGAGCCAAAATGAAATGTTGGTTTTGGCTACCAGTGTTTCAAAAAACACTGTTTGCATCGTGCGCACATCGCAGTGTGCTCCACAGACTATGAGATTAACTAGGCGTGCTCGTGAACGTGTTGAATGACAGACGTTTAGTTCGAGCAACATGGAAACGTGGACGGAAGATTATTGCTTGAAATTAATTAAATTATATCAAAATAATCTAATGATATGGGACCCAAAACATGAGGATGACTATAAAAAATAAGAAGATTGTTGAAAGGTCTGGTATATCCCAAGACTCGTCCATATCCGCCACGAGCCGCGAGCACACTGCGGAAAACTACGTTCGAGGAAAGTGATTGTCGTATGCTCCTTGTACGTCCACACTTGACGCCGCGAGTACAGTTTGCTCTTGCTCTTGCTCTATTGCCATTTTTACTCTTTTCGTCTAAAAAGAGCAAAATGTACAATTAAGCATATGGGTTTTTATTTTTAAACTAAGACTGAAACTATTCTTTTCGTACGGCCCATGTGCGGTGAAGTTCCTAAAGGGACTGAATTCGAGACTGGTCGTCGCTACTGGTGATATGAGGGCTGGGTCTTTTCTCATTCAAATGCTAAGTATAGCCATTTAGCAAGGATACGCAGCCAGCGTTCTTGGCACGATAACACGGGGAGTAGAACTGTATGATAATTTAATTTATTAGTTTTAGATTACTTTATTTATGTTTTTTATAATTTGTTATGTAAATAAATTATTAAACACACTAGGTAATTACTCAAAGACATCGCATTTATTATTATAACGAGGCAGGATCTCATTTGTTTCTTTTATTTCATTACAGTCAGATCTTATAATAACCGTGATCTTACAACAATTAACAATTAGTTATCTGCCTATGTTAACTCATTGTTGAGAGGTATGATGAAGGGGCTGAGTTGTCCGAAAATGTACAATAGAGGCTTTACTTTATTTTGGTTCCAGCCCTTAATGAAATTATTTAGTTTTAAGGTAAATTTTTGTTATACCAATTCTAGAAGAGAACTCTCTCATACAAGCTCAAGGTTTTGTCCGTTTAAACTCCTGTTTCGGCCATTATTGATTAGGTGTTTCTTAAGTTCAGATAATGCTTCGTTCTACATCAAAATGTAAAAACAATTCCAGAAAATAATTGGAAAAGAAACTCCCAATAATATTGTTTTAAAACGCATGTTTAGGAACACTACGAAAAAAATAACACCGAATAAACACGCTTGCTACATGACCAGGTCCTTACCTCTTCAAGTTATTGATCCGTTGGGCTATGTCGGTTACTCTGGTTCTATAGAAGATATCTTCATTTCGAAGTCCATGACGTGAAAAACTCCGAGGATAACATTGCCTAAATATTGTCAAACGAATGTTTCCTCTCCATGCCTTTGCGGTTGAGGACCACGTCTTAGTTCCATAAGTGATCACAGCCATGCACGGATAAATTCATTTTATTTTTAAGATTTAAGGAGTATTAAAGGCTGCTCAGAAGAGTGAGATCCTATGATTTAATAATTAGATAACTTAACTTGAGTACCTAAACATATTCATTAAAATTTGAAATTATAGGTTTAGATTTGACATAGACGTTAGACATGATTTGTGACTTGTCCATGTTCGTCTCAATGACTAGGTGTTTGGAGAACGTAATGATAATACCCTTAGAGCGTGGAACTTTACATTCCACATTGAGTGTCCAGTTTTTAAGTTCAAACTAAAAAATATATCTTTTTTATATAGAAGAGGGAGTAAACGAGCATGCGGCTCATCTGATGAAAAGTATTGCCCGCCGCCCACGAATAACTACAACACAAGAGGAATTGTGGTGCCGGCCTTTTAAAAAGAAGTAATCTCGTTTCTTGAAGTTTCCTAAGTCGTATCGGTCTGGAGAAAAAGAAATCGCCCGTGGTAAGCAACTCCACAAAGAAGTCGTGCGATGAATAAAACTAGTTAATCGCACAGTAACACGCCAAGCATTCGGATGATGTGGTTGGTATCGTGAGTTTGTTCGGCCATCAGTTGTTCCGCGGCGAATGCGTACCTGGAGAACGGTCTGTCGGCGTGGTGGGGGCTGGGCGGGCGGGCGGCGGCGACGCGGGCTGCCAGCGCGGGCGTGTGGGCTAGCGGGGCGTGCAGCGCCGCGCTGCTGCTGACGCGCTGCCTCACCGCCAGGGACTTCGTCGTGCGCCGCACGGCGGTCACCATCGCGCGTGACCCGCAACAGGTAACCACTAGTCTTAGAATTTGTTAGTGAAGTAGGATTTTTTTTAATATCGTGTGGAAATCCTTACGAACCACCGGCTAAAACCCTACAGCTACAGTGGCAACAGGGACGCCTCCATCGCTTTGCGGGTGGATGCTTATAAGTGCGTCTGAGTTGGAAATACCGTATTTCTTCTGCAAAGCAGCGGTGCATCCATTGTTATGTTCCGAAGGTTAAGAAGACCGGGTTTAATTACATATTTTGTAAAGCGTTTCCGACTAAGCCCTCAGGAGTGTCTAGTGTCAGTGTCCAGTTGAAACTTACAAACATAGAGACAAAGTGTGCAACCTGTGTTTGTGAGTAGTTTTTTAATTATTAAACACATTTATCAGAAGTCCCAAGTGTAAATATGAATTCTATATAAGCGCATTTATTAGCGTTTTATCTCTACATAGTATAAAACAAAGCCGCTTCCCGCCATCTGTACACTTTGATCTTTAAAACTACGCAACGGATTTTGATACGGATTTTTATCTATAGACAGAATTGAATTAAAAGTAAAGTTTATATTGTTGCGCGCTAAAATTAGCGCCCGGTATGCGGCGGAACCTTTCTAGAACTCTCCCACTAGCGCCATCTAGTATCGAATAGAAGAACTAAGCTTTCTAGAAAACCCCACACTCGGTCAAGACCGGTATTTGCTGGAATATTCTAGATGTTTCGGTGGAAAAGGCCTATATAAAGCCGTTAACGGCCGCGACCGAGGCAGTATTAAATTGGCGACACAAGCGAAGATTTCGAAACGAAATATAGTGAACTAAAGTGTTAAGTGTGATTTATTATTAGACTGTTTTAAGTTTTAATTGATGTCGGTAATTAAAGTGTCAATTTTGGTAATTCAATCGGTAGTTTTTATTCTCACGAACCCTAAGCTCGTAACAATATGTACGCTTATATTGTTGAAATCCAAAAATCACCCTTGCGAAGTCGGGGCTGGTCGCTAGTTTCACAAAAACAATAAAACAGGAGTACGTTTGGAAAATTCTCATTCTGGTTGAACTATTTTTATAGGCTTGTATTAGGTATGCTGAGTGCGTGCATGTGTATTGTGTACGTATATTTGAGGGAGTAAGAGTACACGCGCGCGCGTGCGTGCGTGCGTATGTGTGTGTGGTGTGTGTGTGTGTGTGCATGTGTATTTACGTGCGCGTATACGCCGCCCATAAATAACAACAACACAAGGGGAATTGTAGGTACGTTGCCGGCCTTTTAAAAAGGAGTAATTTCGTTTTAGAAAAGTTCCCTAAGTCGTATCGGTCCGGAAAAATCGCTCGTAGCAAGCAATTTCACGAAAAAGTCGTGCGGGGAATATAACTAGTTAATCGCACAGTCACACGCCAAACATCCAGGTGATGTTTGACACGCGGCGCACGTTTTATTTAGGTATAGTGAAATATATTTTCACAGAAACCCCGATATAAACATCAAGAGCCAAACCACATCCCATAATTTGCGATTCATGCTCTTTAAGATAATCCAATTTTTATTCTATTTCTTGATATTCACGAGAGGGATTGCAAAGGGCAGTCTTAATGCTTCATGGCATTCTCTACCAGACAGAATTTTGTCTTGAACATGGAGAACCAAAATATTTTTGATTAACAATACAATTCAATTTATTTACAGAAAGTAACTCCATATTTGAAAAAGACGAAACGACGAAAAACTTCCCTAAACTCCCCTACAGCCAGGGACACCGTTTCGATAAAATCCGAGCCGACAGCTACGACGGAATTGGTAACAGCCTCAATCGAACCAGGCCAGGAAACCGCACTCAACACCCCCGAAATTACACCTGTAAGAAGATCCAAAAGAGAAGTCGCTATAGAAATGAATGACTCGCCGCAAACCATAATTAATAAAATAATAAAATAAAATAAGTGATAGATTATATGAGCCGTTATTAGCCAAAACTTCTTTCCTTAACTTTTTTCAAAAATAATATAATGAAAAAATGTTTCTCATCTTGTGACTTAAATAACCATATTTTCGGTTCCACGACCGTAAATTTTTAACCGCCAATAAATGCCTACTAAAACACGAGTAGGAAACGTTTGCTACAATCTTTTGCTCAATTTAACAAGAATTATTCTTATATCGCATAAAGATTCTACATTTTTTCAAGGCTCAATTATTAACATTAATACTTATAACGTTTCAGCAATATCTACATTTCACAGCATTGTGTACGAAATATTCTAAAAATTATAATCAGTTACAAATGAAAATTTGTAACTGATAATAATTGATTTATAAGTCAAACGGCATGAATTTATCATAACCCTTGAGTTACGGGTAAGGTATTTTTATTAATATTATGTCTTCGATCAACAATACCAACTAGATAACGAGTAGTAACGGGTCGCGTACAAAATCATAGCTGAATACTGTCCACGTGAATATAAACTTAAACAGCTACATTTGTTTACCAAAGATGAGACAAAAATTAAAATAGTTTTAAGTTCAACCTAATTACAACCATTGCAAAAAGAACAAAGCTATACAATACTCCTATCACTTGGAAATGAAAAGACATAAATTAAATAACATTTGGTGTGAAATCAACCTTAAGGAGTAACGAATAAAGTTCTTTTTCCCGTTATTGCCTTGCGAGCTACGTCATTTTGTTATGTTTCTATTTTCTTCTTCAAATTTGGTCCAGGAAGTATTGTCGTTGAACACTTAAATAATTTATAATATGATCAAAGTTTAATTAAAATTATTTTTATGTTTTGGGCATTTATGATTGTTGGTATATATACTTTCCATAGGAGCCATTAAATATACCGTAAAACGGGGTGACATTGATTAATTTTAAACTTCAAATGGATCCCATGCTTGCAATTTAAACGATAAAATGTTAAAAAAATACTGTGGTGAAGACTCACCACGCAAATTAATTATTACAACAAAAAATATAAATTTGTAAATAATTATTTAGAAAAAACATAAAAACCTGCTTATCAAAGTTTTATTGAAAATGGGGCTACTTTGATATGGTACTCATTTTTTAATTCATCACAGTCACCCCAATACATGACAAATATCAATAAGAAAAAATAATTTAGAAGCTATGGTTTAGAAAATATTGCGTTTTGAAAATTTTTGGGGCTACTTTGAGTCAAGGGGTGAATTTGATATGTTTTTTAAATAATAATAAAATTTAAAAAACTTCTTAAATAATAATAAAAAATTCGAATATTTTTTATTATTATTTAAGAAAATTAAGTAACAGTAACCTAACATTAATCAGTCTAAACATTTACTTTCGACATGCATAATTTTTATCACTTAAAACAACAGTCTTATAATTATATAAACCTATTTTATAAAATAAAAACTTAAAAATCAACATGTTAAATGTTTTCAAAAGTTTAGTTAAATATAGATAATAAAATCTACAATTCTTTGATCATCACATCATTGGGGAACGAGTAGCATTCATTGATATATTTCGGTTAAGGCAGGTAAGTAATAATGTCACTAATTTCAATAATTGATAAATCTTTAGGAACTTCCTAAAAATAGTTTTGGTTTTTTTTTTGGGGACTATACCTTATATAACCTTGAACAACAAGTTTAGTGTCAATGATATCTTCAATAGAACATACATAATGATATGTCTTTTTTCCCTTTTGTGATCCAAACTTTGCTAAAATAAACTGCCCTATTGCGGGATTTTGTGCCAAATCTGTTGAGGTATTTCTAGTATAATTCGGTGCTATATTTTCATTATCAGACTCACAATCGGTAAGATTATCATTGGTGTCCTCGTAACCAGTTCTATAGCTTGTGGATGGCTCGCTGATAACAGAAAGAGGAATTTGCATCGATATTGATTCAGTTTGTACGGGATTATCATTTCGCTCTGAGGTGTGTTGGACCTCAACTACATCAACTTCTTGATTTGTGGGGCAAGATGTTTCATTAAGTGTCGATATACTTTTACCAGGTTCAATTTGTAGTCTGGTCCTCTTCCTTGGTGGCTGTGATTCATTCCTAAATCTTTGTTCTCTTAAAAACTCTGTTAAGGAATCTCGAACGCCAGTTTCGATTTCAGGAGAAGGTGACTCAGGTGGCAATTTATTTAACACCCTGTTCCTATCAAAAGGAGAGATACCAGTAGCCCTAAAACTGCTCACCAAATTTCTTTTCACAGCTGACAATTCTGTGCAAGCCTCTTTATCATTTTTTGGTGGCTTTTGGTCCATATTAATTATTGTCTTTTTCAACAGATGTGGGAAGGACTCCTTAGGTATAGATATAGTTCGTAAATTGGCTTTTTTCCAGTCTTCAAGCGTTTGTCGCCATGCAATCTTTAAAGGACGAAAGAAGCCGACATCGAGTGGCTGGGTATAATGGGTTGAATTTGGCACCAAACATATAAAACTGATGTTATTTATTTCACATGCACCTAATACATCGTTGTCAATGTGAGACGATAGATTATCACCTATCAACACCTTTTTCCCGTCTGGTCTTTTGGCATGAGGCAAAAAACAAGTCATGAACCAATTCCTAAATGTTGGTGTGTCTATCCATCCACTAGTTGTTCTATTATACCGACATCCCCGGCTACAGCATGGCTTTTCACAGCATGGTTTACCTACATTACCTCTCTCTTGCCATGTATAGTACAGGTGAGTACTTTTGTAAATTATAAATGGCGGCAATAATGTGCCGTCTGCAGAACCACAAATCATAACTGTAGTAGAACTCTTCGAATAGTTCATTACTTTCTCAGGGTATTTTACTCCTCTTCTATATACACATTTTTTTTGCCAGGATCGTCTGCCATATTTGATTCGTCATAGTTGAATATATTGGACGGTGGTACATTTTCTATCTCAGAGTGAAGGTTGTCGAAATACTTATTTAATGACTCCCGGCCGACAGTCGCTCTGGACCTTTTGATATTAGTGGATAGTCTTTGACCATAGGAGTGCTTATGACGCTTCAGGACACTAATGGCCCATTCGACACCAGGCAGGTTATTTGAAAACCGTTCTATAATCTTTCCCTGTCGATCTAAATGAGCCTTAGCGAACATTCGAAGGTCAAACAATGTAAGAGGAAACCCCCAATCACCACATGTAGCCGCAGCTCGTAAAATTGCTAATTCCTCTTGATGCGTGAAAACAGGTTGGCCACCAGGCGTTTTTCCGTGTAATCCTTTATATTTATTATAAAGTGTTCCATACGGAATTTTATATTGAAGTGAAGCAGCATTAATAGACAATTCGTCGTTGGTGATTTTCTCTATTGCTTCTTCCATTATCTCCTCTGTATAATTTTTGTAATTGCGGGTACCCGCTGTCTTTTTATACGTGCGAACCATGAGGCAGCTAAAACAAAACAAGAAATAGAGGTTAAATTGATAAACTGTACATTACTCCTATAAGATTGGGAACAACCATCATTGGGGTAAAATTGATAACTATCAAAGTCGCCTCGTATACTCTATCAATGTAACCCCAGTAAACCAAAGTGTTCATGGAAAATAAAATGGCGGCCGTAAACAAAAAATGCAAACATGTTCTTAATCTTAAAGAAACGTACAATTAAAACATTGAAACACTAAAAACCAAACAATAATACTTACGGTTGTGCCACTGAAGTTATTCACACAAATTTTTTAATGCTATTTTACACTAAAGTTTAACAATTATTTTTATTTGCTTCTGACAACAGCTAATAGTCGGCTCTTCGGCAAAATATGGCTGACATGTCAGTCTGGCCAACAGAACAAACAAAATTTTGGTTGCGTTCAGTATCACGTATTAAATCCGAAAAAACTTACCAAGTTTATCTATCATCAAAGTTACCCCAGTTCGCAAAGTAACCCCGTTTTACGGTAATATAGTATGTAGTATATTGATTGCATTTAATTAACTAATTCAATATATATCTATTTTAGTTTTTGTGTGTATATATGTTCGTAGTATATATGTATCTATGTATAGTATATATATATATATATATATATATATATATATATATACGTGTATTCTTTTTATCACACCAATTTGCCCTACTCGTGTCATTTTCATGTAAGCCTGTCCATTTATTGGTTGTCTGGAAGAAATTGCTGTCAGCAATAAGATCGCCCATTGCATACTTTTAAAACGTGGTAGAGCCATGGTGCAATTATATTAGTAGTATAGTTGTAGCACTAATGGATCGTCTCCACCGGGGAAGGAAGCTAGGAAATCTAAAAAAAGTTTAGTATCTATTGGAATTACACAAACAAAACAAAAGAAGCATTTACCATTATTTAAAGTTTTGGTTACGAATTATTAAAAATTATTACAATACAAATCTACTTCATGCGTCTATGTTCTGTTTCACAAATGTTTGCGCGTGTATTGATCAACATTGGCAAAACATTTGTAGGCATGGTTATGATCGGTAATTTTGTTTCAAATATAATATTATTTGTTAGTTTAGAGTTTAAAATATAACATATTATACATGTATTTACCGAAAGTAAGACACTCCGGCCGTTAAATTACTTTTTCGGGCATTATTCTTGCAACTTTTAAATACACATTGCGGCATTGTGAAACGTGTTTACATTGGCTGTGTTTCAAATGGACTAAACGAAATAAGAGCTCACGTCTCATGTGCGCTCTTACTTAGATGGATTTCTTGCACTGACCCGACATCTAGTTGTTATTGTTGATCGAAGTATTATATATAGTCCTGTTTTGTTATCAAGAAAATTTGTATGCAAATCATTTGTTGTAAGAAAAATGCTAATTAAATGGTGCTATGATTATTAATCACACAAGCCTAATCTAGGCACTATAATGGTCGCCACACACGGTCAGTTCAACTGATCATTCCAACCGATCAGTTCAAAATAGGACTGCTGATATTTTTTAAAATATCGGATTTTCGACATATCGATAATTATAAATATATCAATATCGGAGTTTTATATATAAGTTTATCTATCGATATATCGAAAATCCGATATTTTAAAAAATATCAACAGTTTTAGTTTGAACTGATCAGTTGGACTGACCGTGTGTGGCGTCCATTAAAATTAACGAAGCATAGACATAAAATGTTTTACGCTATTATATGTTGTTATACATATTTATATATATATAAAAAAAAAAAAAATATATATATATATATATATATATATATATATATATATATATACAACACGTAACATAATTACCGCACTTTGAGAAACTAGTTTATTCAGAATCGTTTACTGAATCGATTCCTATCATTTTTAATATAGGTAATTTTTTATCCCAAAAATAATTAAAACTACGTAAATTACGGTCACACTAAATCTGTACAGTCAAAACAAACTGAAACTTAACCGACCGTAACTTAAGGCAAAGACTTTTAAGAGTGCAGTTTATTTGTATTATTACTAATTCTGTTATTCAATAAAAATAAAGAAAAATGAACTTTATTTCAAGCACGTTAAAGTCTTGCGTTCGTGGATTTGTAT
The DNA here is from genome assembly GCA_907164705.1 of Parnassius apollo. Classification (NCBI taxonomy): domain Eukaryota; kingdom Metazoa; phylum Arthropoda; class Insecta; order Lepidoptera; family Papilionidae; genus Parnassius; species Parnassius apollo. The sequence continues at coordinate 18,748,187 of CAJQZP010000008.1, forward strand.
TGTGACCACAACATTCTTCCAGAATTAGTATAACTAATTTGATAAATAATCAGTGCATAATAATGTTTAACTAAAAATTCAGTGTATGTATTATGATTATAACATAATGAACTAATTGGGGTGTCTGAGTGTGTGCGTTAATTACGTTACATATTGTATGTATATAACTTTTTGATGTTATTGCTCATATAAGCAACACGGGCCATCGGCGGACCGAAGAGAAGCAGCCTTAGCTAGTATAAAGAATAACAGTATCGCACTATTATTTATTCTATGGTATCGCTCGGTGACAGCGCCAACTCGGATATGGACTCTGATCAGTTCAGTCGCTCGACAGATCTGCATATTAAATGAGGGCAAGCAGCCTGTGTTGGTAAGCAAATCCGAAATAAGACGATCGTTATTATTGTCATTTTTAGGCTTAAAAATAATTAAACAAATATAACGTGATTAACTTATATTTGAAAGGAACGCCATCGTTTTGTAAATTTGACGAGGCAGATTGCTTTTTGCAGCAAAAAACTGAACAACTTGACATTTTTCTAGGACGTCGATCCAGTAGCGCAACTAGTTTTAGTCCAGTGGGCAGTGCGGCTGCAACTAGTTTTATTACGTTCCGATACCGACAAAACATCGATACCTACTCATGTGAGTAGTACTCAAATGGTTTTGCGATGTACTCATTTGAGTACTCTAAAAGTATCGATACTTACTCATATCGATACTTTTTTTACAAGTCCAAAACAATACAATTAAGAATGAACATAAGATTTCCCAAAAACAGTAATTGCTCTAAATATTTTAATCGCCACCTTAGCGTATTGGCTGCGCAAGGATGAGTTCACAATTAGCGCGTCATTCGTATCGATACAAGTACTACTCGATACTACCTACTCGGTATTGAAAGAAAAGTATCTAGTACTTACTTGTTTTTACTTCGAAGCATCCCTAATTGTACGCATAAAACCGTGTATACTTATACCTATGCTTATACTTTAACTGAGGGGAACGGGGGAGCGCCTGAGTTTGGCTACGACCCTCGAATCCGCCGGATGCCCGTGTTGCTCTATGTTATTGCTACATTCGTTTTCTGATGTGTTCTTAAATAAATTGACAGAATAGTAAGCCGTGTGCATGTTTATCGACTTATTAAATTTAAAAAAAATGTCATGGATAAGAAAAATTATTATTAATATTAAAATAAAGTTGTGATTTGGAAGCAACAACACCAATACTACTATATATTTGACTGCGCGATTTGTTTATAAAAATAGAATGCTTAGTAATATTACTTTATGATGATTTTATATTTAATAAATGGATACAGGACGTTGCTTGACAACATGCTGTTTAATTTATTTTGCGTAGACCTTACCTAATAATCTTCATCAGCAGCTATCATTAATTCTAAATGAGTTGTGTTTGATCAATGGTAAGATTTTTGGCTTTGAACATTGACATAAATGTGTAGAACCACAAACTAATAAGAGTACTAACGTAGTGTAGAACAGAATAAGAGAACTCTCTGCTCTGCTGAAAGAACAAATTTGCCAACTGCCATAATCAAATTAATATAGGTAATTTGAACTATCATAATATTACGTACTTTACCATTACTTATTACTATTAACTTAATAAGAATGTAATTACACAAAGGTAAACACACTAACTTTTTAATAAAAAAAGGGGCAAACGAGTATACGGCTCGCCTGATGTGTTGACCGCGCCCATGAACAACTGCAGCACCAGGGGAATTATATTATTATTATACTTTTCTCTACAATATACATATACTCATTTTATAATTATGTTATTATTGAAACCGCAAACTGAGTGTAACACATCGACCACTAATACTAGATAGGTACTTACAGCAAAATAGAATTAAGTAATAATTTGGTCTACAGAAGAAATACCTAAGTACTTTATTACAAAAATTAGTTAAAATTTACTTCACTATCCAAGTATTTACTTACATACATACCTATACTTGTCTTTTGTAATTAAAATATTTTAAGTTATAATAACACAAAATACTGAAATTAAAACTTTGTATACTAAGAAGATTTTTAAGTAAGTAAGTAAAAAACTACATAGATACACAATCCCATGCAAAAGTTCTCTAAAAAGTGTCGCCAATTGTTTTGACGTAACCCTAGTTGAAATAAATATACATTAATTTAAATTTAACCTTAAAAGCATTGCCTGTAGTCAGGCCTCTGTCACTCTTGCTACCTGCGTGAAATAATTACCTAAAATCGCGAGGCGCCCTGGGCTTTATACGCAGTCAGTCGGGGCTAGCGCGATGTAGGCGATTCAATGTTAAAGTTTTTTAACGCTGTTTACGTAAATAGTGTTACGAGATTGAGGTTCGTGACAATTAAAAATTGCCGATAGAATTACCAAAATGAACTCTTTAATTCACTTTACACTAATTAAACTTAAAACACTAATAATTAATCACACTGATTCACTTTATTCCGCTCCGAAGCTTCGCTTGTCTCGTCAAATTCAATACTTCTCCGATCACACCTTGCAGCGCCTATAAATACACATTAGCACCGAAACATCCAGAACATTCAAGTAAATACGCGCACCAATCGACAAGGTCCCGAAAGTTCGAGTGTCGGCTTCTAGAAGCTTAGTTCTTCGTTTCGACACCAGATGGCGCTGTCGGTTGAAAGATTAGTGATGTCATTTTCTGGAAAGCTCCCCCCGCTCTCGTCCCTGACACTACATGACGTCAACTTAGGCGCGCAACACTGCCCCCTCCTAAGACATGCTCGTCCCGAGCATTGTCGGCCCCATAATAACGCGCCAAGCGATCCACATGGACGATTTTAGGAGTCCCTCTTGCGCCTTTCTGTATCCGGTAGGCTACATCGTTGATCCTGGTTAAAATCCGGTACGGGCCGTCCCATTTAGCTTGAAGCTTAAGGGATTTCCCTTTGCTGCGGACTGGATTGTGCAACCACACTAGTGAACCTTCGTCGAACCCTTTATTGTTCATTTTGCGGTCATACCGGGTTTTCATCTTCTCAGACATTTACTGGCCCGATTGTCTGACGTGCTCATAAATGTCATTCATTTTATTCCGCAAGTCATTTGCATAATCGGTTATACTGCGTGGGGCATCAGGTGGTATCCCGGTGATCAGGTCTGCAGGCCGCCGTAATTCTCTTTCAAAGTTTGCGAAAGCTGGTGTCACTGCTGTACTTTCGTGAACAGCGCTTCGATATGACAACAATAAGGGTTGTATGTGCTTGTCCCAATCTCGTTGCCGATTGTCTACAACTTTTGCTAGGTACCTCTCCAATGTCTGATTAAATCGTTCTACCATTCCATCAGATTGCGGGTGATAAGAAGTCGTTCTTGTTTTATGAGTACCCATAACTCGGCAAGTTTCCTGGAATATTTGAGACTCAAAATTCCTTCCTTGATCGCTGTGAATCTCTAAAGGTACTCCAAAACGACAGAAGACTTCATGAACTAGTTTATCCGCAACTGTTGAAGCTTCTTGATTTGGAATGGCGAAGACTTCTGGCCACTTAGTGAAGTAATCCATCACAACCATGAAATACTTATTACCGCTTTCACTCTCTGGAAACGGTCTCGCCACGTCAATGGCTATTCTCTCCCATGGTGCACCAACATTGTACAACTTCAACGCACCTCTACTACGAGTCTGAGGTCCCTTTACAGCCGCACAACTTGTACATTTGCGACACCAGTCCTCGACGTCGTTTCGACATTGGACCCAGTAAAACCATTCTCGGATCTTCAGTAGAGTTCGTTTAACTCCCAGATGGCCTCCTGAACAATCATTATGGTACAGCTGTAGAACATCCGGTACTTTAGCTTTAGGGACAACCATTTGCAAATGACAGCTGTCTCCCCGAACATTTTCCCATTTACGGCACAGAACTCCATCCTGAAGCAGCAAGCTGTTCCACTGGGCCCAATAGCTTATAGTGGTCGAACTCATCGCTGAGACGTCGCTCCACTTGGGCTTGGGAGCACTGGCGTTCATCCATTCCGGAATCGGCTTGATGTCCGGATCTTCCTGCTGTGTACGTTGTAAGCTGTCCTTCCACTCGTTGCTGAAGTGGTCTGTCCTGAGCATCCTCACGGATACCACTTCCTTACTCTCTTGCCTAGTACAATGTTTGCAATCTTCAGGGCTAGGTCTTCTTGACAATGTATCTGCGTTGCCATGAGATTTCCCGCTGCGATGTTCGATCTCAAAGTCGTATTCCTGCAGTAGTTCAATCCACCTCGCAACTTGTCCTTCTGGATTTTTAAACTGCAATAGCCATTTTAGTGCAGCATGGTCAGTTCGTAAGAGAAATTTTCGCCGCAGAAGACATTTGCTAAAATGCTGCAACGACTTTACCACAGCTAGCAATTCGCGTCTTGTGACATAATAGTTCCTTTCCGGTTTTGACAACGACTTGCTGAAGTACGCTATCACGACCTCTTGGTCACCATTCCGTTGAGACAACACACCGCCAAGTCCTATATCACTTGCGTCTATGTCAACTATAAATTCTTTACTTGCATCAGGGTATCTCAAAATAGGTGTTTTGCACAGACGGTCCTTGAGCTCCTGGAATGCGATATTGCAACTTTCATCCCAGCAGAAATGTCGCTTCTCCTCGGTTAGCTTATGCAAAGGTTTGGCTATATCTGCAAAGTTCTTCACAAATCGCCGGTAATAGGAGCACAAACCCAAAAATGCTCTAACCTGCGTCTTGTCTTTTGGAACCGGCCAATCCTTGACAGCTGCAATTTTCTCCGGATCCGTGCGGATACCTTCTTCCGACACTACATACCCCAAAAAGTTGACTTGCCGTTTGAATAGTGAACATTTCTTCGGAATCAACTTGAGGTTGGCACTCTGAATCTTCATGAGCACGCGTTCCAGGTTTTGAAGGTGGTTCCTCAAACGTTCTGCCCACGATGATGATGTCATCCAAGTAGACCAGACAGGCATCGCCAATTAGCCCGGTAAGTACAAGTTCCATCAGCCTTTCAAACGTTGCTGGAGCATTGCACAACCAAAACGGCATTACTTTAAATTGCCACAGACTCTTTCCCGTCGAAAATGCAGTTTTCTCCGTGTCCTTGGCGTCAATTTTAACTTGCCAGTAGCCACTTTTTAAATCCAGCGTGCTAAACCACTTTACTCCTGTAAGCATGTCCAGCGTGTCATCAATTCTTGGCAAGGGATAGCTGTCCTTCTTCGTAACATCGTTCAGACGGCGGTAGTCAACACAAAACCGCATGCTGCCATCCTTCTTCTTTACCAGCACCACGGGTGAACACCACGGACTAGAGGAAGGTTCAATAACACCATCCTTCACCATTCCTTTCCTCTTCCACTTCCTTTTCACGTGCTACCGGCAATATTCTTGGCCGCTGACGGATAGGCAATTCTTCTCCTGTGTTTATTTTGTGTTGAACTAAGCCAGTCTTTCCTATGTCAGCATCGTTTGATGAGAATACATCGGCGTACTTGAGTAACAACTTCTTTGCCTTGACCATTTCGTTCGGGGAGAGAACGCTGCGACATCTTCCAAAAGTGGGGTCACTCTCGTTTTGCATCCTTGCTATGGGTCTCACTCGATAATATTGGTTATCCACTTCCTCACAAGTACCAACCAGCGTGCCTTTTTCTATAATCTGTTCCCGGTCACAAAGGTTCAGCACACGTAATCCTGAGATGTCAGTGATTCTGACCAAGTTTCGAGCTACTTTTCATGGAAGGTCGTTGTTTACCCTTTCCACAAGTATACAACGGTGAGCTTGCCCAGCGTTTCGAGGAAGACTAACCGGCACAATCGTTTCCGATTTCGGCGGAAGAACAATCTTCTTAATGCTGTACACGTTCCCTGGTAACGCACCTTCCATAAAAAGTTCCTCCTGTCCACATTTCAAAACACCTTGCTTAACGTCGATCTCACAACAGTTATTCCTCATAAAGTCTAGGCCCAGGATGCAGTCGTCCATTATATCAGCCACGATGACATTATGCAGGTAGATCACGTTGCCTAGCTTCAACTCCATCTCCTTCTCTCCACGGACGGGTATACGCTGACCAGTGGCTGTTACCAAATTAATGCGTTCTCGGTTGTATGCGGAGTCCTCGAGGAACTGACTTATAAGTTGGGAACTAACAACCGTACGACAGGCTCCAGTGTCTATGGTCAGTTTACACGGCATTCCGTTGACCTCGCCCTTGATGATTAGACTGTTCCCATCATGGGTTTGTGAGATCGAGATCCTTGGGGCTCTTTTAACATCAGCCAGCACGCGCCTCGCGGTTCTGGCTTTTACTCGTTTCCCTGCTGCTGCTGGGCGGTGCTGATGGCCGCACTACCCTCCTGAGATCGTTCACCTTCCCTTTCTAGGGTTCGCTTAGGGCAGCTGGATCGAAGATGGCCCTTTTCCCCACAGCCATAGCACCTGGGGCTGAATCCTTTGTTGCGGTCGCGAACTGTAACTGCTGCAACCTCCCTGACGCGATGGGAACGATGATCCTGCCGCACGGCTTTCACCTCCAGTGCATGGGCTAAGGCGTCCTTAAGCGTCTCGTGGTGCCCGAGCCTCACAGCAGCTCTGACTTCCAGTTCGCGGATGCCGTCGATGAATGTCTGCACCAGGTTCCCTTCAATGAGCGCAGGTACAGACCGGTATGCTTTTCGCACCAGCTTCTCCACCTCTAGAGCCCACTGCTGCAGGTTTTCGTTGATACGCTGCACGCGATCTTCAAGCTGCGCACAAAAGACGTGTTCCAGGTGAGCGTCGCCATATCTCGCCTCCAATGCCTCAAGGAGTTGCTCATAAGTCACTTCCTCACCGAGAGCTTCCAGAACAGTTAAGGCCTGGTCGCGCAGGCCTAGTGTGAGAGCAGTCATGGCCTGACTTTTATTCCAGCCGTTCGCCTTCATAACAGCCTCGAACTGGATTTTGTAGGTTGACCAGGAAGAAGTCCCGTCGAACGGTGGCACCTTGAACCCACGTAGCGAAGGTGTAGTAGCTACTATGGGAGCTGTAGTTCCATCCCCAAGTTTGAGTTCGTCCAGCGTTTTCTTCACGTCAGCCATCACGTTGTCAACCCGATTGTTCACTTGGTTGATTCGGGTTTCAGCTTTCTCGATTCGGGTTTCAGCTTTCGCAATTTGGGTTTCAGCTTCTGACAGGCAGTTGTCATGCTGAGCAACCCTATCCTTCACCTCCTTGATCTCCTTCCCGAAGGTAGCGTGAATATCTTCATGAGGAGCATCTGCTCTTCCAACCGACGACCCTGTTCCTCCTGTCCGTCCCGCAGCTGCTCTTCCAAACGACGGGCCTGTTCCTCTTGTCCGCTCTGCAGCTGCTCTTTCAACTGACGGACCTGTTTTTCCTGTCGGCGAGCCTGCTCCTGCAGCACCACAATCAGAGCACCTAAGTCAGGTGCTGCAGATGTAGGAGCTACTGACGGGCCTGCAGCCGACGGCTGGCCCTCCGACATCTGCGGCGTTGCACCACCAAATCTTCTTTGAACCGTCTCCTGCTGGCGTTGACTTCGGGTACGGACACTCTCCGTTTCCTCCTTAGGTAAAATCGGCATGATTTTATCCCACTTCTGACACCAATTGTTACGAGCTTGATGTTCGTGACAATTAAAAATTGCCGATAGAATTACCAAAATTAACTCTTTAAATCACTTTACACTAATTAAACTTAAAACACTAATAATTAATCACACTGATTCACTTTATTCCGCTCCGAAGCTTGGCTTGTCTCGCCAAATTCAATACTTCTCCGATCGCACCTTGCAGCGCCTATAAATACACATTAGCACCGGAACATCCAGAACATTCAAGTAAATACGCGCACCAATCGACAAGGTGCCGAAAGTTCAAGTGTCGGCTTCTAGAAGCTTAGTTCTTCCTTTCGACACCAGATGGCGCTGTCGGTTGAAAGATTAGTGATGTTATTTTCTGGAACGCTCCCCCCGCTCTCGTCCCTGACACTACATGACGTCAACTTAGGCGCGCAACAATAGTTTTAAGTAAATCATAGATAAATAAATATGTAGCAAGCTACAGATTCGACAGTGACTTTTAGTCAAGTTTCCCAACTACGCCTTTTGGCGCTGCAGTCGCCCATTTTGACAGATGAGTAATGACTATACAATTTAGTATAGCTATGTATAGCTTAGGGATTGCAAGCACACATCCTTCAAATTATCGATATCGATGTTTAGTGATGTTCTTATTTTATCGATATCGGCATAAGTGCATTATACAGGAATAATATTACTTAATGAAACAATTATAATCCACCTTATTTATTTTTTATTCAACCACAGAAACATCATATACATACATACATACATGTAATATTAGGATTAAATTAAAGGCACATTAAGTTATATAAACAAATTAGAAAATAGTACATAACATTTTACATAAATAAGTACAATTTGACGATAAACAGAGCAATATTTATAGTTCATTAAATAAAGCAAATTAAACCACAGGACTCATATTTAAGTGCTTAATATTTTACTTTTCAAATTATTTTTATTAGAAGCAATGCTATTTATTTTTCATCAGGGGTAAAAACCTGGCCATTCTTTTACAAATATTAAAAAAACATCTTCTCTTCTTTAATTTCATTTTCTACACCACGTAACCTGAAAAGAAATAAATAAAAATAAAGTCCATCATGAATATTCATATTTTATGACTTAATGATAATCATAAATTATATATTATTTATATTAAGGTAACAAAGGGTGGTTTCATGGCAGTTGGCATTTTTTATTGGTCAACCCATGGTGTGGTGAAAATAAAGTGGTAGATGCAGTAAATAAGAAACAAAAAACATATAAAGATTAACATTGTACACATTCATTATCAGAAGCTTTCTCAATGTCTTCAGGCACGGAGTTCCAAGTAAGTGTAACCTTAATTAATACTAAAGGAGTTGTTGATAAAACCATTGAAGTGTAGTGGAACTGTAATCTTTAGATTAGATGAAGAACAAAGAACTCTTATCGTGATTTGACGATAGATATGCTGAATATAGATATAATAGATATGTTGAAACTTACCTAATTATGTCTAAGAATAAACTGAATTTATCATTCAGTTTATTCTATATTATCACATAACTAAGTTATATGGCAATTGTACGTGGTAGAGCCATGCTGCAGGTATATTACTGGTATAGTTGCAGCACGAATGGGTCGGCTCGACCGGGGAGGGACCATACTCTCAGAGAATACCAGCGTAAAATAGCAGCTTAACGCTGCTGTGTTTCGTATGGTGAGTGTAGAGAACCGGAGACCCCTTTTACTGGAAATGAGGCATTCCATCTTAGTACCTCACGGGTGACAACGCATCTGCATTTTGATTCGTAATCGAAGATAGATGTAGATGTCTATAGGCCACAGCAACTACTTACCATCAGGTGGACTGTGTGCTCGTTTGTCACCCTTATCCTATAAAATATTATAAATTACTTTTAAAAAGAATATTTATCTCCTTGGTGTTGGTACTTTCTCTTGGAGGTTGTTCCATGATAAGCATCTGAAAAATAAACAAATATCAACATCAATCAGAGATATTTAGGGAGTAACTTTATTTATTTATTTATTTCTACCTCTGTCTTTAAGGGCGTACTTAATACGACAGTGTAGGCACATAACTATCTAATAAGGATAGAACACAACTTATCTACTATTATAACATAATACATATAATGTCACTTTGGTAAATTCAACCAAGGAACAGCAGAATAAATCTACATCCTGAGCTACTTTATTTAGAGTGTGCAGCACTCGGGTCAGTGGGCCTCCTTTAGAAGGTTGGTACGGACGCGTGGTGTCGCGAACGGCGGGGGACGCTGCCGGCGCCACACGTACCTGTCCGGCACACACAACATAGCCATTCGCAACATCGTCTCATTATATATTTGCTTTGCGGGGACCTGAAACAGCATTTACGTTTCGGGAATCGAACATTTTATTTCACCACCGTCATCATTACAGCGTCCGAGTCCACGTCCGTACAAGTCCACTGCTGAACGTAGGCTTCCCCCAAGAAATGCCACAAATCACGGTCCTAAGCCACCAGCATATCCAGGTCGTCACTTCATCAACATTTTATTTACTTAACCTTTTGAGCGCCAAAGTCGTCTATACTTGACCAGCACCCGCGGGCTCTGAGCGCCAACGACGTCTATAGTTGACAAAAAACCTGGCCCACAAAAATATTAAATATAGACATTGGAAAATTATTACTGGTATTTTAATTCTACACCCCGCAAAAAAGAATAACCCAGCAACTTGTGAGTATAAAAAACAAGTCTCCTAGAGCCACAAGTACTAAGAAACATTGAACTAAAAAAAAATGGATTTTTCTCTAAGCAAATACTACGTCCAGCACGCCAAAGTCGTCTATGTTTGACCGCTAGTGTTGTAATCCGTTAGGCGTTGAAAACTATTCCAAATTAAGCTCAAACGTGTTTTTTTTCTATTATTATTGATATTTAAATAAAACAAAAGGTTAGAAATGTAAAACTATAATTAGCTACATGAATTTAAAAAAAATACGTGTGGCACTCGGTGACTGCCGCGGTAAAGCTATTGCATAGCATTTTTTATCAACTTATGCAATTATAATTATTTATTTATTTTATTTATGCAGTTAAGTCTTTGATATTAAATCAAGTTACACTTTTTGAGCGTGGTGACCGATAAGAAAACAATTTTTTTTCTCTTATTGAATAAATGAGAAGTTAATATTGTTTAAAATATTTTTAATATTTTACAATACATGTAGGTTATTTAGGATTTTTTTATCATTGAGTTAGCAGCTAGTGTACACGCATACGTCTAGTCGCACGCACACAAACACCGTGCCGAAGTCTGCCGAGTGCCGAAGTCTGCCGAACTGAAACGACGTTAGACGATGCACGGCTATCAACGCCACACCTCCGTTTTTTTCGTTACGGAATTTCTGGATTCGGTCCCCGCGCTCAAGGCCCGCGATAGAAGCTATGCAATAGCTTAAAAAATTATCAAATTATCTTCGCATAATAAATCTAATATCTCAACTCTGGCGCATCCTTAGCGCGACATCGAAAATCAGTTCACTGGGCGCCGTGGTCAAGTGTAGACGACACGCTGATGACGTCATAAGCGATTAACGGGAAAATTAGTGCCGTGCAACATGAACGATTCCTCAGAACTCATTCGGATTTTGGAAAGCGTCGACTATGATCAATTTTCGGAATCTGAATCATTACCTGAAGATTTAAGTGAGGGAAGTGTCTTAAGTTCCTAATAAATTAAACTTATTTTACTAACATGCATATTGCCTATTTTACGTAACTATTATTTTATAATATTTTGTTTAATTTTAAATATAATAAGTTCGATACAAAATGACACTGTTTCCCGGGCGACTCTTGTGAGCACATTTTTTATGTTTTAGTTTTCGAGTTTAGAATAACTCATGTTCGTTTACTTTTATACTGCAACTAGTATATTCTTTTCTGTCAAAAATAGAATGGTAATATTGTTTAGCGAAATAATATCTTAAACCATATTTCACCATAATCCTTCCGAAAAGTAGGTACCGTGAGTAGACCATAAATCATAAATCAACCTAATGAAAAAGCATTAAGGTCTAAAATAGTATATCGACTTTCTACCTTTCGGCATTACAATCGTTTCGTATAGTATTGTGAGTAGACTAAAAATCAATCTAATGGTAAAACATTAAGATCTAAAATAACTTGTCGACGTAGTACTAAAATGCTCTTTTGTTCTCGGCGGCGACGTTCTTTTTTTGTTACTAAGACTTTCGCGTCTTACAGTATATATAAATGCAGATGCGCTCTCACCCGTGAGGACTTAGATGGAATGCCTCGTTTCCAGTAAAGAGGGTCTCCGGTTCTCTACACTTACCATACGAAACACAGCAGCATTAAGCTACTATTTGACGCTGGTATTCTGTGAGAGCGTGGTTCTCCCCGGTTGAGCCGACCCATTCGTGCTACAACTACTCTGTCGTAATATAACTGCAGCATGGCTCTACCACGTTAGAAAATTTGCTTTGGACAGCTAAACATTTATGTTTTATTATTCCATAGGGTTTTTATTATTTTAAGACTAAGATTACCTATAATTCAAAGATGTTCAGACATACATCACGCACCAGTGTTTTTAATTTCACAAAATGACTGTTTGTGCTGTGAAATCATGTAAAAATTACTCTTGGAAAAAAGATAAGGATAAGAACATCACTTTTCATAAGTAAATATACAATTTTCTGGTGTATTTCTTGATAAAATAATACGAAAGCTGAATGTCAATGCAAGTAATAATACTGCGCAATAATATTCGAGTGTTGCCTACCGTATGAAATGTTTTTCCCTATTTTAATGTCATTAATAGATGTAAAGCAACTGTTGATAACGGATATTTATCCAAAGCAGCCGATTCGCAACCGTTGTGAACCGGTTGTTTAACCGGTTACTTGATCTAGTCATGAAACTGGATCGATATATGAATTTAAAAAAAAATTTGCTATCGCTTGGCCGAAGTTAACTTTTACGGTTACACTTAACCAAACTTACTTTTGTACGTCATTTTACTTAAGATTAAAAAATAATTAATGTCTTCGTAAAAAGCGACAATATTTTGGGTTCTAAGGTACGAAAGTGTAGTACTCTATATACAATATGTAACGTAATTAACGCACACCCTCAGACACCCCAATTAGTATATTATGTTATAATCATAATACACATACTGAATTTTAGTTAAACATTTTTATGCACTAAATATTTATCAAATTAGTTATACTAATTCCGGACGAATGTTGTGGTCACAATACAAATCCACGAACGCAAAGACTTTAACGTGCTTGAAATAAAGTTTATTTTTCTTTCTTTTCTTTTTTGAACGACAGAATTAGTAATAATACAAAACTGCAGTCTTAAAAGTCTTATTGCCTTAAGTTACGTTCCATTTCAGTTTGTTTTGACTGTACAGATGTAGTGTGACTGTAATTTACGTAGTTTAAATTATTTTTGGGATAAAAAATTACCTATATTAAAAATGATAGGAATCGATTCAGTAAACGATTCTTAACAAACTACTTTCTCAAAGTGCGTTAATTATGTTACATGTTGTATATTCAATAATAATAGATTAGTTCAATATATGTTAGATACATAAATATCTACTGTGATTTTTTATTTATTTTTAACTGTTACATTAATTATATCTAGGTTTTATTACTTATCTTCACTATTTTAGTGCGATTTTCGTACCTACATAAAACACATATAACCATCCATATCCCTTCTGTGTGTATATCCCCATTCACATTCGGACACAAATGCACACGCCTCGCACACACTCAGGTATGTCAATATGAATGAAATATAAAATCTCCCAAATTTTTGGGCAATCGATTCGCACTATTATTACCGTAGTCACGCACACTAATGCAGGCGTGGTACGTAAGATATGCGCGTCACGTGGTACTCACGCACACATGAATCAGACTGGAGTCATTGAACGGTGCGATGGGTTAGCAACACGGTATCTGTATCTTTAAAACATCTTTGCTATAATTTATTAATTATTTTAATTGTTGTTTTCATTAATAAGTACTGATTTTTAGTTAAAGACCAAGATTTTAATATTTTAAGACTAGACCTAGTGCAAATAATTATATACAATTGTTGATTGGTGGATAATTATGTACCATTTGTTGATTTTATAATAAGTACTGATTTTTAATTCCATGACCAAAATTTTAATATTATAAGACTGATTTTCCTAGTGCGAATAATTATATACAATTGTTGGTTGGTGGATAATTATGTATCATTTGTTGATTTCTATAATAAGTACCGATTTTTTATTCCATGACCAAGATTTTAATATTATAACACTGATTTTCCTAGTGCGAATGATTATATACAATTTTTGATTAGTGAATAATTATGTACCTTTTTTATTTTAATAATATAAAATTACAAATAACAAATGTGTTTACTTAAGGTATGAAGAACAATTTTTCATTTTGTGTTGTGCGATTTTCTTTCTCAATCTCAAAATCATCTGGCAGCATCAGCATTATATGAAACCCCCATTGTCATAAGAGCGTAAGACTTTTCTTCTGTGATTCACTTGGCCTACGCCTCGCCATAAAATATTTTGAATCGAAGTCTGTATATTTTGGTTAGATCGATTTTGAAATCGATACACAACGAGCAACACGGGTACATCTCTAAGAAAGTTTCAAAAAAGAAAGGTCAGCTACGACGTTGTCGTCCAGTCGTGACAGTGACGTCATCACGATGGAGAGTAGTGTTGTGGTTTACTACTATTTTATTGTTATTATTTGTTTTTTATTTATGTACAAAGTAGATTAAATAAAACATACCCGATTATAGTCATTTATTGTACAAAAACCAACAAAAACAAATTATTTTGTGTTATCGATATATCAACTCTTGGCAGCACTGTTTTTTTCGTAGGTATTTTTGTACTTCCTTTGTACAGGACACTGTAGTGAGTTTTTGGCGTGGCGCCAAAAGGAAATATGTTTTTCTTAACCTAAAACTTTTATACTTTTTTAGGGCCAATTTTTGGGGTTCACCCATTTTAGATACATATTTTTCATCAATATCACCCTTCAATATTTTATTATTTATGTTGCACCAATTGTGTCCATGTAATCTAATTAAAATATTAATGAAAAAGTTTTTGACAAGGCATGCTTATCACACTCTAGGCAGGAAAAACTCAAAGTGCTCAACATTTTTCTTTTCAAATTACTTTTTATATTACTTCCAATACAGCTATAATTCAAATAGTTATGAATAAAGTGAGTACCATCCCTATACAAGATAAGGAATTTTTCGTTAGGGTATGCCAAATTATTATTTTTTAACAATTTATACTCTCTAAATTTAATGTAAGAGTGAATGTTTCTCTCTGCACTGCTAATATATGTTTTGATGCAATCCGTACAACGAATCGCTTTCGTTATTTTCCGACAAATGTATCCAGCAATGTAAGCTGAGCAGTGGACTTTAATTTTTTCCATGACTACATCATTCACCAGCAATTTTTCTCCTGAACTTACTTGTGAAGAAAATGGGAGATCTCGCAAAACACTGGTAGTGTTTTCCGAGTCATTTTATTTATTATTATGAAGGTTTTTAAAAAGAACACTAACATTTAATAATGTTTCTCCATTATCCTCTTCACAAATAGAGAATTTGGAATGTGGACTAAGCATGTTAGATAATATCAAAGATTTAAAGGCATATATAAATGTGTTTGCATCTGGGTTAACATTTCTATAATTTATAGCTCTTATACGTCCAAAAAAATTCTCTAATGGGTCTTGATTAATATTCCTCGGATAATAATATTCTACATTATACTGTTCAAATAATAATTTGGAGACCCTTATAAAACTTTCAAGAGTTGTAACCCATCCTTGTTGGGATGGCACTCGCACAAGTCGAAGTTTTCCTGCTTTTGTAGCATGTTTGCTACTGGTGTCTACAAAAACCATTTATTTTATTTTATTAATGGCCTCAATCCAAAAAGTGTGATGTTGTGAATTTTGTTTAACCGCTCGTCTTAACTTTCCTCTTTGCACACCCGGGTACCATTGATGCTGTCAAACAGTGTGTCGAAGAATTCAACAACTTCTGCTGTTGTGGCCATTGTTGCGTCAGAGTTTGCAGTATGAAAATATTCTGAAAAAAAAGTACTATTTAATTTATTTTACAGTTAGACCTGCAAATCTTTCGCCAAAAGACACTACTTATTTGGTTACAACAACAGACTTTTTTAACCATTTTTTTACATGAAATTTTACAATAGTATGTATATACATAAATTGAATAAGCCTACAAATCAATATAGCAATCGTTACTTACTGAGTGCATTTGTATATTTGAGCATAGCAGCAGTTCAAACACTAAATACTTGAGCAGCTACGCTGACCTTCATTTTTTTGATCTTTTGGCGATCAACATGATGAGCCGTTAACTTTGGTAGTGCCCTTGTGTGTCCCAATTTGCTATCCAAATCAAAAATGAACTCAATATTTTTCCAAGAGGCAGTTTGTTCTTCCCAAATTATATCTTTATTTAAAAAATTATTCCTTAAACCCTTTAAGAGATGAGGTGGGTCAAAAAATATGCTTAAATCGTGATCAGCAATATTAACTGATCCATCTGTAAAATAATTAAAATAAATAATATTTGTCATGAAGTAGAAATGGTTTTTAAGTAATTAAGAATGGTACACACCATCATGAACACCTTGAATATTCCGACTACGAATTGTATCTTCCCTAAGTCTTCTTATTGCTGTTCGAAATGTGGACCCTTGGTCACAAACAAGACCTAAAGGTATTAACCCAGTTCGTATTACTTGGGACACAATCTGCTTTAAAATGCATTGCAGCTCTGCTGCTGATACTGTGCCTTCACAGAAATAAAATGCTACACTCTGTCTCCATGGAGAGCATATTCCTCTTAGCATAAAAACTAAAGCATGATCACAATATTTTAGTTTTCTCTCTCCAGCTATATCTACAAACCCATTAATTATATCATCTTTCTCATTAAAAGTTAAATGTGGTGTCAGAGAGACTTCATCAAAAACTATTGTGCATAGCTTTTGATTAGTGTCCCATTTTTTGGTTGTATTAGATATATGTTCAAATATTAATGGATTGAGTCCTGCTTGTATTAAAACCTTCTCAGAAAGTCTATTTAATGTCCGTTTACTAGGCAAGGCAAACATTCTTTCTAATAGTTTAACATTTGGGGCTTTGTTTCATTACGAGCAATGCCATTAATTTTTCCTCTAAGGTAAACCTTCTGGTCATTTTGCTTTTATGAATTTGTTTTAATTGCATAAACAAGAAAGTCTGAGCTCGTTTGTTTAACAAATAAAAGTTTTCCAAAAGGTCTTTATTTCTTGACAGGGATTGGGCTTGATCAAGTCCTTGTGATGCTGAGTCACTTAAAGTTTCAGTTGCAATATTAGTCAAAAATTTAATCAATTTTTTTTCCTTGATACTATTTTCTTCACCATGTAACCTGAAGTGAAACAAATAAAATAATTAAATTCTATATTCATATTTACACTTAAATTAATAATTTTTTATTTATATACTTTTATTTTAATCTTTTAATGTATTCACTTTGATAAGATAACAAATAAAGTGGATGAAGAGTACCAGAAAAATGTAACCTTAACAGTAAAGGAGTTGTTGATAAAACCATTGAAGTGTAGTGGAACTGTAATCTTGGGATTAGGTGAAGAACAAAGAACTCTTATTGTGATTTGAGGTAGATATTGAAACTTTTTCTAATTATGTCTAAGAATGAACTGAATTTATCATACCTGTTTGCTTTTTTGTACATGTGCTACCTTTTGGCATCATTTGTTTCACCACATTAGCATTAGAATCAATTCCTGAAAGGAAGCAATAGTTATGAATGTTATGGTCTTAAACATAAACTCAATATTAAATAATAAATTTACAATGTATGCTTCTCTGTATTGTATGTCTACATTAAATCTAGCTACTGTTAATAAAAGTTAGTTTAATATAAGCAGACAAATCTACGAGTTCCTCGAGAACATCTATTTCCATGCCTTTGGCACTTGCACTTGGAGGTTTCTCCAAGAATGCATCTGAAAAATAAACAAATATGATTGTTAGATACAATTTCATGCAACAAAACGTTGAAATCTTGATTTTTAGGCACTAGTTGAACATACCTACGTGCTTTGCGCTTAAGGCATGCAATATTATCCTAGTGTCAACTTAGTATCAAATACACATAACCAACCTCTAGAATTGATGCAGTTCTAGGTATGTAGTGATACCTCCAGTCCACAGCCTGTTTTTAAGCATTTAAAGTATTTTTTCTATTACCCGATATATAAGTACTTCTTTTAATTTGATCCCTACATAAATGTATAATAATTATGTCCAATAAAATTTCACATACCTTTATTTTCTACAACTGTTGCAACAGTTGAAAAATTAGAACATGAAGGCTGTTCATGAGCATTTGCAACATCTGAAATTTATTACAAGATTGCATTTTTATAGATGTCAGTATGATTAGGCAAACACATTATTAGAAAATGAATGGTTAGTAAATTTACAAAATAGTTAGAAAGCTTTTTTTGCTAGTTAGTAACTAGTGCTACATGAATATACACACCTGACGATCCAATCTCTACCGATGATTTGGAACAATCATTTTGCTCTTTGTAGTAATTGTGTTCAATCATAACATCACTTCCTGAAAACATTACTCAAAATGTTGAAAAATTTGCCACTGACTGAAATTTAAATAAAATATTTTTAGAAACCACAGTGTTATCATAATATGTTTACTATAATTTACAATTAACATCAATTAACATATTTGTACATACCAGGCTTTCTAACCACAGCTTCTGTGAAATCATCATCTTGCTCTTTACAGTAATTATGTTCAGTTGTGACATCCCATCCTGAAAAAATTACATAATCATAGCAAATAATGATGTAGAGTCAATGACATTTGTACCTAACTGACCATAAAGTCAAAGAGTAAAAAGAGAGTCCAAAGTAGCAAAGCCACAAAATGCTTATTCTGGAGAAAAATTTACCCACATGCAATCTTTGGAAATTTGTGATAAATTGCTGCTTTTTCGATATTTTAGTAGAATATAATAGAATGATTTTTATTAAATATTGATTATTACATAACATCGATAATATAATAATTGATTCTTGATTAAATTGAGCATTTTAATAATCTATTTTTGATTATTTTTCTGTGTTAACTAGGGAGATAAAAAATAATTGCATACATGTCTACAAAATAATAATAAAAAATACAAAATATTCCAACAAGTAACAGCTACAACAATAATTCAAGTAATCGATTTCAGATAATTAGTGATGAGTTAACTCGAGTTGGATCTCCCTAACTCGAGTTTTGGCTGCTGTACATGAATGGATCAAGTGAGCTAGCAAAAGAGTGATTTGTTTGTTGTGTGCACGCTTTACGTTTCAAAGAGTATTGAGCTACAACCAAAACAATTTGTTATTTAGAATTTTATTATAGCTAGTTGTGTAATTTAATTGCCTTTATAATTTTGATTAATTATGATCAATATAGTGTCATCATATGTTTCAAAGAGTAATTAGCTACAACCAAAACAATTTGTTATTTAGAATTTTATTATAGCTTATTAGCTAATTTGTTGTGTGCGCGCTAGTTCCTACATTGACAAATCTTGCGAGATTTTCAGCTATGAATTGTCTATATATATGCTTACAAATGGTCGTACTTTTAATCTTGTTAATACTTGGGCCCAAGAGATATAAATTTGGATAAATAATGGCGGCAATCTATATCGATAATTTTGATTTTTGACTGATTTGACATTAACACAATATGGCGTCTCAAAATGGCGTCCGTAGGCAGAGGACAAATTGCGACGGTAGCGCCAAGTTGCGTAGAATGGAACTAAGCTGTCACGGCCTGAAGTAAATACTTGTTGAAATAGGTTTTGTTTAGTGTTTAGTATATTTAATTGTAGATAAAAATAGTTGTAAAAGTTTTAATGTATTTTAAAAATTTATATATTATGTACACTACCTATTTGATAAATTATAATAGCAATACGTCGTTCCTACTATAACTGTTGCGTGGATGGATACTAAATGAAATGACCAACAAAAGGTTTCAATCATTCTTTAAGTTATCGAAGAATTTTAGAAGGAAATTATGAAAGTTGAATTTATTTAATTTTTTTTTTTGTTAGATAGGTACTTACAGCAAAAAAGAATTAAGTAATAATTTGGTCTACAGAAGAAATACCTAAGTACTTTATTACAAAAAATTAGTTAAAATTTACTTCACTATCCAAGTATTTACTTACATACATACCTATACTTGTCTTTTGTAATTAAAATATTTTAAGTTATATTAACACAAAATACTGAAATTAAAACTTTGTATACTAAGAAGATTTTTAAGTAAGTAGAATAGATCACATTTCTGTTAGTAATCGTATTGCAGGTTTATTCGTTGTTTACCCTATCTACCTATTTCTTTCGAACCAAGCGTTGCGATTCCCGACGAACTCACATATGGGTGAAAGTATGGTCAGTCGATCATAGAATAGAAACTTCACCTAAGTAACATAATTAACATTTCGCAATGTGTTTTTTACTTTCTATTGACATCCCTTAACAACCACGGAAAGTCCACCGTGACTTAGGAAGCGGAAAAGATGCAAAGTAATATGGACACTAACGCGCGGCGATAAAGTTTTATTTAGCTTGCGTGCGCGATTTATCTGATTTAATAATAATTATTTAGGCTATTAAACGTCGGCAAGCAGTTGACATCAAAGGTGCGTACAAAAAGCAATAAATTTTTATGACCGAGGCTCGTCGCTTGGACCGGGAATGAGTGGAGTTGAACTGCCCAATATTTTTTTGTTACTGTTATTTTAATTTCAAAATGTTGTTAAACTTGTTTTAAAAAATTGGTGTTCATAAAGCATATTCCATTCTATTCTATGATGTATTAGGTGTTATGGTTATAATTTATCTAAACGTAAATATGTTTTTGGATATTACACCACATTCATTTAGTAATGAAAGTAATTAAAACAGTCAAAATTATTTATTTATTTTTTATCTTGTGTCAAAATTTAAAAATATTTCTTAACAAACAACTTAAATCTAATTTCAATTGTTACTAAATATAAAAAGTATGTACAGAAAGTTGTAAGTCGTAGTCACATATTCATCGCTGTCTAAGAAATGCTTGTCCATACAACGCTTCCTTGGGTCGGCTTGAAGAATTCTTCGGATTTTTATATGCTATGACTGATATCCATTCTCCACAGATAACTGGATCTGGAGGAAAGCAAAAAAATAAAATAAAAAATAAAATCTCACAACTTTCATTTTATTACATACACATATTCAAAATTATAAAAAAAATATATATATATATATATATATATATATATATATATATATAGTGTTACTATAATATTTAGAGAAACAATTAAGAAGTACATTAAAAAAACAATCATACTTTAATAATAAAAAAATAATAACGTCTCCAACAAATGGAACAAAGTCAACACACATAACTCGAACAATTATGAATTTTTATACTACGACTTAATTTAAAAAATGTTTTACGGGTATTTCTTGACAAAATATAAGTATTTACAATACAGTGATAACTTTTATGGTCGAATACGAAGAGTACTGGTGAAACTTTGTGTACTTCTGTGCACTAGAACTTTGACCTGAAGTAATTTTAAGCGTTAAAACATACTTTGTAGGTTTGTTCGGTTCCTTTACAAGGTGTCTGCCTTTTTTAAATTTTAAATCTAATTTCAATTGTTACTAAATATAAAAAGTATGTACAGAAAGTTGTAAGTCGTAGTCACATATTCATCGCTGTCTAAGAAATGCTTGTCCATACAACGCTTCCTTGGGTCGGCTTGAAGAATTCTTCGGATTTTTTATATGCTATGACTGATATCCATTCTCCACAGATAACTGGATCTGGAGGAAAGCAAAAAAATAAAATAAAAAATAAAATCTCACAACTTTCATTTTATTACATACACATATTCAAAATTATATATATATATATATATATATATATATATATATATATATATATATATATATATATATATATATATATATATAATGTTACTATAATATTTAGAAAAACAATTAAGAAGTACATTAAAAAACAATCATACTTTAATAATAAAAAAATAATAACGTCTCCAACAAATGGAACAAAGTCAACACACATAACTTGAACAATTATGAATTTTTATACTACGACTTAATTTAAAAAATGTTTTACGGGTATTTCTTGACAAAATATAAGTATTTACAATACAGTGATAACTTTTAAGGTCGAATACGAAGAGAACTGGTGAAACTTTGTGTACTTCTGTGCACTAGAACTTTGACCTGAAGTAATTTTAAGCGTTAAAACATACTTTGTAGGTTTGTTCGGTTCCTTTACAAGGTGTCTGCCTTTTTTAAATTTTAAAATAAGTCAATATACCAATTTAAAGAATGTGTTAAGAAATGATATCTCAAAATTATTTTTTTTTTCAAAACTCTGTGAATATAAGTTAAGGAAAAATTATTTTCACGTAAAAATATTTGTATTGTGATTCCAAAGGTGCACGTCTTCTTTATTTTCAACCTTTTGCGATACAATTCTTTTCTATTAACATAATTCGTTTTAATTACAAATGCCTAGTAATATTGTATATTGCCAGATAAAAGTTTGCCATCATAAATTACCAGGCGCTTCGATGTGTGGTGTAAGGTGGTAATAGTCAGTTATGTCTGTATTGAAAATCGTTAATTTAGGGGTTTATCCGCCTTTAAGTGACTATAAACGTGAATAAGCGTAGGAAAAAAAATTATTACTTAAGTGGTAAAACAAAGAGAGTTTATCGCAAGAACGCTCCTCGAGTGTGGTACGTTCCACTTTGAGCTTATATTTTTACTTACTTTTACTGTACTTTTTGTTGGGGGTTGCCAAATAGGCTGCATTTTTACTAATTTATATAAGCAAAACTGATTATTTATACGTTTCTGCGTGAAACTCTAAAAATGTAAATATCACGACCAAGATAATGTACAGAGTAGTGCAAGCACAGAGACCGCAAATAATGTCATAGTCAATGTATTGTCCGAAAGTATGGGGTAAGTACATAATTAAGAAAAACCGACATACTACGGGTATTAAGTGATTGACTGGTCGAAGTAGTCTTGTGAGAATTTACACACACCCCTACTATTGGGCAAACAGGGACTTTTTAATTTTTTTTCTTTATTACTTATGCATGTAGCATTACGGCGTCTTCTAAAACTCACAAAAACAAACAATTTACAATTCAGTGACGTGAAGTATTTTACGTACGATGCAACAATTCTGAAAAAAATATCGATGTCAATTCAATAATTTTTCTGTACAGAATAACTACATAACTTATAATCTAAACTAATATTATAAAGAGGAAACATTATTATTTTTGTATGTTTGTAACGAATAAAGTACACAATTTATAATCTGTAGGAACTAATATTATAAATAAAAAATATTTAATTAAGAAGTAAACAATGCTCTCTCTACTATGCATTACTCTGCATACCAAGATAGCGCACTCGTACAGCTACGCGATGTTCGAAAGACAGCGTGCCATAGATGATATAGATATATACTAGAGAGGTACTAACTAATAGGTAGAGAGGTACGAATCTAGCAAGGTCATTCGCTTCGTATTCGGCCTTAAATAAGGATAATATTAATACGTACCGAAATTAGGAAATTCCATCCTTTTTTAGCGTCCTGGATGTATGATTTTTATTCTATTTAACCGAGCACTGAGGCATGTTTACTGTCGGAGCATTTGGATGTAACTAAATTAAAAGTGCACCCAAATGTTCGAATAGGTGCTCATTCGGTGAGGCCATTTTTTGTCATTGATTGTGTATCTAGGTTTTAATAGTGATCGATGGTGTAAATAAAATGTATATTGAAATTATCATCAGGGAAAACAAAACCAAGACACTAACTAGTTAGCCAACTTCAAAAAAAGAATAATTTTTTTTGTCTTCCTACATACACAGATCTTAACTTCATTAGTGGGTAGCTACCCTACCCTTACACTTAGCTTACCACTTTAAGGTTGTCACTCGAGAACCTTTCTTCCCCATTGGATGTGGTGTTGCTAACACACAAGCTGCTCTGATTTTACTTAAAGTAAACAAACATTATATTATAATTGTAACACGAATTAGTCGACTCGATTGGGGAAGTACGACACTCACAGATTACAGCGTAAAATAGCAACTTAATGCTTTACTTAATAAACAAACATCGCTCTTTGTAACTTACGTTTTTAAATTCAGTCATTCAAAAGTTGATTGAAAGTATTCTGAAAATAAATTACACACCGATTGTCCAGTATCACCAGACTGGTCCTCATATGTCATAACAGATGGTAGTGCCTGGGAGGGCCCTATCAGCGACTTTGTGTAAGACCAAAAAAGACTTGGGTTATTTATTACCGAGTTTTCTACTTTACTTATGTATGCCTTATAACACTCACTTTCTAATTTTACGGCTCTTTCTCTCAGAAATGAGTATGTTTCGTAATCGTACCGGTTACCATATTTTTTATATTTTTTAAAATATTTGAATTTTTCTTTTAAATCCTTTTTTAAGGCGGCTTGTACCAAATAGGAAATGAGCTACTACAGATAATTTTGTGAGGTATAAATTCGTCACGAAGATCGGTCAGAATACGATAAAAATTATGAACACTGTCGTCAATAGAACCGCTCGATAACAAGACATTCCAATCTGTTTTCGACAAGTTTGAATTAATTTCTACATAACTTCCTTCTTTGTAATTGAAAACGGTTCTCTTATTGACAGTCAGAAAACTAGGTATGTCTAAATTTAATTCGATGCATATTGATCTATGGTGTGAATCCTCTGAGACAAGGGGGTGGTCACTGGGTAGTACATTTACATGGTTATTGCAAAAGACAAGATCCAGTAGCCTATCGTTGCTTTATCGTATGTTATTGTATTGGTCGAGATTACATTCATTAATTATGTCCAACAAATTTGCCTGACTTTCGTTTAAAACACCTATTGGCCCTAATTGACCGCTTTCCATTAAGATCCGGCTGATATTTGGCATATTAAAATCTCCCAAGACCATAAACAGGTCGTTGGGTGCAGAGTGAAAGTTATCCCCAAGCTTACTCGCGAAGTTATCGAGTTGTGTATTCATTGAATAGCCGCCTCCCTCCTTACATAAATAAATAGTGCAAATGTGTAATGCGAGAAGGTCGGCTTTGGTGCGGAGTGTCACGGAGACCCAAATATCTTCGGCGGAGGAGAGCCAAGCCAGGCAGCCGGCGGTGGCGAGCTCGCGGCGCACGGCCACCAGCACGCCGCCGCCGTACCGCTGCCCGGTGGAGCGGTAGTCGCGGTCACGCCGCCACACTATATACCGTTCATCAAAAAGTTCACTATCACTAATGCCATCTAATAGCCAAGTCTCCGTTATTGATATGATATCAAAGCTGCTTAAGGCCACATTTCTCTTAAATAAGCTTGTTTTAGTGCGCAGTCCCCGAGCATTTTGATAAAAAATATTAATATCGAATTTTAGAGTACACAATCGTTACATTATATATAAAATTGGTTCGGATTTTGGTCTGGAATTCACAACAATCACTACTGCAAAGCGGCATTGTTTTGCGAAAGCGAGTTGCAAGTAGAGCAATCAACAAAAAGACGGCAAAAGCAAAGTTAAAAAGCGAGAACGGTAGTAGGTATCTCGTAAATATCGACAACACGCAAACATTGAGTAACATTTTAAAAGGTAAAAATAATATGTTCCACCAGTACATGCGGGGTGCTAAGAAATTCTACCTCTAAGTACATGCAGTTACGATAGGTATTAACAGAATTGCCATCACTAATGACCGCCGCGTATAGGTAGTGAGTAATAGCGATAAGCAATACAAATAGTCAGGGCTTCCCGCGTCGCGGGCGCAACAATCACAATATTTACGCGAGTTGAAATAATATAATCTTGAGCAATATGTCCTACAAGCATTTAGTAAATTGAAATATACGCACTTTATGAATTTTATGAAAATTTAGAAGATCTTTTTCTGATTTTATGCGGAACGTCGGTGATGTGTCGGATTTTCGGGCCAGAATCTTGCAATGTTTTATCCACACATATTTGAAGTTTTTTGTTTTCGCCAGATCCTTCGCCTTCTTAAGAGCTTTATTAAATAGCGTGAGATGGTCGTGGACGATACATGACCTTCATCGGCGTATCCCAGTTGAGAAACTTTGAGTTCCTTATGTTTACGCGCAGCTGCTACAAACTCTTCCTTGCAGTAACGATTGTTGAGCGCCATGATTATGGACTTTTGAGACTCTGCTTTGAGGCTGGGGACTCGGGCAATATAATTGATGTCTTCTTTACCTATAGAGCACTGGATAACTTTACTGATATTATCCACAATATCGTATAAGTTCTCGGACTTTTTCACTGGAGTCCCTTTTATTTCCACATTATTGGCCCGCGCCCATTGTTCCTTATCCTGTAGATCTTCTTTTAACTTATTAAGGTCAGCACCCAAAATGTGGATCAAATTGGTGTATTCCTCAACTTGCGAAATCCTGGATTCCAGGGACTTCACTGTCACCGACAACTGGCTTGCAGTTTGGTGAGCAAATTCAACTTAGCTCTTAAGATTCGATATTTCAAGCTTACTGGTCTTTACATCTTCAATAAGTGACGCCAAGGGTACAAGTTGCTGCGTAATTTTCATAATATTGCGTAATATTTTAGGAAGTTTTACACTATTTATTTTAACAAATTTAAATTTATCGCATAATTATCAGAAAACAAGAATTAATTAAATATTTTTTAGTTTTACGTTTATTTCTTTCGAATTGAATTTAAAAATAACAATTTTGACAACCCGGCGCCTAATAAGCTCCTCTCCTGGGTGTATCCATATACCGAAACACGGTAAATGGTTTGTTACAATTACTATTTATAAATTTGTCTAACTCTTTGATGGGTTGGGTCAACTATCATTACTAAAATTAGTAGATAGGATTGAAATAAAAAGATATATTTAGTATGTATCATATACTTATGTATTTTTGGTTTGAATCAATTAGTAAGTACCTATATTTAACAACAAAATTAACTTTATAGCACTCTTCACAAAACAAAACCAGTCTAGTTTCAAGATGTAGGTAAATAAGCTATTTAACAGTTCAAATATTCTAAAGTAACTTAGTTATCATAAAATTCTATATAATAAAAAATATTATGGTAGTAGCTAATACTCTTTGAAACACAAAGCGCTCACACAACTACGCGCACATAAATCGCTAGAAATTTTAAAGTCACAAATAATCTTTGCCTAGCACTTAACACTCTGTCTTAAAACCGAATTTTGTTTTTCGATATAAGGAACTAAACTTAATAGCTCTTTGAACTCCTCTTCCCCTATTCTCAGGTATTCGAATGCGTTAATTAGCTTAAGAATTCCGATAAACCGAGCGATATTTGAGTGATTTTACCTAAGTTTTAAATATCTTTCACCCATATCTTTCTTCTCATCCTCTTTTCTTTACTATTAATTGTCGTTTTTTTTTTCGTCTTCAAAACGTATACCAAACCTACTACGTCATGCAAAACATGACGATATATCGATATTTATCACGCAATAATATTTATACTGTTAAAATATCGATTCAATAAATATATATATATATATATATATATATATATATATATATATATATATATATATATACTTTTTTCACTCGTCCATCCCTATGACTGAGTAAGGCAGTGTAGCCGTTTTAAAGTGTTTGGAGCTAGATCTAGTGCAATTCTAGGGTCTATAGCGCTTTTTTTAGATATCTAAGGGCTAAAAAAATATCTAGTGGAATCTGGCGGAAAATTTGATATCAGTTGACAGCACGGTGTAATAAAAACACTAGCGAGTCTATCATTCGGGTATTCTCCGACTAAAATGTTGCTGATGCGTTAATTGTTTTATCTCTCTTATGCATGGTGTGTAGCTGTTTTGCTTTTCATTATATTAATCCTCTAAGCTTTAATACCTGAGAAGAACTGTTTTTTCCCACTTTCGAGTTTAGTGTTAGTCTTTTAGCTCAGTTTTGATTGTTTCGTGAAAATTTCAAATGGAAGTGCCACCGAGGCAGAAGGCTTATAGCCAGAAATTTAGATCTGAGTAGGAACAATTAGCATGGAATTCAATAGGTCAAATACGAAGGTGATGGTGATGATATAGTGAAATTTTGGGCTCAAGTCACCCGATTCAAAAATGTGGCTAGGATGAGTGCCGTTCTGGAATTAGTGGACTTAGCCATCAGCGTGCTGTCACTTCAACATTCAAACGCCGAAGTATAGCGGATTTTCGGCGTTATGAACAACGTATGTCAGCTGAAACAGTGAGTACGTCATCAATAAAAAAATCTTTAGCAAAGCCGCCACACAAAGACTTAACTACCTGAAAACATCTTCGACTAATTACTAAAACTGTGAAAAAAGGATAGAAGCAGGTGTAGGCTCATTATAGGACACATGAAGTATTAGCGGAATTTTGTGCATCTTTTTTTCTTCATACGGCAACACTGTAGTAAGGGCGTAAAATCAGGGTAGTGTAATAACTGACGTGAAAGACCTCGTCTCAGATCCATATTTCATCACTGGCAACACACATTGGTTATACAATATAGTTTTGAGGTATTCCTGACGAGAAGAAGTGTTGTAATCTCCCGAACGCTGCCCAGCCGAGTTGACCTGTCGTGATCTGACAGGTCAATCGACGGACCTACCTAGTCGGACTATTTGTCCCAATAAAAATTCTCATCAACAACTTCAGCTAAGTGCTCCCAAAAACCACCGACATAGGTGTAACATGGACATTACACGTGACTTATGTTTTGTCCATGTTTATCTTAAGACCTATCCGTTGGGGGACACTATTAAGGTCATTGACATAATGCGTAGGCCCTCCAGCGATTGTCATAAGGACTATATTGTCGGCAAATCGAAGGTGAGTGACGTACACGACATTGACGTTAATACCGTATCATTTCCAGTACCAGTAGGTTGAAAACGTTTTCCAATGCAGCGGTAAAGTATTTCGGAGATATTAAGTCACCCTGTCTTACACATCTCTACAGTTGGATTAGTTTTGTACTCGTATAGCCATCATACCCCTTGACCATTCAACTAAAAAATTATTAAGATTAAACTAAGTATACAAATGATTTCTTATAATTACGCGAACACTACACATTGATTAAAACTACTTTTACGGATTTTATCGCGTTTATTTTACTATTATTTTTAATTGCCGACGTTTCGGGCGCTTTCCAGCACCCATGGTCACGGGGGACCCAGGTTAAACCCAGAGTACCTTCAGCTTTTTTAATTATTGTTTATGGTGAATACGGTCGTACGTAGCGGGCTAAATATCTATTGGTACTTTTAAATAAAACCAACAGATATCTTGATTAGGTATATATATATATTACTTTCTTCCGATATCGTTCACTTTTTTATAAAGCACACAAACGCCTTATGCAATTAATACACCTCGAACCATACCGCGAGGTAATCTACTACTAGCGACATCTATTGTTCACAAATAAAATTAAAACACTTTATATTGATCTGATTACATACGATACAACATATACAACCCACCAAGTACATTATCAAAGATATGTCCTTTAATTTTAAAGTAAAGTAACAATAACAAAAGAAAAACATAAAACTATTATTATTCTAAATACACAAAAATTAGGCGAGATGAGAAATAATAATCTTCTTAATATAACTAAAGCAACACATTACTATACTACCATAAGCTTAATACAATTTAAATAAAAACAAAAAATAAATAACGCAAAAAAAAAATCTTCAATTTGTTACAAACAGAAACTACAATACACATACAATTTCATACATTTACGTCTTTGCTTATTAATCTGATATAGGTAGTATACATAAACGGGAAGTTGGCCGTTTAATTACAGATTTTTTAGTCTTTAATGTGACCACTCGAGTGATATCATCGGGGCCGGGATGTTTTTGTAATATTCGACCTAGCAACCAGTGAGCAGGAGGCAAATCATCTTCCTTTATTAAGACGACATCCCCGATTTGGGGCTCAGGATGCTGCAAAGCCCATTTATGACGGTGTAAATAAGATGTAAGATATTCCTGGGACCACCTACGCCAAAAATGCTGCAACATTCTTTGCACTAGATGCCACCTATTCAAGGGACTAATGTTTACATTTTCATAGTTGGCATCAGCTACACATACTAATGGTTCCCCGACTAAAAAATGACCAGGAGTTAAAGGGACCGGATCTCCTGGATCACCAGTATTTACAACCGTTAAAGGCCTAGAATTTAAGCATGCCTCTACCTGATTGAGGAGTGTGGTCATTTCCTCGAATGTGAGGGTGGAATTTCCTACAATTCTTTTTAAATGGTGCTTTGTAGATCGCACCCCTGCCTCCCATAATCCACCAAAATTGGGAGCATGGGGTGGAATAAAATGCCATTATGTACCAGTTATTTCTAGAGTTTTGGCTACTGTTTCCTGCGTGTCACGTAATTCTTTTAGCTCTTTAGCTGCACCAATAAATGTCGAACCGTTATCACTCCACAATGCCGCGCAATGACCACGTATAGACACGAACCGTCTAAAAGCAGCAATAAATGCTTGGGTCTGTACCAGTTATTCCTAGAGTTTTGGCTACTGTTTCCTGCGTGTCACGTAATTCTTTTAGCTCTTTAGCTGCACCAATAAATGTCGAACCGTTATCACTCCACAATGCCGCGCAATGACCACGTATAGACACGAACCGTCTAAAATCAGCAATAAATGCTTGGGTCTGTACCAGTTATTCCTAGAGTTTTGGCTACTGTTTCCTGCGTGTCACGTAATTCTTTTAGCTCTTTAGCTGCACCAATAAATATCGAACCGTTATCACTCCACAATGCCGCGCAGTGACCACGTCTAGACACGAACCGTCTAAAAGCAGCAATAAATGCTTGGGCAGTCATATCGCTGACCACCTCCAAATGTATGGCTTTAGTTGCCATGCACACAAAATGACAAATATAACCCTTATATGCACGGTGTCCACACCCTTTCGAAACTCTTAGATTTATTGGACCAGCATAATCGACCCCACTATGGAGAAATGCTCTAGATGGAGTAGCACGCACTGGTGGTAATTGACCCATCAGTTGGGTTTTCGTATTGGCCCTTTGTCTTATACATGTCACACATCTGCGAACATGTTGCCTCACTAGGCTCTTTAGACCAACTATCCAATAAGCGGATCGCAAATAATTTAGCATTAATTGAGGACCGCCGTGTAAAGTCTTATGGTGTGCATCAGAAATAATTAATCTGTTTATATTAGAATTATGTGGCAGTACTATAGGATGTTTGGCATCTTCATGCATAGATGATGCTTGAAGACGACCACCAACTCTTAAAATTTTATTTTTATCTAAGTAAGGCGACAGAGATTTTATTTTACTACCCTTTGCCTGCACATTAGCCCTTTTCTCAATCTCTGCATATTCTTCAGCAAATTCTTGTTTTTGACACAGTCTTATACAACACATTAATGCTTTATCCAATTCTTTCTTCCGCAAATATTTTGTATGTGCTTCGGTATTCTTATATCTTTTTAAAGCCCTTTTAAAACGCCTACAATACGCTACAACTCTAAGTAGCTTACTGAGACTAGAATATCGGTCTAATATGGAAACATCAATTGAAGTTATATGAGATCTTATGGCTTCTTCTAAATGAACATCTGATTCCAATGGTTTCTCATAGACTACCGTCTTATTTGAGAGAAACTTTGGACCAGACATCCATGTTTTGAAATTGATTAGCTCTGATGGTAAAAGGCCTCGTGATGCGTAATCCGCCGGATTGTCTCTCGACTTTATGTGAGCCCAATGACTTGAATCTAGTGATGTTAGAATCTCCGAAACGCGATTCTCAACAAAAGTCTTCCTTCATTTATTTATTTATTTATTTATTTATTTATTTATTTATTGAAACTAACAACTATCATGACAGGAATAACCTAATGCGACAGTGTAGTTCTTTTTATGCATAACAAAAAATGTAGAAATTAACTGTAACAAATTGTAAACAATCCCACCCTAGTAAATTCACTCAAGGAGCAATAGAATAGGTCAATGTCTTCAGCCATTTGTATTAAGAATGCGTAACGTTCGCGTTAAAGGTGCTTTATCTAGTAAATTGGTTCGGGCGCGCGGAACGAAGAGCAGCCGCGGCCGCCGCCGTTTCCATACGTACCCGTCTGGAACACACAACATAATCCGCCCCAATATGTCACTATTATATATTTTTCCCCTAAGCACTTTAAAAATATATAAGGCTAAGCCGAGGTCTCGTCTTACCCTCAACTCGTTGTAGCCAACCATACCCAGAATAAATAAGGTTGGGTACATTAATGGGTACATAGGGTATACCCCATAATGGCGCATATATAGGTATCTAATAAATTTATTTTGCACCCGTTCTAGCATTGTGCTATACCTTTTTTCATGTGGTGACCATATTACAGCGTTACACTCCAGATTACTTCTTACCAGTGTATTATACATAGTAACGATTAAATTAATGTTAGTAAAACCGTAAACTGTGCGAAGAATGAAGCCCAAGTTTCTATACGCTTTTTTGCAGCAATTGAGAATGTGTTCCCTAAATGATAATTCACTATTTAGCCGAACGCCCAGATCTTTAACTTCTTTAACTCTTACCATTGGCGAACCATCGACTTCATAGTTATATTCAATGGGCGTGCGCTTTCTAGTAAACGAAATGGTAACACACTTGGAGGTGTTAAATTGTAAACGGTTATTATTGCTCCATGCCACTACTCTGTTTACGTCCTGTTGTAGCTTTTCACAGTCTGACAATGTTTCTACGACATGATACAACTTCAGGTCGTCAGCAAAAAGAAGGCACCTAGATTGCTTAACTACCTCCGGCAAATCGTTAACCAGTAATAAAAACTGGAGTGGCCCTAAATTACTGCCCTGGCTTACTCCAGATTTTGTAATATATGGGTCCGACGTATAGCCGGCATATTCCACATACTGCTTTCTACCTGTCATATAGCCGGCAAATAATTTTAATAAATGTGGAGTGAAGCCAACTGCCGCTAACTTTTTTAGTAAGACGTCGTTATCCACTAAGTCAAACGCTTTTTTAAAGTCAAAGTAGGCGGCATCGACCTGCACCCCCCTATCCACTGCGGGCACAACTTCAGCCATGTAGCTAAGAAGGTTGCTAGTAGTACTTTTCATTGGGCGAAACCCATGCTGTGCTTCCGAGAGCTGCTGATTCACCTGCACGAATATTTTGTCATACATGACCGACTCTAACACTTTAGCTGCTGATGAAAGCACGGCCACAGGTCGATATTCGTGTACCTGCGATCCTACTTTTCCTTTAGGAACCGGAACGACCCGTGTGGTTTTCCATCTATCGGGAAAAACAGCTCCACAGAAAGTGCATTAACCTTAAACACAATCATTACCATCCCCTACGGACCTTTTTGGTTTCAACTTTTTTAAGGCACGTTGCACATCCTGAATACTCAGACTTTCTATATGCACCCGCGCAGCTGCGTTGACACCACCAGCCGCTATTATTGCCTCGGTGACGCTTAGGTTGGGTTGTTCCGTCCTATACACTGAATGGAAGTACTGAGCAAACTCTTCTACACATTGCTTACCACTCAATACTTGTCCATTTTTCAAAATTTGTTTTTTATTTAGGCAGCCTCTTTTGGACCGTATGTAATTCCAAAAAGCTTTTGGATCTTCTACGAGATGGCTTTGGACGCGACGCTGATGTTGCTCCTGCGCGAGTTTCATCATTTTTTTAACTTTCGCTCGACACTTAGAAAACAATTCATAATCGTTTTGTGATTTACTCATCTTATACCTCTTATGGCGATCTGCTTTTAATTTTAACTCGCGTATTATCTCAGTTGTATACCACTCAGGATAAATATACTTTGACCTTACCTTACTTACTTTTTTCCTAGGTACACAATTATCTAATATATTATTTATAGTACAATAAAAAAAATCAAGGCTTGCTTCTAAATCTAGACCATATATTGGAGACCAGTCTATTTCCTCTATAGTTTTATACAAGAGAGGAAAGTTAGCTTTGCTAAACTTCCAAGCGGGTACCTCGTAGCATTCGCTGTCAATGGGGCCCTGCGCAGAAGAGGTTTCGTCTGCGGCGGATTGCAACCACACTATTACCTCAAGCGGGGGATGGTGCGCATCCACTGGCACAAGCTCCAAATCAGCCGCATACACCCTCACCGATTCCTCACCATCAAATGTACTTAACACTAAATCCAATTGTCGTTCATTACAATTTCCTATTCTATTGCTCTGAGAAAACTGACAGTATGTTACAAAATGTTCATAGTAATTACGTATAGCAGTGGAGCATGAATACAAATTAAAATCTCCTAGTACTATGACTTTACTGTATTTACTACAACAATGCTCGATTATTTTAAATAATAACATATATTCGTTATCACAACTACCTGGTGGTATGTAAACAACGCATATGAAAAATATAAATCTTTCTCTTAAATATACCCTAGCACAAACCAGTTCAAATACGCGACAATCTATGTTGATGTCACTCGATATAGGTACAAACTGCAGTTCGAAGCGCGGTGTGGCCACTAGACAAGCGCCGCCTTGTTTCCGCCCGTCTACGCGATCGCATCTTAACATTTTGTATCCAGGTTGGAATAACTTCAGAGTCTTGAATAGATTCATTAAAGCCGGTTTCCGTAATAGCAAACAAATCGGAAATCAAGCTTGCAACGGCCACCCAAAATTCATCTAATTTCGTTCTCAGTCCTCTTACGTTCTGGTAAAAAATTTCAATAGTTCTCCTAAAGCTTTTTTGGTTTTTCGGTGTATCGACGAAACCACACCCATTCACAAAATTCAATATTTAATGCCCAATTCTCTGGTAAACATATCTTTTTATAGTGACTTTCCGGAACCCCTATTATAAACGAAGCATAATCCCGTTCAGTCTTATGTTTAATTTGTTCAACCTGAACTTGAACTTCAGCGCCACATATGTTTTTAACATGTGTTTCTATGCTTTCTCTCGTAGTGTCCTTCTTCAGTCGCCAGACATGTAAATATTTTTTACGTTCAGTACCTTGTATACCCGATAGACTCGTGTTACCTCCTCTTTTTTACCTCACTATTAGGATACCTATTGTTTTTTCTTTTTTACTACTGTCCAGTTTTCTTCTTTTTCCAATGTGTCCTTCGCGTTCTTAGTTGAATTTACTGACACTGAATTAACTTGGTTTTCATTAATTGAAACTGAGCATTTATGAACACTAGATAATTCTGCCGATTTCGTGGCCACACCATCTTTCTTGGATTCATTATTAAAATTATTTGAGCTCGGGTTCGGCGTTTTTTCACTTATTGATACCGTACTATTGTTACAATGAGATGGTGATTTTGCGACTACCCCCTCCTTATTTGGGCCGTTATTTTTAACTACCTTATTTTTATTCTGCTTCGTTATATTAGCAAATGACACTAATTGCTCCACATTTGTTTGTAATATTTCCTTCGTAGTATTTTTTACTGTTAAAGTAGTTTCCAAACGTTCATTTATTTCTGTAAGTACTTTAATACGCTCCTCCAACTCATCCACCTTATTTGCTTTTTGCTGCACTACTTTCATAATATTTTT
The DNA here is from genome assembly GCA_907164705.1 of Parnassius apollo. NCBI lineage: Eukaryota > Metazoa > Arthropoda > Insecta > Lepidoptera > Papilionidae > Parnassius > Parnassius apollo. The sequence continues at coordinate 18,783,741 of CAJQZP010000008.1, forward strand.
TAATTCCCGCAGCTCAGTTTCGGTATTAATAAATCTTTTTTCTAGCCGTTTATATTCCTTCATTTGATCGTCGAGCCGAGAAATCATTTCCATGCGGAACTCTCGGATCTCCTCTATAATCCTACTATCTTTACATACTTCGCGGTAATTGTGACGATCTCTTCGTTCTTTGTTCACATAAAAAGACGGTGAAAACGATTTGTCCATTACGCAAACTCCCCGAATCGGTGTATTGGTGTTGTCTACTTTCGGAATATTACACCGGCATTCTGGACAAACCCATTTACCTTTCTCTTCTTCAGTAAAATTTTGGTACTGCTCAGCCGTTATTGATACACACATATGATGATACACTTTTCTACATGTTTTTTGGGAACACTCTATGCATAAAATATCAAAAATCAACTCGTTGCACCCACTACATTTTGTTTCCATTTGATTATCCATATTATTATTAAAAAAAATAACCTATACGTAATAATTAGTCGGCACTACTCGCATAAGCGTCCGTTCGCTTTGCGTCTCGCGAGAACACTTCCAACGGCTAGGATGACCCTTTAACCACGCCAACACAACGGTTGAATCTATCCACGTTCGTACATTATACACAGGAATTTTTAAAACTTCTGCGACTTCTAAGAGCAAGCGCGTCAGCAGCACAGCACCACATAATTCTAAACGAGGAATGCTTATCCTTTTTATGGGAGCGACTCTCGTTTTTGCAGCTAAGAGGGACACATAAACGTTGCCTTTACTGTGCATTATGCGAATGTACACGACTGCTTCATATGCTATATTAGAAGCATCCAAAAACCCGTGCAATTCGACACTTGAATCAGTTGTCTTTGTTCCGCACCATCGAGGAATATGGATTTTCGTGAGTAGTGGTAACTCTTCACGGTAAGTCAGCCATTCCTTTAATAATTTCATTGGAACCTCTGCATCCCATTCTAGACCAGTTAACCATAGCTTTTGTATAAATGATTTCGCTACTACGATACAAGGTGCTATCCAGCCCAATGGGTCGAATAACCGTGCTATGTCTGAAATAATACGTCTTTTTGTTGCAGGTTTGACCAGAACCGGAAGCTGCACTGAGAAATGGAACTCATCATTACTGCGACTCCAGGTAAGTCCCAATATTTTTATTGTAGAATCTAACTTTATTTCTAGCTCTTCCCTTTCTTTATTCTCATCTATCATACTCCAACCAATGCATTCTTTATCCTCATCCTTCCTTATCTCTTTAAGTAGTTCGTTTTTATTGCTATTCCACTCTTGTAATTCAAAACCCTTTAATAATTTCTTCATTTCCTTATATATTTCCACTCTTTCTTTTACAGTTTCACAGCCAGTCATAAGATCATCCATATAGAAATCTTTTAATATTATATTCCTTGCATGAACATACTTCTCTCCGTCATCAATCGCTAATTGTTGCAGAACCTTAACGGTTAAATATGGAGCAGATGCCGTACCAAAAGTTACCGTTACCAGCTCGAAATCCTGGATTTTACTTTCCTGATTATTTCTCCAGACCATTCGCTGATATGCTGCATCTTCATCAGTAACACGGACTTGTCGGTACATTTTTATAATATCGGCTACCATTGCTATTGGGTGACATCTCCAGCGTAAGACAAGGTGACGCAAGTCGGATTGTAAAGTAGGGCCGACCATTAAAACATCATTTAGTGAAACGCCATTTTTGTTTTTAGTAGATGCATCAAAGACTACCCTAAGTTTGGTGGTGGCCTTGTCCTCTCTTACAACTGCGTGATGTGGTAAGTACATTCCTTCTTCTTTACTATCTACTGGCCTCATATGATTCAAATTCAAGTATTCCTGAATTACCTTTGTATACCTATTTCTAAATTCTTTATCCTTCATTTTCCTCTCTAAGGCCAACAATCTTTTCACAGCTATCTCTCGTGAACCACCTTGTTTACAGGATGTACCTTCATCACGAAACGGTAATTTCACCACACATCGACCTTCTGCTGTTCTAGTAGTCGTCTCTGCGAAAATCTCACATTTCAGCTCTTCCTCGGTAAGTATCCTTTTAGATATACCTGATTGATCTGATTCTATTTCCCATAATTTTTTAAGAATTTCATCTTCTTTGATCTGAGAGTGCAGTACTGTAACTGCTGGTAAGTTGTCGCAATCTTCAGGCATTACAAGACCAGAAATGATCCACCCTAAGGTAGTGCATTGTGCAATAGGAGTTCCAGTAGGACTTCTCGTTACTCCTTCCTTCAAAATCTGGCAGTAAATGTCTGCACCAAGCAGAATGTCAATTTTATTCGGTGAATAATATTCTGGGTCTGCCAACTGAACATTTTGTATTTCAGCCCAAGGTAAATAGGCAACCCTTTTACCAGGTAGGTAAGTAGTAATATTGTTTAAAACATAAGCTTTCACTTCAAGGTGAAAACTGGGATCAGACAGTGATTGAATTTTAATAGAAACCATGTACTTCGACACCACGGAAGACTGATTACCGCCTAGTCCTGTAATAACTCCCTTCACCGGTAGCTTTTTTAACTTTAATAATTGAACTGTATTTTCAGTAACGAACGATGCTTGTGAGCCCTGATCGAGCAAGGCTCTAATAATTTTGAAATCGCCAAATTTAGACTTAGCTTTCACTAGAGCTGTTGCTAGCAAAACCTGTCTAATGATTTTTCCTGTCGAAAGGCAGGATACGATTGGCGTTGTTTCGGTTGAACTACTAGCCGTTACACTTTTTTCATTTTTAGTAACGGCCTTGTCTGTTTGCCCACTGTGTACGACTGGTGTAAATTTAGGGTGAAGAAGTGAGTGATGCCGCTTTTTACAAATACGACAAGAAACATCTATTCTACAATATTTTGCAGAGTGATTACGTCCTTAAACAATTTAGACATAAATTGTTATTTAAAACAAATTCATGTCTTTTATTGTATTTCCTCCTTTGCGAACTTCTTGCAAAAACATAGTTTATGGTTTTCTGTACAATATTCACATTGAATATTTTTTGATGACAGAATGTTTGCATGATGAGTGTGTGAGTGTAAATGTTGAGCGGGTGATGGTCGATTGTGTAGAAATGTAGGTTTTTTATTGTCTAAACATTCCAAAGCCCTAAATCGACCCTCTATAAAATTCGAAAATTGTTCATAGGTAGGTAATTCTGTGCAACTGTCACTCGATATATTTAACTCCCACTGCTTACGGGTTTCAAGATCTAATTTATCTGTAAGTATGTATTATAATAATATCCCAGGTGGCCACATTAATGTTGAGATTTCTCAACGCATTTAAACAATCACGTTGTGTCCAATAGGTCCTTTAACCCTTTGGCAGATTCTACATTCATACGCCTTTGGTTAAATAAACGTTTTAAAGTACAATTAGTTAGGTATTTTTTGTTATCATACCTTTTTTGTAATAATGCCCAACACTGACTGTAGTTTAATTCGGTAATAGGTATATGCCTGACTAATTGCTCGGCTTCACCTGTTAAAAAACCCTTTAAATACTTAAGTTTATGTACATCATCAAAGGATGTATTATTATGCTCTAAAGACGTGAATAAATCCCTAAAAGTGGGCCACTCAGTATACTTTCCCGAAAACGGATTAATAGTAATTTTTGGTAACTTAACCAACGAGCCTTTTGACTCAGCTTCATTATTTTTAGAACTATATTGATCATTTTTCTCAACATTATATTATTGCTAAAATCAGTTGATAATTTACATTTATATTCTACATAATACTCTTCAACTTTATCATATAAATCGTCATATTCAATATCCTTTAAATCATCCTGTTTTGTACCTTTTATTAAGCAATCATGAGTTGTTAAAAACTTCGACCATAATGCTTCTAATATTCCTAATCTAGCTTCAATATACTGTTGATTAATACGATCTTTAGGTGATTTACTATAATTCATTTTAGCATTTCTTATTCTAACTTCAACATCTTGTTGTACTTTAAATAAAGCCTGCATTTTTTTAAATTGTTATAAAGTTTTAAAAATAAAATAAATATTTTAATGTTGAAAAACTACATGAAATCAAGTTATATTTTGAGGCAAAATAAACTCTTCAAAATGACAAGTCCATATAATAAACTAAAAAATTTACAAGTGTCGTTATAAGATCACAAAAATTTTCTTATAATAAACTTTGAAAAATTTACAAGTGTCTTTATAAGATCACAAAAATTTTCCTATGAATTAATAAGTCCTATGAATTATTTTATAAAATTTTACAAGTGTTTTAGACTTGAAATGAAATCGGGCATAGATTCCTCGTATGAACCAAATTTCTTAAAATTACTCTAAGTCTAAACTACTAAATGAACTGTTATTCAATTGCACATAAGGTTTAAATTACCGAAATTGTACTCACGATTGATTGTCCCACTCTCTCTTGCTTCCGCAGTAAACACCCTTTTCGCCTCCTCGCGCACCTCTCCTGACGATTTCCACTGGAACACCGCCTGCCGTCTGTCAGTGAACAACTTCCGCCCACAGTGACGACTGCTTCTTACCGACTTCTATGAGCCAGTACCACCACACCTTATAAGTAGCAATCCGCTACTTCTGGTTGCGGGGGGTGTAATTCCAATCCGGAACCACCGATTACAAAAATCTGTCCTTGACAGTTACTTCCGGTTTACGATGAACCATGAATACGGTCGTGTACGTAGCGGGCTAAATATCTATTGGTACTTTTAAATAAAACCAACAAATATCTTGATTAGGTATATATATTACTTTCGTCCGATATCGTTTACTTTTTTATAAAGCACACAAACGCCTTACGCAATTAATACACCTCGAACCATACCGCGAGGTAATCTACTACTAACGACATCTATTGTTCACAAATAAAATTAAAACACTTTATATTGATCTGATTACATACGAATCGTGAACAATGGTCCGATCTATGCAAAATGAACTGACTATGTCCTGAGGTCTTGCAGTGGTATGCTTGGGTTTAGTTTTAATTTTATTCATTATAGGATCCCAAGCAGGTGGTAGTACCCAGCCTCCTTCTCTATTGAAATTAGGATGTTTTTTTAATTTCAATAGCCTCACGTATCATCTTTGGTAGAAATCGGTGTTCTTTCGCGAGGATTTATGGTCTATCAAATCTGATGTAATGGTTGGGGCCGTGTAGGATATGATCGCAAACTGCAGACTCCCCGGAACGTTGATGCTTCACATCAGCTATATGTTCTTTTAAGCGGGTTCTAATTGATCTTTTTGTTTATCCTATATATTAAAAATAATAGTAAAATAAACGCAATAAAATCCGTAAAAGTAGTTTTAATCAATAAGTACACAAAATAAAAACATAATTTCTAGAATAATTTATTGTCAACCGTTAATTTTGTATTAGTATTATAAAAAACAAATCAGCTGCTATAATAACGCCTATTCTAATCAACTACAGGTCTGTCTATTGACAGTAAAATATTTTCTACTATATAAAAAAGGGCATTGCCCACTCTTCATAGACATTTCGGCCATGGGTGCCCACATATAAAAGCATATAGATATGATAATATACAATTAAAGGAATGAAATGGTTAAGAAATTGGTTTAAAAAAAGTCGGGAATTTTAAGATATAAAAGTTTTTATTTTCACAAATACAGTTTTTTACAACTAATTTTACCGATGTTATCGCATTTAATTTCTTTGATTTTTAATTCCCGACTTTCGGGTGCTTTCCAGCACACATGGTCATGGTGGATTGAGGTGACTGGTGTACCGAAATCAGTGTTAACTTGGAGTAACTTCAGCTTTTTAATAACTATTTATGGTCCGATCTACGCAGAATGAACTTACTGTCCTGAAGTCTTGCGTGGTATGCTTGGGTTTAGTTTTAATTTTATTAATTACAGTGTCCCAAGCAGGTGGGAATACCCAGCTTCATTCTCTATTGAAATTAGAATGTTTGAATCTGGGTGCAATACATTACCGACTTCAGATTGCAACAAGGATGAACTAGATGATTCAGATGGTTCCCGTTCTGCAATTGAATGTGATACTGCTCTATCAAACCTTCGCCAACAATTATGACACACACGAGATGACGATGGCAACTGAAATAATATTAAATAAAAAAGTGAAAAAGTGAACTAAATAAAAATAAAATAGATTTGGTTCCTTTAAACTCAAATACATATAAAATATTTATCAAGTTAATTGTTACTGCACAAAAGCAGACTTAATGGCCTATATTATTTAATAATTAAGCACTTAAAAACTACCAGTAGTCCAAAAACAATGAAAAATCAATTGTCTCATTACTTGGTAGTTGGTAAAAACGGTAGCAGTCTATCTGGTGGTGACAAGCTAATCTTATCGCCATGTTATAAATAAGCTTGTATGTTTGTCAGATATAGTTTGTGTGGTTGTAATCAGAGTAAAAACATGTATCACTATCAGATATGAGCACACACACATAATAAATTAAAAAATGTTGAACACGTACCTCACGTGGTGCAATTTGATGGGCAATTTCATTCCTTATGAGTTCCTCACGTGGAGAATCAGACCCAAACAATGTGTGTGATCTTATTCTCAAAAGTGACTTGCCACAGCTGATACATATATGTCCATGGCTATTAATTGGTGAATTTTCCTGTTCGCTAGTTGGATGTCGTATTTGATTCCAGGCTGCAGTCTTAACATACGTGGCATACTACACTATCACTCGAAACTTGTACCTAATAAAGAAGCCATAATTATTATATCAATTGATATAATTATAAGACAACTCAGTCAATAAGCATTGCTGCAATTGTAGAATGACGAAAAGGAAGACATGACATATGATTGTAACTATTTACCTGCTGTGGTCGAACCTATTCTTGTATAAGATTTCGCAGTTCTGGAATTTCCAACAAATGCCTTCGCGTTTTCGCTATATGATGGGAACAAATGTCAGAGTCCATTTATATGGCTAGTTCGTTACTTCAATAACAAATTCACAAAAATAAAAACAAACAAAGTAACACGCAAATGAATTCTACATGTGACTACTTATATAGGTATAGATATAGTTGTGAAACGTGAACTGAATTGTGATTTCATTCCATGACAGGACCTAGCTGTCAGACTCGATGTTGCCACTTAACTGACATAAAATCGATGAAAAGATATCGATTTTTATTTGATTAATAATATCGTTAAAAAAACAATCTTTGAGGTGCTTTAAGTTCTGCACACTTTTTAAAATATATTTTCCTTTATTTATTTAAATGCTATTTGAAATGTATTTTTAAGAACAGTTAAATTGTGCAGTAGCGTTTTGTTAAGCTTTAACCTTTTGAGTGCCACGCCAAAAACGCATTACCGTGTCCTGTACGCCAAAGCGCCAAAACAAAATAGTGTTGCCAAGAGTTGATATATCGATAACGTAAAATAACTTGTTTTTGTTGGTTTTTTATGCTATAAATGACTCTTTATAAACTGTATGTTTTATTTAATCTTGTGCTGTCATCCACTCTTTTTATATATGTACTTTGTACATATAAACATAAATAAAAAACAAACAATAACAATAAAATAGTACTGTCACGACTGGACGACAACGGCGTAGCTGACTTTCCTTTTTTTGAACATTCTTAGAATGTTGTGTATCGATTTCAAAATCGATCTAACCGAAATATACAGACATCGATTCATAATATTTTATGTGTCGGGGAAGGCGTAGACCAAGTGAAGCACAGAAGAAAAGCCTTACACTCTTATGACAATGGGGATTTGATATGATGCTGATGCTGCTAGATGATTTTGAGACTGAGAAAGAAAATGGCACAACACAAAATAAAAAATTGCTCTTCACACCTTAAGTAAAAAAAAAACATTAATTGTAATTTTGTATTATTATTAAAAAAAGGTACATAATTATTCATTAATCAACAATTGTATATAATTATTCGCACTAGGTAAATCAGCCTTATAATATTAAAATCTTGGTCATGGAATAAATAAACATAATTGTTCACCGATCAATCAAAAATTCAATTCATCAATCAAAAATCAAAATTCATCATCATCGACGCTTTCCAAAATCTGAATGAGTTCTGAGGAATCGTTCATGTTGCATTGCTCTACTTTTCTCGGTAATCACTTATGACATCATCAGGGTGTCGTTTATCCTTGATCACGGTGCCCAGTGAACTGATTTTCGATAACGCGCTAAAGATGCGCTAGAGTTGAGATATTAGATTTATTATGCGAAGATAATCTGATAACATTTTTTTATTCATGTAGCTAATTATAGTTTTATGTTTATAACCTTTAATTTTATTCAAATATCAATAATAATAATAGAAAAATAACACCATTGAGCTGAATTTTGGATAGTTTTCAAGAAATCTATGCTTCCCGCGTTTGACATTAGCTGTCAACCATAGACGACTTTGGCGTGCTGGACTTAGATAAAAATCAATTTTTATTAGTTCAATGTTTCTTGGTACTTGTGGCTCTAGAAGACTTGTTTTTTATACTCACATGTTGTTGGGTTATTCCTATTTTGAGGAGTGTAGAATTAAAATACCTGTAATAATTTTCCAATATCTATATTTCATTTTTTGAGAGCCGGGTTTTTTGTCAATTATAGACGTCGTTGGCGCTCAGGGCCCGCAGGTGTTGGTCAAGTATAGGCGACTTTGGCGCTCAAAAGGTTAAAGGATTCATGGTAAAGCTGGAAACTAACTTGTTTCGTTATCATAACATGATTCTATTTTAAATGTATTGTTATAAACCGATAAGAATAACTTAACAGATCTTCTTTGAAAACAGATAAGAATAACAGTTCTTATCTGTTTTCAAAGAAGATCGGTTTAGATTAACAGTAAAATTGTGCCGTAGCGTTTTGTTACTCTCTAAAGAATTCATTGGAAATCAACTAGTAATTAGCTTGTTTAATTATCATAACATAATAATTATATAAAAATTATATTAGTACTGTAATGATGACACCGTAAATAATCGATCGAAAAAGAGAATCGATTTTTTAAATGTGTTTTGTGATTGGCAACACTTTTTTTTATTCACAAACTAATGACATAATGATCTACCTAACTTTTATTATTATCTTTTCGGTACTTTTAATTTGTGCAAAAATATTCCCATTGTTTGAGGATAAATGAATACCGCGATTAATAACCATAAATAAAGATATAATTTTTTAACAAATGCACATTGTTGGGCGTTCCATGGCCGAAAATGGGCGTCCCCTTTATGTTTGTTCGTACTTTCTACGATGCCATATCGTTCATCAGATTGCGGTAAAACTTAGTCAACTTATTGGTTGCACTTGTGCGAAGGTTACACGCATGATACAATTAACTGAGACTAGGTGGCGTGCGTATTATACTGACTATTTATTTGAAAGTTATATCATTCCTAATTATACAATATAACTGTTCCACATTTTTAACGATATTTCCAAAATTATTTCTTCTGCAGCAGCAATGCGCCGGGTATGAGCTAGCAAGATAATATAAAAAAAAACTTTGAATTACATAGTTAACAGTTATTTACAACGTCATTTTCGAAATTAAAATTACAATGTTAAAAAAAATTAACGGAGCCAGGGAAAAACGAGTACTTGGAAGCATCAAGTGGTGCAACCTCACCAAAGTCGCGAAAAACAGTCGAGTGGCGCATCGCCAATCGCCATACCAACACTCCTCTTCCCTTACGGCTCCACCTCGACTACAGCGGTACAGGGAGAGGAATCTCCACTAGCCGCAGGCCACTAACACACATCGACCGTGGCTCGACATCATCAGGCGACCTTTGGCTATGGTACTTGAGTTTGGTGGAAAATGAGGAAAGAAGAAATAAAAAAAAACATTCGAAATATTAATCTAATACATAGTACTTGGTAGTTGGTAGTGCTTGGTACTGGTACTACCAGAAAATATTGTCGGTATACTGCACTTTTTCAAAGTGGTGCAGTTCTCATGTCTAATAAAACAGTCGTCTGTGAAATGTTTGGAACAAATATGATCATTTTGTTTCAGACGCCAATTCACAATATTTATGATTTTAAGCCATAATTTTAGTCTTGGTTCAGTTGGAAACCTGGTAATTAATAAACATTTGATAATCATCTGTTGTTGGTGACTTTGTTTGTTAACAGATATGGGTAGGAAAGAACATCGATAAGTATTATAGACAAGGAACTCGACAACCCCATTGAATTTTATTGTTTATCAAAACTCAGTAATATACAGCCAAACATGTTTTTATATGTGATATTATGATTAGTAACAAATTTCTAAGTACTTATATTATCAAATAGTTTTAATTTGTTTAATATTTACTGCAAATTCACTTACTTGTGAAATGTTACACCACTTTCCTTTTGGTAACAAGTTTTTACAGATTACGCACCCTCTCGTTATTAATAAAAATAATTCTTATTATGAACTATTATATACAATCAAACAACATAAAATACTTTCGTATTTTGGTTTAAAAGTTCAAAATACAGACTTAGTAAATATGACAATATGAATAAGACAACATACTTTGGCATATTATGTCAATTTTATTTTTCAAGACATCCTTTAGCAGCGCTTCAAATTGGCGCAGTCATTTTTTCATTGCTATAGCCAGTCCAGCGTACTTGTATATATAGAGGTCAGTGTTACGCCCTTACTCAGTCATAGGGATGGACAAGTGAAAAAAGTGTATATATTTATTGAATCGTTATTTTTAAACTAACCGTAACAAATCATTTACTTTGTTTCGTCGTGCTAACTCCAGTTGCGTAACTCAAGTTTAGTTCGAGTTGTGTGAATTTGAACTTGAGTTGACTCGAGTCGTAATTTTTTCAAGTAAGCACATCTATAGGGTGCAACATCGCTCATTAAAACATCGAAGCTTATGTAATATATATATATATATATTGGTTGCGCGGAAAACCATTCGCGTTTTTTATTTATGACGGTAGGAACTTGCCGAATCATTATTCCTTCCAAAACGATATCATTCGTACCCTCCTATCGACACATCGGGGTGATGGGGTGGGAGGGGAAAGAAGACGATTCTAGAACATCGCGCAATCACCGGAGCCGAGGATATATAAGACACGCGCGACCGACGCGCGCTCTCTTCTTCCCGTCGCAGCCGTCGTTGAACTACAACCTCCTCTTCCCGCGCGCTCGTTTGGAAACACCTGACTAGTGGAAACCGCCTTGGCCTGGAAGCAGTCGAGCTCCAGGAACCCGCCTCACCTCGTGTGAGATATCGTCGCGCACCGCCTCTCTCCGGAGTGTTCCAGAAGTCGCTATAGTGATCGACAGGATAGAAGAAACCCTGGTGAGTCAACATTCCTTAATTTACTGCCTGATTAACATTTAATAATTGTTTAACCGCTCCAATTCTGTGTTCTCCCCATCAGGCAGGATTCCTTTCATCGATTTGGCAAGTAATAGTTTTAGTTTAGGGAAGAGCGAGTGCATTGTACCGCATGCTATAGTAGTCGCTTTTACATAAGCATAGAAGCAATCGCAAATACAGTCCACTTTAGTTAATATCTCGCGTAATAGGTTTGAGGTTTGACCGGGGAACTAGATTTTCGGCAGCCTTAAACACGTGGCTCCACCATTTTATGGTCACTTCGGCAGGATCTGGATTGGTGTTTAGTGGTTATCCAACCATTTTCTGGTCGAATTTTAAATTAATTGTTTAGATAACGCACTGTAATTTATGGAATAGACTTAAATAGTGTTCGTTTAAATTAAAAATTTGATTTGGTACTCGCAAACAGAATTATTCATTTAATAGCGCTCGTATTTGGTTAAATTTAAAGCTTATTAAATAATTGAAACGGTGTGGTAGCAACCGTTTGATACGCTTACCCACAATTTTGATAAAATTATTAGGTTTAGCAAACGACGCGTAGACTCGACCGCAACGGGTGTTCGATCTGATTACGTAATACGGCACGCCGAGTGTTCATCCTACGTCGTTTATGCGTGTGAGATTAATTGTGATTAATATAACTTTATTATAATAATTTAAAATGGCAGTTAGTGGAAGTGAAATCAAAATTAAAACGCTTTATGCCAAGAGGGACATACTCTTTTCGCGTGTGCAGAATATAAGTAATTATATAAAGAACATTAATATAGAGGCAGTGCGGGAAGCCTTTTTGAATGAAATCGAAACGATAGATACTTTGCGGATAGATTACGAAAGAATATTAGACCAAATTAATCATTTGGAATTACAAAGCGACCCGAAATACATAGTGAACTACCAACCGCTGCTGGCATTCGAAGATATGTTGTGTCGCGTAAAAAGAACTGCAAAACTCCTACAATCTCAAAGCGAAGCAAAGCCGGAAATACAGGTACGCCCTCGTGACTCAATTAGGTTACCGCCACTAGATATTCCGGTATTCAATGGTGATATTAAGACGTGGCCCTTCTTCTTCAGTAGTTTTCAAAACAATATACACAACAACCCATCGTTATCGGACGCTGAAAAATTATATTACTTAATTAGCAAACTTAGTGGCAGAGCACAGTCGATCTGCTCGGGTTTTACACCTACAGCAAACAATTACGTATTAATATTTGAAACGCTTAAAACTAAATATGAAGATAGGAGAATGTTTGCTTCCGAATATTTGAACCAGATATTCGATCTTAAACCTATATCATCCGCGAACATCAACGGCTTAGAGCAGTTTCTAGATAAATTTGTGGCATCGGTGGCTGCACTTAGAAATTTGAAGTTTGATGACCTTATGGACGTGGTGTTTCTCCATATAGCATTAAAGAAATTAGACTCCGACACCGTGCGTGCGTTTGAAATGGAGCATCGTAGCTCGGAGATGCCTTCCTTTCATTCATTAGCATCGTTCGTGCGAGATCAAATAAAGGTGATGCAGCGCTCTCCGAACGTTAAACAGGAGATTAAAAGGTGCGTCGACCGTAGACAGACTCAACCATCTAAAATAGCAGGGTCGTTAACTTACGTAACCGCTACGCCGACATCACTCCAGCATACTTGTATAGTATGTAAAGATAAACACGGTAATTTATATAATTGTGCGACTTTTCGTAAATATTCACCAAGCGAACGTTATAAGTTAGTAAAGACAAACAACCTATGTTTGAACTGCTTAAGCGATAAGCATTTAGTTGCAAAATGCAATTCGAGTTCCGTATGTAGCAAGTGCGCCAGGAAACATCACACGCTATTACATTTTGAAAATAGCAACATAGCGGCGTCAAGTAAGGCGGATAAGGAATTCACCCCTACTAAGGTCAACGATTCTAGCGGTCGACCTGGTGATGTCGCTCTGTGCTCATTGGCAAATATGGGAGTACAACCTCCTTCGACCGTGTTACTGGGTACGGCGCGTATTTTGGTTAGGGATTCGCGTGGAAACGAACAAAGCGTCCGTGCACTGCTGGACAGCGGAGCCCAAAATAGCTTTATAACACGACAATGTTGTCAGCGCTTAGGTTTAGTAATAAATAGGTCACTTTCATGTCCTGTAGTTAAAGGCATCGGAGGTACTAGTAAAGCGACACAGGGATATATAAATTTAAAATTTTATTCTCGGATAGATCGTAATGTTAACTTTGATATAAATGCACTAGTAGTAGATAGGGTCACTGAACGGTTGCCAACCGTTTCGGTTGACACCTCGGCAATGATTGAATTTAAAAATTTGCCTCTAGCAGACGACACTTACGCCGTTCCTGGAAACATAGACATGCTCATTGGGGCATCGCTTTTCCCTTATCTTTTGTTAAACAATAAGGTCAGGGGCAACTCCTCGCATACCGCGCCTTACGCACTGGAAACCGTATTGGGCTATGTGATCCTTGGCTCCGCCCCCATCCTAGATAGTATTTCGGCAACCTCTTATTGTGGTATGGCTGTCGAACCGCTCGAGTCGTTAGTCCGCAAATTTTGGGAGATGGAGGAGGTGAACGTCCCACCTATAGCTAGTCCAGATGACAGGTTATGCGAGGAAATTTACGTCCGCACGACCGTTCGTGATCGCGACGGTAGATATAGTGTAGCGCTACCCTTTAAAGGAGATGTTTTATCTCTCGGCGATTCGCGTCAAATGGCGGAAAAGCGTTTCTACAGCTTGGAGCGTAGGATGCTCGCTTCGCCCCAGTTAAAGGAAGCTTACGACGGCGTCATTAACGAATATATAAGAGAAGGTTACATATCGCTTGTGGCTTCGAAATTAGATAACTACGAAGACACACCGTCGTATTTTATACCACACCACGGAGTCATTAGAGAGGACAAACTTACATCTAAATTACGTGTAGTGCTCGACGCTAGTGCTAAAACTAGCACTCACCTGTCGCTTAACGATATCCTCTATAGTGGGCAAAATTTACAGGGCAGTTTATTTAATATAATAGTCAATTTTCGTTTGTTTAGTATAGCACTATCCGCCGATATTCGCCAAATGTTTCTTTGCATAGGGGTCCGTGAATGCGACCGTAGATTCCAACGCATTTTATATCGCTTCAACCCAAAGGAACCTCTAATGGTGTTTGAATTTAACCGCGTTTGTTTTGGTTTAAAGTCGAGCCCATTTCATGCGTTACGCACGGTGAGACAGCTCGCTCACGATGAAGGTCCCTCTTATCCTAAAGCTAAGAGGGCAATTGAGAGCGGATTATATATGGATGATTTTGTGTATTCGGTCGATAGCGTGGAGGAGGCCACCCTAACCACCGCCGAAGTCATAAGGCTCATGAAATCGGGTCAATTCGATCTTGTGAAGTGGACTAGTAATTCGCGTACGGTTTTAGATACAATCCCACTATCACACCGTCTTTCGGCGATAAAGGAATTCGACGATTCCGATACACACAAGGTGCTCGGTCTGTGTTGGTCACCAGAGTCCGACGTGTTTAGCCTTAAGGTAAATCCGCCCGTAGAGAAATGCACAAAGCGCACAATACTGTCATGCGTTGCTAGATTATGGGACGTCATGGGTTTCGTAGCTCCTGTGGTATTGTACGCTAAGCTTTTGATTAAACAACTTTGGTTATTTGAATGTGATTGGGATGACTCGCCGCCTGACAGCATTGTTCGATTGTGGCAGCGCTTTAGAGAGGAACTTCCTTTACTAAGAGAAATTAAAATACCGCGTCATATAAATGTCGATAGAAATAGCAGCATAACGGTCGTTGGATTTGCAGACGCCAGCGAGAGGGCTTACGGGGGCGTTGTATATTTCCATGTCCAGAATAATGGTAGAAATTCGATTAGCCTCATTAGTTCTAAGTCGAGAGTCTCCCCCCGTAAGGTTGTCTCTCTGGCGCGCTTAGAGCTTTGCGCAATATTAGTACTCACCAAGCTTATTACCACAGTTATCGGCGCATGTAGGGATAGATTTCACATAGAAAGGATATTTGCCTTTTCCGACTCCACCGTCGCCTTATGTTGGGTTCATTCTTCACCCCACCGTTGGGATACGTTTGTCGCGAACCGAGTGGCCAAGATCCAAGACGAGTTAGAAACGCGGAACTTTTATCACGTGTCCGGTAAGGAAAACCCTGCCGATTGTCTATCCCGGGGACTCACCCCGATGCAAATAATGGACCACCCGCTTTGGTTCCATGGACCTTCTTGGGTTCACTTGGATCCCTCACAATGGCCAATAACCGATTTCGAACCTTCGTCAGTGTCACAACCGCCGGAAGAGAAGAGACACGCTCTAGTGGCGAGCGTTTCGAGCGAGGTTTCTCCAATTATTGCTCTGGCGAACCGCTTGTCCTCTTGGTCGAAATTATTGCGTATCGTAATTTACGTTTGTCGATTCGCGAAGCTTTTACCGCGACGTTCGTATATCTTAGCATCCGATTACAACTATGCCGAGTCGCTAGTATTACGTGAACTTCAACGTGCGCACTTCTCCGAAGAAATTACAAGATTACAATCGAATAGAGCTTGTAGTCGCGCCTTTCAACGCCTTAAGCCATTTTTACAGGATGGGATTGTAAGGGTAGGTGGACGCTTGTCCAACTCGCAATTGAGTTTCGACCAACGGCACCCTATAGTTTTACCGCGTAAAGACCATATCATGAACTTATTAGTCGATTATCATCATAAATTGAACTCGCACGCTGGCCCCGATTTATTGATGTCGATCTTGCGTCAGAATTATTGGATTCTTTCTGCACGTAGTTTAATACGCAATCGGGTGCACAGATGTATAGCTTGCTTTCGGGCACGCCCCAAGCCGTCATTTCCGGAAATGGCGGAACTTAGATCTTGCAGAGTGATACAATCAGTAAAGCCCTTCACGCACACCGGGTCTGATTTTGCTGGTCCGTTTAAGGTCACGCTCACTCGCGGGCGCGGTATAAGATCCACAAAGGCTTACGTCTGCATTTTCGTATGTCTAACTACTCGAGCAGTGCATATAGAACTCGTGGGTGATCTAAGCACAGCAGGCTTTATGGGTGCATTTAAAAGATTTCTATCCCGCAGAGGCCCTGTAAGTAAATTATATTCGGATAACGGTACGAACTACGTCGGTGCAAAACGTATTCTATCGGAACTACATGAGCTCTTAGCTAGCAAGTATTATAATTCGGAGTTCGCTCACATTCTAGCCGAGAACCGCATTGAGTGGTCTCTGAACGTCCCAGCCGCGAGTCATTTTGGGGGCAATTGGGAGACTAATATTAAAAGTCTAAAGAGCCACTTATACCGAGTAATAGGAGATCAAATTTTGTCCTTCGAAGAGCTAAGTACGGTGCTCGCTCAAATTGAATGCGTAATGAATAGCCGCCCACTTTGTCGGACGTTATCTAGTGACCCCTCGGAACCGCTGGCTCTAACTCCAGCACATTTTTTGAATTTAACGCCTCTAAGGTATCTGCCCGCCGCGGATATGGATGAGAACAGACTTAGCATTTCCGCACGCCACAAATTATTAGATCGGTTAGTGCAATCGTTTTGGAAACGATGGAGGATGGAATACTTGCACACTTTGCAGTCTCGGCAAAAATGGAACACAGCGACAGAGCCTTTAGCTGTAGGAACGGTAGTTGTGCTCACTAAGGAGAATACGCCGCCTCTCCACTGGCCGTTAGGAATCGTCGAGGAGGTCTTTCCCGGTTCCGACGGAGTAATTAGGATAGCTCGCGTTAAGACCACGGTTGGGTCTTACCTACGTCCTGTTGTCCGTTTGTGCCCCTTGCCTCTTCCATAATTTAAATTAGATTTCTAGATTAAAATTGTAGTTGAATTTAGGTAATCTTAGCGTTAGTTAGTTATTTGTTAGTTGATCTTAGCTCTAGTTGTTTAGTTATTTTTTTTTGAAGGAAATCCTTCAAGGGCGGGGGGAGATGGTTGCGCGGAAAACCATTCGCGTTTTTTATTTATGACGGTAGGAACTTGCCGAATCATTATTCCTTCCAAAACGATATCATTCGTACCCTCCTATCGACACATCGGGGTGATGGGGTGGGAGGGGAAAGAAGACGATTCTAGAACATCGCGCAATCACCGGAGCCGAGGATATATAAGACACGCGCGACCGACGCGCGCTCTCTTCTTCCCGTCGCAGCCGTCGTTGAACTACAACCTCCTCTTCCCGCGCGCTCGTTTGGAAACACCTCACTAGTGGAAACCGCCTTGGCCTGGAAGCAGTCGAGCTCCAGGAACCCGCCTCACCTCGTGTGAGATATCGTCGCGCACCGCCTCTCTCCGGAGTGTTCCAGAAGTCGCTATAGTGATCGACAGGATAGAAGAAACCCCGGTGAGTCAACATTCCTTAATTTACTGCCTGATTAACATTTAATAATTGTTTAACCGCTCCAATTCTGTGTTCTCCCCATCAGGCAGGATTCCTTTCATCGATTTGGCAAGTAATAGTTTTAGTTTAGGGAAGAGCGAGTGCATTGTACCGCATGCTATAGTAGTCGCTTTTACATAAGCATAGAAGCAATCGCAAATACAGTCCACTTTAGTTAATATCTCGCGTAATAGGTTTGAGGTTTGACCGGGGAACTAGATTTTCGGCAGCCTTAAACACGTGGCTCCACCATATATATATATATATATATATATATATATATATATATATCGATGTTTTCTATGTTTTTTATCATCATTTAAATATATACAAACATACATACCTACATATGGAATAAATATTCATAATCATTTTGAACAGAAATGAAACAAGTATAATAATCAAACATTATATTTATGTTATTTTAGGAAATTTTACACTATTTATTTTCACACATTTAATTTTATCGCATAATTATCATAAAACAAGGATTTATTAAATATTTTTTTCGTTTATTTCTTTCGAATTGAATTTTAAAATAACAATTTTGACAACCTGGTGCCTAGTAAGTGGTTTCTCTCCTGGGTGATTGTAGATCCAGCCTCTGAAAATAACCGCTCACGGGATACCGAAGTTGCCATTGCAGGCAAATAGATATTATCTAGGCTATGAAGCCCGGGAAATAACCCTTTTATGATATCCCATGTAGCAGCCTGACTAATCAACCCTAAATAATACATACCCTGCTGCTACCATAACACAGAAGGCGAAGAAAACATTTATTTTCTAATTATCCCCGGCTACTGAGATGCTGCGGGCTGCATATCGATGCGAGATAATTTGACGTATATATTTAACGGTCTAATAAAGAAAAAAGAAACAGCCGCAAATATCAGCGCCACATCATCATGTATCCGTCGACCATTTTTGAGCAGTTTCTTCAACGCCGCAGCTCGCTTCTTCTTGCTGTTCCGGAGCTGTGTCCCATGCCGCCGCTGGTCGCCGACTACGCGCGCACCATAGATTACTGCGTATATACGCGCGCACGCTTTTTTTTTGTTTTTTTTTTTTGCGCCCGAAGCAATTAAAGGGCTACCCTATACGTAGGGAGGCGGAAAATGCATTACGCATACCACGATAGCCGGTCTATCGTGGTTATGAGGGGCTCACTGTCCTACCGGGGACCCTAAGTGATACCCTCTAAAAACCGCCTTTGGGGACAGGCAACCGGCTGATTAAGCTCTATTGTGCCTTATCATGAGCGACCCTCTTTTGGGAAAAGAGGGCGCAGGCGGCTAAGTGCCGCTGAGGTAGTGCCTACGAAGGCAAATTAATGTTAGATATTACAATAATTTTATTTAATTAGAGTTGGCCTGAGCCGCCAGGAGTCAGTTCAGGTCGTTTGAAAGTTTATTAGGCAGGTCCGAGAGAGAGTTTCTCGGCCTGCGGACACGTTAGCGAGAGGGTGGTGGGGCTGCATAAGAAGCTGCCTCACGAATTAAATGGTTTGGGTGCGACTCTGAGGCTTTGAAGAAGTTCTCAGAGAGTTTTTTAAAAAATTGTTGAATTGTTGGGAGCTCTAAGTCCCGATGAAGGTCGGCATTACGGACGTACCACGGTGCGTTCGCAGCTCGACGACAGAAGAGGTTCTGAACTATTTGGAGTTCATTTAAAATGTTAGGGTTTGCGTGGGCAAAGACGGGGCCCGCGTAGGACATGACTGGTCGTATACAGACCTTGTAAAGGGTACGCTTGTTTCGAAGGGACATTTTACTGTGTCGGCCCAACATACTGTTGAGCCTACTCAGATAAAACCGTGCGTGACGGGTTACTCTTTTGACGTGGGGCTTGAAAGTGAGCCCTGTGTCTAGAGTGACACCTAAATATTTGGCGGACGTATGCCAGAGGACAGGGGTCCCTAGCATACGTATTGGTGGAGTGTTTTTGAGACGGCGTCGTTTATAATCGAAGTGAACGGCGGAGCTCTTCTCCGGGTTCACATCGATGCGCCATTTTTTGAACCAAGCACCTTGGTCATCAACTGAGTTTTGGATCTTGTTCGTATGAAGGGTAGTGAGACACCTTTGCAGTAGATGGCAGTGTCGTCTGCGAAGAGGGAGAGTTGAACACCTTTCGACGGGATGGGAATGTCGTTGGTGAACAGGATATACAGCAGAGGAGCAAGTACTGAGCCCTGAGGGACACCAGCCTTGATAGTTCGCTGTGAAGAAAGCGTGCCTTCGTGTCTAAAACGAAAGGTACGATGTTTTAAATAGGAGGCCACGAGAAGAACTAGACGATCGGGGGAGACCTATTTTATAGAGCTTGTAGATGAAGCCTGTGTGCCAGACTCTATCGAAAGCTTTGGCTATATCGAAAAAGACCGCGATGGTCTTATGACGACGAGGATAGAAACCGCTGAGGATATATTCCACAATGCGGTGAACTTGTTGGGGACATGAGTGTTTGGCTCGGAAACCGAATTGATGGGGAATGATAAGAGGGTCGCCGTCTGTGGGAAACAGATAGCGCCTCATACGCGTTTGGATGACTCTTTCGAAGAGCTTGCCCATTGCCTTGAGGAGGCTAATGGGGCGATGGCTGGAGGGGGAGGTTGAGAGGCTTGCCTGGCTTGGGAATTCCAATCACAGTAGCCTCTTTCCACGTAGTGGGGAAATAACTGAGGTTGAAGCAGGCGTTGAAGATAATAGATAAAAAGGTTAACACCTGCTCAGGAAAGTGTTTTAGGGCTTGGTTGGAGATGCTATCCGCGCCCGGAGCCTTTTTGGGCTTAAGTCCTTTGATGAGGGATGAAATCTCATCATTGGACACAGAGATAGGTTCGGAGGCCGTAGGGGGTGAGTTCCGGCGGCGGGCCTCATCCTCCACTGCCTGGACGTGAGAGGGGTCGACGGGTTGAGAACTAGGAGAGCATTTAGCGGCAATGCTATCTGCAAAGCACTCAGCCTTTTCCTCGTCCTCGAAGGCAACCGTGCCGTCGGGACGGGAGAGGGGGAGTGTGGGTGATAGCGTCTATGCGGAGGGCTCTGGCCATCAGATAGTACGCAGTGTGAGAAGGAGAGATATTCTCCATGAGCTTACTCTTTTCGAGGTCCCGAAATTCAGAGAGGCGGAAGCGGAGTTCTCGTTGAAGACGATTGGCCGCGCGCCTATATTCGGGGGTGGGATATTTTGCTGCTCTCCGGAAAGCAGCTTTTTTGGCTTTTAATAGGTTGCTAATATGTAGGGGAAGCCCACTATTGTTAGCAACCGGGACGACCTTTCGTTCTCCTTAAGGGAGGATTTAATAAGGGTGGAGAGTGAGTCGACCGCGGTGTCGATTTTTTCGGGACTATCTAAGTCCGACGGTAGGGAGATGGTAGAGTCCTGTGAGTCCAAAGCTTTAGCTAGGGACTCCTTGAATCCCCTTCCAGTTAGTGAAGGTTTTCGTGTGTGTTGGGGGAGGTGGCTGATGGCCAAGAATGAGGGAGACCGGTCGGTGATCTGATCCTAGATCGTCTAGTGTCTCGATTGCTCTGAGGTTGAGAGAAACTCCTTGGAGTAACGCAAAATCTAACACATCGGGGGGCGTGATCGGTGTTATCGGGAAAGTGAGTAACACCGAGAGGACTATGGACGGTAATATCAAGAGACTGCGTGATATCGAGCAGTATCTTGCCACTAGGGGACGTAGTGCGGCATGTCCATTCAGTATGCTTGGAGTTAAAATCTCCAAACATAATGACTGAATTGCCTAAAGATAAAATGGCCTCAAAATCCTTTTTGAGGGGATAGGTTCCTGAAGGGATGTAACAGGAGGCTATGAGGATGGACTGATGTCCAGTCATAGCTAGCCTGCATACCGTGGCTTCCATGTTGGTAAGCTGCGGAGTAGACGCGCGCGCGCCGGCCTGCACAACTTTTATAGCCCAGTCCAGCGACGTAGCTACGAGAAGATATACACGAGTCTCACGTCGGCAAATGGAACGCACATAATAGTTGTATTTTGATTAATCTTTATTGGTCATAATGTAAGAATTGTAATTGACTAGGCAAATAAAAATTGTTATTATTGGTAAAGTAGCGACGTAGCCGGACATATGAATATAGGCAGGGTTGACGTAAAAATAGTAAATGGCGGACCGTTGTCACTCACTAAGCCCACATTTCCCTTAAATTGCTTATTAAATTTTTTTGCCGAAATGGAACTCATAGCAGTGACTTCGACCCATTTAGAATGAGCGTGCACGGTGACTAAGTAAGTAGCGCCCCCTATCGGCCCTTAAAAATCGAGATGCAGTCGCGACCACGGGCGCTCTGGCCACAGTCACGGGCGCGGCTCGTGTCGCTCCGGCGCGTCCGCCACGCGCGCGCACACCGAGCAGGCGCGGCACACGGCCTCCACCGCCTCGTCGATCCCCGGCCACCACACGTAGCTATGAGCGAACTGTTTCGTCTTAGTGATCCCCATGTGAGCCTCATGTAACTCCGCGAGAACTTTCTCCCTGCAACTAGAAGGTACCACTACTCTGTGACCCCACATGACGCACCCCAGTTCCTCGTATAACTCTTTCTTTCTGTGAAAGTATGGTTAGATATCTTTTATTTCGATATCTTGCGGTCAGCCGTCCCGTATATAACCGAGGACCCGCCCGAGTATCGCGTCCCTCGTGGTTTCCCGCTTTAAACTATTATTGTCTATTAATAAGGCCTCTGACGCGAAATGTAAATAAGTTTGTTCCGGAAATTCTCGATTTTCCTCCGACCTACTCTCTTTATGGGTAGAAATCATTCGCGACAATGCATCCGCCACATTATCATTAGTTGAGACGTATTCGATATCGAAATCGTAAGCTGTTAATATTAAAGCCCATCTCTGTAATCTACTGGCCGTCATGCTAGGAATACCTTGGTGTGGACCGAATATTCTGACTAACGGTTTATGATCCGCCCGAAATGTAAACCGTCGCCCGTAAATATACTGGTGAAACTTTTTCACAGCAAATACAATAGCTAACGCCTCTTTTTGTATCTGACTGTAGTTGAATTCCGCGGCGGCGAGCGCGCGCGACACGCACATGACGGGGCGCTCGCGGCCGGCTGCGTCGCGCTGCGCCAGCACGGCGCCGAGCCCGCGCGCGCTGGCATCACACGTCACCACTAGCGGCGCGCCCGGCTCGTAGTGGCTCAGCGCAACCGCGTCACTCAAACGTCTCTTAACTACAGTGAAAGCCTGCTGTTCTAATCTACCCCATTTCCATGTCGAGACTTTTTTTAATAGTATGTAAAGTGGCTGTAAAATGGTACTCAAATTGGTCATGAAACGGCTATAAAAATTGACCATTCCTAAAAATGACCGAAGTTCCGAAATATCTTTGGGTGGTGACATCAACAGAATCGATTCTATCTTGTCAGGATCGGGGTGGCTTCCCTCTTTATTCATTACATAACCCAAATATTTCACATTTTCTACAAAATCACATTTTCCCTTTTTAATTTAAGACCGTACTCTTTAAATTTATCTAGCACTTTACGTAAAGTATGTATATGGTTTTCGATAGTATCCGAAGCGATCAAAACGTCATCCAAAAAATACTACAACCCCCCTTGATATCTTTTAACGATAACCATTATTCTTTGAAAAATTCCCGGACTGGATGCTAAGCCGAAAACAAGTCTGTTGTACATAAACAAACCGCGATTGGTGTTAATTACTGTGTACTTTTTGGTATCGTCAAGCTCGATCTGATTCTATGCCTGTGATAAGTCTATTTTGCTGAAAAATTTACTTCCCCCTAATTGCGACAGTAAGTCGTCAATTTTAGGCACTGGGTACTTGTCGACAGATAAGACACGATTGAGGGTTACCTTGTAATCCGCGCATATTCGAGTAGCTCCATCCGATTTATTGACAATAACGAGAGGAGTCGCCCAGTCTGAGCACTCGACGGGCTCAATCACGCCCGCGCGCAGCATGGCGTCCAGCTCAGCGTCCACGCGCTCCCGCAGCGCGTAGGGCAGCGGCCGCGCGCGGCAGAACACCGGGGCCGCGTCCGCGCGCATCGCCAGCCGAGCCCGCCCGCCCGTGAAGCGCCCCAGCCCGCCGTCGAACAACTCAGCATAGCTGAAAAACAATTTATTTACGGCATGAGATACATTCATGGCTGATTCGTTTAACATGTTTACATTAAATTTTGGTACGCTGATATCAAGTTCTGACAACCACTGTCTGCCTAATAAAGTAGTAGTACCATTATTGATAACATATAAGTCTAAAACTTTGCTAGACCGCCCATATTATGTCACATTAACCTCGCAGTAACCTAGCGGCTTTATTTTTGTTCCATCATAAAAGGTTAGTGCTAAATCACATGGTAATAATGGTAAATGATTAAATGTATCTTCATACGTGGTTTTACTAATACACGACAACGCCGAGCCAGTGTCTATTTCCATGTTTAAGTTATGTCCACTCACTAATAAACACAAACTCACCGGCTTGTACTGTGACAGCGACATTTGCATCACCGGTTCTTCCTCGGGTGCCTCGTGGTACTCACTCAATGCCGCCCCATCGTCTGCATTGACATAATTTGTTTTCGGTCTCTGATTATGTCCTCCGCGACCGCTGTTCCGGCTTTTCTTTCCAAAGCCCTGTACATTCGCCGCGTTTCCGTTGTAGGCGCCCGGCGCCACCGACTGGTTATTTGTGAAACACGCGTCGTAGGTGGCCCATCACGCCACACTTGCTGCATATGTAGGTTCTGAACTTGCACTCGCTGGCAACATGGTCAACACCCCCGCAAGCTCCGCATTGCGAGCCGCGCACATCCGAGCGGCCTGCGCCGACGCCGCCGCCACCGCTTCTCGCCACCACAGAATACATTTACCCTGACCCGCCACTGCGCTGTGCCGGGTATGGCGGACTCGCTGGCCGACGCGCATGGCGTTCAGCCCCCCCCCCCCCCCCGTTTGCCCGGCCGCCCGGCCGCCGCCCTCGCCGCGCAGCTGACCTGCAGCCTGCGATGACGTCACCGCTGCGCACGACTCCACGAGCGCCGCGTCCCGCTCCGCTGCCTCCAGCGATCCTGCTAAAATCACTGCCTTGTATTGGGGTAGCCTCAGAAGTGTTCCGATATTGGGATAGCCTCAGAAGTGTTCCAGAAAATAAAATCCAGTAATGTCTCGATTTACTTTCGATTATCAATACACTATCTTAAATTAATATAATAGTTATTAACAAACGATTATTCATCCACAATTAGTTGATAATTAGTAATACATTTAATTATTATCGTTTAGATTAACAATGTAATATATTTCATTATAAATCAAAACTGTTTACACTTTAACATCTGCCTACCTGTTGCTACTTATTACAATCAATACAGCATCTTTATATTAGATTTAGAGGTATAATAATTCTAGGATATATAGAATAATATTAATCAGTCGTACATTAAACTAATTAGGCTTACAGCTCGGCCTTCCTGTGAAAGCGAGTCCCTTCGCGAAAAAAAATGACGTTACTAATCGGGATAAACCTTCGATCAACAATTAGCAATGAAATAATTATTGTCATGGTAATAAACATAAATCAAACAGAACCTGTAGCTTGTAAGCGCTACAGACTGATACTAAAACATTATTAATGTATAATGTTCTGACATAAACATCTATACGGATCTAGACACGAAACAAGTACAAGTGATGATTGAGGCCTATAATTACACGAGACACTAATATCAATATAATCTAAATAATGTTATTTAATCATAGTACATTAGATTTAATAGTAATTTATTTATATTAGATTAATATAAATAAACACTTTAACGAGTAAGAACATAACTTTTATTTAGTTTTTATTTATAAATTTATTTTTACTCATTATCTGAACCACTTTCTTCACAACTACTTTCCAAGTTTCTATTAAAATTTAACCAGGGCTGCATTTTGTCGATTGCTACGACGGCTTCGTAACGACAATTATTTTTGCGCGATAAGGGAGTGTCTTCGATGACATATCTATCGTTGGGAAGCACTTTTATTACCCGGTACGGACCCTGATATTTGACAACCAGTTTTTGTGATTGTCCATCGTTAGGAACCTGTCGCTCTACACGTACCAAGTCTCCTACTGAATAGGACTTCGCTAGTTTCCTACGACGGTTAAACCTTTCCCTATCTTTAATCTGAGTCTCACTTATTTTCTTCCCAGCTATGTCCCTTACTTCTACTAATTTCTCCGCCGATGTTACGGTCACGGTGTCGTCTAAAACCTCACTCAATATGCTTTCACTCCTACACTTAATGTTAAATCCGAAAAGTAACTCTGATGGGGTCTTTTGCGTCGTTTTATGAGTCGTAGTATTTAAACCTAATTGTATATCGAGAATTTGTTCATCCCAAGACTTTTCGTCTTTACCGTGGGCTGAAGTAGAGAGGGCGTCTAATATGGTCCTGTTGAATCTTTCAACTTGACCATTGGCCCTGGGAGTTGCCACGGCATTCATAATGTGCTTAATGCCGTATAGCATTACAAACTCCCTAAAAACTCCGCTAGTGAAACTGGTGCCCCTGTCGGTGATAAGGCGTGTTGGCACACCAAAGTAGCTGATATGGTCTTTGAGTACTTTTATCGTAGTGGCCGATTTGGTGTCTCTAACCGGCTTTACGATAACATATTTCGTAAAGCCGTCGACCAAAACGAGTAAATAACAATTGCCCTTTTTTACTCCTTATAAATGGACCCAAGTGGTCAGCATGAACCGTATGAAACGGTACGCTTGGCCTTTCTATAGGGTGCAATTCACCTTCACGCTTACCACCAGGTGTTTTGTGGTGTAAGCATTCGAGGCAGGAAGAAACGTATTTCTTCACGAATTTGCGCATTTTGGCAAACCAGTAATTTTTACGAATTCGCTGTAAGGTTTTATCATAACCACAATGACCGACGTCGTCGTGATTCATTTTTAAAATCTGCCAGCGAACGCCTTTCGGTACCAGCCATTTTATTTCATCCCCGACTATTCTGTAGACCCTATTGTTTTTTAATTTGTAATTTTTGTGAATATCCATCACTTGCTCTGAACCAGGATCCGATAACGTCTCTTTTATCTTCCTGACCTCTTCGTCAGCAGACTGTACAGTAGCAATCCAGTCTTCAATCGCGGGTAGCTTGGTCGGCTGTCAAGTGCTTGTGTCCCGTATTAAAAATTATTTTAAATATAAAACAGCATTTTTAAATAAGTAAACAAGTATATTTAAGAACAATTTTAGTAGTGTTATAAGATACATTAGTAGAATAAAGTGAAAACAGTGGTCGTTGGTTGTTACAGTGCAAAATAGTGATCAGCTGTTCGTAACAAGATCAGCTGTTTGTCATTAAACCGTATTGCAAATTGCTGCTATAAACATTTAAGTTATTTAACAAACCTTAAATAGTTAAATGTAAACAAGGTAAATAGTATATAGTAAATCGCTAATTACTAAAAATTCTTATAATTATACATATCAAAATTACATAATTAATACAAACTTCGTACAGCGACATCTATTGGTCTAAATTTCATCTAAATAAAGTACTTGTCAATAAAAACGGCAAATAAGTGCGGCGCCTGTGGTCGTTTTGCTTCTATAATTGACTCGATAAAGTGCTCAAGTTGTACTCATTTATTTCATCGAAAATGTGCTAGTATTCCTATTGACGGCCGAATATCAAATAAATGGCAATGCAGTGGTTGTAAGGCAACCGCTGCAATGCAAGGCTCGTGTAGCTCGGGCGGCACGGACACAGAGTTCGGCGATGCACAGCTTGGATCCGACGATGGAGGGCGCTGTGAAACTAATGTCGACTTAGCAAACGAGCTAAAATTAATACGCGAACAGTTGACTACTATTGCCCGCGAAATGGTATCTTTTCGCCTGGAAATCGCTAACATTAATTCTAATGTTAGTGAAATAAGTAACAGGGTTAGCGACGTCGAGAAAAGGATCGCATGTCTTGAGCAGCAGGCAACGGACTTGCCGAGTCAACCCGGAGCGTCCAAGGTCGAAGATAGCATAGCGGAGTTAAAGTATCGACTTAACGAGCGTGATCAAGAATTACTTTTAAACGATCTGGAAATATCTGGTGTAATAGAACAGAAGGGCGAAAACCCCGTGCACCTCGTCACTATGCTTGCGGCTAAAATTGGCACTGAATTGGATGAGCGCGATGTTGTAAGTGCAAGGCGTATAGGCATGCGCCGCGAGGAAATACCAGGCAGCGGTGACAAGCGGAGGTCGCGTCCGTTAGTTGCTCGCTCGTCGAGTGATTCGAGACAAACTAATTCACGAAGCGCGCGTTCGGCGGGGGGCGGATACTGTCGGTTTGAACTTAAACGGGCTACACACGAGACGATATCGGTGGCGATCTAGGGTGGAAAGAAATCGGGGGCTTTTATCGGGGCAGACCCTACACACGGGCCTGCCTAGCAGTACGCGTTCGGACTTGGAGCGGAACACATATGCGGTAGAGTTCTTCAAAATAGCTTCAACTCTCTTAAAACACCAATGTATTGGTTTGGCATTAGCCCTCTCGGTAAATTTATTCGAAAATAGAAAAAGAGGAGTTGCTGGGTGAAAAATGGCTCCAAAAGAGACAAAAATTAAGCCACATAAACGTACTAAATGATCTGTATTCCAAAGACATGATTAATTTTCTCCGGATGGATGAAGACAGTTTTTATAACCTTCTAGAAATGATTTCGCCACTTATATAAAAACATCAATTTCTCCTATGTACCTATGCTATTTAGTTATTTCTTCTCTTTGTTCATTTCTGCTTTGGTCAAAATCTGGTTATGTATTACACACAACAAACAAGGAAATAAAATACTTTTGTATAATAATATGTATACTTTTTTTTTAATGTAATCTTTATTTATGGAGTAAAACTATCAGAAAATAAAATAGCTTATATCTTTTTTTAAACATAAAGAAACCTTTAATTTCGGACATACTCCCTTTTATATAACTTGTTTGTTGATGTGGAGATGGTGAAGGAGTAGAAGTTAGTTGTTTATAAGAGGATGAAGGCACGTAAGAGATCGAATTGTGGTCTTGTGGAGTTGTAAGAGTTATGAGTGCGGTCTTGTGTTGATAGTGTTGGAATAGGAGTTAGTTGTTGAGGAGAGGCTTTATCTTCTCCTTACTTACATCATACACTCTACTTTACGAACGGCAATAAAAAATTAGTTTAGTAGGCATTCTTGACCATGTCACTTCGCAGGGTCACAGGCTAGGGTGGATATGATTTGAATTTCGATAAAATTTCATTTAATTTATTTATTTTATTCACTTTTTTTTTTGGTTTTTTGTAAAATATCAGTGCCATAGGCTTCTGCTCCGTTTATATGATTAAAATGTAAAAATTTTGTTACATAAAAAAGGTCATTCAGTATCACTGTTTTGTTAACTTCCTTCCGCGAGGGTTGCCGGCCGCGACTGCCAAAAGAAATCGGGCCGATGCGCCTACACACACGCAGTAAGGAGGGGGCGGTGCCCCGATCTAGGAAGCATCGGCTGATCTAGGAAGCATTTTTGCTCCTGCCAGCCGATTAAGGAGGCGATATCGGCTACGACTTAGGATGGCTCTACATACGACACGATTTAGAGGCAATCTAGGAAAGGCATCCCCACTACTCCACCCTAGATCGCCACCGATATCGTGTCGTATGTAACCCGCTTTAGGTGGCGAGCCGCGCCGATTTTATGTTAATGAGCGGCTCACCTCAATCAGTAGGCAATTATTTTATAAAGCACGGGAAGAAGGGCGCCGCAAAGGCTGGAGATATGTGTGGACGCGGGAAGGATGCATTTTTGTGCGTCGTGATTCTGGCTCACCCCGTTATAGAATTCGAACAGAAATAGATATAAACAAAATTTTTGGGGATTGAATAGTTTGAAGCGAATTTTAGTCTTATTCTTTACGTTACTTCTTGCACGATGTCAATTTGGCTGTCTTCTGGATTATAATTATTTCTCAATGATTGTTTCCCCTACGCATCTACGTAGCTGCTATTACGAGAACATTTTATTTTTATTTTTATTTAGACTACATTTTATTTCCATTTTATTATTAGGTTACATTTTATTTTTTGTTAAGTTGCTTTGCATACGTTTATGGAGTATGGAGTAAATTTTTTGTCTGTTATTTTGTAGTTACACTTTTAATATTATCACATTTATTCTTTGTCTTTTGTTATAGTGAATATTGTGACAGGTTTAATGTTTGCTTTCTAACGTGTAGCAGCATAACGGGAAATGGCGACAGGATATTGTCGGATAATATATTCGGAAATCAATTATGTTTATTTATAACTTATAACTGTGGCCCTTACATAGAAATGTATTTGACAGTACATAAGCAGTGGTATCATAGTCTCCTTTATTATGGTTTTGTTTGGGTTATTATTAATTTTATAACGTTTTCGTATTATTATAAATTCTTTGAAAATGACTAAATTAAATAAGTTGAAAATTGGCTTCTTGAACCCCGGGTCCCTTGGTACTAGGCACGACGAATTCCTAGCTGCTATGGCGCATCACTCTGTAGACATAATGGCTATCAATGAAACATGGCTTCGGACAGGGAGGAAGGTCGGGCGCCTTCTGTTCCAGGGTATCGACTGCTTCACGTACCCCGACCTCCCGAAGTTCGTGCGCGTGGCGATGGTGTGGGTTTTTATTTCAGACGGGGCTTGTCGTCAAAGATTATTCAACATCCTATTTGTCCCGCGGTGGAGCAGATGTGGTTAAATATTAAAATTAACGGCAAGTCCCTTGTCTTTGGTACTGCTTATCGTCCCCCATGGTTGAGCGTGACATTATTTCTGGACGCGCTGAGCGAGTCCTTAGGTTCTTTTGTAGGCTACGATCAAACAGTACTGCTTGGGGATTTTAATATCGACATTTTAAATAAAAATTGTGTTAGTACCAAAATGCTTTCGGACTTCCTAACATGCAATAACCTCGTGCAATATGTTGAGGAACCAACCCACTTTACTGAATATAGTGAGACACTGTTAGATGTTATATGTTCAGATGCATCGGTGTCATATATAAGTGTGGACTATATTAGTGACCTCAGTAGTCATGCCTTTATTGTAGGTGAACTTGACATTCCCAAGCCTAAGTTTCAGCCTGAAAGCATCACGTATAGACCTTTAAGTGATATGGACATAAACCTTTTCAACCAAGATTTAAAACAAATTAACTGGCACTGTGCATCGTCAGATAACATAAACGATATGATTGATTCTTTTAACAAAAATTTATTAAATATCTTTAATTCTCACGCCCCTCCTAAAACTGTCTATATAAAAAAAATATTATCCATGGATAACGCATAACATAAGATGTATGATGAGGACACGCAACGAAGCTCAAGTGAGAGCCCGGAAAACAAAACTTACTCCACATAAGGATTATTATAGGGAACTAAAATCAATAGTTAATAAAGCGATAGTTTCAGAAAAGATTGCCTAGTTCAAATTTTATATTAATTCAAAACTAAATCAACCTAAAATAATGTGGAAGCACATTAAACGCCAAGTTCAAATAAAAAGTAAAGATACTTCTTTGCCATCCCATTTCAGTGACCCTGATGCTTTAAACAATCATTTTCTTAATATTCCTGGTAAAAATGACGTCTCATTGTCTCTTCTCACTTTCTTTGAATTTAATGGCACTAATGATAACTCTTTTTATTTTAAAGAAGCCTCGGAGGATGAGGTGGTTAAAGTTATAAACTCTTTGCAGTCTAATGCAGTGGGGTGCGATGGCATTTCTCTTGATATGTTAAAGTTATTACTTAAAGATGTTATTACAGAAATAACATACATAATTAATAAATCTTTTGCGACAAATACCTATCCGGATCTCTGGCAAAAAGCCATCGTTAAACCTATCTCAAAAACTTGTAACCCTGTTTGTATGTCAGATCTCAGGCCAATTAGTATTCTACCGTGCCTTTCTAAAATAATAGAAAAGCTTGCATGTAATCAGCTAATAAAGTACCTTGAAGCAAATAACATCCTTCCTGAGCTGCAGTCTGGCTTTAGAAAGAAGCACAGCACTACCACAGCGCTTATAGAGGTCGTGGATGATATACTGACTGCACAAGCCAGTGGTGAGGGTACTATTTTAACATTACTTGATTTCTCGCGCGCCTTTGAAACCCTCAATATCCCATTACTTCTTTCAAAATTATATTTTTATGGTTTAAGCAGAAACGCAACCCAATGGTTTGCCAGTTACTTTAAAAATAGGTCACAGCAAGTTGAAATACAATTAAATGGAAAAGGTAAAGCTATTTCTGGGGGAGCGCCCTGTGAACCGAGGAGTACCGCAAGGATCCATTTTAGGTCCCTTACTTTTTATAATATATAGTGCAGATATTATTAAAAATATAGAGTATTGTAAGTACCACATGTACGCTGACGACTTACAGATATATATATCGTTTAAGCCTTGTGATGTTCAAGTAGCAGTGACAAAATTGAACTTGGATTTGGGTCGGATATCTTTGTGGTCAGAGCGTAACGCATTGGTTCTCAATCCAAAAAAGTCGCAGTACCTTATTCTAGGATCGCCAAATCAAATAAAAAAGATCACTCTAAGCCACCCTGCCATTATTGTAAACAACGAACCTATTGTGAGAGTCACTGAAATCAGAAATTTGGGGGTAATAATGGACGACAAACTTCGTTTTGAGAAACATGTAATGGATATTGCACGTAACTGCTTTTATAGGTTGAAAGTACTTTACCGTATTCGCGAGTACCTAAGTGTCAGCTTACGTATACATCTCTGCGAGTCTATCGTGCTTTCAAAATTCAATTACGCGGATTCTCTCATAGGCCCACGACTATTATCTCGAATACAGCAAATAATACAGCGGGTACAGAATGCCTGTGCACGCTTTTGTTTCAATGTACCACCACGTGCACATGTAACCCCTTTCATTAATAACGCTAATATTTTAAAAATGGACTGTCGCAGGCGACTACACTTTGCCTCACTTTTGTTTGGAGTTATTAAAAATAAAGAACCTTTATATTTATATAATAAGTTGATTTGGTCTAAAGATCAAAATAAGCAGTATAATACCAGATCATCCAATTACAAGTTAGTATATCCTTTCTACCGGTCGGCCGCTTTCAGAGGTAGTTTTAAATATAATGCCACTAAATGTTGGAATAACCTCCCGCCTCCACTGCGTGACCTGAAAACAATTAGTGGGTTTAAAATCAAATACAGGTTACACTTACTTTCGGAACAAAAAAATACCGATCTATAAAATAAACTGGTAGGAGGTTAAGTTCTTTCAACACGTCAGTAATCTCAGTCCCATAAATTATGTAGATATTTTTAATTTTCACTTTATATAATATATAAAACTATTTTATTTAAATATTTATATAATAAATTTACTTTTTCTGACAATCATTTTCTTACCTTTATTCTATAGCCAACGTTTATTCCGCAATCTTAATAAATAAAATTGATATATTTAGAAGGAAAACGTTAATTCTATTTTGTACTTACCTTCATTAGACTAATGATATCCACTATTTATGTGAATTAAAATTTAAAAACATATATTTTTTTATATATTCCGCGTCGCATTATAGCATGTGCATTGAGGCAGCCGTCCGAGTTACGTCGGAGTGCGGGCCGGACTGAAAACCAGTGTCGGGATCAGAGCAATTCGTGTTTCTGTATCTCGATTCTTACTGAGTCCTGTCCATTTCACGGTCTTATGCTGCTACACAGACTCGTTTTATATTATTTTTACATCTTTGTTAATTTAGGGAAATATTGTTTTATTTTCTGTTTAATTCCAATTTCTTGCTTTGTTTTGTATCTATTGTGATTAGAGCGTGAATAAATGTTTTTTCTTTCTTCTTTCTTCTTTCTTTCTTGCTCGCAAGTTTCGATGGTTAGGACATCAAAACGCGTCGCCGGCTCTGGTTCGCTCCTATCGACTGGATTGCGACTCAGCGCGTCGACGTGAGACATGCGCAATCCCGAACGGTATTCGATGGCGCAGTCATATTCTTGAAACTGTATCCACCATCGGGCTATTCGTGGGATCAAATCGCGTTTGATTAACGTTGCGCGTAATGCGTTGCAGTCGGTGAGTATTTTAAAGGGAATTCCGATGAGATAGACGCGAAAACGATTGAGTGACGCAATTACCGCCAATGTCTCTAGATCGTACGAGTGAAGTTTTTGTTCATCCGCGTTAGTTTTTCGACTAAAGTACAACACTGGCTGGAACACACCGTTTGAGTTAGCCTGTAATAAGATACCAGCTAGTCCGGCTTTGCTAGCGTCAGTATGCAATTGGGTTTCCGCACTAAGATTGTAGAGTGCAAGAATGGGTCTATCAACCAGCAAAGCTTTGATTTTGTTAAATGCTGAATCCTGATCTTTGTCCCATGCCCATTTAATGTCCTTTTTTTAATAAATCGGTTAGTGGGGCCGCTAATATAGCATAATTCATAATAAATCGCCTAAAATATCCCGATAGCCCAAGGAATTGTCTCAATTCATGTTGATTCCTGGGTGTCGGAAATTTAGATACCGCCTCAGTTTTTCTCTGGCCGGGTCGTATACCTTCGGAACTAACCTCATAACCGAGAAAGTCTATTTTTTCAAGAAAAAAGTGGCATTTGTTTAATTTTAGTGTCAGACCGCCCTTTTTGAAGAATTATTAAAACTTCTTCCAATCGTTGTAACCCTTCGGTAACGTCCTTAGCTAGAATAAGGACGTCATCCATGTAGACTATTGCATATTTGATCTTAGCCTCGAGAAGTATTTTATTGATAGTGCGCTGGAAAACTGACGGCGCATTCACCAGACCAAACGGCATCCGATTATATTCATATTGGCCGTCTGGTGTTACAAAAGCGGTTTTGTGCCGCGACTCTTCAGCGATTGGTATCTGGTAATACCCAGAGGCTAAATCAAGTGAAGTAAAAACTTTGTTACCTGACAGTTGATCCAATTGATCTTCAATCAGAGGGAGAGGGTAATGTTCCTTTTTAGTTCTGCGGTTCAAGGCATGGTAGTCAACGCACAAACGTTTATCCCCCGTTTTCTTTTGTACGAGGACAATAGGGCTTGCGTAAGATGAGGTAGATTCTCTAACAATACCGTGGTCGATCATTTCCTGCACCATATTTCTTACCAAAACGCGGTCCGCGTAAGACATACGATACGGCCTATAAACAACTGGTTCTGAATCCTCGAGCTCAATCACCATCTCTGTCAGATCTGTGAACCCCAAATCGTCGAGTCCCTTTGAAAAGCAGTTACTATATTTAATAATTAGTTGTTTTAAATTTAATTTGTCTTCTTCACTTAGAGCATCGTTACAGTTCAAAACGTCATTGTTTTGGGATTCACAGATTGTGACATTGCATGAGTTTAAAATATTTTCCAAATTCTCTACATGCTTATATTGTACTCGCGTCAAAAGGGTCCCCTTCTCAAGTGTGATTGAACTGGATGATGCATTGTGAATCAGTAGCGCGCTACGCCCACCCTTTACCTCATATTCTCCAGGCAGGAGGTAGTATTCCTTCCCTTCTGGACCCCGCAAGGAACCATTAACATAAACTCGTGCATCTACGCTAGGATCCGTAGAAACTTGCACAGCGCGTAAAGTATTCGACGGGATTTCAGCACCGTCGCTAGTTGAGAGACGCATTTTAACGCTTGGAATTTTGTTAAATATCACAGCGGTAGGGGTTTTCGTAATAACGATATTTGGTTTCTCGGTAAAGGAATGTCCTAATAGAACTGACTGGTTGATTACGAAATCATTTACTACATATAAATTTATCGTCTCCTTTATGCCTTGAACTTCGACGGAAACAATCGTCATACCTACTGGAGAGATTAGGTTAGCGCCTATACCCCTAAGAACAGGTAAATCTGCCGGTACCCCTATGTCTAAGTTGAGTTCCCGAGCTTTTGTTAGCTTTATAAGAGAGCACTGACTCCCTAAATCTAGATGACAATCTAAATTATGGTTATTGACTTTGATCTCAAGCATGTACTTAGCAGACAAGTCTTCAGATAAACATAATTGGGACACTTGTATTTCGGTTCTGTTATTATTCATACTAGTTTCCTTTTCGCGATCTTTATCTAAGCGTTTGTTTTTAAAGCAGTGAATTTACAGATGACCCGATTTATCGCAAGTGACGCACTTAGCTGGTGGTTTATCACAGCGGAAACTTGGATGACCAATTTGATCGCAATTGTAGCATGTAATTTTCCAACTCGCTGGTTTTGATAAAATTTGCCTGCGCACCTATTTTAACAGCCCTATCTTCAACGCCGTACAGCAAGCAATCGACAGCCCGACGCCCATAGATCTTACATCTATTTAGCAAATTAATTTTGGCGTAATAGTAATGTTCAAGCGACTCTCCATATTTAACCCTTTTGCCCAGCATTTCAGTCAAGAGTTCAGCATAGTCTTCGCAAACAGGAAAAGATTCAATCAACTTCTTTTTCCACTCACTCCACGTATACATCATTGTCGGCAAACTCTGGTACCAATTCTTCGCTACCCCTGTCAACTTTGGCAGGGCGTAGTGAATTATTTCTCTATCTTCCCAGCCATAAATTTCTGAACATTCTTCCACCTTTGTCAACCAAGTCAAAATAGTTTGCTCCTTGGTCATAGGATCAAACTCGGGAACAATATTAGTATTAAAAGGCAACTTCGACTTATCTGAACTCTTAACTGATTGCAAAATTGACAAAAATTTATCTAAAATAATCTCAGTGGAGTCTACACTCCTAGGTTTCTTATAAGTAGATGACATTTGTTGCTTACCCTCATCTCCTCGTTCAAGGTGATGGCTCCTCCTCCGGTCACGACTAAAACCCGACCTTGAATCCTTATCGTCCTCCGATCTCCTACCTCGTCGACTCGTACTTCTCTCTCTGATACCCTCACGGCTATAGGATCCATCGTTCGACGAACGGCTACATCTTGACCTCGAAGGTGTGCGAAGAACTCTCTCCTTAACTCTTTGTGGACGAAGCACCCTTCGTCCTTGACGCTCTCCGTCAATATTTTCATAATTATTATCAACCTCAGTATCACGCACCCGTGACACCCCTGGTTGTTCCAAACATGCCCTTTGTGGACGAAGCACCCTTCGTCCTTGACGCTCTCCGTCAATATTGTCATAATTATTATCAACCTCAGTATCACGCACCCGTGATACCCCTGGTTGTTCCGAACATGTCCTCCTAGCTAGACCCTCATACATGGGTACTCTTGGCCAAGTTGCGTGGCTAGACTCACGCCTTGAATCTACCGCTTCCCGACTCCGACCCTCAACCCTGGGTACTCCTGGGCCCGGACTAAGAGTCCTATAATCTCGGGTTTGACTCTTTTCTCTCTCCATGTCGAGCACTGAAACTGACAGACAATAGCTTAGTAAACCATTATTTTTAACATCATTAACATAGATTAAGTTTATGCAGCTATGTGTACTTATATTTCTTTAATATTTTTCGGTAATAGTAACTGAATCACTCCTGATCAGGCTTGGTCTTTCTTCACATAGTACTGCTACTACCACCGTAGCACACCACACAATGTTCATCTCGAAATACGCAATCATTTCAGACACAGGGAGAAAAAGAGAGGGAAAAAAACAGTACTCGTTACTTTCGACAAGCGTGGGTACTTACACAAGCGCCAAATAGTTAAATGATAATTACATTTATTTATCTTATTGTGAATCAGTATGTTTGGTTGTTAAATACTCTTATTTACGGTAAACTTTCTAGCCAACTAGCAATTCGTTATAATTACAACTTCAAACAGGAGATAAATAACCTCAATTCGAATTCGTCGTAATTACGTAGTGGTAATATTTGATTTACATACTTTTTTTTTTACGCTACAAAAATTCAAATCAAACAATTACGTTATTGGTACAATACAAATAAATGTAGGTACTTACGTTTTTCTCGTAGGCGTAAGTCGAAAAGAGTAATACTTTTCGTTGATCCCACTTCTGAGATATTGGGGTAGCCTCAGAAGTGTTCCGATATTGGGATAGCCTCAGAAGTGTTCCAGAAAATAAAATCCAGTAATATCTCCACAGCACTTTAATCACAAAATTCACCTGTTTCTTGTACAACGGCCACGCGATGATTGCCTATCGCAACGACTGTCCGATATGACATTTACTTCGATTATCAATACACTATCTTAAATTAATATAATAGTTATTAACAAACGATTATTCATCCACAATTAGTTGATAATTAATAATACATTTAATTATTATCATTTAGATTAACAATGTAATATATTTCATTATAAACCAAAACTGTTTACACTTTAACATCTGCCTACCTGTTGCTACTTATTACAATCAATAGAGCATCTTTATATTAGATTTAGAGGTATAATAATTCCAGGATATATAGAATAATATTAATCAGTCGTACATTAAACTAATTAGGCTTACACTTGTCATAGGACAATAATTTTTCTTCCGCGAATAATCTCTGCCGTATGACGTCACTTCGAAGTCCGCACACCAACTGATCCCGTAAATTGTCCTGTAGGACTGCACCAAATTCACAATGTCTAGATAGTTTCTTTAATGTCGCCACGTAATCACTGATCGATTCACTGTTTGTTTGTCTTCTTTGCCTAAAACGATAACGTTCCGCCATCGGAGATGGTTTCGGCTGCAAATGATTACGTAATAGTACAACTGCATCCAAATACGTAAGTTCCGCGGGTTTCTTAGGACTCGCGAGGGTGGATAACAGTTCATACGCACTTTCACCCATAGCCGCGATCAAGATAGGCAATTTAATTTCGTCCTTCACTGAATTTGCCACAAAATACATTTCTAGCCGCTCCACGTAAGCAGTCCAGTTACCGGTTTTCACGTCAAACTCACTAATCTTTCCGACCGATATTTTGCACGCTGATTGTTCGCAGTCTAAATTTTCCGTATTTTCTATTTTCACGTATTTTTCGCCGATTTTCACCATTAAAATCCTCGTGGCCAGTGAGACAAAGGAAAACACGTCCGTACAGTTCAACCATTTATTGCGAGAGAGAGAGATCACAAACTACCTTCCTTATATTAACAATAAGCTTACCCTTCATTACAATGACAAGCAGTGACAGTGAGGATAAATCTATAAAGTTAGTGGCAGCTGTTTAATGTTGTCCTCTTAAAAAAGTGAAAAGGAGTGTTTGGGTCCATGATATTAATCTAAAACGAATCGAGTATGGTGAATTTCATACATTGTATCCAGACTTACAAAAAGATGATAAACGTTACAAAATGTACTTATGAATGAATAAATTAATAGTGCTGCAGTTTGTGGTTATATAGGCATTCGTGGCGATGAACACATACAATAAATTTTTCTTCATTACATATCATGTCGCGAGCGCAGTTGGTTCGCTTGTGACACTCGAAACGTCCGCGGACATATTCCTATTCACACTGTCCGCGGACGCACAAACATCCAGCCAGCCAGCTCCTGTTCGGATGTCTGAACGCTCAAGAGCGACGCAAGGTCATGTCCGCATCTTACGACAGATAGTTTGCACAGTGTAGTATTAAATATACAGGCTAGATTTCAATAAGCCGCGTCTATCAGCCTCGGCTGACCGATGCGTCCGATAATTTGTTCTCAGCTTTAGGGTTTGCTACAGCTGTACAAAGCACCAGTAAGTAACATTGTTCACAAGTTCTTAAGCTGAGAACAAATTATCGGACGCGGCTGACAGCCGCGGCTTATTGAAATCTAGCCAGTACATTTAATACTACACTGTGCATACTATCGGCCGTAAGACGCGGACATGACCTTGCGTCGCTCTTGAGCGTTCGGACGTCCGAACAGAATCTGGCCGGTTGGATGTTTGGTGCATCCGCGGACAGTGCGAACGGGGCACGGGACGCGTCCGCAGACGTTTCGAGTGTCACAAGCGAACCAACTGCGCTCGCGACATGATGTGTAATGAAAAAAAAATTAATTGAATGTGTTCATGGCCACGAGTGCCTATATTTATAAGTACGTATTAATACAATCATAAGTACATTTTTTAACGTTTATCATCTTTTTGTAAGTCTGAATACCTACAATGTATGAAATTCATCATACTCGAGTCGTTTTACATTAATATCATGGACAAGGAGTGTTTGGGTACCCTATTTTTTGGAGGACCACATAAAACAGCTGCCGCTAATTTTATAAATTCGTCCTCGCTGTCACTGTTTGTCATCTTTCTCGATTGACAAAACCTTTCTGGAATGACCGAAGCGAGGCGTCCGAGGACACCGTCTCAGCTACCTTGCACACCGCTAAGCCGCGTCAGTCAGCCGCGGCTGACTGACGCGGCTTATCACTATTTGATAGAGATCAGTCAGCCGCGGCTGACGGACGCGTCCGATAATTTGTTCTCAGCTTTACAAATCAATTATTGGTTCATTGACATCGATGTTTCGATGTTTGACATGTCGTAACACGGTGGGTCAGCGCTGGCCCAGCGAGGGGGCCATGCGATGGTTGAAACACAACTACACGATGGCGACATTCAGTTGTGCACGAAACGTTTTTTGAGATGGACAGAAAAAAATGGCGTAGAAGATTGTGGATGTTATCTATCTATCGCAATAGAACTAAATATGTCCTAAGTCAATTGAGTTTTCGTTAAACAAAAATAATTAAATAATTAAAATTAATAATTTAATAAATAATTATTAATTAATTATTCAAAATAAAAAAAAGAACAAATTATGTATATATGTTTTGATTTTAGTAGCTCTATGATTACAATTTTATAACTTCATTATGATGCATATATTCGACATTTTTAATTCGTTATGCATCGATGTCGCCCTTGACCAGTTTCCCGATACCGCCGAGAAGTGTCTCGTGTCGTTGTACGCGGTACACCAAGGGTTCGTTCAATTTATAAACAAAACACGAACGTCCACACTCAACCATCGAGCGCTCGAATCTGTGGAATGGGCCACGTGTAAATGCGTGCCGCCATCGCTGGCCCACTACCTTTGATGTGCGGTGGAAAAACCGACACCGTCGCCATCCCCAAGACCATCGCACCCGTCAAAAGCCATCCGACACAACTACACCCTTCACACGCTGGCCCATCATAGTGGACTATCGCGATGGCCCATCACGTAGAGGGGCTATTAAATCGAAATCACCGAACATCGATTTGACACACCTTAATAATATTTTTTTAGGTGATCGATGTGTTTAGAAATCCTGAATTATTCAAAATTTTAAACCTTTAATAAGTGATGAAATATTTAATTGATATTGATTTCGCGGGTTCACATTGTTCACAAGTTCCTATTAATCGATTATTGTTTCATTGACATCGATATTTCGATGTTTGCCATGTGGCAACATCGATGTTAAAACATCGATTCTTTAATTTTTAGCATCGATGACCATCAAACATCCTTAACTTCAGTTTATACCTGTGGATACACTGACAAGCATGGAGGTTAGAGAACAGGAGAACGATCGCTACGTACTAAAGCATAGCCCGCCCGTCCTCGTAAATTGTAGAATTTATAGCGGCACTGACGTCGGTGAGTAGTGACTGCGAAGTTAGCTGTTTATGAGTACAAGTAGTTGAAGTTAGTTGAATAATGTACAAGTTTTCTTCGCGGCATTGATAAGAAAATTTTCATGCTCCGTAATTTTGTAATTTTTGACAAAAAGAAACATTAAAAAATGGAGAAATATTTTATTGTGCATGGATGTGCAAGTCATTTAGCATCTGATCGGAAAAATAGACTGAAAATGACTTTTATTGAGCGAACTTTCCGATCGCAGCGCCTCACTTATGGTGTCCGTTTTCCGGGACACTATTTTCTACGGCGATCGTTCTCCTGTTCTCTCTGACAAGTATGTGGATATATGAATTTGACCAGTGTTGCCGTTTTAGCCTTTGACTCTAGATCTAGTGCAATTCTGGGG
Organism: Parnassius apollo; assembly: GCA_907164705.1. Lineage (NCBI taxonomy): Eukaryota > Metazoa > Arthropoda > Insecta > Lepidoptera > Papilionidae > Parnassius > Parnassius apollo. The sequence continues at coordinate 18,825,645 of CAJQZP010000008.1, forward strand.
TCCATAGCGCTTTTTAAAAATATCTAAGCGCTAAAAACATCTATAGTATGCGTCAAATCGATTGAGAAAAACGGAAAATGGCCTCAGATATGAGCCGAGTGTCAAAAGGCGTAACTTACAAAATCTCAATTTAGACGTGATAACAATATTTAAATTGATGAATTGATATTATTCACACTTCTAGGTCAGCACATACGTTTTTTTTTTGGTTCTTAAATAATAATTTCCGTGATTCCTATAAACATCGTAAAATCTTACGGTACATCGCGAAAATGTGTTATATTTTATATTTCAATTTATGGTAAGTAACGCAGCAATTCATTTGATAAAAATATTTGAAGCAATATAATCACCATATTGAGTTTTTGCAAAGACATCCCTTTAAAATAAGCAAAACGCCCGTTAAGTCAGTTCGTTCTAAAAGAAACGTGACAATGGCAGTTTGAGATGCCTCATCTTTTTTTGTTTTTGGTTTAATTCAAATCACGCCAGATAAATGGAAAAACTGTGTTCATGCAAGTGTTAAAATATCGTTAATAAATGCTGCCCGAACAGAATTTCCTCTAACGGAGGTATTTACTAATTGTGTGACTGATATATTTTCATCATCTCCTTATACTTCATCCTCAAGCAGATCTTGCTTTTGCATTGCAATGAATATAGTTTTGTATGCTCTTATTTAGTATTTAGTCCTCGCAGTAAACACCGAAACCTTTGCTTCCATCCAATTGTTCTACAGTGTAACGGGGCCACCAGATGTGCGACCGGTTGTACATTCTTCCTTTTGTTTATTAGGACGCAGGATAGGAGCGAATAAATAAGGAGTACAAGCACAACCAGAATCTCCGAGAAGTAGTACTGGGTCGTTCCAGGTTTTTGTAAAACGAAACGAAACCGTTTTTTTTAAATGAGAAACAGTTAAAAAAAACAGTTTTTTCAAAAAAATCCCGCCAGTGTACGTAACGACTTCAACATATGTTTGTTTACAAAATAATAAAGCGAACTTCCCTTCATACTTTTTCCAGGCTTAGGACTGGCTGATAAATGTTACGAGCGTATTTAAAAGTTCATTTTAGATACACGTTTTCATTATTTACACTATCTACAATATTAGAACAAAAGATATTTACAAATTAAATCGGTTTTATCGGTATATTACAAAACTATTAACAATTAATATATACAATATATCACATAAAACACTTTTCGCGCGTAAACATATAGTCACTTTTTAGCAAATTCGAAATTAGCTAACACAGTAAGCGTTACTTGACGACAACTGAAACTAATTTAAATTTTAAAACAAAAAACATACGTTTGACCAAGCTGACCGTTACATAAAAAATAAGAGAAAGCCGAAAATACCATTTTTACTCGGTCCGTTCGTTTTTGTTCAACCGTCTACAACCAAATTTGAATTGTGTGTAGTATAAATAAGATTTATTTTAGCTTTAATCGTAACGTCAAATCAAAAGTAGTTACTATAACTGTTTTCTGTTTATACGACAATAGTTCATAAAGCAATAGTGATAGAGTATTAACTTATATCCAACCCATGAACCTACCAAACGAGCATGTAGTTTGTAAACGTTTTGCGATTGAGACAGTTCCGAGAATGAAATGTAGAACTGTATTCATTTCGTTCGTTTTTAAACCTAATGTTGGATCTTCGAGAAACTGTTCATTCGTTTTTCTTTGACAAACTGTTTTTAAAAGTGTTTCTGAATAAAACGCCCAGTACTACCGAGAAGTCTGCCTTTAAATTCTGACTGCTCAAACGTTTGTTTTAATGCGACTTTCTTTAAATATTCTTGAGTCATGTGTGCTGCCTTGCCAATGTGCCACCGTATCCATGAACTCTAAATTTGCATTTGACACAACCTGGAACAAAGCACTCATAACTTCTTTAATATGAAATAATAGATTGAAAATAACTAAGTACCTTTACGGCAAAGATGGGCTAGCTAGGTGCTATAAAACTTACTTGTACCTACATTTATTGAACTGTATCCTTTCCTGTTTATGTAGTATTGTTCGATGTTTCCAGCGACTTTCGGGATTAGAATATGTAGCAATCAATAGCCCCAATCACTTGTCTAAATCCATATAATGAATAAAAACCTGCAATCACTTTGTTCTGATCCACATCACTTCTTGGTATTTTAATCCATTATGCTGTTTTTCTTACTAGTGCTTACAACTTATGAATTTAACACGGTTACCAACGCGTGTAAACCATGTAAACGTACGTAAAGTTTTACAAGATGTCAAAATACGCGACTAGTCCATGCTTACTCAGTCGTTAAACTAGGTACCGCCAAAGATTAACTTTTATTCCGAGAGTAGATTCGGATTAGTTTACTCCCTCCTTACTCTATGTTTATTAAGACGAGGCATGACTATAAACGCAAGTTTTATAATGCCTCAAAGTATATGATCCACTGCAGTAAACAAACCCAGAAAAATATATGATATTGTCCAGGATATATGCTAGTTAGATAGTGTGTCGAAAACATGATACCACTAATTTAATAGGATAGAAAAAAATAACAAACATACCTCTAAAATTTTTTTTAACTAGTAAAAACCGTACTAGTATACATGCAATCATTCTGATTTTTTGTCAGATTTTTACACATTCAACATATTAACGTTATAGTGTTTTAGTTTTTTAGTCCAACTAATAGTTTTTTTTTTAAAATCGCATATTCTTATTTCTGAAATAATACGTACGGATGTTTGTGTAAATGCCTGTGCAGTCACTGCCGGCCGAGGCCCGGTGTTGTAGAGACGTGTCGCTCTTTTTGCCGCAGTATTTACGTTAAGATTTTTTAAGGACGCGTTTACAAAATTGATATAGATATAGAATCGAACTATTACATTGACATGAGTCACGCACACAAGTGTACGCACAGTGGTGTAATTATTTTGATAATTTGAAAGATCGAATTTATTTTTGATTTCTTACACCTCAAAAAGTATACTTAGATACATAGAGTAATTAAACTTAGTTACGAAATACGAATACCTACTCTAGAGACTGCTTTGCACTGGGAGCCCTCTGCTGGCACTGAGAAGTTAGCTGTGGACTTTGGGCTGGTTTTGTCAGTTATGATAAGACCTTACCTCCGGACTTGGTGGAGTGACCTGAAAGTGAACTTCAGTAACTAATACTGGAACACCTGGACTAGTAGAACTAGGTGTGCCGAGTTTGGGCTCGTTTTGTTAGGTATGATGAGTCCTTACCTCCGGACTCGACGAAGTGACCTGAAGGTGTACTTTGGTAATCGTTTTTGGAACTGGTCGCCGAGTACTACTAGGTGTGCCGAGTTAGGGCTCGTTTTGTTAGGTATGATGAGTCCTTACCGACGGACTTGACGGAGTGACCTGAAGGTGTACTTTGGTAATCGCTATTGGAACTGGTCGCCGAGTACTACTAGGTGTGTCGTGTTTGGGCTCGTTTTGTTAGGTATGATGAGTCCTTACCTCCGTTCTTGACAGTAACATGAAGGTGTACTTTGGTAATCGGTATTGGAACTGGTTGCTGAGTACTACTAGTTGTGCCGAGTTTGGGCTCTTTTTGTTAGGTATGATGAGTCCTTACCTCCGGACTTGACGGAGTGACCTGAAGGTGTACTTTGGTAATCGCTATTGGAACTGGTTGCCGAGTACTACTAGGTGTGCCGTGTTTGGGCTCGTTTTGTTAGGTATGATGAGTCCTGATCTCCGCACTTCAAGGAGTGACCTGAAGGTGAACTTTGGTATCGCTGTTGCAACTGGTCGCCAAGTACTACTAGGTGTGCCGAGTTTGGGCTCAACTTGGTAACTTGGTATTCTTCAACACGCCCAACGTTACCGGCAACGGCACACCTAGTAGTACACCGAGTACTACTAGGTGTGCCGAGTTGGGCAACGAGCCCAAACTCGGCACACCTAGTAGTACTCGGGGACCAGTTCCAATAGCGATTAGCAAAGTATACCTTCAGGTCACTCCGTCAAGTCCGAAGGTAAGGACTCATCATACCTAACAAAACGAGCCCAAACTCGGCACACCTAGTAGTAGTACTCGGCGACCTGTTCCAATGCCGATTACCAAAATACACCTTCAGGTCACTCCATCAAGTCCGGAGGTAAGGGCTCGTCATACCTAACAAAACGAGCCCAAACTCGGCACACCTAGTAGTACTCGGCGACCTGTTCCAGTGCCGATTACCAAAGTACACCTTCAGGTCACTCCGTCAAGTCTGGAGGTAAGGACTCGGTGACCTGTTCCAATGCCGATTACCAAAGTACACCTTCAGGTCACTCCGTTAAGTCCGGAGGTAAGGGCTAGTCATACCTAACAAAACGAGACCAAACTCTGCACACCTGGTAGTACTCAGCGACCAGTTCCAATACCGATTACCAAAGTACACCTTCAGGTCATTCCGTCAAGTCCGGAGGTAAGGACTCATCATACCTAACAAAACGAGCCCAACCTCGGCACACCTGCTAGTACTCAGCGACCTGTTCCAATGCCGATTGCCAAAGTACACCTTCAGGTCACTCCATCAAGTCCGGATGTAAGGGCTCGTCATACCTAACAAAACGAGACCAAACTCGGCACACTTAGTAGTACTCGGCGACCTGTTCCAATACCGATTACCAAAGTACACCTTCAGGTCACTCCATCAAGTTCGGAGGTAAGGTAATAGAAAACAGTAAAATAAATTTGAATTTTCTAATGGTTTTATTTGAAACTATTCTTTTTCTCTTATTTTAGCTATTTTGCCAACGAAACTTGGGTTTTTTTAGAATTTGTGAGTTGGCGTTTTAAATGTTTATGTATGTAAATAATAAATAATAATCTAAGTACCTGCTCATATCATAAAACTGACTTTAAAAAAAATATTGATAATTAAAATGTCGTATGATGTCCAGACTACCGATATTGTAAACAGTTTTGATATTAGTGAGTAGGTACTCAAAATATTATTACTATAACTACCTAGTAGTGTTGAGAACAGTAGACCTCACGGAAAAGTGTTTGAATTGTCTGCTTGCTTTGCGCAACAGCTATGTTCACGCGGCGCTCTCCGACAGCCGGTTGCGCTCCACCCACTGCGGGACGAGCGGGTGAAAAACAAATTTGAAATCGTGCTAAGACCTCGTCTTAATACTGAAATTAGATATTTTAAGCTTTAAACTAGGAGTAAAGTTAATCTTGAAGTCTGTGTTTATTAATAGGGCTGTACCAGCTCTAATACCTGAGAACTGATTTTTCTCATTTTTGAGTTTCGGGTTAGTCTTTTAGCTCAGTTTTGTTTGTTCCGTGAAAATTTTAAATGGAAGTGTCGCCGAGGAAGAAGGCTTATAGCCAGAAATATAGATCTGAGTAGGAGCAATAGCATCGAATTCAATTGGCTAAATGAGAAGGCGATGGTGATGATGTAGTGAAATTTTGTGCTGAAGTCTCCAGATACAAAAATGCGGCAAGGTTGAATGCCTTTCGGGAATTAGTGGACTTAGCTATCAGCGTGCGTGCGCTTCCACGTTCAAACGCTGAAGTATAGCGGATTTTAGACGATATGAACATTGTCCAAATTAAGCTACGTAAGCGGATGTCAGCTGAAACAGTGAATTCAAATATAATGTCTACAGATATATCATCAATAAAAAAAATCTTAAATATAGCTGCCATACATAAAAACTTACCAGAAAATGTGCTCGACAAATTACTAAAACTGTGAAAAAAGGAATAGAAGCAGGTTAAGGCTTATTATCGCCATCTGGAGGTGATGATGACCATGAAGTAGTGGAATTGTCTAATTTAGTTGGTTTTTGTAGTTAATATTACTTAAATAAATTAAGAGGTCTTTAAATAATCATATTTTTCTTATTTCCTTAAAAATTTACAGGATACGTCTTAGCGGAATTGGTGGATTTCGGAAAGCAGATTTTTATAAAATATAGCGCAATTTTGATAAGGGTTTAGTGCATCTTTTTTTCTTTATACGGCAACACTGGATTTGACGTTCAAGAATGAATAGAAAATAGAAATTATTTTTAAGATAAGCAAAGTGTGATCCAGAGTTATTACATGAATTATGTCGTAGATAATTTTATTTATTACTTAAATAATTATCAGTGAATACAATAAAATTATTTATGAAAAAAAAGTTATGAATTAAATATTTGTTAGAAGAGTATCATGAAATTGCACCAGGTAAAGACTTTATTTTGGAAAAAACATTTTTTATCTCAATTTTATCGACATTCTCATAGAGATTATCACGTAGATAAGTCAGTTTTGTATCCTCTTAAAAGTCGGAAATTAATTAATGTAAAAGGCAATGATGCTTCATTATATTTGCAAGGACTAATTACAAATGATATGCGACACTTTGAAGAAGGCGCTAAATCTGTGTATGCCATGTTTCTTAACAACAAAGGCAGGGTTTTGTATGATACCATAATACATAAATGGAAAGACAATGATTCTTTTCTAATTGAATGCGACTCTAGTATGATAAACGCTATGCAGAAACTTTTGAAAGTGTATAAATTAAAGAGACAACTCGAAATTAAAGATGTCAATGAGGAGATTATGTTGTGGGTATTAATATCTTCTACAGTTCCTAATATCGAAGAAAAAGGTGTACATATTTATAAAGATCCCAGACTTGTTGAACTTGGATATAGAATAATATCACCAGTATCTTTAAATGAATCTCAATTGATAGATATATTTGGAAGTAATTTATCAATAAGCAATAGTGAAGATGGTTATAAATATTTAAGATATAAATTGGGTGTCGGTGAAGGAGCTGATGACCTTCCACCTGCTACAAGCTTTCCTTTAGAGGCTAACTGTGATTACCTTCATGGTGTTAGTTTCCATAAAGGATGCTATATTGGACAAGAATTAACTGCTAGAGTTCATCATACTGGTGTAGTTCGAAAGAGAATAATGCCTTTAAAGTTTACCAAAGAAATAAAGGATTCAATAGAGAAAGACACCATTGTAAATTCTTCTGACAACCCAAAATTAAATTTGGGAAAACTAAAGGGTACTGTGCACAATTATGGATTAGGTTTAATGAGAATAAAAGAGGCCCTTGATGCCAAAATATTGAAAGTTGGAGACTATGAAGCTGAAGTTTTAAAACCTTCCTGGTGGCCTATTGAAGCTCCAAGAGAGGTTACTGTGAAAAAAGAAAAAAACTAATTACGTTAAATGAGAAAAATATCTACAGAACTGCACTATACAATAAATTACAATATGTGGTAGTGTATGTATCATTTGTACAAACTTGTTGATGTCCTATTGCTCAGCAGTCAGTTGCTCACTGCTAGTAATCGGTGGGTTAATGGGTTCAAATCTTAGATCCAGCTAGTATTTTGTACAATACAACATATTGACTTTATGTTGATTTCTATAATGTAAATTCTAAAAATTAACACAACACTAGTCTGTTTTTTTTTTTGTTTTGCTACATAGCTATGAAAATTAGTTTGATTTATTGTTTTTGTTATAAGTAGCTTGACATACACAGTAATATTTTGCTATTTACTATTGTTTATTGTATTCTATAACAAGGTAATTAACAATACTCAAACCTGTTAATATCTTGTTTATATGTGACAACCATAATGATGATGTCCTGCATAGTTAAATACTTCTTTGATTATCTAGAAAAATGCAATAAATAGAAAACTTAGATAATTTTAATTAAAAGGATAATTAAAGTTATTACTTGATACTGCATATTACATGCATTATTTTTATTTCAGGAAATGGGTGATAAAAAATTAAATGTGGATAGTACAGAAGTTGGTTATGAATTTACATGTACATCGTGTAGCTTGAGTGAAAAAGCACATTACAAAGGAACAAAGCCACCATTCTCGCGTAATATAGTACTTAAATATCCAAGTTATGTGATGAAAGATCCATTTAGCCCTACTGGAAAAGGAGAAATTCTTATGTTAGGCTCAGATTGTGCAATATGTGATAGACCCATTTGCATAAGCAAAGATTGTAGCATATTTTATAAAAAGATGTATTGTTTAAATTGTGCACAAAACTCTTTAGAAAAATTCCCTGTAGAAATCAAAGTAAAAATAAACCAGTGCAAAAAATATATCAGATATATTATTAATCTAACCTTTGTATAATGATCTGTGATTTTTTATGAGGACCTTACTATAGTAAAAACATTTCTGTGCATAGTCAATTAGACAAGTCATACATACCTTCTGAATATTTTCTGCTTGTAAATATAATTAATTATCAAACTTAATTTTGTGTTAAATGTGGAGTCTAGTACTTTCAACAAAATAGTGTATCCATATAGTTCGGCTAGCAATACCAGACGTAGGCCGCTTTGATAATTCTATGGTATGCTGGATCAGGCTGGTGTCAATTCTATGTTGCTTTATATTGACACTAAACATTAGAACACTCCTGCCAACATGTTCCCAAGCAGTTGTTTAAATAAATTAGGTTTACAGATATAGGAGAGAGATTTTATGAGATATATAAAAATATAACCCGAGACCCTCCTGAAGGTAAGCCCAGTGCAAAGTTGCAGAAACAAGCAAGATGTGCATGGTGTCCAAGAAAACGGGACAAAATATTAAACACTTGGCAAAAAATATCTTCAGCACGCTTGCTCTGAACTTCGCGAAGATATTTGCTTGATCTGCATTTAATGCAAAAAAAATACCAAATTATCGGTGCTCTAATAAACACTATTTTCATATTCCAAATTATATAAGTGATTGATCTCATAATAAATAACTTTGGTTCTCTCAAACATTGCAGTTTAATTTGAATTTAAAAAATATGGGGTGATACGTCACCCCTGTTGCCATTTGTGTATGCAAAAAAGTGTTGCCTGCCGAAGGTTAAATTGCTCAGTTATGTGATGCATATAGTCTATTGCTTCAGACTACACTTGAGGTCCAGTTGCAGAACTGCTTTTTATAAAACGAAACTTTTTTTTAATAAAATGAACTAACAGTCCACCTGATGGTAAGTGGCTATTGCAAATCCTACTTACTTAGTAGGCACTACACATGTGTTGTCACCTCCGAGGACTAAGATGGAATGCCAGAATGTTATTATGCTGGCTCTCTATACAAGGGTATTCCACAACACTGGACTGAAGGTAGTTCACAACAAAGCAGTGCCAGCACCCAGCATGCTATTTCTAGACTGATTATTGCCTATGGTGTATTCATCTCCTTATCATCTTATAGTTTGCTCTAGTTCTTACTTACTCAGTCGGTATAAGAGAAATGTCCACCTCACCTGCACATGGTGCACACTGATGGCACAATTTGCAATTAGTTAGTTAGTTTACGACGGGCTGTTTTCCGCAATTCCACGTCTAAGCGCGTATTTTGCGTGTGGGCAGGAATATGTGGTTATTCGAGCCATGATATTTCCCCCAAGAAGTTCAACAGTCCTTTGATGTTGCAAGCAACTTTGGGGAGCGATCCCGGCGTGCCGAGATGTTTAGCCCTGTATAAGCGACTTCTGGACATGTCAGCAACTCGTGAGCCGCCGTTTATTTCTCCATGCAAGCCCTGCACAGGGGCTATCAGTAACACCTATGGTGAACAAATGTTTGTTAAAAGAGCCATATCCTGTGATAGCAGTTGTTACTATCCCGATCTGTGGCTTGTTCAGTCTCATCAGAACCTTGGTTAGACGACTGTTTATTTCAGGCAGGGTCTCCCTAGCTTGTCTACAGTCTACTAAATTTTTCCAAAGCTGAGGGTGTAAATTATTGAAGTATCTACGTACCAGTGAACCAACGTAGCCAAAGGGGATTGATATTATTGGTTCGGGCCCTGTAGTTGCCAGAGCTGATCCCCTTCTGGCCAGTTCATCTGCTGCATCGTTGCCTCTAGATCCACTGTGTCCCTTGATCCATTGCAGAGTCACATTGTTGTGCTTACATACCTCATTCAATCGTTGATGGCATTTGTATCAGTCCCGAGTTCGTCACATTGCAACTCAGAGCTTGTAGTACCGCCATACAGTCGGCCAGTATTCTGATGGAGAAGTCTTTCACCTTAGTAGCATCTATTGCTGTAGCCGCTTGGATGATACCCATGCATTCCGCCTGGAAGACTGTGGTGGGTACCCAGCGGTGTGCATATGTGGATATTAAGGTCTTCAGAGAAAGTCCCAGATCCCACACCTTCATTTGTCTTAGAACCATCCATAAAAACTTTGAGCTCTCTTTGACCCAATCCTTCCAGATGGTCAGTTTCCTTCAATTGTATCCTGTACTTCTTATCGAATACAAATTGTTTTGGGATCCTATCATACTTGGCTTGTAAGATAGGAATTTGCAATTAATGGTATACATCATGATGATCAACCAATGGCGAAAGATTAATCACAAAGTGCTGCATTAAATCTTCATAGAGATAGGAAGTAGCATTACCTCGTATTTCTACTAGTCACACTTATGTGTGGAGTCCGGGCAAATCTTCAGCTACTTGCCAGCCGAGGCATTGTTGCAAAAGACTTTGTTAAGCTGAGGACTTAAAAAAGCTGATCATAGTATATTATGCGCTTTAGTTCGTTGACGTTTTGTTTCATAATTTTTGTATTGATATTTACAACCATATTCCATTTTTTTTTCAAAGCTTCATCAAGCAAAGCTTTTATGTGATTCCCACGGCTGAGAATATTTGCTATAATTTCCACGCTTGATAGACAGAGAGGCCAGACATCTCCCACTTTTGAAATATGGATATCCTGCATTTAATACCTAAATCCCATAAAATGGTAAATGCTCCCAAAATTACACAAAATTTTGAATTGTACGCGGCTCCAAATTTTACACATGTTTTTCTCCAAATTATTTTAATTAACATTTATGTCACTTGATTGATCAGATGTGAATGGCGATATCCAACAGTGTATTTTAGGGGCTGATGGACAAATAATATTACATAAATTAAGTTTGTAGAGGTCAAATATTTATTACAGCTGTTATCTAGATCAGGGATTCCCCAAGTGGTAGACATCGACCCCTTGGGGTTGAAATCGGTTTCCCAGGGAAAAGAAAACTGATTTTAGGGGTTGATGAGGTCTAAAAATCGACCCCTATTAATTAACACTAGTTCTTATTTGAAACTTTCAAGGTAGTTTATAAATTGTTTTACGTGTAGGTATCTACCAACTTGTTATAAGAACGACAAATATTTTAGTAGGAATTAACATTGTTGTACTTATAAAAAACTCAAGTCGATAAGCGTGCACAAGTTTGTACAAGATGAAAAGCTCTTAGGATTTTTAAAATAATTTGGCTATCTTTGGGGGTCTGAGGTATCAATTCATTTTGGAAAAGGCCTCTTGGCCAAAATAGTTTGGGAATCCCTGATCTAGATCTTGCTAGATTGTAACCTTTTCAGACTTGTACACTAAATTACAAAGGTGAATTGGTCCTCTGAATATCATGTCGTGTATATATAATATAAAAAAGCCCATAACTTTTTTTAGTTGGTTAGGTTTAGTGAAGTTGAAAGACAATTTATTCATTGATATGCTTGCAGGTCTATCAACTCGATAATTAGCTCGCAAAGCAATGCGTACATCATGTCATGCAAATTGTAGTGTTGTGTTTTAGCTATAAGGCCTAATATGTCACTTGATTTTGTGCTGTGATAATCGTAAGATGGGATTACGGGAAACACCCGAAAAATGTAATGGCTTCCAAATTTCCAATAGATGTAATAATCCATTTCGTTTGTGGAAGATATAAAATATCCAGACCGGTGAGTATTGGCAAATGTGCCAGACGTCTGGTGCTGCGGTCGTCGATCCATCTGCCAAACAAATCCAACAACGGAAGAAGCTCGTGTCAATCAGTGTATTTTTACGGGATGATTATGTATGATCATATTATCTTTCTCATCGCGTCTAATGCTTTATGTATCAAAGATCTCAGGGGGACTCAAAGATAAGTACACCTCACTACCAGGTCTCAAGTCAGTCAGGTTCTGGTTTTAAATTTTACATGATGATACCTAACCTACATAGCACATATAATATAGTATAGTATAGTACTACATAGCATAGTATAGTATAGTAGGTACATAACCTACATCACAAATTATTAAAAATAATAAGATAAATTATGTGCAATCAAAATCCGAGAGTGCTCTTGCACACTTGAGGCATTGTTATCATGCAAGTTAGGAGCCGAGATCGGTCAGAGGCTGGGCAGTCACATCGAATTATCTAGTATGCCAGCAACCCGAGTTCGATACCATGGCGCCGCCATCACCACTGAAATCGTTAGTCAAAAATTTATTTTTACATATTACTTTCAAAGGAAAGTGATATTTTTGCTATTGACGGCGATACCGCGTCCTTTCCAGTTCAGTAGCTTGAATACGTCTTCAAATGCAGAGGTAAAGAATTTTCCCACTGGAAAACCTTTTCCAAAATGTGATCTAGCCTCAGTGCTCACAGTAGGATGTATAATATAAACTGTTGCCTTACTCTTATACAGTAGAAAAGAAATGATCAGAGTTAGTGTATAGGACATCAATCAATTACGTTGTTTAGTACTTGATATCTTGTAACTATAGTATAAAGTTTGGATATAAAAAAAATAAGACAGTTTTATAAAATACTGTTTACTTTGGCTTTCCAGTCCGATTTACAGTATTTATCAATTTTCACATGTTTATTTAAATAACACAGTTATATTTGACTGAAACTCTAGTTCCAGTAATTTTATTGTAATTATAATACATAAATTCAAATAATTTACCGTTACAAGCAAACTGAAATGAGCACTCTGACTGCGACTATCAGATAGCTTACATTCACGTTACAGTGCGCCTCATCGATAAACGATATACAAACTTAAAATTAAAATAAAAGATAATTACAGCATAGCTAAATTTAAGGTATATATATTAATAAGCTCTAAAATCAGGACAAAATTAAATACACATTTTGTCTCAATCGCCAGTCACTTCATACAGTTCGATAGCACCACATTACATCAAAACTCTTCCAATAATAGACCAATGCTGCCGCTGCACCAACTTAAGGTACAGTCAAATTAGTATCAACCGTTATAAATATTCAATAAGAAAAGTAGATTATAAAAACATTATTGCTTTGTGAATTTTATAATGTTACTATTGACCTCTACCAAAGTATACACAAGTAGGATTCGAGACAAAACTTCACCTTGAGACTACCTGTTAATTACATTTAACAAGTATTCTAAATTTACGAGTAGTGTTGTGTGATGAGTGAAGTGGGGTGAAAAGTGAAATGAGCATGTACATTTCTATTCGACTGATTGATATACATATATATGTACAATAAATGCAGTATGATTTAGAACATTGTAGCGTTGATGAAACAGCTTTAATTGGGCAGTGTATATTTCGCAGAGATTAGTTATCCTGTGGTGTCTTTTACTTAATTAAAATAAAACACATCTAGAACTACATAATCTGTATCTAGATCTTAAACAATATAATGTAAAAAATAACTATCAAACCGTGGATAATTTACGTGGTTGCACTTCAAATATACAGAATAACTAAGAAGTTATTCTGGATATTTGATTTATCAGTAATTATCTGTACTTTATCGCGCGAATTCGTATTATGGTACTACTATAGAAAAAGATATGATTTCATGCATTATGTTAAACACCAACAACATTCATACATTACGAAACCAGTTTAAGACATATTTTACATAGTATTTATGCAGTAGTAACTATACATATAAGGTACGTAATACATGTATAAATTACATAATATCGTACTGGTCTTAAGATTTCAGGGCCCCAGCACACAGTCGATTTTACGAATAATCTATTTAGCTAATAATTGATTTCTAAGAAATCTGTTACTCGGAAATTCAGTCGCATATTATGAGGCTTAATTTAGGAATCAATATGATGATAAACTATCACAAAAAAGTTAAGTTAATGGTTATATCAGCAAACCCGATTTAACATCATATTTTACTCCACCAAAGAATCCTTAATTCTTGTCATAACAACATATCAGCTGCCTTGGTATCGACGCTGTGTTGGGGCTATAATGGAAGTTGGACGGGTGACATTTTTTCAAGAAGATAATTGTAATATTATTATGGCTATACTGGGATGTAGTGATTTATTTTTCGACTACTTAGGATACACATTGTATATTATCTTACACTAAAGAAACTCTCACAGCCAAAACGTAATAACAATTTTGAATAGATTTCAATTTCGGGGGATATTTTTCCTAAAAAAGCTCAAAGAAATGTAATATTCATATGCATTCTGCGACTTTAGCAGTAAATAAGTGACATTTTACATGAGCTTTATACATCAATTATAAGCATATTATTATTATATTGACGCAAAGGAAAGAGATTCCAAGCATAATATTTGACACTCGACACAAAATTTTGATAGCTTATTAGTAGTACTTATTCAAAAAAAATTAAACAATGCTCTTACTTAAACATAAAAAAATCAATTATTATTAATTTAAACAGTCTCAAAAATAACAATTTAAGTTTAAAACCAAAACAATAATTTGAAGTACGCTTTCGAAGACATGTTTTTTCTTTATAAACTTTTATTAGAAAAAATAAAGTGTATGTAGTTAATAATATAATAAAGTACATGCAATACACTTTAATATTTTTTCTAATGAATCGAAAGCCTGAACTATTCTAGCTTTGTACGTGACAGGCCAAACTAATGAAATTTATTCGTCATATACAATATGTAACGTAATTAACGCACACCCTCAGACACCCCAATTAGTATATTATGTTAAATCATAATACATACACTGAATTTTTAGTTAAACACTTTTATGCACTGATTATTTATCAAATTAGTTATACTAATTCCGGAAGAATGTTGTGGTCACACTACAAATCCACGAACGCAAAGACTTTAACGTGCTTGAAATAAAGCTCATTTTTCTTTATTTTTATTTAATGACAGAATTAGTAATAATACAAATAAAACTGCACTCTTAAAAGTCTTATTGCCTTAAGTTACCGTCCATTTCAGTTTGTTTTGACTGTACGGATTTAGTGTGACTGTAATTTACGTAGTTTTAATTATTTTTGGGATAAAAAATTACCTATATTAAAAATGATAGGAATCGATTCAGTAAACGATTCTGAACAAACTACTTTCTCAAAGTGCGTTAATTACGTTACATATTGTATATAAAATGTTAAGCAAGTATTGATGATTCACCTTAATGTATTGCGATTGGAACACATTCATTATATTCTTGGTAATAATAACTACGTATATGTTAAGATTATTTGCTGCCCTGACCACTTACATTAACTATAAAAATAAAAATGTATAAAAGTACACTAAAATTTGAGCCGACTATAATGTTTAACTAGCCATGTAAATAAAGTGAAATATTACGTTTTATTAAACTATATTTTCCATCGTTTTACACTATTTTGAAATTTAATTACATTTTGATAATTATTAAAAGATGTTATACGAATCTCGACAATGTCTTCAATTATAAGTTATAAGAAAAATGGAAGTGCAATTGTCACTAATGTTAAATCAAACTCTTTGTGATAGTTGACGTCAAGATTTCAAAGTAATTTAAGCATCAAAAAGTAAAATGAATTCAATCATTTTACAATATATATTAACTCTATTTTTATTAAATTAAATTTCATCATAGCCGATTGTCGAAAGCAGCAGCAGTTAAAATTTCAAGACATCAATCAACATTTGAGTCAAAAGTTAAACACAAGCTGAACGCATATTTTTCAGCACCGTATGCGCCGCATTTACTGAAGGCCTCGCACATTTGCACGTACGCGCTGTACGCAAATCTTTTGTATTGCCAAAAAATTTTAGTTTTTTCGAACCACTGGCGTGAAACGGTACAATGACATTGATCGCTCGGATCGCTATGGAAAAATTTTTGTAATAGTCTGCTTATTGGCAGAGGAAGAAGAAAATAAAAAACGAAGAAAAAGAAGATTCTGGATTTCTAATATTAATTTAAAAAGGCAGTTGTATGGAGAATATTATACTTTATTTAAAGACTTAGTAGATTAGGGTGAACGATTTTTTAGATATTTGCATTTAACGTACAAGAAATTACAAAAATTGCTACATATACTAAAACCATATCTCTCTATAGAAAACTCAAGATTTAAAAGGCCGATTGAACCAGATGCGGAACTATTGATAACACTGAGTATCAGCACGCGCCGAACTCGCCGCGTTATGACGTCATCAGCATGCGTCCTTCAATATTCGGATACCCACCGCATTTTATAAAATGCGGTGCGTACGGTGCGGGTGTAATGTGCGAGGTTTCATATGATTTCATACAACGAATTCTAAAATGCGGCACGTACGGTGCTGACAAATGTGCGTTCGCTTTGGGTTTACATTATTTTAGTGCTTTAGCAAAGCACATTAGTGGCACTCGAATGCATGTTGTGGCACATGCAAGCAACGCAAGCAACTATGGCATAGTAACACACAGAGGGGGACCTTTAGGCTACTGATCATAGCAGCAGGGAACTTTTGAGAAGCTGTAATAAAAGGAAGAAGGAAGGAAGCAAATGCTGGAAAAAATTGTATATGATTTTAGTAAGGGAGAATCGTAGTAAGCCAGCAGTTAATCACTGAAAAGTAAAAGATCTTGACATTTCTACCAATGTACCCTTCTGCAGCTATTAACAAATGAAAAATGTAAACCAGCCATCATGGGTATTGTATGGTCAAATATAACAAAATAAAATACTAGAATTAAGTGAGCGTTATTACGGATCATATAGCTATTGTTAAATTAAAGATACTTTTGAAAATAAGGATTATAGTTTTACATGCATTAAATATTTTTATTAATTTTAAAATTATCGACAAAATTATATACATATCGAGAGCATTATTTCTTGAGAAAGTGTGCCAAACTTGAAACAGTTGTGTCTGTCAGAGAAACATTTACCTCAAGTATTGACTTAGTTTCATTAGATAAATATAAAATTGTATAATATATCACTAAACACACGTGAGTTATATATTATTGCTCGAGAGATTGACCGACTTCGGAGTAATCTTCCTAGTAATTATAGTCACTGTGAAGTAAAACAAGAAAACATGAACCCAGCTATGTTACATATAAAAATTGGACCACCCTATAATGTCTAGAAATAAATAAGTGGAATAAAAATATAGTCCTGGGCAGCACCATCACAAGAGCGAGATGATTTAGTAGAGCGAACCTAATACATAAAAATGAATATTCGTTTGTTCATATTTCATGCGATGCCATACCGTTAATCAGATTGAAGAATTTGAAAGTTATTATATATCATTCAAATTCAATTAATGTATTATCATTACTTATTAAAACACAATACCATTCTTCCAAAAAAAAAAACGATATTTTCACAATTATTTCTTCTGCGGCACCAACGCATCGGTAAGCAAATAAATAGTAGTAGTAATTAAATAAAATTTGTAAGCAAACAGTATTGCTTAATGCATTCTAATATTGTACTTATGTGCTGCTATCTAGTGATATAGATCCATCACTCGCAGCTTTACAACCGAAAATATAATGACGCCCTTGTAACGAACAATTCAAAAGCACGACGATGGCGTCGTCGGACACGGAGACCATGTAAAGGTAATTCAATTAACGACAATACAGACATAATATTACACCAAAATTGTGTGAAGCTAATGTGTGCGTTATGTGCTACAATTTGTCATGCGATACATACACCTACACATACATACATACATACATTACAACAAAATCGACAATCAGCGTGTAATGTAGAATGTGCCAATGATGGGACATTGTAAAGGGACAATCAGCTCCAGTATGCAGTGCGCGTCAGTGTTAAAGCTGACGCGCGCTGCATACATCACTGGTGCCGAATGTCGAACCTTAATGCATTTGTGTTGGTGTATCTCGCAGTTGAGAATTAAAATTATAGGATCTAGGTTGCCTCAAACATTTTTGGTGTATTTTTCCATATGTCAACAATATGGTTACATGATAGGATAGGATACGGAAATCACTAGCGTGAGACCGGACATCAAGAATTTACAGCTACCCTAGTTCAAGCTGAATCACTTTCAAGAACCAACAATCTCTACATAGTATAAAACAAAGTCGCTTCCCGTCGTCTCTACGCTTAAATCTTTTAAACTACGCAACGGATTTTGATGTAGTTTTCATCAATAGACAGAATGATTCAAGAGGAAGGTTTATATGTATAATGCATGCATATGTTGTCGAGATCCAAAAATCACCCGTGCGAAGCCTGGGGCGGATAGAGGATTCTATAAGCGTATGGATCAAGCAGTTAGTGCGCACTCTCGCTCTATAATTTCACGAATAACAACCGCGACTTGATTGTTGTTAATGGAAGCGCTATAGGATACTATAATACATACATAATAGAACGGGGGAGTGGACGGAGCCCGCGTAGCGACTAAAATGTAATTCACACGTATAAATGTCAACACGAGATGTGTTTTGACGTTACAATCGTTTCCAAATTTGGCATGAAAATTATTTCGAAAATGCCAAATTGCACCCTATTTACAAATAAATATGCATTAAAATTTAAACGACTTTTTTTAATAATGATCTTGAACATTAATCAAAAGTCTAAAATGTGTAAATTTACTAAGTCTATCAACACAGCGAATTGGGTTTAGCGACGCCATTCCTCGTACAAAATAAAGTTGACAGCCATTCTATTGTGTATTATAGTATTCTAGTCTTTTTATGGCGGTGGGATTTATACGTAGTGACTTCTTATATACTGGTAGTAATAAAATAACAATTATCACCGTCTCACTAACTGCATGTTCTCAATTGACATAGGTTTAGTTCGAAAAGATTTTAAACTTTATAATTAGACAGCGACAGAATCAGAAAGCGACAGAGGTGCACTATCTCACTCTAGGCTTGAGTACAGAGCATCGAAACGGGTTTGTTAGGTAACCTGTGAGCAACGTACGTAAACCTCTTTAGCTTTAATCCAGAGTTTGACGACGCCGATGATAAGACAGCCGATCAATGACAAGCACACTTGACGTCTCGCTCTAGTTTCAACATACAATTGCACCTTCATTTTCACAGGTAGCCAGTGAGGGAGAGATGCATGTGTTATCTCCTTCTAGAGCAGTGGTTCTCAACCCGTGGTTCTTATCTGTTTGCTGTTCTTTCTTAGCTAGCGGGTTAAAGGCACACGAAGTGATCCGTGAAGGCCTACAGGTTTATTATATTTATAGAAAATTGGAGATGATGGTCAGCGTGCAAATATTGCTGATACGGTTCCGATACAATGTGTTGCTATATTAAAATATACTATGCACAGTGACATCTTTTTATGCATTCATTATTGTATGTGTTTTATTTATGAAACAATCTTGAAAATCAACCTTACTATTGTATAGTAAATAAAAGTTGGTAAGTTCATGGCAAGACAAAAAAACGTTTAAATTAATTATAATGTCTTAAAGTTTAAGAACCACTGTTCTAGAGGGAGGAATAGCGCGGTGTGACATTGACTAGTCGAAACAGATTTCAACAGGAGTGTACACTAGAGTGTACACTCCTGCAACAAGTTAATTTTAGCAGTTAATGAGCATCAGTTACTTATCTAACGTATTAACTCTCGACGGAGTGAGCTTCCTCATGTATGCTAATATGCGTAAATCAGACGGTATCTTCTTGGTCGCTACTCTCCCCAACCATCCGAATTCTGTGATGTTGTTTTACGCACTAAGGGCCGCGAGTTCATATCTCGCACGGAACATAAATTTGTATGGTTTTCAAATAATAGTTCTGGGTCTGGATGTTTGTCTTTGTGTAATTTACGTAAACTATCTCTACAATACGGGAGAAAATACTACTGTGAGGGTAGTGTTTAAATAAATTGAGGCACCAAATTCCGCCAGTAAAGAACAGACCAGAGTGGCGCAGGTGATATCTCGTTTTACATGAGTGTCAAGCGGGGAGATGAGACATCTCGCTCTATAGTAAGGAGCTTGCCGACTAATGTGTTTAATCCGTTCGGTCGTGAGGCGGCGACCGGCTGGCTGCATTGGTTGCTGCGGGCTAGTGCGCGCGCGTGCGCAGGTCGAGGCACTAGGGCTGGGCGTCGCAGAGGTCGGGGGCAGCGGTGGCAGCAGTGGCAGTGGCGGCGGCGAGCGCGTGCACGGCCAGCGTGAGGCGCGCCAGCAAGCCGCCGCGCGGCGCCGGCTCCTCCTCGGCCGACTCGTCCGCGTCCGCTGCCGCCTCGGACCCCGCCTCGTCCCCGTCCACATCTCCTTCCGCGTCCGCCTCCGCGTCGCTGCCGTCCCGAGACGGACAGCGCGCCGGCTCGCTCGCCCCCGCGCCAGTCTCCGGCTCTGAATTTTCTTCTTCTGGTGGTCATAATGGAAACATCGTCTTTTAATAAATAGTAGAAGCAGATTTCAAAGTGCCAAAAATATTTAAATAGTTTCCACACGACAGCTCATGAATGAACGTCTCGACTTTAGACTGACTTCTTTCAAGTTGGCTCAAAATAAATTATTAAGTTCATTGTAGACCATATTTAAACATCTAAATCTGAAAATATACTAAATAATTCGTAAATTGATTTTATTTTATTTTAGTGATGTCGTAATATAACTGTTGCACATAAGTCTATCCTATAGTTGGAAGAAAGATCCTCAATTATAAATTAAAATATCAAATGCATTGCTCATTCATAAAGACAAATGAAATGTCTTATTATATTACTAAAAAAGGTCCCCAGATATTTTCGTCACTACTACTGCAGTATTTTCTTATAGTTTAGGGGTGACAGGTGGCCTTGTACGTGGTCGTGGATGTTCTAAATTAAGAATTAAAATGCTGATGCATTGTTATCCATGAGGAATAAAATGAATGCTTCGTTATTAGTAAAAAGTGTTTTTCATTCTTCACAGTCACCATGCGAAACACAGTAACATTAATCTGCTACTTCACATTGGTTTTCTGTACGAGTGCTACTTTTAAATAGTACTAGTTTTTACGTATTTTATTGCGTATATTTAACTTTTTAAATACCCGACGTTTCGAGAACTTTACAGCACCCATGGTCACGGGGGAGAGTGAGTAAGTAACTTAAACACATAAATGCCTACTTAATAGAATAATAAGTATTAAATAATTATGGTTATCAACACGTCCTTAATTATATTATATATTCTCCCTATGTTCTACGTAGGAGTTGTATATTAATCTGTGGATTATTAATAGTCTGCAATTATGTCATATATCATATAGCGACGGTGTAAAAATATTTTTATAAAATCTCATATTAAATGAAACTAATTTTTACGGAATTTAATTTACTTTTAAATTCACGATGTACTTCATATCATACTGTGGGTGTCGTAAGAGGCGACAGAAGGAAAAAACTTGGGAGACGGCAGTAACGTTTTCCTAATAGACTAAAAGTAAAAAAAAAACTGTGATATTCGAACCGCTTGCCGAGCGTGGCAATTATGACAAAATATTCCACCTATAAGGAATTCTATGCGGAGGTCTAGTGGACTTTAATAGGCTGTTATGGTAACGGCAAGGATGTGATGGTGTTGCAGCATATGAAGCGGTACCGACCGGCGGCGCGCAGCAGGCGCTGCTGCAGCGCTTGCGCGGCGTGCTGAAGCGCGAGCGGCGGCTCGTGCGCGTGCGCGAGCGCGTGCGGCGCCAGCAGGGCGAGCGCGCGCGCGCGGCCCAGCAGCGCACCCAATGGCGCGCGCGCCGCCGCTGCCGCCAGCTCCTCCGCAAGCGCCACCGCCGCGCACACGGCGCCCGCGCCGCTCGTCGCACCGCCGCCGCCCCCGCTGCCCGACGGCGACTCCGGCGCGTCCGACGAACTCGCGAGCGCGCACAACTACAACAAAACAACATTTTATACTATTCAAGTAATATGTAGAGACTTAGTTATTGTATTTTTTTTTTGAATACGTTTTGTTTACAACTGTCTATAATAAGGTGCACAAATGATAATATGTGTGTCGGAATTATTGTAAACAACACGTGCACCGCACACCTGCGCATTGCAATTGCAGTGGCGCTCGTGTAGCTACTTGTCTTGATTGTATAAAACGGACGGAGCGGTCGCCATTAAAGCAGTCTTGGCGCTGGCGTGGCACGGTGCACTTGTTGCATCCCGCTACTAGCTCATCCTCGACTATTCGGATAATTAATTCGTATAGAATTCCATTTCGTGTAATGCGTACACGAAATTGAATTCTATACCACAGACATACCACCCACGAAACACAACTGTCCTTTATAAAGAAGCAATAAACATTAGATTTACAAGTAAAATTAGTTAATACCATTTTACAAATGTCAAAAGCAAATAAAAGTAATGAACTTTACATATCATTACAACACAATACAATTAACACTAAACAACGAAGTAGGACTTACCACTATCTTATAAATTAAATTAAACATAATATAAACAAACAAAGTATGATTTATTATTATCTTATAATCTTATTTTTGTTTGTGACGAAAAATGAGCCGCACCACAGCTATATTAGGGTTAAAGCACGAATGGGATGGCTCGATCGGGGTAGAAGCACGCTCTCACAGAATACCAGAGCAAAGCTGCTGTGTTCCATATGGTGAGTGTAAAAAATCGGAGATCCTTTTTACTGTAAGCAAGGCATTCTACCTTAGTCCTCAGGATTGGCAACACATTTACATTTTGATTCTTAATCGAGGTTAGATGTAGATGTCTATGGACCATAGCATCCACTTACCATCAGGTGTGCTCGTTTGTCACTTTTATTTTATTAAAAATGTCTAATATATATATATTAATTCAGATTGTTAAAGCACAGAACTTAAAAATAGAAAGGTTTAATATATTCGTGCCAAATTTAACATTATGTACTCGGGTTTATACCATTCGGTCCTGGATGCTTCTCCTTAATCCGACCGAGTAGCCACTTCTCTGGTGGTAAGTTTTCATCTTTAAGGACTATATCATCTAGTACATACTTTGACTCGTGTTTTAACCACTTTGTTCTTTTTTGGAGTTGTAAGAGATATTCGGTATGCCAACAATGCCTAAAATCTCTTACTATTTTCTGAGTGAATTGCCATCTTGTGACTTTGCTTGCGTTAACCTCATGTAAGTCTGACCT
Organism: Parnassius apollo; assembly: GCA_907164705.1. Lineage (NCBI taxonomy): Eukaryota > Metazoa > Arthropoda > Insecta > Lepidoptera > Papilionidae > Parnassius > Parnassius apollo. The sequence goes on from CAJQZP010000008.1 coordinate 18,848,855, forward strand.
TGGTGGCAATATAGGGGCTTCAATAAAATTTTATCGGTAGTCGATAAGTCATTATAACGCACATCACTAGACTACACTAGATGTAATCATGACTCTATGAGCGGGGAAATCCCGATGCGAATTCGACGTACATTCGCGCACACTTCATTGTTTATGGTATTCATTTCATTCTTTCATTTTTTCGTTTCTTCAAAAGTACATCAAAAAGATATACAGCTATTTATTTACTTTATTTAACTTTACTAGCTAAGCACTTTATCAGATCCCAAGGAAATTGTGTAAATTTCAAACCGACAAAAAATGATAGATAATATAAAGGAAAATATTAAATATAAATTGAACAAAGACGAAAAAGAAGTTTTGGATACGATAAGAAATTTGTATGATGACTGTGAAGAGTAATATTTTTATGTCATGTTTATATCTTAAGTGTTAATTTAAAATAAATAAAAATGTACACGGCAATTTTGTAGTTTTTATTCCAAAACACAGCAATCCAGATCTCAAAACACGGCAACTTAAAATTTCGAAATGGCAACCATGGCTCGATCTGACCTAACACTGTCGACGTTCCTTCTTGCGTTAAGTTTCTCGTCAGAATTTTTCTAAGGTGGCATTTCGCTTCTCACAAGCCACTGAAGTTGGGGCTATGAGTAGGTATAAAATGCCACTGAGTTCCGTCGAGAGCTAATATGCCTGTCAGATAGCCAGGGATTTCTAAACATGTCCACTAAGTCTTCGTTTGCTGCCACAAAATTCCTTCCCTGATCACTCCATATATGCGAATATTTGCCTCTTCTAGCAACTAATCTAAGAAAGGCTCCTATGAAAGATTCCGTCCAAACAATTTCTCAGAGCACTCCCTGTGGTAGATACGATAAAATACACAAAGAGATGCAACATCTCTTCGCAGTGCCAGTGAGTCAAGCCGATCGGAAAGGGCTCGGTCGCCGACGATTCGAACAGCTCTGCGCTGGAGGCGATCAAATGGAAGGAGCTGGCACTGGGGAGCCCCGGCCCTGAAATTGGAACAGTATTCCATGTGCGGCCGAACCGGCGCCTTATAAAGTTGCAGGCGGTGAGACGGCATGAAATACTGTCCCGCTCTGCTGAGCATGCCAAGCTTTTTAGAGACCAATTCGGCCTTCTCTTCTAAGTGACCACGAAACTGCACGTCACTCGATATGTCGACGCCGAGGATTCCGATACTGGCTGAGGCAACAAGGAGAGTGCCTTGAAACTGAGGAGATACGACGAAGGGGTTTTTTTTAACGGTAAACGCGCAAGCTTGTGTCTTCTGAGGATTAAACTGGACTAGATTTAGTCGCCCCCAGTCTGAGACTTTGTTCAACAAAGTTTCGACTTCAGACACAAGTTTGTCTCGGTACTCACCGACGTTTTCCCGAGAAATATTGGCACGGCCGGTGTATAAGGCATCACCAGTGTTGTCGTCTGCATAGCAATTAATGTTACCGGCTTGCAACATGTCATTGATATGCAGAAGAAACATCGTTGGTGATAGCACGCAATCTTGTGAAACGCCAGCGCTAATGGTACCGGAAAAGACGCGTTAAAACCGGTGCCAACTCCGGAGCACACATCTTCAGCATAATAGGAGAAACGCCATCCGACCCACTCGACTTGTTGACGACCAGGGAGAGGAGTGCTCTGCGCACTGAGCGTTGGGTAAATAGGACACACTGCATGGAGCACACACTCCGCGTGATGGTCAGCGGTGTGTTCCCCCCATCATCAAGAGTCGAGTTGGACGCAAAGAGAGAGCCCAGCAGATGGGCTTTGTCCTTTGCGGCATGGGCCAGTGAGTCGTCCTCCCTTTGTAGAGATGGGAGAGATGGATGACAGAAGTTCCCTTAGACAGCCTTGGCGAGAGACCAAAATGCACGTGTTCCCGAAGGAAGAAGAACTAGTTTCTCGCCAATTCTGCCGATGTGCTCTGACTTTGCCTTGAAAATGACACTTTTGAAGGACCTGGAGGCAGAATTATACTTCTTTTAAGAGCGCTAGTATTTGTATCCCGAGACGTCGATGCGCGAGCCCAGGTCTGGTAGCACTCTTGCTTATGACGTAGTGCAATTTTGCAGGAGCGACCAAACCAAGGCTGGATTCTGTCTCCGATAGGTACCTGTAGCACGACATCAGCGACAGAATCAGCAACAATGCTGGGATCATCCGGCAAAAAGCAAACCCGCCTCCAAGGCTAGGATGCAAAAAAAAGATCGCATATCGTCCCAATCCGCTGACCTATAATGCCAAATACGGCGGCAACTTGCAGTACGCAACCGCGATGAGAGCGTGAGTGGCACCGTACTCCGGATCAGACAATGGTCCGAGGAGCCAAGAGGGGCATCGACGGAGACCTGATTATCCGTCCGGATGTGAGGTCAGCAGAAGGTCCAACAGGAAAGGTACATGGTCTTCCACATATGGGATCCGCGTAGGTGAGGTAACCAGTTGTATCACACCATATGCCAAAGCATAGTCATAAACAGATCTACCCGCATGATCGGTTAAACGAGAACCAAGCCATTCTGCGTGGTGGGCGTTAAAATCACCAAGTATCTGTAGCCATCTGGACGTGGTCGATGAGTCGGCCTGTTTCGGCATTACCGCTATGGGACCTATATAGGTACCCGTAGACGCGGGGATGGTCGTCGCTACCTACGCGCAGCCATAAGATAGACAGGTCCGTACCTTCAAGGCTGCCAAGGCGTTGAAAACAGATGTCCTCACTAATGTAAAAAGGAGGCACAAAGGAGTGTTCTAATTTGTACCCTGGGTAGGAGAGATACGAAGTATCAGCCGGAGAGGACACCTGTGTCCCGGTTGGAAAGAGCTAAGCCAGCAAAGGAAAATACGTAAGTTTCCCAATCTCTGTGTGACTCTTGAGCTGGTTTTAGGATTGAGAGATATATTAATAACGGATCCCAGGAATCTGTCTTATTATTAAAAGTATTCAAGCTGTTGATACATTCTTTTGTATTATCAATTATTGCACAGGAACGGGAGGCAAGTGCTTTTCAATCAACAACTCTAACAATAATTGTGAATACAGGGCCACTTTATTAACTCAAAAAACCTGCCAATTAAGCTCGTTCACATTATTAGATTCGGACCCTAGTGAGGTGGAAAGGATTATAATGGGACTGAAAGAAACAAGCGCGGTTGGATGGGACGGATTACCCACTAGTATATTAAAAAAATATAGACAAATTCTAGTACCACCATTAACCCATATTTTCAGAATTTGTCTCTCTGAAGGAATTTTCCCAGATTGTTTAAAAAAAGCAATTGTAGTTCCAGTATTCAAATCGGGGGACAAAAAAAACGTTTCCAATTATCGGCCTATCTCAATACTCTCATCCACGTCTAAAATATTAGAAAAATTAATTAACAACAGATTAATGAATTATTTACAAAGTAAATCCATATTATCGAATATGCAATATGGTTTCAGGCCTAAAATGTCCACTGCTGATGCTGTGCAGGAAATGACCGATTACGTCTCTCAAGAATTAGATAAAGGCAACCAATCAATTGGCATTTTCCTTGACCTTGCAAAAGCATTTGATACGGTTTCTATTCCTATCCTATTAAATAAGTTAGAGAGCATAGGTATTCGAGGTAAGCAGCTTCAACTTTTTAAGAATTATTTAGAAAATCGATATCAATTCATGAAAATCGATAAGGTTGTTAGCTCTGAACAAAAAAGTACTCATTTTGGCGTGCCTCAAGGAAGTGTATTAGGGCCAACCCTATTTTTGATTTATATAAATGACCTCTGCAATCTTGAACTTAACTCAGGTAAAATAATATCTTACGCAGATGATACCGTGCTACTTTTTTCCGCAAATACAGTTGACAAGGTTTATTCATATGCTCAGCAAGGTTTTGATAGAGTTAATAAATGGCTCCAACAAAACATATTAACACTGAATACGGACAAAACCAAATATATTCATTTTTCTATGCGCAGCTCAACCCAGCATATAACCATTCCATAACTTTATGCACATCAATGTTACTCAGTCACAGAGTCTAAATGTTACTGCCCAGTTATTTCTAATACAAAAACTGTTAAGTACCTTGGAATAATTATAGATTCTACGTTTACATTTAAAAACCACATAAACCACCTATGCAATAGAGTTCGTAAACTAATGTTTGTTTTTAAAAAAAATTCGTTCTTTTGCTGATAATAAGGTAGTAAAACAAGTATATTACGCATTATGTCAGTCAATACTCACCTATTGTATAACCTCTTGGGGTGGAGCAGCTAATACTACACTACTACCACTGGAACGCGCTCAAAGAGCAGTATTAAAAGTTGCAACATTCCGCCCTATTCTATTTCCATCCCATCTCGTATACAAATCCTATAATGTCCTCTCAGTGCGCCAGTTATTTGTTATGAGCATGTTACTAAAACAGCACTTAAGATTGCCTTATAGAAGAGAGGTCACTAATAAAAGGCGCAAAGATAAAGTAATAGAAACTAACATTAGAATAAGGCATTATTTCATGCATAGTTTTTTTTACATTTCTCGGCCCTTTTTTGTATAATCAAGTCAATGCAATTTTGTATATATATCCATTAAAAATGGCAGACTGTAAAAAAGGTAATTCGAACATGGTTACAAAATTTGTCATACGATGATACGGAGAAGTTGTTGATTGTTTTAAGTTAATTAATATCATAAGTAAATTAATGATAATGTATTTTACCTAAATAACCCTTATTAGATAGTACGTTATTCATTTTATATAAGAAACAGAAAATATTTGTTAATGTATCTTTTAGCACATACACCTGAGATACAGGTTTATCCTAGTTCAGGTGCCTGTTATTGTAGACTATTTTTAAGTTAAGACTTATTGGAATAATTTGTACATTTTATCAAAATAAAATAAATTATTATTATTATTATTAATGTTTGATTTATTGAACGTTTTCTGGTTATATTTAAATCGTCTTATTGCTAACAGTGTGTATCAGGTAATGATAAAAATTTAAAACAGATCTTATAACTAATTGAACGACGTGCTGTGATTGGTCGCCGACAATGACGAGCTCTGATTCGTAGATAAAAGTGTGGTGTCCCGGTGCGTCGATAGATGGCGTTAGTAGTCGCGCCAACATGCCGGCCGCCTTGGAAGCTCCTGCTTCCAATGATGTATCTACGTTGCCGCTTGATTGGAGATGCCGCAGGCTGCATTCATGTTGTCGTCCTCTGCTGATGATACAGGCAGAGGGCAGATTTTCGAGAACGCTCGTTGTACAGGATCCGTAGCAGTTTGGATGGTGGCGACACGCGACACGCCGTCCTTTCCGGGGAAAATATGGGTAACTCTGCCCATACGCCATTAAGGGGTGGTAAGTTGTCCTCCTTAATAACGACAAGCGTGTTTAATGCTATGTCTTGACTGTTCGCCTTCCACTTCGTCCTTGTCTGAAGTTCAGCAACATACTCTTGTGACCAGCGTTTCCAGAAGTGCTGTTTTATTTGTTCCACTCTTTGAAACCGTGTCAAGCTGTGAGTCCGTGCTTCGGTGAGGTCTCTGCAGGCTGGTGTGTGGTGGGCAGTGAGTGGCCGGCCGATGAGGAAATGAGCTGGGCTTAGTGGACGAAGATCATGTGGATTTAAGATCATGTGGATTTAAGATCATGTGGATCTGAGGACATAGGACTTATAGGACGGGAGATTAGGACTGCTTCGATCTGTGCCAACACAGTACTGAACTCCTCGTACGTCAAGTTAGCGGTACCCACAACACGCTTAAGGTGGAACTTACAGTATTTTACTCCTGCTTCCCACATTCCCCCAAAATGAGAAGCATAAGGGGGAATAAATTTAAATTCAATATTGTCAGTTGATAATTTATCAATTATTTGCTTTGAATTTTCCTCTAACATTTTGTTAATCTCTTTCATGGCTCCAATGAAAGTCTACGTGTCTGAGAAAATTTGAGCTGGTTTACCTTGTCGTGAGATAAATCTTTTAAGTGCTAATATATATTCTTGAGCAGCTAATGTACTGACAAGTTCTATATGAATGGCCCGGGTAGCAAAACAAACGAATATGCAAATATAACCCTTTTCCAATTTAGCTCCCCTTTGCGATTCAGTACGTTTATGGGACCCGCATAATTCACTTTATATCGAATGAGTGGGAAACCAGGTTCTATTCGTTCAGACGGAAGGTTGCCCATGATTGGCGTTAGGGTTTTACCTTTCATTCGAGAGCAGCGGACACATTGGTGGAAAACCTTTCTAGCTAGGTTTCTACCCCCTAACGGCCACCAATTCTCACGCACGGTGGTCAATAGCAGCTGGGGACCAGCATGAAGAAGTTCTTTGTGTTGATGTTGAAACAACAATTGTGTGAAGTTGTGTTTACTTGATAAAATTATTGGGTGCTTCTTGACGTAATTAAAGCCACCTACCTACTCTAATTATATCCCTTTCATCTAGAAATATATTAAGCCTAGAAATCGAACCTGAAGTTTTTAAATGTAAGTTACGTTTTAACTTATATTAAATATTCCATCGGAAACGATTCGCGTTGAGCAAGACGCGCTAACGACTGTAATGAGTCATTCAATTCATCTACTGATAACGGCCCCTGTGTACGATCTTTCTTTGTTGTGCGTAAGTTATGTATGTATCGCACAGGTAAGCGCCGGCGCGCACGATACGCTGATAAGAACGAAACCTTTTAAAATTAATAATTTTATTCTTTGTTACATCACAAACCATAACGGTTGTCGTTTATGATTTTAGTTCTGGTAAGTCGGAGTGTGTAGTCGAAGATTGCTGTGACCATGACGACTCAGATTTTTTTAAGAACTCAGCTCCGCTCCACCACAGATTATTGTCAATGAGTACATCAAGACTAAGACCGCGCGAGACCAGATCCGCTGGGTTATTTTTGGTTCCTACATGTAACCATAACGCATTACTTGTTATTTCATTAATCTACACTATTCTATTTTCAACGAATGTTTTAACGAATGTGGTGACATACGTAGCCATCCAAGGACAATAGTTGAGTCTGTCCAAAAGTAAATTTTGTGGAAATTAAAACGCAATGACTCGATAATTTTATTAAAGCCTATTAAAGCCCCGCACAGTTCTTGTTGGGGTATGCTGACTGGTTTAATTGGTGCAATTTTACTCTTTGCACACAATAATCTAATAGTCACCGATGAGTCATCAGAGTAGGTCCGAACATATGCGCATGCACCATACGCACTCTGCGACGCGTCCGTGAATACGTGTAATTCTATAAACTGTACGTAAATACTCATAACATGACACAGAATACGGAGGTTATGCAAATATTGAAGTGTGTCAATAAATTTTTCCCAGGATAACGCAACATCTTATTTTATATATTTATCTTGCACAACCACACTTTTTGCATCAATATTTTAGCTACTACGACAGCCGGTGTTAAAATTCCTAGAGGATATCGGATTCCTAGTCGATTATCGACAACAATGTACGTTTATTTAGTAAATTCGGTCTAACTACTCGTGTGGTAAAATGAAGTTCATCACTTTTATTATACCAACCCACTCCTAAAGTCTTAGTTTGGCAATGTTCGCCTAGTGACAATTCCTTAGATATGTCGTGGTCACCGATATCAATGTTAAACAAATACTTAAGCAACGGTAAACAAGCCGAGTTTAAAGTATTTGTTAACTTTTCACATTGAGTTATACAAGACTAGAGGAGCAAACCACATTGCCGCGCGTCGAACAAAGTGTAACCACTATCCAAATGCGACGACGTAGCTTTGAAATCATTAAAATTTTTAAGTAAACATATATCTGTCTCACTTACACAAGTCGCGGAAAACAATATCGTCCCTAAGATTAGATAAGATAACACAAACATGCAGTGGCGGGTTGGTGTTGCATACTTTATGAAATTTTACCCAAAATGAGCAATATAAAGGAGTTTTTTTTTTAAAGTTGCAGTAAATTGTTTTTATTTTAAATTTGTATATTTTCTTATTAGATGAACAGAAGTAAGCATAAGTAATGAAATAAAATATGTTTTTATATATTATTTTTATTGTACTAATAAATCAAACAAAAAAATAAAGCAAATAAAAAAAAACAATTTTAGGTTTCTTAAGCGAGATCTGTGTTGAATATGCATAAGTTGTGAAATCATCACCAAGTTTTTGTCTCTTAAATTTAGTCTCATGGCATTAGCTACAAAAACTTTGGTTATCAATAAATTTCGTTGATTTTCTTGTTTATAGAATTTCTAAACTACTTAACAACTTTAAAAAAGTTTTTATATTTTTTTTGCAACAATACTGAGGATAGTTAATGGATTCAGGCGTGACTCTGCGGAAGTCTATTTGTAAGATAATATAAATGGTTTTAATCTGTAATACTAATCCGCTTAAATATTCATAATACTCATTGCTAAGCCGTGGCGCAGTGGCTTAGCAATGAGTGGCTGCGCTGGGGGTCGCGGGTTCGAATCCCGCACGGAACAAGTATTTGTATGGCCTACATATAGTTGTTCCGGGTCTGGATGTTTGTCCTTGTGCAATTTATGTTTGTAAACTGCCCCCACGATACAAGAGAAAATCTTAGTGTAGGGGTAACGTTTTTTAAAAAAAAAAAAAAAAAAAAAAAAAAAAAAAAAAAAATAGTCCATGCTCTCAAACTCCGCTATGAAGCATCAGTTTGTTATATAATTGCCTTTTGGATTCTTTTTTTGTGTGTTTGAGTGTATAATTTACTTTCGTGGTACAATCTTATTTTTAAGTACTTATAAATAATGGCATTAATCAATAAAAGGGAATGATCAACTTGTATTGCATTGCGTGCTGCATCTTTAGGTACACTGCAAATTTATTAATATAATATAAAATAATAAAATATAATTAATAGACCATTCATGAATAAACTAAAATAAGAATAATTATTTTGTATAAAGGTTGAAACATAGTTTTTATTTTTAAGCAATCAATTTTACTTGTTTATTTTAAAACAAAATTAACTTATTCCATAAATTATACAGTCTCCCATTAATGTGGAAAAATCACAAAGGCGGAAAAGTGGCAACATTGAACCTAAATTGCAATATTCGATATTTTATTTAATTTTTTAGTGTTTTAAACGTTAATATGAATATATAAATTAAAACTTACGTATGGAAAGTGATTCCGCTTGATTTATTATGTTTTTGTGACCTTGAAACGCATTCTTTCACTACGCATTTACCCATTTTTTGTTGTGAATCGTTCGGCTTAACTCGGACGGCGTCACCTTGAACACTGAACCGACGTTCGCTGAGTATAAGGCTGTGGCCTTATGTGAAGTGACAACGCTTTGGCGCGGAAATTACTTATCTAGTGTAACATATAAATCAATGACTTTTCACAGGTATCGAGTATGCTATTTAAATCATTGTCACCTAGGATGACGTCATCGACGAAAAAATCCTCTCGGATTACTCTCGCAACCTGCTGATCCTTACATTCCAGCGCAAGCTGACGTAAACATCTCATACTAAGGTATGGCGCAGACGCGGTGCCGTACGTCACGGTGTTTAGGCGATATACACAACATATTGGGTCCGACGAAAGTTTACGCCATAATATCAGTTGTAAATCTCGTTGATCTGGTTGTACAAGAAAATTCCGAAACATTTTCTCAACGTCCGCACAACCCACGTATTTATAGTAAAATGCTAAAATTGTCATTCTGAAGTAGTGGACCAATATGTTGAATATCGTTCAACGACTTACCGGACGACGTCGCTGCGCTTGCGTCGAAAACAGTGCGCAGTTTAGTCGTACTGCTATTTTCATTAATAACGCCGTGATGCGGCAAAAAATAGTGGGGTGACTCATAAGTTTCAACGCAACTCATATGACCGAGCCTTTCATATTCTCCCATAAAATCTACGTATTTTTCCCTAAATTGTGGCAAACGAGCGATTTTTCGTTCTAACGACAACAAACGTTTTTCAGCCGCTGTGTAACTGTCTCCGAGCACATCAGCTGATTCCTTTAAAGGAATGCGTACGGAAAACCTACCATCCTCCATACGTTTTGTCATTTTGACAAAAATGTCTTCGCACGCACGTTCGTCAGCACTAAGGATGTTTTTATTAACGTTATTGTTTATCTCTTCGAGTTCCCAAAACAATTTCAACTGTGTGTCAATTAATGATTTCTTATATTTACGCGAACACTATACATTGATTAAAACTACTTTTACGGATTTTATAGCGTTTTATTTATATTAATTTTAATACCCGACGTTTTGGGTGCTTTCCAGCACCCATGGTCACGGGGGACTGAGGTGACTGACGTCCCGATGTCAAAGTTAACCCGGAGTACCTTCAGCTTTTTAATTATTGTCTTTGGTCCGATCTACGCAGAATGAACTAACTGTATTTTGAAGTCTTGCAGTGGTATGCTTGGGTTTAGTTTTAATTTTATTAATTATAGGATCCCAAGCAGGTGGTAGTACCCAGCCTCCTTCTCTATTGAAATTAGGATGTTTTTTAATTTCAATAGCCTCACGTATCATCCTTGGTAGGAATCGATGTTCTTTCGCGAGGATTAGTGGTCTATCAAATCTGATGTAATGGTTGGGGCCATCTAGTATATGATCGCGAACTGCGGACTTCCCGGAACGTTCCGGTTCTGCAGTTTGGTGGGATCCTATAATTAACAAAATTAAAACTAAACCCAAGCATACCACTGCAAGACTTCAAAATACAGTTAGTTCATTCTGCGTAGATCGGACCAAAGACAATAATTAAAAAGCTGAAGGTACTCCGGGTTAACTTTGACATCGGGACGTCAGTCACCTCAGTCCCCCGTGACCATGGGTGCTGGAAAGCACCCGAAACGTCGGGTATTAAAATTAATATAAATAAAACGCGATAAAATCCGTAAAAGTAGTTTTAATCAATGTGTGTCAATTGTTTGGGAGAAATTACATTGCACACTCTTAACGGGAAGTGTGTTATTATGTAAAGGTCCCGACATTATCCAACCCAATTTTGTATATTGTAAATAAGGTCCTTTATTCAACTTAATTTTGTCATCACACAATAATTCCCAGAACTTATCCGCGCCTATCAGTATATCGATGTCTGACGAGTGAAAGTTCGGATCCGCAAGTTGAATATTATCAGGTAAACTCATATTATTTACATAGACACTAAATGTGGGTAATTGATTTGTAATGCACGGCGACACTAAACAATCAATGTTCATACAAAACGAATTTAATCTTGAACGTAATTTTATTTTACAAATGTGGGTGGACTGCGAAATTGTTTGACCTACACCAGCAACGTGATAAGTGGACTGTATTAACGGTGCATTTAATGTTTCACATAACGATTTCTTTATGAAACAATGTTGACTACCATTATCAAGCAGAATGTGTACAGTGTGATATTTGGGTTGGGATAAACGTTGGGTAATAACGAATATTCCTGAATACTGTTTTGCGATTCTGAATGGTTAGCCGTAACGTGTAATGATGACGAGACAGTGGAGACGTTAGCGGTGACCGGCTGTGCTGATGCCCTCGACCCGCTCACCTGTGATGCGCCGTCTACCTGCCCATCAATGTGAAGCAAACTGTTGTGCCTTTTATCACACAACCTACAAGGCCCAAACTTGCATTCGTCAAGTGGGTGGGTTGCGCGTAAACAATTGATGCACAGCTGATGCGTCGATCTTATTCCTTTCTTGGGCAGACGAATTAAGAAACCTTGAACAGGAATAAATCGCGTGATTACCATGACACATCACACACACGCGGCTTTGTTTTGTTTTTGCGTTCGTATTACCCTTATTGTTATTGTTAGTAACGTTCGTAGCAACATGAGTATGTGTATATTGCTTCTTAGAGCGCGTTTGTTCGCCGCCTTTGTTCTCGTGGGATTTGTTATGGTTCACTTTTATCATTTCTAAAACTTCGGCCCTGTCCTTGAGAAATTTAAGTAAGTCATCCAGTTTCAAAGCTGACCTTGATTCAATTAACGAACTAGCTGTACCTTGAAAATCTTCCCATTCGCGTTCAGTGGTCTGATCTAATTTGGAAACGACCATGTAAATGATTAAAGTGCCCCATGAATCTGTTGGTTCACCTAACTTTTTAAGGGCACGCAAATTTCTCAAAACAATATCTATTAAGTTCCTAATCTGGGAAGCGGACTCTTTATTTAACGATGGAATTCTAAATAATGCCTTCACATGATTATGAACCAATAGTCGCGGATTATTAAATCTATTCTCTAATAGCTCCCATGCGTGACAATAGCTATTAGCCGTAAATTCTAATGCGCCTATGACGTGTGCCGCGGTACCGGACAATGACGATTTTAAATAATGACATTTTTGAACAGGACCTAAATCATCGCGATCATGAATCATACTAACGTAAGAATTTTTAAAATCTAGCCAGCAATCGTACGAACCGTCAAAGGAAGGTATTTTAATATCGGATAACTTTATGCCTATCGGCTTACATGTTGAAACACTAGTCTTGTCAGATACTTCCTTTTTCAATAAAAGTTTTTCAGAAGCTACAGCACGATAAAATTGATCTTCGAAACGGTCTCTCTCTTCCAGCTGTTTTACAAGATCGAGATCTTCCGCTATCTTCTTTTCTTCTTCTTCAATTTATAGACTGTATTTCACTATACATCTCTATCAAACTCGAAGTACTCTCGACGCGTAAATTTAATTCTAATGACTGTTGATCAGTCAAGGGTAAATTGAACTTTTTAACATAATTTTCAAACAGAGTTAATCGACCTTTTAAAACTCCTCTTTTCTTAATTAAATCTGACAATTTAGGCTCACTCATTTTGGAAATTAAGGAAATCAAGAGTTAACTTACAGTTGCCAATTTGTAGATGCTTGCGAACGAAGGTGGGTGCCGTTGCGCAGGTAGGTACCGCCACTTGAGCACTGGAAATGGAATATCAGCACGAAATCAACACCTATCGAAGGATGAGATGAGGAAACGGACGGGAAGTTCAGACCTGCCACTCCCGTCTGTCGATGCCTTAACGTTGCAGCTCTTCGCTCGATACGTGAATCTCCTCTTCGTATTTTGATGCGACGAATCTTCGGAGATTTCAAGCTTGAACTCCTTATCCGGCTCGAAGGACCACTTTATGTACAGGAACGGGAGGCAAGTGCTTTTCAATGTTTGATTTATTGAACGTTTTCTGGTTATATTTAAATCGTCTTATTGCTAACAGTGTGTATCAGGTAATGATAAAAATTTAAAACAGATCTTATAACTAATTGAACGACGTGCTGTGATTGGTCGCCGACAATGACGAGCTCTGATTCGTAGATAAGTGTGGTGTCCCGGTGCGTCGATAGATGGCGTTAGTAGTTGCGCCAACAATTATTTTAAATGACCTGGAGATTGCGTATTTATATCCTTCAAAGAAAATATTTTTTTAAATATTGTATTCACTATTAGTCGCTTATGACTATATCTATTATTTAAAGTTTTCCACGCTCAGTCGAAATTTTTACCCGACAAATGATTGCCATTCTTTATACACACCGAAAAAAGTAAATAGATTTATTCGGGGCAGCTTTACATCAACAATTGGTTTTTCACACATCGGCGAAGTTGAAGGGTTTGTATTAATCCCGGTATTGTTCTTGATATCATGTAACACGTCCATGATATCCCCTTCAAACAAGTAAACATTTCTTAACACTTGTCATACTCGCTAGTTACAAAATGAGATATTATCTGTTTTCGACGTTAGTTTCAATAAGTTTTGATACGCCGCACGATATGATACCCAATACTCTTCAATGCATTGAATCTTCACTTCTAAAAATATCCCTGTACCATTCTTGTTTTAGGAAATTTTTTAAGATTAATCTGGGTTTTCTTAATTTGATCAGTTGTTCTAATTGTTCGATTATTTCTTCCAATTCTGACATTATAAATCACTTACAAAAGACTAATTAAGCTTCGCAAAATATCACTGTAACGGTCGATGTTATTCACTTTTCTATTAAACTGTTGTTTTTCTATCACAGGTAGGCGTCCGCGGGCCGAGACGTTGAACAAAAAACGTTAACGAGGTTAGTTACTTTCTTATCCGGCTCAAAGGACCACTATGTATTTGTAAAGATATTTATTGTTTGAGTTTTAAATTATAGTTTTATTTGCAACTGTCTATAAAAAGGTGCACAAATGATAATATGTGTATAACATCTTAACATTTACTTCTAATAAGTGCGTACGCGAAATTGAATTCTATGTTACAGACAAAAACTATATATGTAATTTACCTTGGGGTAATAATGCTGCATGAACTCATATATCGCTGGATCCTCCAGTGAATCTCTTTCATCCAGTAGCACTGCATCTACGTATTCCGTTACTACACTGCATTCTAAGAGCATTTCTTCTAACTTCGCATCGGCCTGTAAATTTTGAGTTACAATAACAGGTTTAATTACTAACTGTTTTCATTATTATGAAACACTTAGCAATATTGACTATTTAACAATTTTGAATGCAAAAATAAAGAAAGATATTCTTTTATCTCCTCTAGTTGACTTTATTATAGTTTTGAGATAATAATATCATTACGTAATTGTATGTCTTATTAATACTAGCAATCGACTATACCCATTTATATTCTATTCTACATGTAAAAACTTTGTTATGGGTAATTTATACATATAATATAAATAAAAATAAAATAATATAATTACGGGCGTGTTGGCGACGTCACGCCAAAAGGCGGCGAAGTAGTTGAACTTGAGCGGCACGGCTTCCAGTGCGCACAGCGCCGACAGCAGCACCAGCTGCTCCGACATGCAGCGCTGACTCCTTGCCACACGGCAGCATGTGTCTGTGGATAGTGCACTCATTTTAGTATTTAACAACTATGATGGCTATGGAACCTTAAAATCATATTTTTTTGGATGATTGATGCTTTACTTTATTATGTCACAACGATATAAAGAAGATATCTTTAGTCTGCATTTTGATCTTCATCCAAGATGGAGCATCCACTTACCATCAGGTAGGCTCTGTGCTTGTCACCCTTATTCCATAAACAAGTATATCATAATAATTATTTTGTGCTTGATGTATTACGTTAATAACCGTATAGTGGCAGTGTAAGAATATCCACTACCTGATTTCTTCTCCAGGGTGTCGTAAGAGACGAAAGAGGGAACGACGGAAAACTGTGGATGCCAACCGGCTTGCCAGGTGTGGCAACCGTGGCAAAATCCCCCATGAAGTAATCTACGAGGGATGCTTATGTTCAGTAGTGGATTTTTGTAGGCTGTAATGGATAATATGAAATATAATATAATATAATGGATAAAATGGATAATATTCTAAATAATTTTGTAGATTTAATGACATTTTTGAATTTTGGTATTAAAATGAATATTATACAAGAGTATTTGTAATTATCCGTGTAGAGAATTCACTACTCTGTATTATCTCATAGATGTTTGATAATAAGTCAAAATATAATAAAATCCAAAAATGCACATCTCGAATCTTCATTTAATTCTTAATTGAGGATCGACGTAGGTGGTCTTATGGCCTTATTCCACGTTAAAAATTTAAAAAAAAATCTCTAAATGTAAATCGACTTTGGTTGATATATCTAAAATTAATAATAATTTAAATATTTCATTAAGGCATTGGGATCATCCATAGTGATATTGCTTTAAAAGCTTTTGGTAAGATAGCTTAGATTAATTGCTTTAGTTTTCTGTAATCTTGTTAACAAGCATGCTCTCAGATCAGCTGACGTAGTAGTAGTAAGTATAATTAAATCACGTTTTTCTTTACATACATAAGAGCCACTCAATCTAAGAACAAATTAATGAAAACTATTAAAAGAAAAATTTTGATGTAGGTATTGTATTAAAAGAAAAAAATTAAAAGAAAAGAAACTAAAAAAATAACTAAATTAAATTACAGAAGTGATTATTAAAAGGAAACAGCTTTACATGATTGTGAAGATAGTGAAATCAAATAGATACACAGAGAATTTACGAACAACAGAGTAAAGGACATCCACAATATAGTTTATCGGATTTTTTAAAAATATGTGTTGTTGAATTAAAACAAAAGCATCATGCTTGTTAATTAGTGTTTCTTTTTTCTAAACATGTGCTTTTCATAATATATTAGTGAGATGTAAAATAATAAAGATGAATTAATATGAGTGATTTAAAAGTTTGACAGTAGAGCCCAACATCTTCGCTTCGCGTTCGAGGTGTGCAATAATAACAATCTACGGTTGTAATTGCGCCTGCTAAATATTGCCCCTATGAGGCAATCTATTCAGCAGTAGAGTTTGATATGCTGTAACCATAGATATTATTAAGCGTGGTGGAACCACGCTGCAGCTCTATTATGGTTGTAGCATGAATGGGTCACCCAAGGTAGGACCACGCTTTACAGAATACCAGCGTATAATCCTATAGCTTAGTGCTACTGTGTTTCATATGGTGAGTGTAGAGAACTGGAGACCCTTTTTGCTGGAAACGAGGCATTCCATTTCAGTCTTCAGGGGTGACAACGCATTTCTATTTTATTACTTAATTGAGGATAAATGTAAATGTCTGTGGGCCATAGCATCCACTTACCATCAGATGGACTGTGTGCTCGTTAGTAACCCATTTTATTTAAAAAAATCAAATGCTACTCACGCTATCGCTT
Source organism: Parnassius apollo (assembly GCA_907164705.1). Taxonomy (NCBI): domain Eukaryota; kingdom Metazoa; phylum Arthropoda; class Insecta; order Lepidoptera; family Papilionidae; genus Parnassius; species Parnassius apollo. Next base: position 18,865,610 of record CAJQZP010000008.1, read on the forward strand.
CGACAAGTCTCTAGTGCGGGGAGACTTTGTGAGAAGATACTATAATACACAATACTATAATGCATACATAATGGAACAGGGGAATGGGCGGCGCCCGTGTAGCCACTAAACTGTCACTAACGGTTAATTTACACGTATAAATGTCAACACGGGATGTGTTTTGACGTTACAATCGTTTCCAAATTTCGCATGCAAATTATTTAGAAAATGTCAAATTCACGCTATTTACAAATAAATATGTATTGTATTAAAATCTGTTTGTCACACAGGAACCGTTAATAAGCATGCAAAGAAAGCCTACACAGAGCAACCCCGATACATTCAGCGGTATAAGCGCAACTCAGCAGAACGTGAGCATTGACGTAAAAGGATACAATCGGAGCTCTGCAATATTCCTTTACCTTATTATATTGTAATAATTAAAATTCATGCTAGATCTAGCATCGATCTGTTTCACTTCTTTTCTAGTAGTAATAGTTATATTGTAATTTTTATATTATAATAAAGTATTTTAAATTAGTTTCGGTTTTTTTGGGTTTTTCGGCTGCAGTTAACGTAATTGGTTTGTAGTAGTGATAATACGACGTTATTGCTTGTATGCGTGCTCCCGGCGACGACTATCGTCGTACAAAATAAGGTTGACAGCCATTCTATTGTGTATTATAATATTCTATAGCTGAAACGGTAACTGAGTGGGTTATAAATACAAAAGTGTGGTCTCGCTCACCGATGAACTTGTGGTAGGGCCGGTAGACTGGCGCAAGCGGCGCGAGGGGCGCGAGGGGCGCGTGGGGCCGCGGCGAGTGCGCGGCGTGAGGCGTGCGCGCGCGGGGGGCGCGGGGCGGAGCGCGCCGCCGCGTGCGCACCCGCCGCCAGCGGCACCAGCGCACCCAGCGCCGCGCCGCCGCCGATCAGCACCAGCTCGCGCAGCACGCCTGCCGCACACACACCACGCCATCACATCACATCTTACGCTCCCGCCAAATTTACACCATGCCGATAATAATTACGAATAAATTAATTCTTTATTTGTCACACAATATTTATCTAATAGTAGAAACTAACGTTTAACAACTAATAGGTCTTCAAAATTGTGGTAGCATGATATTAAATATGTGTCCGTTTCATCGTTCGTGTAGGGAAGGTTTGGGCACGTGCTCACCTATGGCAGCCAGGCGCAGGTGCGTGAGGCGCTGGTGCAGGTTGAGCATGGTGAGCAGGCGGCGCGCGCACTCGGGCCAGTCCTTGCAGGCCAGCAGCAGCGCGCGCGCCTCCTTGGCGTCGCGCCGCGTGCGCAGCGTGCGGCACAGCGCGCGCGCCCAGCGCAGCGCCGCCGTCAGCTCGGCGCGCACCGACCCCGCGCCCGCACCCGCAACACCGCCCCCCTCCACGTACACTGCGTGCAGGCTGTGCAGCGCCTGCAACGTCAAATGTTTTCGACATGTACTTTTCCAACTAATAATAAATTATTATTACCAAAAATTCAGCTACGCCAGGGCTCCGTTACTCGCTCAAGATATCGCAATATAATACCTACCGACTAGCGTAATCCGGAGATTACAAGAATCACGCCGCCCAACCAAAAGATAAGTGCTTCAATTTTGAACCATTAAAATAACCAGTGAAGAATAAATAACAAATTTATTAAAAAAATTTCATCATCACAGCCCTTCACAAGTCCACTGCTGAACATAGGCCTCCCCCAAGTAATGCCACAAAGCACGGTCCTGAGCCACCTGCATCCATCGACTTCCTGCATATCTTACCAGGTCGTCACTCCATCTAGTGGGGGGTCGCCCTACACTACGCCTACCGGTACGAGGCTGCCACTCGAGAACCTTTCTTCCCCATCGGTTATCGGTTCTTCGAGCTATATGGCCGGCCCATTGCCACTTCAGCTTACTAATCCGTTGGGCTATGTCGGTCAATCTGGTTTTACTGCGGATATCCTCATTTCTGAGTCTATCACGCAGAGAAACTCCGAGCATAGCCCTCTCCATAGCTCGCTGAGCGACCTTGAGCGTCCTCATACGGCCAGCAGTGAAGGACCACGTCTCTGATCCGTAAGTCATCACTGGCAACACGCACTGGTTGTACACTTTAGTTTTCAGAGATTGAGGTATACCTGACGAGAAGATATGTCGTAATTTCCCGAACGCTGCCCAGCCGAGTTGAATCCGTCGATTGACCTCTCGGTCGAAGTTGGACTTACCTAGTCGGAATATTTGTCCCAGGTAAACGTACTCGTCAATAACTTCGAGCATAGTGCTCCCAACAACTACCGGCATAGGTGTGACATGGACATTAAACATAATCTTTGTTTTGTCCATGTTCATCTTAAGACCTATCCGTTGGGAGGCACTATTGAGGTCATTGAGCATAGTGCTTAAGTCCTCCAGCGATTCTGCCATAAGGACTATATCGTCGGCAAATCGAAGGTGAGTGATGTACTCTCCATTGATGTTAATACCGTATCCTTTCCAGTCCAGTAGCTTGAAAACGTCTTCCAAAGCAGCGGTGAAGAGTTTCGGGGATATAATGTCACCCTGTCTTACACCTCTCTGCAGTTGGATAGGTTTCGAGCTCTGGTTCTGTACTCGGATAGCCATCGTAGCCCTACTGTACAAACACTTCAGCACTTCGATATACCGACAGTCAACTTGGCACCGCTGAAGGGACTGCAGCACCGCCCAAATTTCGACGGAATCAAAGGCTTTCTCATAGTCCACATACGCCAGGCAAAGTGGCAGATAGTACTCTTCAGTCTTCTGTACAATCTGCCGCAGGGTATGTATGTGGTCTATGGTACTGAAGCCTTTTCGGAAACCGGCTTGTTCGGGAGGCTGGAAGTCGTCGAGTCTGCGTGCGAGACGATTCGTAATGACTCTCGAAAACAGCACGTAGACGCGGCTCAGAAGGGAAATCGGTCTGTAGTTCTTCAAGAGAGCGTTGTCGCCTTTCTTAAAGAACAAGACCACCGCACTTCTGCTCCACGCCTCTGGAGTAGTGCCACCATGGAGGACGGAATTGAAGAGCTTCTGAAGGACTTCAAGTACCGGTGTTCCACCCGCTTTCAGAAGCTCCGCTGTAATTCCATCCTCGCCTGGGGCCCTGCCGTTTTTAAGGTGCTGGAGAGCCATTCTAATCTCGCTTAGACTGACGTCCGGGATATCATCGGAATAGTGTCGGATAAGACTTGCTCTTGGATCGTTACTCACACTTGCGTGTGGCTCCAACGATGATGTGTACAGCTGCCCATAGAACCTCTCAATCTCACTCAAAATCTCAGGTGTCCCGGAAACGATGCTGCCACACTCAGTCTTCAGCCTTGACAGTTGGCTCTTTCTGGCAGACAGATCTCTGGCAAAGACTTTGGAGCCCTGGTTCCGCTCGATCGCTTCTTTAATACGAGCAGTATTAAAGTTGCGTAAGTCTCGCCGCATGCATTTGGAGATCTGTCTGTTCAGTTGCCTGTATGCTGTCAAATCTGTTGACGATTGCAGCCTCATCTCCCGTCTAACAGCCATGAGATTAAGAGTGTGATCGGAGAGTTTTTGTGTTCTTCTGCGGCGGGTCTTGCAGAACTTAGCTCCGACCGCATGGACAGTTTCCACGAGCTTGTCATTCATATCGTCCACTGCATTGCAATCTTGTAGGCACTGAAAGCGGTTGTGTAACTCGAGCTGAAAGTTTTCGGGATTTTGGATCAGAGCACGAGGGGGACGGAGCGTTGACTTCATTAGACGAGACCTCTCCAACTTAACGTTTAGGTTCAGTGTGCCTCTAACCATTCGGTGATCGCTGCCAGTTTTCACCCTTGCGATCACTGAGACATCACTGAACAGTTGGCGTCTGGTCGTCATAATGAAGTCAATCTCATTTTTTGTCGAACCGTCGGGGCTCGACCAGGTTCACTTCCTGTGGGGCCGCTTCTGGAAGAAAGAGTTCATCATAAAGAGTCCCTCTTTCTCCATAAAGTCGGCCAGCTGCTGGCCCCTTCGGTTCCGTTGCCCTACTCCAAATTTCCCTAACTTCAGCTCACCGCTTTGTCTTGTGCCTAGTTTTGCGTTGAAGTCTCCCATCAACACCGTGTAGTGGGTTTTGGAGGAATGTATGGCTTTGGAAATATCCTCATACATTTCCTCCACCTCCTCATCGGAATGTGCCGACGTTGGTGCGTAAACCTGTATGACCTTCAGCGAATACCGTTTGGTGATTCTGAGTATCAGGTACGCGACCCTCATCGACACACTCTCAATCTGTACAACGTTGTTGACGAGAGACTTGTGGACGATAAATCCGACACCTCCTTGGGACAGATGGTCGCCCTCCCGGTGATAGAACAAGTTGCCGGATTCGAGAATCACCGTGTCCTCCCCCTCTCTTCGGACCTCGGATAATCCTATAATACTCCAGCGCAACTTGTCTATCTCTTCTTCCAGCTCCAGGATCTTCTCGTCAGTCCTCAGTGTGCGTGCGTTAAATGTTGCCAGGTCGAGTCGTCGTAGGTGGCAACCGAACCTCCACCGGAGATTCTTAGCACCCCCTGCCCCGCCGTTACCATGGTCGCCACCGTAGCCAGGAATAGCGGAGCCGCCGGGGACTGGGGGCCGTCTATTTGTGTAATTATTCATATTGCCATAGTTGCACGCTTGGCGAGCGGGTTGGCAACCGCAGTTTTTTTTGTCGTACAGTTGCTGTTATCAGGAAGATGCTGCTGTCCATCTCCTGCCTGTCTCCCTCTGTCGCCTTTTACGACACCCACGGGAAGATATGGGGTAGTGGATATTCTTAACCGCCACTACACGGCGAATTTAAAAAATTTTATAATAAATTAAATAAAAATTTAACGATTGTCTTAATACTTATCATGTATGAAAAATGTCAACATTTTTTTTTGTTTGAAAAGATAAAAAATGATATTTTAAACTTAGAGGAGCCACGCCAATTTAATCTGTGACATCGCTAAATTAAAAATTAAAACTAAAGTCCCCGAGAAAATACAAAAAAATAAACAAAACTCAACTAAACATAGAGTATATGTGTTAAGTAACTTATTACAATGCCAAAAATCGGACCATAGTAAATAAAATGCTTAAGTTTTAAGCAATTAACATCACACGACCTTGTATCACATCCGAGTACAAGTATCAGTGAGGTTAAGTTTAATTAAGTTCAGAGAAGGAAATAAATCTATTATAACTATCATTTTATAAAACTCAAACATATTTGTTTATGAAACAAATAAAATAATTATTTCATTATTTCTGTTTGTCTTTTAGGTATTGAATTTATCATATTTTTACAAAACACAGCGCGTTCGCTCGATGACATGCCCATACGAAGGTTTTGTGCGTGGTTGATTTATATTTTGTTTTTTATTGGCCAGTATCGTACCATAACGTCTACAGTTAGACACGACCTCTCCCTTTGCCATAATATCTGAAAACAGAACGACACCAAATGGCCAAAAGCAAAGCACACAAATAATTCTCTCACGCCACCATTATGCGGCCACAGTTTTCTATGTATTAGCGTTAACGAATGTATTCTACTTGGCTAAGCCCACTGATAAATTTTCATCACTGTTATTTGGATACACTGATCTCCATATATACTAGTACGCTGGATTGGCTATACCCTACAAAAAGTTTAAGCCGATTAGAAGCGCCGTCATTGAGTGTAGCGGGAACTAAATTTGACATATTGGGATATTTTGGATAATTTTCAAATGACTGTTATTTTGCTCAAAACGTCTAAGAGAATTTTAAAGTTTTTAACGAGAAAAAGAGTGGGTGTTGAGTGTAGTTCAGTTATGTTTCATGTTAGTAATATAATTAAAAGTATTTTTAGTAACAATGGTAATGTAAAATTCGTTACCAGAAGAGAAGTGTGGTAGGTAACATTCCACAGATAAGGGGATTTACAGTTTATAATAAAAAAATTAAACTATTTGATAATATAGGCTCCTACATAACACTTACTTACGTTATTAAATACGAGTATAATTACTAACATGTGTGGCTTCAAATTAACTATTTTTGATTAACAATAAATTTCAATAGAGTTGACGAGTTCCTTGTTGGTAATACTTATCGATGTTTTTTTCTAGCTATATCTGTTTGCAACAATTATAGTCACTGACAACAGATAATTATTAAAAATTTATTAATTTACAGGTATTTAACTGAATATATACTAAAATTGTGACTGAAAAGCATAAAACTTGTGAATTAGCGTACGTAATTAAATTGATTATGACGTCAATGGTTTAATAATATTTGTGAAATAGGCATAATATTTTGGCAGCTTATTGATTTTCTCTATAAGGACTAAATTAATGATCAACAATAAATTCTTTAGACAATTATATTTTTCTTATTATTTAATCACCTAATCCAGTTTTTCCTACACATTTGACAGTTTTAACCTTTTACCTGTCCAATGAATCATAAATATATGAACACTTGGATTGTTTAACTATTGTATCTATTTCGCGGACAAGGACTGTTGAATCTCTCGAATGAACCATACATACCCGATGGTAAAAACCGGAATGCAACTCGTTCTATATAGTAACGAAGAAAAACGTAGAGACTAACGCAGCGTCGAATCTCGTTATATATGAGGTATAAAGATTGTGTCTAAGAGTCTAGGACATAAGTATTAATTGATACATTTATTTATTGTACGACATTTATTAAAATGATACATAAATAGAATGGTAGGTATAGGTTTAGGTATAGAATTTTTATCGATATATTTTGCCACACTGTGCTATCTCTATTATTAGTTCCGTGGACGCTCACTTCTGCTATCGGCCAGAAAAACCGGTGTAAAGGCAGTCCAGCGTACTTGTATGTATAATAGAGGTCAATACTTGGATATTACAAACTTTTTCTCACATAACTCAATAAATAGGTGAAGTCAGTACTTTTTAACAAATAAATATAAAAAAATATAAATTTGACTTACTTCAAAAGTCATCTGCAAGCCACCGTTGTAAACTACATACAGTCTGTCGTCCTCGTTTTCTACTAACGTGCAGAACGCCGAAATTAATGTCGTCCAACACGTTCTGCCATTTAAACCTAATAACATAAAATAATCGTCAATATAGTTAATAGTAATCATGACATTACACCGAAATAATGTCATTAAAGTTTTATTTTCTGACAACATTCCGAAACAGACACTCTCAATCCGAACCTGTTGAGAAGTGATATGCACGCTCTTTCCAGAGGACCAGTAAGTTCACTTACCGCCGTCATGACTGTTGTAAGGTGAGATGGAGTGACTATGGAGGAGTTGAATCGAGCTGTTAAGGCCGATTTACACTTCGACAAGTACAATAGCGAGTTAACTTGCGAACCTGGCGAGTTAAGTAGAAAATTTGGTTTGAACGGCAATCAGTGAGTTTAGTTGCAAATTAACAACTAAGTTCAACCGGATTGCCGGCCGGTCTTTTTCAGTGAGTCAACAGAAACAGATATTTTTTAAATTCAATATAGATTATAAATAATACGTATGGAAAGTTACTTTTTATAATTTACCACTGGTTCGGAAAAAAGCTTCTGTCCTGGGAAGAACCAGCAAGAGTTAGTAGTTTTGATATATGGGGTCCCACTGAAGCTTTGCGTCTAGTGTGATTCCAAGAAAAATGGTGGTATTGACAAGACTCAATTCGTCCTCATTTAAAATTACATTAGTATTAACATGTTCCACGTTCGGAGTTATGAATTTTATACATTAAATTTTAGTGACAATTAAATACAAATTATAACAATATACCAATTTACTAAATAAGATATTAGTATTATTTACTTTGTCATAAATGTAACTGTCGTTTTAATTTGTGAATTCAATTCAATTTGTAAATCAGCGAACAATACTATATCATGGTTATCTCCTAATGCGTAAGGTAAGTCATTAATATATACAAAAAACAGAAAGGGGCCGAGAATTGAGCCCAGAGGCACGCACATTTGTACTATCGACCCGGAAGAACTCATAATATTAATGACAACTTTTTGCGTTCTGTAACTTAAATATGAAATTTGTGTTAATTTAAGAGCTTCTTACACCGTAGTGTTGAAAGTCAAGTTCCAAGTGTTGTCCTCCCGCGCGTCACCCGCGACTCGCAACTACGAGTAAACTTGCCGCTCGTTTGAATGAGCGAGTTTAGGTCAGTGCATAAGTTGGCAGGACGCAATGGGTTAGCGTTCAACTCTCAAAATATAAATTGTATATTTTTTTAATTAAATTCGCCACGAATATACTTGAACGCTACCTATTGCGCACTTAATCATTTACCGTCAACCGCCTTGTAACTAAATTCGCTACTGTACTTGTCGAAATGTAAATCGGCCTTTAGCTGTTAGAGCTCGGAATACCGCACTAAGACCAAGTTGAGGCTTAATGTTCAGTCAAGCTGCTCTGTGAACAGGCTTAGGCAGCAGTTCACAAGCTGTCTCCGAAGTGCGAAATTCGGTAAGTCTTGAAAGGAACTCAACTTACTGCTATTAAAAAAGCAGAACCACAAATTCTAGTGAGTACTGCCTCCGAGACTTGTTTTAGTTATGCGAAAGAGGGTTGAGTTTTCAATTGGAAGGGGAAGAGGAGCCTTGTAGGAATGCGTGAATTCCCAAAAAAATCTGCCAATATGGCAGGAAAAGGAGTTTTAATAGTCAATCACGTTCGACATAAACCGAGCCTTGCCCCCACTGACCTCTATATATACAAGTACGCTGGACTGGCTATACCATAGAAAATGACTGTGCCAATTTGAAGCGCCGCTAAAGGATGTCTTGAAAAATAAAATTGACATAATATGCCAAAGTTTGTTGTCATATTCAAATTGTCTTATTTAATAAATCAGTATTTTGAACTTTTAAACTAAAAAACGAAAGTATTTTATGTTGTTTAATTGTATATAATATTAGTTACATAATAAGTATTATTTTTATTAATAATGAGAGTGTGCGTAATCTGTAAAACTCGTTACCAAAAGAGAAGTGGTATAACATTTCACAAGTAAGTGAATTTGCAGCAAATATTAAACAAATTAAAACTATTTGATAATATAAGTACTTAAAAATTTGTTACTAATCTTAATATCATAAATACCAACGTGTTTGGCTGAGTTTTGATAAACAATAAAATTCAATAGGGTTGTCGAGTTCCTTGTCTATAATACTTATCGATGTTCTTTCCTACCCATATCTGATAACAAACAAAGTCGCCAACAACAGATGATTATCAAATGTTTATTACTTAACAGTTTTCCAACTGAACCTATCCTATATATCTATATATATATATATGGCTTAAAAGCATAAATATGGTGAATTGGCGTCCGAAACAAAATGATCATATTTGTTCCAAACGTTTCACAGACGACTGTTTTATTAGACATGAGAACTGCACCACTTTGAAAAAGTGCAGTATACCGACAATATTTTCTGGTAGTAACAGTACCAGTAAGTATAAAAGTATTAGATTATTATTTCGAATGCATTTTTTATTCCTTCTTTCCTCATTTTCCACCAAACTCAAGGGCCATAGCCAAGTGTCGAAAGGTCGCCTGATCAAGTCGAGCCACGTTGCATGTGTTTTAGTGGGCTGAAAAAAAAACTGTATCTGCGACTGATCTCCGCTGCTGGTAATAAGAAGTTGTTTAGTTTGTTGTTTCCTCGCTTGAAGGCTAAGTATAGCCATTCAGAGAGGACACGTAGCCATCATTCTTGGGACGATACCACGGAAAGTAGGACTGTATGATAATTTCAGTTATTTTTTTAAATATTGTTATTTTTATTTCGAAAATGACGTTGTAAATAACTGATAACTATGTAATTCAAAGTTTATATTTTTTATAATATCTTGCTAGCTCGTACCCGGCGCATTGCTGCCGCAGAAGAAATCATTGTGGAAATATCGTTAAAAATGTGGAATAGTTATATTGTATAATTAGATATGATAATACAATCATTGAAATAGAATGATATATAACTTTCTATAACTTTAAAATAAGTAGTCAGTAAAATACGCACGCCACCTAGTGTCAGTTAATTGTACCGTGCGTACCATGCTTCGCACAAGTGCAACCAATAAGTTGACTAAGTTTTACAGCAATCTGATGAACGGTATAGCATCGTAGAAAGTACGAACAAACATAAATTTTTATATAGTCCAAAATATTTTACTGTCTATAGACAGACCTGTAGTTGATTAGAATAGGCGTTATTATAGCAGCTGATTTGTTTTTTTATAATACTAGAACTAAATGAACGGTTGACAATAAATTAATTTAGAAATTATGTTTTTATTTTTATTTTGTGTAGTTAGTTTAATCTTAATAATTTTTAGTTGAATGGTCTAAGGGCTACGTTGGCTATCCGAATACAAAAACAGAGTACAAAACTAATCCAACTGTAGAGATGTGTAAGACAGGGTGACGTAATATCCCCGAAATACTTTACCGCTGCATTGGAAGACGTTTGCAAGCTACTGGACTGGAAAGGATACGTATATATATGGCGTGTACGTCACTTACCTTCGATTTGCCGACAATATAGTCCTTATGGCAGAATCGCTGTAGGACCTACGCACTATGTTCAATGACCTCAATAGTGTCTCCCAACGGATAGGTCTTAAGATGAACATGGACAAAAGTCATGTGCACTGTCCATATCACACCTATGCCGGTGGTTTTTGGGCGCACTTAGCAGAAGTTGTTGACGAGTATTTTTACTTGGGATAAATAGTCTGACTAGGTAAGTTAAACTTCGACCGACAGGTCAATCGACGGATTCAACTTAGCTGGGCAGCGTTCGGGAGATTACAACACATTTTCTCGCCAGGAATACCTCAAAACTAGATTGTGTTGCCAGTGATGACCTATGGATCTGAGACGAGGTCTTTCACTGCTAGCCGTATGAGGAAGCTCGGAGTCACTCAGCGAGCTGTGAAAAGGGCTATGCTCAGGGGTTCAAACTTAGGAATGAGGATATCTGCAGCAGAACCAGAGTGATCGACATCGCTCAATGGATTAGTAAGCTGAAGTGGCAATTGACCGGCCATATAGCTCAAAGAACCGAATACCGATGGGGAAAAAAGGTTGTCAAAAGGCATCCTCGTACCGGCAGGTGAAGTGTAGGGCGTTCCATCACTAGATGGAGTCAAAACGTGGTAAGACATACAGGAAGTTGATGGATGCAGGTGGTTCAGGACCGTGCTTTGTGACATTCCTTGGGGAAGGCCTATGTTCAGCAGTAGACTTGTGAAGGACTTTAATGATGATGAATGATAATGGCATTACATTAATATGATACATAAATAGAATGGACGTTACGGGTAGAGTCCATCTATCCATAGAGTCCGTTCTATATAGGTATAGGTAGGGTATAGAATTTTTATCGATATAATTTGGTACACCGTCTCATCCCTATTAGTAGTTCCGTGGACGTGCATTTCTGCTGTCAGCGCCAAAATGGCGGAAATCAAATCGCTTCATCATGTCACGGTGTATAGCCAGTCCAGCGTACTTGTATATATAGAGGTCAGTGCTTGCCCCACACATTGCGGGTATGTGTAGATTTATAAATATAAGAGAGTATACAATAAAATATTAACCCTGTAAGTATGCGGAGAGCGTGCTGCGCCTGAAGGCGGCGGCCTCCCTGCTGTCGACACCGTCGCTGCCGCTGCCACTGCTGCCCGAGCCGCCCCCCACCCCCGCCACCCCCACCGCGCGCCGCCAGGATACGTGCTAGCCTGGACAAGAAATTTGTATATTATTATATTATATTATCATCCCAAAACCTTTTTTTTGTGCTAGACAATAGATATCTCCTAGACATATAATTTTATTATTCTACCATACACATTATATTATCATACTAGCTTGCTAGGCCCTTGCTTGCCCTTTTCGACAAACCTTTGTCATGTCCTATTATCCTAATTGAAAAAAATAATTGTGGGTCACTCATGGGCATAAAATCTGTCCTATCTCTCAAGTTGGACCAAACTGCACACGGTGTGCATATTGACTAAAATCGGTTAAGTAGTTTAGGAGTCCATCATGACAAACAACGTGACACGTAATTTATATATATTAAGATTTGATATAACGCTTTATATCTAGATTCGCAAGCATGCGGCCATGTGACACCCGGTAGCCGGCACGCTGCTTGGTAATAATAATAAATAATAAAATCCTTTATTTCGACCAACAATAGTCATAGATTGTTAGTAAAATAAACCTTAACTTAATGTTAGTTATAAAATAAAATATAAATTAATATTAAATATTAAAATGTTAGTTATCAATAACAATGGTACTTATCCTATATTAGTAACTTAACCTACACCCAGCCTCACATAGCGAAACCCAGTTGAGGTTCTTCTGGTGCTGGTATGTGCACCATTTCAAATTCTCCAGAGAGGGCTATCCAGCTTCACAGCCAATGTGCTGAGAAGGGTGTTGGAGCTCCTTAATAGCCTGCTCATCATGGACGCAGCACGCTTGCGCATGATCGCGTAGAAGTCGTCCACACGAGCATCCGCAAACATTGCCGACGCACTACAGTGTAATGGGACAATCGAAAAACCCCAGCATCTCACACCCCCCAGGCTCCCTAGACCCCCCTCTCCTTAAATATAACATCCTGTCAATGTGCCACATTGCTTACACCATCTCCCAGATTTTTTCAAACGCCTCGTGAAGACAACACTCACTCACAATGCTTGCTCAGTGCTCACCAACTAACTGTCTAACTGAACAAGATACATGTAAATGTGATATATGAATTAAAAAATATTCATGTAACGTTAAAATATAGTATATTAATTAAAACTGAACAAAAAAAATGCATAGAATTGGTCTTCTGATCTATTATGGTTTGTGATTTATTATACTATTGTCAAGTTTCATCAAAATACGTTCAATAGTTTTATTTGAGTAATAAACATACAAAAGTGTAAAAATCCATAAAATCTGTTACCTTTATAACATTTGTAGCAAATAGGATGATATGCGTCGAATAATATAGCGAAACGAGTCTTAAGTGACTCTTAGTCACGATTGGACTCCACGAATGATTACTTGGTAGTATATTGCTTCGATCAGTAACTTGCTACTCGGTACACAGAGAAGTAATAAAAAATTTCTTTTGAGAAATTTTGATGATTTGAACAATGACAATGATTTGTTTAGTATCATTTACTATTACGCGTCGCGCAGGGTTTGCGCGTAAACTTGTAGCATGTTGATGTTCGGTCGGACAGTCTCACCATCAGGAAGTATTAGTGAAATGCGCGTATGAGGTAAAGTGAGGTGAGGTGAGGTGAGGTGGTGTTACCGCAGTAGCTCGTCGGCGGCAGCCGGGTAGAGGTGCGCGTGCGGCGCGATGTTGCGGAAGGCCCAGTGGATGTTCTGGTGCTGCGCCAGGCTGCGCGCGAACGAGCCGGAGCGCCGGCAGCACAGCCGCAGCAGCGCGTAGTACGGCGGCAGCATCGCGCGGTTGTACGCCACCACCTCGCCGTCCTCGTGGTCCGCGCTGAAACAAGCGAAACAACACAATTACACTTCCATTTTCGGCATAAATAAAAGAATTAACTTTACCTGGTGGTGGTAATAAAAAGCCGACTCCAACAAACTAAAAACAGTAAAATAATTCACCAGTCCTGAGGACTAAGCCCCACAATCTATAATTATACTTGCTCTGTATGGTTTGTAAGGCTACACACTTTTAAGAAGTAGAGTTGTAGTTAGTTGATGAGCACGTCAGAAGGAAAAGATCACCAAAGTTAAAAGTTTAATTGAAAGTAAAATAGATAATAAAATTAGAGTTACAAATCTTTACTTGAGTAGTTGGTGTTCAGAAGGACGGTTGTTGACGTACTGCCGATTGTCAGCTTACAATTAAAAAGGTAAATTTAAATACACGCGACGCCCGGCTAAAGTAGGTTGCAACATTTACTAAATAAAATGTGTGGGGTAACCATACAGGCTCTTTTATCGTTCAACCCTGAACACAGTAAGTAGATGAAACGCTACATGAACAGACTTATAAAGCAAAAGACATTTCTTAAATACGTCTAGTATAATTAAAACTTTGAACATACAAGCGGCAAAATTAAAAATCTTGTTCAACCGCCTTCAATATAAATAAAATGAGAACATTATCAATGTATTTAAAGTCAATTAAATACGCATTATTAAAGATAACTCAAAAACTACTGGTTAGATTTTGATCAATTTATATGGGACCACACGAGCACCAGCTTTCTAAAAAAAAACCATCAATATCGGTTCACTCAGAAAAAAGTACTGAGGTAACACACAGGAAAAAAAACCTACAGACGAATTGAGTACCTCCTGCTTTTTGAAGTCGGTAAAAATGTAGAATATAATAAAACAGAATATAAAGTATGCTGCAACCTTCGATCACGAACTACAACAAAATAAACATACGAAATAAAAGCTTAAAGGGACATCAGGGTGGTCTGCTATTTCCTCTGGATCCATACTCGACTTTAATTAGACGTGTCAATCAAACGCGCCGTCAAGCTAAACTCCGCATATATTTTAACACTTTATTAATTCAATCAAAATGCCGATGCTTAAAAAAATTGACCAATTTCTTTTCACCCTCTCAGCATACACTCATTCCTTAGTTAGTTTTTTCCTAATATAAGTTATTTTGTATTCAGTACCATTATAATATGGCCACAACGGTAAATATTGTATATGTGACTTGGCAACATATTAAATTATATACATTTGTTTTAGTTATGTTCGTAATGTAAGTATACTTAAAATGTATGTATTATGTACTATTTAAACATTATGTATGAAATGTATCATATATTACTTAGGTTAATTGTAGTTGTGTATATTTATTTTTGTATTTACACTTATGGTATGTCTATTTATATATTTACATTTACGTATAAATTATCCACATATTTTATGGCACCTGCTAAAGTTCTCTGCTTAGCCCATGGTTGACTGGTAGAGAATGCCTAAAGGCATTAAGTCCGCCAATTGTACATTTTAAGTGCAATAAAGTTTTTTTAAATTAAATTAAATTAAATATAATAAGCTACACATTACGGTAAATGTTGTGTATATCTGTAATTGGCAAACATATTTAACCATATACATTTGTTATTGTGTTGTTGTTAATGTTTCATGTGTTTTGCTAGTGGTGTATCTTATAAATAAACAAAAAAGAAATGAAGAATTTATTTAAAATAATTTTAATTTCAATCTAATATACACTCTATACCTTATAATAATGTAGCAAATCACGTAAATGAAAATCGTACTAACTCTAAGAAATAAAGACGTAATAATTAGAACAGTTATACTGTAATCATTTGTATATTACAGCAGATAAAGTACAACTTAGCATAGTATTGGTGTTAGTCTTCAACAGCAGATGTATACTCACAGTATGTAGTTGAAGGCGATGTGCTTGGTGAGGCGGGGATTGGCGACGGCCAGCTGCACGTTCTCGGGGCAGTCGACACACACGGCGTGCCAGAACGTGAGCAGCGCCTGCTTGTTGGGGTGCACGGCCACCGACGGCTCCGAGATCGCCGGGTGGTACAGATCCCACAGGTCGTTGAAGTACTGACCAAACTGCACGAACATATCACTCGTTTCATTCACAAAGTCGATTAATCAACAGACAGAGCCTTGAGTAGTGGATTTTATCGCCAAAAATCAAGGTTAATATATATGTCACACATGAAGGTAGTCTTTTTATTTTGACGGGGGGTCAACCAGTTGACGATATTCAATAAGTCAAGTATCTTAAATGAGATACCATCACTAACATTAGCTAATAAACAGTTAAATTTTTAGGATAATACTCGAAGATTATTTCAGAATGACCTTATTCAGTAGTTACGTATCACACTTATATAGACCGCGGTAACCGATCCACCATAATTTGTGTGGTAACTATTATTATACTCAAACATCAATTAACAATAAAAATGAAATTGGTTTTTTGTAACTCTTCCACAAAAAATTTAAAATACACTCAACTATTTGAAATAAAAGTATATAGATAGAACAAACCATTAACTTTTCCACTCGGCTGACGACGCAGTACGACATAACCCCGAAGTACGCCGTTAGCTTCATCGTACCATGGACGGCGATGTCCGTGTACTTTTTCGCTGCTTTTAATTTTCCAAGTAACATCGTGTACACCTGTACAATAAAATTATTATATCTTTGCAATTATGATTTCAATCAAGGTAAATTGATTATAATTACGATTTACCATATATTTTCACAACATTAAAATTTACCGAAATTAGAAAAAGTATTCGTAGCTCCCCCCAAAACTCATTAGCACGGGACCATTAACATGTGGAGATTAATGGCAAGCATACACACTTAAAGTAATGTATAGAAATTATACAGAGGGTCCAAGTATTTCCCTAATGTCCTACAAACTATTCTTGGTCAGACACACTTGTTCGTTTGTTAACCTGTTTAGGTCAATCACACGCATCAGGTGGTCGGAAATTATGCGAATAATATGGGTCACAAATAATATAATATTTAATATTATTTGCATTCTGAGTACTAAGACGAAATGCTAAGTCTAGTTTTCAACACTCATAACACGAGTCACAGCATCATTAAGTTGCTATTTTACGGTGGTATTCTGTGAAAACGTCATCCAATTCCCGGTGAGGTTGGGCCATCATTGCAGTAACAATGTCTTCGTGAATTTCGGTCACGGTTGCCAGTATTAACGTAGTTTTAATCATTTGCGCAGGACAGAATTATACTTATAGTGCCCGAGTGTAAACGCAAACATAGGAGCACAACTCTATTCTTTTAATATCACACTCCGATGGGATGGTAATTCGACACGACCAAAGAGATCAGGCGCAGAATTAATGGATATATGTGCTTTTTGAGGCTCGGGAGTGAAGCACTGTCAATTTTCTGACTCCGGGCTGTTAATGAAAACTTATTGACAGAAAACTTATTAGCTGATTTTGATTTTGACGTCTACCGGTAGTAACTGCTAACGGCATTATTGTAGTAGTAAGGAGGCACTCCCTTGCCCCTAACGGTTTTCCGCTTTGTTTTGGCGGGAGGATGTAATAGTCGTGGCTTGGTCAACCATGGTGAATTAAGAAGGCCATTCCAAGTGGGCTCGACGTTAGACGCCGCGGAGGAAGCCCTTTGTGTTTCGGGTGCGTCTTATTTGAGAAAGCGAAGAAGTCCTCCTCTCCCGTGAGTGTCTGTTATGGGGTGGTCGGCACTGGTAGGGGAACGCGGGTGTGTGCGAAAGCGTTCCTGTGGCTCCGGCAATATGCGGCGATGCGAGCACCACGGGATTTTAGTCGGTGCGAGATTTTTTTATAGGATAAGGATGACAAACGAGAAAGGGTGACAAAAGAGTCCGACGTAATCCTTGGTAAAGAAATCCTTGGAAAAGGTAAAGAGTGAGCACCTGATGCAGCGCGTGGTGCGCAGTGTCGGGCAGCTTAGCGAGGTGCGGGTGCGGATGCGCGGCGGGCGCGGGCGCGGGGGCGGGGCGGGCGCGCGCGCGTAGCCAGCGCGGAAGTGCTGCGACGGCACTAGCGCCACCAGCAGCAGCGCGGCCGCCGCGCGAACGCGCGCCGCGCCCGCGGCCAGCAGCTGCTGCTCCACCCAGCGGTCGGCCGTGCGCAATGCCCACGCGTGCGCCGCCTTGTTGCGCGGCACCTGCACGCACACTACCGTTAAACCTGACAACTTTGCGATGTTTGCAAGGGCCTCAAAATTTTCATACATTTAGTATTTATTAGTGATTTAAAAAATACCAACATTAAGAAGAATAAATACCCAAAAATAGAAAACAGCAAAGTTAACCTTACTTTGTGACGAATTTGCCATTAAGATTTTAAATGAAAATAATAGGATTTGACTTCAAAGATGAAAGTAAGTCTACCATATAATATAATACACGTAACAAAGTTAACGTTCTGTAGTGGAAAAGTTGCTCTCCCGTTACACACTAATTTTCATACAAACTTAAAAATATGCACCAAGGTTGTCAAAAGTCCTTAACCCAAGTTTTTCTTGTCACAATAATTCCTTATGCAAAAATGTAACATATTATAATAAACATATATACTCGCCTCTAAAATTACAAAACAAATCGGCGCAAAAATAAGATTAAATGAATTATAGTATAGATCAAAAATAAGCCCTGTCACAATCATTTTAACAAGTATTTGTTTCTTTTAGTCATCATCATTATTTTATTATGATCAGGTGAAAAAAATGTTGTAACCAAGCTATATATTTTTTAAAAATGAATCTGTGCTTTGGGTACAAATCAATATCAACGCACTAATTTGAAAATATGAAAATACTAATTAAATAATATTAACCCAACAACACAGTGAAAATAATATAGATTTCTCTTTTCTTTTCCTTCACTTTGATAAAGATAGATAAAGTAATGCCAACTTATTTGTGTGGATTATGAAAATAATTACTTCGTTGAATACGATTTAAAAACTCATTGTATTATGTTTACAATTCACTAATTTAAATTTTGTTGTGCCCATATTGTGGCCGCAATTCCTTAATTACAGCGATATACCTAAATATTATACGAGACTATATTATGATGTAAATTTGCAATGCCTGTAAAATTATACCAGTTGTTCGCGAATATTACCTAATTATGTCAAATATGTATGTTGTATATATGCATCATACTAATTCTGTTTTGACTTCAAAATTTCTGTAAGGCGAGGGGATTTGGCCACCCGACACACCCATAGAATATATTTATTTCGACTTTTGTAATTATATTTTTATTAGACTCAAGATTTATATTTATAAGCTAAAAAAAAATAAACGTATTTTTTTATATTTTTGGCGGTGGGAGAAGTAGTGTAGCTGTAGTCCTCACGACAATAACTTGAGTGCAGTATAATTAAAGTCATAGCAAGATTATAACACGTCTCCTTTTCATTTAACACCTTCCAACATTACAATACAAACATACATATTAGGGTGGTCCTTAGTTCTCGACTTTTAAATTATCCCCGGGGCACTTTCTCATTTCAATATACATCTAAATATAAAATAAGTTCTTATTGTTTTTTTTTGTTACGATTTAGACGTCGCGCTATCAGCTGTCAAAATTTTTACAAAAAGCGTTGAAGGACAGCTTAAATGATGGTTTCATAAGTGTTTCATTTAGGTGTTTATGTCACATTTTACGTGCAATTGGAACTCGCATAGACAATCGTTTCTTATTCCTTCCACCCCACGACCGCTCTTCTGTACCAACGCGTCGAGATTTAATCCGTTCACACAATCAAAAACATAAGCCGTAAGACGTACAATTTAAGACGTAAGCGTGCGCACTAACATCATAATAAGTTAAAAATTGGTTTGTCAACCCTTCAATCGCCTTAAATTTCCAAGTCATCACATGCGCTTTAAACCATAAAACTTATATTTAGAGACTACTTTTCTATGAAGAAGTTTGGCATTATAGAATCTATACAAAATTCTCTATCCTTTGGTCTAAACAAATTCAGTTACTCTATGGATTTTTATTTTATTCTATTGTCAATTTGCGTCATTTGCTAACCATACGAATATGGCGCAATTTTACGGTAGATTAAAAACAAAAATCCATAGAATAACTGATTTGTTTAGACCACAGGATAGGGAATTTCGTATAGATTCTATAATGCCAAACTTTATCATAGAAAAGTAGACTCTAAATATAAGTTTTTATGGTTTAAAGGGCATGTAATGACTTGGGAATTTAAGGCGATTGAAGGGTTGACTTATTAAAACTGAAGTGCGAGACGGGTTAATGCACGCGCACCAACCAATTTTTAAGTTTTCATGGTTTTTAAAGTACTGTGGGTGGGTGCGGTCGCATGCGACCGCTGAGGATTTGACGGAATAGTGCTTCGATATCATGAGACCGCTAGGGGATTGAGCGGTTAACGAGAGTGCACGTGTTTTATTTGTAAACGTCATAGTAACGTGTTTCAAGTTACAGTGGCGTCTACAAGTAGCAGACTCAGTAAAGCTACTTCAACTGACTTCGAATGCGTATCAGAATTGACCGAAATGTAAGAACAATTACTTTCCAGTCTTGATGTCTCTTACTTGAGTGACAGACGAGCAACTATGGTCGTGACATCTACTTTGAAAAGTGCAGACTGTGGTCCATCAGAATTTAATGTCAATAGATCTTCCATTCGTCAGCAGCATGTGAAAAATCGCAAAGCTGTTTCAGAGTCTCTCAAAAGCGAGTTTAAACCTAATTCGTCATTAACAATCCATTGGGACGGTAAACTTACAGAAGATATTACTGGACACGAAACTGTAGATCGGCTGCCAATATTGGTGTCAGGACATGGAGTTGATCAACTACTCGCAGTTATTGGAACGTGGAATAAGCGAAGGATATGCGTCAGCTGTCTACGAAACTATAAATTCATGGAATTTGAGCGATAAAATAAAATGTTTGTGTTTTGACACTACTGTTGTAAATACCGGCTTATAAAGTGGAGTATAAGTTCCTTTGGAGCGAAAAATGGATAAAAATATGGTTAAGCTTGCTTGTCGTAACCACATAATGGAAATTATGTTGTCAGTGGTAGTGAATCATTCGCTTGCCCCATTTAGTGATCCTGATATACAATTATTTAAAAGATTTAAGAACAATTGGAACAATATTGACCTTAGCGACCTCAAAACAATAACAGATGACGCTGAGGCAAATATTCTTGCAGAAGTGGCCGCAGAGAGGATTTCTTTTGCCAAAAAGCAACTACAAGTACATCAACCTCGAAATGATTACAGAGAACTGTTGAATCTCACTATTACTTTCTTAGGTGTTCCTGAAAAAGGCGTTTTATATAGGAGACCTGCTGGTCTACATCGAGCTAGATGGATGGCAAGAGCCTTGTACTGTTTGAAAATTTATTTATTTAAGCATCAGTTTAAGCTAACGAAGAAGGATGAAAAGGCTGTGAGAGAAATATGCATTTTTATGGTGATGATTTATGTTAAATATCGGTTTCAAAAGCATCTACCGGATGGTAGCACAAAGGAATGACTTACAATTATCGAAAGACCTTAAAGCCTTTGAAAGCTTAAACAAAAATATGGCTACTTTTGCGCTGAAAAATATTCTAAATCATTTGTGGTATTTGTCGGAAGAGTCTTTCTAGTTTCGCTTTATTTTTTCAATGAAAAACTTTCAGTTCAAGATGAAAAAAAATGGTGGAAGCACTGAAAATTGAGGGCACAGGAGATTGCTTAAAAAGAATAAACCTTGATATCACACATATCGACGAAAAAAATATAGAAAACTTCGTGAATAGTAATTCCTTAAAATTCTTCCAGATCCTAGGTATCAGATCAAATTTTTTGAAAAAAGACGTGGAAACTTGGAACGAAGACACTGATTATGCGGCTGCCAAAAATATCGTTCATTCTTCGCGAGTAGTGAAGGACATAGCTGAGCGCGATGTTGCTTAAATGGAAGAATATAATAAACTATAATTGCAACCAACGAAGAACAAAAACAATATTGGTTTTTCTTGGTAAAAGAGTATAGAAAAAAGTACGTTAATACTAACGAGTCAACCCTTGTATCTTAAAAATAAATGATTCAAATATCTACATATCTTAATTCATAACAACAATAATTTTGTATAATTTTTTCATGTCCTGGCTATAAAAATAAAAGAATCTCACACACTCACTCATCACAAATACATATTTTGAGTTTTTATTTAAAATTAAAACTTTTGTAGCGACCTCTAAATGTCATTTAAAAAATAAAAAAATACTTTCTTATGGTATGTAATCAAATTTACGTGGTGCCCCGCGAAATTAAAAAAAATCTTAGGAATAAGACCACCCCAATACATATTGTTGCGCGCCTAAGTTGATGTCTGCTACCTGGCACTAGCGCCATCTAGTGCCGGGGACCAGAGCGAGGAGGGTTTCCTAGAAAATGTCAATCATGAATTCTCCCCCAACAGCGCCATCTAGTATCGAACAGAAGAATTAAGCTTTCTAGAAGCCCCACACTCGAACTTTCTGCGCCTGGTCGGTCGGCGCCCGTATTTACTGGAATATTCTAGATGTTTCGGTGGAAAAGGTGTATTTAAAGCCGCTGCAAGCCGCGATCGGGGCAGTATTGAATTTGGCGACACAAGCGAAGCTTCGGAGCGAAATATAGTGAATCAGTGTGATTAATTATTAGTGTTAATTTTGGTAATTCAATCGGCAGACGAACCTCAAGCTCGTAACAATATGTTCAGTTAAACCTAAGATTTACCAAACCATAATGGTAAAAGTCTGAACTGTTTTGTGGTAAATAAAATATAAGACACGGTTAGTAGTGACCTGCAGAGCGAGCCACTCGAGCGCGGCGTGCGGGCAGACGTCGGCGGCGTCCCACAAGCGCGCCAGCACCAGCTGCGTGAAGCACGGCAGGCCGCTCGACGCCGCACCACCTCCCCCTCCCCCGCCACCGCTCCCACCACCGCTGCCCTCCACCAACAGAGTCAGCAGCTTGAACAGCGCGCCGCAGCTCTGTCATACCAAGAAACTCAATGTTAATTACAAAATATTTTATTCAAAGGTAAATCAATCTTTATTTTGTATTGGGTGCGTTTGGCAGAAAAAAGCGCTAGCAAACGCTTGTAAGCAAAATGGCGATCGTAAGCGGTAAGCGCTGTCAAATCGTAAGTAGCTATTTTCCTCTAGGACACGAAATTAGTTTTAATCGGGGAACCTAACCTAATTTAAATATATGTTTGTAAAGTATTCATATTAAAAACTTACCAGTTATGAATTTTTAATAACATGTATAATATGTTTATACATGTCATAATATTACTTAAAACTAATATTGCACAAAACAACTTATAAACTCTACTTCAAAACAAACAAATTTCATGAGCAAAATGGCGGATTGTGTCAGCGCCACTGAAGTTAGCAAACGTGTCCTGGTCGAAAACTGTTTAGTTTCGCCATTTTGCTTACAAGCGCTTGCTAGCGCTTTTTTCTGCCAAACGCAGCCACTGTTTATTGTTTCGTTTGACTATAATGTTGATCAATGTCATCCCTAACGATAGTTTAATATATAAATCGACCGTTCTTTTTCTTCATTTGGGATTATTAATTAACTCTTACCTCAGAATGTTTAGCGATTGCTTGAAAAATCATGTTGACGATCTTTTGCGCTAATGCTTCGTTCCACCGGCAAAGTGCGAAGATAAGCGACCGTGTCTGTTGCAAGTTTAAACAGTCTCGAGTCTGTTGGTATATAAATGGAAACCCCTGTGAAAAGAAAACAATAAGGTTAATTGAAATGAATGACAAGAAGTTAAAATTAGTAACATAGTGGAATAATATGCAAATTAAAAAATATACAGCAGTTTTTAATTAAACCTAACATCTGTAAAAGACCATACTGTTGGATATAGTATAGAGTCTGGGTATTCATAATTGCCCCATTTCTTGTAATTGTATTCTAGCCTACTATCGATTTTATTGCAAGAAAGTGCCTTTGTATATAATGTTATGTCTTAAGGGTTTTGAGCGCCAGTATAATAATCGAAAAGGCTGTGAGATATTATATCTTAGTCCACATCAGTAACAACGTATCTAGACTGCAGTAAAACATACCATCAACAGGAGTGTAAGTTCGTTTGTCACTTACACTCGTAGACAGAGAAACCTATAGACAAATTGACGCCTTCTTTCGCACTCGCACACGAAAAAGATAGATTTATGCATACGTCTTGCATAGAAATGAGACAGAGCGGTGTGATTGTTTGTCCCTTTCTTCGTTTTGTCTCTATGTTACTAATTTTAACTTAGAGTGCGCTAGTCGGTAGGTATATAGGCTCCAGCTCCAGCTGCGCACAGTGACACTCACCTTGGCATGCAGCAGCGCGCGCGCGTCGGGCTCGGGCAGTGCGAGGTGTCCGCTGGCGTCGCGCGAGCGCTCCACGAGCCCGGCCACCAGCGCCACCATCTTGTCGAGCGCGCCGGGCCGCAGCTTGTCTCCACTCTCTGTCCCTCCACCAGCACTAGCCCCGCTACCACCGGCCTCTTCGGATGGAGACTCCGCCTATACAACAATACTCTATAGTCACTCATCGTTACCCTCAGTTAATCCAAAAACTATGGAAAATATCTCCTAATGTTCACCCCTTGTAGTGTCCCGTAATATAACAAAAACAAAAAGGAGTTGGCCATAGGCACATTTTTGTACATGTTGAGCGTGAAAACGAACGTGGTTGAAGTTAGGAACACTAGAAATATGTATGAGTTAGTGTTTGGCTTTTGAGTAAAACCAGACTTTTGAGTAACTGCCAGCGAATACTACTCTATTATACTGACTGAAGGCTAAGGCCAAATGTCTCTTGACCTGTGATTATACTATAGTCAACCAAATCTAAGAAATACATTTTGACAGCTGTCAGACTTATTGCACCAAGCATGCCAACCAAATAATGGGAACGTACAGTATTCGATTCTTAAAAAATCGATATCGATTATTTAGAGTTGATAATCATTTACAGTTTGGTTTGAATAATACCAGAAAACGGATAATTTAAAACACAAGATGTATCAGTTTCTTCGTATTCTTTGTTACTATTTATTTACAGAGGCACAGTTATAAAAATTTAAGATTAAAACTCGAGTAAAAATAAATTTATTCAATCACTTTCAGTACAACTAGTAGAGATGTCGTGGTTTATATTGATTATTATTTGACTTTCAATAATGCAGTCAAAATTAATATCTCTTTCAAAGTCATCCATAATCAATATTTTTGTTTTTTCTACCGCTTTTGCCCAATCATCCTTTGTGAAATGGGCACATGCTTCAATGAATTTTTTCTTAGCATTGGGTGACAAACGAGCACACAGTCTACCTGATGGTAAGTGTTGCTATGGCCCATAGACATACATATTTATCCTCAATTAAGAATCAAAATGCAAATGCGTTGTCACCCCTGAAGACTAAGATGGTATGCCTCGATTCCAGTAAAAAGGATCTCCGATTCTCTAAACTCACCATACGAAACACAGCAGCATTATGCTGCTATTTTACGCTGGTATTCTGTGAGAGCGTGGTCCTGCCCCGATTGAGATAACCCATTCGTGCTACAACTATAATATTGATGTAGCGTGGCTCTACCACGTACAAGAAGTTATTATAGAAAAAACAATCCAAAAAGTTAAAGCCGAGTCACAAAATCACAAAATTACGCCCAGTAAGCTCTCGTAACCGAAACAGAAACTTGTTTGTTTAATATAGATTATGAATAATACTTATTGAGAGTACAATTTTTTCATTTATCACTGGCTCGCAAAAAACACCTCTGTACTGGGAAGAACCAGCAAGAAACCCAACGGGACTAGTTTTTTTTTTTGAATAAGAGCTTACAATCACGCCTGTTACAATTGACAACACAAAACAAATTAGAAATAGCTTGGTAGCGATCACCCTTCCCAGGGGTTATTATCATCCATAAATTCCTTAATATTAAAATAACCCTTTTTATACAAACTTAGTTTAATAAAGTTTTTGAACTTTGTGTACTTAAGTCAAATTTTGTATATTTTCTGGCATTTTGTTGTAAAGGCGTATATATCGCCACAAGAATGAATGACTGACTCTGTGGAGTCGAGTAACTGTAACCGAAATAGCGGCGGGATATTGAAATTATGTAGTGTTTATTTTAGCACATATGAGGTTTTTTGTCCTACAAAAACTTACTTTGACAAAGTAAAAACAATAAATTGTTTTATTCATGTAATTTATGGAATTTCGAAAATAAAATTTGATTTAACAAATAATAAATTAAAAAATTAATTATGCGATTATTTGAATTTTTTACCGATTATTTTAATATTTTGCCGATTATTCGTATAAAAATGAATTTTAATTATCCAAACACTACGGTAATGTACATAACGATATATCATTGAAACGACGTAAAGTAAAAAAAGTTAATACTGGTTATTTTTTAATATTTTGCTTTGTTTGAAAGATTCAAATTTAAATTAGTGATAAAAAACTATACACGTTGTAATGAAATATAGATAACTTCATAGTTCTTTGGATTTACGTAAAAGGTTATTTTAAAACGTGCGAGTACGCTTGTGCAAAGTTATTGCGGAATGATTAATGTGAAACGTCAAAAGGTATTTCTTAGATTTGGTTGACTATAACAATAATATTTCATATTGCACTAATGTTGATGGCAGAAGTAGGTAAGAGGTACCTTACGGATGCCATGACAGGAAACAACCTTATCATCTATTATATTTAAATCAAAAATTATATTTGTGCTTCGTCTATCATCACTTAAGGCCGAATACGAAGAGAACTGGCGAAAATTAATGTATTTCTCTTCACTAGAACTTTGATCGGAAGTAATTCTAAGCGTTAAAACATTTTTTGTAGGTTTGTTCGGTTCCTTCACAAGGTGCCCGCCGTTTTAAAATTTTAAAATAAATGAATATACCAACAAATAAAAAAATGTTAAGAAATGATATTTAAAAATTATTGTTCTTCCAAAACTCTGTAAATTTTAATGTAGGAAAAATTATTTTACGTAAAAATGTTTGTATTGTGATTCTGAAGGTGACTGCCGTCTTTATTTTCGATACAAAATACTATTTATTAACATAATTCGTTTTAATTAAAAAACACCTAATAATATCGTATATTGCCAGAAAAAAGTTTGCCGTAATAAATTACCAGGCGCTTCGACGTGTGGCGTAAGGTGACAACAGTCGTTGTGTCTGTAGCGAAAATCGTTAATTTAGTGTTTTATACGCGTTTCAGTGACCATAAATGTGAATATGGGTAGGAAAAGAAATAAATGTTACCTAAGTGGTAAAACAAAGAGAGTTTATCGCATGAACGCTGGTCGAATGTTGTAAGTTTCTTTTTGAGGTTACTTATATTTTTTGTAAGGTACTTTTTTGTTTGAGGCTGCCTAATAGGCTGCATTTTTTCTCATTTACATTAGCCAAACTGATCATTTATACTTTTCTAGGCAAGTGAGAAACACTAAAAATGTAAATATCACGACCGAGTCGGAAAAGAATATACAGAGTAGTGCAAGCACAGAGACCGCAAATAATGTCATAGTCAATGTATTGTCCGAAAGCATGGGGTAAGTACATAATTAAGAAAAACCGAAATACCTGATGTGAAGTTATTGACCAGTCGGAGTAGTCTTGTGAGAATTTACATACACAGTACCTATCCCCACTATGGAGCAATCACCGACTTTTTAGTTTTTTTTTTCTTTATTATTTATACAATTTGCATTACGGCATCTTGTAATACTCACAAGAACAAACATTTTCAGTTATATGAGGTTCTTTACGTACGATGCACCAATTAAGAAAAAAAAATCGATATCAATTCAATAACTTTTCGAACAATATTTTATAACGAATAAAGTACAGAATTTATAATCTATAGGAACTAATATTATAAATAAGAAAGATTTAATTAAGAAGTAAGCAATGCTCTCTGTGTTATTCATTACTTTGCATACTGAGCTAGCTCAGTCGTACGGGCTTTGATTATACTATACATGTCTATATAAACAAAGCGTACGGGTAACACACGTAATGTTCGATAGACGGCGCGTGGTTTGTTGCGAAACCAGCAAGGTCAATCGCGCCGTATTGGCCTTAACAATTCTAATCACAATTAAATAATGTCAATACAATACATTAAATGTTAAACAATCAGATAGTAGGTTTAAAATGCAAACAAATTAATCAAAAACTATTTAAAATCAATGCAAGTTTGTATAAACTATCAACAATGAATGCCATGTTCCCAATATTGCATCAGGAATTATTTGGATACATTTTTGTATGTGCTCCGGAATTATTTATGATCTTACCCACAAAAACAAAGTTATTCAGATTTTAATAGTTGAATGCATTTTTGTTTTGACAGAAGCCCTATTATATTATATTATATGGATCATTTCTGCATACGAAGGTCTAATTGCAGTATGTAACATACAGTAGTAGCATGAATAAACTAGGAAATAAGTTGGAGGTCGTAAGCAAGTCTACGTCACTAGAAAAGTAGCTTAAATTAGCGGCATTGCGTTGTAAATATATTGGCGAAAACTGAACATCTAATTTAGTGGTACTTCTCAGAGATGACAAAACCATCTTAAATATTACATAAATACTTAAGTAACAAATGATACACAAATTGAAGGATAGATACCAAATATGTTACTAAAAAGTATAACGTGTCTACTGTATACATATAAAAAGCATTATTCCTTTAATCGTTTACAACGGCTAAGCACTTACCGAAGCAGAATTCTGTCCGAGATAGAAGCTGACCATGCTTGAAATGGCATTGATCCTCAACATAAATTTGCCTTCTTCCTCACCCATTTTGCTGAATTCATACAACAGACTAAAGTACTCCGTCAAGTGTCGCAGATGTGATCGCGCACCATTTTCCATCTATCAAAATAAAAAAAATTATAATAATTAAATTTAATCTTAAAACGATACTAAAACATAATCTAGCAATATATTGAAACATAAGAAACTTTCTTAATTTCTTACTATATTTGTTCAACTTAGTTTGGTTTATCATCAATAAGCAATATAATAAAATTTAAGGAGTAAAATGCGTCCTTAATAAGCCATTCTTTCTTTAGCGATATATTACTTAAATAGTTTATTAAGGTGTTCCTTTGTAACTAAAGCGTTGATTGCGGATATAGACTTATTATAAAAATAATTACCAATGAGCTAGTGAGATATTTTTAATTTTATGTTTATTTCTCAGATTATTAATGGACAGATATACCATTTCATTTAATATTGTCAACTCCCATATGTACTCACCAACGATAATAACATTCTTATAAACCTAGTAACACAACTTGCTTCACCCAATTTACTATTATCTTCCCCTTCCTCCATACCCTGCAGGTATAAGGCACAATGACTAGATCTGAAATAGGGTTTTCAAATTTACGATTCAGTTGAAATTAGATAATGGGTGCGTTTGGCAGAAAAAAGCGCTAGCAAGCGCTTACAAGCGCTAAAATAGTTTTCGGCCAGGACACGATTGCTACTTCAGTAGCGCTGACACAATCCGCCATTTTGCTTATGAAATTTGTTTGTTTTGAAGTAGAGTTTATAAGTTGTTTTGTGCAATATTAGTTTTAAGTAATATAATGACATGAATAAACATATAGATGTTATTAAAAATTCATGATTGGTAAGTTTTTAATATGAATACTTTACAAACATATATTTAAACTAGGTTAGGTTCCCCGGTTAAAACTAACATCGTGTCCTGGAGGAAAATAGCTACTTACGATTTGACAGCACTTACCGCTTACGATCGCCATTTTGCTTACAAGCGCTTGCTAGCGCTTTTTTCTGCCAAACGCACCCAATGATAATAGTACATTACAATACAAGGGACTTAAGTAGCCGATTGCACTAACTTTACACGTTTTAATAATCGGCTACTTAATTTCCGTGTATCGTACATTATTTTATAGTACAAGTGACTTAAATCCACTTTTAATGGAATAAATTGTTGAACCGGCCATCTCGTGGTTGTCTTTGACTGTCACTGACTGTCGTGATACGAATTTATTTTGTTATGGGTTTGTCATTCATATCGTGTCAAAATATAAATTAAAATTTATGCAATAAGTATTGATTAGCAGCTCAGAAAGTGAATTCAGTGATGATTTCAATGCCAATATTGTTTCAAAATGATTTTCGAGAAACTGCCAAAAATGTTACAATTTGTTGCCCGCAAAATCTAAAAGGTTATATGTGGCACACTTAGTAGTATAGTAAGCCCATGGGCACGCCATAATTTGTTTAAGAAGTCGTGTAGGATGTTTTATTAGCCTATTTTGCTCATCTTTCGGAAAGTTATGCTCCATCTAGCTTATGGGCTATTTATTAGACTATAAATAAATTAAATAAAGTATAAATTAGCAATTATAAAAGGTTAACGATGTTTATAAAGAAAAAATCTACAGGATAGTATTTTCTAAAGAAAATGTTAACAAATTTCTAAATAAAGCACCCGATGATATTTATGTAGGCTATAAGGTACAATTAAATATCAACCTTAAGCTTTAATTACACGGGACCAAAGGTGCAACAGAGTCGATTTACAGAAGTCTTGTATGACTCGGATGTTGGCTTATATAAAAATGATTTATCAAACCTGAATTCACAACGGTTTTATTTTTTTTGGCAATTGTAATGTGACGGTAAATGGTGGCAATAGTAATTGTGTTTTTATTAATTGTACTTTTAAAAGTACAGTTTCAGCTAAAAATTTACAAAAAATTTTAATGAATCTATGTTAACCTCTAAACCGCCAAGCGGTCTCATGAGACCGCGGCCATATTCCGTCAAATCCCTAGCGGTCTCATAAGGTCGCACCCACTCACAGCACTATAACCCATAAAAACTTATTATATATATAATGAGACTACTTTTTTTCTATGTAGAAGTTTGGCAATATCCTCTCAACTGCGGATGTTTTTTTTGTGTGTGTTTTGTTATGTGCAAGACTTGGACACGAAAATATCTCCATTGACTGCGGGCGTCCAAGTGTTAGACATTTTTTACCCGCTCTTTTAATGAAGAAACAAAGCATTATGCGCTATTTCTAACTCATTCTACCATATGTCAATGTGTACAGGATAAAAAAGGCTAGCATAAAAACCCCACAGCTTATACACTTTAGTAGTATATTTTATTTAAATCATTCTTAAATGTCGTCCGTTCCTTGAGTCAGCCATTAGTGTGATTGACGCGCGCTAACATCGAAGTTGTTTGTAATTATTTTGTATTAATTTATATTTATTGTGTGGTGAATTGTGTTAAAACAATGCCTGGGTAAGTAACCTAGTTATTTATAATCTCATTTTGTGTTTTATCTTATTAAGTACGTGTAAAATCGTTTTTTAATATGTATAAAGCAAACTGCTATCTTAGAACTAACATGCTGGTTGAGGAAAGTTGACTTGAAATGTACGTAAAATTTTAGTGTTGACTGTCAGTTTTGTGTAGACTCGATTAGCATACACATGTGTACCAAACATAAACATCGTACGCTCGCTCGATTAAGATACACATGTGTACCACAAGTACTACCCTTTGAAAAATAATTTTTTTAATTAAAACAAAACCAAAGACACTATGCAATAGATAATAGTATCAAAGACAAAGATATGCTCTTTTATTTTAAACCATAACCTGGCAATGTTTCTTAGAAAAAAAAAAAAAAGAAATCACTCTGAACTTCCGGCGTTCCACGTGTCACTTTGTTGAAGGTGCTCCATCTTTTTTATAGAATTTTATATTTGTGTCTGGACTAAAAACGAAAGTATTATACTTTTTTATATTCCTTGTAATATAGTAAACACGTAGATATGTAATTTGTGGTATAAAAAGTGAAAAGTAAAATGCCAAAAGTACTTCAAATTCCGGAAAGCCCGTTTTGGCAGGTGAGTTATAAATGTGTTATTTTTCAAATTCTCATTTATTTTTAGTGTAAAATGTAAGTAAAAATAGTTTTCGTATATATTTCAAATAACATGACGTTGTATTTATTTCAAATTCACACAAACATATTTTAGAAATATTGTTCGAAATGTCATACAGATAAAATATTTTTTTTTTTTAATTTTTATAATATTTTAATATTTTGGTATGAGTAACGAATGGAAACACATAAAACATAAAAATATACATGTTTCCAAACATTTTCATATAAATTTCTCCAAAAACAAAAGTGTAGAATTCAAATTAGTAGTAATTTTGGCACTAAAAGTGAAGTATATACTACTACTTATGCTATAAAGGGTAATTTATGAATTTTATTATAATTTCTAACAACCAAAATAATTTTATTCAATAGTTTATACATTCAACAAGAATTCCTGTAAGTTTTATCCATAAATATTGTCTCAAAGTGAAAATATAGCAAAATTTGCAATATAGCAAAAAAATTTGCTAATTTGCAAATTTTCCCGCCAAAAAGGTCGCGAGCGAACGGGAGTGTCATATTACGCGTGGCCTCGCGAGCTAACAGGTTAAAATATGTGTAATCGTTTATCGTTCACAGTTTTAGTACGTCAAAATGAGGATAAAGTGCAATATTTTCAAAATTTTAATGTAAATACGCAATAGGTGCAATAGCTCCATTTTTGAGACGTCCGCAGTAGTGAATTCTAGTTCTCTGTTTTGCGGGTGGCGAAAAAAGGAACTAAAGTTTGCCATACTGCATCAAGTTCAAATTCGGTTGAATGGTTAGAATGGTAAAGAATCTAGCGCCCTCGAGCAGAGAAATGGAGCTTGGTTGACTCCACGATTATTCGATGATTTATGAAAAATTGAATGTGGCATTTGGATATGTCATGTATGTTAACACAAGACTTCGGAATTTTTTAAACAATTTATTAAATCAGAAAATTAGAAAGTATTTACATAATATGCTTTTTAATATTTTTATTTTAATACTTTCTAATATTTAATATTTGAAATTTTTATTTTTTAGTTTACCTATTATGAACAGGTTGTGGTTTTTAAGGTCACCTCAGGACACATATTTCTTATATTGGTTTTTTTTTAATGTACATTGTATCTGAATGTACTTTGCAAATCGTGTAACGTTGCATTATGTTTCAACCTAGAGCAAGATTGCTGCTACCTACAGTACCATTCGTAAATGAATTGTACTGTAGATACAGTAAATCCAACAAGTACCAGGAGCCTTTTAAAGAAATGAGTACCTATGTTATATATTTATTCAATTTTATACTTATGTCCATCCATCCATTTAGTTTTTATTGTTGCCTAGCTATAATTTGTTCAGCTAATTATTTCAGACTATCATCGTCGAAATTGTTAAGTTAGTTAAGTTACACAGTCTATTTCCGTCCCACAGCTGGGCCTTCCCTCACTTCTGAAAGGGTTTTAGGGCAAAGAAGTGTCCGCCGCGCTGCCCATATGCGTGTTGGCGAACTGCACATGCCTTGGAAATATTTTTTACTTATTTCTCAGACAGTCAGACTTCACCGCCGAGCAAGAGGTAAATCAGCACTTAAAATTGCAATTAATAATTTCATTGATGCCGGCGGGGACCGAACCGGGTGTGCTAGCGTACTGTGAAATTTAACGCGAGAGCTAATAATCTGAGCTACCATGGCTCTCATCATCGAAATGAATTCTTAAGTTGGTTAAGTTACAGCCTTTTTACGCCCCACAGCTGGGCAAAAGGCATCCCCTTATTTCTCAGAGGGTTTTAGGGCAAAAAAGTTTCCGTCGCGCTGCCCCAATGCGTGTTGACGAACTTCAAATGTCTTCGAAATATTTTTTTTTCTTATTTCACAGACGTGCAGGTTTCCTCACAATGTCTTTCTTCACCGCCGAGCACGTGGTAGATCAGCACTCAAAATTGCAATTAACAATTTCATTATTGCTAGCGGGGATCGAACCCGGCTTGCTAGCGTACTGTGAAATTTACAGCGAGAGCTAACCATCTGCGCTACCACGGCTCTTCTGAGCCACCACGGTTCTCATCGTTGAAATGAATACACCTCTTTATTTTGTATGTTTTTTTTTCTATAGGATAGGGTGACAAATGAGCACGCAGTCCACCTGTGGTGGTTGCTGCAGCCCATAGATATCTGCATCTATCCTCGATTACAAATCAAAATGCAGATGCGTGTCACCCGTGAGGACTATGATGGAACGCCTCGTTTTCAGTAAAAAAGGCTCTCCGGTTCTCTACACTCACCATACGAAACACAGAAGCATTAAGCTATTATTTCACGCTGGTATTCGGTTAGAGCGTGGTCCTTCCCCGGTCGAGCCGGCCTATTCGTGCTACAACTATACTACTAATATAACTTCAACATAGCTCTACCACGTATAAAAAATGTTTTAATGAACTAGTACATGATGCACAAAAAAGGGCAGAATCGGACTTTAATTGTGGCATATTTTTGTATAATGCGTAAGAAGTGGGTTCTTTAAAAATATACATAAATAATATTTTTTTATTTCAGGAAGAGATATATTTATTTTAAATTTTTTATTTCGTAGTTATTATTTGTGTTAACCTTTTGAGCGCCACGCCAAAAACTCACTACCGTGTCCTGTACGCCAAAGCGAAAAGTAAACAAAAATACCTACGAAAAAAACAGTGCTGCCAAGAGTTGATATATCGATAACACAAAATAACTTGTTTTTGTTGGTTTTTTGTACAATAAATGAGTCTTTATAATCGGGTATGTTTTATTTAATCTTGTGCTGTCTTCCACTCTTTTTTATATATGTACTTTGTACATAAATAAAAAACAAACAATAACAATAAAATAGTAGTAAACCACAACACTACTCTCCGTCGTGATGACGTCACTGTCACGACTGGACGACAACGGCGTAGCTGACCTTTCTTTTTGAAACTTTCTTAGAGATGTAGCCGTGTCACACGTTGTGTATCGATTTCAAAATCGATGTTACCAAAATATACAGACATCTATTCAAAATATTTTATGGCAAGGCGTAGGCCAAGTGAATCACAGAAGAAAAGTCTTACGCTCTTATGATAAAGGGGGTTTCATATGATACTGATGTTGCTAAATGATTTTGAGATTGAGAAAGAAAATCGCACAACACAAAATGAAAATTGCTCTTCATACCTTAAGTAAAGAAAACACATTTATTATTTGTAATTTTATATTATTAAAATAGAAAAGGTACGTAATTATTCACTAATCAACAACTGTATATAGGTAATTATTCGCACTAGAAAAATCAGTCTTATAATATTAAAATCTTGGTCATGGAATAAAAAAATCAGTACTTATTACAGAAATCAACAAAGGGTACATAATTATTCAACAATTGTAAATAATTATTTGCACTAGGTCTAGTCATAAAATATTAAAATCTTGGTCTTTAACTCAATCAGTACTTAATATAGAAAACAACAATTAAAAATAATTAATAAATTATAGGTAATATTAGTCTTAAAATAATAAAAATCTTATGGAATAATAAAACATAAATGTTTAGCTGGCAAAAGCAAATTTTCTAACGTGGTAGAGCCATGCTGCAGTTATATTACGGGAGTTAGTAGTTGTAGCACGAATGGGTCGGCTCAACCGGGGAAGAACCACGCTCTCACGGAATATCGGCATCAAATAGTAGCTTAATGCTGCTGTGTTTCGTATGGTAAGTGTAGAGAACCGGAGACCCTCTTTACTGGAAACGAGGCATTCCATCTAAGTCCTCACGGGTGAGAGCGCATCTGCATTTTGATTCGTAATCGAGGATAGATGTAAATGTCTATGGGCCACAGCAACCACTTACCATCAGGTGGACTGTGTGCTCGTTTATTACCCTATGTTATAAAAAAAGAAATTAACCGTAAAAAGACTATAAAGTGTATTCCTACCTCATTGAGGTAGAGTTAATCGAAAACGAAAAACTTTGGTTTCACGATAATTTTAAATTTCCGAAAATTCATCATCGTCGACG
This sequence comes from Parnassius apollo, assembly GCA_907164705.1. Taxonomy (NCBI): domain Eukaryota; kingdom Metazoa; phylum Arthropoda; class Insecta; order Lepidoptera; family Papilionidae; genus Parnassius; species Parnassius apollo. The sequence continues at coordinate 18,901,244 of CAJQZP010000008.1, forward strand.
CTTTCCAAAATCCGAATGAGTTCTGAGGAATCGTTCATGTTGCACTGCACTAATTTTCCCGCTAATCGCTTATGACGTCATCAGTGTGTCGTCTGTACTTGACCACGGCGCCCAGTGAACTGATTTTCGATGTCGCGCTAAGGATGCGCCAGAGTTGAGATATTAGATTTATTATGTGAAGATAATTTGTTAATTTTTTTTTTAATTCATGTAGCTAATTATAGTTTCATATTTCTAACCTTTTGTTTTATTTAAATATCAATAATAATAGAAAAAAAATAACACGTTTGAGCTTAATTTTGAATAGTTTTATGGCTAACGCATTACAACACTAGCGGTCTAACATAGACGACTTTGGCGTGCTGGACATAGTATTTGCTTAGATAAAAATCCATTTTTTTTTAGTTCAATGTTTCTTAGTACTTGTGGCTCTAGAAGACTTGTTTTTTATACTCACATGTTGCTGGGTTATTCTTTTTTTGAGGGGTGTAGAATTAAAATACCAGTAATAATTTTCCAATGTCTATATTTCATATTTTTGTGGGCCGGGTTTTTTGTCATCTATAGACGTCGTTGGCGCTCAGGGCACGCGGGTGCTGGTCACGTATAGATGACTTTGGCGCTCAAAAGGTTAAAGGAAATATGTTACCTTTTGGAGAAATAATGTTGTTGGTTATTGGAAATGTAACATAACCGCTGCGCACCTCGCGGCGCCTCTGTCACTCGACACATATTATGGTGCATTGGGTATTGTTTACTAAAAACGTTATTTATAACTCTACATCAGCGGGAGTGACCCTTGAGTGGTTTTATGGTTTTTAAAGGAATGAATGAATCTTTATTTCTGTACAAGTGTTGTTAAAGTTTGTTTGCTCAAATAAAGTAATTAATTTTTCAATAAATATGGCACTTACGACTAAAATTTTGATATCGGCATTAAGAGTACTTATGAGATTTCTAAAACTTAGCAAGACCTATTGAAAGATGACTGAACCATGTAAAGAAAAAGAGAGGTTCAAGACTCAGAGAATCATTAAAATGAAATAAAAAAAAACTATTTTTATTGACTAAAGCATTACGCCGCATTATGCCGCATCTGGTCCGAACTACATTCTACATCGGTGTAAGTTGATTGTGGGTTTTTGTAAGCTTATTATTAATGCGTTTTATGATAAAAAATTGTATTCTAGCCTATGATTTTGCACATAAAATATTGTAAACAATAGATGTAAGATTAAAATAAAATAAAATTGAACTATTAAAAAACTTTGTGTCGTTGAGAAATATGATAGTTTTGGCTTTATTCAATATTTATTTATACTAATTACTTAAAACTTTATTAAATATATGTACTAGCTTATAGGAAATTTCATAGAGAATTCAGAAATGTATACATATTATAGTATTCGATATACCAAAATCAAGATATTTGCGTTTAAACAGATTGGGCTCAATCAGCCGTTCATTTTATTAAACAGCTCCGCAGTCAACGGAGTACGGTTAGTCTCCGCAACTGAAAGGTTATATAATCAATATGACATACTCTATCCTCTAGTGCAATGAAAAAAACTGTTATCCTATGAATATTTAGTTATAATCTACGTTCATTTTCACACGCCATTTTCGCGTAAATGTTATTGTGTTGATTTTTGGATTTTTCTAGTGTTTTATGAGTTTTTAGTATAGTGTTTTATTAATTGTAATGAAAGTTTTTGTGTGAATATAATTTATCTTTTTACGTAAATAATTTCGAGTACTATTGTAATATTGAAATAATTGTGATTTTGAAATAATTGTGATTTTCACGCTACTGACATTCGCTTGGTATGTTTTTTTTCTTTGTTATCAAAATACAATAAAATCTTTTTGTAATGAAGTAAAACCTGACTTTTGTTTAGATCACAAGATAGAAAATGTTGTATAGATATTATTTATAATGCTAAACTTCTTCATAAATATAAGTTTTAATGGTTTTAAGTGCTGTGGGTAGCTGCGGTCGCATCCGACCGCCCGGGATTTGCCGGGCGCATGCGACTGCATGGGATTTTTATGGCGCTTGAAGAATTAAATATTTTTTATATTTCTTGATCAAATGATTAATTGTTTTGTTTGTAATTTAAAGTATTCTAGTAGATGTTACTAATTAAATTTCTTCTATTGTTCTGCATTTATTATTATGTTTAAATAAATGTTTAAATTTTTTTAAATATAAATTATTATAAATTTCATTCGTGATTGCAAAACATAACTAACGTACAATAATCGGCTAGTTAAGTCCCGCATGAGCATGACTTGAACGTGGTTTCAAGTCACCGTGTACTATAAAATATATTATGGCTTTACTGACTAAAACATACCTCAGCCTTTGAATTACATGCATACATAGCCTCTGGAACATTTGACGCACCATTTGATTTGGACATTTTATTAACACCTAAAATGGAAAACATGAACTGTTAGTGACAAAACAAAAATATTAAATAACTATGAAGTGAGATTAAATCATTTTGAACGTTGCCTGTTCTATATAAAAGTATAGTAATATCAGCGAGACGATATAGTGTTGCAAACAAAAACTTACCAGCTAGTTCTACTTACATATTTTTTTTAGTAATCGAAATCAAAATAATAATTATAAATATTGAAAACCGAAACTCTGATGACTCTCGTAACCGGAGCCACTTTTTTAATTAGCAATGCCACAGTAGTATATACATGATGTTACAGGCTGTTAGGCATTTCGTTTTAGTCGTCGGACGTGAAATAGAATAAGTGAAAGAATTAGTAAACGGCGAACTTTTTGTTCACCCTGTAGTAGCGGCTTAATACTACTACTACTATACACTGCCACATATTATCCTGTAAGTGTTGCAAGAGGCAAAAAGCGAAATGAAACAGAATATAGGCAACAGCATCTTTCCGATTACAACTCAAAATATCTGCCGTATGAGACAACCTATGGGGAGGTCTATGTTCCGCAGTTAACTGTTCATAGTGAAATTTGGACTTTTGATGAATTAATGAACTTGTAGTGTGAATGAGTTTCCGTGAAAATGCAATGCACTGTTAAAAGTTGCTCATTTTTTATTAAATCCCACATAACATTTAAGAAGTTATACAAAAAAAATTATCGAACAACATAGGGACCTTCAAGAAAAGAGCCTACTTCTTTTTATAAGGCCGGCGACGCATTTGCAATTCCCCTGGTGTTGCAGTGTTCATGGGCGGCGGTAATCACTTACCATCTGGTGAGCCGTATGCTAGTTTGCTCCCTCTACTATAAAAAAAAGAACAAGTACATAACAATCTTACCTGCATAGGCCACCAAGTGTCGTCCGCCATATGACCAAGGAACCATTCTGACGCAGCCGCTGACGCGTTGAACTGTTTTGTTACTAGCTCCACCCAAGACACCATAGTCGGCTGAAAAATCATTTAAGCGTTTACCAAAACTTATATCCATTAACAGAAATAATCGTGGGAAAAGTTTTGATCATTCTTAGCATCATAATGTGTATGGTTCCACCACACATTTTTTTAGTAAAGTTAGACACACGCGACGCGCGGCTAAAAGTAGATTGCAGCAACCTAGGTACTTTTAGCCGCGCGTCGCGTGTGTCTTTACTTTTATTATTGCAATCTTACAACCGGCAGTACGTCAACAACCGTCCTACTAAATAACAACTACTCAAGGAAACATTTGCCACAATCACTTTATAAATATTTCACTTTTTATAAACCTTTAAACTTTGGTGATGTTTTCCTTTTGACGTGCTCATCAACTAGCTACAACTCTACTTCTTGGAAGTGTATGGCCTTACAAACCATACATAATGAGAGCTATAATAATCTTCGGTTCACCAGATCTCGGTTGCGACAGAGATGAAACTATTTGTAACACAATGTCATATAACTGAGAAGTTGCGTTTGAAATAAACGTTTCTACAGTATGTGAATACAAACAAATAAATAATAAAATAATTTACCAATAGCTTTTAAAATCAATGCTTACACATAGTGTATCGACGAATTAAAAACTCGACCTCAGAGCCATTATAGGAAAGTCATTTTATTCAATATTCGATTCAATATTCGATATTAGCTATTTAGAATGTCGTTTAAATAGATTTAAAACTCATTCCCCTATTTACCCACCCTTCGGGGGTGATTTGATTTTATCAAAATTTATACTGAAACATCTAGAACCGGTATGGTAACTCGGTAAAAACTAGTTTAGTTTAGTGAAAATACCGACTTCAAGGAATTTTATATTGTAAAGTTTTCTTTTGTTTACACACTTTGAAAGTTTTAATATGTTTTCTTTATTATTACTTACCTTTCAATCATATTATAAAATAACGGCAAGAATTTAAGGCTTATTGACAGATATTTTTTTCTACAATTTTAAACAGTCATTCTTATATATGGAGAATTGTAAGGAAAATATAGGATAATATTATAGGCAAGGTGCTGTTGAAGATGTTAAGAAAGGTAGCAAGCAGTATTCACCTTTTCTTTAGCATGTATGAATGTTTCGATGAAGAAGGAAGTCGAGAGGCGCGCAGCGACCTCGGTGATCTCAGGTCGGAGCGTTAGTAGTGACTGTGGCACCGAACTACACATCTGTCCCATGAACCTGCCGAATTAAATCTTATTTGTTAAAGCTATATCTATTGATTAAAATGTTTATATAAGATTAGATTATTGTTTGCTATAGATTTGGGGAGCAAAATTAAAATTAGACCTCCGAATAGGGATTGAAGAGTTCAGTTGTAACACTAAAATATATTATTTAAATAAGGAAGCGGAATACGGAAAAGTATGGAGACAACAAGTCGCGTCCGGACCGCGCTCGCCGCCGGTCACGTCCGCCGGTCGTCGCTTCCGGCCGGGAGGGAGAAGTACAGCGCGTCGCTTCGCAGTAGGTGCACGTGCCGTGGGGCAAACTCGGCTTGCGTCGAGCCTCGAGGACGCACCATATCCCATACCGGGACGATACATACTCAATACTGCGTGTCAACCAATAAGCAGCACGCCTGTTGGTGACATCGGCTCCGCGTCGAGATCCGTCTCCGCGGGACCTGGAAGACGCTGACCCTGCGGCAGATCCCCTCCCAGAGGCGCGAGATACGCCAGGAATGCCTAGGAACTAGCCACGCCATCAACTAGAACTAGGGAGGTGTACCTGAGTCCCGGAGTGCTGCTACTCAGGAGCGCACACCTGTCAGCAAAATTGGCGCTACGTCAAGACCCGTCCTCTGCGAGACTCCGTGGGGCTTCGAGAGTGCTGACCTTTCGGAAGCACCGACTTAGGGGCTCGCAATACGCCAAAGCTAAGATTGCCAATAATGCCGTTCCTGAACGGCTCCCAGGACAGACGACATCGTACGGAGACAACAACAGAGCAGTGGTAGCTCAGGTGGTTAACGCTAGCTGTAAATATAACGAGTAACCTGGGTTCGATCCCCGCCGGCACCTATAAAATTGTTAATTGCAATTTTAAGTGCTGATTTACCACGTGCTCGGCGGTGAAGGAAAACATCGTGAGGAAACTCTCTGCATATCTGAGGAATAAGAATAAAAATATTTCGATTTCTTACGATGTTTTCCTTCACCGCCGAGCACGTGGTAAATCAGCACTTAAAATTGCAATTAACAATTTCATTGGTGCCGGCGGGGATCGAACCCGGTTTACTCGCGTTCTGTTGTATTTACAGCGGGCGTTAAACATCTGAGCTACCACGGCTCTTGATATTAAGTTTGTTTACCATTAATACAACTTACGTGAAATATGCGTGCTGGAATATGTTTTTATCGTGAAGAAACTGCATATTGTCATCCCAGATCCACTTAAGCAAATCGGGTGGCAACGAGACGGCTGGTGCGCTGTCACTGCACCGCCGCTCCAACGGAGAAGTGGCACTCGACTCTTCAGCGGTGGACGACTGGAATGACCACGTTACCTCATTATTATAAGACTTTATAATACATGGTAAAACATCCTTAATGGTCAATAAGGTATTGTACTTGCACAAGTGTAAATGTAAATATGACTACAACCCTCGAACTAGTTAGAAATTATTGCAGGTCAATAATGTAATTAGTTCAAATTAGAGTTGGACCGATTAGTACTTTGGCCGATTAGTCGGTTAAGAAATGGCCGATTAATCGGCTATTTCTCATTCACAATCTTTATTCAAGAATTAAGTGTTTTATTTTTGTTATGCAAAGGGAGAGACTTAATTTTTTTTTAAGTTTATTACGAATAACATTATTAATATTTGATTTTGTTCTGTTACTACTCTGCATTACGATTAGAAAAAGTTAAAAAGTAAAATTAATATAGTAAGTACTCAGATTTTTGTTTAGTTTTAAATAGCTACCTCAATTTCTTTTTTTTTACCAAAGTACCCATGTTCAGAATAATTAACATTAAAACATGTAAGACCGATTTTTCGATAAAAGTTATGTATTATTTGATTTACCTTCATATAAATCTGTCGTGATTTTACGCATGGGATAAAAACTAACCTTTGCTGAAATTAACAAAATAAAGAGCCGATTAATTGGCGGTTGTAGCCGATTAATCGCCGACTAATCGGTGACTACAACAGGCTGATTGATTGCCTTCACTGATTAGTCGGCGGCTAATCAGCCCAACTCTAGTTAAAATATATGCCTGTCTAAATGAATAAGGGATAAAATCCTACCTGTGCCTCTTCCTGCTGACCGCAGTCCGAACCGCGCTGCGCTCGCGGCGGACTCAGTTCGTAGAAAAGCATGTACGCACTGTTCGTCTTCTCGAACGAGAAGTCCATGAACTTATCCGTTACTGAATCGTATGTTTTACTCTGGAATAAAAACGTTAAAATAGAAATGACTTCTTACATTATTTCAAATATATATAAATTATATTTGTAAAAAATGTTTATATCATAGAAGAAAACTGTTTCTAGAGCGCGAAAAATGTTTGTTATCCCCTTAGTTATACCCTAATTATTAGTGGTAACTTTAAACATTATAATACGCAAAAAAATGTGGAGTTGATTTTTGCCGACATCAATTCTGAACCTTAGCGTATACCTTTATTTCCAAAGATCCTTCAAAGTTAAATTCGTTTTACAAGGTATTGTCAAATTGGTACATAACAATTATAATAAAGATATTAATTTGCAACCATCCGCTTAATTAAATGCAATGATATGTCTTACCTGGATTGAAGAGCACGTCCCGTCCTCCCTCAATTGCGTGCACTAATCCCGTTACCGCTACTCCCAGCACCACTACTCCCGCACCTCTATTCCGGGAGACACACCATCGACGACTTACGAATACGACACTTCCGCAGAGGCATCTTCAGATGTGACTCTACCGATGTAACGGGATTAGTGCACGCAATTGAGGGAGGGCGGGACGTGCTCTTCAATCCAGGTAAGACACACCATTGTATTTAATTAAGCGGATGGTTGCAAATTAATATCTTTATTATAATTGTTATGATGGATTTCCGCAAAGTAACGCCTGATTCTATCAAATTGGTACATACCGTCATCTCGCCGCCGAAGCACTCTGCTGCAATGTGCGCGGGGTCGAAAGGCTTGACCTCGGCGTCGTTGAACAGCAGCCAGCGGTCGGCGTGCTCACGCTCGCGCTCGCGAATGAACGAGTAGTAGTGCCCGCCGTCCGCCGTGCCCGTGTGTACCGTCACACCGATCAGCTCGTATCTGCAATTATATCATTTGACGTCATCGGTGTCACATTTTCTGGGTTTGTCTTATTAATACACATATTATTTTAAGGATGATTATATCGCTATATTTCTTTATTTACCAGGCAAAGTAACGATATAAATATCGAGTCTTTGAGAACTCTTATAGCGAATCTTAGGATTAGTTCATTCATTCGTTCCTGTATAGGATAGTTATATATTCTTTGTTCATTCCATAGACTGGGACATTCGTGTTGTAAAGAGAGTAACTTATGTAGAATAAATCTGTGTCAATCTTTTAAATCCTAGTTTATTTTATTTGTCTAAAAGTGAACTTTACAGTCTGCTACATGGTATAATCCGCGCGCGTTCCTTGTGCAACCTTTTGGAACTGAAGTACGCGCTGGCATGCGGCACAATATAAGCCACGAGCCGCGAGTTAAAGGAGAGAAAAATAATTTTGCTAAAATGTACATGAAAAAAAGGTAAATTTCATCTAGTTTTGAGAACATCACCCTCCTAACCACAATGGTGTGCATTATCATTGTTAAACTTTTCCTGCGTACTAATACGAAAATTTTTAAATAAAAACATACATACTAACTTAACTTTTAAAAAAAAGAAAAATGTGCAAACTAAAATGTTAAGAAGTGCTAATAACTTAATTCTGCGACGGCCAAGAACCAACTACGGCAAAAAGAACATCACTTATGAAAACGCACAACTATACAATAAATTGCCTGTAGATATCAAGGAAGCTAAAAGTATGCTAACATTTATCATCATCATCATCATCATCATTACTGCCCTTCACAAGTCCACTGCTGAACATAGGCCTCCCCCAAGTAATGCCACAAAGCACGGTCCTGAGCCACATGCATCCATCGACTTCCTGCATGTCTTACCAGGTCGTCACTCCATCTGGTGGGGGGTCGCCCTACACTACGCCTACCGGTACGAGGCTGCCACTCGAGAACCTTTCTTCCCCATCGGTTATCGGTTCTTCGAGCTATATGGCCGACCCATTGCCACTTCAGCTTATTAATCCGTTGGGCTATGTCGGTCATTCTGGTTTCACTGCGGATATCCTCATTTCTGAGTCTATCACACAGTGAAACTCCGAGCATAGCCCTCTCCATAGCTCGCTGAGCATCCTCATACGGCCAGCGGTGAAGGACCACGTCTCAGATCCGTAAGTCATCACTGGCAACACGCACTGGTTACATTTATAAGACTGTTAAAAAATAGCCTACAAAATCACAAACTATAATAACACCCTAACTACTTCTAAACAAAAAAAAAACTATCAAACAAATAAATATATAATAAACGAATAAATATTAAAAACCATCACTACGGTTACTAAATATCATTAAACATTCATATTAATAATTAATATAATATAACAATATTACAATAATTCTCGTTATGTGGCTATGCAAATCTAGCAAAGAATCTTTAAATCCACGTATCTGTATTCTCCTGTTATGATGGTAAAATTTCTACCCGCACTATTTATATAATTTTGTAACATAAAATATTTGTGTACTTTGCCTGGCACGCTCGGTGACCACTTACTACCTAACACTCATTATGTATTTTGTTTTTAATGTATTTCTCATTTAAGTGAATTTTTGTAAATTCTTATGAGAATAAACGTCTTTGATCCCAAACACGAGACTGTAGGAGCAAGGGTGTGACCTGGTATTCCTACAACCGTTTTATCCAAATAATATCCTGAACATGTACAATCTTCTTATATACAAAAATCAATTGCCGTCCGTTGGTCTCGCGAAAGACGAGAAAACGGCCCGAACGATTTTGATGAATTTTTTTTGTGTATTTATGTGGGTCCCTGAATGGTTTAAAAAACTCAGTAGGACCCGGTAAATGACGCTGTTGTCGAGGTCCAGGAATCACCCGTGCGATGCCGAGGCGGATCGCTAGTAAACAATATATTTTATACATTAAGTCAGTTTGTAGTTTATACTCAATCACATGTTACGGAAGGACAATGTTGTTTTATAAGATTCTCAGATATAAAAACACTACAAAAAGGAAGTAAAAAAGGTTAAAACAATATTTTCACTTACTCATAGTGTTCTTCAAACTCTGAGTTATCCTCACTCTCAGCACTTGGACTTCCCTCGCAATCTTTTTTGAGCTCTTCCGACTTTCTTTTCTCTTCTGAAAGTATATTTAAAATATTAGAAATATTTTATACGTGGTAGAGCCATGCTGCAGTTGTATTAGTAGTATAGTTGTAGCACGAATGGGTCGGCTCGACCGGGGAAGGACCACGCTCTCACAGAATACCAACGTGAAATAAAACCTTAATGCTGCTGTGTTTCGTATGGTGAGTGTAGACAACCGGAGACCCTTTTTACTGGAAACGAGGCATTCCATCTTAGTCCTCGCGGGTGACAACGCATCTGCATTTTGATTTGTAATCGAGGATAGATGTAGATGTCTATGAGCCGCAGCAACCACTTACCATCAGGTGGACTGTGTGCTCGTTTGTCACTATAAAAAAATTAAAAAGCATTGTAGTTAGGTACAACATAAATTAAAAGGACCCCCTTTTCTGTGTAGGAGTTCATGTAGGCTGGTCCACCCTCTTACTCATTTCTATCGCCAAGCAACAGTGCTTGCAGCGCTGTGTTCCGGTCTACAGGGTATAGGAACCAGTTCAGTTATGAGCCTCGAGGCGTTCCATCTTGCTACTCAAAAGTGACGACATATCTTCTCAACTAGCCTTCTTTATTCTGCAGGTGACCATGAGCTACAGTACCTACTTACCATCAATAGTATTATCAAAAAGTAAATTCACTAGTAACTTTAATTATATAAAAATAAATGCAGAAGCACTTCTAAAATACCACACACATAACAAAATTATATTGTGGAAAATAAATCACCCTTAAAAAGGTATGAAGTGAATATCAAGGGGCGTCCTCCTTTCTTGCGCCCTCCTTTCTGCCAAGGAGGGTCGCGTCCGTTTACGGCTTAAAGATCTCTCGTCAGATCGGTAAGCCAATCCCAAAAGGTGGAGTTTAGTGCGTAAAAGTCTCCACATAATCACGCAGCCGTCTGTGTGGTATGCTATGAGCATTCTCCACCTCCCTCCCCCGTTACCGGAGGGTTGCCCTTATTTGCTTCGGGCGCAAAAAAATCAAGGGCAAATTTTTTAGAAAGTTATGGTACAAAAGTCTGCACGAGGCTTCAATGCAGATGTCACATTTATTTTTGCTTAGTGTGCAAGTTTCCTTACAACGTTTAACTTCACCGTCCAGTAAGCTATTAATGATCACTTCAAGTTACAATTTCTAATCTACAGGCATTAAACTCGAATTGCTCGCCTACTGTAAAATGCCACAATGGCACTTACCAGCAATTGAGTTACCAACCCAAATAACTTTTTGAAAATTGAATTTAAACGATTTTTAAGTAGTAAAGAAAACTTCTCAGGTTAAAACAAACTTCCAGTTGAAAGTAAGTCTTGAAAATTTTACCTTGATATTGGGCAGGCATCAGATGTTTTTCTACATATCCGGACATATCTAAGCGCATGGGGAACGAGAAGTGCGTGTTGACCTTTTCTTTCAACATCGTCAGCATGTTGAATGTATATCGCATTGTGTTGAAACAAAGGATACGAGGCAGCTTCTTGAAGCACGCCCTGTGGAATAGTTAGAAAAACCTGTTATAATGTAAGGGAAAGCCAACTAAGTAAAATGTATATACTACACTTGCAGGATAAAATAGGGACTGTCAAAAAATCGTCAAAAATTAGAATTTTATTTTATTTCTTAATAATTTCATATCACGACCATATTTTGTTGAATTTTCCTCAAAATAAATAATACACAACGATATGAATGGCGGTATGTAAAGACAGTACCATAAATATTCTCGTTTAGAGAGTGAATTTTTCTTATATTCTTACCCCGCGTGTAATAACGAGCAAGCTCGTATAGTAAGCCAGCGATTAGTTTATTCGTCTTACTCTGCCGTAGGCAATTTTATTCCTACTCTTTTACCTAAAATTTGTAATTAATTTTCATATCAACATCGGCGCTCTACTGAAATTATCAAATTTTTTGATAATTTCATTCAAAAGAAATAAATACAATTATTGTTGGTAGCTTTAAATTTAATTAGTGTAATTTGAAACCAGAAAGTTTTTTTAATCTTATAGAACTGGCTTTACAATATGTGAACTCCATTTTTTTTAAATTTGTAACACACCTCTTCTCAGCCCGTACTTTTGCCGCACACTGCGAGCAGGTGTAGCAATTGTCGCCCTCCAGGGTATCCTTTACGGTGACTTCATCGAGACTTTGGTGCAAATTACGCATATCGGCGACCTGACACCGCACCGTGTAGAACTCCTCCAGTGTGCGGGACACGTGCGGACAATCCTACAAAACATATGCAAATCAAAAGCAAAAAACTAATCAGGTGCCCCTGACTTACACCTTAAAAGCGTGACAATTCCGACAAACCATCTCAATTAAAATAAACTAAATCCTAATCCAAACATGTAAAATTAAATCCCAACCCAAACATACAAGAGCAAGACTTCAAGATATTATTAGTTCATACTACATAGATAGGCCCAAAAATTAATAAATTTAATCTGAAGGTAGCCGTGATTAACTATGTAATCGAGACGTCGAAAATCTAATCCCCCCCCCCCGTGACCATGGGTGCTGTAAAGTTTATTTAATGTGTAATGTTCGCGTAAACATAAGAAATCATTACGTAAATCATCTCAATAATGATCATAGATTATCATAAATCAATCAATGATATAAAAAGATGAAGAAAGATCAATCAGATTCAGAATAAGAAAGAACAGAATCAGATCAATCAATCAATTAAGAAATCATTATAAAGATCAATCAGACTGAGCTAATCTCCTTAGTATTATATAGATATTTTCCAAAACTGTTAACATCTTTTATAATATTATATTTTATAACCAACCATATTAACCATATCTTCTCACTACCTTTTATAATTTGAAAACAAATAGCGAAAAAAAAATTAAATAAAAAACTATCACGTTTACTGGATGGTAATGACAGCAAATAATATTAACGCGTTGTAAATTTTTCAAGTAGTTTTAAATAGAAAATCAATATTACAAACGTAATATTAAATTAAACATACCAAAGAAACAACATTGTTGCTGAGCACTCCGCAAAATAGTGTCTTGACTAGCTTCTTAAGCTCGGGTGTCATTTCTTCTAGTTTGGAAACGAGATCTATAAAAAATTCCGCCATGTCCTTCTGTTCGCCCGTGTTCAGTGGCTGGTGGTCCATTTGATATACTTTACAGAAGCTTCGGGGATTGTAAGCCTTCCGTTCACTTTCCTATACCAATTTAAAAATTGTTTTTAAATTATCAATTTAAAAAAAAATAAACAGAAAAATGTTACATCTCTTAAAACAATGAACAAATAAAATGTAAAAAACATCACGCCCATAGGCTGCTTCCTGATCTAAAATTTCATAGTAGCCTAATGGATTAGTATTCTGAAGTCAAATGATAGTTTTATACGTGGTAGAGCTGCGCTACATCAGTATATTATGGATTTACACGAATGGGTCGGCTCGACCGAGGTAGGAGCACGCTCTCACAGAGTACCAAAGTAAAATAGCAGCTTAATGCTGTTGTGTTTCGTATGATGAGTACAAATAACTGGAGACCAATTTTACTGAAAATGAGGCATTATATGTTAGTCCTCAGGGGTAACTACGCATTCTGCATTTTGATTCTATATCGAGCGTAGTTGTAGATGTGTATGGGTTACATCATAGAATACTATAATACACAATAGAATGGCTGTCAACCTTATTTTGTAAGAGGGTCGGCGTTGCCGGGAGCACACAACATATAAGCAATTACGTCGTATTATCAGTACTACAAACTCGATTGGACAGACTGAGTAAATTTAAACATTTTAGACTTTTGTTTAATGTTCAAGATCATCATTAAAAACTGTTTTAAATTTTAATACATATTTATTTGTAAATATTGTGCAATTTGGCATTTTCTAAATAATTTGCATGCGAAATTTGGAAATGATTGTAACGTCAAAACACATCTCGTGTTGACAGTTATACGTGTGAATTGACATCTTAGTGGCTACACGGGCTCCGCTCACTGCTCCGGTTTATTATGAATGTGTAGTATATGGGCTACATCATCAGCTTACCATGAGATATCAGACATCTGTGTGTCCCTTTGTCATCCTTATTTTATAAATAACATGAGCTGGCTAGCGTAGGGTAGATATTCCGATAGATGGAATGTTGACCTAACAAAACAGGCAAGATGTCAAGAGAAATGTGGGTGGACGAAATTTAGATTTACTGGTCCGGGGATGAATTGAAATGGTGAGTGTGAAACGTACATATTTTATGCCAACTTAGCAGTCTTAACAATACAGCACTTTACGCGCCAGTACTCGGCGAGCAGTGCACTTCAAGCATTCATATCAAGCAGTCTTTACTTTATAATTTATAATACATATCAAAAATATCATATTGTTGCGCGCTATAATTAGCGCCTGGTATGCGGCGGCTTATTATTAGCGCCATCTGGTATCAACCAGCAGAAATAGGAGCATCAACATCTTTCTAGAACTCTACAACTAGCGCCATCTAGTATCGAATGGAAGAACTAAGCTTTATAGAAAGCTCCACACTCTACCTTTTTGCACCTGGTCGGTCGGGGGGCGGTATTTGCTGGAATATTCTGGATGTTTCGGTGGAAAAGGCCTATATAAAGCTAATGAGGGGCCGCGACCGGGGCAGTATTGAATTGGCGATACGAGCGAAGCTTTCAGAGTGAACTAAAGTGTTAAGTGTGAATAATAGTTAGTGTGATTTAAGTTTTATTTGATGTTCAGTAATAAGTGTCAATTGTGGTAATTCAATCGGCAGTTTTTATTGTCATGAACCCTAAGCTCGCAACTATATATCGCAGCAACTTTATATCATCTATCATCAAGTGTGGGAATTACACGCTCCAATGAGTGTGATTAGTATTATGTGCAATTGTGATTCTAGTTTAGATTTAGAAAACAAACTAAGCTTATTTATCAACAGAGTTTGGGCTTGATGAAACAATTATTTCGTCATTGCATTTTGTGATTATGCCATTAGCAACTCTATTACCACATTACATCTCGCGGTTCCTATAATAAATGAATGATCTAAAATATTTAAGAAAGAAATTAAAGCGGATGTGTTAGTCTTAAACTATTGTCAGGACCACAACTGCTCTATCTGTTATGTAGTATTATAAATACAGAAGTCTCGAGTTAGATAAACTTCAACATTTGTTCAGCGGAATTATTGTAAGTACAAACAACCCTGAACAAATTGGATACGCTAAATGTGTCACACGTATTTATGGCGCATGTGTGCTGCTCAATCAATGACACAAGTGGCAGCAGCTCACTACTATCCACTCACATGTAACCCACTACCTCATATTTACAACCATTATTTCTGCTAACTTAGCAGCTTTGTTTTCACTGCGGCATCATGTACAGGTGCTGCATGCTAGACGCCATGTAGCACGTGATACGCAACTCACCATGAGGTATGCGAACATGCGCTGCATCTCGTGCAGCGAGGTGGCGTGGCGGCTGCGCGACAGATCGGCGCGCAGCACGGCAACGCGCGCCTGCGGCATCATATACAGGTGCTGCATGCACGACGCCATGTAGCACGTAATACGCAACTCACCATGAGGTACGTGAACATACGCTGCATCTCGTGCAGCGTGGTGGCGTGGCGGCTGCGCGACGGTTCGGCGCGCAGCACGGCAACGCGCGCCTGCGGCATCATGTACAGGTGCTGCATGCACGACGCCATGTAGCACGTGATACGCAACTCACCATGAGGTATGCGAACATGCGCTGCATCTCGTGCAGCGTGGTGGCGTGGCGGCTGCGCGACGGATCCGCGCGCAGCACGGCGGCGCGCGCCTGCGGCATCATATACAGGTGCTGCATGCACGACGCCATGTAGCACGTGGCGCCCAAGTTCGTCAGCCCCACGTAGCCGCACTCCGAGCGCGATTCCTCCGCCGGCCAGTAGTCCCATGGGTAGCCCGACTGGGGCCCTGTACATGTTCCCGTCACGTTTGTTATAAGCATTGAGTTGAGAATTAAATAAAGTAAATTAACTTAAGTGAAAACACGAAAAGAAGTCCTCTTTCTACTAGCTCCCTGAGCATGACCTTTTTATCTATCCAATTTGTATCGCTATCTAGTAAATTTTAATAACCGAATAAAGTTCCATTTACATCCGCCAGGTGCGATATTTAAATTTCCATACAATTTACTTTTTATTTTTTTAAGAACTTTATTGCTCTGACCATAAAGGTTACAAAAGACGGAGTTATTGTCAGCATCATTCACTGCCAGTCAACCTATGACGTGGTGAAAAATTTGTGGCAGGTGACTTAAACTACCTACTAAATATAATAAACATATTAGACATAACACATATAGGCTTATAAATTACTCAAATACATATGAATACAAACAAATAAATAATAATCCATATATATGCCACAATCACAGAAATAGTACGCATAAACCCGTGACCTTGTCGCCGCTATGATGTGTTGACGAACATCATTCACCATTTTGTGAATTTATGTTATTATAATGGTGAACTGCAGCATAATCGGTTGTAAAAACTCATTAAGGAGGTGTACTTCAACTAATAAAGTCATAACATTTCATCGGAAAGTCGATTATTTACTAATTATCATTGTTTAACTAATTTACAGCTAGATAAATACTTTACTATGATATTTAACATTGTAAACTTTCATTTATTACTTATCGTATTATACAATTACCATTGCTGCTTTTGTTCTACCGTAATTAAAGTTGTTCAAAACTACTATAAATCAATAGCACGCTACTGGCTATAAACTATAAATTTCTAGCGCGCTATTAAATACAGCGTGTAGGAGTCCGGCAAGCGCGTTAAGTTTTGCAGCACGCTATATCTCGTAGCATGTTACATGTCGTTCATTGGATAAACCGCGTGCTATATAAGAACATTATTTCGTAATAAGTCGCATTTTAGACTAAAATAAAGCGGTAACAAAAAACCAATGAACGCTACTTTTCAGGCTTACGACTTTCTATAATCCTAAAAATAATTTTGAGGCATGTACTTTTAAAACGAAATAATATTAATTATTTTTTATTATAATTGACGTAAACGTTATTTCAACCTTAATACAAATTATAAATCAAATAACGGTGTATTTTAAACTTTATTAATTGTATTTATAAAAATCTACTATTTACACAAACTAATATATACACTTTTGTATCTATATTTTATTTGCATTTAAAAACATTAGGTAGGCTTCTTTTATAGCAGACAACTGTGTCCTTCGATCGCTTATAAATATACATTATACACTAACTAAACAACATCTAACACTATATTAAGTCGCGCGCGATGAATAGCGTGCTACTAGATCAAATTTGCATCACACGTCTCTCCCAACAGCGCTGCTGCTAGAACTAGTTGCCGCTAGCGCTAGATATCAATACTTAATAGCGTCATCAAAGCGCCATAGCGCAATAGCGCCATGGCGACTACTTACATAGCACGCGCTATGTGTTATGGAGAGATAGCGCGCTATAATATGGCGCTATGCGCTATATGAACCACCATTAACCATAATACGCGACACACCCGACGTTGACAAACTTGCCGAGCAATGTAATGTGACACATTAGATATCATTGTGCTTTGCGTATGTATAATACGGCTGCAGACATCGGTCGCAGACGTATTATTAATTTGAATGAAAGTACGGGTTACATAGATGTTTGTATAAAGGATATTTTTCATAATTTCAAACGTAAAAACTAAATGACATTATAAAGTAAAATATTCTTATAATAATAATTATAGAATAATTTCATTAAGAATGTAATTATTTGTTTGAGTTTGCGTATTAATGTCTAAATGTTTAGCATGCTGATAAATGTAAAGAAAAGGTTGTCGTTTTGGGAAGTATAAATAATTATATTTACTAGAACATAATTATCACTTATTTCTAGATTCCCGAAAGATCCTGATATTAAAGAAAAATGGATAGACAGGACTGGTTCCCTAAAAAAAATAGTCGAATCTGTTCAATCCATTTTAAGGACGATGATTTTAATGTCACTGCTAAAAGACGAAAAAATACAAATATTCAAGGATCACTTTCTTGCGAGAGCCATGAGTCATTTTGTTGCCACAAATTTATTTGCGGATATTCAGTATTAACAGTATGATCAATCTCCTCTTGATAACCACTTGGTCCAGTTGATTAAACGAATTTGCGTTTTGGAGAAGTATATGGATATCCGTTTGAATTATTTTGCAAAAAAGGCGATACAAAAAGTAAAAATATTTATATATATATATATATATATATTCATTTTACGGGTCATTAAACTCGTTTCGTAGAGTTGCTGACAATATTAATTCCAAGGTACTGGTAGAGATACTTGTTTAACCAATATAATTAATTACATTTTCAAACATAGTGTAAAGGATAAGGGAATTACACAGTTGACGACTATGTAAATGTCATGAAGAAAAAAATAGGACTCACCACTCTGTTTATTAAACTTTATTCTATATTCATTCATATCACACTTACTACGTAAGTGTACGTACTGTTAATTGAAAGCTTGATTTTAAATAATAAGTACTAAGTAATAAGTTTTCTTTACTACTAGTAATCCATTTTAATATATAAAAAGAATCTCGACACCTTCAAAAAATTGTATCAATCCCTAGTATTGTTTACAGCGACGCTTTGAAAGTGCTAGCGATGGTGTAACATTATATATTAGAGAAGAGAAGCGTAATGACTATTAATTAAGGTTCATAACAGATAGTGCCCTATACACTTCACTTCCATACATGTTTAGCAAGTGTGTGCGAGTCTTATATCTATTTGTTGCTGAATGAATATGTGTTAAGATGTGGCGACATCGGTTTTGGAAATTATCGAGCGCTAATTCATTTCTATTGTCTTATACGATTTCTGTAGCCACTATTATATATATATATATATATATATATATATATATATATATATATATATCATTATAGTCAATGAAAATACAGACTACCTTCAGATGAAATGTTAACTCGTTTGTCGAACATTGGCTGGTGAAAAAAATAATCTATGCTAATAAAACATTAATATTGCTGATTGCCCAGTGATCGGTGATGGAGGACATCTGCATATCTGAGGAACAAAATATTTATAGGGCATATAGTCCGCCAAGATTCACAGGAGCAGCGCAGTTAAGTAATTGCCTGTGATAATAGGCTGTGAATTTGCTTTTAATAATCTCTTAAAATTATGTGATATATAGTGTAAAGTATTGAAAACTTACCTGGTTTATGGTGCTCCATAAGTTTATTGTGCAGCACCATGTAATTGTCAGGTGCACCGCGCACTAGTTCAACGAGCAAGTCGTACGCAGCTGCGCGAGATTTCTGCGACTTGCATTTGGGTAAGTTACGTTGCTCGGGATTCGGAACGTCGAAGAGAAATCCAAAGACCTACACATCATGACATACATAATTTTAAAGGACCTGATAAAAATAGTTCTTTATGAAGAACTATATAATATAGAAATTATACAAAGTTATTAAAATATATTAACAGATTGTATGGTTTAGTTTGGTATTCAATAAGGATTACATAAGACTTTTCCTTACCATTTCTAACGTTCTAGTCCCCTGCTCTGAAGTCTTAAACCTTAACGGATGCTTCAAAAGATGCGTCATCAAGCTTAGTTGCCCGTATAATCCATCATCAGGCGTGCAAGGTTCCGAACGCTTTTCTATAATTTCTCTTTTCTCGAGAGATAACCGAATCTGTTCGCAAAGTTCATTCAGATCCGGGGCACCGCTGTCTTCAGAAGTAGCGCCATCTATGTATAAACAATGGTAAAGTGAGATATATTTTATAAATAGTAAAAGTAAAAGAAACGTCCAATTAATAGATTACCTTTGAAAAAGTCTTCCGGCAAACCATCTATGAGCCTACAAACAAGCCAAAAATAATCTCGGCACGCAGGTCCATAAGGTTCTTTGCCTTCTTCAGCATGATGAACAGCCTGCAACATTTCAGTATTATAAGTACAACACAATTCATATTATAGTAAAGAATGCTATAGAGTAGAGATCAATTTCATTACACAGATAAATACGAAGATGTTAGGCATCTTTTCCATTGGCCTTCCTTTTGGATCTTATGAAATTTCTTAGGGTCAATTTGGGTTTCAAAATATTATAAATTTTTTAGTACTGTTAATATAAATATTAAACCACACGGTATTGATCATGCGATCGTGGTATCATACGAGCACCGTGGCCTAACATTACTACCTTTAGTACTAACATTTATTAACCAGCTTGGTCGACGGGCTTCCCATAATGCAAAATTCCCCCTATGAGGCAATCTTTGTGTAAGGCCACAATGTTCAGTAGTGGACTTTTATATACTTAGATAGAAACTTACATCTAATGGTCATTTATCTTTTTCATCAATGGACTACTAGTTTGTTAGTTAACAAGGTGTAAAAGTTAAGTTAGCATTTGGATAAGAAGTCTTTCATTCCTCTTACATCCATAATAATGTCGTGAGTTGGTAAGTGCTACGCGGAGGCGGCGCAAAAGAATGAGAATTCATCACTACACTACGTTTTGTGGGTTTCGTAAGAGACCATAGAATACTACTACTACTTTCTAAATAATTTCCATGAAAAATATGGTAACGATTGTAACGTCAAAACACATCCCGTGTTTACATTTATACGTGTGAAATGACGTGTTAGTGGCATTTTAGTGGCTACACGGACTGTAGTGGGCTGTTTTGACATTTATACGTGTGAATTGACGTGTTAGTGGCATTTTAGTGGCCACTCCCCCGTTATATTATGTATGTATTATAATAATCATACAAACGCAAAATTGCAGTTTAATGCTGTACTGTTTCGTATGGTGAGTGCAGAGAACGGGAGGTCCTTTTAACTGGAAACAAGACATTCCATATTAGTCCTCAGGGCTGACAATGTATTTGCATTTTGATTCTTTATCAAGGATAGATTACTGTCACACAGGACAGAACTGTGTGCTCGTTGGTCACTCTTATTATATAAAAAAGGCAAACATGAAAAATGTCAGAGAAATCTCATGGTTTCCAATAAGTGGCGATATAACTTACCTCGTTTACCCCAAGTGTAAAACGCATATCATTAACAAGCAGTGGCGTCGTTCTCACGTCTCGTACTGCGATAGCCAATCCGCCCACCAAGGTTGGCGAGTAAGGCAAATCCTACCTCCTACAGCGGAGGACAAGAACAGCTTTTCAAAGCAGCTGCAGCAGCGGCGCCAGCTCCGCCACCTCGCCGCTGTAGGTGTGGTGTATGTGTGTGGTGGTGTGCACCTCGTGGTGGTGGTGGTGGTGCGGGTGCGCGTGGTGCGGGCGCATGTCGCCGGCGCGCGGCAGGTGCTTCAGCAGCAGCTGTAACAGCGGCGCCAGGACCGTCACCTCGCCACTGTAGGTGTGGTGTATGTGTGTGGTGGAGTCACCTCGTGGTGGTGGTGGTGCGAGTGCGCGTGGTGCGGACGCATGTCGGCGGCGCGCGGCAGGTGCTCCAGCAGCAGCTGCAGCAGCGGCGCCAGCACCGCCACCTCGCCGCCCGCGCATAGCCGGTACAGTGCGCTGCCCGCCTCGCGCCGCACCTGTCATCAATATATCAAATATCACTACACATTTTCATATAATACGAGGGCGACACTGAAAGTTTTTAGAACTGGCCACTTATAAACTATATAATAAAAATAATAAGTTCAAATTTTGAAAATGGAAGTTTTTGCCAATATTATTGTGTATGTATTTTATTAATTTGTCATTAGTTTACGATTTGGCGGCAAATTAAAAATTGTGTCGCGTCAGCATGAATTTAACGCGAGAAAAGTTTGGTACAATGATTTTTTATAACTTTCGATGTCATTTAAGTCAACAAGAAAGTTATGATAGACTTCGATTAGATTCAATGGAGTTTAAACGTGGTCGCACTAATCTCACCGATGACCTGCGTGAGCGATGGCCTACTACGGCGACGACTGAAGATAACATCAGTGTTGTGCGGCGTATGATAGAGAATGACAAAAGAGTGACTTGTCAGCAGATTCGGACAAGCTTAGGCATCGGTATGAGTCAAGTGCACAAAATCCTCTACGACCATTTAGCCGTCAGGAAGATTTGTACCCGGTGGATACCTCAGAATTTAACAGGGGCCTAAAAACTCCGTCCTGTAGATTGGTGTCGTGAAATGGTTCAAAGATTTGACGGACTCAAATGCTGTGTTCGACATACTTACGGGTGACGAGAGCTGGATTTACTGTTATGATCCTGAAATTAACAGACAGTCTGCTGTCAGACAGGTCGAAGCGTGGGAAAAAAGACAGTGGCCTCGTTCTTCGGAAGGACAGGTCATTAGGCAACAATTGTTTTAGAGGATCGAAAAACAGTTACTGCAGAGTGGTACACTAACAATTGTTTGCCACGTGTCTTGAAATAAATTTGGGAGAAACGACCTCGAAGTAGGATTCTCCTTCACCACGACAACGCCTCGTCGCACACCGTCAAGCAAACAATCGACTACTTGGCGACGTCAGACGTGGAATTACTGGGTCACCCCGCCCAATAGCCCCGACCTTGCGATTTTTATTTATTTCCGAAAATAAAATAAAAACTTCGAGGAAAACGTTTTACGGACGACGAGGACGCAGTGGCTGCGTTTCAAAATCTATTTTGAAAAGATATGATAAAACTAATAACTTGCTAGTTTGTTCAGTTTTTCATTTTCTAAGAACTTTCAGTGTCGCCCTCGTATCTACTCATCAGCGCAGTGATTAAACGCTTTGTTGCGGCGGTACAATCGGATTCGCATCCCCCGCGAAATAATAAAAGCAGCAATAATCCCTTCTAATTTACCAGACTTTATATTCCCCTTTAACTTTATATGTGGTATTTTGTATGTATATTTTAATAATTTATATGTCTTGCTATTATATTCTTGATCTTATATATTGTGTTTTATTGTAATAATTTTTTTCAATAAAAATTTCAATAAAATATTAGAAGTAAAGGCTTGACTCACTGGCGTTGCAAAGGGATGTTACATATCTGCGTATTTTATCGCATCTAGTCTGGGGAGTCCTTAGAGGAATTGTTTGGTATAATTCCAGTCGCTCAATTTCACCATCGCACATCACGAAAAACTCGCGGTACCATCCGTAATATCCGGTTGATTGGCGGCCCAACACGGTGCGATTTAGAAGAAGTTTATTATAAATAAATACTATATATATATATATATATATATATAAAATATAAATACATTAAATTAAATACAACATTTATTATTTCATCCATACTGCCAATGTCGATTGTCAAACACATAATAGCCTATGGTCAATCAGTTGCAAAGAGTAGAGAAATATTAAATGTTGGCAACAAAATATTTACTGATAGATTTCAATATTCCTTTTTCAAAAACGTAATGGAATATACGTAAGGCGAAAAGCGTTTATTTTATATTTTGTATATCACATTTTTGTGTTTTAAATAAAATTGACTATTGAAAGCATAGATTATACATATAAATACTGAGATGAAAGTAAAACCTTGCTTAATATACAAAATTAAAAATTATATAAATTACGGTTGAATTTCGACCACTGGGTGGCTAATAGTAACAAACAAAGACTCGTGTAGACTATTAAGACCGGCATTTCGAACTTAAACTATATTACAGCTGTGGATCGGCGGGGCGGGTTGCTGTCACGATAAAACATAGTGCATAAGGCATTTATGCCGCAGAGCTTGTCTATTAGTGGAGATATAAAGACCGATTTACACTTCGACAAGTACAGTAGTGAGATAACTTGTGAACCTGGCGAGTCAAGTGGAAAATCTCGTTTGAATTGCAATTAGCGAGTTAAGTAGCAAGTTAACAATTAAAATGAACGGGGTCTATTTTCGATGAGTTAAGTGCGAAGTGTTGAAATCTCGCCACCTGAAACTAAACTCGCCACTCGTGTAAATGAGCGAGTTTAGTTAGTGCATAAGTTGACAGGACGGAACGTGTTCACGTTTTACCCTCAAAATAGAAAATTGTACTTTTTTATCTAAACTCGCCACGACAAGATTTGAACGCTACAGTACACTTAATCGTTTACTGTCAAGTGCCCTATAACTAAGCTCGCTATTGTACTTCATCATCATCATCATTACAGCCCTTCACAAGTCCATAGGCCAAGAACATAGGCCTCCCCCAAGTAATGCCACAAAGCACGGTCCTGAGCCACCTGCATCCATCGACTTCCTTCATATCTAATCAGTTCGCCACTCCATCTAGTGGGGGGGTCGCCCTACACGGTACAAGGCTGCCACTCGAAAACCTATCTTCCCCATCGATTATCGGTTCTTCGAGCTATATAGCCGACACATTGCCACTTTAGCTTACTAATCCGTTGGGCTATGTCAGTCACTCTGGTATTACTGCGGATATCCTCAATTCTGAGTCTATCGCGCAGAGAAACTCCGAGCATAGCCCTCTCTATAGCTCGCTGAGCGACCTTGAGCGTCTTCATACGGCCAGCAGCTATTGTACTTGTCGAAGTGTAAATCGGCAATAAGTGTTTGGTAATAAAGAAGCGTGGCTCACGGCGGGCTCGGCGTCGTCGAGCAGCAGGCGCGGCGCAGCGCGGCGCAGTGACCAGGCCAGCGCGGGCGCGTCGCCGCCGCCGCGTGCCCACCACACGCACAGCCGCATCGCGTGCTGCACCACCTGCAACCGCAACACAAGTGTTTCTATGCGCTCTAGCAGCCACCACCCACGCGGGACGCGCCTACAATAAACCAAAGCGAGAGGAACCGCTCGTATACGCTGATGGTAACTACCGTGGTGTTTTGGGCGAAAAAAGTTCGGCATAACCTTTCAATACCCCCACAGCGAAGGATATCCGTAAAGATTTCCCCAAGAAAAAAAGAGTTGCTATAATAGCCACTTTAAAAAATAAAAATCATAAGTTCTCTCATAAGGAATATGTATATTCCGTCAAATTCCGTCTCATGAAACCGCACCCACCCACAGCACTTTAACCCACAATAACTTATATTTACAGACTACTTTTCTATGAAGAAGTAGGCTCAACGTGAAATTTCCTATCCTCTAACACAATAAAAGGTAGTTAGTTTATGGTTTTTAATTTATAATCTACGTTTATTTCGTACGCCTAATTCGTGTGATGTGTTATTGTATTGATTTTTAGATTTTTCTAATGTTTTATTAGTGTTTAGTATAGTGTTTTATTATAAAATTGTTATAAAAGTTTTTGTTTGAATATAATTTATCTTTTTACGTAAAGAATTTCGAGTAATATATAGAAATAATTGTGATATTCAAGCTGCTGTTCTGTGCTAGGTAAGTACATTTTAACTATGAAAATACAATTAAAATTTATTTGTAATGAAGTAAAAACACTAAAACAAGTAATATAACATAATAAATAAACAGAAACAAGTATTATATGGAAATTTATAATGAATATTATTGAAAATAAAAGTACGACAAATTCAAGGTTAGGCTATTTTTAGCAACGCAGCGTCATGCCGAGCGAGCGAGCGATGTTAGTCATTTTAGCTGGCGGCTGAGGGGTTAAATTCCATGTAACAAATCTTATTTCAGAGGTTCTACCATTACCAAATGCCTTCCCTAACCCTCCTAATGTGCAATGTAATTTAATCGATGGTAATGCAATATAATTAAGTTAGCTCTTTTGTCACACAAAAAAAGTCCTAGTTCTTGATATTCGAAATTTCGGATTATTCAGATGTCTATATACATAGATAGTTTAGCTTAATCATACCTGCGCTCTACCCCAGAACCCGGTCTTATAGGTCGTTGGCTCCTTTACTGCAGCTGCTTCACATAATATCGATATCAACCTCTCCGTCGTTTCTTCGACATTCATAAGAGACAGCAAGGCCTATAATAGAATAATGTTATAGTGTAAAAACAGCAAAATTACAGAAAAACCAGTTATATAATATAATAATAGACATGTAAAACTAGAAAAGTTTTTTTTTCAATTTTGGGAGTTTAATAAAATTTAGTGGTCAATATTCAAAATTGGCGATGGGAAACGATAACTTATTCAATCAAAATAAAAAATAAAAAACAAATACAATGCTAAATATAAAAAAAGTAATGGTAGGTAAATATTACCAGTGTGGACTGATAAGTAATGTCAGCTTAAAATGTTTTATAATAAACAATAAATATAAGACAGTTGTATAGTTATGAAAGACAAACCGGATGTAGTTTAGGCGTCAGAGCTGGATCTGAAGAAGGCAACGTGCCGATACGGCACAATAATTGTAGCAGCAACGCTAAACAATCTTGTCTCCATTCACTGTCATCATTCCGTTGAAGCACTCCTAAAAATTTAATGTACATCATTTACTCACAAATAGTGCCTCAAGTCCCAGGCTTTAGTTAATTTTGCATACAGTTCAAGAAAAAAAAAGTATTAGTAGCCCTCGTAACACAAAGACAAGTCACGCAAAATCAGGTCTAATGCAAAACCGTATGGCACTTTAAATTAAACTGATTTCATCTCCTCTTAATATCTTTTTAGTGATGGATATCCGGAAAGTAGTATTCAATCAACCTAACGCTCGTTACAGAACTTTCAGTAACGATAATAATGATCTGCATAGTCTTAATTACAATGTTAAAATAGTTTTTAGATATATACAGGCGGCCATACTTATAATCATTGATTATTGCTTACTAATACTTATTTCTATACCTGTCTCTTTTTATTGTCATTACGTGAATAGAGAGAGCGAGAACAATAATTCACGACGATTTTTATGGTACGGCCACTAGACACCAGACAATAGACTATATATAGATATGCGATAGTCAGCGTAGCTCAAAACTAGTCCAGTTTTTTTAAACAATTTGAGTTGTTTTAAAGAACATAATACTGCTCATATCATGTTTTATTTAACTCTGTCGCTTTTATACGACATTTACAGAATGATATGGGTAGAGATTTCCTTATATATAAATTATATATGTCGCAGCTTTGTAGTCGAATTATTCAAAACAACACTCTACCGCAACACCTGCGCATTGCACTGCAGTGGCGCTCGTGTAGCTACAATTGTCTCGATTTTATAAAACGGATGGAGCAGCCACCGTTTAGAGCAGTAATGCTCTGGCGTGGCATGTTTCACTTGTATCCTCGCTACTAGCTCATCCTGGACTATCGGATAATTAATTCGTGGAAACGAAATCGGATAATTAATTCGTGGAAACGAATTATATTATATATATATCAGCTATATAAATTAGTCTCATATATATATTATATACCTGTATCCATATATTTTGTATTGTAAATATAATTCTATATAACTACATTCATATATATATATATGTGTGTGTGTGTGTGTGTGTGTGTAATAAGTAGTAAAAGGCCAACCATATTATTAAACAATAATTACTCACCTGACATCATGATGTCATATAATATCCTTAATCCACCTTTCTTAATAAAAAGCTCATTCCAGTTTTCTACAGCTTCCTTCTCTTCTTCGCTTTTTTCAATGCTTCCAGGCGACTCTTGCACATTTGAACTGTTATTATTTGAGCTTAATTTATCTATTATGTGAAGCGAATACATAAGCTTCTGTGGACTAGTTGGATCGAGTAACTCCGGCAGTTTGCTTTCAATCGGATTTTGGAAAGCTTCTAGAAGAGTCGGATTTAAGGGCACCGCCTGAAGTATATCCCATACACGTCTTGATAACAACTGCGCTTTTGTATGCGCTACGAGTTCCTGTAATAACGTCATCTTTAATATTACGTTGAAATTAAAACTGAATAAATTAAAAACTAAACTATATTCTATATGACAATATTCTTTGAGTCTCATCAATATTTCTCTCTTTCTTCATCTATATTCTTCCTTTTCACAGACACTAAATCGTTACGTAGGAGGCAGGACAAGACGCTCGACAAGTGTCGTGTGGTGGCGACGCGAGAGATGAATTCATCATCCCCTATCGTACCGGTGGTGTCGTAAAAGCCGTGAGAAGTGGAAGCTAGAAAAATCTAATGATGATATAATTATCTCATTTACGTTAGCTTTATATTAGAGATGAAACGGATAGCCGTTTAGTCGGATACCAAGTATTCGGCCAGTCTTATCGCTGGATAGCCGGGTATTCAGCCGCCGGATATTCTGTCGAACATTGCTGTTTGGTGCATCGCAAGATACGCAAAGCAAAGTCAGTGCAAACTGTTTGCGATCGTGACCGTTATATTTGGTGGGCAGGTATTGCTACACAATACCCAAAGAATCATGTCCACTTTCCAAACATTGATTGATCTGTCACTTGATTCCTTTAACAGGTCGCGTCTACCTACAACTACTGTTGTATAAAAACAATTATTGTTTATAATAACATAATAACTTATCATCTTTTCATTTAGAGGCCAGGGAAAAATGCTATTAAGTAAATAAGTTTTTGAGGTTATAACAGCCGTCAGATAAGTTCTGTGCATTTATTTTTCTTTCCACACCATAGTTATATATTTTAGCATTGCTGCTGGGCCTTTAAGCCATCGTAAAACACATTCCGTCTCCGAAAGATAGACTCTTGAGAATGAGATGAAACATAGTAACATTACTTTTTTTCCTAGATTTATTCAAAAATTCAATTATGCGATACGAAATAAGCAAAAAAATATGCAATTTTATAAGATATTTTACATCACTAAACGCGTTAGAAAATTTCCAGATCCTGACTTGACATGATTCTTTATCAAAGTTTGCCAAAATCAATCTTTCAGTACCCTCCAGCAGTGTGTACAGCGAAAGACTATTTTCTGAAGCTGGCCTTGTTTATGAAGACAGACAAAACCGCTTGTTGCCTTTCAATGCAGAGAAATTAGTATTTATTCACCATCATTTGCCCTCAGCTACATAGTATTATTATTTATTCTGTGCCTTAGCGCAGAACGAGTACTAATTTTGTAAGTTTAAAAATGAAAGTTTTGTGATTACCTACTGTTTATATTTGTTAAGTGACATGAATGAAGTATTTAACTAAATTTGATATTTTGTGAATTATTAAATCAGGTATTCGGCCGGATAGTTATTTTAGGCCGGATAGACCGAACACCGGATAGTTACCGAATAGTGACGGGCAGCAGCGTCAAAGGTGCGCGACGTCTGGTACTGTGATCGTCAATTCCTATCAATTGTTATGATAAAGACAAATCCTCCTTTCAACGGGAGAAGCTCATTCCCATTAGTGGACTTTTAAGGGCTTGACAATGATGCACATTTAGACCCGGTGTACGGAACACCTTTAAATGATAGTTGAGATAACCATAAAGATGTACGGAACACCTTTAAATGATAGTTGATAGGAAAAATGATTTTATTTAAAATCAATAATGATATTATATAATGATATTGATAATGATATAGAACGCGTCTATCGTGTTCTGAGCGACAACGTCAACTGTCCATTGCTCAAAACTAAAGTGAATAACGCAAATTATGTTTACCTAAATAAATCGCTTACACACTAAAATGTACGGTTGCACTGTACACCCGGGACAATGTGTAGGACATACATACATATCCATCACTTATCATCAGGTGGGCTGTGTGCTCGCTTGTCACCCACCCTTATAAAAAGACAAAAGAAAGTTTTTTAATCTATGTTGTATCTAATTCTACAAATAATACAATGTTATTAACACTCCATATGTTAAGATCAACCAAGTTGTTTAGGCTACAGGTGGCCAAATACTCAAACGCTGTTCAATTTCAAGATGTCGGTAATTCTTGTGCTGTCCTTATCTTATTATATCTTGTGACACCAAGAGACTTATGACATCTTAAAATTCAGTAGCGTTTGAGTATTTGGCCAAGAGTTTACCCTCGTTCTGGGGCAGTCGGGTAAAAATAATAAAAGAAAAGTGTTGGTACGAACGGCATTGGTGGCGGGCTCGTTCATCTGGCCAAGCGCCTGCATGAGCGTGAAGAGCTGGTGGAAGTAGACTGGATCGAGCAGCAGCAGCGTGGGCAGGCGCGCGCGAGCCGGCGCCGGCTGCGCGGCCGGCCACTCGGCCCACGCGCCACGCCCGCCCACGCCCACCGACACGAACACCAGCTGCAACACACCGTGCCCGACTCATCAACTGCACACCGTTAGCAAATCCCAATTAAATGGCCACAAGTTTTTCAACTCAAACTTTTTAATCGACGTACTGAACAGATTTAAACACAACACACAACATGTTTTTTTGTAAACAACATGTTTTCTTGTAACTTGGATTTCACCGTTGAGGCTGCATATACTACGATTTAACCTACTTATGTATAATATAACATAAAAACAATGATATGTTGTAAACAAGTTTCACTTCGTAAGCGGTATACTCATTTATACGCATAGTTTTTATTTTATAGTTAAGGTATTTTGGCCTTTGGCATCAAGCATGTCGATTACAATTTTACGTAAAATGTATAATCTATATAAAACAGTTAAAGTCAATTTAATATGGAAAATTAAAAATTTAATATAGAATAATAACAATCAGAAAAGTGCTTTAAGTTTGTGCTACTAATTACATAAAATAAATTGCACAGCGTTACAGAACATTAATTTAGTTTAACTACTATATACAAGAGATTTAATTCAATAAATGAAATTTTACAGTGACACGTGTAAGATAATGATTTTACGAATTATTCGTAAAATTTTATTATTTTTCAGTGCTGCAGCACTTGTTAAAATTTTAATTAAAGTCTCTTTTAAAGAAAGGTTTATGTAGAGTCTTAGTCCCTTAGTCACGGCAACAGAAGTCTTTAAAATTTTCAATTTGATATCAAATTTCATGCTTCACATTTTTGTAAAAGTTTAATTACTAACAATAAGAAATTATAAGAATTTGTTGTATGACAGGAGGAACCTCAAAATTACAACTGAATTGTAAAAATGATATATTAAAATGTGTTTTAACAAGGTAATGTAATACGTAAATTATAGACCAGAATAGAATATATAGGTGGTTTACCTGGTTGTCCTTAAACCCCATATCATATAACGTCCTCTCGTCATAGTCTATTGTCAACTCTTGGCCTTGAGTGATCATTCGCAGAGGACCGTCCGTCGATAGCGCGGTAACACCCTCTTCACCTTGAATCTGTAAAAAATAATTTATTAAATATACAGACTGTTATGTAAAAATTATTGAAAAATAATGTTTTAATAACTGTCAGCATATAAATGACGATATAAAATTTTAATGAATATATCATTAAAATTTTATTTTCGTTTATTTGGAAAAATCTGATTAGTATTAGCAAGGAACGGCGGCGTAAGTGAATCCACTACCCCATATAATCCCATGGCTGATATGGGATTATAAGATGGCATGGTAAGAGGCGACGGAGGGTAATAAAAGAGGAACAGCATCTTCCTTACAACAAGATAATAAAAAATCGCGGTTACCAACACATGAGTAGATGAACGGAACAGAGATAAAGATTCACACAACCGCGCGAATCGGTTGCACTACTACAAGCCATAGGGCCATGTGCGTGACCACTGGCCGCTTGTCGGGTAATTGTTTTAATGTAAAAAAGTGGTAATATTAATAATGGTTATTTATTGTACTGTGTGTATGAATAATACAAGAAAAAATAAAAATATATCATACTTTAAATATCCCAAGGAGTACAATAGGTAAGTAAATATTTGATTATTACTTTTTCAAGTAAGTAAATTTATATTATTGTAATATCCTTTTTTATAATAAGAAGAGGGTATTTATTACACGGTGTGTTTTTACCTTTTATTTTTATTACAAGCTTTTACTAAACATTTGTAGGTATGTGGTGGGTTGGTATGTAGTAGGTATAGTTTACATATTGCAAGTAAGATTACAACCACTTCCCGATGTCTGATTGAGTGGAAATTTTTTATACCACAACTTCAGTGACAATGCAATAATATGATATAACCTGATGCTCCAGGCAGACAATCCTGCAGCATCAGGTTATATCTATCACTAGGGAACTCTCCAACGGATAGTAGCATGGACTCTGAAACTTTGTATTTAAATTTAATTTTGTTTGCTAAACATGATCTTTACCATAAACTGCTGCTGCAGATAGGGTGGTCTCCTCACGAGGGAACTCCTTAACAGCTATGGTAAACTTTATGTTAGATTCAGAATTTATCACAGCATTAGAAGAAACAAAAATAATTAAAAAACAAAAATTATAAAAAGAAAATTATTTAGGGTAAATTATTTGTAAAGTATTCTTTAGTACTGAATAATAAAACTATTTAACAAATGTTTTGTATAACTAGCCTTCACCTATTGTGACAACCCTAACAAAATAAGTAACAAATTTGCACGTTCTTAAGAAGCTTTGTTTCTGTTCCGTTTATCTACTCATGTTGTTATCAATCCACCTGCCAAGTGTGCCAACAACCAAGGCAAATATTTATTATAAAACAGGAACAACATTCCACCAGAGATCAAGTTGCAGCCAAAACTCTCGCAACAACGCTACCGTCCAGACGCTAGTGTGCAGCGTGTGCAGCGCTCACCTGCTTCTCCCACCAGACGTGCACGTGCGCGCGCAGGTGCGCCACCAGGTCGGCGTGGTGCAGCGTGAGGGTGGCGCGCGGGCCGGCACCGGCCGGCTGCAGCGTGAGGCGCACGGTGCCCGCGCCGCCCGCGCCCTCCCACGCGCCTGACTCCGCCAGCGCCCAGCGCCGCAGGTGGTACGCGTACCTGCCGCACCCAACCATTACATCAACATACACATACGTGCTAGAGCCATGCTACAGCTATAGTATACGCTAATGTCATCTGCATGGACTGTGGAGTCCTGCAGGTCTCGAGCCTCAGGGTATGCCCCCATTGCCCGGACTTTCCTCATGGCCCACTACTACTATGGGCCAGTCCTAGGAGCCTTTAATCAGGCTGGTAATCCAATACGGATGTTCAGTAGTAAGAAAACAGTTTTTTCCCGTAGTCCGTGTTTGTTCCCGTGTGTGTAACACATACACAGGCCGGGAGCTGTTCTTCAAACTAGGTAAGACTCATCATTTTATTTTATTACACGGATCTTAGCTGATTAATTTAAAAACATCTTTAAACGCCTAATTCTATTAACTAATGTCCGCGAGTTAATAATAATCATATTGGTAGATTTTAGAACCAATAGACCGCTAGTATAACTAACTATCTTGTATAGCCAAAGTGTTAAAAAAGCACTAACAAATATATTAAATTCTGCTTGTACTTTCCCAAATCTTTATGTTAAACCTACAATTGCAACAGATTCAGATCCAAACTACTGCGATCTGCGATCGAGATTCACAATTCAACACACAATTCACAACATTATAAGATAGAAGATACGCTGATACAAACCTTCTTTTGAAAGTGTCTAAATGTGTTTTTAGTAACAGCAGTGCCCTCTGTATACATTGTAATGCGGCTTCTTCTGTCATATGCTCATAAATGTTCTGTTTGTCAGTTATGTTCTCTGGACTCTTCTTGTCTTCATGTTCCCCAGTTTTTGTCACAGCAGCTTCTTCATTGTCCTGGCTCTTAGACATTAATCTTTCTGCGGCCGATGAGAGATGAAACATGCATTTGGAGACAAAGTCGTCTTCTTGTTGTAATTGTTGACCCATGTAGTAGCTGTTTAAATATTGTATTGCACCCATTGAAACATCTGCAGGAATTGATTTACTCATTAGAAAAAAAATGGTAAATAATCTTTATTCTTACTAATTAAATACCTTATTCTTTAAAAAAATGTGTGCACTTAAATATGCACGAACTTAAACGAAAAGTATAAGCATCAGTTACCTGTGCTATTTGCCCTTAGCGCGATCTTCCACAGATGGTCCATTGCGAGCGTGTGCGGATGAGCTGCGTCCCGGGAATCGCCAGAGCCCAACGCCATACGAGCCAAGTTGCACAACTGCTGGTACAAGCTCAGCCCCATGATACTTATTGTCTGTAGGAAATATGATTTACACTTCTGTAATACGAATAACAACTAAAAACAACAACTTTCATAGAATATTCTTACACAAAGTAATTTAAGAAATAACACGTGTTTGAAACTGAGACGTGTTAAGTTTTCGATTGATTTTTAATAATTAATTTATTTAATTCAAAATTTTTGTTTAAATTTTATTGTGTTACACTCTATAATTTTTTCCAGACGGTAAAAAAGGTCATCCGGTATATATTTTGTGTTAAAAAAATCATAAAACCTAGACAAGATAGGTGATACTGTAGTTGAATAACTAATAAAAGGAATTGCTCAGTTTGTTAGGGAACGTGGACAAGATCTTTATTAATCAAAGACTTGCATTATAAAAACTACTTATCTATGGGAAAGCAAATATTATAATAAAGTTGTAGCAAGATGCAAGAATATGCTTCAACTGGAAACTGGAAAAATTGAAACCATGCCGGGTAAAATCTTTGTAATAAGCTGATAATTTTGATATAATGTGTTTATTTACACATTATGAAAAAAGAAAGAACTATTTTTTACACCATTTAAGAAATATAAATACAAAACAAAGGGCAAAAAATGTCAAAACAAAAGCAAAGAGAATGTCAGATGTCATTTCACTTGACAAAGCGATACGGTAGGAGTTGCCAGGAAAAAATAATAATCTGACAATAACCGATTTTCAGAACCGATAATCTAATCTAAAAAAAATATGTTAAAAAGTGATAAATAACGTTTTTGATTCCTTTATTTTAAAACAATGTAAGTAAACGAGTAAAATTTTCTCATAGAGTATTTATTTGTACTGGTTTTGCACACAAACATTTTTTTTGTTTACCATAATTGATTATCCAATCGATTACAGACTGAAATTGATGTTTTATTTACGTGCTAGTAACATTGCGTCAAACAAATGGCTATGCTTTATGTTTCATATATACGTCTACGTTTATAAGTGGTGGATACAGTTTAAATACAATTTATTTCAACTTTTTATACGTATTAGAGAGAATTAACAATATTATTTAATAAAAATTATTTTCACCGGGCATCTTGTCCACGCTTAGCCGAAACTGGTTATTCCCTTTTATATTAGAATCAACTCATTGCGCCACCTACGGGAAAGGGCAGCACAACATCTGCCGAGTCCTTACTATAACTTACTACTTATTTATAACTTAACAAATAAAGTTCTTTAAGGCAATGTCTTACTTCAGGATCCAGTGTAGGCATCTTCTCGACGTACAAGAAGCGCAGCGCGTCGAGGCCTAAGGCGTGTTGCTCGGGCGATTTGGTGTGCGACAGTAGCCACGAGTACAAGCAGTCCGCGCATTCACTGCTGCCTCGTACCACCAGGCATTGCCATAACTCCTCAACTTGTTCCACGGTCAATCTGAAAGGCCGCGATCACACATTGAACTTCAAATTTGCCTCAAAGATGAACGAATGGTGTTGTCATGTGCAATATGTTTTCAATACAGCTGCAAATGGTAAACCTGATAAAGTATAGTTTGAAAGCAATTAATAAAAGTTATTTTAAAATGTACCGTAAGTAAATAACTGTATTGAACACAATGTAACATCCTATGCAAAGGGAAAAAAGATAATATTATTATTGAATACTTTAGTAGAATTTTCGTCAAGGTTGATGTACCTATATAAAAATGGTAAATAAAAGACGCGACATTATATTATTATTCTGCTAACTCTATACAGATACAACTAGTTATTGTAGTTTACATAAGACATTATTTTGAACATGTCTTCAGAGTAATATTATCCCTCTTATCAAAATTAATGTAAATGTTTTTTTTAAAGAATAAATGTGACAAAAGGAGCACACAGTCCATCTGATGATAAGTGGATGCTGTGGCCCATAGCCATCTACATTTATCCTCGATAAAGAATCAAAACGCAGATGCGTTGTTACCCCTGAGGACTAAGATGGAATGCCTCGTTGGCAGTAAAAAAGGGTCTCCGGATCACTACACTCACCAAACGAAAAATCGCAGCATTGAGCTGCTATTTTACGCTGGTATTCTATGAGAGCGTGGTCCTTCCCCAGTCCAGCCGACTCAATCGTACTATAGTCTTAGCCTATTCACACAATTTTTTTAGTTCTTTAAAGTCGGCTAGCACATTAGTTGAGAGTAGCGATATGGACTGACCGGAAGTGATGCGGCGAGCCGACGGGCGAGAAGATGGCGGTGAGGAAGTGCAGGCGCACGGTGAGCTCGGTGATGTGCGCGTAGTGCGCCGCGTCTCCGGGCGCGCGCGCCTGTGCGCTGTAGTGCCGCAGGTCCTCCAGGAACAGCCGCATCATGCCGCGTTCGCGCTCCGCCCACATCACCACCTGCGAACCGAACTCATAAACTCATATTACGTTTCAATATATGGGTCAAAATGAGAGCAACCTAGACTTTACAAGATACATACCCTAGAAACCGT
This sequence comes from Parnassius apollo, assembly GCA_907164705.1. NCBI lineage: Eukaryota > Metazoa > Arthropoda > Insecta > Lepidoptera > Papilionidae > Parnassius > Parnassius apollo. The sequence goes on from CAJQZP010000008.1 coordinate 18,937,632, forward strand.
AAGACTTTTATTTAAAACGCAAATTTTCAACGATGATGACATTGTGTGACCATATGCGGCTGCCTTTGTGTGCGTGCCGTTGGAATACGGGTTTAAGATAATACCTTGAAAATAAATCGAAGTTTTGGGGGGCGTGGCTTATTCCTTTGTCGGTGAAACTAACGGACGACTGCGGGAGTGTCAAAATGAAAGTGATGCAATGACTTAATAGTACGCAAATAATGAGATAGGCATACCGAGCAAGCGCTCGGAAAAAAAACTAAGTAAACGCCAAACAACATTTTTATTTATTTTTGTTAAAATAAATAAAAAACTTCGTTATGGATTAAAAAACTGGTTTATGAGTAAGTTCTCATGATAATTTACTATGCCTTAAAAATAATTCCATGAAATTATTCGTAAGAATATTGTGGTGTCATCGAGAAATGTAAATAATTAGAGTCCACTTTGCAATTTTTTTCTATTCTGAAAATTACATGATATCGTGTTTTCCTTTTATGCAATCCAAGAACATATAGTCAAAAATCATGTGCCAACATTTTGGTTTGTAATTTATAAAACTTAAAAAAATATGTCAAATAGAAAAACCACCAAATTTTCGAGGTATCACCTTAAGGCTTTTCACCTTCATTTGGCAAAAATATACGGAAGTTGTGCATGTGATTGTTTTCGCCTTAGTACGTTGAGCATGTAGATACCTACTTTCCTATTTTTTTTTCCATTTATTATGGCGTAATCTAATGGCGCAATTATTTATTTAATATCTTTAATAATTACGTGCCTTCAACGCGGTTATTCCTAAACCTCTACCAAAGTTACCGATATTTTCTATGTATGTATGTTACCCATAATAATGTATACATACATTATTATGATCTGAAGCACAATTCAAGTTTAAGTCAAGTCACAACCAAAACTACTTTAAACGATTGTTTTGAGCTTTTACACCCAGTTCGAAAATTAAGATCACTTGAGAGAAAAAGCAACAAGAAATTATGGTCGTTTTTATTTCAATTAAAATACAATATCTTAAAAATTTCAATAAGTAATGCACTTCCAGTTATACAGGGATTTCAATACTATTTTTTGTACAAATCAAACATTATGTACATTATATTACTATGTGAATACATCAGTTAAATATTCACCCTGCCTATTAGTACTTTACATAAACACGCATTAACTATGTTTATCGATAGACAGGTAGGTAGGATGATATAGTTGGTGAGCGCAAAACATTTACGTGGTAGAGTCAAGTTCAGCTACATTATGGCTGTAGCACGAATGGGTCGGCTCGACCGTGGTAGGACCACGCTCTCGCAAAATACCGGCGTAAAATATCAGCTGCTGTGTTTCGTACGGTGAGTGTAGAGAACCGGAGAAGATTTTTAAAGAAAAACGAGTCATTCCATTCGGTCTTCAGGGACGCCAACGTATCCGCATTTTGATTCTTAATTGGGGAGAAATGTAGATGTCTATGGGCTACAGCTTCCACTTACCATCAGGCGGACTGTGTGCTCGTTTGTCACCTTTATGCTATAAAAACAACTATATACTGGCACTGATGTTTCTGTTTGACCACCCGCGGCACTTGCGGTCCGATAATGGAAGGGAGAGGGAGTAATTAAGTCAATTACTGTAATTTGTGTGTACTCTCCCCGAAATGTAGAAAATATCGAAAGGTTGGCTACTTTTGCGAATAGATATCTAGCTAATTACCGGTCGTTTGAAATATTCAGAATCAAGTAAATACAAAAATATCCAAGCATTAGATATGATTTACCTGATGCATATCCATTCCTCGTAACTGTTGAAATGAAGAAAACAACTTCGGTAGTAAACGTAAGGAAACAGCAACAGATCTAAAAAATCAAGGAGAGTGATAAGTTCAACAAAAAACAATATACTATAATTTTCCTTTAATAGATTACTGAATTGGGCGATCTCTAAAAGGGATTTAGAAATTTAACATCATAAAAATCTGATTTCACTTTTATACTTGAAGAGTTTGTTAACAGTAATATTTAGTTTTTCCGTAGCATAAAGTGTTATCAAGTTGTCACTCCATCTAATGCGGGATATCCCTACACTCCGTAGTGGCGAAGCCTCCATATAAGCCCAGAAGCCGGGCTTGCTCTATAAAAATACTCAATCAATAATATCAACTAATAAAATAACTCGTAAACTGTTTCAAACTATTTCAAATTTCCTGCGCGCTCCGCAGGGCATGACCTCGTAGCATATAATATGTAACGTCAACACTTGGCAGTTTGCTTTCAATTCGAAATACACTGGACAGTCAAAATTAATTAAAGCAAGGAGTTGATTTTGTCGTTTCTCTCCCACGCGTTAGCTTTTTACCGGGCTTTCGAGAAGACGATCGCTCCCTTTCTAACCTGTGGCAAAATGTTCTATAATGAAATATAACTACGAAATGTTTATATGGCAATTACTATGGAACCAAAAGCCGTACTTTGCCCTGAAGCTGTTTAGGAATGCGTTATCGAGTGGGGGTGCGGGCGATACGTTTGCAAGTTCACTTTACATTTCAATGTTTATGTTTGTTTTTGTTGTGTCTGTTAAAAAATTATGCTTTTTCAAAAATTTTTAGTGAAAATGGGAGGATTATAGTGTTCCTTGTGATGAATATAAGTATGTTAAATTCCTAATCGGCGAGGAAAAGGTAAAATCTTTAAAAACGAAATTTGTATTTAATAAACTTTTCTTCATACTTTAATAGGTAGGAACAAGACTCTTTAGTATTAAAGTTTAATTATTCAGGCGTATTTAAAGGTTTAATAACTCAATACTTATATTACCATAGGAGTTAAAAATATCATTTTGAACTTTAGCATAAAATATGAGATACCTGGGTATAAGTTTAATTTTATAGCAAATTATTGTTACAATCCTTTTTTAATGTGAAGCCCAAATTTTAATGTAATAAATTAAATGAATAGATGTATTGAAGTTTTTAAAGAATATTTACTTTAGTCCTTAAAGCTTTATCTTCTCAGTTCAGTATATAAAATTTAAAATAGCGCCATCTACTTAATTCTATAGGTGAAGTCATTTTATCGAACGAAAATTGATTGATTCTTACGGTGGTACGTAAAGATTACGCTAGATGCCACAAACACGTTATCGACTAATTTAATATTTATATTACCTTAAGAGTTAAAAATATCATTTTGTACGGTTTATTAAAATTGAAAATGAATAATTATATACGAAATAGTTATTATTTTACTGTAAAAAAATTTGCAAAGCTTTATCTTCTCATTATACGATACAATTGCATATGTCATACAATCTATCTAGCAGTAGTATGCCTTCTGTGTGCTTTGTTAAACACGTCCTTGACAGCACTGAATATGAAACTAAAGAGTGGAGACAGCTCAAGATTGGTGTATTTTTATAAAACTGCTAAAAACAACAAAACCATATCTTGGGCTTGCCCTAATTTGGAGCCCTAGCTTCACCACTGACACTCCGCTGGTAATAACGAGGCTGCCACTCAAAAACCTTTCTTCCCCATCGGTTGTCGGTTCATTAAGCTGATATAGTTGGCCTATATCCACTTACTTACTTTAGCTTACTGTTCCGTTGGGCTATTTTGGTTACTCTGGTTCTGATGCGGAGTCTATCCGAACATAGGCCCCTCCACAGCTCGCTGAACTACCTTGAGCTATCTCATAAGGATTAATAGATAGACTGACGACCTGGTAAAAGATGCAGGAAGTCCATGGATGCAGGTGGCTCAGACCGTGATTTATGGCATTCCTTGGGCGACGCCTAAGTTCAGAAGGGGACTAATGATGAAAGTGTTATTTTGGCTCAATGCAAAACAACGCACTTACCTATGATTAGCTAAATTGTCAAGACAGCCCTCAATAAATTTGATACGGATAAACTTGTCTGTGCTAAAACACAGCAACGCGCACAGCGCCTTTTCTGCTTCTAGCGCAAGTCCCTCGCCAAGTTGTTCCTAAAACATAACAATTTAGGCGTAAAACATAATTTTCAAAAGGAAATGACGATATTTGTATTGACAAAGTATATGTAATATAATAAAAAATTACATGAATGGCGAACATTGAGATATTAAATACTACGTATTAGAAGCGAAAATTAATTTAGTTACGCTGTACCATTCAATTGCGGTGTTAGCGCCGCACTTTACTCATTTACACGCTAGGCGCTAGTGAGTTGACACGTGTTGATTAATTATATTTTTAAAAAATCTTTTAATAAAATTAAAAGGATTTTTTTACGTTTTAAGATATTGCACAAATAATTCAAGCAATGTTAGCAAATACCAAAGAATAACATTTTATCGGTTAATAAGATACTTAATCAACAAAAAAACGTATTAAAGATTAATAACAAAACGAATTGTTCCTAAGACACCATCTTGTGTCATGAAATATAGATTATGAAATTAATTTGTTTAGATGCGACATTTCTGTGTGTACTTAATATATTATTATGCACAATTTTTTTTGAGAAACATAATATATAAGTCATCATAATTAGGCTAAATTTTTTATATTTAAATCTGCTCATTATTCTTATGTTTTATTTTTAGGATTCCCAACCCCAGACTCTTATCTAAAAAAAGTTTAAATGTTATATTAATAAGTTTTGTTAAACATATATTTAGTATGTTTTTTTTATATTTGATATAGTTACCTTTTAAAATATTCAGATAAAAATATCATTAAAATGTAATTGTGATATAATATTATGTAATATTATATTAAATAAGCAAATATAATATACAAAATAAATGACAAAATTTAAAAATTGTACTCGATATAATTTATCTATTTAACAATACAATCTATTATTACCTACTGATCATTCTACCTACGTTTATTCTATGATAAAAAAACCAACCGCGCGAACACAGAGTAGCGCACATTTTTTTGTTTGAAATAGCTGTTCTATATATATATATATATATATATATATATATATATATATAATGTATAAGTACATATTACTTCAATAATGGCGAATGATTTTAATTGTTTATAATCCAAAATAGGTTCTGTGCAATGTTAATTTCAAAGACTTGGTAGTACAGTGTGTAAATGACTCCGGCGCTGCGGGTGGCATGCTCAAATCTCGCGTGGCTCAATTATTTGTATAGCCAATTGATTAATGACACGATTTTGTACTTCATACACGTATTGTACACCATTTTGCACTTTCATTAACTACTGAACGAACAAATAACCGATCGAGTCGCGAGAATAGTATCGCCGCACCGAACTTAATCTCATACACCTAAGCAGAGCTATGATTGTTTACTGCGCATAGTAACTCATGTGAAGGTGAGCGCTCACTATTTGTGCCGCTTGCTATAAGATAATAGCTTTGCTATAGAATACTATAATACATACATAATAGAACGGGGGAGTGGGCGGAGCCCGTGTAGCCACTAAAATGTCACTAACATGTCAATTCACACGTATAAATGTCAACACAATCAATCGTTTCCAATTTTCGGGTCAGTAAGAACAGCGGGAAATGGAATTTAAATAAACGTGACATATTACACAACCAGTAAGTCAAAACAATTTACATTTTGTGAATATTAGAAACAAAAATAAAAATAAAATTTATGTGTCAAAAACATTAATCAAAAGTCTAAAATGTGTATGTAGTAGTGATAACTGATAATACGACGTAATTGCTTGTATGTGTGCTCCCGGCGACGCCGAACCTCGTACAAAATAACGTTGACAGCCATTCTATTGCGTATTATAGTATTCTATGAGCTTTGCTGTCGTTCTTCTTACATTATATATCTTGGACTTACTGAAAAGTTTAGATTATGTGGACTTACAATCTGACAATCTTGCAGATCCCAAAGCAAGGTGTCGCCAGGATGAAGAGCAATACTGCGTTACGTTGCCTATATTATACTAAAGTGTATGTGTTGCCAGATGACAGCTCTGCAGTATGCTGTTTAAAGTACAAAAAGTGCGTTCATACGATTCACGATGGCACCGTCCTGTAGCAGAGCAACGTGTTGCCAGGTTCATGCTAAAGGGCGGAAACACTGCAGTAAACTGACCTGTACATGGAATGCTTCAAAGACACCGTCCTACAGAAAGTACCAGAGTAACATGTAGCCAGGTTCATCTTAAGCGGTAGAAATAGCCAATGTATAAAAAGTGCGGTCATACGACTCACAATGGCGCCGTCCTGCAGCAAGTCCCAGAGCAGCGTGTTGCCGGGTCGACACACATCGTCCACGCTGAAAGGCAACGGCGCCGCCGGCGATGGCGGCCTCGCACCGCGATACTCCGTCAAACATTGCGCCTAAACAAATACAAACAATTTTTTCATACATATATAACTAAATATAATCCCTCCACTTACATCCGCACCTAATATATTTCTATAAAACTTTTCTCCTATAAGGTTGCAACCGCAATCCAAGTTTTTACTTTGTAATTCACTTATTTCTTGAAGAGCGAATTCAGCATCTTTTAATAATTAATTGCATATAAGCTAGAATAAAAGGCGATTCTAGTTTCAAGTATCGTTAACATCATCACCTTTAAAAACAATGTGGACAATGTTATCATTCATATGTACTCAGAAGTATTCCGTTAAGCTGAAAGCAGCAGATTTAGCGCACTTAAGCAAAAATTATTCTTTTAATATCGCATTAGCAAAATTTAAAAGAATATTAATTTTTCTGAAAGACATAATATAAAAGAATATAAAGATGTAATAAGTGGAAGCACAATTTACATTATATAATATTACGTTTTTAAGCGACAGTAGCCTAATGACAGGGCGCGGACCGCGAACTCAAAAAGGTCGTGGGTTCGAATCCGTCATTCGACTACTGGCGTGAACCACTCGTAACACAAGCAATTTAAGCTTACCACGAGTGGTTAAGGGGAATATTAGTAATGTTTATAGCATTGTTAATATTCTTTTTTTTTATTTAAATAAAGGATGAATTAAATCCCGTGAAATAAACATATTTTTAAGCTTTGTGGAATAAAAACTTGACTACTGATTACTTGTACTGCCAGCCTAGCCAGTTCCTCCTCACACGCTGAGTCATCTTCGTCTAAATCCGGCAGATGACGATGTGAGTGCGGCGAGATCACAGAAGACGCACTGCCCTCTTCCTCCTCCCCACGTCGTTTGTAGCTCTCCATTAACCGTAGCTCCATTAGTCTTCTAAAACAAAGTGAACAGTCAAAAACAATGAACCCTTCATGCACCATTTCAAAACTACGCATAGACCATGTACAGTTTTTACCAGGAACAAAAATAACCTGTAATAAGGTAGCTTCTTCGTGCCTTAAATGACAATAAATAATACAATACCAACATGAACCTTGATGGAATAGCATTATCAATCAAGAATGTAGTCTGTTTCACGGAAGAAGTCTCGCGGAAAATATAAAACTAAAATATTAAGTATGAAATTTCACAGTAAATGTTCGTCGCTAACATTGTGGCGCTTTCTTTACGGAAAAAAATCTATGACCGTATTAATGCATGCGATTTAATTGATCGATTATTCGCAGTAGAATAATCGCGACTAGACGATAAAGGCCCGTCGCCATTGAAATTAATCTCTTTTAAGAGCTCACTATAATACTAAATTTGCCGTCATGTCAAAGTTCGCGATTTTATTCAGCAAAATAGAATTCAATGCATTCATACATTCAATGTCGAAAAAGTCATAATATTGTACTAAATTTTTATTTAATTTTAACCTGATATTTCAATAAAATTGAATCGAATTTACAAGGAAACTACGACACTTACCTTGCGTCAACATTATCGCATAAAAGCTGACAGTGGGCTGTGTCGCTGCCTGATGACTCTTCTTCAACTTCGGATACAGACTCAGCCAGGTCAGCCGTTTTCAGTTGGGTTGCTACTAAACAATTGGTATATCAATTTTTCATTATTATGTTTGTTGCAAATTACATCTTACTTATATCTATACTTTAAGTAAGATGTAAAATTATATATATATATATATATATATATATATATATATATATATATATATATATATATATATTATATAGAGCCGTGGTAGCTCAGATGATTAACGCTCACTGTATATATAACAGAACGCGAGTAACCCGGGTTCGATCCTCGCCGGCACCAATGAAATTGTTAGTGCTGCTTTGCCACGTGCTCGGCGATGAAGGAAAAACATCGTGAGGAAACCTGCATGTCTGAGGAATAAGGAAAATAATATTTCGAAGACATGTGAAGTTCGCCAACACGCATTGGGGCAGCGCGCCGGACACTTTCTTGCCCTAAAACCTTCTCAGAAATGAGGGGAGGCCTGCGCCCAGCAGTGAGACGTATATAGGCTGTAACTATACTATAACTATATATACAGGTTGTTAGTGTAAACACCGTTGTCCTTAAAACCAGTAGTTTGGTTTCACTTATAGAACGTAAATTCAACGAAAAATAACATTTTTTTTAATAAAATCTTAATTTTTCCATAATTCCTCAATTTTTGTTTGTCCTAATCCAGGATGAAAGTATGAAGGAAAAGTTACATCACAGCTTATGTGTACCTATTGTGTTTTTATTGGAATGTAGTTGTAGATAGCTAGCGCGGGCGGTGATCTTTACAGTGATTACGTCACTCGGGCGCATAGGGTATCCATGAATTTACGGACGGTGTCGGACAGAAACTTTTTAAATTTTATGAAAGAAAATAGCGGTTTTTTTAAAAAAAATCATTGAATTACGTTCTATAAGTGAAACCAAACCATTGGTTTCAAGGGCAACGGTGTTTACACTAACACCCTGTATATATATATATATATATATATATATATATATATATATATATATATATTATACATGGTCAAGAACATTAATAAATAAATTATGAGAAATAGTTTGCCCATAAATTCTTCATAAAACATCTGTAGCGGCGCTGTCGTCGCCGCCACAAGTGAAATACACCGAAGCTTAAATCACGCTATCAACATTCCGAATCATAAACAGTATATATAGAACATCTCCGAACTATCACACGGAGTGTTGGCCGCTCCCCGGGCATAACACCTTGCCCGGCGGGAGATCTCCCCTTTTCCTTCCACGGCCACAGTGGTGACCCCGACGTGATCTGAACACGCAACCAAACAACCTTCGGAAACTTCAAGCTTCATCATCGTCATAGAATACTCCACCCATTCGCTCTCGAGTAGAATCCTGCAAGCCATCTAGCTTCACAAGGTTCATCGCAGCATTGGAATAATAATGCTTCCTGTTCCTTCAAGCTACTCTCTGCGCTATACAGTGTTTGGCACGGCTCTGAGCCTTACTGCTCGCCTCTGCTTCACGGCACTCTCGCAGATTACTTGCCTTCTTCTCGACTCACCGCAGACTACAAGGCAATCCACTGGCACTTGCACATTCGTCGGCAACAAGGCTGCACTAACGACCTCCGGTCTGAGCAGGGGGTGATGTAGCGGCGCTGTCGTCGCCGCCACAAGCGAAATACACCGAAGCTTAAATCACGCTATCAACATTCCGAATCATAAACAGTATATATAGAACATCTCCGAACTATCACACGGAGTGTTGGCCGCTCCCCGGGCATAACACCTTGCCCGGCGGGAGATCTCCCCTTTTCCTTCCACGGCCACACATCCATACCGCAGCATACTGTATCAGCTTATCTAAAGTCCACTGCTGAACAATGGTCTTCCCATAGATTACCCCCCAAAAGGGGGATATTCGCTATAGTTGGCACGCTTGGTAGGTGGTTTGACAATTGCGATTTTTTTATATTAAGTTGTTATTAGGAGGAAGCTGCTGACCATCTCCCGGTTCGTTTCCCTGTGTCGGTTCTTACGACACCCACAGGGATGATATAGGGTAGTGGATATTCTTATACCACCACCACACAATCAAAAATCGTCATAAGATCATTTTATTGTACATTAACGTTAACAGCCAACAAAAATCCCACTGACGGATATAGGCACAGGCTCATTATCTTGATGATAAAAGAGTGAAAAATGCAGCCGCATTGCTCTAGTAATGTTTCCTCAAGGGTTTTCCTTTGCCGCTGTACATGTAAATTTGATTTCATTGAAAATGCAATTAACAACATCAGGGTGGCAGTGCTTGGGATTAAAACTCAGTTTACTCGTTTACAATTTAATACTACACGTCGATAATGAAATGCGTTAAAACTTTATTTTAAGTTTATATACATATATTATTTTCATATAATATACAACATAATAAACAAACTTGTCTATTTTATGTTGAACTTATACAATATGATGTGGAATGCTGATGTATTTCGTATGGTGACTGTAGAGAACCAGAGACCTTTTTACTGGAAACGGGGCATTCCATCTTAGTCACAGTGGTGACAACACATTTGCATTTTGATCTGTGGTTGAGGATAAATGTGGATGTCTATAGGCCACAACATCCACTTACCATCAGGTGGACTGTGCGCTCGTTTGTCAACTAATGCTATAAAGAAATGATACGTTTCTCAAGTTGTTAACACATCATTTTATTTTGACAATACGATTTCAGATTAAGAGAAAAATACTTTGTATTTATTATAATTGTTTGACCATGCACTCACGGAAATGCCTCGCCTTGCCGGGCTTGTGGCGCTTCTTGTACAGCTTCTTCTTGCGAGGACGCAGCAGTTCCTCTGCCCCGCTGCTCGCGCTACCGCTGCTGCCCGCACGTTTACTGCGCCTGAAAAAGTTTATCCACCTAGGAATTGTTTCTTCTACGCTAGTGGATTTAGTAGATTTAAAAGCAACTTAAAAATTTGTTTGTCAACAATTAACTTTTGACAAACAAAACTTTTATGAATTTTTTTACGATTTATTTTTACGTATGGTTACCAGTTTTTAGGAAACGGCAGAACGGATTAAACATTTTTTTTAAATGTTTATAATGATTATATTGAATTATCTTATGTACTTGCCGAATATAGACCTAGGACTAAGAATTAGGGAAGGCACTGTTTCCTGAGATACAGGTGATAACCTAGTTCAGGAGACAGAGCTTCTTTGTATTCAGACATTATTATTATACTTCTGGGGTGGTCAAAAAAATTTAAAGAAATAATTTCATCCCCAAAGGTGGAAAAATAGGAGATGAAAATTTTAATGTCAGCTTGAACTTGTGATACTTCTTGGATCGCTCAGAAGGGTTAATTAATTAAACTTCAAAGTAAAGGGAAAATCGTATTCAGACTGAAATAAATAAAAATGAAATAATTTTCTCATAATAGCTTCTAAAGTCTGGGCTTTACTTGTAAATCTTCGATACACTTTGACTTACTACCAACTTCTGAAAGTATAAATACGGAAAATATTTTTATTATTTTATTATATTATAATATAATTGATATAGGTGTTACAGACAATCCCATGTACACAGCATGTATGAGGGAGAACGGCGACCCACATGGTGCTGACATGTCAGGAGTTCGCTACATATAGCGCTCAACATCTCGGCACGCCGGGATCACTCCCCGAAGTTACTCGCAACATCAAAGGACTGTTGAACTTCTTCGGGGATATTTCATGGCTCGAATAATCACCATATATGCATGTCCACTCGCAAAATACGCGCTTAGACATGGAGTTGCGGAAAACAGCCCGTCATAAACTAAACTAAAAATAAATACAGAATAAATTTGACAGAGTAGTAGAAAGTTTTTAGTAGATATTACAACTCAAAATTAATAAGAAACTTTTCTTTATGGTCAGCAGTTACTATTAATATTCAGTGATACGACTTATTAATATTGTTTTCTCAAAGCCTATAAAAGTTCACCGTTCAACATAGCCCTCCCCATTGATTGCCTCATTTTTAAGGGGATGTTGCCATAGTTGCGCTGATGTTATCAGGAAGATGCTGCTGCCCATCTATTTCAGTGTACATCTGTCGCCTGTTACGACGCCCATGGGACGATTTGGGGTAATGAATATTCTTACACCGCTACTACATAGTTATTAATATACAGTACGCGACAGGTCGACATGGCAATCGGGGTATGAGCTGAGGCGCGGTGGAGGAGACACCCCGCATTAACGGTGGTTAATATAGCGCATAGCGCCATATTATAGCACGCTATCTCTTCATAACACACAGCGCGTGTTATGTAAGTAGTCACCATGGCGCTATTGCGCTATGGCGCTTTGGCACTATTAAGTATTTTTATCTAGCGGCAATTAGTTCTAGCGCAGCGCTGTTAGGAGAGGACGTGTGACGCAAATTTGATCTCGTAGCGCGCTATTCATCGCGCGCGACCTAATTTAATGTTAGACGTTGTTTAGTTAGTGAATATTATATATTGATAAGTGATCAAAGGACACAGTTGTGATAAAAGAAGCCTAAGTAATGTTTTTACATGTAAATAAAATATAGGTACAAAAGTGTATATAATAGTGTATGTAAATAATTGATTTTTATAAATACAATAAATAAACTTTTAAATACACCGTTATTTGATTTATAATTTATATTGAGGTTAAAATAATTAATTACATCAATTATAGTTACAAATTATTAATTTTATTTCGATTCTAAAAATAAAATTAATTGTATTTTAAAAAGTACATGACTAAAAAATATTTTTAGGATTATAGAAAGTAGTAAGCTTGAAAAGTATGAAAAAGCGTGAATTGGTTTTTCTTTACCGCTTTATTTCATTTTAGTCTAAAATGCGACTTATTACGAAATAATGTTCTTATATAGCACGCGATATATCCAATGAACGACATGTAATGTAACGTGCTAAGAGATATAACGTGCTGCAAAACTTAACGCGCTTACCGGCCTCCCACACGCTTTCTTATAAATAGCGCGCTATAACATAGCGTATTTAATAGCGCGCTAGAAATGTATAGTTTATAGTCTGTAGCGTGCTATTGATTTATAGTCGTTTTGAACAACTTTACCCCGCATACCCGCACATCGCCCGCGCTATCTTAACCTTAGCGCTGCACGAGTCCGAATCGATCGCGTTTGTCAATTTCGATCTCGCTCACATTGTTCTTGTGTATTAAATGACGTCGATCGCTTCCTCGTCATGTGTTAGAACAAAAAAAAAACAATAATTCAATCTCAAGCACGAAAACTAGCCAGGAAAGTATTAGAAACCTGTGACATTGAACGGAAAAACAATTATTATAAATTAATACCCTGTCAATCAGACATTAGATAGGACTACGTTTTACACTGGTTTACGAAAAGAACTTTGTCTAGAATAAAATCTGAAATAAAATTAACTGGACCCGATAAACAATTAAAAGCGCCCACAAAACGGTTGAAGATGCCCAAAAATTTTGTGTAGACAATTTTGATTGTAGAGTGATTCATAACATTTTAACAGAATTTTAATTACAAAAGCAAATGGTTCCGACATGTTCCAAGCTACTCGTTGCGTTAAGCGAAAAAATAGCTTCTCCTAGGGGTGTTCGTACGTAACAAAATTGGCTACAGGTGGGGTCAGTATCAAACCAAACGAACCTTTTTTAATTGAAAAGCCAGAGATATAGTTCTCAAACTTATTATACATAATACTTAAAGAAAATTGGAGGATTCCGACAAAACAGCAGAAATATTTTTTGTTTAGATGAAACTTGTGTGGACAATAAGTTAGCTTTCAAAAAATGATGGCAAATGACTGGATCAAAAAGAATTCTCACAGATACCAGTTCTGGAAATAGACTTGTAGTAGTCAGCGCAGGAGGCAAAAACGGATTTCTACAGGGGGCTTCGTTGATATTTAAGGCCGGTACTAAGTCGGCGACTATCATCTTAGTTTTACTATCATCTTCACTATCATGGACAAATGAATGGTGAGAATTTTGAGAAATGGGTAGTCGAAAAGCTTTTGCCTTCACTTCCTGAGCGCAGTGTCGTGGTAATGGAACACTCACCTTACCATTGTCAAGCTAATTAAGCCCCCAACAAAAAGTTTGCTAAAATCTGCAATGATAAAATGGTTGGAAGACAAAACATTTCTTGCGACAGGTCATGTCAACCTGTCGTGTACTATACCTACTTTCGACTTATTAATAATACCTATTTTTTTAACTTGTACAGCAATACTTACTTATGACATGACTTAAGAGTAGGACATTCTTTTTTAGTAAGCTCTTCTCCTTCACGCAGCCAATCTTGTTCAGCTGAAAATATACAATAACCATAAGACACTGATAAAATAATAGCAGTAATTGAAAGTCATGTAGTGTAATTTTGCATGATAGTAATGACATATAGATCTGTGGCATAGTCCTTCATTGCTGGTAGCATGAGAAAGCTCAAATCAAAGTTGTTCAGCAAGATATAGGAGTTTTTCCTGGATTTTTGCTGCATGACACTTCGTAATCAGGATATCCACTATAGAACCAGAGTAACCGACATAGCCCAGTAGATCAGTAGCTGGAGTGGCAATAGTTGACTATATAGCTCAATGAACAAACAATTGATGGGGCAAAAAGGTTCTCAAGTGGCAGCCTCATACCGGTGAGCGAAGTATGGTGTGGCCACCTACTAGGTTTAGTGGCCACCTGTTGAGATATGCAGGAAGTTGATGGATGAAGGTGGCACGGGACCGTGCTTTGTGGCATTTTTTGGGAGAAACCTGAGCTCAGCAATGAACTTGTGATGGACTATAATGATGATGAAGTAATGCTATTAAGTTTACCAGTCAATTCACGTTGATGCTTGCTTTGTTTCCGCGGCGTCGGACCGACTTCTTCACCCGACGTGCTTAATTCTTCACACTGTGAAAGAATACAAAAATAAACATAGTGTATTTTAAAATAAGCAGATAAAACTGAAAAATCATAACCATCCTAGTTCTTCAAATATACCATTATTATGTAACATTCATATATTTTCGGATCGGGTTTTTTCTAGTAAAATAGAATAATCTAAAACTATCTTAGGAAAAATTTTACACCGCAAAACAATACCAATTAAACACCGAATACCATCTTAAATTATTTACGTGAAATGTACATCGGGAAGTTTTACCGGGTCATCGTCTGAGTTAGTTTGGTCCATGCTGACGCTAGCCTCAGAGGAAGAGTTGTGATGAGGCTTGCAAGCAGGGGGCGGCTGGCGCGGCTCATCTGGAGGAGGAGGGGAACCCAGGGAACCTCCGCCACCACGAGCCCACATTGCACGCATCAGTGCCGACGCCAAATACAGACTCTGGAAAAGTTAAAGATTTCAAGCACAAATTTCAATTAAGACAGTTTAGGGCGCCATAGTTAATACCACTATTTAATCTATGGCATAGATACTATAATATCAACCTCAAGACACTTATTTACATAAAATATCTTATATAACCAATATGCCAGAGGCGAATTTGGATACAGAATCTCAGATATGGGGACAATGTCAATACCCCGAGTTGAAATTTGCGTATACGTAACACAGGATATTTGCTATCAATGCCTCGGTAGTCTTGAAGACGTGGAGCTGTCCATTCTTTTGTTATCCTTTTTATTCTACGCATAGACTACGATGACCACCCACGCTTCTTTAGGTAGTTTTATAGGTCATACAGCGATATTGCCGACGCAGATCGACTCATTGAATCCATTTGGTTATAGATTCTGTACTACAAGAGACTCCATCTATAAAGATATCCTTTTGTATCCTACACATTTTTCTTGCTGGATGACGCATCGGCTCCCCGGAATGCAAACACTAAAGCACTTTCAAAAAGTACAACTGTGTCTGTAGATCCTTCAAAAGAGTCATCTCTTGGGCAATGTCAGAGAATGTTGGGAGAATTGATGAGAAACTAGTTCACCTTTCTTCGAGAAATCGTGCATTCTGGTCTTTCGTCAAGGCTGCCCAAGAGCATTTCTATAAACCATAATTACCATTTTTACACAGGGAGTTATTGTGTTATATTGTTTATTTGATTTCATTAGTCAGGTCCGTTACATTGTCTGTACTTTATACAGCAGAGCTAGTCACAAGAACAGCCGAAAAGTTTACTTAAATATTACATAGACAACTCAAACTAACAAAGAAAGATAGACAGAGCATTGCATATGTATCAAGTGATGGCAAAACCATGCTCAACTTCTTGACACACACATGCAGACATCTTCCTTCTTTCCCTCTATATCAACCTGTAAAAGTTTAATGCTTTACGCACAAATATGCACCTAAAACCATATTGTTAGTTGCAAACTTTTAGACGCAAATGTGTAAGTGAATGCCTGTTTTTACAATAAGTTTAGCAATAAGGTGGTTTTTGCATCCTGCTCTGTTTCAGTTTTTACAGAGCTCCATCTTGAAATAGATATAGACTGAGTACAGAACTACGTCTAAAGAACGAAAGAAGAATAACACTGGTGACATTGACACAATATGAGTCTATGAGATATTTTTTCCTAGTTTTCTAGTGCTGACAAACTTATTTGTCATATAAACTAGGAAAAGATAACATTAGGGTTGGATTGCATTCGATATTGACGTCATAAAATCTTTTACATTTTTTTAATGAGCAAACCCAAGAAAAGGAAATAAAAAAATATTACCTGTCTTAAAGGATTGATAATTTTAAAATGCTGTTAATTGGAAACAAAAATATAAATAAATTGCATTACTAACATTAAACAAGAGCGAAGAGGATAAAACCAATATGATGAAACATTTACTTACCTGTTCAGTATGATCCTTTGGGGGTAAAGCACACAACAGACTGTAAAGATGTGTGCATGGTTTCGGTGCTAATGCTCTTATAAAGCCAGGTAACAAATCATACACCTGGCGGCCACAGTGTTTAAGCTGAGCTGCTGCCCACACTAACTCTATATGCTCAGGTGTAACACGACCCTCCACCGCGAGAAATTTCAGTATCATGTGCGATTGTTTTATTACCTAATAGAAACAAGAACATCTTTTAGAACATTATAAAAAAATCCTATTATAACAGAAAACACAACATCTTAAGGAAATTGTTTATCATGATGTATATACACAGTTAGTTAAGCCATAATCATTACACCCTTCAACTCAGAATCCTCCCCATCAATATCCTGAATCTAATGGTGTCCTTTAATATCACCTATACCTTATAAACACTGAAATCATATTTTAAATTTACCTCAACATGTAAGTTAGGTCCAAACAGATGTTCGATGATATTATTATTTGTTAACCATGTAGCAAGTTGCTGACCAGCCAATTCAGCATCAGCAGCTGGTTCTCCTGCACATAGTTCATTATGGGCAGCAATATGTGCATTAATTTGGGCAACACCAGCTAGTCGCATTGTAAGGGTACTGCTGTTAAAATATTTGAAAGCCAATGCAAGTCCATCACCATCAAAGGCTAGAGGAGCATCTAAAGGTTCCTTAGCTGCACCCCACATAAAATCTGTAACCAAATTACCAATTATCAAAATGTATATATCAATCTTACAATAAAAGAGTAAAAATAATATGCTTGGTTGTCTCACTTTTACAACAATTGTTCTGTCATTAAAATAGAATCAATTTTATTCAATAATGATTACATGTCATTTTTATTGAGTCATTTTTTATTTATACCACTGGTTCGGAAAAACTTCTGTCCTGAGAAGTATCAGCAAGAAACCCAGCCGGGGTTTTAAAAAAAAAAGCATAACTTACAATATCATATTTATACAATTCTTATGAAAATATTTAGAAACAGCATGATGACCTCATTCCCACCACCTCATTCCCAGGGGTTATTATCAACCACATACTCTTTAGTAGCTCAGATTGTTAACGCTTGCTGTAAATATAACAGGACGCAAGTAACCCGGGTTCGATTACCACCCCAATGAAATTGTTAATTGCAATTTTAAGTGCTGATTTACTACGTGCTCGGCGGTGAAGGAAAACATCGTGAGGAAACCTGCATGTCTGAAGAATAAGAAAAAAAAATATTTCAGACATGTGAAGTTTGCCAAAACGCATTGGGGCTGCGCGGCGGACACTTCCTCGCCATAAAACCCTCTCAGAAATGAGAGGAGGCCTGTGCCCAGCCGTGGGATGTAGGCTGTAACTTTACTTTACTCTTTAGTAGTATAACCCTTACTAAACAATTATTGGTTAATAAAAATTTTAAACATTTTGATAGATAAGGTCTGCATATTTTCTGGGTCTTTGTTGTATAAGCGTATATACATTGCCCCAAGAAGGAATTACCAGAGAATTACCTCTTTGGAGTTGAGTAGTTGGTATAACTAACCTGTGCTTGTTCATAGTATTTACAGAATGCACATCACTATTTTTAATAAAACTATGTTTGCTTTTGTGTACATACATAAAATTTTTCTCTAAGGGATTCCTTCAGACCTAGGTTGTAAATTGCTGTTACAGTGACAGAACAAGTTGCGGATGCCCTTAAAAAGGGTTATTATAATATTTAAGGAATTTATGGATGATAATAACCTATATGTAATATATTTAACAGTGGTCTTTGGTCAAATTAAAAGTACCCTGAACTGATTAGCTGATTAGATGGATGAGAAACTGAGAAAGTTGTGTCAGGATTGTACCAAATGGAATTCCGTATTTACTGCCCTGGGTGGCAAGTGTGAGTGTTTATGTATGTATATTTCTCTATATAACAGTTAGATCCACTTTACCTTACTCCGGTTATTCTCTTTTAAAATAATTAGGAACTGAGTAAAAAATTACTAAAGGCGGCTACTCACTTGCCTGACGAAGGGGCAATCTAGGGTATAGGAGTGGGGAAGACCCTTAATTTCCTTCTTAATTGTGATGTGTGTATGCAAGCAGGAGCAATTTTGTAAGTCGGCCCTGCGGCAGGGGCGCAAGACCTTACTTGCTCCCTAGATTGTAGCTGCCGCTGTCACATGTGTAGCGTAATTGGGGCAATTTCAATCTGTTCATTGGTAACTTTCTCACAGAGCAGACGTGTGAGTACAAGTCACAATGGATTGATGAATCAAGACAATCAAGAGTGTGAAATTTGGACTCGGGTGACAGAAGTGTATTAAAAGCGGCTTCTTCACCCAGTATTTCCTTTTCTCTTTTTTGTGGTAGCACTGCAGAAAGAACTTTATTTGAATGTGGTAACGTTTTTTAACATGGTAACGTTTTTTAACGTGTTAATGTTTCCACATTGTAACATTTTTTAACATGGCAACATTTTTAAATGTGGTAACATAAAAGTGGCAGAGTCATGATGCAGCTTATAAGCACTAAATTTTGTTAGTAATTATTAATTAATTAGTAGTTTTATAGGTAAATGTAGCTGTCTATGGGCCACAGTATCCACTTACCATCAGGTGGACTGTGTGTTCATTTGTCACCCTATTTCTATACTAGAGGTTACCCGGCGTGTGCTACTACACTGTTTATTAATTGAAAAAAAGGATTTTTTCATTTATAAACTTTTTTATTTAGTGCCTAATGTATTGTTTTAGTGGTCTAAAACCATCTTTGCATTATTGCCTTTCGAATGAAACTGATTTGGGGCACTTTTGTTGAATGGTTTCAAAGTCTATAATGGACATATTATAAAGAAACAATTTTTGTATTTTATGTAGATAGATAAAAAAGAGTCAAGGCTATATACATTGAAATTTCGATAAAACTGGAGCTATTCTCAACATGTGTGATCAGCGAGACGTGCACTCTCATACTGAATGGCAGGTATGTGTATAGAGACAGTTCCAATATCACTCCGATTGCTATACACCCTAGATTGCCCCTGCGGCAGGCAAGTGAGTAGCTGCCTTAACTCAAACAATTAAGTCAGAGATTTTGCAATTAATTTGTATGATTCTTCATACATTTATTTATTGTGAAATATTTTAAGCTTTTAAACATTTTAAGCTCCTACAATATAAACTCATACACACATTATATTTCCTTAAAAATAAAGCAATAAACATAAAGATATGTAAATGCATGCAAATTATGACTTATATTTTCAAAAACTTAACTTTTCTCAATATGGATTTATTAAATAACTTACCCGCCATAGACTTCACAGCTGGTACCCTTAAATCTTTGTCCTCTAAATTACACATGTATTTTAATATTTTAGTTCTCAGTGGCATGAACAGCTGGGCTACTGCTCTAAAATTTAACCACAGTTTCAGATTTCCAACAGCAGCGACTATTGCATGAGCCATTGATAGTGGGAGAGTGCTTGGAGTTGCATGTTCAAAGACTGATGTCATTGCACACACACCGCCAAGTTTACAAAACAGGCTTACATTGCGCAATAGATAAGCAGGTATTTCTGTATCATGAAGATCACAGTAAGAACTTAAGTTGGATATTTCTTGTGCTGATAGGTCATCTAAACGGCTCAATGCTGAATGCTTACATGCTAAGTATAATGGAAAATTAAGTAAGAAAATTTTAGAAACAATATGCATAAGTTTTTCTTTCTGTTGCATTGACCATACTTCTGTATCACTTGAGGGAGAGTTCTCAATATGGGAATTATCCTCAATTGTTTGCTCCTGCTTATCCTCTGATTTATTACCATCATCATCTGGTTCATCATCTTTTGATTGATGGTTATTTTCATTTTTAGAAATAGCAGTAGATTCATGCCGCCTTTCTTGCTCATGTGTGTCATCAGGTGGAGAAGACTTAGCTGCTTCTATTAAGTCATCTTTCAATAGTTTGAGTTGACACACAGATAAGCACAATACACTTTGAACCACCAGGTAAAATCTTTCAAAATTTTTAACATCTCGATAACAGCACATACATTGCCTAAAACATTTATAAAAAGTTATGACTAACTGTATAAAATGCCTTAGAGTAAATAATGTATAAAATTACAGTAATTAGAGTTGTAAAGATAAAGGTAACTAAATTTCAATGTAAGAACTTAAAACTAGCTTTACTAAATTAGCAGTTAACTTTGTTAACAGTTAACAGTTAGGCACAAATTGACTTTTATTATAATAAATTAAAAAGATTTTTTACCTTTGTGGCCAAGAAAGAATGTAATTAAGGACTACTTCCAGTTCAGACTGACTTATACTTGGGTATTGGGACACATCATCGGTTAATCTCGTTTCACCTAAAATTAGAAATACAACAGCGAATTTCATAAAAATTATTTACATCAGCTATTTTATGGTAAATGAAATACTTATTTATTTAACTTTTTAAGAGCAAAAACAATCGTGCGATGTAAAATAGCTACAAATCTATGAAACAAAGTAACTTACAATTCACTAAAAGATGTGAAAACTCGGAACAAACATCACACATCCTCAAGGTTTTATGTCAAAATTAAGCGAAATATTATAGAAATATTATCGCCACCACTGTTTTACTTGAAATATTGACCATTATTGATATTTTCGTATCAGAAACGAATACTGCCTTAGAAATGTCACAGAATCCGTTCCACCATTGTTGACGATTGTTGTCAAAAACGCGTTTAGTTTTTGCTATTAAAAATATAAATTTCAAGTAAATACTAAATTTTATGAATATTTTTATTAAATTGAAATGAAAATCTTTATTTCCATTACATGTTAATTTTAATTTAATTAAGCTTGTAAAAGTCCGTTTTAATTAACCAAAAATGGCTATAAATCATTTCTGATTTTAAGCAAACAGCTGATTTATGTAATGAAAGCATTGACAAAAGAAAATATATTTATTAATGTTTTAAATTACAGCTAAATTTGAGTCCTTGAAGAACAAGGTGATGTATACAAGATGCCAGGGTGTACAAACAAAGATTAATAAATAATAATGTAAATAAGGAGTACGCGGACCGGGAAGCAGCAACGCTTCGTGACCTCCGTCGTTCGTGTGATAGTACAACTTTCATATATGTTTTACACCTGTATATTTGCAAAATCGTTCGTTGAGCAAGCTTGTAAGGTTCGGTATGTCATCAAAGCCATGCCTAAAATTCTAGTTCAAAGGAAAACTTGAATTTATAGCAATATTTTTCACGTTCTGTAATGAACCTTTGCAAAAAGCTGGGCTAACTTAAAGGAGCTGAGGACTGCAGGCAATGTTCGCTCTGAAGTGTTAAGTAAGGTTCTTGAGGACGATGGAGATAAGTGTAAATTGTTGAAGGTTACAGGTTGCATATTTACATCACATCGAAGCCACAAATTTAGCCATAATGGGACAAAAAAGATATCGCACCAGAAAGATGTGTAACCTGAGAATCAGACAACAGTTCTTACGGTAAAAAGAGTGTATAATCATAACCTCTACATTAAGTATGGAGTATCAACAGTGGTAGAGTTGTGTGTATACGTGTTTGATAATAAAACATCACAATTAAAATATATTTTAAAATTTAATAATTAAAAAAAAATATATTATAATAATTTTTAAAAACAAGAAAAAAAATTGGTTTACCTTGCAGGCCATCCCTGGAATTTCCCGCTAATTTCAAATGCAAAGCGCTCCAAATTTTATCAAATTATGACGCTGAATATGATATATCGGAGTAATTTAAAAAATCAATTTTTCAAAAATTTTCTTCTTCTATATCTCCTTAACCGATAGATAGATTTTCATGTTCAAAACAGCATTCGACACAGTTTTTTAAGTTATACAAATAATATACGAAGCACAAAATTGGTCGGTTGCGAAATCTCGATGTAATGTTAAAGAAAACGTTTTTATTTTCAAATTCATTCTCCTTCGATATCTCAAGAACGAATGAACCGATTTTTACTTTCCGAACACCATTCGACGTCATTTACGGAGGTTCAGAACTGATTAGTTTTTGAAATCGATCTGTAAAGCCGTTTCAAAGTTATCTAAAAAAAACAGTTTTTCAAAATTTTTATTTTTAATATTTCTCAAAATCTACTCGTCCGAACGGTTTCGGAACAAGTGATTATATAGTAATATAGATCTCAAGACTTATTTACCAAGGCGCCTTATGATATTATCATCGTCAATTAAGCAATGTTTTTTTTTTGCAAAATACAAACTTTGGACGAATTATTCTATAATTATTTAATCGAAATTTATATAATTATTTAATTTCAGCCGCATGAACGAAATTGAGTGCTTGACATCGTTCGGAACAGTTATGCAAAAATATGTACGTAATAAAACGATAAATTATAAGCATAATTTAATGGTTATTTCTGTTGTACTTGGGACAATCATAAAAACATTTTTTAAACTTAAAACGAGAGTTAATACTTGTACTTTAGCATAAACGAAACGTTTTTCAATTTTTCATTAAGAATTTTGGCTTGGACGCTTGTTTATAAAGCCATGTCTTCATTTCATTCAAGATCTTCGTTTTTATGAATTATTTCTTCAAAATATATTGATGCGTCACTTTGCAAAGTTTTTGGGAGATTTTGACGACAACTCAACGAACGAACTCTTGATGACGTCAGCCACTCAAGTTTATAAGACGCCTAAGTGATCAAAATAACTTGAGATTTCTATGTACATCGAAGCAATTGTTTCGAAGTTTTCTCTATCAGTTTACGTTTTATACACAAAATCGCATCAAATTTACATATCAAAATCAGTCTCAAGCTATTATTTAAACAATAAAACATGTTCAATTCCTACCTTTTTTTTGTATTTTGTGTATGTTAACCCCTCAGTCACCTTAAAATTCTCATGCAGTCTCATGCGCCTGGCAAATCCCGAGCGGTCACATGCCACATCACCCACCCGCAACACTTAAAACCATTAAAACTTCTATTTGGAGACTATTTTTCTGTGAAAAATTTTGGCATTATAAAATTTGTACGAAATTCTGTATATAAAAGTCAGGTTTTAGTTAATTACAAAAAGACTATTGTATTTTGATAACAAAAACAAAACATACCAAGCGAATGTCGGTAGCGTGAAAATCACAATTATTTCAATATATATTACTCGAAATTATTTACGTAAAAAGATAAATTATATTCACACAAAAGCTTTCATTAGAATTTTATAATAAAACATAATACCAAAACACTAACAATGCACTAGAAAAATTCAAAACTCAACACAATAACATTAAACCGAAAATGGCGTACGAAATGAACGTAAATTATAAATAAATATCCATAGCATAAGTATTTTTTATTGCACTAGAGGATACAAATTTCATATTGATTCTATAATGCCAAACTTCTTCATAGAAAAGTAGTCACTAACTATAAGTTTTAATGGTTTAAAGTGCTGTGGGCGTACGCGGTCGAATTCAACCGCTTAGGGGTTGAAGGGGTTATAGATAATGACCGCTAATTTTATGATAAAATAGCCATATATTACTAAAATAATCATTATGATGAAACATGAGGCGAGTCTGTAGAGATTAATATTGAATAAAATAAATATTTGTAGAAATATTATTGAAAATAGGTTATATTGTTATGCTAAAAAAACATTTGAATAATATCGGACACGATTGAATAGGCTGTATGGTCAATGGTCATTGCCGGTTCTGAAGGAGACAACTTGGCGGAGACAGAGAAACCTATAGACAAATTGACGCCTTCTATCGCATTCGCACACGAAAAAGATAGATTTATGCAAATGTCTTGCATAGAAATGAGACAGCGCGGTGTGAAAGTTTGTCCCTTTCTCCATGCCGGTTTTTTGTTTAGCAAACTACACTTTGCTAAACAACTTTGACAGTTCGTAGCGATCTAAGGAGCTTACAAGTTGGTTTAAGTGAGAAAGAAAGTATTTTGTAAACTTAAGATTGGTGAATATTGTTCAGTTCAGTGCTTAGAACAATTAAAATTTTTATCTAAATATGTTTAAAAGTCATAAAGATTATATATATTCCACGACCGATTTCGGCCACGGCGACCTCTTCAACTCCGATCCTGTCGTTGGTGTGCTCGTGCATGGCTAACGTAACCGATCTTATTTACAAATGTTCGCGCGCAATGCGGGCAGGTGAGCACACCGTTACAGAAATTGTACTTAATCGCACAAGGTGGGCGTGCTTTGAGTTCATCACGTCGGGCATCCAATTCAGAGCAGCGATTCTCCTCAAACATTTTGACCTTGGCTTTCACCAAAGACCTCCACTCCGGTCGTCGAGCGGCTGCTTGCTCCTACTCTAAAGGCTCAATGTCGCACTTCTTCATGTGGCGCTTAAGTACATCTTTGTACCTGAGGAGTTGTCCGTCATGCTTACGCTTGCCCTTCTCAAGTTCAGAGTAAAAGATGCACTTTGCCGTAAGCTGGTCTGACATTCGCGATAAGTGTCCACATCAATGAAGTTGTCGCTCCATAAGGTAGGCCTCAATCCCCATGGTATGGCTCTACGCAGCACGCAACTGTTTCGAGTGCGATCAGACCAACGGATGTTGAGAATTTTGCTCAGACATTGCAAGTGGAAGCGATCCAGCGTCCGTATGTGACGGCGGTAAACTGTCCATGACTCTGAAGAGTACAATATGTTAGGCAGCACTACCGCCTTATAAATGTCAATTTTAGTAGCCAGCTTTAGGTCATGTGAACCAAAGACCTTGCGATCCAGTTTACTGAATACACGACAAAAAGTTCCCATATCGCCGAATACAAATCCCCCACCCGCCATAATTCAATAATTCACCCGGTATAAAATCAACACCAACTGCGCGTTTATATTGCTGTTGCTTAATGGCAAGAGCAACCTCGTCAGGCGAGACTGGCTCATCGAGCTCGAGGGCGAAAGGTTGCTGAGGTAGGCAGCGAACATGGTCTAGGTCAACAAATAGATCCACGTTAAGTAGGGTGTTGAAATGCTCCACCCATCGCTCGAGTATTTCCTCCCTGCTTTTAAAAAGCGCTTCACCACTAGTTGAATTCAGTGGAACTTTTGCCATAGTGGACGTACCGAGTAGATGTCGCACCTCAGAATAAAACTCACCGAGCTGGTTGGTATCAGCGAGCCACTACATCAGACGAGCCTTCTCCTGCCACCACTTATCTTTCGCTTGTCGTGCGAGTTTACGCAGCTCCAGATCACACCCAACTCATTATCATTAAACCACTCCTCATGTTTTCGAACTCTCAAATCTAAAGTAGATTTAGCAGTGTCGAGAACATGAGAAGATAGAGACTCCCAGACAGTATTGATCTCACCTGATTTTAGGTCGAGGAGCTGCAGAGCAGTGCTCAAGGTTTCGGCATATTTAGCCCTCGTGTTAGTATCTTGGAGTCGTTCAAGGTTTAGACGTATCTGTTTAGATGTTTCAGATCTACAAGGTCGTGGAAGACGAAGATTTAATTTAATAACAACAAGCCTGTGATCAGTCCAACAGTGAGCACCACGCATGACACGGGTGACTAGGACTTGAGAAATGTCTTTTTGACGCTCGATAGCGTAATCGATAAGGTGCCAATGCTTCAATCTGGGTTACATCCACGTTGCCTTGTACTTGGCAGGTAATCTGAACATAGTATTTGTAATTGTAAGATCTAATAGTGCACAAAAACTAAGCAACAGTTGGCCGCTGCTGTTCATTTTACCAACACCATGTCTGCCCAGAACTTTAGGCCAGGTGTCATAATCTCGTCCTACTCGGGCATTAAAGTCGCCCAAGAGATTTGCTCCCTTGAATGGATACGATCTATACACCGCGTCAATTCTTCGTAAAATTTGTCCTTAACTTCATCAGACTTGTCTAGCGTAGGGGCATAGCCACTGATTACATTAAGATAGTTTTCACGTCCCATGTAAAGGTGCAATATGGTAATGCGGTCCGAGATGTGTATAGGGTATTCTTGTAGTTGAGCAGCAAGGTAGTTCTTGACAGCAAAGCCCACACCAGACCTTCGCGGCTCTGAGGAAGCGAGTCCTTTCCAAAAGAAAGTATACCCGCCGCCGTATTCTACCAGCTCTCCTTCATCAGGCAGATGTGTTTCGCTGAGTGCAGCCTCATCAATATTATAGCTACTTAGTTCCCGAGCTACGATGGCAGTTTTCCGCTCAGGGCAGGCATTTTCTTCACGGTCAAGAAGTGTGCGCACATTACACGCGCCAAATGTCATTGATTTAAAATTTTCATTATTTTTTCTGTGGCGTCGACCGCGGATTTGTGATGCGGATGCAGCCGCGGTTGCTACCATCCTAAAGGGTTGGAGTGAGCATTTGTTTAGGGCACCTTTTCTAGCCCCCTCCCCGGCAGAGCGAGGAAAGCAGTGCCTCCCTGAATAGGGCTGCTTTACACCTTGGGTGCTGCCGAATCCGCTCCGTCACCCCGATGCGGGGCAGAAACGACCACGATGTATACTACCCCCCCAAGACCGCCTACGTGCAGGAGTCAGACAAAACCCAACGAGCATCACGTTAAGCCTCTCTACCTCCTCCCATCGCCGTAGAACTTAGACTTAGATCGGAGTCCTAATTGGAAGCAGGTCAATTGCGCAGGAGATATTAACGTGCACAAATGTACGCGCGAAAACAGGTGCACGTACTCGTCTTTGTCCCCCTGGACCCAGTGGAACGGAGACCGTTACGACCGGAGAGGGACTCGGACAGATGGAACAGTAGCTATATCAGTGAAAAAGGTACAGGGGGTCAGATCTTTTAAAAAAAAATATTTTCAGAAAAATATTATCGGAATAGACCACATTTTCGAGGTTATATTTACTAAATACAATTATTTTAGATTTTAGAGCTACTGAGCAGTTTAGCAGTACACTTCAAACCGTCAACAACTGCTAAGTTGATTTCATCCCATTAGCTACTTCAGCTCTATTGTGGAGAGTTTTTGAACTATTATTTACCGCTAACAGATGGCCACTTTTTCAACTATTCTACTATGGCAGTTGGTACTACTTACTTCTACACTCCATAACTTCAAGTTTCAATTGAATATACTAGAGACTACTGTTTCAACTTGTTATGCGCATTTAGCATTGTGGCTGTGTTTGAAATTTCGCGTTTTTACTTTCGTGGATTAAGTTAAGTTGACCCTCAGCTTTTCTCTTGAATTACAGAGCAATAAATACTATGGGTTACGAGAGAAATAGAACAGGTAATTTACAGCCTCCTGTTTTTATAGATGACATTTTATAATTAATTGCAGAAAAAATTAACAATTTAAATAGGTTGAGTTTTACTTTACTTTATTTAATAATTTATTCACAACTGCATTCTTTTGTGTCCTTTTCAATGTATTTAAACAACTTATCGCGAGAACGAGTGACTTTACTACATAACCTAAAAATCATAAAACATGAATTATAAAAACCTATTAACAAAAATATTAAACCGCCGAAAAATCTGAATAGAAAAAATAATAAACCTTTTTCTTTTACCTTAATAACTAAGTGCTCACACTAATGTAAGTGTAGCTAAGTATATATTTTTGTAATTATTTTGAGTTTTTAGTTAACCTTAATAACTAAGTTCTAAAGCTAATATTATAACTATACCTAAGTTATTTTGAAAATATTGACAAAAAGAAACATTAAATGGTTAGATATTATTATAAGAATAATAATAAATCAATAATAATTAATAATTTATATTTGTAATACTTTATAATATTTGTAATAATGAAAATTATAAAAATATAATTTATGATTTATTTATTAATAAATAATAATAACTTCGTTATTTACTTTTTTTCAGCCAGCTTGAGTTAAACCACAGACTCGAATAAGAGTACTAACGTATTTTAAACTGACAACTTAGCGATCGCAACGCCTTACTTATTTTCTCCATATTTTTGGGAAACTATTTTCTATAGCGATCGTGCTCCTATTCTCTAACTTCCATGGTACCTAATGAAATCATGGAGGTTAGAGAACAGGAGAATGATCGCTACGTACTAAAGCGTAAGCGTTCGAAAAAAGCCTTTGAAAGAAAAAAACTACAATTTATAGCGGCGCTGCCAACGGTGAGTAATGGCTGTGATGTAAAAACTGTTTATAAGTTGAATAATGTGCAGGTTTTCTTTGTGGCATTGGTGTGAATATTTTCATGCTCCGTAATTTTTTAATTTTAGGCAAAAAAAAAACATTAAAAAATTGAGAAATATTTTATTGTGCGTAGATGTGCATGTTGTTTGGCATCTGATCAAAAAATAGACTGAAAATGACTTTTATTGAGTGAACTTAGCGATCGCAGCGCCTCACTTTTGATTTCCATATTTCTTGGACACTATTTTCTACGGCGATTTATGGAGCGTAGAATTAAG
Organism: Parnassius apollo; assembly: GCA_907164705.1. NCBI lineage: Eukaryota > Metazoa > Arthropoda > Insecta > Lepidoptera > Papilionidae > Parnassius > Parnassius apollo. The sequence continues at coordinate 18,966,787 of CAJQZP010000008.1, forward strand.
GAGTACCAACTCCCATAGTAGAAAAAGTTGAAAAGTTTCCATCTGTAAACAGTAAACAACAGTTCAAAAACTCTCCACAATAGCGCTGGAATAGCTACAGGGATGAAATGAACTTAGCAGTTGTCGACGGTTTGAAGTGTTCTGCTAAACTGCTCAGTAGCTCTAAAATCTAAAATAATTTTATATAGTATAACCTCGAAAAAGTGGTCTATTCCTATAATATTTTTCGGCACATTCTTTAAAATTTAACCCATAGCTATAGTGGCGCCACCCTTACTTAACGGTTTTCAATGGACACTTTTTAATACACAGTCTGTACTCCTTACTTCTATACTCCATACGGTGTTTGTTCGTTTGTCGTTCTCCTGTTCTCTATCCTCCATGTAATGAACTTGACATTGAAATGCGTAAGCACATAGACGTATATATTTTGTCTATGCGTAAGCATCGCAGTGTTGCCATATATACAGATTTCCCCGTATTTATACAGATTTTCGGTGTGTGATACAGATTAGCACTGGGTACAGATTTTTATACAGAGTTTTCTAACTCTATTCATTGGATTACCATAATATTCAACTTAAAATAGAATGAAGCAAAATAATTGACTAGATACCGCGTTACACACATTCATGATTCTATTCTTTATGGTTAATTTATTTTTTCACAACGTAATTAGTTATTATGGCAGAATTACAAATGTATTAAAAATATGTATACAAGGTGTAAGTGTAAACACCGTTTTCACTAAAACCATTGGTAGTTTAGTTAGTAGGCTTAAATATAAAAATATTTATCCGAATTCTAAAAAACACCCTATTTTCTTTCATAAATTCATGGATACCCTATGCGCCCGGGTGACGTAATAACTGTAAAGATACCCGCCCGCGCTAGCTACCTACACTATATTCCAATAAAAACACAATAGGTACACATAACCTGTGATGTAAATTTTCCTTCATACTTTCACCCTGGCTTAGGACAGGCAAAATTGAGGAATTAAGGAAAAATTGAGATTTTACTAAAAAAATTGTTGTTATTTTTCATTGAATTTACGTTCTATAAGTGAAACCAAACCACTGGTTTCTAGTATAACGGTGTTTACGCTAAAGCCCTGTGTATAAAATATGTATGACTGAAAATAATAAAGTAATTATATGTTCATTTGGCAAATGTTTGAGTTTTAATATGTTGTTTGCTTAAATTAATGTTTTCAATTTTGCTATATAAAAAATTTAGTGTATAGTGTATATTTTATACGTGGTAGAGCCACGTTGCAGCTATATTATGGTTGCAGCACTGCAACCATAATAGCTGACGCTCGACCGGGGAAGGTCCACGCTCTCACAGAATACCAGCGTAAAATACCAGCTTAATGCTGCTGTGTTTCGTATGGTGAAAGTAGAAATCCGGAGACCCTTTTTACTGGAAATGAGGCATCCCCTCTTGGTTCTCAGGCGTGACAACGTATCTGCGTTTTAATTCTTAAGCGAGGATAAATGTAGATGTCTATGGGCCACAGCATCCACTTACCATCGATGGACTGTGTGCTCGTTTGTCACCCTTATTCTATAAAAAAAATATTTTTATTTAATAACGATAATCAAACCTTATCTGCTTATCACGTTTGTAGTTATTCCTTGTTTTTCAAAAAAAGCAATGATGATGATAATGATCAATTATTCTATTTTAGTTTATTAAATTATACAGATTTTATACAGATTTTAAGTTTAAATAGCATACAGATTAAATACAGATTTTAGCAGTGTCTAATACAGATAAAAGGCTCAAGACGTCTGGCAACACTGAAGCATCGTATTAGTCTGTGAAATTTCACAGATGCCAGATGCAGATGTCTTCTTCTGTCATGTGAATTTTAAGTTTGTAAGACATGGGTTGATAACACTTTTGCGGCTTTTTCTTTTGCGACAACAAAAATGGTTCAGTTACTTTATATCGTAGCTAGCATACATTTGATTTTGTGTCCATTTACTAAAGTAGAAGAAAGTTTCAATATCCAGGCTACCCACGATATTTTGTACCATCGTTTTAACCTCTCGGAGGTATCTACAATAATCTAATTTTGGATTCATAAGTTCTGTTCAGACGCGTATATTAATATATTTTTCCAGTATGATCACAACGAATTCCCGGGGGTCGTGCCGCGTACTTTTATAGGCCCTGTTATCATATCAGCTTTATCAGCACCACTTGTTGCGGTTTTACATTTAATTGGATTAAATAAATTCTGGATGCAATATGTGGGTAAGGCTATATTGTGATTTTATAAGTTAGAATTTTTTATATGCAATATAATAAATTATATTGATGATTATTAGTAACATATAGGTCAAATTTTATTTACTATATAGGTTGTATTAATATATACTTAAATATGCTTTTTATATATATATATATATATATATATATATATATATATATATATATATATATACAACATGTCCCAAAATTCAACGATAAGCCAACACCGGAGGATAGACCTGTCCCGGACTGATCGGGGAAAAAAGAAAAAAAAATATCCTAATTATATTTTAAGTAAAAAATGAAATTCTTCAGAAATTGAGACCATTATATTTTTCACTACTATGACCACAATTTTTTTTAATACTTGTTTCTTTTTTTTTTATAGGCAACCTGAATAGCACTGCTATCTACCACAATTCTTAAAAAATCCAGAATAACTCTTGTTTTATCACGAAAATTAATGAAACTTTTTTTATTCCCTAAATTTTTTGAAGACTTACTTTTTACCAAATTTAACTTATCGTGGTGTAAAAAAAAAAGTATGAACACTAGTATGGCAAGTTTTTTTAAAAATTGACGCAACTAACCAACATTACAAAATGGTATAATACTCTACGAAAACAAGTTATAAAAAAATATGGGTCTATTATTTCTTAACAAGGGCCAAATTCCTTAAATTGTAATTGTCAGTAATCACTTTTACTACATGCCCAAAATGGGTTCTTGTTACAATTTCTAGGAATTTTAATGGGGCATACATACCCTAGATGTTAGAGAGAGATAGATAGAGATATTTACGTTAAAAAGACAACAACAGGGCAGGTAGAGAAGCTGTTATTATTCTCAGCAAGTCAGTTCAGTACGCTCTGCTCCTCTGTTTACTGCACACCGTTCCCAATTCAACTTACGTGGCTCTCGTACATACTATCGACTTTTGGTTTGGCTTTTTGGACTGGAATCGACCTGCAAACTTAACTGGCCTGGCATTATTTGGACTGGAAGTGATCTGCAAACTGAACTGACCTGGCATTATCTTGGACTACGATTGTGTGTTTTGTGATTTAGAGTTCTGGCGCATTTTGGACTGTTTGGCGTTTAACATGCCCCAACCGTACACACCACAGGAATACGCTTATATGCATTTAATCTATGGAGAATGCCGATGTAATTCTAACACTGCTATATACCCAAATGCTCAAAGATATCCTGATTATCGAGTGTTTATTAATATGCATCAAGCGTTTTCGGAGGTTCTTATGCTATCCAATAGGAGAAACGCTGGAAGACCTAGATTGGATCGTGATGAAAAAGTTCTCAATGAGATAGAAAATGATTCGACTACTTCGGTAAGTGCCATAGAAGAAGCTACAGGAATCCCGAAAAGTCCAAATAATGCCAGGCCAGTTAAGTTCGCAGGTCAATTCCAGTCCAAAAAGCCAAACCAAAAGTCGATAGTATCTACGAGAGCCACATAAGTTAAATTGGGAACGGTGTGCAGTAAACAAAGGAGCAGAGCGTACTGAACTGACTTGCTGAGAATAATAACAGCTTCTCTACCTGCCCTGTTGTTGTCTCTTTTTAACGTAAATATCTCTATCTATCTATCTCTCTCTAACATCTAAAGTATGTTTTCCTAGAGTATTATACCATTTTGGAATGTTGGTTAGTTGCGTCAATTTTTAAAAAAACTTGCCATACTAGTGTTCATACTTTTATTACACCACGATAAGTTAAATTTGGTTAAAAGTAAAAGTCTTCAAAAAATTTAGGGAATAAAAAAAAGTTTCATTAATTTTCGTGATAAAACAGGAGTTATTCTGGATTTTTTAAGAATTGTGGTAGATAGCAGTGCTACTCAGGTTGCCTATAAAAAAAAAAGAAACAAATATTTAAAAAAATGTGGTCATGATAGTGAAAAATATCGTAAACGGTCTCAATTTCTGAAGAATTTCATTTTTTTTTATATAACTTAAAATATAATTGGGATATATTTTTTTTTCTTTTTTTCCCCGATTAGTCCAGGGCAGGTCTATCCTCCGTTGTTGGCTTATCGTTGAATTTTGGGACACATTATATATATATATATATATATATATATATATATATATATATATATATATATATATATATATATATATATATATCCCGTAATTTATTGTACGTCCACTATGGCCAATTTTGCATATAATGTGGCGTCAACCTGCTTACGACGTCCAATATACGGACGTCAAATAGGAGACTTAGCGCAATGTTCGCAAATTGTCATGCTGATCACAGAAATGTCAAAATCTAAAAAAAAAAATTGGACGTCATTTTTCTTCCAATCTTGCTGTACTGAATATTTACGTAGTTCCGCTAATTTTCGTTGCAAAAATAATAGCGCTGCTGTCGATTTGTGAATACTTTCATTTATGGCCGTATTTGACTTCGGCACAGAATTAGGAGTTGCGACGTTGCCGTTCCGTCACCATTGCCAACGTGTTACTTGGATTTGGTGATATATATATGGTATGACTGCCTCATTGGTCTAGTGGTTGTAGTAGTGCGACTGCTGATCGTGAGGTCCTGGATTTGAATCCCGGGTCGGGCCAAAAATTCAATTATTGAGTTTTTCTGTCAAGAAATTCTCAATAGCTGCCCGTAGTCAGGAAGTTGATGGTGTATCACCCCCTTGCCTCGGGAAGCACGTAAAGCCGTTGGTCCTACGCCTGATCTCTCTCCGGTTGTGTCAGTTTACCGTCCCATCGGATTATGAGAATGAGGGAATAGAGAGTGCACCTGTGGTTGCGCATACACTATAATCCTGTCCTGCGCCGATGGCTAGTCTCCGTTGAGGCAGGCCGCCGTGACAGTAATTCGGTCTGCAGGACATTACTATGGTTTATACTGCGCTTGGTACTAGTAATTTTACTTTTAAACTTGTTTTCTTAACCTTACATTTACCTACACATAATATGGACGTCCTAATATCCTAAATCTTTCATACTGAATGATATTTGACATCCGTATTTTTGAATTTAGTTATATTTTTATAAATTTAGATGCGGACGACGGCTTTTCGGTTTATTTCACGCTGCACTATATTTTAACATTTTAAATTTGGTACTAATCTGCCTAAAAAAACTCTTGTTAGGTATTTCGTAAGCAACCCATAATTCTGTTTGAGAATAAGTTACCTTCTGATTGAGTACAGGAAGATGGACTCAATTGTAGATATTGACAGGTTTCATAGAAGTTTGTTTTATTATATTGTGACTAATAACCTCTGACTAATAACCTAATATGGTCTGGCGAATAAACTCATTTTAATATAAGATTTTACTGCATTAACTGCCAGTAGGTTGTTAATTTGTACAATAGACCGTGGCATATTGTTGCTGACATAACTCCGAAAATATAATTTATTTACTTGATCGTGTTGAGTTTTGGTGCTCTCACTGCATCGTAAGGATGAGTGCGACTATTGTACCTAATCTGTACGAAATTACTCTCTACTTAACTAGATTCATTTTTGTGAAAGGCTATTTTTGTTAAAAAATGTGATATTATGTTTGGTTTTGCAGTTAGTTGAAATACAATTTAATTTTTCATACACGTTTTCTAAGCTTCTAAGCGTTTTATCATTTCTACATTTCTAGAACGAAACATTTTATAAAACACCAAAGTGACTATTTTACACCGCATAGCCTCCCTACACTAAAATACGAATAAAACAATAGCGAAAATGTCATTAAATCAATGGTCATTAATGTGTGTCTTATACACAAGGAATTAAAATATAAATATATTCATGGTTATATGGACGTCGAATATCATGCGGTATTAAACTTTACCGATAATCTGACGTCCACATATAGAAATATAACTAAATTCAAAAATATGGACGTCAAATATCATTCAGTATGAATGTTTTAGGATTTTCGGACGTCCATATTATTATGTGTACACAGGTAGTAATTTAAAGTTGAAATTTTGGCGCACACTGTACCCCAAAAACCGCTACAAACGGCAATATTTATCAAAAAAGAAATAAGAAAGGTTTTCTAAGCGATTTATCGTTTCTAGAATGGAGCATTTTATGAAACACCAAAGTGACTATTTCATACCGCATGGGCTCCCTACACTAAAATAAAATTAAAACAATAGCGAAAAATGTCGTTAAGGACGCGTTTACAAAATTGATAGGTATAGAATCGCACTACTACATTGACAAAAGTCACACACACAAGTGTACGCACGGTTGGCTGTGGGAATCGTAGTCAAATGAAATTATTTTGATAATTTGAAAGATTGAATTTGTTTTTCATTTCTTATACCTCAGAAATATACTTAGATACGAAATACGAATACCTGCTCCAAAGACTGCTTGGCACTGGAAGCCCTCTACTGGTAGTGAGATGTTAGCTCTGGACTTTGAACTGAGTTTGTCAGTTATAATAAGACCTTACCTACACAGGAACTTCTAGACTAGTGGAACTAGGTACACCCTAACTCGGCACACCTAGTTTTACTCTGCAAGAAGTTCAAATAGCGGTCACGAAAGTACACCTTCAGGTCACACCATCAGGTCCGGAGGTAAGGTCTCATCATAACCAACAAAACGAGCCCAAACTCGGCACACCTAGTTCCGCTCGTCCACGCGTTGCAGTAGTAGGTAAGTTTATATATCCTACTTATTTTTAGCTAAATAAAAAACTGTGAGTATAAAAATAATAATTTTATCACTTGTCAAGTACTTATGTTTCCAATTTGTTTTTTTCTAATATTTTGTGTATGTACAGCGATCTTTTCATAATGAGCCGCTACAAACAGGCGATACAGTGTCCACTCACGACGGCGGCCGAGCGCGGACTGTGGTTTCATCGAAATCTTTGTACAATTGTACAATAAATCAAAGCAGGCACCAACAATAAAATAGCCCTTATTGCAATAGATTATGATTCATCCGTATTAGCAAAATATGTGAAAAAATGTGCATCAGTTTTTTTTACGACTATTTGTGACATTTTGATAAAAATTAAACCCAGGGTTTTTTAATTGAATATGTCTGTCATCTTATAGTATTTTTTAAAATTTTTAAATATGTTGATAATAGACCAAAACATGTACCGAAACACAAGCCGGTATCGTTAATTTTGTAGAAAATGGCAACGAAAGTTCGTTTTTACAATATAAAAAACTACCATTTTCAACAAAAGAGTTACATAAGTTTGCAGATGAAAAACCAATCTATACATGGTAGTTTTTACTTATATTTGATTTGGTTTAGTTTTGTCACAAAATCTACCGAAAAACACCCTAATTTTGGTTGATTTGCAAACGCGTCCTTAAAGTAATGATCATTAATGTGTGTCTTATACACAAGAAATTAAAATATAAATATATTCATGGTTATAGGACGTCAAATATTGTGCGGTATGACACTTTGCCGATAATCTGACGTCCACATATAGAAATATAACAAAATTCAAAAATATGGACGTCAAATATTATTCAGTATGATTGTTTTAGGATATTCGGACGTCCATATTAATTATTATATGTAGCTAAATCTAAGGACACGAAAACAAATTGGAAAGTAAAATTATCTACTAGCACTGAGTACAGTATAAACCGTCAAAAATACCAAAATATGCCTAGAGCACTAAATAAATAGTCAACATAAATAAATAGTAAAATGCAATTATCACAATAACTTTGGACATCGGTATGGAAGAAGTGGACGTCAAATAAAACTTAGTGTGAATATTTTAGGATATTCTCACGTCCGTATATGGGTAAACACTCCGTTCAATGTCCATGTCAAGTACATTAATCAACTTACACAAGTTTATTTACCTAAGTTACTAAATATAACCAAAGAAACTTAAATGCAAGCAGGCATAAGCGTGGAAAGTTCTCAATGTACACACACACAATATGGTCACAATACGGACGCCAATTAGAGCGCGATATGCATGTTTTTAGTAATATAGCGTCCAATATTTATAACAACAAACACAAACAAATTGTATTTCAACTAACTGCAAAACCGAACATAATATCATAATTTAACAAAAATAGCCTTTCACAAAAATGAATCTAGTTAAGTAGAGAGTAATTTTGTACAGGTTAGGTAAATAGTTCGCACTCATCCTTAAGATAGTGATCATAAAAAGTAAACTCGCAGTGAGAGCACCAAAACTCAATACGATCAAGTAAATAAATTATATTTTCGGAGTTATTCTGTCAGCAACAATACGCCACGGTCTATTGTAGAAATTAAGAACCCATTGAAAGTTAATGCAGTAAAACCTTACATTAAAATGAGTTTCTTCCCAAGGTCATATTAGGTTATTAGTGACAATATAATAAAATTAACTTCTATTAAACCGTACTTTCCTAAATTATTATTTTTAAAATAATTTTTAGTATGTTTTAATTATTAGCTTAAAGTAATGTAACATATTGGCTGATATACGTCCCACTGCTGGGCATAGACTTCCTCTCACTTTTGAAAGGGTTTAGTATCTTAGTTTAAAGTTATTAACAATTTTGGTAGATGATTTCATCATTGTTGATATTATATTATTGCTTACAATAATGTAACCAAGCAATAAGTGTCATTACTTTTATTTAAATTTTGCTTAATAGAATCTTCACATTGATATAAAGGCAAACAATTACATTTCATATTTTGTTGTAATAGTACATATTGAGATTTCAACACAGTCTTTCGTTTTGTACAGATATATCATATAGTAATTAAAATAGTTAAATAGGTATGTGCTTAGCCGTAATCTCGATATAACAATACTATAGTTATATATGTGTTAGTGATTTTGTTGAAATGTTTAGCTTTAACTATTAAAAGTACCAGAATAACTAATAAAATGGAGAACAGCCCCTTAAACCATAGTGCCAAAACCATTTCCACCCCCGCCTTCATCAACCCCACCCATACAGACCCATACAGACCCACCTCAAGCTAACCAATAAAAGCAGGTCCAAGTTCTGAGTTACAGCATTGGATGACAATTGACAACCATTGTACAGATGGAAAACTTAATTCCGACCAAAAAATGCACATCAGTTCGCTTTGTCGAAAAGTAAGCCACGGTACATACAGTTGGTAATCCAGTACATATCTTTCAAAATGGATGCCACTAAAGCCCAAACCGCCATCGTATCTCTGCAGAACCAACTTGACCTGTCCCAAAAGCTGCAGGACCTCAAGATTAGTATCAAAGAGTCATCAAAACCGGACTCTCGAATCACCTTTGAGGACATGGTCAAAAAAGGAGGCCAAACCCTCATCCGCCCAAATAATCTTAGTTCCCTAGTAATTTATCCAAGAGACAAGTACAAAACAAGTGATGACACGAAGTGCCTGTTACAAAAGATAATATCCCCAGAAGAACTCAAACTACATGTCCGCAGCATGAGGAAGGTAAAAAAGGGGGAGTTATAATTAGCGCTAAGACAAAAGGAGATATGGACATCTGGCCTTACCATGGAAGAGCCGACTAAACGACGCCCAAGGATTGCTTTTGTTGGTGTTCCTGTAGCCCTCACTGATCAACAAGTGTTCGAGTGCATGTTTGAACAAAATATCGCCGATAAATTTCCCAATGCCACGTGTGAGTCCTACCTGGCAACAGTCAAACTGAGCCATAAATCAGGTAAAAAAAAAACCTTCCTACTTGCAATTATATTGTCGAAGTGCCACCTAGCATCAGGAATGCCCTTATCAATCAAGGACGAATATATATTAATTAGAACTCATGCCCAGTTAGAGACTTCATAATAGTAACAAGATGCTATAACTGCCAGCAGTTTACTTATTCAGCCAAATTTTGTTGAGAAACTAGCCCCACACGTAACTACTGTAGGGACCTCGGGCGTTCCTTAAAGGAATGTAATAACAAATCGCATGCCCGACGTGCAAACGTTTTAAAAGAAAATGTGACCACCAAACTGGTGATGAAAGCTGTCCAGCACGTAAATTTGCAGAGGACAAATATATCAACTCCATGAGGGTGCCTAAGAGCGCCGCATATTATTTTATTTACTTAGCTCTTAAACACTTTAGTCAACCAAATCTAAGAAATACCTTTTGAGGTTTCACATTAATCATTCTGAATAACTTTGCACAAGCGCACTCACACAATTTAAAATAAACTTTTACGTAAATCCGAAGAATTATGAAGTTATCTATATTTCATTACAACGTGTATAGTTCTTTATCACTAATTTAGATTCGAATCTTTCAAACAAAGTAAAATATTAAAAAAATAAACAGTATCAACTTTTTTACTTGACATCGTTTCAATGATATGTCGCTATGTACTTTACCATAGTGTTTGGATGATCAAAATTCATTGTTATGCGAATAATCGGCAAAAACATTCAAATAATCGATAAAAATATTTAAATAATCAAATAATTAATTTTTTTGGTGTATTATTTGTTTAAATAAATTTTTATTTTTAAAACCTTAAACTATATGAATCATGAATAAAACAAGTTTTTTTTTACTTTGTTAATGCAAATTTGGTAGGCAAAAAAACTCATATACAAGGCTGTGCTGAAAAAACGCAATTGCAATCTCTCGCCATTTCGAGAGCTAACTGTGCGTAATTTTGTGATTTTGTGCTTGTCTCCTTTTTTTTGACTCGGATTTAACTTTTTGAACTGTTTTTTCTATATTCTTTGAAGCATGTGCCCATGTCACAAAGAATGATTGGGCAAAACTGGTAGAAAAAACAAAAAAAATATTGATTATGGATGACTTTGAAAGAGACATTAATTTTACTGCATTATTGAAAATCAAATATTAATTAATCTAAGCAACGACAGCTCAACTAGTTGTACCGAAAGTGATTGAATAAATTAATTTTTAATCTTGTTTCAATCTTAAATTTTGGTAACTTTGCCTCTAGAAATAAGCAGTAAACAAATACGAAGAAACTGATAAATATTGTGTTTTAAATTATCCGTTTCTAATTTATTCTGGTATTATTCAAACCGAACTGTAAATGATTACCAACTCTAAATAAATAATATCGATTTTTTTAAGAATCGAATATTATACATTCCCATTTTTTGGTTGACTATAGTTTCAGTTTATCTTTAAACTTTATTATGACGAATAAATTACTCAATGACCTAGACAACTTTTCTGTGTCTGATGCTAAAACATGTAATGTTGAAGAAACACTTCCTTCCTTAACTTGAAAATAAGTTAATCTTACTTACACAAAACGTTAGAAGCATAAATCGGAACATAGCTGGGTTTGAAGTTTTGTTGCATAGACTAGATATAAAATGTGATATTATTCTCCTTACAAAATGTTGGCTGTCAAACCTCCCACCCCACCTACCCCTCCTAGATGGCTATTCTTTACACAAAACTGAAAAAACATTACCAAAGTGACGGTTTAGTAATCTATGTTAAAAATAATTTAAAAGTAACTGTCACAGAGCCTACATTCCAGGATAGTAATTGCTTAATCATTTGAATAAATTCCGAGACGATTGTTATTGCAATTTACAGACCTCATCAAAATATTGATAGATTTCTAGTCCTTTGATATTACCTTAAACAAACTTAGCACATATAAAAATATCACCTAACTGGTGACATAAATTGAAATAATACTAGTTTTTACGGATTTTATCGCGTATATTTAACTATAAATACCCGACGTTTCGAGCGCTTTACAGCACCCATGGTCACGGGGAGGATTGAGATGTTCAACGTCCAAATGTCATAGTTAACAGAGGTTACCATAGATAAAAATTTAACTTTTGTTCCGATCTACACAGTATGAACTTATGGTATCTTGAAGTCTCTGAAACAAAAATCAGAGAGCACGAGGGATCTGTGACAGTAAACACCTGGCTGCCGAGCTCCACCATGTTAAGCAAGTTTTGCATGACAACAAGCTTCGGGTCCCGCGCCTACGTCACAGTGAACGAGTGAAGCCAGCCACAGTCGAGCGTGTACCTGCTGTACTGCCACATGTTAGAGGAGTCACTGACATGATTGGCTACATCTTGAAGCGCGCTTCCATCAAAACATACTTCAAGCCGCCGAAGAAGATTGGTCAGTTTTTACCATCAGTCAAGTGTAACGTCCCTCTGCAAGATGCAGGAGTGTACAAGCTTGATTGTGAGTGTGGTCTCTCCTACATAGGACAAACTAAAAGATCAATTAAAACCCGCGTTAAAGAACATATATCTGATGTGAAGAATAGACGCTCCGTGAAGTCTGCAGTCTGTGAACATGTACAGGATCGCCCCCGTCACTACATCAGATGTGATAGACCACAAATCCTCGCTAAAGAAAACCGATTCCTTCCAAGGATGATTCGCGAGGCTATTGAAATCAAAAAAACATCCTAATTTCAATAGAGAAGATGGCTGGGTGATACCATCTGCTTGGGATCCTATAATAAATAAAATTAAATCCCAACCCAAGCATACAACTGCAAGACTTCAAGATACCATAAGTTCATACTGTGTAGATCGGAACAAAAGTTAAATGTTTATCTATGGTAACCTCTGTTAACTATGACATTTGACGTTGAACATCTCAGTCCTCCCCGTGACCATGGGTACTGTAAAGCGCTCGAAACGTTGGGTATTTATAGTTAAATATGCGCGATAAAATCTGCAAAAACTAGTATTATTTCAATGTGTAGTGTTCGCGTAAACATAAGAAATCATTATGATGACATAAATATTAACATTAACCCTGGGAAAACACAACCACGCACATAACTACCTAAATATCTGCTCTTTTTATGGACTATTACCAACACATTATCAACCTACACATCAAAGCGGCTCGTGTTTAGACCATTTTGTAGTTAAATCAAATAAACCTTCTTTAACATTAGTTACTTATTCTTCGCTTACTGATCATCAAGCAATTTTAATAACGTTACAATTAACCTTACCTAGAAAAAACTGCATACGCAGTTACACTAAAGTCCATATGACAAACCTTGAAAATGACATCCATGGCATTAATTTTGACTTTATCGCTCTGATGATGCAAATACGTCCTTGAATTACTTTATAAATTCTTTATAATATGCATTAAATAATAATCATCATCATTATAGCCCTTCACAAGTCCACTGCTGAACATAGGCCTCCCCCAAGGTATGCCACAAAGCACGGTCCTGAGCCACCTGCATCCATCAACTTCCTGCATGTCTTACCAGGTCGTCACTCCATCTAGTTGGGGGTAGCCCTACACTTCGCCTACCGGTACGAGGCTGCCACTCGAGAATCTTTTTTCCCCAACGGTTGCCGGTTCTTCGAGCTATATGGCCGGCCCATTGCCACTTCAGCTTACTAATCCGTTGGGTTATGTCGGTCACTCTGGTTCTACTGCGGATATCCTCATTTCTAAGTTTATCACGCAGAGAAACTCCGAGCATAGCCCTCTCCATAGCTCGCTGAGTGACATTGAGCGTCCTCATACGGTCAGCAGTGAAGGACCACGTCTCGGTTCCGTAGGTCTACACTGGCAACACGCACTGGTTGTACAACTTAGTTTTCAGGTTTTGAGGTATACCTGACGAGAAGATGCATCGTAATTTCCCGAATGCTGCCCAGCCGAGTTGAATCCGTCGATTGACCTCTCGATCGAAGTTGGACTTACCTAGTCGGACTATTTGTCCCAGGTAAACGTACTCATCAACTTCGAGCTTAGTGCTCCCAACAACTGCCGGCATAGGTGTGACATGGACATTAAACATGATTGTTTTGTCCATGTTCATCTTAAGACCTATCCGTTGGGAGGTACTATTGAGGTCATTGAGCATAGCGCTGAAGTCCTCCAGCGATTCTGCCATAAGGACTATATCGTCGGCAAATCGAAAGTGAGTGATGTACTCGCCATTGATGTTAATACCGTATCCTTTCCAGTCCAGTAGCTTAAAAACGTCTTCTAATGCAGCGTTGAAGAGTTTCGGGGAAATAACGTCACCCTGTCTTACACCTCTCTGCAGTTGGATAGGTTTCGTACCCTGGTTCTGTACTCGGATAGTCATCGTAGCCCTACTGTACAAACACTTCAGCACTTCGATATACCGACAGTCAACTTGGCACTGCTGTAGGGACTGTAGTACTGCAAAAATTTCGATGGAATCAAAGACTTTCTCATAGTCAAAACAAAACATACGCAAAAAATAGTGGCAGATTGTACTCCTCGGTCTTCTGTACAATTTGCCGAAGATGTATGTGGTCTATGGTGCTAAAGCTTTTCGGAAATCGGCTTGTTCGAGAGGCTGGAGGTCGTCGAATCTGCGTGCTAGACGATTCGTAATGACTCTCTAAAACAGCACGTAGACGCGGCTCAGAAGGGATATCGGTCTGTAGTTCTACAAGAGGGCGTTGTCACCTTTCTTGTAGAACAAGACCACCGCACTTCTGCTCCACACCTCCGGAGTAGTGCCACCATGGAGGACTGAATTAAAGAGCCGCTGAAGGACTTCAAGTACCAGTTTTCCACCCGCTTTCAAAATCTCCGCTGTAATTCCATCCTCGCCCGGGGACTTGCCGTTTTTAAGGTGCTGGAGAGCCATTCTAATCTCGCTCAGACTGACGTCCGGGATATCATCGGAATAGTGTCGGATAAGACTTGCTCTTGGATCGTTACTCACACTTGCGTGTTGCTCCAACGATGATGTTTACAGCTGCCCATAGAACCTCTCAATCTCACTTAAAATCTCAGGTGTCCCGGAAGCGATGCTGCCACACTCAGTCTTCAGCTTTAACAGTTGACTCTTACTGGCAGACAGATCTCTGGCAAAGACTTTGGAGCCCTGGTTCCGCTCGGTCGCTTCTTCAATACGAGCAGTATTAAAGTTGCGCAAATCTCGCCGCATGTATTTGGAGATCTGTCTGTTCAGTTGCCTGTATGCTGTCAAATCTGTTAACGATTGCAGCCTCATCTCCCGTCTAACAGCCATGAGATTAAGACTGTGATCGAAGAGTTTTTGTGTTCTTCTGCGGCGGGTCTTGCAGAACTTAGCACCGTCCGTATGGACAGTTTCCACGAGCTTGTCATTCATATCGTCCACTGCATTGCAATTTTCTAGGCACTGAAATCGGTTACGTAACTCGATCTGAAAGGTTTCCGGGTTCTGAATTAGAGCACGAGGGGACCGGAGCGTTGACTTCATTAGACGAGACCTCTCCAACTTAACGTTTAGGTTCAGTGTGCCTCTAACTATTCGGTGATCGCTGCCAGTTTTCACCCTTGCGATCACTGAGACATCAGTTGTCGTCTGGTCGTCATAATGAAATCAATCTCATTTTTTGTCGAACCGTCGGGGCTCGACCAGGTCCACTTCCTGTGGGGCCGCTTCTGGAAGAAAGAGTTCATCATAAAGAGTCCCTCTTTCTCCATAAAGTTGGCCAGCTGCTGGCCCCTACGGTTCCGTTGCCCTA